>HG993124.1:106365983-109083860 GCA_905231855.2 Eristalis tenax | reverse complement strand
TTTCGCCGTGCTCCTGTTGGCGTATCCTGTTCACAATTCTCGCTCTTTATTGATGCAATGTGGAACAAGGCGAGTTAAGAATTCCTAAGCTATGCATATGCACATGCATGACATGACGTATTGGTTTTGGTTGTTGTTACCCCCGTCGCTCTCTGCTATCGTCGTCGTCCCGTCCTGCTGCAGCCGACGCGACGCGACACGACACACGGGCGCGCGCACACACACACGCAGCACACTGCTCAGCACTGTTCTGTTCGGACGGACGGTCGGTCGGTTGTGGTGGGAGGAGGTGGTGTGGGAACGCCGATTGCAGGTGGCTGGCGTTGGGTAGGTCCTGATGTTTGGATAATTGCGGTATGAGATGGTGGTGCAGATGGGGGTGGGGCGCTGAGAGCTGGGTGGTGTGGGGTGACTTTAGCACTTTATCCGCGGGGATTTTAATTTCTCCTCCACCGGAAAGTAATTAAAATCTCCGAGTGGTATGTCATCCGGTTTTGTTACGATTTCGTCCTTTTTATTTCGTTTTCGTTGTTGTTGCTGTTTCTGTTGTTGTTGTTGCCGCAGCAGGTTGTGTGCGTTGTTCACGTGTCGTTCAGTTGGGAAATTCGATTTTCATTTACATACACACCGTGTGTTAGGGGCCGCAGTAGATGGGTGGGGTGGGTGGGGGCGCGATGGAGTAAGTGTGCCGACCGTACCGTACCGGGGACGACGAGAGGACGACGTAAACGACGGCGGTATAGAGCGCGACTCGCGAAGGATTGGTACGAAGGTTCAAACCGGTCGCCTTTGCCGTTGTCGTCGGCGTTGTTGCCGTTACCGTTGTCGTCGTGCAGTGTAATTATGAGTTATGACCCCTCCCTCGCTCGCTCGTTTGCTCGTTCGCTTGCCTCGCTCGCCGCACACAACAAGTTCGCGTATCGATTTACAACTCTCTCTCACATAAGTCAACCAACCCTGCTTCGCGTGTGAACACGGCTGTTGTGTTCTTTTTGTTCCTTTCTTTTCGAGTATTTTAATTTTTCTGTTGTTTTGTGTTTTTTTTTTGTGTCCCGTTGTTCTTGCAGAGGTTCTGACTAGCTGGGTGCCTTTTGTTTTTTTTTCCTTTTTCTTTTTTGGGCGTACGTATGCGTAGGTGTGTATGGGTGTGAGTAGGTGCTTGTGTGTGTTTAAGTTTTATGTCGCCGCCTTTTGAACATTTCACTAGCGAGTCCTTGCACTTTGAATATGTGGAGGGTTTTTGTGGAATTTCACGGTTCTTACGATTGGAGCCCTTGAGTTGTGGCTCGAATATACATCGCCAGAGTGGGTGGTTTGCACGTTGAACACAGCGAACCGATTCGTTAGCCACGGTAACCGAACGTCAACTGAGCAGCAGTTTGACGTTTTGAGAGCTGGCCCATGAATGGGCCAGTGGAACAGTGTGTTGCTGGAAATACCTCCACAGTGAGGTAATCTCTTTGAGAGAGGAACACTCCGCGGTGGTGTGTCCCAGAATGGACCATGCGCTGTTGCCGACTGGTTGTGGAAATTGATTGAGCGGTGGGTGCATCCGCTATAGATGGAGTTCATTTCGACCAGTTGTTGAAAGCTCGTGAGCTTTGGCGGTTTGTGTCTATGCTCGGCGTTTTTCTGACAGTGTGACATGAAAGAGATGATGGTGTGTTGGTACGTTTTCTTTGCAAGGTTACAGTTCAAATAAACTGCGAACCTTATTTACAAGTTTTTACTTGAAGGTGTGCATGTTTTGATTTAGATTTGAATATTCCACACTGTCGTATATTTAGGACACAATATTCCATATTTTTTATTTACAAATTAAAGAACTAACTTGATGAAGTTCAGCGTGGAGTACGAAAGTGCATTAGCTCAGTTTGGCAGCATAACATGCCATTGTCGGGGCAATATCGCGTACGTTTATCGTACTCCTCTTGCATTGCCATTGTTTCAGTTGCTCCACAAATTTAGGAATTTGGCTCATTCCAAAACCTCAACAATAACTCTCACCTCGACGCACTGCGTGTTATTTTGCGAATCTAGCGGAACTTTATAGGAAACAGGAATTATGGCACTTGGTATCGGTATACTGGACGTTGACCAAGTCACAACCCACAAAGGGTTGACAGTGATAGAGCGAGGCTGCCTACTGGAAGTGATCGAACTCCTAAATGATTTCAAGAGAGTTCGCATCATGGTCAACTGCATTGAACAGCACATGAACGACGCCGATGTGCTGTACGCCCTGTGCAAGACCTGCCACAATCGAGTGATCTACAATAAGAACGCAATTTTTGACTACAAGTGAGTGACACTGCGACCTCATTTCGTTTGTAAATATAAGCTGTCTTGTGTGCTCTGTAGACTATTGTATACGTTGGCATTCATGCCCACGTTCATACGTGCGGTTTGGTTCACACTGGCCTCACAGTCTAGCCAGTTAGGTTTCTCGTCACCACTCAGTCTTATATCAAACGGTGTTGTCCGTAAGTTCATGTGAACACAAATTGATGTCCTCTTTTTAGCCAAGCAAAACGGAGTAGAGCGAACGATCCCTATCCCGGCCACCTTCTGCTCACTGTTTGGACGTCTGGTGCCGACCCTGCATGACACCGAGTTCTGTGAGGAGAGCATGTTCGAGAAACCGCAAACCGTCAGCAAACCGATGCCATTTTCCATTGACAAAATCGTGCAGCTCAGCAAGACCCTGAAGGAAATTTCTTTGGGCCTCGTTGAATTGGCTTTCCCCTAGACAAGATCCAATCTGAACGAGCACTATCGTTGGATCCTGGAGTGAGGATCCTGCAGTGAGTCTGAGGACAAGAAGATCAAGCAGCAGAAGCAAGTTTGGGCAAACCTACTGAAGGTGACCGTATCGGTGCTCAATCAGATACATACCAGAGATCTCCGTTTGGGCTTCTGCCCCGAGTCTCACTGGACAGTGAGCAAGCTGAACTTGCCCTTGGACCGGCCGAGCGACCCTGCCACTGACGCGAGGCAGCCGCACTCGAGGCATTCGACCATTCCAGCAGATACGCGACTTCACAAGGGAAGACTTTGAGAACGGCCCGCCGATGTCAACGAAACAAATTCGCTCGATCACAATTTTGAGGGAAATACCCTTCGTTGTACCCTTCAGAAAGCGTGTCGGGATCCTTCAGGGTCTCGTGGCGGCTGACAAAATGCGGGTGCAGGGCAATCCACAGGCATTCATACAAGGATCAGCGATCTTACTAACTTCGCACTTGTATGAGGACGCGTTTGACAAACTAAGACCAGAAAATGGTGAGTTCCGGCGAGGGACATGAATTTACCGCTTGTTCACGACTGTTCTCCTTTTTCTGTAGAACCCGACTTGAGGCTCAAGTCTCGAGTACAATTCGTCAGCTCACTGGGCTTGGATGAGGCAGGTATTGACGGTGGAGGAGTTTTTCGTGAGTTCCTCTCCGAGTTGATTAAGACATCATTTACTTCCTGACTTCGAACGGCACTACTACTTCATCGGAAGGATCCTAGGTAAAGCCATCTACGAGAACCTTTTGGTGGACTTGTCGCTTGCTGAATTCTTTCTGACTAAGTTGGCGGGCAAGTACTCTGACGTCGATGTCCGCCAGCTGGCCTCCCTCGATCCGGAGTTATACAAAAATCTGCTCTGTCTGAAGGACTACGACTACGAAGGCAATGTTTGGACTTCACTGTGGTCACCAGCTCCCTGGGGCAGACCCAAGGGCAAGAGCTGAAGCCAAACTGTCAGAGTATCCCAGTTACATCGTCAAATCGCATAGAATGCATTCAACTGATAGCCGATTACAAATTGAACAAACAAATTCGGCAGCACTGCGTCGCGTTCAGAAAGGGCCTGTCGAATTCCTCCCCGTGGAATGGTTGTACATGTTCAGCAATAGGGAGCTTCAAATTCTCATATCTGGTGCTGAGATACCCATCGATCTGGAAGACCTCAAAAAACACTGTAAATACGGCGGCGAGTACAGTCCCGAGCATCCGAGTATTGTGTGCTTCTGGTCGGTCCTGGAGGGCTTCTCGGATCTGCAGACGAGGCAGCTGCTCAAATTTGTCACCAGTTGTTCGACACCACCTTTACTGGGATTCAAGGTATAAGTGATCATTGCTCCTTAAGTCGGTCGATTCATGTTTGTTTTTCCACAGGACCTTGATCAGCCGTTCTTCATTCAAAATGCCGGCGACATGGAGCGTCTTCCAACGGCGAGCACCTGCACGAATCTCCTCAAATTGCCACCGTTCAAGACTGAGGAACAGATGCGAGAAAAACTCCTCTACGCGATTCAGTCGAATGCAGGATTCGAACTTAGCTAATTCAACTGTTGTCACACATTCATACATAATCGATGGTTCTGGATGTCGTCGTCGTCTGATGCTATCGACATAACATTGTATCGTTAAATGCACGCGGGTGAAAAATGTTCTCATTGGCGACATTTCTGCTACGTCTCGGGCAGCCCCTTTCCTTCCTTGTCATCACCCGCACTGGAACCTTAGGGCGTGTTTGCCAACTTGACCCTACTGTGTTGCCTATATCTTGCCCTTCAACCGCACACATCGCTGGCACCCCTGCAAGTTCTGCCGTGATCCCGAAGACCTTCGTCGTCAGTCGTTGCAACTCGACGCGCAGTTGGACGAATTCTTCGGTATCGACTGACGACTGGATTGCGCAGTCGGTTGAGTGCCTGCCCTTGCTTAGTAGGTTTAGCCGTTGGGATCACCAAACGGACTAATTCCACTGATCATTGGAGTGGGCGATCAGTGGTAGTAGTCTGACCGTGGGTATCACAATGGACCCACATGGTCTAAGTGTGCTGGTGAATTCACTAGCAACACTCGCGGACGGAGGGCTCGACAAACCGACGGAAAGGGTCCCGATATCGCGGGCGAGATCGAACATAGGATGGTCGAGTTGTAAAGTATAAAAACCCGCGTCCCAAACTGTTGGGGAGCAGAGGATCAGTCATCGCCAGCGCGATCACAGTGGCAGAAATAAAGGGGTAATTGAACCAAAATCTAGTTCGTGTTATTTTATTTTTTTACACTATGTCTTTCGGTGATAGCTGAAATTTGATTTTATGAAGTTTTTAGGACCTACAGCCATACTGGACATATACCCCACCCCATAATCGTCGTGGCAAATTATTAAGCTCCATGTCTGCTTTTGTGCATGCCTTTGTACTGAAAAGTAATTCGTTTTATGTTAACCCTCAGCAAAAGAGCTTTCTCCGGAGTAAACATATTATTATGCTTTTCTTGATTTGATCGGTCTTTTTTCAGATTGGGCGTCTAGTAGATTTGCTGCCATTCAGTCTTAAAGATACTTCTACTGCAATAGCAAGTTCAATCGTCTTTTTAGTGCATCCATATATCCGTTTTTTTTTTTTCATTTTTTATCTTCCGCTTTAGCTGTACAATCGTTAAAAAAATGTCATGCTTGATGTTGAGGCTAGAACTCTACCGGCAATACATTTTCCCGATATAAACATTCCGCATTATCGTTATGTAAGTTAAGCATTTCTCACTTACTTCTTTCCCTCCTTACATGCATCTTGCATCTCATAGAGCTTATATATGGCTGTCTAGGAATTTCCGAAATACCAAAACTTTCCATTGTGTGGACCCAAATTCGACTATGTCGGTTGCAAAGAAAAACTGTATGGGCTGGGCACCTAGGGGCAAAACGTGAAAATGCATTCAGAGAGGCACCAGGCAGGAGAACATTTTTTCTTTCCCGGTGGATACAATTGGGTACATTTTTAAGGGTCTATGCAAAGTGACAATGTACAAAAAAACACGTAAATACCAAACGGAGGGCTTTAATTTTTGAATTAATTTCAGCTAGATTCACAGAATAACACACAATGAATTCTGGCAGCCGAGCATCGGCTTACAACGATACAAAACCCAAATCGGACGTCGTTAGCTGCTGCAAACTACCGGACTCATCTTATGGATGGCGACGTGAGAAGCCATTTTAGGTTGAAAAGGTTTCTTGCAAGACTAGGTCAGGATCTGGAGTAAAACCGTCGGCGGACGAGCAATCCAGGAAGTGTAGTACAATGAGCAGAACGAGGATGAAAACTGAAACATCTACTACGACGCTTGCAACAGAGCGAGACGCTTATGGGGATGTATTGTTCGAGGGATGTGTTGTAAGCCTTGTTTATAAAAGAGTACGCCTCATAAGAATCTTCATCTTGGTTGAATCAATCAACATCAGCCTTATTTGTGCTCACGCCTCGACAGAAGACAAGGATGGGAATCGCGAAAGGACTCCTATGAGCCACGGTTCCGGCACAGGAAATACAAGACATATTTGCTAGAGTCATCGAGAAACGCTATTCCATGTAGGAGAATGTCCTCAGACTGAGAGCCTTTCTCACTCACTGCAGCAATGAAAGCAGTTTATAACTCGATGCTGCATAGAGGGAATAGAGCGGTTCGTGGCCACCTTCTCAGTAGTCTCATAGGTTCAGAGGCGATGGCTCTTCGGAGCGGACATAAGCTGTGCGTTCGCTATAACTCGCCCACCATAATGGATGCACGTAACATGGTTCCAAATTAAAAATAAATAAATCAATTGGTGCTCACAAATGATACGCTGTGACCAAAATAGCCACTTGAATCACTCTCGTTGAGTTTCGTCAAATTTTGCTTACGCTTTACGAAAGTGACAGTTTGTATTGCAATTTGTTTCAATTCTCTGAAGCAGAGTTGGTACCTTTGAAATTCAATGAAGCTTTCGGATAGTTTTCGCTCAGTTTAAATATAAGCTCACGTACGTGTGACGTTGAATCTGTAGGGGTCTACGCACGACTAAAGTCATGACCCTCTGCAGTTCGGGGTGGAATATTGTCGTTGTACGGTGCACGTTATGTCGACCATTCGTAGGTTCTGCTCAAATACCACAGTCTTCGATTTTTTCTAAAGTTCTTACAAATTTTGCACGTTCCATATCTTCATAGTTAAGCGGGTAGCTTCAGTGTCGAGGAGGAGGACGGCAGCACGTTTGCGGTTGCATGGCTCAGCTCGTCGCACGCTTGTCCCCTTCCTCGTACACCATCCAATTGCAGACAAAAAATCTCATGCATATACCTAGATAAATTGGAGGAGAGGGAGAGAGAGATAGAGAGAGATAGATAGATAGAGAGAGAGAGAAAGAGAGAGAGAATACTCTAAGTATGTAGAGCTGCCCAACTTGTACCTATCTTGTCCCTTAAAATGTTTGACCGCCATTTTTTGAAAAATTCATGAAACATTATCAAAAAGTCTCTGAAATTCGTCGATCGGTCTAGGGTAGTAGTTGGGCATCTCTATAATACTTCATTTCACATAGAAAGCGTGTTCAAAGCCTTTGCCCTCACCACCAAAACAGACCGGAAGAGGGCTAAGTTAACTAAACTATGCCTAAGCTATACTACCTAAACTTATAGCTATACCTAACCTAAGCCTAATCTAACTTAAAAATACGTAGCTTAGCCCTACGTCGAGTTAATGCCCTTCCAGGGTCGTTTGAACCCGAGGGTGCCTGATGTTAGTGGCACGTGTCAGCTTCATGACAATCGTCACGACCTTTGCTATCTCCCTTGGCGAATTTTGTGGCCCTAAGCGGACAGCCCCTTAGCGGAGAGGTTAGCCACAACGTTCCACCCTGTCAAATACCCTATTTGTCACTTTGACAAATTTGTAACTTCTTAGTCACTTTATGTGACATTTGTCACTGGCACGACTATCGTATGTATTCCCTTAGTCACATTTCATGAGAAAATAAGATAGAATGAAAGAGATTTTGTCGAACGGAAAATTATTTTTACAATTGAGATTACAACTAGACTTACAAACTAAAGGGGATCAACAATAGGGGCCCAACTGATGTACTTGGTTTAATTTAATGTTTATTATTATTGTCGGTTTATTGCTTATTTTTCATGCCCTACAATGGCTGGTGCTTGCATCGGGTTGTTCAAGTCCGAGTGTCTATGGTGGTCTTTTTGGGATGGGGTGGTGATGTGCTAGACGATGCCTCGATGGTGATTGCTATCGCTGCTCTGGTAGAATCCTTGCAGCTCGTTGTTCGACGTCATTGGGAAGTTCTGCTCGTTTATCAGATTTAACGCATTGAGGTCGCGTTGTCCGGGGTTTGTGTTTCTCAGGTTACTGATTGCCTCTTTTGAACAATGTCACCATATACTGTTGCAGGGGAATGATGCGTGCTTGGTCGTAGAGCCTATTGTTGCTGTGGTGCCTTTGACGAGCCCTGTCGAAGGTGAGTCCGGTACATATTTTCTTTTGAAAATTGCGAGCTTCGTCATGCTGGTCTTAGAGATGGTGTGCCAGATTGGGAAGGCATACGTTAAGATCGACCTTATAAGCTGCTTGCGCATCAAGGGATAGATGCGATGGAAGCCTAGGTTGGCCTTCCTAAGCGTCAGTTTCGAATGACTGTTAAGCTTCAACCTTTCCGTGAAGTTAACGCCAAGACACTTTACCTTTTCGTTAGTTGCTATTTGGTTACCGTTAGGGAGCACTACTTTTATGCTTCAACATTTGGCTGCTGATCTACACCGACCTCTGGATGGTCTCCTTAAGCACATAAGTACCGATTTGCCAGCATTTTGTATAGTAGTCAAATTTGTCCGCTGTTTGGATGACGTCGAGCTGGCATAAGTCAGCGAGTCATCTGCAAATAGAAAGAATTTTACTGTGCCAGTAGAATGTGGTTGATCCGCCGTGTAGATTTTGAAAAGCCACGGTCCCAGCTTTGATCCTTGTGCAACTCCCGCTTTGTTGGTGCTCCGCTCTGTTGACTTGCTGCCTTCAACTGAGACGTAGAATCTTCTGGAATGCAGAAAGCCATCAAGTATTCTGATGAGGTTGGAGGGGAATCCCATCTGGTTCAGCTTGTAGATGAGTCCCACAATCCAGACCGTCTTTTTTACGTCCAGGAAGCATGCGACGGTGACCTCGTTATTGTTCAGTGAAGCTACAACACCCTGGTGGAACTGCATTAGAGGATGTAGCGTTGAATGTTTTTCCCGAAATCCGTCCTGAATATCTGGAATGATGTTTAGGTCGGTAGACCATCGCTTTAGTTTTCGCACTGCCAGGTTCTCCATGATCTTGCTTATATTGCTCAAGAGCGATATAGGCCTGTATCCTGATGTTCATGATGATTGTGAGAAGTATCATCACCGTTTGTGGCATTCGCTTCAGGACGAAATTCGAAATATTGTCAGCCTCAATTTTTCCCGCAAATTCTTCGGCCGTTGTAAGGTCATCGTTTCCTGTCGAGTCTGCCGCTGGGTTGGTTTCGTTGAAGATGATGTCTGGTGCAGATGAAGTCTCAAGTGTATTGAGGTAGCTGTTGACTTCTGTGACAAATTCCGGGTCATCGGGCGGTGATGGTTGAAAGTTGCCTTCGAAAAAGGATGGAAAGGCTTCTGCTTTCTCCACCGGGGTGCTTGCGTCTCCTTCGCTTGTTGTCAGTGTTGGCGGCAGCTTCCTCCTCTTACCGTTGATTTGGTGGATTTGTCGGAATGTGCCAGGACCCGGCTATATTTTGCGGAGCCTGTTCTCCAGCTGTATGTTGTTGTTCGTTTGTACCGCATTCCGAAACATGATGTTCGTGCAGTTCAACTCACTGAGAACAGCTTGGTAGTCTCTGCCTTGTGTGTTCAGCTCCCGGTGGTGTATTACTTAGCCTTTGTGGATAAAGGTTTTGGATATGTACGGGTTAGTGACTATACCTGCCTCTGCTTGCCCTGGGCCTTTTTTGCTGGCCTAAGGCGTTGTTCATTGAGTTCTCGAGTCCTTCAACCGCTTTGTCAATCTCCACATTGGTGAGGTTCCTTGTTACTGGCGGTATGTGGATGTTCTCCAGTATATCTTCTTGTAGCTTGGCTACATCCAGCTGATGTAGGTTGACGAAGTCCCCGTCTGGTTGGCTGTTAATAAATATTGGATTTTCCAAGTTGTTTACCAGTTTGACCGCCTCGTGATCGGAATCACTCGTTAGTGCCTCGCAGGAATAGTTCCGGATCTCTGGTAGGATGTTTACAAGGCTTGATGTAGCCATGTCCTTGGGTAGGTGGGCTTGGGATGGGAAATCACGATCAGGGAGTGACTGGCCGCCTTTTCCTCTAGCCATTTGACGATGGCTTCCCCCTGTCGATCTGACTCTGTGTTCTGCCACATGCATTGAAGTCACCACCTGTGAGCCCGTAAGTATATCTTGATATGAGCGCATTAAGCACATCAAGATCATGACATATGTTGGCACCATTGCTTTTATGACGGTGGTTGATGCTGAACCATTAGCGTCTCTGTGGGTGTCACATGGATTACGACTCCGGTGGCCTCATATACCATTAGGCTCGGAACCGCGATTTTGGTGCAGTTGATAGTCTTCCTGATGAGAGCGGCTGTACCCCGTTTCCCAATTGTACCGTCGGATCTGAAAATACAGAAATCCTTCAAAGAGATGTTACTTTTGTTCGTTAGACGTGTTTCGCTAACTAAGATGATGTCAGGTTGGTTAGCTTTTAGGAACAGACTAAATGCTGTTCGTCTGACTGTACTGGCGGCCAACCGAAATGTCATTGAAATGTAATCCACCACATACGCACACCATCATATCCGTGTTCTGAACCAAAGGCATCCAAGAATTATACCAATTATCAAATGCAACCACCGAATTGAATAGATTCCACTTAAAGACACAAGTTGCCAAGAAGTTGAATTTTTTTGGGAAGAGAATTCGATTGGTTTCTAGTCACCTCACTCGAATTCAAGAACAGATTTTGATTGTGAGGTAATAGAAAAATGCGAGGCGAGATTTGTCATTAATTTTATTCAAAACGGACGATAATTCAAATTGCTTAACCTATAAACTAGAAAAAAAAATTAAAAAGAGAAAGCTAATAATTGTGTTTACGCCCGCAACGTTGAATTTGCTCCCGAATTCTGGAACCAGCTCTTATATGAGTTAACACGAGTGCCCCAAATACGTTCGGTTCTGTGGGAACTAAATGTTCTCACAGTAGCGCACAGACTTAGCGTCAGCAGAACGCAGTCAACACCGGTGTGCGAGCCGAACGTGGAAGCAATGCTGATGCAGCGTCTGGGCAGCACATAGGGTTAAGTTACATTTAAGGTAATTGTATGTTAGATGTAAGCTGGAAATATATTTTCAGTAAACGGGGGATCACTTGTTGTTTAGCCTCCAAAAGAAGGGGATGTCTTTGAATAATTGACTTATGTAGATCCCCCGACGTCGGCGAAGGTCTTTCTGAGCAAATGGGGATACAATTATGGGGAATTATCCATCATACCAACAGCCACTCCCTACTCAACACTAAAGCCAGGATTAGTCTTGATTACACTAAAGTATACAATATGAATGTACAGAAACTTGAATTCAAAGAAACTGGAAAATCTAAAACTGGGAATTAAAATCGAATACCACACTAGGTACAAAACAAAACAATTCTAAAATTCATAAAAACCCCCGGATCTCTAGCTTTTTATGGCTTCCCCGGCTTTAAACTGTCACTTGTCGTTGTTGCCAGAAAATTTCACTGTGTTGATGATGTTTTTCTGCACCGTTCATTAAAATTTGTTGCAGCAGGCTTGCATTCTCTATTGGGTTCTATCGCTTGCTCGCCCGTCCTCGTTGGTGTTTTTGAACCACGTCGAGCCATAGTGAGCGCTACTTCGGGACTCTGTGTCCTGTTAAAATGTTATCTCGTGGGTTAAGCTCAGTCACTCCTCGAACGAATTGACACCGCACAGATTAAGCATCACTTCTCTTGCCTCTCAAAAAATACCACGTCGCCGAAGAAAATACAACTCATTGATTAAAAATAAATGTATTTCAATATCCATATCACATGCATGTACGTATGACTGCAAAGAATTTTGACTTAGATTGATGAGAAGAGGATGGTCCTTAACCTAAACACAGTATCAATCACAGCACCGCAACTCCCTCTGATGAACTTCTTCGTCGTCTTCTACGCCAGTCCCCAGGACTGCTTGATCATGTCCGCGGCCTTCTCCGCAATCATGATGACGATCGCATTTGTGTGTCCAGCGGGTATGGTTGGCATTATTGAGGCATCTACCACGCGGAGACCGTGGACTCCATGGACACGCAATTCGGAATCGACGACGGCGTCGGCATCCGCGGCGGGACCCATCTTACAGGTGCCCGACTGATGCTGCAGACTCGTTCCATACATCCGCAGGCAGCACCTCCAGTAGGCCTCGCTTCCGAAACTCTCGTGATCGCAGCCCGGGAAGGGTTTCGTGTGCAGGGCGCTGCCTAGCTTTCGCATGGCCTTCGTGTTGCCGATTTGAATGATCTAGTGTGGGGAAGAGGGAATCGTTGAAGGAGCAAGTGGATGCATGGCAACGTGGACTTACCATTTGAATGCCTTCGACCATGGCTCGCACATCCTCCTCCTCGGCCATGAAGTTCGGCTGCATGCTGGGCCAGTGGAAGGGATTCCTGCTTCGTAGCGATATGCGCCCACGGCTCTTCGGGCTCAGCAGGACCGGAACCAAGCCATACGTGTCCTGTCGAAAGAAACGGTTACCCTCCAGATCAGTGCCAAACTCTGACTATCTTACCTTGTTCTTTATGTCCGCAAAGACATCCTCGTAGAACTCCTCAGAGATCCCTAGCAGGTCGCGGAGCGATCCCATGGTGTCACCGCTCAAGGAGCCAGCGCCCAGGACGATCTCCATGTTCGCGTAGTCCTCATCTGAAAGTCAACACCTCTAGTTAGAGACTTAGGAAGATATGCTATCACCTTACCATGCGTCGAGCTTGGAGTTCGCACGAAAGCGAAACCCTCGGCACCGCCAGGAATGGTGTACGGGCCCTGGCCCTGCAGAATGTAGCTCAGCACGTCGGTCGGGTTCATCAGGCGCTTGTCGTTCACCGACGTCTCGTTGACCGTGAACACCATACCATTTATCGTCACGTGATCCTGTAGGTTATAGCCCACCCGCAAGTTCTGAATCGTGGGGATGTCGAAGTCGGCCAAGTGCTCCTTGGGGCCGACTCCAGAGAGCATCAGCAGCTGCGGGGATGCAATGGCTCCGGCGGAGAGGATCACCTCCTTTCTGACGTAGGCGACGTGCTTGCGCTTGTTCTTCGTGAACTCCACACCAACTGTCTGCTTGGTGACAGGGTCGATGATGATCTTCGTTGCCCAGGACTTCATGGAGATGTGCAGGTTTGGCCGTCCCACAGCCGGTCTGATGAAGGCCTTTGCGGTGCTGCAGCGTCTTCCATTCCTCAGTGTGGCCTGAGATCGACTGAAGCCCATCATCAGCTCGCCATTCGGATCGGTCACGTTGTAGCCAATCTCATTGCTGGACTTGAGGAACGCCCTCAGGACGCGCGACTTGTAATTCGAGTACTGGACGTCGAGGGTACCGTCATGACCATGGTACGGGGAGTCCATCAATTCGGGAATACCAATTCTCTCGGATTTCTTAAAGTACGGCAGGATATCCTCGTAGCTCCACCCATCGTTACCCAGCTCTGCCCAGTGATCGTAGTCATTGCGATGACCGCGGGTGTAGAGCATGAAGTTGATGAGACTTGTGCCTCCCAAGCCTCGGCCCTTGGGCCAGTTGCAGACGCCTCCCTTCAGCCCGCGACAGGCGTTCTCAGTTGGGTCCGATTTGTAGCCCCAGTTGTAGCGCGTCATCTGTGTGATGGCCGCCGTGATTGGGACGTCGCTTAAGAATGTCTCCTGGTCTCCGACTTCAAGCAAAAGGACGGTGGCATTCTCGGCTTCACTCAGTCGTCCTGCGACCACACAGCCCGCTGAACCGGCCCCAATCACGATAAAGTCGTAGGTTGTGTGGAAGACGCTTGTATCGGGAATGCGTGTGTGAAGAAGTGTGGTCTCGAAATCTCTAACCAGATCCACCAACGGTTGAGCGTGCGCCAATGAGAAGACGGCAATCAGAAGGACAGCGGAGGTGCGATGAACGAACATTTTGAATGGTTGATAGCTGGAAAGATGAAGAGAGATATTCGTTTGTTAGAAGATTTCTAGGTGAAGGAATGTTGCTCTGAAATGGGAGGAATTTGATGGCTAGTTTAAGCGACATGCGTCGGGGTTCAGAGATCGGGGAAGATTTCCACCTGAAATTTGATATTGGGGGATAAGGGTGAATTATGAATATTGTGCTGTCTTGAGACTTTCAACTGATAGTCTCTATTGCAGACGTAAGTTTATTTGAAGGTCTGACTGGGTTCAAGAACAGCTGCTTGCGTTTTTTGTATCATGCAGCAACCTGTAGCAGAGAAGCCTCTCAAAGGGATGCCAAGCAGCAACTCGCATTGACTAGGAAGGTGATTGAGGAACAATCCATTGTTTCCGATCTGTTTCATGAGATTTTGTATGGCAGTCGTGGTTCGTCGCTGTTCACAGACGACCAATTAGGCGGGTTCATTGCATCCTGTGTTTGATCATCATGCCCCGGAAAAGATGAGTTGGAAGAGTATTCTTGGTTTACACTTGTTTGACTATTTAACTTCGGTTAAAGCGCCAGGTGATTTCACTTAAATTGGCAACATAGCCCTCAACTATAAACCAATGAAAAACATAAATAGTCCAGATCGACGAGAGGAAATTGGGAACTAAAAAATTCACTAGAGGAAGGCATGTTGACGGCCGCTGGGTTCTCGGTTTAATTGAGGATGGGTCCTTGAGACTGGAAGTTTGTCAAGAAAATGAACGCAGTTCTAAAGTGCTAGTGCCGCTAATAAAAAAGCATGTGGATCCAGAAGGTCGTTCGATAGTTTGGGTGCTCATGGGTTCATTCATAAAAAAGTGAACCACAGTGATCCTGAAATCCTGTTGTTGCTGCTGATGGCATACACACTGCAGAATCGAACCTCAGTGGCGTATCGTTAAAAGACAATTTTACAAAAAATTATTCTAATAACTTCGTTGACTGGAGAGTTAAGTACCAGGCAAATGTCCAGAGTTGCTTCAAGCAGTGGTGCATGTATATGGAGATTTCGGAAATAATGGCTTGAAAACCCGGGGTATGAGTCACATAACCATACTAAAATTCAATGAAATTTAAAAAAAGCTATAAAAAATGTAGAAACACACCATCAACGTCTGAATAAAAAATTCATTGTCGAATTTATGGAGGAAGTGGTGGGGACTTGTTCGAGCTGGACTTGTTCGAAACATGTCCGCTCTCGTTCCCCTTTATTTTCGAACTAGTCTGTTTTACAAAACTACATAAATTCTATTATCATTAGCCCAAAGGAAATAATGCCGATGCACTTGCCGTCGATCATTATCTTGTGTACACATCATATTAAATAAGTATTTTAATGGCGTGGTATAAAAAGATATTAAAAATGGGATTGATGAGGGAAGAACTTTGTCTGGACCGAAAGACATTCAAAAGAATATTTATTGCTTTTCTTAGTTTTTATGATTTTTATGATTTATGGACTACTGGATTGAATGTATTTACCAATTACTGGATGACAAGAAAATTACTGAGGGATGGAAATAAGAAGTGAAATGATTCTATAGCTTGCAGCCCGGAAAGCTAAATAAGGCACATCGAGCGCATGGACTGGGTTCGTTTTAAGCTAAAAAAACAATTTTTTAAAAACCATGTTCTTAAAAAATGAGTATCAGTTTAGGTCATCCAAAGTACAGTGGCAGACATACGAGCAGTCATCCGCGAAGGCGAACGCACTGAACAAAATTACAATTAATTGTATTTTGCTTGTCACAGTCATAACTTATTTAAACTTGTTAGACTTCATGTAACTCCTTGCTAACAATATTAATGCCTTTGTGACATGAAGATGTCGCTACTTTTACTTTTTATTTCTTTTCTTTCTGTTTGACGTTTGTACCTTTGAATTGTTACTCTTTGAAGTTGTCACCAAGTGTGGACGAATAAAATAAATCTTAAATTTGTAACAGTCGTTTATTTTATCAAAATTTATGACTACGTAATTCAATTAATATTGCAACTTTTCATTCACTAATAATTGCAATTTTCGAAATAATGTTTCTTATTGCTTCTTCTGATACATCATACAAGTCGTACTTTATTCAAGCATTCTCAAAGCAGACGAGTCTTCGTCCATAACCCATTCGTTAAAAAACTCAATTTTATGAAATTTAGAAAAAAAAAACATTGTTGTACGTCTTTGTGCAGGCTGGGGCATGTCTTTAAATTAAGTTCACTAACAAATCTACCACTGCCATATCTGGCTACATTTAGACCCGTCTTTTGGCAAATCTCAGTGATGTGTTATAAGTCACAACTAAAGGGTGATTTTTTAGCTATTATCTTTTTGGCAACACTGGCTTAAACAGCTGACGCACGTTTCGTGTTTTGTTTCACTGTCAAACATCTTCAGTTTGGTCTATAATTTAACCATGAATCGTCTTACAAACGAACAACGCTTTCAAATTATTGAATTTTATTATCAAAATGCGTGCTCTGTTAATGTAAAATGCACGCTTCTTCCATTTTATGGTCAGTTTAAGACGAAGCTCATTTTTGGTTCAATGGGTACGTAAATAAGCAGAATTGTCGCTTTTGGAGTGAATATCAGCCAGAAGCATTGCAAGAGCTACCAATGCATCCAGAAAAAGTCACAGTTTGGTGCGGTTTATGGGCTGGTGGCATCATTGGACCGTACTTCTTCAAAGATGATGCGAATCGTAACGTAACTGTGCATGGTGAGCGCTACCGTGAGATGATATCCAACTTTTTTTGCCCAAAATGCAAGAGCTTGACTTGCATGACACGTGGTTTCAACAAGACGGTGCCACATGCCACACAGCGCGCGCAACAATGGACTTATTGAGAGGCCAGTTCGGTGAACATTATATTTCACGTTCGGGACCGGTCAATTGGCCGCCTAGATCGTGCGATTTAACGCCTTTAGACTATTTTTTGTGGGGCTATGTTAAAGCTGATATCTATTGGAAGACAACATTGAAGCATTTATTCGTGAGATACCGGCCGAAATTTTGGAAAGAGTATGCCAAAATTGGACTAAGCGGAAGGACCATTTGAGGCGCAGTCAAGGTCAACATTTGCACGAAATAATCTTCAAACATTAAATTAAATGGACCGTACTATCGATTCAAATAAGGATTTCATGCATTTTTTTTAATTTTATGTGTTTTTTTTTTTTTTTTTGAAAAACTTTCCTATAGCATTTAAAAAATCACCCTTTACATGCGACTCTAATTTGTTCGTCCTTGCGGAAATCCGGTGGAGGTTTCAAACTGCTCCGAAGTCCTTGAAGCGCAATGTACGGTTCACCGCGTATGTCCTAGCGTGGTACGACACAGCCGGATCAGTTTTCCCGGGATCCCAAATTCGGCCATCGCATCGTATGTGTTTGCGTATGCTTCTGAAGCCGGAAGGGCTTGTCTGCAGAAGACTAATCGCATGTGAAATTCAAGTATTCACATTTTCATTCAAGTATGGTTAATTTACATTTTCTGTGAGAAGTTACAAATTACAACTACAATTAGTTACGATTTTATTTGACGTGTTTTATTTGACACCGTACTCGATCTTTTCTCCTTCACTGACATCCTCACCAATTTTTACCCGGAATACTCTGTTACTTAGGAAACGCCTTTAAAATCGGTAAAAATGTGGTGTGCCTCGATTTGATGCTCGCTGGTCTTCTCCAGGAATTGCCTAAGTGTGAAGATTTGGTCGATTTTTACGGACCGGAAGCCATGCGGGTACATTAGAACGGTGTAAAACGGCTCTAGACGTTCACACTGTACGTTGTATACGATCTTGCAGGCGACGTTGAGCAGGGATTTTGTAAGGAGGATCGCCTTTTTTGTGGATGGGGCATAGAGAGCTGTAGTCGGGCATGCTTTCGTCCTCCCAAATTCAACAGATGATCTGGTGCACGCTCCCTACCAGAACATCGCGACCGGTCTTGAAGAGCTCCGATGGAAAACATTCAGAGCCTGCGGCTTTGTTGCTCTTTAGCCAGTCAATAGCTGTGCCGACGAGAAAATTACGTATTTTTTTCAGACATCATTTGTCAAGCTGTCAAGGAGTATCAATAACAGCCAATGTTTTTGTCATGGCAGCAGTACGGGACACATTAAAAGTTTCAGTCACTGCGAAATACTGGAAAAAACGCCGTTTCATTTGATGAAGACCAGAAAGATGGTTTTGAGGATGAAGATGAAGGACCTCTCGGAATTCTTTGCAATAATTTAACATCGCATGCTAACACAGTGCCTAGTAGACACAATTCTCTGAACCATATGACACGACTAGCACATACGGCAGCCAATTTAAACAATTGAAACGAAGATCATGTAACTTCCGATAGTGAAGAAGACAAACACGAAGGCGAAAAAGATTAACAACAGGATGTAGACTTGTTCGGTGTCTTCTAAAAAATACAGGAGCTGATGGTAGAAAAACCAACCTAAGGAGAGAGTAAAAGTATTTCTCATTTTTGAATAATGTAGGTGTACAGTGGCCAACAAAAGTTTGCGTACAAGGATGCAATTTGGAAAAAAAGAATATAAGTTAAAGATGGAGGGAGCAGTTTACGCACTCTAGGTCTATGTGGAAACATCTTATCACCGCAGTGTCCCCCCAATCGATGATATCCGAAGGAACCTTCTCGAGATACAAAGTACAGTCGAGACTCGAAAAAGTTAAGTAGTTTGTTTTTGGAGTTCTTAACTCTAGCGAATTCTAAACATTTGCAAGACACTGATCCATGTTAAAAATGGAAATCCGGTTTTTAGTTTTTCGAGCATCTACTGTACATTGAAAGTACAAAGCACATTGACGAGTAAATGCTCTAGAAGCTCCCGAGCTCGAAGTCGACCGTTGGATTACATTTCACGGTTATCGTCTCTGATGTCCTATACCATGCAGATACAAAAATTCCTGTAGAACCACTGCCTTCGCCTTCCCATCTCCCTACTTCCTATTTAGGTGAGCATTCGATTGGCCAGTTGGGCATTAAGGTGCATCTCACATAAGCCAACGACGTTAAGTGATTCACAAATCAAACCCCATCTCACTCCGCTTTGCTATGTGGCCACATTTCGAAACACCCCGCTTGGCTAATTACACATTCCAGCCCACGACCCTTAGATATCAAATTTGAATTTGACCGACATTGCGTGCAGTCAGCTGCCGCCGCGTCGCCCTCTACTAGATTCGAACGCGAACTAGTTCAAGACGCATACTTACACGGTCAACCGTAAAGCCAGACGCACAGCAATCGTTATCTCTGATTAATCACTAATCAAGTCGGCTTTGGACAATAAAACTGCGTTAACGGTTGTTTGTTTTTTGTTTTCGTTCACCTCCACTCGGCGCCCAATGACACTGACCTTCGACACATGTTTGTATGTACGAGACGCAGTGGTTAAAAAATGTATCGAAACGCACTTCGCTGCATCGCTGGGTACCGGTTTTGGCTTCAGCACTCGAATGCGTTCTTTTACATCGGCACTGCGATGTCTGCGAGTGTGTGTGCGAGACGCCCGTTGGTCCATTTCAATCGCAGTGCAACTGGTTTCCGAGCTTGACCTAGAAATTCCGCACAAAAGCGAGAGTGATTTGTAGTGTGTTGTGAGTGCAGTAGCTTATCTAGCAAGCACTGGATGATTGCCAAGGCTAGTGCGAAAATTGAATGTTCACGTTGTAATTTAAACGCGGTGAGCAGGGCCGGACTCGCCATATGTGCAGGATGTGCAAATGCAGAGGGCGCCAAGATCTTATGGGCGCATTCATCATTTCATCTGTTCCCACGGAAAAGTCATTTAAGCATTTCGACAAGCCTATGCAGGATAAAAAAATATAAATTATGTGCTTTTCGCTCAAATGTGTTCTATGGTTATTTTTGAGTGCTTGTGCGAGAAATTATCGAGATTTGGTTGGCAAGTGAGTAATATATGAGAAATAAATTCTGTGAATTCACATGAACAGAGAACAGAGTTTATTATTCTGAAATTATGCACATTTGCTAATTTGATACATTTGTGAGACGCATTGAAAGTCTACCTCTTGAACCTCAAAGAACGGGGCGCCAAACGTAGGACTTTTTCAGGTCGCTCATTCGGCTTATGCCGGCTAGTGGGGTGAATTAGAGTTCTGTTTTGAAAACTTGCTACGAGTATTTCAATTATTCAGGCTTATTATGAAAATGGGCGTTCAAATGGCGTTATTTAGCATTACTAATATTGCGTCATGTAACTTGCTGTCAGTCTGCTTCTGTTCAAGTTACACACAAGAAGGAAGAATGAAACGAGGCAAGGAAAGAAAAATTGAGTAGAGGGGAAGTACAAATACCACCATGGAGTTTCGGTATTTCCTGA
Organism: Eristalis tenax; assembly: GCA_905231855.2. NCBI lineage: Eukaryota > Metazoa > Arthropoda > Insecta > Diptera > Syrphidae > Eristalis > Eristalis tenax. Next base: position 109,063,440 of record HG993124.1, on the reverse strand, counting down.
AATGTGTGTCACTTGTGGGCAAAGTGATTTCTTAAAAGCTATAAGTTTTTCAGAAAAATAAAATTCAGAAAAATGCATGAAATCTTTATTTGAATCGATAGTACGGTCCATATAATTTAATGTTTGAATTAATATTAATTAGCAAATATTTACCTTGACTGCGCCTCAAATGGTCCATCCGCTTAGTCCAATTTTGGCATATTCTTTCCAACATTTCGGCCGGTATCTCACGAATAAATGCTTCAATGTTGTCTTCCAATGCGTCAATTGAAGCGGGCTTGTCTGTATAGACATGAGCTTTAAGATAGCCCCACAAAAAATAGTCTAAAGGCGTTCAATCGCACGATCTAGGCGGCCAATTGACCGGTCCCGAACGTGAAATAAAATGTTCACCGAACGCGCCTCTCGAAAGTCCATTGTTGCTGTGCTGTGTGGCATGTGACACCGTCTTGTTGAAACCACATGTCATGCAAGTCAAGCTCTTGCATTTTGGGAAAAAAAAGCTGGATATCATCTCACGGTAGCGCTCACCATTCACAGTTACTTTAGGATTCGCATCATCTTTGAAGAAGTACGGTCCAATGATGCCACCAGCCCATAAACCGCACCAAACTCTGAATTTTCTGGATGCATTGGTAGCTCTTACAATGCTTCTGGCTGATATTCACTCCAAAACCGACAATTCTGCTTGTTTACGTACCCATTGAGCCAAAAATGAGCTTCGTCGCTGAACACAATTTTTGAATTTTGAACAAATTTGAACTTTCTTAACAGAGCATTCATTTTGATAATAAAATTCAATAATTTGCATGCGTTGTTCGTTTGTAAGACGATTCATGGTTAAATTATAAACCAAACGTCAGCTGTTTAAACCAGTGTTGCCAAAAAGATAATAGCTAAAATTCACCCTTTAGTTAAATGAACTGAAACAAGCGACGCTTGACACAGGGGAAATACTGCCTTCAAAACACATTTTCCAGATTTACCGGGAATGTATACTTTGAAGTGACATCTACCTCGGAAAGGAATCAGTTGTTCGGCCACGGTTATGTATTCGTTTGCGACATAAATAAGTTTGAGTTTGTATGAGATACTCATTTCAGAGAGTGAAGTGGAACAATGTCCCACATCATCTGAGGTGTTAAACTTGTCACATAAGCATGACTTCCAGACGTCATAATTTGGATGGCGTTGCAAGTGTTGTCACAAATGCGAAAGCAATTATTGAAAAATTCAAATAATGTGGGATTATTTTATTCACACAATTAATTATTGCCAGTTAAATGTGCAATACATTTTCCTTGCTTCTATTGCACAGTGTCCCACAAATGACAACAGACACGAAAATGTCCCAAATACACATCAATATGACAGTGAATCAGAAATGAAGTACGATAGAGACGCCCAACTGCTTCCTCTCTTGCCCCTTAAAATTTTTGACAGCCATGTTTTATACAGTTTTCTAAAGCCAAATTGACCAATCATAGAAAATGCATGAATGACCGTCAAAATGTTCATGATTATCCGTCAAATTCGTCGATGGACTAGGGGTCAATCAGCTGTGAAGTTGGGTATCTCTATCATACTTCATTTCTGCAATGAATCAGGGCACAATTTGATTTTTGCTGATACTTCGTCTACTAAGAGGGAGTAATTATCTTTGTATGACAAAAATGGAGGTGTGTTGCTTGCCCTTCAACGCACGTTTTTTGCAAAATTCCAAAGAACCATTTGGCTAACTGCAAGCTGCCTTGACTCTAATGGTCAAAGACAACATTTGCGAGAGGCCAGCCTCCACGAGTGCATGCTTTTTAGCACGATCCTTCAAATATTTACCTGCAGTTTCCACTTTCGGTTTCAATTAGCACCAGCTTCCCAACCGATGCCGTCGTCACCAGCATTCGACACACTCAAGCTGGGAATCCAGAGAGTCGTTGTGTTCCTTTTGAATGTCATGCTTGCCCAGCCAATTGTTTATGTAGACAACACTAAAAGTAACCCTAGATTCTCAGCATTGGACGCCTATGAAGTTCATTCCACAAACCTCTGATACTGTCACCGTATGAGCGATAAACACCTGCGCGAAAACAGGCAAACTTGTAACATGAATTTGTATGACATTGGCAAGAAAAGACCCAAGTATGCATCGAACTGGATTTCATCTGCGTTTTCGATCACCCTGTTCCCTTGCATATTACTGAAACGGATCACATATTTTGTCACAGTCTCTGTCCTACACAATTCGAAAGCATCTTTTATTTCGTAAAGCCAAAGTATGTTACTTACGCAAGGGGATAATCTATTCATTTGCCGCACGAGAAAATTCCCCGGAGGTGTTGTTACCCACGATATTTACTGAAAATTCAATCAGATTCCGAGATATCTCTTCTAAATCGTTATTATAACTCCTAAAACCATCGTCTGACACATCCTCGTCCTCCACTTCTAGTTCGTAGCCCTTCATTACCACCACCAAATGGGATGCTATCTTCAACATCGTCCTAAATTTCATCTTCAGCACATTATATGTACCATTCCACGTATATGCCATGGTTAGGTAACATGCGAACCACAACTAGGAATATTTCGAAGAATAACCTATTTCGACAATGCAATGACAAAGAAATGTGTTTCAATCGGGAAAACACGAGCAAAAGCCTGCTTATGTAGTCACTAAGTTGCCCGGACGAATTATGTGCATACTCTTACCCAAAATTATGTCTGAAATATACCTGCAAAATAAGTGCAATTAAAAATATGCTGAAATGCGTGAACGGAGTAAGAAGGAATTAATGAAAAAAACGACTCACATCAAAATCTGTATTTTTGAGGTGACAAAAACCAATCAAATTTCAATCCAAAGTTCAACTAATTGGCAACACATGCTGCAGATTTGTGTCTTCAAGTCGGACTCCGGATATTCAGTACGGATTTTGGTAAAAACATTCAACGCTACATCCTCTAATGAAGTTCCACCAACATGTTGTAGCTGCGCTGAACAATAACGAGGTCACCATCGTTTGCTTCCTGGACGTAGAAAAAGCCTTCTATATGGTCTGAATTGAGGGACTCATCTACAAGCTGAACCAGATGGGATTCCCCTCCAACCTCATCAGAATAATTGATGGCTTTCTGAAGTCTCAGTTGAAGGCAGCAAGTCAACAGAGCGGAGCACCAAGGCGGGAGTTGCACAAGGATCAAAGCTGGGACCGTGGCTTTTCAACATCTACACGACAGATCAACCACATCCAACTGACACAGTAAAATACTGTCTATTGGCAGATGACTCGCTGAGACTATGCCAGCTCGACGTCACCACAGATAGCCGCGCGAAGTGTTGGACAAATTTGATTACTATACCAAATGGGGTATTAGTATCAATGCTGGGAAATCGGTACTAATGTGCTTAAGGAGACCATCCGGAGGTGGATGCAGATCAGCAGCCAAATGTCGAAGCATAAAGGTAGTGCTCCCTAACGGTACAGAAATATCAACTCACGAAAAGTCAAGTATCTTGGCGTTAACTTCACGGAAAGGTTGAAGTTCAACAGACCTTCGAAACTGACCCTCAAGAAGGCCAACCTAGGCTTCCATCGCATCTATCCCTTGATGCGTAAGCAAAATGCGAAACAAACAGCTTATACGGCCGATCTTAACGTACGGCTTCCAATATGGCACACCATCTCTGACACCAGCATGACGAAGCTCGCAATTTTCGAAAGCAAAATACTGCGGATATGTACCGGACTCACCTTCGACAGGGACCGTCAAAGACACCACAGCAAGGGCTTTACGAACAAGCACGCATCATTCCCCTGCAACAGTGCATCGTGACATTGTTCAGAAAGTAGCTCCTAGAAACAACAACCATCCTAACGAGGAAATCGGGAACCTGAGAAACACAAACCCCGGACAACGCGTTAAATCTACTAAACGAGCAGAACCTTCCAACGACGTCGAACACCGAGCTGCATGGATTCTACCAGAGCAGCGATAGCAATCACCAGGTTCATTCCAGTCAGACACTTAAACGGCATCAATCAAGCCCGGCCCTTAGACTCGTAACACGTTATCTCACGGCACGGAGGCACCAAATAGCAACCTCGACTCAAATTTGGTCAATAGACTATGAATTGCTTGTCTAATGGGAAAAAAGACTTACGACCAAAATATGGAGAAAGCTGAATAAATTTTAATTATTTGACGTTGGGCGTTGGACTTCGCCAAGGGTGTGTCTTGTCACCTCTCCTTTTCATTGTATATATGGACTGGATGTTGTGGCGCAGCCGAGGCGAGGAATGTTTCACATTGGGAGAGTTGAGGGTAAGTCATCTTCTTTTTGCAGTTGACTTGGTTATCCTCACATCTTCCCAGACGGAACTCCAGCGCACACTCGATAGGCTTGTGGCCGTATGTACTGATGCTAGAATGAAGGTCAACGTGGACAAATCGGAGGTTATGGTCATCTCCAGAACGCCGGTTCAATACGCTCTACAGGTTAGTGGAGTCCCACTGAAGCAGGTGGAGAAGTTTAAGCATCTCGGAGTGATTTTCACGAGTGATGGAAGGAGTAATGCTGAGCTTTCCTGTGGGATTGGTCAAGCTGGGTCAATTTTGAAACAGCTTGGTAGATCTGTAATCAGCAAGCCCGAGCTTGGTGTCAAGGCCAAGTTAGCGATTTTCAACTCATTGTCAAGGCCAAGTTAGCGATTTTCAACTCACCAATGGTCATGAGATAGTTGAAACAAATACTGAGTTGTAAATCGCTAACTTGGCCTTGACACCCAAAATTTGGGCAATGATCGAAAGAATGAGATCGCGAATACAAGCTGCTGAGATGAGATTTCTCCGTGCTTTTGTGGGAATTACTCGCCGGGGTAGGGTGAGAAACACGGCAGTGCGCAAAGACCTCAACATTGAGGAGCTGCTTCTTCGAACGGAGGGGGCTATGCTCGGTAGGTAGGCGACCGCTTGGCAGACCCAGGACGAGATGGTTGGACCAAATCCAAAAACTCGCCTGGTTACACTGTCATAACTCCTGATGAGTTAGAGCCGATGGCGGACGATCGAGTTGCCCGGATATCTCTCGTGCGTGGTTTACCCCCGCGACCCCTTTAGTGGAGCTTGCGGGTCTGAAGATGATGAAAATGTTGCTTCTTGATGAACATTTTGTTCTTAATGAATGTTTTGTTGATGGGTGTGTTCAAAGCTAAAGTTCTAAGTTGACAAGTACCAAGTGGAAAATTCCTTACATACAAAAAAAAAAATGTATGTCAACACCGATTAGTCGATTAGCAAGTATGAACTCCACTTACGGCACCACTGTGCAATTCCAAATCCAATCATTGTCGGTTGTCCCAACTATTTAATCGGCGTATTATCTGTCTTCCAAATTGTGATTCTCAGTGATCTGAATAGATAAGTTCGCTTCAAGTTTTTGATAAACACTCCTGTGACACACCGTTGAATAAATATGTAAACAGGACACCGTTTTGCCATCAGCATCATGTACCAACCATCATACGAAAAAGGAAAGGGACAGACAAGACAGACTAAAGTTCAACCATTTCGTAATGACACTTGGAAACTTTTGTTCAAAGCGATTGGAGTGAACGTGGTGTACGATGAAAAGTAGAAATGAAAGTCAATGTTTAAATTATTCAATGCTCCAAACAAAGCCCTTCACGAGGTACGAGTGTATAAGATTTGCAAAATTCCCCTATTTCGTTGGCGAGATTTGAGAGAATGGTTGAGGGTATCACATGCCAATATGACCATGGAACTAACTTAAAGACAAGTGCTTAGCTGTTGCAAATAAAGTTCTTAGTCAGTTGGGAATTCCAGCACCCAACCGATCGAGGACTGCGTTAATTAATGTGGATTTCCGCGGTGAACAGAGTCACAACAACTGTGATCTCCATTCCATCGGTCAGTTCCAAGGTGGTAAGAGTCTGCCGCCTATCTCCAAAGGAGACATTACCCAATGATGGGAACTGGCAAACGTCATAAACGACGCCGTGCAAATAAAGGGTAATTTTTTAGCTATTATCTTTTTGGCAACACTGGTTTAAACAGCTGACGCACGTTTCGTGTTTTGTTTCACTGTCAAACATCTTCAGTTTGGTCCATAATTTAACCATGAATGATCTTACAAACGAACAACGCTTGCAAATTATTGAATTTTAAATTTTTAAAAAATTTTAAATGTTAAGAAAGTTCAAATTTGTTCAAAATTCAAAAATTGTGTTCAGCGACGAAGCTCATTTTTGGCTCAATGGGTACGTAAATAAGCAGAATTGTCGATTTTGGAGTGAATATCAGCCAGAAGCATTGCAAGAGCTATCAATGCATCCAGAAAACGTCACAGTTTGGTGCGGTTTATGGGTTTATGCCACATGCCACACAGCACTCGCAACTATGGACTTATTGAGAGGCGAGTTCGGTGAACATTTTATTTCACGTTCGGGACCGGTCAATTGGCCGCCTAGATCGTGCGATTTAACGCCTTTAGACTATTTTTTGGGGGCCTATGTTAAAGCTCATGTCTATACAGACAGGCCCGCTTCAATTGACGCATTGGAAGACAACATTGAAGCATTTATTCGTGAGATACCGGCCGAAATGTTGGAAAGAGTATGCCAAAAGTGGACCAAGCGGATTGACCATTTGAGGCGCAGTCAAGGTCAACATTTGCATGAAATAATCTTCAAACATTAAATTATATGGACCGTACTATCGATTCAAATAAAGATTCCATGCATTTTTCTGAATTTTATGTTTTTTTTTTTGAAAAACTTTCTTATAGCTTTTAAAAAATCAAACTTTAGTACAAGAAAAATGTATATTAATGGGTCGTTAACACTTTGGTTTCAACAATTATTCATTGTGCATTTGATCACTATGTGAACAGCGAATAATAGAAGTGTTGTTGAAGTACATATTCATTGTATTATACTGAAACATTGTTTGAAGTAGTGAAGTGCAGCTTAAATTCGCACATTCTTACATATCTTGGCATAGTGCAAGTGAAGAGTTCATACACATTGGTTGCCGCTTAAAGCAATAAGTTAAGTAAATGTTAGTAGGTCGGGTAGGGATAGAGCTGATAATTTTATCCCAACACAAATGGTGACTGGACCAGATTTGAAAACCAGATAAAAGCGTATTAACTTTGCTTAAATATATGTTATAAACAATTTCTTATAATTAATTGAAGCAATTAACGCAACTAAGATAATAGAATAAAGCAAATGGAATATTCTGCTATATTGGAGGACACCGCACGTACACACATATGAATGAATGTGTGAATTTTCTGCAGATTGTACTACACTGAATTTTGTTTAAATTAATCTGTTTAACAAGCTAACACTTAATACTGTTCACCATTCGGTGTTCGGACGAATGATAAAACAACAATAATTTCATGTTAAACCGAGGCTTTGTTTACACTTTTCGAAGCAGTATTCCACAAAAACTATCCCACATAGACACGTGACACTAACTTTGTTTGAAAATTTTGCACTTTACTAATGTCTAGAATTGGGTCTATAACTTAATTCGTGTGGTTTGCTAGGAGATGGCGTAACTTGTATAAATCCATTGGAACATGCGTTGAAAAGCTACTGTCATTGTACGTTATTTCAGTATATGTCATTCATTTGAAGCGTAAACAAAAACAATTTTTTTCACTCAAATATGTCGAACTTTGTGCCTGAAAAATGTTTTTGCGGGGAATTCTTCTTCATTACTTTAATATGAAGAAAACTGCTGTCGAAAGTCATCGTATTTTGGTGGAAGTTTGTGGTGAACATGCACTAGCTGAGTGAACGTGCCAAATGTGGTGAGTTTAGCTTGGCCAACCAGCCAAATCAACGGCAAAGATGGATATCCATGGCGCGAGGTAATGCTCTGTATTTGGTGGGATCTGAAGGGTGTGCTGTATTATGAGATGCTACAACCGGGTGAAGCCATCAATGGACAACGCTACCGAACACAATTAATCCGTTTGAAGAGAGCGGTGCCCGAAAAAAACGCCCGGAATATGCGACCAGACACGAGGCAATAAGTGTCCATCATGACAACGCTCGGCCCCACGTTGCTATTCCGATTAAGAACTATTTGGAACACAGAGGATGGGAAGTTTTACCCCACCCGTCTTATAGCCCAGACCATGCCCCTTATGACTACCATTTGATCCGGTCGATGCAGAACGCCCTCACTGAAATACGGTTCACGTCAGAGCAGAATATCAAAAATTGGCTTGATTCATTCTTGGCTGCCAGTTCTCTTGGGATGGGATCCACAAATTGCCAGAAAGATGGAAAAAAGTCATAGCTTCAGATGGGCCATACATTGAATAGCACAGGTTTTCGTTAAATAAACGTTAAGATTTTGAAAAAAAACCGCACGTATTAATTTATAGACCCAAGTTGGTATAATTGTTTTCTATTTTTTTTAATTATTTAGTTCCCCACTACATTTCGCAATTTCTATGTAAATTCCTATACTAAATCTGACAGACAGATCAAATTCGCTGTAATTCATCCAATTCCACAAATATCGTGTAGGTTTTTGCTGGCTGTGAATACCTTTTTCTTTAAATTTTAAATTTACAGTGGGACGAACTGGAGGAACTCCTGGAAGAAACCAGGGTGAGCTAGTCGTTTTGTACTTAGTATCTGAACAGCGTGGACGAGATGTCACAACTGATCAATTGCTCAAAGTTGGACGAACTGAGCGAGTCTTTTTATGCTTAGTATCTGAACACCATTTCGTTCACGCTATGTCACAACTGATCATTTGTTTGGATGAAAAATAACTCTTGTTTGAAAGAACAAGAGATTTCTAGCAGTTCATGCTACTCCTCAAGAGCTCCGTTGGTTGCCAGATTTTTTTCAGCAGTATTATGGAAATAAAACAGTTGTATACCGAAACAGTACAAATTAGTCACGTTGTTAAGTAACATGCATAATAAGTGTAAAATCTTGGAGACACATCCAAAAATCCTGAAATAATTGAATTTTACAACTCAATTAAGGGCAGTGTTTACACTATTGATCAAATGGCTCTCATATATCATGCAAACGTCAAACTAACCGTTCGCCATTGGCTTTGTTTTCTAATTTTATTGACATTTCAGCGCTGAAGGCGTTTTCATATTGTGGACCGAAATTCACCCAAATAGGAATAACGTCGTCTATTTTGAAAATAGTTAGGTGAAAAGTAAGTTCGCCGGTCTTGGTATTGTTCGACGAAACCGTCTTCTATGAGTCGAAGCTTCTGCTGCCATAGTTAGCAGTAACCGAAATACAGAACCACACTATCATCGTCATCACTGCCACTAGTGTTGTGTTACTCATACAAGATGCACTTCAAATGTCCCATACATCACTACAGAAATATCCCAACACCTCAGAAAAAAAATATTTGTCACACTTCCATTTTTGTCATACTCAGAGATAATTTCCCTCTTTGAGTAGACGAAGAACCTATCAGCACAAATCAAAGTATGCGCTGGTTCATTGCAGAAATGAAGTATGACAGAGATATCCAACTTCTACCGCCTTGCCCCTTAACATTTTTGACAACCATTTTTCACACCGTTGTCTAAAGAGAACGGCATTTACGTTATTTCGTCAATAAGTCTCAAAAAGCCTCTAAAATTCGTCGAGAGCATCTCTATCCTACTTCATTTTAGGTCCATTGACTACAAATGTCTTATTGGTTTTTAGTTGGGACATTTTCCCTCTTATTGCGATTTATGGGACACTTGCAGGGCAATAGAATTGTGTAAGAAAAAGAACCTTGTACATATAACTGGCGATTTATCGTGAAATTAAAAAATCCGAAATTATTAAAATTTTTCAATCGTTGACAACACTTTCAACGCCAACCAAATTCTGACGTCTGGAAGTCATGCTTATGTGACATATGTTACACCTCAGATGATGTGGAGCATTGTTCCACTTCATTTTATGAAATGAGTACCTCATACAAACTCATTACAAATACGTGTCCTACTCAACTCTAATCGCCACTATTTGCTTTGCTAGCGATAGAAAAGAGGCAAGTTTTGTGCTCCACAACATGAAAAGGGAACTTTTACTTCATGCAGTGTCTCTAATAAGCCAGTATGTCCAACACATCGCCATAGCACAGACATTACTGCCACGTATTGTGAAGAACATATCCCATAAATTCTGAAATTGTATTTTTTTTATTTTGTTTGTTTCATGAAATTCGCTTAGAACCCTTTTTTTGCCATTTTGTGACCCGGAACGTCAAGATCACTGTCAAACTAGCCCCACAAATTTTTTAAACATACCCCGATTACACGGCCAAGTATTCAAATTGCAACTCATTGTTCACAAAGCGCTTGAAACACTCTACCACATCAAATTTACCACCAACTCATGCAAAATAAAAATATCTACATACCTCCTCCTCCACAAAGCAGCAAATAAAAGGTCTCCCTACACACTTTCCACAACTCACTCACTTTGCTGACAGAACACTCGTGTAGGCAAATCGATGAAAAAAAAAAATTCTTCACTTCACTAGAAAAACCTCAGCACACGGCTCATAGAATTTTTGCACTACTGTCAGTATTGAACAAATTTGTAAACTTCTCGCATCTATTTCAAGATCACATCTCTTAGAATCCACTTGACAAGCACAGCGTGTGCGCTTTGCATTAACACAATCCGTATCCGTGACCAGCGGATACTAATCCAAGAATGCTATTGCAACGCTGTTGACGCGCGAGAACCAATGAAAGCCAGTTTACGACGACGCTCCGCGTTCGCGATCGATCTGCCGCAGATCGACTTCGAATTGAAAATGAGAGTTCGACGTGCGTACAAGACAGCAAAACCCACCGCTTGTGGCAATGGACGCGGAATACGGCACGACTACAACAGAGGCAACGATCGAGACTATCTGCGAATTTCAATGGGATGCCACCATGGTTATTTAATAGGCAATCCACTTGAACTTGATGTTGCCATCGGTCTGGCGGTGGCTGTTGTGACCATGAAACCCGAATCTGAATCGATGAATGGTGCGTTAATCTCTGTATCTGTTGGTCATAAATTCCGGAAGCTGATGCACGCATTATATCGGCCTGATGTGACAATTGGCTGGGCAAACATGACATTCAAAAGGGTCACAACGACGCGCTTGATTGACAGCTTGAGTGTGTCGAATGCTGGCGACGACGTCATCGAGAATTGTTCCATTATGTTGCTAATTCTAGGTTGGGAAGCTAGTGCTAATTGGCAACTGAAACTGAAAGTGGAAACTGCAGGTAAATATTTGAGGGATCGTGCTAAAAGGCATGCACTCGTGGAGGCTGGCCTCTCGCAAATGTTGTCTTTGACCATTAGAGCCAAGGCAGCTTGCAATTAGCTAAATAGTTCTTTGGAATTTTGCAAAAAACGTGAGATGATGGGCGTAAAAGTATTTAATTTTGTCACCAGAGGTGCGATTTTCCAAAATACGGATGTACGAGATCCCGAGGTGGACATATAGATCTGTGAAGCTTCTCTTATAGGATAGGGCACTTCGTTGACCATGCGCTGTGTTGAACATTGCGCCTGATTGATCTTCAGGTGAAGAACTTAGTCTAACTAACATTGACTAAAGTGAAAGCAAAGGCGTTTAAAGTGAAATTGTCAAAACTGCGTAAAGGCCCACGGTTGAAGGGTTCGAAGGTGTGCTTGACAGCTTGTCAAAACAGCTATATTTTTGCTGTGTGAAGTCACTCAGTGTCCGTCTCTGACATTCGATAGTTCTGCCTCTCAAGCATTGACGGCAATTTCAATTTCAAATATTGATTATAAAAAATTTCATTTTGTTGATTTTTTACGTAGAAAAATGTCGCACTGTGCATTCAGAGGTTGCAGGGAAAAACCCCAGGATTTGTTCCTTACATTTCACTGACGCACGGTGGTCCAGTTGTATGGGAGGATTGGAATTAAATCTGTTAACTTTCGATGCCGTGGACTGATCTTAATAAAATTTGGAACATAGAACATGTGCGATGTGAGATCTTATTGTATTTCAAAAATGGTTGATGTAGCTCAACTAACAATCATATTAAAGGAGTAGGCCGAGTTCATAATTGCAACATTGTTGTCCCTTGCACTGCACAAAATATTCTGTCACTACATTTATGAACACGAATACTGCCGCAAGTTTGCAGCAGGTCAGCGTAGCCAAAAAAGTATTCATAAATGCAACATAAGAGGGCGACAGAAAAAGTGTTTGGTTGACGTCTACTTCAAGTCTACAAAAAATATTGTAATAATAGGTTTCATGTTTGAAAAATGTAATAAACTGAGCAACTTTTAAAAATATTAAGGAAAGAAAGTAGCAGAATTCGCAGCTTAAGGGCCGTGCTTAAACAAAAAGAAAGGAATTGGAATCTCAAGACATGTTCCAAATAACAGAAATGTCTTTAAAATTATAAGAGAATTTCCGTATGATGTTCTTAGGAACCATTTTCGCATAAAAAAGTCCACATTTCGGTTTCCCTGCAATCCTGCAACAAAACAAAAATCACTGCCACTTTGATCGCAGTTTGACCGTCACATTGCTTTTATGAATGCAGTTGACGACAGCTCTTATGCACAGTCACTGCAGTTTATTTACATTTATGAACGCAAATCTTGCAGGGCTGTGACGTTTATGAACTCGGCCTACTATTCAAATTACTGCCCATCTGAAGCTATGACTTTTCCCCATCTTTCTGGCAATTTGTGGATCCCATCCCACAAGTACTGCGCCGGCTTGCCAGCCAAGAATTAATCAAGCCAATTTTTGATATTCTACTCTGATGTGAACCGTATTTCAGTGAGGGCGTTCTGCATCGACCGGAACAAATGGTAGTCAGAAGGGACATGGTCTGGGCTATAAGGCGGGTGTGATAAAACTTCCCATCCACTGTTTTCCAAATAGTTCTTAACCGGAATAGCAACGTGGGGCCGAGCGTTGTCATGATGGACACTTATTGCCTCATGTCTGGTCGCATATTCTGGACGTTTTTTTGGGCTACTGCTCTCTTCAAACGGATTAATTGTGTTCGGTAGCGTTGTCCATTGATGGCTTCAAACGCTTTTAGCGCCTCATAATAGAGCACACCTTTTTGATCCCACCAAATACTGAGCATTACCTTAGTGCCACGGATATTCGGCTTTGCCGTTGATTTGGTTGGTTGGCCACGTCATAATCACCACTTTTGGCACATTTGCTCAGCTAGCGCATGTTCACCATAAACTTCCACCAAAATACGATGACTTTCGGCAGCAGTTTTCTTCATATTAAATTAATGAAGAAGAACAAGCACAAAGTTCGACGTATTTGAGTGAAAAAAATTATTCTAGTTTACGCTTCAAATGAATGACATATACCGAAATGACGTACAATGACAGTAGCAAGTTACGCCATCTCTTAGCAAACCACACGAACTAAGTTATAGACCCAATAGTTCCAAAATGGTTTAGCTGATGTATCTCAACTATCAACCAAATACCAAGTAAAAAAAAAAATTCAAAAATATAAATCTTTCTTTTCCACTATTATTAATTTGATAGTGGATTTGACTTTCTTGCGCTTTCTCTGTCAATGATTGGATTGGCAACACTGCCGATGGTATTATTTCTGCTCCATGGAACAGAATTTTATTTACTGCTGCTGATACTAGGGATATACATTTGTAGCGTTTTCCAGGGCATAAGTTCCAAAATGTGTCCTGGTCAGTACATTGTTGGTTGTGCCAAATCCTTATTTTACTGCATGTATGTGAAGAGAAAAATGTTGTTTTAAATAGAAGCCTGTTTGATATTATTCAAAGTCAGTTCTATTTAAATCAACTCCATTCCCACGAAGCCAATTGTTATTTTTTCAGAAATGTAGACCATGGCATTACCATGTTTTGAAACAAAATCTATTTAATTTGATACGAACGAGTTCCATATAACTAACCAGAATCATTGGGTTCGGCTTGAATGGAACACATAAATGTTTACAAAATTAAATATGATTCTGTTTAATTCTGTTTTGAACGAAGTTAAGTAAAACAAATAGAAACGAAATAATTTTAAATAGAATGTGGGGTTGAATCAAACAGAACTATGCTTTAATCATTTCAAATAGATTTCCATGCCAAATCATATTTATTCGAAATTGAATATGAATGGGTTTGATTTTTCTCTCAATGCGTTAGTATCCATGTTTCGTCTTAACTGCTGAACTTGGTGTATGGGTAATGTCGTTTTTGTTGTATTCCAAGCTTTTAATTCCTGATTGGGGTCTGAGTGTAATGATCGGATGCTAATTTTCGATCCCTTATGCCAGGAATCAATTTTTCCGTAATAACGCCCACATTTTTCACTTTAATGCCCATTGCGACAAGTGACCGGACCTGAATTTTATGACACCGCAAACAAAACAAGATAAAAGCAATTAGTTTCAAATTTTAACAATTGTAACAAAATGCCAAGTATTCTAATTCACAAATAACAAAAACTTCCTCGGCCTCCCACATAGCATCAGCGCAATACTCGCCATGCCATGCAAGGGAAATCGTTTGACAAAAGGCGTAGGCCGAGTTTTTACGCACCGCCTCGTTCTCCCAAAGTGCAAAAAAGGGCACTTTAGTTTTTGCATCATCAATAGAGAACACTTTTAGCTTTCAGAAAATATCTGTCCCCCGTTAGAGCCTCCTGGAGCATTTTCGTTACAGCCCGTGAAACATTGAAAAAGGTGGCTTTACTCAAAAGCCTGGTCTATAAGTGGTACAAAAAACAGTTGACGCAGTTTGAAGGCCAAATGTACGCCCTTAGGTCCCAAATTGCTTAATTTTAGGAAATAAGCCACATCAAATTTGCAAATAAGCTAATTTTTGTGAATTTCAAAGTCCCAACAAAATGTTGACTTTCTAGTTTCTCATATTTGTGCAATCGAAAAACCTATTCCATTTGGCCGAGAAAAATATGTCACTTCGCGTATTTATTTTCACTGCGGGACCACTGTGCGACGACGACTGGTGCCTTTTTTTTTCATTTTTGTTTCATTTTTAATCTATTTACTTACCTGCTAGACAAAAATGGTTAAAACTAAATTCAATTCAATGCATTTTTATTTTCAGAGAATATTTTACAATAGTTATATGTTTCCGCGAAGCCTTACAAAGGCTTTTCTGCAGAAGATCGAGTTTCAAATTTGTATAATTAACTTTAGTTTAAATGAATCTCAAACATTGCTTTATGTTTTTTTTTTCCAAGTTGTTAAGTTTGTGATGTTTTTTAGCTCTTGTGGAAGTGTATTGAGGACTTCAGGTACACTGCAATTCAGCTGTCTTCTCCCGTAGTTGTTGCAGAATCGAGGTTCTTGAAGCATACCTTGTGCCCGTCTTCTTGTGTTGATCCCAGATGCGTTGCCCCAAGCAAGTATTCCATACCTCAATTTCGATTCCACTCGGGCATAGTATACTTGTCTCAATACAGACTTCGTGGCATAGAACTTTAGATGGGTAAGGGCATATAGAGCTTTTTTTTATAAGGCTCAAGCATAACTCATCGATATGCGTGTCCCACAGAAAATTGCTGTCGATGGTGACTCCCAGATATTTGTATCTCTTCACTATCTCAATCGGGCAGCTTAAAGAGCTACTACAGGAATCATTTCCAAAATTAATTTGTTGACTAGTAGCTTTGAACTGCGGATTTCGTATGTGCCGTGATCTTGACACAATTTGACCGCATTATCAAACTCCTCCTGCATAATTGCTGTTGCTGTGTTCAAAGATCTATTGCGCACCACTATCGCCGTATCGTCTGCATACGCGAATGGAATGGCCTGTTTGAAAACCCTTAGCAGCTCGTTGGTGTATAAAATAAATAGGATCGGGCCCAGTTTTGATCCTTGAGGGACTCCATATTGTACGCGTTCCTTTTGGCTATACGTCTGGTTGATTTTGACACATCTGCCATCAGACCTCTTATGCCAATCCTTTCCAATATTTCTATTAGCTCATCATGGTGCAGTGTGTCAAAAGCCTTGCTGAAATCCACGAACAGCACTAGTACATGGTAGCTTTTGCTTAGGCCTTCGTTGATACAGTTGGTGAATTCACCTAAGAGCTTACCAGTACTTTTATTTTTCTGAAAGCCGTACTGGTTTTTGTGTACGATCGAGTTTTTAGCGATAAAGTCTTGAAGCCTATTTGTTACAACCTCTTCAATACACTTTTCAATTATCGGCAATATTGATATCGGCCTGTAGTTGTTGAGCTCGCTTTTGGTACCTCCTTTATATATGGGCCGGACTACTGCTGTTTTCACAGTTGAAGTAATTTTTGCTTGATTTATGCTAAGGTTAAACAATTTGTATAATATTGGGGTGAATATGTCCGAGTGTCTTTTTGTATCCCGGGCTCTTATCCCGTCAAAACCTGGCGATTTGTTATCGCTTAGTGAAAGAAAAATTCTTCGAACTTCTGAGACACTTGTTTCCTGTACGAATACTGATCTGGATAATGTTGAACTCGTATGTGTCGATGTAGCAGTGTCGCATTGATGAATAATGTTTTTAATCTGAGTGCCAAAATTGTTTGCAACTGCACTAGCGAGATTATTGAGACGCATTTTGCCAGTGAAGTTCTTTGTTATAGTTTCGTCAATTCCAGGTTTTTTCCTTCCGAGAATTTCGTTTATAAGACCCCATTTTTTACGGAGATCTGACCTGATTTGGCTGAACTTGGTTCTATAAAAACAGGATTTTTGAGCCATTATTTCCTTGTTCAATTTGTTTCTGAAAGTCTTATATTCCAGTTCATAATATTTGTTCAGTTGGTTGTTTTTCCACCTTCTATAAAGATTGTCCCTTTTTCTACATTTGTTGATTATATCCGTAGACATCCATGGGTCAAACTTTCTTCGGTTTTTTAGTCAGTTTGGTAGATGTCGCTCCATCATAAACATATGCCATTTTATCGTAAACTTTCTGATAAAGTGCGTTAGATATATAGGACAAGCTGACAGTACTTTCTTTAACAGCAGATTTTTGCATTGGTGGGAAGTATATGATTGTTGTTGATAGCTTAACTAACTTAACAAATGCTCTTACATCTAAGCTACTGACCCTATACCGGTATTCTAAGCTATTCTAATCATAATTTGTACTATGCCTTTCGGCTTATGCTATGTTTTTTTGTTTATCTCAACGGACGCACTGTTTTTGTTTCATTTGTTTGGCCAAGAAAACTGGTAAAAAAAAACTTGGCCATATATATCTAATTTCTACCTAACTTACACTAACTTAACCTAACATTAAAACTTAAGACAATCATTAACTATGTCCGTAACGTACGAACGCGTCCACCAGGACGTATATGTCATGTATATGCCGAACATATATAATTTATACCCTACGGTGCACCTTTTTTATTTTTTTTTTTTTTTTTCCTTACGACTGTTGCCTTAAGGATGAGCTATAGTGTTCATTAGACAAAAAGGCTGAACCGAGTCGGAATCTTAAAACAATGGTCGATAGGAATCTGAATTGTTTTGACACTTCCGGAAAGAATTGTTTATTTTCTATTGACAAGATTTCAATTCCCGCGATGACGTCACGCACGGCCTCTGTAGAACTGTAAAGCGCACCTGATTATCCTTCCACCACGGTCCACCAAGTCCTTGCAATGAACAATTGGAACAAATAATGGAGGAATATTGCTTGTATAATATATACAACTAGCCAACCTATGCACGTTTCGCTGAGCGCATGTGCAAGGGTTAGAAGCGTAAAATTTGTTCAGGATTGAGAAATGCTGAAACTTAAGAGAACCGAAGGATAACCATGAATTTAGTTTTTTAAAATATTTTGCATTTGAGTTCTTTCTTATAAACATGGCATGGTGGTGCATCGTTGATGTACTCCATCAAGTATTTTATCGGATCGATTATATTAATTATGACTGTCCAACGTCAATCGTTCCAATAAAGTTTGAAATAATCCAACTAATTCATTTCTTTCGTGGGAAAATGTTAACCGCCTTTCCATGATCTTCCTTCTAGTACTGTTGGAGCTTCTGGAATCACATCCATTTGATACCGGCATTCTACAATTCGAATACAATTGCAAACATTGATACTTTGAATCGATTCACAGTAACAATGTCCAATTCTGTCCTGCCCTTGAATCAAATCATCAAATTGGTTCCATCTCTCAAATCTAGTCCAGATTCGAATGAAACGCTTTTGTCGGGGTCGACTTTTGCAATTTTCACTCTCACGTTGGAACGCAGTTTTGCACGATTATTCCCGCGCGACCCGATTAAGTTTTTTTTTTTAATTTGCCGTTTTTCCTCCCTTTTTAAAGCAGCCGATTGACCTGTTGATGCATAGGAAGTGCTTTGCGATAAATTCAGAGATGTTTGCGATGCGTTTGTCGACGGATTTTTCAATGAACAGAGTATTTAAGAGAGTCTTTCCGATTGGCCGCATGACGCAGTTCCGATTTCGATGATTCCTTCCTGTAGGAAAAGTATTTGTTTTTTTTTTCATACAAACCTGCTACAAAAGAACGCCTTTCCAACAAAGAAAGAATCCTCAAATTCGGTTTTGCACAAATCGAAATATGAACGGACAAACGAATATCAAACTCAAATATTAAAATAATAAATATAAGTATGCGAACAAAATATAAGTAACAGGAACAATGGATGAGACTGATTTTCGTACAAGGAAGAGTAAGCCAACTGATCCGAACAAAATCAGGTGAGAAACTTTGGAGAGAGCTGTACGCTTCCCCTTCTCCGACGTGTAAAGAGTGCTTATTAAATGGAAATTTTTAATAGGGCACAAAGCTTCATTTGAGTTTAGTTTGGTTTGGCAATTCATCATGAATAGTCTCCTGCCGTTACAACGTTTAAAAATGGTTAAAATTATTATTTTCAAAAAATGGCTTAATTCGAACAACTCCAACTAAAGCCATTGTCAGTGGCGGCCGTGACGTAGTGGATTGATGCGTCGATTTGACTGCGCCAATTATCGGGGAATAAGTCTCTCAATCATGGTCTTTAAGATTTTCGCTGACGTTTTTGTGATCGCTTGCTCGTGACTACAAAGTTCACTATCGACCAGATCCACTACATCAGATCCTGACCTAAAAAGTACAGATCGACACCAGCAGCCTTTCATCGATTCCAATGCCGCTGAATTCATAGAAAGGAGCTATACACCGCCATGTCAGGATTTGACATTCCTGCCAAACTAGTTAGACAAGGCAACGTGATGTTATGGGAACCCTTCAACAGTGTTCTGGAGAATGTCGTGCAGAATTTACCCATCAACTCTAGCGGTGCCTCCTCACAAGTCAGTTCATCTATTAGCATGTAGCGAGTCATCTATAGCATATCTAAGAAGGCATACTTAAGATGGTGGGTTTAGCGGTTAGAGAAAAGCGAAGCATGCGTATTATATGAAGGGCACACACCATCTGAGAGTTGGCCACGAGTCCGCTATAGGCAAATATCGCCTTGGGTCAAAATCGCAGTTGCTTCGAGCAGTAGAGCCCTCTCTCGAAGGAACATGCTGGCTTTATATGACACATTGATCATCCCTGGCCTGCTCTATGTCGCGTAGACATGGGCAATCTCAAAATCAGATTAGTAAGCCCTTGGTCTCTTCGCGGGAAATATTCTGCCGTCAGTCTTTAGTCCTATTTCCGATGAAGGCATCTAGTGGAGAAGACAACATGAGCTTAGCCTAGTATTTTCGGATCGTGCGCATGCGGTGTCCGGGCCATGTAGAGCCCATAGATCCGAAACAATCTTCGGATCCAGACTTGTGGGAGAACGCAACAGAGGACGCCAACTTGTTCTGCGTAACAACTTAACTCCCGGACAGAGAAAAGATCGTACAGAATTCAGTGTGCTCCACTCAAAATAAGGTTAGCTAAGGAAAATGCATTTGATGTAATAGAGATCCAACCATCTTTGCCTGCTCCCTCCGAAAGAGGTGTACCTGCACAGTCAGTAAGTGGGAATCTCCCTCAAGGCTGTTGTTATGGAGAACGCGGCTACTCTCCGGCTGACTGCTTCGCATACAAATTTTCCTCAAGCATATTGTTTCACGCCTCATTGCATTTTCGAATAATTATCATTGAAGCTTGTTCAATTTGATTCATTGTATCATTGAGACGTTCTATCTTTGACGTGTTTCTTTCCTTTCTCACCTTTCTGTTTCTCTTTCATGTTTTGTAGTTGCGGTTGATTGGGAAGCACACGATGTGTGTATTGCTCTAATTTTCACCTTCAAGCGAATGATCATGACCCACAGCGGAGCTTCAGCTTAACATACATAAATAACAGATATGCAACTGCATGCGCATAACATACAAACCACTTTTTTCAATAATGCGTGAACCACAAAAGCAGTAAAAAGCAGCTGCCAGTAAAAAGCAACTGCCACTTCAAATGGAATAAAAGAAGATTCAATAGATACAGCCGTGAAATGTTGAAAGACTGTCTTGTCGACAAGCCGTTAGCACCGTTAGATCTAATGTAATATCACGACCGTGAAGAAAGAATGTTTAAAATGCAAGAGTTGTCTACAATTTTCTTTGGTTTTCTGACATTCCAACGACGATAATGATTTATTTTCGAAAATTCGTCGACATACTCGACACATCGTTATTTGCGAAGATGTCTGCAGCTTATATGGTCATTATAAGCAATAAATTGAGGTAAGCGAGGTCGTTACACAGTGAGCAATGAATGCTAACGTTGAGTTGTTTGTTGAGCTCTAGCTATCTATCTGCACAACATCATTCCAACCACACTTTTCGGAAACACAGGGAGTCTTCTAACAACAGCATGATCTCTCCACTTCCGCACTCGTACAGTTGGAAGAGTATTTACAGATCTCGACGTGCACAAATCCGATGGCTCGGATGATATCTGAATTTTCTGAAGAGGTGTTCTTCTGCGCTGGCAAAACCACTGAGTAAGCTTTTGCATCTATCCTACTCTTTATGTCTCTTTCCGATCAGATGGAAAACAGCATTTGTCCAGCCCTGCCCTAAGTGAATCTTCGTCATCCACCTCGTACCGACCCGTAGCACTTACGTCCCTTCTTTCTAAGGTCATGGAAACGCTGATAAATCGTCAGCTTATGAAATATCTCGAATCGCGGAAGCTTCTTAATGACCGGCAGTATTGTTTCCGCAGCAACAGGTCCACTGGTGATCTGACAGCTTATCTCACTAAAAAGTGGAACCAATCTTTGCACAATGTAGGCGAAAGCAATATCGTTACGATTGAGGCATTTGACAGAGTTTGGCATCAGGCTCTCTTGAAATGGTGTCGATGAATCTCTTCTTCAATGGATTAGAAATCACCTTTCGAACCGTTCAATTCAAGTTGGTTTTGGATGGGTTTAAGTCTGATATCCACTGGTATTCCCCAAGGTTCTGTTCTGACTCCGACACTCTTTCTCATTTTTATAAATGATCTCTTGTCTGCTACTTCTAATCTGATCCATTCCTTCGCTGATGACAGCACCCTCAGCTTTTCATATTCGATCCAAGACTCACGACCCCGCCCTTCGGCCGTAGAATTGGAACGGCAGCCTATGTTAAGCACATTGAATTCCGATCTTGACAGCATAATTAACTGGGGAAACAAAACAATCGAGTGCAATTCAATGCTTCAAAAACGCAATGCTGTCTGCTGTCACTCAAGCGAACCCTTGTTAATCAGCCATTATCCATGAATGGCACCTGTGTCGATGAAACCGGAAAGCTTTCCATCCTTGGTACGTGTATCAACACAACACTTCGTTGGATCACATATTTGAGGTCGCCAAAAATGCTGCGAAATGTTTAGGTTTCCTCAATCGATGCAAGAAATACTTCACACCTTCTGATTTGGCTTTAAGGTCTAAGGCGTACATGCGCCCCAAACTTGAATACATATCTCTTGAATATCATATCTGGTCTGGTGCCCCCAAAACCACCCTGCACCTAGTAGATAGAATCCAAAAGCGAGCGATAAAACTTATAGGAGGCAACAATATTGCTGAGTCACTAGACTCGCTCGAACATCGATGTACCGTCTCGTCTCTATCCGCATTTTATCGCTATTTTAACAAACGATGCTCAAGTGGGCCTGCCAACTGCATTCCTCCTCTCCATGAATTCACCCGCAATACCCGTCTCGCCAGGAATGCTTATCAGTTTGCCCTTAAGCCTACTTTCGGACGCACAGTTAAATTTAGAGACTCGTTCATCAGGCGCACGACGCGAATATGGAATGCTCTTCCATCGATTCTTATATACTAGATTTTGTACCCGGCCTTGCCCGGGTTAGATTCTTCAACCCTACTGAAAATATAGCCTTTGAAAATATTCGGGAGAAATGTGCTTAAAATATCCAAGAAAATTAAACTTTAAAATATTTTTTATTATAAAACTTGTTTGTGGACCACATTTCCTGTTTCTGAAATTTCACCAGCGACAATGCATAATTGCCCTGGACCCTTTGCCCTCGACATTGCAACGTACAATTGGCCGTGTGAAAAGCATGCGTTTGTCAAGTCCAATCCAGTTGCCGTTAGGGACTGTCCTTCCGACTTATTAATTGCTATGGCGAATGCTAAGCCTAAAGGAAACTGTTAACGTTTGAAGGGAGATAGCTCGTCAGTTGGAATAAGTGGAATTTTCGGAATGGACACGTTTTCTCCAGCCGAAGGTCCTAAGAGTATGACTGCTTCTATGAGATGACATTTTCCAGATTTAACAAATTAGTTGCGATCCGTTGCAAAGTTTCGGTGGACCCAGGTCACGCAGCAGCATGATCGGTGATCCGATTTTCAATTCCAGTTTATGGCACGGAATCCCGTTCGGATCAAGGGAGTTTAAAAACTGAGAAAGAACTTGAATTTTCCTTTGATGCCTATCCGAATCTCTGATTCACATCCCCATTCATTATACAATTTGTTGACTGTGTGTTCATGTGTATCAATGAGTGCTGCATCAAAACGGAAGGCAAATAGGGTGTTTTTTTTTTTTTCGATTGGTCTAAAGTGACAATATTACGCGATTCCTAAAAGAAAAAGTTCTTGGAAATCCCAGGTACCTGTTCAAACTTCATGAACCAAGAAAAAGGTAGCTTATGTTGTGACACATCATGTCGGCTAATTCGTTCAGAACTATGTTACCTACATAACTTCAGCAAAATTGAATGGTTCTGTTGAAAAACCCTCAAATATTGTGTCTACTTGTGGGTATCCATATAGTGGGCATACACACACAGCTATGTTTGGGTAAGTTTACAACGAAATATCAGCGACACATACGCTAGATGCCTTCGAACAATTTATTCTTCACAACTGTCAACATTCCGCAAACACTAGCATAAACAATCCAAATGATGAACTCCAAGCAGATCCCAGCACCAATTCCTAGAAGCCAAATAACAGCATCCGCTGCTCACATTCCAAGAACGCACCCAATCCTATCCACGCACTCTATCCAATCTGCAGATCATCTTCCTAGAAGCACCCCGCTCCAATAGCATCAGCAGCACCTGCGGAATTGCCGAGTCAACAATTTGCCTATAAATAATTGTAACCATCATTTTTAGAATGAGTTCTTTATCGTACAATAAAGTGGACGGTTGTCCAACTAGAAATAAAAATTGTGTTTTTTTTTAATAAATTTGTACACATGCCTGGATGGCCAATGGAGGATAACGAACACCTCCTTCTAAATGGTCGTACTCAGCATCTACATTTTAGAACGATTTTTGATGAAAATTTCAGTGCCCTGTGACTTGTAGTTTCGGAGCCTTTCTGTGTCAGACACACAATCTTTCTGGCGCCCGTCGCACTGTGGCTGGGTGCTTCGACTCCTACGCACTTAAGCCTATGTTGCCAAGGTTCGATTCCCGGTACGAGAAAATTAACTTTCACGGCCCCACCAGTTTCAAGTCACTGACAATGATCAAAGAGTAATAAAGTCTTAACGTATGGCTTCCGAATATGGCACACCATCTCTAAGAAGCTCGCAATTTTCGAAAGAAAAAAACTGCGAACATGTACCGGACTCATCTTCGACAGGGACCGTCAAAGGCACCACAGCAACAATAGGCTTTACGACCAAGCACGCATTATCCCTCTGCAACAGTGCATGGTGACACTGTTCAGAAAGCAGCTACTAAACATTAACAACCATCCTAGCGAGGAAATCAGGAACCTGAGAAACCCCGTATAAGGCGACCTCAACGCGTTAAATCTGCTAAGCGAGCAGAACTTTCCATAGGCGTCGAACAACGAGCTGCATGGATTCTACCAGAGTAGCGATAGCAGTCAACATCGAGGCTAAGTCGGCTAACACATCACCACCCCATCCCAGAAGGACCACCATGGACACACGGACTTGAACAACCCGATGTAAGCACCAGCCATTGTAGGACCTAAAAAATAAACAATAAACCGACAATAATAAGAAACATTAAATTCAACAAAGTACATCAGTTGGACCCCTGTTGTTGAGCCAACATCCTCAATTGTAAAAATAATTTTAAATACATTTTTAAATCGCTTAAATCGATGATCGGTTTGTTGTGCAAATATAATTTAAGCGTCCAAAAAAACACGTCTGTTGTTTACCTCTGCCGGAATGTTTTTTCGTGGGGTAACTTCGAAAATGCATTCGAACAATGTAATGAGTTCGTGTTTACTAACATTTGAAGCAGAATATCCCAGCATGTGTAATGTCTAGTGTGATTTGAACCAGCAGATAAGCATGCACTGTGAAAACGGGCATTTTAATTGGAATTGGGGAAAGTCTGCCTAGAAAAAGTTTCTCGACTTGGCCGTTAGGAGTCGGATTCGGCATATACCTGTAGGTGCTTTCAACTCATCAAAGAACAATAGAACGAGTGAATCCGAGTGGATGCTGAAAAGCCCCAATGTATACTAGACAATTCTTGCTGACTGGAGTACTTCGCTCCCATGGCAGGGCAGTAGATAGTTTGTCTAATGACTTCAAAAGAAGGCCAATTTTCAAGGCTACGACAACGATGGGCCTTCGACGATTCCAAAATATATCGAAAGTTATACGCTTTAGAAAAAAAACTACCCTCAGATAATTAGTATGTCTGGAATCAAAGTCAATTTAGGAATTTCTGGAAAAGATGAGAAAGAGACGTACGAAAAACATTCAACTCAAGGGAGTGTGTTACCGCTGGTGAACAAAAAGTAGCACTGATCGCCCTCATTCGATTCACTTATGTTAAGTTAGTTCAAAGTCGCTGACTACCGTAAGGGTAGCCACATTTATGCCAAAAACAGGCTCGTTGTGCCACCACAAGATCTAATAGATCCTAATCCGCGAACCATTTGGAGCTCTGAATAAAGCGATGGACCTGGCAGATGCTTATATTGCTTCCGTGTGACTGAGTCTGCGAGATGAGAGAGCATTGCAAATGCAAAGAAGGTGTAAAATAGTCTCTTCTGCCTCTTCATTCTTACACCTTCTGTAGAAGTCGTTCTGGGGATACCCAGTCTTGAGGCGTGAATTCCACTCGCACAATGCCGGGTTATAACGCCGATGAGAGTTCTGATATTCGGCTAAGCGTTTTGGATCGATGGTAGGCGATAATTGCTTTGTTATGAGACAAGCGGTGCCAGATCATCTACGTTTGGTGTGAGTAAGCGTTTCAAGCTTTAGTAGATGTTTTGTAGTAGCGATAGGCATGGGCGGCAGTTCCCCTTCCGGAAAAAGTGCTGAGGTAGTGCCTTTTCTAGCGAGTTCATCCGCTTCGCAATTCTCTGTTTCGATATCACTGTGTCCCGGCACCCACATGTGTGGAATGCTAAAATTCTTGGCCATCTCGTTAAGAGATAGGCGGCAATTAAGGGACGTCTTTGAGTTAAAAGTGCCTACACTCAGAGATTTGGTCGCTGCCTAGCTGTCCGTTGACAATATCTGTAATTGACGTTACATTATTTTTTAGCCATGACAGAGTTTCCTTGATCGCTATTGTCCCTTCCTGAAAGACGCTACAGTACCCTCTCACTGTAGTCGGAATGGCAGTAGACTCCCACACTTACTTCTTCGCCCATCGTCGATCCATCTGTGAAAATTCGCAGAGGACCGTCCAGCGTCTGATGTTCAGACGTTCAGACGTCCAGAAAGATCGAGGAGGTAGCTTGCTGATGAGCTTAGATATCGTGAGGTCGGTGTTTCCTGGGAAGGATCCAAATTTAGCAACGATGGTAGAGTGTCTGCAGCTGAGCTCAGTGTATCATTGCTGAGCCCGTCGGCCAGTACATATTCAAGTACCTGCGCTAAAAGGGCCACAAAAACTTACCATTTTTCAGTAATGTAAATTTTTAATGAAATTTTTACGAAATTTTTAATGAATATTTACATAAAGACAGTGTTTCGAAACACTTCTTATGAGTTTAGCCCATGACAGATTCGCTCTCATACTTCTCCTTTTTGCAGTCGCCAACGTCATCCCATCCCATCCATAACCATGATTTACATGAACAAAGAACTTGGTACTTCCAACTCATTTACTTGGCCTATTGTTTGCTTGTCGGCCGAATTGAATTTCACGTGCTGCCCCCTCGTCAAAGACTGCATGACAAATGTTGATTAATCTCTGGCCTCACTGGAACAGCATTGAATTGAACTTCAATGTTTGGGTCTAATCTTCTGTTCGACAATACAATAGCGGCCAATCACTGTCTCTCACAAACAGAAAACCACCACAACCGACAGATCTCCCATCACTTAGCATTCCATTTCCACCGAGACGTTAATTGCTTCTCTCACCATCCGTCAAATTATTTCGTTTTGTCATCGCAACTATCACACACCAGGAAGTGTTTGTGTCAGGTTCTAGTCCAATTTCCTCACGGAAGCAGACGTGCCCACCCCGTGCCCTTCGATCCAACGTCTGGCGCCGCGCCGCATCGAGGCATGTGGCAATCCACCGAAAAACGTGAAATCACTCGCATTCAGTGAATCACCTCCATGAAGGCCTCCGGCGTATCACTGTATCTAATGAGTTCTAATGGATTATAGAACTCTGGAGGGCCAAACTACATAAGTGCGTAATCAATGCTGGCTTCTCTGCGCGCGGGATGTGAGCAGCAACCGTTTATCATAATCGCGGCATCATTGGCTGGGGTTGCTTGTGAAATGCCTGCCATTAGGCATGCACATATTTATGGCGAGCGAATTTGAATGCATAATTCGATGTAAACAAGCCCCAAAACGAAACGGTGGATAGGCAAAACAATTTGCACAACATTTTCTCCTCTCTCGCTTTCGAGGTCAAGGTTTGGCGACTTAATTCGCCATAAACGTCAGCGAACGATGGAAATGTGGTCAGCGGCGGACGCACCCGTGGACGACAGGTGGTGTGCAGATGTCGCGCTAGTTTCGATTTCAGTTCTTTTGGAGGGATTGGCAATTTTCGACCAAGGCTGGGATTTGATTTTGATGACATCGACTTCAGATTTGATTTTGTGGAATTTTTTGGGAACGGAAACGGTGGGCGATGAGATGTGTAATTAAGTAGACCACTGCTGTCCCACTCATCGGTTTAGAGGAGACCATGGGGATACATTCTGCAGAGGGATTATATGAAATGTTCCCCTTGTTGGAAATCAGTTAGGATCTCCGATGCAGAAAAGTATGCTTAAATAGGTACACCGTTGAGACACCCGCAATATCGAATGGTTGCGTTGTCATTTGCAGGTGTCTGAGCGGCATGAGTGGCGGACATGTCAAGGGGACAAGGCGGAGAACATTGGTACTCTAGGCTTATGTGAGTGCTAGGGTATTGTGCCAATTCACAAAGGCGCGAAGCTGATCAACTCGCTAGGTACAGTCATTCCGGGCGGATACCTCTCGTAGTGCAACGCTAATTTTGGGATTCTCAAAACGCACTGAACGCATCCAATTGAACTTGACTCCTTTTTAACAAGTGACATGTATGGAAAGTTAGATTAGGTTAGGTACGTACGTAGACGGGTGTTAGACACGTCTCACTTAGGGTCTGTTGGAATCATTGCCAGTGGCATGGCGTAGGCGAGTTGGGGCGCCCGGGGCAGGCGCAAATTATGCCGCCCGTATAAATTACTTCACACACTAAAAACAATCTTTTTGTGTACGGCTTCAACCAATTATACTAAATATACACTTGGTGGTCTGCAACAGCATTTGCATTTCCAGTAGAAGTAGGTACGTGAAGGACAACATATTTGGAGTACTAACTTAAAGTACACAATATCTATGTCAGCCCTCGTACTACTTTAGAATCTGAATTGTCAACAGTCCAAGTATCTGTTGGAGAGCTGACATTTGAAGAAGTCTCTTAAGTTAAGGTTTCAGAAAAAGAAAAATGCAGCTGTTCGTAGGTAGACCCTTCGTTTTTCACTTTCTTCGTCACTTTCTTCGCGGGCTATTTTTTTATTTCGATTCGAAGCTCCACCTTCTTTTATTCGTTTTATTTTAAGATAACTAAGGAAATATTGAATATTTTAGAAAAAGTCTATAACTTATTCGTGCGGTTTGCTAAGAGATGGCGTAACTTGTATTATTCCATTGGAACATGCGTTGGAAAGCTACTGTCATTGTACGTCATTTCGGTATATGTCATTCATTTGAAGCGTAAACAACAATAATTTTTTTTCACTCAAATATGTCGAACTTTGTGCTTGTTCTTCTTCATTAATTTAATATGAAGAGAACTGCTGCCGAAAGTCATAGTATTTTGGTGGAAGTTTATGGTGAACATGCGCTAGCTGAGCAAACGTGCCAAGAGTGGTGATTTTGACGTGGCCAACCAGCCAAATCTACGGCAAAGCCGAATATCCATGGCGCCAACGTAATGCTCTGTATTTTCCATCATGGCAACGCTCGGCCCCACGTTGCTATTCCGGTTAAGAACTATTTGGAAAACAGTGGATGGGCAGTTTTACCCCACTTATAGCCCAGACCTTGCCCCTTCTGACTACCATTGTTCCGGTCGATGCAGAACACCCTCCCTGAAATACGGTTCACATCAGACCAAAATATGAAAAATTGGCTTGATTCATACTTGGCTGCCAAGCCGGCGCAGTTACTTTGGGATGGGATCCACAAATTGCCAGAAAGATTGGAAAAACTAATAGCTTCAGATGGGCAATCCTTTGAATAATACTATTGTACGTGCTTTTCTTAAATAAACGTTCAAATTTTGAAAAAAAAAAACCGCACGAATTAATTCATGATCGCACTATTTATGCTTTCTAAATGTAAATTCTTATTTGCATGTAATATACAAAAATCGTTAATCTATAAATTTCAATTTAGTCAATAAACATTTCTCCGTATATCGCGAAACTATCTAGGTATCTACTTAGCTGAGTCCCGGTTTAATTGTATTGTGACTCTGGCATCATTAAAATTTGCTTCTTACTGATATCAGGTCGCACACAAACTCATTGGCATGGGACTTAATATAAAGTCAAGATATAAATGGGGACTAAGTCGGTGGGCGGCCGTGGCGTTGTGGGTTGGTGAGTCGACCCATACACACTTGAGTTTTAGTTAACCATTTTTTATTCCCGAGCAAAATAATTTTCACGGCCCACCTCTTTCGAGTCACTAACAATATTCAAAGAGTAATTATTGTCTGACTAGCGGTTCTGCAGGACTGCAGGTCCCTTCCACCCTTCCTTGCACAACAGGAATGGTTTGTTAGAAGCTACCACCTTCTCGAGCGACAAAAACGTTTACAATATTATAAAGATAAGCAGGCATCAAGAATATAATATCTATAGTTTACATTTTTAGTGGCAGGTGATGCTTCCTTTTTGTAGTCCCATGCTTTTTTACAATAACAGGAGGGATCAAGGAAAGAACGCAAAATACTTGATCACACTAGGCAGAGGTACATTGCAGGTATTTATTCCTTTTAAATGTTTTTCAAGTATCTCGGTAAGTTGGTATTACACCAACATAATTTAAATTACATATTCTATACACGGCGCAACACGAGATAACTGCTTATTTAACTGCTGCTTATTTCGTTTAACGACTCTATCTGGGACGAATCAAAAAACACGAAGTCAAATGAAAAAGTGTACCTACAAAAAAAGAAACACTTAAATATAATTGTTTTTGGTTATTTCGAAAAATTAAAGCACTCCCCACTTTAAGTGCCTTTTTCGTGAACAACCATGATTCCATTAGTCAGATTTTAAGAATGCTTGTTTACAACATAAATCATATAATGGAAAACAAAAATTGGGTTTACTTCAGGGAAAAACACAAAAAATAATTGGGTTTGTACTAATTCGTTAGTGGGACAAAACTAAAGCCTCCCTTGCTCTACGCCGAGATGGAACTCCAAGCATAACATCCCAACATTATCAACCATGAACTAAAATAACAAATGAAATTTAGAATCAAGCGCTAGGACACATTTTTTTTTAACCAAATCGTACCAAATCTTGTTAAAAACCTAGAGAAAAGTGGAAGCTGTCACACAACCATCCACAACCAAAAATTGTTCTAGCGCTTGGTTCTAAATTTGATTGGTTATTTTAGCTCGTGGTTGATAATCGGTAAATTTGTAAGGTCCTAAAGAACGATTTCGTCATTTTGGTGGGATGTTATGCTTGGAATTCCATCTCGGCGTAGAGCAAGGGAGTCGGTTTTATTTGTGTAGTCCTAAGAAATAAATTGTCATTTTGGCTGGCTCATTCTGGTTTGTTATTCTTGGATTTCCACTTACTCACAAAATGTACACCAAACAATTCATACAATTTTGACTTAAACTGTGTTTTCTTGGATCTTTTCACTATGTTTAACGGTTAAATAGAAAATATTATAAATAAAAATTACAATTAATCCTTAAATTTGATAGGCAAATGTTTTTGCACCGCGGATAACCAATCTTCCTATGTTAAATAATTTTTTGTATTTTTTTTTGTATAGCAAATCATGCTATGTTTACATTTTTGTTTTGTTTAGTAAAACTTTGAAATTGAGGAACAAAATTCCAGTTTCGTCACTTCTCTCTGTCGCACTATACAAGGAAAATACTCAGTTTGCGTATGGGTAGTGCATCAGCTTTGTCCGATACTGTCTGTGAATTTTTTGCGGACATCACGGGGTTTTTTTTAAATTTTTTTATGGCGGACACAACGAATTCTTTCCTGTGTCATTTTAAAAGTCGTCTCGCGTAATGCTCAGTCCTGCTTTTGGTATTGGGGCATCATTATTTGCCATACTGATCTCAAATTGGTGAGGACATATAGTTTTGGACGCCCGTTTTATGCACCGTCTCGATTTTGCTGTCCTTTTCTGTACCGTATTTGCAATGACATAAGCCAAATTTCTGTGCCAGTTTCCATGATATTGATATTTTTCTATATTTATTATTTATTTTTATACAGTAAAAATCTGAATACTCCTTTCTTCGAGATTATTCCGAATTAACGAGAATATCAGAGAGAGAATAATATAAATCAAATTAAGTTAGCAAAATTGAATAACGCAACGATTGATCTCAAATATGTAGAAGTCGGATAAAATCACAAACCTATCTATTGGGAGGGTCCCAACAATGCACATTTGGAATTCGGCAAACACTATAAAAAATTGTATTGCTGGAAGCACGTCAATTCACATTTAGTATGTTGTGTTAGTAAAAATAATTTTCGTGCGTGCGCATACAAAAAAACTCTCATAATCTTTTACTCATTACAAGCTTTTACTGTATGTTAATAATTAAAAAATTAAGAAATAAAAAGCTGGGTTTTCAACTAGATGTCGCTACTACCGCTCAGTATGTTGCCAAAATCAGAATGGCGAAATATGTATATTACGAATAGGATACACCAAGTGTAGACCTAATGGTAAAAAAACTTGCAAAACTGAATACATGTGATCCTCATGGTTCAGCTGCTGTTGGAAAATTGTTTGCCTTTAATAATGTCTATTTTGACTTCAGGTTTTAGTTTTTTTTTTTTGCTTAAAATGACCTTACAAAGCGCAGATGTAATAATTTGTTCATTATACAGTGACGCTCCAATATAAGGAATGATATAATGTCCAAGTGTGTTCGTTCAAAAGAACGATAGATATAACTTCTACATCATTTGCATCATTTGCATAAAGCATTTAAATTTGTCGAATTTCAATTGGACAATCAGCTGTGAAGTGGTGAAGTAATGTACTTCATTTCTCATGTTAACGCTTTCTCTTCTTGTCTTGTCATACACATTTCATTATTCGTAACACAATCAGACACCCTTGTTGATTCGTACTTTATGTTTTCCATTCCATATATAACATATATTGCAATCGTTTCATTTTCCCAATAGTCCATATTATATTGTAGTAGTAGCAAAGTCTGTCAGTTTCATTACATTCATTGGATATAGAATACTTCGGAAGACAGAATATGAAATTTGTATTCACACAAAAAAAAACAAATACAAGTGGTATTGCCTTAACAAAAAACATTAAGAATAATACCACCAGGCAGAATCCGGAGAAACTGTGAGCAACGCACCAACCCATTCCGCCAAAGAACCCGATAACCGATATCAAAGGATTTTCTTTCATTTGCATTCATTATAGGTGTGACGTACTTTCACAGTTACATACTTGCATACATAGCCTTAAAAAAAAAAACTTGACGTTTAGGTGTGGTTCACATTCAACATCGGCCCTTAAAATTTAACCACCCTTTATAAAGAGATCCATCGCTAAGCGGAGATAAAATAAATTATGTCTTCCTTTGGGTCAGTGTGTGCCCGTATCCATAGCTGTGTTTGTGTGCACGTCCATAGATAGATTGGGTATGAGAAAATAAGAAAAGTGCGAAAGTGCTTATTGTTTCGTCTTCGTTTGGTGACCCATTCAGTCGTTAGTGTGTTTATTTTGCATGATCGATTGAGACGGAAAACAAAAGAAAGGGTTGCAGCAAAATGTAGTATGAAGAAATGTGTGAAAAGTCGCAACACACTGGCGGATGTTTGAAATGCATGACACTACTTGAAATGTTTTGATACCGGATTGAGGAAAATTGTATTGTCGTTTTAAAATATCATTTATTTTTGCTCCGCATGCGATATTCATGTAACTATATATCCGTGTTCAGAACAAAAATAAAATTTTGCCCATAAAAAGAAAAGAAAAAGCGATAGCTCCAGCCAGATTCAAACACAGACCGTGAACAGTGAGCAGTGGGCAAAACACCAACCCACTCCACCTAGGCACCCGATAACTTCTTACATGCTTAGACATACTTACATGCTTAGATACATACCACTTTATTATGGAGTGATTTTTATAGAGTTTGATTTTTCCTAAGATCTTTCACAACTTTTGTAATAGAATAGGGTTTTTGTGATTCTTTGGCGTAATTGAGGGGTATAACTATTCGTCCTTTCAGGTCCTTGACACATTTTTACCAAGCTTAACGAACTTCTGGCACAATATAGCACGCAACCGAAAACTTGCAATGTTCTATTTTGGCTACATTCGTGGTTTCGTTTCGTTTTCAGCATCAGCTGAAAACAACGAGAAATTGACTTCATTTAATCTAAATTTAGACATAGTCTTGATACTTAATCTCTGGAAAATCTAGTCATAGTCAAAATGGCGAAGCAATATTTGTACAATCGCATAGTTTAATTAAATTCACAGCCTGGAATGTACACTTATCAGCGCATGATTATTTCATTTTGGTCACATTAATTTTCTAAATGTATGCTGACATCTTCGGATAGCTGCTCGATTCGTCTTTGCTTTCTTAGATCACTCAAATAAAGCATATAAATTTCAAGTAGAATACGATTGAAAAAAAATGATTTTCGCCCAACGTGGGGCTCGAACCCACGACCCTGAGATTAAGAGTCTCATGCTCTACCGACTGAGCTAGCCGGGCACTTGTCCAAACGTTTTTCCAAAGCTTTGCTCCACCTGGCTACGTAGCTCTCGAAAATCATCGGAATCATGGATCACATGCGACAACGTCAAGCGAAAACGGTCGTGGTTGAATCGTGAAATCGTGAGTCGGCGTAAACAGTGGATGAGATTGGCCAAGGGGAGGTACTGCTGTGTGTTTATAGGGATTGGCGAAGATCTTAATTTAGACCTGTGCCAGCTTTGACCTAGTACCATGTCAGTACCACCTGTTGCCGTCCATGGCGAACGATACGGATGGTGAAAAGTTTACCTCAAAATGTAAGTCGACTGTCTAAAATTGAATTGAGGTCTCCAGTTGCATGGGTAAACCCTCCTATCTGTTGAAGATAGTCTTGGATTACTTCAACGATAGGAAGCTTACACCGACGATGGCATAAAATACTATAGTACGGCGGGAGTTTCACAAGGATCCGCACTCGGACTGCTTTTGAGGAATATAATGTATGACGGCGTTCTGCGACTTGCAAATGACTTTAAATCATTGGTTTATCGACGACAGTGCTGTAGTCCGTGACAAAGCACATAGATCTCAACAGTGAAAGATTGGCTGGAGATTGGAACTAGCGGCCCACAAACCGGAGACTGTGCCCATTATCAGCTGTAAGAAGATGGAATACGGGACCTTCACAGTTGCGAAACTGATGATTAGGTCCAAGGAGTAAGTAAAGTACTGGCTTAGGGTAGGATAGAGAAGGGAGCTACTAGTGAATTCACTAGCATACTTAGACCATATTGATACCCACGCCGGATTAGTACCACCGATCGACCACTCCAGAGACAGTGCCATGAATTTTATCCCAACGGCAAATGGTGACTGGACCAGTTTTGAAAACCAGGTAAAAGCGGAATCGGGGACCCCACCTGGCACTTAACCCTAAGCGCCATACAGTCGTCAGAAAGTACAGGCTTATGCTGGCTTTTCATTAAGGAGCTCATAAGGTATGGCTCTCGCTCCCGAAAATAGACGACCACATATGCAAACAGAATTCTATTCTCACGAGTAGTCAGTTCAGTTCTCCTGTATGCTGCCTACATTTGGTCGAGAGCACTAGCGGTAGGACGCCTGAAAAGGAAAATGACGTCAATGCAATACGGGCAACCAGCCGATTCAGGATAGTCTCTGATGATGCAGCATTCATACCTCGTATGAATCAAAAAGATTTAGAAAAGGTTCCTGGTCACAAGGAATTATCAGAATTCTCTAAATTGGTTCAGTTACACTAGTCGAGAGTATAACACATGCCCGAGAAACTTGCCAGAAAAATAAGCAAAAAGGAAGAAGTAAATTATGGTCTAACTTATGACAATACAAAAAGGTTGAAGAACGTTAACGTTAATGGCCTTTTAGAACTCGTTAATGTCTCCTCAAGTGGAAGATGGATACATAAACAGAGTTTCTGTCTAAATACCGAGGGTATCGATAATATCTGCACAGGTGTGGACATGATAGTTCACCGCTGTTCCACAATATCAAAATGTGAAAGAGAGCGTAGAGCACGCAGTTTTCAACCGCCAAGCCCCCGACTACCAAGCCCTGAGAACCTAATTGCTTACATGCAAGATCGGAGGAAAGTTGAAATGCTCGTATGTCGCGAAAGTCGAATTAAAAAGACTGCAGGCCGAAGAAGAGAGAAAAATGAAAAAAGTATTAGATTTAATCTTTTCGGTGTAGGCGAATGCCTTGGTTCTCGAGTACTCGAGTTCTAAAGGGACTACGTTAATGACTAGATCCCAAAGAGGGGACCATGTTGATGTTGATTACCAGTCAGAGATGCTTCTTATTCCACTTTCGAATGAAACGAGTCGATTCAATTTTTCCAATTCTTCAAGCTAAAGGGTGAATTTTTAGCTATTTTGGCAACACTGGTTTAAACAGCTGACGCACGTTTCGTGTTTTGTTTCACTGTCAAACATCTTCAGTTTGGTCTATAATTTAACCATGAATCGTCTTACAAACGAACAACGCTTGCAAGTTATTGAATTTAATTTTCAAAATGCGTGCTCTGTTAAGAAAGTTCATCGCGCGTTTCTTCCATTTTATGATCAGTTTAAGACGAAGCTCATTTTTGGCTCAATGGGTACGTAAATAAGCAGAATTGCCGATTTTGGAGTGAATGTCAGCCAGAAGCATTTCAAGAGCTACCAATGCATCCAGAAAAAGTCACAGTTTGGTGCGGTTTATGGGCTGGTGCCATCATTGGACCGTACTTCTTCAAAGAAGATGCAAATCGTAACGTAACTGTGAATGGTGAGCGCTACCGTGAGAAGATATCCAACTTATCTTTTGTCCAAAATGCAAGAGCTTGACTTGCATGACATGTGGTTTCAACAAGACGGTGCCACATGCCACACAGCGCGCGCAACAATGGACTTATTGAGAGGCGAGTTCGGTGAACATTTTATTTGACGTTCGGGACCGGTCAATTGGCCGCCTAGATCGTGCGATTTAACGCCTTTAGACTATTTTTTGTGGGGCTATGTTAAGGCTCATGTCTATACAGACAAGCCCGCTTCAATTGACGCACTGGAAGACAACGTTGAAGCATTTATGAGTGAGATACCGGCCGAAATGTTGGAAAGAGTATGCCAAAATTGGACTAAGCGGATGGACCATTTGAGGCGCAGTCAAGGTCAATATAATAATCTTCAAACATTAAATTATAAAGATTTCATGCATTTTTCAGAATTTTATGTGTTTTTTATTTTGAAAAACTTTCCTATAGCTTTTAATCTAAAATCACCCTTTATAACACCTAAACATCAGCCGCGTTTCCATCAAAAATATATAAATAGACACGTAGGATGTTGAACGCAAAACACATACAACAACCCACTGGCTATCACCGATTACAACATCGGCAGTAAAAAGTGGCTGCCTATAAAAATACGATTTGACAGAGACTTCGAACATTTGTCATGACGATTTGCTTGACAACCGTGCTTGCAGGCCCAAATCAATCTGAACGCTCGTTTCTATAAATCGGCAGACGTGTAGTGCGGTAGACAAAACATTTTGACTTTTCAGCTTGATTGATCGACTTGGTGTGAACACGTGTTACAACTTCAGTACATTTTTCATTTCTGTTAGGGATTTCAGTGAGTGACCATCGGAGATGGCATCAAATGTGGAAAAAATATTGTTTTCTCGGAGTTTTTTCAATTCAAAGTGTGAAGGGAATAGATTTAGTGGATTGAGCGGATTTTGCAATACGGCTGCTAAATCCAAGATCTGAGAAACTTCTTCCTGTCGCCCGGAATCTGGGAGTTGCACAGAAACGTACATGCGGTGTAACAGCGTCTCTTAAAAGGTCGTCCTTTCGTTGGATGTGTGTCATCAAATTTAAATATTAAAATAGAACATGAAGAAGGCACAAAATATTTGCATGCGTTGTACAGACCGCCGAAATGTTAGATAACCGAATTTATTAAAGAAATAGACCGAAATATAAAGTATTAAAAGGGGAAAGTAGTATAAGGAGATATGAATATAAATTTGAGAAATTCATCAGCTCCTCAAGAAGTATGTTAAAGTTATGGCGTCTACCTTAATAGACCACATATTTGTAACCATCTCAAAGCAAGATGTTAAATCCGCTTTGATAGAAACCGATATATCCGACCATTTAGCAACCATGTATACTTCAACAAACACCAAGAAATGTATCCAGAGCTGTTCTATGAAAATGATGTCGAGCGTCTCTATAATAAGTTTGTGTAAAAAATTAATAGCATACATGCGCAATCAATAGTGACAAGAAACAGAAACAGTAGTCAAAAAAAGCCTTGGGTAACGGCTGAAATTATTTCACTTTGCAAAGCCAGAGATACGTTATATAGAGAGTGAAAAAATGACCCTAAAGCAAGTGCTATGAGTTAGAATACAAGCAATTCCAAAATCTTTTGAACAGAAAAATCGAATTCGCAAGATGTCAATTTTACAAAAATCAGTTTAACTCTGCAAAAAATGACCCTAGAAAGGCATGGAAGGCATTGAACGAGATACTTGGGAGGAAGAAGAATTCTGCAGACTAAGAAATAATCAGCAACTTTCAACCATGGATCAGATCAGCCGATGAATTCGCAGAACACCAAAACCTGTACCTGGCACAGTCCATGTAAGACGCATTGATTTGAAACAAAACGCAGTATTCCTAGCCCCAATTATAAAAGCAATAATAAATCAAAGCCTTAGCCAGTGTCACGTTCCAACGTTACTTAAAATATCGCTTATAAGGCCAATTTACAAAAATGGCAGAAAAGGCAAGTACGAAAACTGCCGACCTATTGCAATACTACCCGTCATAGAAAAATGTTAGAAATTGTTGTGCGCCGATTAAACAAATGTATTGCAAAACACAATATTTTACACACAAATCAATACGGCTTCTAAAAAGGAAAAAAATACAGGAAAACTGTTGAATTTACAAACACGGTGAACATGAGTTTGAACAAGAACCATCACGTGCTTGTAATGCTCATCGATTTTAGTAGGGCCTTTGTCACAAGAAACTCTTACAGGCCCTCGATGGGTTGGGAGTGAGAGGTACACTAGGTAAGTGGATGGAAAGCTACCTAACAGGAAGGACAACAAAGGTGAAAATCTTAAATAATATTAGCGATGAAAGGAAGAGTGTCTTTGGAGTACCGCAAGGCTCAGAATTGGGACCATTGCTATTTATCCTTTCACGAATGAGCTTCTTCGCGTATTTGAACGAGCAAAATCCTTTGCTTTTGCGTTAGACACAATCGCCTTGCAACTGCAACAACGATAATGCAAGAGGAGTTCGATAAACTAACGAGATGGTGTCATGACAACGGCTTGGAAATTAATGCTGCAAAAACTAAATTAATGTATATTCGTAGTCCTCGTCAGCCGCAGACGCCATTAAAATATATTTTCAAAACAATGATTGCCCAACTACCAAAAGAGGTGAATCAATCGAGATGGTAAAGACGATGAGATACCTGGGGATCACGATCGATGACCACTTCTTATGGCAGGATCATATTAACAAGCTGAAACGCGCAATGTTTGAGATGGTGTATCTCAGGAGACACCCACAGATGTACAAAACAGGGGTATTCTTCATTGGTCGAATCTGGTTTGAGGTATGGGGTACTAGCAGGGGGAAATGCATCAAAAACTCATTTCGATAAGCTGAAAGATCCTCAAAATAGAATAATCAAAATAATAAATACTAACAATAACTCCCTGTCTTCTTAGAATGGCAGTAGTTTTGCAATGTACAATGACCATCGTTTCCAGCAACTCATACGCCACAATTTAAACACACGAAGACGAGCACGAGGTTTACGTGAAATTCCTGAGATCTTCAACGTTTATGGAAGACGACAACTCAGCTATGCCGTACCAACAATCTTCAAATGGTTTGCCAGTTAACATAAAAAGCATCACAACCTTTAAAAAACGAAAAAATGTAATAAACTAACTTCCACCTGCATAAGTAATCTAAAGTAAAGCTAATTATCATCTCTTTTTTTATCCATGGCTTAAGCCAAACTCGTGTTTTCTTCGTTCTAGCTCTTTCTTCACTTTCTAGTATTTCATCTATCAGTAAAGCAGGAGCATTATATTCGAACACATCGAAGTTTCTCTCGAAACTTAAGTCTGTCAACATTTTTTGTGTGTGAACGCTAAGCATCAATTTGTCGCCAAGCAAATCTCTCTCTCCCTCTCTCTTTCTCTTTCTCTCTCTCTCTATCTCCCTCTCTCTCTCTCTCTCTCTCTTTCTCTTTCTCTCTCATCACGATCTATACGGATGGAAAAAAAAGCACGGGTGTCATCTAAAAGTCTCCAGTTACATCAGCCGGCGGGCCTAACTCAAGCCTAACCCGCCTCCTAGGCATCACTCGCCGATGCAACCGGCTTTATTATCACATTCATCACTTATCCCAAGCCAACGCACTACAATCCGCTTCTGTTGAATATTCATGTCCGCCACAAAGACCGCACCGCATCAAGCACTTTCCAAATTCGTCAATGAACGCCGTTCTTTGTGAGGTTGACCTCTTCAAAATTGCGTGCATTGCCTCATCGAAGAGGTTTGCAAAATTCAGGCAATCCCAAGTCCCTCGGGGTGCGAAGTAAAATTATTCAAATTTGTCAATTCTACCGCTGCGCTGCCACGCAACTGTCCCATTTCAGGTCACCTTTGGCGAATTGTGCACAGCGGAGCATACACCGGCAGCGATAATTTATTCTGCCGCTCTGCCGGTCTACCGGTCAATTCGCTAATCTCTGCCAAATCATATCTCATACTCGGCTTTGTTGGGGTCCAAATTTGTTGGCCTTTCGCCGATGGTGGCCCGATAAAAAGAAACAGACCTGCTCGCAGCAAATTTATGCAAAATTTAACGGTCAACGCTGCGCGATGGCGGCATCCAGGGAGACAAATGAGACATCTGCATGTTTAGAGATGGCGGCTGATTTGACAGTTCAACGGTAAACGTTTGTGCGATTTACCCACGAAAGAGGCAAAGAGAAATTTCAGACAGTGAAGGTCAATTATTTTGAATAAATATTTGGGTGACTTTGGAACTGCGAACCGACTTTGTTGCGAGTTCATGTCGCAATTCTTGTGAAGCATTGGGCAAGATGTTGATCTGAAATCGGTCATAGTGTCATCGGTGACAGATTCGGTGATGGGGCGATGGCGCGATGGGAGCATTATCGTGGCCAAGCATATGTGACATGCTCAGCCGACTGACTAACGAACAGATGGTGCTGCCTCGTAAAAATGGCAGTTAAGGGCTTGAAAGGGCAGATGCAATGAATGCAAATGCTTGTCCGTTGAGCAATACATATCCAATGTGCGAACTTGAGTGCACATGACGAAACGTGGGAAAATGTGAGTCATGGAATTCAACAGAAATCGTGGTTTTTTTGAGAATTTTGATGAGTAATTGCTTAAGTTATGGACTAGTCGTCATTGGGAACGTGGTCCATTGAGACCTTGATTTTCGGCCAATGTGCTCAGATTCAGAGTTACTCGATCCAAGTCACAACAAATCAATGCGAGTTTTGGGGGTCAACTGATTGGCGCGCTGGGCTAGTAGTCACGTCGCTGAGGAGGCGTGCCCTGTGACGTCTGTTCGCATCACAACTGAGTCG
Source organism: Eristalis tenax (assembly GCA_905231855.2). Classification (NCBI taxonomy): domain Eukaryota; kingdom Metazoa; phylum Arthropoda; class Insecta; order Diptera; family Syrphidae; genus Eristalis; species Eristalis tenax. The sequence goes on along the minus strand of HG993124.1, from coordinate 109,022,294 downwards.
ATTCACGATCGTAATGCTATCGCTCTCCCTGCATAACCTGTATAGTTTGCACGTCAAGACGTCCGATGATGTGGCTTTTATTGCCTTTTAACGGTAGGAAAAACATGGACATCGATTTGTTGGTTATGTTGAGTTCGTATAGCAGGCCCTCTAGCTTGGAAAATACTGCAGTCGTGCCTTAGTGCCAGGGATCAGTTGTCAGGCATACGCTGATGATATGGTCATTATAGCCAGGTTGTACGCATTAGAAGGAAAGAGAGAGAACGATATGCAACGTTATCGATGGCTTCGGTTGTAACTTGGCTGTGGCGTCATTCATTTAGTGCACAGCAGCATCACGTGAGTTCTTTAGCTCGCCGCGTGCGTGGACAATCGCAAGCACATGGCCTCGGCTTGGCTTGATTGTACCGCCTCTCATCCAATGCATAGCAACATCACGCGAGAGCTTAGGCTTGGCTTGGGTTTGACCGCTCACCATCGATGCACAACATTATCACGCTAGTTACCATCTTACTTAGGGGCTACTTAGGGACTACCATGTTATTTAGGGGTCCTATGCGACATCGTCAATTGGAAGAAGAACAATAACTAAGAAATGATGCTTGTCGACAAGCTAAAAGGACTGGTACAACTAAAACTAGAGTAATCTTGGACAGCAAACTCACCTGGCAAAAGTACACAGAAGAAGTAAGCACGAACGCGACGCATTCTTGAATGATTTGTCGAAGCTTATCGGGTAAATCCTGGGGATGCAATCCAAGTATAATAAGATGCATATGGTGCAATAGTATGGTCCAAAAGAACCAACCTGATCAGCGCAAGAGAGAAACTCAACAAAGTTCAAAGGCTGACATGCCCCTGCATTACAGGGGCCATGTGAACTTGCCCAACTGCTGTCTTGGAGGTGCTATTGGAGCTGACGCAAACAAAGCAAGTTGCAAACAAAACAATCATGAGAATGGCAAAAGAAGGGATGGGATAAGCGCAGTACATCGAGACAATTCGATGTACTAGGCAGAAAGCTACCACTCTTGGCCTTTTCAAAGGATGACGCGATTAGGAAATTCAATTATCAAAAGGAGTTAACCATTTAGCTCAGCATAAAAAAGGGCGATATTTCCACTTCCGAGATGGGCTTTATATGCGAGGATCAAGGACGAGGTGGTTGGACCAAGTCAAAAAACTCGCCTATTTACGCTTGGACATAACTCCTGATGAGTCAGAGTCGATGGCGAAGGATCGAGTTGTCCTCCCCTTTGGTGGATCATGCGGCTCAGAAGATGATTATGAAGAAGGACTGGAGCAATGAATCCATAGTCCTCAGACTGAGGTGTACAGATGGATCAAGAACTGATGAAGGAACAGTGCCAGGAGTATATGGACCCCGGCCAAAGAACTACGAGCCCATGTGCAAATGGACCAGTATCTTAAAAGAAGAAGCCTGTGTCATAGAAAGGTGCGTTCAAATCGATCTTGACAGTAACTAAAGGAACCGCAACATAACATTCCAAGCTTGGGTAGGAATGCCTACAGAAGCTTAAAGAGCTGAGCAGGAAAAACAGAGTAAACTTCTGCTGGAGACCGAGCTATACAGTGATAGAAGGCCATGCAATGGCCCACTCCCTCGCTAGGAAAGGAGCATCGGAACCTTTTACAAGCCCCCAAGCATTCTGCGCTGTAGGGGACCATGTCCTCAGAGAAGGACTCAAGGAACCAGAAAGAAGGTATGTACAAGGTGGCGCACGCAATTCGAGTGGGACCTCATCTGGGGTGGAGTTTGAAACTAGAGACAGCTGGCGAGGGAACGGGCCGATTGGAGAGGCATGTTGAGTGAGGCTTAGGTCCACACTGAACTGTAGCGCCCTGAGGAGAAGAAGAAGAAAGAAGGAACCGGGCAGATACCAGGAACAACGCTCATGGCATAAAGAAGGCTAAAAAAAACTCTTGGGTTGACGTAATCGAAATAGGTTTGAGGCATGTGGATTGGTCAGATGACAACTGCCTTGAGACAAGATTGAAGATGCACTCTAGACAACACAGATAAAAGCCAAATGCATTGCATGAGTATTATGAGCACCTCCCACGCTCTACCGATGTGTTGCCAATATACAAATTTCCGTATCTTTACAGGGCACTGCAGACTTAAGAGGCTCCTAAGGAAACAAGGAGTATAAGCAGAAGGTCTCTGCGGAGAATCTCCAGAACATGTACAGGGATTGTGTGACTCACTAGCCCGCACAAGGCAAAGATATCTGGGCAAGCACCTAATATCAGAGGAAGAAGTCACAGGAACCAGCTTTCATTGTCAGACTCCTAAAGGAAACTGGCTGAGAGACAATACTCTGGCATAGATCTCTTCCACCTTCGCACAACAGGGGTCCATAACCCTCAATACAAGTCTGAAGAGAGCTGCAAGGGCGAACACTTAAAAAAGCAACGGTTTGAAAAGGGAGCACAATAGTCCTTAAGACCGCGGTGTATGTATCCTCAACAATAGTAGGGGATTTCTCCAAAAGCGATTTCTAGAAAATTTCTAGAAGATGAGCTTCAGTGTACAACTAGAAGTGGACTTCTGCTGGTACTAGTTGTTCTCGTCCGATCTGGGAAACATGAGTGGAAAGTCTACTCCGAAGCTAATGTCGGTCGCTGGTAGTCCATTTGGTTATTGTCCTGTGAGCAGTCCATTCCTTGTGCCTGGAAGCTTAAACGTATGGTTGCTCCCTCAAGAATCCCGTCTCTCCGAGCTTCAGAGCTGATGTGCTGAGAGCAGTTGCCCCAGAATGAGCGAGAGGATGGCGTCTCCATCTGCATCCGTCTTAAGATTGCTTCTAATAATCGCACCAAGGTACCAAGGTATTCAGTGACTTCTTCAAGTCGATGTTAAACCAATGTTCATCAGCTCTCAACTAGTCTCCATTTCTGGTCAAGGCCATGGTTTTCGATTTGACTCTTTTGATTTGTTTCGACTCCTTTGACAGGACTTAAACTTACAAGGTCTCCATCCCACTTGATGCTGTGCTTGCAAGCATTCCCCATATTCGTGCTGTGCTATAGTCAGAGACAAACTTGGAAAACAATCCTCCCCAGATATCATGATATCTTGCTGATTTCCTACAGGGTTTCGTAAGCCAAGTTCATTGAGATCCTTTCCCACTCGTATGTGGCACTTAATATCCTGACGGCACAACATCTGTTACGTTGTTGCATTGGTTCGGAGTGAAAGACATTTCGAAGCCAGGATACGCAGAGACCTGTCTAGCCTAATGTCTTTTATCTCGCTCAGTGTTCAGCAGAGTACCCCTATGACAGATTCCAGACGTCAAGACAAGATGCTCCCTTCGATAAATTTCTTACCCCTTGAAGCAACACTAGAAATCACAAATCACTCGTCAGCTGACAAATTGATCGTCACCGGAAGTCAATTCGAAAAGCAAACACGTCAGTGTTCACAAAAGTTCAAGACGGTTTGCCCATAACTGTCCCCAATCCCGACTCGCCCACTTTGAATCTTTGCAATTCCGCACAAACAACCGACTTGGCATTGCTTCAATTGGCTCACAGCACCAACTTAACAACAATTAAGAGTTTTCGCAAATTGCTCGAGAAGATTACGACCTCGCCAAGAGGCTGACCCCAATTGAGGCATTCATCGACAATTACCGACGCTCTCCTCTCCTAATCGCATTAGTCATTGAAAATCGATGCCAAGCAATACACTGTTTGCGAAGTACACCTCCTCACTCGCAACGAAAGCAGCAAACTCACTCGTCAAACAATCAGCCAAGTAATCGCCTCCATCGACGAACGACCTTCACCTCCGTACGCAGCGAAATTGAAATTTTCCAAAAACAAAACAGCAACACCGGCTGCGACTGCGAACAGAGGCGTCCAGAGTGCCTCGCTGTGACGGGCTATTGTCGGAACGGCTGATTGGCTGATTGATGACTCTTCGTGTTAATTATGTTAAACGGTGTGACTTAGCGAATATCATATTTTTGAAGCTCGTCATCCGGAAGGGCTTCGTTCGTAAACAATGTCAATTCAGTTAGCGTCCTCGTCTCTTGAGGATGTGCTAAATGGGTATAAGTTAGCTGCTGTCATTTAAGGCACTTTGCATTATCGTTTGGAGTCTGAAATGAACGCTGAACTGGATTGCGGACTCAGTCAGGCGGCAGCAAGGTGTAAGCACGCAGTGCAATTTAGGTAGGGTTACGATCGAATTTATTTATTTCTTCCGTATTTGAAGTACAAGCAAAGCTGTTTAAGGTTACGGGCAATAGTAATAATATTTATAGATTGGGTCTATCACCTAATTCGTGCGGTTTTTTTCCCTCAAAATTTAAACGTTTATTTAAGAAGAACATGTACAATAGCATTATTTAAAGTATTGCCCATCTGAAGCTATGACTTTTCCCATCTTTCTGGCAATTTGTGGATCCCATCCCAAAAGAACTGCACGGGCTTGGCAGCCAAGAATGAATCAAGCCAATTTTCATATTAATATTTCATATTTTGGTCTGATGTGAACCGTATTTCAGTGAGGACACCCTTCTGATCCCACCAAATACAGAGCATTACCTTCGCGCCATGGATATTCGACTTTGCCGTTGATTTGGCTGGTTGGCCAAGCCAAAATCACAAACCGTGCAAGCCAATTTTGGCACGTTCGCTAAGCTAGCGCACGTTCACCACCAAAATACGTTGACTTCAGAATAATACAAGGTACGCCATCTCTTAGCAAACCAGACGAATTAAGCTATAGACCCAATAAAATATTCACTTAATTTATAAATTACATACACAAAGGGTGATTTTTTAGCTATTATCTTTTTGGCAACACTGGTTTAAACAGCTGACGCACATTTCGTGTTTTGTTTCACTGTCAAACATCTTCAGTTTGGTCTATAATTTAACCATGAATCGTCTTACAAACGAACAACGCTTGCAAATTATTGAATTTTATTATCTAAATGCGTGCTCTGTTAAGAAAGTTCATCGCGCGCTTCTTCCATTTTATGGTCAGACAAAGCTCATTTTTGGCTCAATGGGTACGTAAATAAGCATAATTGTCGATTTTGGAGTGAATAGTGAATATCAGCCAGAAGCATTGCAAGAGCTACCAATGCATCCAGAAAAAGTCACAGTTTGGTGCGGTTTATGGGCTGGTGGCATCATTGGACCGTACTTCTTCAAAGATGATGCGAATCGTAACGTAACTGTGAATGGTGAGCGCTACCGTGAGATGATATCCAACTTTTTTTTGCCCAAAATGCAAGAGCTTGACTTGCATGACATGTGGTTTCAACAAGACGGTGCCACATACCACACAGCACGCGCAACAATGGACTTATTGTGAGGCTAGTTCCGTGAACATTTTATTTCACGTTCGGGACCGGTCAATTGGCCGCCTAGATCGTGCGATTTAACGCCTTTAGACTATTTTGGTGGGGGGGGGGGCTATGTTAAAGCTCATGTCTAAACAGACAAGCCCGCTTCAATTGACGCATTTGGAAGACAATATTGAAGCATTTATTCGGGAGATACCGGCCGAAATGTTGGAAAGAGTATGCCAAAATTGGACTAAGCGCAGTCAAGGTCAACATTTGCATGAAATAATCTTCAAACATTAAATATAAATTATATTATATTTACCATACTATCGATTCAAATAAAGATTTCATGCATTTTTCGGAATTTTATGTGTTTTTTTTTTTTTGAAAAAACTTTCCTACAGCTTTTAAAAAAGCACCCTTTACAAAAAACAAAAAGAAACTTAATAAAATACATATTCAATTATGAAATTTATAAAAAACAAAATAAAAATGAATGACTGTCTGATGAGTCCATAGTGGTTGCTGTCGTGAGTCGGCTTTATTTCACAAAAAGTTGGTCCAATGTTAGCTGAACAGCTTTTTTTTTCAACGTTAAATAAATTCCCTTGTAACAATTGATATTCGTAGTTACCGTCTGGGGCACTTCTGCCGAGAGGATCGTTTTTTAAAAAAATCTCCATAGCTTCGTCCATCAAAAACATCGCGTTGGAAATTTGTTTAGAGGTTCAATTGTGTTCTTCGTGGTTTTTTATTGAACGGTCACGGTCATCTTCCTCATTAGCAAATTGCAATTCCAGTTGCAATAGTTCTTCGTTACACAATCCTTGGTTGTGCGAGGTTAGCAATTCATTTATGTCAGTCTCATCTATACTTCTACAGCGCATATTCTGTGAACACATTCAGGCCATATTTTGCCCCAAACACCATTCATACGAGATGGTTTAAGCTCCTGCCATGAATCGGAAAAAATTTCTATGGCTTTCAATTTGTTGAACTTTTTCCAAAACTCTAGCATTGTAGGCATATCTTGTCCATCAGTCTCACTGACAAGACGCACCCTTGGCGAAGTCCAACGCCCACGGTGAATGGCGTTGATTTAGCACCGTTAACCCGAACACAGCTGCTACAGTTGGTGTATAGAGACTGAATGGTCCTCAGAAGAGGACTATCAATCCCATACTCCTGCAGAACACTCCAGAGTTCACCTCGAGGAACTCCTTCAAAGTCCACAAAACAACTGTAGACGGACTTGGCATACTCCCAAGCCTTCTCATGTAAAGTGAAAAGCTGGTCGGTTGTACTTCTGCTGTGACGAAAGCCGCACTGTTCATCCCCCATCCTGGGCTCGACCATAGCTATAGAAAGCGCTTCCAATACCTTAGCGTAGAATTTCCCGCGGGAGACTTGAAAGAGTCCCCCTCCTTCTTGAAAAGTGGAACAATCACCCCAGTTTGCCAATCGCCAAGTGTCTCACCGCGTTCCCAGGCCACTTTAACGACACGAGAGAGCCATAGAACCCCCTCTTTACCCATTGCCTTAAGCATTTCTGGCCGGATTTCATCCACACCGGAGGATTTACCAACTTTTAAATGACTTCCTCCACAGTTGGACTATTCTCCTCCCCACTCAAGACCACGGGTCTGCCATCCTCAGTGCCCAGTAAGATGTACACCTCATTGGAAAGCAACACACCATCTTTGCATTTGACTCTTCGATGATGTTTAATTTCCTTCCTCTGAGTCGGCGAATGGTTCGCCAGAATACCTTTTAAGCAGTCGCTTTCCAACTTCTCGCCGAAGTTCTTCCATGACCACTCTTTAGTTGCTCGCACGACCAACTTGCAAGATCTTCGCGCCTCAGTACCGGTTACGAGAAGCTCCCCCAAGAGAATCCAGTCTCTGTAGGTCTTTTTCTTCTCTCTGATGGATTCTTGAACTCCGGGCGTTTTAAGCCAGGCGGTTATTTTCTCACCACCAGCCGCTTTACTTAAACCTTTCAGATATGTGCCGCGCAAAATTTAGCCGCAACTCACTGTTCTGTAGTTTCTCCCACCGTATGCGTGTAACCACTTTTGGTTTCCGCCTTGGCAGGAGAGGCACTTTATCAGTTGGTACAGCGTACACAACACCAAGTGATGATCAGTTGACAGTTCATCCCCTCTCATCACACGCACATCACAAACCATGTGTGTGGAACACGACGGTACCACAAAGAGCTTCATCAACGACTTCTGTTGAAGACTCTGACGGTACCATGTGCATTTATGGGTCTCATTGTGTGGAAAGAAGGTGTTCATTGTGCCATTTGGACAGCAAAAGTCCAGCTACTTCTCTCCGTTCGAGTTCGAGTCCTTGTACAAGCCATGATTGCTGATGACTTGGAAGATGATAACATCCTCATCGACAGCAATACCATACTGGATATTTCCTGCACATATAGCGATACAATTGGCGCTTTAAAATCTTCAAAATCTGTGCAAATCTGTGCAGAACTGCAACAGCAACAATCACGTTCTTTGCAGCTTTCAAATCTACGCGTAGTCTTTCTAAAATCGACCAAAATTTCGACTTCAATTGTCCGTTTATGCATTCAATTTTACTCCTTCTTCTTTCTGATTCCGATTGGAAAGATTTCTGATTGGCGTTAGCAAAATATTTGAACAAGGGTAGCCTGCATCACCAAGCAAAATACCTTGATTACTATTTACAGTTGATTCCAGTTTATATTTTAAGATGCAACTATTCCATATGCTAGAGTCATGCTTGGAACCACGGGACCTTGCAACGATATCAATAATCTTGCATTGGGCGTCGCAAACGATTTGGACATTAAGAGAATAATAACCCTTCCGATTGATGTAATGGCCAGCCATTACAGGTCCCACAACCTTAGTTGGGCGTTTAATTTACACATGCGTACAATCTATGGCTCCACTAACCTTTGGAAAGCGAGCAATCCTATAAAATGTCTGTTTTGTTTCATTTAACTCTGCCACCGTGAAGCAATAATGCGATCCGTTTTGAATTTTTTTTTTATAATTCTGCCCACTGTTGGTTGGGAAATTCCATGCAAGGCTCCTGAAAGTACAAACGTGCAGTGGTACATGTCAAAAAAAAGCTACCAGTTCACTTGCTAGTAATTCTTACCAACAGCACTCTGGTGGACACTTCTTCCAAAAAAATGCAATGCTACCAGCAGCTGTAGATCTGTTGGAATCGGCAGTCCACGATTCGTTCGCGTTTCTTGCGCATCCAGCACTTCAATCAAAAAATTAACCGTAATTTTATCGAACCTGTACCGCGAATAAAATTCTTCGTCCTCTAGCTCTTCAAATGGATTCGATCGCTGTTTGTATATTTTTGGCCGTGAAATTAATTCAAAATCTTCAAATATGTCCAAATCTCGATTTTGAAAAAAAAAAGAAATCGAATCTGACAATCGATTTAGAGCGAACTTTATTCTCTTAAAATCACATTCGACTCGTTTTAAATTTAGAGTCGACTTTAAGTTTATAGCCTACTACAAGATGACTATGAATAAATTCTTTTAAAGTCGACTTTAAATGACTATGAACTTGCGCCATTGGTTTTAGTTATCATTCCTCCCACCTTAGGACAACAGAGCGAAAAACAAACAATGACATTATAGCGTGAAGGAAGAGAGGGCGTTGCGTTCGTATTTCGATTTCGCCCTTGCCCATTCTGTTTTTCTTAGAGGAACTGAAGGGAATCGAGGAAGTTAGACAACGTATGCTCTGGTGCACCAAGCCTAAAATTGACATATTTGAGAGAGCATCTACTTTGTGGCAAACCAGACTCCGTGTTGAAGTCGAAACAGAATCAATCCAGACCCAAGACCAGAATCCATGTTTGAAGTAAGACAAGACGTAATCGGGGCAGTTTTGTGCACCTTTTCTAAACCTTTTAAGCTTCAACTTAAAGCTGACTTATATCACGTGGGTCTGACTTATATTGCTCCTTGCTCAGTATGGTCTGTAAAACATTCTCTCGATTTGAAATTGAATGGATGCCAAGTCGAAGTATGGCACAACTGAAGCCCGATAATTTCCTGGTTGCATACATAAGCGGCTGTAGATCCACCATCAGTCGCTGTTACAAATCCGGCTCGAAGGACCATTAGTGCCTAAATTGCAATTCAAAACTGTTGCACTGGACATAGTTTGACAATCGGTTGTTCGATGATTGAGTCTTGATGGTAACATTTCTAAAGTCTCTAAAGATGTTTTAGATACAATCGAATAGTCACGCGAACAAATATTGTGTTCGGCTCAAGGAATGTGTAAGTTAGGGAGTGCTCTGAAATATTTGTTCGACTTAAGAATATTCGACTTCCAGAGATCTGACTGTTTTGATCACCTTCGCTAAAATCATTTTAGCCCCTGCCTCAGATGTTGAAAAAGAGACATCCTTGAATCCGGGTTATGACACAAATTTTGCTCATAAATGCAACCTTCTTCTTGTTCTTCTGGCGCTACAGTCCGGAGTGGATGTAGGCCTCTGCCAAGAAACCTCTCCAGCTGGCAAGTGTCAAGGCTTCTACAGTGAGTTCAGAGCGACTTCACGTTTGCTCCGAGGTGGATTAACTTCATCACCACCTCAAAATTGTAGCTGTCGATCGTAATTAGTTGTCCCAGCTGGTATGTGACGGATCGGTCCTTGCTCGACAGCACATACGTCGTCTTTTCCTTAAACTCGTTCCGCCTGTTCTTCGATCACCACACGACAGGCGAAGCCATAAGATTTGTTTTGATTATACGCTAACACTTCCAGTACTTAGCCATAACCCTAAAAACTTTTCTGTCCCAGACTGAAACAGTTCAAACAATTAATCCCGAGCTTTGTGCTCATATACGTGATTCCACTTGAGGGGGAGTAGATGATGTGACGCACTTCTGGCGAGCCCATTGCGTTCATAATTGTTCTAATTCACCACGTTTAGTTATCGCATTCTTAACCATACATACACGGAGCGTCATTTAATCCCTGTTTGGATGAAGTTTGCCACGTGAGATGAGACAAATTCAGTCCTTGCTCCCTGCGTGTGTGGAACTATGTCGCTCCGAATTTTGTTCTCGTGCGACTAACCAAATCCAATTAGTCGTTTTTGCGCCTTAAGGGTGAGTTCCTGTCGTGTCTGAATATGTGATGACTACCTTATGTAATTCCGGAATTGCTGAGAGTCTTACCTCGGACGCCAAACTTTGTGGGTGACCGCTACGAGTGTACATTGGTGTGGGTAAAGTTTCATCGAGTTCTGGCGAAATGTTTCGATTAGTAAGAGGAAACATTAAGTCACACGGAACAACTGCAGCCATGCACTTGAATATGCCACTCGGTAATAGGCAACCACACTGATGCACTTGACGCTTTCTGATATCTAAGTCCCTTAGATCATATTGGCAGTCAAATGGAAACTTATTTAGCAAGTATTTCTATGCGATATACGAGGGGTTCAATATATTCTCGGTATCGGTGTGAAGCTGAAGTTGTATATTTGATTATTAATTCGCGTTTTATCTCTAGTTAGACGATAACAGCGAAAATTGAGCATCGCGCTGTAATTAAATTTCTCACTAAGCAAGGAAAAAGTCAAAAAACTATTCATGAAGAGACGGTGGCTGTTTACCAGGGTTCCGCACCTTCATTATCAACTGTGCAAAGTGGTCAAGTGAGTTCAAGAGAGGCAGAGAGAGCATTGAAGACGACCCCCGCTCCGGCGCCCCGGCAACGGCTTGTACGGGGGTAAGCATCAAAGAAGTCGAAAAACTTGTTCTTGGGAATGCCCGAATAAAGGTGATGGCAGAGATCACCAAGCTTTCAATTGGTACCATTCACACCATTCTTCATGCCCATCTTAACCTTTGAAAGGTCAGTGCAAGGTGGGTGCCACGAATGCTCACAGCGCCTCAGAAAAAAGTGAGAATCGCATGCTGTAGAGAGCGCGGACGGTGTTATGGATCGAATTGTTACTGGTGACGAAACATGGGTCCACCACTATGACCCTGAAAGCAAACAAGAGTCCATGCAGTGGCATAAAAACGGAACAGATCATCCGAAGAAGTTCAAAGTCACTCCGTCTGCCGGGAAGCTCATGGCCACAGTTTTGGGACTCATTGAGTACAAAAGGTGAAACCATCAACGCCACATCCTACGCTTCCACTTTGCATAATTGGCGGAGGAAATTAAAAAGAAAATACGTGGTAAACTAGCAGCGGGTGTCATGACAACGCTCCTGTTCACACGGCGCGAGTTTCCAAGGCTGCTGCGCGAGATTGTGGTTTCGAAGAAATCCAACACCCACCCAGACAATAGTCCAGACCTTGCCCCTAGTGATTATTTCCTGTTTCCGGATTTGAAAAAATGTCTTCGTGGAAAAAGATTTTCGGATGATGAAGAACTCAAGTCGGCAACAAATGAGTATTTTGCAGAGAAAGAGGAAATTTATTTTTTTTTTGAGGGTTTAAAAAATATTGTATTTTTTCGGGGCTAAGTTAAACTCTGTTTTTTCAGCAATTAAAATTTGTTTTGACTCTTTTAGGAATTCAAATTTTAAAGGTCTGCAGTATCGTCTAGGAGCCCGTCAGTGGATTTTTCCATACAATTTCAGCATTTTATTAATTGTTTTTTTTTTATGAAGACAGAAGAAACGGATACTTCAAGACCATAGCCTGTTGATTAGAACTATATCCCGAGCTTCCATCAAGTCAAGATGAACTTGACATGATTGAATCAACGACTAGTCTTGGGCTTGTTATCAACTCTAAATTGTCTGGTTACGACCACGCAAACAGTGTTATAAGACGGATATATGGATGTCTCCGTAAGCTCTGGTTGAGTCATAGTTACACCCCAACTGGTACCTCTTATTTCCTATGCTGAAGTTGTCTACTGTAAACTTGACTGCCTTTCCCAACGAAAGCTAGAAGTAGCTCTTAATGATGCGTCAGATACCTATACGGCTTGCGTCGTCATGATCGTGTATCACATTGGACTTGGTAATTTTTGAGAACTTCTCTTAGACACCACTTTGACGCCAGAAATTGCATAACAACAGTGTACCTTCATGAAAAACTCAATTTTGCTCGTTCTCTCAGAACACGTACTTTAATTTCATAACGCTACCGCTTTAATAATATGCTCGCAACTCGGTCCTCAGCCGCTTTAATATTTTTTTAAATTAATTTTAAGAATTTTATAAATTTTTTAATTTTAATAATAAATTTTATTGAATTAAATACCCGACTTTGCAAGCAAGCAGAGTATAGTTAAATCTTCATATTTTAGTAGAAGAATCACGTCGTTTTGTGATTGCAACAAACGCTTAACAGTGTGGTCAAGCGAGGCTTGTAGAGTAACATCTACCGAAGTTGTGGTGACTCTAATATGTTCGGATGGAGGATAGCATCCTTGCTTTGCGGCTTGAATGATCTTGTAAGAAGGAGATTTTTCTGGTGCTCTCATTCTTGTTACATATCGATACCGAGATAATTGTGTTTCAAACGCAACTGCGGAGCGTCTACAGCTGGCATTTTTAAAGAATTGGATTCCACCGACTCCGAGTGGTATCTGTAATTTCTTTTAGAACATTGGAAGCATTAAACTCAGCAACTGGTGTAGATTCTCTCAATTTGACATTTCTCATTCTCTTAGTGCTTTTGGCACAATCTGCGAAAAAAGTACTTGGTCGACCTCGTTTTTGCTCGAGGCAACGAATGAATGAAATGGAACTCCCAAGCCAAGTACTGCTGTTATTTTAAAAACAAATCGATTCGTTTATTTGCTTTAGTCCAGTGAATTAAAACTGAGACAAAGAATGACAAAATGTTTACTTTAACATTTTATTTGAAATTTCGATTTGTTAGTTCTTCCGTTAAAAATTAAAACTGGTTAGATACATAAGATACTTAAATTCAAGCGTTCAGGAGGAACAAAATTAAAAAAAAGACGAGTCAAAACAAGTCCTTCCATGGCTGCAATTGCAAGAATAGTATGAATCGATCTAAACTTCGCCACCGGACTGTAGGTTTCGCCATAATAGGTTCCATATTCGTGCGTGTACCCTTGTGCAGCCAACTTTATATTCATCCTTTGCTTTCCAGCACCGAGATCCTTCACCTTAAACACCCACTTATTCCCAGTAATTTGCCTATCCTTTGGACGAGATCCTATATCCCATGTGCGATTGTCACGAAGGCTATTCATCTCGTCGACGTTTGCTCCCACTGCTCCATATCCTTGCAAGCATCCTAGCCTCGTTATAGGATTGTGGCTCATCATAAAAAAAGGCATGTTTTTCCACAAAATTACAAGCCCCTGGAGCAATATCCTTTCTTTTGCGAAGTCGATTTTTCAACGGAATGGACTCATTGATATCCTGATCCAACTCTATCCTGTCCTCTACCTCAGAAGTTCATTGGTAATCCTCGTCCTCCACGTGCTCTTCTTCTATTTCCACTGCTATTTCCTTGGATGAGTTATTGTTTTCATTCCCATGGAAAGCAAACGCCCCTGAAGAGTTTTCCACGTCAATGTTGAAGGTCATCTTATCCTTCGTTTCTCTTAAAATGATTTCTCGGACATGTGTTGCTGGTGTCCAGATACGACATGCCTCAGATGTATCAGAATACCCCATGAATATACCCTTTTCAGCCTTTCTGTCTCATTTTCTCGTTTTTGCTTATACACCTGCATGAACGCATTTATACCAAAGGTTTCCACACTGTCCGCAGTGTTACGGCCGTGTTACCAGCTTCCACCCAAAAACGTTTTCACAGATCCCTTCCGCGATTCTCTCGTTCAACGTTCCCATTCTGCTCCGGAGTATATGGGATACTGGTTGCATGACGAACACAGACTTCCCTGAGAAGCAATTTAACACCTTCGTTGACAAATTCTGATTCATTATCAGAACGTTCTTACTGGATGACCACTATCACACATCGCAAGATCCGCTTTCCTTTTTAAGAAATATACCGCTCTAAAATGCGAGTAGTTATCCTTGAAAAGGAGAAAATATTTAGCTCCTCTCAGCGATGGTTTTTCCATCGGACCAAGTGCACCAGCACTCGCTAACTCATCTGTTGCACTTGCTTTTGAAGGAACTTTCCCATAAAGACAGGCATCGGATGTAAAACTTCAGCATCAATAAAATGAATTTTGTTAATTTTCAGATGATCTTCTGAAAATTCAATTACGTGGTGAGAAGGTTAACCTCACACACACCCAACCCAGGAGTGAAGATCATCACGTATGCTGACGACACTTAATCTACTCCCACACCCCATTTATTCTACATAGCGAGAGACGAATTAACGGATACCTGTCGGCACTCACCACCTATCTCGACAAGTGGAAAATAAGACCCAACGAAAGGAAAGCCCAAGTACTGGTAATCAAAGGCCCCAACAACCACTGCACAAGGAACACCCTGAAGCACCACACAAGAGTTCGCACAATGATCAACAACGAATCGGTGCAACCAGGCAAGGAGATGAAGTACCTAGGAGTTACTTTCACCAGAAATTTCCACCAAGATAAAGAGGATCCTGTACAAGCAGATCATAAGACCATCACTGACACACGCGTGTCCAGTATGGTTCCACCTAACACCATCCCAAATGGAGAAACTCCGACTCTTCGAGAGTAGATGCTTCAGGACCATCCTCCTTCGCCAACCTCCATCGCCAACAAAATTCCTACAAATACGTACGGTCATCCATCGTCCGAATCGACAGACCAATTTGGATTTAGGGCTTGTCATAGCACTACTCATCAAGTGCATCGTATAACAAATGACATCAGAATAAATCTTTCAGAAGGGAAAAGCACTGGCATGTTAATCTTGGACGCTGAGAAAGCATTCGATACCGTCTGGCATGATGGATTGATACACAAGCTATTGAATTATAACCTTCCACTGTATCTTATTAAAATCGTTCAGTCTTTTCTATCTGTCCGTACTTTCAAAGTGTCCGTAAATCAGAGCCTCTCGAACAACAAAATAATCCGCGCTGGTGTACCACAAGGCTCTGTCCTAGCGCCTGTCCTATTTAATATATACACCTCTGATTTCCCAAATCTAAATAATTGCAATATTGCTTTATATGCAGATGATACATGTATTTACTCCTCGGATGCAACTGGTTCCATTATTGAAACCAATCTGCAATCTGGGATAAATACTGTCCTTCAATATTGTCAAGATTGGAAAATTAACATTAACGCTTCTAAGACGCAAGCAATCGTTTTCACTCGAAAAAGAAAAGCTTGTTTACTTCCAAGCAACAGTCTTCAACTTAATGGTTTTCTGATCGAGTGGAAATCGAGTGGAAAGTATCTTGGAGTACATTTAGATGAAAACTAAACTAACTAAACTAACTTTTAGGCTTCATATTCAAGAAATTATCAAAAAGATAAACGTTACGATAAAGATTCTCTATCCATTCATTTGCATTAATTCTAAACTAAGCAATGAAAGCAAAATATTGATTTTTAAGTCTATTTTCCAACCGATTATGTTTTGTGGGTCTCCTGTCTGGGGTAAGTGCGCCAAAAGTCATCTGCGTAGGCTCCAAGTAACGCAAAATAAACTTTTAAAAATGATTCTAAATCTCCCGTGGTTTTTCTCGACTACGGAACTTCATAAGATATCCAAGATCGAAATGATCACAGCTAGAGTTGAAAAACTTTTTCTCCAATATAATCAATCCGGAAACGACTTGATTTCAAACTTAGCTGCAGATTGAGTCACATTAAAAACCTGTACGAGATGGGTAGTTTTGTAGACAACGGCAACAACATTATCTACCACAACTTAAGAACGGGCAGCAACACATTTAAGTTCGACAACTCACAATACCAGGAGGAACCTCGGGCAGACGGTTCGTTGCATACATTAGTTCACCACACAGCGGTTGTTGTGAGGGCTATCCAGGGGGCGCCACGTAGAGGCTGTATGTCAACTTGACTTATGCACAAGCAGGGATCGCGCTGCCATCCTACCACGTTGGGTCCAGTCAGCAGCTTGACCGATGTACATAAGCCCATGTTGGGGGACATGGGCTTATGTACATCGGTGAATGAATAATAAAATGAATAATAAAATGAATTATTGGTTTTATTACTGGATGAATTGATTTTAAATCCCTGTTTCATTGCGTAGCGTGCACTGATTCAAGGGTAACAGGGAAGGGTCATTTCAAATAATTTTCTCACTATCTCAACAGTGATAAACCTCTGATATCTTGCACTTATAATGAAGATAAACCCTTGGAAAGGCATGGCTACACTATTATAAATTCGAGCTCAACGCACGTAAAAAGTGATCCACTGTTAACACATTTACGGAGGTGCCTTCCTGCAATTCACGCCAACTTCCTTCGAAGTGAAAATGCTCTCGCCTCATTTACAACGAGAAATGTCCAGTTGCAGTCTCAAATATGCGCGAACCTTTAAAGCAACTCACGTCATCCACCGCAATCAGACCCTAGCCACGCATTGGTGTCATCCATCATTTTGTCCACCAACTGAACAAACTGCCGTGCGACTCGTCTCTGAAAGGTAACTGATATGCCCACCAGCATTTAATAATCCCCACTTGACTAATAGCCACCAATTAGGGCTTGAAACGATGCCATGAATTATCGACGAATACGAGTACTAGGCGATTAACTGGTCTCAATAATCCAGCACGTGCCTGCTAAGCGGATAAGGGTCAACAATTGACGACGAAAGAAAATAGTATAGCTGACCGTTGACTTCCGGCGAATTGGTGCGTATTTATGGGCATTTCATCGCTATTTTTAGCAGAAGATTAATCAACGTCAGCTGAATCGAGATGACGGTTGGGAGAAGAATATATTTCGGAGATTGATTTACCACTTCCAAAGCATTGTACTCGCATGTGTCATTTCTTCTGTCAGTCCGGAAAACTCCTCCATGACCAAACATAATTTCCGTTTGTCATCATCATCTCCTGGGCCGTGTGCGGTTTCTAGCAATGTGCCTCAGTTCTCCCCAACTTCACAGTTGCCGTGCTTCTATCCATCCTGCGTCAGCGGGTTCATTTACTTTTCGGAGAGTGTGATCAATCCACTGTCACTTTCGTCGTTGTGTAGTTGTGCCCATAGGTTCATGGGCCGATCGCTTGAAGAGTAAACGTCGCTCGCTTTATAATTCGACCAGGAAATCCTTGAGATAGTACGTGAGCGGTGGTCACTCTCCAAGTCCCACCTCCATAAAGCGACACGGACTCAAGAGTAGAACGGGACAGTCGTGGTGTTTAAGATTAATGCATTATTTCGACAAATCGTGGAAAGCATCTCCATCGTTTGCCGAATGTCTTTTTGCATTCATAAAAAGCATTTAATCCGTTCTTCATGCTTTCCTCCACGTTCCCTTTTAGAAAAGTTTGGAGTCCAGAATGGGGCCTAGGTACTTAACCTCCGTTGTGAGTTTCACTGGAGTTCCATCGAACTTAGGGAGAGTAAATATCGGGATATGCCATTTCCTGGTGAACAAATCCAGCTCGGTTCTCTGAGGGTTTATATTCAGACAGTTCCGCCATCCTCACGAGGAGAGTTCGTTCAATCATTCGACTGGCATTTAAGTCTCCCATCTCAATGTCGCCCTTGGGAGTCACATTGGAAGCAGTTCCTAATTGATAGTAGAATCCTCCTTTTCCTCGTCAGACGAACCATCCGTACGGTATATATCACCATGAGCCTCATGGCCAGGAAACCAAGCCACTGCGTGCTGCTGGCGTTAATAGTGGTCCAACTCCACATCCTCGAGAGCTTCCAGTTGGTCTTAAAGAATGAAGTAGAAGAGAGTTATGCTTTGGAGACTGCATCTTATGAACTCGTGTTCCATTTGAAGGAATCTGGCGTTCTGAAGCCCTCCAATTTGCGTGTCTCTGTTACTACAGCCAAGAGTCGTCATCATTGTGTCAGCCCTTATCCGAGGCATTATATCGGTTTTCGTAGCAAGCGGATTTCGGTAATGGAACCAGCTGACCCAGGTTACCTAGGCCAGAATTAAGGCTCTGGACAATCTCGCACATGGCCCACATGCATAAGTGTTTATACACCACGAAGAGCACTTCATTACCAACATTTTGCGCTACTAGGCCAATCCATGTTTATGGCGGTCAGTAATTTCCCGATCAATTGATATGTGAACATAAGGGTGCAATTTAAAGATACCACAGTATGGCAAAATCTGAAATGCCCTCATCCTCATCAAGACTAAGATAGATGCGCATTTCTGAGTACAAGTGATTCACTTGTAATTTCTACAAAAAGTGTAGCCTATTTCTAGGGGCATAGAAATTTGGAAATAAATAATTACACAACTTAGGCTGTGAAATGGTTTAAATGATTCTTGTTATAAATAACGTATATTTTTAGGAGTCCGGACTAAAAAGTCTGCCTCCAGGCTCAGTATTCACAGCTCTCTTGTGAGTTCCATTTTAGGCGACGCCATTTCTGATGGGTTCGATAAGTTGGGCATAGTTCAAGACCCATCTCCTACTCTGTGTGCTTGTCTGTGCTAAATATCTAAGAGCTTATACTCCGTGCCGCTTCATACAGCGTCTTCCAGGCGGAAGTAATGGCGATTAGTGAAGTCCTGTCCTGACTAAGGTGTAACGTGATATCACCCCGCTATATTTTGTACGGATAGCCAGGCAGCAACTATATCCCTGAAATCGTTCTCTTTAAACTCGAAACTAGTAATTGACTGCTAGACATCTCTTAATGAGATAACCGAACAGTTCAACATTCGCTTGTGCTGTGTGGCAGGCCATAATGACATCTCGGAAAAGTAAAGGGTGGTTTTTTAAAAGCTATAGGAAAGTTTACAAAAAAAAAAACAGATAAAATTCAGAAAAATGCATGAAATCTTTATTTGAATCGATAGTATGGTAAATATAATATAATATAATTTTAATGTTTGAAGTAATTTAAAATTTAATGTTTGAAGATTATTTCATGCAAATGTTGACCTTGACTGCGCCTCAAATGGTCCATCCGCTTAGTCCAATTTTGGCATACTCTTTCCAACATTTCGGCCGGTATCTCACGAATAAATGCTTCAATGTTGTCTTCCAATGCGTCAATTGAAGCGGGCTTGTCTGTATAGACATGAGCTTTAACATAGCCCCACAAAAAATAGTCTAAAGGCGTTAAATCGCACGATCTAGGCGGCCAATTGACCGGTCCCGAACGTCAAATAAAATGTTCACCGAACTCGCCTCTCAATAAGTCCATTGTTGCGAGTGCTGTGTGGCATGTGGCACTGTCTTGTTGAAACCACATGTCATGCAAGTCAAGCTCTTGCATTTTGGGCAAAAAAAAGTTGGATATCATCTCACGGTAGCGCGCACCATTTACAGTTACGTTACAATGCCACCAGCCCATAAACCGCACCAAACTGTGACTTTTTCTGGATGCATTGGTAGCTCTTGCAATGCTTCTGGCTGATATTCACTCCTAAATCGACAACTCTGCTTATTTACGTACCCATTGAGCCAAAAATGAGCTTCGTCTTAAACTGACCATAAAATGGAAGAAGCGCGCGATGAACTTTCTTAACAGAGCACGCATTTTGATAATAAAATTCAATAATTTGCAAGCGTTGTTCGTTTGTAAGACCATTCATGGTTAAATTATAGACCAAACTGAAGATGTTTGACAGTGAAACAAAACACGAAACGTGCGTCAGCTGTTTAAACCAGTGTTGCCAAAAAGATAACACCTAAAAAATCACCCTTTATGTCGAATTTTGTGTTTGCGGGGAGTTCTTCTTCATTACTTTAATATGAAGAAAACTGGTGCCGAAGTCATCGTATTTTGGTGGAAGTTCATGGTGAACATGCGCTAGCTGAGCGAACGTGGCAAAAGTGATGTGCACGGTTTGTGATTTTGGCTTGGCCAACCAGCCAAATCAACAACAAAGCCGAATATTTATGGCGCGAAGGTAATGCTTTGTATTTGGTGGGATCAGAAGGGTGTGCTGTATTATGAGCTGCAAAAACCGGGTAAAACCATCAATGGACAACACTAACGAACACTATTAATCCGTTTGAAGCGAGCAGTAGCCGAAAAAAGCCCGGAATATTCGACCAGACACGAGGCAATAATTTTCCATCATGACAACGCTCGGCCCAACGTTGCTATTTCGGTTAAGAACTATTTGGAAAACAGTGGATGGGAAGTTTTACCCCACCCGTCTTATAGCCCAGACCTAGCCCCTTCTGACTACCATTTGTTCCCGTCGATCCAGAACGCCTTCACTGAAATACGGTTCACATCAAAGCAGAATATCAAAAATTGGCTTGATTCATTGCTGGCTGCCAAGCCGGCGCAATTCTTTTGGGATGGGATCCACAAATTGCCAGAAAGATGGGAAAAAGTCATAGATGGACAATACTTTGAATAATACTACTATCTTAAATATTGAAAAATTTTAAAAAAATAACCGCACGAATTAAGTTGTAGACTTAGTAGGCTGCCACAGCCTGATAGCTTCTTTTTTGTGCCCTTTCATCCCTTTTTTATTTTTCTCTCACTGGCAGACTGGGCACATTTTCTGCTGGCATCGCATCATCCCTCGAAGTCTTTGCATTTAACCGACAATAATTGAGCACTTCGTGATTCAAATTGGGCGCATATTGGTCCTTATTGAAGTGCCTAGAGCAAATGAAAGCTGTTTTAACGTTCACTTTGCCTTTTCGTCCACATTTGTGCATCCAAATATTTGCCACTCTTTAGTCTTTTTGGGAAACGAAAAAGTCTGAATACACTGTCTGTATTTTCTGTCTTCTTAAATTAAAAATATTGCGCAAATTGCCATTTTAATAATATTATAAAATGCCTGTGTATCCAACACATTTGTAAGATACACGTGACGTCACAATTAAAAAATAAAAAATAGGTTCGGGAATATGACACCTTGTATGCTGTGTATCATGATGTAGTTCCATTTATATGCCTGCAGTAACTCATGTTCCGACTGATTGAAGAAGATTGATTTGTTGATGTTACTCCTAGGTTAGGTTAAGTCGGTGGGTAGACGCCACACTTAGGTCCAGTTGGACCCATTTTGATGCCCAAGGGGGAAGTAACCGATCCAACTCGTGAGCTTCCAAGGTGTTATTGGCGTTATTGTCCAGCCATCCAGAGATTTTTGTGAGATATCTGATATATCTTGAAGGTCTTTGAAGAAAAATTCTCTCAGTGTTCTTTGTCTCAATAGGAAACTGGGGCACCGACAGAGATAGCAAGAAGTATCCTCAGTTTATTCATCGTCCCTGCCGACCCTGCATGGTGTCATGGGTAAGTCCCATTTTGTGTTCATGATATCTCAGATGATTATGACCGGTTACGGCTTCGACCACCATCCGCAGCAACCTTCTGCTGAGCTGGAGGAGTATGTCGGCCTTCGTGCAGTTGAAACTAGGTCATAACGTACGAGAGGCAGGAGGGTTGTTGACGTATAATAGTCGACGTATTATACACAATTTACGACAAAAGTCGACTTTCAACCCTCCTGTAAATAAAAGTATATAAAAGTGTAAAAACGTGTAAATTGGTGTCTGAGAAATCGGTTGAAATAGCGAAGCAACGATATAAAGTTGACGTTTTTGCGGTTGTCAGCGACAACGCTAGTAACATGACCCGGATGGGGAGATGTATAATTATTATTCACACAACCTGCAACAGCCACATCGGCAATCTTTTTGTTAAAGTTTGGTTGAGGAAGCGCTGAAATTAGGAATTCACCAAGCTACAAGCATATTAAAGGAGTTCAAAAAGCCAAACTTGGAGCAAAAGCTCATAAAAAAAGGAGGAACAAAGGTACTGCTTCCAAATGAGACAAGATGGATGACAAAAAGGTTAGTTTTTTTAAAAAAATTGTCTATAATGAAACAGATAGTTGCAGAGCCTTTGAACAGCGATGTCGCTACAGGGACCTTTGTCAGTGCTTCCTCTACTGTACTTATTTTGTCAAGATTTTGTCAAAGATTTGAAAAAGCTCCACACCGCTTTGGACCTCATATCCAAACCCATATACAAAGCACAGGCCAAGGGATTTTCTATAGCAGACGCATTGGAGGAATGGAAAAAAGTTTAAACAACGCCTTGGACGTGGACAATGTCAAAATGTTTGGAGCGGACGGCCAAAAATAAACTTTTCAACGTACATTCAATAACCGCAAATTATTTGCAGCAGCTTTTGTCCTCTGAAGAAAGGCTGAAAGTAGATGAAAGCCTTATTTCAAAGGCATTATATTCAATATTTGCGCACGATAACGAAGCAGACATTTTGTCCATACTTAGTGAAAGGACGGCGACTACAAAGCAGTCACATGCTGGCATTTCGCAAAAAGGTCCATATGGTGCAGAAAAAACCAAACAACTTTTAAGCATACCAGCTTCTTCAGCACAATTGAAAAGTTTTCCAATTGGTCTATGATCCATAGTGATTTAAGAAATCGTTTGGATTTCAACAAGTCCAAAATGTTACTTAACACTACTTGCTTTCACTCAAAATAAAGGACTCGAATAAATCGGAGCTGTATTAAAAATCAAAATGTTTTTATAGCTTTCTCAAATACCTACTTTTTTTAGGATCTTCATGCATTTAGTTCAAAGTTGTAGTTAGCTACGAAATTTTTGTATTCAAATGTCAATTAATATGATAGATAGAAACATAAACATTGTACATTGGAATGCGAGGGGTATTCGTAACAAGACCACAGAGTTCTTTAATTTCTGAAATAATAACGACATTCATATTGCTCTAGTCACCGAAACTCTACTAAAAAATGCTATAAATTTGTCTACATTTGATTTTAAATGCTATAGAAACGACAGAATCGGAAGAGGAGGTGGAGGTGTCGCCATCCTTGTAAACAGATCAATTCAACATTCGCTTTTATTTGCTATAAAAACTGAGTTGGTAAAAAATGTAGGTATTGAGATTAAACTGAGAAATCAGAATTCTATAAGAATTTTTTGTGTTTATTTACCGGGAGCTGCAACAAAAACTGTCCTTAAAAATGACTTCATTAAATTGTTTAATCAAGGCAATAACCTACTTTTTGGTGGCGACCTAAATTGTAGCAGGGCTTGGAGCTGTTAATGAGCAAATGCTTGGGGAACTATTCTCCATGATCTCTCTATTACTCAACCCTTTTCTGTTTTGTGTCCGTCCACCCTAACTTATGTACCATCAAATTCTCGTTATAGTCCGTCGGCAATTGATATTTTCGTCACCAATGTTTCTAGCAGTAATATAACCGAACCTGTTTCAGTAAACGACCTCAGTTCCGACCACAATCCTGTCCTTTGTCAACTTCTATGGTCTGGGGAGAGGAAAACGGAGTATTTTCAAGACAAGAATTGGAACTCCAAACTTAAAATGCTCAAAAAAAATGATAAGCCGTTTTGGAATATAGTCAATTCCTAATAGGAACAAGTTTTTGGTAGTTCTCAAATCTTCTTCTAACGTGTTCTTTACGGATTCTGAAAAAGCAAATGCTCTTGCACAATCATTTTCAAATAACCACGTCGTGGACTAAGTGACCAAGGTACACGCGACACAGTGCAGAGCAGAATTATTTCGAGAACAGCTCTCATCAAATCGCTTCTGCTGTTTATGTATCAGAAGACGACATTGAATTTTTCGTCAACAACCTGAATGTTCGCAAAACAGGAGGGCTTGATCTGATTAGAAACATATATATCAAGCAGCTGCCCAAAAGTGGAATAAGGTTTTTAACATTTCTTATAAATGCGTGCCTCAAAATGGAATATTTTCCTGACTCCTGGAAATTAGCCAAAGTTATTCCTATACCAAAATCTGGCAAGCCTCCTGAAAATCCTGAAAGCTACAGGCCAATAAGTTTGCTTAGTAACCTTAGCAAAGTTTTTGAGAAAGTTCTCAAAGAAGTGATTTTAAAACATATTTCTGAAAACAATATATTCTCCAATGAACAATTCGGATTTAGGGCACACCACAGCTCCACCCATCAAGTATTAAGAATCTGCAATCACATTCAGTCAAACCGTGCTATAGGCAAATCAACTGGGATGGTAGACATAGAGAAAGCATTTGATACTGCTTGACACGGCGGACTTTTGTATAAATTGATACACTTCCCGTTTCCCCCTTATATATGTAAAATTGTCCAAAGTTTCTTAACTCGTCGTCGTTTCGTAGTCCAAGTGAACAGTGGTGTTTCTGACCTTATGTTTCTCAATTCTGATGTTCCACAGGGTTCAGTTCTAGCTCCAATTTTATATAATATTTATGTATCAGACTTCCCAAAATTGCCAAGTTGTCACACTGCAATTTTTGCAGATGATACCGCCATATTTTCTTCACATGAATTAGTTCTCAATATTGAAAGGAACATCAAATTGAATGAGGAAAAGACGCAGGCTATCTTTTTCACGCGAAAAAGAAAGCTCTGCTTTGTTCCTACAAGGCAATTGCAGTTAAATGGATTGTCTATAAATTGGGAAATCTCCGTACGTTATTTGGGTATTAATCTAGACACGAAACTAACTTTTAATGATCACATTAGTAAAACAATTAAAAAGGTACGGGTAGCAACAAAAATGTTATACCCATTTATAAATAGGAAATCGTTACTTTCACTTGAAAATAAAATGATTATTTATAAGGTGATTTTTCATTATGCTATATGGGTGTCAAGTAAGGGGTCACATAAAAAGATTGCAAGTATCTCAAAATAAACTTCTTAAAATGATGTTAAATTTGCCTTGGCATCACTCAACTAAAGACATACACAAAAAAGCGAATGTTGCATTGATTTCTGATAGGATACAGAAACTGAAACTAAAATTCCAAGAACGCTGTTTTGTTGAAAACCCGCTTATTAATATTCTAAGTGATACTTAATCTCTATTGTTTATTCAATGTTACTGTGTTATATTTATTTATTTGTTTATTTATTTATTTATTTATTTATTTATTTATTTATTTATTTATTTATTTATTTATTTATTTTACTTATTACAAAACTTGTGTGCTTACTAAAATTGCATTGTTCACTTATTTATATACATTTGCTTTTGTTTTTTCACATTGGAGATTTTTTTCGTATTTTCCTCCAAAGTAAAATTATATAATTTTGAAAAACACAATTTTGCATAATTGCTTGTAAAATATCATAGAAGAAATAATATCATATCTCTAATTTGTAAAATGTGTGGTAACAATACTTATGTCATCAATATTATGCGAAATAAAAGATCTTTCTATCTAAAAATGAAGATCTTTATGCATTTAATTGACTTTCATACATTTTTTTAGTTCTATACACTTTTACACACTTTTATACGGTAAATGTATAAAAGTCCAAAAATGTGACATTTACGCAACCCTGACGGGAGGTCTCACATGTGAGAAGAGAGCACTTTCCTCTTGATGTCTGATAGAGGTGGATCAAACCATGGGATTGCCTGGGATGGGTAGGTTGCGGCCCCTTTTCTGGCAAGTTCATCTGCTACCTAATTGCCTGCTATATCCCTATAACCTGGGACCCAGCATAGAGTGATTGAATGCTGCGAGCCAGGAACCTTGAGCTCTTCGCTGAAGCTACCGACTAGCCTGGACTTGATTTTTTAGCCGAAATTGCTTTAATGGCCGATGGAGTGTCATTTAGAATGGTAATAGCAGCCGGTGGTATTTCCAATAATGATATGATTTTCGCCTCCGCTAGAAAAACACTACCATAAGCCGGTAATCCGATAGAGCAGTGCATGCTTAAGAATTAGGAGAAGACGCCCGCGCCTGTTGCTTCTTTTTTATCTTCAATCTTCGAACCATCGACGTGGATGGATGTTGAAATATTGATGGGTTCATTGGGGCTCCACTGCTCCCTTGTTGGGAGATAACACCGGAAGGGAGGGAGGAGGGTGTAGTCACTTACTACTTGTTCTATTTGTAGTCTGTCTGGAGTACACGCATGACCGTTGGAGCTGGTATGCCAGGTCTTGAATTGGATGATTCTTACTTGCGATTTTTTTCAGCAGTCATCTGCATGTATAGGTCCAGTTGAAGAAGATCCAGTATTACCTCTAAGCCCGCTGTTGGAGTAGTGGAGATTGCTCCTGTCACACCTAGGCATGCGCGTCTTTAAGTTGGAACCTTTCAGGCAAGCTTTCCACCAAACTATGCTGTCATGTGTCAAGATCGGATTCAAAAATGCTGTATGCATCCACAGTACCGTTTTGGGATTACTGCCACATTTTTTTGCAGAATATCCTGTTGCATAGGTATTAAGTCACAGGCCGCTTTCCTCTGTATTAGGTTTCCAGTTAAGTTTCCTGTCTAGGAGGTGTTAGTAGAGGAACCCCACATTGTGGGGTACTCTCGCTCCTTCTTTGGAACGTAGCGGTTAATAAGCTGCTACTAATCCTGGTAGAGGCTGGATGTAAAGTTGTGGCCCATGCAGACGATGTTGCCATAGCTGTCAAATTTGTCTCCACATTAAGAGGCATAATGCGGAATGCCTTCAATAAGCTAGAAGCATGGATACAAACATGCGGCCTCAGTGTTAACCCCCAGAAAATGGATCTCGTACTATTGACCAGAAGGTACAAAATCCCCCAATTTGAAAGGCCCACGCTTTGCGGCACCACTTTACAACTAACCGCCAGTGCGAAATTTCTGTTTCTCATCATCGAGAACAAGCTAAGCTGGAAACTGTCCTCTCTCAACACAGGCTTCTTCTGCCCTGTTCAGCTGTAAAAAAGCCATAGTCTGCAAATGGGGATTGCAACCACGCTTCATCCATTGGATCTTCTTCCCAATTGTCAGACCGACACTTCTGTATGGAGTCTCAGTTTGGTAGCTACTCAAACGGGTGCAAAGACTGGCCTGCATGTGTATTGCCGGGGCACTGAAGAGGACACGGGAGGATGCACTCAATATACTCCTACATCTTCCACCAGTGAAAACCTTGAGTAAACAGGTAGCAGCCAGCACAGCCCCGAGACCCAAAACGCTCCGACTGTGGTCCAAACTCTCTTTCAGCCACTCAACCATTCTAAACGAATTCAATTTTCTCTCCAATGACACCGACCGCCCATTACCCCAAGCCATCTTCGAGAAGAGATCCTGCACCAGCATCCCCTCCAGACTGGACTGGATGTCTGATTACCAGACGTTGGCTGATCCCCTGACCATCTTCACTGATGGTTCGAAGACAGACGAGGGTGTAGGTACTGATGTCTACTCTCGAGAAGAGCTGAAGCTCCCTGATCACGTATTCAAGGCAGAAACCATTGCGATAAAGAAGCGTTGTCCTGGCTCAAGAACAACGTAAAATCCAAAGGAGATATCACCATCTGTTCAGTCAGTCAGGCCGCAATCAAGTCCTTTGGTAATGTCATGCTCAATTCGAAAACGTCCCTTAATTGCATGATGTGTCTTAACGAGATGGCTGAGCATTTTAACATACACCTCATGTGGGTGACGGGACACTGTGACATACCGGGCAATTATATCGTCGACGAACTCGCTAGGTGTGGCACATCCTCCACCGAAACAATAGGAGGTGTTCCGCCTTCCATGCAAATCGTTACGATTCATCATATACTAAAAATACACACAATCAATATCACTAATCGTAAATGGCTAGAACTTACCACTTGTCTTAAAACAAAGGACGCCATCGATTACGATCACTCAATCTGCTTAGACTCAGCAGATCTTCACTCAGGACTCTCACCGGTATCATAACAGGGCACTGCACAATTGCCACCTATGCCCGTAGGTTACGGGTCCCCTATAATGACTTCTGTAGAAGCTGCATGGATGACGAGGAGGTTGAAACCACAGATCACCTACTCTGCTCGTGTAGCGCGCTGGCAGGTCGCAGATACTTACACCTAGGGGCCTACTACTTCAACAACCTCAATGACCTAAAAAGCGTCGGTATTAGCCAGCTAAATCGCTTTGTCACAAGCACCAACTGGTTTTAATTGTTAGGGGGAATCAATCCGCGTGGTATCACAATGAGCCTACTTTGGCCGAAGTGTGACTGCCTTCTGCAGCCAGCCATTATAACCTAACCTAACCTGTCAAGGATTAGGCGAGGACTGTATCCTACATTTTTGGGGATCTACAGGTTGTTGATGATAAGGACCAACTCTGTTTTTTGAGGGTTAATCCCAAGACCGAGTGGGTATGCCCATTTAAAGAGAGTGGTTATTGTGTGTTCGACCAACTGCCTGACGGTCGGGGGAAATTTGACACGGGGAATTATGACAACTTCGTCAACGTAAGCAATTGCCCTGGTTCACGAGTATCTGAGTATGTCTAGAATTTCATTGATGGCTAGCACTCATAGCAGGGGGAGATAGTCCCACCCTGAGGGTTGCCCCTTGAGGCCAAGAATTTGACAGTTGAGTCGCTTAAGATTGTGTTTATGATTCTTCTCCTGAGCAGACTTGTCAATGTGACGGATTGCCCAACATTGTTCTTTACGAGTGCAATTATCGATTGCCTCGGTCTCTATATTGTTGAAGGTTCCCTCAATATATAGGAATGTAGCGAGGGCATACTCCTTGATACTTAGGGACTTCGGAAGATGCCCCTAGTTCAAGGATATGTGTATGCAGTTCGATTGGCTTGTTTAAATCATGTATTACAGTTTGATTTCTGTGTGAGGCTGTGGAGGATATATTATTGTGCTCACATCAACATTTGTTGTGGTTAATGGACTACATGTCCATGTCCAATAGATGTTTGTTCCGACAAATGAGCGCACAACCATTTGTAGTTCCATGCGTGTGCTTGTGTATGCTTGCAATTGTGGCTTGTGTGGAATTAGTGTTGACAAATTGTCATATTTGTCTTTTTCTTTGATTCTTCATACCTCCGTGACCTCGGTGTATGGAGTATGGACATTTTTAATATTTTTGTTTCCGACATAGTTCCGACATATATAGACATGTCCGGACCGACACAACTCTACTAACCAGACCCGCGAAGGAATACCTTCCGGCAGAGTCGCGGGTAGAGTGGTTGAAGAGGTCCTGGTATAGAAAGTGGATTAGTAGATAGTTTAGGTTTACGTAATTGAGTTCCATGTATCGACTTCTTCGGGCTTCCAAATCGTGCATGCTAGTGCCACAGGGCACAAGTGTAGTTGTCGCACAAGAAAGGACAGCCGCTGAACTAGTAATGAACCTCAGCCGCTGTCCTGCTAATGAGCCGCGGCTAAGGATCACCATCCAGAGAGTGCTTCGCCAAAGTACAAGCTTATTTCTGATTGGGTGTTCAAAAACGCCCAGACATTTTTAGGTATTTCTTTGTTCCTCTCAGACATAGTTCAGTGTTTGCACAGTTGTTTAGGTGAACAATCGACTTTGCGTCGTACACTTGGCTGGAGTTGACCCACCCCACCCACAGCCGAAGCCTGTACATGAGCCAATTCAAACAACAGTTGACATTAATTTTTTGTTAAAACTATTTTTATTTCGGGAAAAAAACGACTACCTTAAGTGCGAAACATCGCTTCACAAAAAACACAAAGTGTACCTGCACAATGGCATGCATCCGTTCAGTACAATGTAGAAAAAAATCCTTACTATCATTAGTTATTGAATTTCATTTCAATTTATTTGTGTGTTCACTTAATAATCTGAGACTTAACCTACTAGCAGTTAGACGTATTAAAGGAATTGCTTTTCACTTGATATATGCCTCGAAAGTATTGCGTTTCTGACATAACTTTTTTGTTTTTCTCTTTGTTAACTTATTGTATACAGTTTAGTTTTAGAGGAGGATCTTTGTAGATATAATACTTAAAAATGTATCTTTCACGAGATATTACGTATGCTCTTGGTTTGAGAGACAGAATCCAACATCGACAGGACCGACTGGCAGACATGCGTGTCATTGTGTGAGATCTACGTGCTGACCGAGTCGCTTCTGCTTCTGAAAAACTGCTTTCGAAGACCCACCAGGCGACGTGTGGTATGAGAATGAGAATAAATTAGACGTGCGCGGAGTCCGGCTGATCAGGGCCCGACTGTGGTGCAGAGTGAACACCCGAAAGTATGCAATGGAATAACGTAATACGAAATGTGAGTCCACAGTCGCTGGTGTGTGTGTTGCCTGTTGCTTGTCAACATGTGATGTCTTAGATCTTTTCGCAGCCGCTGCTCACGTGCATCTTGTCCCGCAGCGCCCGATTCTCGGGGTTGGCCAGCACGGACTGTATGAACTCGGATGTTTCAAGCTGGAGCTGGGCCAGGCGTCGCTGCAGCAGTTGGTTGCGACGCACTAGCTTGATCGTCTTGATTGCTATTTCGAAGAGGCCCTTGGTGTTCTTTTCGTTGTGCTGCAACTGCAGCAAGGCCAGTGGCCGCCCGTTGGACTTGTCGTCGTCCATTGAACTCGAAGTGATGTCGCTGCGGCTGTCTGAGGTAAGCACGCTGGATGATCTCGAGATCGCATCGTCATCGTTCTCGATGTTGTCTTGATTGTTGATGCTTCTGTTGCTGTGGGGGTTTGGGTACACGGCCCGTGATGCTGATGAGTCGCTGTTGTGATGAAAGGGGTTGAGGCGCTCCTCGCACGGTGAGCAGGCTTCGGCCGACATCGAGCCTGTCAGCGGCGAGGGGAATGACGAGAGTGATAGAGGCGAGAGTAGTGACGACTCAGACAACGTCGATATGGAGTTGTCCGACATGCTGGAGAGCGGCGACTGAGGCGAGAACATTCGTTCATTCAGGTCGTCGCTGCTGTTGCCGTCGCTGCTGCCGATCGGGTGATGTCTGAAGGTGTCCGGCGATTGCTTCGCTCGCACTGGGTACGGGCGCATCAGCTTGGAACGTTTCTGAGCTGCAATGAAAAAGAAGAAGAACAAATTAGTGAGTGAGCGAGTGAGTGGGTGATGGTGAAGTGCTAATTGTCAGTGTTATCGACGGAATGCTGGGTGATAATCGCGATTTTGTACGAAGACTGCCACGGCAATTGGTGGAGGTGTTAACACTTCCACTGTCGGTGACGTCAATTGATGAGCTTTAGGCGAGAGAAATGATTAGCACACTCTGCAGACGGTAGGCATGAGTAGGCTAAGCAAACACGGGGCGGCTGTTGACAGAGGCTAAAAGTGTTGACAGGGAAAACCCCTTTGTCAGCAGGCGAGTGCCCTGGATTGAGAATGTCCGGCATGCCGGACGTGATGGATTGTGAGGATGAGAGTGGGCATGACGCTAAATATAAATAGAGAGTCCGAAAATGACAGATAAACTTAAAAAACGTATCAGCTTCACCTTCAGTGACGCGCATGCGCCACTAAAGGGATCGTGGGGACACAGCATGAACGAGAGATCGCCATGACACTCGACCGCTGTGTCTTGAATTTGTGCCCCAGCGCAACCAGTATTTGGACTTCGTCCAAGAACCTCTGTCAAGCGGTTGCCTACCTGATCGAATCGCATTCAAGGCACAACACGGAAGTCGCGATAATGGGGACATTCGTACCCCCTGACTAAACAATCAAATCACAACCCTTTCTGTTCGAAGAAGTAGCTGCTCAACATTGAGTTCCTCGCATACTCACGTATTTCTCACCCTATCCTGGCGAGTACCTCCCACAAGAGCAAGGAAAATTATCGTATTTGCGATATTATTCTTTCGGCAATTACATTAAACGGGGTCTAACTGCATGACCCAACATGGAATACACACTGAGTGGAGAAATGCGCGCTTGGCATTGACACCCGACTCGGTCTTTTTAGACCTGCCAAGCTGCTCTATGTCGTCTCAGTCGCCTTGATCCGAAAAGTGAGTGATTGGATGTATTCCCATAAAAAATGGTCTAAAAGCGCACTAGTCGGCCAGTTTCAAAACGAGAGATAAATTGCAACTGGTCAATTGCTTTGCGTGTTTTGCGGCACTCTGCGCCGTCTTGCTGCAACCACATGTCGACGGGTTAAGCTCGTGCATTTTGGGCAAAAGAAAATTGTTAGAAACCATTAAACGATAGGGGGCGCCATTGACGATACCATAGTTCTCACGGTCATCGCTGATCAAATTCGTGTAAATGATCCCGCAGGACTTAAGAAGTTCATTTTTCAGTCTGCATTGGCAACTCTTGTATTGCTTGCGTTTGCTGATCGTACCCATTCAACCAGAAATGAATGACATAGTCGAGGTGCCTGCAAAACTCATCTTTGATGGGTTTTTGACTTCAACATGACAACAAAGGCTCGCCTGTAGAAATCTGAAAGGAATTACTTCAGATGGACGCATTCCCAGAACAATGACAGCGAAAACGCAGAGGAAACGCTTATAATTTGCCAAAGAACCGACAGACCATTCTGTCCATTGCCTCAACTCAAACCGAGTTCACCATCTGACCCCATTCTCAAGCCAGTTCGCTGTAGACCCCTGAAAGCCCCATAAACATATATCACTCCGATCTAAAGCTGTCTCGGTAGAATCAAAGGCATTCGTAGCAAACATCCACAATTCATTTCCCATTCCCACGTCAATTATACAGTAAGCCCCGCTCAGGCGCTCACCCCGCCTGCTGACAATCGCATAAATCACCGCCCCGGCAAGGCCCCCCTCAACCTTTGCAAACACAAGCGGCACAGCCAGAGCGCTGTAGATCCTCACTCAATCTCCATTCGAACCGCATTACGGCGTAACAATTACTTGGTTATGCGACCATTCCCGTTCGACAATTGGCACAGACACGTGCTGGCCGGCCTAAGTGCTTTCCAACAAACAATGCATTAATCACTCAAAAGCCACACTCGAGCACACACAGGCCAGTCGGTGAAGGCGACTGCGGGGTGGTCGGGACTGGAAGCGTTACAAATGAGAACAGACAGTCGGCTATCGGAAGAACCACACGTGAACCGCCTGCTATGGAGGCATTTCTCTGCCATCCCCTTTGGGCACATCAATTGACGAGGAGCTTCCTTGGAAGAAATGTGCGCTGGTCACTGTCAAGGCGTCTCGCTTAATTGCCCACCACCTTGGTCTCATGGCTGACCTCCCACGAGCAGAGCAGTGGAATGACGTGCCCGGATGACACTGCCCGTACATCTGTGCAGTCGACTGAGGAAGGGGTCTCTGGGCTGGCATGATTGGCGACAGTAAATATTCCTCCCTCACGTGGACTGTGCGGTGGAGCAGCGGAACACTTGGCTCGCAACGAATTACTGTCGATACGGGCACGAGTGCTGAACGCATGGCGGATAGTTGCTGTGTCATGGTGGTCGAACAAGGAATGACTTACGCAACCAGATGCCGTGCTCTTTGCTTTGTTCGCGGGCGGCATTCGCCGCCGTCACAGTGTCGCGGTGCGGGCCGCGAAAGCGCGAATTGATATGCGCTGCTTGTGTAACCACACGAGCTCTGTATTTTGCCGTCATCATTGACGCCTCGTGCGACTTCCAGTTATCGGCGTGTCGATGCAGAGGATACCGTGGGTGTTACGCGGTGCGACTTAAACGATCAAGAAGGGATTAACTGTCAGCGGGGGCGTCTTAATTGCCTTGTGCGATAAGCAACTATGTTTTCGAACAATGATTAACATGTGTCAGGTAATGTAATGACAGTCAGAGGCGTCTTGTCAGTGGCGGCTTGACGACAGGCTTTTAGATAAATCAAATTCGGACATATGGAAATTTGTTTGACTTGTTGCGTCATGTGGCGGGGATGTTTCGTTGTCGAAAGGGCTGTCGGTTACTGGAATGAATGGAGTTCCTGTGTCGGAGCAAGCAAATGGGAGCTATTGTGCTGCACATAGGAACTGGGCAAGGAAATCCTGACAAGATCTAATGTTTTGCTCCAAGGTTGATGACTGACTAGAGTATTGTATATGCGGTCTTGTGGAGAATAGTGATAAAAAGGCTCTCGAAAAAGTGAAAGATGGCCAGGAAAATGGAGAGTTATTCGAATGGCCAGTAAGGAGGAGAAAGAAAGTGCAGAGCTACGGGTAATGCAATAATAAGCTATTTTAACACGAAGGCCATTAGATGATCCCCCAACCTTTGCATGGTTCGCCATTCAGCGGCCACACTTTAAAGTAAACCATGGACCTTTCCGCAGATGAATAGCCATCGGGAAGCGGAGACGAAAATCACTTGGACTATAAATTAAGATGACAAATATTGAAACTTTGAAGCCCGCGCTTGTCCGAGCGGTGGTTAATTTCCCAATGAATGCGTAGCGCACAGCAATTGATGAGTGTCTAGACTACGCCCTTGCTGGATACTAAATGGAGGCCATTTGAAAGTGATCTAATGAAAATAAATCTGCGGTTACCCTGATCAAGGATGTGCAATATGACATGTTCCTTTTGCATAATAAATGACGCCATACACTATTTTTCTTCTTCGACTCTCACTCTTCTTTTTAGAATCATTCTTCAGAATTATTCATAAAGCTAAAAAAGTCGGGAAAGAGGGTAAAGCAAACATGAATTCAATGTGTGAAGTTTGAATTGAAATTTTCTACCTGCAGCGGTTGAGCGTTTATCATTTATTCAAACAACAGAAGGCTTAAACTGGGGCTGTCCAGTTTCAGCTACAATTCAAAGCAAAGACGTTGCTTCAGCTTGACTCAGGAATTCATTTTACTCGTATTTTATTCACAATACCGGTCAATACCGGACAATACCGGCATGATGATATGATTTCTTAAATTCTTGTATTGTGTTATCGTGCGTGTGATGATGCTCTTTCGGTGAGTCCATGAATAACTATTTCCATGGAGTTCGATAATTTAACGAAGACACTTGTGGATTATTACATGACACTGAACCAAAACAATAGTTTACTGGCCCGGCATGAGATTGAACTATTATGCCCGTTTCACAATGTGCCTCGGCATCTGTCATATCATCCGTTTTTTTTTTTACCATTTCAAACATTGTTAATTTCAGCTAAACGTCTATCATTTAATCAAACAACAGAAGGCTTAAACTGGGGCTGTCCAGTTTCAGCTACTATTCAAAGCAATGACGTTGCTTCAGCTTGACTCAGGAATTGTGGGGTAACGCAGAGAAATATCGAAAAGCACCAAAATGTTTCAGCATTTTGAACATTTGTTGGCGAGAGCTTTCGCTTACGTGAGATTATGTTGCTCTCACCGTTGTTAAACGTAGCACAACGCCGTGAACGCCATGGAACCACGAGGCGACGCACCACCGCAGTATTGTGAAATGGACATTAGCAGATAATTTTTTACATAATCGACATATTTGCGTATTTTGCAGCACAAGTCTTCAGTTTGACTAACGGCCTTCAAGACACATATTCCTCGCCCATATCGTTCAAAAATACCAGAACAAGATGGGTCCTTTGGTGCAACCCTGTGGTTCCCTATTTCTGATCAAAAAACTGATCAACATTGAGGGGTACTTGGGAGGTTGTTTCTTTTGCAAGATCCACAGAGCAGTCAAAGATTACGCAAAATGAAACAAATGAGTGGTGAGTGAGTAAGTATTGTGGTGATTAAGTATTTGTGGTGTGGTGAGAAAGTATTTTTCAAGTATTTTTTTGCCTGGTGATGTGAGATAACAGAACAGAGTGAGACAATAAGGTGGTGAGTGGTGTGGTGTGGTGAGTAAGTATTTTTCAAGCATCAGTTACTGCTGGTGATGTGAGATAATAGAACAGAGTGAGACAAGGCGGAATATACTGTGGTGGATAAATAAAAAGGACACAATAGTATACATTTAGGAGCAAGAAACTCGTTTTTAAGAAGACCTTCATGAATCGATATTTTTTTTAATGGAATTGAAGCTTTTCACAAAGCCTCACAAAGCCAAGTACACGGCAACTAGGAAAAAAAATTAAGAACGGTGGCGAGAAAGTGACGGTGTAGTAAGTTTTTTCTTGGCATATTGTGGGCCCAATTATAAAGGAAATAGATCAACATGAGTATAAACGTATTATTCGCATATGCTAATTTTTGCCACAAATAATAAGCACACTTCTTGACTTGTGAAAGATTGACTTAGCGATCAAAATGTCACCATTTTACAATGGCTCGTCCAGTCTTCCGATCTGAATCGAATAGAGGACTAGTTGAACGATGTAGAACATCGCATCAAGATTGGAAAAGAAGACACGCAGCTGAATTGTGGAATCAAATTCAAGTCACATAGACACGCAGCTGAATTGTGGAATCAAATTCAAGTCACATGGAAATTAGTTTCAAAAGGGTCATTCATATGAACTCACTGAGAATTGCGAATTTCGCAAGATCTGACACTTCATTCATATGGGGTTTTGGAGCAAAGGGTACAATTTCAGCAAACAGATACTTCATCGCGAATTTTTTGGTCGCGTTTTTCGTGATTGATTCATGGAAAAAAACAGAAATGAAGTCTGATAGAGATGCCCAACTTCACAGCTGTTCGACCTCTAGTCCATCGACGAATTTGAGAGGCTTTTTGACAGTTATTCATGAATTTTTAACGGCTATTGACGAAATAACGTAAATGCCGTTCTCTGAATGGTCAATTTTGGCGTCAGAAAGTTGGGCATCTCTATCATACTTCATTTCTGGAAAAAAAAAAACTTAAAAGCGTGAAGAAGGATACCTCAACTATTAGTCGATAAAAAAAACTTAAGAATTCAATTCACATCTTTTTGCATACCACGAAGATATGCTTTTTGTTTACATTTGCTGGATATGCCATGTCGTTTCCCTTCAACTTTGGCTGCGAGAGAGTCAACATTCATTAAGAAGCGGACAACCGAATCAACCACCAATCGAAAAAATTCCATTCACGACCACTTCTACTTTGACTCTCCTTATTAACCACTCCATTCAAACAAAATCGTGCACATGCAGAAATATAGAAGAACATCAAATAGCATGTGCAAACCTTTGACCAGTGCTCAGGGCATGTCGTTAAATCGAGATTGAGATATGAGATGGACACACGGACTTGGACAACCCGATTTAAGCACCAGCCATTGTAGGACATAATAGAAAACAATAAACCGACAAATACTAAATTACACAAAGTACATCAGTTGGGCCCCTATTGTTGAGTCATCACCCTAACCTTTAGTTTGTAAGTCTAGTTATATAATCAATTGTAAAAAATAATTCTGTTCAAATTGGACATGGATTTCTGTGCCTCAACCATTTTTCTCACATCATGTTCATGAACCGGGCATTGATCAAGTCCAGTATAAAGAATGTTGTCAAGCTTTAGTGCTGATAAATGAGAGTGTTCCGACAAATTATTACAGGCGTTTGAAAGGGATTTTATAATTTTAATGCAACGCC
This sequence comes from Eristalis tenax, assembly GCA_905231855.2. Taxonomy (NCBI): domain Eukaryota; kingdom Metazoa; phylum Arthropoda; class Insecta; order Diptera; family Syrphidae; genus Eristalis; species Eristalis tenax. The sequence goes on along the minus strand of HG993124.1, from coordinate 108,984,628 downwards.
ATACAAATGTTTATTATTTTTCATTTCCATACGAATACTCTCACAATGTCTGCCATTTGATAGCGTTTAAATTGTTTGTTAAGTAAAAAAATTATTACAAAATTTTTGTTGCATTATTGCAGACTGAAAAACTGTCTTGTTATAAATAACAGCCCAAGTGAGCCATTTAGTCGCACACCACTGTATTTATACAGCCGAGTGAGTAGGGTAATTAAAGCTTCACATACGATCTACCGTAAGACAACAACAGACATCGATTATTTCATCGATAAGCTCGCCTTCAAACAATTGCTGTAGAAACCTTTGACTGGGTCTAGTCTAGTAGAGGGCATCCAGTTGTGTAGTGCGATCAACGAACTTCCGCCGTAGGAATCACCAACACTCCACAGCCAATCTACGACCTTAGGGAACTCGGTCGCATATCACTCTTAGAAAAAGCACAAAAGGCAAAACATTAAAGTAAACCAAATCTGTCAATTGTCTATTGCCTTAAAACTGCACCTTAGCAGCACCGTAAAACCATCAATCAGACATCATCTAAACATCACATAAAAAGTACACCACCCAACACCCAACCATGGGGATTCTCATTGTCACGACCCAACTAACGCACACGCAAGCAACACTTGACGTATCGCCAACAACAAACGACATCCCCATCCAATCGAATCAGTCGTCCATCAGCCATGACATTACATTTGTCAAAATGAAAAGAAAAATAATCCCCCACCATCCGCCACCGACCAGCCACAGCAACTGCTTCCTCTCAAGTTCTATTTAAACATTTTCGTTCCTGTCCACATTCACTGCCACCCACCCACAGGCACTGTCAAAGCGAATTAGAATTTCAAATGAGCTGCAATCTCGGCACGTTACTCGGAGCTCGGAGCACAGTGGCCCACAAACGTCAACAATGTAACCCAACTCATTACGAGCAGAGTCCACCCGCCCCAGCCCGCTTGCGAATTGTGGTGGCGACACTCTATCACGTTTAAGAATCGCTTCGTCTATCTAATTAGACTCGGTAACCATTCGTACATAACCCCGGCCGATGATAGCAGCCCCCAAAAGTGTGCAAATACACGTGCTCCCCTTTCTACTTGGTGCTCGGGCGTGCGTGTGCTTGTGAATGCGGGTCTGTATGCCCGCGCGAGTGTTTATCCGTTGTCGAGTGTTCTAATTAAAATTCCCACCACACCGTAACGAGTGGCGGGTCAAGACGCGCAAAGGAGCGGCAGCGGTGGAGACTGAACAGCGAATCGGATTCAAGGAAAAGCGCCTCAAGTCACGCGCTCGGGACTCTGATGCGAGATCAGGTCGCGACTGACCGCACGACGCGAGTGTATGAAGTCACTTAAACCCCGGTCCAGGAATACCCACGCGAAAGGGAAGACGACATGAACACGGCCAGCACTGCTGTGGGGTGGCTGGAGCGCTTGTGCAAAATAACAGCCACTGTAACGAACGGAAAAAACCCCACTCCCCGACGGAACTGCTGTGTGTGGCTGCAAACTGCCGTCACTTATCATTCGCCCGGGAGTGGTACGCGCGGAGGGAACCAGAATTAGAACGTGATTGCTGTTATCACTCGGAGCTGGTGGGGCATGCTAGTTATATTTGGAACACATTGCCGGAGGGGCTGCTTATCGGAACAGTGGAGCACGGACCGAGGGCGGGAGCACACGGGCAGCGGAAACCCAGACCGACCTGAACATGTGCAAGCGTGGTGTAGGCGTGATGGAATGGATTGCCTGCGCGACACGACATATGGCTGCCGGTATACCTTGCTGATGGAATCGTGATGCATGCGACAGTTGGTCGGGAATGCAATTTTCGCTGAACGTTCGCTTCTTCCGTAAAAAGATGACTTCTTTTGTCTGGTCTTGACTGGCATGGCAAGTGTAAGATGCGACAGGAGCGAGGCCAGCTCCGTCACGTTTAAATGGCAGCCTCGACAGATGAACTGTCAATCACATGTTCTGCTATGTGACTTGTGGCAATCGATAGTATCGCTGGGTTGCTCGGTTGCCTTACTACGCTGAGTCAACTGAGTCAACTATGACTAGTCAGAAAGTGAAATGCGTTTTGATTTGTGTGAACGTGTACATGCCTACGAGCACATACGGCGAAATGAGCTGGACTCTGATTGGAAGTAGTGTCGGCTATTGTTTGTGTGTTTGTACAGACATTTGGAAATGGAATTACTGAAATTTTGAATTGACTTCTCCTTCAGAAGAATATAATTGATGAATGTAGGGATTTTGAGGCATAGGGTATTGGGTTCCAGGGCAGTTTTTGACTAAAGGAAGTCAGAGTGTCGTCATCGGAAGTTGGTTCATCTGGGCGACGATAGATAAATGTCTGCCCTCCACACTCAAACAATGAGGCAGAAAGAGAGAGAGAGAGAGAGAGAGAGAGAGAGAGAGAGAGAGAGAGAGAGAGAGAGAGATTGGTGTCCAACAACCTTGTGCGGATGTTATATAACCCCGGGTGGTAATGGAATGATCTGCCTTCTGGAATTGCAACAAAAGGGATTAAGATAGACTGCCGCCTTAGAAAAAATATACATTGATTTATCTGATGAGTTTTGGCATGACAACCTCTTTGAGATCCTTAACTAACCTCTTATTGAAGTTGGTGGTACAGAGTCCCCGTACAATTTTTGAGCATTTGCTTGGTTTCCGCGATGATTTTGTTCGCTATTTGTTTACGTTACAATTCTTGAGGTTGTCTGCTTTAAAGGGGTGTCAAAACACAAACTAAAATGCGCAGCTTGCCTAAAACTTGACATAATCTGGCAGTCGGAAGCAGTGTGTAACAAAGTTACAGCGCGGACTTATCAAACATGCGTCAAATCACAATCGTGCCGCCGACATCCCCCTTTTGTGTCATAATTTGGCACCTCTTTTTCACAATTTCATTCTCACCTGAATACATGCAAATACATTCGCTGCCTTCTCTTAAGCTCACTCTACTTCCCAACTCATCTCCCCTTTCGTCTCATTTAAAACATCGCACCTGCCACTCCCTCTCCTTTCGCAATTCGTCAAAAAATCCACCCCTGACATGCAATAATTTATTGAAAGCCCGTCAGCATTCCCGCTTACTTTACCTGCACGCTCACATAGAACAGGATTTACAGCCCCCATCAACATCAGTTCACCGGCGCGGCGGTGTGGTGTTATGACACATAACGGAAATCCTATATCCTGCACACGACTCGGATGTTTATGGAAATTACTCTGAAAATCCATTCCAGTGCGGCCCTCCCACTCCCAAACCACTCAACGTTAAAGAATTCAATTTTGCCAAGAGCTTGAATCTTCGCCCTATACCGGGACCGGCCTTAAGTGTTTCAATAAATTTCGTTTTTTTTTTTGTTTTGCAACCAATCTACACGGTCTTGTGTCATATGCAAAGTAAGCATCACAGAGGGATCCACCATCCGTACAAACGATGTGGGTTGGGACGGGACCCAAAAGGACAAAAGGCCCCTGCTAGGTGAGAGATATTGCTTGTTTAACTGACACACACACATACGCATTGATACATGAAATAGGACATACAAAAAAACCAAAGTGAATGGAAAATCAGGACACACGTGCCGCATCCTGAAAATCCAATTAAAATCGTCGTCGTTCTCAATTACTGTTTGTCAGTTGCTTACCATAATTAATGGCCGATGACGGTGACGTTGACAGGCCGCTTGTGGTGGATTGCTTTCGAATGTCCTTAATGCCGCTGCGTATTTGAGTTTTTTTATCCGAGCAGATTGTAGGCGCCATCCTTAATCTTGTTAAAGCCTCAAACAATAAATTACTTTTACAATACAGCTTCTGAAAGAGAGAGAGAGAGAGAAAGAGAGAGTTAGTGAGAGTGAGGTGGTGGTGAGTAAAATGAGAAATTTATTACTGTCATTCGATTATGCTTGCGTAATTGAGTTCATGAAAAAGTATTCCTTTTGAGGACTTTCAAGGGAGACAAAGAGCAGCTGAAGTTGGCTGAGAATGAATTTGGATTGGCGTGGACGAGGGGGACAGTTTATTTTGGCTCGTGGTGGAGTGGTGAGTAAATTATTAGTCGAATGGAAGCCCCAGCAGTGGCGTCACTTGGATGGACTTCACCAGACTTTTGGCTTTCAACGGTATTTGAAGTTATTCAAAGGATGGTACTGTGGTGGGTTGGTGCCTTCTAACTGGAGAATCGACATACTGCACCTCTGTTTACGTGGATCGGCGTGGTCTTGCCCTTAAAACAAAGCATATTCCTCACGATCTTCCCAAAGCCTTAAAGATTCATCGTAGCTTGGCTCTGAATTCCATCAGCGAGGTCTAAAGGTGCAAGTGGAAGTAACTTTATAGCCTTACTTTGTCGGAACACTCCCGCAACACGCCACAGATGTCTGTCTACAAGTCACGGGTCTGAAAACAAAATTCTTTCGTCCATACCATTCAGATGCATGATCTGGCCTGTGCAGCAGCAATTCTTGTCAGCCGGGTGCTGAATGTCTGATGGAGTGTATGTTGGGGACATTTTCCCCGACATTCGAGATTCTCAAAAGCACAAAAAACCTTAGAAGCTCTTTTTTTTATCGACTCAAATCACCGCCGCCGTCTGTGCTGTCTGTGAATTGTTATTGCCCAAGCAGAGAAAGGCGACAGTGTATTTGAAAATTTGAGAGGTCTAGAGTATGACGAATGATTGCACACTGCATGTCAACACATTTTGCTTGTGCTCGTCGTTATTATGTTTACTTCTTTACTTCTTCTTAGATCGGGTTGTGTCCAACCGAATTTACAAGTCATTGTGCCCGGTGTCACGTGCTCAGCATGTCTGACAAGCTGTGACATTTTGATTAGTCATCATAATGAGCGTCCACAAAGCGGAAAGATATATTATTTTGTTCCACCACGGTCGCTTTTTTCAACCTTTCCAAGAGAGCTGTGATTTGATTTTAATTACGAGCTTGTCATAGCAGAAGCAGTCATCAAGTCTGTGGGACAACAACGCAATATAGAACGACCACTTCTCTCCTCATCATAATCTATCCAGATAGGCTTGATCACATTGGCAAATCCGAGCAATCACTGGTGAAACCTTCGCCAGAGGACAATGGCAATGGAAGTGCCCACACAAATTGTGAAGTCATGCAGTCATTATCATCACAAATCAGTGAAGTAGTTTTTGGGCATCAGTGCTCGCTGATCAAATTCAAGACTTCCAGAGTGCCAATATTTTCCAAAGCTCGCCAGTCTGTCTATCGTGACTGGTTTGTTAGGTCTACAGGAAGGAATCACTTTTTTTTTGCCTCGGGTTTTCACAAATTGCGCCCGCTGGGTTCTTGCTGCATAACTCCTGCGTGATCAGCATTTTGCCAATAAAGAGTTAAGTCACGCTCATACCCATTGGCCACAACGTCGCCTTGACTTGTACCAGCAATTCAGTTGGAACATGACAATGCTTGCCTGGACTCGGTTCATCGTAACTAGAAACCATGACCAGAACCATGGCATGTAGCACGTCAGTGACCTCGTCGTGCTCGTTGAGCAGACTAACGCCCATGAAGGTGGAGCTAGACCGAAACGATTGTGACAGTCAAATTCAGAGCTTGGTGTGTTTAGCCGGCTTGATGATTACAGTCACTTAACATCGCTTGACGCTCGCAGAGCAGAGGTGTGCTGAGTGCTCGGTGATCTCAATTAGATACCAGGGCGACCAGACGATCACGCTTGCATCACTTTGACATATGTAACGGCCAAGAACTAAAAACTAATTCTAGTCACCGAATGCCTTAAAGGGGCCGATAAACGATCATCCCTCAATCGCTTTATTGAAAACCAACGATCACGCGCCAGCGTTTTTTTTTTTTTCTTACCAAGAATTCCGAATAAATATGCGAAAAAACGATTGGCACTATTGTGATTGATAGACGTTTCAGCCACGACCAACAGCTCCCATGCTCGTTGATCATCGAAATGTGTCCGCACGCGAATGACCTGATCAATGGGGAACTCATCAGCATCAGGATGTCGTTCGACGAAGGAGACATCGTTCCGCACACGCTCGTGTCAACATTGTAAGACATTATCTCAAATTTCATTAGCCACCCACAGAGAATGACAAAACAAACATTACCCAACCCGGGCGTCAAGTCTGTTCCGCGCAACACAAAGCAAAGCTTTCATTGCCGGTTTCTTCGCGTTTTGCTTACGAAAACTGTCCACAAACATTCGGGTCCGGCACAAAGAAGGTTGAAGACCTCGCTCGCACGATGGCCACTCACTGTGACTCACCTACAATACCAGGCATGGTCATAATCATTTTTTGTTGTTGCCCATACAGTGCGTCGTCCCCACGCGCCACAAACATCTCGGCCCGTCGCGACCAAAACAAAGGACTTCAAGTCTTGACAATTCACCAGCCACTTGTATGTGAATCACGTGTGACATCAATCGCAATGAGTACATGGCGGTTGACGTGTCATCTCCGACTGTCACTCTTAAATAATTTCTCACAAGAAAAGAACAAAATAAATCGAAAGGAAAAAAACAACCGTTTCGCCAACCCCACACGTGTACGGATTTCCCTCGTCAAAACAAAACAAAACATAAAAAGATTCACAAGACGGCGGCGGTAGCCAAAAAAAAAAGAACACAAAAAGTATCTACACGCGCAGCCAGCTCTGCCTCTTTCGCTATTCATTGGGACAGGGCAGCGTGATGGCATACGTTATTAACGATGACGGTGATGAACTTATTCGCGAATTTGTAAAGTTTTGTCCCCCACCGCGGGCACTCACCGGGGAGCGGTGGAAATGACGGTTGGAATGTGTTAGGAAGCAACAGGCGTCTGGTTCATTTGGGGTTTTGACATTTCAAAATTTTTAATGATACACGAGTGTACGCTGAGGTTTTGAGGAATGCAAAGTCTGAGGTTAGGAGTCTTTGCCGCTGATGCCTGAAGGATGTCTGGCACTTGGCAGTTGACGTTTGTACAGTTTTTCACCGTGTACAGCCTTAAGCGTGCGTGACTAAGAATGCTGCGGTCCTTAGACAAGGTGGCGATTTGTGTGTGAAACTGCATTTATTTAGGATTGACAACATGGCGAGATTTCAGTAATATGTCAGGCATCCAGGTGACATTTGTACGTGTCTGTTGACAATTTTTGACAGTTGACAGCTTCTTAAGCGTGTGCGAGGAAGAATGCTGGGGCTCTGAGAGAAGGTGGCGATTTGTGTGTGAAACTCAATTATTTTCGGATTGACAAAATGGCGAGATTTCAGTAATATGTCCAGCATCCAGATGTTTTTGACAATTTTTGACAGTTGACAGCTTCTTAAGCGTGAGCGAGGAAGAATTCTGGGGTTCGCGATTTGTATAAAAGGGAATTATTTTTGAATTGACAAAATGGCGAGATTTCAGTAATATGTCAGTGATCTGGGGGCAGCTGGAAAATAAGTTCGATACTGATGATCCAACGGTAATAGACGTTGCCTCTCATCTTAAGCAGTCGAGAGACTATACGGAAATGGAACACTGTAACCATAATAATGAATTCGTTCAGTTTCGTTAAGTTTCTTTCTTTTGTTTTGCTTTGTACGTAAAACTTTGTTTTTACGCACAAAAGTGAGTGTTAGTGGAACTTCTCCGACGGTGCTTCTAGCAACTTTTCCTTAATTGTTTATATAACTTTAGACTTACGAATGTCTATTATTTGTCCTTCAAGCAGACTACAGTGAGTCAGTAATAGACGGAGAAGAAGTTGAGTATAAAATGGCAGAGAATGTAAAGGAAGACATTTGCACACTTTCAACAAATCGCGTGAACATTTATCGATTCATAACGAATAACTGCTCATTGTTCATGCTCTCATCAGAAATCGTCGCAATGAGGGATGACAGTTCAGAAATGGGGCGACATTTCAAGTGACATGCCTATTTTTTATCACCGATTATCTTTGTAGTCGTTACATCTCGCGGAAAGCCATTACTTAGCTCTCACAACATCCACTCACGTTGTGCGTATTAACGGTTCTCCTCTGCAAGTGGGGCGGCATTCACTTTTATGATGAACAATGAAGTGAGAAGTCCCAGTCACACGCAAGGATGACGATGGGTATGGATGTGAAAATGAACGTTTATGTAGATCAACTATGGCATGAAACAAAACAGAGCAAACAACACAGTTAAGCGAGTTGAAGGGCCTCAAGAAATGACGTCCTGTGGAATGGGGTCGACTTTAAAAATAAGGTCGGTGTACTTTGGCAATCCCTTGGGCACTGATGTTTGCCTGACGGTTGGTCACCTACTCGGCGCAGCCAGAAATTTAATCGAAATCCAACAACAGTGTACCATGCGATGAATTGGCTGCATGGATGTCCCATTGCTGTCAAAATGTATTCAAACTGATCTTCTAGGATTTCTGCTCATAAATAAGCTGTAAAATAAATTTCCAGTCCATCGTCCACATTGAAAGCCCCCCAACCCGCATAGCCACACAACTGATGGGTATTTACATTTGAACTGTCATGATCTGTCACATCAACCATTATCGAGTTAATTTATCACCATGCCCAGGTGGCGTGGCAACACGTGCCCATCTTCCCCTCCCTGCGTCAACGGCAACAACTCAACTCAACGCAGACGCCTGTCACTGACACATTCTGAACTGTCATCTGTCATCGGATAAATTTGCTCACTTTATTTGCAAAAAAAAAAAAAAAAACAAAGTCAGGCCACCCCGACAGCGTAGAGCCATAAATTATTCACTTCAACGTGTCCCCAATCCTTTTCAGAGTCATACAAATCCCGTTTTCAACGCCGCGCCGGCGATACGACTCCCCCACCATTAAACTGAAATTTATCAACGCCAGCCGTGTGAAACTCATCCATAAACATGCCCGTTCAACCCTCTGCGAGTTCCTCCAAAAATTTCAATAAATGTCTCACTCATCAACGTGCCAGACATCGGTACCGGGTTAGGTAACCCTCACACTGGCAACCAAACAAAAAACACCAAAACCGGCAACAGTCAAGAATCCAATCGATTCGACTGCACGATTCCACGAAAACGCCATCAATACACGTCGTCATCGACGAATCGATTTATTAATTATGACGAGTCATCTGCATGTGTGTTCCGGCCACGAGCGCGTCCCATCCGCGCACCGGCTTTGTGCTCGGTCACGGAAGTCACAATTCCAGATCGTTCGGCCGATTCAAGCCCACACGCATGTCGGGGGTTTTTCTGTTTTTTTTTTTTTTTTGTATCCATAAGTTGCGCTGCGTGTGAAGCTGACCAACAGACCATGCCGGCTGCGGTGTGTTATCTTGTGCTCCTACTGTATCTACATTGATCGGAATTCTCTTGTCCTTACCCTAGGCAGCGGGCCACAAATGGGGGGAATCGGCTAACTGACGGTGTTGTGTACCTACACGCGCGTGAAATCGATTCATTTATGTGCGTGCTTGTGTGTGTTGTTGTTGTTGTCGCTTGTTGTTATTAGTTATTTAGCCGTGGTTTTCCAATTTGTGACCAAAGTGTTGTGGGCCAATTATGTGTCGCAGGAGGGGAGTAGGGGAGACGATAAGAGGTAAGCGTGTTTACGCACTTGCCCTCATTTGTGGCATGATGACGTTGTTGTGTGTATGCTCTCTCAAAATTTCGCACTATCGTCGCCCTCTACGAAAATCGCTCGGAGTCATGTGCGGTGGCTTTGAGGTCATGAGACTCTTGCTTGAGAACCATGTAAAAGACAGTCGTAGCTGAGCAGGAGACGCATTTACTAATCCCACAATTGTGTTGAAATGATACCCACCTGGGGCGCTCCAAATAAAAAGCCTGATCATTGACTTTGAGGATCGTTGCTACTTCGGCAATAAGAGATGTCTTGTTCCACCACTCGGGTAGTTATACTGACGCGCAACCTGTCGCCAGGAGGAGACAAGAACGACGAATGTTACGGTCCTTAAAATGACATCTGTCTTGTCAAGCGTCTCTCGTCTCACATGGCCAGGACATGTAAAGGGAATGGATTCGAATGATCTTGCGCTGAAAGAAGACCTCGCCTCCGGTGACATGCCTAGATGGGAAGAGACCTCAGTCAGTTGGAGCGGCATGTTGACTGGGCTTAAGGTGCTCCCGGACATGAGAACCGAAGAACAAGCTCACTGAATTTGAGGGCAGACAAGGGCTTTGTAAGTGAACACGATCGCCATTGGTTCAAGGCACTAAAATTGTTTCTTGCACCGGAAATGAGTAGAACATTTGGTACGTTGGACAATGCTGGTTTTTATCATCATTTGTTGGTAATGTGGACATCGTAAAGTAAGAACCCGACAATCACTTTCACGCCCCATTACACAGGTCTGGACAAGGAATCTGCAATACATCGGAAGAACAGACATGTTGAAGCGCGCAAATTGCCGGCAAAGAGCTAAATTCCAGAGCACAACCAACAGGAAACCAACAATTTTCAATATGTCGACTGTTACACCCATTTTTTGGCCTCTACTGTCTTGTTGAAACCACATATCATTGAAAATGTCTGTGAAATTGATCAACGGCTTAAAGTGTTGCAACATGTCTCTGAAGTGATCTGATTGACAGTCTGGCGATTAGTCTGAGGATGCCTTCGCAGTGAAGGCTCAAAGTTGTCAAGTCCAAATTTGAAAACCATATACCAGTTATCCATTCTGACTGTCGCAGACTGTCGCAACAAATTTGGTTTCGTTTTAAATTCTGCTTGGTCATATCTTCTGACACTCGTCAACTCACCGAGCACATTCAGAATGGGTCCGAATGAATATGGCAGTCAAGCTAAAAGAGTGGAGAAGTTTACAGTGTGTCACGGAGCACGACGAATGATTGCAATTCAGCACGCCGCTCCCTCTCATTTTGCTTGTATTTCTCACAATTATGTATTTTGCTTCTTTCAGCATCGGGTTGTGTACAACAAGTCACTGTGTGGGGTGTCACGTGGTCAGGATGTCTGACAAGCTGTAACAATTTGATTAGTCATCATAATGGGAGGTCACAGAGCGTGCCACCATTATTTTGTTCGATCACTGTTCAGTGAAACTAGAAAGTTTTTGATTCTAATTACGAGCTTATCGTGGGACAAGGCAATAAAGGAAACCGACATTTGAGTGGAGAAGGACCTCAATGAACTTTGAATTCGAAATTCGAGGCTGCCAGCCAGAGACGGTGCTAACCAAAGAGGCTTGTCGATCCCCGACTGTAGCGCCACACAAAAACGGTGAAGAAGGCTTTCGTGGATCGTATCAGCCGTCAGCATCGGTCAACAACTACATAACTGATCGACAGAATGGGATTGCTTCGGGAACGGAATTGCGTTGTTGGGTGTTGCGTTTAGTTTGGCTTCCATGATAATGAATTTAGCTCCAGCTTCCAATTGAAGGGTCAAAGGTAGGAGTTTTGCGTTCCCTAGAATCTAAGACCGGTGGTACTTAATTCTTGACTTCATTCCATTTTTTTAGTTCGGAGACTACCGGCTGCTTAAACCCTTAATCGTGCATTTGCTAGCGCCCTCTACAGCAACATCGTCCGTAGAAGCAATCACTCTGCTCCCAGACAGTTTCAGATATAGAACACTGCTATGTTCCCCAGGCCAGGGGTGAGCACATCTCCCTGGGGTGTTCCACCTGATAACTGCTCTGCAGCAGATTCAGCTTTAAACGCACTTAGAGCTTATCACCTTGTTGGTGGGGGCTGGTGGTTGAAGTCTGTTGAGTGCTGAGGTTACTGCATTGGGTTCGATGTTTTTGAACGCCCCCTCGAAGTCTATGAGTGTGATTTGACCAATTTTTTTATTGGGAACAACAGCGATTGAAGGACTAGTCACTACTGATTTACACTTGTTGGAAGCACGCCTAATTTGCAGCTTCACTTGGGAAAGGAGATGTGCGGATGGGTCTCAAATTATTTGGCTTGACGTGTGAGTATTACTCTACCATGGGAATGAAGAGCGTGTCCTTGATTTAGACATTCCTTGAAGATGATTACCAACCAGGGAGTCCTCTGGGAAGGTACCATTCGGCCCCGCCGTCGTACTGTTGTCTGCCAAGGCTGCACTCATTAAATTCTTCAACGTCTGTTCGGATTTTCTTTCATTTCCCAACTTACTCAGTACTAAGGAAGAACGAATGATTTGGTTTAAATTGCTTGGTCCAACCTCCGAAAGGAATTCGTGGGAGTTTTCATTAGGAAATGTCAAAAGTTTACATTTTCCAAATGAGAGACTAAAGCTACTTGCGTTCCTCTTTCCATGTGAGCGGAAATGTTCACGAAAAACGTGTCAAACACAACACAAGCACAACACTCCCACTCACTGGTGCCAGCCACGCTTCAAATTGAGAAGCCAAATAATTTAAGATGACACACTCGAGCCAATTACATTATCATACACTCGAATGGAAGCCGATTAACAAGCATTTATGGGCATTCCAAGAATTTCCAGATTGTGTAGCATAAATCAAAGAATTTGGCGTTTGTGTAAAGGCCAATGAACTGGTACTTCATCTGGACCTGACTGCAGATCTAATTCTCGTTTCATGGATTCCTAGAAAAATCATTCACGCAAAATGATTCATCAGGTAAGTGTTTTAGTCAGATTTCTAGAAGAGTGTTGTAATGGGGGAGGCGTGTGGTATGGCGGCTTTCAGTTCGAGCTTCCTAGAGACTGAATAACGAGCGTACACATAATCTAAAACGAGACAAGATCATTTACCAAGGCAACTCCTAAAAGCAGTGAGTGAGGTGTGATGAGGTGTATTCAAATGCCTCTAAAAAACATTTGTTCTCATTGAACTTTATTTTCTGCTTAAGATGATATTTTCAAAAGATTTCCAAGAATATTGGGCATTCAAAGGAGAAGGAACTGCTTGAATGCTATATACACTTGAATGTCTGCGGAGTTCTAGATCCTCAGCGTCTTATGATTATGTCTTGGATTAGGAAATAGGCTACATCCTACAGTCGGGGATTGACAAGGGCCGCAACCAACAATCTTCTCAAGCTGGCGCTGTCACTAGTTAGCTGCCATGATCTAGGTAAACTCTGTCTCTCATTTTAAAAGAAACGGACCCACACCACACTCCTGTGGAACACCATTGAATCATGGTACTGAACACTCTTGTCCATAAGCATACAATGTCAGATGCAATTTTGCTAAGTGAACAACTCTATGTCATGCTGAAAAGTAACAGACTCATCATCTTTTTGCAAGATCCCCCATGTCCATCAGCTCTCCGACAAGCCACTTGTCTTGATTAATGTACCACTTATGTCCAATGTACAGAAATGTCTGCACTCTCATGTTGACAACGCTGATGTTGATTTTAACAGCGCTGCGTGTGTATTTATCGCAGTTGACAACAAGTGCTGAACTTGTCGCAGTCCCACATGCACCACTCGACGACGATATCTACGCTCAAAATAAAAAAAATCCAATATAGACCTTGAACTCAATTTATCAATCATTGCCACCCATCATCCGACTGCGCTGCACTTTATCTTGAAAAGCATTGAAATCAGTGAAATGTGTCACCACCACTGGTCGTCTACACTAGTTTGTGCGCTGTCCCTGCCACCGACTAAACCAAGAACAACGATGGTGATGATGACAAAGTGTAAGAGGAAACTTTAGAACTCTGCCTCGTGCCCATTGAGATGTAGTTGAACTTTGTTCATCAAACAAACAACACTTTGGCATGTATTACTGTGACATATCTAACGAACACACATTCAGCGGTACAATTGTTGCTCGACGGGTACTCGTGTTCATTGGGAATTTCCCCATTGCTCGAGAGAGTTGCAAATGCTGTTGCGGTGGAATTTTGTGAATGACTTCATTTCTAAATTTATGTGGGAATTTGAGGTCTGCAGATACGAGTACATCGCATGGTATTTTTGTATCTTATCTTGAAATGAAAGCGTGGGCAGCGTGATGGCGAACAGGTGGGCGCGGTGAGGTTGTCATCGGCGGACAGTGGAGGTCTTTAATTAGACACTAGGCTCATTTAATGGATATGGTTTCGAAAAACGGAGTTACATGAGGTGGCACTTCTGAAGCTTGAGAAGCTTTATTTTAGACAGGTGATACATTTTGTTGCCCGTAACTGATATTCAATCCCGAAGCCCTAGTATAGAAGTCGACGATTTCTGTTAATACGCGGTGATTAAAGGAACAAAATAATTTAAGAGGAGCCTGAAAGATGTGGCCCTGGCTTCTCGGCCTCTCAAAATCATCGTCACAAACACACGGATTCCAAATCAGAACTAAACGAAACTTATCGAAACTTAACGAAACTTAATTAAACAAAGGACAGTGGTTATAATGGTCTGTTTTCAATTTTCCAGTTAGTGCGATGGAGCATAAAGTGGACGAAATCATAATTTGAATTGGATGTTGGTACGTTCGTTTTTTTGACGGGCGCAACATTTTGCGTCGTCTACACAAACACAAGGGTTCCAAATCAAAACTCAACGAAACTTAACGAAACTTAACGAAGCTTATCGAAATGTCGAAAGTGGTCTGTTTTTAATTTCTCAGTTAGTGCGTCACTCACCGCGCAGTTTAAGAGTAAAAATGGAAGAGAATCGCAAATGGATCTTTAAAGATTGCATCATCTTGTGTAATGGACTCTTGATTTGGTGAGTGTGCACCATGCACCATAAACTTACACTGCAACTCAACAAAGATACAGATTAACAACCGCCATTTTAAATTCCTTTAAATACTCCTGAAACACACAAAACAACAAATCGAAGTCTTCAATATGAAAGAGTAAACAATTCCAATTAGGACATGTCAAAAATCCAAAATCACTGAAACACGAGACCATCCATGACGGCGGCAAAGTGCCCATTGCTGCCCCCATCAGTAGTTACTCCTGTTACGCAGTAAAAGTGACTCCTGTGTCTTGATGATTCATCCCTGACACCCGATACTCTTTGTTATTCTGACCCGAAATCCGGGAAATATATTTCGTATCTGAAGGACTCATTTATTCATAGGACCACCACCCGACACATTGCGCAAACCACCGTACATTTTAATTTCACGCCCTCCCTGCCTCTGCCATTGTCTCAGTCACTCCGCCCGTGTCTCCTCGGCATGTGTCGCACTCTTCATTGTCCCGCCATCCGCCCATCTGTGGCATTAGGTTACTGCCAAACAAAAACAAACGTCCCACTCTACGCCCTGAGGGCCATCAATTTAATGGCGTTTTGGTACCCAAAATGGGTCAATTCTGACACGTGCGCCCTTCCCAGAAGCCGAGCTGGATAGAAACAAGTGTTCGCAGTAAAAGCACAGCCTCCTCCAGCCCACCGAAATGTATTCTAATTGCCCAGCACAGCAAGGCAGGTGGGCAGTGAGGAACACCACCCCACGACAAAGGAACTACGAGACCTAATCTCTCATCCACCTGCAGGCTATTTTACTCTCCTCCCCCCACACTCTGTTCGTGGGTTGATTAAACAAGAATTCGCGTTCTCAACATTTTTAATTGCTTGGCGAATTTTTCTCCATCTCACCCGCACCACGGGCAGTATTTTTTTGCGGAAGTAGATCGGGAAGTACACAAAAACGACGAGTATAAAAGAACACACAAAGCAATCTCGAAACGTGTCGTTCTCCTAATTGATCGATGATTGTCTTGAGCTGCTCTAGGAAACAAGACACACGAGTCGGAGATTTATGACAAATGCTAATTGGATTTGAGAGATGGCGGCGGTGCTGGACGTCGTAAACCATCGGAAGAGTCGTATCTTAATCGTGCTACGATCGGCTTTGATCGTGCGATCTTTTGCAGTAGCGAGGTCGAATTTAATGGTGAAATTTTGCTTGTGGGAATTTTTTTTGTTTTCTGAGTCTGACGAGATGAGCGCCCGTTCAAGTGCCACGAGCGGGAGATTCTGGTGCGATAGCCGCTGGTGTGGCGACCATTGATTGCTTATGAGAGTGTCTGGTGGTGATCTTGAGCTGGTAATGAAATTGTGTCGATCACCTTTTGGGCGAGTTGATCAGATATATTTGGCTGTGAATTGAGGTTAAATTCAAGGAATTCATTTTACGGTCGGTGAGTGGAAATGAGATGTAAAAAGATGCATTTGGCATTGTTGGGGAATCTGTATGAAGTCTCCCCTATCGATCATGTGTCTCATCGATTGTGCGGAATTTTGTTGAGTTCATTGTTCCTCGTGCTTTAACGTGTGACTTAAAAAGCTTCAGAGTGTTCGACTTAAAGGGACTGCTACTCGACAAACTTATCCAAATCATGCTGAGGATGAGCCAGAGCCTGAAGCCTGGTGGAGGTGGTGTTCAGGAGATCTGAATATGCTGAAGTCTCCGCACAATAATACCGAGGAACTTTGTTCCTCCCAAGGCACCACTCCAACCCCTCAAAAGCAAACCCAAACAGAGTTGTAAAATCCGTAAGGCCTTGCCTTTTATTCCCCGAAGTTCACCATTGAAGGACAGATTCATTGTATACTTTAAAGAAACAGTCGAATTTAATGTTGGGTAGGCTACACATGCGAGTAGATCCCTTTTGCAGCCACAGTTGATTCATTTCACGAGATTCACACAAGACTGCGCTTGAATGAATGAATCCCATGGCGGTGCTATCAAAAACCTCACTTCAACCGCACGCAGCAGATCCGGCTCCTCGCCCGTTCCCTCGTGCGGCCGTAAATCCGTACAAAATCCATAACCAATCCGACGGACCACATCGAACCATTCTTCCGCAAAAAGGGTTTTCCAGAAGCACCCATCCCGATTGAGGATATATTAGTCCCACCGCAGCATGACTAAACCGCTCTCGCAAACCGAAGAACTGGCTGCCATTGAACTTAAAAGCCACCAAACCACCCTGCTCCCCCATTTGGGTGCACATGTGTGGGTGTGCGCGATTGTGTGTGTGGGTGCGTGTGGGTCGTGTTCCCATGCAATGATAAATGGGACCGAATATTTCCGGAACACACTTAGGTTGCTCAACCCAGCACGCGTTTACTCCTTTCCGCAGACACACTTCAACACTCACCGCCGCGCCGCGCCTAGCAGCGCCCTCCCAAAATCGGAGGAAATAAAGCTTTTATAAGTCGTTGCATTAATAAAATGTGCCAAGCTAGCAACAATAAAACAGCTAAAGCGGCGCACATTAGATGGTGCTTGAGGCGCTAGCGGGCACAGGGGTGGTGGTTGCGGAGGCATGCCTGTCATCCTGCAAAACAGATGGTTGTACCATTCGTGAATGCTACTCGTTGAGATAGGTTTCCTTTTTCTCCTCCTTGTTGGCCACCAGCAAGGGTGGATGCCAGCAGTGGCACTGGCGTACAACCACACAGGCACTCACACACGAGAGAGGACAAGCGGTTGGGGAGAATATGGGTTGACGCGGGGTGTGAAGGTCCCATGGTGGCATTTCCCAAGTTTAACGCTAGCGCATGTTACACCAGCATAATAATTGATTCCGGCACGTGTCCGTGAGCAAACATCTTAGCTCGTACATACAACCCGAACCGAATGAGCGTGTGTGTGTTTGGGTGCGTGTATGCTTGCGACTGGGTGCCTATTTGGGGCACGGGCTGTCGTGGAGGTTTGAGCTGCCTAATGGATAGCTGGCGACTGTCGGCAATGAGTTTTTCGTTGGAAATATGAAACGTGCACGCGTACGGGAACCTTTTTCTCTTCTATTTCATTACCGTGGTGGCTGCCTTTCTTGTCTTGGGGTTGATTGCGTTATAAATTTAATTTTCTGCGTGGGCTTACCGTCCTGATCGCCCGTTGTACGTTCAGCAGACACTCAGCCGGTGGAATTCAAATTAGCCTTCACCACACAGTCACGTTTGATTATTCGGGGTACCGCAACGGTCCACGAGTGGGTCTGATTTTGTTGGAGCGCGTGACAGGGACTCCCTCTATTTGCGGATAATGCTTCGAAATAGCATAGGAAGTTGTAAAGGAAATGGGGCACTTTAACGCTAAGCAGTTTGACATTCTTTGGAAAGTTCTGTTGAGTATAAACAACGAATGACGTTCGTGTGGCAAGGTGGGTACTAGTTTTGGTTCCGATCTAAGGTAAACAGAAGGACTAGTGAAACGCCAGGAGATCACGTTCATGGGGGAGTTTAGTAAAACGATGGCAAGGCTTTAAAAAGAACACGTTACTGTTCTATTACGGGCTACTTATGGCGAATACGAATAAGTGTCCGATTTTAAATCGCAGGACTAGATATGACATGACTTTAGTTAGTGTGTACATGCAACTCTGTGTTTGACGACCGGATATGACCCTCCGACCGGATGTGACCCAACGGATCTATGTTGCAAAGACGTGGTCCATCCTTTTGTACGCTCGTCTTGAGAACTTGAAAGGAACAAGCATGAACAAGTAAAAGTTGATCGCTCATGTATGGGCTTGACTTTAATTTTAGTTCGACTTCCTTGACGATTTTGGATGGCGGACGGCAGCTGACATTCGGCTTCGTATCACTTATCAATGGTCCACATCGTAATTCAGGAAATGTTGGTTTTTCGCAAGAGACATATCGGTGGCCCCTCTATACTTTGTAGCTTAGAACTTCGAAGCCCTGATCCTAGACGAGCAGTTCTTAGCGAGAGATTGTGGTTCCTCAAAAAACTCAGAAACTGTTCACACTGCGAGCCGAGCATTGCAGCTTCCTTTTTGAAAGGATAGAACAAAAGCATGTGCAATTGAAGGGGCCACCAAAAACGTGATTAATGCTCTTACCCGAGAGCTGTGAACTTCTGCTCATGTCTCTTCATCGGATCGCTGTGGGATTTTAAGCCTCGGACAGACGAGAAAACTTTTTCAAATAAAATGAATATTCTGCAGCCGTGCCAATTGAAAAAGTGACACAGACACAATTTATTATATATTAAACCAGAAGCAACCACCACGACTTTCTCACTGATTGGCAGAGCAAAAAAGGCGCCCGCGACAGATGACTGACCACAGAAGCAGATCTATTCGGTGCAAACATTCAAACGGAGTGGGTAGCATTTAAAGGTTGTCAGCAAGCAGTTAACCATATAAGGACGAGTACAACGCGTGATCATCGGGTATCACATCGCGCACGTGTGTGCACGTTTCACGATGAAAAAAAATATATTAATCGAATTATGCAGACGACGGGAATAAGTATGAACTTAAAACGTGAGTAGAGTCCGCCGATTTTGCATAAAATTGGATGGAATGCGAGGAAATGGAGCGCTGGATGGACGCCAGAAATTAACGAACAGACGCGCACCTTTGCGCCAAGGAAACTATCAAGGGATACCAGACCTATGATCGTAGAGCAGAATGACGAGCAAGGAAAACTTGGCAGGTGATCAGATGAAACGAAATTTAAGTCTTCCTCATCTTGGCGTGACACTGCTTGTAGATCGTAGAGCAAACAAGAAGCAACGAGCTAAAAATGGTATCGATGGAGGAGCAAGACGACGAGCACAGGAAGCGCTTGGATCTGAAGTTGAATATGAAGGAAAACGGGTTCCTGATCGGAGTTTTACAGGGCCGTGAGAGTGTGAAGAACGAGTGGCGTAAAATGCTCTTTAGCTTCTTCGCGTGACGCTATAGATCGTTGAGCAAAACGTCGAGAGATTTGTTGTAAGATCAAACCGAAGAGCAACGACAGCAGGGAGAGACGAGATATCTTGTTCATCTTTGCATGCTGCTGATCGTAGAGCAAACCGTCGAGCACAGAAAACGGTTGCATCTGAAGTTGAATATAACTTGCTAGCAGCTTAAAGCCTTCTGCATCTTCTTGTCGTGGCGTTACAAGGGAGCAAGCTGCGTAAGACGTCCTCGTCTCCTTAGCATGACACTTATAGTCGTGGAGCAAAACGACGAGCACAGCAAACATTTTGATCTCAAGAAAACCTTGCACCACAGCTTTACGTCTCCTTCCCCTTCTTCACGCGGATCCACAGTCGGTGTTTGCCTTGGGTTCAGCGTCTACAAGAACCACTCTTGTTGTACGCTTTCCTTCCGATTTGCGAAGAGGATCTGCAACTTTATGACGATTTAGGGATCTGTCAGTGACTCGAGAAAGGGGGTGCTGGAATGGACTTTCAGTAGACGCTCTACGTTCGCCAAAACGACGACTACTTACGTAAATTCTTCAGTAAGCTTCCATCATGCAAAATTATCAAATCTCGTGAAGAGAGACCACAAAAACATCTTGACACCTTCCATCCCCCGGCAAATATCTAAGACTTCCGTCTTTCTGCGACGCCATCAACTATCTCCATATCAGCATCTCTAATGAGACCGTCTAATTCCAGTCCAATCCAGTCCATCCAAAGCCCACGAGTATCAGGTGGCCCCAAAAATAAACTCAGCATCACATTGCGATGACTTGCTAATCGAACTGATGTATGCTTCGACTGACTTTCTCAGAAGCCGTCGAATTGATAATCATTCGTTCGTCATCGTTGTCAACGGCGCCGCCGCCGCCATCTCTTGTCTCTTCGGCAACGACAACACGCAGCTTTTTTGCGTTGTTCCCATGTCATGCGGGTTTGGGAATCCCCGCGTCAGTCATGTTCACTTCAATCAACATCCGTTTGCACAGCACACGTGTATGCCTGTCCATTCCACTCCAGACCTCGACGGCTTTTGCCTGCGAGACAAACTCATTTGCTCGCATTGACGTCACTGACTTTTGCATTGTACGAGATATACGAGATGTAATTCGATTGTTTTTGTTTGCTGTTTTTTTTTTTTTTTGTTAACATCATACTTAATGCTCTGACATGGAATACAATGCCACCGGTCTTGGAGAAGTGGTGGGACGAGAGACGCTTCGGGTCGGTAGGTTGGACATCCATCAAATGGATGCTGCGATGCATAAGAAATCAACACCACGTGCCCATAAAAATCAACAATTAACGGTGTAATTAATTAAACAGAAATCGTTTAATGAACGGCGCATGTGGGTCGGCTGTGTATACTTTAGTCGAATTTCGGGCGGCTGGGCCGAACAGGGTGGCGATGGGGCACGATTGTGGGCATGGTGGCAACGCACTGCCGAGGGATGACGGTGGAGCCTGTTCAGCAAGCTGTGCTTTTGTTCGGAGGAGTTCTGCGTGCCGTCAAGTTAATGCCTCTCGGGGCGGACTATCAATTTGATGGATAATGTGTCATTAAACTCGAGTTGCTTTAATAGCTTATGTTAAGGATGTCGATGTGTTCACTCCAGTGGATAGCAAGTGCCTGGAGCGGTGAGAAGGGGAACATCAATTAAACTCATGTTTTGCCCACGTATCAGCGTCAGTTTAACTGAGTGCACATGACCTCAAGAGCTGTTAGCTCGTGCGAGAACAGCGACAGATTTGAATGTTCTCTTCTGTTTCGAGGACACTCTCACAACAAGCCGCCGATGAACGAGGATGCCAAGCCACAAATCGAACTGCCTTTTGACTGTCAATAAGCTCGTGAGTGCGCCAACAACGACAGGATACATGTTGTAGCCTCTTCTGGACTCTTCTTCTCAGTTCTGCGAAAACAAGCAACAAGCTCATGAATGTTAAGTTTTTTATGATCGTTAAGCAAGTCGTTTCGGCGATGTGCAGAGAATTCTTGATTAAACGAACATTAAATCACGCGAAGTCAGTCAGTAGTTCATTCACATCACGTGCTGCGTGCTCACGATTATGGGCGGATTGTGGACAAAGGGAGATTCCAGGATAAAGAGATTTTTGCGTGCAGTGGTGTGCCTTTTGTGACGTGATTACAGTGAACAAACCTTCGAAACAATATTCACGGAGTCACCGACATTGAATGGCGTCTGCCTTTAGACTCACACGGAACGCAAAAAAAAAGTGTGAAATCGAGTGAATATACAGAAAAACTGCTATGTTCAGTTTCGTTAAGTTTCGTTCACTTTTTTCGAATCCACCGAAATTGCATAACTCGGGCATGGTAACCACTTTGAACAGTTTCGTTACGTTTAGTTCACTATTTTCGAATAAACATAAATTACATATATCGACTATTGTAACGACTTTGTTCAGTTTCGTTAAGTTTCGTTAACTTTTTTCGAACACACAGATATTACATAACTCTACCAATGTAATGACTTCACCATTTTCGAATTCACACCAAACATTACCTAACTGCCACAACAGATGTCACCGTCATTTCCATTGCAGCCCATCATTTTTCATCTCGTCTGTCACCACGCATTGCAAATGAGTATCATACTCCCTTTTAGCACGTCTTTATGTGCGAATAATCTGCACGTTATCATACTTATCCATCACCCGCATCGCAACTAACCGTCAAATCTGTCATTCCAATAACACCTGCCCTCGCCAGCCACACGACACATGTTTTGTGAACGCCCTTCTTCCGTCCCCACTCCAAGGCCATCAAAATACAATCTGCCCCCTCTGCCAGGCGACATGTCACTGAAATGTGTGTATCATCGCCCTGTGTCTAAATTTGTTTATGCACCGTCATAACACTATTTACTCACGTGGTGGTTGTTTGTGGCAGATTTTCATTAAGCGAAATTGTTTATAATAAAATCGTTACACAAACAGAAACACATTCAGCAAACGGCGATGGCAGCGGCGGCGGAAAGTTACGCCGAAACACATGCGAACGAGGCATCTCGTAGAACACGCCTTCGTCGTCGGTGTGCTGCGCTGTCAATGGGATGTCAGTTCGCTTCGCACCTCATGTGCGAGAGAATAGCAAGCGGATAAGCACACTTTGGCCAGCTTTATCTTTCCGATTGAAATCGATTAGGACAAATCAATAACAACTGGTTACGCAGAATGTTGGGGACTGTGTGTCAGGCGATATGCAATTACTGGCGCATGTAAGGGGGCCTCCGTTCCACACTCGTTCAACTCTTCCCCACCGACAAGTGACTTGCGTGTCTATTTGATGGGAATTCGGAGTTGCTTGGTTGACTGTGAAACCAGTCGGAGCGGAAATTTGAAGGCAAATTGGGAGAAAAGAAGTGCCAACTCTTACAATCTGCCCCTTTTGAAAACCTGCCAAAAGTAGGCGTTGCCACCCCAAAAATTTCACATGTCTCATGAATAAAATATGCCCTCCACTCACGACAAGTCAAAATCGAATGGGTCCACCATTCGTCAACCACTTTCACTCTCACTCATCGCTCGCTAGTTGCTTATGCATGTACACACGGTCATTACCTGTCCGCCAGACTGTCACATCTCCGAATTGCAAATCATTTGTCTATCGCGTGCGGCTCATATCAATTCAGAGGGCCCATTAGCGGCATTCGTATGCAGATGTCGAATTCAGATTCGACTGTTGTTTTATTCGTGCAGCAGTAATTACAGCGTGCATGCTAGCGACGGGCTAGCGAGTGATTCGGTGCGAGATGAATTCGCCATGAATTACCGTCGATTCCTGTCCGGAGATATTTATCTTAATGAGACCACGTGTTGTGTGCGATACGCTTTTCTGTACATTTTGTTGCTTGTCTGACAGATTTTTTCGTTGCCCTTGGGGTGAGTGCGATTGCCATTGTCCGTCAAGAGATTAACGCGATGGCGATAATAATTCCACCGCAGGGTTCATGAGAAGTAGTGCAAGGTGCACCGGGGTTCAAGCATGAACCGTACACCAAGGTCGGCGAATTTGGCGAGTGTGCTAAATTAGATGTTTGCGTGACCAGATGTGGTTTCACCGGATTTGGTTCAGTGATTAATCGTCGGTTGCAAATGTGGAAGGGAAATCGAGGTCTTAAGAGTCGACCCGGTGCTGGAATGACGCAAATGGTTCGGGATGGAGTTGGGCCCAACAAGCTGACGTGTTGTGTGGTAATGCTTCCTCGTGGGAAGGAAGAGACATGGAGCTTTATGAGTTTAATTTCGAGAAGGTTTCACACTGTGACTTGCGAGAGATGTTATATTTGAAATCGAATCAAGGTATACCCTGGTGGGGAAATATTGTGATCATCTCTGGTTAGAGTCTAATTGAGTGTCGACATTTCGTAAGGTTCGGATCAAAAGTGTGGAAATTTAGCGTCCAGAGAGACGGACATTCAAATTTATTCAGACAGGATGGTTTGACAAATTTGTGCTGATGTGATAACGATACCTTTTAAGTTGTACAACTTTTATGTGAGAAGCTGATTAAAACTCTCTTCAGGTGAATCACTCCTTGTATTGAAATTGAAAGAGCTTCCTGCCTCTTTCGCCTTTCATCTACCATTCAAATTATTCAGTATTTCTTTGTCAAAGTTTAGAAACTACGATGGAAGAATGTAGGTACAGTAGACTCGCGGTAGAGTGAACTAATAAAGATCAGGCCTGCCTGTAAGATCGAGATTATTCACATTACCGAGCGTGCAAATTTGAAGGCATTCTATAGTACATATAGGTGACTAACAAGTATACGCTGCGAACTGTTCTCTTTTAGTACATATACCTACGTGGTTTGATTAATTTTTGGGTACAAAAAATGCAAAACAAGAAACATAAGCAATGTTTAAAATATAATTAAGTAACAACAAGCTCTATCAAATTGTAATAAAAATATGACTGCAACGTATACAATTCTGAGCACTCACTCGAGATTGAGTTGCTCACTCAAGCGATGTTCACTATATCGCGAGCATACTGTATTTTGAACAATCTGACATTTCCTCTGGTGAGAAATGGTCCCAAGAAGTGTAAATAGACAGCCACTACATAGTTGTAGACTTCAGGGCCGCAAACACAATGCTGCGTTGGTGCTACCGTTGTCGCCAATATAAGCATTGCCCAAAATACTTCGCCGTCCTACCGTTATTTACGTTCGTTGAGAGAGCAAAAAAAACGTAAGAACGCACTCTCTCACGCAAATCATTCGACGTGTTGAAAGACTGTGTGAAACATTTCTGACAGGGGTTTTTGTAGCGATTTCTCCAAGCTGACCAATCATAGAATGTATCAGAGATTTCGTGATTAAGGCTGAGCTTGGGCGATAACGAACTGTCAAAATGTGTGAATAGCTGTCAAAAATTCCCGATCGTGTCGAGGGTACGTTCATACCCATATCGCAACAGCGCGGCGCCTTCAATCTGACAATTTGTCATGGATACCCGCAAGTTACTTGTGAAAGTCGGAATGGGGCGGTCGTGCGTTGACATTTCACAGACCGTAATATCGTAAGCACAATGCTCTTGGTAGAGTCAGAAATGAAGTGCTATAGAGATGGCAAACTTCACAGGTGACTGCACCCTAGCCCATCGTCGAATTTGAGAGGCTTTTTTGACAGTTATTCAACCGTCAAGATGACAGTTATTCACGAAATAATGTGAATGCTTTTTTTTTGTGAAAACGATATAAAAACGGTTGGAAAGGCCGGAGAGTAATCATCGTCATTTCTTGGTAGAGCTACTCTCTTCCTGCTCGGACGTTTTGACAATTGAGACATTTTTGGCAAACTGAGACGATTACTTGCGCAAGTAATCAAATTTGTCTAGGCATTTTATTTAATTTCATATTTTTTTGTTGGAAATTATTCGCCCTAGCGAGGTACCCTTTCGGAACGGAAACTTTTTCGCAACGCATACTCTGTCGCACAATGTTCCGCTAAAAATTTCTTGTGGAGAGTGCCTAAGCATCCTACAAATTTGACGTTTGGCTGACACGAATGTTAAACTGAGCGCGTAGGAACGCAGCATTCTGAAATGCGTTACCTAAGCTGTTCGGAATGTTACTTCAAAGCAAAAATACTACGACTCGTATGAAGTCGGAAAAATAGGAGCATATATGACAGCCATGGCAGGTGAAGTAGGATTTCCTTGCGATTCTGCAGATGCTCTGAACTGGATCAGAAGATCGTGAGAACATTTGATTGAGTTGCCGGAGTTGGAAAGTCAAACAAACAAGTTCTTATTGGCGGGAGTGCTGAGGACAGAGGATACATACATAATAGCTGTGAAACCGGGATAAAATACCGGGAATTTACTATCGAAGTCAGGTGCGGTCTACAGTCGAGCCCGGATAACAGCCCATCAACCGTGCACCGTAATATTGTCACATTAAGCGGGTTCTGCCTTCATCCGATCATGCATACAAACGGTTTAAAAATACGAAAAATAGAATACAAGTATTGGTTTCCCAAATCCCAGCAAATTCGCATAGACGTGCCCACAAGACAAATAGTGGGAAGCTTCCGGGATAAGTATGAAGTCAAATGCAGTGTAAAATATAATACATACGTATTGAGCCAATTTCAGAGAAAGAAAAACTGTTTTCCCTCGAAATGAATTATGGATTTGGGGACATGCTTTTACCTGATCTGTTTGCTTTGTCATATTTCATGTGTGATTTAAAGCGGGTTGTGCCATTTAACGGTGTACAATTAAGGCATTCTAAGCCAGAACAAATTGTACAAAAAAGACAAGTGCATTCACGATGTTGTGACATTAAACGCTTTGTGCTATTATCCGCTTTCGACTGTATTTGATCGTTGTTCAGTCAAAATGACATCAAATGCTGTGAAATAATCAGAAATGAATCAGAGATGCCCAACTTCACAGTTGATTGAGCCCTGGTCCATCGTCGAACGTCAGAAGCCTTTTGACAGTAATTCATGCATTTTTGACAGTTGTTCACGAAATAACGTAAAGGCCGTTCCCTGATTGGTCAATTTGGCGTCAGGAAACGATATAAAATATGGTTGTCAAAAAATTAAAGGGGCAAGACATACTTTATTTTTGGAAATAAGTATGTAATCAAAAGAAAAAGAAACACAACGTCACACGACTGACAGGTACTTCGACTGTTCAGACTAGATTCGAATAAGTCGGCAATCACAATTCGAAAGACGACTCCTGGCGGCAAAATTTAGTCGCAAGAAGTCCCAGGAAGAAGCCACAAAGTCAAGGAACAAACATTTTGGATTTTATTTAACGCCAGTATGTGTGAGCAGTGAGACGCATCCCCCCAACAGGGGGTGGGGTGGGGTGGGATAGTTTCTCTCACCGAAGTGTTGGTTTAATACATAACGTAATGGACCAACATCAATAGACGCCTTAAAAGTTGATGTTGAAATACTGCGAAGAGGAGATGCCGGTAAGATGAGCCTACCAACGAGATAATCACCCGAAGGACACTAAACAGCGAAAAGCAAAAGAGTGGCTTCGGGTAAATGGCATTCAAGTCATTCAAGTCACACGACTGGAACCAAATAGAGAACCTCTAGGGAGAACAGTAAGTGAACTGTCTCCAACACCAAAAATGCCGAAGTTTGGCAAAAAATCGAATATGCTTGGGTTGCAAATCCGCCTGAGCGCTGCAGGCAGTTGATAGGCTCTATGTCGCAGCCACTGAATATGCGAACACTCCACAAAATATTAATTTATACTGCCAAACTTATGTACAGACCAACTCCTTTCAGAGACTGTGTGCGGCTGGGCTCCTGTTTCACAGTACTCTATACGTGGGCTGAACCACGAGGAATGGATGCTGAACCCCGTCGGCAAAACAGCTTCATAGAAACACTGATCCCAGACGCTGATGTACATTTTTTCCAGTCTCCAAGGGAACGAGGTGCTCTCAAGGAGACTGAAATCTTTCAGTCACAAATTAACAAAAGCACAAGGCACCACAATTTATTCAGCACCCATTTCAAGTTATGTTCTTTGACTGATTTGATACAAATGGTGTGAGACACATTTCCACAAAACGTCTCACCTCCCAGAGAGGCCATGTTAAATCCCAAATATTTCTGACGAATCCTGTGAATCCCGTCTATATACCGAAATGAAAGCACATTTTGTGTGTTCCTTGCGAGAGCCACAACACATGCCCTCCAACTCCAGAAAACCTCCCGGAATGTACACACTCAAGGTCCTCGTCCAGTCGTACACACCAGACCCGCCAGAGTTCGCCCTCAGCCAAGGCCAGGATTTTGGCTCGTAACAATGAACTTGAACTCCCGACGATTCCCTCTCCTGCGACTTTTCCCTATTTCATGGCCATGCGGCCGTAAAGAACATTTTTATAGGCAAGCCACACCTCCCCGCCGACAGCAGGGAGTTCTAAGAAGCCATACAAAAGATAAACCAAACGACGCAAAGCGAAATACGAGAATGCGCCGAACGAACGCAGACGGATGGCCTCTGCCGGCCGGGGGGAGGACGGCAAGAAAGACTTACAGACACGCGGATGAATAATTAAGGAACGTGTTTGTTATTGTATCTCAATTAGAGTTCCTTCCCGTAGGAGGCCTCGAAACGCCGAAATCTGTGTCTCTCAAACTTTTCTAACAAACTCACCTTGAACTGGGTCCTTAGCTGGTAATCCACTGGGTGATGGGAGCGAATAGAGCCCCTCCTCGACAGACACTTATTTTCACTTCACACTTTCAAACACTGTATGCAACGCGCAGCACAAACGATATATGTACGTAGTTGCGGGGTGGCAGGGGAAGGACGCTCCGTCGTATTGCAGACAATATCAATTTGAATCAATGTGATTTGAATTGACCGGGAAGGGCGCGTTTGATCAGGGTAACCGTGTAATTTCGCGTACTATGCACCTCTATCGACTGGCCGGTGCAATGTTCAATCGCTTTGTGTCAGACATGGCTTAGTTCATTCGTGGATATTCGTGATTTCGTTTTTCGTTGTCGAAAGCTCTCTCGCCCGCTTGCTCGTGTTGAGCTTTCGCAGCAATGTTGCCGCAACAATGTGTAGTGTGCGCAACGTGCCTGCCGTCTCATCTTTGCAACCGCACACGATGTCTCGGCACACTCTCTGTGCTTGCCTTGTTAGTGCCTGTGTTTTTACAACATGCTGCAACATTTCTCATTTCCTTCCACACTGTTCGTCGCTTGTCGCTGTTGTGCTTTTCTTTTATTAGAACCACCGTGCGTCGTCGCCGTCACATCGGAGGGTTTATTGTCCGTTCACCGCACGTGTACACCATTTACCCAAATGCTAAATGACCCTGTGCACCCCGTGGATATTGAAGTAGTCCCTGCTGCTTGCCATCTTGCCACCATCATCATCCTTCTCCTTCGTGTCGACCCCCCAACACAGTTCCGCTCGCTCTCCCTCGCGCTGCTGGCGAGCTTCTGTGTAGGATGAGTGCTGGTGTGAATATAGATCTTCCGGTGGAAAATAACAAAAAAAAAAAAGCAACCAACACAGCAAGCATAGCAAAAAACGAAGAGAACGAAGAGATACACACATCGGATGACATAGAAGCAATCAGGCAGGCTTTTGCTATCTGTACCCTTATCTGGGATTGAGACAGTGTGTTCGGCAAGTGCAGCGTTTTTGCGACGAGCAGGTGTTCAGCGGTTATCAAGCGGTGACATGTGCCGCCGTTATTTCCAGCTGATCCCACGTGACTGTTTGCCAATGAGGGGTCTTATGTTTGTATTTTAGGATTAAAAAGCTGCGGGAGAACAGATGGGGGCCTCAATGTGGTTCCTTAAGGTACGCCATAATGGAGATCTTAGTGCAACATCTGCAATTTTGATGACTTTGTTGAGCTAAAAATGTAAAAAAGGCAAACCTTAAACTCACTTAAAAAGGCATTCATTAAAAAATAGGAAAAATTACGTTAATGCACATTTAGTTAGCACTCGTTGGTATCTTTGAGAGAAAAGATGCGTTCTTTGATCCTGCGGAGGAGAAGATTCAAGCGCTAACTGTTCGGGATATGATAACGGCATTAGCCTGTTGTATATACGTGTGGGCAATACAACAGGGGTCGCATCCAAGGTAGAGAAGTGGAGAAGAACCTCAACTAACACGGTAACAGAAGCCAGATATCACAGTTTTTAGGTTGAGGCCCATGAAGAAGAGAAGGTTACAAATTACAGACTATTCTGTGGCAATAATCCCTAAAAGCATAAGTCGACGTATGCCCAAATTGAGTTATGTTGCCATGCTGTGCTTGGCCTAAGCGACGAAAACCTCTGCGATACCTGTGGAGAAGGCGACGACACTGCAGAGCATTTCTTCTGTCACTGTCCCGCCTTTGCTCGGACCAGGAGTCATGTCTTTGGTGCTGAAGTGGTGAGAGCTGATGATATAGGCTCCCCATCACAGAAGCACCTGCTGGACCAAGAAACTACAGCAAAAGTAGGTTGTTGCTTGTACTACCAAGAGAGTTTTTGACATTTTCTGGTTATCATCTTCTCCGGTTGTCCCTTAGAATCGCATTTAAGGATTTATATGAACTTTCTTACTTACTTACTTAAGGTGGCGCTACAGTCCGGGGTGGACCTGGGCCTCAACCAACAAGCGTCTCCAGCCAGCTCGATCTTTAGCTAGCTGTCTCCAGTTTCGCACGCATAGTTGGTTGAGGTCCCTTTCCACTTGCGTGCGCCACCTGAGTCGCGGTCTTCCTCTACTGCGCCGTCCCTCGGGGGTGGATTCGAAGACTTTTCGGGCCGGAGCATTGGTTTCCATCCGCTCTACATGACCTAGCCACCTCAATCGTTGGATCTTCACTCGTCTGGCTAAGTCGATGTCGCTAAACAGCCCGTGTAGTTCGTCATTATATCTCCTCCTCCACTCACCATCTATGCAGACGGGACCGAAAATCACACGAAGAATTTTCCTCTCGAAGCAACCAAGAGCAGCTTCATCCGCTTTTGATAAAGTCCATGCCTCCGCGCCATATAGCAGGACTGGGACGATTAAGGTCTTGTAAAGCGTTAGCTTGGTTGTTCGAGAGAGGGCTTTGTTTACCAGTTGCTTTCTTAGCCCAAAGAAGCAGCGATTGGCAAGAGTTATTCTTCGTTTGATTTCAGCGCTGGTGTCGTTGTTATATCTGTCTGCTGTGACGTTCTGACCGAGACGTCGGTGTTGGGTGTCCTTTCTCGTTGACAGCATATACTTGGTCTTACCCTCGTTTACCGCTAAACCCATATTCGCGGCCTCCGTTGCAGTACCCACAAAAGCGCCATTGACATCACGCTGCGTTCTTCCGATAATGTCAATATCGTCGGCATATGCGAGTAGTTGGACGGACTTCTGAAATATTGTTCCTCTGGTGTTGGCGTTGGAGTTTTGAACAATTCTTTCAAGAACGATGTTGAAGAAGCCGTGTGTCGCCTTGTCTGAATCCTTTTTTGACATCAAAGGTCTCGGTTAGGACTTTTCCGACCTTGATGGAGCAGCGTGCATTCTCCATCGTCATCCTACACAAACGGACGAGTTTGGTAGGGATGCCAAAACTAGACATTGCTCTGTATAGCTCGTCTCTATAAATGCTATCATACGCGGCCTTAAAATCGATGAAAAGGTGGTGGGTATCGATTTGTTGCTCCTGGGTTTTCTCCTAAATCTGCCGCAGTGTGAATATTTGGTCGATGGTGGATTTTCCTGGCCTAAAGCCACACTGGTATGGACCGACCAGGTTGTTGACGAATGGCTTTAGGCGTTCACACAGTACGGCAGATAAGATTTTATATGCAATACTTAGGAGACTGATGCCTCTGTAGTTGGCGCAGTTCAAAGGGTCTCCTTTTTTATGGATCGGGCAGACTATGCTTTTACAGATGAGTTGGTGCATGCTCCTTACCAAATCATCGCCTGCGGCCTTAAAAAGCTCGGTGGGTAGGCCGTCAGCTCCCGCAGCCCTGTTGGATTTTAGTTTGGATATGGCAATCCTCACTTCATCTGGGTCGGGTGGACGGAATTGTTTATCTTCATCGTCCCTTTCATTGGGGTTGAATGGTTCGTTCTGCCTGACAGCGGAATTTGGTTCTTCGTCGCCGTTATACAGTCTGCAGAAATGGTTTCTCCATATCCTCAGCATCGACTGTGACTCTACTACGATGTTCCCTTGATCATCCTTACAGGCTTCGGTTCGGACTTTATAACCTTGACTGGTTAACTTTACCCTTTGGTAAAATTTCCTTACCTCATTCCTGCAGTAATATCCCTCTAGTTTATATATATGAATATATATATATGAACTTTCTGCTTCAGCTTAAAACGAGTCTTAACTTTATTAACATCAATATTTTGTGGAAGTTTGGAATCCAAGTCGTAGAAACCTTCATTACAGAATGTGTCTAGTCAATAGTTTTCAGTCCTGTATTTGCAACAGTGAGTATTTGATTAACGTGATCACCTGCCGTGATGACTTATACCACGAGTTCATTTACTCCTAAGGACCAATTTATCGACGCTGCACCGGACGCCTTAAGTAGGAATCTCAAGTACCAAGTTCAAGTTCATGCTTATGGACAATCACTCCCACCTTGGTAAAGTGTGAGGCCGATCTAAAACCTCTGCTGTCCTTTGGGAAACAGCACCCGGTTGTTAGTCTGCAATTCCACATAGATATGAATCAATACCTTCACGACTCAGAGTCGCACACACTGGCCTTCCTCAGTGTGATAAACTCCAAGTCATGCAGGCATGTTCTCCATCTCTTCCCGCGACTTTGGGTATTAAACCACTGCCACCACGATACTCACACTTGGGGGCCAACCTCAAGCGATCAGGCTGAAACCTATTGGTTTCACGGGCACATTCCTGATCTTCCCGTGGTGCCAGAATATAGCCTCTGGTCAGGCTACCAGTAGGATGCCATAACATCCCAGGACTGGCCGCCATAATGTTATTTTCAAAACGTATGCTGTAATCTATTATGCATTACCATTAGCCTTCAGCAATAACAATGAAAATATTTCCGAGCCCGAGCCCTCAGACAATTGTCTGAAGCGTTGGAGTAGGGACATTTCCTAAACCAACACTCTAAACTCGAGGATTTTAGTCTCCTCTTACGACAGGCATGCCTTACCTCGGGTCAATTCTAACCCCGAACCCGCAGGGGGTGTATTTGCAACAGAAAACATCTTCAGGAATTCCCTTGCAATCGGCCCTTTTGCTTCTATCAATATTTTTTAAATGTTCTTAAACTCCGGCAACACTTCGCCAATTGATTTTTCTTGATGAGAATAATGCAAATCGAAAGTGAAGACTCTCAAAATCTGTATTTTGTATGCCTTCACATTTTGTTTGTCGATTAAAACCCTGATGTTTGTCACCGTGCTTCGACTCCTGCTCAGAGGGTAGTAGGTTCGCGGATTTTTCTACAACTTTTTAATCGAACAAACCTTGAGACAAAATTAAAATGAGTAGAAAAGGCAACAACGGAACAAGAAGGCAAAAATAGGCAAAAGCGATGTAAAAAGGCAAACATAAAGTACATGTACGTCTTTGGAAGGCCATGAGACGTGTTTGTATAAAGTCGACACTACTTTCCGATTAACCAAATCTATCCCAGGCAATATGTATTAAGCTGTGGAATTAATGAATCGCTTCCAAATTATTTTGCCTAAGCTGGAAATATTGTGGGACTACAATTTAAATAGAAAACCTTTTCATTTTTTAAAATCAAAATAAACCTTGTATTTCTTACATTATGGTTCGGTCTCTTCATTATGAAACGACACCATTTAGCATGACACTAGTGTTGCAGCTATGTGACTTTAGTCGCAAGTTGGCTCATTTCTGAGGCCGCGACACGCCGAGTGACCCCACAATGACATCGGCGACTATTTTATATGATACATATTTCTTTAGCGAAATACATCATTAAGTTTTTCATAAGCAATAAACTCAAAATTAATTATAAGGAAATCCAACTAAATAACTGCACCACTACTAACCACAATAAAACCTTAGAATTTGTAGTGATTTCTGACAGTTGCGATCTTTTTATCCCGCGACACTGTTTCGTGCAACTTCCTCAAATTTCTCCGCGGCAACACTGCACACGCAACATCACACGCTCCACATCGTTTTACGGTTTGTCATCCACAAACTCGACATCGCAGCGTCTTGTCTGAATGTTCCCTAGCATGGTTACCAGCTGGAAGATTTGTTTTGCGCTTTGAATGACGTCCGACCACCCACTGGAGCACACCCATATTTTAAATGGAGTGTTGAAACAATCTGACGTCTAAACTCGAGCAAATCCAAATTTTCCCCCACCACTTCTTGATAATGTCCATGCATTCACTCCCACCGCATCTACCATCCACACAAAAATAGGACAGTACCACTTTAGACACGTTGTTGTCTAATTCAGCGTTTCGCAAATGGTGTTCCGTAGAAGGGTCAAAACGGAAAAAAACATACAAATTTGTGTCGACGGCACAATAGATGTTGCGATTTGCGAAGTACGACGTGTGGTTACACAAGTCAGCAGATACCTATAACCGGTAAAATAAAAGGGATTGTTCCATGGATAAAGAATGTTGCACCGAAATCGAGTTGCAGTCTCTGGGCTTTACATCGTCATGCTTTGTATCAACCGGTCCTGAAGGTCTAACTTGACAAAAATGCAAAAAAAGGCAGAGCCCTACCTATTCCAAAGGCGGTTGTTTGGGGCCTTGAGGGATCCCCTGCCTGAAGGCCTAACTTGACAAAAATGCAAAAAGGAGAGAGCCCTACCTGAGTGCCTCCCCTACCTATCTCCAAGAGAGAGCCCTAGCTATCCTCAAACGCGGCTGTTTGGGGCCTTGAGGGGTCCCCTGCCTGAAGGCCTAACTTGGTAAAATGCAAAAAAAAAGGGAGAGCCCTACCTATCCTCAAAGGCGGCTGTTTGGGGCCTTGAGGGGTCCCCTGCCTGAAGGCCTAACTTGACAAAAATGCAAAAAAAGATGAAGCCCTACCTATCCTCAAAGGCGGCTGTATGGGGCCTTGAGGGCCTGCCCTACCTATCTCCAAGGATACCTGGTCGGCTCCTAAAGGCCTAACTTGACAAAAATACAAAAAAAGATAGAGTCCTAGTTATCCTCAAAGGCGGCTGTTAGGGCCCTTGAGGGCGCCCCCTACCTATCTTCAAGCATACCTCTTCGTGTCCTGAAGGCCTAAAATGCCAAAAATGCAAAAAAAAAAAAAAAGGGAGAGCCCTACCTATCCTCAAAAGCGGGTGTTTGGATCCTTGAGGGGTCCCCTACCTATCTTCAAGGATACCTGTTCGGGTCCTGAAGGCCTAACTTGACAAAAATGCAAAAAAAAAATGAAGCCCTACCTATCCTCAAAGGCGGTTGTTTGGGGCCTTGAGGGATCCCCTGCCTGAAGGCCTAACTTGACAAAAATGCAAAAAGGAGAGAGCCCTACCTGAGGGCCTCCCCTACCTATCTCCAAGAGAGAGCCCTAGCTATCCTCAAAGGCGGCTGTTTTGGGCCTTGAGGGGTCCCCTACCTATCTCCAAGGACACCAGTTCCGGTCCTTAAGGCCTAACTCGACAAAAAGAGGGAGCTCTACCTATCCTCAAAGACGGGTGTTTGGGGGCCGTTAGGGGTCCCCTACCTATCTTCAAGGACACTGTTTGGTTGACTTTTCGGTTCCTGAAGGCCTATCCTAAACTTCTTACTAGCATCGTACCCCTCTACCTACTTCCCTACCGTTCTCTTCATAAAGCTAATCCTGCTCTTTTAAATGTCTAGGCAGCTACTTAAACTCTACCCTTTTTTTGGGCATTTTTGTTTTTCTGGAGACTTTTTTTTGAAAACAATATTTGCCCATCAAAATATTCACTTGGTTACGCATGAGCAGAAAAAGATAGAAATCAATTCATCAGTAATCTACAAGTTGTATGTGTATGTCTTACCGTATGCAAAAAGTCACAAATGCCCCCACAGGCAATCCCAAAAAATCAACATCAGCAAAGGCAATCCAACAGGAAAGTGGCACTCACTCACACGTATGACTTCAGTCGACTTCCGATACGACGTCTTTTATTGATTCTAGTTGCAGACAACACACGAAAACCAGAGTGACATGCCACTTATTAAAGAATCGGAGATGTAATTCGTTTCTGTGCAAAACGTCCTTTCCGTATAGCATGCAAGCAACTCCTGCCAAGTCAACGAGTCCACATAAAACGGCATTCTACCCCGAAAAAACCTTTGGAGAATATAAAATTAGCGAAGGAAAGCAAGAAAATGCAGCTGGTGGACTGCATCAGTCCCAAAGATGAGCGTGTATACACCCTTGTCGCAGTAGCTGACGTTTAACTAGTTTGAGGTATGCTTCTAACAAACCAATCGATGTCAAGGCTGGCTAATCGCGAAGTACAGACTTGAATTTCCTAGAAACTGACATTATTTATTTTTGCGCGACTGTGTTGATGTTTTTAAGTACATAAATACTTTATCTGTTTCCCTTTTCATTGAATTGTCTTTTTTGTTTTCATTCTGTGGTGTGAAATAAAAGTTTTGTGCTGAAAGTTTTTCTTGGGACTTTTTTTTACCCCGTGCTACTTTTTCAATTTTCTCAGCGGCATTACTGGTCCGCTCCAGTCAAGGTATTTCAAAAAAATGTGTGTCTGTGGCTTTCCACAGAATTTGCATTGCGTAACGAGCTCAAGATAGTCATCCTCGAACAGCCCACTTCTGCGTCAGTAAGTACGCTTGCTGAACTTTTGCTTGCCGAGCAGTGGTTGATGAAATTTGCTTATTTGGCTAAAAATCTCAATCAACATTTAATTGACATCAAATGCTCATCTATTTTATTATTAAACAAAATTCTGAATCAGAAGATTCTACTTTCCATACGTTTTGAGTCCGACTGAAAGATGAATATCCTGCAGTCGCAAAAATAAAAACCCCGGCATCTAACCTCCTCGGGGTGGTACAGCCCATGCCTGGCTAACGAAGCTCAACCCCCCATATGACAAGAGGATGACGATTGGCCTTGGATATTGCCTACCCTGGTGTGCCTCATTTGAAGACGGGCCTGAATGGTGGCAGTATGCGTGCGTCTGTCGGCCGGCCTATCCCGCTCAGCAGCCGGTCGGCTAATAACTACGCGCAATCAGCAGTGGCCTCGTGAACCGCTATTTGAGTGGGGGGCGTAACTTCCCCAAGCACAAACCAGTGCGTGCGGGGAGCAAAAGGCAACGGACAACGGCATCGAATTAGGACAGGCACATTCTTATCGCTAAAAGTAAAGGAGCTCGAGCTAGTTGAGGAAGCTGCCAGGTATCGTTTGGATATCGTGGGTATTCCCTCGACGAAGCTAAGGGGATCTAGGACTGTGGACCTTTTAGGCGGATGGAACCTCTTTCTGTCGGCAGTTACACATCAAATGTCTGCACAGGCGGGAGTTGGGATACTCACAAGTCCCAGGTTGGCA
The DNA here is from genome assembly GCA_905231855.2 of Eristalis tenax. Classification (NCBI taxonomy): domain Eukaryota; kingdom Metazoa; phylum Arthropoda; class Insecta; order Diptera; family Syrphidae; genus Eristalis; species Eristalis tenax. The sequence continues at coordinate 108,947,482 of HG993124.1, read as the reverse complement.
GGCAGGGTATTGGAGTGGATACTATTAAGAGCAAGAGTCGGGATCTTAAAGCTCAAGCTTGAGAGGTCAGCTTTGGCTCTAGTACAGGTGTATGCACCAAATCTAAAGTCATGCCCTTGATAGGGAAGCGGATATGGATTCCTATGTCCTGATGGGTGATTTCAATGCTCACGTGGAAGTCGATGTAACGACATGGGGAGTGTGCTTGGGAGGAACGGTGATCCTGAGTAGAACGCGAACGGAGAGAAGTTGTTGGACTTTTGCTGTGCAAATGGCATGTCCATAATGAACACCTTCTTTCCACACAAAGGCATCCATAAATACACATGGTACCGTCAGAGTCTTCAACAGAAGTCGTTGATAGATCTCGTTGTGGTACCATCGTGTGTGAAGCGGGCGGTTTGTGACATTCGAGCGATGAGAGGGGCTGAACTGTCAACTGATCATCACTTGGTGTTGTGATCCTGTCAAGGCGGAAACTGAGAGTGGTCACACGCATACGGTGGGAGAAACTACAGAACAGTGCGTTGCGGCTACATTTTGCGTGGCGAATGTCTGAAAGGTTCGAGCGACTTCCAACTGTTCCATCGCCTGTAGAGCAAGAATGGCAACTGTTTTCAGCAGCCTCTGCACGGGATGTTTGTGGAGTGCAGCGGCTTCGATTGGCGGCTGGTGGTGAGAAAAGAACTGCGTGGTTTAAAACGCCCGGAGTTCAAGAAGCCATCAGAGAGGAGAAGAAGACCTACAGAAACTGGATTCTCTAGGGGAACTCTGCTTCTCGTGACCGGTACACTAAGGCGCGAAAAACCTGCAAATTGGCTGTGAGAGCGACTAAAGAGCAGTCTTGGAAGGAGTTCGACGAGAAGTTGGAAAGCGACCATAGATCTGCGAAAAATGTGTTCCGGCAAACCATTCGCCGACTCAGAGGAAGGAAATTCAACATCGTCGAAGGTGTCAGATCCACAGATGGTGTGTTGCTTTCCAAAGAGGTGGACATCTTACACAGATGGAGCGAGCACTTTTCGGAGCTGCTCAATCCCGAACAGGGCACTGAGGATGGCAGACCCCTAGTCTTGAGTGGGGCCGAGAATAGTACAACTATGGAGGAATTCATTTTGGCGATTGATCACTAAAAGTTTGCAAGTCGCCCGGTGTGGATGAAATCTGGCCAGAAATGCTTAAGGCAATGTGTAAATAGGGGGTTTTATGGCTCTCTCGTGTCGTGAAAGTGGCCTGGGAACGTGGTGAGACACCTGGCCATTGGCAAACAGGGGTGATTGTCTCACTTTTCAAGAAGGGGGACAAAAGAGATCGCTCCAACTACAGGGTCATATCTTTTTTAAGTCTCCCCGGGAAAGTCTGCGATAAGGTGTTGGAAGCGCATTCTAGAGCTATGGTTGAGCCCAGGATGGGTGATAAACAGTGCGGCTTTCGTCCCGGTAGAAGTACAACCGACCAGATTTTTACTCTAGGAATGGTACTTGAGAAGGATTGGGAGTAGGCCAAGCCCGTCTACAGTAGTTTTGTGGACTTGGAACGAGTTCCTAGAGGTAAACTCTGGAGTCTTCGGCAGGAGTATGGGATTGATGGTCCTCTTCTGATGGCCATTCAGTCTCTATACACAAACTGTAGCAGCTGTGTTCGGGTTAACGGTGCTACATCATCACCTTTCACGGGCGTTGGACTTCACCAAGGGTGCGTCTTGTCACCTCTCCTTTTCATTGTATATATGGACTGGATGTTGCAGAGCAGGTGAAGCGAGGAATGTTTCACATTGGGAGAGTTGAGGGTCAGTCATCTTCTTTTTGCAGATGACTTAGACATCCTCACATCTTCCCAGACGGAACTCCAGCGCGCACTCGATGGTTTGTGGCCGTACTTGCTGGTGAAAGTTTACAAATCGGAGGTTATGGTCATCTCCAGAACGCCTGTTCAATTCCACAGGTTAGTGGAGTCCCATTGAAGCAGGTGGAGACGTTTAAGTATCTCGGGGTTTTTTTCACGAGTGATGCAAGGAGTAATGCTGAGCTTTCCTGTAGGATTGGTCAAGCTGGATCAATTTTGAAACAGCTTGGTAGATCTTTAATCAGGAAGCTTGGCGTCAAGGCCAAGTTTGCGGTTTCCAACTCAGAATTTTTTTTTTCTCACCTATGGCCATGAAATTTGGGTAATGACCGACGGAAAAAGATCGGGAATACAAGCTGCTGACATGAGAATTCTTCCTGTTGTTGTGGGAATTACTCGCCGGGATAGGGTGAGAAACACGGCAGTGCGTGAGGAACTCAACATTGAGCAGGCAGGGCTATGCTTGGGTGGTCTGGTCACATGGCAGTAATGTCCCCTTCATCACGACTTCCGAGGCGGGCGATGGATTCCATCAGGTAGGCCACTGCTTGGCAGATACAGGACGAGGTGGGTGGACCAAGTCAAAAAACTCGCCTCGTTACGCTTGGGATCTCTCGTTGTGGCTTATCCCCGCACCCACGTTAGTGGAACATGCGGGCCAGAAGATGGTTATGATGATGATGATGTTCTCATTCCATTGCGTGGTTGGGAAAAACGAATCCAGAAACAGACTAGGTGCAGCTCAGAACATGAAATTCATTTTCATTCTTCACACAAAAAAGTTAGAACGTAGAAATATCTAAGCCGCATTTGAAGGAAAGATGTTGTCAATGAATATGCTAGTCTGCCACAAAAAGTTTGATCATTTAGGGTTCCGTGGCCGAAACAAATCGGGAACTTCTCGTCTAATTGATCAACCCCGCCCATGTATGTGCAGTACGATAGGTTGCGGAACTTCACATTTTGTTTTGCTCTTACAGTTGAATCTCTGCGCTCCGCCAATAGAACGAACTCCGGATGAAACTGCGGAACACGTTGGAGGGGTGAGGATTGGTGCGAAAGGATCACCTGATCACTGTGGCCTCCGATGGGCCTATTGCGATTTCCCTCATTTAGAGTTAACTCAGGAAATCTAAGTTCATAATGTAACTTAGTGGGTGGTGTGACTAAACACTGAGACTGCGAGTTTCCTCAGCATTTTGGAGGGAACACTCCATCTGGTGTGAATTAAAATTTATTTCGCTAAATTCAACGAAACCCCTCCACTCACACTCTTGCCAGCTAAATGTTATCTAATGTTTGGTGTGAATAAAGATGGATCCCTTGCAGAAGTCGGGTAGTGCATAGGAGGTGACTTCAAGAGGGAAAAGAAGTTAAAATATGAAGACTACTGTTTTGGAAGAGGAATGTTTTGACGGATTAAGTGAAACCCCCTAAAAAACCAGAAATCTTAAATAGAAGCAGACGATTTCGGAACATCCGTGTGAAAGCTACTGTCATTGTACGTCATTTCAGTATATGTCATTCATTTGAAGCGTAAACAACAATCTTTTTTTTTCACTCAAATATGGCGAACTTAGTGACTGAAAAAGTGTTTTTGCGGGAAGTTCTTCTTCATTACTTTAATATGAAGAAAACTGCTGCCGAAAGTCATCATATTTTGGTGGAAGTTTATGGTGAACATGCGCTAGCTGAGCGAACGCGCCAAATGTGGGTTGCACGATTTAGAAGGCTTGGCAAACCAGCCAAATCAACGAACATCCATGGCGCGAAGGTGATGCTGATGTGGGATCAGAAGGGTGTGCTCTATTATGAGCTGCTAAAACCGGATGAAACCATCAATGGACAACGCCACCGAACACAATTAACCCGTTTTAAGAGAGCAGTAGCCGAAAAACGCCCGGAATATGCGACCAGACACGAGGCAAGAATTTTTCATCATGACAACGCTCGGCACACGTTGCTATTCCGGTTAAGAACTATTTGGAGAACAGTGGATGGGAAGTTTTACCCCACCCGCCTTAGAGCCAAGACCTTGCCCCTTCTGACTACCATTTGTTCCGGGCGATGCAGAACGCCCCCACTGCAATACGGTTCACATCAGAGCAGAATATCAAAAATTGGCTTGATTCATTCTTGGCTGCCAAGCCGGCGCAGTTCTTTTGGGATGGGATCCACAAATTGCCAGAAAGATGTGAAAAAGTCATAGCCTCAGATGGGCAATACTTTGAAAAATAATATTGTACGCGGTTTTCCTTAAACAAACGTTCAAATTTTGAAGAAAAAAAAACCCGCACCAACTGAAATATTTACCCAATATTGAACAGTGCAGTATGACTTGGTTCGTCCGAAAACAATGTGAATGTGTTGCATGTGTTGAGCTACTGTATGCTTACAATTTCAAGTTTTGCGGCCAAAATTGCCTGCCCTGAAGGTTGATAGTTCGATTCGGGACATATCACCTTTCATTCTTACGACACCACATATCGTGTTATAATGCTCAGTGCATATACCTTCATAACTGTTATCAGCACAGTTAGGTTAGGTTAGGTTTAGGTGATTGACCCACTTAGACCCTGGTTGGATCCATTAGTTCAAGGGACTACGCACAAACCTGAAAACTGCTTAATGGTATCCTAGTGGCCTATTTTGATAAATCCACTCCTGTGCTGATTTACAGCCAATTTGTTTTCCTGATAAACTTAGCTATGTCCTGTATCTTCAAATGTGACACTTCCTCTAGGTTGCTGAAAATATAAGTCATTTCTTGTTCTTGCAAGGGCTGGACAAGTGCCGAGGAAGTGAAGCGTAGTTTCGTCTTCCTCCTCGTGTCTGCAGCTCATCGATTCCGTGCAATGACCTTTATTTTTCCAACTGATCGCGCGGGCGATGATGATGCACTGTCCTTTTTTGCAGTCTGTGACGCGGGTTTATATACCCGCGCGCATCTGATGCTACTGGTGCTTATGGCATCTGTAAGTAGCAAGGTGTTTATTACTTGTATGGATAATCAGAGTGTCCTGATTTTCTTCCAATGGCAGTCCAGCCCCTGCTCGTGCTAACTCATCGGCACTTTCGGTGCCTGGAATGCCCATGGACCCAGCATTGGGTTAAGTTTCATCTAAAACGAGTGGATGGAGCAGTTGGTTACAACAGTGGCTGCCCTTGGTTAGTGGGGTCCCCGGTTCGAATCCCAGTGAAAGCAAAGTTTTCAAGTGCACTATCACAGGAGCTGTAGACCGGTGCTAGTAGCCTGACTGTGGGTATCACAGTGGACCAACATGGCCTAAGTGTTCTGGTTTTCTCTAACAGCTTAACTTCCCTACCCTACCCTACCTACGTTGCATCTAACTGCAATCTCCCTAAGAGATCGACGGCAAAGTTTTACCATCTTCGATTTAATTGATGGTGTACCCAGAGCCTTAATGGCAGCCTGACTGTCTTAATGGCAGCCTGACTGTGTATGTAAATAGGTTTAGATAGCCCGTCTATGGTGCTTATTGACAGTATGTGGGTAGCCTCCTACTTCTGCCTGGAATACATTGCAAATGGTTGGACAGTCGAAGAGACAGCGAAAAGGGAATATCCCTAGTCCGGTGGGCTAGTCTGTTTTTGAGCCAGCTGTGTAGACAGATTTCCTAACTAAATCTTTTGCCTAATCTTCTCTGTCTGTGATGAGTGTTTTGAACCCAAACTTGAAGTCTAAAGCGGGCGCTGTATAATCTGTATGCGTTGGTATTCTCGCATTTCTGATTATTTCTGCATGTCCTGGGCTGTATGATCTGTCCCAGCGGTTGTATTCCCGCAACCCTAACGCAGCCTTGGTAGCTGCCAGCTTCCCATAGATGTCCATGGCAAGAAGCTATAGCATTGCTTCTATGGCTACTGCTTGTGTGGACTGCAATGCCCTCGTGATGCAGATACACGCTGATCTTTGAATACTGCTTATCAATACAAGATTGGGTCTGTTAGTCAGTGCTGGCCACAAAGGAAGGATACCGTACGTTAAGATGGGTCTGACAACATCCTTATACATCCAGTAAGCCATTCCTGGGTTCCCCTTATGTGTCAAAACAGCTGCCTTCTTAAAGCGTTTTAGGCATAGTTACTCATTATCGAATATGTGTGCCGAACGAATGTAATACCTGCAACTCGGATCATTTCCCCAAAACCTCAACGATCAACATTAACCCCAGTAACAACACCATAAGCAACGATCAATGCTCCACTTACGACACCGTAACTGTCTGACCCCAATTCAACCGTCGGCAAATAATATATAGGGCAACGCAGCGAAAATGCAACATCGACATAAATGCTATAAGTTGTAAAGTGGTCGCAGCAACGCTGAGGACGGCGTGGCGGCGGGCCACTAGGGACTGGATAGAAATGAATATAACATCAAGGAAATAATGAACTTTTTTTTATTCCGATTCCAGAGCTATGCGTTATTCGCGCGGTACTCATGAGCTGTCATCAAGAGTAATTCAAAAGTGGTAACAATTTCGCTTCTCATTGAGAGGTCTAGATGTGTTGGACTAGGCACGTCATAACTTCACTCAGTTGCGTCATTCACTGACGTTTACACTGAAAGTATACGCGTGTATGGCATTTGTTCATTTAATCAATTTTGTGGTTCAATAAATTGATAAGACGTTTTATCTCGCGTCTACTACGTAAACGCCATGTTGTTTTCGACTAATAGTCAGAAAATAGGCTCTTCGGTGAGGTTATACAAATAAAAGACAGACGCAGTGGCCCAGTTTATTCAGACATTCAAGCTGAAGACCTCCCCCAAGCGACATTTGTGGAACAGAGTTGCTCTAGATTGTTTAGATTTAGATTTGTTTATTCAGCCCAAAAAAATTTTTTTTGCGTCAAGTTTCACTATTGCACAGTTTACAGAGATTTGGTTCAAATACCTTACTACTGACAGTCTATAGATTTATTTGCAAACTTAATATGTTCATGTCATCAAAAGCTGTTTATGAAAACCTCTACTGAAAAAAAAAAACAAAAAAACTAAGATAAAATGAAAGAAGGGGGTAGGTGGCGTTTTGCCTTGATTTTAATTTTGAAACAATCATAGTAAAATATATTAAATAAAGTGTATATAGGGACACGATATAGATAGATACATAACGTAATATATAAATTAAAATAAATAAATAAACAGGTAAATACTTAAAAAAATACTGAAATCAGATGGGATATAAATAAATGAAGATAGATAAATAGATAAATAAATAAACATATACATCTATAAACAAATAGATAAATAAATAAATGAATAAGTAAATAAATAAATAATCAGGAAAAGGATATCACAGATGAATAATTCTGGTTATTTAAATTGCGATTTACATCAGCTTTCGTTAATCAAACTTAAAAATCAAAGGATTGGCAGACTGAATGCAAGACGCGCAATACCGGTCAAATAATTAATTTAATCTTGTTCAAACTTTTTCAATATTACTAATGTCATGTAATTCGTTGGTTGAAAAATGCCATGGCAAGTTAAGCATCATTTTTAACAGTTTATTTTGTGCAATTTGTAGTTTTTGTAGGTGGGTTTTAGCACATTTACCCCATACTGGTGAACCATAAAACATTATTGATTGAAATATCGTTAGTTCATTTGAATTGCTTAATTTAGATTTTCGATTTATAAGGGGATATAGTGTTTTTATAGTTAGGTTAACTTTTTTTTAATTATGTTCTGAATACGTAGATTGAATGTGAGTGTCTTGTCAAGATATACCCCAAGGTACTTAGTACTTGCCTTCCAATCAACTCCAATGTTATTTAATGTTATTCTGTTGCTTGGTAAGAAACATTCTTTTCTTTTTCTGGTAAAATAGATAGTCTGAGTCTTTGAAGCATTTATTTTGATTTTCCATTTATTAAAATATGTTTCAATATCTTTTACGCCAGATTGTAGTTTGGTTACAATATATTTGACACAAAAATACAAGTATCGTCTGCAAAAATAGCAGCTTCATTACTACTTGATAGCGGAAAATCATAAGTGAAGATGTTATATAGTATTGGCGCAAGTACTGAACCTTGGGGCACACCTGCCTCAATTGGAAACATCTCTGATAGGCCATCGTTGACAGAAACAGTGCATTTCCTATCAGTTAAGTAAGACTTTACAATTTTCACTAGGTAAATGAGGAACCTAAGACTATGAAGTTTAAGTAGCAGACCTTTGTGCCAAACTGTATCAAAAGCATTTTCTACATCCAGAAGAACAAGACCAGTGCTTTTGCCATCTTTGAGTTTATCTTTTATGTGCTTTGCAATGCGGTTAATTTGGTGGACAGGAGAGTGATGTGCCCTAAAGCCGAATTGCTGAGTTGGAATAATTCGGTGTGCATCAATGTAGTTAACCAGTTTAAGTTTGATTATTTTTTCAAAGCATTTACCTACTGAACTTAATAAACTTCTAGGGCGATAACTGCTTTTCTGACAGGGATCTTTTCCAGGTTTAAGGATGGGTATAATTTTTGACTTCTTCCAGTTTTGAGGAAAGTAACCTATTTGTAGACATTTGTTGAATATGCACTGCAAGAATCTCATGCCCCGTATTGGGAGGTTTTTAAGAAAACTGTTTTGAATCATATCCAATCCTGGAGACTTTGAGTTTTTCAATGAACTAATAGCAACTTGGACCTGACTTGTTGAAATCAGATCGTTTTCAGCAATAGCTAAAACTTGATTGCTTATTTGACCTAAGGACTGCTGAACTAAGTTCTCTTCGCTGCTAACTATATTATCCCCAGTGTACTGATTCTCTAAGAAGGTCTTCGCTAAAGCGTTGGATTTTTCGTCATTAGAGACAAGTAACGAGTCCCCCTCTTTGAATGCTGGAATAATGTGATTTCTACGTTTAATGATTTTCACTATATTCCAAAAGCGTTTACTACGATTATCTAGTTCCTGCAATTTTCTATTCCAACTTTGGTTTTTAATTAAGAAAATTTCTTCTTTAATTTTCTTAGTTAGCATTTTTTCCAGATTTTTAAATGTAATGTATCTGGTTCTCATCCACCTACGCCTGGCAAAATTTCTAATTCTGATTAACTCAATGACACTATGTGGAAGAGTTGCTCTAGAAAGCATGTCTTGTAGCACCACTGACTTAGTCTGGAACTCTTGTGTACTGAGTTATAAAATCTGTCACATCTTTGAAAATCTCTAGTCTATCTAAGCAACCCCCTCATTCTGTCCCAATCCATCATCATCTGAAATGGGTCGCGGGATTAAGCCGCGCACGAGAGATCTCCAGATAACTCGATCTTCCGCCTTCGACTCTTACTCATCAGGAGTTATGCTCAAGTGTAAACAGGCGAGTTTTTGCCACCACCTCGTCCTGGGTCGCCTTCCTGATGGAATCGCATTAAACGCCCGTGATGAAGGGGACATTCGTGCCACGTGACTAAACCACCGAAGCATAGCCTTCTCCGTTCGAAGAAGCAACTCCTCAATGTGGAGGTCCTCGCGCACTGCCGTGTTTCTCACCCTATCCCGGCTAGTGATTCCCACAACAACACGAAGAAATCTCATCTCTCGAATGCTTGCATTCGCGATCCTATTCAGACGGACATCCATGTCCACAGGCGACAGTTGAAATAAATACTCAGCTCAGTATTTATTCTGCCCCCCTTCCTTGCCAAAAAAAAACCTCTAAAACATCATGTGTACACACGTTTCTTATTTACACCTAATCATGCACAAGGTGCCGACAAATGACTGACCTCACCCATTCACTTGGACCTTGAAACATTTCACATGTAATAAACAGCGCCCCAGTCACCTTTCCAGCGCAAGCCGCCAAAAGAATCTTCTCAAAACCGGGTTCCGACACATGACACATGTCAGTTCACAATTCACTGCCAACCACTCGCAGAGTGTACATCCGACAGCGGTTCCCAAGAGTGTTTTCCTTTCCTACCACACTGTTAGCCATCCGTCCTTCATCCACTGTGCCGTTTCGTGCCAAATTGACTTTGATTTTTTGTGCCCCAAAATCATGCAAATTTTGTGTGTACTCCTCTGTGTGGTTCCCTCTCAAAGCATTTTGCGAGCAATCTCTCAACGCCTGGTGCCGTCGCCGACGACAAGAGTAAATAAACGATCCAGCAGAACGACCTGCTGCGTTGGCGGGGAAGGTACCATTCCACACGTTCTCCGTAAAATCTAGAATCTGACACTGGAGGCCCGACGCACACACAGAGTCAAACCCCAGCGACCAGGCCTACAAGCAAGACTCTGTGAAGCGGAGAGCGGGACCAGGCGGCCTACAAGCCGAGAGGAACCTCAGCGGAACCGCGACCGCATTCGTTCTAAGTTGAGGCACGTTTTTCAAATTGATAAGATTTAAATCGCTCCGTTGTTGAACAAAGTTCGCGAGTGCTGCTCGTTCTTGGCATTTGTATATTTTCTTTTCTTTTTTCCCTTCTTTCTGTTTCCTTTTCGAATGGTTTTTTCCTGCGCAGGTAAACGGTGAGATGGTTTATTTATTTGCGGCACTCAGGTGGTGTTACTCGGGACCCGGGAGTAATTAGCGCTATCGGTGATTTTAATTATGTTCACACTCCGGCCGTATCTGGTTCGGGGCTGTGTGTACAGGAGAGTGGCCGCCCGAGCTCGTATGGCGGGACTGACAGTTGCGTGTGCACCTCCGGTGGAGGTGGCGCCGAATTCGGGGAATTACATTCGCCCGACGGTGGGCTCTGACTTTTGGCTATCCGCCTTGGGACACGTCAGGCTGATTGGCACAGAAGCGATTAAGGCCGCGCACCGCACGTTCCTTATCGCAAGTGGTATTTATTTGACATGGAAAATATCACGTACATAAATTGGGCTTATCGGCATGCGTGCTTAAGGGCTTCCGGAAGCTGATTTATCGATTTGCCAACGAGATCGAATGCAATTGAAACATTGGTTGCTCGTGATTTTTGAGATGGATGGAGAAGCCCTGTGACCTTTTCTTCTTGTGCAAGGTTTCAATGGGTTGGCAGTCAAATCGTCGCATGGGCTGGGTGCGATGCATTCGAGATTGGAATGCTAGTCTGTGCATTATTGCTTCTTGGCAGTCCGTGCCACGCAGCAGAGCACAATCACACGTCAGCCAGGAAACAGTCGATTCAACGAAGTCTCGCAAGGGATCACCCGATGTATTGAATCTCAAGGGACGTAGGTAGGTAGGTAGGTAGGGTGACTGCATGATTATAATGAAATCGTGCTCACTTAGACCATCTGGTCCATTGTGTCGTAACGTTCGGCTTAGTGCCACAATCCAATTTACTCTATGACGCAGTAGTGATTCCCTCTTGGGATTTGCTGGTCATATGTGATTTCTTCTTTTAGCCATTTTGTGGACTTAAGAAATTGTAGAATATCTCTTGGATCAATGTTACTCAGATCCTCAAGGTGATTGAAGTAGTATTCGCCTTCCAGTCTTCTTCTTGTTTCCGCAAGTGCAGGGCATGTTCCGAGCATTCGCCTCCCAGTCTTCTTCGTGTTTCCGCAAGTGCAGGGCATGTTCCGAGCATTCGCCTTCCAGTCTTCTTCTTGTTTTCGCAAGTCCAGGGCATGTTCCGAGTATTCGCCTTCCAGCCTTCTTCTTGTTTCCGCAAGTGCAGGGCATGTTCCGAGCATTCGCCTCCCAGTCTTCTTCTCGTTTCCGCAAGTGCAGAGCATGTTCCGAGGTTGTATAGTACAGTTTCCTCTTCTTCTTCATCCATGCAGCTTCTTCAGAAGTCATTGTAAGGTGCCCCAAGACTTCTGGCATGGTTGCCTATGAGGCAGTGGCCAGTTAGCACCCCTATAACTTTGCTGATATCCTTCCTGTCTAATTTTAAGGGCCCAGATCGTTTTCAATAATCTGCAAGTATCAAGCTCCGACCAATTCGGGTTTATATCGTTTTTCGTGGTTTTCATATCGTCGTCATCAATCGCGATTTTATTGTTTTCAGTGGGGGTGGGGTGTCTCCAGGTCTGGTGCCACTGGCATACCCGCCACCTTTCTTGCTAGTTCATCAGCTCTTTCATTGCCCGGAATACCCTTGAGCTTGTGGACTCAGCATAGGGTAAGATTGCAACTGCCCGTTATCTCCCTTAGAGATAGACGGCAGATTTGTACCATCTTGGAGTTTATTGATGGTGTGTCCAGAGCTTTATTGGTCGCCTGACTGTCTATATTTGGAACAATAAATATACCGTCTATTGGGCTCATGACAGTCGGATGGCCTTTTGAACAGCTGTTACACTGCAGTGTTTCGGTAGCCGGATTGTGTCAGGGATCTCTGGCAGATATGCATAATTGCCTGATCCCGTGCCTCAGTCAGTGTAGACTTCCCATGCAGTTGGGTTACAGACTTAGTCTTAGTCCCGTTCATCTCTCGTGGGGATTAAAGTCTTGAGCATTACATAATCTGTCGCCTTAGGAACATTCGAATTTTGTAGTATTACCTTGTGCCCTTTTCCGTGGGTCTTGTCCCATCGATTACCCTCCCTTAGTCTTATGGTTGAATATGTGGCCACAATTTTGCCAAAGGTGTCCATGGGAGGGAGATGTAGTATCATTTCCAAGGCGGCTGTGGGTGTGGATCTTAGTGCCCCTGTTATACAGATGCATGCTGATCTCCGTATACTGTTTATCTTGGTAAGATTTTCTACTTGTAGTGCTGGCTACCACGCCAAAATCACAACCTTTTAAATCGTGCAAACCGCTTTTGGCACGTTCGCTCAGCTAGCGCATGTTCACCATGAACTTCCACCATAGTACGATGACTTTCGGCTCCAGCTTTCTTCATATTAAAGTAATGAAGAAGAACTCCCCAAAAACACTTTTTCAGTCACAAAGTTCGCCATATTTGAGTGAAAAAGGAAGATTGTTATTTACGCTTCAAATGAATGACATATACTGAAAGGACGTACAATGACAGTAGCTTTCCAACGCTTGTTCCAATGGAATAATACAAGTTACGCCATCTCTTAGTAAACCGCACGAATCAAGTACAGAACCAATAAGAGCTTAGAAAGTTATTAAAAAAAAAAAACGAAAAATGTGCATTGACAACTTCTACATACGGCGTTTTAAAATATGAGCAATGAATGTAACTCGTACAAAGACTTAAGCTGCTTTCAGAATTTGTTCGAATATGATCTTGTATTAATTTCTAATTTCTAAATTCTACCGGAAGCAGCTACAGCAACCCCAAACTATCACGCTACCAACACCATGAGTAAAATATAACGACTTTTTCAATTGTAATTGTTTAAAGATAAGGAAAAGTTGAAGGAGTACAAATTTAAATTACGAGCCCTCTTCCAAATTGCAGTTACTGCAGATACGTGTAGATCCTTTTGTACATTTGGTGTGCGAGTGCACATTAATGGTCTTCGGTATTATATTTCGATCCTTTGTAGAGACGAAATATGAATACGAATATTAATGTTCATCCATGACCTACAGCTTTCCATTTCATCCATTTCAAGTGGTCCCCCACATTCTTCGCAGGAAAGATGATGACGGTCGATGACAAGTGTTTGCATAGACGCATCATCCTTAGGTTAATTGTTTGAAAATAATTTTGTATGTAAGGCAGTTCGAAGATAAAGTTGAACTAGAGCGGACGTGTTCTTAACGTTGCTTAGACTGTTTTTAATTTGCGCCCGCATTCCTCCTCTTTTAGCTGGCAAACCATTTGTTCAATAATGGGTTGCAACCGATGAGGCCGATTGCTCATCTTCGTCCTCGGATGAGGATTTTTTGGATACTGCCTTTATTTTATCCTCTTAGAGTGGTTTCTTCTCTGTCATATCGGAAAATAAAGCTGATTTGTTTGATGGCTTAGTAACCTGTTCCTTGTTTTGTTCCACCTTCGTCAAGCTTCATAAGGCCCCATCTCCTTATGGTTAAAATTATCTTGTTCTAGCCCCAACAGGAATCGGTTAGAAAAAACGAGGTAGGTTATAACATGTTACAACTTTTTTTTTTTTATAATGTAATTTCGTTTTGTTATATTGAATGTATCTTACATGCTAGATAAAATAACTTAAGACTAGCTTAACTAACTTAAGAATTCACAATTGTTCTTAATACTAACCTACTGACCCTATTCGGGTACTCTAAGCTAATCTAATCTATATTATACATGTGCCTTTCGGCGGAGACTGGTTTATGGTGTAACCACCAGTAAAATTGCCGTTCTTTGGCAGACTCTCTCCTATCTCGAGCAGAGATCGCTCTACTGAACCGGAGGAGATCCTCGTGACTTCGAGCGACATCCCGTTCATATTGAAGTCGCCTATCCACTGTTCGGCGTACGACATGGAAGATTACAGGACATCCGTGTGGATCCTGTATTAGGCCAATTGTGTCGAGGTAGAGGAACCCCTCGGGAGAAATAAAGCCGGTAAGATACATTGCGTGATACATTACGTTGGGGTAGTAAGCCCCAAATATCAGACTGTTGGAAGAAGTCATAGCTCGTGCAATATGCCTTCTATTCAGCTTAATAATAAAAATATCAATCCTGTTCAAGTTTGCCTCGTTGTACAGGACCTCGTTGGGATAGTACTTCTTGTACTCAGACTCGGGTGTACGATACAACCGGAGACAGGTCCGAAGACACTGTCTCTCGAACAGCCTCATCTTTTCCATCTGGGAAGGACTCACGTTGAACCACAACGCACAACCGTACGCCATAATTGGCTGGATGGGGGCCATGTAGCAGATTACCTTCACCCTGGAATCAAGTTGGCTGCTGTAAAATAATCCCCTTGCCATAGCAAAGGCCTTTTTAGCTTTCGTCAGAGCAATATCTATATGTTTGTCAAAATACAGATATTGATCCAACCAAATGCCAAGATATCTGACTACACTTTTCACATCTAACAGCCGTCCCTGTGGGCCCAAAATGCCGAACTTACGCCAGTTTGTGCGCGCATCCCATGATGCCATGTACAACGGGGTTTTGAAAAGGATAGTTTCACACTTCAGGAAGTTGATAATCAACTTCCATTCGTCGCAAAATCGCTGAATCTGTTCGAAGTCACGTTGCAACAAGATATTTATTACTTCGACCTTCGGACCTGATCTTCTTCTTCTTCTTTCTTCTTTGTTTGGCGCTACAGTCCGGGGTGGACCTGGGCCTCAACCAACAAGCCTCTCCAGCCAGCACGATCTTTCGCCAGCTGCCTCCAGTTGTGCACACCAAGTTGGTTGAGGTCCTTCTCCACTTGTGTGCGCCATCTTGTACTAGGACGACCTCTTATGCGTTGTCCCAAAGGCTCGGAATCGAAGACTCTTCGGGCCGGAGCTTTGGTGTCAATCCGCTCTACGTGACCTAGCCATCTTAAGCGTTGGACGTTGGCCATCTTAAGCTAGACGCTTAACTAGGTGCATGCCGCTGTACAGCCCGTACAGTTCGTGGTTGAATCTCCTTCTCCAGACGCCATCAATACAAACAGGACCAAAGATCGCACGCAGAACTTTTCTCTCAAAAAGACCAAGAGCTTCTTCATCCGCTTTCAATAGCGTCCATGTCTCTGCGCCATAGAGCAGGACGGGGATGATTAGGGTGTTATATAATGTCAACTTGGTGTTTCGAGAGATGGCTCTGTTACTCAATTGCCTCTTGAGCCCAAAGAAACAGCGATTGGCAAGAGTTATTCTGCGCTTGATCTCGGTACTGGTGTTATTGTCCCTGTTTACTGCAGAGCCAAGGTAGACGAAGTCCTTGACTACCTCAAAGTTTCTGCTGCCCATTATGAAGCTCTGTCCGAGGCGTCGATGTTGTGCGTCCTTTCGTGGTGACAGCATGTACTTTGTTTTGCCCTGATTAACTGCCAAACCCATTTTAGCCGCTTCCGCTTCAATGCTAGCAAAAGCCTCATTGACAGCTCGCTGTGGCAAGCAGTTGAACGGACTTTTGGAAGATCGTGCCTCTGGTGTTGACATTTGAGTTTCGCACGATCTTCTCAAGTATGATGTTGAAGAAATCACATGATAGCGTGTCGCCTTGTCTAAAACCTTTTTTGACATTGAAGGTCTCGGTGAGTTCGTTACCGACCTTGATGGAGCAGCGAGAGTTCTCCATTCACTCCTGCACAATCTGACGAGTTTGGCTGGAATGTCAAAACTAGACATGGCATTGTATAGCTCGTCTCTATGCACGCTGTCATATGCGGCCTTGAAATCGACGAATAGGTGGTGGGTGTCGATCTGCATCTCGTGGGTTTTTTCCAGGATCTGCCGCAGTGTGAAAATTTGGTCTATGGTGGACTTTCCCGGCCTGAAACCGCACTGATAAGGACCTATCAAGTTATTGACGAATGGTTTCAGGCGTTCACACAAGATGGCAGAGAGGATCTTGTACGATATGTTAAGGAGACTGATCCCTCGATAGTTGGCGCAGTCAAAAGGGTCTCCTTTCTTGTGGACCGGACAAACGACGCTGAGATTCCACTCATCGGGCATGCTTTCCTCCGACCATATCTTACAGATGAGCTGGTGCATGCGCCCAACCAGATCATCTCCAGCTGCTTTAAACAGTTCCGCGGACAGTCCGTCCGCTCCAGCAGCTTTGTTCGACTTTAGTCTAGATATCGCTATCTTGACCTCGCCTAAGTCGGAGGGACGGAATTCTTGGTCATCCTCGTCCAAATTACGTGGAATATTCTGCCTGACAGCGGAATTTGTGTCGTCATCGCCGTTTAACAGTCTGCAGAAGTGATTTTTCCAAATTCTCAGCATCGACTGCGATTCTACTACTAGTTGTCCATTTTCATCCCTGCAGGCTTCTGTCCGAGGTCTATACCCTCCGGATAACTGTTTTACCTTTTGGTAAAACTTTCGGACCTCCTTCCTGCCGTAACATCTCTCCATCTCTTCGACCGCGCGCTTCTCGTGCTCTTTCTTTTTCCTTCTGAGAAGCCGGTTCTCTTCCCTTCTCTTCTGCTCGTAGAGCTCACGAACAGCTCTCGTTGTTCGATGCAGAGTTGCCTTGTAGGCCTCCTGTTTGGCTGCATGTGCCTGCCTGCACTCGTCGTCAAACCATGGGTTCTTCTTTGGTGGTGTCGTAAAACCCAGCACATCAGTGGCAGCTTCTTTGATGGCTTCTTGACAACGTTTCCATTCCTGGTCTATTGTGGTTGTAGGCAGGGTCGAACTTTCGGAGAGTTTCAGGGAGACTCGGTCGGCAAAGTTCCTAACGATCGATTGCGATTGTAGCTTTCCAACGTCAAAACGAGGTGTCCTGTCTCGACTCCGTATTTCTCTCGATGTCCTCATTCTTATCTTGGCTACAACAAGGAAATGATCCGAGTCAATATTGGCTCCTCGGAAAGTTCGGACATCGAGAATATTGGAGGAGTGTCTGACGTCGATCGCAATGTGATCAATCTGGTTGACGGTTGATTGATCAGGTGACCGCCAGGTCCCTTTATGGATGTTGAGGTGTGGGAACCGTGTGCTCATTACATAGAGGTTACGCCCCGAGGCGAAATCCACCAGCCTTAGTCCGTTTCCGGATGTGTTGTCGTGCAGGCTGTGTTTTCCGATAACTTTAGCAAAGATTTCTTCCTTGCCCAGCTGTGCGTTGAGATCTCCTAGAACGATCTTGGTATCATAGCTGGGGCATTGATCGTATGTTCTTTATAGGAGATCATAGAAATCGTCCTTGCTATTGTCATCCTTCTCCTCTGTCGGGGCGTGGGCGCAAATCAGGCTGATGTTCCCGAGCTTAGCCTTGATGCGGATTGTTATGAGGCGCTCGCTTACATACTTAAAGCTTAAGACTTTTTTGCCTAAGTCTGCCTCGAACAACAAAACCACATCCAAATAAGCGCTGCCCTCCTTCTCTGTAGCAGTCGCCGTAGTAGAGGTCGCAGTTTCTCATCCTCTTTTTGCCCGGCCCGTTCCACCGCACTTCCTGGATAGCGGTTATGTCTGCTTTATAGCAGTCTAGGGCCTCCGCTAGTTCATCGGCTGCACGTGGTCTGTTAAGGGACCTCACATTCCACGTGCAGAACCGAAAGTCATTGTCCTTTTTCCGTTTACAAGGGTCGTCAACAGTAGATCCGTCCGTATCCGAGGCAGGTTGTTGTTTCTGAACTCGTATTTTTTTTTACGTGGTGAGGAAGTTAACCTCACGCACAACCTCCAAACTGGGAGTACAGGCCCATTAATTTAACCCTCGGGCAGAGGGTTCGCTGCGTATATTAGTTCACCACACAACGGCTGTTATGATGGCTATCCAGGGGCGCCGCGAGGAGGCTGTACGTCAACTTGACTTATGAACAAGCAGGGATCGCGCTGGCATCCTACCAGGTTGGATGCAGTCAGCAACTTTACCCTGTGTACATAAGCCCATGCCACCCGGACCTGATCTGTACGCCACTAAATCGTCGGCGTACGCAAACGCATTGAACATTGTGCGGCATTGAACCTATAAGTTCTGCAGTGAATATTGAAAACAAGATCGGCAAACAAACCGCTCCCTGTTGCAGACCGTTTTTGATGTCAAAGACCGCGGTAGAAGTTACGTCGCCACTTTTCACGACGAACTTTCTACCTGTTATCATGTCATAGTGCATGTATAGCAATGGTTTACTTATGCCTAGCCTGACCAGCTTGAGGAAGAGGCCCTCCAACCAAACGGTGTCGAACGCTTTCTCCAAGTCAATCAGGCAAGTACCCGTGCATTGTTTTTTGGCTTTATTTCATTGAATGTTGGACACCAGTTTAGACGCGGCATGTATGGTTTCATGCCCTGCCCTGAATCCGAATTGGTTGTCCGGTATGATATTATTTTCCTCAACCCATTGTTTCAGAACTCGAATGACAATCTTTTCAAAAACCTTGCTTATGCAAGGAAGAAGAACATCTTACAACTTACCCCCGGAAAATGGAGCTACTTGCCTCGGCATGAGATTTTACAAAAACACCAAAAAAACATAAAAAACTGCATTAAAGGACAAACCCAAAAATAAACAATCAGCATTTAGCTCTCTCGTGTGGAGGGGGTAACCAAAAATTCAAGTCCCATCGCAGATCTTTCCTCCTCGACGTTCAATGAGCAACTGAAGCAGGGTGTCTGCTGATAGGCCTAGAAAAAACAAAACATTTTATTGCATTTCTGAACACTGTTTTTATATTTGGCTGTTACTTCTAACTCCTGTTACAACTTACCCCGATCTCCCCCACTGAGATCCAACGCAGAACAACTCTTGCAAACTCACTAGCCTCAAGTGGCGATTGACTAGTCGGGCAACCTGACTAGTAGAGGAACCGCTGAACTGTTCAAAGTTATGCAAAATCTCAAAAGTGGATGAAGAAGTCTTTGCCAGTCTCTTCCAGTTCGTCATGCGATCTTTGGTCCAATTTATTTATACTTCGACCCAAATAGTATTCGACACCGAAACGAAGATGCCCACCTCCGCAGACCTCAACTAGCATGGCGTGACAAGCTGGAGGTTGCTAGCCTGATACCGCACCAAATGGAGTGGCTTATTGGCTGAGGCCCCGATCAACCCTGGACTGAAGCGCCACACGAAGAAAGAAGATGATGCAAATCAACGCGTGCGGTGGAAAAAGAGACGAAAATGGTGATGGGTAGATATCAGAGCGGACCAAGTGGAGTACGAAAAGCCAACTCTACGGCATTCAATCAATTCTCTGATCAAACTCCCACCATGATTTAATCAGATACAACAAAGTGACGGAGGCCTTTGAAGACGGGCAAAATTAAAGTCAACACCCAGATTCAGTCCGGCATCGTCCCTCGCAGATCATCGATTCGAAACCCGTTTAAGGGCGTAAGGCAAAACAAAAAGAAGGAAAATCAACGACAAATACCCGAGATTCTCCAAGGGTTCACGTTAATTTTTCGCTTCAATAAAACTACCCCAAAGCCAACCCTCGCCAGTCTACAAACAACAACCCCAACATCAAGCATAGTAATCCTTGCAGCATTCAACGACCATCCCCAACAAGACAGGACGATAACGAAAAAATAAGACGAAGCGGCAGCAAGAGCAAACAACCAAAAAAAAAAAAGCGAAATATCGAGCGAGAACCATCCCTCGTATAGCGGCAACGAGGGCAGAACGAACCAAAAAAAGAAGAACACGAAGAGGCCAAAAGTAAATACAGCCACCAGTGCCAGCAGCGAGCGATACAGTCGTCGCATACCCCATCGCCCGAGGGGCGGCATCCGAGGAGAGAAGCTTTTAGATTTATCACTGCGGCCACCCCGCCAGTGCCGCCGCGCCGTAACTAAACGCGGCACGTGTTGTCATTTTACGACCACCCACACCAACCACCTCCACCCACACCCACACACGAACAGCGCGCCAACAAGGCTGGGGGAGGCCGATGCCGCTACTGCTGTTGCGAGGATTTCCTCTGCTCTGCTGGTGTTGGAGCTTAGGCGAATTTCAAGCGAATCGTCGTCGTGTAAGTGTTAATTAAAAAATTTCCGGTATTCCCGAGTCATTATGGCCCCGTGAGCGGTTGAGCGGAGCGGGGAGGGTTGCGCAAATGGCGAAGTCTGAATGGATACGATGGCATTAACGATGCCGTTTCGGTTTGCGTTCATTCCGTTTCCTCCTCATCATCTAATCACGCAATCAGACGTTGGCACAGGCGAGTGTCAACAGGTGACAGTGCGGCACAGTTCAGCACATGTGACCCGTTCCACTTTCTCGGCTCGTGGAATGCCAGACACACATCTACGGCGTGACATGTGCCTCCCGAGGTGTGTGGAGTAATTCAATTTCGAAATGAGTTCGTGGTGAATATTTGCTTGCTCGTTTCATTTCGCCAAACCCAACCCGCCACCACCGCCACTCCGGCCGCCTGTCACCGCGGGCGCCGCTTCTGATGAGCTGGCAATTTAAAGTCACGTTTGACAGTCTTGATGGCTGCTTGGTGGCGGCAGTGAAGACCACGCCGTTGCCAACGACACCGAGGGTAATTGAGACATTATCACGTTTTCGGCGCTGACACTCGACCGGAATTACGATGGAATTCGGCAGAAATAAAAACCTGGCTTCGGGAAAACAAAAGCATAAAAGCCGCGGTTCAATTGGAGCGGGACCAGGGAATGGTGCTTACGATAAGTAGGTACCCGTACAACTGCAGTGAATTAGCAAAATAAGTGGAATACCGACGGGGCTTAGTCACGTTAGATGGCAGCAATCTGCTTCGCTCCGATGGGAGAGAAGTTGAAGTCCATGACTGGTTGGGTTTTCGATTTCAGTTCACTTGACGACGGAGACACTCGTTCTGATGTCACAAGCTTGTTCGCTTTGGATTGCAAAACGTGAGAAACGAGGTCATGTTGTGGATGTCTTGTCCTCCCTTCGTTGGACTTATATTTGTTGCTTCTGCGGTTTTTGCCGGACAAAGAGAACTGAGGCGCTGAAGATATTGCATCAATCATTGCGTCATCGACGAAAAGAGATGGACACTCGCAGCAGTGGACTACACTGCAAGGCTCAGTGAATGGCGTTGGGTGGAATATTCCCAGTTTCCTGTTGTAAAGATTTTGTAGAGGCGATTGGAGGATGCGGATGCCCCTGAGCCCATGACCAACGGCAAAGTGATTGAGTGGGACCTTCGTCCCACAACTTAAATACCGTCATATATATAAAAAGCCATGACTGAAGTTATCACCAAATCAGAAGTACATGCTGAAGCTTAGGGATATGACGAGGCGTTTGGACACGTATGACTTGCGTGAGAACTATTGACAGGCCAACCCTTTTTGAAGCCAAACTTACTCATCCTACGCCTTTGACTTGCATTGCAGTTCACGGTGAACTTAAGGCCAGAACATAATTGACTTTAGAAAACTTAAGCTCATGTCAGAAGCGAACGGTGTTGAAGCAAGTAGATAAGAAAAAATAAATAAAAGTTTAACTTGAGTACCCGTGATTACTACAACACCATCTGTCATGTATGACACACAGTGTCGGCTTTTACTACAGCCCCGGGACTCCACACAACAGGGAGCCCCACAAAAATATTCAAAGAAAAAAACAAACAAAAACATCATCACATATAGGACCGGCGACGATGAACATCATCTTCGAACTAGAGCGTAAATTGCAGAGGCGCGAGAAATACATTTCAAATCGACAACCAGCTGAATTTGGGATCGACTGCTGAGCAACAATAACTACATCACCGAACCCAGAGCAAGCTATCATGGTCGCAACAAGAACAATAATAATGGACCAACATACATACTTGTCATGAAGACGTTGGAAAACTGAATGTTATGCTACGTTGCCAACGAACGAAACCGCGAGGTTTCATCAATTTTCTCCGAGCCTACCAGGTTCCGCCATATATTTTCGGAGTCTGGAAACCTCGCGGTTTCTGATAAGCCTGGTTGCAGCCCCTTGATTTCATTCGTCCATGAGAAATCGTCAAACCGAACAAGCCAAGGTGAATTTCAGGTTATTTTAGTGTCATTTTGGTCTCACAGAATTATTTCCTGTCAACAGACAGCTGTTCTGGCTGCCATTTGAAAATTGAATGAATTGCAAGCGAGTGGCTTGAAAATTGAGAGCGAAGCCACTTTGAAATCAGTAGGAGCGGAATATTGAGATTTTTAAAAGTTCTACCAGACCTCGCGGCCGTTGATGCCAACAAAGTACAACAAAGATGAAGGGGACAATAGTGCTACGAGACCAAACCATCGATCGTTCGAAGAAGCACTTGAGTTCCTTGCGCACTGCCGTGTTTCTCACCCTATCCCGGCGAGTAATTCCCACAGCAGCACGAATAATTCTCATGTCAGCAGCTTGTATACCGGATCTTATTCCGTCGGTCATTACCTAAATTTCAAGACCATAGGTGAGAGTTGGAACATATACTGAGTTGGAAACCGCAAACTTGGTCTTGACGCCAAGCTCGGACTTCCTGAATTAAGATCTACCAAGCTGTTTCAAAATTGATCCAGCTTGACCAATCCTACAGGAAAGCTCAGCATTACTCCTTGCATCACTCGTGAAAAAGACCCCGAGATACTTAAACGTCTTCACCTGCTTCAATGGGACTCCACTAACCTGTAAACTGCATTGAATAGGCTTTCTGGAGATGACCATTACCTCCGATTTGTCCACGGTGACCTTCATTCCAGCATCAGCACATACGGCCACAAACCATCGCGTGCGCGCTGGAGTTCCGTCTGGGAAGATGTGAGGATCTCTAAGTCATCTGCAAAAAGAAGATGACTGACCCTCAACTCCCCCAATGTGAAACATTCCTCGTCTCGGCGGCGCTGCAACATCCAGTCCATATATACAATGAGAAGGAGAGGTGACAAGACGCACCCTTGGTGAAGTCCAACGCCCGTGAAAGGTGTGGATTTAGCACCGTTAACCCGAACAATGCTGCTACAGTTTGTGTATAGAGACTGAGTGGCCATCAAACCCATACTTCTGCCGAAGATCCCAGAGTTCACTTTTAGGAAGTCGTTTCGAGTCCACAAAACTACTGTAGACGGGCTTCGCATACACCCAATCCTTCTCAAGTACCATTCTTAGAGTGAAAAGCTGGTCGGTTGTACTTCTACCGCGACGAAAGCCGCACTATTCATCCCCATCTTGGGCTCAACCATAGCTCTAGAATGCGCTTCTAACACCTTATCGCAGACTTTCCCAGGGAGACTTAAAAAAGATATGCCCCTGTAGTTGGAGCGATCTCTTTTGTCCCCCTTATTGAAAAGTGAGACATAACCCCTGTTTGCCAATGGCCAGGTGTCTCCCCACGTTCCCAGGCCACTTTAAAGACACAAGAGAGCCATAAAACCCCCTCTGTACACATTGCCTTAAGCATTTCTGGCCAGATTTCATCCACACCGGCGGACTTGCCAACTTTTAGCGATCAATCACCAAAATGACTTCCTCTACAGTTGAACTATTCTCCGCCCCACTCCAGACTACAGGTCTGCCATCCTCAGGGCCCTGTTCGGGATTGAGCAGCTCCGAAAAGTGCTCGCTCCATCTGCGTAAGATGTCCACCTCTTTGGAAAGCAACTCACCATCTTTGGATCTGACACCTTCGACGATGTTGAATTCCTCTGAGTCGGCGAATGGTTTGCCGGAACACCTTTTTCGCAGATCTATGGTCGCTTTCCAACTTCTCGTCGAACTCCTTCCAAGACTGCTCTTTAGTTGCTCTCACAGCCAATTTGCAGGTTTTTCGCGCCTTAGTGTACCGGTCACGAGAAGCAGAGTTCCCCAAGAGAATCCAGTTTCTGTAGGTTATATTCTCCTCTCTGATGGCTTCTTGAACTCCGGGCGTTTTAAGCTACGCAGTTCTTTTCTCACTACCAGCCGCTTTACTCCACAAACATCCCGTGCAGAGGCTGCTGAAAACAGTTGCCATTCTTGCTCTACAGGCGATGTAACAGTTGGAAGTCGCTCGAACCTTTCAGACATTTGCCACGCAAAATGTTGCCGCAACGCACTGTTCTGTAGTTTCTCCCACCGTGTGCGTGTGACCACTCTCAGTTTCCGCCTTGACAGGATCACAACACCAAGTGATGATCAGTTGACAGTTCAGCCCCTCTCATCGCTCGAATGTCACAAACCGCCCGCATCACACACGATGGTACCACAACGAGATCTATCAACGACTTCTGTTGAAGACTCTGACGGTACCATGTGTATTTATGGATGCCTTTGTGTGGAAAGAAGGTGTTCATTATGGACATGCCATTTGCACAGCAAAAGTCCAACAACTTCTCTCCGTTCGCGTTCTACTCAGGATCACCGTTCCTC
Source organism: Eristalis tenax (assembly GCA_905231855.2). Classification (NCBI taxonomy): domain Eukaryota; kingdom Metazoa; phylum Arthropoda; class Insecta; order Diptera; family Syrphidae; genus Eristalis; species Eristalis tenax. The sequence goes on along the minus strand of HG993124.1, from coordinate 108,922,825 downwards.
CCAAGCACACTCCCCATGTCGTTACATCGACTTCCACGTGAGCATTAAAATCACCCATCAGGACATAGGAATCCATTTCCGCTTCCGTATAAAGGGCATGACTTTAGATTTGGTGCATACACCTGTACTAGAGCCAAAGTTGACCTCTCAAGCTTGAGCTTTAAGATATATAATAGACGACAGAACGACAAAGTTGCACTCCGGTGTCTTTATGAACCTGATAATTTGGAGCTAATGGTCCACTTCAGGGGTAGTTAAATAATTAATAAATAACATCAAGCAATATTTATTATTTCAAACAATACTAACACTTTGACTTTGGGGCACCACCTGGGTGCTTTAATGTTTTGATGACGCTGCTGGCAAGATCTCTATAAAACTGTTTTGAATGAGAAAAAAGGGAGTTTTAGAATAGCCATCCTATAATGGACACAACATCCTATAATGGTTAATATGTACACGATCCTCTTTAACAATGCTCTGAATAATGCACATTCCGTGCAACATCCGGTCAATTAGTCTCCTTCCGAACATCAGCAAGGTATTCGAGAAGGTGATAAACAGAGCTTTGATCAACTGAACAAAAATATAATTCCGGATAACCAATTCGGTTTCAAAGCGGGGCATGACATCATTCATGCCGCGTCGAAGCTGGTGTCGGATGTCCAATGGAACAAGAGCCAGAAACAGTGTACGGGTGCCTGCTTGTTTCATCTGGAGAAGGCCATATGGTTAGAAGGTCTTTTTACAAGCTCAATCGGCTGGGCATTTGCAACCCACTGCTGTACCGACTGTGTAACATGCTAACCGGTAGACGGTTCGTCGTCAAGAATGGCAACGTGATCTCCACAGGTATTTTTGATGTAAAAAATGGTCTCCAACGTAATTGCGTACGCCGACGACTTGATCGTGTACAGATCAGGCAAAAAGATCGAGGATATCACTACTCTCACGCAGCGTGACTTTGATTCTTTCACGAGAGATTGCGATGAATGGAAGTCTTTCAGAAGTCAAAAACCATACTGTTCAGGACGCCGTTGTTTAAGGTTTCGACGGATACGAAAAAAAAAATTGGCGAAAGTTTTCAAATTGTTGGACGACACGGGCAACCACTGGCGCAAAGGACTGTAGTCATATACCGGTGGATCTAGCTAGACCAGTTTCTATATTTTAACAAACACGTAGATGCTGCTCTGGCTAGGGCCCGAGGCGCTTTTACCCTTACAAAGAGACTGTTTTACAACACCCAACTCGATGCGAGGGTGAAGGAAATCTGGTACATGGCCCTCATCCGGCCAATGCTCACCTATGGCTGTCCCGTGTGGTTCAACGTGAGTTCAAGCTTGATGCAAAAGATTCGGTTGCTTGAGAGGGCTTGTCTTAGGGATTGCCTCAGCCTTTATAGAACTCCAGAGTCCCAGTACAAGTCTTATACAACAGGGCACTATTTCCTGAACTATTTCCTGCTGAAGTTGACTCGAGGTCATACCGCCAGAGCGATGAACTCGGTCACTAACCTGATCTCTGGGGCTTACTACCCCAATACACAATACCACGAAAGGGTACGCCACAACGGCTTCGGCCCCCCAGAAGCTTTTCCCCATTTAAACAAGAACAGACTGTTACAAGATATAAATGCGGTGCAGCTCATCTTCCATATCGCCCGTTCAACTGTGGACGGGCGACTCAACCACGACCGCTGCGTCGCACAACGAGCTGAGGAAGGCGTCCTCCGGTTCAGTATGGCGGCATCAAGGCGGGGTGTGCGAGATGTTGCAATGCAGCATCGAAAATTCTGGTGGCCATGGAGTGAAGGAACTCCCTTTAGACCCTGGGAAAGCCCTTTAGACCCTGGGTGGAAAGGGTAATGCGTGTCCCCGCATGGGAGCAGTAGTCGGTCACTGTCTTGCAGCTGAATAGCCGCAACCTATGGCCGTCTTACATAGTTTAGAGTACTTTGTTAAGATAGTTTTTAAGGTGTAAATTTAAAAAAAAAATGACCAATATGTACAATCACGCAGCATAACAAGAAATGTGAGGATGAATCCAGTCGATTACGTCAAAGCACTATACGCAAATGCATCACCAAAAGAGCAGCAGAGGCATTGGTAAAAGTGTACAAGGATGATTTAGGGTCTGGGCTTAGTAATGAGTTGGTCCAATTTGCATCTTTGATCGACTTAAGCAAAAATGTTGATTACAGCAAAGACCAATCTAGGGAGCAATTTTCCTCTCCCATTCTTGAAGATCAAAAACGTCGGAGCTTTGTACGCAAACATTGAAATTGCACAGGAATGCACTTGCTGGTGGATACAACGTCTAATTGCACGACAGAGCGCTCATTTTCAAAAATGAAAATTATAAAGAATAGACTACCATCCCCGACGGGGTAAAACCGTCTATCAAAGCTGTCCCTACTCAACATTGTTGTCCCCAGGCCTCCGGACCTTTAAGTCCGACCTTGCAATGGATACACGTATATACGTATGCCAATATATGATGTTAAGCGAATGCACAGACATCATGCACTGTGACCCTAATGGCCACTTCGTTCAGTTTCGTTAGGTTCGTTAACTTTTGCGTTCATAAGTGGAAGCGATTTGAATCACTCTCTACGTACGTAAAAGTCAACTGGCATGGGAATTTTGTCAAATTTCCGGAAGACATTGCGGGCATTTTGAATATTGACGATGCTTTCGGATACTTTTTGTCACATTCATGCGCCCAGCTGCGGCTCGGCAAGGACAACTTAGTTTTGCTCGGAAACTTGCAAAGAACCATTTCTGTTTCTATCATTGCAAGCAAATTAAAAAAAAAACGAAATCATGACAAGCTTGAATTTACATACGTCCATTGTAGTTAAGGGAGTGAAAAGGTGAACTCAGCTAGTGACAAATCAACATTTTTGAATGACGCCTAGCTTGACCACGTTCGCACACCCAATCCCAATGAATGACGATAACGGTCTTTGACGCTAGAATCGTTTGCTGCATAGTGAACATGTATACAGCAAAAAGAGGCAGAAAGAGACAAGATGTCTCTCTAAAAACCAGATCTGCTTTAGCGTCTGCGCATAACCAGTCCACGATTTAACTGAAAACTGCCTCGTTTACGGCCTCTTTTGCATTAATGAGCAGTATGACGACCCTTCTGGCCGCTCAAGAAGTCTAATCGGGTCTCACCTCAAATGATTTAGTGTCTACGACGAAATTCAGCACATGGATAGTCACGTTCCGGCTTAAAACGGTCTTGCTTGTAGTCCACATCTGAGCCACCATGCTTCTCTTAAGGGCACTCATTGGCTAAGCAATCGCCAGCATCGAAAACGTTACGAAAAACTACCATCACAGCAATCAACGTCGTCTCTTGTCAAAGTAAAGTTATGTGCAGAAACACACCTCATCCCCAACGCCGGAGAACTTAAGATCCCCTCGAACATATGGTGGATTCTATGAGACAGTCACATTGAAACACTGCTCCCGTTGCAGACAAACCGGTTTCCGGTGAGCATGCATGTCCCAGTTACGTCAGACGCAACTATCTGACCCTCTGGGAGCAGTCAGTACACGTATCACCATAGTCCCCGTGATCCGAGCACAGCTTATCGACGTACCAACAAAAGCATGCACGCCACACACCACACAGCACACAGCACACACACACAATTTGGCCTCACCGATGGCTCTCTAAATCGGGAAGTGAGCAAAGCTAATAATAGCCCCTTGTCACTGCAACTCGTGTTCTCCAACGAGCGCCAAATGTATCTTCGGCTGTGTGCTGCTGCGCTACCAAGCTGTCGACCTCTCAGCAACAATGTATCTGGACGCTGAAAGCTCCCATCGAGACATGCGCGTCTTTGACACCCCCGCCAGCGTCGCAGGCGCCCCTTCGACGACCTACTCAAAACAAAGAGACGCACACATACGCGCGCGTACACTCGTGCGAGGCGAGCCCGCATCGCGGCGACTTCATTCACATTTGCCGCCCGTATCTGTGAACGGCTGAGGTTGTTTTCGCTTCGAATCTCGCATTTGTTTTCTTTTCGCTAGTAAAGTATCTAACACGTGCGGCCTGCTAGCAGCGAAATGTATATTCGACGGGTTGTCACCTCGGGAGTCGGGGATTTACGCCGAATCGTGTTGTTACGCCGCCGTGTTTTCGGGCCGAAGTGGACCGGGCAGGGATGGCGACAGGGACAGAGTTACCAGAGTTCAAGCGGTCTTAAATGTGCCTACACGCGCCGCCCCGCCAGAAGCTGACTCATTCATCGCTGCAGCTATTTAGCTCACACTGATGAACCGAACACCGTCGCTGCCGCGCCTCCTCCACCACCGCCGCCGTAGAAGCGAACTTGACGCGTGCATGGGGTCTACGATGACGGCAACGGCAGCGGCGAACGGCGGGTGCTAATATCTCAAAGATAAATGCCTGGGGTCCGAGGAGGGGGAGTGCGCGGAAGGCTGACAGCCTCGCGGTGCCATAAATAAATGAACAGCGCAGCCTTGGAGCGTTCGAAAGCAGGCCACATGCAAACAGATTCGTTTGTTTTGGCTTCAGATACGGGTCTGCGGACGGAGGGATGGAAGGCGCTCGCAGCCGCTTGCTATCGTCTGGCTGACTGAGTGTGCAGGCGAAGGGCAAGACGCCCTCAAGATGATTTAAATGCAACGCGCTCGCTGCACTTGAACGGCAGTCGTGTGCGGGACTCGCTCGAGGTGATGTTGTGGTTTGCTGTTTTCACTTTGACCTTCACTGACGGCGGCGCTCATGTTGACGCCAGAGGAGCTTTGTCATCGGGTATACAAACACGCGTGATGTGTGTTTTTTTGGAGGAAAATAAAAAAGTTCGGTTTCGGCGCATCCGTTCCGGGAGAACGGGCGGAGCTGGCGATGTGAGTCAAGTTCATGGGAATATTTAATGGCGTTTTTTTCCACACTGTGTTCGTTGGTTGGTACGGAGACGCAGACATGGCACAAATACATGGAGTTGCCTGGGAGTTCTCTGGCCGGTCAGTCGGAGGCGTCTGGAGAATTAGCAACATCGATCCGGGATCATTGGTTGGACTGGTTCGTGGAATTCCAGACGAATCGACGAGGAATTCATTGACGGTGGTCGGTCTATAGAGTTTTGTCTGTAGAGCGTGTGAGTGCACTGGTGTGTGGCGAGGGGGTGGAATTCGTCTGATGTGCGCTGGTTGTTTTTTTCTGGGCGCTGCTATGCCAACACATTTATTTGCTTTATGGCCTGGTGTTCCTATTCATTAAGGCTAAGCCGGAAATCCGTCGTTTAAGTGAAATGTATGCGATTCGTGGGCGACGTCTGGGGTGTTTGTGAGTTCTTAAGATGACGCTATGCTCAAACTGGAGAAGCAACATCTGGTCGTGGATGGATGGTTGGCGCTACAGCACGTAGAGGGACGGGGCCAGGCTATTGTTCTCGCACGAATGGAAAGGAACAAAACACTGTATGTCGACTCGAATGGTGAAGTTTGAGAAGCTTTTTGTAAACAGGAGTACTCTTTGAGTACTGTAGAGGTGGGGCCGTGAAAATTATTTTGGTCGTTTCGGACACAAGCGGGTAACGTCAGCAGTGGACCACTAGTGACGTTACCCTACATCCCTACATACACTTACCCTTCACACAGTTCACGCATATCATAACATAGAATAACATAGCACAGAATAAATCCGCCTCGTCTGCAACTGCCACCCGAGAGACAATGTTTTCGATTTCTTTTTGAAGCATTTATGGTCGTACCTATCGCCTACAATGATTCGAACTTTGGAATTTTATACGTTCGATTAAAAATGGCTGACTGCAGAAGGCAGTCACATCTAGGTCAAAGTAGGCAGATTGTGATAATCTTGGAACCAGTTGTCGCTTATGATAAACCGGTTAAGCTGACTAATGCTGACGCTCGTTGAGATTATTGAAATAGTAGGCTCCTAAGCGTAAGTACCCACGACTTGCCAGACCGCTTCGTGAGCAGATGAGGTGATTTGTAGTTTCTACCTCTATGTATGGGACACTCATCCTGCGGGCATACATAGATATTGCAATAACCCAGTGTTCGGTTATGACGCCTATGAGCTTCCTGAGTCTGCTCGTGGCTAGGTTAGGTTAGCTTAAGAAATGGGATTATGATTGTTGGACATTACTTCCATCGAAGTCCTTTCGGCCCATTGTGAATCCGTTCATTTGTGGAGTACACATTCTGTTGTGTTAGCCTACCCTGACACGTGATGACCTTAACCACCCCTGCTCTCTCCGAATCGTAGAACATCGGATATGTCTGCATTCGCTAAGTCCGCAGTCTCTGTGAAGAATCTTTGGTCCATCGAAGCTAGGCAAGGATTCTGGAGATTCTGGAGAGCTGGGCAGATGCAAGGTAAACGGTGGATAGCCTCGGTCTCTTCCTCTTCGCCGCTGCTCCGGCAGAGATGGCTGGATTCCGCATTCCATTTCCGGATCTGTGATCACTCCGACGAGCACCTGGATCGAGTTACGGTCCAACGCCAGAAGCTCCTTTGTTCTGCAGTTATTATGCTCTGGCTACATTGGTCTTAGTGTGTGACAGTCATCTCTTGCGAGCCAAGACATTGTGGCTCTATGACTCTACGTTTTTCATTGTACGTCATTTCAGTATATGTCGTTCATTTGAAGCGTACACAACAATCTTCCTTTTTCACTCAAATATGTCGAACTTTGTGCCTGAAAAAGTGTGACAGTCATCTCTTGCGAGCCAAGACATTGTGGCTCTATGACTCTACGTTTTTCATTGTACGTCATTTCAGTATATGTCGTTCATTTGAAGCGTACACAACAATCTTCCTTTTTCACTCAAATATGTCGAACTTTGTGCCTGAAAAAGTTCGTGCCGTCTTCATTGCTTTAACATGAAGAAAACTGCTGCCGCAAGACATCGTATTTTGGTGGAAGATGGTGAACATGCGCTAGCTGAGCGAACGTGCCAAAAGTGGTTTGATTTTGGCTTGGTAATGCGAAGGTAATGCCCTGTATTTGGTGGGATCAGAAGGAAGTGCTGTATTATGAGCTGCTAAAACCGGGTGAAACCATTAATGGACAACGCTACCGAACACAATTAATCCGTTTGAAGAGACAGGAGCCGAAATATGCGACCAGACACGAGGCAATAATTTTCCATCATGACAACGCTCGGCCCAACGTTGCTATTCCGGTTAAGAACTATTTGAAAAAAAAAGGGGATGAGAAGTTTTACCCACCCGGGTTATAGCCCAGAGCTTGCCCCTTCTGGCTACCATTTCTTCCGGTCGATGCAGAACGCCCTCACTGAAATACGGCTCACATCAGAGCAGAATATCAAAAATTGGCTTGATTCATTCTTGGCTGCCAAGCCGGCGCAGTTCTTTTGGGATGGGATCCACAAATTGTCAGAAAGATGGGAAAAAGTCATAGCTTCAGGTGCAGCAGCCTTGGAAACTCGCGCCGTGTGAACAGGTGCGTTGTCGTGAAGAAGCAGCGAGTTTACCCCGTCTTTTCTTTTTAATTTCCTCCCGCAAATTATGCAAAGTGGAAGCGTAGGATGTGGCGTTGATGGTTTCACCTTTTTTGTTTGTACTCAATGAGCAAGATTCCCTTTGAGTCCCAAAAAACTGTGGCCATGTGCTTCCCGGCAGACGGATTGACTTTGAACTTCTTCGGGGGGTCTGTTCCGTTTTTATGCCACTGCATGGACTCTTGTTTGCTTTCAGGGTCATAGTGGTGGACCCATGTTTCGTCACCAGTAACAAATCGATCCATAACACCGTCCGCGCTCTCTACAGCATGCGATTCTCACTTTTTTCTCAGGCGCTGTGAGCATTCGTGGCACCCACCTTGCACTGACCTTTGAAAGGTTAAGATGGTCATGAAGAATGGTGCGAATGGTGCCAATTGAAAGCTTGGTGATGTCTGCCATCATTTTCACCTTTATTCGGGCATCCTCAAGAACAAGTTTTTCGACTTCTTTGATGCTTTCTCTCTCTTTACAAGCAGTAGCCGGGGCGCCGGAGCGTGGGTCGTCTTCAATGCTCCCTCTGCCTCTCTTGAACTCACTTGACCACTTTGCACAGTTGATACTGAAAGTGCGGAACCCTGGTAAACAGCCACCATCTCTTCATCAATAGTTTTTTGACTTTTTCCTTGCTTAGTGAGAAATTTAATTACAGCGCGATGCTCAATTTTCACCATCATCGTCTCAGTTGCCATTAGAGATTCTGTTTCACTAGAGATAAAACGCGAATTAATAGTCACATTTATATGAAATTTTACATGAATGCACTAAAATATTGGTATTACTACTTACTATATACAACCAACAGCTTAACCCCGATACCGAGAATATATTGAACGCCCCTCGTATTTTCTCATTCAACGTTGTGTGATATAACCACTGGGCCGTTCTTTTACACCGCTATCTATCGCTAGTAATCCTACTAAACTCCCACACGATCATATTCAAATTCAGGTCGAAATTCGGGTTGGCGTATGTTCATTTTTTAGCGAAGTATTTTCCGGAAACATAGAAGTATTGCGCTGAAAACTGAAGAATTATCATTAAAGTTGAAATTTGTATGTTTAACGACTAGATATGAGAAAAAAAAATATTTTTGTATCAGTATCAGTCCTAATTGCAATTTAGTATAATTTACATTTCATAGCGTTTTTCAGAAGTGCTACTTATCACATCAAAAATAAGGGACTAGGGACCTGTATGTCCCTGTTCTGGTTGTGATTTGGTCACAACTCACAATTGTCTGTGATGTGAAAATTGTGATTCTTCCCTTGTGAGGTTTTACCAAGCAAGAGCACACGCCATGGTGAGGTGAATTTGTTTTCATGTCAAACATTTCGCTCTATTTTCACATTGTCCTCTCGATGTGGGATAAGAAAAATATAGAGCCAACTAAAAAATAATCGGAATTCGGAAGAATTTGACGAAAAATGTTTTCTGAAATGCAAAGAATTAAAATTAATAAACATCATCGTCATCATCATCTTCTGACCCGCATGCTCCACTATAGGGGTCGCGGAGGTAAAACACTCACGAGAAATCCCCAGGCAACTCGACTCTAACTCATCAGGAGTTATGACCAAGCCAAATTAAACTTGGTTCAACCACATTGTCCTGCGTCTGCAAGCGGTTGCCTACGTGATGGAATCGCATTCAACGCCCGACTCGGAAGTCGTGACTAAGAGGACATTCGTACCACGTGACCAATCCACCGAAGCATAGCCCTCTCCATTCGAAAAGGTAGCTCCTCAATGTTGAGTTCCTAGCACACTGCAGTGTTTCTCACCCTATCCCGGCCATCCCAACGACAAAACGGTGACTGGACGAGATTTGAAAACCAGATAAAAGCGTACTAACTTTACTTTCACTGAGATTCGAACCGGGGACCCCACAACTAAGAGCAGGCACTAAACCCATTTGGACCCAAATAAAATTGGCGGTGGAAATAATAAAATAATCTTATAAGAAAATATAAAAAATATGTCCTTAAATGGGGACACTGGGTTTAAGCAGTATGATTAAATTCAAAGCATAGTTATTTCACGACACACGGTACATCGTACTGATACCGTCAACTCGATTCGTTAATACTTCGACTCTACCTGGTGTGTCTCGCGGAAAAGCATTGCTCTGAATATGGTCTTCATCACCTTCTTCGCCATCGGTAAGCGCACTCGGTTCTGTATCTTTCGCTTCCGCAAGCCTTATAGCATCAAGTGCTTCTTGAATCCCGCGGTATTCGTTACGACTGCTGAATGTTCGTTTAGCCACAATCACAATTACCTTTCAAAGAGAATAAGAATGTTCCCCCTGGTCCCAACGAACGATGTTCGACTTTCTTCAAAGAATATAATTTTATTTTATAGCAAGCACTACATTCATGTAATTTTTGTAAGAAAATTAGCAGACTCAGTGGAAAAACAAATAAAAATTATTTATTCTATGTTTTCTCTGATCGCTGAAACAACTCCAAATATGCGCTGCTTAAGAAAGGGCTTAAGAAAACCTCAACCACATGCGGCCCCAATTCGGAAAAATCAATACGAGTGGGCAAAAGAAGATAAAGAGAAAGCGGATCTCTTCGCAGATCATTTGGAAGAAACGTTTAAATCACGCGACGGACAAGCGTTTCCTGGAAACTCCTACGGTTCAAACACAAATAATGAACATTTTTGTATAAGAAATGCTACTTTGACAGAACTTAAGGAAGAATTGAAAAACCTCAAGCCTAATTAACGCCGCGTTTAGATTAGAACATGTCCCTAGTCAGTGGAAAGTGGCGGAAATAATAATGGTGCCGAAACCGGGTAAGCCCCCAACAGACAAAAAGTCCACTAATCACCAGTTCGGTTTTAGACAAGGTTTGGCACGAAGGTTTGAAACACAAGCTTCGACAGTTCCTCCCGAGAAGATTTTACACAATTTTATCGAATTATCTAACTGATAGAATCTTCCGTGTGAAATATGGGAAAGAATACTCCCTATTTAAGCCTACACAAGCTGGAGTACCACAAGGAAGTGTCCTTGGTCCCCTCCTTTACTTACTTTATAGCAGCGATATACCGCAGGACGTAGGCACCGTGCTAGGCACATTTGCTGACGACACCGCCATTTTAGTAACTGCCAAAACGGTCGAAGAATCAACCAGAAAATTACAATGTGCTCTAGACCGGATACACGAATGGACGAACACTCAGCGAATTGAGCTTAACGAAACTAAATCCGTTCATATAAATTTTACGTATAAGAACGTGAATAACTTGCCCGTTTTTATAAATAACATTCAAATACCCTTCGGTAATGAAGCGAAACACCTCGGAATGACTCTCGATGTAAAGCTTAAGTGGAACGAGCATGTCAAAAAGAAACGTGAAGAGCTCCAATTAAGATACAGAGACATGTACTGGCTTATTGGAAAATATTCCAAGCTAAGTATTGACAACAAATTGCTTATATACAAGCAAGTGCTAAGATCCGTCTGAACGTATGGTATACAACTATGGGGTTGTACCAAAGAAAGTAATAGAAACATACTACAAACATTTCAAAATAAAGTACTAAGGGCCATCGCCAACGCAACCTGGTCTTGGAATTCCATCAGTCCATGATGAAATTACGAATTTTGCTCCTAAGCATAAGCGTCGTCTGGAAGAGCACATAAATTCTGCTGTCCTTCCAATTCTCGACGAAACCAACGCTTTCCGCCGTCTTCAAAGGACTAAACCCCTTGACCTAGCACGGTCAATTCAAACCGCGCTTAGCTGCGGTGATAGCAAGAACGAGAAGAAGAATCAAATGGCAACGAAAGAAGGAAGAAAACACAGATTACTAAGCATTTTAAGGCATTCCTTCAGGTGTCCTCGTTTGGGCACTGCAGACGTATATGGGTTAACCAACGGCGCCATCGTGTCGTCTTCAACTTACGTCCACAATGTACTAGGATCCGAAAGGGAACTTACCAACTTTATTACATCATATTGTAGTGTAGTATTTTATTTAACATCAAAAATTGCATCGACTGTTAATAAATTTATTTAATATTTTAATTAATATTTATTTAATTTTATATATTTAATTATTAATATAAAAACATTAAAAAAAATATTAATTTTTTGAATTTTCAGCTAAAATTCTTTGTTTTCACTAGTGCCCTTCCACTAATTCAATCAGTTAAACTATTTATATTTTATTTGTTTACTAGCTGACCCGTGGCCACTTGCGATGGAATTGTCTTGTCTGGTTTGTTTAAGACTTCTCTGTACACGATGTTTGTTGTTCTGCTTTTGTCTAGGGCAAAATGTATTGGTTGTCTGGAGTTCCAACTCGAGATAAGTAAACACATAACTGCCCGTGGGAAAAACATTCCTTTCTCAAGTCAATGTCCATCAGAGAGAATGTTTGACCCTGGGACTTATTAATCGTGAAGGCAGATGAAACTTTTACTGGGAACTGCAGCCTTTTGAACAACATTGTCAAGTCCGCCGGAATCATGGGTATCCTCGGAATATAAGCAAGTCGTCCCACTGCTGGCCCCGTGATGATTTTATTGTCCCGCAACTCCAACATGTGCCATCACACATGTTGCGGATGCTCAAGTTTTTGAACAGCATGAATGCCGATTCTTAACTTAAGATCGTGAGGTGGCAGGCCAGAGGGGCTCACAGAATTTAAAAAAAAAAAAACTTTGAGAATTGTGCACTATGTCCTCAATATTACACACCGATTTATATTGTTTAATTGGACCGGGGATTTGCTGTATAATCAAATTATTTATTTCAGTCACTGTTTCGTTTCTGGGTGACACTATTGTCCTTGCAGAAAACCAGTGATAATTTTTTTCCAATAAATTTCCAAGACTGGGATACATTGCGTCTATGACATATTCTAATCCATGAACTACGTGGCCCAATCTATCGTCAAGTCCACTTTCAGCGTTACTGCTGTTAGTGCTATGAGGGGTGGATAAATAATAAACTCTCCAAGTTTGAGTAGTCGTTAAGGAAAGTGAGTGTCGTAGTTGTCACTCAAATGGGCTCTCTTATTTATTCGCAAAGCTAGAGTTTTAACGGAAGAGTTTTAACATCAGCGCGTGATCCTTTTGTTATTCCAGGCAGTGTTTGCCGAAAATCGCCCGCAAAAACAAAAGTAGCACCGCCCATGACAGAATCTGAGTTTCTGAGGTCTTGGAGCGTTCGGTTTACTGCTTCAACATGCGCTCTATGACTCATGGCACATTTATCAATGATGCATCTTGTAAAAGTTTGCCAATCGGTCCATTTTAACGTATGGAACATACGGATTGTTCTAGTAAAGATACTGTCAGTGGGAGCTTGAAGGTGGAGTGCGCTGTTTTTCCATCATTTAGTAGTCATTTAGCATTCTTTCCGGATTGTCTTACTTTTGCCAATACCAAATTTGCTAGAAATGTCTTTCCAAGACTCCTGGTGCGTCCAGAAAAAATTGTTTTCCCCTGTTATTTAACACAGTGTATAATAAATCAAAATAAAACCATAATTTTGCCTTTCATAAAATTTCCGTTGCCAAAAGTTGACAACTCATTGTTGTCGTTGTTGACAAGTTGTTGTTGTTGACAACTCCCTCCTTGGACATTGAGAAATCGAGGCTTCTCTCAAAGTGTTTTCCCATTGGTTGTCCTTTTCTAAAAAACCTTTGTCTCGGCAAGCAGCTTGCTACGATTCCTTGACAATTCCACTCACAGTTTTTAAGTCCGCGAATGAGGTCGGACCATGTACGTGGTGAAGCTGAGGTAGAAACTCTGCCTGAGAAGGATGGACACTGTATGCTCTTCCCAAAGCAGTATCTTTTTTTATTCCGGAATGCCCACGGACATTTTCACAACGCTTGCTTCGTGAAAATTTGTTCTTAGCCCACGTATAATACTGGGGAACTTCGTGATATACGAGGGGCGTTCAATATATTCTCGGTATCGGGGTGAAGCTGAGGTTGTATATATAAATTGACTTATTTATCAAGTAATACCAATATTTTAGTGCATTCATGTAAAATTTCATATAAATGTGACTATTAATTCGCGTTGTATCTCTAGTTAAACGGAATTATAATGGCAACTGAAAATTGAGCATCGCGCTGTAATTAAATTTCTCACTAAGCAAGGAAAAAGTCCAAAGAATATTCATGAGGAGATGGTGGCTGTTTACCAGGGTCCCGCCGTCAAGTGAGTTCAAGAGAGGCAAAGAGAGCATTGAAGACGACCCCCGCTCCGGCGCCGGGGGAAAGCATCAAAGAAGTCGAAAAACTTGTTCTTGAGGATGCCCGAATAAAGGTGAAAATGATGGCAGAGATCACCAAGCTTTCAATTGGTACCATTTACACCATTCTTCATGACCATCTTAACCTTTGAAAGGTCAGTGCAAGGTGGGTGCCACGAATGCTCACAGCGCCTCAGAAAAAAGTGAGAATCGCATGCTGTAGAGAGCGCGGACGGTGTTATGGATCGAATTGTTACTGGTGACGAAACATGGGTCCACCACTATGACCCTGAAAGCAAACAAGAGTCCATGCAGTGGCATAAAAAAGGAACAGACCCCCCGAAGAAGTTCAAAGTCACTCCGTCTGCCGGGAAGCTCATGGCCACAGTTTTTTGGGACTCAAAGGGAATCTTGCTCATTGAGTACAAAAAAAAGGTGAAACCATCAACGCCACATCCTACGCTTCCACTTTGCATAATTTGCGGGAGGAAATTAAAAGGAAAAGACGGGATAAACTCGCAGCGGGTGTGTTGCTTCTTCATGACAACGCTCCTGTCCACACGGCGCGAGTTTCCAAGGCTGCTGCGCCAGATTGTGGTTTCGAAGAAATCGAACACCCACCCCATAGTCCAGACCTTGCCCCTAGTGATTATTTCCTGTTTCCGGATTTGAAAAAATGTCTTCGTGGAAAACGATTTTCGGATGATGAAGAATTCAAGTCGGCAATAAATGGGTATTTTGCAGAGGAAGAGGAATATTATCTTTTTGAGGGTTCAAAAAAGCTTATCTCAAGATGTAACAAATGCATTGATGTTAGGGGAGATTATATTGAAAAATAAAAACAATTTAAATTGAATTCGCATTTTCCTTCATATCGATACCGAGAATATATTGAACGCCCCTCGTAGCAGTATTTTAGCAAATTTGTGCGAGTTGCACAAACCAAAAAATGCTGTCAGAGTTGTTTTTTGGTGGATTTTCCACTATCCGTTGAAAAGTGCACTCCTTGGCTATTTTCTAAATGTCCGGCAAACTGCACAACGGTGGGGTGTCGATCTCATCATGACTATTTCTGACACCAAACGTTGCCTGATCTGACCCTTCGTTGATAAATTTACAAATATATTTTACAGCTTGAACAGAATGGCAGTATTCCACGCTAATGTGGGTGTTAAACCTTCTACACAGATTTGGAGAGTACGGGACGATCCATATGATCCTATAGTAACTGTCCTTCCACGAATATTCAAGCTACCTATTCGACCGCCATTGTCAACGTTTCGGCGTCGATAAACAGAATATCCATCCAAAGTAGCGATTCTAAATATGAACTATTTTTCTTGTTTATATTCGGCAAAAATCTATCTCTGTCATTCTCTCTGTATGGTATCTACAACTTCACCATTAAATTTTCCAATGATAAAGATTTTATTCTCTTTTTCCTCTAGAGGCACTCACTTCAGTACAAAAAAACAGTGCGCACGCACTCTATTGAAACGCTCGCTGCTAAAACCACCCTGATCGCCACTGCCGCACGAAAAAGAAAATCGTGGCGATGCATGCTTTGATTGATTGCTTTTAGTGAATTGATTGACAAATATTGCTATTTCACATTGAAATATATTAAAGGGTGATTTTTAGCTATTATCTTTTTGGCAACACTGGTTTAAACAGCTGACGCACGTTTCGTGTTTTGTTTCACTGTCAAACATCTTCAGTTTGGTCTATAATTTAACCATGAATCGTCTTACAAACGAACAACGCTTGCAAGTTATTGAATTTTATTATCAAAATGCGTGCTCTGTTAAGGAAGGTCATCGCGCGCTTCTTCCATTTTATGGTCAGTTTAAGACGAAGCTCATTTTTGGCTCAATGGGTACGTACATAAGCAGAATTGTCGATTTTGGAGTGAATATCAGCCAGAAGCATTGCAAGAGCTACCAATGCATCCAGAAAAAATCACAGTTTGGTGCGGTTTATGGGCTGGTGGCATCATTGGACCGTACTTCAAAGATGATGCGAATCGTAACGTAACTGTGAATGGTGAGCGCTACCGTGAGATGGTATCCAACTTTTTTTTGCCCAAAATGCAAGTGCTTGACTTGCATGACATGTGGTTTCAACAAGACGGTGCCACATGCCACACAGCACGCGCAACAATGGACTTATTGAGAGGCGAGTTCGGTGAACATTTTATTTCACGTTCGGGACCGGTCAATTGGCCGCCTAGATCGTGCGATTTAACGCCTTTAGACTAGTTTTTGAGGGGCTATGTTAAGGCTCATGTCTATACAGACAAGCCCGCTTCAAAATTGGCCAAAATTGGATGGACCATTTGAGGCGCAGTCAAGGTCAACATTTGCATGAAATAATCTTCAAACATTAAATTATATTTACCGTACTATCGATTCAAATAAAGACTTCATGCATTTTTCTGAATTTTATGTGTTTTTTTTTTTTGAAAGACTTTAGTATAGCTTTTAAAAAATCACCCTTTATTAATCACAATCATGACACGCAGAAATAAAGTAACCCCTAGTGGAAGAATTTTCAAAATTGGTGAAGTAGTTCCAGAGAGTAATGCCTCTTTATATAGTAGTGTGGATATAAAAATTGAGCTTAAAATGTTCGTCGCCGATTCACGCCTTACCACATTTACCGATATTAGCCAAACTTTTACAAGTCTTTGGCACTGGTCTATATATGGTTTGTATGAAGTTTGTGTGTGCCTGAAAAAACACATGAATTTCAGTACATTTAGGGTTTTTTTTCTACACATAGAGAACATTTTAAAGTCAAACGAGGTTTGTGAAAATTCGTTAAGTATTTTACAGTTGCGGCATTGACATCCGTCATACATCCAACATTCATACACACACAGTACTCGATGGATACAATAATCAAGGATCATCATAACAACAAAACTTGTAACCCTCCTGATGACATAAACGCATTATCAATAGATCATATCAACAAAGACAGTCTTTTAACCCTACTAATGATACAAATGCATCAATAGATCATGACAGCGAAGACCAGCATTCAACCGCATTGATGACACAAACGCATCGTCATCAACAAAGATCCGATTTTAGCCTTGTTGATGACAACTTTGAAAATTGCCAAATTTGTCCAACAGTCCCAACTAACGGAGGATCAGTTTTTCATCAAACCTTCAGAGACGCTCACCTGCCATCCGACTCCCCCCCACCATGATGTCAATGTTATAAAATAAAGTTTAATATTTAAAAAATTCAAAAGGTGTTTTAATTCGCCAAGGGGTTAGGGCAAATATATTTTTTTCTTCGAAACGTTACGCTCGGCACTGCATACATATTTGAAGACTAATGAAATTAATTCTGTGTACAATGGTTTAAATGTATTGAAGATTTTTTCGAGAGTCAAAAGAAAAAAATCGCTCATCAGTCTTGTACATACCACAGTCTATTTTAAATATTAACTAGATTTCGTACCCGGCTTTGCCCGTGTTTGTTTCTTCAACCGGTACTTTACCTGTAGTGAAAATATAGTTTTTTCAAAATATCCTGAAGAAATGTGATTAAAATAGTAAAACGCCAAGAAAATTAAACTTTCCATTTTTTTTTATTATAAAACTTGTTCGTAGACTACATTTTTTGTTTCAGAAACATCATCAGCCCTGGATCCTTTGCCCTCGACATTGAAACGTACAATTGGCCGTGTGAGAAGCATGCACTTGACAAGTCCAGTCCTGTTACCATTAGCCTTGCGACTTATTAATGGTTATGGCGAACAGGAAACTATGCACTGAAGACGATTTTGAATAAATGTTTAGTCCGCACTTTTTAATTTAAAACAATAATAAGACTGCTCGAACCAGAACTCAGAGAAGAATTTGAATATTCTTTTGTCATTGATTTTTTTTTTTGTAATTTTGTTTTTATTGTATGAAATGTAACTTACATGCTAGACAAAATAAATTAAAACTAGCTAAACTGACTTCACAATTCATAAATTGTTCTTAACACTAACCTACTGACCCTATGCGGGTACTCTAAGCTAATCTAATCAAAAATTATAAATGTGCCTTTCGGCTTAATCTACATTTTTTTTTAGTCTTTCCTGACAAACTTGATTCATTTATTATGTGCCAAGAAAACTTATAAACAAACTTGGCTAAACTTAACTTAACTACTTAACCTACCTTATACTAACTTACCCTAACATAAAACTTAGGGCTATCTTAATTATGTCCGTAACAGTACGGACGCGTGCACCAGGGCGTATATGTTATGTATATGCTTAACATATATAATTTATACGCCGTGGTGCACCTTTTTTTTGGTTTTTGTTTTATATATATATCTTTTTTTTTTTCTTATTAACTACCTTAAAACCTATGTAAGCTGGCCACCATGGTCAACTCCCGGGTCGTTTAAAAAGGCCAGCGGTGGCGGAGACTGGTTTTGGTGTAACCACTAGAAAAATTGCCGATCTTTGGCAGACTGCTTTCTATCTCGAGCGGGGATCGCTCGACTGAACCGAAGAAGATCCTCGTGGGTGCGAGCGACATCCGGTTCGTATTGGAGTCGCCTGTCCACTGTTCGGCGTACGACATGGAAGATTACAGGGCATCCGTCTGTATCCTGTATTAGGCCAATCGTGTCTAAATAGAGGAATGCTTCGGGAGGAATAAAGCCGTTAAGGCGCACCCTTTCATAGTACATAATATTGGGGTAGTAAGCCCCGAAGATCAGACTGTTGGAAGAAGTCATAGCTCGTGCAATGTGCCTTCTGCTCAGCTTAATAATAAAATTATCTATCCTGTTCACGTTTGCCTCGTTGTACAGGACTTCGTTAGGATAGTACTTCTTGTACTTCTCCTCATCTTTTCCATCTGGGAAGGACTCACGTTGAACCACAATGGACAACCGTACACCATGATTGGCCTGATAAGAGCCATGTAGCAGATTACCTTCACCCTGGTATCAAGTTGGCTACTGAAAAATAACCTCCTTGCCGCAGCAAAGGCCTTTCTGGCTTTCGTCAGAGCAATATCTATATGTTTGTCAAAATACAGATATTGATCCAGCCAAATGCCAAGATATCTTACTACACTTTTCACAGCTAACGGCTGTCCTTGCGGGTCAACTATGCCGAACTTGCGCCAGTTTAGGCGAGTATCCCGCGAAGCCGTGTACAGCGGGGTCCTGAAAAGGATAGTTTCACACTTCAAGAAGTTGATAACCAACTTCCAGTCGTCGCAAAATCGCTGAATTTTTTCGAAGTCACGTCTTTTGTCATTGATGCCAATGTCTCATTCGCATCCCTACTCATAATGAGTACAATTCGTTGACTGAGTGCATCCATGTTGAAGTTTGAATTATCAAGGTGTGCTGCAGCAAAACGGACGGAAATTACGGTTTTTTCTGAACCATTTACACACAACGTGGAGGGATATCAAGCGATTCATAAAAAAAAAAGTTCTTGGAAATGCCATCTATTTACCTGCGCGAGTTACGGCACATGCCTGCACGCCCATCGCACCCGTCGCCCCTGACCGCCCAACACCAACAACGATCATCTATGGTACGACACCCGCCTGCAGAAGAGAGAAGTAAGTTATTAAGTTAATTAATCACACCCGCCTGCACACCCGACGCCCCTTCATCCTCACACGCCAACGACCACAGCGTTCACCTGTACCATGACACCTGCCGACATGTGTACCAGCAAATATAGCTCGGCAGTGCCCCCGTTGCTCCCTCATCATCAAGCGCATAATCAACTGCAATGTCAGCGTCTGGGACGCATCCGTCCTAAATAAAGTTCATGCCATCACCTCTGCAAAACGAGCCAAAGTGTAAATAAAATTCAATCGAATAAATCAGTTATTGTCAGTCATTACTTGAAGCAAGTTGTTTTTTTTTAAAGCAAACCCGCGTGGATCCCGTAATTCGCGCGATGTTCACTTGTTGTGCAAATTGAAGTCAAACTTCATGAACATTCATCAAATTATGCAATTAGTCTAGCTCTGAAATTTTATCTAAATCGGCTAATCCGTTCAGAAGTTCAATATTCACAATTTCAGCAAAATTGTATGATTTTTAGATAGTTTGGGTATGACAAAATAAGAAAAGTGCGAAAATGTTTATTGTTTACTTTTCGTTCGATTGAGACGTAGAAAAAAATGAATGGTTGCACCAAAGCAAAATATGAAAACTGCGTGTGTATATGTGGAAGTTACAACACACTGGGGATGGGTTGATATCCACGGCTACGCAACTTGAAATGGTTTCATACCGGATTGATGCAACCACCCTTATTTTGAGAATTTTATTCCCTTTTAAAAAGTGCTCGTAACTTCCGAACCGTATGTCGTACCGACTTAAAAGTGTCACATTCAGCATCTAAATTTTAGAATGATTTTTGTTGAAAATTTCGGAGCTCTGCGACGTGTAGTTTCGGAGCCTTTGTCGGTCAGACACACAAACCTTCTGCTTTATAGTTAGGATTATGTTCCTCCACGATTTATGTGCGAAAATAAATAAATGTGTTTATGAATTTTGTATTTTACATGATAACTCGAAGTCTTGATAACTTGATTTTTTTGTGTCAAGTGATGGTTCGGGTTATCTAAGTTCGAATGTATGTGTAAATGTAAAATATTTTAAAAACGAATTTTATTCTGACCTCCCAAGTCTCAGAACCCGGTGGAGTATGTTACTTCATCGTCGACGGTAGTAATTAGTGCTCTTGATCCTACACGGGTCATACCCGTTTCGACAATTACCCGAGTACCCGGGTAATGCGGGTAATATCCCAAGCTGGCGGCAACAATAAAAAATAAAATAATAAAATTATGGATATTAAAATAGTGTGAGATAGAGAACCGGGCCGTTTTGGCCAAATTTTCTTCCTCAGTTCTTCGCAATTGCCAGGAGGAAGTTCTTCCGAAAGAAAATTTGAAGAAAGCCGGGAAATTGGAAAAATCGAGAAATCACACTGCAGTACAAGCATTACGATCAATTGCAAAATTCAATGCGATATTTATGAATTCAATAGAGATCAGAAAATAAGCTTGCGTGTGAAAAGTGAGGTTATTCAATTCGATTGCGAAACATTCATTCCATTTATATTCAAAAGATAATTTTCTTTTAAATGAGTTCAGTGAGAAAAGACTTTATTGTTTTTAAGGGTGATTTATTTACTTGACTAATGCCTCCAATTAGGCGAAGTACACGTCGCGCAATAATGAGTCAGAATGTCCGTGATTATTAAACTTAAGAGGAATGTGCAGAAGGAGGAGACCTTGCGCTGTTCAATCACCTCCTCAAACCTCGACAAAATGCTACTAGAAGACCAGTGGAATTTCGCTGCTTTCGAATACAATTCCGCAATAAACTACAGAGATAGAGTAAGATTTAACGTCAGTTTAACGTCAGCCGGCTACAATCGCAAGAGATTGCCAAATCCTTTTCCGATCGTGTCTCCCTTAACCTCTTAAGAAATCCTACGCCGCCAACATCAAGTATTGAAGATCAGTGGCAGCATTGCCAAAAAGCCATCAGAGATGCCGCCTCTGATGTGCTGGGTTTCAATCCGCCACCACAACGAAACCCCTGGTTTGACAACGAGTGTCGGCAGGCGAATGCAGCCAAGCAAGAAGCATACAAAGCGGCACTGCAAAGAAGGAGCAGAAGAGGAGAGACGAACACCGGCTTCTCAGGAGAAAAAAGAAGGAGCATGAGAAGCGCTAGAGGGATATTATTGCAGGAATGAGGTAAGGAAGTTTTACCAAAAGGTATAGTTAACCGGTCAAGGTTATAAAGTCCGAACCGAAGCCTGTAAGGATGATCAAGGGAACATCGTAGTAGAGTCACAGTCGATGCTGAGGATATGGAGAAACCATTTCTGCAGACTGTATAACGGCGACGAAGAACCAAATTCCGCTGTCAGGCAGAACGAACCATTCAACCCCAATGAAAGGGACGATGAAGATAAACAATTCCGTCCACCCGACCCAGATGAAGTGAGGATTGCCATATCCAAACTAAAATCCAACAAGGCTGCGGGAGCTGACAGCCTACCCGCCGAGCTTTTTAAGGCCGCAGGCGATGATTTGGTAAGGAGCATGCACCAACTCATCTGTAAAATATGGTCGGAGGAAAACATGCCCGATGAATGGAACCTCAGCATAGTCTGCCCGATCCATAAAAAAGGAGACCCTCTGAACTGCGCCAACTACAGAGGCATCAGTCTCCTAAGTATTGCATATAAAATCTTATCTGCCGTACTGTGTGAACGCCTAAAGCCATTCGTCAAGAACCTGGTCGGTCCATACCAGTGTGGCTTTAGGCCAGGAAAATCCACCATCGACCAAATATTCACACTGCGGCAGATTTAGGAGAAAACCCAGGAGCAACAAATCGATACCCACCACCTTTTTATCGATTTTAAGGCCGCGTATGATAGCATTTATAGAGACGAGCTATACAGAGCAATGTCTAGTTTTGGCATCCCTACCAAACTCGTCCGTTTGTGTAGGATGACGATGGAGAATGCACGCTGCTCCATCAAGGTCGGTAAAGACCTAACCGAGACCTTTGATGTCAAAAAAGGATTCAGACAAGGCGACGCGCTGTCATGCGACTTTTTCAACATCGTTCTTGAAAGAATTGTTCAAAACTCGAACGCCAACACCAGAGGAACAATCTTTCAGAAGTCCGTCCAACTACTCGCATATGCCGACGATATTGACATTATCGGAAGAACACAGCGTGATGTCAATGGCGCTTTTGTGGGTATTGCAACGGAGGCCGCGAAGATGGGTTTAGCGGTAAACGAGGGTAAGACCAAGTATATGCTGTCAACGAGAAAGGACACCCAACACCGACGTCTCGGTCAGAACGTCACAGCAGACAGATATAACTTTGAGGTAGTTAAAAACTTCGTCTACCTAGGCACCGCTATCAATTCAGACAACGACACCAGCGCTGAAATCAAACGAAGAATAACTCTTGCCCTCTTGCTCTTGCCAATCGCGACAAAATTGAGGTGGCTAGGTCATGTAGAGCGGATGGAAACCTATGCTCCGGCCCGAAAAGTCTTCGAATCCACCCCCGAGGGACGGCGCAGTAGAGGAAGACCGCGACTCAGGTGGCGCACGCAAGTGGAAAGGGACCTCAACCAACTATACGTGCCAAACTGGAGGCAGCTAGCTAAAGATCGGGCTGGCTGGAGACGCTTGTTGGTTGAGGCCCAGGTCCACCTCGGACTGTAGCGCCACCTTAAGTAAGATAGAGACAGATTGTCTGTTTCAAAGCATTGCAATGCATTGAAGTTTCATGATTCGATAAGCGACGAATACGGACGTCGATTGCTTGAACTTCATTATTCAAAGTCGCTGGAGATCGCATTCGTGAAAATCCGGTGATAGGGTGCCCGACGAGCATGAAGCGACCAGGAACTTCGCCGCATAATTTACAGCTGAAGGTGGGATCTATTGGATCTATAACTTATTCGTGCGGTTTGCTAAGAGATGGTGTATGTATTATTCCATTGGAACATGCTTTGGATAGCTACTGTCATTGTACGTCATTTCAGTTTGAAACGTAAACAACGATAATTTTTTTTAATCAAATATGTATAAGGGGATGTTTTTGCGGGGAGTTCTTCTTCATTACTCTGTACTTGGTGGGATCAGACGGGTGTTCTGTATTATGAGCTGCTAAAACCGGGTGAAACCAACAATGGACAACACTACCGAACACAATTAATCCGTTTGAAGAGAGCAGTAGCCGAAAAACGCCCGAAATATGCGACCAGACACGAGGCAAGAATTTTCCATCATGACAACGCTCGGCACCACGTTGCTATTCCGGTTAAGAACTATTTGAAAAAAAGGGATAGGAAGTTTTACCCCATCCGCCTTATAGCCCAGACCTTGCTCCTTCTGGCTACCATTTGTTCCGGTCGATGCAGAACGCCCTCACTGAAATACGGTTCACACCAGAGCAGAATATCAAAAATTGGATTGATTCATTCTTGGCTGCCAAGCCGGCACAGTTCTTTTGGAATAGGATCCACAAATTGCCAGAAAGGTGGGAAAAAGTCACAGCTTCAAATGGGCAGTACTTTGAATATTACTGTTGTACATCTTTTTCGTAAATAAACGTAAAAATTTTGGAAAAACCGCACAAGTTATAGACCCAATATCATAATCTTATCATCAAATATTTGTACGTATTTGAATTCATTGTAAGTAGTAGATTAGTTCACACAAGCATACAGGTACCCGGTGTTTTGGTACCCCAGTAATACCCGGGAATGTGGGTACCCGGACTTGCTTTTCATGAGATACCAGGGAGCTTTCAAAATAGCTCGTATAACATTATCTTGAAAGGACAAATCCCCTGTTACTTGCTTTGGTGCAACCCCAATATTGTATCATACAAGTCCATATAGGCTTCAGTACTTGCTTGTATACAAGCAATTTGTTGTACATGCTTAACTTGGAGTGCCTTCGAAGAAGGTGTTCAAGCTCATCGCGTTTCTTTTTCACGTGGGCCTTCCACTTGGGTTTCGTGTCCAGAGTGATATCAAGATATTTAGCTTCGTTAGCCTACGGTACAGAATAAATGAAGATTGGTAGATTTTTCTGCATTTCTGTAAGTAAAATTGATATGCGTTGATTTAATCTCACTGGGAGCAATGCGTCAATGTTTTGTCCACCCACAGGTATTGTCTAAGTCTCGTTGAAGTCTTTCAGTTGAGCACTCAACTGAACTACCCGTTGCCAGGATAGCTGTGTCATTCACAAGGGTACCCTCCGTTTGAGGTATGTCTCTGCTGCACAACAAAAATAATGTAGGACCATGAACACTCCCTTGCGGAACTCCAGTCCCGTGTTTAACTCTAAATATCCTATTATCGAGATAGGATTTAATGATCTCATATAAGCTTCTCAGGATAAGCTTGCGTAGCTTGTATTTCAGGCCTTCATGCCAGACCTTGTCGAAGGCTTGGAAAACGTCATCTAGAGCTCCTTCAATTTCATTTGTTATTCGGTATACCTAGTCAACTGCCGAATGTTTCGCTCGAAAACCAAATTGATGGCCGTTCGCGTCTTAGCATAAGTTTTTCAAATAGTTTAACAACGATATGGGTCGGTACGACTTTTTATGGCTTATCTGTTTGCCCGGTTTTGGGACCAGTATCAATTCCGTAGCCTTCCAGGAAAATAGAGTATTTAATTAGCGTATTTTTTGTTTACTAAATCATAGCCAGGTTCCTCGAGTTCGGTTAGCAACACACATTCTATTCTAGAAGTCCTACTTGGATCATCACCCAACATTTGTCCGTCACAAGGCTGAAAAGTTTTGTCCAAATATTCGGCAAAAAGATCCTTTGTTTGTTGATCCATTGTTTTCCGTGATTGGCGCTGAGTGCATTTTTGGCTTTTACTGCTTGCCGGAGTAAGTAGTTTGCACTTTTTTCATTCGTTAGCCCTTCAAGATATGTCGATATCTAATGGCTTTCAAAATCTTGTAACTAATGATGTAACTTTTGTCACCCGAGATGTAAATTATCGATCTTTAACAATTGCAAGGAATTGTAATTGGAAAACCACACAGACATTGATGGATTCCCAAAGATTTAAGCTTGTTTATAAGCAAAGAGTGATGTACTTTATGGCTTTGAAGAGATCGGTGTAAATGATTTTCTAAATTGTCATAAATGTAGTTCAAAAATAATGAAAAATGAGTAGTACATAACCTGCCCTGCATACAGTCATGCTGGTTGTGAGAAATAATTTCTTTTGCAACGACGTATGATTTTTACGAATAATTAAGGTACATATAAAAGCTTTGATATTGGTAGATTGCTTTCTAGTTTTTGTCTTAAATCGCTTTTGTGTATTTGCGTTAGAAAAGAATTATTATTGTTCAGAGTATATTCCACAGCGACCTTTAGATCTATTGTGTCCCTTGTTCATACGTTTGCCTTCATATGAGCTCTCCTCCCATACAGCTCTTTGCAGAGTTGTATTAAGTGTTATTGACTCCTGTTGCGCGAAGGTGGAAGAGGTTTAGAGTGTTCTCTTTAACCCAGTTTCTTTAATGAATCTGAGAATGAGAGCTGGTTCTAGGGCATCCTCCGCTATTAGGTGCTTGCCCAGTTATCATTGTCTTTTATGAGCTACTGCCTCACAAAATCCCAGTATATGTCCGAGAATTTAGATAGATTCTCCGCAGAATCTGCAGAGACCTTCTTCTAACAGTCCTTGTTTCCTTGATGCTCCCTGAGTCTACAGTGCCCTGTTAGGAAGCCTGTTAGGATACGGCGGTTGTTCATCCTGATACATACCTCAAGCCCCTTTCGGTTGTGTTGACCCAAGAGTTTCTTGGCCTGCTTCATGGCCTGAGCGTTGTTCCAGGTATCTGCCCGGTTCCTTCTGTCTAGTTCCCTGAGCTCTTTCCTGAGGACCTGGTCTCCTACAGCGCAGAATGAATCAGGGCCTGTAAAGGGTTCCGATGCGCCCTTCCTAGCTAGGGAGTCGGCTATTTCATTGTCTTCTATCCCTCTATGCCCAGGTATCCAGCAGAGTTTTAATCTGTTACTCCGGCTCAGCTCTTTAAGTTTCTGCAAAGTCCAGTGCCAGCATAGCGGCGCAGCTATCCGACATTATTGGTATGTCGCAGTTGGTGCAGTTCCTGTCGAGATCGATTTGAGCGCATCGGTCTATGGCATAGACTTCTGCTTGAAAGATACTTGTGAGATGGGTTCGTAGTACTTTGTCCGGGGTCCAAATACTCCCGCCCCTGTTCCTTCATCAGTTCTTGATCCATCTGTACACCATTTTACCATATTCTTGCTCAGTCTGTGGGCTAGACTATAATAGTAAACTCCTATTGGACATTTAATTTCCTAATCGCGTCATTCTTCGGCATGGCCAGGAGTGGTAGCTTCTAGACTAGATTATCTTGATGTAATGCACCCGTCTTTTGCTATCCCTTCTTTTTCCATTCTCACCATTGTTTTGTTTGCACTTTCTGCAACCACCAGAATCAATGGAGTCAGTTCCAATAGCACCTAAATGGCGGCAGTTGTAATACAGAGGCAAATACAACCTTTGAACTGGATGGCGAAGTTGTTTAAGTGCCTGCCCTGGTTAGTGGGGCTCCCGGTTCGAATCCCAAAGCAAAGTTAATACGCTTTTATCTGGTTTTCAAATCGGGCCAAGTCACCATTTGCCGTTTGGATTAAATAAACGGCAACTGTCATTGAAGTGGTCGATCAGTGGTAGTAGCCTGACTGTGGGTATCACAATGGACCAACATGGTCCAAGTGCGCTGGTGAATTCTCTAGCAGCCCCTTTCCCTACCGCTACCTACCTTTGAACTTTATTGAGTGGCTCTCTTCTACTAGCTGGGTTGGTTCTTTTGGACAATGGTATTGCTCCATGTGTAATTGTTGGTCTAACAATAGCTATGTACATCCATCTTAGGATGATTGGACTGCATTCCCAGGATTTGCCCGCCACGATCGGGCAAATCATTAAAGCAGACGCTGCTTTCCTGGTTATCTCTTTTGTTTGCTTTTTCCAGGTGACATTTCTGTCCAAGATTCAAATATTTAAGTTCATTTACTGGAGCCAGTGTTATGCCCGAAGTTTTAGTCGTTCCAGTTTTCCTAGAAAAGAATTCTTCCGTTCATACAAAAATTGATTGATTGAAAATAATTTTGAGTAATAAAACATTCAATTATATGGACCGTACTGTCGATTCAAGTAAAGATTTCATGTATTTTTCTCAATTTTATGTGTTTTTTTTTAAAAAACTTTCCCTTTTTTTAAAAATTCACCCTTTATTATTTTGATTATGGTCGCATGTCGATAGATAGATTGCATGTCCATCGGGAACTCCCTTAGACTGAGAGTGCATTTTCCTTAAGTGCATTAGTCCAGAGCAGGAAGATGAGTAAGTCCAACCCTGCTTGCGGCAAGCTTTTGATAGATCCCCTTGTGTAGACGGCGGTTGACCTTTGTGCTTTGTTGATTATGTTGTATATCTTTTTGTGTTGCTAGTGGTCCACCAGACTAGGGTACCATAAATTATAATGGATCTGATGACTGTGTACATCCATTGAATGGTGTACGGTTGCAAGCCCCATCTAGGGGCTAGGGGGCAGTAAATATCGAAGGAGTTTATATTCAGACCATTCCGTCTGGCCCACGAGGAAAGTTCCTTCGATGCAGATGTTATGGAATCTGTTGGTAGGAAATAGGTTTTATCAGGATAGCTAGGTTATCAGCATTTGCTATGTTCTTTGCCTCCATGAAGATTTTAAGGGGTTTGTTAACTGTACGTTTTTCTATTAGTACACACACCAAACAAAACAAAATGTAACAAAACAAAATGTTTTGTTTTCTTTTTTTTTTTAATGAAAGTAATATGGGTGGCGCTACAGCCAGGACCTAGCTTCTCAGCAACCACTCGTGTTCTGCGTGCTATTGTTCTCTCACGAGTGGAACGGACCTAGAGTTTTCTGCCGACTCCGAACGGCCAATTTGAGAAGTCTTGTCTAGACAGTTGCACCTTTTGAGCGAAGTGAGATGACCCGAAAGAGGTGGGGCCGTGAAAAGTATTTTGCTCATTCGAGCATGGGATTCGAACCTAGACAACGTAGGAGCCTATGTGCGAAGGGGTCGACACTCCAACCCACAACGTCACGGACTTGCTGAAATAAACCAGACTCGAAATTGCGACATGCTTTAAGTGTTGTTCCACATGTGGTCAGACTCAGACGATGAAGTGCCAATCTTAAGAACAATTTTAGAGGCAACTGAGGAAAGGAACGCCAATAGCAGATGCATAGAATAGTTGA
The DNA here is from genome assembly GCA_905231855.2 of Eristalis tenax. Classification (NCBI taxonomy): domain Eukaryota; kingdom Metazoa; phylum Arthropoda; class Insecta; order Diptera; family Syrphidae; genus Eristalis; species Eristalis tenax. The sequence goes on along the minus strand of HG993124.1, from coordinate 108,894,192 downwards.
TGCATAGAAAATCCTAAGAAGTTATCCTGAAAAATTTAAAAATTTCTCCAGAATGCGAATCGAGCATAAAAGCAACGGAACCAACGGCAACGAAACATGTTTTTCTGTTTTGCTGTTTGCTTCGTTTCATTTGGTGTATGTTGCGCCATAAAGAAGAAAACAATTATCTCCAACGAAGCTGGCTCGCTGCATTCGGTATGTTGCTTGTACGCTATGGCATGTATACTCGACAATCCCCACAAAAACGCGTGTTTTGTTCCGCTTCCTTTGGCGTGCGTGGTCTCATAAGAAACAATGTTCTCTTGTTTCACGAAACAAAACAAAAAAAAAACTCGCTTTGCTTTATCCGGTGTGTTTACAGCCTAAGCGCTCTGTGACGAAAACTCCCTCCGGGGTACTAGGGCCCCCTGTAGCTTATTGGGATATATTACAGATTCCTAGCTTTAAGACTTCCCGTGCTGTGTACGGGAACAATCGGATGGTGTACACCCATGAAGTACCTTCAGTGTCCAGGAAAGTCGTTTCTGTGAAGTTGGTTCTGTTTCTATTGATTAGCCTCTCAATATCGAGAGATCTCGTGGCATCCTCAGACTTTACGGCCCAGAGGCTTCAAACGGCTTTGACAGATCCTCGAAAGAACAGAATGGCATAGCGGGCAGATGTGTAGGGATTTTAACTTGGCAATCAACACGGGCGGCACTAAGATGGGCGACAGAGTCCGTACATTTCGAAAGCCGAACAATTTTCGGACATTCGGAAAGCGTGTCGTCAAGTCAGAATACACCCAAATGTCTTGTAGGGTATGGTAGGGAAGAGGGCTGCTAGAGAAAACCAGCACACTTAGGCTACTCGTATGTTGGTCCATTGCTATACTCAGTCAGACTACTAGCACCGGTCGACAGCTCCAATGCGGTTAATTTGATTCCAACTGCAATTGGTGATTGGACCAGATTTGAAAACCAGATAAAAGCGTATTAACTTTGCATTCACTGGGACTCGAACCGGGGACTCCACTTACCAAGCGCAGGCACTTAACAAACTGCGCCTTCCAGTCGTTTCTAAAATATCTTGTCAAGGCAGAAGGTCATAGGCGTTGATAGCCAAGCAGCCAACAAAGCTAGCGCCTCTGCAACTTCATATTTAAGAATGCTGGGCTGAGCGAATGTCGTTAAAAGGCAAGCACGATACTGACATTCTCTGGGTTCTGATGCACAGTGACATCCCAGGAAATAAGAAGATGAACTGGTTAGGCAGTGATCTGTCATTCAGTGCTCCCATGCAGAGGAGGTGCACATCCCACTGTGTGCAACACCATGGAAAATATGGCTTGAGTATAACCGATGAAAAGACAAAAGATCCCCTTCGGCGAGGTCGTCATGTTATCACCAGAATGGTGACAGTTTTCACGGACACTGATGGCATGTCGTCATACTAGGTCCCACACATCGTCCAGAGACCAAGCAGTTCCTGAAAAAATGCGTGCACGTAGAGCGGAAGGACTTAAATAGGGTTGATCTGAGATTCATACGTTGGTCTGGGTGATTTTTTAGGAATACGAACGGTCTTATTGTAGGAAAACAGGCTCTACTAAGAGCACAATGGACCCCACACGTTAATCTACATGAGCAACGGTCATAAGGTCAGGTTACCATCAAACGAATTGACAGCACTGCATCCAAGACTAGCCTGTGGATTTCCATGCAACCTATTTGCAGATTCTATGCATTTCTACATTTGCTGCTGCAGAGTAACTCATCTCCACTGTCGTGCCGGTGTTGCGCTAATGACCCAACTGAATCAACTGAATCTCCGAAGCAGCTTTCGACTGCCTATAATGTTTACTATTTTCTGTGTGGCCTTGTGTAGAACTTGTTTGTCTAAATGTGTGTCAATCATCAGCACTTGATGTTTATCTCTGTGAAATAAAAACATGAACCAGTTCACTGCATCTGATTTATTGAGAAAATACTAGTATGCCTTCCGTTTTTATGCATAAAACTGGCTACAATATTGCTTCAAAATAGTACGAATGCTGCACTTTCTAAGACCAGTAGTGAGTTCTGTTGTGCGCATGTATTGTGTCGAGAGACGTCGCATGAAAGTTATTTTGGAGAATTGACGATGGAAGATTATTGATTTTTTTTTTAAATGTTGACAAGAAACTCTGACAAGCTGACAAGTTCTCCGAGCTTAGGCTTCGTTAGGTTTAGTTAGCAGGCAGACAGCAAGCACCAGCACGCTTTGTCCTGTTGAGTTAACTAATCGATCATATTCCGGAAACCAGTCGGTGCTTTTGACCAAGCGATGAAAACGGCTAACACTAGAACCTTTTTCTTCCTTCTTCTATTCCTCATCTTCTATTCCCAATCTCAAGGCCAGTTATGATGTCAGTCTACTCATTCTGACCAGACAGTGTGATCGTCTCAGCTCGAGAGTAGAGACACACTGTGACGGCAACTACATGAGATTGTTGCTAAAATGTTCGCCCATCTCTGAAAGAGATGGATCGTCAATTCAGGAAAGTCCTCGAGTTGAAGGTGATCGCATCGAGACAAGGATCCCTCGATCGCTATAGTTTCTACCTAAAGTATGCTACACTGATGCGGTCATCGAAATGATCATTGGTACTAAGATCGTTTGAGTAGACGTACGTACTAGTGCCTTTAATAATACCCCTTCCAGCAATTACCTTAGCACTAGGTCGGGTACCCGGGTAATCCGTGTAGTACCCAAGTTGGCGGGGTAAACTGAATTATTCGGCTACGGGGTACCCGTCATCATAGTGTAACGAGTACTCGGAGCGCAAATGAATAACACCCGAAATATGGCGGATTCCCACAACAAAATTTGGTACCCGGGTAATATCAGGGAATGCGGGTACCCGAGTGTGAGTATCAAGAGCTCTAGCACGCACGTTTTCGCCCATCTTCGCTCTTTCTGTAAACATGGGTGAAAAATTCTGGGCGACTGCAGCGTTTTTCAAGCCAAGTGGCTGCAATACGAGAGGCAGCACTCGCGTTTAGAGACTAACATTTTATCGGCATGTCGATCAAACTTTTCTCATAGCAAAGCGGCAATACAGGCCTTACCATCAAACGTTCTGACATCGAAGCTGGTTAGGCTATACAAACAGAGCGTCAACGAGATATCCTTGTAGAATTTGATGACCCTGTGCTGGGTATCGAGAATCCAAGGATATGAAAAGGTGAAGAAGGGCTCGCAGCTGGGAGAACCTCTAGCAACCCGGTATGAGTACACGCCGCTCAACATAAATTGAAATCTAGAAGGTGAAGCTATAGACTGTAGATTGGAGCAACAGCAAGGGCTGTATGGCCAACGCTGAGCAAGAAGAGATCAACATCATTGACCGACTTTAGGCGCAAGGAACTCGCACGCTAACAGAAGTTCCCAACGAGCACTCCACAGTAGTTCGCTTTGTATGGGAGCGCAGAAAGAAATATGTAAAATCTGAACTATGAAACGTAGACCAATGAAATTTTGCACACACGTTTGAATTGAGCTTAGACACATCTAAACAACAAATCATTAGGACACAAGTTATTGACATGTTTAGGAATTATATGTTATATAATAAATGAATAAATAAGTACAAATAATACATAAATTACTTAATTAATTCAAGAATTCCTTCAATCAAAGGTTCAGGTCTTAGGGTAGGGTAGGGAAGGGAGCTGCTAGTGAATTCACCAGCACACTTAGGCCATGTTGGTCCATTGTGATACCCACAGTCAGACTACTGCCACTGATCGACCACTCCAGTGATAGTGCCTGTAATTTAATCCCAACGGCAAATGGTGACTGGGGCCGATTTGACAACCGGGAACCCCACTAACCAAGGGCAGGCACATAATCAACTGCGCCACCCAGTCGTCTTCAGGTCGTAAGGTTCAGGTCTTAAGTGGGTTCTAAATTGATCGGATGATACCATGATCATGTGAATAATATCCTCATTGGTCGATACCCGACAACATGTGTACCTGCGGACGTAACCACAACGTGCGCGCTCTCTAGGCAGAATTTCGCTTGTCAATTTATTCATTCTTCCTAGTGTCGCAACGAGCCAAGATGTCCCTTCCTTTCTGAACGAGCTCTTAAGCCGGCAGGTCTATTTAACTCCCACTAATTTACTTTTGTACACTAAACTACCTTTGGAAGAAATAATTTATATTAAAGATAAAGGAGCGTGCTTCAATCAACATCGAAGGAATGTAACATACTGTAGTGATGGGTTCTATAGTTCTTGTAGTCCTTATGCCTACTCTCCTGAACCTCTTCTGAAAGTGATCGAACGGGCAAGGATGCAGTTTCTATTACTTTTGCTGCGTCCAATAAAATGTTGTAAACTGTTGCTAAGAAGACGATGGGCCTCGGATATTGCCTACCAGGAGCCAGGCCTGAATTGTGGCAGTATGTGAGCGTGTGGTGGCCGGTCTGTCCCGCTCGCCGCTCGCCAGTCCGAAGGAACTACGAGCTCGTGAGCCGCTATGGGGGTGGGGGGGAAGTCACGCCATGCACAAACCAGTGCGTACGAGGAGCAAAAGGCAACGGACAACGGCACCGAATTAGGATAGACACATCGAACGTCTCAAAGCTTTCAGGAAATCAAGCTCTTCAAAAAATCCCAAGCTAGTTGAGGAGGCTGTCAGGTATCGTTTGAATACTGTGGGTATCTCCTCGACGAAGCAAAGGGGTCTGGAACTGTGGACCTTGTGGACGGGTGGAAACTCTTCCTGTCGGGAGTTGCACTTCAAATGTATTCATAGGCGGGAGTGAGGATACTCACAAGTCCCAGGTTGACAGGCAGGGTATTGGAGTGGATACCATTAGGAGTCAGAGTCGGGATCTTACAGCTCAAGCTTGGGAGGTCAACTTTGGCTCTAGTACAGAGTCAGAGTACGCGGCTTTCCTGGATGAAGTTGATGATGTCCTGGAAAGGGTAGCGGAAATGGTCTAATATATCCTGATGGATATGCCAGCATGGGAGGGAATCGTTCGTGTGATGAGAGGGGCTGAACTGTCAACTGATCATCACTTGGTGTACGCTGTACCTCACTGATAAAATACCTCTCCTGTCAAGGCGGAAACCAAGAGTGGTTACACGCAGTGAGTTGCGGCTAAATTTTGCGCGGCACAAATCTGAAAGGTTTGAGTGACCTCAAACTGTTCCATAGCGTTTAGAGGAAGAATGGCGACTGTTTTCAGCAGCTGTCATTGCCTCTGCAAGGAATGTTTGTGGACTGAAGCGGCTTTGATTGATCTGATGGTGGTGAGAGAAGAACTGCGTGACTTAAAACACTCGGAGTTCAAGAAGCCATCAGAGAGAAGAAGAAGACATACAGAGACTGGATTCTCTTGGGGAACTCTGCTTCTCGTAACCGGTACACTGAGGCGCGAAGAACTAACAAATTGGCTGTGCGAGCAGCTAAAGAGTAGTCTTGCAAGGAGTGCTGCGAAAGTGATCATCGATCTTCGAAAAATGTGTTCTAGCAAACCATTCGCCAATTCAGAGAAAGGAAACTCAACATCGTCGAAGGAGTCAGATCCAAAAATGGTGTGTTGCTACTTGGGGCGGAGAAGTCATTTCGGCGATTGAATCACTAAAAGTTGGGAAATCCGCCGATGTGGATAAAATCCGGCCAGAAATGCTTAAGGCAATGGCTAAAGATTGAATTTTATGGCTCACTCGTGACGTTAAAGTGGACTAAGAACGTGGTGAGACCCTGGCGATTGGCAAACTGGGGTGATTGTCCCACTTTTCAAGAAGGGGACAAAAGAGATTGCTCCAACTACAGGGGGGCTCAGATAGTGGAAGCTTCTTCTAGAGCTATGGTCGAGCCCAGGATGGTTATGCACCGTGCGGCTTTAGTTCCGGTTGGAGTACAACCGAATTCGGTCCAGTGGTATTTTAGTTAGAGACGTTTATATCCACGAGGAGGATGGATGGCGTGGGCTATACGCTCCCTATCAGTGACCATCTATGGGGATAGGTTTTAAAAACTTGATACAATTATAATTTTTTACAATTATAAATTTCTGTCACCGAAGCTTGGGTATACCAATTGCCAAAGAAATAAACTTCCGCTGGATGTGTAAAATAACAGTCTGGCCAACGGTATCATTAAAAATTATCTACACAATTTTATGAGAAAATTGGAATAAAAGCTAATAATAAAAACTATAAATTATTTTAAATGCGTGTATTCGATTTTACATTTTTTCGTTTTTTTTACATCACATTTTACTAGTGTACAGTTTTACTAGTTACATTTTTTTTACTAATTACAAGTTTTTACATATCATTTGTTTTACACATTGTATTTATCATGGCTGTCACTGTCGTTGTCCGTGGATTCATCATTTATTTTGTTTCTTATCGTATCAGCATATGATTCTTGAGTTCGTTTTAATTTTGCACATTCTCTGCATAAACGACTTCTTTCGGAAGCAGTCATTGTCGCGTTAAGTTTTTGATTTGCACTCGTCATTGTACACACAATATTTTACAATATTGCCGCTTAACACACTTTATAAGTTTTTTTTTTTTTGATTTCCTGTAAGAAGTGGTCTCTGCCGCAACCCGGTTGCGTTTCTCCATAATAACCGCAAATTTGCACTTATTTCGCGATTCCAAATACCCAACCAACCTCGCTCGTTTTCACAATTCACACGTAAAGTCGACTTTGATCGTAGCGAATGTTAGTTGCAAAAATTCGATACAGATTTTTTAGACATTTTCAATGATAAAACTTATTTACATCCCAACATCTGCCAGCGGAGCATTTAATGATGAAATGTGTTGCGTGGCTGTGCACTGATTTACTGTGTACACTGTTGTCATTTCACAAAAACATGTTAATTATTTATAAAATATTTCACCAAAGTAAACAAATCGACAAAAACTATTAAGTCTATATAAGCATCACATCTATATAAAAATCAAATGAATGCACACTTTTTTTAAATAAGAAAATATATTTTATAAATAAAACAGAAAACAAAAATTACTTTCACATGCAGAAACCGCAATCTCATACAGATAACCTTCAACAACGCGATCGCCGACGGACAGTCTACTGCGAAGGGAAGTCGCAGTCGCTTTTTTTCTTTTCTAGGTTCTTTATTTATTTGTATTGTATAATTGTAAAAATTACAAATTAGCTGCTAAGCCAGAGCAATGAAGCCTATTAGGCAATTTTTCTAGGTTAATTTTAAAATAAAAGGAGATCAACTATTCATTTATTCCGTTTATATCCGGATATATGTTTTATTATCATAATTTTAATTTTCTTTGTTTTGTGTTTTACTTAAGTGAGGTTTTTTGTTTTTTTTTTAATGTTCTTTTTTTTTCCTCAAATTGTAATTATAAATATGTCTCATTTGTTTTTTCATAACCACCGTAGAAAGATGCGATTAGGTATCAAATCTCTGTAGACAATGTGCGGTAACTCAGACCATGTAAGCTTAAAAAAGAATTTGAATAAAATAATTACAAAAAAAAATACAAAAAGGAGATCACGTTGGTCACTGTGTACCCTGATCCACAGTTGACACCTTTACCCTACAAATGAAACTTTCCTTCATACCAAACAAGTCACATGGAACTACAAAGCTGCGGGGATACATGCCCCCATTCCGAGGGCATGTTCAATGGAGACACGTGAATTGACCGACGTATAGTTCCGCGTTCACGCTAAACGCAGACATATCTACGAACAGACATGTTGAACACATGGAACTACATAGTTCCTCGGAAACCAGTTCCGACTACGAAAACCTGCATAATTCAGCGGACATGTTTAACACATGGAACTACATAGTTCCTCGGAAGACTACGAAATAAATCGTTCCATGTTAGTTCCTTCGTCGGAACTGTTTAGCACAACTCTGGTAGGTTGAATCCCAGGTCTACCTTTGACTGTACCGCCAGACAATGAAGAAAGGAAAAACGAGATGGAACGCAACGTTTCTCTACGAAACCATCGGATCACTGTGTAGACATTCTTCACACCAAAATAAAAATACAAAAACGATCACTTCAGCAACTTGCACAAATTTTGTGTGTTTGGATTGTGTTTTCATTTCGCCAGATGCTGCGTGAATCTGGCCGAGCGGTGAGCGCTTAACGAAATATATTTTTGATTAAACTGACTAATGGCGACATAAACAGTGTCTTCTGTCAGCCTGATGGTGTGAATTTGCACGCAGCTAGTGAGATGATTGATTTATTGAATAAAGAAAATATTCCCTGGATGAGTTATTTCGGGAAATGATAGTGTCGGAGAAGAATTTACTGGCTACTGGACGTGTGCGTTTGATAGGATGGCGCGACTGGAGGGAGACAATTTGCGTTTAGACAAAGTCGTCTATCTACTAAAGCGCTGAAAATAAGGCGACCTCTGAGAAGAATTTACTGGCCACTGCCCGTGTGCTTTCGAAAGGATGGCGTGACTGAAGGGGAGACAATGTAACACCAATTGAGCAAAACAGCATTTAGACAAAGTTGTCTACTTACTAATGCGCTGAAAATAAGACGCCCACTTAAGAGGGCGAGCTTAAGAGCTCTCCAGATAGTGACTCATTGGAACGTTGACGTGAGAGAGAGAGAGAGAGAGAGAGAGAAAGAGAGAGTGAGAGAGAGAAATGGCTCTACATGTTAAGGTGACCCTGAGCCGAGCCTATTCAGATACCCTCATAATTCACATTGTGGTGTTGGAAAGGATGATGTTTGGAATGTATGGTTGGAATCTATAGTCCACAGACTTGAGAACTGATGAAACAGAGGCAGGAGTACTTGAACCCCCGACAAAGTACTACGAACCCATGGCCAAACGGACCAATATCTTTCAAGCAGATGTCAATGCCATCGACAGGAGCTATACCAACAGCGACAGTTGTGTCGCTATCCTGACACTAGTCTCCTATATCATCAAATCCAAGCTTGTGTGATAATGTCTACAGAATCTTAATGAGCTGAGCAGGAGTAACATATTAAAACTCTGCTGGATGCCTTGCAAAACAGGCAATGAAATGGCCGACTCCCTCTCTAGGAAACGAGCACCGGAACCCTTTAAAGACAACGCACCATACTACACTGTAGGTTACCAGGTCCTCAGGAGAGAGTTCAGGGAACTAGAAATAAGGAAGCGGCAGATACCTGGAACATCGCTCATGGCATGAAGCAGGCCAAGAAACTCTTGGGTCAATACCGGCAGAGGTTTGAAGCATGTATCAGAATGAACAAGAACAGCCGGGATATCCTAACAGAGCACTGTACACTCAGGGAGCACCTAAAGAAAATAGGAGTGTCAGAAGAAGGTCTCTGCAGATTCTACGGAGAATCTAACAAAATTCCCGGACATATGCTGGGATTTTGTGAACAGCAAGAAGAACAGCATCCCCACTGAACATGTGAGGGGAACTCTTAAGAAAGCAGAGGCATGAAAAGGGGGCACAATAGATCTTAAGGTTCTTGACTGAGACACGCAAATCCCCAGCTAAGCGTTGTTTGATTTCACAGTGTTAGTTCAAGGGGTTTAGTACTTTGAAGACGGCGGAAAGCTTTACTTTCGTTGAGAATTGGAAAGACAGCAGGGTTTACGTGCACTTTCAGACGACGCTTATGCTTACGAATAAAATTCTTAATTTCATTTTGGATTGATGCAATTCCAAGACTCAAGGTGTGCTGACGACGGTCCTTAGCTCTTTATTTCGAAAAGTTTGTAGTATATGTTTTTTTGCTTTCTTTGGTACAACCCCGTAGTTGTATACCATACTACCAGACGGGTTTCAGCACTTGCTTGTATGTACGAGGGGCGTTCAATATATTGTCGGTATCGATATGAAGGAAAATGCGAATTCAATTTAAATTGTTTTTATTTTTCAATATAATCTCCCCTAACATCAATGCATTTGTTACATCTTGAGATAAGCTCTCTAAAACCCTCAAAAAGATAAATTTCCTCTTTCTCTGCAAAATACCCATTTATTGCCGACTTGAATTCTTCATCATCCGAAAATCTTTTTTCACGAAGACATTTTTTTCAAATCCGGAAACGGGAAATAATCACTAGGGGCAAGGTCTGGACTATGGGTGGTGGGTGTTGGATTTCTTCGAAACCACAATCTCGCGCAGCAGCCTTGGAAACTCGCGCCGTGTGAACAGGAGCGTTGTCATGAAGAAGCAACACACCCGCTGCGAGTTTACCGCGTCTTTTCCTTTTAATTTCCTCCCGCAAATTATGTAAAGTGGAAGCGTAGGATGTGGCGTTGATGGTTTCACCTTTTTTTTTGTACTCAATGAGCAAGATTCCCTTTGAGTCCCAAAAAACTGTGGCCAAGAGCTTCCCGGCAGACGGAGTGACTTTGAACTTCTTCGGGGGGTCTGTTCTGGACTCTTGTTTGCTTTCAGGATCATAGTGGTGGACCCATGTTTCGTCACCAGTAACAATTCGATCCATAACACCGTCCGCGCTTTTTTCAGCATGCGATTCTCACTTTTTTCTGAGGCGCTGTGAGCATTCGTGGCACCCACCTTGCACAGACCTTTGAAAGGTTAAGATGGTCATGAAGAATGGTGTGAATGGTACCAATTGAAAGCTTGGTGATCTCTGCCATCATTTTCACCTTTATTCGGGCATCCCCAAGAACAAGTTTTTCGACTTCTTTGATGCTTTCCCCCGTACAAGCAGTAGCCGGGGCGCCGGAGCGGGGGTCGCCTTCAATGCTCTCTCTGCCTCTCTTGAACTCACTTGACGGCGGGACCCTGGTAAACAGCCACCATCTCTTCATCAATAGTTTTTTGACTTTTTCCTTGCTTAGTGAGAAATTTAATTACAGCGCGATGCTCAATTTTCAGTTGCCATTATAATTCCGTTTAACTAGAGATAAAACGCGAATTAATAGTCACATTTATATGAAATCTTACATGAATGTACTAAAATAATAGTTTTACTTGATAAATAAGTCAATTTATATATACAACCACAGCTTCACCCCGATACCGAGAATATATTGAACGCCCCTCGTAACAATTTGTTGTCAATACTTTGCTTGGGATGTTTTCCAATCAGCCAGTTCATGTCTTTGTATCTTAATTGAAGCTCTTGTACTCCTTCTATATGAGCTTTACGTCGAGAGTCATTCCGAGGAATTGTTCAAATTATTTTGATTTTGTCTTTTCTAACAATTTTTATATAACATCAAGTCAATTGTTGAATGCTTACTTCTAAAACCGAACTGGTGATTAGTAATAACTCGTATTTCTTCCCCAATGGTGCTTAAACGTCTAAGTAATACTCGTAAATGAAAACGGGCTGTAAGACTTTTCGCTTGGGGGTTTGCCCGGTTTCGGCACTATTGTTATTTTCGCCACTTTCCACTGATTAGGGACATGTTCTAATCTAAAGGCGGCGTTAAGAAGGTAGGGAAGAAGCGCTATCTGAGGTAATCCCTCCAGAACTTCTTCTGTAATTAATTCATAACCGGGAGCCTTTTTTCGGGTTTGAGTTCCTTCAATTCAAGTTCTGTCAAAGTAGAATTTTTAATAGAAAAACTATCAATATTTATGTCCGAACCGTAGGAGTTTACAGGAAGTGTTTGTCCATCGCGTGACTTAAATGTTGCTTCCAAATGATCTGCGAAGAATCCGTTTTCTCTTGATCGGTTGGGGTTTTCTTCAACCGTTGGCTGTTTTCCAGAGTGAGTGGTTGGTACCCTTTTTCGCGGACAAGCCTGTTAAATATGTTTTTAGGTTATTATTTCTAAACCATTTCATTGTTTTATCACTATATGAAGATGATAAAATGGATTCCAGCAAGTGTTTCTAAGATTGATTGTAAATTAATTTACAAAAACCTGCCTCCACGCGTGTGCACCGTTCCGATGCATCGGTTCAGTGGGCGTCCTCTATTGCGTTGTATCACTGGTCCTCACCGGTTGACTTAGGCGTTGACTCTGGTCTAATCTCTTTGTTTAATTTGTTTTGAGAGAAATATTATTGTACTTTATACGAACGACCAAAATTATTTTTCTGAATTCGCCTCACAAAACCGGTTGGTTTTTGAAACAAAAGTTACGAATGTTACAATTGACAAAAGTTACACGTGAACTTGTCATCTTGTGGAGGGGTAGAGTAGTCATAGAGTGTCAGCCTTTTCGATCTATATCGGGAACTGTATTTTTCAACATTTTTCACAAATTTATCCTGTATGTCAGTGAAAAAAATATGGGACCGTTAATCATAGATCAGGGATGACCAATTTTCACACCCTTTTTCAGTGATTCTAAACATCCAGCGATAGGAGGCGACACAGCTAAGCACTGGTCCACAGCGAAAGTAAGTAGTCACCTATAGATAAATATTTTCCTTCTCTAGAAGAGTTTGAATTATTTTAATTGCTACAGCAACCTTTCACTTTCCAGCAACTTCGAGTTTTGTTTCCAAATCAGCGGTTTTCGCATGAAATAAATCAATTGAACAGGCTTTTGGGAGCTCTATCAGTTAATTGGTTAAATAGCCAAGTCACAACAAGTAGGTGAAAGCCAGCAACTTGCATGCTTTGCATCTCGATCCCAATTAAAGGTGATCCTAGCTTCCCAATGCCCCTCCATAGATGAATCGAAAACGTGTGAAAACTCCGAAAGTGTTGTTACTCTGCTAACATAACTATTCGACCAGCATTAATTTTTCCATAAATAAATTGCAATTATCTCCCAAAACATTCACCAACCAGAACCAGTTCGGATTGAAATAAGATCTTAAGCCGAATGTTCGGTTGCAATTAAAATAACAAAGACCGACGTTTTTGAAAGACACAAATCACTTTCGCTTAAAGCGCAGATTTTATCATCATCACATGTACTGGACTTGGTATATTTGTTGCCTCAAGAGAAGTGAATGTTGTTTACAGTCTGTCGGCATTCCCGCGATTAACTTTTTCAGATGGACACGACAGTCGATCAATGAAATGCGGTGTGACATGAAAGCCGTTTAGAATTGTGAATTCGTTCCTTTTTTAGACTCATTACGCTCCTTCTTCTGATTGGCTGCACTCCTTCCATAGTTTTGATCGACTGGCTGACGGGTGACCATTTCTGCTTAATCCTTGCCGAAGTGGTAGCCCACTTCTTCTAGTGGCGCTACAGTCCGGGACGGACCTGGGCATCAACCAACGCGCCCCTCCAGCTGGCACTCTGCCTCCAATTTCGCGCGCCAAGTTGGTTAAGGTCCTACCCCACGTGAGTGGCCATTCCGATGCATCGGTTCTGTGGGCGTCCTCTATTGCGTTGTCCCACTGGTTCGGAGTCGAAGACTCTTCGAGCTGGAGCGGTGGTGTCCATGCACTCTACATGCCCTAGCCATGTTAGGCGTTGAATCCGTAGATTTGCTTGGTTTAGAATTTAGCCTTGGTGGGGGTTGTTATGAAGCGTTCGCTTTTACAAACAAAGCTCAAGACCTTTTGGATAAGTCTGCTTCGAACAACATCTCATCCACACCCGAATAAGCGCCTCTCTCTGTTCCAGACCCTGTAGTCTATGTCGCAGTACCAAGTCACCCTCTTCATGGTGATGCTTTCTTTATAACAGTCCATGTCTTCCGCTAGTTCCTTGCCTTCGTTCAACTTGACTAGGAGGAATCGTTTAGACATGAGATCCGAGTATGTACGACTAGGTCAAGTGCGCATCGTGTTTCGAGAATTAGCGGATCTGCAAAATTGCCCCCATTTGTTGGCTACAATGAAAAAAAAAAACAAATTGCTGCTGATAGTTCAGGTTTAGTAAAAATGGAGCGTAAAACGAAGCAGTGAGCAAACAGTGACTGCTGTGATCAATATGTGGTTTCAGCAACACGGTGCCACAGACCATACAGCCCGTGACATAATTCAATTACTGCTTGTGGCATTTCCTACACGGCCAGGAAGGGCCGGCCTCTCTCTCCGGGGATCAGCATTGGAACCGTAGATCGTGTGAATTAACATAATTCGATTTCTTTTTAGGGTGTTATTTGAAGTTGAAGGCATATCTCAACAACTGCCGGTATTTTAAGTCAACAACCACCCGCCACGACAAGTGAGTGTTTGGATTTACGTGAGGCTGCCGTAGAGGCTTAATACCACGGAGTCCTCACACCTAGAGTCAGGAGAACACCGACCAACGCCTGAAGTTGAAGTGAAGTACCAATCCAGCTCATGCCTTAAGGGACAATTATTCCTCTTTGGTGAGGGGCGAGGCCTGTCTAACACCTCTGCTGCTCTAAAGGTCGCAACACCCGGTTGTAAAGCAACTCCGCACTGAGTTGGGTCATAATTCCATGCACATATCAGAGTCTCCATGATGCGTTGGTGTTTATTCGCAACTCTCCCAGCGATTTGGGTCTAAACCACAGCCACCACATTACTCCCACAAGGGGGCCAACCGCTGGGTCAGGCTCAAACGGTGTTTCAGGGGCTCCTGACCTCTCGTGGTACCAGAATATAGCCTTCGGTTACTACGGTTGGGTTCCTCAAAGCCCGGGACTATCCTACCTACTAATCCTAATCGACCGAACTGCTTTGACATCTGTTATAGAGGAAAGCGTTCAAGGACCCCTGTCCGGTCAACAGTAAGCTGAGAAACACCCTGAACGTGAACCCTCCTTTGTCGTCCACAAGGAACACATTCCTTATATAGCGGTATGATGTACCGTTAATGTGTTCATTCCACCTATCTTGCCCCCTCTCTGTGAAGTTACTTCTGAGAAATGCCTTTCGATCGACAAGACCCAGTCCTTTTAAATTCCTACTCTCTGGTCCTCCAACGCGCGGCAGCTCCAACCCTCTTTTGGCCGCAAAGAGTATGCCTCCAACCTCCAGATCGAGTAGCATCGCTCCAAACAGGAGCTGTAGTGTGTCTGTGGACACAGCCTGACATATCGGCCTAAGTGTGCCCCTGCTGTCTTTTTGCACTGCAGACAGCCAGTAGGCCAAATCGTTTTCGATGTCCCGCAGGTTGTCATTTTTGCCCATCGACTATTGGTTTTGTTTGTGACGTCTGTCAGCAGCATTGTTCTTAAAGCTTTCAAAGGGGGTCACGTGTCTCTTGATTTTGTAGTACACTCGCCCCCTTCTTATTAATTCATCGATTCTTTCGTTGCCCGACATATCCTTGTGACCAGGAACCCAGCATTGGGTAAGATGTAAGCTGTGAAACATCAACAAGTGCCACCCTCTGACATGTCAATATCCTACGCAAACCCCATGCAGTTTTTGCAGGCTCACACCATATACAAACATACTCCACATGTAGCACAAACCATGAATAATTATTCCTACTAAGCCCCCAATCATTCTTGAGGACACGCCATAACCCGCCTGCGACTCTCACCAGTCGGTCTTTCAGGCTTTGATATGGGGCAGGAAATTCATTCCTTTATCGACGACAAGGAACAGGTACTTGACCCAGGTACTCTGCTGCCATACGCTGGGGAGTTTCATTGACACGAACGGACGAATTCCGAGTTGCACACGTGCATTACAGGAACAAATTAAACATTGCACAACACATTTATGTAGAATGGTCGTTTGTCGTTTTAACTTTTACACGTACGCAATGTTGGAAGAGCCGCTACTTATATGCTATGTGTTGCTTATTGATTTGGCATGATTTTCAAACGAAATAACAAGTAAATATTTGAAAAGTCCGTCCGTCAATTTGTCAGCAAGCGTGTGACACACATTTTTAGTCCTTGAATAACATCAAGCGAATATTTGAAAAATAACAATTTAACTCACTCATGCTTTAATTTTCAAAGCATAATTGTCAACTGTTAGCAGTATTATTGTCAATATCATACTTGAGAAGATCGTGCGAAACTCAAATGTCAACACCAGAGGCACGATCTTCCAAAAGTCCGTTCAACTGCTTGCCTACGCGGACGACATTGACGTGATTGGACGAACACAGCGAGCTGTCAATGAGGCTTTTGCTAGCATTGAAGCGGAAGCGGCTAAAATGGGTTTGGCAGTTAATCAGGGCAAAACAAAGTACATGCTGTCATCACGAAAGGACGCACAACATCGACGCCTCGGACAGAGCGTCATAATGGGCAGCAGAAACTTTGAGGTAGTCAAGGACTTCGTCTACCTTGGCTCTGCAGTAAACAGGGACAATAACACCAGTACCGAGATCAAGCGCAGAATTACTCTTGCCAATCGCTGTTTCTTTGGGCTCAAGAGGCAATTGAGTAACAGAGCCATCTCTCGAAACACCAAGTTGACATTATATAACACCCTAATCATCCCCGTCCTGCTCTATGGCGCAGAGACATGGACGCTATTGAAAGCGGATGAAGAAGCTCTTGGTCTTTTTGAGAGAAAAGTTCTGCGTGCGATCTTTGGTCCTGTTTGTATTGATGGCGTCTGGAGAAGGAGATTCAATCACGAACTGTACGGGCTGTACAGCGGCATGCACCTAGTTAAGCGTCTAGCTTAAGATGGCCAACGTCCAACGCTTAAGATGGCTAGGTCACGTAGAGCGGATTGACACCACAGCTCCGGCCCGAAGAGTCTTCGATTCCGAGCCTTTGGGACAACGCATAAGAGGTCGTCCTAGTACAAGATGGCGCACACAAGTGGAGAAGGACCTCAACCAACTTGGTGTGCACAACTGGAGGCAGCTGGCGAAAGATCGTGCTGGCTGGAGAGGCTTGTTGGTTGAGGCCCAGGTTCACCCCGGACTGTAGCGCCAAATAAAGAAGAAGAAGAAGCAGTATTATTGTAAAACCAGTAAGCTCATGTTAATAAGTGTTATATTTTATATTCAGCTTCAGCCTAAAAGATCTGTCAAACGTTGTTAGACCCCAAAACAATTTAAACCCAATGCCAGTCATAGAAGCTTCAGAAGAGCAAAATTTATCTAAACTGAAAATAATAACAATTACCTTAAAATAAACGTGACTCAAGCTTAGTTCAAGTTCAGTAGGTTTGAGATTATGATGACTTTATAACAGAATTAGCTAAAGCCAGAAAAGTTGGCTTCCTATAGCGCGCTGTATGTAGGGCTTGCTCGGGACGCTTAATTCCATAAATAAACCTATATTACAGGGCTAGAATTTTACTAACTTGCCTCTAGTTTTCATAATTGCAACATCAGTGGACGACACAAAAAGTTTTTGGTTGACATTTGTATTGATAAAATGAAAGTATGATACTAGTTTTAATGTTTAATAAATTTAAAAAACTGACCAACTTCCAAAAATATTAAGTACTGAAACCGTAGCAAAATGAGCAGTAAATGGACCAAGCTTTAAAATAAACTAATCCACTTTTCGGTTTCCCTGAAATCCTGTAACAAAACAATAATCACTGCCAATTTGATCGCAGTTTGACTGTCACATTGCTTTTATGAACGCATTTGCCGACTGCTCTCATGCACAGTCACTGCAGTTTATTTACATTATTAAAGTCATGGACGCATAAAAAAATCAAAAAAAATTAGGACTAATTTCGGGGCTCGAACCTGGCACCCTCTGCGCAGGAGTCGACTAAACAAAACATTATTAAAAGGAAATGCCTCATGCAGTCATTAAATTGTTTCTTTGGCTGTATGGCATCAAGGGACCGAAAGCATGTGGCAAAAAACAATGGCACTCTCGTTATCTGCAACGGCGCAGTCTTCACTCAGATGTAGCGTTGGTTAGTTTGGAGTTGTCCGCCGTCGGAGTGCGTTATTTAAAAATTACTAAGAAAAATCAATTCAAGTGCTAATATGCCTAAAACGGCTTGCAAAGAGGAAACATAATTGACAAATTTTGTACAGAAATTCGGACCAGGTTATTTTTCATTTGACGCAAAAGTGCTTTTATGCAAATTGTGTGGTAGAAAAGTTAACCACGAAATAAAATATTTTATTGAACAGCATATCTAGAGATCAAAGCACCAGCAAGCAATGGCTTTAAAGAAAGAATAAAACCCAAACAATTACATCTTTCGTTACTGGAGCTGAAAAAAAAAAAATAGTTTTGCGGCGATATGTTGTTAGCATGTGACACCGTTGGATAAAATCAATAAGCCCGAGTTCCAGACTTTCATCGAAAAGTACACACAAAAAAAAGTGTCAGATGAGTCGACAGTAGGAAAAAATTACTTTGAAGATTGCTACCTTGAAGTGCTTCACAAAGCTGGTGGCCAAAATATTTTTGTACCCATCGATAAAACGACAGACAAAGCTGGGTACTATGTAGCAAATGTAATTGTTGGGCCTTTGCGAGCAAATAGGCGAGGGTTCCTGTTAACGTCCGAAGTTCTGGAGAGAATAAACTCAACTACCATTTGCCAGCTGTTTGACGATTCAATGCGGTTACTGTGGCCAGAAGAACTTAGGCGTGAAAAGTTTTGTTTTTCGTAACAGACACAGAAATGTTGTGAAAGCATACGCAGCCACTACTCAAAAGTTGACGCTTTCGTATCGAACATGAAAAAAACATATTTTGAAAAAGTCCATCCCGGATTGCTGTTTTTAAGGAGATGGAACCTGCATTGCTATATTTACATTACATCTAGCACGCGCTGAGGTACTTGGCTAGAGGCAGCAGTGTATTATGCGGATTATTTTTAAATTGAATTGATTAAAGATGAAGCAGTACAAGCGCAGCTGGCGTATATTAAATCAATTTTGGGCTTTCAGTGGACCAAAAAAACGAATTTTTGATGTATTACAAAAAACAGGTATTTTAGGAGTCACTACTTTAATTCTTGGCTTATTTTAAGGAACATTAATTGGCAAAGTGTTCCCGGTTTTGAACAACATTCAAGAAATCTTTTAAAAAGCAAAGGGACCGAATGCGAAGGAAGTCATGATGAAGTTTACTGCCGCTTTCAATGCAAATAGGGAACTGAAAACTATGTGAATTCCAAATATCCAGAAAAAAAAAAAACATCCACTATCAAGTATCCATCCCCTACGCATTGACCCTGCATTTGATTCATCATTTGCACTCATTGCTGTGTGACTTGCCGCAAAGGAAACATCAGCAACACTTGAAGCTTGCCTCGTTTTTCTCGTCACATCCACGGACTTCTTTGTTGGGCAAACATTCGCTTTGTGGCCCAAAGTGTAAATGATTGTGATGATTCCCTTCGAAGACGATTTTGACGTTGATTACTGACAGCTGCCATTGCTATGACAGCACCAGCAGAAGATTGGTTGCTGGCTTCGCTTTCTTCGATAATTTTTATCTTTAAGACATCAACCGATGGTAACTCATCGCGCGACTCGATTGCACGACGAAAGTTTTCGTACGAAGCGGGCAGACTATACAAGAGCAGAGAAAGTAAATCACCATTTATTTGTAGGTTCGTACTTTCCAGCTTATCCCCTGCATCAAAGAACTTTCCCTCATGTTCTTTTACATCGCGGCTGTCCTCCAACTTTTTAAGCATTAATTGTTTTAACAACGTCCTTGCAGGTCCTTTCAAAGCATATATCGATTCCAATTCTAACCAAACCTCTCTGGATGTAGTACAACCACGAATCTGCTTCAGCTCCGATGGTTGAATGGACAGAATTTAGTCTGCTTTAGCTTTCTTGTTCAATTTCAACCACTCCTCCTTTATGGATTGATCATCTGGCATTTCTTCTTTTCCAATAACAAAGTCCCAGAGATCACCTTTTGTGAGAAGCATTAATATTGTTAGCAGGAAGTTGCGTGAACTCTAACAGATAATGTTGAAACCTTTAAACGAGCTCCAATTGTTTCAGCTGAAGTAGGAAGGTCATTTAGCTCTTTCGGGGCGCTGCTAAGAGACAGGCCGGAGATGATTATTGCCAGGGATTTTGAAATAAACTACAATTAAATACCCAGTTACGTTCCTTTTTCTTATTTTTCAATAAATGCCTTTTTGGCCTTTTTGGTGCTTTTTTTTAACATTTTTGTGTCAACAAAACCCGGTCCCTGCTTATGTACTGTCTCCCCAGCAAGATGCGACTATTAAATATCTGGACAAGAAGAAAGTATTCCGAACAGTATCGAAATGGATGTATGAACTTCTGAGCACGAGAACACCTGAGACTCATACATCAGAATGTCTTACAAAAGCCAACACAACAAGCGGATGTCCCTAAGGAGGAGTCTTATCTCCTCTAATGTGGAGTCTAGTTGTGGACGAACTTCTGTAGATATTAGCAAGCCACAGCATCAAGTGTCAGGCGTATGCTAATGATATAGTCATTAAAGCCGGAGGCAGGATGGAGAAGAGACCCTGTGCGATATCATCGAATAGGGACTAAAAATTACTAAAGAATGGTGCCTGTCACCTGGGCTAGATCTAAATCCGGCAAAAACCACCATAGTCCCTTTCACAAGAAAACACAAACTGGAACGATTAAGATAAATTAGTCTGTCAGGTACAATACTGGCTCCAGTAAAAGAGGTAAAATACCTAGGAGTCATCTTAGACTGCAAACTTATCTGGAAAAGACATACAAAAGAGGTAAACAGGAAGGCGACGCGTACTTTAATGATTTGCAGAAGCTTAGCTGACAAATCCTGGGGTTGCAGTCCAAGCATCCTAACTATTGTTAGACCAACAATCACATACGGTGCAACAGCATGATCCAAAAGAACCAACCTGATCAGCGCAAGAGAGGCATGCAAATAAGTTCAAACGTTGGTATGCCTCTGTATTGCAGGAACCATGAGAACTTGCCCTGGAGCTGTTGGAGCTGACTCCATTGCATTTGGTGGTAGCAGAATGTGCAAATAAAACAATCAAGGATAGGCTCATAACACCGAGATAATCTGATACACTAGTCAAAAAGCTACCACTCTTGGCCATGCCGAAGGATGACGCGATTAGGAAATTAAGTTTCCAAAAGGGGTTTACTACCAAGCTCAGCACCGAAAAAACTGGAGCAGTAAACCCATATTCCACAGACGGAGCAGCGATACGGTAAAATGGTATACAGATGGATCAACTGATGAAGAAACACGCGTAAGAGTATTTGGACCCCGGACAAAGTACTACGAACTCAAGGGCAAACGCACCAGCATCTTTCAAGCAGAAATCTAAACCATACACAGATGCGCTCAAATCAAACTTGACAGGAACTATACCAACTGGGCAATAATGGCAACAACATAGCAATCATGTGGGACTGCTATTCTGGCACTAGACTCCTATATCATCAAGCTTGTGTGGGAATGTTTACAGAAGCTTAAGGAGCTGAGCAGGAGTAACAGAGTTAAACTCTGCTGGATGCCTGGCCGTACGAGGACAGAAGGCAATGAAAAGGGCGACTCCCTCGCTAGGAATGGATCATCGGAACCCTTTATAAGCCCTTTATAACCATTCTCCGCTGTAGGGGATCCTGTCCTCAGGGAACTAGAGGAACCGGGCAGATACCAGGAACAACGCTCGTGGCATGAAGCAGACCAAAAAAACTCTTGGGTCAACAACCGCCTTTTCCTAACAGGCTTCTTAAGAGGGCACTGCAGACTCAGGGAGCGCCGAAGGAAACTAGAAGTGCTGAACAAAGGTCTCTGCAGATTCTGCGGAGGGATTTTGTGAGGCACTTGCCCACAAAAGGCAAAGATATCTAGGCAAGCACCAAATATCAAATGAAGAATTGAAGTCACTAGAACCTGCTCTCATTCTCAGATTCCTAATGGAAACTGGCTTAGAGAGAACACTCTAGAATAAATCTCTTCCACCTTAGCGCAATAGGAGTCAAAAGCTCTCAATACAAGTCTAAAAAAGAGCTGCATGTGAGGAGAGCTCATAAGCAAAAGTATGAACGGGGGGCACAATAGATCTATAGGGGGATGTGCAATTATTCCTCAACAATAATAATAATATGTGCTTTCTGAACATCATTATCACCATTTTCCGACCAGAATAATCCTATAAAGGATCGCACGCACGAAAGATCTCCAAGCAACTCCCCAAGCCATCGACTCTAACTCATCACGAGTTATGCCCAAACGTAACCTGGCTAGTTTTTGGACCAAGGACCTAGTAGGGTCTCAGCCTAGCTGTCGCCTACATGATGGATGATAGGGACATTCGGGCTACGAGTACCTAACCAAACCATCGAAGAGTGGGATATCTACATATCATTCAGGAACAAAATCCCCAACAACGAAATTTCCGGTGCAGTCGCATAAGTTCACAGCGCCATAAGTACAGTGTGGACCCACTTGGGTAGGTTGTAAGTCCATAATTCAATACACCAGAGTAAATATTATTAAACTTTAGATCAAGGCGCCTGCCTGACAGTTGTTGACGTACCGGAGCGACAACCCACCCACCTCATACTTCGAATACACCAGGCTTTCTTTGTGGCCTTATTTCCAAATCAAATTTGACCTTATTTCGATTTGGAACTGGAAATAAAACCCAATAATTTCTTTGATAGACTCGAACTATAGAGAGTCTTGTGTTTGGTGATTTTGGGTATTCCTCGCCCTGGCTTTGCTGCAACATCTAGTCCATGTATACAATGAAAAGGAGAGGTGACAATACGCACCCTTGGCGAAGTCCAACTCCCACGGTAAAAGGTGTTGATTTAGTACCGTTAACCCGAACCAGCTGCTAAAGTTTGTGTGTAGAGACTGAACGACCTTGGAGGGACCGAGGAATTCGGTCGTATGGCTTTTCCAAATCCACAAGACAGCTGTAGCCCATGGCATATTCCCAAGTCTTCTCAAGTACCATTCTTAGAGTGAAAAGTTTGTCTGCTTGGACGACAGCACTGTTTAACTAATCTGGGCTCGACCATAGCTCTAGAACGCGCTCCCAACACCTTAGCGTAGACATTCCCGGGGAGACGATGTTGAATTTCCTTCCTCTGAGTCGGCGCATGGTTTGCCAGAACACAGTTTTCGAAGATCTATGATCGCTTTCGTAGATCTCCTTCCAAGATTACTCTTTAGCTGCTGGCACAGTCAATTTGCAAGTTCTTCACGCCTCTGTGTACCGGTTACGAGAAGCAGATTCCCGCAAGTGAATCCAGTTTATGTAGATCTTCTTCTCTTCTCGGGTGGCTTCTTGAACTCCGGGCGTTTTAAGCCACGCAGTTTTTTTTCTCGCCACCAGCCGCTACTCCAAGTCGCTTCACTACACAAATATCCCGTGCATGACACCTGCTGAAAACAGTTGCCAGTCTTGCTCTACACGCGATGGAACAGTTGGAAGTCGTTCAAACCACAACTCACTGTTCTGTAGTTTCTCCCACCGTACGCGTGTAACCACTCTTGGTTTCCGCCTTGGCGGAAGAGGTATCTACTTCATCAGTGAGGTACAGCGCACTTTAGTATTTACAGGCTACTCTATGACTCAATAAGAACAATAACAATCCAAAGACTAAGACCTGTGCTTTCTATTCAATTCAAATCTTGCGTTAAATTTCTGCCATCATTTAGCTTACTCTTACTGGAGCTACTCCGAAATCTGGGAGTCGAGGTCCTTCGACGAGAGTCAGAGTTCCTTGACACCCATGAACGACTCCATAAAGTATTCTTATTGAGCGGCGAAATGTACCAGCAATCAATATCATACACGTAACTAAACTCAGAAGGCCAACAGGTCAATAAAACGTTGCAACTAGGAACCCAATCCAAACAAGCGAGTATTTCTCCATGGCAAATTGTAGTCTATCTACAGGAGCAAGAATCACTTCTTCTAAATCCGAAGCATACACATAGGCGCTTGCAGAATTTAAAGATCTACTACTTCTGTCTCACCCGACTACTACAACTTCTTTGCATTATTGTGGTAGGTCTCCGTGAAGCCTCATTAGAATTCCATTCAACAGAGAACCCTGAGAAGCTTGTCGACCTGATACTTCTAGACATTTTCACAGCGATGCTCCATATATGGACGCTGGATGAAAAACAAACGCCAAGGCAACCGCATGAATACAAAAGATTGAATTAATTTATTTCATCACATAGCCTTGACACAAACTGAATTGTCAACACGTTCCACTTGGCGCCTGTTCACCGCCTGTGCACCTCCAACTGCGGGGATTCTTTGAACTTCAGCGTCAGATTGACCACGTAGTGCAAGTCTTCGAAGCGAAACTGCGTGGAGAAGCGGTAGTGGCGGACCACCTTTGCCAGGACTACCTTCAAGAGCATCGTCGCATATCGCCAGCCTGTCAAGTAAAACGAAAATACCTTCAAATCAACGGTCAGATCGTAGTGATAGCTCGTACTCACCCAAGCAGTTTCTGGATCCCTTTGAGAATGGAACGAACGCGTAGGGATGCTTGCTCGCGAGGTTTTCGGGAAGGAAATTGTCGGGATTGAACGACGTTGCATTGGGACCCCACACATCGGGGTTCCGGTGCATGTCGAAGATGTCAACGATCAGCTGAGTGCCCTTGGGGATGACGAAGTCATCGGAGATGTGCAAGTCAGCTCCAGCGTGACGTGCGATAACTGGAACCGTGGCTGCTATGCGGAATGTCTCGTTTATGACCATGTCCAGGTAGGCAAGCTTGTCGAAGTCCTCGTACTGAATCTGGCAGTCCTTGTCTGGGAAGGCGAGCAGCACCTCTTCGTACAGGCGCTCCTGGTACTGCGGGTGGGTTGCAAGCATAATCAGTGCCGTGTGCAGTGTAGTGGCTGTGGTTTCAAATGCCTGCAAAATGATTCATCGGAACAAGAATGTAAAAGTGCCTCAAGCGCTCGCAAAGAGATCAAAGTGACTGCTCCTCGGAGACAACCGGATTTGATATCTCGTGCCATCGATTGCCTTTCAAGTGAAAGTGAGAGCTGAGCAAGAACGAGCACATCGGACGGTCTCAAGGGCGCCGACCAGTTTCTGGGTCAGTTCAATGTGCTACTTACCGCGTAAATCATCGAACTGGACTCGCCGAAGAAATCGGTCCAGTCGAAGTGGTTCTTCTTGTACAATTCTATCGCCTGATCGATGAATATGTTCCGAGACTTTTTGATGTCAACACTGTCATCGGAGTCTTCGCCTTTGTTGCTGTCCGTCGTGGAAGCGCCCTCATTTTCTTTTGACTCAAGTTTTTTCACGATCACCTAGGGAAAGAGAGCGGCGACAGTTATCCGGTGACAGTTGGGTTGTGCTGATGGCGCTTACCTCATTGACAAAGTCATCCACGACTCTCTTGGCTTTCATGTAGGGCTTGTACATGCTGCTGATACGGAAGATGGCTTCAATGCGCAACCACGGATTCAGGAGGCGACTCATCGTTGTAGTCAGGACACTGCAAAATTGCACAATCTGACAGTTGACAGTGGTGATCACACAGAGAAGCACTTACATTTTTGTGTGTGGCAGCAGTTTGACGCTTCTCTCGCGATACTCGTTCCCATTCATGCCCATGGTGGTCTCTACACAAGAAAAGATAACTCTCAAAGGATGTCCAAGCAGACCTTCAGATCGTCATCTCATACCAATCGAAATCCTAAGGGTGCAGCCGTAAATGGGATACGACAGATCGAAGTTACCTCGTCCGACTAGTTTGTCCATCTCCTGGTTCAGATAGTCAGTTCCTTCGTTAAAGATCGAGAAGAATGACAGAAGGATGTGGTGGTTGAACGCTGGGTTAAGCATTTTTCTGTGCGTTGTACATTTCGGGGCTGCAATCGACAGATCTGAGATTTGACTGACTTGACAGCAGTGCAGTTGGTCAACTTACATCCAATGGTTAGGAGACCACCGCCTAGGGCCTCAACGAAAGCGTCGTAAATGTGTGGTTTGTTCAAGCAGTCCGGGGATGTGAGAATCTTCTCAACGACGTTGGGATCTTTGGTGGCAAGAAACGGCAGCGGTCCAACCCAGGAGAAACCTGTTGGGCTGTTGTATTCCTCGCTCATTTTTAGGAATTCCGGAAGGATAACTGAAACGAGGGGTATTGAATTGGTACATGCTTGCGATTGGCATTGACAGATGTAGCTTGAGGTTAGTAGGTCGGAGTCGGAGTTACTCTCCTTCTTCTAATGGGCCTACAGTCTAAGGTAGACTTGGTCTTTAACCAACAAGCCTCTCTCTATGTTTGGTATACGAAGCTGGTTGAGGTTAATTTTCACTTAGGGTGTCATCTCAAGCCCTTGTGATTCATGGGTATACGCTTGCCTGGATACAGCCGGAGCTATTCGTGGTTGATTCTCCTCAAGCGAATGCAGTCAAGGACTGAACACAGTACGAAAAAGCAACCAGAGGGGGGAAAATACGGTCGCTTGACAATGACAATCCTATTTATTGCCATTCAACAAAATGCCTGCAACTTCTCATTCTTTCGTGTAGAAAATGGACAAGGTCACACCGATGTTACAACAAGGGTAACCAACCGTAACCCTCACTAACTAAAGATCGATTAGATTACTTGGCAGCGCGAGTAAAATCCGCGAAAAGTTCTCTCTACTCTAACACCCAAACCGGTTTTAAACATTTTCATAACACCTTCCACCTCTGGGGACATGTTAGGATGTAAGTCAAATGGTATGAAGGCATTCGACACAGTCTTGCATAATGGCCTAGTGTACAAAACGAACGATTTTAGTTCTTCTTCTTCTTAGGGCTCTAAAGTACCGAGTGCTTTCATGCCTCTCCAGTGGGCCCGATCTCTCGGCAGCTGTCTCCAGTTTCTCACACCAAGTCGTTTGAGGTCATTCTCCACTTGTGCATGCCATCGATTCCGTGGGCCTCTTCTATTGCGTTGTCGTACAGGCTTAGAGTCGGAACTGAGTTGTCTACACGCTCCACATGGCCTAACCATCTTAGGCGTTGGATCCGTAGACTGTACAGACCATACAGTTCGTGGTTGAACTTCTTTCTCCAAACGCAAACGGGACCAAAGATCGCGCGGAGAATTTTTCTCTCGAAAATACCATGGGCCTCTTCATCCGTTTTGGATATAGTCCATGCCCCTGCGCCCTAAAGCAGGACGGAGATGATTCATCTTAGTCTTCCGAGAAAGGAAGCCCTTGAAACAGCGATTGATTTTCTCCGTCTGATCTCGGTAGTGATGTTCTTGCTACCTCGAAGTTATAGCTGCCTCCAGTGACGTTCTGTTCGAGTTGTTGATGTTGCACATACTTCGTTATGCCCTCGTTTACCGCCAGACACATTTTAGTGGCTTCTGTTTCAATATCAACAAACCCTTGATTGACGGCTCGCTGTGTTCGACCAATCACGCCAATGTCGTTCGAGTATACCAGCCATTGAACCAACCTTGGGGAGATCGGCCGCTAGTCTTAGCGGGTGAATCTTGCACGATCTTCTCCAAGAAAATGTTAAGGAAGTCACATGACGGCACGTCGCCTTTTTTGACGTTGAAGGTCTCGGTGAGTTCGTTGCCGACCTTGATGGAGAAGTGAGAATTCTCCTTCGTCATCCTGCACAACTTGACGAGTTTCGCAGTAAGTCAAAACTAGGCACGGCGTTGTTTAGCTCGTCTATATGAACGCTGTCATCTGCTACCTTGAAATGGACGAGTAGGGGGTGTTTAAAATGAATAATATACGTGTGTACACTTTGATTTGCGACTGAAGAGAGCCATTGATGTAGGAGCAGGAGGAAAATGAAAGAACACAAAAGAAAATTCCTCAGAAGAACTTACTGGTTGGCTAAGGCGAAAAGAAGTTCGCAAACATGCCGAAACCAGATGCATAGAATTTATTTTGAAACTTGCATAAACACTTTATCAAGATGATGGAAATACTGGAACTAAAGAGGCAAGAAATTTCGCGAGGAAATGGGACTCGATGTGAATAAACCTAACAAGGATTTGAAAACTCAAACGATCGAAAAACCTAAATCGAGATTTCTTTCAGAACCAGAAGTCAATATGGAGGCCTCAAGTAATACCAGAGATCATGCGAGAGATATCCATTTGTATCCCTTGTCCGTGTCGGCATTGAGCCGTAAAGAATAAGAGTGTAATGGAATTCCCTTTGCATTTCATACATACTCTTACAAAGTTCCCGACTGTACCACGCATCGCAACGCCGTATAAAAAATCAGTTGAAATGAAGGGAAAGGGAGGTAGAAGTTGGATATCTCTATTCCCCATTATTTCTGAGTAATACTTAACGTTCTAATTTGCAGAGAACATGCTGTCAAGCTTGGAGGTTGTGAAATATACTGGTCGCTCCGAAACTAGACCTACTTTGAGGTCTAGACCTACTCCGGAGGTAATTCTAATTTCCGAAATGTTGAAATGTCTGGACGTTTTTTTAATTCCCTTAAAAAGTAAAAAGAGGAGAAACTATCTCCAAAATGGATTATTTTTCCACAAATCTCATTTTCCAAAGAAAAAGTTTTTTTTTACGTTTATTTGCTTTTTGATCGAGACTGAGTTATACACAAATATAAAATATACAGGCGTTTAACCGAATATGGACCTGATTACGATAAAATCAGGGAATCACCACACACATACTTTGGTGATTTCAATTTTTGTTTTTGCCTTGTTGAAGCACAATAAATACAAAATGGGGTTTCCCCAATGTGCACAAAGCTTTCGTAATCACTCAAATATTAGAACTATCGTCATGGCCCTATTCTGGCCAACTTCTGTGATGTGTGCAGGGATAGAATTTTGTAACTTTGCATGTTGTTTTTTTTTTTTTTTGTTAATCGGACAATAGTATCGACTTCGAACAAACAAGTTTTATGTCCTGATTCCAAATATATGTATTTTATTTTGCCCATTTTTAACTTTTCCTGCCTTTTTTGCTTATATTGTAAACCCGAGTTTTGCGTGAATGTATATCTATGCAAACTTTGAATCTTACTCACATTTTGTAATACGCATACAAAAAAATTAAGACTGGTGATTCCAGAGCTCGAACCTGGCCCCCTTAGCGCAAGAGTCGAATAAGCAAAAAATTATGATTAGGACATGCCTCATGTAGTTCTTACATTGTTTCTCTGTATGGCATGTGGCACCTTCTTGTTGAAACCACATGTTGGTCACATCCATATCATATAATTTAGGCAAGAAGAACTAGCTTATCATGCCACTGTAACGAACACCATTGCTACGGTCAAGCAGTAGCCGCATTTTCGAAGAAGAATAGTCCGATAATGCCTCCAGCCCAAATTCGCACCAAACAGTCACGCGTTGTGAATGCACTTGTTCTCAACAATTCCTCGTGGGTTTTCTGAACACCAAATGCGACAATTTTTGCGATTAACGAAGACATCAAGGGACAGGAGGCATATGGCAGTAAACAAAGGCACCCTCGTTATCTGCAACGCTGCAGTCTTCACACAGATGTAGGGTTGGTTAGTTTGGAGTTGTCCGCCGTCGGAGTGCGTTATTTAAAAATTACTAAGAAAAATCAATGCAAGTGCTAATATGCCTAAAACGGCTTGCAAAGAGGAAACAAAATTGACAAATTTTGTACAGAAATTTGGACCAGGTTATTTTTCATTTGACGGAAAAGTGCTTTTATGCAAATTGTGTGGTAGAAAAGTTAACCACGAAAAAAAATATTTTATTGAACAGCATATCTAGAGATCAAAGCACCAGCAAGCAATGGCTTTGAAGAAAGAAAAAAACCCAAACAATTAAATCTTTCGTTACGGGAACTGAAAAAAAATAGTTTTGCGGCGATATGTTGTTAGCATGTGACACCGTTGGATAAAATCAATAAGCCCGAGTTCCAGACTTTCATCGAGAAGTACACACAAAAAAAAGTGTCAGATGAGTCGACACTAAGAAAAAATTACTTTGAAGATTGCTACCTTGAAGTGCTTCACAAAGTTGGTGACCAAAATATTTTTGTACCCATCGATGAAACGACAGACAAAGCAGGGCGCTATGTAGCAAATGTAATTGTTGGGCGTTTGCGAGCAAATAGTCGAGAGTTCCTGTTAATGTCCGAAGTTGTGGAGAGAATAAACTCAACAACCATTGCCCAGCTGTTTGATGATTCAATCTGGTTGCTGTGGCCAGGCGAACTTAGGCGTGAAAAGTTTGGTTTTTCGTAACAGACGCTGCACCGTATCCGAAAAAGAGTGGCAAATCACTGCAAATGTTGTATTCGAAAATGGTTCACATAACTTTCGTCACTCACAGTGTGCATAGAGTCTGTGAAAGCATACGCAGCCACTACTCAAAAGTTGACGCCTTCGTATCGAACATGAAAAAAAAACATATTTTGCAAAAGTCCATCCCGGATTGCTGTTTTTAAGGAGATGGAACCTGCATTGCGGGTAACACCTCAACCCGTAAGTTTATTTAAAATTAAATTGTTACATTTACATTACATCAGGTGCTAACTCGCTGGGGTACTTGGCTAGAGGCAGCAGTATATTATGCGGATTATTTTTAAATTGTAAGTGTTAAGAAGACGATGCAAGCTGTGTTGTGTTTGTTTAAGATGAAACTGTACAAGCGCAGGTGGCGTATATCAACGTCAATTTTGGGTTTTTAGTTGACAAAAAAACGAATTTTCGAAGTATTACAGGTATTTTGAGAGTCTCAACTTTTATTTTTAGCTAACTTTAAGGAACATTAATTGGCGAAGACTAGCCGGCAAAGGGACCGATTGCGAAGGAAGTCATGATGAAATTTAGGGCCGCTTTCAATGCAAATAGGGGACTGAAAACTATTGAACAGATAAATTCTGTAATAAACAGCGACGTGAATTCCAAAATTCCAGAAAAGATTGAAGTTGATAATGTTGAAAGCTTTAAATGAACTCCACATGTTTCAGCTGAAGTAGAAACATCATTTAGCTCCTTCAAGGCACTTCCAAGAGACAGCTGGAGAAGATTATTGCCAGAGAATTTCAAAAAACTTTTAGTAGCAGTAGTTTATTGCTATTACAATTAAATGCGCACTTAAGTTCCTTATGTTATTTTTTAATAAATGCCTTTTTTGCCTCTTTTGCAAAAATACATAATATAATGGTACATACTTTACTTTTTACTTTTTTAGGTCAACAAAATCTGGTCCCTGGTTATAAGTCACACCTGCCTCACAAAGATGGTGAGTCACAAATTGAGAGGTTTTCGTATTCCGAGCAAAACCTTACAACTTGTGAGAAGCACAAGCTCTGTCAAAATTGTGATGTGGAAAAAGGAGGAAATAAAGTGAAATGTAATAATTTCAGGGTAATAAATATTTTTTAGACTGAAACTAAGAAATATTCTAAGGAATTTACGAAAAGGGAATTCTCCTTTCGCGTTGGACGAAAAACATGTTTAATCAAATTCTTCGAAATTCCAATTTTTATGTATTTTCTTCTCCTGCATTGAGGGGCCAATGTGAAAAGAGAGCGAAAAAACTAATTTTTGACATGAGAACAAATTCACCACACCATGGTGTGTGTTTTCTTGTGAGCTTTTTGCTAGAATACCAAATTGGTCAAACCTCACAAGCGATGTATCACAATTTTCGCGAAACAGACATTTATTAGTTGTGACCACCTCACAACCAGAATATTGTCATTAGTTAACTAATTTTAGAGCATTTAATGTATTAAAACACCGGTTCGAATTTGTGGACGATTCGAATTCGCCACTTTTTTTGAGAATTTCTTCTTTCTTGTCGTCTACTGTTTCGTTTAATAAATTTTGAAATACTCTGCAGTTACTACTAACATTTATATTTGAGTTTAATTTCAATGTAAAATGCTTACCACTTTGGATAAAAATATATACTCTCACAAAAATACTACACACTTACTTTTATGCACCACTGTGCATTTTTTTCACTTTGCAATTAGTATTAAGTAACATATTTACCCACATTTGGAAAATAGTTGAGGTAAAATATTAAGAAAATTTCCCTGTAAAAAATGTTGTACGTCAGCAGAAATGTCCTCAAATTTTATAGTCTCGGAAATTTTCATCAACAAAAAAAAAAAAAATCCCGATATTTCATCGGTTTAGGAGCTATTGTTTTTGCAACCAAAAAAGTCAATTTGCCCAACAGTGCGCCGTTACGCATCAAACTTGGTTAGATAAGCAATTTTGTAAAAGCACTCCACGAAGATGGACCTGGATTTCCTAAAACAAAATTTCATTTGCCAAAATTAAAGTGCTGACATAAGAAAATGAGTCAATGATACTTATTTTTTATCCAACCTCAGAACGGTTGAAAAAAGCACGGTTGGCTTTTGCAGACATCACACAAAATTTCCTTGGGAATCATAAATCACCCGATTTCAATAAAATTATGTGGATGTGGAAGCTAGAAAGCTAATCGTTCAACAAACCTAGCATCTAAGCTAGGTTTAAGGTGGAATAGGGAGTCTATAGTTTTGAGAATTTTAAACCTCACAGCCTAGATGCAATGGGCAAGCAACTGTGGTCTAAAAAACAAACCACCGTGGTTATGACTGAATTCTCACTTCCACCCCAAACAAACAAATAACGAATAATAACAAATTCGACTGCGCTGGAGTTACGGAAGTTGTCGATGTGTTGCATCAAAGCCCCACAAACGGCAGTATCCTTGACCAAATTCATGTGCTCCTGAAAGATCAAGTCGTTAGAGGGTTAAACCTCCAGCAAATTTCTTCACGTCAATTTTCAGTGAGAAGCCAGAGAATTGGCTATTTTTCATATAAACCTTCGAAAGTTCGAACGATGAAAATGTTGGTTAATTGCGACAGATTCTTAAAGGAAAGGCATTGGAGTCTGTACTTTTCAAATTATTATTTCCAGAAGGAAAATTCCAAGGGTTTTAAAAAACCCTTTCGCATGCTTTACGCTAAGCAGGACATGGTTATTAATTGTGGAGGAGTGCTCTCAAATATTCGCAATGAACCAAGAGCCGATAAGATCAAAACAATAATAAGTTTTGCGTTGTCCGTGCATGATACTTGCGAAATGATGGATCTGGATTAAAGCCAGATAAACAATAAATCTTTATGCAAAAATTAGTAAACGAACTACCATCCACATTTAGATTGACATGGGCAGTACATAAGCAAACCATCGACAATGTTAATCTTGTTCACTTGGTTCACCATGGTTAATTAAAATGGCTCAAGCAGTATCTGATGTCTGTTCATTACTAACCCTGGAGGAAAAGCATACTCGTAGAATCAACCAATCATGTTTATTTGGTTCATAAGTTCACCAAGCGAGCCACCGCACAATTATATTACGTCTTTCATCATATTACACCTTTCTACTGTATCTACAAAAAAAAAAAACAAATGTACTTTTATATAATTATTTTAGGCAAAAGGGAAAGAACAATCCTTTATTTAAGGAAAAAATATAAGTAAATAAATAAATAATAATATATAAAATAAATAGTAAATTAATTAATTAATTAATGAACAAACATACAAACAAATAAATAAATAAACAATTTGATGAGTAAGAAAATAAATAAAGGGTGATTTTTTAGCTATTATCTTTTTGGCAACACTGGTTTTAACAGCTGAGTCACGTTTCGTGTTTTGTTTCACTGTCAAACGTCTTCGTAACGTAACTGTGAATGGTGAGCGCTACCGTGAGATGATATCCAACTTTTGTTTGCCCAAAATGCAAGAGCTTGACTTGCATGACATGTGGTTTCAACAAGACGGTGCCACATGCCACACAGCACGCGCAACAATGGACTTATTGAGAGGCGAGTTCGGAGAACATTTTATTTCACGTTCGGAACCGGTCAATTGGCCGCCTAGATCGTGCGATTTAACGCCTCTAAACTATTTTTTGTGGGGCTATGTTAAGGCTCATGTCTATACAGGCAAGCCCGCTTCAAGACAACATGACGCATTGGAAGACAACATTGAAGCATTTATTCGTGAGATACCGGCCGAAATGTTGGAAAGAGTATGCCAAAATTGGACCAAGCGGATGGACCATTTGAGGCGCAGTCAAGGTCAACATTTGCATGAAATAATCTTCAAACATTAAATTATATGGACCGTACTATCGATTCAAAGAAAGATTTCATGCATTTTTCTGAATTCTATGTGTTTTGTTTTGAAGAACTTTCCTATTGCTTTTAAAAAATCACGCTTTAGATAAGTACGTAGCGAAGTAAAAATAATCCTCGGTCTTGACGGTTATAGTTATTATTAAGCTCGTTAACTAGTGAATTATCAGTTAAGTCACATCTGCCCATGTATCCTAACAGAGATCAATTCAACATTAGCTTCACAGTGTAAATCGCAGGGAGAGTGATGCCGAGGAAGGTTGAGCATACAAAAATATCTCGCACAATGATCCGAAAGAGATGCTGAGAATCTGTACAACATTACGGAACGGATGGGATCCATGAATCGCAATCAACGACTCAACATGAAAGTTTCATTGACAGTCGCCTTGTGTGAGTTCGTACGAGGGAAACCGATGCACAAGCACTCCTGGAGTGCAAAAGTGTCAACGAAGTAAGTAGGCCGAACCACGACCTGGAGAACGAAGCCTTGCTGAACCACACTAATCTTCGTAGTGAAATAATTCAATGGCGTTCCGAGAATCCAGGTTTCACCTGGTTCAGTGACGATAATTTGGCACATAGTGCCGTCGCCAATGATGGAAATCACATCTTGATTTCTCAAGAAGATCTCCAGGGCATTTTTAACTCACTGAAGAAAAAAAGTCAATGGGAATCGATGGAATACCGAATATTGTGCTTCGTCAACTTCCCCCCGATATAGTACAGATTTACACAACACTGTTTAACAATATGCTAAGTAATGCATTTACCCAAAGCACTGGAAAACAGCTGTTGTGCAACCGATCCCTAAACGGGACAAAGACAAATCTATTCCAACAAATCTCCGTTCGATCAGTCTTCTTCCGTGCATAAGCAAGGTTTTCGAAAAGATAGTCATTCGAGTTCTGAAACAATGGGTAGAGGAAAATAAAATCATACCGGACAACCAATTCTGATTCAGGGCGGGGCATGAAACCACACATGCCGCGTCCAAACTGGTGTCCGACATTCAATGGAATAAAGGCAAAAAACAATGCACGGGTGCCTGCCTGATTGACTTGGAGAAAGCGCTCGACACCGTTTGGTTGGAGGGCCTCTTCCTCAAGCTGGTCAGGCTTGGTATAAGTAAACCATTGCTATACATAATCCATTGCTAAATGACATGATAATAGTTAGAAAGTTCGTCGTGAAAAGTGGCGACGTAACTTCTACCACGGTCTTTGACATTAAAAATGGTCTGCAACAGGGGGCTATTGGTTCGCCGATCTTGTTCTCAATATTCACTGCAGAACTTATAGGTTCCATGCCGCACTTAATTGCGTACGCCGACGACCTAGTAGCGTACAGATCAGGTCCGAAGGTCGAGGTAATAAATAGCCTGTTGCAGCGTGACTTCGAAAAAATTCAGCGATTTTGCGACGACTGGAAGTTGGTTATCAACTTCTTGAAGTGTGAAACTATCCTTTTCAGGACCCCGCTGTACACGGCTTCGCGGGATACTCGCCTAAACTGGCGCAAGTTCGGCATAGTTGACCCGCAAGGACAGCCGTTAGCTGTGAAAAGTGTAGTAAGATATCTTGGCATTTGGCTGGATCAATTTCTGTATTTTGACAAACATATAGATATTGCTCTGACGAAAGCCAGAAAGGCCTTTGCTGCGGCAAGGAGGTTATTTTTCAGTAGCCAACTTGATACCAGGGTGAAGGTAATCTGCTACATGGCTCTTATCAGGCCACTCATGGCGTACGGTTGTCCACTGTGGTTCAACGTGAGTCCTTCCCAGATGGAAAAGATGAGGCTGTTCGAGAGACAGTGTCTTCGGACCTGTCTCCGGTTGTATCGTACACCCGAGTCTGAGTACAAGAAGTATTACTCCAACGAGGTCCTATACAACGAGGCAAACGTGAGCAGGTTAGATAATTTTATTATTAAGCTGATCAGAAGGCACATTGCACGAGCTATGACTTCTTCCAACAGTCTGATCTTCGGGGCTTATATTATGTACCATGAAAGGGTGCGCCTTAACGGCTTTATTCCTCCCGAAGCATTCCTCTACCTCGACACAATTGGCCAAATACAAGATACAGACGGATGCCCTGTAATCTTCCATGTAGTACGCCGAACAGTGGACAGGCGACTCCAATACGAACCGGATGTCGCTCGCACCCACGAGGATCTTCTTCGGTTCAGTCGAGCGATCCCCGCTCGAGATAGAAAGCAGTCTGCCAAAGATCGGCAATTTTTCTGGTGGTTACACCAAAACCAGTCTCCGCCACCGCTGGCCTTTTTAAACGACCCGGGAGTTACCCATGGTGGCCAGCTTACATAGGTTTTAAGGTAGTTATTAAGAAAAAAAAATTATAAAACCAAAAAATATAAACCCAAAAAGAGGTGCACCACGGCGTATAAATTATATATGTTAAGCATATACATAACATATACGCCCTGGTGCACGCGTCCGTACTGTTACGGACATAATTAAGATAGCCCTAAGTTTTATGTTAGGGTAAGTTAGTATAAGGTAGGTTAAGTAGTTAAGTTAAGTTTAGCCAAGTTTTTTTATAAGTTTTCTTGGCACATAATAAATGAATCAAGTTTGTCAGGAAAGACTAAAAAAAAAAACAAGTAGATTAAGCCGAAAGGCACATTTATGATTTTAGATTAGATTAGCTTAGAGTACCCGCATAGGGTCAGTAGGTTAGTATTAAGAACAATTCATGAATTGTTAAGTTAGTTAAGCTAGTTTTAAGTTATTTTGTCTAGCATGTAAGTTATATTTAATACAATAAAAACAAAATTACACAAAAAAAAAAAAAAAAAGTGCAAAAGTGTGCTGGAAGGGATACTTGGATTTACATTTGAGCCAATAACCACCACAGCCAAAGGTTTGCAATTATTGTACTGATCAACTTGGCATCAGAAGTAGAAGGCGTCACACGCCAAGAAGTGCTGATGGAGTGGTCCTCTCGAATGAATACAGTCAGAATTTCGAAATCATCCAAGTATAGACCTTTACGGATGTGAACTCAGAACTGGCTGATACCTGGACAATGCGGGAACGACTCGTTGGAGATCTACTTGACTAACTGGAGAAGAATGAGAACACCCTGCTGTCGTAATCAAAACCATTTTCGATTATCTGGGTGAGGAAAATGTAAAAAAAATTCCTTGGCCCATGGGGGGATCGAACCCACGACCTTCGCGTTATTAGCACGACGCTCTAACCAACTGAGCTAATGGGCCACATAGAAATCGAGAGTCAAAAGATGAATAAATAACGAGGCAGATATTTTTAGAGAAGTCGATTTCTTAAACGGATATTCTTTAAACTGGCTTATGTGTAGTAATAAAAAGGGTCTCATTACAAGCGTAGAATAATTCATACCGGCAGCTCTTTCTTCGGGCTCAGGTGGCAATTGAGGAATAGAGCGTCTTGAAGAACCAAGCATTGGCGCCGTAAAAGCATGCACAATTTGAAAAGAGGCTCTTCGAGAGAAGAGTTCTTGGAGTACATTTTGGAAGACAAGTGTGTACGGGCCCATCTCCTAAGTTCCATGTAAAGGGAAGGTGTTTGATCCGATTCTGTGGGACAAGGCAATAGAGGACTCCAAGTGGAAATAACTTCGTAACTGGGCTTCATCGCGCTAACTGCATAGGTTTGAGAGAAGAACAAATTAAGGCTGGAGTGAACTCTTCAACAACTGCTTCAAACTATGTCGCACTTCTTCAATTGCACATAAAATTGGAAGATATCCTATGTAACAGAATCATTCCGTCGGAAGAAGGCAACCATAACATTGATGAAGTCTTCACAAGCACCAGACATTTTGGTATAATCTACGCGTATATGCTGATGAAGCTAGGAATTCAATCAGCACACGAAAAACTCTCCTGCCCGACTTGGCAACATCCCATAGACTCCTAAATTGACGGACACGTTCTGATTTGATTCGGAGCCATCCAAGGCGGAACTTGTAATCTTTCAACAAGAACGACGGCATTGTTGGAGTTAGACGGTTAACGGTGACACTGGACACGGGAGCATCACATTCGATCCTAAGGGGGGATCTGATGGAAGGAGTGGAGCCGTTGTACGGGATAGGGCTACGAACTGCTACGGGTGATGGTGGGGAACTATCCATCATCCGAGACAATAACAATAGGCGTTCCGGCAGTTGAGCACGAGTTCTTAGTGGCAGATATAGTTGACGAGTTGATTCTGGGAGCGGACTTTATGATTAGGACCGGCATTACTTTGGACAAGAATTCTGAGATACCTTCGAACGTCGGGGGAGCAGGTCTACGAGGATCAACCAAGTCGTGGTGGATAGGGACACCAGGATTCCGCCGAATTCAGAGTACGACTTCTGGGAAAAGGCAGAGTACGATTGTGGGATCAGCAACTTGTGGGAAGTGAAAGCCGAAGATCAAACACCAGCTACTAACATATTCGTCGGAAGAACATTCTCGGAGTCACTAATGGGGAAGCAGCGCACGCTGGAACGGATCCGAAAGGAGCAGGTGAAGAATCCGGATCTATCGACAACTTTTGAGAGTATAGAACATGGAGCCAAACCGACGCAAGAAGGAATGGCAAGGGAAAGTGCTGTCGCCAAGGCATACGGAGCTCAGGAGATGAGTCCGTTTCGTGGGCTGTATCGCTTCTGGGAAAGTGAAGGGAGCGACACAACAGGAAAATTGATTGGGTTCCCAGGGAGGAGTGTATATAAGAGTGCAGAGGGAAATCACAAGGGATCAAGCGAAGGACATCTGGACATCACATGGAGAGCTGAGACAGCGGAACGGGGGTTCCATGGAATTGGATGCCAGCAGTCATGGGAAAGTGCAGCAGCTCAACGTTGGAGCACCAGTTGAAATGGACGCAATGGGTGCACAGACAGCCAGGAAGGGGCCATCGTTTCAGGATGAAGGTTTGAGTTATGTTTAGAGAAAGGCAAAAGGGCGTGCACAGCATCGAACTGAACTGATGACGAAAAAGCACAGAACGACGTTAAGGAGAGTTCTGTAGGTTCTGATGATCGGCGGACAGCCCGCAAAGGAGCAAAGGCAACGTACAGGCAGGAATTCTGAATTTTGTTCGGGACGAACAAGTTTAGGTGGCGGGTAGAGTGACGTGAATGGTATAATGTATAAGATGACAAAATCAGGACACCAACGCCATCTATACGAAATTAGAAGAACGATCAACTCCGAAGAGTGTACCCGAAATTCTTGTATATTCTGCCGCCACTTATACACTGATCGATTGCAAAGAATCATGTCTATAAGAGTCAGCGGGGAAATTCCACAGATTTTGTGGCGACAGTAGGATCTAGAACCAATACCGGGAGTATAAATATCGGCGCGGTGGTCGGTGCGAGTTAGTTGAGTTAAAGAATTAGTATAGTTCAGTCAAATATTTATAACCGTGCTGTTTGGGATTTTATAGTGTTGTCAATCGGTTGACCCTGAAAGGCAGCAAAGAGTGTAACCAGTGCTTGTGAACTTTTGTGTTGCATTCGTCACAATCCAGTGATCGAACCCTGTTGTGTGGATCATTTGAATAATCTTACTTAGACTCGTTTCTGCTAAACGTTACAATATACATGGCCCTGTCTGCGAGGAAGGTGAAAGGAGGAGAACACACAAATGCCAACTCTACGAGCTGGAACAAGACGTGCATATTACCCGGCGACTGCACTGGCTAGGGCACATCGACCGAATGAACACAAATGCCATAGCTAATGAAGCCTTCGAATCCGAGACCCTTGTATTTGGTATACCCGTATACCGAATCTCCAGTATAAAATCCAAGTCATCCGGAACGCAAGACAGTTTGGTTTTGGTGGAGGTAACGTGTAGGTGGCTTTCGACGTTGGAAGGCAACTCTTGCAAACCTTCGATGGTTTGTACGTATGTACAAACATACTTAAGAGATTCTATGGGAGAACAAAGGTTAGGCAATTCCAGACATCGAACATTCCATGACTTAAAAAAAAAACAAAAGAATTCCAACGGACGATTAATTAAAATTTGTGCAAAAGTAGCGTAGTGACTTATTAAAAGATCTAAGTTAAACGCCACTGAATATAGGCGTCATTCCTTATGAAGTTTGAATTCTACTCGTAAAGTTATGGCCCACGTAGATCCGGATTGAATTTATAGTGATATCACTATCCGACACTTTCCGAACCGGCTTATCCTTAAGTGTCCCATACACACAACACTCGAGTGCACATTTCGGTGTTGACACATGTGCCTCTTACCGCCACACAAGTCACACAACATCGTACACATTAGTTCTTCAGAAATGAGGTACTAAAGAGATATGCAACTTTCTAGTGGAAAACCCCTAGTCCATGGATGTTCACCTCAGATTTTGAGGTGTGTGCTCTCAAGTCAAGCAAATTACTTTATTTTCACGCACTTTTCACGCTTATTTTCGGAGTATAGAGCAACGCAATGGTGTTAGGCGGGAGTAATCAGCATCGCTTAGTTCACAAGTATTCCCAGACGCCCGTCTGTGAAGATGTTATAAAAAACGTGTGTCAAATAACACCGAGGGACAACAGAAGTAGAATTTGCATATCTCTTCAGAGCTTCACTTCTGGTTCTTCATTGGACTTTGCCGACGAAGGAACAGCGCTATGTGGTGATGCACTATGCGCATTATTCAAGATATATTTATGTCTCCTGCATGTTTCATGAAATAGTCACAAACTTGTTTGTTCACAACCACATAAAACGCTCAAATAGCAAAAGTCCCCATTGCCGCTTCACACTATCAGAACTCGTCCCTCTTCAACGATCGGAATGTGACTGATATTCCGTATGAAAGTGTGCAGACAAGTCCACACACAGCACACTTCCAGGAACACCGACACAAGAAATGAAAATCTTTCAATTTTAGTCACACCGTGTGGCACATTCAGCAATCGGTTGGGTGGACTAACCAACAAACAAGACACATTTAAGCACACCGACACAAGTGTGCCCATAAGTGTCGTGTGTATGGGGGGTTTTAGGAATGTTGGGCAATACACTATCAATGTGGCTAGCCCATGTAAGTTCATTATTGCACGATTTTGTTTACACAGGTTACAATGGTCAATTGCGATTGCCGTTGTTTTTTAAATACCCCACCCTTTCCTAACTGAAAATGTTAGTTTTTAACCCATTTACTAAACAGCGTTAACATTTCTTGGCGACAAAATAATCGTACTCTTGTATTTTCCTTTTCACAAAGTACCAAGTTTCTCTAACCATTCTTGTTGCGTTGGATTAGGAAACGTTCGGTTTAGTTGCAAGGCGTTGATTTCACCATGGTACAAATCCCCTTCTGCACTCGTACAGCTACAAGAGTACTTGTGCTTTACGTGCACAAATCCGCTGGCCCGGAAGGTATTCCCCCTATTCTTCTGAAGAGTTATTATTCTGCGCTGGGAAAACCACTGCGTAAGCTTTTTCATCGATCTTACTCTTTAGGTCTCTTTCCGAGCAGATGGAAAAAAGGATTTGTCCAGCCCGTCCCTAAAAAGGGCGAATCTTCGTCACGCACCTCGTACAGACCCATAGCACTTACGTCCCTTCTTTCTAAGGTCATGGAAACGCTGATAAAGCGTCAGCTTATGAAGTATCTTGAACCGCGGAGGCTTCTCAATGTCCGGCAGTATGGTTTCAGCAGCAACAGGTCAACTGGTGATGTGATAGCTTATCTCACCGAAAAGTGGAACCCACTGCATTGTGCAAAGGCAGGCGAAAGCAAGATTGTTGCGCTAGGCTTTTGACAGAGCTTGGCATCAAGCTGTCTTGTTGAAAATGCGTGACTATGGTATCGATGAATCTCTTCTTCAATGGATTAGAAATTACATTTTGAACCTGTCATGGATGGGTTCAAGTCTGATATCCACCAAATAAATGCTGGTGTTCCCCAAGGCTCTGTTCTGTCTCCGACACTCTTTCTCATTTTTATAAATGATCTCTTGTCTGCTAATTCTAATCCAATCCATTCATTCGCTGATGACAGCTCCCCCAGCTTTTCATATTCGTTCCAAGACTCTCGACCCCGCCCTTCGGCCGTAGAATTGGAGTGGCAGCCTATGTTAAGCACATTGAATTCCGATCTTGACAGCGTACTTAACTGGGGAAAAAACAATCGATTGGAATTCAATGCTTCAAAAAGTCAATGCTGCCTGCTGTCCCTCAAGCGATGCCTTGTTAATCAGCCATTATCCAGTAATGGTACCTGTGTCGATGAAACCCGAAAGCTTCCCATCCTTGGTATGTGCATCAACCCAACACTTAGTTGTAACGACCACAAATTTGGGGTCGCCAAAAATGCTGAGAAATGTTTAGGTTTCCTTAATCGATGCAAGAAATACTTCACCCCTTCTGATTTGGTTTTTATTTATAAGGCGTGTATCCGCCCCAAACTTGAGTACAACGCTCATATCTGGTCTGGTGCCCCCAAAACCACCCTACACCTACTAGAAAGAATCCAAAAGGGAGAGATAAAAGAGACAGATTGCAGAGTCACTAGACTCGTTCGAACATCGACGTACCGTCTTGTCTCTATCCGTATTTTATCGCTATTTTAACAAACGATGCTCAAGTGAGCTTGCCAACTGCATTCCTCCTCTCCATGAATTCACCCGCAATACCCGTCTCGCCAGGAATGCTCATCAGTTTACCCTTAAGCCTACTTTCGGACGCATAGTTAAATTTAGAGACTCGTTCATCAGCCTCACGACACGAATAAGGAATGCTCTTCCCAGCCCAATATTTCCCCCAGAATACAATCCGCAGATATTTAAAACCAGTGTGCACAGGTACCTCCCTCTACACCTTCGGCCTGTGCTGTGTCTTAAGCCCGGCGAATTAGGGGTATTATCAGTCCCATGTACGCGCGCAAATTATGAAAAAAAAATTGCCCATTGGCAGCATTGTCAACAACAACTTAGCAGAACTTCCATTTCCCATTACACACGACTATCTACATGAATAAATTCGCTTGCACAATAGCTCCGCTGTTCGCGCGAAGGTTACAAGTTATCCAACTACGGAAATAGAATCACGGAAACCAAACCACCGCCTAATCACACACTACATATGGCCGTTCCGACACATGCGGTTAACCCTTCATTGACTACACACACATGGCTATGTTGGGATAACATGCTACAATGAAGAATTGTACATTTTGCCAAGTAGATTTAACCCACATAACAATTGGTGAATTGAACATTCCATGTGAGATGTTCTCATTGACGAACTAACGCATTCGGCATACTCCGGTTGGCGAATTTAACAATTCGAGTAATCTCTCACGTTTCGAAACATTTTCGACATTTCAGTCGAATCAACCGTCATACCAATTACTATCACCCACACGTTTATTCGGCCGACTCGCCAACCCTAATAGGGGGGTTAGTTGAGCTGACGAACAACATGGTTGAATAAATTTCCGCACCGAAATGCGCGTAGACAAATGTTTAAATTGTTTTTGTTTGATTGTCATAATTTACATACATTCGCTAAGGCACTGAGGCTTTCGACCTACTACGCTTGGAATTCGAGTTTGAAATTCAGCGCTGTAGTTATACATTCCTGCAATAATAAAGTAGGAATGAATAAACGCCAAATCATGAACATTTGAATTTTAATTTTAATTGTGTGAATTTACAAAAATGGTAAGCGACAACATTTCTTTCGTGAAGAAAATTCAATACAAAAAAAAAAAAAGGAAGAATGCTTCCACTACACAAGATGATTCGAGACATCTGCAATGCGTTGGAACACCCCGATCATCCGCACGTAGAAACAATTTTTTCTGAAAGTTGTTTTTAAGCTTAATTTAAGTTTCAGGTCATTGCGACTGAATGAAGAAGCGGTTTTCCTAGTCTCAAACTAGTTGGAATGTCAATTTCAGAATTCAGGCACATCCTCCAATTCCTGCTCGTGCCCTAAGAAACATTGCTTGTGTGAGTCATCAGAGCAGCGATCTTGACTTAGGCCTGTCACAAAACTCGGTTTCCTTGGATCTGAAAGAAGTCGTTTTGCTGTTGAAGACAAATCATGTCCAACCCAGATCAATTGAGACATGGATAGGATAGGCTACCAGCAGTAATTGGATGTTTTTAAATACCTAAGCAGAAAAGGATATTCCAATTTAAACGCTATGATTATGCGTTTTTTCCCTGTGTTTGAATTCTTTTGGTTTTTAATGCATAGTGTTCAAGGGTGTGGATACGACATGTTGGTTCAAAATATCCTCGAACAACAAATGCCTAAGATACCGAATAAACTATCCGATACCGAAATAACTTTGAACGATTATTTCAGAAAATCATGTACAATAGTATTGTTGCCCATCTGAAGCTATGACTTTTTCCATCATTCTGGCAATTTGTGGATCCCATCCCAAAAGAACTGCGCCGGCCTGGCAGCCAAGAATGAATCAAGCCAATTTTTGATATTCTGCTCTGATGTGAACCGAACCGTATTTCAGTGAGGGCGTTCTGCAGCGACCGGAACAAATGGTAGTCAGAAGGGGCAAGCTCTTGGCGATAAGGTAAAACTTCTTATCCCCTTTTTTCAAATAATTCTTAACCGGAATAGCAACGTGGGGCCGAGCGTTGTCATGATGGAAAATTATTGCCTCGTATCTGGTGGCATATTCCGGGCGTTTTTCGGCTACTGCTCTCTTCAAACGGATTAATTGTGTTCGGTAGCGTTGTCCACTGATGGTTTCACCCGGTTTTTGCAGCTCATAATACAGCACTCCCTTCTGATCCCACCAAATATAGAGCATTA
Source organism: Eristalis tenax (assembly GCA_905231855.2). NCBI lineage: Eukaryota > Metazoa > Arthropoda > Insecta > Diptera > Syrphidae > Eristalis > Eristalis tenax. Next base: position 108,849,492 of record HG993124.1, on the reverse strand, counting down.
CCTTCGCACCATGGATATTCGGCTTTGCCGTTGATTTGGCTGGTTGGCCAACCCAAAATCACCACTTTTCGCACGTTCGTTCAGCTAGCGCATGTTCACCACAAACTTCCACTAAAATACGATGACTTCCGGCAGCAGTTTTCTTCATATTAAAGTAATGAAGAAGAACTCCACGCAAAAACACTTTTTCAGGCACAAAGTTCGACATATTTGAGTGAAAACAATTATTGTTGTTTACGCTTCAAATGAATGACATATACTGAAATGACGTACAATGACAGTAGCTTTCCAACTCATGTGCCAATGGAATAATACAAGTTACGCCATCTCTTAGCAAACCGCACGAATTAAGTTATAGATAATTAAAGTCTTGACTCTTCATAACATTTAAACTTAAATAAGTAATGTGTATAATTCATTCATAAAAATAACAAAAACAAAAGGTTCAAGGTTCTCTCACACAATGTTTGACGTTCGACAATAAAAACACAAATGAGGCTCAACTTGGCGAACATTCGACAACCGCAGTAGGGTGAGATCAAACTTCGAAAATGTTTGACATTTGAGGCGAATCAAAGGTTCTCGATTCGCCAGCCGTAATACCAATTTCTCAAACTCACACATTTATTCGTTCGAATCGCCAAACGTAATAGGGAGGTTAATGACAATTTAGGGGGCTAATGACAATTTCAATTGTGAATTTTTCGTCCTACTCAATTTTTTTTTTTGAGTTTCAATCAAAAAACGTACTATATGCGGGCTCAAAGGTCAACCAACTTGGCATCATAATGAGCCGTAGCAGCAGCATTCTAGTTGAAAAATCAAGTTTTTATTTTTGAATTTAAAAAAAATGGTATAAAAATATGAAGATATTCTTTTGCTGTTTCAAAAGAGTCCACAAAAAAAAAAAAAAAACGATGCGGCGCATAATAAAGGTGGGCGCGCAAAACTGTTGACTGACGCGACTCTTTCCTTGTTGAAATCGTATGACAAAAATGAAGCCAAAACACCAAAACCCGCTGCGTAGATTAAGCGAGTGGACTAAAGTCCAGAAGGGGACAGGAGTAAAATGGCAGTGGTTGGAATTGCTCTGGCAGAAAATAAAAAACAGCAGCTCTGTCGCTGTCCAAAACAATTTAGGAACAAAAAATGGGCCAGACAAAATGTCTGCAAGAAGAACATACAAGCCAACCTGCAGAAGAATGGAAACAAGTCAAAATCAGCAGGTTCGAGTCCAATTGATGCTGAACATCTCAATAAAATGCATCGTATATAAAAAAAAATTTGATTGACAAAAAACCATAAAAACCGAAATGATGTATCCAGTTTTGCTCGCCACTTTATATACATATCTTGTTTTCTGCACGTTAAAATAATAGACTTCAACGCAATGTCTGAAAAGAACAGGAATCTATTTTTTTTCCCTTACATATTCCATTTTTTACGGCTCACCGACAGTTAAATTAAAGAATCTACCTTGCAGCTATATAAATGAACTTGTTTGCTTTCATTATGAATTCACGTTCATATTCGATGTAAAACACTGACCACTAGACACATTCCATGGAACACATATTTTTGAAACCACCCCCTTTATGATCCACTCAAACATCATCCGCATACTGTCCGTTCTTCACTAACTTTACCACTTACAAATGGAAGAATATAAGTAAAATAAAAGCAAAAATCCAACTAACCATCCAGCGACCTCAAGCGGAACGCGATCCCAATAAAGGGCCACCCCATTGGACCCGGCACCTTCCACGAAAACCAATAAAATCGTCTCCTGCACCACAGATAGTAGGCCCACAACAGGACACCGCAAGTCAAAAGCACAACCGCGACGGACATTCTTGGGCAACTTTTGATTATTCGCATCCACACAAGTCAAACGACGACAACGAACTGCCGAAATGATTCCGTAAACAATCCAAAGGAGACGACTGAAGGCAAATTGTTGAACTCAGTACATTAAAACCGGTAGATACTCAAAGACGTACTTAATGGCACGACAGTGATGCCCAATTGCTGTTCACTGCTTCCCGCCCGTCAAAGTTCGATTATCTTAATTCATATTGCGTCTCGGCGAAGTTCTTGAGTGCCCGCCGCGCCCCGCAGCCAACTGAGGTGCTCTTGATAGTTCATTGGGGGAACCATCCTGGGGAAAAACCACCAAAAACACGAGTAGCTCATACAGACTCGCACAGTGTACAACTGGTTAAGTACTCAAGCTCAAGCCACTGTCAAAACATCGATTAAGGGGGAGCTGTGAAGATAACAAATAGTCAACAGTCGCCTATGGGCCGGGGGCAATTAGGCGAGTCTTATTTGGGGAGCGAGACACAGTCTACTACGATGCTGAAGTTGGTCGTGGTCGAAGCACGTATTCTTAATGACCGATGAGAAGTAATTTTGGCAGCCTAAACGTGATAAACAATTAAACAAACAAACAAAAGGAAAACAACAAGAAGTCATATTGCAAATATTTTACTTGTTTATTTGTGCAAAAAACTAGACCATAGGATAGGAGAAAGTGAATCATCTCCTGTGGATCTCCAGCTTTGGCATGACTTCATAGCGCAGGGACAGATGTTGGACGTATCGCAGGTCGTTGTAGCAGAAACTCGTTGAAATCCGATAGTTTCGAATGATTTTTGCGAGCGATACCTTCAGAAAGATTCTCGCGTAGCGCCAGCCTGAAAGAAAAGAAGAGAGACACTGAGATACTTTCATAGACTCATGTAAAGCAACAAATCAGTTTGTTTGAACGGACGTTTCTATTTGTCAACCAGAACTACTTTAAAAAAAAATAGAGGAGCTCCTTCACTCTACCGGGGGTGTTATTTCCTAAACCAGCGATTCTCAACGTTTGAACGTCTGCGGACTCCCAGCAAAGATTTTAATAGTCGGCGGATCCATTCGAACTCCCAGATACAAGTAAAAATGTTAAATTTTTAAATAAAAAAGTATTGTTTTTAAAAAGTAAAGTGTTAATGGAAGTACATCAGTAAGCAACGTAAAATGTAAGGAGAAAGCACAAGATGAGAATTCGGAGTCCAGAAAGTGAAGATATTGTGTCCCAGGTATAATTCAGATGCACAATCTCCCATAACAGTGTTTGATTTCCTCATCCATTACAGCACTGAAAAAGTCTTGGTTGTATTCCTCAAATGTATGAGATCTTTTTTTCTGCCGGAGGTTTTTTTTTAACACAACTCGGGATCACTCAACCTACTTTTGGTGTAGTTTCTTGGCCTTTCCAATGAAGACCATCAGGCGTTTCTGTGATGTGGAGCCACAACATTTAACACAACACTGCAGCACTCAGAATCCAAAAATTGGTCCCTTGTACTGCCAGGCAGCGACCTACTTTTGTTCCGAGCAAAGGCGGGACAGTGACAGAGGAAGTGCTCTGTAGTGTCGTCGTTTTCTCCGCAGGCATCGCAGAGGGTTTCTTTTTGCAGGCGTTTCATCATCAGGTCTTACCACTTCAGCACCAAAGATCTGCCACCTGTTCCGAGCAAAGGCGGGAGAGTGACCGAGGAAGTGCTCTGTAGTGTCGTCGTTTTCTCCGCAGGCGTCGCAGAGGGTTTCGTCGCTTAGACCAAGCGTGCCTAGATGTTTGGCGAAGGTGTAGGTGTGGACAAACGGGATACTGTCCCCTGTCTGTACATCTGTAAGTCGCAGTCCTTCCTGCCAGCGGATAACAAGAATGCCGCGGATTTCTTACAGACATTAGGGAGCATGCCCTTGGTCTGACTGCTTGCTGGAGACTCATGCCACCATTGACTGTGTTCTCGAAAGCCTCAACCATCGATGGAAGCTCCAACCACCTGCATCTAGTTTCAGGTCTTGAGACTGTTTCCTCTGACCCTTGTCTAGCAAGTTCATCGACGATCTCATTTCCAGCGATCCCATGGGGACCCGATTCGTGGTGACTGCCCAAGAAATTCAGAGAGGACCTACATTCCTGAACTATCCTGGAAGTGGTTAAAGTGTTGAGTAATGCCTTAAGCACATCTGTCACTACAGACACAGATACTTTCCCCTTCCACCTGTTCTTCACAATATAGTTCGTGGTCATTTGGATCGCACAGGTTTCCGCTTGGAAAACGAACACAAATGTGCAGTTTAATGTTGTCACCCTCCGTGAAATCGCCAGCGCCAGATCGATCATTAGTTTTGGTGCCATCCGTAAAAATTGGACTACCTGTCCTTTCCTGGCTCAGATTCTGGCCAAGGCCACCCCTGAGTATAGCAAAAGATCAAGTACTGGTGTCCGTACGTCAGACGGCCTATCCAAAAGTCTGGGGTCAAATGCAATACGGTGCGCAGGGTCCTCGAAACTCCATGTTATACCAAAGACCACTTTTTTTAAGATGGAAAATGGCCTTGAGCGTGCGTCCCAAGATGTGAAAATCAAGGCTTTTTGGTGACAGACCCCAAGACTTACCGAGAATCCCTTTACACTGCCAGAAAACTGACAGCGCCATGACGATTTTCGCCTCGATGTTTTATTTTTCCAGAGAAGTTTTCATCTGGAGTAACACCAAAATATTTGGACTTTTCGGAAAAATGGACGCCTTTTAATTTCAGTTGTGTCAGACCAGTCCTCATGAAGTGAACAACTGATGGTTTAGTCGTCGAGCACGTCTTGAGCTGTCTACCCTTTTGAGCACACATCCACTAGGCACGATTATGAGATCCTACCTACGACACTTGCATGGGGTTGGTCACAATGTTCCTGTGTAAACTCACGTTCAAAAATATGTGACATCTTAATAATTATTTCGTCACTCGTATATTATACGTCACTTGTATAATTCCATTGTTATTATTCCATTATAGCATGCGTTGGAAAGCTACTGTCATTGTACGTCATTTCAGTATATGTCATTCATTTGAAGCGTAAACAACAATCATTTTTTTGTTCGCTCAAATATGTAGAACTTTGTGCCTGAAAAAGTGATTTTGCTGGGAGTTCTTCTTCATTACTTTAATATGAAGACAACTGCTGCCGAAAGTCATCGTATTTTGTTGGAAGTTTATGGTGAACATGCGCTAGCTGAGCGAACGTGCCAAAAGTGGTTTGCACGATTTTGGCTTGGCCGTCCAGCCTGATCAATGACAAAGCCGAACCGCGCTGGTAATGCGCTATATTTGGTGGGAACAGAAGCGTGCTGTATTATAAGCTGCTAAAAATGGGTGAAAACATCAATGGACAACGCTACCGAACACAATTAATCCGCTTGAAGAGGACAGTAGCCAAAAAAAACTCCCGAAATATACGACCAGACACGAACCAATATTTTCCATCATAACAACGCTTTATCAGGTTTCTTATAAACGTTATTTTTTGCTTGATATTGTATACGCTTGTATACGCATTTCTTATAAGCGTTCGAGGTTTGGAAAAAATCGAGTTGGAGTGTGAAACTATTTTTTCAGTTTTTTGCTATAATTCCGCAACATTTATTTTTTTAAACTGATCTTATAACCAAATTGCAAAGAAAACCGTTGTTGAACAGTCTACAATAAATTGATTTTCGAATTCCAAGCCAAATTTTCACTTAAACAAGAGTTTCTTTCTCTATTTTAATTTCTATTGCTTTGGAAGAAAACTTTTTTTGGCGGAATGTCAGCACGATCCTTGAGGATGCATTGATCATGTTGACATACAGCAGAGAAGGAACAACCCGCCCACAAACAAAAACAAACAAACGAGAGAGCAAGCAGCCAGCAACCCAAAGACGACAAAACGGCACGAAAAAGAACACTGACTTGCGAGTGTGCTCCTGGAATGTGACAGCAATCGACACCCCTGGGACCGGTCATACACTGGATGAGATCCTCACGCAGTATAAAGCGATCCAGGAAATATGCTGGATGGGACAAGGGATCATGAAAAAAAAGAGTACGACATTTATTGCAGCTGTCAAAAAAGCTTGCACAATTCGTTAAGTTCGAAGGTCATCAACTTTGAACCGATAAATGATCGCCCGGCTGTGATCCGCATCCAAGGCAGATTCTACAGCATCAACCTAATATGCACACGTCGCTACTGAAGAGGCTAAAGACTCAAACCCGACGAAATATACGGTGCCTGTCTGCACAACCTCCATGACATGACATCAGATACCGGGTTCCGACTCACTGACCTAAGTAGAACAAGGTTCCCTCGCATAACACTCCACACAGCAAGATCTCCCGACTGACGAACCGCCAACCAAATCAACAATGTGCTCATTGACGCAAGACATGCGTCAAATATCATTGATGTGCGAACATTCAGGGGAGCTAAACGTCGACTCTGAGAATTTCCTCGTAGCAGGAAGATTCAGAGCTCAGAAACCCGAACCAGCCAAAAAAGTTTCCACATTGGACTCTGCGCACACCAGAGATTGCCAGAGCCTACTAAGAGGAATTACGTGAGAGACTCTCCGGTATGCCAACGTCGAGTCCCAGCACCAACGACATGTGGTTGCACTACAGCTCAGCCATCATAGAGTGGCTAATACCACTTTAGGCTACCTACCACCTTCGTCAAGAAAACCCTGCTATGATGGCGAGTGTGAGCGAATGAAATAGGAAGCCCACGAGGCATACCAAAATGCGTTGCAACGAATAACTAGAGCAGCGCAAGAGGAGTACCGGACTAGAAGACGGAAAGAAAAGTTCTCTCTTGTATAAAAAGTCATAAGCCGCACCTCAGGCCTTAGGGTAGTCGTCTAGGCTCTTAGAAATTGTGAGGGTAATCTAGTTACTAGCCCACCGGGAAATGTGGACATGTTTAAGTAGCACTTCCAACAGCTGCTTAGCGAGCCTGACCAGAAGAGAGTGATAGGGAATCCAGAAATTCCAACTCCAGTCGAGGAAGCAACAACTATAGACGAATATACCTGCTCAACGTCGCCTACAAGATCCTATCCAACGTACTGTTTTGCGCCGCAGTAATCGGCCCGTACCAATGCGGTTTCCGGCCCGGCAAATCGACTGTAGATCAAATGTTCACACTGAGGCAAATCTTGGAGAAGACCAGCGAGTTTTAAATCTTTGCACACCACCTTTTTATCTATTTCAAAGCCGCATACGACAGCACTCATAGCAAAGAGCTATTCGATGCGATGGTCGAATTCGAAATCCCGGGAACACTGATCATGCCACACTAACACACGCACCGTGTAGATCGGCTCAAGGACTTCTGAGCCGTTTAATTTCTTCAATTTGGTACTGGAAAAGATAGTGAGGCGGACAGCTATAAACAGGGAAGGCACTATCTTTTACAAGTCAGTCCAACTGTTGGGCTATGTAGATGATATCGACACTTGTCACACGCTCCCAACCTGCCGTCACGGCAATTGAAGAAGAAGCAAAGCGGAATGGTGAATGAGGACAAAACAAAAATATATGCTGTCGAACAAGAAATGTTCTGTCACACACCACCTAAGACAACTCATCACGGTCGACTGCTGCAATTTCGAGGTCGTAAGGGAGTTTGTCTACGTCGGGGCAAACGTGAACTCCACAAACGACATCACAGTGGAGATCCGACGCAATTGGCAACCGATGTTACTTCGGACTGTCGAAACAACTGGGCTCAAAACTCCTGACTCGAACGATCAAGATCATGTTCTGGACAATGTAGAGCTGATCCTTGATGTCTGCGAAAGAAAAAAATCTACGTCTGTTATATGGTCCCATCTGCGAGGAAGGTGAAGGGAGGAGAAGACACAATCGCGAATTGTACGAGCTGTACTAGGACGTGAATTTAGTCCGGAAGGCAAATCCGTCGACTGCACTGGCTCGGTCACATCAAGCGCATGGACACCAACGCTCCAGCTAAGAGGGTCTTCGAATCCGAGCCTCCTGGTTCGAGAAGGAGAGAAATACTTGGTCTTTATTGCTCTCCTTCTCGGATGCAAGACAGCTTGGTCTTGCTGACCGTCAGCGATGGAAGGCGAGCCCTGCTGCGGACACGGTCGCCGGCCTGATGAGATAAGAAGACAGATTTTTATGAAGTGTGCAACTCTTAATAAAAGTGTACGAGATTGAATAGACTTTCAATGACAAAAAGGCTTCATAATCTACTTTTCAAGAGCGATTTGGTATGGGCCACATCCAATTGTTGTGAATGTTCGTTGAAAACTCGAATTATTCTCGTAAGTTCTTTCAGCAAACGATGTGCCGACAGTTACGCGGTTCATTATCGGTTGAAACTTTTCCGATTAAGCGTGTGTGAGGTCAATAAAAAGTGCAAATGTGCTTGGCATTTTTCAAATTCGTTCACTGAAATGAGAAGTCATTACATATCCTCTTTGACTTCATTTCCGGAAGTCCAAAGATTATGCCTATATATTCACGTCATTCAGACGATTGCTTTAACTACCGCTCGTTAGTTAAATCGGACGAAGCAAGTCATTGCAGAATCCATTTGCACTCAAACTTGCCCTTAATGATATCAAATTTAGACGAAAGTGGGAAGGGGAAAGTAATTGGGAACTTTTGCGGAGAAACATTTGGGCTGCGGACCGTAGTCACCGATGCAACACATTATTGTTACGAAATTCAAATCAAAACACAATCATTTTGTTGTTGGTACGAACTACTGTTTCAGGCGTCAAGTGATTTTTTACAGTCGCAATAAATACACGGAAAGAGTACTGAGGTAGTACCCTTTCTAACGAGGCCATCCGCTTCGCAATTTTCCGAAGCTAAAATACTCGGCGGAAGTTCGAAGAAATTGTTGAATTGAATGAATTTTCGAATTAAATATGACTGCATCCATATATTTAATCGCAGCCTGGCTACCGGGGTAAGGTCAAGTTTCTGAAGGAACGATGCTACAGTGATTCTGTAATGGAAATGAAAGCAGGTAATAAGGTATTTAGATCCCGCACACCATCCTGCCTTCGCGGCTGATGGCATCTGATCGTGCTAAGAACTGAATGTCTAAGCCATTCGGCAACTCAAACTTTGCGCAAATATAGTAAAGTTTATCATCCAAATGCATTGCCAAGAATTCGCAGTAGCGCAAAACAATTTTGCAAATATGTACATACATATAAAGGGTGATTTTTTAAAAGCTATAGGAAAGTTTTTCAAAAAAAAAAAAAAAAAACACTTAAACTTCAGAAAAATGCATTAAATCTTTATTTGAATCGATAGTACGGTCCATATAATTTAATGTTTGAAGATTATTTCATGCAAATGTTGACCTTGACTGCGCCTCAAATGGTCCATCCGGAGACTGATGCCTCTGTAGTTGGCGCAGTTCAAAGGGTCTCCTTTTTTATGGATCGGGCAGACTATGCTGAGGCTCCATTCATTTTGCATGTTTTCCTCCTTTTTTTCCAATTTTGGCATACTCTTTCCAACATTTCGGCCGGTATCTCACTAATAAATGCTTCAGTGTTGTCTTCCAATGCGTCATGTTGTCTTGAAGCGGGCTTGTCTGTATAGACATGAGCTTTAACATAGCCCCACAAAAAAATAGTCTAAAGGCGTTAAATCGCTCGATCTAGGCGGCCAATTGACCGGTCCCGAACGTGAAATAAAATGTTCACCGAACTCGCCTCTCAATAAGTCCATTGTTGCGCGTGCTGTGTGGCATGTGGCACCGTCTTGTTGAAACCACATGTCATGCAAGTCAAGCTCTTGCATTTTGGGCAAAAAAAAGTTGGATATCATCTCACGGTAGCGCTCACCATTCACAGTTACGTTACGATTCGCATCATCTTTGAAGAAGTACGGTCCAATGATGCCACCAGCCCATAAACCGCACCAAACTGTGACTTTTTCTGGATGCATTGGTAGCTCTTGCAATGCTTCTGGCTGATATTCACTCCAAAATCGACAATTCTGCTTATTTACGTACCCACTGAGCCAAAAATGAGCTTCGTCTTAAACTGACCATAAAATGGAAGAAGCGCGCGATGAACTTTCTTAACAGAGCACGCATTTTGATAATAAAATTCAATAATTTGCAAGCGCTGTTCGTTTGTAAGACGATTCATGGTTAAATTATAGACCAAACTGAAGATGTCTGACAATGAAACAAAACACGAAACGTGCGTCAGCTGTTTAAACCAGTGTTGCCAAAAAGATAATAGCTAAAAAATCACCCTTTATATAAAACCAGAAATGAAGTAAGGAGTGCCATCGAAAAAACGGAGCGAGCAGTGGACGTACTTGAGGTCTATGTGTTATCACCGCCGTGTCCCCCCAATCGATGATATCCGAACGGACAAGGAACCTTCACGGGATACAAAGTATTTTATTTAAAAAATGAGTCGTAAATGATATATATCTATCATATCTAAACTAAAATCCGGGAGCTGACGGCCTACCCGCCGAGCTTTTTAAGGCCGCAGGCGATGATTTGGTAAGGAGAATGCACCAACTCATCTGTAAAATATGGTCGGAGGAAAACATGCAAAATGAATGGAGCCTCAGCATAGTCTGCCCGATCCATAAAAAAGGAGACCCTTTGAACTGCGCCAACTACAGAGGCATCAGTCTCCTGAGTATCGCATATAAAATCTTATCTGCCGTACTGTGTGAACGCCTAAAGCCATTCGTCAACAACCTGGTCGGTCCATACCAGTGTGGCTTTAGGCCAGGAAAATCCACCATCGACCAAATATTCACACTGCGGCAGATTTTGGAGAAAACCCAGGAGCAACAAATCGATACCCACCATCTTTTCATCGATTTTAAGGCCGCGTATGATAGCATTTATAGAGACGAGCTATACAGAGCAATGTCTAGTTTTGGCATCCCTACCAAACTCGTCCGTTTGTGTAGGATGACGATGGAGAATGCACGCTGCTCCATCAAGGTCGGTAAAGACCTAACCGAGACCTTTGATGTCAAAAAAGGATTCAGACAAGGCGACACACGGCTTCTTCAACATCGTTCTTGAAAGAATTGTTCAAAACTCCAACGCCAACACCAGAGGAACAATATTTCAGAAGTCCGTCCACTACTCGCATATGCCGACGATATTGACATTATCGGAAGAACACAGCGTGATGTCAATGGCGCTTTTGTGGGTATTGCAACGGAGGCCGCGAAGATGGGTTTAGCGGTAAACGAGGGTAAGACCAAGTATATGCTGTCAACGAGAAAGGACACCCAACACCGACGTCTCGATCAGAACGTCACAGCAGACTGATATAACTTTGAGGTAGTCAAAAACTTTGTCTACCTAGGCACCGCTATCAATTCAGACAACGACACCAGCGCTGAAATCAAACGAAGAATAACTCTTGCCAATTGCTGCTTCTTTGGGCTAAGAAAGCAATTGGTAAACAAAGCCCTCTCTCGAACAACCAAGCTAACGCTTTACAAGACCTTAATCGTCCCAGTCCTGCTATATGGCGCGGAGGCATGGACTTTATCAAAAGCGGATGAAGCTGCTCTTGGTTGCTTCGAGAGGAAAATTCTTCGTGTGATTTTCGGCCGTCTGCATAGATGGTGAGTGGAGGAGGAGATATAATGACGAACTATACGGGCTGTTTAGCGACATCGACTTAGCCAGAAGAGTGAAGATCCAACGATTGAGGTGGCTGGGTCATGTAGAGCGGATGGAAACCAATGCTCCGGCCCGAAAAGTCTTCGAATCCACCCCCGAGGGACGGCGCAGTAGAGGAAGACCGCGGCTCAGGTGGCGCACGCAAGTGGAAAGGGACCTCAACCAACTATGCGTGCCAAACTGGAGGCAGCTAGCTAAAGATCGAGCTGGCTGGAGACGCTTGTTGGTTGAGGCCCAGGTCAACCTAGGACTGTAGCGCCACCTTAAAAAAAAACTCCTTTGGAGGATTTAAGACCACCATGATTGTGATTATAGGTCTCGTCTTCATTGTGTACAACTGTATACTTTTGGAATCCTCCCGGATGACGTCTCCTGGCCCACAGTGCTCTATAAGCACGCTCTTTGACTGACTTAATATGTGGATTCCAGTAAAATCGTTGATGAGTCTATCTGGAGGAGAAGACTTAACAACGAGCTGGGTACTGTCTGTAAAGCGACATGAGTCTAGTGATGAAAGTTTTTAGATTTCGAGTCAGTTGGAAATAGCAACAGATGACGGCCGTGCTTACAATTTCAAACACCGCCCTCGTATGTTGCACATAATTGAAGTTGGACCTTCTAACCTTCTAACATAATAAAGAAGAAGAGGAAAAAATTGATATCTAGTCCCAGCATACAGTTTCATGTCAATCACTCTTCAAATAGTGGAGCTGTGTCAGTTACTTGACGGAGGGACGGAAACTTTGAAAAAAGATGAAATCTCAAGAAATCCAACTTACCAATACAATTCCTTGGACCCTTCGAGAACGGAAGGAACGCATACGGGTGCCTATCTCGGTGGGTTTTTGGCAGAAAATTGTCCGGATCGAAGGAGTCAGCATTCGGTCCCCACAGAGCCTTGCATCGATGCGCATTGAATATGTCCATTATTATAATCGTATCCTGAGGTATTCGCAGATCATCTCCGATTTGGGTTTCATTTGAAACGAGCCGCGATATCAGCGGGACACTTGGTGCAAGGCGCAGTGTCTCATCAAGCACCATGTCCATGTAAACCAGATCAGACAGATTTTCAAAGCTGACATTGGCATCTTTGTCGGGACATACAGACAGGACCTCCTCGTAGAGCTTCTCCTGATACTCTGGATGCATTGCCAGCAGCATTAGGGCACTGTAAAGTGTTGTCGCCGATGTCTCGAAGGCCTGAAAGGGGTAAAGGTGAGAGATTGTTTTCTGAGACTGAGCATCGCGATCGGATTGACTCACCGCAGCTAAGATGACAGCCGACTGACTGCAAGCGTCTTGCCAAGTGAGGACGTTGTTGTGCAAGGAATGAATAATGCAATCGACGAAAATGAACTTGGACTTTGTGATGTTTACTGATTCCTCCTCCGGTGATTTGTTGCTCTGCGTCTCGTCTGAAGATTGGGCTTCCAATATCGCGAGCTTCTTCATCAGAATCTTAAAAGAATTAAAGAATAAGTGAATTTAAACCATTTAAACACTTTTTCTCGCTGTATTAATCTGCTGTTAACAATCCCATCATGAACAAGTTTATGGCCCATACACGACGCTGCACACCTTAAGTCTGCAAACATCCCTTGGCCACACACGGTTCGGACCATCTGCACGAACGTCAGTTTTATCGATGCCGTGAAATAACGCCGAGTGAAAGAACAACGAATTTCGGAATTCCGCGTTTCACTTTACGAAAGCGAAATAACGCCAAATTTCCATGTTTGGTCACCAAACAATGCTCTTGGAATAAAGCCGCATTTAGAGAGAAGGCCGCATTTAGAGAGAAGTTTTGTTAGAAAATCTGTTGATATAGGCGCATGCTAGACGAAAAGCGCCTACCCTGAGAGGAGCAATGAAGCCGCGTTAAATGACGTCGGTTCGGGAAAATGACAGACACTGCTTGTGCCGCCATAATCATTGCTTCGGCGATTACAGCACTCGGCTCAAAAGCGGCAAACTTTTATAAATTTGGAACAATTCAGTCCGAAATTGTCCATCCATGTTATTACGTGGAAGGACACGGACACGTCGATGCACACCATGCAGAACCAAATCTGAATTCAGGCAAATGGTCGCTGCAAAGATACGACATGAATACACGCAAAACACAGACGGCCTGTGCAGCCATGTGGACAACAACAAAATATATTGATCTGCTGCTACGTGGCTGAGTCGTGTATGGTTCATATTAGTCACGCCTTCGTATGCACTTTCATTCACTCAAAGCATGGTGCTATTTTCTGTTCCAGGACACGTAGTCGTTTCCAAAATTCCATGCTCCTAAGTGGCATCTTCTAAAGACGTCCATTCCTGTGCAATGTGGAACTTTTTAAATTTTGAGTCAATGTCTCCCGAACAGAGAACACACATTTCTTGTCTTGTAACCTGCACGCGAACACAGTCTAGAAGTTATGCAACTAGACGATCCGACGGCATGAGGATGAACAAACAGAGATTTCAAAGATCCAAACATTCCCCTTTTGAAAAACTAAGAACAAACATTTGCAGGCAGGCCAAATCCGTCCTGGCAGATTAAAAAAGAAATACAGCAACAACAAATTTAAGTTATCAAGACTTCGAATTATGAAGAGAATACAAAATAAATATTTGAAACGTGCTTTGTGCCTAGAGATGGCGTAACTTGTATTATTCCATTGGAACATGCGTTGGAAAGCTACTGTCATTGTACGTCATATCAGTATATGTCATTCATTTGAAGCGTAAACAACAATAATTTTTTTTACTCAAATAAGTCGCACTATGTGCCTCAAAAAGTGTTTTTGCGGGGAGTTCTTCTTCATTACTTTAATATGAAGAAAACTGCTGCCGAAAGTCATCCTATTTTGGTGGAAGTTTATGGTGAACATGCGCTAGCTGAGCGAACGTGCCAAAAGTGGCGATTTTGGCCAACCCAAAAAAAAAAAACCAGCCAAATCAACGGCAAAGCCGACTACCCATGGCGCCAACTTAATGCTCTGTATTTGGTGGGAACAGAAGGGTGTGCTGTATTATGAGCCGCTAAAACCGGATGAAAACACCAATGGACAACGCTACACAATTAATCCATTTGAAGAGAGAGAGCAGTAGCCGAAAAACGCCCGGAATATGCGATCAGACACGAGGCAATAATTTTCCATCATGACAACACTCGGTCCCACGTTGCTATTCCGGTTAAGAACTATTTGGAATAGAGTGGATGGGAAGTTTTACCCCACCCGCCTTATAGCACAGACCTTGCCCCTTCTGACTACCATTTGTTCCGGTCGATGCAGAACGCCCTGAAATACGGTTCACATCAGAGCAGAATATCAAAAATTGGCTTGATTCATTGCTGGCTGCCAAGTCGGCGCAGTTCTTTTGGGATGGAATACATCATGGTGGAATGATAATGTGTGCTTGACAGTTCTACATAGGCCCTGCGTGACGTCATTGCGGGAATTTTCATGTCAATAGAAATTTAAAGGCGGAAACAACTGTTTTCATAAATTTTATGTTACTGTTTGAATATTTGTTCTTTTTAAGTTCATTTCTAAAAAATAATTCTTAAACTAATTTTCCGGAAATGTCGTCAAAATCGGAATTTTTCATCGACCATTGCTGTAAGATTGCGACTCGGTACAGCCTTTTTGTGTAATAAACACTTCTTTTCGTTTATATCCCTAGGATGGGCAGCTGTGCCCAATCAGGCCCAATTTGAGTTTGAATATCTAAAACCTTTTTTATTAAATCAATTGGACTGAAACTCACTAAGTTCTTGTGCTGTTGTTTGCTGAGCACAACGACACCATATCTGGGATGTTTCAGTCCCAGTTCGCCGGAAAATAATATATTTTTGTGTGTGAACATCGTTTGAACAGCTGGACTTAATTAAGCCCAATGAAAATGTTACAGTATCCTGTCATATAAATAGCGTAAGTAATACAAGGATAATAATGGAATGCACCCGCGAGAACCGCAACCATTTCATACGCATGACTATATCTTTATTGAGGTCACTTCCTCAATAAATATTAAAATAATAAACGATCGCCTGTGGAATTGATAACACAATTGTACCGTATCATTATGAAGTAATGATGTCCTAGGATAAATCTCAAACGGAAAGCACGAGTCTGAAGACAGAAACGCGAAAAATAGAATTCATCGTATGTGCACATACTTGAAAGTAAACAAGTGCTCTATTCATTATAAATTAATTATTATTTTTGGTGCTTATGTAGTGAAAAATGGCAGAACAAAGTGATAAAGTTCCTAATCGGGAAACCAAATCTGGATGGCTAACTGCGTAACTGAAGCGACATTGTTGGCGGAAGAAATTACTGAGGAAGATTATCAATTTGTTGATGATGATCCAGAAAATGTGCCGGATAATGATGATTTTCCGTGAAACAAATCGTAAAGCAAACTACCCGGGCCCACATAATTCATCGTAAGACGTTCACAAACAAAACAAACAAAACTCATCGTACTCCTGCTAAAAAAATGGCATGCAGTAGGTTCCTAGTATCTTGTTGGACCTCCACGGGATTTGAAGATAGCTTATAGTCTACGCGGCATCGAACAAACCAGCTTCTGGGTTAAATCTTCGGGTACCCTATCCCATTCTATTAGCAGAGCTAGCCTTTTTAAGTTATTGTGTGCCTGTGCAGCTGTTTTTTCTAAGAAGTCCCACAAATGCCCAATGGGGTTTAAATCCGGACTCTGTGGAGGAGAATACAACTGTCTCGGGGCATAGTACAATAACCACTTCTTGACTTTTTTAGCAGTGTGCTAGGGATTTAAACCCAATTTCTCGACCGATGACTCTAAATTCTCCCTCAGTATACCCAAGTACATGTGCTGGTCCGTATTTGCTTCTATGAGTACCAGCCCATAACACTGCCTCGACCATGTTTAATTGTTCTTTTTATTTCCAATTTTTTATTTTCAATGCTGTGACACTCTTTCGCCATACTGCCGATGGACCATAGTGGCCGAAAATGTTGTATTTACTTTCATCAGTGAACAACACTTTCTTCACAAAAGACAAATCATGGTCTTTGTGTTAATTTTAAAAGTCCGTGCAGCCTCTGGTTGGCTGCACTTATCAACGGCTTCTTCCTTGGTGTTCTCGCAAAATATCTACGTCTATTTGGGGTCCTTTGTATCGTCCGCGTGCTGACTTCCTTGCTGCAGGTATCCGATCCGACTTGATTTTTTTATGATGGTACAATTCGTTTTTGGCTCTTTGCGAACAGTGTTGATAGTGACCATCACATCATCACATCAGACCATGACATCTCTTGCGGTTAATTTCCGTGGACGGCCTGACCTTCGCACGTACTCAACACTTCCTGTATTTTTATAGGTTTCTATAATATACTGAATGGTTGATTTACAATCTACCGAGGTTTTTTGTTTGCACTGTTCAACTGACATGATCGCTTTTTGGAGCAAAAGAAGTTTATAAACTAAACACTGATTCAAGAATATCATGATTCTTGTGCAAGGTAAATAATTTATATAAATAATAAATAAACTAAATTAAATATTTTTTTATTATTATTATAGAGCGCGCTTGGAGTGAAGCACATCCAATAGAAAATCCAAAGATTATGCAGGAATGAATTGCAGCCAAGGAATGAAAATGAATTGTATGCATTCATAGGTTTGTTATTGTTTTCTGGCCTCTTCAACTCAAACACACAGCCGGCCAAAAATTGTGGACGCCTTATTATCACGACATTTACACAGCAACAATGTCTCTAAGGCGTTTTAATATTTTGCTACGTTACATTCGTTTTAATAATGGCCATATACGGGAACAGTGCTTGCTAACCAGTTAATCTTAAATGTCGAACACGAAAGGATGGCGGGTTTGACATGATGTCAAGCACACCTTATTGTCCTTCCACCATGGGTATAAATAAGAATTTATTTATTTGCATCAAAACGCAAAAACACACAGAAACGTAATTATTATTTAAAATAGTCTGTTATACAGGATTGAAAAGAGGATTTTTATTTCGAACCATTTACGTGGAGGAAGAAGTCCTTGACATCTTGCGTGCGATCTTAGGTATGCGCTTGCATAGATGGCTTCTAGAGGAGAAAATTCAGCTACAATCTGTACTGACAGCACAGCAACACGAGTTTAGCCAGGCGTCTGCTGACCCATCCCAAAAGATGGCAAGGACATGGCCAAAATCTTCAACTGCTAACTTCTTGGACTAAAGTGGAACACAAAAATGAAGAAGGACCTCAATAAAACTGTGCTCAAAATTCTCCCCTTGAATTTGCTTTGTGTGTTTAATCATACTTCTAGAACGCATTCACCTACTAGTCAAGTTCATCGCAGTGTATACTGTCACTCATCAATCAAACCACAATACCATTGGAAGCACTCGAAAATAACGACCAAACTTACATCGTGAACATACTCAAGGAATGTTGTCTTCGACTCGATGTACTCCTTGTATTCCTTGCGAAATCGAAAGGTCACGTTGTTCCTCATCAGAAGCCGTACCGTCCTCTCGAAGACTATGTGAACGTACCTAAAGGGACGTCGAACAGATAAGTTTCTCTTACCAGGCCGTCACCAAATCATACCTTTCCACGTGCGATATAAGCTTCTGGTTTTCCCCAACCGACTGACCGTACTCGCTGCCGATTGTTGTTGCTGAAAGTGAGGTGTTGAAAGTGAGTCGCAGACAAGGCAGGCAACGTACTCAACTTACAGTACGACGTTTGAAGTGTAAATCGCTGCAAAACATCCCACACGTCGACCTCTCCGCGTCCAACGAACTCATCTAACTTTCCTAGGGTCTCATTGCAGTAATGGTTGAAGATTGGGATGAAGCTGAGAAGCACCTTGTGAGAGAAACAGGGATTCAGCAGCTTTCGGTGTTTCTCCCAGAGTGGAGCTAAAAAGTGAAACATATTGAGGTTCGTGGTGAGGAGGTGGACTGCATTGGTCTTACATTTGCTGGTCATTAGTCCTGATTGCAACTCATCGTCGAGGATGTCGTACACTTCCGACTTGTTAATGCAGTCCGGTGAGGTGAGAATTTTTTCAAACTTTTCCGGATCGAAAGTGTAGTAGATTGGCTTCGTTCCCAGCCAGAAGAACGCTGATTTGCTTGAACCAGTAAACCCGGGGAGAATGTAGAGGAGATCTAAAAGAATAATAAATATGAATTGATTAAAAAGTGACTAGACAACTTATGGGAAATGGTGAATATTCAGTGTTGCTGGATCTATGTTAGAGTAGGCGTGTTTTTTTGAGAATCTGTACTCAGCTCAGTATTCCTTTTACACGCGAAACAAAAACAAAACAAATTACTGAGCAGAATCCACTCAGTGATACTTGACAGTCAACACTGACTAAAACGCGTTGAAGAACGTCCATCATAGGTGGCGCCTCACGTACGATTCAGATAACACCACTGAATCACAGATGCCGCTGACAACACTTTTTCAAGATGCAGCAGAATTATCGGCATTGGTGTTCTAAATAGTTCGACATAGGATAACGTGCCCCAATTTGTAATCCATCCATTAATATGCAAACGCTTCTACTGAATAAACCCATATTTGTACGAGCATTATAAAACGCATTTGACAAACAATAAAGGCTCTCTATTTGTATTTGAAAGTAAGGCCACGCACCAACCTTTGACACAAACAACTTAAATGAGAAGAAGAGCGTTTTAATGAGGATCATAGCTCAGCAATGATACTGAGTACTGAGTTGTCAATAAAACATGCTTAGTGTACTAGATCATGCTTGGGTATAAGAATGTTTGAGTCTAAGTCGACAGTCATCAGATCTGCTAGTGTTTTTAGAGTCAGTCGAAGCAGTCAAAATCTAGAGACCAGACGCCAAAAGAGAGTGTGTTTAATTTGTTTTATAATCTTAAGCATCTATTTCTGGTGAAACTGTCTCCGAATGGTATTCAACGAGCCCGGTTGTATGGCAAGCTGCACCCTCAGTCCACTCTTGTTCGCGATATGTATCGAACATATAATCGACCACTTCCTGCAACAATGAAAAAAAAAAACAAGTTGTGGGTGGCGCTACAGCCCGTACAGGGCCAGGATAAAGCTTCTCAGCTATAGTTCTCTTACGAGTGGAAGGGACCTACAGTTTTCTGTGGACTCCGAACTTCCAATTCGAGAAGCTGTTATACTCTTTGAGCATTTTCAGTGACTCGAAAAAGGTGAGGCCGTGAAAAGTAATCGTACCGGGAATACAATCTGGGCTGCGTATGCTCAAGTGTGTAGGGGTCGACGCACTAACGACGACCGCCACGGCAGCTGTACGTTATGGTTCAGTATAAAACAAAACTATCTAAAAACGGTGTTTTCTACAAACTACTACCAGTTTAAGTCGTCAGCGAATTAAGGATAATAAGTAGTCTTTAAATGTTGAACCATCAAACACATGTGGTGGTTAGCACGTAAGATGTTCTTCGTCAGGAAATACACAAGCTACAGTTCAAACTTAAAAATATTCCAGACTTTAGGAAATGGACGTAGGCTCTTCAAAATTGTACGGGTCCCAGCTCTACCCATCAAGCCATTCTGAAAATGAAACCTGAATTTACATTGTTCGCAGGTTCTTGATTTGCCATTGGAGCTTAATAAATAGAGTAAAAAGCGATTGATTATGCAACTATGCGAGTATACTCACCCAGACAAATCAGTTAGGCTGAGCAAACAGAAGAGTTAGCAACAACACCTTTGCTAGAGTAACTGAAATCACTCCGCACCACAGATGTTTGTTAAGAGTCAATCTCATAATCTTAAATCACTCGCCTCACACTCAGATGCTAATTGATGACAATAATCGCAAGTGAGGAATCTTTGTCACTCTTAGAAATGCAATTACTCTGAAAATAAAAAGTAAGGTCATCAATGCGAATTAGCATCCTCCGAAAATGAGTTCCCCTTGTCATGCAACCAAGGCCATAGGCAGACAAATATATATGTTTTTTTTTCGATTAAGGAAACTAAGGTTCTTTGAATGTTGTGCCTCTGCTTGTTCATGTATCATGACGTTTTGTCTTCTATAATAGAAACTCTTGCTTTTTCCAAGTCATAAGGGATCAAACATCTTAATGATGATAAAACGGTCTCGAACCGCGTTCCGAGGTGAATTATGAAGTCGTTCAAAAGGGGATCTATCACAACTATCCAAGAGGGTGGTTTTTTAAAAGCTATAGGAAAGTTTTCATAAAACATAAAATTCAGAAAAATGCATTAAATCTTTATTTGAATCGATAGTACGGTCCATATAATTTAATGTTTGAAGATTATTCCATGTAAATGTTGACCTTGCCTGCGCCTTAAATGGTCCATCCGCTTGGTCCAATTTTGGCATACTCTTTCCAACATTTCGGCCGGTATCTCACTAATAAATGCTTCAGTGTTGTCTTCCAATGCGTCATGTTGTCTTGAAGCGGGCTTGTCTGTATAGACATGAGCTTTAACATAGCCCCACAAAAAAATAGTCTAAAGGCGTTAAATCGCACGATCTAGGGGGCCAATTGACCGGTCCCGAACGTGAAATAAATGTTCACCGAACTCGCCTCTCAATAAGTCCATTGTTGCGCGTGCTGTGTGGCATGTGGCACCGTCTTGTTGAAACCACATGTCATGCAAGTCAAGCTCTTGCACTTTGGGCAACAAAAAGTTGGATATCATCTCACGGTAGCGCTCACCATTCACAGTTACGTTACGATTCGCATCATCTTTGAAGAAGTACGGTCCAATGATGCCACCAGCCCATAAACCGCACCAAACTGTGACTTTTTCTGGATGCATTGGTAGCTCTTGCAATGCTTCTGGCTGATATTCACTCCAAAATCGACAATTCTGCTTATTTACGTACCCATTGAGCCAAAAATGAGCTTCGATTAAACTGACCATAAAATGGAAGAAGCGCGCGATGAACTTTCTTAACAAAACACGCATTTTGATAATAAAATTTCCAAGCGTTGTTCATTTAAGGACGATTCATAGTTGAATTAAAACTGAAGATGTTTGACAGTGAAACAAAACACGAAACGTGTGTCAGGTGTTTAAACCAGTGTTGCGAAAAAGATAATAGCTAAAAAATCACCCTTTATAAATGCTTCCAGAATCAGACGCGTTTATATTGGCCCTAAAGCTGCTGGTGCAGACGGAATGTCGGCGAAACTCTTTAAGGCAGCTGGAGATGTGCTGGTAGGGTGCATGAACCAGCTCAGAAAGCATTCCCGACGAGTGGAACCTTAGTATTGTTTGCTTGATCCACAAGTAATGAGACCCCATCCACTGCGGCAACTACCATGGGAAAAGTCTGCTAAACACCGCATACAAGATCTTCTCTGCCATCAATACCTGATAGGTTCTTATTACTCCAGTTTCAGGCCGGGGAATTCCACCTTCCCGCTACGGCAGATCCTCAAAAAAAAAAAAAAAACCCAAAAGATACAGATCGACACACAGCACTCATTAGTCGATTTCAAGGCCGCACATGACAGCGTGCATAGAGACGGTCTATACAACGCCATGTCCAGGTTTGACAAATTCGTCAGGTTGTGCAGGATGACAATGGAGAATTCTCCGCTGGTCCATCAAGGTCAGAAAGAACTCGCCGAAACTTCAATGTCAAAAAAGGTTTTAAGCTAAACGACGCGCTTTCATGTGATTTTTAACACCATTCTTGAGAAGGTCGTGCAAGGTAGTGAAGGACTTCGCCTACTTCGGCCCCCTAGTACGAACAACATCAATACCGAGATTAAACGCAAAAACGTGTATTACTCTGATAGTTAGAAAGTCCAGATACAGACTAATCCATCACACAGCTCATACAGAAGAGGGACATTTTCCTGAACGAGTTATTTTGCAATTGATGACGTGATCTGTCCAATGGCTACCAAGATCTTTCGTTTTGTCATACTTGCTGTGGAAATCGTGATCAATGAATACGCAATTCTGACAAATAAAAAAAAGCCAAGTTATGGCCGACTTAATGCCTAATACGTGTCAAATACTTAAATCGTGCTAGTAGTCAACATTTACATGAAATAATATTTTAAAGTATGGACTTAAATACAAATAGTGAACACTTAAAAGATTTCACGGTATTTTTTTTGTTTACAATGAAAACCAAGCGTGCAAAAATTCACCCTTCGTTGACTTAGGGCCTGTAGATGAATTGCTGTTCATATGTAACAGAATAAGTATTAACCATTTGGATAATAAAAACCTTCTTTCGGAATTCCCACATTATTCACCCTCATCATCATTACTTTTTTTTGTTTGTATGGATGTACTTCTCTTAAATTATAAATATAATATAAATATAATAAATAAAATAATTATAAATATATTATAAAACAAATCCAGATAAAATTTCAATACGTTAAGAATTACAATGTGAAGTAAGAAAAAAAAATCTGGTGGCATTCAATATTTTATAGTGATTGAGTTCAAATAGTTTTGAATGTCACTTCAGAAGGAACAATGCAATAAGATGATGTGGGGTGTTGAACAAAAAAATAGAGGAAAAGAAACTATTTTCAGTAATTTAATTTATCACTTCTTAAGGATACAAGATTTATGTAATAAATATACTAATATCAAGAGTTGGAATAAAAGTTAGATCAAAATATTAGAAGTAAGAGTGTCTAAACTATAATAATCATGAGGAAACAGCCAATTTTTTACGCGCTTTAGAAAACATTTTCACATGTGAACACATCTGATCATCATCCGGGAGGACATTAAATAAACGATTACATCTAACTGAATAAGAATTTCTAGATGCAGTGGTTCGATAGTTTTGGACTTGTAACATATTAGCGAGTTATTACGTAGGTTATAGTTTGAGATTATACGAAAGTTTCAGTAACCAGATTTCATAAAGAAAATTAGTGACGAACGCAAAGAGTCCCTAATTGACAAAATAAAGGAAAACTAGGGTGCCTACCAGGTTTACGACAGATCTTACAACTACTCATGGCTGAATTTTGTTTTGTTAGCCACCTCCTCAACAATTTATACCGTATTGAAGCTTAGAATTAAAGAGGCCAAATTGTGGTTAGCAGCTTAGTAGAACATGCATTACGAAGGTAATAGAAATGCCTAGGGGTTGTGATAAAATACTTCTTCAGTGCATTAGCGTGAGATGAACATTTCATATAACAGTCAAGTAGGAGCCCTATCCTCTATTAGAAAACAATCATCACTACAATTTTCACTAGCACGAAATAACTGACCAAACACACAGGTTGCATTTACATTGATATAATTAAAATTCTTTGGAATTAGGGGCATGAAAATATACATCCGTTTTTGGATTAACAGACGAAGATAAATGAAAGTACACTAATGTGGTCTTAGGACTTATTATAAGTTTGTGTTCAGCGAACCATTGTCTTAGAGTGTATACATCGCAATTTATGTCAGCATTGAGATCTAAGGGACTGTTGACTTGTAGGTAAGCCTTTTAGATCGAGATGGAAGAGTGAGTTGATGTACATTAAAAATAGAATGGGACCTAGGACTGAACTTTGTGGTACCCCAAGTCTGATTAATTGCACTTCATTTCTATACTCATTCAACTTTACTCTCTGTGATCTGTTATTCAGACATGAGTTAAACCAAGCATGAAACCACGCACACCTGCATTTTCCAGTTAACTTAAAAGAATTTTATGGTCACCCATGTCGAAGGCTTTGGTTATATCAATGAATAAGGCAGCTGTACATTTTCTTTTGTCAAGGTTGCATATTATCTGAGAGCAAAACTCTAGAAGTGCGTCCTCGGCTGTTTGCCCTTTTCAAATCCATATTGAGAAGGATGAAAGAACATGGTCTCATCTAAGAAGCTGACTAACCTAGTTTTTATAAGTTTTTCGAAAACTTTACTTATGGTTGGCAGAAGAGAAATCGCCCTAAAAGTTCCTTTTTCGGCTCGAGAGCTTTTTTCAAACAAAGGAATGACATCTGCACACTTTAGATTATCAGGAAGTACACTAGAAGAAACACTACTGCTGAATACATCAGCTAATCCATCCACAATGAAACATGCAATATTTTTAAGGACGACATTAGAAATACCATCGACACCACATGAATTAGAGTTATTCAAACTACCAATCGTACTTAAAATCATATCAGAACATTGAGAACATAGATTTCGCAATAGTAAATGTCTACTAAAAGCGTCAGCAATTTCATTTATATTTGTTATTTCCTTATCGCTAGAACGTAAGAGAATAGTTTTTTGCATGGCAGATTATTTGTTGAGAATGGCGTTTACAACTTTCCACTCTTTCTTAAGATTACCTCTAGCTGAATAAAACTGAGAACGGTAATAGAGTCGCGGCAATTTGGGATTTCCTTTTCCATCTTGAGAAATACGTGGATAGGGTATTTTTTGCACTTTACTCTGAGTTTATTTTTTGTTGTCACTTTATTTAATAAATAATTAAATAACCAAGGCTTAAGTTTATAAAAAGGTTTTTTTGTAGTCAGGGAATTTGAACTGGCAATCTAGCTTTTGAGAGTGGTTAAGAAGTTAGAATTTGCAATCGAAACGTCACTACAGTTATAAGCATTGTCCCAAGAATTATGTAATTCACTCCAACTTCACTAGATCACACATACCTCTCATCGACAAGACCCGATGTAGAACTCCAATCAAGGGCAGGCCCCGCGGTCCGCCAACTTTCCTCGCAAACTCACGGTACTTCAAGGTCCTCAAGTAGGACTCGATACAAAAAATCACGCACAGCGCCATAAGCAACACCAACACAACACCCATCCTAGATCAACCTCCGTGCCAACTGAACTGATGAAGTGAATTTCGAGTGTTTGAACCTTAAGACAAACAACAATCGTTTGAAGGCAATAAATTTGATTGCTACACTTTGACGCAGCTGCTGTGGCCATAAAAGTTCCTAAGACGCCAACACGAGCACTTTGAGGTTAAACGACCATCAAGGGTCCGGAGAGGTTAACGACGGCCCAGGTGAAGCAAACACACATTTCAAGAAGTGTCAAGAGACGCGATCAATTAAGATTAATGATCGACTTCCAAACAGATAGTCGAAGTGCTTTGCACCTCAAGTGAAGTTTAAATGTTACGTTTGATGGAATATAAATAATTCTTAATGGTCGGAGCTTCGTATGATCTTGAATACATATCCACAATGGATATGGATGCGAATACAATGGATGGAAATGAATGGATTTGGATGTGACAATCGAATGAATGGGTACGAGTATGCATCACAACTTGTGGTCAGTCTAGAGTTTCTCAGGTAGGCTATGAATTTATCTAATAAGCAAATGCTTCTCTCTCTATCGAGAGAGTGTCTATCGGTCCGTTGAAGGTCTAGATGAAGCAGCATTTCAGCTTAATTATTTACTACTTATTTCCGACCATAAGTTGTGTCCCCAAAGGTACTGTACCAACTGGCTAATTGCAGCAAAAAAAGTCAGACAACTCTTCAAATCTGCAAAGACAAAGTTGAAGTTAAATATAGGTTTGCTCGCACAGAATACAATTCGGAATTGAGACGATCCAGGAGCAAACATTTAAGATTAAATATCACCTTAACAAACTAAGCCTGTGTCAAGACACGGTTTGTCGGCTTAGAGTTGAGACTTCCGAGCACATCTTGTGGGAACGTTCGTCAATAATCTGGGTAAAGAAACGTATCATCCATACGGAGATACTCACGACAGTGGAATCAAAAATTCCACTACTGAGGGAAGTGCCTCATCGAAGCCTTCGATATAACAGATCTATCCTGGTGGCGGTGTCGTTGCCTACACAGCTTGGGTTGACAATAGGGGAAAAAAAGATCAAACATTGCTGACAATTTGACATCCTACTATCTAAGGAAACATGACGGAACCTACACAACGCCCCAGAAGTCACACTTAGAATGTTGTTTCAGATACATTGCCCAGGCTCGTCTTTTGACAGATCTCATCGACCATAGGGTCTTTGTCAACAAAAGGGTTAACAGTCTTTCTGGGAATATCCTCAGTGGTCGAATAGGCTGTGGGCACCATCGAAATCGATTGACCTCATTCTACTGGAACTGACAACATTATTTAGAGCCAGGTACAAGTGGGGAGACATGTTATTGCAGTTTTCATTCTCGACCCGGACAATAGACCCAGTCAGCTGCCAACTCTTATATACCGAGTAGTTTAACACCATTCGTACTCAAAACGATGGAGACACTGATTGATTTTCATTCAGTCCAGACCTGTAAACTCAAAGCTGTTTGCATGTAGGAAAGGAAAGTCTACCATAGGCTAATGTAATTACCTCATTCAAAAGACAGAAGGCGCAATCGATTCCAAAGAGAGTGCCACTGAGTGCCACTGATATAGAGGGAGCTCCCAATGACGTGAGGACTCAATCACAAGACTGGTCAACAGTGAAAGTATCGAAGCACCGGCCGGCGATTATTATTAGGGGAAAGCACGACGCGACAGAATCTAATGTACTGGAAAGTGCAGTATGTACTGCAGCCAAGTAGGAACGATTATCAATTAATATATTGGGTATATAACTTAATTCGTGCGGTATGCTAAGAGATGGCGTAACTTATAGTATTCCATTGGAACATGCGTTGGAAAGCTACTGTCATTGTACGTCATTTCAGTATATGTCATTCATTTGAAGCGTAAGCAACAATCATTTTTTTTTTCACTCAAATACCTCGAACTTTGCGCCTGAAAAACTGTTTTTACTGGGAGTTCTTCTTCATTACTTTAACATGAAGAAAACTGCTGCCGAAAGTCATCGTATTTTGGTGCAAGTTTATGGTGAAAATGCGCTAGTTGAGCGAATGTGCCAAAAGCGGTTTGCACGATTTAATAGTGATTGGCCAACCAGCCAAATCAACGGCAAAGCCGAATATCCATGGTGCTTAGGTAATGCTCTGAATTTGGTGGGATCATAGGGGAGTGCTGTATCAGATCTGCTAAAACCGGGCGAAACCATCAATGGACAACGCTCCCGAACACAATTAATCCGTTTGACGGGAGTAGTAGCCGAAAAACGCTCTGAATATGCGACCAGACAGGAAGCAATAATTTTCCAACCTGACAATGCTCGGCCCCACGTTGCTATTCCGGTTAAGAACTATTTGGAAAACAGTGGATGGGAAGTTTTATCCCACCCGCCTTATAGCCCAGACTTTGCTCCTTCTGACTACCATTTGTTCCGGTCGCTGCAGAACGCCCTCACTGAAATACGGTTCACATCAGAGCAGAATATCAAAAATTGGCTTGATTTATTCTTGTCTGCCAAGCCGGTGCTGTTATTTTGGGGTGGAATCCACAAATTGCCAGAAAGTTGGGAAAAAGTCATAGCTTCAAATATGCTTTGAATAATTATACATTTTTTTTCTTAAATAAACGCACAAATTTAAAAAAAAAACGGCATGAACTAAATTATAAACCCAATAACAGCCGCAATAAAACCGCATACCTTCTTTTCAGAAGGCAGAGTAAAAAAAATATTAATACAACAAAACTAGCAAAAATTAGCACCCAATTTTAACGGGTTCTCAAAGTACACTCA
Source organism: Eristalis tenax (assembly GCA_905231855.2). Classification (NCBI taxonomy): domain Eukaryota; kingdom Metazoa; phylum Arthropoda; class Insecta; order Diptera; family Syrphidae; genus Eristalis; species Eristalis tenax. Next base: position 108,821,363 of record HG993124.1, on the reverse strand, counting down.
GTAATGTTTACAGAAACGATGCATTAGATGCACTTAGAACTCTCACCAATGTTGCTGTAATTCACAACAAAATGTACTGTCTCTCACCAGCTTGCACTTGCACTGTGCCCCATTGATTGAACCGGATATTACAGGCGAACCGTCCTATGTTTGGGCAACTAGTTTTGCTCCAATACCGAGTTCGTCGATTACACTCAAAACTACTTTTTTGATGCCATTAGCACTTTGGTCACCGCTTCCATCAAAGAACTTATAGAAAAGTTCCTCAGATTCTCCGTCGTTCTTAACTTACCGAATTATAGATTGTGCAAAGCCCACCTGGCACACCCTGACGAGAGGCCAAAGGTATTCATTTATGCGCGGATGATTATTTCATTTCTGTCACATTCAGTTTCTAAGTATATGGTTCGGATAACCAGTCAGTTCTAGCACTCGAGTAAAGCATCTACATTTCAAAGGATATAAACTTAAAAAAAAATAGATTTTCGCCCAACGTGGGGCTCGAACCCACGACCCTGAGATTAAGAGTCTCATGCTCTACCGACTGAGCTAGCCGGGCACTTGTGCAATCGCCTTGTCAAAGATTTCCTCGACCTGGGTCGATGGCTGTGGCTAAAGTCATGGAAATCGTCGAGCCATGTAGGCAATGTTTCAAAAAAACGTTTGTTAGTGTGTCGGAATTTGAACAAGGCTAGAAGCAGCTGGTCCAATCGTCGATAATACAGGTCAAAACAAAGAGCCAATCCCAACAACATAAGCTTGATGTGTGGGCGCCACATGAGTTAACTCCAAAGAACCTTATGGACCGAATTTCCTTCTGGGAATTACTGCTGAATCGCAACAATATCGACCCATTTTTGAGGCGCAAGTGGTGGACGTTATGTGGCAGGAAGGTATTGCTGCATGTTTCTCGGGATCGGCTCTTAGTTTTGACCTGTATTATCGACGATTGGACCGTCTGAAGGCAGCTAACTCTCCGAACAGTGGCGTAGCGTGCTGTGTGTGCCGCCTCTAGTAATTTGTTCACACACTAAAAAACCTTTGTGGACGGTTTCGAAGAGTTATAGGTTAGGTTCATGGCTGAAGTGGTTGTCTGCTGTTCGGATACACAGCTGCCACTCTTCTGCTGTTTCGTACAGCCAGGCTATCGAAATAATAGGCCCCTAGAAGTCTCAATGTACGGGATGAGAGATCACTGCAGTTGCATAGCGAGTGCACGATAGTTTCTTCCTCATCCTCGTCTCTGCAGCCTCTGCAGAACTCGTTGTGGGGAAGGCGTGAGTTCCTATGGCTCAATGCCCTGTTATAACGCCAATGAGAGTTCTAAGATTCGGCCTGTTCAATCTAATCGGACTAAGCGGTCGCTTTGGGTCGAGCGTAGGTCAGAGGTGTTTGCTAAGAGTGCGTCTTGTCACCTCTCCTTCTCATTGTATATATGGACTGGATGTTGCAGCGCAGCCGAGACTAAGAATGTTCCACATTGGGAGAGTTGAGGGTAAGTCATCGTCTTTTTGCAGATGACTTGGTCATCCTCACATCTTTCCAGACGGAATTCCAGTGCGAACTCGATGGCCGTTTGAAAAATTAAGGTTAACGAGGACTGAATGTGGTTCCAAAAGCCAGGCGACCGCTTGGCAGACCCAGAATGAGATGGTTGGACTTTGGCCATAAACTCGCCTGGTTACGCTTGGGCATAGCTCCTGATGAGCTCCTGATAGAGTCGATGGCAGAGGATAAAGTTACATGGAGATCTTTCGTGCGTGGTTTACCCCCGTGACCCCTTTAGTGGAGCATGAGGGTCAGAAGATGATGATGATTGAAAGAGATCTATTCTTTGAATTTTGGGAATGAGCAATCAAATTGTATCCATCAAATGCATTTCAAATCTGAGAATTTCAAGCCAGGTGATGGTTCATTGCACACTACATGAAAGACTGTCTTGAAGCTTCTGGAATCGCCAAGCACAAACATAAGCGAAACTATTTTATTTCAAAAATTCATCTATAATGAAAGTTGCATTAGGCTAATCATGCAGCTTGTTTTCCAACCAGGTTGGCTATTTCACCAGACCCTGATTACAGATGGAATGCAATAGCTTGGCAATTGCCACTCCGGACAATCTTCAATTATTGAAGACCTCATAGCTTCTGGAAAACCGAGTTAAATTGATCAGCGGTCAAGCCACCATTATTGCACCCCGAACTCCTTGATTCGAAGAATTGTTCGAAGCAATCCTGATGAAGGCGAATCAAATTTTAACTGGCATGGCATAAAACGCTGTCACAGTGACATTGGCCAAACTTTGGTAAAATAATATTTTATTTTCACGTCTTTGCCTTCAGGAAGAAGCACTTTTAGCGAGTTCAAACGCCTTTCTTGCGAGAATATGCCTTCCTTTATTTAGTACAATTAATTAGAGATGATAAATTGATGGTATCGAATAAATCATTGAACAATTCAAAGAATCTTCCGGCGCTTAACATCGTTTTGGGTCCTTGGCCGGAACTGTGGTATGTGAGACAACCCGCTGAAGCGGTATGGCCCAAAACCTGTAAGGCGTATTTAACTATCATACGCTCAAAATTGGTTGGCCTAATATGTACGTCGGTTAATTTCGGCTCAATTTTGATGTCCAGCCTACTGCCTTCTCTGTAAAAAACGTATATCTCACTCTGTGACACGTAACTTGTTCAAAGACCCGCTGTATAGAATATCATTTTTTAGCAAAGAATTACCAGTACTCTTAAATTTTGGCGTTGTCGACTTGAAAATATGATTAAGTGTGACTTAATTCGGTGACTAACTCACCGAGACCTTCAATGTCAAAAAAGGTTTTAGACAAGGCGACACCCTGCCATGTGATTTCTTCAACATCATACTTGAGAAGATCGTGCGAAACTCAAATGTCAACACCAGAGGCACGATCTTCCAAAAGTCCGTTCAACTGCTTGCCTACGCGGACGACATTGACGTGATTGGACGAACACAGCGAGCTGTCAATGAGGCTTTTGCTAGCATTGAAGCGGAAGCGGCTAAAATGGGTTTGGCAGTTAACCAGGGCAAAACAAAGTGCAGGCTGTCATCACAAAAGGACGCACAACATCGACACCTCGGACAGAGCGTCATAATGGGCAGCAGAAACTTTGAGGTAGTCAAGGACTTCGTCTACCTTGGCTCTGCAGTAAACAGGGACAATAACACCAGGACGCACAACATCGACGCCTCGGACAGAGCGTCATAATGGGCAGCAGAAACTTTGAGGTAGTCAAGGACTTCGTCTACCTTGGCTCTGCAGTAAACAGGGACAATAACACCAGTACCGAGATCAAACGCAGAACTACTCTTGCCAATCGCTGTTTCTTTGGGCTCAAGAGGCAATTGAGTAACAGAGCCATCTCTCGAAACACCAAGTTGACTTGATATAACACCCTAATCATCCCCGTCCTGCTCTATGGCGCAGAGACATGGACGCTATTGAAAGCGGATGAAGAAGCTCTTGGTCTTTTTGAGAGAAAAGTTCTGCGTGCGATCTTTGGTCCTGTTTGTATTGATGGCGTCTGGAGAAGGAGATTCAACCACGAACTGTACGGGCTGTACAGCGACAACCTAGTTAAGCGTCTTCGGATCCAACGGTTAAGATGGCTAGGTCACGTAGAGCGGATTGACACCACAGCTCCGGCCCGAAGAGTCTTCGATTCCGAGCCTTTGGGACAACGCATAAGAGGTCGTCATAGAACAAGATGGCGCACACAAGTGGACCAACTTGGTGTGCACAACTGGAGGCAGCTGGCGAAAGATCGTGCTGGCTGGAGAGGCTTGTTGGTTGAGGCCCAGGTCCACCCCGGACTGTAGCGCCAAACAAAGAAGAAGAAGTGACTTATTTCGAATATTGTAGCTAAACCACAGGAATTTGCACCCTGATGTCATACAAACTGCGCCGGAAATAAGCCGCAATTTTCAACGATAGCTTTGTTGCATACTTATTTATTTATTAAAACACAAGTTAATAATGAAATGAAGAAAAAGGAAACATTCTGATTGTAAAAACGAGTTTAAAAGTTATTCCAGAAAAATAAGGAACAGCAAACTTGTCCATTTTCGATGACTGCTCGACACCAACTACCAGAAATGAAGTTTGATAGAGATGCTCTCTCTCTCTTAAACCTCTCTTGCCCCTTAAGATTTTTGACACCCATTTTTTGTATCAAAGCCAAATTTCTAAAGCCAAATTGACCAATCAGAGGAAATTCAGGAATAACTGTCAAAAATTCTTTGAAATTCGTCGATGGACTAGGGGTCAATCAGTTGTGAAGTTGGGTATCTCTATCATACTTCATTTCTGCCAATTACCCTCTCTCTGTCATTATGATGTTGGCACTATGTTGAAGAGCACGTATAGCTTCGAACAAAAATTTTCAAAGAATGAAAGGTGTACGTACGAAATAGTATGCGATACGGTGTTTCCATCTTTTCGCAATGCCTTAAGCCATAATTGGCCGATTGCCGATTGGTATTCATCAGTCTTCTAATCCTACTATGGTGTCAATTTTCCTACAGTATCCCAGATGTGCTTTTAGAGACATCGCATTGCCCGACACAGGACAATATTTGTAAATACTGGGGAACAAGAGCCTTAACATCAAACAAAGATTTTGGCCATGATGAAATATAGCTACCTTTCCCCAACAGCTGGGAGATTTAGGGAGGGTCTAAATAATCTGAATGTAATTGAAAGTGCCAAGAGTTCCAATTCAGGTGAAAACCTATTTAACTTGCTAAGAACAATACTATTCCGTTGGATGCTAGATATAATTGTTTGGATGTAACCTTAGGAGCTTTTTGACAAATTGCATCCCTTCTATTTTTCTTTTCTAAATCCAGTACCTTGGCTCCGAGAAAAGTGGTATATTTGGCTTTATCGGCTTAATTATTTTGAAACTCGAGACATTTTTCTTTCATTTCAAGAAGATTGGCTTCAACTTCACCTAATGTTGTACGACACTTGACACCAATTGAGTTCACTATCCACCCATGTCCATGTTCATCGAGTAATTCGCAATATTCTCCGTTTGTATCCCGCCACCGGTTTGACTTGAAATACTATTTATTACTCCGGCTCATACTGTAATTCGGATCTCGTATTTTCGTACTCGTATTTCTCCGTCTATCGTCTTTTCGGTCACATGGGACAAGTGAGCGAAGAAGAAGAACAACCAAAGACAAACAACTCTCTGCTTGCGTGTCGTTTATTAACAGAAGAAGGAATGTATGTCCGCTGAGACGTTTACACTCTCGTTAGACATGCTAATTACAGTACATTGAATTTTATTAAAATTAAAATGGAGACATTTCGGGTTAATCATACGATCAGATGGCCAAATATAGTGTGACGCAAAAAGAGAACAAATACAGTCTCGCAACAAAGTATGCAACCAACATATTTAAATTAATTTTTTCGACTGCAAATCAGATTCTGTACTTCGTCGTCGCTAGTCCTTAGATCTTCCTCATTGAAATAAATCGTACGAAAATTTGTTGGTTGCTAATAAATAATTGGACCGGATTTTGCTGACATAAAAAAGTAAAAAAAACAGGCCAAAATAATTGTAGTAGCAATGAACTACCAATCCTTTCTTGTCCGGCGGTTGTCTCTGAGAAGCGCTTTGAAAGAACTAAACGACCTTTCTACTTCAGCTGAAAGAAGAGCAGTCCATTTAAAGCTTTCAACATTATCGACATCAATTTCTGGAATTTCGACAATTTTCTAGAACTTTGGAATGCACGTCGCCGCACAGTGGGGCAAAAGTAGTGGTTTTGTGCGATAAATTATTTTGAAAAGTCTAAAGTGACTTTTTGTGTCTTAAAGCCTTGTATAACAGTGAAAATAAGTTCAAATTTAAAAAAAAAACAAAAGCCAAAAACACTTCAACCAGTTGTTTTCTAAAACATTCATAAGTTTGTACTTAAGAGCCTTAAATATTTTTAAGCAAAATTAATAAGTTAAGATAAGTTAATTACTTCTGAGGATAGTATAATGAAAAATTGCTAACACTATTTTTCAAAAATAAAAAAAATATATTTCCGACAAAATTTAGCACTTCTGCTTTCACATTTATATTAAGGGCATATGTTAGAATTTTATCGCCAATTAATAGATCTGCTAAACTTTTGCCGGAACAGAAGATATTATGCACAAATTAAAATAAAGTAAAAAAAACACTCTCACTTCAAACCCCTTCACTAGTTATAATTTTTTTTTCTTCATTTCTGAAGTAAACAAGTAAAATCAACACATTCTTACCTTCTCCGGACATATCTTATATTTTTATTCGAACGCTTAACAATAAAGATATTAAAAAAACCAAATTAACAACTTTTTTCACGTTCTCCCAAGTGCAATTTTCAAACCCAACTTGTCAACTTTGATCGCTTGATTAACCTAGTGCAAAACATAAAAACAAACAAAAATGCATTTTCTTATTACAAATACCGTATATTTGTGAAATGAAATTGCTTTTTCTTGTTAACCAAACATTTGAAAATGGCCTTTTGAGCACTGATCTGTATGGAGCTGCCCCACTGTGCGCCGCTCATTACAGAATTTATCTGCTCAATAGTTTTCAGTCCCCTACTTGCATTGAAAACGACAATAAACTTCTTCATGACTTCCTTTGCAATCAGCAACTTTCCACAGATAGACATTCTCGCAAACCCGGATTTTTGTACAATTTTTTTTAGCGAACCAGATTTGTTAACGCAATAACGATCTAAAAAGGCAAAATAAAAAAACATATATTTGGAATGAGGAGGACATGAAACGTTTCTGTATAAAGTCGATACTATCGTCCGATTAACCAGAAAAAAAGAGGCAAAGTTAGCAAAATCTTATCCCTGCTAATAACCCATACGATTTCTCTGGATTTCCAGTTTTTCAACAAACACTTCACACTCATGACCCCCACAGTCGTGACACACATCCAACTTTGAGCCTAAGTTCTTATTTGATACTCAACGATTGCACTTTAGCTCCGTCTTATCACAGCTCTTAGTTTCAGGACTGTCCCCATATTTTGCACACACTATTTGGTTTTTCAATACCGCCGCCCCGTGGTTAAGCCTCCAACACTTATAACACCCTTTGATCCCAACGTAGTCACTGACATAACATGTGTCCCAACCCACATTTAGTTTTCTTTGTCACAAGTTTATCGCCCTCCTTTTCTGTTTTTTGATGCAACTTTGATTATTTTAAGAAACTTAATTTTTAATCACACTATTTTGATTTTGAATCACTTTTGCTAGGTCCTCTTCTTCCCATTCATCCCGTATTCCTCTCATAATAACACAAGGCTCTCGTCATTACAGAACATACACTTCCTATAGGGTGACGGGTCTGCTTCTTTGACTAGAGCATTTCTTGATTTACTGTCTTCACAATTAATAATGTATATATTAAATGATATGGTTAATGTGCCGAATTATCTCATCCTTTAGCTCTTCAATTGTTGCTGGCTTATCGACGTACACCTTTTCTTTCAAATAACCCCAAAGAAAAAAACGCGTCAAATCACATGATCTTGGAAACCACATATCGCCCGTCCTGTGGAAACCACATATCGTCCACATTCTTATCTTTCAATTCGGGCCATAAAAACTTCGTTATCATTTCACGACAGCGAACACCATTCACAGTAACTGCCTGACCGGCCTCATTTTGGAACAAATACGGCCCGATGATGCCGCCAGCCCATAAACCGCACCAAACAGTTACTCTTTGTGGATGCTTCCACCAGAATACGATTACTTTCAGCAGCGGTTTTCTTCATATCAAAGTAATGAAGAAGAACTCCCCGCAAAAACCACTTTTTCAGGCACAAAGTTCGACATATTTGAGTGAAAAAAATGATTGTTGTTTACGCTTCAAATGAATGACATATACTGAAATGACGTACATTGACAGTAGCTTTCCAACGCATGTTCCAATGGAATAATACAAGTTACGCTATCTCTTTGCAGACCGCACGAATTAAGTTATAGACCCAGTAGCAAATTAGATAAGTTGACGGTCGAAACCAGTTTCGATTTGGAAGATCTCCCGACTATATCGGAATCCGCCACGAAATGTAACGAATTTTCTGATGCTGGTGCGACTCGAGCGCTCACTTCTGTGACCTGTTGTAGTCGAAGATGAAGTTTCAGTGTGTGATGTCAAATGCGTCTGAATTCTAAGGCTTGGTTGAGGTCTCGAGATTGTGGCGGAAGTTTGTTTTATGGAATGCAATGACAAGATTTTAAACTCACTTTTTCTTAAGAATTCGATCACTTTCGTACAACGCGACACGCGCCAGTGGACCCCAACCAACATCACATGATTTTTCCCATGATTACCATTTGTGGTATTGTGGTCAAGTATGGTGATCATACTTTCAGCACAGCGCACGGTGTCTTAATCGGTTCAGCTCTAATGACACGCCGTCGTCTTGGTTCTGTGTCTTTCGTGTTCCTTTGTGGTTTGCGTTTGACTGCCTTTCAGGGTCAATTATGGGCACGGTCCCTCTTACTTTCGTTTATCTGTCGGAAGCAGTTACAGCCGGCCGATGTTGTGTTTGATGTCAGATTGCGGCTTGTTATACTTTGCGTACATGCGATCATCTCGCATAATTTCGTGTCATTTGCCTGTCATTAGCTTAACGATTGTGCCGGATTGTGGCGATGCTAATGAACATACATTTCCTATTGAGACAAAAATTACGTCTAGGCATAGTGTATTGCGAGTGAATTCATGGAGAGGAGGAATGCAGTTGGCAAGCTCACTTGAGCATCTTAACAAACGATGCTATATAGCGAATAAAATACGGATAGAGACGAGACGGTACGTCGATGTTCGAGCGAGTCTTATGGCTCTGCAATATTGTTGCCTCCTATAAGTTTTATCGCTCGCTTTTGAATTCTATCTAGTGGTTTGGCGGCACCAGACCAGATATGAGCGTTGTACTCAAGTTTGGAGCGTGTATACGCCTAATAAATTAAAGCTAAATCAGAAGGGGTGAAGTATTTCTTGCATAGATTGAGGAAACCTAAACATTTCGCAGCATTTTTGGCGACCTCAAATATGTGATCGTTCCAACTAAGTGTTGGGTTGATGCACATACCAAGGATGGAAATCTTTCCGGTTTCATCGACACAGGTGCCATTCATGGATAATGGCTGATTAAAAAGCGTTCGCTTGAGTGACAGCAGGCAGCATTGAGTTTTTGAAGCATTGAACTCCACACGGTTGTTCTTTCCCCAATTGATTCTGCTATCAAGATCGGAATTCAATGTGCTTAACATAGGCTGCCGCTCCAATTCTACGGCCGAAGGGTGGGGTCGAGAGACTTGGAACGAATATGAAAGACTGAGGGTGCTGTCATCAGCGAAGGAATGGATTGGATTGGAAGTAACAGACAAGAGATCATTTATACGGGTGGACCATTTGGACCATTTGGACGGGTGGAAACTCTTCCTGTCGGGACTTGCACCTCAAATGTCTGCACTGGCGGAAGTGGGAATACTCACAAGTCCCAGGTTGGCAGACAGTGTATTGGAGTGGATACCAGTAGGAGGGAGAGTCGCTCAAACTTGAAAGGTCAACTTTGGCTCTAGTGCAGGTGTTTGCGCCAAATCTAAAGTCATGCCCTTGATAGGGTAGCGGAAATTGGTTCCTATGTCCTGATGCGTGATTTCCATGTTCACGTGGATGTGGATGGTAACGACATGGGGGAGTGTGCTTGGGAGGAACGGTGATCCTCGCTAGAACGCGATCGAAGAGAAGTTATTGGACTGTTGCTGTGCAAATGGCATGTTCATAATGAACACCTTCTTTCCACACAAACTATCCATAAATGCACATGGTACGTTCAGAGTCGTCAACATAAGTCGTTGATAGATCTCTTTGTGGTATCATCGTGTGTTGAACGGATGATTTGTGACGTTCGTGTGATGGGAGGGGCTGAACTATCAACTGATCGTCACTTGGTTTTGTGTACGCTGTGACTCACTGTTAAAGAAACTCCCCTGTCATAGCCTCTGCATGGTATGTTTTGTGTAGTGAAGCGGCTTGGTGATGGTGAGAAAAAAACTGCGTGATTTAAAACGCCCGGAGTTCAAGAAGCCATCAGAGAGAAGAAGAAGATCCAAAGATGGTGTGTTGCTTTCCAATGACGTGGACATCTTTCGCAGATGAAGCGAGAACAGACACTGAGGATGGCAGATCCGCCGGTGTGGATGAAATCCGGCCAGAAATGCCTAAGGCAATGCATAAAGAGGCTCTCTCGTGTGATTAACAAGACCTGGGAAAGTGGGGAGACACCTGGCGATTGACGAACTAGGGTGGTTGTCCCAATTTTCAAGAAGTAGGACAAAAGAGATTGCTCCAACTACAGGGGCATATCTCTTTTAAGTCTCCCCGAGAAAGTCTACGCTAAGGTGTTGGAAGCGCGTTCTAGAGTTATGGTCCAGCCCAGGATGGGGAATGCACAGTACGGCTTTCGTCCCGGTAGAAGTACAACCGTCCAGCTTTTCACTCTAAGAATTGTACTTGAGAAGGCTTGGGAGTATGCCAAGCCCGCCAACAGTTGTTTTGTGGATTTGGAAAAGGCATACGACCGAGTTCCTCGAGGTAAACTCTGGAGTGTTCTGCAGGAGGATGGAGTTGATGGTCCTCTTCAGAGGGCTATTCAGTCTCTATACCCAAACTGTAGCAGCTGGTTAGGGTCAACGGTGCTAAATAAACACCCTTCACCGTGGACGTTGGACTTCTCCAAGGCTGCGTCTTGTCACCTTTCCTTTTCATTATCTATATGGACTGGATGTTTTAGCGCAGCCTAGGCGAGGAATGTTTCACATTGGGGGAGTTGAGGGTGAGTCATCTTCTTTTTGCAGATGACTTAGAGATCCTCACATCTTGACAGACGGAACTCCAGCGCGCACTCGATAGGTTTGTGGCCGTATGTGCTGATACTGGAATGAAGGTTAACGGAGCTTATGGTCATCTCCAGAACGCCTGTTCAATGCACTCTACATGTTAGTGGAGTCCCATAGAAGCAGATGCAGAAGTGTAAGTATCTCGGTGTCTTTTTCACGAGTGATGGAAGGAGTAATGTTGAGCTTTCCTGTAGGATTGTTCAAGCTGGATCCATTTTGAAACAGCTTGGTAGGTCTGTAATCAGGAAGTCAAAGCCAAGTTCGCGGTTTTCAACGCAGTATTTGTTCCAACTCTCACCTATGGTCATTTGGGTAGTTACCAAAATACTAAGATCGCGAATACAAACTACTAAGATGAGATTTCTCCGTGCTGATGTGGGAATTACTCGCCGGGATAGGGTGAGAAACACGGCAGTGGGCGAGAAACTCAACATTGAGTACCTGATTCTTCGAATGGAAAGGGCTTTGCTTCGGGGGTTTGGTCACGTGGCACGAAATCCGAGGATGGCGTTGAATGCGATTCCATCAGCTAGGCGACGCTTGTTTACCCTAATATAACTCCTGATGAATTAGAGTCAATGGCGGAGGTTTGAGTTGCCTGGAGATCTCTCGTGCGTGGTTTACGCCCCAGGTCAGAAGATGATGATGATGATTATAATGGAATTTCAGTCCGAATCAATCTGAGGTCTGCAGCAGTTTTGTGATTCGGTAACATAGCCTGCTGGACCTCGATGAACGCGTATGAATATTGTGGGGAAAATGCATTAGAATATTGGGTCTATAACTTAGTTCGTGAGGTCGGCAAAGAGATGGCGTAACCTGTATTATTCCATTGGAACATGCGTTGGAAAGCTACTGTCAATGTACGTCATTTCAGTATATGTCATTCATGGGTATATGTCACGGGTGAAGCCATCAATGGACAACGCTACCGAACACAATTAATCCGTTTGACGGATTTGAGGCAATAATTTTCCATCATGATAGCGCTCGACCCCACGTTGCTATCTGGAAAATAGTGGATGGGAAGTTTTACCCCACCTGCCTTATGGCAAGGTCTGGCCCTTTCTGACTACCATTTGTTCCGGTCGATGCAGAACGCCCTCCCTGAAATACGGTTCACACCAGAGCAGAATATCCAAAATTGGCTTAATTCATTCTTGGCTGCCAAAACGGCGCAGTTCTTTTGGGATGGGATCCACAAATTGTCAGAAAAATGGGAAGAAGTCACAGCTTCAGATGGGCAATAATTTGAATAATACAATTGTACATGTTCATCTTAATTAAACGTTCATATTTTGAAAAAAAAAAAACAAACAAACGAATTAAATTATAGTCCCAATATATTATAAATATTAGTTTTTTTACTTTTTATTTAATTTTAATTGTTCGGGAGTTCCTTACTCGCTATTTACAAATTATTACTTCACTGGTCAAGGCACGATATTCCTTTTCCGTTGTTGCCGCAAAAGTGAGAACTGTCACTCGAGATCAGAGGGTCCACCAGCTCATCTTCTCCTGTCCGTACGAGTTAAAGCGCCACCAGACAGATGGCGCGGGCAACGATGGCAGGGATGTTAAAAGTGAAACAGTGCAGTCAGAGATGTTGCTCTAATACAAATGAATTGTATGTTGTACAAATTAATGTATGTTGTTGGTGCAACGAGTTCAGTAATCCCCGTTCATTTCGAAGACAGATCTAAAAGCGGTCTTCGAATCACTAAAGAAGAAGAAGTCAGTGGGAGTCGATGGGATCTCGAACATTGTGTTCAGACATGTGGTTAATATGTACACAATTCTGTTTAACAATGCTTTGAATAATGCACATTATCCGGAGCATTGGAAAACTGCGATTTTGCAACCCATATCCAAGCGAGGAAAAGATTCTTCGAATCCGTGCAAACTCCGGTCAATTAGTCTCCTTCCGAACATCAGCAAGGTGGTGAGTAGAAGTTGATAAATAGAGCTTTGATCAACTGGAGGACAAAAATATAATTCCGGGTAACCTATGATGACACCATTCATGCCGCGTCGAAACTGGTGTCCAATGGAACAAGAGCCAGAAACAATATACGGGTGCCTGCTTGACTGACCTGGAGAAGGCCTTTGACACCGTATGGTTAGAAGGTATTTTTTATAAGATCAATCGGCTGGGCATTTGACCACATCAAACCACTGCTGTACCTACTGTGTAACAAGCTTACCGGTAGACGGTTCGTCGGCAAGAATGGCAACGTGACCTCCACAGGTACTTTTGATGTAAAAAATGGTCTCCAACAGGGTGCCGTTAATTCGCAGATCCTGTTCAACAATTACTTGGCGATCTCTTCCTCACGTAATTGCGTACGCCGACGACTTGATCGTGTACAGATCAGGCAAAAAGATCGAGGACATCACTACTCTCACGCAGCGTGACTTTGTTTCTTTCATTATAGATTGCGATGAATGGAAGTCTTTCAGAAGTCAGAAACCATACTGTTCAGGACGCCGTTGTATAAGGCCTCGGCGGATACTAAAAATAATTGGCGAAAGTTCTCAATTGTTGGACGACACGGGCAATCACTGGCGCAAAGGACTATAGTCAGATACCTTGGGGTGTGGCTAGACCAGTATCTATATTTTAACAAACATGTAGATGCTGCTCTGGCCAGGGCCCGAGGCGCTTGCGCCTTTACAAAGAGATTGTTTTACAACAGCCAACTCGATGCGAGGGTTAAGGCTATCGGCTACATGGCCCTCATCCGGCCAAGCTCACCAATGGCTATCCCGTGTGGTTCAACGTCAGTGCAAGCTTGATGGAAACAATTTAAGGCTTTCCTTCGCCTTTATCGAACTCCAGAGTCCCAGTTCAGAAAATTCTATTCCAATGAGATCTTATACAACAGGGTGAACCTGATACGAGTGGATATTTTCCTAGTGAAGTTAATTCGAGGTCATACTGCCGAGCGATTAACGCGGTCAATAACCTGGGTGTCCAGATAGTCATTGCGTTTAACGTCGGACTGTACACACTCGCTCAACGTTTGTCACCACCTCGAAACGTCAGGACCAGCACGCTCTTGCCGCGCGAGATCCATCGCTATCAAGTTATGCACAGAACCAAAATGCAGTTCCAACGAATGCTAGAAACCAGAATTTGCCGTCTATCCCGAAGTCCGTGGGCATGTCCACTTACTGTAGTGGTAACAAAAAAACGGAGACATTCGGCCATGCGGACACCCACAATGGGTGTCCAGAAAGTCATTACGGCCCATACCGACGTGAGTTTATGGCCACTGTGGGTGAACGCTCTCGTACCCCAGGCCGTGAAAGCGGCAGTTCAACGGAGACCGCACATGTTCACAGCAACAATGCAGAAGTGTCTAGAAGAAGGGGTTTATCCGGAACCAAGGAAGCATTCATAAGAAGAGTACTTGCCACAATGAATACACCGTATTACCCGCGAAGGATAATAGCCAACTCCAACAGGATGTTGAGATACGCAACGAAAGAAGGAGTAAAATACTACCAAGTCTCAGCTTGGATCCCATAGGATTCGGTGCTAGGCAGAGGTGCTATGGAACATCATGTACGACGGAATCCTGCTAAACACATCCACGAAGTACAGCAGGCGTCAAAGAAAGACAGGCGGTCCAGCCGCTATTTTAAGGCAGTATGTAAGTTAGCATATAAGTTTTAAGAAAACAGTTCTGTCATTAAGTTTTTTGTTTAATTTGATATTTTTCATTCAATATCCATGTTTCGTTTAAATATATGCGTGTTAGTTTACGTCGAAAGACATAGCATGACTTTAAGTTTAGCTTAGAGTGCCAGCCGAGGGCCAGTAAGTTACATCTAGCATTGTCCGTTTAACTAGATCTACGCATTTTTGTCTAGTATTTGCTTCATATTTACTTATATTCATATATACGGTGAACAACTCCGATAAATAGAATAATTGATTAAAAGACCCGGAGCTAACAATTGCACTGCTGCTCAGAACAGAACATCTCTCAGGGTCATTGGAAAATGTCCAATTTTATACTTTTCTCGGTTAAAATTCTTTAGAGAGCGATTACTGCGGAAGATTAAATCACAACATGATGGGCCGCTGCTAACACAAGCCGCGTTTTGAACTGACAGTAGTTTCCCGATTAATCGTGAAGCAAAACTTCCCCAACATGCTGCATTACCCATAAAAGTGTGGCTTGAACTTGTCACTAGATCCTTGCGTTGAGTTAAACAAGTCCATTGAGTCCGAAGTCACTAAATCAAATTATGTAAAAGCTTCTTAAACATTTTCAACAACAATTTAATGGTTAACCACGAGTTTTGCACAAGGATGATTTAAATAGAGTAAGATTTATGAAAGTAACAAACAAAGAACTAAGCGCCAAAGAAGACCCGAAAAGAATATGAGCCCTCTTCGGTGTGTGAAGGAACCGTCTACCTCCGGTGAACCTCTATACAAGGCGTCACGTCAAATCTGAGCGACATATTCATCGTGAACTTCAAGTCGTCAAAAGGAAACGACGTGGTGAACCGATAGTTGCGCACAATTTTGCTGAGAATGATTTTCAGGAACATCTCTGCGTACCGCCAGCCTGAAAGTATACAACACATTTCAAACACTCTGAACGTCTACTGAACTCGTGTAAGCTTACCGATGCAGTTCCTGGGCCCCTTTGAGAACGGAATGAATGCGTATGGGTGCTTGCCGGCTAGGTTCTCAGGCAGGAAGTTGTCGGGGTTGAACTTCGTGGCGTTTGGTCCCCAAATGTCCTTGTCGCGGTGCAAGTTGAAGATGTCAATGAGGATCGAAGTGCCTTGTGGAATGACGACGTCGTCGGAGAGCTTTATATCCCCGCCGCTGACTTCGCGTCCAAGGAGGGGAATAGTTGCAGCCACTCTTAGGGTCTCGTTGATAATCATGTCCATGTAGACGAGGTTTCCCAGATCGTCGTAGTTCACATTCACCTCCTTGTCTGGGAACACCGACAGTATCTCCTCAAAGAGTTTGTCCTGATATTGCGGATGCATGGCGAGAAGCATCAGCACTGAGTACAGGGTGGACGCTGATGTTTCAAAGGCCTGCGGAAAAGATGAACTTGGTCAGAGAAAAATGACACGTGTGACGGTGTTGTGCTTACGGCGAGGACCAAAATGTTTGACTCGATGAAAACGTCCTGCCACGAGAACAGATTCGTGCGGTAGAGCTCCGTGGCCTGATCGATGAATATTCTGCGGGACTTAATGATATCCACTGCGTCCTCGTTCGACTTGCTCGTCTCCATTTCGCCGATGCTCTCCAGTTTCTTGTTGATCAACTGCAAAGGTTGAGATTTGGTTAGCTCGCTGGATTCGGTTAAGACTCTACTCACGTCTGTTATGAAGCTATGGATGTATTTCCGCGACTCCACGTAGGATTTGTAGAACTTGTGCCAGTAGAAAAGTACGTCCACCTTCATCCATAAGACTAGCGAGCGTTCGATGCTGATCTTTAAATGGCTATTGGGGGCGAGAAGTGAGTTGTTAAGAAGTTAAAATGTTTTTGAAATGTTGTTGTCCCAGGCAAAAGGACCATACACCACAAGACACGCAAAGCTGGAAACAAGCGAAGCAATTTGATGATGATGAGAGTTGATGATGGTTCAGACACTTGCAACAAGTGATTACTGAGTAGTCGATTACTGAGTTTCAACCCACAGACTCAAGTCAAAGCAAGACGATATTCCAGACTTAGCTCTTGAGCTTTCTTACCGGCGGCTGAAATATCAAATCAGCGCTGCAGCAAATTTTGAATTTTTGTGGCGTTACGTTTACTAATAAAATTGAGTCTCATGGCAACAGTCCATGCACCCAACTAGTGGGATCTCTCGCTAGGCGCCATTAGTTACACGCGCAAGTTGGTGAATGCTCTTCTTCACATGAGCTTCCTCCGTTACGTAGAAGGGCAAGGCATGCATACATCGCAAATTTTATAATTATCCCCAAACTGACGATCCCTGTTAATGCTGAGTTGAGGTTAACAACAGCCTCTCCTGGACAGCCCTTAGACCATCCGTTGTGAGGTGAACCAATGTATGCAGTGAACGCCCTTGCCAAGAGGCTACATATCCACCCTTTGCTGACTTGTGGTAGTGCGGAGGGCTAGCAAATCGAACGAAAACACGCTCAGACATTAAACATGTAGAAAGACAGTCCTTTGTTGCTATTATTCTTTGAGCCGGAGCTAAGCCCCAGTCACCTCGGGTTTTGGACCAGACACATAGCTAGGCTCATGCCGAGTTTTGTATTTGAAGCCAAGGGCCATAGATCGCACGCTAAACTTTCGACAGGAGAGACAGGTCTCTGTTACTCAATCGCTTCTTGAATCCAAACCCAGTTAATTCTGTTCACAGCGAAGTCGAGCTGGACGCAGTCACCGAATACATCGAAGTTCTACACTCTGTCTAAGACGTCCTGAGCTAATGTCCTTTCTTGAGGACAGTATGTAGTTCGTTTTCACCTCATTCTCCGTCAAATCCATGAAAGTGCGTTGCCGTTTTTTGCTCTAGCAGCGAGATTTCTACACCGTCATCGTGCACAACCAAACGAGTTTGGTAGGAGTACCACAACCAGACAAGGCGTTGAATAACGCTGTCAAATGCGGCTTCGAAATTGACAATTATTTGTTGAGTCTTGCTATACACTTCTTGGATCTGGTGTATTGTGGATTGCCGTGACCTAGAGCCACTCTGAAAAGGAGCTTTCAGATTATTCATAAATGGCTCCAGGCCACCCCAAAACGGCAGAGAAAGGGACTGACCATGTCTTGCCAAAGTGTGTAGTGATATTCAGCTGGAAACACAAAACCGAATATCGTGTCAATAAAGTCTCTATGGCTTTGAATGGTAAATGGTGATTACAGCCTCGCAGGGCCCACTGTCTATTCGTTTCAATAGCAGGCACACACTGTTCTATGGCGTTGTGACTTGGTGGACTGCGGTTGATTAGGGTAACCATTCAATCGTGAACAACGGATGGCTGGCAAATGTCTCAGCGGAGCGTTAAGACTCCCTCCACGTTTCAGGTTGGATTAAGGAAGCCACTCGTACTCTAATGATCGGAGCTTGGCGTCCAAATCCTGGGCTTGCAATCAAAGTATCCTAAGATGCATGTGTACAGCTGCAATAATGGACGCCGTGGCCTTGTGGGATGGTGCGTCGACTCTTACTCACTTGACCCCATTAGCCTCGGTTCGTTCACGGTACGAGCAAAATTATTTTACGGCCCCACCTCCTTGCGAGTCCCTGACAATACTCAAAGAGTATGACCATTTAGAAAAAGCTTCTCACACCTCGCCATCGCCCGTCGGCATCAAACTGTAGTTCCCATCCACTCGTGAGAGAACAATAGCACGCGCAACACGAGTGGTTGCTGGAAAGCTAGCACCAGGTATGGCTCGGACTGGCACCCCACCCATATTATTGCGAAATATCAAAGCATTTTTTGCGAACTCGCAGAATTCAGGTGAGGTCTGATTATTAAGCTCTTCAGTCAAAAGAGACAACACCGCTTAAGAAGCATCGACTTTAACTCTATTTTTCTTAGTCGGTTTTGTTAGCAAAATTGAAATGCTGCTTAACAGACCCTGTCCTTCCAATTCGACGGTCGTGGGTCTTGGAACAAATATGAAAAGCTGAGAGTAACATCGGCAAAAAAGTGAACCAGATTCGAAGGCACGCACAAGAGACCATTTCATTTACATAAATGAAAGAGTGTCGGAGACAGAACAGAACCTTGAGGAACACCAGCGTTTGTTTGCTTTTTTTTGGTAGGTACCAAGACAAGACATTCTGGTTCAAGACATTCTTCTCAGGGGTCAGTAATGATCTTTCTTTCGCCAAGATCGGTCTGGACTGGAATAACAGACGTTCCGCTGGATTCGCAAAATAAAACACTGTGCAACTACGGCATTCGAAGCTATTCTTTTCCCGCATCGCTCGACATTTTATGTAGCAAGACTGCACTGAGTCTTATCGATTCTGAGACTCGTAGGATGGTTTCCGTACTCAAAGGACACAGCACAATATCCAAACGAAAAGAGTGCCACCAATATTAGCCCCGGAGAAATCATTCCACCTACGTTTCCAAGACCGAAACCAAAGACAAGAAGCACCGATAGCATCAGAAGGATAATCCTCGTTGACCAGCCACAGCATCGGACATCTTGACATGGAAACTGGTCAGGTTACGCAGACAGAGCGTCAGTGAACTATGCTTGGTAAGCATGGCGACAGAGTACAGCATCCAAAGAAGCAAAAAGGCCGACAGGATTGCGAGAAATGGTTCCAAGTTGGGATAATCTCGGTCTACCCTTACGCACTCACACCTCTTAGCTCCATAAGTGAGCCAGGCGTCAGTTCTTGCCGACGCTGAGCAAACAGATGACATGCACCCATTGCGACTGGACATACCACACAACGCCTATTGCAGGAGCTACACAGATGAGGAAGAAATGGAATCTATCCAACATCTGCTCTGCTTACTGGTTTGCGGAGTAGAATTGATCAGACTCGTGGGGCAGCACAATGGGCCTACGCCATGTTGAATGTCAGACCCTCTCGCCTGACCTACCGAACCTCAACAGCTTCCCAAATACCTTCAACAGCTGGCCACAAGTTCTACATCCCACAAGCAACTGTTGCCTGCCCTTCTGCTACAGCCTCAATGAGGATGTCCATTGACTTTCCCCATTCTCCTTGGCCACTAGGAACTGGTTGCAATTTTGCCCTGGCAATTTCAACCGCAGCACGAGAATCCGGTCTGTATACGCAATCCTCCTTGTCGCCAAGCCAAGGGTTATCTTCTGCGAATAAATTCTGATTAAAGTTCTCACAAGAGTAGAGGCACCACCTCCTAAACCACTTCATCGGAGTGCACTGTTCGGCTTCTTGAAAAAGTGCACGAGCGGCAGTTCATGTCGACAAAATGATGCGATCTGACGGCAACAACATTTGAGTTCATTGAACTCAAAGACAGCAGAAAAGAGACACTCAAAGCTCGCACATAAGTTCCATCAGAGCATCACTGTCTATCCGGAAAGAAGGTCGTCAAACCAGTCACAGGCCCACGACAACGAAATGGAAATTGTAGTCTCACAACGTTCCACTATGACATCACATTTGTACGACATGCGTGCCATTCTCAGCGTCTAATTGCCTGTCACAGTCAACTGAACACAAGAGGGGCCATGTCCACACTCAAACCCCAGAGGGAGACACAAACAAAGAAGAACGAAACCCAAAGCATAACTAAGACAGATTGACATTAGAGCTGAACCCATTGAAGCACGGCCACCATTCTTCGCGCTCCAGGAACATCAGTCATCACAGCAGACCAGAAAAATACCATGATTATGGCACGCCGTGTCTGCAAATGTTATTCTCGAACCGCTGGTGCATGTCAAGCCAAGGGAAAGTTATCGAACTCTCAAGTAAAAGTGAGTCTCGGTCTGACCCAGTGGATTGCATAAAGCAGACACCCACCTGCGACAGGCGACACAAAGCACACGCCGCCGTCAGCGCTGTCAAAGACAACGACCGCGACTGTGGAAAAATTGAATTCCTAAACCTAGAAAAAACGAACAAGTTCACACCTCTTGTGAGAGAGTGAGTTGAATATGCGCCGATGAAGTCATGTCTGCAAGCTGATTAGCATAAGCAAAGATCGCTGTGAGAAATATGAGAAGAGAGCAGGGAATGACTAACTTTTGCACGTGATTTATGTATGTGGCGTCCCTCTCGTTGGCCTCGTTCAGCTCTACGTCCATGGTGGTCGCTGAAAGGAAGCAAGCGCAAGCGGTTAGTGCCTTCATTACTATTTCCGCTCCACCCTGTCGGTGTCTATCTCTCACCCAAAGCGGTCTGAATAGTGAACTTCTGGAACATGTCATTCAAGTCGATCTCTCCGCAGCCGACCAAGTTGTCGAGCTTCTCCATCAATTGATTCGATTTCCGGTTGAAGATTGGGAAGAACTTAAGCAGCACCCTATGATGGAACGCCGGGCTGAGAAGCTTTCGATGCTTAGACCATCTGGCAGCTGAAAAGAACACCCTTAGTTCCGTATTCATTCGCTCATATACGCGCTCTTACTTTTGCTGGAGAGCAGGCCGGGACCGATTTCTTTGTCCATAATCGCGAATGCGTTCGTCTTGTCGGTGCAGTTGCGGGATGTGAGTATCTTCTCGGTGACCTCGGGATCGAAGGTGTAGAAGTATGGGTCCGGGCCGATCCATGTAAAGGCCGACTTTGAGTTGTAGTCCGTGGCGAGCGTTGGCAGAATGTAGAGAACGTCTGAAAAGATACAAGAGATGTCACGTTTAAATTTGCATCCCAAGTAGGAAAATTGATGGTGGAATGAGGAGGGGCGGCTGTGAAATACATACATATTCAATTTGGGGTCAGAGACCGCATCTGGCGGCGAAGAATTTCTGAATTGACTCGATCCGCAGGTCGACTAATGTTATTCAAAGAAAAGATTCAGCAGAGTAAGTCAATCCCGCGGATTGATTTGAAATTTCGCTTTCTTTTGTGGGTTGGCGCATGTATTAGCTTGTTGTCGGAGGAAAGCTTGTCCGATGTAGGTTGTTTTGTTCAAAAAATGATGCGCTGTCAAGTGGTCTGCTTAGTGCTTTCCATGATCGATTAATAAGCAGGGACAATGATGTCATTGGTGGAAAACAGCGAAACATAAATGACGGGCAAACTCATCCAGACGCAGCAGTAATGGGCTTGGGAGAGACCAAAACGAAGTGCATAATGCTTCGATCTGTTGCTCCAGCTATTGAGTTTCACGAAACTCGTTGAGCATTGTCAGCACTCTACATGTGGGTGGAGAAGTTTAAGTGTCTCGGGGTCTTTTTCACGAGTGATGGGAGGAGTAATGCTGAGCTTTCCTGTAAGATTTATCCAGCTTAGCAGATCTCTAAACAGGAAGGACGAGCTTGGTGTCAAAGCCAATTTAGCGGTATTCAACTCAGCATTGATTTAAACTCTCCGATCTATGGTCATGAAAATTTGGGGAATGACTGAGAGAATAAGAGCGTGAATTCAAGCCCATTGCATCTTACCTTTATAACCAAAATCAATCAGTCTATCTGTGAAGGTAAAGTCTCAACCAGTCTAAATGTCATATCAAGTGTGCCTCATTGCTCCGTTCTCGGTCCGCTCTTATTCATACTTTTTATAAATAACAATAAGTGCATCAAAAGGTGTGAGCATCATATTTATGCAGAGGATGTACAGATTTTAAAACCTTTCAAGAAATCTCAAGAATTAACTGCAATAAATGAGTTGAACGGGAATATCAATGCCGTCTGCACCTGGTCCAAACAAAATGATTTAAACTTAAATCCGTCAAAAACCAAAGCTATGTCCTTCAATAGAACGTCTGTAGATATCAATTCTTCAACTCTTCAAATTAACAAATACTACCATCGACTTTGTGAAAAAATTAAAAAATCTTGGTATTTACTACAATGAGTACCTAAATTGGAATGCTCATGTAAACCACATTGTTTCCAAGATCTGTGGTATCTTCCGGGCTTTAAGTCCCATAACCTTCGAAATTGTGGCTGTTGAAACTGGACATCGACATGAAATTTGCAAAAGCGAAAAATTCTACCTTTCCTGGATAATTGTACAGTTCACAATACTCCACCGGTTCTCAGTAAAGTGAATCTTCAATTGAAGTGAATCAAATCAACATTCCACCTCGCATCATGGATGGAGCCTAATTTTGTACATCGATGATTTTGTACAGTTTGACGATGATGTAGCAGTCTCCGGTGAATCTGTGACCTTCGATAATTTTGTACATTTTGACGATGGTCTAGTCTGCGGTGGTTTGTGTGACGACGAAATTTTGCCAGCCTCAAATTCAAGCAACGAAAGTCGAGACGATGATGAAGAAGAATCGAATGCAGAAACCGTACCGCCCGTCACTACAAAGTCATTGCTGTGTACATTGCGTCAACATTTATTGAGAGCGGAAGTCGACCACGATGTATTCTCGGCCCTAGTTGCCATAAAGGTTGTTGACGTATAATAGTCGACGTTTTATTCACACTTTTATACGAGTAAAGTAAAAAATATTGCTGGTGTATAAAAGTGTATAAAAGTGTAAAAACGTGTAAATAGTGCCTATCCCCTTTCTAAATTCTCAGCAAGAGCAACAAACAGATACCAGGAAGAAGGGTGCCCAAGCAAATCGTATTCTTCTGGAAAAACTTATTTTCCTGGTTCGTATTCGCTCATGTTTGCTTCATTCTGTTTCAATTTTCTCTTTGCACATTCTGTAGTCAAGTCATATCAGCAGCAGGCGAAATTGTCTTCTGTTGAACTATTTGAATTGTGGTCAGTAGAACTTATAAGGTAATAACGGCGGTTGTTATGATAAATTGAAATTTAATTGACCGCATATTAAGAAAAGAAATAATGAATAAAAACGGAAATGGTAAGATTTAAAAAACTGACAATTTGTGTGCTGTGCAATATTTTAACAAAAACAACACAGTTTCAAGTTCGTTTTACCGACCATTTAATGATTTGTGGGAAGAGGGCGTATTTGATCGGGTACAAATTGATGGAAAAAAATCGACTACTCAAATTGTTTTTCCTTAAAATAGGATGAGAAACAATTTTCGTACATTAAAGGACTTGGCAACGCCATAGCACACCGTTAGATCAGATTAGGAAATATTTCCTTGTTTTTGCAAAAATTTATAAATTCTTACGTAGCATTTGTGCATTGTGTTTGAAGAAAACGCCTAGAAAGTTGCATTTTGACAGAAGTAAAGGTAAAAACAGAAGAAAATGGTGAAAACTCGCGGAAATACTTCGATCGATACGCGATCTCTAGTGATTTATCACAGAGAATCGGGAAAAACATTACGTGAAATCGGCAAATTGTTAAATTTAACCCACTCAACAGTTCAAGGTATTTGTGATCGGTATTACAATGAAGGGAGAGTGGAATACAAAAGTGGTGCAGGAAGAAAAAATAAGATTAAGCCGTGAGATGAAAAGTTTTTAAAGAGGGAAATAAAATCTAACCCCGAAATTACAGCTATTGAGTTGAATAAACAATTAAGGGATTTTAGTGGAACAACTGTTTCGGAATGTTTAAGTGTTGTGTTGCACGGCGAAAGACACTTTTAAGAGAAGAAAATATTAAACGAAGGCTTGACTTTGCGAAAAATTATAAGAACGAGGCAGCAGCATTTTGGAAAAAGTGATTTTCTTAAACGAGGGTAAGTTCGAGCTATTCAGCAGTGATAGAAAACAAGATAAGGTGTGGAGAGAAAAAAAACGGAGCTTTGCAACCAAAACATGTAACAGCCACAGTTAAACACGGGGGTGGGAATGTTATGGTTTGGGGGCAATGGATTATTGTGGAGTGGGAAATCAATCTTTAATCAATATTTAACCATGCTCATGATCGCTTTAGCTGAAAAAAAACAACTGCGGTCAGGATTTTTATCTTTATCAAGATAACGATCCTAAGCACCTAGCACACGACGCTAGGTTGGTCGTTTGGTTGCTTTATAACTGTCCCCACGTCCTTCAGACTCCAGCTCAATGCCCAGATCTCAACGCAATTGAGCATCTGTGGGAACATTAAGACAGGAAAATGAAAATGAAAATTATAAAGTTCGGACGAAAATGCAGCTAAAAGAAGCAATCAAAGAAGAGTGGAATAAGATGGACACCAGCATTACAGAAAATTCAGTACGGTCAATGCCACGTAGGTTAAAAGCTGTGATTGAAATAAAGGGCCTTCATAATAGGTACTAACAGATTAATATTACAACTTTAATACAACTCTTAAATTTTGTACGAACAATTTTTCTCACTGACTTGTAAGATGAAATCAATTTATTTTAAGTACATTTTTGAACTTTTTTATTTTCTAGTGTTATTGCATTGAACTATTCTCCTTAATAATATAAAATAACATCCGTTTTTATTAAAAAACTTCTGTTGTTTTAATTAAAGCAGATTTGCACGAAAAATTATTCTCCTGAGTGTATGTAAACAGAAAACACCATCAAGAGACCAATCTGGGTATGCGGCCTCTGAATCAATATCCGCTCAATCTTCTCAAGACCTAACATTTGATTCAGACCAAGATTTAGATGTGGATATGGTTTTGAACACTAGCAATGAGATCTCCGAGCTTGATAATAATGTAAGATTCGTTTAAGTGTTTTTTGTTCAATAATTTAACCCATCGATCTTTTAATCGCCGCCAAAAAAAAATAAAAAGAGGGAAAGGGATTTGACAAGCAGCTATATTCACAAGATCACTCCTTTGGAGAAGGAAGAAATTGATATTTCTATAGAATCCGATCATCCGACCGAAATTGCGACCATCCTGCACACTTCCCTGCCGCTCAACTTTATCAACAGCATTACTTGCTAAGGAGAGTCAACAAATTGTTGCTGGGATGCAAAAGCCATTAGATCAGGTGGGCATTCGGTGTTAATGGTTGGAATAATTCTTCTGCCAATACAAAGCATGTCGTCACTATGTTTCACGCAGCTGGTGCTTAGTCTTGACTTTTCGGAAACTAAAGAAACTGATGCATAGTTTGTGAGAAATCGGTTGATAAGAGAGATCGGCAACGATAAAATGTTGACGTTTTTGCGGTTGCCAGCGACAACCCTAGTAACATCTATAAATATTATTCAGATAACCTGCAATAGCCACATCGGCAATCTTCTTGTTAAAGATTTTTTGACTGAGGAAGCGCAGAAATTAAGAATTCACCAAGCTACAAGCAATTAAAGGAGTTCAAAAAACCAAACTCGGAGCAAAAGCTCATAGAAAAAAGAGGATCAAAGGTCGTGCTTCCGAATGAGGCAAGATGGACGACACAAAGGATTGCAATCGATAGTTTTTGTTTTTACGTTGCCCATAATGAAACAAATAGTTGAAGAGTCTTTGAACAGCGATGTCGTTACAGCGACCTTTGTCAGTGCTTCCTCTACTGAACTTATTTTTAAAGAAGAATTTGTCGAAGATTTGAAAAGGCTCAACACCGATTTGGCCCCCTTATGCAAACTGATCGACAAAGCACAGGCCAGGGGATTTCCTAGAGCAGAACATTTATAACAACGCCTTGGAGAATGGACGTGGACAACGTCACCAAAAAATTTAGTAACGGACAGCTAAAAACAATGTTTTCAATGTACATTCAACCGCAAATTATTTGCACCCCAAATATTGCTTTTGTCAGCTTTGGTCCTCTGAAGAAAGGCTGAACGTAGATGAAAACTGAGTTCAAAGACGAAATCGATTCAATATTTGCTTACTATAACGAAGCAGACACTTTTTCGTTACTTAGCGAAAAGCTCGAGGACTCCAAGCGACTACAAAGTAACCACATACTGGCATTTCGCAAAAAGGCACCATATGCAGAATATGCCCAAAAACTTTCAAGCATACCAGCTCCTTAGGCACAGTTGGAAAGCGTGTTTTCCAATTGGTCTATGATCCATAGTGATTTAAGAAGGAATAAATTCGTGTATTGTATTAGAATTATTGGTGAACTTTTGAGTCTCATTCGTCACAATCCAGTGATCGAATCCTGTTGTGCGGACAATTTGAATAATCTTACGTAGACTCTTTTCGGAAAAATGTAAAAGTTTTTTTTGATCCAACTCGACAACTTTTCGTTAATTGGAATATTTTGTAAGATCCCTTGTTCCCTTGTTGTTTCGAATTATCGAGAGTCGACTGTGTCTCCAAAACATTTAGAACCACAATTATTGTGTTCCCTTCACTTTTGCCCACTCTGGAGCTTGAATTGTGTGCACCACTATGCACTCTGCAGGCAATTCGAGAGCACAGACATTCGCTGTCATTTGCAATGTTCAAACCAAACACAAGTCTCACATTTAACATAAATCAACAGCCTAACTTAACCATAATAAGACAATTTAAAATTACATCGAATGCCACTTGGTTACAGACAATTCACAAAAACAATAAATTATTAAATGTTTTTGTTTTCTAATACTGGACAGATCTGCTGAAACTGTCACCATAAAATGTACAAATAAAAGTTAGAGCACCGCTCATGATTTGCAACATAAATCGACCTTTTCTGGCACCAGATTATGGCCCCAAGCTCGCATCAACAGCTAATAATGATGTCATGGAATTTTAATTGTACGTTTCTTCGGTTTCCCCCTTGTATTGCATAACTATACACAAAGAACGACCGTAGTACATAGAATGCATCAAGACTTTTCACTTGGACAGCCATGTGTTGGTTTAATTAATTGGTTCTTATAAGATTTATGCTGTGCGTGCCGGGGAAGACTAGCGCAGTAGAGATGAAAAAGAGAAGATTCCCGTCGAAACCGTCAAAGCCACAGTGCGTAACCAGATTACACGGTAAGCATAATTCCATCCATCATCACCTGTGCATACGACAAAATTGTCGTATCCCATTGTACAAATCAGCCATTCCTTACTGTCGATCGCACAAGTCTCAGCCCGTTGCGTGTGCGATTCTCGGGCAAAATGAATCGCACCTCAGGCAGAAATGGCAAAGCCGATGACTATCGCTGATGTTCTCGCAACGATCTTCAGACTGCCGCTCCGTCAGGTGGAAAGAAAGTTTGATTGTCTGTACCGTTTGTTGACGATAGGCGAACTATGGAAAATCCATGGACGAAGTCCAAGACAATTGTAAATGATGAAAATGATAGCTATCAATGTCCCCAGTCACAGAACAGAGATACAAAGTGCCCTGTCTTTTTTTACAAACTAATGGAAGGGGATTAGAAGTGGAAGCTAAGCATGCCATTTTCGGGGCTCTAAACGGCGTGACATCATCTGATAAGGTGAACTCGATTGAAGATCAGAAATGGTGGTTACTGAGCAATCAAGTCTAGAGATATAAAATTACATTAATTTAATTCATTACTTCTTAGGCAGGGTAATAGCATCATCCCCGAAATTCACCAAGTTTCCTCCAAAAACTCGATTGGACCTGGACCTTTTCCAGCGAGGAAACCCTCAATCTACTGTTTGGTACGCATTTCCCAGGCAATTACTCTAAAAGTGCAGGTAACCAAGGGTAACTCTAGGGGGGAGTTGAACTGTCATGCAATTCCACCACTATCAGGAGCACAACTGTCATGTGGATTTAAACTCCTCAAATGAGCATGGAATGAGGACATTGTCCATACAGAGCTCCAAATGACAACAGACCTTATCATGCCATGGTTAGTGAATGTCTTAAAAGGCTGCAAGCTAGGTCCTGTTCCCAGCTGCTGGAAGAGGGTGAACGTAATATTCGAAGGACCTTAGATCCATCAGTCTCTTCTCCTTTAAATAAAAGAATTTCAAGAATTCACCCTTGTGGCATTTCTTGACATAGAAAGTGCAATCAATAACATAGAACCAAAGTCGCTGATATCAGCTCACCAGCATGCTGCAGAGGAATCAATAGCGGAACGCCACAAGGTGGTGTACTCTGACCTCTTCTTTAAAACGTAGCAGTAAACGAACGGCTAGTAATACTTTAAGAAGCTGGGTGCAATGTCATTGGCTATGCGGGCGACGCACAGAATGGCATAAATCTCCAGTTTGAGCAGGGCACCTGCTTATGGGGTTTAAAATGTGTTTCTTGCAACTGCAAGTAAATTTTAGGGCTTACTGAGCAGAGGGAGGCTTGTGGGTGAGCAAATAAAGTAAGCTTTTATTAATTCAAATAATTCAGAATCATCCAGAATTGGCATCCGCTAGGAAAACGTAAAGCCTTTAAGACTTAATTCTAACCATTTTGAAAGTATGCCTTTATTCTTCTTCACTCGAGCTACTGTTATTGTTCTTAATGGTTCCTCACCTTAATCTGAATTTTCTGTGGACAAAAAAACAACAATAGCTTTCGCAGTAAACTCTTTAGATTTGCGTGGGTATCACGAGCGATGACGCTGCCCACTGAGCTATCGACACTATTCAGTCTCGCAGTAAACTGATGAGATATGTTAGTGCTTTGCTCACAAAATTCCAAATAAATCGAAAAAATCGAACAAGGTGCAAATAGTGTTGTCTTCCGATTAGATGACATCAAAAGGTTCAAACTGCTCGGGAACATAAGCAAATCTTCCATTTAATTTTGGGGTTAAAGAGGAAAGTGGAGAAAAGGATAATGGCACACCTTTGTTAGTCAAAACACAATAAAACACAATTTTGCTGTATTGTAATATTATTATTTGTTCAGCACAAACCTTCAAAAATCAATTTCAAACCCTGCCCAATTAGCCAAACTACGCAAAAAGTTGTATGGTTTTTTCAAGAGTTTTTGAAAAGTGAAAACCCTCAACTTTTTATTGTCACCGTGGCCGATTGGTTTAACAGATTGACTTGTTTTTTTTTTTTAGTTGCACAAAATCCTGTATTATGTCATGTTTTGTCTGTAAAAGACATAATTCAGAATGCCTTCAAAAAGCTGAAGGGATGGGCACAAACATGCGGACTAGGCGTTAACCCACAAACAATGGATCTTGTACTCTTCGCCAGAAGACAACAAATCACCTAGTTCGAACGAAGTACGAAATTTTTTGGTCTCATCATCGATAATATGCCAGGCATGAGTATCAAGGATAATCCGATCTGCCTCTGTAAAAAAAACCACTTGATCCAAATGCGACCACGCATTCGTTACTGAATTTTCACCTCGTTCTGTCATACCGACACTACTGTACTCTTAGTTTAGTGACCACCATTGAACAAAGCTCACAAGTGGAAAGCACTCAAGAAGAACACAGCTCGAGGAATTTAACATATGAAAAACAGACAACATTCGGACTGTGGCTTGAACTCACTATCGGCCACTTAACCATTCTTAATAGGTTCAACTTCCATTCCAATGACACCGATCGAGTGAGTCGTAGGTACATTAGGGTTTAGATTTAGTGGTAAGCGTCTATATTAACTTTGGCCCAACAGTGACTGCCTTCTGCAGTCAGCCTAGCCAAGGTATGAATATACAAATACGAACAGGATCCATTTTTTTATGTGTAAACATTTTTTCGCACGCCTCTGACTCACGAATACGGAGGGATTTGAAACTAAATGTGACGGAAGTCGTTACCGGAAATGACATCAAAATATAGATGCCCGCTCAGCCGACCGTTTGTTGTGAGTAAGAATAGCCCTGTTACCGATGGAGGAAGTGTACTGTGACGATTTAATGATTATAATCAAACATTTTAATAATTATTGTCACTCCGTCCACGGGCAATGGAAGTAGGAATCAGACAGAATTGCAGTTTGAATTAAACGTTGCGTTTATTCTCTGAATGAATTACAATACTTACTCTTTTTTAGCAATTCCTCCGCTCGAGTTCCGATTCCAAAGACAAAAAAAATGGTTTCTTTTGGCGCTTAATTGAGATCTATCGGCGCAACATTTGGAATTCTATTTCAGTCAGATTAAATTATCAGATTGACAGCAAGTTTTGTTTATTTTGGAATCGGCACCGAATCGGAGTCGAGGTTACATTTTGAATATAATTACAAATTCTATGACAATTATATCCAATGCAAGCAGTAGAACGACGTCTATTTTATATTCGAGTAGTAATTAGAATTATTTAAATATTTGCATGATTATAATTAAGTGAAGTGTTGAATTAACTGTAAAAGTGTCAATTGTGATATTTGGTGGTTATAAATCACTCGACAAAGTAGAACTGATCAAACAAAATTGTGGTTTACGGTAAGAACTCGATATAAAGCTTCACCAGCACATTTAACCTAAAGATCTTCTTTCCAATGCGAATAGTTTCTGCACGTCATTTGATCAAAATCTATCATCCGTGGTCAATGCTTCTAAGTGGCGATTTTTAATATAAATTTTAACACGCCTGCGGCTGTACCTCTGGTCGAGTTTTTGAGAGGTACTCTAAAGCTTCAACTGAATTCTGACTCAGAAATGTCCACCACTCAAAGTGGTACAGTCATCGATGCAGTATTCCTGAGTACATTGCAGTCTCATGCTATCATAAGCCCATTAAATATTCGTCAGCAAATTATTCACGACTCATTTTTTACATAAAATACATTGGTTCTTACATCTTTTGTGTTACAAAAATAATTAGCTTATGGCACTGCCTTGAAAGTTTATAGAAGACAGTTTTTCGCTTTACTAGATCGAGGGCTGCTTTAGACAAAAATGGATACACTTTCGTCCGGAACAAATGGTAGTCAGAAGGGGCAATGTCTTGGCTACAAGGCGGGTGGGGAAAAACTTCCCATCCACTGTTTTCCAAATAGTTCTTAATCGGAATAGCAACGCGGGGCCGAGCGTTGTCATGATGGAAAATTATTGCCTCGTGTCTGGTCGCATATTCCGGGCGTTTTTCGGATACTGCTCTCTTCAAACGGATTAATTGTGTTCGGTAATGTTGTTAACTTTCGGCAGCAGTTTTCTTCATATTAAAGTAATGAAGAAGAACTCCCCGCGAAAACACTTTTTTAGGCACAAAGTGCGACATATTTGAGTGAAAATATGTCATTGTTGCTTACGCTTCAAATGAATGACATACTGAAATGACGTACAATGACAGTAGCTTTCCAACGCATGTTCCAATGGAATAATACAAGTAACGCCATCTCTTAGCAAACCGCACGAAGTTATAGACCCACTAGAAAATAGTTGAAACAAGAGGGATTTGATACGATTTTGTTGTCAAATTCAATTTATAAATAATCATTCACAATTCATAATAGTGTAGATAATTACGGTAGTTTATAAATTCTGAAAGTACAAAAACAAAGACACGTGGTTCCTATGTCCTTTTTTAAGCCTTGTAAATATACAAAACTGTATAGAAAAGAACACAATTCTGTTGCTTTCTCATGCCGTCGTTTCGCATTTTTATCAATTTTGCTACTGATTTCGAAATAACGGTGTCGCAACAGAAGTCATTAATTGAAGGATTTCAGTTGTCTTTCATACATACAGCATTGCATATAAGCAAAAATACTTGTAAATTTGTTATATACCCACTTCCTTTTACTTTAAAAGAAACTTCTCTTGTTATAATTTCCACTTACACTGCAAGTAACGTAAACATGAGTGACGAACATAACCATTGGAAATTGGCAATTTATTTGACACACAGCTGATCAAACGCCACTTGTAAAAATATGCGTGAAATAAGGCTTCCATTTTCCGTGGACCATGGTCTTTTCGACTGACAAGAGAGAGAGAGAGATATTCATCTCTATTAGGCGTTAGATTTGTGGCACTGACGGCAGGAACTCAATAACAAGCGTCTTCTTTTCAATTAAATGGAATGTTTATCTAAGCTAAGCTGACTTCAAGACACAAATAATACAAGGAATACAAGAAAGACACAAAATTAGTCTTGCTTGATTCTCCAGAAACTCAAAAGTTATAAATCAACCCAACGACAACTACGAAAATAATCTCTCCAACGGGTGTTTCAAGAAAAAAAAAAAAAAAACTCCAAGAGTTTCTAGCCTTTTATCGCTTCATTAAAAATTGCAATAGGCATAGTTTAAGACGAGCGAGTGAGCTCGAGCAAGAAGTAGACCCTCTTCTTTTAGCAAATTTCGGCTTCGTGCCTCATTCGTTTTGAACTTCGGCTCTGCTCATTCACATTTCCCCTTTCAATCCATCACCAAAAAAATATTTCGCCGTGCGCTTTGAAATGGCTTAGTCACTCAGAGGGTGTAACTTCATAAATTGTGTGAATAATTTGAATAAATATATACTTTACTGCGTCCCGTCTAAACAAATTCATGAGAGTAAATACCATGAGCATTCATGAGGTTTTATGAAAGTGCTAAATGATTTGCATGTGCAAATGAGTAGAGCAGGCCGTTCTCCGGTCTGTGTCTGACAGCGATTCACAGCCTTTCATTCTTAACTTCATTCACATTTATTCAAAAGAAAAAGAAAACTCTTTGAATGTATATTTGTTTTAAAATTCAGCATGACTTGCAAATAGTGGTGTACAAATAGACTGAAAATAGTGATATCACTTATTATTTTGTGACAAAACATGATGGGGCCTAATCACAACAAACGTAGTATAAATAGGATCTATACCACGTTGACTGAGTCTTAGGTATCCTTGAAGATTGCAGCAGCAAAGAGTGCCATAAAGGTCATCCAATCCAGTGGCTGGTTCCCAAGCTCCACTGAACATTCAAGCATACTAAATAGACTACAATTCGAAGTCGAAACCGACTATACTGCTCTGTTCCTTAACTTCGAAATACCCTTCGAGTGCTATTTGCCAGTGGATTACTAATGCCCCCATCAACAATTCGGCAATCCAGGTATACGCAGACGGAACAAAGATGCGGGCACTTTTTCCGAATTGTTAAACATGCACTGTCTAGGATCTCATAATTATTTATAAGGAATACAAGAGAGACTTTTTCAGAGCTTTAACGGATGAGGAAGCAGAAACTGCGGAGATCGACAAATCAGCATTTTGATCCCTCTTACGTTTTACGTTGCATTACGATCCTCTCATTTCTCTAATTTTTGACTAACGCAGGCCGACGTAATACTTTGTGCATGGCCATTGAATTGCGTGCGTTGAAAAGCGAGTGCAACGCCGTTGCACTATTGCGTCTCAGGCATAAATGAATTGTTAAAGAGAGGAGAAAATTACTATCAACATGTCTAATTATTTCATTATGTGCAAAGACGTGTGATGTACTTGCTTCTGGTGCCTCGTATGAATTAATATTCATTTACGTTTTCATATTAATAAGCAAAGACTAGTAGGGCCCATAAACGACGCAGACACGTCGCTGCAGACCAATATAATTTGTTGTTGTGCACATGTCTGCGCAGACCGACTGTGTCGTGTGTATTCGTGTCGCATTTTTCAGTGTCCGTCTGCGTGAATTCAAGAATTTTGGAATTTTGCATGGTCTGCAACGACGCGTCTGTGTTGGGTATAGTAAATTTTGCACAGACCAGCTGCAAAATCCATATCGTAAAATTAAATTTCGATCGAACCTAAATTTAAAAAAAAATGTCCGGGTTTTTGTGGCGTGCAAAGAGTGCCGAGGATGGTACCTAAGTCTTTTCTTTTTTCTTTGATCTGTTTTTTTTTTTTAATTACTGAAGCAATGGATATGGAGGCACAAGAAGTGTGTGTCATTTGTCCGACCCGACGACCACGACGAAACGATACAAACTGATGTCTGTGCAGATTGTCTGCACCGTGTGTGGGCAAGGTGTGATTGCACAGACTTCAGGTTTGCAGCGACGTGACTGTGTCGTGTATGGGCCCTATAAGTAGAAATTTGATATGAGTTAAAAATGCAAACATGTGTACCCTTTTTGTTATGTTTTGTTTTTCCATATAAAATGTAATGTTTTCTTAATAAAAACTTTTCATAAGATTTTTCTATAAGACCTTGTTTTCTTATATCAGTTCTTCGGATACAGATTGTTGAAATTGCACTTGAAAATAAAAGAAAACGATTGCTTCGGATATCAGTTCGCTTCGTTTATTATTTAAGGATTACTTTTATACTCCATGACACTAGGAAACAGAAGTGAATTTAGAAGAAATAAAATGACAGCTAATGTACTGCGCCATCTATTGTACAAAAGCAAGGCTAACGATATTGTGGAAATGAAAGTGTTCAAAACAAGGCACACATTGCACACCCCACATAAGCAAATGATTTTTTCTTATATCCTTTTATTGGGTATAAGAAAAACCGGATATAAAAACGTATTTTTGAACTTCCTTATGTCCGATATATACTGTTATAACTTAGAGGTGGTACGCTTAAAGTATTTTTAATAACCATTTAGCGGTACTAAGTAAACTAAAATGTTGCTTTATTTATTGGGTCTATAGCATCTATATACATATATAAGATGGCGTAACTTGTATTATTTCACTACAGTCATTGCACGTCTTTCCAGTATATGTCATTCATTTGAAGCGTAAACAACAATCATTTTTTTTTACTCAAATATGTCGAACTTTGTGCCTGAAAAAGTGCTTCTTCTTCATTACCTTAATATGAAGAAAACTGCTACCGAAAGTCATCGTATTTTGGTGGAAGTTTATGGTGAACATGCGCTAGCTGAGCAAACGTGCCAAAAGTGGTTTGCACGATTTTGGCTTGGCCAACCAGCCAAATCAACGGCAAAGCCAAATATTCATGGCGCGAAGGTAATGCTCTGTATTTGGTGGGATCAGAAGAGTGTGCTGTATTATGAGCTGCTAAAACTGTGTGAAACCATCAATGGACAATGCTACCGAACACAATTAATCCATTTGAAGAGAGTAGTGGTCGAAAAACGCCCGGAATATGCCACCAGACACGAGGCAATAACTTTCCATTATGACAACGCTCGGCCCCGCGTTGCTATTCGGAAATCAGTGGATGGGAAGTTTTTCCCCATCCGCTTTATAGCCCAGACCTTGCCCCTTCTGACTACCATTTGTTCCGGTCGATGCTGAACTCCCTCACTGAAATACGATTCATATCACAGCAGAATATCAAAAATTGGCTTGATTCATTCCTGGCTGCCAAGTCGGCGCAGTTCTTTTGGGATGGGATCCACAAATTGCCAGAAAGATGGGAAAAATCATAGCTTCATCACATTTTTTCTTAAATAAACGTTCAAATTTTGGAAAAAAAAAACGCATTAAGTTATAGACCCAAGTAAATAAATCAAAATTTAGCTTTATTTATTTTTAACCAGTAAACCTTGTTAATTCATCATGTTTCCATGTAACATCAAATTTTTAAATAGTTTTAACAACAAATGAAGTATTACAGAGATGTCCGACTTCAAAGCTGATTGCCCCTAGCCCGCCGACGAATTTGAGAGGCTTTTTTGACGGGTATTCACGATATAATGTGAATGCCGTTTTCTGATTGTTCAGTTTGGTTTTAGAAAAGGATATAAAAAAACAGTTGACACACATTTTTAGGGGCAAGGGAGGTAGAATTCGGTCATCTTGGTACAAACTCATTTCATAGGGTAATTATTTTTTCATCTCTGCGGCTGATTCACCTTTTTTTCAGAATTAAGTAAGAAATGTTCTAGAGAAATGTTACTTAAATAAATTAATTTCATTAAAATTGGCAGATGATTTCTTCAACCCAAATGTGCTGGTGTGCTCAGGAATTCCACATGTGTTAACGCCTAGAAAAAGGACGTACTCATATGAATCCTAAGGTTAATTTAACCATGGATCATGTAGAGCAACAGTCCCTTACGCCCCTTATAGATCAACATTATAAAAATGTTAATTTTACAGTCCATATGGCGTAAAGTTAACACGGAATCATGTTGATTTCTTGGAATTTTCATGTTAATTCAAACTGGTGCACAATATAAATTTAACAGGATTGTTGACGTTAAGTCATCACTTCGTCAAGTCAAAATTGTGTATCATTTAAACTTCAACACTTTGTGTCATGTCATGGTTAAATTCTGTTTAATTTAACAGTGCAGCTGTGTCCAGGTTAACGGTCATAAACCAACACCTTTCACAGTAGGCATTTTGGACGTCACCAAGTACGCGTCTTGTCACTTCTCCTTATACTTCTATATTTATATGGACTGGATATTGCAGCGCAGGCAAGATGAGGAATGTTTCACATTGGGGGAGTTGAGGGTAGTCATCTTCTTGTTACAGATGACTTACTTATTCTCACATATCCCAACCGAGGCACGCACTCAATAGGTTTGTGGCCGCATGTGCAGATGCAAGGGTTTTCTTTTTATAATTTGCGCGCGCACAAGGGATTGTTACAACCCTTAAGTGTCCGGGGTCAAGACACAGCACGGGCCGAAAAGGGAAAGGAGGTACCTATGCACATTTGTCTTAAATATCTGCAGATTTTAGTCTGCGGAAAAAATTAGGCTGAGAAGAGCATTCCATATTCGTGTGGTTCGGCTGAAAAACAAGTCTCTTAATTTAACTGTGAGTCCGAAAGTAGACTTAAGGATAAACTGATGAGCATTCCTGTCGAAACGGGTATTGCGGTGTGAATTCATGGGGAGAAGGAATGCAGTTGGCTACCTCACTTGAGTGTCATTTGTTAAAATAGCGACAAAATACGGACAAAGAAGAGACGGTACGTATGAGGTTTAAGTGTCTATCTCGGGGTCTTGGTCACGAGTGACGGCAGAAGAGATGCTGAGCTTTCCTGTAGGATTGGTAAAGGTGGGTCAGTTTTGAAACAGCTTAGAAGATATATAATCAGGAAGGGTCAGCTTGGTATCAAAGTCAATTTAGCGGCATTTATTCCAACGTTCCATTTATTCCAAGGTTTGAGTAACCTATGGAGCATGGTGTCAAAGTCAATTTAATTTTTTAAAAATTAATTCAGCGTTCCATTTATTCCAAGGTTTGAGTAAGCTATGGTCATGAAATTTGGGTAATGACCGAAAGAATAAGATAGCGAATGCAAGCTGCCGAGATGAAATTTCTTCATGCTCTTGTGGGAATATACCAGTGTGGCATTAGGCCAGAAAAATGTCCCCATCAATCTAATATTCACTTGCGCGCACGGCAAAATTTTGGAAAAAACACAGGAACAACAAATGGTTACCCATCACTTCTTCATCTATTTCAAGGCCGCGTATGACAGCATTTACAGAGACGATCTATACAGAGCAATGTCTTGTTTTAGCATCCCTACCAAGCTCGTCCGTTTGTGTAGAATGACGATGGAGAATGCACGCTGCTCCATCAAGGTCGGTAAAGATTTAACCGGGACCTTTGATGTCAAAAAAGGATTCAGACAAGGCGACACACGGCTTCTTCAACATCATCCTTGAAAAAATTGTTGGAAAATCGCACACCAACACCAGAGGAACAATCTTTCAGAAGTCCGTCAAACTACTCGCATATGCCGACGATATTGATACTATCAAGGAACTCAGCGTGATGTCAATTGCACCTAGAAAATGGGTCTAACGTGAAATGAGGCAAGTCTGAGTATATGCTGTCAACGAGAGAGGACTCCCAACACCGACGTGGCGGACAGAACCTCACAGTAGCCAGGTATAAGTTTGAGGTAGTCAAAGACTTTGTCTAACTAGGAACCGCTATAAACTCAGACAACGACACCAGCGCTGAAATCATACTTCTTTGGGCAAAGGAAGCAACTGATAAACAAAGCCCTCTCTCGAACAACCAAAGTGCCCGTCTATAAGTTCTTAAGCGTCCCAGTTCTGCTATATGGCGCAGAGGCATGGACGAAGGTGCTCTTGGTTGCTTTGAGAGGAAAATTCTTCTGGTGATTTTCGGCATAGATGGTGAGAGGAGGAGGAGACACAACGACGATCTGTACAGGCTGCGACATCGACTTAGACAGAAGAGTGAAGATCTAAGGATTGAGATGGCTAGGTTATGTAGAGCGGATGGAAACCATTGCTCCGGCTCGAAAAGTCTTCTAATCCACGCCAGAGGGACGGCGCAATAGAGGGAGACCGTGACTCAGTTGGCGTACACAAGTGGAAAGGGACCTCAACCAACTATGCGTGCCAAACTGGAGGCAGCTAGCTAAGGATCGAGCTGGCTGGAGACGCTTGTTGGTTGAGGCCCAGGTCCCCCCGGACTGTAGCGTCACCATAAGCAAGTGTTGTGCCGGGATGGTGTGAGAAACACGGCAGTACGCAAGGAATTCAATATTGAGCAGCTGCTTCAACGGACGGAAAGGGCTACGCTTCTAGGCAGACACAGGACGAGGTGGTTGAACAAAGTTAATGAAATAGTTGCGCTTAGATGAGTTAGAGCCGAAGGTGGATAATCTGTCGATTGTTGTCGGACCACTAAATGGGGGAAAGACATTGAAAGAACTTCAGTTGGCTAGAGGTATTTCTTCAATTCTTCATCTTGCGCAACACAGACGTCTACCGACTGGCGCGATCATCCACAAGTCTCTACAATTGCTCGCATATGCCGACGACATTGATATTAACCGAAGAACACAAGTAGAAGAACATAAGTAGAACAGTTCAGGAAATTGGATAAGATCTAGTAAATGACCACGCCAAGCGATCGTCGCAATAGTTGGTTATAACTCTGAAGGACGTTGTCTACCTAGGCCTCGGCCTAAACTTAAGCGATTAATGGCAGAAATAAAACGAAAGATTACTCTTGCCAATCACTGTGTCTTCGGGCTTAGACCAATTGAAGAATTAAGCCCTCTCTTGAAGGACCAAGTCGTCTCTATACCACACCTTGACGGTCCAACTTTTGACGATGCATAAGTATGGACATTGTCAAGTCTTCGGTTCCGTATACACTGGTAGGGCTTGGAAGACGAGACCGATCTGCGATATTTACGGATAGTATAGCCACATCAACCATGCCAAACATATTCGAGTTCCTCGCCTTAGATACAAATGGAAACCAGGGCTCCATTTCAGAAAGCCAAGGCGATAAAGGAAGGCCTGGAAAGCGGAAGGCACCTACCGTTCTACCGTTCTAGTTG
This sequence comes from Eristalis tenax, assembly GCA_905231855.2. NCBI lineage: Eukaryota > Metazoa > Arthropoda > Insecta > Diptera > Syrphidae > Eristalis > Eristalis tenax. Next base: position 108,781,882 of record HG993124.1, on the reverse strand, counting down.
AAACCTCTTGGCTGAGGCTCAGATCCCCTCGAACTGACAATTTCTGAGCAAAACAACGCCAATTCTTTCTTTTCATAAAAGGTCATTTCTATGTACCCTTGAGCTTGTCTGAGTTAAGTAATGTTTTGCAACAAGTCCATGCCGACTGCCAACATCCAAACTACAAAGCGTGAGAGTTTTTCTAGACCGCAAACAGTGACTCGAAAGAGCTGATGTCATGGAATAATGCAAGTTGCTGCGAGTGAACCCAGAATTCCGAGTCAGAGTCGACGCACCTACCCAATACACACGGCCGCCATTGAATTTGTTGACATTTCTAAGTAATGTCAATATTGGGTTTAAAATTCCCACCAAGGTTGTTTGATATAAGCTTGACGTAATCAATCCTTTCAAACACAATCTTAATGAATCACTGATCAGTCTTAGCATAAACCACAAACAAGATATGGAAATTCCTCAGCTCTTTGAGGCTTGTTTACGCTTCTAATTTACTTGCTCTCTTGTTATATATAACTCCTTAAAGAGGAAACCACAAGAATTTGAGGCATTCCATTTCGCCTTCTTCTTTTGTCTTTTGCTTGTTCTCATTTCTCTGCCGCAGTTTTTCTCTGCCCTTCGTCACTAGAGGCAAACAAACCGGCTCGCGGAACTCATTAAAAGCGTGTGTGGACCCGAATCTTTGTCTTCGATCGCATTAGGCGCGGTCAGCGTGGTGTCACTTTCACTGGCCCAACGCAAAGATGTTAATTCTAGATCTTTTTTTGGAGAAATTCCCGAAATGTATGGAGATGAGGCTTGTCTAACAGAATGATGCATGCGATTAGAGGGGGTTTTGCGAATTCATTTTTCACACTGGGGTCGTTACGCTGGAGTTCAACTTGCGTAAGAGGGTTGTTAAAGCAGTACCTTGTCTCTAGTGTACGATTCTACATCGAATGAGAATTCCAATGATGTGTTCTGACGGGAACAAACAATTCGGGCAGGCATTGGCTATTCATTAAGTGGGGACATGCCACAGCGGAGCCACAACAGAAGTTTGATTTGTAAAGACTTCTGAACAAAGTGGACGCCGTAAGAAACAATAGCCAAGATGTGCGACTTATGGACGCTCTGGAATGAATATGATTTAATGGCTTTGTGTTGACGTGGTAATAGATCTAGAGATTGGGGTTAATGAAAATAAGTGAGATTCATCGCGATATCATCTTCATTTTCTCACAAGTTCCTCAACAGATCATTATGATCGTATTCAAATATGATTGCCGATCGATGTCTGATCGATTACTAAACAAAAAGTAGGCCCAGGTGAAGCCATCAAGTTTTAAAAAAGTCTTTACTCAGTATTTTCTGTCAGAAATTTCATGGAGAACTAAAAAAATTCTTAACAGCTATGCTCAATTTTGTAGCATTAATCATAATCTTTCATTAAAACGCTGTCTCGTGTGTCTAAGAACCAAACTTAACGACTGGCCATTAATTTCTCCCAGTTATGGGATATTTTCGTGTTGATACAAGGAACATTGTACCATGAAACATTCAAACGACGAGGCGGCGAGTGAAAAGGCGAAACACGCAAGGTTGCGTAAGATGAGTAGCGGGCAACAAAGAAAGAGCAAAAATACGCTTCAACTCGGAAAGAAAAAGTGTCACCTAACCTCCCAGCCCAAGCATTTCGAAGAAACTAGGGCCAAACCAAGCGATGACTTTTATGAGAAATCCAAATGTTGAGCCAGGTTGGGCCATGTAAGGCCTCCATGATGTTCGAAACTGTGAAGGTATTCTTGTTACCGACGCATGAGTGCCAGCTGCTGAAGAAGCGTGAACAGGAAATTACAATAAAATGGGTTGTACAAGAATCTTGTATTTATGGCGTTGATCGCACTATCGCCCAACTGATGCACAAACAGATGTCATCCGTTGCACCGTTGTCAAAATTAATTTGTGGTCATATTTTCTGAAAGGTATTCGAGCAATGACTTAAAAAATGCCAGAAGTTCCAAAGACTGAAAAACCCATTTGAGTCTTTGAAGAAAGCTCCCTCTTAACAGTTTGGCAGGAAGCAGCAGACGGAACCCGTTTGTTCATTTTCATTTCTCTTTTATACATGAATTGCAAAGTTCCCTGTACATTCACCTCATCAGTATAGCACAAAGTATAGACAATGTCTTTGGAACCGATTGGAATTTGCATACATACACAGTGGTGTACAGAAGTTGCGTGATCAATTAAATTCGTCTACAAATCATTGAGGTCTCAAAGACTGCAACGAAATTGGTGAAATCAGAAAAATTCAACTCTATGCGTTTGACTTTAAGTGAATGGTAAAGAAACAAACAGTGCTTCCAAAGTCTTGCATAGAACTGACTGCAATCGTATGGTTTCTCGAAAGGATTGGCCTAGTCAAAGATTTCAAAAAGAATGCTGATTTCAGTGCTGAATTCTGAAACCCCCAAATGATCAAAGTGACAATTCAAAAGTCGAAAGTCAATTGAATCACAAAGCATTCGACTATTTACATGAATTCAGACGTTTTTACTACCAACAGATTGCCGCACATGTGCATTTTACCAAAGTTTGATAAGAAAAAAAAAAAAAACTGCGGGCTTATTCATTGATGTTAGCAAGGCCTTTGGTGTGGTGAGCCATGAAATTCTTCTGAAAAGTTCAGGTCATGTTTCACAAACGAACGCACAAATTAAAAATAAGCGATATTTGAAGCAACACAACGCTGGGCGTACCACAGGGCTCCGTATTAGGACCTGCATTGATTTACATTAGCTCACTGTTTGGTATGAGCTTTCGAAAGGGGCGTACTAACTGCATTTGCTGATGAAGGTGCTTGTGCTAATGCATCTGACAGTCTCTTAAGTCAAATATCTTCGAAATTTAACACCTTCTAAAGTGGTTTACCGATCACCGTTAAATGATCAGTCCCTAAACGAAGATTATGTTCTGTCTGCTCAACGGACAACTACTAGCTACATGGAGCAGTTCTCAAATTTCAGAATCATTTCAACTCATGTGTTAAATCAATATTTATGTCCATCCATTGACTATCGTATGCTATGTGTGATAGATCCATATACCCAAAGAAGAATTTAGGGAGAATTTTTCACGAAGCTTGACTTCACTTCGCACAACAAAATCCACATCACACGCAGGTACCTGGGCTTTCCAAGAACGTTTTTCATGAATCGCCTGATATCCCCCACGTTACGTGTTCTTGTCACTCTAGACCAATCGAAAAAAAAACAGTATTTGCCTACCATTCTTCTCCAGAACACATTGATCATTCTAGACTAATCTAGACTAATTCTTAAATCTCTAAAATTTCATCCATAGAACCATGTTCATCCCTCTTATTCCAACTGACGTGACGTTTCCTTTCAAACGTGTACAGTTCCCTGTTCGCTTAGCGTTCGCCATAACTATGGCCGATGTTGAATGTGAACCACACCTAAACGTCAAGTTTTTTTCTGCATTTCATTTGACATTTCTCAACTTCAGACTAACTCAATTTGAACCACGGAAAGATACACAATCGAGCAACGCGTTCAAGTTATTCAGGCTTATTATGAAATGGGCGTTCAAATCAAAATGCATATCGTGCACTTCGTAATTTTTTCGGTCAATTTAATCGTCCAAATGTGCGTACAGTCGGAAAAATCGTGCAAAAATTTGAGCAAACCGGGTCTGTAGGTGATGTGAAAACACCAGTGCATGCTCGTACAGCTCGTACTGCAGAAAATATTGCTGCTGTTCGCGATAGTGTGGCTGAAGAGCCGTCCACCTCAACTCGTCGTCGTGCCCAACAATTGCACCTCTCACGCTCGTCGTTGATGAACATTATGCATAAAGACTTGCATTTACACGCTTACAAGGTGCAATTGACTCAAGAACTAAAGCCTCTTGACCATTTCAAGCGTCGGCAATGGTCAGCATTGTGGCAAGAAATGGCAACAGTGGATGATCAATTTTCGAAGAAAATCATCTTCAGTTACATTTTCACCTCAGCGGATTCGTCAATAAGCAGAATTGCCGCACTTGGGAGAATGATAATCCAATAGTGATTGTCGAAAAACCAATGCACCCACAAAGAGTGGCTGTTTGGTGCGGTTTATAGGCATCATCGGGCCGTATTTTTTCCAAAATGAGGCCGGTCAGGCAGTTACTGTGAATGGTGTTCGCTATCGGGAAATGATAATGAACTTTTTATGGCCCGAATTGGAAGATATGAATGTGGACGATATGTAGTTTCAACAGGACGGTGCAACTTGCCACACGGCTAACGAAACAATGGCTCTTTTGCGCGACAAATTCAATGGCCGTGTTATTTCACGTGGTGGCGATGTCAATTGGCCGCCAAGATGATGTGATTTGACAGCGTTTTTTTCTTTGCGGTTGCTTGAAAGAAAAGGTGAACGTCGATAAGCCAGCAACAATTGAAGAGCTAAAGGATGAGATAATTCGGCACATTAACGGCATAGAACCTCAATTATGCTTCAGCGTCATCGAAAATGTGGACCATCGGATGGAGGTGTGCCGCCGAGGTCGCGGCGGCCATTTGGCCGATATTTTGTTCTATACATAATTGAAACTTACCAATATTATCTTAATAAAAAGAAATGACAATAATTTCCAAAATAATTTGTGTTTTATTCAGAATCAACATCGGCCCTTAATGTAAAAAAATTAATTTAACCACCACCCTTTAGTTTAGATCAGCTTTTTTTTAATACTGGGCATCGATCTAACCTTTTGAAGTCATTTACAGGATCGGCCAGATATGCATATTATTCATCGCAAATAACAATTTTATGCAAATTTTTTTATATATTCTGTATCATTTAGGGCAGTGTCCTTTGAGGTTTGTCAAGACAGTGATGGAGAGTAAGGAAAGTTAGAGAACAGAGGTGAAAGGATAGCGAATGTTTTTGAACAGACGGACTGGCGGGATACAATCATATAGGTCACTGAACACTTGTAGTTATAGTACCTTAATAGGAGGAATACATTGGCTGCATATTGTCTGATCACCTATCAGTCCACACGATTGTCGTGGGACACTGTCTAGCATACCCAAACAGGTGGACAGAGCTCGCCCCTAAACATGGAAACTATATTTTAACTTCGGACAGATTTAAGCTTTACGTATTATTGCCAAATCGGTACGAGTGAAAAACCGTTTACAACGTTTAAGGAATCAGAGGGATCGTGCACCAGCTCTTGCAGCAGTAATTTGCTGCTCATGGCTGATGTACATACTAAGCATTCACAAACCATGCATCGGGATCCTCAACGACTACTCCATTCATTTTCCACAATTTTGTGCGATATCCATATTCACAACACAACCCGCGAGGCACCATGCGTGCTTCACATAAAGATGCAAGAGGATTATGTACGAAAAATGCTGTCTACATCGATGTTTATACATAAACTCCTTAACCACTCACTACTTCACCAATCAAATAAGGCTAATATTCAGAGCAAGGACTGATCTAAAAATAACATTACACCGTGCCGTTCGGTCTCGGTTCAGGGAGTTGTGTTTGAATTCTTGACCGGATTTCGGCAAGGAGGTGCGCTCTCGTGGGCTTTCTTTGATCTGGTACTGAATGGACAGGTCTAAGCACGGAAGGCATCTAGAAGTCAGTCCAACTGTTGGATTTCACAGATGACATCGACACCCTCACACGTTTCAACGTGCTGTTAGGTAAGAGTGGCTGACTACCTTAAGGGTAGCCACACTTAGGCCAAAAATAGGCCCGTTGTGATATGGTACTGGAAGAGACAGCACGATGGCAGGTCTAAACATGGAAGGCTTCTAGTCCAAACGTTGTCATTCGTCCAAATGTTGGATTACACAGATGACATCGACAGCTTCGCGCGTTTCAACGTGCTGATAGATTAGAGTGGCTGACTACCATAAGGGTAGCCTCACTTAGGCCAAAAATAGGCCCGTTGTGATATGGTACTGGAAGAGACAGCACGATGGCAGGTCTAAACATGGAAGGCTTCTAGTCCAAATGTTGTCATTTGTCCAAATGTTGGATTACACAGATGACATCGACACCGTTGCGCATTTCAACGTGCTGTTAGGTTAGAGTGGCTGATTACCTTAAGGGTAGCCTCACTTAGGCCAAAAATAGGCCCGTTGAGTTTTCACTCCTACCGCTCTCAATAAAGCGATGGAGCTGACTGAAGCTAATATTGCTCATATCTGTCAAGCCATAGAATATGGGGAGTCCAAGTGACAGAGCCTGTGAGATGAGGCGGCATTTCTTTTTTTGTTCTTCTTTTTCATCCCTACAACTTCTGTCGTTATAGGGGATTCCCAGTCTTGAGGCGTGAATTCCCCACGCACAATGCCCGGATATAACGCCGATGAGTGTTCAGACGTCCAGTAAGATCGCGAAGTTGGTGTTTCCTGGTACTGATCCAAATTTATCAAGGATGGTAGAGTGTCCGAAGCTGAGCTCCTTCCACATACGCAGCGATTTCAATCTAACCGCCGTTCTGGCAACGACCTTCCTGCCGAAGAGATCTATCGGCGGGAGGTTAAGGAGTGTATTGAATGCCATCCGCTGTTTGCAGACGGTGCCCACGTCTAACGCAGTCCACCAGATCGCGACGCCGTACAGTAGCATGGGTCTGACTACCGATACAAATAACCAGTGAACCACTCACGGTTGTAGCACCCATTTACACCCTATAGCTCCGCTTTGTGGAGTCCCTCTATAAACCGTTTTACAGATCGTGGAATCACCAAGCTGGGAGCAACTGGCTCCATTATTGAGAAGTTGGTGAATAAAAGTCACTAGGGACTTTTCGATTCCGAGCCGGTTAAGTGCTGAGGTATTTGTATGAGGTTCGACGTTGCTAAAGGCTCCCTCAATGTCAACAAATTGCTTTGGCTATTTCTACAGATTTACCCTTTTTGTAGGCATACTGAGAGTCGACATTTTGTTCACCGAGACTGTGCTTCTGATGTGCACATCGATCAATTTTTATAGAGTCTTGAGCAGGAAGGATGATAGACTGATTGGTCTCAGATCCTTCGAATTAACGTGAGAGTTTTTCCCTGCTTTTGGTATAAAAACAACGATGGTCATCGTCCAGAGTTTAGGTACGTGTCCTAGATCAGGATATTTGTGGAATATGGTGACCAATCGGGGGAAGATAAGGTCAGTGATCTGCTGGAGCTCCCGATATGCCATCGGGACCTGCCATTTCATATGGTTTAAAAGTATAATTGGCCCACATGACACTGTTGATCGTCACTCTGAGTGAGCTACATGAAGTATAGAATTGACTACTCTCAGGGTGGTCAATCCTATCGCAGCTTCCTGGGAAGTGAGTGTCGATAAGAAGCCCCAGACTTTCCGCGCTGGAGGTAGTCTAGGTGCCGACTGCCCTTTGAATTAGGCAGAGCATTTTGGAGGCTGATGCCGCCAAGTCTGGCGGTCTCGGAGACTTCCTCGATCTCTCCACAGAAGAGTCTCCAAGATGATCCTTTTGCTTTCCTTAGCTCGGTTTTAAAGGTGTTGAGAGCTCTCTTATAGGAGTCCCAATCGGCATTACTGCGGGTACTTTTAGCTTTATTAAAGAGTCTTTCGCTACCCTTACGGAGTTGATCTAAGTCTGATCATCCCAAGGGAGGTTTGGGTATTACCTCACTGATGGGACAGGAGGAGGAATTGGACAGAATTGGACAGGTTGACCTTTGTGAGTTTCTCCACCTATGAATCATGTTCTGAAGAAGTTTGTGGGTTTAAAGATCATCCATCGCCACCACCTATTCACCACTTCGCCGATGTGAAAGAAATCACATGAAAAGTCTGATTGAAGACCCTGGACGCTGGACCTGAATGAGTTTACCTGTCCAACCTCAAATGGAGACTCTAAAATACAGCAAAGTACTTGGGCGTTATACTTGATTCCAAACTCATGTGGAAAGTAAATACAGAGGACCGCATATAGAATGCGTAGCATTTTTCGTATCTAAACGTATCTTCGGCAAAACATGGGTCTCAAACCACCGGTTGCACACCGTGATAGTAAGACCCATCTTAACGTACGGCTCTCTGGTGTGGCAGTAAGCAGTGGAGGAAAAATGTATTCTCACACAGCTTACCAAAACATATAGTTGGGCCTGCGTTGGCATAACAAGCAGTTTTAGAACAACGTGAGGGGATCGCTTGAGGTCATCCTCTTTCTCCCTCATCTCGACTTATTCTGCAGTACCAGTGCAGCCTCCTCGGACCTGAGACTCAGAGAGGTGGGATTTTGGTATGAGGACATACACGGCTACGCTGTCATTCTAAAAAGTTGGTAAGCAGTGCAAAACGTAGGGCAAACCGATTACCTTGTTTCTATCAGGGATTCCCCGACCGGGAAAAATGGAAAGAACAAGTGGCTACAACTGAGGGCGAGATCGCCCTATACATGGCTCAAAGAGAATCTTCTGATCCCCTGGCACTAAGGGATGACTTCAGCGTTTTTCAAGCCGTAGTGGCTGCCATATATGAGACGGTGCTTGCTCTGAAAGATCAAGGAGCTACCGATCGAATCATCCTTTCTGATGCCCCAGCGGCAATAAAAGCCATACCATCAGACATTCTCACATCCAAACTTGTTGGACTTTGCATACCAAGCGTCAACCTTGGAGGATTCGGTGACCCTCTACTGGGTATCGGGACACACTGAAATCCAAGGCAACGAAAGGGCGAACAGTCTAGCGAAAAAGGGCTGGGAGAATCTCTGGCAATTCCGTAGGGGCATGCGCCACTCACTTCCACAAAGTAGAGCCTAGTAGATGAAGCCCTGAATAGAGCCAGTACTCACTGGATCAACAGTCACATTAACGGCCGACATGGCCGAAGCCGGAAAAGAAGAGATCCCTATCCATGAAACTGGCGCCACTGTGGCATAGGTACACACGCAATGCGACTGAGCATGACGCATAACGATTTTTGTAAAAGCTGCAGAGACGAGGAAGAAATATAATCTGTCCAACATCTACTCAGCGAATGCCCAGCCCGACTTTCGCTATTACAGAAAGGCGGTTAGTTTAAAATAAATAAAATATTTTATGGAAACACGTCCCACACGGTTCTCTCAGATGGACCACGCACTATGACAGCTCTTTTTCAGCAGTGGTGGTGGTTAGGCCGGTTTTTAACTCGTTCAGTGATTTTTTGTAATTTTTTCCTGTACACGAGGTAAGTGATAGTTAATTGTTTCTTATGTGAAGTCATTGGTTGTCAAACGCTAGTGTTTACAATATATTGGGTATGTAACTCAATTCGTGAGGCTTGCTAAGAGATGGCGTAGCTTGTATTACTCCATTGTTATTATTCCATTGGAACATGTGTTGGAAAGCTATTGTCATAGTACGTCATTGCAGTATATGTCATTCATTTGAAGCGTAAACAACGATAATAGTTTTCACTCAAATATGTCGCACTTTGTGCCTGAAAAAGTGTTTTTGCGTGGAGTCCTTCTTCATTACTTTAATATGAAGAAAACTGCTGCCGAAAGTCATCGTATTTTGGTGGAAGTTTATGGTGAACATGCACTAGCTGAGCGCACGTGCCAAAAGTGGTTTGCCCGATTTGGTGATTTGGCTTGGCCATCCAGCCAAATCAACGGCAAAGCCGAATATCCATGGCACGAAGGTAATGCTCTGTATTTGGTGATTTGGTGGGATCAGAAGGGCGGGTTGTATTATGAGCTGCTACAACCGGGTGAAGCCATCAATGGACAACGCTACCGAACACAATTAATCCGTTTGAAGAGAGCAGTATCCGAAAAACGCCCGGAATATGCCACCAGACACGAGGCAACAATTTTCCATCATGGCAACGCTCGGCCCCACGTTGCTATTCCGGTTAAGAACTATTTGGAAAACAGTGGATGGGAAGTTGTACCCCACCCGCCTTATATTCCAGACCTTATCCCTTCTGACTACCATTTGTTCCGGTCGATGCTGAACTCCCTCACTGAAATACGGTTCACATCAGAGCAGAATATGATAAATTGGCTTGATTCATTCTTGGTTGCCAAGCCGGCGCAGTTGTTTGATTTTTTTGTGAACGTTTTGAGAAAAACAATTACGTTTAGCAAAGGAAAGGAAAGACACTTTCGATAAATGTCGAAATTCCGGTCTATTTTCGTAAAACTCTCGAACAACTCTTGTTGTTAGTTTCGCATGTACCAGGTTGTAATTTTTTCAATATTACGACTCGATCGACAAAAGGTGATCTTTAAACATAAATAATTCGGCTTTTTCTTGTGAATAATTTTGAAGAGTAATATGCACGGTCTGTAAACTATGAATGCTTCCAATTCGCATCCTAGGAGATTCCGACGTTGTTCCGAGACATCGTCAAACTTGCGAAGATTAAAAACATACCGTGCAACCGCGTTAATTGCTTTTGTCAACTTTTGCGAAGAAGAATAATCACAGTCAACGAACAACTCCGATCCATATGTCAATATTGGCACTATGAGTGCTTTGACAAGTTTTAATTTAACGTTGATACGGAGAATATATTTGCTGATTGACAAGCCTCTTAGGGATGTGTGTATCTTGGACATTACGCTATCAATGTGGTCAGTCCATGTCAGTCACTATTGCACATTATTCCAAGGTTTTTCTTCACATGGAACACATTCAATTGCGGTCGAGTTAAGTTCAATTGGCGGGAAATTGGAGAGGGAAGGCGGTTGTTTCGAGAGCGGGATGGATTTGGTTTTGTCTGGGATCATGGAGTAAATCCATGGTTGTTCTTAGGTTCTTTCCTGAAACCCAGCACATCAGGGGCAGGTGCTTTGTTGTCTTCTTGACAACACCTCCAAGTTTCTTCGACTGCATGTGCAGGAGGCGACGAACTAAGAGAGAGATTACAAGGGACTCGATCGGTAAAGAAAATCTTAAAGATTCTTATTACGTTGAGTCATGGTTTGTGCCCCACCATGGGGGAAATTCGCCTTTTTAAGTCAGTTTGATTTTTTTTTGTAATCCTAAGGGTGATGTTTGTTTCCGTCACAGAGCACACAAAACTCTACGTTCTCGTGTTAACTTTCAGTATCGCTTTACACAGCAGATTTTTGATGCGCGACTATGGATATCGTTTCTATTGGATCTAGGTTACATCAAATAAAAAATATTAATTAGAACAGTCTATGGATACCTTTTTAATCTCTAATCGAGACAAGCCAGGATCATTCATTAAAAGCGTTTATACACCTTGTAATAAGTTCATCACAACCATACTTTGTTCTATTGTGCATCTTATCGTGGAGTAAGTTTCTCACCCGAAGATTCATGGGAAAAATTAATTCTGATGAATCTACACGGTAATTAATAATGTCGCGGATGAACTTGGCTTACGCCTGAAACGTAAAGAAGTTATGAATTTTTGTAGGAAAAAGAAGTTATTTTTAAATCTCCAAAAGAAATTGTTGAATCTGTCCCACTCTACCCTAGATACGCGACGATCAATTTAATTAGCGATTGCAGACTCTATTGATGTTAGCATTATAACAGTGCATAGTCGCTTGTGCAGTTCTCCATAAAAAAAAAAACCGGTCGCAACTGAACCCGTTCGCTCTCAATTACTGCGTACATGTTGCACAAACCTATCGCACATGAGCACATCAGATTCAGTTCGCAACTTTGCAAAACGAATCTGATGATTTCCTTCTCAGAGCGCACACGAATAGTACACACCTTAAACAGCTCATAGTTGAAAATGACATTGTATGTGTCAGCTGTCAAAAAAAACCCAGGAGAAATTTAAAAACCGAAAGTTGGGCCATTTCTGGATTTTAAATTTCAGACTGTGAATGAAATTAGTGAACAAAATCAATTCTCAACTCGTGCGTCGATTAAATCACGAGTTGAGAGCAACTTCAAAGTTTCGGGCAAGTGGAGTGTACTCCGAGGGCTAACAGAAATCAGTATTTTGTATAATCTAACTCTGTAGCTAGGTTTTTTTTGTTGTTAATAAATTAAAATAATAATAATAATAATATAATCTAACGACAATGTCGAACTCATTGATGGTCTTCTCGGTCGCTATCGCAGTCTCATATGATAACCCGAAAATATACTCTGTCACTTGTTCTATTGTTTGAGCAATTGCAATTTAGTGGCATGTTCTCTCAAGTTCAATGTCCCTTAAGGACCTACCCGAATGATAAAGTTAAGCTGTTCCGAAAATATCTATGAGAGGCTTTCACTGGAACACAGCTGAACTAGTTAACTGCATCATAAGAAGAAACAGATTGTTCAGTCAATTGAGAAAAACCTTTTAGAGGTTAGAGGTAACTCGAAAAAGATTCGCTTCTAACCAAAATAGATCCCCTCTCCTCTACATCGTCAACGTTTCCACAGTCATGCAAATATTGCTAGATTGACGTCAAGTTTGGCAGTTGCATACTACACCCTGTGCAACGAGTGTCCTGTTTCTGTATCAGTTGAACGAGAACTCTATATGCTGAACATAAGATACTCCCCCCCGCTATACAGGTTTCAGCCAATACAGCTGTAAGACACAAGACTCATCGACTGTAGTTCGAACTCAACATCAGTCAAACAACGACAAACTCGAATCATCGAAAATCAACAAAACCGCATTAATTTTCTCCGAACCTACCAGATTCCGCCGTGTCTGGAAACCTCGCGGTGTCTGTTAAATCTAGTTGCAGGCCCTTTAAATTCATCCGTCCATGAGAGGTTGTCAAACTGGATAAGCCTCAGAATGAATTCCATTGAGGTGTTAACTCCTCTTGTCTCTCTCTATTTTCTGGTGTTCTCACACTATTATTTCCTGTCAAAAGACAGCTGTTCTGGCGGCCATTTACAAATTGAGAGCGAGTGACATTTGTTTTCGCGGGCACTTATAACTTGAGAGCGACTGAATTGAAAATTGAGAGCGGAATTACGTCAAATTGAGGTTAGAGTAAAAGTTCGACCAAACCTCGTGGTGGGTAGCATCACTCAAGTATTGTCAGAAAATACAATATACGTCCCAACTACTCCGATCTCCTGCTAATCAACTCCATGTTCGAAAAAAATGACACTAGCAACGTTCCTTCCAGATTGAATCGAAGGGACTATCCTCTGCCAATTTCCACAAATGAATCGGAGACGGATGAATGAGTTGATGTAGAAATCTACTCCAAGGATCTAAGCGTTTCTCGTATCTTGCAAATCCCCAGTATAGCGTCTTCTAGGCGATTAAAGAGTCAAGAGGCAAGGACAATGTGACATCCAAAAGGGAACTCATTATCTGTTCAGACAACTTGTCCACAAAACAATGTAATTTTCTACTCAAAGACGTTCTTAATTTTTCGGTTGACGCTTGTCGAGATGAGCACGTTATACGAGTACCATCGCACTGGACCGTAGTATTGTCCATGCGTTCTACATGACCTCATATGAACTAGTTGATGTTATACTACCTCTTGTCTCACACCATGAGGGGACCAACCGTCTTTTCCTCTCACTGTATACAATTCAATCAACCAACCGGAAATATGTAATTATATGGCACCACGTGGACTAGGAAAGAATGTATCAAACCATCGGGCAGAGCTTCGCAATGGACAGCTATAACTTCGAGGTAGTCACGGACTTCGTCTACCATTACTCCTCAGTAAAATAACATAAGTACGGAGATCAAACGCCAAATAACTCTATCTAACCGTCAAGAGGCAATTGAGTAATTGAGACCACTCTGTAAGGATCCAGTTGGCTTTATGTAACGCCTTGATCATCGCCGTCTCACTCTGTGGCACGAAAACATACACAATCTCAAGAGTGGGTGAAGAAGCCTTTGGACTTTTCGAGAGACAACTTTGGTTCTGTTTACGTTTGCGTTGGTGTTTGGAGGAGAATATTAAACCAGGAGTTGTATGGGCTGCACAGTGCCATGAGCCTAGCCAGGTGTATACGGATGATGAGGCCATGTATAACGCATGGATAATTTTGACTTCGGACAGATGGAACAAAGCAATCGAGGACACCCACGAAGGCCAGGAAGCTCACGGACATGATGTCAACTTGGCTTGGTAATTATAGGCAGCCGAATTGAGATTATGCCTGCTGGGGCTCACTGACCAAACCCTGAGAAGCCGTTGCGTGATGTCGAGAAATTGACAACTCATAAGCCTTAATGAGTGGAAGAAAGTTTATACATCGCGTCGGATGAAATTGGTCAACTTTTAACTTTTTGCGACAAGATCACCAGCTACCATGGGTCTTCTTCAACAATGATCTTGCGAAGCTCGTGCAAAAGCGGTCGATCTCGGACTGTAGCGCTACACAAAGCGGATAAAAAAGACTAAAAAGGTTACCAACTATGGAGAGGCTTGTTGAGTGAGCCCCAAGTTAAACTGGGACCGTAGCGTAACAGAAATAAAACAACTCCCATCTAGCGAGGCTATCAAAGTCCTAAAACTAGCAATCAAAGTCTACATTACCACAGGGGCTCAAAAGACCCTCTTGGGGCTATCAAAGTCCTAAAACTAGCACTCAAATCCTACCTCAACACAGGTGCTCAAAAGATCTCTGCTCTTGATCTCATCGGGGTAGTACTCGTCTTGAAATTTACCCGAGTACCCGGGATGCGGGTAATGCCCATGAAGGCACCTACCCGCCATTGTCGAGTAACGGGTACACTTTACAGCGAAAAAAGAGAAAACAGCGCTGAAAGCGTAAGTCTTTGGTGGGGTGCCAAAGGCAATAGGAGTATAATGCTGTTTACGAATCTCATCATTTGAATTCATTCGGATTAATTAAGTTTACGGGTACCCACTACACGTGTAAAGCTAATCTACACCTCACCAATTCAATCTTAAACGACACACATCAAACAAATGCTCATTCGGAACTGTCAAGCTGCATGTTTGTCAGTTGACAGCAATATTATACACCTCTTGTCACTTTAACAGAAACTTGTGAAGATTAGTTTGGTAAAAATTTGGTAAAGTTAAGTTAAATTCCCTAAATCCAGTCCGATTAATTACGCTTGTCACAAAAAAAATCCACAAAAAAGTGAAACCTGTTTGATAAAAGTGACAGCTGATATCTGCATGACATTACTTCTCTCCCAGTGAAAGTTATCTGTCAAACAGAGTAAAGATGGAGTTGATCCATAGCTGCCAACTGCAATCAACCCATTCTTTCTTGAACCAAAATTTCTTGCGCATCTCGTGCAAGCAATCGACGGATTAATGCAACTTCCGCCATAATTTGTCAAATCCAATCAGAGCAGATCACATTTAAAAATGTCCCGTTCGTTTGAACGGCAGTTGTGACAATAGAAATATTCCCAACGTCCATCAGATAAAGATGCTGAAGATTGTCAACAGTAAATCAATGGACATTAGATTGCCTAAAACTTTATATTTGCCTAACAATAATACACACCAAACACACAGGGCAGCGCACAAAACACAACACAAACACTCGCACATAGCCTGGTCACTTCTGGTAAACACGGCATCCAGTCATTATTCAAATTTCTTACCTTTCTTCTGGGCCAAGCGATGAACAACACCCAAAAACGGCAGACCCCTGGGACCGGGAAATTTGAACGAAAACAGGTAGAACCGCCGCCTTGACCAAATGTAGTAGAGCCACAGTGACAGGCCGATGCCCAAGAGAAACGTGCCAATAGTCATCTTCAACCAACCGATGTTCCGAACATACTAAAGCAATAGAACAAGGCTACCGACTTGCCAACTAAAAAGACATCTCCGCAAGCAAGCTTACTTGGCAGGGGGAGAGATGCTTTGGAGACTCGGTTAAGATCTGCGTTGTGAACTAACACACCACCAGCGCAGCGGTGGCATTAGTTCGTCGCAGTTAATGGCAGTCACTTGCGTGTCTCTCATTCTCTATCTCTCTTTTAGTTTGGCGCTCCTCTGCTGGCTGGTTTTCGGGTGAACCATTTCTGGGCGGAGGAAGGGCGCGTATCTGCAGACGACACCTGGTGTAAACTTGAACTTGACGGAGGGGTCGGTACTTTGTCCAACCGGACGAGCAGCATAAACGGATCCATTAGCAGGGGTGCGTTAGATCTGACATGCAGTGAAACTTAGGGTAAACATGAACGAGTACTTTCTCCGGTCGCTGGGCTTTTGCTCGGCCCAACGCAACGTGTGGGTCGTTAGGCATATGTCGTGCCTGGCGACCACGCACGGGAGAAAGTGAATTTTTCGAACTGCCATTGTTTGCCGTTCCAATGGAGGAGCTAATTAGACCCAGATGTGACTGAGACGGGGATGTGTTTGTCTTCTATTTCACAACACCGACATGGTAGAATCATGGTTGAATGGAGAAAAGCTCGACCAGGGGTTGGCTTTATGTAACGCGCTGCAATGTGTTAATGGGCACTTTGCCTAGCTGCGGCGATGCTGAGACGTTCATTAGCAAATTGGAAAACGATTCGGAGAGTGACTCAAATCAGTCGTTTTTAAATCTCATCGCTTCGTTAGTTCAAATTGAATTGGTCTTGCTTCTTGGGAGAAAATGCACGGGCTAGCAACTTGCGCAACCCAAACCATAAACTCAGAATGATACAAACATTTAATAGATATCGCCAGTGTTGTAGATGTCGCACGCTCAAGGTCTGTTGCTGGCTTACTTGTTGAGCCTGATGCTAATTTCGTTCTTGATGCTCACGGACAAGGTGCTTCCAGTCATTGAGGCAAGGCTGTATTACTTCGGCGACCACTAAGTCTCTATACAAGAGGTTTGGTTTTCATGTTCTTCTCAAGCTATAAGGCTCGGATTGAATGACTCTTTGCTGGAGCATTAGGATAGACGTCAGTCTATTCAAGGGTAAAGTTCTCCATTCCCTCCAAGCCCGTAACTAGGCGGGGGCCTAGCTTTGAACCCCGATATGTTTAGCAAGAGTATTTTTTTTTTAAACCAGAAAAGGGCAATAAGCATGTAATGTACCACGACTTCATGACGGATTATTAATGTTCAAAGATATGCAGAGTGGATCCCGTAGATGTCGTCAATAGGTATTGATAAGGACTCGATTTGGCCAGTAGCGTAAGGACGCAGTAGTTGCCACTCAGAAGGAAATTTTGACTGTAAACAAGCGAAGATTTGTTATATCAAACACGATCTTAATCTATATATTGGATCGATAACTTCATAAATAAATTCGTGTGGCTTTTTTTCCAAAATTTGAACATTTATTTAAGAAAAACATGTACAATAATATTATTCAAAGTAAAGGGTGATTTTTTAAAATTTTTAACATAGCCCCACAAAAATAGTCTAAAGGCGTTAAATCGCACGATCTAGGCGGCCAATTGACCGGTCCCGAACGTGAAATAAAATGTTCACCGAACTCGCCTCTCAATAAGTCCATTGTTGCACGTGCTGTGTGGCATGTGACACCGTCTTGTTGAAACCACATGTCATGCAAGTCAAGCTCTTACACTTTGGGCAACAAAAAGTTGGATATCATCTCACGGTAGCGCTCACCATTCACAGTTGCGTTACGATTCGCATCATCTTTGAAGAAGTACGGTCCAATGATGACACCAGCCCATAAACCGCACCAAACTGTGACTTTTTCTGGATGCATTGGTAGCTCTTGCAATGCTTCTGGCTGATATTCACTCCAAAATCGACAATTCTGCTTATTTACGTACCCATTGTGCCAAAAATTAGCTTCGTCTTAAACTGAGCATAAAATGGAAGAAGCGCACGATGAACTTTCTTAACAGAGCACGCATTTTGATAATAAAATTCAACAATTAGCAAGCGTTGTTCGTTTGTAAGACGATTCATGGTTAAATTATAGACCAAACTGAAGATGTTTGACAGTGAAACAAAACACGAAACGTGCGTCAGCTGTTTAAACCAGTGTTGCCAAAAAGATAATAGCCAAAAAATCACCCTTTATTACCCATCTGAAGCTTTGACTTTTTCCCATCTTTCTGGCAATTTGTGGATCCCATCCCAAAAGAACTGCCAATTTTTGATATTCTGCTCTGATGTGAGCCGTATTTCAGTGAGGGCGTTCTGCATCGACCAGAACAAATGGTAGTCAGAACGGGCTAGGTCTGGGCTATAAGGTGGGTGGGGTAAAACTTCCCATCCACTGTTTTACAAATAGTTCTTAACCGGAATAGCAACGTGGGACCGAGCGTTGTCATGATGGAAAATTATTGTGTCTGGTCGCATATTCCGGCTACTGCTGTCGTCAAACGGATTAATTGTGTTCGGTAGCTGTGTCCATTGATGGTATCACCCGGTTTTAGCAGCTCATAATACAGCACTCCCTTGTGATCCCACCAAATACAGAGCATTACCTTCGCGCCATGGATATGCGGTTTTGCCCTTGATTTGGCTGGTTGGCCAAGCCAAAATCACCACTTCTGCCACGTTCCCTAAGCCAGCGTATGTAATAAACTTCCACCAAAATACGATAACTTTCGGCAGCAGTTTTCTTCATATTAAAATAATGAAGAAGAACTTCCCGCAAAAAAACTTTTTCAGGCACAAAGCTCGAAATATTTGAGTGAAAAAAAATGATTGTTGTTTACGCTTCAAATGAATGACATATACTGCAATGACGCACTATGACAATAGCTTTCCAACGCATGTTCCATTGGAATAATACAAGTTACGCCATCTCTTAGCAAACCGCACGAATGAAGTATGATACATATTTGTCCGTTCATATCTCGAGTTTGGCAAATTCAAATTTTATGATTCTTTTTTTGTTCGAAAAGTTCTTTTGTAGCAGTTTTGTTATTTCTATGTTTACGAAAAAATAATCCAAATCATAATTGCATCGTCAGGCCAATCGGAAAAACGTTCTCAAATGCGCGTCTCATTGAAAAATCCACCGGCAAGCGCATCGCAAACATCTGTGAATTTACCGCAGAGTACTTTGATCATTAGGCCGATCGGCTGCTTTAAAAAGGGAAACAAAACTGCAGCACATTTGAATAAATTAAAGCGTTTATATTGCATTTTGTTTGAAGTCAAGTTTCTGTTTGAAGCGAACCAATTAGAAATTTACTTGGTAATTAACTTTTATTTCAGGGTAAGTACCAAATTTGAAAGAAGAACAAATCAAGACACCACAACGAGGAAATTGTGGTAGAAACACACGCCGTAGTAGAGCGACAGAGCCGTGACGTTCGACTCAATAGTGTAGAGCATGATCACGTTCTAGGCGTCGAAATCATAAAAGTGAGAATCAAAATAGCCACAGTCGACTCCCGCAAATGCGTTTCATTGAAAATCTCGAGCTTGCTGCATTTAATCACAACAGTACAATCTATTTTAGTTCGCATCGATCAGTTTCAAATGGGAGAGTGAAGTTGCCTACATTGAATCCGCCCCCGTTAACATCTTCAAACTCCTCATTTCTTACTATTACCGTTGTTGATGTACCATTGTCAGTGGTTGAACGACGGCGGTATAAAGATTAACCAATAGAATCAAATTCAATTTATCAGAGAATCATATTTTTTATAATTACTTCAAATAGCTCGGCACCATTCACCTGGGCAGTGTAACATCATCTGGTGTACTTTTGTGAACCAAATCAGAATGTGTACATGAGGTAAACCGCGTTTCTGAGACTCGACGCCTTACAAAACAAAACAAAAATAGTTGATACCAAAAAAAAACATGTAGTAACATCCACAGGTATTTTTGATGCAAAAAAATGGCCTCCAACAGGGTGCCGTTAATTTGCCAATCCTGTTCAACATTTACCGTTGTATAGGGCCTCGGCGGATACTAAAAAGAATTGGTGAAAGTTCTCAATTGTTGGACGACACAGGCAATCACTGACGCAAAGGACTATAGTCTGATACCTTGGGGTCTGGCTAGACCAGTATTTATATTTTAACAAACATGTAGATTCTGCTCTGGCCAGTGCCCGAGGCGCTTGCGCCTTTACAAAGAGATTGTTTTACAACAGCCAACTCGATGTAAAGGTTAAGGCTATCTGCTACATGGCCCTCATCCGGCCAATGCTCACCTATGGCTGTCCCGTGTGGTTCAACGTCAGTGCAAGCTTGATGGAAAAGATTCGGTTGTTCGAGGGGGCTTGTCTTAGGGCTTGCAATCGCCTTTATCGAACTTCAGAGTCCCAGTACAGAAAATTCTATTGCAATGACGTCTTATACAACAGGGCAAACCTGATAAGCGTGGACAATTTCCTGCTGAAGTTAATTCGGGGTCATACTGCCAGAGCGATGAACTCGGTCAATAACCTGATCTCGGGGCTTACTACCCCAATCCAATATACCACGAAAGGGTACGGCACAACGGCCTCGGCCACCAAGAAGCATTCCTCCATTTGGATAAGCACTAAACGAAAATGCGGTACCGCTCCTCTTTCACTTCGCCAGGTCAACCGTGGATGGGCGGCTCAACCACGACCGTTCCGTCGCACAACGAGCTGAGGAGGGTCTCCTCCGGCTCAGTATAGCGGTATCAAGGAGAGGTGTTCGGGATGTTCCAATGCAACACCGAAAATTCTGATGGCTGGGGAGAGAGGGAACTCTGACATCGAACCCTTTAGACCCGGGATAGAAACAGCAGTACCTATCACCGAAAGAGCAGTCGGTCACTGTCTTGCAGCAAATTAGATCTATTAGCGGCACCCTATGGCCGACTGACATAGGCGAGAGTAGTATTTATGGTAGCGTGTAAGTACAAAGAAAAATTATAAAGTCTTCTTTCTGCCCTCTTAATTTTTTCTCAAGCCGACAATTTTCTCGAGCTGACGATTTGATCGAATTTTGCTCTTTTTAACTAAACTCGGTTTTTATAGGAAATGTGTTAAACGAAGCGGTCATGAGTTTGCTAGTATTGTATATAAATGTATATCTTGCTAAAAGAATCTTCTTTTTACTAAAAATTTTCTTCTTCGACTTTATTGACAGCGCTTTATGTAGTCCAGCTGCTACAGGGGTATTTGTTATTGTCTCGCAGAAACTTCTAAAGCGATCTCTCTTAGCTTGCCTCATTTCAATGTTGCAGGAGGTGAATGACCGTTCGTTTGACCGCATTAAACAGCTTGCGTGTTTTGGCCCGCAGATTGGATTATTTATTACGCCGCCATGGTACTCTCTTCCCCTTAAAGTCCCTTCTTATTGGATTTACTTCAAATGGTGTTATGATAGCTTTTGCTTTGCTCTCTACAACATGTTCTGGCTCTAGAAAGTGGGACGGAGCTTTTTTGGTATCAATGTGCTCCAGATTGTCTTCTAGCTGCGATTCACAGATATCCCAGTTTGTCTTTCTCGGGTTTCTTGAAGTTATACCTGCTTTACCTTCTTGTCCAGAGCGAACCTAATTATTCTATGGTCAGACATATTTCGTTGGAAACTTCCCATTTTGACTGCCTGTAGTGGGGTCTAACACCTCCTGCCTAACCCTCGTGACAAAAGTAGGTGCGCTCTCAGCATTAAAAATAGTAAGTGGCGAGCTTAAGATAAATTCTAGCAGGTACTCACCTCTTTTGTTTGTATCAGTGCTCCCGCAGATGGCGCTGTGGTCGTTGGCGTCTTATCCAATTAAAATTGATATATGCCTTTTGCAGTGCTCCACCAGTTGTTGTAAAGATGTTGGTACCGCCGGCTAATCTCCACAGTATGCTGTGGCAAGGATGAGGGTTTTGCCCAGCTTCTGTCATATTTACTTTTATTTGAATGGGCACTAGGTCCCTGGTAACTCTGCAAGAAGAACATAATTAATCTTGGGTTTTTCACCCTGTTATCCCGAATTACCTTAGTATTCCTACATGTCATTCCTTTCACTGTCCCCTTCAGGATGTACGGCTCCTGAATCAGACCGCAGCCCAGATTTTCTATTGTGAACAGAAGATACTGCAGTCGCATGATGGGTGTTCACGTGGGCCGCTTTGAAGATGGTCGTGTGGAGGATCGTTCGCTGCAGATGTCCCCTCTTCTCTGTCTCCATTTGCAAAACCGTCTTGTCATGTTCTCCTTCTGCCAAGAGTCTTTAGAAAGAGACATAAATTCCTCTTCTGTGTCTCCCTCAGCTACAAGCTCAGCAGAGAAGGTGTTGTGTTGCAGCCTGTAGAGGATCTATTTTCTCCATTACAGACTCTGTGCTCTCTGAAGTTGGAATTGGATTGGTCTTCTGACGCATCTCCTTCTCCCACTTCTTGAGTCGAGACTGTTGGTCAACACCTAGGCCCAGTACCTGTCCGGTTCCCTCATTTCGACCATACAGCACCTTTTACAATTTTGTGTTTATACCCTCATTTTAGGTCTCCAGGAGATCAAGTGTAGTCTTGCGCTCCTGTCAGGCGCTCTTTGGGAAATAAACAGTAATGAATATAGTCTTTCCACAGGCCAACCCCTTTCCAATTACCTAATTTAGGTGCTACTTGCTTAAGCCACTCAGCAGTTTGCTGGGTACCGCACTCTACCAGCATCCCATGCTTTGGAACTTGAGCTTATGCTCCCGTCCTCGGGCCATTTCAATAACCAGGGCATCCTCTAGGCTGTTCCGGTCTTCAGCATATGGAGACTCCCTTGGATATTCACTCTCTTGGCCACCGTCGACCCCGTGGATTTTCAGCTAGCATAGCTTCTGCCCTCCAAGGTAGCAGTTTGCTTCGTGGGTCCCGCCGTCAACCTGTCTTGCTTCGGGGACACCCTTCGTTTTTTGTGAGCCGTTGGCACGAGCTTAGAAATGAATCGACTGCTCACTTTTTTCGTTGTTAAAGGTTCCGAGCTAGCCTGGGCCTTATGCTCGTCTACCTTTACCCTCGCTTCCTCAGGCACTAGGCCATGCTCCAGGTAGCGAAGATACCACCTGACTCCAGCACCACTGAGCCCCCTCCTGAGTGGATCATCTAATCCACCTGGGTGTCTCGTGTCTGGCTACCTCGTGTCTCTTTGCCTCGGCTTTAGAGGATTGAGGGGTCCCAGAGTTCTTAAACTCCACTTCTCTTCTCTCCTTTGCTGCCTTTAGAGGTAGGGAAGCTAAAGTTGTGCTCCCGCTTGCCCCATCGGCAGTTTGCGTGCCCTTACTTATCGGTTTTTCCATGAGTCTCGCAGCTTTCTGCCTGGTGCTGGGTTGCACCATCCTTCCGCCACCCCTGCTGGCCGCTTCAAGCTAACCACAAATTTGTTTTCTCTCGAGCCCCTGATCAACACGGTTCCATGCTAATTCTTAGTTCATCCCCCTATCGGTTTTTCCAGAAGTCTCACAGCTTGCCCTTGCTTCCCGGTTTTTCCAGGAGTCTCGCAGCTTTCTGACTGGTTCTGTGTTGCACCATCCTTCCGCCACCCTTGCTGCCCTCTTCAGGCTAAGCACTAATTTGCTTTCTGTGGAGCTCCTGCTCAACACGATTCGATGCTACTTCTCAGGTAGCTCGCTTTTAATTATCTGTTTTTTTTTTTTTTTTTCGGCTTAATTTTGTTTCCACGAGTAGCTGAGGAATTAATGGTTCGCCACGCATTTACGTGGTAAGGCCATTTATACTCTCCGGGTGGTCTCCCGGCTAAGGTACCGTTAGAACACGGCACATTATTACCCCCTGACTGCGAACTATATCCAGTGGGTTCACATAACACCCTGGATTAGGGGGTGGTACACTCAGTTCGTCGACTTCTCATTCCTTCTGGCCACGGCATCTCTGTGCAGCTATAGGTATTCTATGTCTGTCAGAGTCACCTTCTATTAGGCATTGAGGGCCGACTTAAGCCTCCCCACCACAACAAGGTGTCCATCATGCGGAAGTTAATGATCCTTGTTGTCTGGGATTTTTCTTAAGGGATCTGTGACATAATACAAAACACCTATTGTCATCTTCGGTTCCTCTGCGCCCGTACCCGAATCGCGTCCACATCGTAAAACTCATTTTATTTGCATCCTATCGGCCACAAGAGGTTAGATGTTTTGGTACTTAGTCATACTGCAAGCCTCTTCAGTTTTTAGTTGTCGAATTGTTGAATCCTACTGCCTTGAATGAACTTAACAAGTAGATCCAAATACTCATCTATTTCAACAGACAAGTTGTTTATTTGAAAAAATGTGTCTCGTGAGTTTACTAAACTCATTCCTCATCAATTAACACATGCTTATGCGAATGGCTTCTTGGAAATGTTTCAAAGGAATTGCTTTGAACGCAACGATGGCGACTGACGTTCTCCCATTTGAATGTCGGTCCAGTGTCTGGGGTATGAAGTTACTTGTTGAGGTTGTTCTTAGCACTTGTTATCCAAGAGGGAGCGTACAAGTGAGACATGTTGTGTAAGATGTGCAAATATATGAGAGTGCTGTGTGTGCACCTCTGAAATGTGTTAAAAGTACGTATCTCTTACTGGGAGTGATAGTTTGATAACAAGCTTTGATAATTTCTTCGAGAAATGCCTATGTTTTGTGGTCAATAAAGGACTTTTTTTTTGCGCAAGAAGCTAATGTAACGAACTACCCTCGAAAATATATAGAGTCGACTCCGCTTATATGCACTCCGCTTAAACGAAACTTTAGGTTTCATTTTTACGGTGCAACAAAGTTGATCGGATACATCATCGTTTATATGAAAACTCCGCTTATCTGCAACAAATTTTCTGCATTTTTTTGAGTTGCTAATAAGTGGAGTCGCCACTTAATTAAAAAGGAGCGAACAGTTGACGTACTCGAGCTCTATGTGTAAACATCTTATCACCGCCGTGTCCTCCAATCGGTGATATCGGAACGGACAAGGAATCTTCACGGGATACAAAGTGTGTTATTTAAAAAATGAGTCATGGATGATTTTGTGACGAATATTTAATCAGGTACAATTTATGGTAACATTGTGATGCCCACAGTCATTAATTTGATTCCAAAAGCGTATTAACTTTATATTCACGGGGATTGGAACGGCAGGAGTCGGAACGTCGGTTGGTCAGCGAGACCGTATGGCCATAGCAGAGTTCTGCAGCTCCTACCTGAGCACATAACCCCAGTTCCCACGGACTACATTACCTCCACCATTGACTTCGACAACTTGGCTCTATGCCGATTTCCATCCAGAGAGGATTCCACTCCTCTTCATTCGCCCCAGAATACCAAATTCTGATCTGATCAAATCCAATGCTTACCGCCTCCCAGATCACTTGAGTATCTTCCAGGCTGAAGTACTAGTGATCAGAGAAGCGTTTAAAACTCTCAGTTCTACCTGCCCTGATGGTAGAACCGCAGCGATCTGCAGCGACAGCCAAGCAGCCATAAGAGCCATCTCCTCAATAACCACTTCCTCTAAATTGGTGTAGCAGTGCAAGGACGAACTCAAACAGGCCAGTATCAGGTTCAATATCACTCTTGTCTGGGTTGCAGGACACGGCAACATAGAGGCAAATCAGATTGCCGACGAACTGGTCAAGCAAGGAGCTTCCGACAAAGCCCCCACTGAGTTGGTGGGCCCCACCAATCAATCACCTCAAATACATCATCTACAAGCTCATCCTTCAACCAAGTACAAATCTCTAGGAAAACCTAGCCCTCCTACACGGAAAGAAGGACTGATGCTCCGAAATATTTAAAGCCGAAATGGATAAGTGCGTCATCCAGGCTTCGTGCTCATTGTGTGCTCATTAAATATCATCAAATCTCAGAACTGTATACGTATTGAAGGCTTAGATACGGGTTATGGACTACGGAATATGCTTAGCATTTAAAAACTATTATTTTAATATTTAAAAATTTAGTACATTGAATTTGCCAACCGAGCTGGCTGCAGTGTCATGGCTTTAAGCTCATTATTTCTGTAACGCAAAAGATGTAAGAACGAAATAAATGAATTACTTACTTACATTTGTTCAAACTTTTGAAACTGCGGAAATTGCTGCAAAAAGTGCAGAAACAGTCATGTTTTCAAACGCGACGTAAAAAAAATCATGCGAATTTTACATTTTTCATGTCTGTCCATTAGAATTCGATGAATGTATTGCTTCGTAACATTTTGACCATGCATTAATGCAGCATTCAATGTTAAGCAATGACCTTCCAATGGTTTTGTCCTACTGTAAGTCTCATATCTATGCAGACGATGTTCAAATCTACTTAAGTTTCCCTCTTGGTATGGTTGAAGACTCAGTTGCTAAAATAAACAAGGATTAAGGCTCTATCGCCAATTGGGCTACAAAAAAATGGCCCAATGCTCAATCCAGACAAAACCAAATCCATCCCGTTCTCGAAACAACCGCCTTCCCTATCCAATTTTACGCCAATTGAACTTAACTCGACCGCAATTGAGTGTGTTCCATGATATAGGCTTGTCATATAAGAGGCTTGTCAATCAGCAAATATGTTCTCCCTTTGAACCGTAAATTAAAACTTGTCAAAACACTCATAGTGCCAATCTTGACATATGGATCAGAGTTGTTCGTATTCTTCTTCGCAAAAGTTGACAAAAGCAATCAACGCGACTGCACGGTACGTTTTTAATCTTCGCAGGTTTGACGATGTCTCGGAACAACGTCGGAATCTCCTAGGATGCGAAGTGGAAGCATTCCTAGGTTACAGATCGTGCATATTACTCTTCGAAATTATTTATAAGAAACAGCCAAATTATTTATGTGAAAAGATCACCTTCTGTCGATCGAGTCGTACCTTACGACCCTCAATGCATACCTATTTAATGTCACGCAGGCACTTCTTCATTCATGCTGTTCATCTCTGGAACCACCTACCTTCACAGGTACGGTCTAAGACCGAGTACAGACAATTTTGTGCCGCTTGTCTCTCGTTTTTCTCATCGAACTGAAATAACTCGTACAATATTTTTATTTTTTTTTATTTCGTATTGAATTTTAAAATTGCAAAACTTACGCTCTAAACTGAATTGAATTAGAATTGAAATTGAAATTAATAATTGTAATAATTATCACTTAAATTCAAGCATGTCAAATAAAATTTTTACTGTACCAGTAAAAGAACATAATGTTCTTAATGTACAGAGATAAATATATCAATAAATGAAATGAAATGAAAAAATGAAAAATTGTTTGATAAAAAAAAAGAGCGAGCAGAGGACTTACTCGAGGTCTATGTTTAAAACATCTTATCACCGCAGTGTCCCCCCAATCGATGATATCCGAACGGACAAGGAACCTTCACGGGATATAAAGTATTTTATGTAAAAAATGAGTCGTGAAAGATTTGGTGACGAATATTTAATCAGGTACAATTTTTGGTAACGTTGATACTTGAGACTGCAATGTACTGAGATATCGTTGGAATACTGCGTCGATGACTGTACCACTTTGAGTGGTGGACATTTCTGAGTCAGAATTCATTTGAAGTTTATGAGTATCTCTCAAAAACTCGACCAGGGGTACAGCCGTAGGCGTGTTAAAATTTATATTAAAATCGCCACGTAGAATCATTGGCCACATATGATAGATTTTGATCAATTGACGTGCAGAAACTATTCGCATTGGAAAGAAGATCTTTAGGTTAAATGTGCTGGTGAAGCTTTATAACGAGTCTTACCGTAAACCACTCCACTCTACGTAAAGCACAATTTTGTTTGTCCAGTTCTACCATGTCGCGTGAATTATAACCGCCAAATTTCACAATTGCCACTTTTACAGTTAATTCAACACTCCACTTCATTATAATCATGCAAATACTGGGTCTAAAAATTTCGGTTTTTTTTTCAAAATTTGAACGTTTATTAAAGAACATGTACAATAGTATTATTCAAGTATTGCCCATCTGAAGATATGACTTTTTCCCATCTTTCTGCCAATTCGTAGATCCCATCCCAAAAGAACTGCGCCGGCTTGGCAGCCAAGAATGAATCAAGCCAATTTTGGATATTCTGCTCTGGTGTGAACCGTATTTCAGTGAGGGCGTTCTGCATCGACCAGAACAAATGGTAGTCAGAACGGGCAAGGTCTGGACTATAAGGCGGATGGGGTACAACTTCCTATCCACTGTTTTCCAAATAGTTCTTAACCGGAATAGCAACGTGGGACCGAGCGTTGTCATGATGGAAAATGATTGCCTCGTCTGGTCGTTTTTCGGCTATTGCTCTCTTCAAACGGATTAATTGTGTTCGGGAGGGTTGTCCATTGATGGTTTCACCCGGTTTTAGCAGCTCATACTACAGCACACCCTTCTGATCCCACCAAATACAGACCATAACCTTCGCACCTTCGGCTTTGCCGTTGATTTGGCCAAATTTGATTGGTTGGCCAAGTCAAAATCACAACTTTTAAATCGTGCAAACCACTTTTGGCACATTCGCTAGCGCATGTTCACCATAAACATCCACCAAAATACACTTTTTCAGGCACAAATTTCCACATTTTTGAGTGAAACAAAATTATTGTTGTTTACGCTTCAAATGAATGACATATACTGAAATGACGTAGAATGACAGTAGCTTTCCAACGCATGCTCCAATGAAATAATACAAATTAAGCCTTCTCTTAGCAAACCGCACGAATAAGTTATAGACCCAATGTTCTAATACTAATTACTACTCAAACACTAAATAGCCGTTGTTCTACTGCTAGCATTGGAAGTAAAGGGTGATTTTTTAGCTATTATCTTTTTGGCAACACTGGTTAAAACAGCTGACGCACGTTTCGTGTTTTGTTTCACTGTCAAACATCTTCAGTTTGGTCTATAATTTAACCATGAATCGTCTTACAAACGAACAACGCTTGCAAATTATTGAATTTTATTATCAAAATGCGTGCTCTGTTAAGAAAGTTCATCGCGCGCTTCTTCCATTTTATGGTCAGTTTAGACGAAGCTCATTTTAGGCTCAATGGGTACGTAAATAAGCAGAATTGCCGATTTTGGAGTGAAAATCACCCAGAAGCATTGCAAGAGCCACCAGTGCATCCAGAAAAAGTCACAGTTTGGTGCGGTTTTTGGGCTGGTGGCATCATTGGACCGTACTTCTTCAAAGATGATGCGAATCGTAACGTTACTGTGAATGGTGAGCGCTACCGTGAGATGATGTCCAACTTTTTGTTGCCCAAAATGCAAGAGCTTGACTTGCATGACACCTGGTTTCAACAAGACTGTGCTACATGCCACACAGCACGCGCAACAATGGACTTATTGAGAGGCGAGTTCGGTGAATATTTTATTTCAATTTCGGGACAGGTCAAACAGACTATTTTTTGTGGGGCTATGTTAAAGCTCATGTCTATACAGACAAGCCCGCTTCAATTGACGCATTGGAAGACAACATTGAAGCATTTATTGCTGAGATACCGGACTAAGCGGATGGACCATTTGAGGCGCAGTCAAGGTCAACATTTGCATGAAATAATCTTCAAACATTAAATTATATGGACCGTACTATCGATTCAAATAAAGATTTCATGCATTTTTTGAATTTGATGTGTTCTTTTTTGAAAAACTTTCCTATAGCTTTTAAAAAATCACTCTTTATAGGTCATCTTTGAGCAAGCTGCAGAATAAAGAACTAGAATAAAAAAAACTCAATAGTCGAATTATTAAGAATGAAAATAAAATAATGCCCAAGTTCCATAGCGGAACTTTATTCCTCTTACACTATGTGGTGCTAAACTATGGATTTCCCTATTCACTGCCAGAATAAAAGAAACTATACCAAGTTTTTGATACCTGTAGCCATATGTGGGCACTGAAAGGGGGCGTGTAGACCACACCTGTGGTTGATTCCATCCAAGTAAATACGAGTACATACTCGATACTTTTAATTCGATACAAGTAAAATATCGATACACTTGTTAATCGATTTAAGTAAGTATCGAATGAGAGTACTCGTATCATATCGTATCGAGTGGATGAAAAATATTGTGACGTAGGATGATCAGAACACTAACCACCTTTCAGTCTGCAAATCTGCTGGCTGACAGATTTTTTCACTTATCGTCGACACCGCCACCTATTGGGAAAATCGACCATAACTCCGAAACAGCGATTTAAAAATTTATTTGAGCGGAAAATTAGTTTTACCATTGGGATTACAGCTAGACTTACACATTAATGTTTATTATTACTGTCGGTTTGATTGTTTATTTTTCATGTCCTACAATGGCTGGTGCTTATGTACATCGGGTTGTTCAAGTCCGTGTGTCCATGGTGGTCCTTTTGGGATGGGGTGGTGCTGTGTTAGCCTCGATGGTGATTGCTATCGCTGCTCTGGTAGAATCTATGCAGCTCGTTGTTCGACGTCGTTGGAAAGTTGTGCTCGTTTAGCGTTGAGGTAGCATTGTCCGGGGATTGTGTTCCTGATTTCCTCGTTAGAATGGTTGTTGATGTTTAGTAGCTGCTTTCTGAACAGTGTCACCTTGCGAGCTTCGTCATGCTGGTCTTAGAGAGGGTGTTCCATATTTTAAACGTACGTTAAGATCGGCCGCATAATCCGCTTGTTTAGCATTCTGCTTGCGCATCAAGGGATAGATGCGATGAAAGCCTAGGTTGGCCTTCTTAAGTGTCAGTTTCAAATGACTGTTGAACTTCAAAGGAGCACTATCTTTCTGCTTCGACATTTGGCTGCTGATCTGCATCCACCTCTGGATGGTCTCCTTAAGCACATAAGTACCGATTTTCCAGTATTGATACGAATACCCCATTTGGTATAGTAGTCAAATTTGTTCGCTGTTTGGATTTCGACCCTTTGCGCGGCTATCTGTGGTGACGTCGAGCTGGCATAAATCAGTGAGTCATTTGCGAATAGACAGCATTTCACTGTTTCAGTTGGATGTGGTTGATCTACCGTGTAGATGTTAAAAAGCCACGGTCCCAGCTTTGATCCTTGTGCAACTCCGGCATTGGTGCTCCGCTCTGTTGACTTGCTGCCTTCAACTGAGACGTATAATCTTCTGGAATCCAGAAAGCTATAAATTATTGTGATGAGGTTGGAGGAGAATCCCATCTGGTTCCGCTTGTAGTTGAGTTCCACAATCCAGACCGTATCGTAGGCCTTTTCTATGTCCAGGCGCAGCTACAACATCGTGGTGGAACTTCATTAGAGGATGTAGCGGTGAATGTTTTTCCCGAAATCCGGAATGATGTTTAGGTCGGTCGACCATGGCTTTAGTTTGCAAACTACTAGGTCCTCCAGGATCTTGCCTGTCCTGAAACACTGGCAGCGTTCCTCTTTTTTGGCATTGCAACAATGTTTGATATTTTCCACTTGCTAGAAAGGTAGCAATTGTTGATGCAATTGTTCATGATGACTGCGAGAAGTATCATCACCGTTTGTGGTATTCGCTTCCTTTCCTCGTTGGACTGGGTTGAATAATTCCCGCAATTTCTTCGGCGGTTGTGAGGTCATCGTATCCTGTCGGGTCTTCCGCTGGGTTGGTCTCGCTGAAGATGATGTCTGGTGCGGATGAATTCTCAAGTGCATTGAAGTAGGTGTTGACTTCTGTGACAAATTTCGGGTCATCGGGCGGTGATGGTTGGAAGTTGCATTCGAAAAAGGATGAAAAGGTTTCTGCTTTCTCCACCGTCGTGTTTGCGTCTCCTTCGCTTGTCGTCAGTGTTTGTGACAGCTTCTTCCTCTTACCGATGATTTGGTGGATTTGCCGGCATGTGTCGGGGCTTGGCTGTATCTTGCGGAGCCTCTCCTCCAGCTGTATATTTTTGTGCTTTTGTACCGCGTTCCGAAACATGATGTTCGTGTAGTTCAACTGACTGAGAACAGCTTGGTAGTCTCTGCCTTGTGTGTTCAGCTCCCGGTGATGTATGCGCTGGAGTCTTTTCCTCAGCCTTTGTCTGTGGTGTTAAAGGTTTTGGATATGTACGGGACTATACCTGTCTAAAGCGTTGTTGATTGAGTTCTCGAAACCTTCAATCGCTGTGTCAATCTCCCTATTGGTGAGATTCCTTGTTACTGGCGGTATGTGTTGATGTTCTCCAGTATATCTTCTGGTAGCTTAGCTAGATCCAGCTGATATAGGTTGACGAAGTCCCCTTCTGGTCGGCTGTTGGTAAATATCGGAATTTCCAACTTGATTACCAGTTTGACCGCCTTGAGATCGGAGTCACTCTCTAGCGTCTTGCAGGAATAGTTGCGGATATCTAGTAGGATGTTTACCAGGTTTGAGAAAAGAAATCCAGTATCGACGGTGTCCTGGGGTAGGTGGGCTTAAGCTGGGAAGTTACGATCAGGGAGTGACTGGCCGCATTTTCCTCTAGCCATTTGATTATGGCTTCCCCCTGTCGATCGGACTCTGTGTCCTGCCACACAGGGTGTCTTGCATTGAAGTCAGCACTTATGAGCCCGTAAGTATGTCTTGATAAGAGCGAATTAAGCACATCAAGATCATGACAATGTTGGCACCATTGCTTTTATGACGGTGGTGGATGCTCAGGACCATTAGTGTCTCCGTGGGTGTCACTTGGATTACTACTCCGGTGGCCTCAAATACCATTAGCTTCGAAACCACGATCTTGGTGCAGTTGATAGTCTTCCTGATGAGAGCAGCTGTACCGTCGTTTTAGACGTTGCATATTTGGAAGATGAACGTGGCTAGTGCCTCGGACTTTTCAGTCTCGCTCAGGTTTCTATACCCGGGTGGTATAGCACTGCGAACTTTGCCTAATAAGGACGTACGGTTAGCACCGAACACTCGTTGGATTTCATCGTCTGTATCTCATGTCTGCTGTTGTTTCCCCAAGATCCACCAAGATCGTATACCTGGACTTATTTTCATGGGAATATTCAAGAGATTGAGTCGAGTTTATGCACAAAATTAGCATAATCCCGGCTCTCTGAAAACGAATATTTGTCAAATTTCGTCCGAGTTAATGCCCGATAGAGGTTAGATCCTCACCTGGCGTGAGAGAAGAGTTTTAACCACACCAATCGAGTTCGTAGGCAATTATGCATCATTAAAGGCTCCCGACAAAGGAAATATGGCCAGCATTAAATCCCAAGCAATCATTCGTTCATCTTAAGCAGACCTGCAATTAGGACACTTATCTGCGTTACAGTGCATATTTGATACTCGCCCGCAGGGTGAGCGTCCCATTCAATAATGTTGGCAAAAGCTGCATGGAAGGTCATCTACTCTGCCTGTATACTGATCACACCCAGGGAATTACTAATCCAATAACTTCAGTGAACTGAACAGCTAAACCGCCGTCACAAGCAGCAACTGGTTCCAAATTAAGGAGGAAGTCAATCCGCTTGGTGTCACAACTAGCCTAGGTGTGCCAGCCACTCATGCCTAACCTAACCTGTTGTCCGATATGTGTCAAAAAGGCATCAAAACTTACCTTGTCAGCATCGTGTCCTGCAATTACTTCCATGATATTGCAAAGACTCAAAGAAGATACTGAAGTATTAACTTGATTTAAAAATCCAAACAAACTAAATAAACTAATTGGGAATACGCAAGCGTTAATAACATATCTTGCCGGTAGCGTAGTTCTCTACTCACTGCCACATGCAATGCATACGTCACGACTACTGTACAATGTGGAACTTCATAATTAACGAAGAAATGTTCAAATTGTTGATAATTGTTCGTAATTACAGCAACACAATTGTGAAATTCAAATTATAATGCTTATCTATGTCGGAGACAAGTAGAACAAGGTTCATCTGTTGCAGAATTCTCACAGAAATCTCTCTCAACGTCTCCGGATGCTCGTGACAAAATTCAGACAAACCCCTGTGAGATTATTTTACTGTAAGTAGCTCTCTACAAGAAAATCACGATGGAAATTCGTAATGCGGCACTTGGAGCTTGTCGGCGATCAGAAATGTGTTTGATTGATCTCAGCGGAGCTATGATTCCTCCTGTAATCTTGATAGATATTGCTTTCAGACCCACTCCAGGAGCATTTTGATTGTTTCCCGTTCTGTTTGAAATGAGGGTCCTAAATGGCTATTCATAATTATGAGCCACGAACTACGAACACGAACATTCAGAAACAATAATTTTCCACCGAATATGAACAAAAAGTTATACTTCTTTGTATGCAAAAAGTTGCTGATGGGATCATATAATATGTAGGTGGCGCTACAGCCAGGGCCTAGGCCTACAGCAATCAAACTTCCAAACTCCGAACAGCCCCTTCAATCGACAACATTTCTAATATGCCCAGTCTTTGTCAAACTGTTACACACTCCCTTTGTTTACGTCTTTTTCCTATTTCTTCATTCTCCCATTTGTATGTGTGTGTGTTAAGATCAGTAGAGTAAAGTCGGGTGATGTGGACCACCAATCATATTTTTCTAATAAAACACAAACGGTGAAAGTTTTCATAAAGGTATTTATTGCAAAAAATATCAGTTCATTGTTATTAAAAATGTAGCAACAAAAATATTAATTCATTTTATAAGAAAATAATAAAAAATAAAAGCTTAAGTAACTCTTAAACTTAACAAAAAAAGTGGAGGGTAATATGGAACACCTGCTCCATATTAGCGGAACATAAGATTTCCTTATGAGGAACAAAATTCACAGATAAAGAGTGGTTTTTCACATCCTGCACAGAGTTCATGGCTCCAAATGTGCCAAGAAACGCATTGTATCCATTCTTCGCCGGGTCGATCTTCCGAGTACAGGGTACAACAGTAGATACATTTGGCATCTTTTTTATCATCTCGTCACCACCGAATGCGTTGGACAATTTTCGACGTAGCTTATTTGGTCACTAACCGGGCTTGATGAGCCTTCTGTTAAAGTCTTCTGCAGTTTTTTCTTGTTCTTACCTAAGAAATAAATTGTTTCAAGACAAATATTTGAGAGAGGTAAAAAAAGCAGCTATCTATTCTTGCTGGCAGATTTTTTCTCAGCTTTTGAAAGAAATTTTGAAAGAAATTCTTCCAAAGCTCTTTTGTGTGGCGACCCGGTTAGCAATGTTGATTTTCCAGCTGGTCTACCACGAATAGTTTTAGCCTTTTTCTTGACAGGAACCGGAGATATGTAAGCTGGTGTCACCATAACATTTTCACTTGCTGTTCTTGCGGATGTGTTTTCAGTGTGCAAAGTGCCAGACGAAGATTGAACAGCAACATTTGTGGGCATATGGTTTCTGGGCGGTGGAACTGTTTCTGCCTCAACAGTCTCGTTTGGTGGGGAAACATCATCGTCAGCAGCTAGA
The DNA here is from genome assembly GCA_905231855.2 of Eristalis tenax. Taxonomy (NCBI): domain Eukaryota; kingdom Metazoa; phylum Arthropoda; class Insecta; order Diptera; family Syrphidae; genus Eristalis; species Eristalis tenax. Next base: position 108,746,778 of record HG993124.1, on the reverse strand, counting down.
AAATCACAATCCCTAAAGATGTTCCTGTCAAGTGGGTTAATTCCAGTGGCAGTTTGGACTCTAAATATGCCTTGCCAAACAATTCACATGCATCAAAATGCGTCAGCGGTCGGACATTCATCCTCATCCAGATTCGAATCTTTTCATCAGTGGTTGCATCTTATGACTGGAATATACATATCGATTAGTTTGATATTACGCGTATGGCTATAGTGCCCGTCCAAAATAAGAAGAACTGGAGATTCCGCTGATGGCTTTATATGGCTAACAAAATGTTCAAACCATTTTGTAAAAATATCGGTCTATCGAAAAGATAAGTTAGGGTTTCCCTCCAGGAATGATTTTAACCAAGCTTTTCCTGCAGCTTAGTTTTCCTGGGAAAATGGATTTCCTGGGATTTTTATTGTCATTTCTCGTAAGCCCAAAAAATGTACTCTCCATAGTGAGTACATCAACCACAAGCAATTTTCCAAATGTGGTTGAAAAAACTGGTCTACGACCTAACTTTATATTTGCCAACGTTAAGCTGTCAGTACTTTTTTGTTTGATCAGTCTTATGAGCGTGGTTTTTTCGTACATTACATAATTTTGAGGCTTTTAAATAGCCACACGAATTTGTCCTTACCATCTCAATAGCCTTTCTCTTGTCGTCCGGATCCCATGACTTGTGTTTCTTTTGATTTGCGTTTTTTTTTTTTTTTTGTTGAACCCATGGCCTTTAAGAGGAAGAATGCTATTTTAAACTTCTTATAATAAAATGAAGGGTAATATGGACCACTAGTCCATACTAGCCTCCCCTACCGTGGCCCATATTACACGCAACATACTTTTTGGGAAAAAAGTTTTTATACAAAGAAATGAGACTCTTTGCTATTTTTTTTTAATAAAAACCTTACAATGCAGATTCACTTCTTACATTTAAAAAAGAAAAGGATAAAAAAGATGTATTTAAGTCTAGAAAAAAAAATGATCAATGCTTTGGCTTTTTTTTTTTTAATCCGGACAACTTCGAGATGCACACCTCCTGACTAAAAATATTATACTATACTGAGGTAAGTTTAAGCAAGTCGCGCCAAACGAAACCAGTCCTCACCTCGATTGCATTTGTGTGATTCGAGAACAGATGGTGGTCTATATTAGCAGAGTGGTGCACATTACCCGACTTTACTCTAGAGTCGTTTCATTTTGTGTACCTTTCTGTTTGCTTTCGTCTAAGGAGTTAACTAACTGTAAGAGTCAGGCTACGAAAGTCCCCCGACTAAGACGGAACTATAAATTTTGTAATTTAGTTTCGTTTGTATTTAATAAATATATTTTCTCCTCGATTGTTTTTTATGTGTCTTAATGTGGTCGCTTTGTTCCGGAACATAACTCACGCGTGCAGTGCAGTCAGACTCCGAGTCTGTGACTCACTTATTCTAAAAATTTTAGCATACACATAGGCGACTCAAGAATTCGACAACAAGTTTATACGACACATAGTAAGGACTACGTTTCTCATTTCATTCAGGTTTCAATGTGATATTACGACTCGATTGACAGAAAGTTAATTTTTCATAATGATAATTAGGCTGGTTGCAGGAGGATGCATGACCTGTAGTTTAAAAATGCCTCCAATTCAGATCCAAGAAGAATGCGACGTTGGTCCGGGACATGATCAAATCTTCGAAGGTTAAAGACATACCGTGCAGTAGCGTTGATTGCTTTTAAAATTTTTTGCTGAGAGAAGTTATCACAGTCAGAAAACAATTCACAGCCATACGTTAAGATAGGGACTACGTGTTCTGTGGCAAGTTTTAATTTTACATTGACTGGGAGTATAAAGAGACGCATATACCTTTGATACTACACTGTTTATATGGTCAGTCCATGTTAGTTACACATTATACCAAGATTTTTAACACAGGTTACATATCCGACTGGAACTAAGTTTTAATTCTATAGGGGGAAAGATTGAAAGGGAGGGGTGGTGTTTTGAAAATGGAATGACTTCGGTTTTGTCATTATTAAGCATGAGAACATTTTCGTCGATCCACTTCGTAATTGAGCTCAAATCCTCGTTTAATTTTGCAACTAAATCTTCAACCATAGCAAGCGGAAAACTTAAGTAGATTTGAACATCATCTGCATGTCTATGAAATTTTCAATCAAACAGCACTTCAGAAAGATCATTAATGAACATTGAGAACAATAACGGAGCGAGAATAGAACCCTGAGGTACACCGATGTGAACACCACGAAATACGACAGTTTTGAGTTTTATAACACAGCTTGAATACGGTTAGTGAGATACGAGAAGATTAACTTATTAGTGGGATTACTGAAGTTAAATTAGGAGGACAGTTTCTGACAAGGTATTGACGGGCTAACACTGTCGAATGCTTTCGAAAAGTCAAGTAAGGCTAGTAGGGTTGATTTATCTCTGTTTTTTTTTATTCATTTTTATTTCAGAATTCATAATAAACTTACATACTGGACAAAAATGCTTAAAACTAGTTGGACGAACATTGTTAATATTTCTAACTTACTGGCCCTCCGCGGGCACTGTAAGCTGAATTTAATCTTATCTTATGCCTTTCGACTTAATTTAAAAATGCATTATTATTTTTTTTTATTTTCGTACAGCTTACAAACTACCTTAAAAACTACCCTACTCTATGTAGGTCGGCCATAGGTTGCCGCTAATAGATTTCCATCTAATTTGCTGCAAGACAGTGACCGACCCTTTTCGGTGATAGGTACTGCTGTTTCTATCCCGGGTCTAAAGGGTTCGATGTCAGAGTTCCCTCTCTCCCCAGCCACCAGAATTTTCGGTGTTGCATTGCAACATTCCGAACATCTCTCCTTGATACCGCCATACTGAGCCGGAGGAGACCCTCCTCAGCTCGTTGTGCGACGGAACGGTCGTGGTTGAGCCGCCCATCCACGGTTGACCTGGCGAAGTGAAAGAGGAGCGGTACCGCATTTTCGTTTAGTGCTTATCCAAATGGAGGAGCGCTTCTGGGGGACGAAGCCGTTGTGCCGTACCCTTTCGTGGTATAGTGGATTGGGGTAGTAAGCCGCCGAAATCAGGTTATTGACCGAATTCATCGCTCTGGCAGTATGAACTCGAATCAACTTCAGCAGGGAATTGGACACTCTTATCAGGTTTGCCCTGTTGTATAAGACCTCATTAGAATAGAATTTTTTGTACTGGGACTCTGGAGTTCGATAAAGGCGAAGGCAAACCCTAAGACAAGCCCTCTCAAACAAACGAATCTTTTCCATCAAGTTGGCATTCACGTTAAACCACACGGGACAGCCATATGTGAGCATTGGTCGGATGAGGGCCATGTTGCAGATTACCTTCACCCTCGCATCGAGTTGGCTGTTGTAAAACAGTCTCTTTGTAAGGGCAGTAGCCCCTCGAACCCTGGCCAGAGCAGCATCTACAAGTTTGTTAAAATATTGATACTAGTCTAGCCAGATATCTGACTACAGTCCCTTGCGCCAGTGATTGCCCGTGTCGTCCAACAATTGAGAACTTTCGCCAATTCTTTTTAGTATCCGCCGAGGCCCTATACAACGGCGTCCTGAACAGTATGGTTTCCGACTTCTGAAAGTTGATTTTCAACTTCCAGTCAAAGCAAACTCAAACACACTGCACGAGAGTAGTGATGTCTTCGATCTTTTTGCCTGATCTGTACACGATCAAGTCGTCGGCGTACGCAATTACGTGAGGAAGAGATCGCCAAGTAATTGTTGAACAGGATCTGCGAATTAACGGCACCCTGCTGGAGACCATTTTGTACATCAAAAATACCTGCGGAGGTCACTTTGCCATTCTTGACGACGAACCGTCTGCCGGTAAGCATGTTACACAGTAGGTACAGCTGTGGTTTGCAAATGCCCAGCCGATTGAGCTTATAAAAAAGACCTTCTAACCATACGGTGTCAAAGGCCTTCTCCAGGTCAGTCAAGCAGGCACCCGTACATTGTTTCTGGCTCTTGTTCCATTGGATATCCTACACCAGTTTCGACGCCGCGTGAATGGTGTTATGCCCCGCTTTGAAACCGAATTGGTTATCCGGAATTATAATTTTGTCCTCCAGTTGATCAAAGCTCTATTTATCAACTTCTACTCACCACCTTGCTGATGTTCGGAAGAAGGCTAATTAACCGGAGGGTGCACGGATTCGAAGAATCTTTTCCTCGCTTGGATATGGGTTGCACAATCGCAGTTTTTCAATGCTCCGGATAATGTGCACTATTCAAAGCATTGTTAAACAGAATTGTTTACATTTTAACCACTTCTAGGGGGCGATGTCTTAACACAATGTTCGAGATCCCATCGACTCCCACTGACATCTTCTTTTTAAGTGATTCGAAGACCGCTTGGAGATCTGTCTTCGATATGAACGGGGGATGAATCCCTTCGTCGGCGATGGCATTATCTGCCATGTTATCATCATTGAACACGGCAAAGCCGATGTTCTCAGATCGATTGATTTATCTTCGTCAATAGCTTTACGTATGTCGTCGGTGTGTCCTTTCCGAAATCCTGATTACATAGGATTTAAAAGATTGTGTCCCTCAATGTGAACATTAATCTTTTGATTCATAATCGATTCAAACATTGGTCGATATGCAGGATTCTTTGTTTTCTTCGGGACAGGGATAATCGTGCCTTTTTTCCAAAGTTCAAGATATGGTGATGTAAGGAAGTATGAATGGAAGTAAAATCTTTAAAGTCTTTTTAAAGTCGGGGTGAATATCAGCCAGTCCTACAGACTTTTTTTATGGAGAAAATTGCACACTCGACTGAGTATGTGTTCACTCTTCCTACTTCAAACCCATCTTCTCTGGGGTTGTTTGTCATTGAAAGAGACACGGCTGGTACTACGGACGAGACAGGAGTGAAACGAATATTTAAGTCATCGGGATTTATGGCATCATCGTTAGGTCGTTTGTTCATTTAAGTAAGTCCGATATCCTCCTCCAGTGTCTCCTGCCTAACGTAAAATTAATCAAATTTTCCACGAATAGGGTTCAATTTGGATTGAACCGAATCTACGTGCAACCTTTTTTCAAAGTTTTTTCAGTCAAACTATATTATTGACATTATACCGAGTACTGAAAACCTTTACCCTGGTCAAGAAGTCTATAATGGTTTAACTCAGCTTGATTCAAATATTAAGGCAAGGGTTGATGCGATATCACCTCTTTTATTATCAAAATGCGCTGATTCGCTTTTTAAAGCGTTAACAATAATTTTCAATGAATCACTTCTTAGTGGCGTCTTTCTAGAGGAGTGGAAACTAGCATCCATTACTCCAATATAAAAGGTGGTATAAAGGGTAAATTTTAAGGGCCGATGTTGAATGTGAACCACACCTAAACGTCAAGTTTTTTTCTGCATTTCATTTGACAATTCTCAACTTCAGACTAACTCAATTTGAACCATGGAAAGATACACAATCGAGCAACGCGTTAAAGTTATTCAGGCTTATTATGAAAATGGGCGTTCAAATAAAAATGCATATCGTGCACTTCGTGATTCTTTCGGTCAATTTAATCGTCCAAATGTGCGAACAATCGGAAAAATCATGCAATTTGAGCAAATCGGGTCTGAAGAAGATGTGACAGTGCATGATCAATTTTCGAAGAAAATCAGTGATGAGGCACTTTTTCACCTCAGTGCATTCGTCAATAAGCAGAATTGCCGCACTTGGGCGAATGATAATCCAAGAGTGATTGTCGAAAAACCAATGCTCCCACAAAGAGTGACTGTTTGGTGCGGTTTATGGGCTGGCGGCATCATCGGGCCGTATTTGTTCCAAAATGAGGCCGGTCAGGCAGTAACTGTCAGTGGTGTTCGCTATCGTGAAATGATAACTAACTTTGGAAGATATGAATGTGGACGATATGGGGTCTCAACAGGACGGTGCCACTTGCCACAGCTAACGAAACTATAGCTCTTTTGCGCGTCGAATTCAATGGCCGTGTTATCTCACGTGGTGGCGATGTCAATTGGCCGCCAAGATCATGTGACACTGCGGATTTTTTTCTTTGGGGTTATTTGAAAGAAAGGTGTGCGTCGTTAAGCCAGCAACTATTCAAGAGCTAAAGGATGAGATAATTCGGCACATTAACGGCATAGAACCTCAATTATGCGTCAGCATCATCGAAAATTTTGACCATCGGGTGGAAGTGTGCCGCCGAAGTCGCGGCGACCATTTGACCGATGTTTTGTTCCATTCGTAATTGAACCATACCAATATTATCATAATAAAAAGAAATGACAATAATTTCCTAATTAATTTGTGTTTTATTCAAAATCAACATCCCTTAAAATTTAACCACCATGTATAAAAGTGGCCTCAAGCATTTAATAAAGAATTATAGCCCCGTCTCAAGACCTTCAGCAATTCCGAAGCTATTTGAGAAGTTAGTTTTTGATAGACTCAATTTTGTGACGAAAGACATTCCAACTTCAAGACAGCATGGATTCCTCTACAACGAATTGATGTCTTTTCACTCATTTTTGTAATTCTACTTTAGAAAACAGAATGCAGGTTGATGTTCTTTATACAATTTTCGTTAAAGCTTTCGATTGAGTTCATCATAGACTTTAAGTTGAAAAGCTGAGAAAAATGGGGTTTATAAAGTATTTTCTTGAATGTCTAAAATCTTATTTGTCTAATCGTCAACAGATTGCCAAAATTGAAAGCGCGCAATCCTTCTTTAAAGAAGTTCTGTCGGGTCTGCCTCAAGGAAGTCATTTGGGACCTCTCCTTTTCAGTATTTTTGTCATTGACATCCCGTCCTCCTTGCAGTTTTCTATTTGTCAAATGTTCGCAGATGATGTGAAAATATTTTCACAAATTTCTATAATTACTGATTGCTTAAATTTTTTCGAATATTGCACGTACAATCATCTGGAGTTAAATAAATGGTGATTTTTTAGCTATTATCTTTTTGGCAACACTGGTTAAAACAGCTGACGCACGTTTCGTGTTTTGTTTCACTGTCAAACATCTTCAGTTTGGTCTATAATTTAACCATGAATCGTCTTACAAACGAACAACGCTTGCTAATTGTTGAATTTTGTTATCAAAATGCGTGCTCTGTTAAGAAAGTTCATCGCTCGCTTCTCCCATTTTATGGTCAGTTTAGACGAAGCTCATTTTTGGCTCAATGGGTACGTAAATAAGCAGAATTGTCGATTTTGGAGTAATTATCAGTCAGAAGCATTGCAAGAGCTACCAATGCATCCAGAAAAGGTCACAGTTTGGTGCGGTTTATGGGCTGGTGTGGCATTATTGGGCCGCACTTCTTCAAAGATGACGCGAATCGTAACGTAATTGTGAATGGTGAGCGCTACCGTGAGATGATATCCAACTTTTTGTTGCCCAAAGTGCAAGAGCTTGACTTGCATGACATGTGGTTTCAACAAGACGGTGTCACATGCCACACAGCACGTGCAACAATGGACTTATTGAGAGGCGAGTTCGGTGAACATTTTATTTCACGTTCGGGACCGGTCAATTGGCCGCCTAGATCGTGCGATTTAACGCCTTTAGACTATTTTTTGTGGGGCTATGTTAAAGCTCATGTCTATACAGACAAGCCCGCTTCAATTGACGCATTGGAAGACAACATTGAAGCATTTATTTGTGAGATACCGGACTAAGCGGATGGACCATTTGAGGCGCAGTCAAGGTCAACATTTGCATGAAATAATCTTCAAACAATCAATTATATGGACCGTACTATCGATTCAAATAAAGATTTCATGCATTTTTCTGAATTTTATGTGTTTTCCTATAGCTTTTAAAAAATCACCCTTTATTTCCAAGTGTAAGATTTTTAGTGCTTTCCGATCATTATCTCGAACTTCGTTTGATTATAGTCTTGGTAACGAGAGACTCTTATTAGTAAGTGAAATTAGAGATCTAGATGTTATATTTGATTCAAAGTTGTCTTTCTAAGCACATTTGGATTATATTATATCTAAATCAAATTCCTTGCTAGGCTTTCTGAAACGGATTGCGGTAGCACTTAAAGATGTTAATACCCTAAAAACCCTTTATTTTTCATTAGTTATCCCTGAAATACTGCAGCGTTATTTGGTTTCCTTTTTATCAGAATTCTTCTAACAGGATTGAAAACATTCAAAAAAGATCTACGCGCTGTGCATTAAGGAAACTAAGATGGTCCGAAGATTTACCTAATTATACGAGGGGCGTTCAATATATTCTTGATATTGACTTCTTTATCAAGTAATACTATTATTTTAGTGCATTCATGTAAAATTTCATATAAATGTGATTATTAATTCGCGTTTTATCTCTTGTTAAACAGAATCATAATGGCAACTGAGACGATGATGGTGAAAATTGAGCATCGCGTTGTGACTAAATTTCTCACTAAGCAAGGAAAAAGTCAAAAAACTATTCATGAAGAGATGGTGGTTGTTTACCAGGGTTCTGCACCTTCATTATCAACTGTGCAAAAGTGGTCAAGTGAGTTCAAGAGAGGCAGAGAGAGCCTCGGCTACTGCTTGTACGGGAGAAAGCATCAAAGAAGTCGAAAAACTTGTTCTTGAGGATGCCCGAATAAAGGTGAAAATGATGACAGAGATCACCAAGCTTTCAATTGGTACCATTCACACCATTCTTCATGACCATCTTAACCTTTCAAGGTCTGTGCAAGGTGGGTGCCACGAATGCTCACAGCGCCTCAGAAAAAAGTGAGAATCGCATGCTGTAGAGAGCTTTTGGAGATGTGTCGTGAGAACGCGGACGGTGTTATGGATCGAATTGTTACTGGTGACGAAACATGGGTCCACCACTATGACCCTGAAAGCAAACAAGAGTCCATGCAGTGGCATAAAAAAGGAACAGACCCCCCGAAGAAGTTCAAAGTCACTCCGTCTGCCGGGAAGCTCATGGCCACAGTTTTTTGGGACTCAAAGGGAATCTTGCTCATTGAGTACAAAAAAAAAGGTGAAACCAACAACGCCACATCCTACGCTTCCACTTTGCATAAGACGGGGTAAACTCGCAGCGGGTGTGTTGCTTCTTCATGACAACGCTCCTGTTCACACGTCGCGAGTTTCCAAGGCTGCTGCGCGAGATTGTGGCTTCGAAGAAATCCAACACCCACCTACCCAGTCCAGACCTTGCCCCTAGTGATTATTTCCTGTTTCCGGATTTGAAAAAATGTCTTCGTGGAAAAAGATTTTCGGATGATGAAGAACTCAAGTCGGCAATAAATGGGTATTTTGCAGAGAAAGAGGAAATTTATTTTTTTGAGGGTTAAAAAAAGCTTATCTCAAGATGTAACAAATGCATTGATGTTAGGGGAGATTATATTTTGAAAAATAAAAACAATTTAAATTGCATTCGCATTTTCCTTCATATCGATACCGAGAATATATTGAACGCCCCTCGTAGATTATATTTTGGTAGAATCAAAAACGAACAAAATTAACGTAAATTAAAAATTCGGGTCTTGTATGTTTAGACTAGACAATTCGATAAAAGTAAAGAAAGAAGACTTGTAATTCACTTGAGTATAAATAATAATTAAAAACTGAAGTTGAGTGTTTCGCGGGAAATACACCGAATAGCAGAAACACGGCAGTAACAAAAAACAACCCCGTCCACCATACACAACCTTTACTCAAGCACAATTCACCCCGAAAAAAGCATAGTGCAAAATTTGTTTTAGATATACAAACATACATGTATACCTACGGGTAAGATATACATAAGAGCAAACACAAACTGAGAATGACGGAATGAACTGAGTAGTGGAGTAATATTTGAGTTCTTCTCTTTTGCGTTTTTCTTTCATTCTCCTCATGTTCCTGATCAGTAGCTCTCGACAAGAATTGTTTGTTACTCGTTCTCGCGCTGTTGATACATTAATCGAGTTCTCTTGTGTTAGTAGTTAGAAGCCATGCGAGTGGTTAGTGGTCACTCAAGAGGTTAGTAGTCATTCGAGTGATTAGTAGTCACTCGAGAGATTAGTAGTCATTCGAGTGATCGATTGAGAATCGGGATGTTCTCGAGATGTTGTAACAATCGATTATCACTCGAGATATCGTTCGAATGCGCCCATCACTACTCCGAACTACAAAACTCCAACTTAGTTCGGCTACGACTTGGACACACTGCTGTCACGCACGAACACTTGCTGAATAAAACCAGTCCTCCCACCTGTATTACCCGCCTAGACCTGCAACATCTTCTAGAAAACTGCCAAATACTGCAATCCATAGTCAATAAGACTTTTCAAAACAACTCTATCTATGACATACTGCAAAACCCTAATTTCAATAATATCGTTAAAATCAATAATTTTCTATCAAAAGCCAATTTTATTTTATAAGAACATAATGGAGCCAATAGTCTTCGTGCTCTACAAATTCTCATTTAAATCGCCCATCTAAAGGTTCCGTTACCAACTGCCATTTTTTTTTTCTTAATTTAAAGCTTTTGGTTATGGCGCTTTTACTGTTCTGTCACTTTATAGAAATCACGTGTATCCAATAAAGCTGTAGGCGGGAGGAGCACAATTTTGAATTTTCCTTCAAACCGTGCGGAGGTGTGCTCATAAACGGGTGTGTAAACAAATCATTAATTTTCCCCTCAGTCAGAGAAAAACACAAACAATCCGAAGATGTTTGCCAAGAACGAAAGTGAAATGCGTGCCCTCGCACTGAAACTTTTCGAGATTAATGCATTCAAATTCGGTGATTTTAAGATGAAAGTCGGCATCAATTCGCCCGTGTACTTTGACCTACGTGTCATCGTTAGTTTTCCGGAGGTCATGGTAAGGCAATAACCATTCATATATGTCAACTGACAACAAATTGTCTAAAAACAGAAACAAAAAAACTCATTTACCTAGGACCAAGTTTCGAACTTGCTATTGGACTACATCCGCGAACAGAATCTTCAGTGCAAGCACGTGTGTGGCGTGCCATACACAGCGCTGCCAATGGCCACAATCATATCAGTGCGGGAAAAGTTACCGATGTTAGTGCGACGCAAAGAAGCCAAGGACTATGGCACGAAGAAATTGATTGAAGGCAAGTACAATGCTGGCGATACGTGCCTGATTGTAGAGGACGTTGTAACATCTGGTTCCAGTGTGCTCGACACGGTAAAGGATCTTCAGAATGTGGGTATCGTTGTGAAGGATGCCGTCGTTGTAGTCGATCGAGAGCAAGGTGGTGCCGCGAACATCGCCAAACATTCCGTTAAAATGCATTCCCTATTCACATTGTCCTATCTGATGAACGTACTGAAGGAGGAGGGAAAGATCACACAGGAAACGGTGGATTCAGTGGCGAAGTACATCAGTGGCTGTCAAATCAATAGCGATGGATCATTTGTGGACGACAATAAGAAAGTCGGTAAGTTATCACTGAATACGATTATTGCTCATGTTTTCGAAAAACGAGCGCCAAATTCATTGAGCAACTGCGCACACCAATTGGCAGCCTTGAGTGTAATAAAAGTCAAGGAAACTGCTTAACAAATTGTAAAAATTGACGGCATCACGAAGATTAAGTGCTCAGAGCAAGCAGAGTATTTTTGTCTTTCACTTGGCAGATGTTGTCTATTTATTTCCCTGTGACTGACGGACCATTCGAAACCATTAAGCCCCGAACAGTAATGTATTTCATTTTAATTGGAAAAGCAGAGGATAGTTTATTAATTCGAAGATTATATACGAAGTAGATTAGATAGGTCGAGTTGATTGGTATTTTTTGATTAATGGAAGAATCAATTTAATTAAACTTGAACTACCAATAAGTCATACATTCAATTTGGCGGCGCTGAGGGACGACTTTGAATTGGAGACGATGTCGGTTAATGTTGTGTCAGGGAGATTAGACGAGTTGTGGCTGGCGTAGCTGGAGACCATATACAGCAGACTTTTCGTATAGATAAAAATTGCAAAATATACATTTCTGGTCATAAAATTATTCAAATTTGCTTTTGAATAAATGTTTACGAATTATGGAAATCTGGCTAGGGTGGATTATACAAGGCAGAATATTTGTATACTTGCCGTTTTGAATATTACGATGATGGCGAGGGAAACTACAGCCTTAGACAAACTAAATGAAACTCCGCCTCTAGTTCGAATGAATTGATTAGCAAATCTTTTGATGGAAATGTAAAGTGGATTTAAAGGCAAGACTACTGAAGTAGCGGTCAAAGCACGTTGCTTGAGTGGGTATGCACGTGCGTGCTAGTTGATCATCACCATCCTCGAATGCTTGAGTTCATTCGTTCGTGATGATAGTGACAAATGTGTGTTGTTTCGGTTTATTTATACCACTCACATATACTGCGACTGGAAAAAGAAGTAGTTTTTTCCGTGAAAGGAACACTAAACTAAAGGCATGAACTGATAGGAAGTGGACATGTGCCAATACGATCTATTTTCGTTTGCGACGTGTGCTAAATCATAGTTTTAAAAAAAAGTAGTCAGCTGTGGTATTTCATTTTTGATACCCCGAAACTAAGTCAAATATGACGCGTTATTTTAAGTATTCCAACAGCCTCTTGTCTAATAGTGGACTACCAACTCAAATTCGGGAAGTTTTTTTCATTTCGATTTGCCTATAGAGTTCTAGTATTTGAAAGGGAATGTCACTCGCAGTTACAGTCCTTGTGACTTGCAAACTTGTAAACTAAACACTTATTCATTTATTTCGTACACTTGAACAAATGTTCAACCAAAACATCCAAATTTTAAGTAATGACGGCATTTTTAACATCACCACAAATGTGTTATATTCGATTCCAAGCCGAGGGCACGCATGGTGTTTCGTTTCAAAATTCATTGCGGTATGCATTCTTCACTGTCTTGCCAGATAATCTGCAAGTTTTCCCCCGATAGCATTCCATTTTTCATTGTGTGAGCTCTTTGTTCATCGTTCCCACAATACAATACGAATTGAAAGGCGTTGCAATTCCACGAAAAACGCCCCCCGTAAACAAAAATTATCCGCCACCATGCTTCAACACCGGATGAGTATACCAGAGATCTAGTACTTTCCCTATTGGACGTCGGACGTACGTTCTACCTTCCGTCCAATCCAACCACCACGGATTTTATCAAACTATCAGATGCTTAGCCAACAGTTTATAAGCTACCTATCGTTTCTGATTATTGTAGGGTGAAGGCATGTAATGTCAGCCCCTTCGTTGAATATATGTTGTATGTTGATCGATTCCTACTCATATCTAGCTTGGCAAGAGAGGTGAGACGTGCTCGAGGTTTGCTTGAGATTTTACGCACTCTATTCTATCTCTTCGTTTTTTAATTACTTGTTTATTGTGTTCGGCATTCTACATCGATGCATATGTGAGAAAGATCTGCGTGAAGAATGCTGAAAAACAAAAAATTGTGTTTCCCCCAATCAAGGGACCACAAAATGGAGTCTAATGTTAGCTATATGTAAAATTAGCTGTGACTCTTGGTTTGTTGTAAGTATTTCTATTATGACATGACAATGCCAACTGAGCATGTTGAAATATGACACGTGTTACGAAGTGCATTAATATCACATCCAACCTACCTAGCCTAGCTACGAATCACGTCGAAAATATCACGCTGAGAAACCAATCAGCAAAATATGGCCCATCATTGTGTCTGCCGGAGCCTTCCTGAGAGCTTACCACTCTAAACCTGTGTAACCCAAACACCTCCTTGTAAAAGGTAACAAAAACAAGAGAATAACACTTCACAAAGTTGTCAAGTTACACATACAGTACAGCCGCGTTAGTCGGGACTCTTTCAAAAGGTCCGGACAGAGTATTAAAATGCGTACATATTTTGACACTGTTCTATGTACGTGCTTACCGGAGCTATTTCCTCTGTCGGAAACATTTCCAATCGTTCCATAAACTCAACCTAAACATGTCCATGTCCATACTCCTTATAGTTTCGAATTCACAGACTTATGAAGAAACGGAGGAAATTAAACATGTGGCAATTTTATGCACAAATTCTATACAAGCCACACATGGCACATGGAACCCCATATGGTTGTGCGCACCTGAATCGAAACAATGTGCGAACATAGAACATGTATCATACGTCCACACATCTATTGGATATGGACATAAGCCACACATAAATCAAACTATAAAACGTGTTTTAGTGTTCGACTGGCATGCTCGAACTACTTATTGTGTTTCTACAGTTCAAAAGGCCTAAACCAATAGAAACAACGAATGTGAGTAGACGATTTGCTTGTTTAAGAAGCTAGTACAGTACAGCCTCGCCGACATACATCCTTGAACTGGGAGTAACATCAACAACAACAAAAACTCATCGGTCGGAACGTGAGGACGTATGTAGTTCTGTGGACTTGTCAGATTCCTTCACAAATGTCCGCAAGCATGTCCATGGAATTAAACAGTTCCTCGGACATGTTCAACGCAGGCATATCCATGGAATTACACAGTTCCGCGGACATGTGCAACGCCGGCATATCCATGGAACTACGTAGTTCCGCGAACATGTGCAACGCCGGCATATCCATGGAATTACACAGTTCCGCGGACATGCGCAACCTCGGCATATCCATGGAACTACGTAGTTCCGCGGACATGTGCAACACTGGCATATCCATGGAACTACGTAGTTCCGCGGACATGTGCAACGCCGGCATATCCATGGAATTACACAGTTCCGCCGACATGTGCAACCTCGGCATATCCATGGAACTACGTAGTTCCGCGGACATGTGCAACACTGGCATATCCATGGAACTACGTAGTTCCGCGGACATGTGCAACCTCGGCATATCCATGGAACTACGTAGTTCCGCGGACACGTGCAACGCCGGCATATCCATGGAATTACACAGTTCCGCGGACACGTGCAACGCCGGCATATCCATGGAATTACACAGTTCCGCGGACATGTGCAACGCCGGCATATCCATAGAACTACGTAGTTCCGCGGACATGTGCAACGCCGGCATATCCATGGAACTACGTAGTTCCGCGAACATGTGCAACGCCGGCATATCCATGGAATTACACAGTTCCGCGGACATGTGCAACGCCGGCATAACCATGGAACTACGTAGTTCCGCCGACATGGACCAGTTCCGACTGCGAAAAGAATCGTTCCATGTCCGTTCCGTCGTCGGAACTGTTTAGCACAACTGTAATGCATATGTGTACGGCTCTTGAGTCTAGACATTGTGGCTGGATGTATTCCACGGCATGCCTTCTCACTTGCGTTAAGTTTTCATTATTTTGAAGATCTTTTAAGGATAAGACGAATTTTATGTGGTTCATGTTTGAAAACCTACCACATTTCAATATTTATTATGGCTTTTCTATTTCAATTTATTTTTTCTCTATAGTCCGGACTTTTCGCTATACCGGACCCACCCGACACTATATGTCCGGACTAGCGAGGCTGCACTGTGCTAGCTTATTAAACATATAATCGTCTGGTGAGTCGAAGGTGAGTTCGTTGTTTCTATTGGTTTAGGCCTTTTGGACTGTAGACACACAATACGTTTGTATAAACAGAGGGTGTTCATCTCTGCTCTGCAAACGCTGGATGTTCATACATGTGTACAAATTAAAACTGTTTGTTTATTCCACCTGCCGCTCGGTGGGGGCTCTATTAAAACTATCAATTGGAACTTAAAATTACCCTTAGCTAACCTTACGATGCCACTCGTACCACGTTCTTATCTTCCCACTTGTGAAAGACGTCGTGTTACGAGCTCGGAAGTATGTGTCTGTAGCGGATCCATTGGTTGACTTGAATGTCAATTGCATGGGTGACGGAGATGCTGAGTCAACGGCATGGGGATGCTGCGAACCCATCGCGTTAATAGTGCTGGATCAGTGGCTAGTATAGTGCTGGATCGGTTGACGATTGCGCGGGTGGCAGAGATGCTGAGTCAACAGCATGTGATTGCTGCGAGCCCATCGCGTTAACTTACATGTTAGCCTGCATGCAATATTTGTATCTCTTTCATTTTCCGGTCTGGTATGTAGAGGGGGACCGTTGTAAATGGATTGAAATACGCAAATGGCCCTATCTTCATGTCGGCACCATAACGAATTGTCCCTTATAGAGAAGGATGCCCGTAAAGAGAAGTTTCACTGTAGCAACAGTTTTTCATTACATTAGGCATTTTCAGATGCCCGATCTAGAAGTGAATTAATGCAGCGTGTAGGCGTATTTGTAGCTGACATCTCTTGAGTTTTTGATGTTTGACCCGCTTTTTCACACACGGCACACCTCCATCCGATGGTCCAAATTGACGATGACGCTGAAGCATACTTGAGGTTCTATGCCGTTAATGTGCCGTATTATCTCATCCTTTAGCTCTTGAATTGTTGCTGGCTTATCGACGTACACCTTTTATTTCAAATAACCCCAAAGAAAAAAATCCAGCGATGTCAAATCACATCATCTTGGCGGCCAATTGACATCGCCACCACGGGAGATAACACGGCCATTGAATTCGTCGCGCAAAAGAGCCATTGTTTCGTTAGCCATTGTTAATAAGCCTGAATAACTTTAACGCGTTGCTCGATTGTGTATCTTTCCTTGGTTCAAATTGAGTTAGTCTGAAATTGACAAATGTCAAATGAAATGCAGAAAAAAACTTGACGTTTAGGTGTGGTTCACATTCAACATCGGCATTCGAAACAATGTCATCATCATTCTCCACCAAAGATATCTCATCATCTTCTACAAAATCACTGATCTTGATCGCCTAATACAGAAGCGAACTTAAACAATATCCATTTCTTTCTAGACTAATTTGAACGTAGATATACTTCCAGTTTAATTTTTATTTGAAAAGTTTGCCCTTTGCTTAGTTTTTTATAAATTACAACTGAATTTGACCGATTAACAAGAAACCAATTTCAGAGTTTTGCAAAGCTCTTGATGACTTACCGTTTTGAATAACTAAAGTCTTTAGCATATGCGTACCTATAGTATCTGTATAAACTTACTATAAACTTTGAGGTAGTCAAGGACTTCGTCTACCTTGGCTCTGCAGTAAACAGGGACAATAACACCAGTACCGAGATCAAGCGCAGAATTACTCTTGCCAATCGCTGTTTCTTTGGGCTCATGAGGCAATTGAGTAACAGAGCCATCTCTCGAAACACAAAGTTGAGTTTATATAACACCCTAATCATCCCCGTCCTGCTCTATGGCGCAGAGACATGGACGCTATTGAAAGCAAGATGGCGCACACAAGTGGAGAAGGACCTCAACCAACTTGGTGTGCACAACTGGAGGCAGCTGGCGAAAGATCGTGCTGGCTGGAGAGGCTTGTTGGTTGAGGCCCAGGTCCACCCCGGACTGTAGCGCCAAACAAAGAAGAAGAAAGTATCTGTATGTACTAAGCAATAAGCAGCAACAGGCAGTATTTTATAGTAGGTTCTAGACTGGTAAAAGTTCTGAATTGGTCTGTATATAAGATTAGTTCCTTGATTCTTAAAACTCGGGCACGAACTCTGATTGAGTTGGCAATTCCGTTTACCTCTTTATACACAGGCCGACATAATTCATCGTACGACGTTCAAAAATGCTCCTTTTCAGTACCGAAAAATAACTAATTCATAATCATTTACATGACAAAACTCATCGTACTCCTGCTAAAAACTGGATTTTTACACCGCAGTAGGTTCCTAGTAGCTTGTCGGACCTCCACGGGATTTGACGACAGCTTATAGTCTACGCGGCATTGAACAAACCATCTTCTGGGTTAAACCTTCGGGTACCCTATCCCATTCTATTAGCAGAGCTTCCTTGAAGTTATTGTGTGCCTGTGCAGCTGTTTTTCTATTAAGTCCCACAAATGCTCAATGGGGTTTAAATCCGGACTCTGTGGAGGAGAATACAACTGTCTCGGGGCATAGTACAATAGCCACTCCTTGACTTTTCTAGCTCTGTGCTTAGGGTCATTATCCTGCTAAAATTCCCGGCCAGGATTTGAACCCAATTTCTCGACCAATGACTCTAAAAGCTCCCTCAGTATATCCTGGTCCATATTTCCTTCTATGAGTACCAGCTTTCCCACACCGGACCAACCCATGGCCCCCACACCATTTTTTATTTCCAATGCTGTGACACTCTTGCGCCATACTTTCGAAGGACCATAGTGGCCGAAAATGTTGAATTTACTTTCATCAGTGAACAACACTTCCTTCCAAAATCACAAATCATGGTCTTTGTGTAAATTTGCAAAGGCCATGCGTTTCCTCTGGTTGGCTGCACTTATCAACGGCTTCTTCCTTGGTGTTCTCGCAAAATATCCTTTGGATCGTCCGCGGGCTGACTTCTTTGCTGCAGGTATCCGAGACTTGGTCTTTTATGATGGTACAATTCGTTTTTGGCTCTTTGCGAACAGTGTTGATAATGACCCTCTGATCTCTTGCGGTTAATTTCCGTGGACGGCGTGATCTTCGCACGTACTCAACACTTCCTGTATTTTTATAGGTTTCTATAATATACTGACTGCTTGATTTGCTTTTACCAACGCATTTAGCAATTTCTGCCAATGATTTCGTATCATTCAAGTACAAATTCACTACCACTTGTCGAAAGTCTACCGAGGTTTCTTTATCGCGCTGTTCAACTTACTTGTTCACTTTTTGGAGCAAACGAAGTTCATACACTAAACACTGATTCAAGAATATCGTGATTCTTGTGCAAGACAAATAATAAATTAAATAATTATAAGGGTAACCGGGGAAACAAGTAGCGTCCATCCACATTTATAGAAAATATTTGAACTTTATCCCTCGTACGATGTATTATGTCGGCCTGTGTATACATTTCGACTTCATACTTAAATTTCATACAATTCCAGACGGCAATATTTCTCCCGGCACAGGCGCTTATCTAAAGAACCACTTACATAAATGTGATTCCATTCTTAGACTCTATGTATGTCGTTATCATGTTTGGTAAACAAGTCCGGGGAATGTGTTTGATGTACTCGCTTTAATGTATCTTATCTTTATGCCGCTGATGGTTGAATTGCAAATATTGAATATGTTGGCGGGCACAATAGCTCTATTTGGCAAACAATGCTCTAGTGAGTGAGCCATTCGTTTACTTGTCTTTCCAAGAATGCTCACCCTCAAGTCGGTCGCACAGTTGAGTTTAGAGACTCCTGTGATATGCGCTTTCCAGTCTAATATTCAATCAATTCACGAACATTTAATACCAGACCAGTCAGACAGGTTCCTAAGCTCCTTTGGCATAGTTCCGCACATTTTTGATTACATGTTCGTAAAAGGAACAGACTATCTAGGAGCTTAGGAACCTGCCTGACTGGTCTGTGCTCCTTTCGTACTCCGAATGGCGGGGTTTGAGAAGCTCTAGATAGTCTGTTCCTTTTACGAACATGTAATCAAAAATGTGCAGACTATCTAGAGCTTCTCAAACCCCGCCATTCGCAGTACGAAAGGAGCACATAGTGCACGGAAATAACTAAACAAAAACACAGTTTTCTGTTAACAAATTCAAAAGGCGACACTTTCAGCGCCTCATTGAGGTTACATGTTACAGTTTTCAGTAAGTTGGAGTTGTTCCAGATCACGGCTAAATATTAAGTCATCTAAATTTATTGCGTGTACACCGATGATGAGAAGAGGTGTGTGTCGCATTCTAAACGCTTAACGAGCAGCTAGCTAATCGCCCTTTCAGAATGTCTACGTGACCCGGATAACGTATTAATTGAATTCTTGGAAAGCAAATCATTGCGCGTATAAATTGACTTGGTACAGCTCGTCACGGCAGTGATTTCAGCTTTGATTACCTTCACAAATATTCAGATTAAATCTGACGGCAACTTCATGGCCGCCGAATCGTTGACAATGCTCACCATTCGAAGTGGGCATAAGACTCTTGGTTTCTTATGGTGTTGGGATGGTACTCAGGTCAAAGGTGTGGTTCCTATCACCAAATTTATGTTTATTTTGAGATAACTTTTTAATAATCAGTACTGGTTCTATGTGTTGAAGAAAAAATGTTGTAATGTTTACTCAACGACTCCCATAAATGGTACCTTTCTCTTGGGGAGATAACTACGTTTAAATCGCGTGTGTTGCATGACATCGTGGCATTCCAAGAAATTGCGATTAACTCGGCAGACGTTCTGCAGTTGTATCACTTTGTCCCTATCATTCATGTCTCTTGCTACATCAAAAATTGTCGTCTAATGGCACATGTCGCCACATGTGTCATTGCAAGACAAGTCTTGAGAGCTAAAACTTTGAGTACTTATTGACATTAACAAGACATTGTCGCATTTCTACACAGGAACTTAATTCCATACTAGACTACTGTAGAAGGTGTCGTGGCGTGGAGGAGGACTAGGCACTTGAATGTATACTTTTTCAACAGAGTATGCGCGAGCTAAACAATTTAAGGCTCAGGGTTTCTTTTACAAGCATAAAATGGTCCTTAGCAGAGGTTATACGATCGGTGCGTACTTTGGGCCAACTTTGATTTGAGTGTGACCGGTCTCTATGATGAACCACTTGAACTTAACCTAATCTAACTATTTCAACACAAAGCTGAGACATACGAGACAACCGCTCTAATTAAACTTCATTGAAAGTCGCGTCCTCTAAAATGGTTCCTAATAGGAAGACGAACAGAGGTTTAAAGGGTTAAGTCTATGGTCAAAGCTGCGGTCAATCAATCGAACAGATGAACGCCTGGTAGGCTGTGCGGCAAGTGTTAGCGTGTGAATTTTACACGATCTTCTCACCAGTGAAGTTGGTGAAGCCACATGACAGCGCGTCGCCATATCTACGAGGGGCGTTCAATATATTCTCGGTATCGATATGAAGGAAAATGCGAATGCAATTTAAATTGTTTTTATTTTTCAATATAAGCCCCCCTAACATCGATGCATTTGTTACATCTTGAGATAAGCTTTTTTAAACCCTCAAAAAAATAAATTTCCTCTTTTTCTGCAAAATACCCATTTATTGCCGACTTGAGTTCTTCATCATCCGAAAATCTTTTTCCACGAAGACATTTTTTCAAACCCGGAAACAGGAAATAATCACTAGGGGCAAGGTCTGGACTATAGGGTGGGTGTTGGATTTCTTCGAAACCACAATCTCGCGCAGCAGCCTTGGAAACTCGCGCCGTGTGAACAGGAGCGTTGTCATGAAGAAGCAACACACCCGCTGCGAGTTTACCCCGTCTTTTCTTTAGGATGTGGCGTTGAAGGTTTCACCTTTTTTTTGTACTCAATGAGCAAGATTCCCTTTGAGTCCCAAAAAACTGTGGCCATGAGCTTCCCGGCACTCCGTGTGCCTTTGAACTTCTTCGGGGGGTCTGCATGTACTCTTGTTTGCTTTCAGGGTCAAAGCGGTGGACCCATGTTTCGTCACCAGTAACAATTCGATCCATAACACCGTCCGCGTTCTCACTACACATCTCCAAATGCTCTCTACAGCATGCGATTCTCACTTTTTTCTGAGGCGTCGTGAGCATTTGTGGCACCCACCTTGCACTGACCTTTGAAAGGTTAAGATGGTCATGAAGAATGGTGGGAATGGTACCAATTGAAAGCTTGGTGATCTCTGCCATCATTTTCACCTTTATTCGGGCATCCTCAAGAACAAGTTTTTCGACTTCTTCGAAGCTTTCTCCCGTACAAGCAGTAGCCGGGGCGCCGGAGCGGGGGTCGTCTTCAATGCTCTCTCTGCCTCTCTTGAACTCACTTGACGGCGGAACCCTGGTAAACAGCCACCATCTCTTCATGAATAGTTTTTTGACTTTTTCCTTGCTTAGTGAGAAATTTAATTACAGCGCCATGCTCAATTTTCAACATCGTAATGATTTCGTAAATGATTTTTAAACATGGAATGTCTCGCTTAGTTTGCTACCAATGTTGGTGGAGCTACGAGAGTTCAGCATCATCATCCTACTCAAGCTGACGATATACACAGGAATTTCGAAATCAGAAATAAAGGTTTAAAACTCGTCTGAGGCTGCACAGATAAGGATCTATCAGATGGTTATTTAATGGTTTCAGGCGTAGCCCGAGGCTTATAACCATACGATAATTGTTTCACCTTTTAGTAAAGCTTTGAGAAATCTATTGTTCTTTTTTTTAAACCTGGTCAGTTCCCTCTTACGAAAAGTTCTCGCCGCATTGGTTTCTTTTAGTGGTATTGTCAAATCCTGCACATTCGTGGAAACTTCTTTAATGGCTTCTTGACAAAGCTTCCGATCTTTTTCGATTGTCGAACTTACATTTGCATGCATACAGATTCTGGAATACTTGATCGACAAAGATCTTAGTAATCTGTTGCGATTGTAGCTTTGCGCCGTCAAACCCACGTGTTCTGTCTTGACCAGGAAATGATACATGTTCATGTTGGCTCCTTGAAAGGTTCAGACATTAATAATTCTAGACTAGTGTCTGCGGTCGATTGCGACGTGATCAATCTGGTTGACGGTTGATTGATCAAAACTCCGCCAGTTCCCTTTATGGATGTCGAGGCTTGGGAACCGCGTACTAACAGCAAAGGTTCCTCCCCGTGACACATTCCACCCGACACCTGGATGCGGTATCGTGCAGGCTGCGTTTCTCGTCGGCTCTAGCCTATTATAAGACTCTCTAGCTCTTGACTATTATTATAATCTTGAACACGAAGTGGACTTAAACAGATCCGCATTTGTCGGTACATGTAACTTATTTGCTTCAAAATATTTTGTCAAAAGCGCCTTCTAACGAACGAATTCTCTTTTTTCAGTAAACGAATTCTCACGCACAAAGATGACATTTGAGAACCGCGCAAATTTGGCGAAATGCAGTGTTGCCAAGGATTTGTTCAATCTGATGTCAGTGAAGAAAACCAACCTCTGCCTGGCCGCTGACCTCACCGATGCCGACAAAATTCTACACCTCGCCGATGAATGTGGGCCATACATTTGCATCCTCAAAACGCACATCGACATTGTCGAGAATTTCTCAGAGGACTTCATCAAAAACCTATTGACTTTGTCCAAAAAGCACAATTTCCTCATTATGGAAGACAGAAAGTTCGCCGATATCGGGAACACTGTATCAATGCAATACTCGAAGGGGCTTTACAAAATCTCCGAATGGTCTGATCTAGTAACTGCTCACTCAATCTCTGGTCAGAGCATAATTCAGGGACTGAAAGCCGGTCTGGTGGATGTCAATCACAATCGTGGCGTTTTCCTACTCAGTGAGATGTCGTCGTCTGGAAACTTGATAACAGAACAATACAAGGAATCCACAGCGAAATTGGCAACGGATAGTGCTGATGTTGACTTTGTTGCTGGTATCGTTTGCCAGAATGCCGAATGCTTCGCCTTTCCTGGTCTGATTCAGCTCACACCGGGTGTTAAAATCGAGGATACCGGCGATAAGCTGGGACAGCAATACCAGACACCGGAGTACATTGTCCAGGAGAAGGGTGCAGACATCGGAGTCGTTGGCAGGGGTATTTTACAAGCGAAGTGTGTGGCAAAGGCAGCAGTTTTATACAGGGATCGACTCTGGGCAGCTTACTGTGATCGAATTGCTAAGTAGTCTCAAACGATGACCACCGCAAATAATGCAACTACATTTACGTTGATTTTGTACAAGTGTTTTCCACTAACTTGATAAGTGTTTCTGATGTAAAGTATGTGCGTATGAACTATTTGTTAAAAAATGAAATAAATTTTATCAAGCTCATTATTCAATGTAGACTTTGAAATATTTGTTTTTGTATTCATAAATAGAGTACTATCATTAACAAATTTTGTAAATGGTGAAATATTTAGTGCGAGCATTTGCAAGAGGCATGTTTGCACAAATGAAGCAAAAATGGTTAAATTTTTTAGCGAACAAACTTTGAGCACGATCAAAAAAGGCAGAAAAGGACAGCAACGGTATGAAAAGGAAAAGTAAAATACATATATTTGGATTCAGTGGGATATGAATCGTGTTAAAGTCGATACTGTCTTCCGATTAACCGATAAATTATGAAGTAGACTCATGCTTCATAGATATGACAAGGCTAGCAACAGCCGTAAAACCAATATTCAAACAGAGAGAGGCATGGGTTCGGTGGAAGATCAAACAATAGTTTTGGAGAAATTTAAAAAAATAATAATATTTTGCGTCCAATAATTTGCTACTTACATTTTTTCACGCTTTTAGGTTTTTTTGCCCGCGTATACAGGGAGGCTGTCAGTGACCTTTTAGCGGATACTGACAAATCCCGCCTAAATCTTACAGAGCTCGACTCATCAGTTGAGAGACGCTCTGATATCCTGAATCGTGCTCAAGTCCCGTCTGGCCCCATAAGGAAATCTAAGGAAAAGCCGAAACCCCCATGGTGGCATTCAAATCTTGACATCATTCGCAAAGGTTGAAGGAAACGAAAAGAAAGCGAAAGCCAAGGCAACCCGAATCGATACTGACTTTGACTCTTATAAAAGAGTTATGCGTATCTTTAAGTTAAGAACAGCCAAAAGATCATCTGCAGACTCTTCTGTGGGAAGACTGAGGAAGTCTCTGAGACTTCCAGGCTGCGGAAAGTATTGGCATCATCTCTCTGATGCCCTCCCTGATGCAAAGAGCTGATGAAACTTGGACTACCTGTCTGGATAGTCTAAGCCAGAGATAATGTAGGAAGAAGTGTGTCTCTTCTACGTTTCTTGCCTCTCAGATTCATCTGACAGCGTTTTTATAACCTTTTCACAGAGAGGCGTCTGTGAATACGTGTGAGCTAAGCGAAGCTGATTACTCTCACCTAACTCCATTGCGTTGCTCTATACTCCTAACAAGTGTTCGTGAAAATAAAGTTATATGGTGACTTAAGAGCACAACTGTCAAAGCTGAGGTGAACTGACGGACTGGGGTTTTCCACTGGAAAGACGAATATCTCTTCCTCCATTATCTCTGGTCTAGACCTTCTTATTGACACCCACTTCCCGGCTTGTAGTGATAGGGAGAAACATACTGGAGCTCCAGCCAGTCAGATGAACACTTATCACAGCTCCCTTAGGGTGGCTAAAAATAGTAGTGCCTTGTTATTAACTCTCTCAAACCCCAAAAAATGCGTGGACCGAGTAGCATTTTCCCAGTAGAACTGCAGAAAGTTGCGAACCACATTTCTACCCGGTTGGTCAACATCTGTCAAGGATGTTTCGATCTCACGTACCTAGAATTTGGATAACGACCTGATCTTGTCGATATCAGCACCTAACAGCCTCGGGATCGAAAAGCCCCTAGTGCATTTTATGCACCAGCTTTTCAATAACATAGCGATAAGCTCGAAGCTTGGTGGGTGGTGTATTCTCCTCTCTACTGTGGAACATAATGGTCAACGAGCTGCTTGTGACAGCTTGCCAGTATCTGGAAAATATTTATGCACGATAAGGGATATTATGCAATCTACTCTCTCCAAGCTAGTGAAATGGACCAGCTAATGTGGTCTAGACGTTAATCCTCAAAAAACTCTCTGTTTACTAGGAAGTACAAAGTCCCTATCTTCGACCCTCTCACACTATGTGGAACCCCCTTAATGCTAAATGGCAGTACAAGATTCTTAGGTCTTATACTCGACACGAAGTTAAGCTGGAAGTCAAATCAGTGTGAAAGAAGGCATCCACGACTCTCTACTGCTGCAAAAGAGCCATTGACTGCAACTGGAGACCACAGCCCCGAATGGTTCACTGGCTATCAGTGATCAGACCCATACTGTTATTTGTATGCTACCTCTTCCGAAGCACTAAACATACTTCTTAACCTGCCACCGATAGAACTAATGGCAGACAAACAGCAGCTAGTACGGCGATCAGATAAAGATTACTGAATAGCTGGAAAGAACTTCGATTTGGACATTCAACGATCCTACGCAGGTATACCTCTATACCCATAGAAACAGACAACACTATACCTCTTCGAGAAAAATTACTCAACCAGTATACCCCCCAGATTTTACTGGGAGTCTGATGTCCAGACGCTGGACGGCTCACTGCGAACCTTCACAGATGGATCGAGGATGGATGCAGGTGTGGGGGCTGGTGTATATTTCAAGGATCTGAACAACCAGCTTTTTCTACGTCCACCAAATCACTGTAGCGTCTTTCAGGCTGAAACCATTACGATTAAGGAAGCTCTGTCATGGCTAAAAAAAACAATGTAATATCATGCAGAGGTACTCTCATCTGTTCCGATAGCCAGGCAGCGATCAAATCTCTGGACTCTGTCACTTTCAACTCTAAGACTTCCCTTAATAGCCGCCTATCTCTTAACGAGATGGCCAAGTATGTTAACATCCATCCTATGTGAATGCCGGGACACTGTTACACCCCAGAGAATTGCGAAGCGGACGAACTAGCTAGAAATGGTACAAATCTTGTACTCTTTCCGGGTGGAGACTATAAAACATCTGTTAAAGCTTGAAACGCTTGCTCAAACAAACCGCGGATGTGCATCATTACCAAACAACTCTGGCCTATGATCGATCCCAAACGATCGCTTAGCTTGATCCGATTAAGAAGGCCGAATATCAGATCTCTTATTGGCTTTCTAACAACTCACGCCTCCAGACTAGGCCTTCCTTGTAATGATTTCTGTAGAAGCTGCATGAACGAGGGCGAGGAAGAAACCATTGAACACTTGCTATGCAGCTGCAGTGATCTCTGATCCCGTAGATTCAGACTTCTGGTGGCGCACTTCTTTCATGAGCAACATTAGAATCAGCCTTATTTTTCGTTTTATTAAAAGCACTAGTTGGTTTGCGGAATAGGTACCCTTTAATCCGCGTGGTAATACACAGGCCTTTGCATGGAAGAAGTGTGTCTGCTGCCCTTTTAGCTCAGCAGTCAGCCACTTCAACCTAACCTAACTTAACCTAGGTTATATTTCAAGAAATTACATTATGCGACTCTTTGATAATCGTGATCCATTATTTTTCATATAATTTTTGGAACCGCAACTTATTCTTTGTAATTTTCTCGAAATACTTCTGCTTTAAGCTTAACTAATAGCTCGGCATTATGACGAAGTTCATAGCTTACACGTCACCAAATTGCTGAAAATAAATAAATACAAAACGTGTAATCCCAGTCCATTATTGCGTAGAGGCACGGGGAATGATGAAGTTTTTCATGTGATATTTGGTCTTGTTTGCGTTCAACCAGGAAATGTATTATCTTCTTCTCTATAACACTAAATTTTCAACTAAAAAAATATATGTACATAGACAATTACGATAGGCAAGGCAACTAAGGACCCAAGTCTGGAACACTACAACGCATGCCTGCGGCCCCAGAGTCCTGGAGTGTGAGTCTGTTGTGGACACGATAGGAGGTGTTATAGTTGAATTGTTTTAAAAATCTGTGGAATCGGCTGGAGCTTGAGCTGGTTATATATAAACAGCAACATGAGTCTAGCAAGCCAACTAAGGGTCCAATTCTGGAACACCACAACGCATGCCTGTGGCCTCAAAGTCCTGGCTCGCAGGCCAGGAGTTATATGTGTGGGAGCCAATCGTGGTCCCCGAAAAGAATAAACGCTAAAATAAATTTGTATATGTCTTTACTGACTTGAGTCCAAACATCGAGTGAGACTACATCTATTAACTAACCTTTAACACAGAAAACTAACAGTACTTAACTTAAGACAATATAACAACAAGAGAACAGAAGTTATCGATGGTATACGATATACAACGTTATCGATGGCTTCGGTTGTAACTTGGCTGTGGCGTCCTTCATTTTGTGCGTATCGGCATCACGTGAGTTCTTTGGCTTGGCGCGTGCTTGGACAATCGCAAGCACATGGCTTCGGCTTGGCTTGGCTGTACCGCTTTTCATCCAATGCATAGCAACATCACGCGAGAGCTTAGGCTTGGCTTGGTTTTACCGCCCTCCATCGATGCACAGCATTACCACGCGAGTGGCTTGGGCGCGTGTTTGGATAAGCAGAAACACTGCCAAGTACAGTCTGCACCGAATGCCGATAGTAAGCCTTGTTACTCAGGGAAGTGGGTGTCAATAAGAAGGTCTAGACCAGAGATAATGGAGGAAGAGATATTCGTCTTTCCCGTCGAAAACCCCCAGGTACAATACCCGTTAATGGTTTGTCCCAAGTGCTGTGCAATGAAAAGATTTTTGCTCGGCGAAGGATAGGTGAAATGTTCCATAGGTCAACGAAAAAATTAAAAAAAAAGACGGCCGCCCGAGCAGGGACTTGAACCCTGGACCGTTGGATTAAAAGTCCAACGCTCTACCGACTGAGCTACCCGGGCACATGTTTTTGCTTAGCCAAATGTACATTATAATGGGACGTCACGATAAAATAGTTTAAACCAGGATCATCAAAGAAAAATTATAGTTATTTCAAGTTATTTAATTGGTTTGCAGTCCTTTCCTGGCAAAGTACAAACGAAGTGACGTCACAGTTCGATTCATACAACAAACACACCTTGACACCTTGTTGTCATTGTCATGGAATAGAGTTTGGTGGCGGCAACAAATTCCAATGAGAAATGCGAACTTGAATAGTTGCATTGAGATGCATTTAATAAAACTATCCAGTTGTTAAATTGGAATACGAATAGACATAAAACAGTCTGGGGAAATATGTAAGTAAGTTTGATATTCGTTTTTGTGAAGCCTGCAACGAAAAACGAAACAAATGGCAACACGGAAGAGAGAGAAGTAAATAAGAGAAAACGAAGAAGTGCGGGTATTCTAATGGTGACTTTGCGTCAGGATAGTCAAGTTAGAGAGAGGTAAATTTAAAGCAAAACAAAGCGGAAGTAATTGTTAAAATTAATTAAAGAAAAGATTTGAAGATATTAAAACCAATATTTTATACCAAAGCAAGGTACTACTGCTTCTATGTATGTACTTAATTTAAACAAAGCAGAACCCAGAAGCATACATTGAGCAGGGAAAACAAAGCACCGCACGTACTCATCATTTTTAGTGACAGCTTGGGTAAATACATACAGTGAGCAAAATAAGTTTACGTACACACATTTATTTTTAGTTTTTCCTTAATAAAAACATATTTAAATAAGTCAGTGACCATAGTTCTTTTACCTTGGTTTAAAGTCTAGGTTTGAACATAATATGATTCTGTTATATTTTCCGAGCTCACAAAACTTAGATAAGAAGAAAAAAACAGCATAAAATCACACCAAATAAGTTTACGTACAGTTCCCTTTTCCCTCAATTATATTCCTCTAAATCGATCCTGCTTTTGTAGTTAGTAGGCAGTTAGTTATTTTCTCCTAGTTTTGATTTAACGAACACTTCTTGTCGCAGTAGAATGATCATTTCCGAGTTAAGTAGCTTAAAAAACGTTCAAAATGGGACGTGGGCGCGAAATTCCTATCGAAGTGCGTAAAACTACAATAAAATTGAACTTGGAAAAAAGAATCTCTTCGCCAAATCGGAAAATTATTGGTAAACCACATTCCAGTGTGCAAACAATTATTAATTCGTACGGTAATTTGATTTCCAAACATCAACCTGGTCGACCGAAGAAGTTATCTTATAGAGAAGAACGCCAAATTTTGAAGTCTGTGAAGACGGATCCCCGAAAGTCAGCCCGTATATTAAAGAAGAACTTTTACAGAGCTCTGGAAAGCATGTTCATCCCCAAACGGTAAGAAATGTGCTCCACAGACATGGTTACATAGCTCGAACACCACGCAAGAAACCTTTGATATCAAAAGTGAATCGGGAAAAGAGGTCAGCTTTCGCATTAGAATTTGCGGATGAACCAGATTCATTTTGAGATAGAGTATTATTTAGTGATGAATCAAAATATAATATTTTTTCGATAGTTCCGATAGTGCTTGAAAAGTGTGGAGGAAGCCCAATGAAACTCTGAATGTGAAAAATATAACTCCTACAGTGAAGCATGGTGGTTGGAAAAGGAAGGAAATCTTGTCTTTATTGATATGGTGATGGACAAGCAATTGTACTTAAGCATTCTAAAACAAAATCTTAAGCAGAGTGCAGAGAAACTGAGGTTTGACGTTGAAATGTTCTTATTTTAGCAGGACAACGACCCCAAACACACCTCATATCTCGTCAAAGAGTGGCTACTATACAACTGTAAGCAGAACACATCCGCAATCACCGGACATTATGCCTGCTGGCTACTACCAATCTGTCAAAAATGTTCCAACATGTTCGATAATGACATGCGATGGTCTAACGTTTTACCATCCTCTCCTCTCTACCATCCTCATCTCTCTCATTTTGTACTTGCGTAGGTCGCCGCAGTATTCTGTGCATGGCCATTGAATTGTGTGCGTTGAAAGACGATGCGACGCAGCAACGCACTATTGTGTTTCAGGCAGAAAGACGACGCAACATATCTGGGAATTGTTGGACAGAATCAGAAAAAATAACATCACTTCGAAAGATACACTGAAATCAGATCTAGCGACAGAAAGTAGAACAGAAGGAAACGCAAGTTTTACTCAGGAGCATGCGTCGTCGCTTGTTAGCAATTATTTCTGCAAAAGGAGGTCCAACAAAATATTAATTTTACCAAGTTATAGTTAGTAAATTTTTAATTCAATGTACGTAAACTTTTTTGGCCTGAAATATAGCCATTTGTTTAGTTTTTATTATTGTACTCTCTTAGTATATAAATGAAGGTATAATTATGTGATCACTAATAAATACTCTATCATATCGTATTAAATATTATGATATTTTTATTTCACAATATCATTATTTTCAAGCATTTTGATGAGAACCTAGAGCGTACGTAAACTTATTTTGCTCACTGTACGTACCAAATTCTTTGACTATACCTTGAAATATGTATGCCTGCCCAGTGCCAGGCTTTGTTCAAGACGTTGATATTGTGTGTCCATTCAACAGCACGTGCTGGTACTGCTTTCATTCACCGCCAGAGCCACTTCTTCCTCCAGCATATATGTATTTCGATTTTCCCTCTTTCACAGTTCTTCATTTAGCGGTTTCCGTCTCCATGCAAGCGAAGAAGCCGATTAGCAATGAAAGTCGAATTTAGTCACGGGAAGAAATATTGTTTAATTGAATATCTTCATTTTCATCTTCCGAGTTTGACTCTAACAGATTGCAGATATAATTAAAATAAGTATCTTAAAGGAACATTTGTTACATAAATATTTTAGTGGCAATTAGTTATAACAAATACATAAATAATAGATAATGAATAATAAATAAATAAATAAAGGTGTACATTTAATAAGCAAACAATTGATTAATAAGAACAACAGGGTGAAGTTAAACATATTAAATTAAGGCAAAATGTAATTTAATCAGAGATTTGAAATTGATTTTTTAAATTTAATTTCTGTCATCACATACATCTATTTCAGTGCATGCAGCATTAAATCTTAGAATGCATTTTGTTAGTGGCTTGGCTGATATAAGAGGTTTCTTGATCGAAGATTTCTTTGTGGTGCATACAGCTTAACACATTGAAGTAAGTCAAAACATCTATGCGGTACGAAAAAATGTCATGTGTAAACATTATAGAGTGAATACCTCGTCTTTTTTCTAGCCTATTTAGTCCTATTTGGGCACATCTTATTTGATACGGAGGCATAGATTCAAGATTCCATCGCATTTGTTTTACAACGAATCTTGTAAAGGACTCTTTAAGCCTGTCTACCAGTAATATATGCTTTGCATTGACTGGACTCCATATAACAGAACAATATTCCAGATACAGTAGACTGACTTCAATGCAAATGAACTAAAAAATTCACAACAAGTACGTTTAAGAAAGCCAAGCATAGAGTTTGCTTTAGCAAGTACGTATTCTATATGAAATGAGAATGACAATTTCCTATCTAAAACTATAACAAGATCTTTAATTTTAGTCTTTCTCAAAAGAGTCACTCCATATATAAACCTCTAGATGATTGATATCACACCATTTGACTAATGTGACTAATGGTTTCTGGATTTTGATACAGTACAAAATTTTAGCAAATCAAATTTATACAAATCATTAGCATACATCAAACAATTAACATATTTAAAAATTGAAGGAATATGATTAACAAATCAAATAAATAGTAATGAACCTAGATGACTGGAACCCCAGAACACACCTTGATTATTCTATATTTACAATTCCCAATTTTCACGATTTGTGTCCTTTTTGGAGGATAACTCGAAGTCCAGTTAAGGAGAGTGGATACCAAATGACTTTAATTTATTTAAAAACTGAATGACATACTGCGTCAAAATATTTCCTGAAATCTGTCAGAATCACATCAACCTGATGTCCTGACCAGAAATGAAGTATGATAGAGATGCCCAACTTCACAGCTGATTGACCCCTAGTCCATCGAAGAATTTCAGAGGCTTTTTGACAGTTATTCATGAATTTTTGACGGTTATTCACAAAGTAACGTAAATGCCGTACTCTGATTGGTCAATTTGGCTTTAGACAACGATAAATAAAATTGTTGTCAAAAGTCTTAAGGGAAAGAGAGGTAGAAGTTGGGCATCTCTATCATACTTCATTTCTGGTCCTGACTCTACAGAAACAAAAAGATACTTCGTGAATAAAGTCAGGTTAGTTAATGTAAACTTCCAGACACAAATCCATGCTGTTGTGAGCATATTTTTTCTCGGTTGTAAAATAAAGTTTTTTTGTGGCAATTAATTCGAACAATTTCAGAATAGCGGACAGCTTTGAGATACCTCTATAGTTCTTTTTGTCGACGACCAGCCTTTAATATGTGTGTTATAAATGGGTGTTAAAAAATTGTGTTCAATGTATGGATATGTTCGAGTTATGGAGTGTAAAATCTGCGAAAAAAAGGGACCTTAAGTCCCGAAACCTTTGCTCGACCTTCGACGGTATATTTTTCAGGATCATGGCGGTAAAAGTCGTATCGGTAGGTGTCGGGTTACTTATGTATGTCTCCTGGCGCACCTCTAAAGCATTGATTGTCTTTACGGCTTGTCAGATACAATCAATCAAATATAAACCTACCAATAGTGTAAGTAATATTTCTAAGAAATTTGTTTTCTTCAAAATGAATGCATCTTTTGTACAGGTTATTTATGGTATTATAGAAATTGTAAATCAAACACTTTTCGTTTCTTTTATTTTGTTTATTCCACCGGCCGTTGTGCTCGGTGGGAGCTCTATTCAAAAACTGAAAACTAGAACTTAATTTTATCCTCAGCAACCCTACGATGCCACTCGTACCACGTTCTTATCTTGCTACTTGTGCAAGATATCGTGTTACGAGCTCGCAACGATTTGCAGAATGCTGGATCAGCTGTATGTGGCTGTTGCGGATCCATCTATTGACTTGAATGCCAATTGCATGGGTGGCAGAGATGCTGAGTCAACAGCATGTGGTTGCTGCGAGCCCCTCGTTTTAACTTATGTACTTGATCTCCGGTTAGCTTAGGTTCAGTTGGCTGACTGCATACAGCAATCGCACATAGACCAGCCCCTGCAACTACACAAATGTAATCGAAATTATTCTATGACTGTCAAATGATTGTGTCGTTTGGCTCGCTTGTCGCAAAAGTAAGCCCCTAGCTTAACTTTTCTTCGAGAGGAGCAACCGCTATCTCCATTCGATATCACATTGTTCTTGAAAAAGGATATGTTTTTCTTAATTGGCACAGGTTCCGCCTCAAAAATCCAACAGTAGTTTGGTAATCTAACATTTTATTCCTTGTATCCCATTCCAATGCGATCCACCTTCGAAGATTCGCGGAGGACCCGCGGAGTCACACTTAGAGGCTGGAATGCTGGCTGAGGGCTAATAGAAGGGGCTTGAATCTCAATCTGTTAAGAATAATAGAGTGCTGAGAAAGGAATTCCGTACATATTTGTAGGTACTTCAGTCTAACAGTTGTAGTGGCCGCTCCTTCTTTGTTGATTGCATTTAACTTGATCACATCTTGCGGATCAAACATATTTCAACTACTCGCATTCATAAAGCTAAATCTTTCTTTTGAAATACCCCTCAAGGTTTTAACTATTGGGTCTATAACTTTATTTGTGCGGTTTGCTAAGAGATGTTGTAACTTGTATTATTCCAATGGACCATGCGTTGGAAAGCTACTGTCATTGTACGTCATCTCAGTATATGTCATTCATTTGAAGCGTGAACAAGAATAATTTCTTTTTCTCAAATATGTCGAACTTTGTGCCTGAAAAAGTGTTCTTGCGGGGAGTTCTTCTTCATTACTTTAATATGAAGAAAACTGCTGCCGAAAGTCATTGTATTTTGGTGGAAGTTTATGGTGAACATGTGCTAGCTGAGCAAACGTGCCAAAAGTGGCACGTGATTTTGTCTTGGCCCACCAGCCAAACCGACGGCAAAGCCGAATATCCATGGCGCGAAGGTAATGCTCTGTATTTGGTGGGATCAGAAGGGTGTGCTGTATTATGAGCTGCTAAAACCGGGTGAAACCATCAATGGAGCAGAATATCAAAAATTGGCTTGATTCATTCTTGGCTGCCAAGCCGGCGCAGTTCTTTTGGGGTGGGATCCACAAATTGCCAGAAAGATGGGAAGTCAGGGAGTCATAGCTTCAGATCGGCAATACTTTGAATAATACTATTTATACAATACAATATACATAACTGAATCATTTGAACATGAATGAAGAGGAATCACAGTGGAAATCCTGAGGATTCAACGTCTCCCACATTGAACCATACTAAGAGTGCGATAACCACTAAAACAGGTATAGGAAGCATCATATATACATTTATATAATCCCTCTTATTCGTATCTCTTCTTAGTCGTACCACGCAAAAATTTGTATAATTTTGAGAAACTTGTATTCTCTTAGTCACTTTAAGTGACATTTGTCACATGCACGACGATTGTGTGTATTCCCTTAGTCACATTTCACCAGAAAGTGAGATATAATGAGAGAGATTTTGTCGCTTGGATTTTTGTGGGTGACGCCAAAAGACGTGCGATAAATAAGTAAGTTTTAACCCAAATTTTGTATTGAAAGGAATAAAAGTTGATTAATATGTTCACGGCAAGTGTTAATTAACAACAAACCATCAATTTGAGTACCTGGTAGCTTTAATAGAGGATAATTCCAATCACACCCAGAAATCCAATGTTTTGAGAACTCGGTGCCATTGAATGGGGAGTATAGCAAAGACGCGATCCAATACGAACGAGATTTAAAGAGATTTAAAAATTTGTTTGAACAAAATTATTTTTTACAATTCAGTTTACAACTAGAATTGCAAACTAAGGGTTAGGGTGTTGGCTCAACAATAGGGGCTCAACTGTTGTACTTTGTTTAATTTAATGTTTATTATTATTGTCGGTTTATTGTTAATTTTTTAGGTCCTACAATGGCTGGTGCTCACATCAGGTTGTTTAAGTCCGTGTGTCCATGGTTGTCCTTTTGGGATGGGGTGGTGATGTGTTAGCCGATTTAGCCTCGAAGATGATTGCTATCGCTGCTCTGGTAGAATCCATGCAGCTCGTTTTTCAACGACGTTGGAAAGTTCAGCTCATTTAGCAGATTTAACGCGTTGAGGTAGCATTGTCCGGGGATTGTGTTTCTCAGGTTTCTGATTTCCTCGTTAGGATGGTTGTTGATGTTCAGTAGCTGGTTTCTGAACAGTTTCACCATGTACTGTTGCAGGGGGGTGATGCGTGCTTGGTTGTAAAGCCTTTTTTTTGCTGTGGTGCCTTTGACGGTCCCTGTCGAAGGTGAGTTCGGGTCGGATTCACAGTGTTTTTCTGTCGAAAATTGCGAGCTTCGTCATGCTGGCCTTAGAAATGGTGTGCCATATTGGGAAGCCGTACCTTAAGATCGGCTGTATAAGCTGTTTGTATATCAACAGTTTTGTCCTCTGGCTTAGTCCATTTTGCTTACGCATCAAGGGATAGATGCGATGGAAGCCTAGGTTGGCCATCTTAATATTCAGTTTCGAATGACTTTTGAACATCAACCTTTCCGTGAAGTTTGACTTTTTCGTTTGTTGATGTTTCTGTACTACATTTATGCTTCGACATTTGGCTGCTGATCTGCATCCACCTCTGGATGGTGTTCTTAAGCACATAAGTACCGATTTCCCAGCATTGATACGAATACCCCATTTGGTATAGTAGTCAAATTTGTTCGTTGTTTCGATTTCGACCCTTCGCGTGGTGATGTCGAGCTGGCATAAGTCAGCGAGTCATCTGATTTATTAGAATTGCGACAATTTTTCACATGCTGGGAAATTAGCAATTGTTGATGCAATTGTTCTTGGTGAATGTGAGAGATATCATCACCGTTTGTGGCATTCGCTTCAGGACGAAATTCGAAATGTTGTCAGCCCCGGCTGGTTTCCCGCTATTTGTTTTGTTGTGAGTCATCGTCTCCTGTCGGGTCCAAAAGACGTACGATAAATATGTAAGTTTTAACGAAATTTTCTTGGGCTGCCATTGAATGGGTAGTTTAGCACTAAAGGTTCTGCACTATAGGCATCCTGAAGCTACAGGAATTAGCAAATATAACCACCGAATGGAAATTGATCCCTCTTGAAGACACAAGCCTGCAGCATATGTTGCCAACTAGTTGAATTCCCTTAGGTTGAGAATTTGAGTAGTTTTTTGTCACCTCAATTGAATTCAAGAATACAGATTTTGATATGAGGTGACAGAAAAGTGCGACGCAATTTTGATGGGATTAACGAAAGTAACAAGTAACGATATTGTAATAGTAACGAGTAATCAGATAACAGTAACGAATACGTATGGGTACTCAAACTGTCGTTACTTTTACAGCCCTCTTGAATTCATCCGTCCATTAGATGTTGCCAAACCGAGCCTACAGCGTGAATTTCAATTCACTTTGGTGTTAATTTTCTCATTTTATCTCCTTCTATTATCTGGTACTCTCACTCTCATGTCAACAGACATTTGTTCTGATTTAAAAATTGAGAGCGGGTGACATTTAATTTGACGTGCACTATAATAAATTGAAAGCGAAACCACTTCAAACTCGGTGGGAACGCCCTATTCAGGTTTCAGTAGAAGTTCAACGGAAATCGCTGTTTAGGCTGTCTAGGATTACACTTTCCTTGTTGAGATAGAGCATTTCCTCGCAGGAATAAGGCCTTCGGATTGCCTAAGACCATCATCGTGGGTCCATTGGTCTAGTCGGAATTTGTTTTCCCATTCGTTTATCAGATTACAAAAAGTAATTAAATTACATTTTGTGGACATGAACGGGACACATATTGTCATCTGTAATCAGACTGTAGTCAATCAGATTTGATTACATAATTAATTAGATAACACCCAACTCTGTATATACAGTACAGCTATGCCATTTGATTGGATTAGAGGTGATGTATCATGTTTAAGTGTATCCCTTCATCCAGTTCAAACCTACTTACTTACCTTGTAATGGCTGACATTTCAAAGAGAGAGGACAATTCTTTCAGATGGAATAAACATGGAAACAAAAGCTCACAAACTTAATTGACAAAATGGGCACGGCAAATGAGTTGGTTGCGTGCGTTATCAACCGATTTCACAAAAAAAAAAAGTATATCTGCAAGTATCCGGCTAAAATTCAATCAGCTAAAGAATATGTAAATACATACTTATAATAACAGTAATATTGGTGCCGCTACAGACTGTTGATGGTCAGAGTGCATAGCAGAGATAATGGTGGGTAGAGAAGAGATATCCATCTCCTGCCATTTTTACCCCTAGTCCACACCGGAGATGTAGTGGTAGTCATCCATTATAAAGGGTAATTTTTTAGCTATTATCTTTTTGGCAACACTGGTTTAAACAGCTGACGCACGTTTCGTGTTTTGTTTCACTGTCAAACATCTTCAGTTTGGTCTATAATTTAACCATGAATCGTCTTACAAACGAACAACGCTTGCAAAATATTGAATTTTATTATCAAAATGCGTGCTCTGTTAAGAAAGTACATTGCGCGTGTTCTTCCATTTTATGGTCAATTTAATGGACCAACTGAAGCGGCTATTCGGACTATTGTGACTAAATTTCGAACCAAATTTACATTGTTGGACATTAATCCACCAACACGCTTACGTAGAGTGCGAACTGAAGAAAATATCGCAGCTGTATCGGCCAGTGATAATGATGACTATCAATTATCGATTCGTCGCCGTTGGCAGCAATTGGGCCTCTGTTACTCAACAACGTGGAAAATTTTGCTCAAGGATTTAGGTGTGATGCCTTTCAAAATACAGCTGGTGCAAGAATTGAAGCCGAACGACCTACCGCAACGTAAAATTTTTGGTGAATGATCCACTTTTTTATCGAAAAATTGTGTTCAGCGACGAAGCTCATTTGTGGCTAATGGGTACGTAAATAAGCAGAATTGTCGATATTTGAGTGAATATCAGCCATAACATTGCAAGAGCTACCAATGCATCCAGAAAAAGTCGCAGTTTGGTGCGGTTTATGGGCTGGTGGCATCATTGGATCGTACTTCTTCAAAGATGATGCGAATCGTAACGTAACTGTGAATGGTGAGCGCTACCGTGAGATGATATCCATCTTTTTTTTTTTTGCCCAAAATACAAGAGCTTGACTTGCATGACATGTGGTTTCAAGAAGACGGTGCCACATGCCACTGTGGCGCAACAATGGACTTATTGAGAGGCGAGTTCGGTGAACATTTTATTTCACGTTCGGGACCGGTCAATTGGCCGCCTAGATCGTGCGATTTAACGCCTTTAGACTATTTTTTGTGGGGCTATGTTAAAGCTCATGTCTATACAGACAAGCCGCTTCAATTGACGCATTGGAAGACAACATTGAAGCATTTATTCGTGAGATACCGGACTAAGTGGATGGACCATTTAAGGCGCAGTCAAGTTCAACATTTGCATGAAATAATCTTCAAACAATCAATTATATGGACCGTACTATCGATTCAAATAAAGATCTCACGAATTTTTCTGAATTTTATGTTTTTTTTTTTTTTGAAAAACGTTCCTATAGCTTTTAAAAAATCACCCTTTATCTGGTGCCTAGCTTCTACTGTGAGTGCAATAGTTCCCTCACGAGTAGAAGCACCTACATTTTGTAGGACCCCGAAGCAATCAAAGAAATAGAAAAAATAACAATTCGCACTGCGACAACTTCTTTTCGATTATCCGAAGGTCAGTGTATTTATACAAATTGATTTGACGTTATCCGTCTGTGGAGACTTCAGGTCGTTCACTCGATCAGCTGGTGGCTGTTCTCTTATATCACAGCTGGCAAACGGTACTGTTCATTATGTATTCTTGCAGTTCACTAGTAAGTAAGATCCCGCATAGCATTTATTCTCAAACCGACTCCCGCCAAGTTTGAGAAGTTTCTTCTAGACAATTATTACTCTTCCAGCATTGTCAGCACAGATAACCTAATATGTGGTGATTTGTGACTCGATAGAGGTGGGGGCCTTAAAAATTACTTTGGTCGTTCCGAGAATCGAACCCAGGCAGATATAGACGCCACGGCCGCCACTGTCAATACTTACCATCAGTAACACACAATTAAAAAACGACCACTTCCTTTTTTTAAATATTTTATTTCATAAACATAATTGTAGTAGTAATGCCAACAAAATTCCTAATAAGAGGATAGCTCAACTAGAACCCTCTCGTAGTCTCCGGATAAATCGTCCTGCAAGTAAACAGAGAACAAAAGGTATTCCATAAACAAAATGACCACACTCACTCTCTACGGTTACATCAAAATCTTTATTAATACTATTACTGTGTTCACAACATGTTACAGACTACAATTGGCTTGATCTCAATTCGCAAACAAACGCCAAGTCAAACGCAATCATGCACTCATTTGCTTCCATTTGTTTTTTTTTTATTTTACATAATCTCAAATTGTATTTGGTTTTGAAATAAAATGCAAGTAAACGTTTGGCTTTATTTTAAGAACAAAAAATTCAAACGCGAAGTGATTTTATTGAAGACGGCTTGACAAAAATATAAATATAATGTATGTTTTATGATTCGCATGGTTAACTGAACTGAAGAGAGCCTTGCTGATGGCTTCCGACAGAAGGGGTGTCACTGTTTACCAGGAGGCAACAGTAGCAAGACATGATCCAACATCAGAATCGCAATCATCCTGAAAAAGATTTTTGATTTGCATTTTGTTTTGATCTCAATTGCAATTGTAGAATGGAAATGCGGCATATGCATGTGATATAAAAAACTTTACAAAATGTTATGAGTTAAAGACTAGGTAATAGCTAAGGAGGCACATGTGTGTTAAGTGAATAATCTTTGTCAATGTACAATCCAAGACATCATTATTGGTTTAGTTAAGTGTACACGATTTGCAACAACAAACACTGGATAGGAAAAAACAAAAAGCAGCTTAAAACTAGGTATACGATGGACCTAAGCAAACTTATAAGTATGTTTATGAATGGTAGATGCTAAGCTTTATAACATCGCATCCACTGTAAAGAAAGTCCGTATTTATCTAAGGAGGCACATGCTATACGACCTTTTGGTCGTTGGAATAATGCTGTCAGCAAACCTATGTTGTAGCGTAATCCATTTCCATTTCCAATTACAGAAATGGATCGCTTATAAATCAAATTCTGTAAATCCGTACGTTGTTGCCTATCAATGTTCGAGAATGTTAAAAACTCTTAAGAACAGATTTACTCCTTCCCTACCCTGGTTCATATCTAATCTCGAGGTTTGTGTCAGAGCCGAACGAGAAGTAATCAGAAGCATTCGAATTTCAAATTGTACATTTGTGCCTGCTTGAACAACGTATTCCTCATCCTCTAGTTATGGGATGTTAATTTTAAAAAGAGTAATGTATGCGTTTGAGTGTAACTCTACAAACCCTTACAGCACCCATAGTACACGTTTTTATGTTTCAACCACAGTGAATGATAGGTCTTAGAA
Organism: Eristalis tenax; assembly: GCA_905231855.2. Taxonomy (NCBI): domain Eukaryota; kingdom Metazoa; phylum Arthropoda; class Insecta; order Diptera; family Syrphidae; genus Eristalis; species Eristalis tenax. Next base: position 108,705,824 of record HG993124.1, on the reverse strand, counting down.
ATAATAAATATTGCATTTTTGTACGTACAATATGTACCTTCCGCCGAAGTAAGCAAAAGTGGACGAAACTGGTTATTATCGCCAGAATGTATCCATTTCTGTTTATTTACTAAGGATTTTCCCTAAATCTCCACTGCACATCATCGGAAATGTATATTTAAATATATTTTTAGAGGAATTTACATATATTCGTTTCGCATACACGAGGGACCATAGCTTGAAACAACCTGTGTCAGCTGTCAGCGACGGTAACTGCCAACAGGTACTCACTCACACTAGAACGATATGAAGTCGCGGTTTGGGAACGATATCTCCGCTTGAGGAATTGAAAAAGTTCGTCCTATTAAGACATGAATTCTGCAGTTCTATTGTTTCTTGCTCGTTCGAATACTTTGATATAAGCGCAGTGTCAAGTCCTAAATTGGATCAGCAATTGGAAGAATTGAATAAATCCATCCAACCTTACGCAAAAGACTGAACAACTTCATCTTCTTCTTAGCGCAGCAACGCGTTTTTTGGGTTGCGTTACATTTTGTCTAAAAAATGTTCTCATCAGCCTCAAAGCTTAGGAGGATTTTAGCGTAAGAAATTGGAAAAGATTCCGTTTCGAACGGTTACCTCGGTAGAGCAGACTTGCCGCAGTATTTGTGTTTATAAATGCATCAAGAAACTATTTTGCGGAGTGTAGGGGCAACAATGTTGTAATTATGAACCCAACCATCCATTTGTGGGGGTTGGCAAAAGATCACATTCATGCACCAAATCTGCTCTTAACACTTTGATCTAAATTATTCCTCGTAGTTATGGCCGTGATATCCAGTATTCCGAAAAGTCATAGAAATTGCCTTGTTTGAATCGAATCTCGCAAGAATTCCCGCAGAGACAATTGTAATGATGTTGTGTTAGATTCAATATCGTAGTTCCCAGCGAAAAAATTGCAACAGAAATATTATCGAATGTGTTTTGGTCAAATGTACTTTAAAAATACATTCAGAAGGTAACATATATCGATTTCTATAAATCCTAGAGAATATAGAATACGAAACTCTAGACGATATCTAAGCAGCCCAACTGGCTGTTGTATGAAATTGTTGGCAACTCCTACACTGATGGCTTTAACCATCCATCTGATAACTGATTAAGATTAAATTGTTAAGGTTCATAGTGGGCTAGTTGCGCCGCATGCAGTCCATAAGTCAGCTGTACATTTGGAAGGAGTGACTGAGGAGTTGACTGGTATAAGTCCTGTTCTGTATTTAGAACATTCCTAATCATGTTTAGCCACTGTCCAGCCAAAAAACTCAAAACACAACAAAAATCCACTTCCACTTTAAATTCGTTATTTATTTAAAATAATTTAAGCTCGAAAATTGAAAAAAATATTACACTTTGTAAAGCGGAAAATACCACTATTAATTAATCAAAATAAAGATTCAGTACAATAAAAATAAATACATATATTTCCTGATTTGTTCTCATGAGAGATTGGTTATTTTTTTTTCGATTAATTGAACATGTTTGTAGAACATTTTACAGACGATCAAAAGCTGTTGCTTATGTTTTTGTTTTCAAGTGAACTGAAAGAGCACACGCAAAAAAATGTTGCAAATCCCTCTACCAGGCCACAACCATGGAAAGTAAATATCCATTATCACTTTCGGAATCATCCTGAAAAGATTGTTATTGTGTTTGAATTGTTTGTTCGTTTCCTTTGTTTGATTTGCTTGTGATAGAAATATAGTACATATATGTATGTGACATGTAAAGCTTTCTTTTCTTCTTCTTCACATTTTAAGTGACAATTGGCCGAAAGATTTAGTAGAAAAAAAGAGTGTAAATAGTAAGAACAGAACAGTGTATTGTTTTTGGTAGCAAATTATAGTACAGCAAGCATCTAAGATTAAACGATTATAGTCCCTGTGTGAGAGAGTAAGTATGTGTTTCTAAGAGTGTGCGTGGTTCAAGTTAAGTGCGACCTATTGGTATTACTACTTTAATCAACAGCTGATTGCCCTCTGATAAGATACATAATCACTTGAGTGTGCTGCAAGACCTCTTATGTTTCAGAATAGCTAAGTACAAAAAATCAGTGAGAGGTAGAAGGCCAAACGAAATTCATGGCAGAATTGTTAATGAAGGTTTAGTAAATGAACTCCCGATCAAGTTGGAAGTGGAGATAGTTTTGGTGGGAGTATGAGTAGAATGCGAGAGAAAGTAAAGTAAAAACGTGAAAGCACTCGGTTTATTAATTTTTATATATTTTAATATATATTTGTTTGTTTAATTTTAATTGTACATTTATAAAAATATTACAATACAAATCTGAATACAGATAAAATACAAGAGCGAGAACTGGACAAAAAGTTGTGCAAGTTTTGTTCTTTTTTTTTTTTTGTTTCTTTTTTAATTAAATTGTTTCTTGTTTGATTTATTCCAAACCATCCAATAGACTCTTTCGTGTTAAGCTAAAGCTAAAAAGTGAGCGCGCGCAAGGAAACTTCTAACAAATACTTCATGTCAAGAAAACTTGCAGTTCTTCTGTTCTGCTTTCTTTTTTCTTTCATTCTTCGAATTGGTAGTTCGGTTATAGTTAACTTTATTGTGGTTTATGTCAGGCGAATGGAGAGAGGATTCTTTTCTTTTTTTTTTTTTGTTGTGATTCTTTAGATATTGTAATGGCAACGTTTTTGTTGTTTAATTTGTTTTTTTTTTTTCTAGTATCCAACAATTGCCAATAGGGCTCGTTTGTAATCTCCAGAAGTATCGCCCTGAAAAATCGAATATGATTATTTTTTTATATTCGCTTTTGAATTGATTTGTGTTGTTTTGTTTAAAAAAGAAAAGGAAACTAAGAAGTTTCCATTATTATCCACAATATTCAGTTAAAATTTGTTGTTTTTTTTTTTAGCAAAGACACCATTTTAAGGCACGTTGTTTATTCGATTTCGAGGAGGGTTTGGAAAAAGTAAAAGAAAAGAAAAGTGTGATTGGGGACTGTTTGATGGGTTGGTGATGTTAGAATACATGGTCACGCGGGGGATAGTAGACAAGAGGGACTTGTTGGGGTTCTGTAACTATACGGGAACTAAAATAACAAAAAGGAACAGTTTAAAGCAAAAAATAAGTTTCGAACAATTGTTAGCAAACGTCCAAATTCTGGTACAACTGCCCGATACAGCAGTTACAACATCCGTTGTTTTCGAGCTCAACAAATTACTAATTAATCAGTGATGATTCCCTGTGCCCTAGTTCTAATCTCCCGTCTAAGGAAGGAACGCAGTAAATGACGTGAATGTGGTTTGAGCTCTTAAATCTAACCACGCACACAATACTCCTTGCTGGCGGAGACACCCCGAACACTAGCGCAAACAGACAAAGTCCACGGCAAGCAAAGAGCACACTAAGCAGAAAACACACACTGATTCAAGGGATGGATTAAAACTTGACCACTCAATGGAGAAATTACACATGCAACTGAAGTTTTTTAATTGCTAAACATTCATTTATAAACTATTTGATTTGATTCCCAAGCTGAAGGGAGCTTGGCTGAGAGGTTTTTAAAAAGTTGTGGTCTCTTGTCTGTTCACTTAGTAGTGAATCAAACTTCAATCCCCTTAGAATGCTATTCACATTTGATCTATCTGGCGAGATAAGTCCAGTTTGATCATGAATGATAAAGCTGGGATCCACTTGCGATTTCGATTGACAATTGTGCAAGTACCCAAGAAAGATCTAAAAGTTGCTGGTTTGTACAACAGAGAAATCATAGCTATATGCGACTAACTACAAGTCCATGTGTTCAATTCGGCTATTCCAAATCAGTTGAAACGTCAGGGTTACGCTACGGTCTGAGGTGAACAACAAACTCCAAGCGTGTTGTGCGTGTTATTGTTATCTCACCAGTGGAGGGGACATACGTCTTATGATGACTCCGAATAGGGAAGCTTGAGAAGCTTTGTCTTGACTCTCTGATAATAATTAGTGACTTGAGAAACGTGGAATGCAGGTAGGAATATATGTCGTGTCGCGAACGGAACCTAGGCACCCAGAGAGGGAGTCGAGGCAAGCAAACATTTGTTTGGTTCAGATACCACACCGCAGTTAACTGCTTACCAGAATACTGAAAAGCTGATGGCTCATAAGAAACAGCACACGAGTAAGAAGGCAATTTTATCCCCACTCGATGCAATGCCAATACACAAGGAAGCTGAATTGGACACAAACACGCGACTAAACGAATTGTATTGGGGACTCGTAATCGGGTCAGAAGATGTTGATTATGACATTGTTCCATTTTGTTGATCAAAAATTAAGTAAATCAGCGTGGATTCTAGTGAAAATCGGTGAGATTCACAAACAAAAACAATACGTCGGAATCGATCAGATCGCTTCACAAAATTTGGACAGCAGCCAGATGATTTACAAATATATTCGTACGTGAAGTTAGAACTGTTTGTTATGAAGTGCTGGTATTCGGAAGGGAAGATTTAGCTTTTTAATCTTTCGACAATCATGATGAAACATGAAACAGTAAATATTTTGGAATACAGTTAAATCGCCTTGTTTATCTTGCCTTATAAAATAAGTTCATTCACTTTCACACAATAACAAACTTGCAACCAAAAGATTGTATAATTTCTTTTTTCCTTAACTGAATACGATAACATGAAGGTAGCTTGGCATGAACGGCGGCGTGCTTCCCTTCTTACACTGTTTACTCATACAAGAAGTATTTCGGGTTCCTTTTTGTGTGACTACTTGAACGTTAAATTTATGGCTTGCAAACAATTGTTCGTGTCGACGACAAAAAGCTGTAGCTACACAACTTGCACATGTATACATATTATAAGCCATATCTACATGCATACACGCAACAATATGAAAACAAAAGAAACGAGCAAAAATAAATAAATAAGAATGAAATGAAAATCGCTACACCCAAGGGCGATTAAATCCATGTCCACTATCATGCAGTAGTCTACGACATACGACATACATTGTTTAGAAGAAAGAAATCAATTCATTTTCAGTTCAAGCCGTTCAACGGTTTTAAAGGGACTTTTTTCTTGAGAAGATACTAGAGCATAGAAGATGAAAACTCCGTGAGACGATAACATCAAGTTATGAAGATGTTTACTCATCGTCTAAGACACGTAAAACTGTTCGCTGGGTCTCGCGATTGCCAGTTTCATTCAACTAAGAGACAAACAGATTTCCCCTCATCGAGTGTAAGAGGTTGAATCTAGTAATTGAATTCACAATACTCGTGGCGAACACCATACCATGCAACATAAACAGCGCGATTAATCACACTCGGTGTGAATCAGTCACTGCTCATAAAATAAATTAAGTAAACCATAGGCTCAATCTATGTGCCACACAGCTTATGATCGCAGCCGCGATATCGCTACCAATGATTCGATTATCTCAGATAGGCCCTTATCTAAAATGGTGGCAAATTCACAAAATTTAATAAGGCACGCGAATCACTTGTCGCCCATGCCGACTATGCCAGTCAACAAATTATGTCCAAAACATGTTTACACATCAATTATCGAATGATGTATTTACTCATGATTACCAAACTACCACGAGACTCACATAGTGTGTAGTCGCAATATGATGAATGATAACCACGCAGTATCTTGAAACTCTACTCGGCTCTTAGAACATGACCGCTCTTAATGACTTCAACGTTGTTTCATTAATATTTTATCTTTTAACAAGGAGAACCTTTTTTCACTTTCCACGAACTTTTCGGGAGAGATGTACGACTTGACAATTGTTTTCAAAGGAATCTACAAACAAAACGTGGCTTAGTGCATTCACATTAACGTCGCACGTCGTAATGAAAAGCAAAGTTATTAAAACCGGTGAGCCTAGGTATGATGTCTTTGCGGGAGTGGAACATTTTTTTTATTAAAGATTAAATCACACAGACAAATAACAAAGGTTTATATACTAAAGCCGAGCATCATTTATAACTAGCAGACTACCACTTGATTGTTAGTACGGAAATCCAGTTTTAATCAATTACTAAAACAAAAGGTCGGCCATGGCAAGTGTGAATAGGTTTTGATCTATGAACGGTTGGCTTTTGTCGATTTAGTAAGAACATAAGTCACATGAGTTTGTGCATAATCTTTTTTTGACGAACGTAACATTTTTGGGTTGGTATGTAACGGTGACTGTTGCGGTATTCGTCGTAACACACTTAAACTTTAACAGTGTTCATTGTGATGTTACTAAACTGGAATTCGGGTTTACCAGTTCCTCGGACCCTTCTAAACAGTCATCGGGCAGTGGGACGGGAATCTGAGGTTTCCTGAAAGGAGTTTCCTTCCTCTCATCATCTCATCCACTCGTTTCATTTAAGTACACAAGCAGGTCGTGGATTTTTACTTCTGACAGATCCTTCAAGTTATTTCGTGTAGTTACCTAAAATCTCTCTGATTGCTACATACTTGGGATACGTGGGTTATTTTCTGACCTATTGAAGGCTTGGAGTTCTAGAAGTTCCTCTGTCTAGATATCTATGATTAGCATTTGGGATGGCGTCTGTGCCTTGGAGTGGGATTCGATGCTAATCGCGTTCCCGAACCCAGTCTTGTTTTGTCTCTTTCATTGCCTGGGATACTGCTCACAGAACTAGCATAGGATGAAACTACATCTGGCCGGCGGTGACATTTTACCGTCTTGGAATTTATTAGTGGTGAATTCAGGCCCTTTATAGCGGGCTGAATGCTAGGACGACTGTAAGCGGAGAGCCCTCTTGAATTTCTTTGACACTTATGTGTTTAGGGAGTCTAAAAGACGAAGAGATTTTGTTCATGTGCCTGGTCATTCTTTTTGGTCTTGGGCTCAACTGTGTAAGTTTCCAAGTTTGCTGACTACATCAGCCATCCAATCATCTCTATCCGGGATAGAGAGAAGAATGCAAGGAATCGAAAGGGTCGTGTGTAGTCAGAACGGATTTTCATCCGTATTGGAGGATATTAGAACAGCAAATGAAACTTTTTGCTGAGGATAACTTTCAATTGAAGTGGATTTTATGCCGACTCCAAACGGCACGAGAAGCTTTTCCTAGACAGGTATCTCTGATTCCCTGATCATTGGCAGTGACTACAGACTGCAGAGATGGAACCATGACAAAATATAAAAATTGTTCGTCGCATCGTGAATCTAACCACGGCTCCTAGGGTGGGAGACTACGCACCAAACTCACTAAGACTTGGGTGTCAACAAGAGTTGTGGGATAGCTATCGCTAACCAAAAGTAAAACGCGGCGATGTTAGAGTGCTAGTTCGGTGGCCCAACAAATCGTTAAGGCTTAAGGACAAAGTATTTGTTTCATTGTCATTTAAAATGTTCATAAAATAAACATTTATATTTTGACTGCAGCTAACAAGCCCTGAGTTTGATTTGTGGCAGTCAGACCTCTTAAATTTGTATCATAGAATATTGGCCACTGAACAAATAACAACGTGGAAACAAACAAAGCAACGTTGTGTCTGCCGTGGTCTTATGGTAGGAGCTAGAAAGCAGCTCAGATTTGCACAAGCTCGGTGCATTACCCTCATAAGTAATGTTTGCTAATGGGTGCTCTACGATTGATGGAAGAAAAACCGCACCGCCAGACACTCTGAGCCATGCAACCGCAAGCATGCCACCGTCCTCATTATAGATGCTGACGTTGGGCCACTTAACCATTTGCAACAGTACGTAACCCAGTCACAGTTGATAACATGTTTTCAATTAACGATGATGCTTTTATGTTTAATAATGACTTTGTATAACCAATTCGTGGATACGACTCGATGAAAATGTGACTGAAGCGTTCGAATCAATTTCGATCGTTTGAAAATGACTTCACACGGATATCGATTGCGATAATCAAGCAAAACTTTCTCAGCATATCAGAGAACATCAAAGATAGGGTTGCGTTCACACTTCACACGCTCTCTTCCTTAACGTGGAGAACATGATTACGTCCATGGTTATGTTCTAAATCTAAAGTTGGTTAGCTTTCAGACAATCACAGATTATAAGAGTTTAATAGATGTGAATGAAATGGAATTAGAGAATCCCTCATGCACCCATTTCCTTTCTTCCTCTTTCTCCAACTCATCCAATCGAATCATCGATTTGGGTAAATGAATACTCCTTAATTTTCTTTCGTAAAATAAAATGATGTATAGCATGCAGAAACAGTTAAATAAATATAAAACCCAAGCACCACAAAAAGAAAAAAACACTAAAAATTAGTAGGAAAAGAAAAGTCTATTTACCTTGATCCACGACTCCAGACTCTTTCCGTACTTGTTTTGGAATGCTTCTTTGATGTCTCCCAAGTCGATCTCTGATCGGCTCACAACAATACGAATGAGAGTCTTGTCCTTGGTACCAATGCCGTGCATTGAGTCGTAGAGTCGCTCAGCGAAGTAGTCAACCTTCGACTTGCAGCACTTGACTAGAAGATTATCGAATGAATGAAAGAATGTCTTTGCGAGAATGTGTCTACTCACCAATAGCCAAGAATCCCTTTTCAACGGGACCACTGAATTCACGCTTGATTGCCTTCTCGATGTCGTGACCGGCAATGTTTTCATATTCAAGGAAAATCTGTCTCAGTTGTTGGTATGACCTTGTGATCAGGATGGAATTGAAGACAGATTCATCAGTGCCCCATTGACCTTCACCAGCTTCAAAGAGAGCAGTTGCATCAGCAACGGCAGCTGCCTCATCAACACCCTTTAAAATAAACATTCAAACTGTAAGCACAATCCATAGAAGACGTGAAAATAATAAACACTCACTTGATTTTCATCACGGTTGCCTTGCACCAAGGATACGCACAGACGCTTGAAGTGTCCGCTAGTATCACCCTTCAGGTCAGACTCTAAGGTGGTACCGAAGCTCTGCTCGTAGAATTGAGCAATTGTCTTAATGCCATAGTTTGACAGTGTGCACAGGATTTCGATGATAGCCTCCTCATCGGTACCGACGCCAGAGACGGCGTCGTGCAATTCTTGGGCATAGAACTGTGGCAGGGGTGTCATCAGAGCGATAATAACATCTTCGAATTTTCCACCCAATTCAGATTTCAAATCCGAAATTAAATCCTTGCCGTAGGCGGTCTTGAAGGCCTCGGCAATTTCCAAACGCTGAACAATACCACGACGAGCGAGTACCTCAATGATGGTCTTCTCATCGGTACCGAAACCCTTCATTGCCTTGCGCAGAACGGCGGCATCATCGACTGGATCGAAGGGATCAGCTGGGTATACGGTTGGGGTGCACTAAAAATTGAAGGAAATGTCGTTAGTATGTGTCAAGATGTGAATAGATTGTATTTCAAATGCGCATTTTTTTCTTCTGCTTGCGATACGTTCTCGATGGGCTTCTGTTTAGTTTGCTTACTAAATGTGATCAATACTTATTCTTCTTTACCACCAGCTGATGTCACGCTGTAGTTGGCGGGTGTCCAACAACGCTATTCTTGGCGTAACACATAAAGTTGCTTGCTGAGCGATACATAACATATCGGATGAGTCACGACTTAGCAGGGTTTTGCATGTCAACATTTTAACGCACTGTTTCTTATCGTCCCTGCCAATTTGTGACAACCTAAGCATGACAGAATATCCTTAATTGAGCCAAAGGCACCGAACTAAATTAGGCCTCGACAACAACGAAAGTGGGACACAGACATAGAGGCGCACAGGTTTATGGTCAGACAAGCCTTGTTTTCACGAAGGGAGGGATTTCCAGTCATACATCTACATTTCACTCGCTCCAAAGTAATTGCCCTAAATCGATTACGTACGGCAATCCCTATGGTTGTGGCCTTTTGCCAACAATTGCAGGCGTTTGTCGTTAAAACACAAGGGGAGCAGATATAAGGCGTGTATAATTGACAATCCATTTTCAAATTAAAAGCCAAGTGGCCAACGATAACTGGTCATATACAAGACGGTGCATGCGGAAGGGCCCATTGAAAGTAGATGAAAGAGGACTGCGTAGTGGTAATTTTCCCCCATGGCACGCAGAACTCTAGCCGATGCATCATCAAAGGAGGTGCATGGCCATGGAAAGAGTAATTCAATTACTTCGTTGGCCTGTTTCTGGCGGCTGTGGATTGGATGTTACGTTTATGGTCATAAATTCAAACTTCGTTAGTTGTTCCCATTCCAAGACTGTTCCTTTTGACGTACATATGTGACGGCAACAGACATATCATATCCAGACCACGAATTGAATGACGTTATATTACTGTTCAAAATTACCAAGCCTCACTCCAACCGCTGCTATGTGTGTTTAGTCGAATAGTACCTGCTCCTGACGTGGACGTTTCATCGCCGCACGTTATATTTATTACGGTTCACCAACCAGCTCCAATTCATGAATGAAATGTAAGGAAGGGACTTTGATTAAGCACTCCAGATGAAGTAACTCGATAATTCTTATCAGACAGTGCCTCATGCATGTTGACAACTGTAGAGCCTCTAAAACGGCTTACCTCTTCGACACTATACGTCAAGATTATTTTGTAAAAGGGAATGAAGTGAACACTTTAACATTTCATTGGAGGAATTTTTTGGTTGATTCGTCATCAGCAATTAGTGTTGTTAGTATGTACCCGACCGGCTATTTATAGTTTGGCGTTTCGCAGAGATTGCGATACACTCAGAGTTAGACAATGTGGCCGAGGGGGGAAAGAAATGAATAATCTCTTGCTTATAAGGTTATATATTCTAATTTGCACCAACTGTCATTTCAAAAAGTTACATAATCTGTATTCTTATAAAAATCACAGGAAGATGACTATTTCAGTCGCAATGCAGCGAAAAATAATGCGGTAAGTGTGGCAATTCAAGGAAATTGAATGCCCACGTAGTAGGGAGTGGAGCAAAGCTTGTACGTACATTTCACTGAATCAATGCATCAAATGTGACCTTAATTCAGACAATCACGTATAATAACCACGCGCGTACATATGTGTAAAGATGAAATACTGTTTGAGTATTTGCTTCAGCCACCGCTCGTTTGTTTGTTCTCCCTTTCTGTATAAAGTTACAATCACAATTCCCGTCTTTGAGTAGCAGTACAGCTATTTACCACCATTCGCCTAAATGATGTGAACAGCAAGCTAACATCTCTTTCAGACTATTCAAGTATAAGTTTGAATAGAAAAGTGTGTGTAACCCTGAGCCCTCGCACGCCATTTAGTAGCATAGAGCGAGGAGTTAAGGAAACAGATCTTTTACGTCTGCTACTGCTTAAAATTCAGACAACAAGTTCTTCAAGATTTGCAGCGACATGAATATAGATTATAATTGTAGTAGATGTAATCGAAATTGAACCCTAAAATGCTGTTAGTCTTAAGATTATATAGCCTAAAAATAAAGGTTGACCAGATAACAATGAGAACTATTTCCAACTGTTTTGTTCCAGGAGCTGTCACAATATGTTGTAACGAAAATGTTGGGCGGTGATACGCAACGAATCATCTCCTTGAACTAGGCTAATTTGTTGGCTCACCGGCTATGTCGATATGCAAAATTGCCATTGTTGGAGCGAACACATTCACGGAGATTTGGAGTTTGTGCTCTTTCAGAATTGGCTTTCATCAATAGACCGCCGCGATCACGCGAATTGATACCACGCTGTTATCTTTCTTAGTTCTTATTCCTTTATCAACGCAAACAAGCCAACCACTTTGCACGGGTTAGAGACTAAGATTCGAGACGGCAATTGCCGAAATACCACCGCACATATTGGATCTGATCATCATAAACTGCACCGACGACTTGATGCACTGCCCGCGAAGCCAGAGACGACAATTTAAATGATGTGCTATTGCACTCAAAACAAGGCCAGAATAATTGTTTATCTCACTGTCGTTGTTTTATTTAAAAAGCTCGCCGAACTTATACTTCATCCAATAAACACTCATGGGTTATTGACACACTCTACATTCATGTTCATACAAATATTCTTTTGATAATTCCATAGAAACGAGAAGCCAAAGTACCACTCACTTGAAAAGCGGGAATTCCAAGAGCATTCACAGCATGACGTGATAACTTGAGTGAATACACAACTGAAAACGAGCACAATTGTTGCATTCATGTGATCTACATTCTCGAATGGAATCGTCTAGCAGTTCAATCAAATGATGCTGAGACTCATATTTTACGTCTTTTTCTTGGAAATAAACGCCATCCAGCGACAGCTTATAGAAATAGTAAGGCGTGGCTTTGATGTGGTGATCGTTTGAGAATGTAAGCATTGTACATACACAAAGTCACACAGTAGGAGGCCGATGTATTCTATTTTCGGAACTTTGTCAGCACAATTCATTCTATTACAGTGGCCATCAATATATTAGACCTATGCTTAGTTAAAACATCTTAGCTAGAGCGTTGATGTGTATTCTTCGCTGAACAATAGTTGAATGACATCATCTATTGGGAATTCTATTTCGTATGCACATTCAATCAATGAGCATTGAAATCGCGTCGGTGTCTTCTCATGGATTTTCCATTACGTGATGACACTCGAAATAGGTTTGACAATGTCAGTAAACACACGCACCTTGGTATATTCATTCAATTTGAAATTTTGTACTTGCTTGAGTTTTGGCTAATTAATAACAAATGAATCATAAAATGTAAAATACACAAAGCGACTCTAGGGAAAATGAGGAAATGACGGGCATTCTCTTTTGGAATACTTAATGTGGCGCATTAAATTCGTAAACAACGCTATCTTGCCGCTGGAACAGCACATGCAATTCTGTTTACGATTTAATTATTTTGGTATGACTCAGTAGATACCAAAATAAAACAAAATATATTGCCATCGGTGGGATTGTTTAATGGGTGGATGGATTCGTGACCTAGGCTTGATCTTGCCATCAAACAATTTCCTGTAGTTGTAAGTGCAAGTGCGTGTTAGGTTTTTGTCAGGAATGGACAAGTGGTAGGACCTACTGAGGAATTGTGGTAGGATAATGTATTTGTTTCGACTCAGGGCGACATTCTTGAATGATGGTATGTGCTATCCAGTTAGGAATGAATCATTATCACAACCGTTCTAGAAAATAGTTGAACTACTAAAAACTCAATAAGAGAAATTAATAAAGAACCAAGCAACTATTACTCACTGGCGTTATAACACGCCTCTAGGCTTGGCCTTCCCAACAACGACTTCTGCAGAAGCTACAGAGACGAGCAGAGGAAGAAACTATTCGTTGATCGAGGTCGTTAGAAGAACACATAACTAACTAACTTGTTATGGTATCTGCAAGGGCGGGAGAAACAATTTCCAAGTTTCTTGGTTTCACTGTCTATGAGACATTCGTTTTTTCACCACCCAGCTTCTTGTCAAACTCTAGAAGAGCTGGAAGGGCATTCGATGACCTACAACGATTTCATTGCTTTCATTAAGTGATGGGGTGCCTCCCTATTTTGTGTCCGTGGCTGAGATTTCCAGAGCAAATGTGACAGCTCTTCACGTCCCAGCTTCTTGTCAAATTCTAGAAGAGCTGAGAGGGTATTCGACGACCTACAACTACCTCCCTATTTTGTGTCAGTGGCTGAGATTTCCAGAGCAAATGTGACAGCTCTTCACGTCCCAGCTTCCTGTCAAACTCTAGAAGAGCTAGAAGGGCATTCGATGACCTACAACGATTTCATTGCTTTCATTAAGGGATGGGGTGCCTCCCTATTTTGTGTCAGTGGCTGAGATTTTCAGAGCAAGTGTGACAGCACTTTGCACCCTCCTGTACCTAAGACTCATACAGATGTCAGTCGACACATGTAATCCCCTTATTAATTACCTACTTTCTTAAAAACTTGGCCACATCCAAATTGACACAAGATCAATATTACAAAACAAATAACCATCTGGTTTATGTATTTAAAGGGCAAGGTCACATCCAACATGATCTCGACAGAAAATCGTATAATCTAATGAAATAAAATGAATCCACTTATAGTCTGGCGCGGGAAAGCTTTGGAACTTCCAGACATATTTCCGATCACACAAGCCATCTGCTCGTCTGATTGAATTATTCTTGATAATGCGTGGTTTAATTGCTTGCACATGAGTCAGGCGTTTGGACGAAACGTCTCTGGGGCATTTTAATGGGATTATACTCTACTTTGTTTTTAAGCGACTGTGCGATTGACATTGTTGCATGAGCTTAATGCACACTAACTTGAAAAATAAGACTGTTCACAAATTTCAATTAAATCATCTTAATGACATTAAAACGTAGGCAATGACTGAACAATCAGAGATGTTAATGATAACAATCAGAAATGAAGTATGATAGAGATACCCAACTTCTCAGCTGATTGACCCCTAGTCCATCGACGAATTTGACGCATAATCATGAACATTTTGACGGTTATTCATGTATTTTTGACAGTAGGTATTTTTGACCATAGGTCTGTTCCCGTACTTTCTGCACAAAATTGTGAAGACTGTAATTTTTTAAGGAGTGGGCGGAAAATCTCTCAGAGAGAAGCAAAATCTCAAGAAAGTACGGGAACGCAGTTTTACCAAATGTGTAAATTATGTCATTTGTGAAATGTCAAATAAGAAATGGCACATACTGGTTTGAATTAAATTACATTTGTGATTTGTAAGTGCTGTGTAGAAAATGGAAACTTTAAAAAAATCCACTAAAAAGTTACTTTTGGACATGATAACTGACGACGACGACGTGATGGAACCAATTATTAACGAACCGGACATTGAAAAAGAATTGTTGCTAGCGGTTGTGCCTTCATCTAAGTCAAAAAGAAAGTGTGTGAGGGATTATTTAGAAACGTCTGTTCCACTCTACTCTGAAAAGCAATTAAAAGATCTTTATTTGCAAGCCTTTTGGAAAAGTTTGAAACATCGTACTTTTATGCTGATCTACGGCCCGATGAAAGATGCAGGGCTCATAAGCACACTGCAGTTTTCCTATGGTTTGCTGGTCATGAAGCATGTAGTTTCAGAGATTTAGCCGACCGTTTTGATTTTTCATTATCATCTGTTTCACAAGCACAGGAAAACAAATCTAAGTATTTGACACATCAACTGATTGGACAGAAGACCAACAAACTCTGCTCACAGAAATTTCTTGTGTTAAAATGGGCAGGGTGGGGAAATTGTTTTCTCTCTCGAGAGACCGCTCATTTGTCATAAAACCCAAATTTTTGGCGCACAGACTTTCGTAGATTTGTATTGTTTTGTACTGTTTTGTGTTGTTTATTTGGGGTACGGAAACAGACGATAAATCTCGATAAAAATATTCCTCTTATCCATCGGTTTAGGGTGAAAATGCAAATATGTATCTCTCAGCTGACTTTTCGAATATTTAGATTTGAAGAAAGCTACCTGCAGACTTGCGTTCAAATATTCAGACAGATGCAAGTGATGCTCATTTTATGGATTTTGTTCGGCTGCTCTGGCTGCAAAACCTAGGGCAACCTAGTTAATACTTGCTGCAAACGTCAAAAGTTTAGCTCGTTGTCTGAATTACTGAACACACCCCGTGGTGCACCGGCTAAATTTGAAAACTAACAACAGACGCAACAAGCAACTCTACTGAATATTTCTCACAGCCATTCAAATGTATTTCCAGACTATAAGCACTGCTTACTTCGCATCGGAGAAATCACATATAAGTGGAATCGCCGCCGACAAACTTACAGCAATTAAAAATCAACTGTACAAAGATCAATTGTTGCATAAGAGCAGTTTCTGATTATATCATTAGTGGTTTGATCTGAATAAACCCAACGAACCGGATTGTCGAAACGCTCGTTAATGAGGTTCAGTTACGATACAAACTCTCAACTGAAGTGCACACATTCGTGCTAAGAATGAGCATATATTTTTGCGTATGTGGGATCAGAACGTGTTTCAGCTGCTCTGAAATATGATTGCTTATTGTACTCTTTACTTGATATGCAGATGCGTCCCTGCAGCATACTTTGACCGAGTCAGAGTGGTTGAAAGATGGCACATGCTGCAACAGAAATATATACACGAGCAAATTAAGAATATGCACTGCTCATCAAGGAAATGGGGAATGAAAAATCATGTATAACATGAAAGTGTCCATCTCAGGCAATCCAATGAATCAAACCATCAGCTACTGACGTTAAATAATAGGTGGACGATGTGATAGGTGGTCTTCTTCAACCGCATGTGACACCATTCGAGGGCTTTGATGTGAGTTCAACAGTGCAAACTCAAGGAGCTCCTTCAATGCGAAAAAATAGGTGGTGGCAAATAGGTGGTCTTCTTCAACCACCTGTGCCACCATTCGAGGGCTTTGGTCTGAGTTCAACAGTGCAAGCTCGAGAAGCTCCTTCAATGCGAAAAAATATTTCTAATCTAGCGATGGTAGTTGGAGCCCAGGCTAGCCTACAGAAGTCTCATGATATAAAAATGGTACTTGACTGTCTTTTTACAGTTGTGGCGATGAAAGTAAACAAGAGGAGACTCCTGAATGCTTCAAACCATTGCTCCAGTCTTTGTCAGCTGAACACTGTAAGAGAACTTCTTTACTCCATGACCTATAACACGTTGAGAATATGTACTTCTTTACTCCATCTTTCTGGATTCTGGAATTATCGGTACACCTGAACAATGATCAAAACTAAATTGTGCAATGGACTAGGGCAGCAAGAGGTCTTTCTCGGCCAACTTATTAGAATGAGGCCAGCAGAAGCTAAGTCAGATGAGGCAAATGACCGCTAGGTTCCACCTAAAAACTGTAACCAAAAACTGTAACATTCTTCTTTTGCCTCATCCTTACCTCTCTACTCCAAGAGCCACTAGAGTGAACCAGTCAGGTCGAAGTGCACGTTTTCTTACCACGAATGGACGTCACAATTTATATTTCGTCACAAATTATATTTATCTTAATTCCAATCGTGTTTTCACTTAACGTATGAGGATTTAAGAAACTATATAAGACAAGAACGACGAATGTAGATTACGCAACAGTCAGAGGTGGAATTGCGTGTCAACCATCAGGTTTCTTCAATTAGCACAGTTATTTACTAGTGTCACACGCTAGCATGGCAAGCATACTCTCTTGTTGGCGTTGTATTCTTGGGCCATGGCACGTTAGTCAGTTCAGATGTGTTCTCGCCGAGTTGAAATCCGAAAATTCAAATTAATTTATATCAAATGAGAAGAATAGAAACTCAATGTTGATTAACACATTGCAACGAATACAAAACATTGTGCCAGTTATTTCTGAATATTTAAAGGTTCTGCGGAGGATCAGAGGATTACATTTTTGTTTATTTAGCGACATTGGACTGGGCTGGGAAATGGAAACACAAAAAGAATAAACTAAGAAACACCAATTAGCATGGTTGTCATCTCTCAAATAGCGCCCTGAGCAGAACCTAGCAATGATTCGTTAGCTGCGTC
Organism: Eristalis tenax; assembly: GCA_905231855.2. NCBI lineage: Eukaryota > Metazoa > Arthropoda > Insecta > Diptera > Syrphidae > Eristalis > Eristalis tenax. Next base: position 108,688,373 of record HG993124.1, on the reverse strand, counting down.
AACATTTACACATATGTCGCAAAGCGCAACGATGTCCTTGAAGATACCCATACGTCTACAATTCCAAAAAATACATCATCAAATGTACAAAATGTGAAACAGTTGCAAGAGATTGTTCCAAACTGCACTCGTTCTCAGAGGAAAACAGAGGAAAGAAAAAATAACACACTTGACCTTTCACAGTAACACACAAGACGGTAGGACTGTCCCAACCCCACAACTTTGGGTCGGGGTGACCACAACCATTTAATTGTGGAATTCAATTGTGTACTACTCTCACTCACATTGGAGGGAGATGGGTTGGGCACACTTGCAATGTGCAGAAAAATCCAACTCGAAGTCGAATTTCGGATGAAGCAGACCAATTTCATTCCGTGGCTTTTCAGCCTAAGATGGTACTCAGCTGATTAGCTACAGTACCCCTCCATAAAAACAGTCTACCGACGCCCGGTTCTTTGTGAATCCTATTAACCGATGTACTTGACAAATTAGCTAAGCTACATGGGTCTCACGCCTTCGAATAAGCCACAAAAGCATCGTCCCGTTTATACGAACGACCGATTCTGCCTCCTGATGGACCTGAGCCTAAATCACCAAGCCCTTCCGACTAGCGCGATCTTTGGCTAGCTGAAACCAGATTCGCACGGCATGTTGGTTGAGGCCCTTTACACATGCGTCCTCTTTTGCTATGACTTTAAGGTTTGAGGACACGAATGAACTATAAAAACATAGTCAAAAATACACGAGTACCCAGAAAACCCAACCAAACGTACTGCAGTTTCATCCCAGGTCGCTCCCTCATTGGTCACCATGCTCGTAAACACAATTCCAATGATATGTACTGAAGCTATAATGAGTGAGTTTAGTAGTATTTGCGAAGCTTCTAGGTTTTTCCCCAGACTTGGCCTAAACACTTGCACACATCTTCATGACATCAAGTGATGTAGCCGTTGTGAAACCACATCAATGTTGCTCGTGTCTCCAGAACATCTTTGCACAATAAGGGCACGAACTTCAAGATCTAGATTCACTCTGGACCAAGATTAGTCGCTGTGAAGCTCTTCCCACCACTCCCTGGGTATGTGGGCACGGTGCCCACATACCCAACACATGCATTGAAGTTAGAAGACGAAGCAAGATAAGGCACCATAGCATCTGTCTAGAAACTGTGGAGCGGAAACAAATTAACCTAACCTATCACTTTGGCTTCAAATCCAGCGCTTATTATTGTTAGACCATAAAGAATTGTAAATGATCATGGCCTAGAAACTAAAGAACCCAGAAAAGCCCCCAATGAATCATGCAAGTGAACAGAAGATCAACAACACATCCATCATTTCCAAAGGTACCAGCATTCGTGATTGTCAAGGGCGCCACATAATTCTTTTGTTACCTCGGTATCTAATCATAGTCAAACTAGCGTAAATTAAATTGTATTGTAATTGAACCTACGGCTTTTTCCACCATACACACACACTGCGGGGTGTGCTATCGTGCGATAAACTCTCAACCTTGGATCACATGAACTCACTGTTGGATGCCGTCATAAACCTGAAGCATATTTCATGACGCCAGTATGTCTGATAAAAATGGTCTTAAGAAAACCTTGTGATATGGGCTACCCATGCGGTGCTTAGTCATCGAAACAGGAAAGGCTACGATAATCAAGTACATCAATTAATTTCCAACAATTTAATGGGAAAATATTGAAACCTTCACCGAGAGTCGTGCCTGAACTTATTGCAGTGTTCTCAGAAAAAACTTTACGGTCTTCAGTGCATTGGATAAGGTGCAACAGCATGAAAATTTGCTGACTAGTGATTGGAAATACATTGTAAACGGAGTTCAAATATGCGTAGTTTTCGTTTTTTTTTAGAAACAGACGACTGTAGGACTGGCAGGAGAGGCACGCTGTTTTCTTTCATTTATACCACATCCAAGGGTCATTGTCCTGTCAATTTCACAACACTTTTTCAGTTCACATTCTCCCTAGAGCCTCGTTATTCATTTAGTTTACACTTGGCTACACTAGCTCTCAAGGAAATCATTAAAACACACTTACACTTTTGAAGGTTAATCTAAACGAAAAGTGAGATCGTTCATCAAAAAGGTCGTCACCGAGAACATATCATAAGCAACTATCGCAATTATAAACGCCAAACAATAATTCATAGCACTCACCTTGAATGGATAATATTCGGCTGAACTCATGGTGACTTTTTTTTATTCAAATGTTATACCTGAAAAGAGAGGAGGAAAACAAAACGTATGATTAGCTATTACTGTCTTGTGCTTATAAATTATTAAGCAGAGGTGAGTAATTGTTTTCATCTACGCAGTTGAAATCAGAAACTAGACTCCCAAAGAACAAGAGCGCACAACAGAGAGTTCCGAAAACCTACGTTTACTCTGCACAGCGTATGAATCCCCACTGAAGAACGCTTGCGGATTTTACTCCACGGAAGTCGCACGTTATGCTTTGAAACAACAATCTGGTATGGTTACATCATTGCAGATCAAAGCCGATACGAAAACACTGCGGCCACCTCCTCTATGACATCATATCCCATTAATGTAGTAAAAACAAAAAATGTGTATCTCCCACATGGAATTTCCTCACTGATTTGGGTGTTGGTCTAGTATTTTGCTTCCTTTCTCCCCTCCATGTGGCGCCATTTATTTCCCTATGCTGCCTTGTGGTTGCGACGTTAGAAAAGAAATATAAAATCATTTAGTTCCCAAATCGATATCGACCAGAGTCCTATGTGTATGTAAACCACGATGTAGGGGACCGCCCTACATTTTGCTGGAGGTCAAAAGTCTTATGGGTGTCAAATCCCTCTTGCACACCGGCAATTATTTTAAATGGTGCAGTGGATTTCGCCTCCTGGGCAGTACATACAGACGTATGTGGGTCACTTCTTTCCATTATTGTCATTTAAGGTGGCGCTCTAACTTTCCGTGCGCTACAGGCGATCTCATGCTTTTAGTGTATTAGAAAATCAATTACTATTAATTGGAGTTAGAGGTAATCTATAGACAATCGTTGTTTTCAAGCTAACGGGGCACATTTGGACTTAATGTATATTAAATTTTTGATGATTTTGAGGTCCTGTCAACTGGTTTGAATAGAAGACGTAAATGAGCTGGAAACTTATTCTATTGAAACACCGTCAACAGGGTAGCAAGTTTTATATTGCGACACGTCAGCACGACGCAATCACTTTGGACATACAACATAAGTACACGCGACTTGAATTTTGAAAAACTCAGTGGAGGGTTTGACTTGACACTGGCTTGTCGGCGAACATGCAAGAAAACTTAAAGTCATTAATGACTTGTGTGGATGAGGTCGTGAGGAGGAGGAAAATTAAAACATCGACCACCACTCTTGCAACCGCCCAGCTCTAAAGAGCCGTGGACTGGAATACTTCGGAGTCCGCTTCTATCATGACCTTCGTTATCTAAAGCAAACGCCTATAGATTGACTTCTTTGGTTTATCGATTCCTGGTATTCTAACTATAAATAGTTGGATCGACTTTCAAATCAATCCGCGTGGCAGCATATCGGATCTAACCAAGCTTCAAACCCAATTTATAAAACTTTATTGAATAATGTTCAATTAAGGTCTTTCCAAAATACTGCATGGAAACAGGGACACAATAGAACTCTAAGAAATGTAAATTACATCACCGTTTCTAGGTCTATGTGATCTTGTCAAAGCAAGGAGAGCTACACATCAGTCTGTAGCAATTCACGACATCCTTTATAGGATGTACATTTCCTACATGGAATATTACTCGAACCTCCGACTGCCACTGCATTCAATGCATGAAGTGTTTTCAGGTACACATAAGAAGCTATGAGTACGAAATGATGAGACAACTTAAACTCTTACAGAATTCGAAGAATTACAATTGCAATGTTTGAAATAATATGCCAATGATTCATACACCACTCAGCCAATGATGATACACTGGCTGAGTTTTCAATTGAAGCCTGCAATGTATGTCATCATTTATGACTAGTTTCACTGCATGACGTTCGATGGCATTGAAAAAATTCATGGGACTACCATTGCCTGTAATAAATCAAGATCTGAATATCTGTTGCCACAGTCTTTTTGTCAGCAATATCTTTTAAGGTTTTTTGTTTGAAAAATGTTTTCGTTTTCGTGAGGTCAATGAGCTAACCACAGAGCAAGGAAAACACGATTTGCTGCGGAGGAATAACCCCGCTTAGCTTAGCTTTATTTAATAGGTCAGTCTCGAACGGACTATCTGGAAAAGTGACGATATTCCTTACCTACTTTACCAGCAGTGGAACCGACTACATAAGAGCCAACGATGATGAAGGTTCGTTCATGTACAAATCGAACAAAAAGCATCGTCGAATTTCAAAGTGTACCACTATTGCTTCTGGAGACTTATTCAAAATTCCAATTACAATTGACATCAACTCAAGTAGAGAGTGATTGATTTGGCTTTAAAAACTCGGACAGCACGGCCACAACTTTGCTTTCCAGGAAGCACATACTTATGTGACCAGCACGCACGCGTACAGCGAAGAACTTTCAATATTCTACATCTCAAGCAGACACGTGAAGAATGACAAGAGTCGGCCCGGAGGGGAAGCATCCCACTATCGCGACAACTAACCGTTGCGAGACTTGATCGAAGATTCCCTGATCTTAAAACATACCATCAGAAGTACGGCTGACCTGAAAGAAATTGGTTGTGGCCACGGAAAATGCCGTAATTGACTTAACAACTGGAGAGTACCAATGACTTCCTATTTGTTAAAATCGTGCAGATAATAACAAAAACAAGCAGTCAATATATAATAAGCATTAATTCATTGAACGGTTTCCCATTTTTACAAAATGACTGCTACAATTGCGATTTTCCTCAGCTGAGGTACAACATAGTCAGCAAATCTTAAGAAGGATTAGTGAAGAGAGTTTCAAATCCAGAGGACGTCTTTATCCCAAGATGACTTTAGAATGTCTCACTGCATGTATAAGCACACAGCAAAAGTGAATGTCGTGGTCTCAAGAGCAACAACTCCTTACCTTTTATCCGAGGCATTGTCGCAAGACTGCACTCTCTGCAACATTACAATGTCTCTCTCCACTTCACTGAGTATTGCTCTTCAGCAATACTTACTTTGATGCCATTAAACGTTTCTTTGTACCAGTTTATGTTGCACTGTAGTGCTATCGTTTAATTGCCGACTGTATACAGAGGTATTGCAGCACTCAAAATTACTCAACATATGTATGCCTACTCATAGCAATCTCCCAGCTAAAATGAGTATTGTGGCACAGTGATTATTATGAGGTGCCTTATACGTTCTTCTGTCATATTTGCCGTTGCATTTGTGACATAAACAGTGCACCTAACTTCCTCTTACACCTTTCCTGTTCTTAAGTGCCACCCCAATGGGGACAATTGAGTCGTTTAAGGAATGTACATTGCGGTATCCAAGTTAGTTTCCCATCAGGCTATGCACCACATTACGTGAGGGATATAATTTAATAAATTGAAGTGTCGGGTTGGTCGAAAGAAAAAGTTCAAGTTGTTGAAGAAGTTTATAAGAAATAAAATGAATTGCTATCGAATGGTAGGGCAAGTGAAACTTAGAGCAGTTGCTTATATGAAAAGTGATGTGAAAAGTGTTTAAAAGTGATGATGTCATCAGCCCTTCCAATCCAAGCCAACGTATCAGCTCTGTTCCCCGACCGCGGTGTGGATTACGTAACAGCTCGAGATCAATTCTAACACACCTACACTGATATTTTTACGCCTATTGTATGCGAGTTGAAGCCAGTTAATAGGCAATCCAAAAAGAAATAAAAGAGTACCTCCAGCAAACGCTGAATCTTTTGCGTTCTCTCCTCTAATGAATCCACAAAAAATCTGGCACTTCTGTGACGGTTGAAAGAACACCAAAATTTGCTTGCCTCTTCACAGCCATGAAATTAATTATCTTCTCCAAAATAAAATTCCGAAACTTGTTTTATGATTTCTTCCAGTAAATGCGACAACGCAACTGAGCTGACAAGTGAACATTGCGACCTGGACTCAACAACAATACGTTAAGCAAAGAGAATGACTCAAGAAAGAGGAGCAGGCAATAGTCCAAGTAAACCGTAGCGGTGGCGTGAAAATGAACTCCACTGACGTGGCTCCAAACCGGTACGGGTGACATGCTCTGAATGATTTAGTTTTCTCTGCTTTCCATGAGAAACTCAAAAGCTCTGTTCAGCTCGTGATGCTGACTAACACAGCTTCTAGCTTCTGATAGATATCAACCTGTATTCATGTTACATTTCACCTTTACGTTGTTTAGCCGATTTCAATGTCATTTCTAGACGAATTCAAATGGCCTCTGCCGGGAGTTGTTTCAATGGAAGCATGACTGTACTCCCGACTGAACAGACTCGCAAGTGAACACACAAACAAATATAATAACACATCGAATGGGATGTAGAGAAATTAAACAAATTGTAGTCATAAAGATGAGACCGAGTTTCGCGTGTAGTTGATAAATGCCTCGTTCTTCTACCCCCCTTTACTTCACCGGAGCAGGCGGACCAGGGACACATCGAGAAACGTATGTGAATGAGATAAATAGTAAACTTCAACACAAACAGACTTTCTGAAAAATACGAAGAATTCCACACAACAGAAGCAGCACAGCACCACTAGCCGCCGCAGAGCAATACGCGATGATGTCATATTTTTTTCTCTCATGCCATTTACATTTAGGCCAAAGCAGGCACAGGCACTGCATTCCGCTGGGGAGTGTCGGTTAATATTTTAAGCACTTCTAGCCAGCGAATGCCGTCGAATTTGGCTTAACGCAGTCACCAAAATGTTTCACCGCTACGATTGATAACTTCAAACCGCACCCACAAGAGAACCAACAGAACAGAAAAAAAAATATATCCATCATCGTGCACTGGCTTATTGCGGCAAATAAAATATAAACACCAACACAGAGATGATAAAAATAATTTCACCGCATAGTTGAAAACAAAAACAAAAATACTGAATTGAATGTGTGCGTCGCTCTAACACTATGTTCGAGAAACAAGAAATGTCGCTACGCTACTTACTTCCACTTCTGTTGAACACTTTTTGAAAACTGGTGAAGTTCTCTCTTTGTCAGAGTCTTTTATAAAACTAAACGGAGAAAACTCACAAGTTCACTCAATTGTGACGGCATTAGTCTCTCACGAGCGTGAAAGCTTCCGAGCTTGCCGAGTGATTTTCTTTGCATTCGAATTGAGAGGGTTTCTGAGTTGATTAATTGACGAATTACGGAATCACCTGAAGTGATTTTAATTTCTCTTCTCTCGCAAGGATTTCATCGGAAATCATCGTAGACTGCATGTGAGACATGTGCTGTCAAGTAAGAACATCTTTCGATGATTAATCACGGAACCAAGACGTAATCGAGTACCAAACCTGCGGAAGTTTCTGGCGTGATCTCGGGTATCATTTGAATAATACGTGTGACGACAGTGAATATGATTCACCAATATTGATAGATACCAAGCTGGAATGTGTTTAATTTCAGAGTACTCGACACCGGTTATCGATCATGTTAATGAAGTTATTGAACGGGACATACTGATTCTTTCTAAACATTCTAAACATAAACTTCAGGTAGGGTGACTAGCATGGTTACTAAAACTACTAAACGCATGCGGGCGCATTGTGGTATCAATTTCCAGCCTTATACCCTTTTCGTTGACTTCACGGAAGGTCTCCCTGTTTTATAACAGTTGTCATAGTTAGAAGACTGTTTTGCCCTTTTTTTGATATCCACTATATTAAACATTGTCAATTCCTCGAGGTCGTTAAAAGAATAACTGCCTGGTATTTTTCTTCTTCCTTCGGTAAGGACGGGGCAAGTATCGAGGAAGTGTTGTACTATTTTCTCTTCTTCATCATTCCTGTAGCTTCTACAGAAGTCATTTTAGGGCGCTCGAAGTGTTCAGTTATTCAGTGTGCATTTGTTACGCCTACCAATTTACTAATGTGCTTCCTGTCTAACCCTAAGAGAACTTTAGTTCTGTTAAATAAGAATATAGGTATGCCACTGTGACAAATTTCTATTCTCTTATTCACTTAATGTGACATTTATGCTTATGGCGAGCGAACCGAAATCGCGTGATTTGGATGAATTTTCATAGGCCGGTCCCAACGAGTTCAAGTGATTTCAAATGTCATTAACTCTCAATTTACAAGTGGACGCCAAAAGAGCTGGCTGTTGACAGGAAAAATAATGAGGACACCAGAAAACAGAGAGGGAGAGATAAAATGCGAAAACGAACACCAAAATGACCAAAGTATAGAGAGTCCACGGCAGAGTTAATGGAGGGATAGAGATATCCATCTTCTACTTCTCTTGCCCCTTGATTTCATCTGACTGCGTTTTTTATAGGCTTTCTGTCCCATGTCTATGAATACGTGTGAGCTCTTGAGATCAGCTGGCGCACAGCTGATACCCCTCACCAACCTAGTAGAGGGGTGAATTAGAGTTCTTATTTGAAAATTCGCTCGTTAGTTGGACGTTATTTCAAATTTGGTGTTAAATTTGAACACAGTATATATACAGGGGTAAACGAACGAACAAAGCTTATATTCATGAAGTCGATTCCTTAAGCTCCCATTATCGGCAATCTGTCGCTATTTTTTTCCACGAATTGGCCGCCATTGCGTGGTGGATCCACGATTTGTGTAAAAGTATGTGTGAAATACAAGGGAACACCACTACATCCCCGAAGTGAGTAAGTGGCAAAAATGACCGAAGATGGATATCTCTCCGCGTCCATTATCTCTGGTTCATGGTGCAGTGTACTCTGTAGGCTTGTTCTCACTGACGGGTGAACTTGAGAGGGTTTCAAGCCTGATGCCTTTGAAATTTGATGAAATCTCGCAATTTCGTTAGGTGGGAACATAGTATATGTGACAGTACAGATATCTATTTCCGCACAACGAAGATTGGTGTCGTTAATGGCGTTTGTTAGTGGCAATCTTTTATTGCTTTCAGTGAGAGATAGGATGATGTTGATTTTAACAAGGGCAAGCCCGACCTCACTTGCTAATTCCAACAAACGTAGCCCAACACAAATCTCTCAGCCGTTGTCAATTTTTTTAAATTTCTTCATCTTCATCTTTGTTTAAAAACAGAATACATAAATTAAGTTACAAAATACAATAACAATTTGTATTGCTAGTTGGACAGCCGTCCACTTTATTGTACGATAAACAACAGATTCTAAAAATGATGGTTACAATTATTTATAGGCAAATCGGCATTTCAGCAGGTGCTGCGGGTACTATTGGAGTGGCGTGCTTCTAGGAAGATGATCTGCGGATTGGATAGAGTGCGTGAAATGGATTGGGTGCGTTCTTGGAATGTGAGCAGCGGACGCTGTTATTTGGTTCTGGGAATTGCTGCTGGGATCTGCTTGGAGTTCATCATTTGGTTTGTTTATGCTAGTGCTTGCAGAATGTTGACATTTGTGAAGTTAAGAATAAATTGATCGAAAGCATCTAGCGTAGTAGACGACGTACCAGATGTACATGGCACACAGCCAGTATATAATATCCTTGCAAAAACAATTCTGTATTTTTTCCAAAGAAGACCAGTTTTTTTTTCTGCAATCATGCGAAGCATCGAATAGGCGCAACAAACGTAGTGCCTGTGGGGTGTTAGAACCTTACACCTTAACCACAGATAATATACAGTGGCGCACAGCTTATTCGAGACACCCCTTATTTATAAATTCAAACTAGTATGGCTTCTAAACAAAACGAGTTATCAACAAAATAAAAAAAACAGAAAAGTTAATTGACTTAAACAAAATAGCTTTATTTATTAAATAAAAAACAAAATAAATTCTATAATTCAATGTCACAGCTTATTTAATAAATAAAGAATGACAAAATTTATATAATAAAAAGAGAATGACAAATATTTTCATTGATATTAATATTTGGTGTGGCCCCCCTTTTGCCCTATAACAGTTTTAAGCCGCTTAGGACATGATTCCACTAATTTCTTCGTCGTTGCACAAGGTATTCTTGCCCATTCTTCGATTAAGGCTGTCTTCAGATCGTTTTTATTCGAAATTCTACGTTTACGAATATTTGCGTCCAAAATGGACCAGAGATTTTCAATAACATTAAGATCTGGAGACTGTGCTGGCGGCTTCATAACGTGGGGACAATTATAAATAAGCCAAGTTTGAACAATTTCCGAAGTATGTTTCGGGTCATTGTCTTGGTGAAACCGGAAAGTGTCCTTTATTCCCAAATGTTCTGCACTTTGAAGCAAGTTGTCCTTAAGTACGTTGAGATAGACCATTTTATCCATTGTGCTTTCAATAAATTGTAACTTTCCGACTCCCGCTGCTGACATACAGGCCCAAACCATGACATTACCACCTCCATGCTTGACTGTTGGCTTTAAGTGTTTATCCTGCAACTCTGTATTTGGCTTACGCCATACATAAGATCGTCCATCGGATACAAAAATATTAAATTTGGACTCATCAGCAAATATGACTTGCTGCTAGGATCTTGAATCCTTCGTAATGTGCTCCTTTGCAAATTTAAAACGGCAATCCCGATTATTTCGTGCGACTCTTCCGTTTAAATCGTTATTTCTCAGAATACGTCGGATGGTTTCTACGGAACAAGACTTTCCTATCATATTCTCCATCTCACTAGCTAGTTTTGGTGCCGATAATTTGGGGTTTTGCTTCACTTTTTGCACAATATACCGTTCGTCCGAAGCACTAAAAATTTTATTTGGAGCATTTCTCCCTTTATTTTCCACACGATTTTGGAACAAAAAACGGCGGATTATACCCTTAACCGTGCCATCTGGTATATTAACAATTTCAGCAATTTTCCTACGAGAACACACTTTCTTCTTTCTTGTAGTCTTGTGGTGACTCAATTTGAGAATTGTGACCACAAAGAGAAAGACGCAACAAAGATCTACAAGGATAACGACAAGGACCGTTATCCTCAATTTCGTGCGATCGCAACTGTTCATTAAACACAGTGGGTCAAATAAGCTGTGACATTGAATTATAGAATTTATTTTGTTTTTGTTAATTTTGCATGTTATTTTGAGCTAACACTAATGAATGAAGCTATTTTGTTTAAGTTTAAATCTCAATTAGCCTTTCTGCTTTTTTTTATTTTGTTGATAACTTGTTTTGTTTAGAAGCCATACTAGTTTGAATTTATAAATAAGGGGTGTCTCGAATAAGCTGTGAGTCATTGTAGTTTACATAGATATCGCACGCCGAAGAACCCATTTTCAGTCGAATGGGATATACTACAACGTCCCAGTTCCAATCTTTTGTTCGAACTAAACCAGCCGAACCTAAATTGGTTCGTCGTCGCAGTATGATGTATGTGCATGCAACCCTTACTGCACAAGAACAAAAAATAAATGCAAAATCACACACAAACTAATCCTCTGGGTTTGAGGCTAATGTATGTATACTACGTATTCATTGTATTTTTTTCGCTACTCGTCGAATGGGATATGTTTATGAAAAATCACGGCGGATGGATTTATGGAGCATATTTCTGTCGTATTTTAAATCTCACTCTTTAAATCACACACACAACACCTTTTGCTGAGAGAATTTGAATTTTTTGTAATTTGCTTATAATTCTTTCGCCATGAACAGTGTTTTCACAATGAAGCAAGTGTAATTTTCATCAAACCAACTAGGACCTCTTAAATCTGTCTGTCTTATGCACTCCCGCTTCTCTAACTTTTTTCATGTGAGGACCAGAAATGAAGTATGATAGATATACCCAACTTCACAGCTGATCGACGAATTTCAGAGGCTTTTTGACAGTTATTCACGGCTATTCACGAAATAACGTAAATGTCGTTCTCTGATTGGTCAATTTGGTAAGAGAGGGGCAAGAGAGGTAGAACTTGTGCGTCTCTATCATACTTCATTTCTGATAGAAAACAAATTTTCTAAGACGTCTTGGTGAATCCTTTAACTTTAACTATAAAATTCATTTTTATTTAAAAAATCCATGATCCTTAAAACTAGACAAAAATGATTAAATCTATCTTACTATCTAAACAATTCATGTTCTTTAAAAACTATCCTACTGACCTTTCTAAAATAATTTAAACTTGCTTATCCATTTGCCTTTCGGCGCCTACACTACTATTTGTTTTTTTCAATCCATGTGGACAATCTTTATTATTTGTTCTTACTGGCCAAGAAAACTTGGAAAAAACTTGGCGCTGCAAACATTTTTTTTTTTTTAATTTTCTTAAAACTAAACTTAAACCTAAGCTAATATTAAACCCTAACCCTAATAAAACCTAAACTACCTTACTCTATGTCCGTGACATTGCGGACGTGTGTGCAGAGCGTGTACGGTGTTTATATGCTTGAAATATATAAGTTACGCGCCTTTGCTCCCCTTTTTTTTTTTTTGTATTTTTTATGTATATATTCTTTTGGTATTTTTATATTCTTTCTTTTTATTTATTTATTTTTTTTTTTTTGTCTGACTTAACCTAACTTAAACCTACGTAAGTGGGCTGTTGTCCAACAGAAAGACTATCACTGACATTAATGTCGCGCTGTCAAAGGCGGAGACTGGTTCTGGTGTAACCACCAAAAGAAGTGCCGCTCCTTTGCACTCTCTCTCCTATCTCGAGCGGGGATCGCTCTACTGAACCGGAGTTGATCCTCGTGTTCACGAGCGATATCCGATTCATAGAGGAGTCGCCTGTCAACTGTTCGGCGTACAGGGTGGAAGATTATAGGACATCCACTCATGTCCTGAATCAGATTTAACGAATCTAAATAGAGGCAAGCCTCATGTGGAATAAAGCCGGTGTCGCGTACCCTCTCATGATACATAAAGTTCGGATAATAAGCCCCGAAGATCAGACTGTTGGTAGACATCATACACATTGCAATGTGTCGTCGTGTTAATGAAATTATAAAATTGTCTACTCTTTTCACGTTAGCCCTGTTGTACAGGACCTCGTTGGGATAGTACTTCTTGTACTCGGACTCAGGTGTCCGATACAACCGGAGACAGGTCCTAAGACATTGTCCTCATCTTTTCCATCTGGGAAGGGCTCACACCGAACCAAAGGGGACAACCATACACCATGATCGGCCGTATAAGGGCCATGTAGCAGATCACTTTCACCCTGGCTGTAAAACAACACACTTGCCACAGCGAAGGCAAGCATTGGTCAGAGTTCTTTCTATATGTTTGTGAAAATACAGAAAATGATCTAACCAAATGCCGAGATATCTGACTACACTTTTCACGATTAATGGCTGGCCCTGAGGGTTAACAATGCCAAAACTCTTTCCAGTTCTTACGCGTATCACTTGAAGCCCTGTGCACCGGGGCGCGGAAAAGAATAGTTTCACATTTCAGGAAGTTGATAAGCAACTTCCATTCATAACAAAATTCAGTTCTTTAATTTGCATCCCCTTGCAACAGGGTGTTTATGACTACTACCTTCGGTGCTGATCTGTAAGCCACTAGGTCATCGGCTTACGAGATTAGGTACGGCATAGACCTTAACGGAAACCAACTTTGCAGCAGCATGCACTGTCGAATGCCCTGCCCTAAATCCAAACTGGTTGTCCGGCAGAATATTGTTGCCCTCTACCCATGTCTGCAGAGCTCCAATGACAATCTTTTTAAATGCCTTGCTGATGCAAGGAAGAAGACTTATCGACCGAAGATTAGACGGAATGCTTTTGTCTTTATCCCGTTTAGGGATTGGTGAATCCTCTTAGTAAGTAAGTAATCTGCCTCGGGAAATGACCCATTAGCTATATTATCGCTTAATACCCATTAAACGCCTGTTCTAATCCCTTTAAACAAAAGTTCATTGATGTGCTCGGGGAAATTTGTATTGCATTCAAATACTTCAAAATGTCTTTGATGCAATTGTAAGCAACAACAACAGTAACCCACTTTCACTCCACGTTTCAAAATGTTTTTGTCATATTGTGAACCACTATTCATAGATAATTCATTATGGTGGTAAACATTTGTGTTGCTTGAGCTAGCTCTGGGGTGTATTGCAAGCAGTTAAGCAGTAGCTGATGTCCTACTGAACACTTGCGTTGCTAAACTTACTTTCGTTTTTTCAAAGGCAGTTGGAGCTAAGTGAGCGACAGTGAATGTAAACAAGTCTTAGCTCTTCACTTTCTTCTCTTTCTAAATTGTAGATTTCTTCGAAAACTTCGAGAGAAATTTTGCCCTCTAGTTTCCAAATCTGATTTTAGTAACAAATTTCTTAAATATTATTTTAATTATTAGTTGAGGAAAATCGTAAAAACAATACATTTTCGGCTGCTGTAAATTGTAAGCGGATTGTGCTCAGACACATTTAATAACCTATAAAGCAGAAATGAAGTATGATAGAGATGCCCAACTTCTACCTCTTCCAACTTCTACCCATTTAAAATGTTCAACCATTTTTTATACTGTTTTCTAAAGCCAAATTGACCAATAAGAGAACAGCATTTACGTTATATCGTGAATAACTGTCAAAAATTCATGAATAACCGTCAATATTTTCATGATTATCCGTCAAATTCGTCGATGGACTAGGGGTCAATCAGCTGTGAAGTTGGGTATCTCTATCGTACTTCATTTTTACTATAAAGTTTACGACTGGTAGAGCCTTGGTCACAAACAATAGCGCGAACTTTTAGGCCCAGTTCTTGGCAAATTTTTACATTGGTCTATATTATTTCTTTCAGGTTTTCAGCTTTTGCTCCACGTTCAGAAACAAAAAATAATTGAGGACGCACACATATTTAGTTGGAATACAAAGGCTTCCTTTCTGATTCCAGATCTTCGCATCCATCAACAACATCGTTCGTACGTCAAGTCTGGACGAACTCGAATATCGTCGAAGATCAAATCCACGTTTTGTTCACGCCGGCTTATTGTATCTATTTTCGATTTTAAATAATTTTGAGCATTATTTATGAATCCTGGCTGTAATCCCTGAATAGGAGCCCAACGACTTAAAGTGGATATGTGTGGAAGTCGAAAGCCTAGCCCTCCACGGAGAAATTTGTAGGCGCTCTGTAAGATATTTTGAGAAAGTTATTTCCCCTCTCTATTGCATTTTTCTGATTTACGTAGTCCCATTAGTTGATGGATGCATGAGAACTGGTTCATCCTTGCGTTTGTAATCTTTTATATTCGTTGGTGTTGACAAGCGACGTATATTTTCGCTATCAAATTAAATTATGCTTAAAAACCGATTGCAGTTCGTCTGTGATTAATATAGAATGTAGAACAATGAAGTGGGAGGGATGGATGGGAAAATAGATTCTCACTCAAACTACGAGTGAAATTCAGACCGGCTGGGCCGTGCCTCGGTAAATACAATTATTTGTACAACACAACGACAACCGGCAACCCGAACCTAATCACGTGTGAAAGCTATTTACGGACAACGCAGAGCAACAATTTGCCTTCAACCCTTAACAACTATTTCAAGGGCATATGTATGTACTGTCCAATGGCATTAAACTACGAACAAAACATAAGCTAGATTGTGGAAGTGTGTATACTTGTACACTCATATGAACACAACAGAGAATGCACTCACATGAGATTAGAATCACGATCTGTCAACGTTGATTCACATCCAAACAATAACAGAGTAATGCTGTGATACCTTGATAATTGTATTACTAATCAGGTTTCCTGATGAAAACATTTTAAATATTTACGTGAGTCATATCGCGCAGTCCGTCCACTTCCAATTAACGACGTCATTGTGAAGCTCTCTCTCACCGCTACGATGATTCGCATTCGTCTACAAGAGTACAACTACGGCACGAGATCACTTGAGTTAATTGGAATCGATGATGTGGTCATGATTATTTTGAGATATTCTATCTGCGATAACAGTCTGGGGGTAGTTTGGCGGCAATCCGACATGTGCCCGGGTAGCTCAGTCGGTAGAGCGTTGGACTTTTAATCCAACGGTCCAGGGTTCAAGTCCCTGCTCGGGCGGCCATCACTTTTTTTTCATCATTCTGCTTAAGCTTGAAAAAACTTATCCTTTGCAACCTGTGCTATAGGGACTTGGGGAAATAGACTACAATGGACTTACGTCATGTGCACTTCTGACCCTGCACCCAGTTTCATACTCAAGCTGGGTATTTTCATTTCCACTGTGTTGGCCAAAACCAGAGATGAGTTCCAATTGATTTCATCTGACAGCGTTTTTTAGACGATACGTGGTGGAGCCTGGAACTTTTTTAAGAGTATGTGTAAAATGCAAGGAAATTCTGCTTCACTTTAAAAATTGCCACTAGATACCTTTTTTTGAATTTCATTGCTTCCATAAGTCAGAATTTAAAAACGTTAGTTTTGTATTACTCTGCACATGCAGAGTCGACTCGGCTTATTTGCAAAAAATGCAGAAAATTTGTTGCAACTAAGCAGAGTTTTTTTTATAAACGATGTCTGGATATATACAACTTTGTTGCACCGTGACAAATTTCTTGTTACATAAACCGAACGTTTCGTTCAAGCGGTGTGCATATAAGCGGAGTCGACTGTATATTGCAGAACACAAACATTGATTTACTGCATTGAAAAATACACAAAAAAACAGGGCCTGTGATAATTCATTGGTTGGCCAAAACTGAAGTCATTTTACTCTAGTTCGAGGTGGAAGTTGCTTCCAAGGACTATAAACTAAACCCGGAATAATTCTAGACAAGAAACTCAACGGGAAATTAAATATTAATGAAAGAGCCAAGAAAGCGCTCTATCTTGGACAAAATACTAAATCTACTGTCACTGGCCCTCTACATGCAAATGTCTGGCTGGCTTCGAAGTTTCACTGGACATGCAAGCATACTGGCCCAGCAACTATCAAATTGACCAAGCAACTATCCTCCTTCTGCACCACAAACAATTCAACCATCCAGGTGTGGATCCAGGATGGATCGAAGATGGAAAAAGTAGAGGCGAATTTATAAACATGCACTGCTCCGTCAGGATTCCTGACTATGGGAGTTCATTTTCAAGCGAAGGCCTTGGCGGTGTATTCTGACTGTCAAGCGGCCATTAAAACAATTTCGGCGACAGATATCAAGTTTAATCTGGTCGTATGTCGCCGCTAAGAGCTTAAAATTCTCAGCACGCAACACTTGCTTGCATTATTTTGGGTCCCAGGTCATAGGGACATAACCGAACCGTTAATGAAATAGCAGACGAACTTGCCAGGAAAGGGCATTTCTAATAAAAAAGGTGGATAACACAATCATAAAGAAAGCGAATAAAATATGGACCTCTTTAACAAACCCGCTCAAGTTGAATAGTGCAATAATCGACAAACTCCTTCAATGTTCTCCACTGTCACTTCCAAAAGTTATTTCTATCGATGATAGTTGAGAAAATGAAAATGGGTCTAACCAAACAGGCTGCGGCGACCTTGAAGAAAAAGAGTAACCTCCTCAGTACCTCTGTCATTGTCCTAGTTTTTCTGCCGTAGAGTACTAGGAGTACATATCTTCCAGGACCTTTAGGATCTAACAAATAGCTATTTTAACAAACGTTGCTCCTCCCCATGAATTCACCCGCAATGCCCGTCTCGCCAGCAATGCTATCAGTTTACCCTTAAACCTACTTTCGGACACACAGTAAAATTTTAGAGACTCGTCCTTCAGCCACACCATACGAATATGGAATGATCTTCCCAGCCTCATATTTCCCAAAGACTTTAATCCGCATGAATTTTAATACAAATGTGCACAGGTACACTGGACTTCCCACGATAGAAGAACGAATAGAATCCACTAAAGCCAAACTTTACATAAAGCTCCTACAAGTCCATTATTGGCAGGGATTTTGCTTTAGCAAGGAACCTAAAACACTGAAAAAGAGTTCAGTCATCAATAGCAAGTGCTCTCATAATTGCAAAAAAATCTGGATCTCCCGCAGAAAATGCTCATTCAACGAAGCCCAACAGTCCCACCATGGGCTACTAAGCCAGTCACTTATCCTGGACCTAACCCGTCACAACAAGAACAGTACACCAAAAGAGACTTACCTTGCTTCGATTCTCCGCATTTCCACATCGTCTTCTCCGCAAAATGGTACTTTAATTCTTGGAGGTTTACTACCAACATACGCTTCCGTGTTCACAACAGAAGCCCTAGCAATCTACAAAGCTTTATGGATAACTGCTAAACAGTGTGGAAGATATGTGATGTGCTCGGACAGTTTGTCCACTATCAACGCGGTAAAAAAATCCCAAACAGAACACAGCCATCATCTCGGATATCCGCAACTTCATTGCTAAGGCTCCAAAAAAAAAAATAAAAATGTGGGTCCTAAGCCACGTCGGTATAAAAGGAAACGAACTTGCGGACCAAGAAGCTGGGCTCGCGCACCAAACCCCAATGTACCAATTTGAAGCTACCACTAAATCAGATGCACTACGCTTCCTAAAGTCCTCAATCAACTCCAAATTATTATCGGACTGGCAACACTAAAACCAACCCTCTACAACCCAGACCGCAGCAGTCCAACATATCCTAACACAACCTCAAAACTCGCCAACACTATTTTCACGAGACTACGGCTGGGGCACACAGCCTATACACATCAGCATTTACTTAAAGGCACCTCTCCACCTATATGCAACACTTGCAACAGATTGTTCGACATCAACCACATACTGTGTCCACGGCAACACGAAGTAAAGAATAATAGTTCCCGTTTTCGATCGCAACACTAGTATTTTAAATATAAAGCTATACACTCATGAACAATTGAATAAAACTCAGGCTCGCTACCTGTTGATCAAATAAACTACTAAAAAAGCAAAATAGTAGTAAGTGCAGAACTAACCCTTTTAGGGACACACTTAGACAGGAAGGACATTCAGGGACGCATTTATTACGCTTTTGAATTTCAAAATTTGCTGGACCACTCTAATTGAATCTTCGCTACTAAATGAGATCTGCGTCGATTATGAGCAATAATAAAATGCATGCTCTTTTAATGAAGGCTGCTTTCGCACACGCTAAATTTGTAGCAGACATTTCAATGGTTTAGGCACGGGATATGTTCCAAAATTAATCAATCACACACACACACCCAATAAAGCAATCTTGCTTAAAAAGTCTCCCGTGTAAAAACAACTAAGGCCCGAGCACACGAGACATGCTGTCCTCAAGATGGAAAAGTCGCAGACAAATTTAGCGTGTGTGAAAGCAGCTTAATTAAACAGTCGCCGATCGTTCTTTCTTCGTCATGCAATAGCCTCTAGAGTTCAAAGAAGCAGTGAATTCAGCACGGGTGATAGTGAGACTGTTTTAAGGGAATAAAGGAAGACGAAGTCGATGATCATTTTGAAGCAGCTTTTTAACAATAAGATCAATTGTAGTCGCTACAACCAGGAAAGGATACGTATCCATGTTAGCGTCTCGGAATGTCATGAATTCCAAGATGCTGGTGAACTATGATTGATTAACGGAAGGTTTTCAGAAGTATTACCATGTTTCTCTTGTCCAACTACGTCTTAAGTCACCGAGGAGAATCTTTATGACGAAGTAAAGACTGTTAGTAGGCTTTATCAAAGAGCTCGTAGAAGCTTAGACCTTGACATAATTCACTTACTTCATTGTTTGTAAGTTCGCGCCATACATCCGACCATAGTTTCAAAATAAACCAGGGAAGTGGTCCTTCCATTGAACAGATTAATTAACATTTTGAATAGGCACCATGAATGTCTTCGTTGGACCAGATCCACGGACTGTAGCACCAGAGAAAGAAGAAGTATTCCTTTAATTTTATTTTACTTATCCAACGCTTAACTACAATACATTCTTTGGCTCCAGTCAGCTCTGTTTTCATTCAAATCCTCTGATGCCGCTCTCTTTGATCTGCAAACAAATGATTTATTGTTTTAAGTGAAAACACTCGTTCTCAATTCATAACTCACCCTAAAAGGAATTCCAATTTTGTCAGAGTAAAAGCACTTAGCCAAGAATGCCACGTGATGTCCATCCTCATGTCGGCTGAGTATAATACGCTGTCCAACCTTATGAGCCAAGCTTTCGCCCAATGCTGGACACACGATTGCCTCTTCATTGTTGATCCTCGTTGTGAGTTCATTTGTGATCACTACCTGTTAAGCGGTTGCGTTAAACTTTCTATAGCTGTTTCAAAGTACCCTCTGTCTTACAGCTAATTCATATTGGTCAGCCAGCTCTTGTAGATCAGTGAGGAGTTCAAATATCATCCTTGTCCTGTCTGCGCTGTTATCAACAGTACGGAATAGAAACGAAAATGAATCGATGACTATTAGCTTAACCTAGAATTTTATGGAAATTAGTGGAAGCAAAGCGGTTGTACTGCTACTCACGTCTGTTTCATCAGCCACAATGCCCTTGACTATCTCCAAAGTGGCTAAGAGTTGCACGTAATCCGAGCAGTAAATGTAGGAAATATTGCTCATTACACTCTCGCTGCTAAAACCCAAAGGAACCTTCTGATTTTTGTAGAATTTTTTGTACGTTTGTTTGTATCTATCTGCGCAGTGTTTTGACATATCTGAAAGAACCGATGTACTATTGGTTAAAATATTTCGAAAACAAGGAAAAAAATGAGGCCGCCCGAGCAGGGACTTGAACCCTGGACCGTTGGATTAAAAGTCCAACGCTCTACCGACTGAGCTACCCGGGCACATATCAAAATGGGTTCCTAATCTGAAATATGAGAGGAGTAATGAAAACAACTATTATAGCACCTCTCAAACGATGCGGATTAAATCCCTGGTTAGTATCAACAAACAATGCTCTTCCACCGATTCCTCCCACTTCTTGAGGAAACTGGACATTTATACACAACTGAAGGCTGAAAATATTTATCGTTCAATGTTAACAGCCGCAGTCACGGAAGATTGAATGTATTTCTTACCACATTTGAGTTTTTCCTGTGCCGGGTGCTCCGCAAAATTCAGTGATTATTTTCGGAGGAACACCTCCACCCAAGCATTTGTCTAGAGTTTTGCACAGTGTTATGATTGGGCGGTAGTTTGTCTCTTCAGACCAACAATCCAAAGCCGATTTTTGAAACATTTTAAATGTGTTTACCTCGGACATTGTTACTGGGTTTTGACGGAATGTTTGAATGCAATTGTGAAGTTTTCTATTCAATTGCATTCAATTGACAGATCAGCTGGTGCTACTGGTTTGGACCTCTACTAAATTTGCGTGTACAGTATTGACAAAAGGTAAACAAATGAATGTACATGGTAAAATCATCATTTGATGGCTGGTGGAAATTATTAAAGGCACTATAAGCACATAAGTGTTGACATTTCTCAAGCAAGTAACTTTATAGAGCACGATAACAAGAATACAAAAATGTAAAGTCAAGATGGAGCAGTGTTTTTCCGGTAAATAAGTGCATAAAGCGTGAGGCAACACCGGATGATATTGAAGAGAAGTTTCAACCAGGTATGGCATATTTCTTACGTCTTTCTTATGTCATTGTGGTCGTCAATGTAGTCAATGTATATAATAAATGAAACAACTCGGGCGCGTGGTTTATTCGAATGACTACGCGTAATTAATCGAGTAGACTACCTCATGTGGTCTACTCTGTCATCTCTGCTCGCAAGTCTAGACTTGGCGTTTTGTAGGTTGCTATTGTTGATTCTTCAAAAATTAGCAGTTGTGTTAAGTTTTATTATTTTAAAGTTCTTTGAACGATAGAACTTATTTTTCGTGGTACAGGCTTGAATTTCTCACTAACGTTTTCTCAAAGATAATTCCTAGCACATGAAAGGGCAAAGGAAACGATCATTCCGCAATGATGTCGATTTTTTAGCGATTTAAAAATTTATTTGAACAGAATTATTTTGTTTACAATTGTGTTTACAACTTGCTCAACAATAGGGGCCCAACTGATGTACTTTGTTTAATTTAATGTTTATTATTATTGTCGGTTTATTGTTAATTTTTTAGTTCCTACAATGGCTGGTGCTCACATCGGGTTGTTCAAGTCCGTGTGACCATGGTGGTCCTTTTCGGATATGGTAGTGATGTGTTAGCCGACTGTCAAGACTAGCGCAGCTTTACTGAATTGATAAAATGATAAGAAATGGTAACATAGTAGCTAACATGTTTATATTAAATCGTACGAAATTTAAAACCATTCAGTTCATTATAATTTCGTAAAAAAGTAAACAAATATGTTTACAATACATACCACAATCCCCAACTTTCTCTACCACATTCCATATACTTCTGCCTACAAGATCAGATTGGGATAGAATGGAGCGTGTACACAGATCACTTGCGGAGTCGAAGAGAGTATCAAATTTGATACTCTGGACATCTCAGCAGGCTCCTGACTTACGCCAGTATCTTCCAAGTGGAAATCCTGGCCATTGGGGAGGCCAGTTGTTATATTCCATCTAAATACAGGGACAACGGAAAATATAAACACTTTCGTCGATAGTCAAGCTGTCATGCTTCTTCCACCATAACCTCAAAACTGTTTCAGAAACGACGCAATGGGCTTGCTGCTGTAGCGGAAATACTCAACGTTATCCTAATCTGGGTTCCAGGGGACAGTAACATGTAATGAGTAATGAGAAAGCCGACGAGCTGACTCCCCAACAGGATTTGTCTTCTCCAGGATTGGCCTAAGTGTGAGAATTTGCTCTATAGTTGATTTGACTGGAATTAGTGCTGTGAAAAACTACTTTAGACGTTTCCACAGTCCGCTGGAATTGCACATGACGCTGAACAGGGATAGGCATCTTTTTGTGGAAGAGGCATAGATGGACTACTTCAATAATTTGTCAAATATCCGGAAAGACACATGTCTTTCTGCAGCTTATAATTACTTCTAAATAAACCCCGTAAAAGTATGGTGGAATGGCTAATGGGAATCCACGCAGTCAGTCTTTCACTTCCGCGGCAATACGAGGGCTGTTCGTTCAGACGGTAATGTGGAATACGTTAAGATTGCACAGAGGATTTTTTCTGACATTTTTTTTCTGAATTACTTACTTAAGGTGGCGCTACAGTCGGGGGTGAACCTGGGCCTCAACCAACAAGCTTCGATCTCTAGTTCGTCCTTTAGCTAGCTGCCTTCAGTGTCGCACGCATAGTTGGTTGACTTGCGTGCGTCACCTGAGTCGAGGCATTCCTCTACTGCGCCGTCCCCCAGGTTCGAAGACTTTCCGGGCCGGAGAATTGGTTTACATGGCCTACCCTTCTCAATCATTGGATCTTCACTCAATGTCGTAAAACAGATCATACGGGAACGATAATCACCCGAAGAATTTTCCTCTCAAATCAACCAAGACCAACTTCGCCGCTTTTGATAAAGTCAATGCCTCTACTCCATATAACTGGGACGATCGTAGTCTTACTTTTTTTTTTATCAATTGCTTTGTTAGCCCAAAGAAGCAGCGATTGGCAAGAGTTAATCTTCGTTTGACTCAGCGTGGTGTCGTTGTCTGTTTTTGTTTGTCTTTGATTCACTGAAAGTTATATCTGTCTGATGAGACATCTGTTAGGAGTCCGTTCTCATATACTTAGTCTTGCCTTCATTTACCCGTCGCAAACTCACAAAAGGGCGATTGACATCACGCTGCGTTCTTCCGAAAATGTAAATTTTATCGGCAAATGCGACTAGTTGCACGGACTTCTGAAAGATTGTTCCTATGCTGTTGTCACGAGAGTTTTGAGCAATTTTCTTTCTGAATAGACAAAAAATCAAATGGATTTGTAAACAATTAGCGTTTACAGTGATCCACAGCACTTGAGACTGACAGAGAGGTTTGACCAAAATGAAAAAATGTAAGTTTCGTCTTTTAACAAAGCAATGCTTTGGCCAGAAATAAAGTTTTGTAGGGATAGCCAACTTCTCCCTCTCTCTCTTTCCCCTTGCAATTTTTGACAACTGCTTTTTATATCGATTTCTCAAATCAAATTGACAAATCAGATAACGGCATACCCATTCAGCCATATTCTGAATCTCGTCCGAGCAGCATTTCACCCGAAATAATTCCCTTTTTTCTGTTTGCCTGTTGTGAATTTCCGGTGAAAAAATTCCCTTAATAGTAATTCCGGGCGAAAATAAATTGTTAATAGGCTCGTTTGCCTGCTATAAGACCAAGCACATAAACTTGGTGTATGTTATGATAATGGTGAAGCAAGCACTTGAACTTGTTCACTTGTCGGAGTCTGATCGCTGGAAATTGAATACGTTGGCTTAGTATAAGTATGAATACTACGCTTTGTTTATTGCTTTCCATTTCTTTTATACAATAAATTTGACATAATTATGAAATGCCTAAATATGTCCCACTTAACGTACGTCGCACTTGCAGTGTCGATATAACTGCTGACATGAGCGTAACTGTATGCACAGGTGTATGTTTGATAGACTTGGAGAATGCGTTCGATGCCGTTTGGTTGGAGGCGCTCTTCCTCAAGTTGGTCAGACTGGGCATAAGTAAATCACTTCTATATATGATCTATGGCATGATCTACCCGTTAGGTAGAAAGTTTGTAATGAAATGTTGCGGCATGACTTCTACAACGGTTTTTGATATAAAAAATGGTTTGCAACAAGAGCTGCTGGCTCTCCGATCTTTTTCGCGATATTCACTGCGGATCTATATAGGGCTTCACGGGACACATGCCTAAATTGGCGTGAGTTCGGCATAGTTGACCAGCAGGGACGACCACTAAATGTGAAAAGTGTAGTTAGACATCTCAGCATATGGTTGGACCAGTACCTGTATTTTGACAAACATATAGATATTGCTCTGTCCAAAGTCAGAAAAGCCTTTCATAACAGCCATCTTCATACCAGGGTGAAGGTAATCTGATAAATGGCCCTCATCCGGCCTATAAGGGTTTGTGGTTGTTCCCTGTGGTTCAATGTGAGTCCTTCCCAAACGAACAACGCTTGCAAATTATTGAATTTTATTATCAAAATGCGTGCTCTGTTAAGAAAGTTCAGCGACGAAGCTCATTTTTGGCTCAATGGGTACATAAATAAGCAGAATTGCCGATTTTGGAGTGAATATCAGCCAGAAGCATTGCAAGAGCTACCAATGCATTCAAAAAAAGTCACAGTTTGGTGCGGTTTATGGGCTGGTGGCATCATTGGACCGTACTTCTTCAAAGATGATGCGAATCGTAACGTACAACTTTTTTTTGCCCAAAATGCAAGAGCTTGACTTGCATGCCATGTGGTTTCAACAAGACGATGCCACATGCCACACAGCACGCGCACCAAGGGACTTATTGAGAGGCGAGTTCGTTGAATATTTTATTTAAGATAATATAAAGATTCATGCATTTTTCTGAATTTTATGTGTTTTTTTTTGAAAAACTTTCCTATAGCTTTTAAAAAATCACCCTTTACAAGAAGTATTACTGCAAGGAGGTCTTGTATAAGGAGGCAAATGTGAATAGAGTAGTTAATTTTATTATTAAGCTGAAAAGAAGGCACTTTGCACGAGCTATGACTTCTTCGAACAGTCTAATCTTCGGGGCTTACTACCCCAATGATATGTATCACGGGAGGGTGCGACGGAATGATCTAGTCCCGCCTGAGGCATTCCTCTACTTCGATAAAACTGGTCTGATACAGGATGTGGGCGGATGACTGCATCAAAACCAGCCTCCAACATCGTCAGCCCTTCAATAGCCTTCTGACGATTAGTGTAGCTGTTTTTTCTTAATTGTTTAATACCTTCCGTATTTGTGAACTAACAGCGAATTTTCATAAGTTTAAGGTAGGTTAAGTAGAAAATTAAACAAAAAAAAAAAAAAAAAAACCAACAAAAAATAGGTTCATCAGGATCTGTGCACTACACATCTTAGGCATATGCATAAACACACGCCCTGACGCACGCGTCCGTAAGTTTTATAAGGGTTTAGAAAGGCTTATTCTAGGTTAGGTAGATTTAAGATTATAAACAGTCCTTGAAGAGCCAAGTTTTCTTGGCAAAATGAAATACACATTAAATACGTCTTCAGACAGAATAAAACAAAAAAAAAACGATAGTATAGGCCGAAAGGCAATTAGAGTAGTAGACTAGGTTAGCTTAGATTAACCGCATAGGGTCAGTAAATTAGTTATAAGTTCAAATGAATTGTTAGAGTTAAGCTACAACTAAACATTTTGCCTAGGATTAAGTTAGACATAAGAGTAGAGCAAAAGAAAAATGAATTTAAAAAAAAAAAATATTAGCATAACCCGGTATAAGCATATGTAGGCACGCGATGTATTGGTTGATGTGTCGTTGTTTTGGTTGTGACCCAGTTCTGTCGTATGGCGTCAACATAAATATCAAACCAAGCTATTTGCTTTTTGGTGGCGAACTTTTGTCATGAATCTATGATAAACACAAAACAAAATAAAAACCCAAAGATTAAATTGCACCCAAATAGCCAGCGGGTAATTTCGAGGCCATAAAAGGTCATGTATATCAGACGGCCGTAATCTGCACCCATCTCAACACCAATGCCGCAAAAAAAAAACCCTAGTTCCACGACCGACCGGAAGCGCTTGTTAAACATAAGGACGACCAAGCAGAAAGGAATCGTGGAAGGCTTCGAGATGCGTAGCATCCACGAAACCAATTATTTGCTGAACTTATAAACCAAGTCTATTGTGGACTTATGGCCTGTGGGCTTATGACCTTGCACCGGACATTTCGTGTTTGTACTTGGTGATTGTAAAATCGTGTGTTTTTCAACACATGCGAATTTTGTGATTGTGCGCTTGGGTATTACGTAGGTCTCCCTATTAACACACTTCACTTGCAAGTAAGACATTCATGCTACATTTTCTCCTTCTATTGGCATACTTATTGCCATAATACAGCCTATAACACCGCCACTTTTTCGTTATTCGACCGACGCTGGTTAAGATATCCATTGTGGACAAAACTTCGGTAAGTATCACACTAACAGAATACGGTGCCAGAACAACAATGTTGTGATTCTTTGCTACTCCCTTCAGGTATCCACACTACAGGTGCACTTAGCTAAACACCCAGAAATCTTATTCAATCTCCTTCCCATGGACAACTAAGGGCTACCAGGAAGGAGAAGCTTATTGTCATGCATGCAGCAATACAACTGAGCAATGGGGAAAATCCATTTATATTGGTTTTTCCCCATTGCTAGGCACCTTGAGCTACTCCAGACCACGAAGATTCCTACACATTCGGATTATGTGACACCCTTAAAGGACTTCGAAATTAGGCAAAAAACAGTAATCCCCACGAGGATAGAGTGGAAGGAGATGTGTGCCACACTTCTGTCACGAAAATTTGCACTGACGGTTACAAGGCGGAGGAAGGCACAGGCTCCGGTGTATACGCCAGCTCGACTGAGCTTCCAATAGCCATGCGGGTCCCGAAACACTGTAGTGCATTCCAGGCAGAAGTAGCAGATATTCAAGAGGCAGCCCTTAGGCTATCAATGACCCCGATACATGGAAGATCTATTGTTATCTACATAGATAGTCAGGCGGCCATAACGGACAGTGGACAGATGTAACTTTACCCTGTGCTGGGTCCCTGGGCACAAGTGTATTCCGGGCAACAAAAGAACTAATGTATTAGCAAGAAGGGGGGCGAGTCTACCACTGGCACAAAATCAGGAGACACCTCAGCCCCAATGAAAGCTTTAAAAAACAATGCTAATGAAAGACGCCAAACAAAACAAATCATAGATGGGCGGAATTGAACACAAGTACTTGTTAATCGTGTCAATTGTTTTCTATCAAAACATAAAATACTACACCCGAATCAGTAAGGCTTCCAAAAGGACAAGAGCACCCAATCACTGCTGGGGGAGTTTACAAATGTCGTCAATGCAGGCCTTAATAAGAATCATCGACTTTATCGACTTCAGCAAAGCGTTCAATACTTTGACACAAGAAAAGCTCGTAGAAAGTGTCAGCAAAAGGGGTTCAGAGGAGTCCTGGCAAACTTGCTCAAAAGTTATCTGACTGACAGAACTATCCAAGTCAAGGTAGCTTATACATTGAGTACTGAAAAGGAAGTCAAATGCGGTTTGCCACAAGGCTGAAAATTGAGCCCCATTATATTCATCCTTTTCACGAACGAGCTACTGAAGTTATTGAAAAAATCGACTGCATACACATAGTATGCCGACAACATAGCAATCGTGGTGAAACACCAAAACTTGCATTCAGCTGTTCAGATAATGCAGGACGAATTCAACTCGGTATCCGAATGGTGCCATGATAATGGCCTAGTCATAAATGCTACGAAAACAATGGCGATGCACATTCGCACTCCATCAACACCTGCAGAATTCTTCGAAATTTTTCATCGAATTGACCGCTGTCCGCAATCAACCAACAGCAAAGAAATCTAAGCATCAAATACCTAGGAATTACCATCGACGAGAACTTTCTTTGGCGTGAGCACATCAACGTCCTGCGCCTGCAACTTAAGAGCACCGTCTTCGCAATGACATATCTCAATCGTTACACAAACGTAGAAGTGCTTAAGCCGGTGTATTACTCACTAGCCGAATCGCGCATAAGATACGGCATTCTGGCCCGGGGGAAACGCAGCAAAATCACACCTGGATAAGATATCAAGCACACCACATCGTCTTCTAAAAATTGTTAGACACTTTGACTCAACTTTTCAACTTCTAGATGTCAAAGCAATCTTCCAGATGACAACAATGTTGCAGTAAATGATGGACCCACGGTTCCAGCAACCACTAAGTCACACGCTTAATAAGGGAGAACGTGCCCAGGGGATCCTTGATGTTCCGAGAGACTTATATGGAGACCGAGAACTACGTTGCACCGTCCCCAAATTTACGAATTTGCTGCCACAGTGTCTTAAAGTAATTCCGAATTTCAAAAAAAGATTTTTAATGGAAATTCATTCAATATCATAAATTTTTTGGCTCATAAATATTAATCTCAATGAAATAATCTTCACATTTAAAAAAGCAGCTGGAGCAATGTTAACTTAAAGAAAATACCTTAACCTAACTTAAAATAATACAAAGTAACTTCAAAATTTGTAACAATCAATTTACAACCACCTGCAGATTAGCATTTGTCTTTGGAGGTAAACTATTGTAAACTACTAAGGAAATTAAAAAGAAAAGGCGGGGTAAGCTCGCAGCGCGTGTGTTGCTTCTTCATGACAACGCTCCTGTTCACACGGCGCGAGTTTCCAAGGCTGCTGCGCGAGATTGTGTTTCGAAGAAATCCAACACCCACCCTATAGTCCAGACCTTGCCCGTAGTGATTATTTCCTGTTTCCGGATTTGGAAAAATGTCTTCGTGGAAAAAGATTTTCGTATGATGAAGAACTCAAGTCGGCAATAAATGGGTATTTTGGAGAGAAAGAGGAAAGAGGAAATTTATTTTTTTTGAGGGTTTAAAAAAGCTTATCTCAATATGTAACAAATGCATTGATGTTACGGAAAATAAAAATAATTTAAATTGAATTTGCCTATTTTTGAATTTGCCCGTGGAGCTCCTCTATTGACCGCTTTACAAATTGTTGATTCACCACGCTTGGAACAGATTGCTCTGCTCTAATACCGACAAGCGAATGAAGGGCTGTTTCTACAGATTTCCCCTTGTTCTAGGCATGCTGAGAGATCAACATTTTATTCATGAAATGACTTGTAAGCATTAATTTAGCCAAGCACAAGTCTCACCTCTCAACAAGCTCCTCGAAAAACCCACCCTTTTGTAGAATAGTTTGAAAGGGACTGGTATACTTTTTGCCTATTTAACAATCAGTTCAGAAGACTTTGAGCGCCCTACAATGACGGGCAGAGAAGTTGCAGAGATGAGGAGGAAACTGTGTTACACTACCTCGGAACCTGTCCGGCCCTTGCAGATATAAGAAAAATTACATTTGGACATTGAGGACATAGCAAGCATACGCATAAAAGACATCCTTAAATTTCTAAAAACCACCAACTGGTTATAAGTATCACTTTTTTAAATTGGTCAACGAAGTGTCGACGAAGAAGCCACTGTAAGTCACAGCACAATGGACCTTAAAGGTCTAACACCAAAGGATTAGAATCATCTCTTAAATGTCTTCCAATCACTTGGTTAGTTTCTTTTCCTCAGATAAAGTCCCCATGGCTATGCTGTGCATTTGAACTTGAGTTCAAGTTTATGAAAACTGTTTACTTACTAACCACTTGTCAAAATGACTATTGCTCGAAATATCACAGCTGATTCGAAGTTGAATTTTGTTAGGGCGAAATTCATAATAACCTCTTCGTAGTTCGAAAGAACAAGTATTTCGGGCGAACAAAAAAATGTCTGTTAAAAAGCTGTCCGGCGAGATTCATAATAAGGCTGATTATTTCGTGAATGCCCGTCAACAATTCAGAAGAAGAAGACTTGAAGCTGTGAAGTTGGACATCTCTGAAGTACTTCACTTGTGCTTTTGGCGTAACCAAATCATTAAGGAGAAAGACGATCGACTTAGAAAATACTAAGGAGACTCTCTATGGAAATGTGCAAAATTCAAGACATTGAGTTGGACTATTGTCGAATCAAGGCTTGTGAGATAGCTAGGATTTTAACAATTTAATGTCATGCCGTAATTCCAACCCTGCATGACTATTTGGACATGAACAGTTTATCAGAAATGTTGCTGGCGGCGGACCAAAAAATGGATTCGGGAGAAGATTGAAAAACAGAATTTTGAACTCTTCAAGGGTAATTAGAGTGCATGTTGCTCGTCGTTATAAAATCCTGGATTAAATAATTAGAAGGGGGTTCGAGTCTGAGCAATTGCTGCCTTCGGTTGACGGTCCTGGGCACGCTGCTGCCAGTCATCAAGACCAAGCAGTCTTGCACCCGCGATTAGTTTGTCTTTATACCGAAGATTCGGATTTCCTCTCCATCTCGAAACAGGACAATCGGATTCGAAGACCACTTAGCTGGAGCGTTGGTGTCCATTCCTTCGATGTGGCCGAGCTAGTGCAGTCGACGTATTTTTCCTTGCGGTCTACATACACATCCTAGTACAGCTCGTCAAGTTCGCAGTTGTGTCTTCTCCTCCATTCACCCTCCTCGCAGACGGGACCATATATGCGACGTAACATTTTTTCGCCTATTCT
This sequence comes from Eristalis tenax, assembly GCA_905231855.2. Lineage (NCBI taxonomy): Eukaryota > Metazoa > Arthropoda > Insecta > Diptera > Syrphidae > Eristalis > Eristalis tenax. Next base: position 108,657,141 of record HG993124.1, on the reverse strand, counting down.
TCATTAGCCGTAGAGCTCACTAATAGCTCTCGTTGTTCGTTGCGGCGTTGCTTTGTAGTCTTCCAGCTTCGCTCCTAGGTTTTTCCTAGATGGTGTCGTAACACCCAGCACATCATTGGCAGCTTCTTTGATGGCTTCTTGACAACGCATCCAATCTTCTTGGATTGCTTGTGCGGTCGGCGACGAACAAAAGTAGAGAGATACTCCGTGGTCTCCTTTATCCACTCCACTGTGATCTTGATAACCGAGTTCTTACCTTGGCAATAACAAGGAATTGGTCCGGAACGGAACGTTCGGACATCAAGTGTGTTGGAGCAGTGCCTGACGTCGATCGCAACGTGATCAATATGATCGACGGTTGATTGATCTGAGGACAGCCTAGTCCCTTTATGGATGCTGAGGTGTGGGAATCGCGAGAAGTTACGCCCCATGACAAAGTCCACCATCCTGATTCAGTTATCGGATGTGGAGTCGTGCAGGCTGTGGTTTTCGAATACGTCATATATGCGGGGAAATAGTCTGCAAGCCATGAAGATGTAAAGCCTAGTAGAAGAACGAAACGAACATCAAACGAAGATTTATTTATTGCATTGCTACCTTATTATGTAAAGGGTGATTTTTTAAAATCTATAGGAAAGTTTTTCAAAAAAAAAAAAACACATCAAATTCAAAAAAAAGCATGAAATCTTTATTTGAATCGATACCATATAATTTAATGTTTGAAGACTATTTCATGCAAATGTTGACCTTGACTGCGCCTCAAATGGTCCATCCGCTTAGTCCAATTTTGGCATACTCTTTCCAACATTTCGGCCGGTATCTCACGAATAAATGCTTCAACATTGTCTTCCAATGCGTCAATTGAAGCGGGCTTGTCTGTATAGACATGAGCTTTAACATAGCCCCACAAAAATAGTCTAAAGGCGTTAAATCGCTCGATCTAGGCGGCCAATTGACCGGTCCCGAACGTGAAATAAAATTTTCACCGAACTCGCCTCTCAATAAGTCCATTGTTGCGCGTGCTGTGTGGCACGTGGCACCGTCCTTTTGAAACTACATGTCATGCAAGTCAAGCTCTTGCATTTTGGGCAAAAAAAAGTTGGATATCATCTCACGGTAGCGCTCACCATTCACAGTTACGCTACGATTCGCATCATCTTTGAAGAAGTACGGTCCAATGATGCCACCAGCCCATAAACCGCACCAAACTGTGACTTTTTCTGGATGCATTGGTAGCTCTTGCAATGCTTCTGGCTGATATTCACTCCAAAATCGACAATTCTGCTTATTTACGTACCCATTGAGCCAAAAATGAGCTTCGTCGCTGAACACATGTGATGTCGCGATGAACTTTCTTAACAGATCACGCATTTTGATAATAAAATTCAATAATTTGCAAGCGTTGTTCGTTTGTAAGACGATTCATGGTTAAATTTTAGACCAAACTGAAGATGTTTGACAGTGAAACAAAACACGAAACGTGCGTCGGCTGTTTAAACCAGTGTTGCCAAAAAGATAATAGCTAAAAAATCACCCTTTACAATTACCCGTTTATCTAATGAACTAAACAAAACTCCTATGCATTCGTTATGATTTTCTTTTCGAATAACTGCTGGGGTTTATGTGTATCTTCAACACAACCACTGTTTTGTTAATTAATTCGGATTTTTTGTTTTCGTTTCCGTTTATTTTGAATGTTGTTCCATCACAGAGTACACAAAACACTACGTTCTCTAAGTGTTAACTCTCAGTACCGCTTTACACAGCAGATTTTTGCTGTGCGACTAAGTAGATGATCCTCATATTTACATGCGATATTGGCTTATATTCGCGTGATCTTCTGCGAATAACTTCAAGCTCGATTAATTAATAACTCCAAGTGCAATGGTAAAAGTGCAGATTCGTATAAATTAAATATTTTGTCGGTTTCAAACTCTCAGCGCGAACTGGCGCAATGCCGTCGAACGCTAACGAAAGCGCAAGTAAACAAGTGGTATTTATCACACAACACTCCATTTGTGTGTCAAACAAATTTCACCATATGACCACCGGTGAGTAAGAAGATGAATCGAACGTGATAACATCATACCGGTGACACAACCGCAAAAGATAAAGTGGTTTAGTAACGTAAGACAGGTATTCATATTTACTTCTCTTCCATTGCCAAATATATTCGTTCTTGAACTTTTTTCAGTGTGTTGCATCATTGTTAATGGCAGTAAACGTCCGTGCAGAAAGGTTTTGAGGAACTCAGTAACCAAGCTATGCATTAGATGTTTACTACATTCGTCTGTAACTGGCGACAGTATGTGCATACAATTTCAATTGAACGTACAGATAAATAAAAGATGGTGCGTGGTTTCAGAGTTCAATAAGCCATCAGAGAGAAGAAGAAGACCTACAGAGACTGGCTTCTCTTGAGAGACTATGCTTCTCGTGACCGGTACACTGAGGCGCGAAGAACTTGCAAATTGGCTGTGCGAGTGGGTAAAGAGCATTCTTGGAAGGAGTCCGGCGAGAAGTTGGAAAGCGACCATAGATCTCCGAAAAAGGTGTTCTGGCAAACCATTCGCCGACTCAGAGGAAGGAAATTAAACATCATCGAAGGAGTCAAATCCAAAGATGGTGTGTTGCTTTCCAATGAGGTGGACATCTTACGCAGATGGAGCGAGCACTTTTCGGAGCTGCTCAGTCCCGAACAGGGCATTGAGGATGGCAGAACCGTAGTCTTGAGTGGGGCGGCGAATGGTCCAACGGTGGAGGAAGTCATTTGTTGGCAAATCCACCGGTGTGGATGGAATTCGGCCAGAAATGCTTAAGGCAATGGGTAAAGAGGGAGTTTTATGGCTCTCTCGTGTCGTTAAAGTGGCCTGGGAACGTGGTAAGACACCTGGCGATTGGCAAACTGCGGTGATTCTCCCACTTTTCAAGAAGGGGGACAAAAGAGATTGTCTCGACTACAGGGGCAAATCTCTTTTAAGTCTCCCCGGGAAAGTCTACGCGAAGGTGTTGGGAGCACGTTCTAGTCGAGCCCAGGATTAGGGAATGAACAGTTCGGCTTTCGCCCGGGTAGAAGAAGCTTTTCACTCTAAGAATGGTACTAGAGAAGGCTTGGGAGTATGCCAAGCCCATCTACAGCTGTTTTGTGGATTTAGAAAAGGCATACGACCGAGTTCCTCGAGGTAAACTCTGGAGTGTTCTGCAGGAGTATGGGATTGATGGTCCTCTTCAGAGGGCCATTCAGTCCCTCATACACAAACTGTAGCAGCTGTGTTCGGGTTAAATGTGCTAAATCAACACTTTTCACCGTGGGCGTTGGACTTCGCCAAGGGTGAGTCGTGTCACCTCTCTTTTTCATTGTATAGGTGGACTGGATGTTGCAGCGCAGCCGAGGCGAGGAATGTTTCACATTGGGAGAGTTGAGGGTGAGTCATCTTTTTGCAGATGACTTGGTGATCCTCACATCTTCCCAGACGGAACTCCAGCGCGCACTCGACAGGTTTGTGGCCGTATGTGCTGATGCTGGAATGAAGGTCAACGTGGACATATCGGTGGTTATGGTTATCTCCTGAACGCCTGTTCAGTGCTCTCTACAGGTTAATGGAGTCCCAATGAAGCAGGTGAAGAAGTTTAAGTACCTGGGGGTCTCTTTCACGAGTGATGGAGATGAACATACAATAATTTTGAACTCTGTGCACCTCGAATAGGGAGTTGTGAGTTTGAATAATGCTTGCATTGTGCTTGTGCTACCGCGCACTTGTAATTTGGACACCATTCTCATCATCTACCACTAGATTCAAACAAAATCTTGCACGTACAGTAAAACGTCAAATAGAATGTCCAACAGTTGTACCAATGAAGTACAGACAGATAGAGACTTCACAGCGGATTGGAACCTTGTGAGCGAGTTGAGTGCCTTTTTGACAGTTATTCATGTATTTTTTGAAATAATTTAAATCGTATTTTCTGGTTGGTAAAATAACATATAACAAGTGCTGAAGTGGTGAAGATTGTGGTGTCGAATTTTGCTGAGAATAGGTCCAGTGGGGGATGGTCAATAAGAAGAGACATTTGTCGAGAACACATATGTGTTGTATACACATCCAGTCAAAACCGGTTACAACGACATTCAAGGGGCTTGTCAGCCGTCGGTCGTTATAGGCGAATTGTCGCTGTAACCTGTAATCTGATTGACAGATATTCCGGAAACCATATTAACAGAGTCTTTTCAAGCTCAGTCTGCAATGAACATTTTACTTTTTTTGCGGTAAGATTTGCTTCCTCAAATGGTATTTTCGATAGTTCCTTCATCCTTAACAAATTGTGGACACAGTGGGGTGTGAAACGGTATATTCTTTGGCAATGTCTTGCTTTATCTCCAGCTTCCAAATTTCCAATCTAATAATTAATTCGTCACATTCTCAGCAGAAATGTGAGATAGCCAAATTCTTCCTCTCTTGTCCCTTTACATGTGGTTCCCGGTCTTCCATATTGTAACTATACGTTTACTCTGCTTCAGAAATGCAGCATTATGGGGTGCCCAACTTCATAGCTGATTGACCCCTAGTCCGTCGCGAATTTCAGAGATAACGTAAAAGCCGTTCTCTGATTGGTCAATTTGGTCTTAAAAAACGACACAGAAAATGGTTGCCAAACATTTTAAGGGGCAAGATAGGTAGAGGTTGGGCGGCTCTATCATACATCATTTCTGGTCTTAGTTTGTCCGTACGGGGATAGTAGGTTAGTTTAGGCAGAAGTGGTTGACTTCTGTAGGGAAAGCCAACAGCCGCAAATAGAACAGGGGTAGGAAGATAGACTAAAAAAAAGTTGTGTGGGTGTACACAATATGTACATAATTCGGGGAGAAAAGTGTCTTTGCAGTATAGAGAATGTATCATGGCGGGTTTCCGTCTTGTCTAGGCTTGAAGGGTGGTGAGTGGGGGTTCCGAGTGCTGGAGGCAAAATCGCCAAAAGGATGTCAACAACACGCGGTGTTCCCAAGCGGTCAACCATCCAAGTACGAAACGCGCTGCCGATGCTGCTTGATTTCGGTGATCGGACGAAAACCGATAATTTCAGCATGGTTTGGTCGTTGACGATATTTTTAAGTAGGAGCCACGCCCTTGGGTACAGGCGAGACTCACAGGCGGGACTAATCTAAATTTAAACTAAATTTAGACCATCCAAGTACTAAACGCCCCCGATGCGTGAAATTATAATTGTGCTTTTCGCCTTAAATTTTTTTTTAGTCTTTCCTGACAAACGCCATTCATTTATTATGTGCCAAGAAAATTTATAAAAAAAACTTGGCTAAACTTAACTGAACTACTTAACCTACCTTATACTAACTTACCCTAACATAAAACTTAAGGCTATCTTAATTATGTTCCTAACAGTACGGACGCGTGCACTAGGGCGTATATGTTGTGCATATGCTTAACATATATAATTTATGCGCCGTGGTGCACCTTTTTTTGGGTTTTTGTTTTACATATTTTTTGTTTTATAATTCATTTATTTTTTCTTAATAACTACCTTAAAACCTATGTAAGCTGGTCACCATGGTCAACTACCGGATCGTTTAAAAAGGCCAGCGGTGGCGGAGACTGGTTTTGGTGTAACCACCAGTAAAATTGCCGATCTTTGGCAGACTGCTTCCTATCTCGAGCGGGGATCGCTCGACTGAACCGAAGAAGATCCTCGTGGCTGCGAGCGACATCTGGTTCGTATTGAAGTCGCCTGTCCACTGTTCGGCGTACGACATGGAAGATTACAGACATCCGTCTGTATCCTGTATTAGGCCAATCGTGTCTAAATAGAGGAATGCTTCGGGAGCTTGTGATCAGCTTAATAATAAAATTATCTAACCTGTTCACGTTTGCCTCGTTATACAAGACCTCGTTGGAGTAATACTTCTTGTACCCAGACTCGGGTGTACGATACAACCGGAGACAGGACCGAAGACACTGTCTCTCGAGCAACCTCATCTTTTCCATCTGGGAGGGCCATGTAGCAGATTACCTTCACCCTGGTGTCAAGTTGGCTGCTGTAAAACAACCTCCTTGCCGCAGCAAAGGCCTTTCTGGCTTTCTTCAGAGCAATATCTATATGTTTGTCAAAATACAGATATTGATCCAGCCAAATGCCAAGATATCTAACCACACTTTTCACAGCTAACGCCCGTCCCCGTGGATCAACTTTGCCGAACTTGCGCCAGTTTAAGCGAATATCCCGCGACGCCATGTACAACGGGGTCCTGAAAAGGGTAGTTTCACACTTCAGGAAGTTGATAACCAACTTCCAGTCGTCGCAAAATCGCTGAATTTTCTCGAAGTCACGCTGCAACAAGATATTTATCACCTCGACCTTCGGACATGATCTGTACGCTACTAGGTCGTCGGCGTACGCAATTAAGTGCGGCATGGAACCTATAAGTTCTGCAGTGAATATTGAAAACAAGATCGGCGAACCAATCGCCCCCTGTTGTAGACCATATTTAATGTCAAAGACCGTAGTGGAAGTTACGTCGCCAATTTTCACGACAAACATTCCACCTGGTATCATGTCATAGATTATGTATAGCAGTGGTTTACTTATGCCGAGCCTGACCAACTTGAAGAAGAAGCCCTCCAGCCAAACGGTGTCGAACGCCTTCTCAAAGTCAATCAGACAGGCACCCGTGCACTGGTTTTTGATCCACTAAATTTCGGAAACCAGCATTGACGCTGCATGTATGGTATCATGGCCCGCCCTGAATCCGAACTGGTTATCCTTGCTTATGCAAGGAAGAAGACTGATCGACCGATTTGTCTGAATGGACTTGTCTCTGTCCCGTTTAGGGATCGGTTGCACTTGTTGAACATCGTTGTGTAAATTTGGACTCCTGCGGGGGGAAGGTGGCGAAGCACAATATTCAATACTTCATCGATTCCCGCTGACTTTTTCTTCTTCATCGAGTTAAAGATGCTCTGGAGATTTTCTTGCGAAATCAAGATGTGATTTCCATCATTGGCGACGGCATTATGTGCCAAATTATCGCCACTGAACCTGGTGAATCCTGGATTCTTGGATCGCCATTGACTTATCTCGTTGCGGAGATAGAAGTGGTTTAGCAAGGCTCTGTTTTCCAGGTCGTGATTCGGCCGGCCTACTAACTAAGTTGACCGTATACACTCGCTGAAACACAGCACCAATAGCTTTCATCTTCTCCTGGGGATCGTCAACCACGAAGAAGTCATGTCCTATCTGGATCGATGCCAACTGAAGTCAGTAATTGTTCGTTAGTTGTCGTTCTGGGAAGTCGAACGGCCTGAATGTCGTTTTGATCTTTCCTCCGGAATATTTCATTTACTAGCGGGAACATACCCGGGTTGTTATGAGAACCGAGAATTTCAGCATGGTTTGGTCGTTGACGAAATTTATAAGTAGACGTCATGCTCATCATGGTGAGAGTCATCGAGGGACGAACCCAACCTAAAGCAATTTCAGTTCTCAAGATACATACAATAGAAATAAACATTTATCCCTTAACTACATTAATCCATGCATTTGTTGAATGATTAGAACCAGAAAATTCAACAAATAGTGTACAATACGTTCACAATCAACTCGTGTATACAATTTTAACGCAATTGACACACTACCTGTCACATGAATTAATTTCATAAAAATCGACAGGTCTCTCGCCAGGCAAGTTTTGTAAGTTGAATTGAAAAATTCTAGACAATTCTTAATTTTTCTAGTTTCAACAATCAGAAACTTACAAAGGAAACATACCTTTGACATTTCGAAACACAAGTGTACTTTCCGTTGTAATAGTTCTGTTCGCATCGACCGTTTTCTACAACATTTCAACCCCACCACTGTTTTTTTCGCGAAGAAAAAAGAAAGAGAGGAAAGGAAAATAAACGCATGACAATCAAACACTACCAAACCACCATTGTGTCAGTTGTCAGTTGCAGCAGCAGAATCACTTTTGTCCTCAATAGAAAAAATTAAGTGTTTCTTTTTTTTTAGTGTAACGCAAGAGGAAGAGTATTCGAAACGAAAAATCAACGCAAACAAACATTCCACGCTTCCTGTACCCACGATTGTATTCAATAGGAATTTAGAAATAATCAATTTATCGTCGAAATAAGCTGCTGAGCAGAAGTCACCGATAAAGGAAAAAAATTCTAGCAAAACAAAATTCAAACAAAACTTCTCAACTATATTGCACCAACACAACCACCACCTTCAAACAAAAAACCGTGCATCATCCACCACCATCCCCACATATACAGAGCAGCACACTTGTCAAAAAGCTTGTTGTCTCTTCGCCACAGATTCCGTTCCTTCTGACATTTGTGTGCGCGAAAGAAAGAAAAGAAGTAAAGTTGAGAATCAAGTGAAATTCAGAGTCTGTGAGTTGTGTGAGTGTTTCACTTCATTCGCTGCTTTTTTATATTCTTTTTTTTGATTGTACCTTGCATTAACATTTTTCCTCTTCAAACAAATTTTGTGAAAAAAGGTTGCCGCGGTTTGTGTGCCTGAAGAACGGAGAGGAAAGCGAAAATCTCGGCTCATCGTTAGCATAACAATTTCTTGCGACTTCTGAGACCATCCGAAACGGTGCAAGGTCGCCAAGCAAGGCAAAGCAAAGCAGTAGTGTCCGCTGTCAGCTCATATTAATTCGTGTACGTATTTGCCTGAACGATATGATATATTTTTTCTTGTTTTCTTTTACTGTGGTTCGTCGCATCAATCTAATCATGTAATTGCAGAAGCCACAAAAATCACAGAGGCAACAGAAACCGAATCTACTTCAACATGGTCGACTATTATAAAATACTAGACGTCTCACGCACAGCCAACGAAGTGGAAATAAAAAAGGCCTACAGAAAGTTAGCACTCAAGTGGCATCCAGACAAGAATCCAGATAACTTGCAAGAGGCAAATCAACGCTTCACAAAGATCAACGAGGCATACGAGGTGTTGTCGGACGCAAAAAAACGCAGCATATACGATCAATATGGTAAAGAGGGTCTAGTGGGTGATGCCCAGCGAGGCAGAGCACCACGCAGACACGGCAATGATATGCACGACTTTGAAGATTTCGATATGAATGCGTTCCCGTTTGTGTTTCGGCCACCGGATGAAGTGTTCCGTGAGTTCTTTGGCTCGAATTCTCCATTTGCAGAGCTCTTCCGCGAAGTGCATGGCACCCAGCACAGTCGTCGACATGGAGGCGGTCATGGCATACATCATCATCGTGGCCAAGGTGTTGGCCATCGTCATTCACATCCAGCTCAGAACAACATGATGACTTCGTTCATGTCACCCATGGTCGGGTATTCGATGATGGACTTCCTAATGCCATCGAACAGTTTCGCCGCGTTCTCTTCGTTCAACACACAAATGCCTGGCAACGGCGGGAATGGTGCCATAAAACGAACCTCAACATCCACCACATTTGTGAATGGTAAGAAAATGATGACCAAACGGGTGGTAGAAAACGGAAAAGAAACAGTTTTCAGCTATGAAAATGATGTCCTTAAATCAAAGACTGTGAATGGTGTTGCACAGAGTCTCTCGTCGATATCGAATTAACATGAGAAAACCACATCCGAGTCGACAAGTAGCGCAGACGAAGATAGTTGTGTGACGACAGAGAGTGATGAGTCATTTATACAAAACAACCCACAAGTCAACTAAACAAAAGAAATTTACAAAAAAACAAAAAAAAAAACAACTAAAAAACATAAATATTAAATGTAGCTATAAACGGGAAATAATAATAATAAAAAAAAATATCACACACAAAATAGCAAATAATTGTAACCGCGCGAGATACTTTTAGCGTTTATTCTCTAAGTAACAGTACTATGTAATATTAATTAAGAAGAAGACTTAAGCAAATGTAATGTGTGTGGGTGTGAGAGCTTCGGTTTGAGGAAACTCAAAAAACTCAAAGTGCAGGGATAAAACAAGAAATCAAACCCATTGACCGCCACAATCGTCATTTCCATTTTTTTTTTTCATTTCCATGTTTCAAGAACAGAGCAAAAACAGCAAGCGTATAAATAAAGCGCGCGGGTTTTTTCGTTTGTTTTTGTTTCTTATTAATTTTTTTTTTGTTGAGCCTGAGTATGAGTGAAAAACAATGCGGTTGCTAAATTGTACGATAAAATACATACTTTCCTCTTGAATTCAAATTCAAATTGCCATCCTAATGTGGACCATAATGCTAAGTTTATCGAGTAATTTGTTTTTAATTTTTTATAATTTAATCCTTGGTCAAACGTAACAATTTAATCGGATTAACAACAACCAGAAAGCAATTGTTATTGCGTCTAGATTCTGGATGCAAGATTACACGCGGGGGAGTTTCGTTTCGTTCTTGTTTGTTTTTAGATATTTTCTTTTCGTAATCTACTTATGTAAACAACTAAAACTTTTGTAAGAATGTCGTGTGATGTAGGTTGGTAGGGCAGGGCAAGTAGCGATGCAGAAACGTAGACTTGTAGCTTTTTTTTGAATTATCCTCATGCCCTTTTTGTTATTGTTTATTTTTATTTTATTTCTTTTTATTTTTGTTCAACGGCATTACATTCTTTACATAAGCTGAAACGCGAAATGAAATAAAAACAAGAGACAGAGATGAAGAGAATCGAATCGAAAACAAAACAAAACAAAAATCACTTACTTAATTGCTAAGCCTAATTGTATTAATTCGTATGTATAGTAAGAAGAAGAATTGTTAGTGGAGTTCTATATTTCGGAGCGGATAAACAAAAGGAAGACAAAATCGTACGCAGAGAAAAAGAAAGAAAGCAAAACAAATTAAGATATAAATGATATATACACTATATGAAATTAATATTTATTAAAAATTAAAAAAAAAAACTGATGCTGAACAACACTTACACACACGTTTCATTTCATTTCATATTCATATATCATATGTAGTTCGACAGGTCTCTTCGTATGGGGCTTTGGTCATAGATAATAAGTATCTTCCTTAATTGGCCTCACGCATGCAATGTTGATTGAAATCAAAATTCATATTCGTACATGCTACTTACACGTATGTTTGTACGTTCTCAGAGGATGGGAACAACGTGTTGTTGCTCATCGGCGAGTAGTGACGAAACGATGGAATTAAAGTTAAACGCACTTGGCTGACCAATTATGTGTGTGAGAAAGGCCATTTGACAAAAGACAGAAACAAACTCTATTATTGTTAGATAAAACAAAAGAATACATAAAGTTGGAATAATAAATGCTGTGTAATAAAATGTGAAGAATTTTGCATTGAGGAACAAATGATGACAAAGCAAGAACATGCCCGCATGTGGTTGCTTTTCACAGGTGGTTGTTTTGGATCAGCTGAAGGTCTCTCTGTCTTCTTCTTTTCTTTTGTCTGTCAGCTCTTTGTGCGAATGCGTTTCAGATCACTTATGAAGCAGGATGTTGATGAACACCTGCTGACCTGTTGCAGGGAAATTCCTATGCAGAATAACAATGGCGTCGGAGACCATTCGATACCTGCGTTTTCCTCCTTCTTAAACCGGTACCCTAGTAATTATGATTTTTCCGAAACAATTACCAAAGAGTCGGTATCCGGACTGCGATCTGTCCATTCACGAGCCGAAGCTGTTTGTACGTTGTTAGAATAACAAATCTCATTCGACAACCCCTGACTACGCCACAATAGTAATCTAAAAGCCAGCAGGTCACGAGTGTGTAATAAAAACAAAAGAACAGACAATGCTCAGGGAATTAGCTACACAAAGCAACTAGAACTCCTGAGAACACGATGAACTCCATGGAAATTACAAAAACCGCTCAGTTTACACTTTTGATTACAGGTCAGGTCAGAGAACTACTTCCACATGTACACACATCCATTTGACAGAACTATAAACAAATTAAGTGAATCATTGCAAACGTTACGCAATTATTCTAAATTTGAGTAGTCTGAACGGCAAAAATTTATGAAAGAAGCACTTGAAGTTCATTGAACCCAGGTATGCCATTTAAGTTCATATTTATCTTTAAAGTTGTCAAAAGAAGATGATTCGATTCTGCTCTTATACTCTCAACCCTTCCGCACTGAGACTATATAATTGTAAACATATATATTTTATACACATGTTTTGCGATAATGCCACTGACATTGGGTTCGGTTAGTTTTTAGTGGGATTGTAGCGTGCCGTACGCTGATGTTATTCAGCTCTCCACAATTATTGAAGAATTAGGCACTTAAGTGTATGTTCGTGTAGTGAGAGCAGTGCACGATCCTAATCCATGCAGAAATAAGACAAGCATATTTTTATAACGTCGTTGAGTGTCTTGAGTTTCCGCTCCTTCCCCAGCAGACAAAGTTCACCGTTCAATTGGAATGGTTTTGCTTTCCAACCACCTTGGATGGGTTATCCTTAATGGAAGCGTCTTTATAAGATTTTTGGTTGCAGTGAGGGGTTCTCTATGATGGGAAGAGGTTGTACCACGCCTAGCGAATTCATCAGGTTTGCGAGGTTTGCAATTACCCGGTATATCGCAAAGTTCCAGTCAATTGAAATGTTCAGTTATATCGCCACAGTACAATGCCACGGTATGTGGTGGAGATTTTTCTCTCGGAAAGAGATGAGGTTAAAAGATGGGCGTTGTTGTTTGAAAGAATTTCCTTGAATTCCCCGAGAAGAGTTAAGTTTCCCAGTATTGACTGCTATCTGTCTTCCGAATATAATCCTAGGGTGAGAGGAAAATAAATATGTTCATTGCGAGGTTTATACGTCTTAACGCTCCGCCACCGTCTTTGTACGTCAATCGTTGCATACGGTTAAGATCAATGCAGTTAGCAACCCCACTTGGTCGATCCACCAAACTGTGGCAACGTACATAAGAGCCGGTCTGACTTTAGAATACGCAGTGTGTAGTTCGTGTCTGAAGTAACCGTTTACATTTGATGTAATTTTTCTTTATTATTTCTCTGAACGTGAAGACCAATTATTCTAGATAACGTTACGTTCGTCGTCCGCATTGGTGCAATAGTACACCAGCTTTTTTCATCATTCACCTAGGAGGGGGTTCACTACCTTGTGTGGCTCTGATTGCAGTTCTTCCTATCAACAACTTAAGAGTAGATTATTTTCTAGTAAAACAATTTTTCATCCGGAGTTTTTAAGTGATCCCTGAAGAAACAGTATTACTACCCGCAATAGTTTTTTGTTTCCCTCTGTGCGGGGTAGACCCGAAAGTTGATATAAACATAAAAAGACTGCACTGCACTTGCACTTGAAAATGAGTTTTAAATGCCGCCACGTAGCGACGTAGTTTAAAAATTATTCACCAAAGTTGAGTTTGTGCCAGGCTAAGGTTTAAGGGTTCAATGTTCCAGAATGTATCGAGGATTCTAACGGAATTTTCTTAGTTCAGTTTTGAATGAACTGAGAGTTCTCTTTTAGGGATCCCACTTCGCTTAACTTGAAGGCTTTCTTCATCAACATAAATACCAGTCCCTATTGAAGGAGGAAACAGCAATTTCATACCACTTGATAGAAAACAGCTCTGATTGATGCGGTTTTCTCAGAAGCAATTACGTGCAAAGCCAGTTGAGAGAAACGAGCACAGGGACCACACTAATTCCCAGCCTTATCTATTCGTTGATAAAAACTCTTTGCGGGAATCTCCTTGCTTATTGTAGTTTCAAGCAATTAAAAATCGTGCTTATCATACTTATTGCAGCAGTGTGGAAATTACAATATATATCGATTAATCAACTGCGGTCGGTGTAAGTATATCTTTTGCCATATCTACATTATATGTATTAGGTTGAAATCGATAGTATAGTATGCCCATTAGAGAGTATGGTTGTTGTGGAATTTTTGCAATCGTGCTGAAATGATTCACTTCTTATGATTTATTTCAATTCGATGGGTAGGGCAACAGGGTACGCCCAAACTATATTGGTTGACCGGTTGTTGCTTACTAACTCACAACACAACATACCCCAGTTTTAAGGTGGCCTTTAAGTGGAATTGTGGAAGCTCCTTAATGACCGGTAGTATGGTTTCCGCAGCAACAGTTGGTGATTTGATGGCATATTTCGGTGAAAAGTGGGACAAATGCTTTGTAGCCGGAAGCAAGATATTTTTAAGACATTTTGCATTGAACCCTTTTGTCGGTAATGCGTGTCTATGGTATCGATGAATCTAGAAATACAGTTCAGTGGTATTGATTTGAAATCGTTCAATTGAAGTTGTTTTAGATGGGTTCAAGACTGGTACTAAACGCCTTTCTCCGACGCCTTTTCTCGTTTTTATAAATCCTCTCCTTTCTTCTATTCCTAATACAATTCACTCCTTCGTTAGTGACGGTACTCTCAGCTTTTTATATTCGTTCCAAGCCTAATGACCACTATGGGGATATCGTTCATTTGAAGCAGTTGGAAAATGTCTACGTTATTTCATCAAGCGAGTTTTTAAATTACCTGGAAACTGGAGTAGCGCCCCTATTTTTGGAAACCCTCAACCTCCACTTCGACTATGTAGCAAGAGTCATGGGAATGGATCAAGAAAGGATTCCGAATATAGTGCTTACTCAAATGCTGGTTAACGGTGGAAAACGTGTCCGAGAATGGGAAAACTTAGCATCGCAATGTGATTTCAATCTCCGAGTTGCACCAGAGCAAATCCTCCCAAGGTATAAGTTCTACACACTGTTGGAGAAAACAAGACATAGAATCTTTAACCAATTTGTCGCAATTTACCATGTCGTCGCAATACAGGACATATTACAGCAAATTGAACCACACTTTCCAAGACAGAACATATTTCATGGCAAGTTTCACAACGGATATAAGAAACATCTTTCAAATAAGAGGTGAACTGATGAGTTTAAACCAGAAATGAAGTATGATAGAGATACCCAACTTCACAGCTGATTGACCCCTAGTCCATCGACGAATTTGACGGATAATCATGAACATTTTGACGGTTATTCATGAATTTTTGACGGTCTATCATATTTCATTTCTGGTTTAAACTTTATACCGCATCGTCCAGAACTCTCTCTTTTGTGCAACTTTTGCAACCTTCAGGAACGAGAGGACGTATTTCACTTCATCGCTATATGTCCCATTCGGGACATATACATCGGCTGCCACTTCTTTGGAGCACAGGTACTCTCGCTTGAAGAAGCGACAAACATCTTAAACGGTGACCGAGGCTGGGATCTATTGTACAAGTAAACCACAATGCCCGTTGGCTATGTAATTGGCAGACTAATATATACTAAACTTGGTTGTAAGTAAGGACTGCGGACTAGACAATAGAGTCTCCTGCATGCTCCTTAGAATGAGTAATGAATCCTAATGCTATATGTGGGATGTAAACTAAGCATCAATGTGTGGTCAGCCTTAAAGAGAACGACATCTTGTTAAGTTTTAAATTTCCTATAAATTCGAAGGACTTGGTCCCATCACCCCATCCCATGAGTTAATGCTTATAAAGGGTGATTTTTTAGCTATTATCTTTTTGGCAACACTGGTTAAAACAACTGACGCACGTTTCGTGTTTTGTTTCACTGTCAAACGTCTTCAGTTTGGTCTATAATTTAACCATGAATCGTCTTACAAACGAACAACGCTTGCAAATTATTGAATTTTATTATCAAAATGCGTGCTCTGTTAAGAAAGTTCATCGCGACATCACATGTGTTCAGCGACGAAGCTCATTTTTGGCTCAATGGGTACGTAAATAAGCAGAATTGTCGATTTTGGAGTGAATCGAAGCATTGCAGCCAGAAGCATTGCAAGAGCTACCAATGCATCCAGAAAAAGTCACAGTTTGGTGCGGTTTATGGGCTGGTGGCATCATTGGACCGTACTTCTTCAAAGATGATGCGAATCGTAACGTAACTGTGAATGGTGAGCGCTACCGTGAGATGATATCCAACTTTTTTTTTGCCCAAAATGCAAGAGCTTGACTTGCATGACATTTCAACAAGACGGTGCCACATGTCACACAGCACGCGCAACAATGGACTTATTCCGGTCCTGTAAATTGGCCGCCTAGATCGAGCGATTTAACGCCTTTAGACTATTTTTGTTGGGCTATGTTAAAGCTCATGTCTATACAGACAAGCCCGCTTCAATTGACGCATTCGAAGACAACATTGAAGCATTTATTCGTGAGATACCGGCCGAAATGTTGGAAAGAGTATGCCAAAATTGGACTAAGCGGATGGACCATTTGAGGCGCAGTCAAGGTCAACATTTGCATGAAATAATCTTCAAACATTAAATTATATGGACCGTACCATCGATAAAAATCACCCTTTATTTTGTCGGTATGAGGAAAATGTGTCTTTACCCTAAGAGACATAACGCGGAATGTCTTCTCTTAATAAGATGGATGGACACAGATGTTCGATATCGGTAACCACTCTAAGGTTGTAGGCGCTGCCGTTTACAGTATGAGAACAGGGTTAGCCTGCTACCAGTTCCTCTGCCGCTACCCATAAAGAGAAAGGCTTGCAGCAAGCAATGGCGTCCCAAGGGGGTTGGGTACTCCATCTTGGATCGATTGTGATCGACTCGCAGAAAACTACTCTTCACTTCAAACGTTCAACAACGAATGCGAGATGAAAAAAGTCCTTTCTTTTCGAGGTTCAATTGTGGATGCACCTATTGCTGAATATGTACCTCGACCGTCAGAACACGTTGTCCATGTACGGAGTCACAGTTTGGTGGACAGACCTAGATAATTCTGTCAACTGAGTTACTCTAAACTGAGTGATTTGTTTGATACTTATTTCGCTTCGTGCAAAGAGACTGAGTTCAGGCGTTATAGCTATCCCCTCCTCATGGTATATCATTGATGCTTTTCAACATCGATGATCCCACTCAAGTTGTGAGATAATCTCGCTACTCATGGAAGGCATGGGCATAAGTACCTTTCACCGTTGACTGGTTCCAGCTATCGAGACCAAACTGACTTACCCAAGTGATGAATTTGCCTTCATAATTGAGGTTCGGTCACCATCTTCTTCTGAAAACGGGAGCCTAGGATTCGAAGACACTCATAGTTGGCCTATGCGCCAGTTATTACCGAACACTTTGATATGAATGTGCTGTGTTTTCTCCTTAAGACCGTTTAGAGAGTCACACAATGGTCGTTCTTCTACCATGGTGTGACGATGCCGATGTCATCTGTGTAATCCAACATTTGGAATGGAGATTTGTAGGAGATAGTGCCTTCCGTGAGTTTGGGGGTGTTCCTCTTCTTCTTGAATCGACATGCAAAGGTACTACACACAGTAAATCGGTCGCGAGATTTTAAAATGCACATATTGCCAAGGGCGGTGAGCCGTGCTGGGTATAGGCAGACTCCCGTGTGTTCGAGGTTTGTTTGAGTATTTCCGCATTCTCTTTTAACTCGTCTTCGTTCCTTCGTTGTTTGGGTATTATTGTTGGCATACGACAAAAAAATACCAAAATCAGGTGAGAAAGGAGGAAAGTGTGTCGCTATTCAAATTGGGTGATTTCAATGTTCATTATACCACAAGACAGAGTTTGAAAAGCGGCAGGACAAAACAATTCCACAATAGAAGCCGCCACTTTCGAAGACTCTGTTAATTTCAGACTTTGTCTTAGAAGCTCTAGTTACTTCTACCGGTAAACTCCATAGCGTGACTCCACAATTTCAGAGTGTGTGGGTAGCACCTTGTTTCAATGTTCAGCAACAGGTTTGAAAGTCCCTCCTTTGTTCTACCAACGTATGTTGTATTGTTCCTCAGAGTAACTTTTCCGTCATTTCTGCCTCATCATTCAGTGACCTGTTTCCTTTCACCTTCTCAACATCGATACTTTCAAGTAACACAGTCAAATCCGATCTGAATCTGTGCAAAGGTCGCATAGTTGTTTATCTAAACCGAAAATCATTTACTTCACAATTCCCAAGGTCAACGGTATGTAATAGCTGAACTAACAGCCTCGTTTTCTTGATGACCATGAGATTTGAGCAAAACACGCTATCGTCGTCGTCTGACGCGGAAGGCATACAAACGCTTGAGGAACAGCTAGTTAACTGCAAACCAATAAAATTCGCCAAAAAAGAAACCTGTAGTGTATACAAAACTCCGCAAGAACTTAAATCACTAAACGAGTTGTAAGACGAGCCACACTCTCTGCATTTGGAGCCCGAGAGTGCCCGAGAGTCTCATGAATAGAAACATCGTTTAAGCCATAAATAATTCGCACCAAATTTCCACACTTATGAGTCAATGCTGTGAATCACATGCGTCTCTCTCTCTGTCTCTCTCCCTGTGGAGCACTAGACTAGACGACCGTCGTAAAACGGAGACACTAACTGCCGTTTAAACGTTTTGACCAACTTAAACAATTAAAGTGTCGCAACTGAGAAGTCGTTACCTAATCACGCATAGGGTCTGGGTCTGGTTGCTAGCAAACTTTTGCATGTTGTGCGAAGTTATCTCAGCATGATTGCTCCGCTCCCACTACGCGCCCTCGTGTTTATTTTAAATAGAAATGATTATATCATTCTAAATCGCTTTCGCCTACACAGCCGAGTGCAGGCAAACGCTGTGAACGACCACATAGTGCGCGAAAAGTTGATATGCCATAAGCAGATGGGATGCCTTACACGAGTGCCTGCGTCAAAAGGTTTCCAATTGGTGGGAACTGTCTGAGCGGCCGTTCGTCTGTAGCGGTCGATGTATCATCTTCAATTGCGGTTGAGGCGCTGCTTAAATCATGAACAGCACCAGGCCGGGCTGTACGATGGTACGATACGATTACAAGTGAGTTTCCCTAGCGTCTAACCACAACAATCATTCGGTGCTTGGTGCATTCTTCTCCGTATTTTCATCGCAACGGGAAGCTGCGTTTGCTCGAGTTCACTTTCCGTCGATAATAGTGCGACACTCATTTGGAGGCACACTCCGTTGACCGTGTGTTTACCTGATCGTGCGGAACCATCCATCCCACCGTACGCAGGCTGTCGTTAATCATATCCTATTTTTATATTCACCTTGTGATCTTTGCCAGGTATCGCTGGTGCTGTGGGCATTTGATTTTAAAATTAAATTATTCTTCATTGGGAATGGAACTCCTACGCGAGATGAGTCGGGCAGCCTTTAATCGGCTCTCCTCGATTGACACAAAATTCGCCAGAAAGGAACCACGAAATTCAAATTCATCGCGCACACAGATATAAATACATTGCCAAGGTCAAGAAACGCATTTTTCGCGTCCATCCGAGAAGCACAATTCAGTGGGCAAATGGAAACGTTCGGCTTGGATGAGAATGTCATTCGGGGGAGATTATGGAATCTGGGGGTAAGTCTAGAGAGAGGAGGAAAAGGGTAATGGTAGCCAACTATAGGCCACCCATTTTGTGGTTCCGAAAGTAAAACATTTTTGATTCAGTTTGAAATGATTAGGTGGATGAATTGCTTGGATCTTGCAGAATGTAACATAAGATCATTTAAATGCCTTCCATGGGAGAACACACATTGGGCAAGAGCTCGGTCATACACTTTAGGAAAATTCGTGTTCAGAGGGTTTAAAAAAAACTTTGCCAACTACTGGGATTTAAGTCTCCTGTCTTCTGTGTTTCATGTGCAGGGATACAGGGATAGGACTTGGTTAGCTTGCCCTCTTTTTATTGGTTAATGGGAAGGTAGTATCGACTATATCCTGATTCTAGATATGTGTAGTTGCCTTTTTATATCGTTATTGCCTATTTTTGAATTTGTGCGTCGTTGTTGCCTTCTTCAGCCTTTTTTTTGTTTGTCCATTTTGATTTTTTCTCAAATCTTTTTGGCTAAAGAAAAATGTAGAAAAATCCGCGTTTGCATAGATGCCCAACTTCTTCTCCTCGTGCCCCTTAAAATGTTTGACAACCAATTTTTGAGAACGGCAATTACGTTATTTCGCGAACAACTGTCAATGCATAAATTACTTTCAAAAAGCCTCTGAAATTCGTCGATAGACGAGGGGTCAATCAGCTGTGAAGTTGGGCATCTCTATAATACTTCGTTTCTGGTGCAAACATTCTTCTTATTCACACTACTTAATGCGCATACCTAAAGTAATAGACGCACATAAAAAAACAAGAAAAAAATAACAACTGTTAAGTTCGGGAATCGAATCTCGCACCCTCTGAGCAGGAGTCGATGCACCAACACGCTTTGTCGATCCACATTTGGACTATTATCGACAAAAACAAATACAAACAAAATTATGAACAAAAACAAAAATGTGAATAAAGTCTGACTCACATGAACTAATGACTGCTGCGCCAGTGCATATAACCGAAAAATTCCTATATTGGAACTATGTATTGAGCTTATGTCTTAATTCGTGCGGTTTGCTAAGAGATGGCGTAACTTGTATTATTCCATTGGAACATGCCTTGGAAAGCTACTGTCATTGTCATTGTCAAATATGTCGAACTTTGTGCCTGAAAAATGGTTTTTGTGGGGAGTTCTTCTTCATTACTTTAATATGAAGAAAGCTGCTGCCGAAAGTCATCGTATGTTGGTGGAAGTTTATGGTGAACATGCGAACATGGGAACATCGTGCGCATGTTCCCATGTTCGTGGTGATTTTGGCTTGGAAGACGATGAACGTTAAAAAAAGTTTGAAGATGAAGAACTGGAGGCATTACTCTATGAAGATTGTTGCCAAACACAAGAAGAGCTCGCAAAATCGTTGGGTGTCACTCAAGCAGCCATTTCAAAACGTTTAAAAGCAGCTGGATAAATTGAAAAGCAAGGAAATTGGGTTCCACATGATCTCAAGCCGAGAGACGTCGAAAGGCGGTTTTGCATGTTCGAAATGCTGCTGGAACGCCATAAAAGGAAGTCATTTTTGCATCGGATTGTTGCTGGTGATGAAAATTAGATCCATTACGGCAACCCCAAGCGCAAAACGCCCGGAATATGCGACCAGGCACGAGACAATAATTTTCCATCATGACAACGCTCGGCGTTGTAGCCCCACGTTGCTATTCCGGTTAAGAACTATTTGGAAACAGTGGATTGGAAGTTTTACCCCAAAACGCGTTACAGCCCAGACCGGTCGATGCAGAACGCCCTCACTACGGTTCACATCAGAGCAGAATATCAAAAGTTGGCTTGATTCATTCTTGGCTGCCAAGCCGGCGCAGTTCTTTTGGGATGAGATCCACAAATTGCCAGAAAGATGGGAAAAAGTCATAGCTTCAGATGGGCAATGCTTTGAATATTACTATGGTACATGTTTTTCTTAAATAAAAGTTCAAATTTTGAACCGCACGAACAAGTTATAGGCCCTATGGTACAAGATAAATCTTATTGAAACGGTTAAGTAATGAAATTAAATTACATATTACAAAGCATAAACTAATTCATTTAAATTGAAAAAATTTTGAGCTAAACTCGTTACAAAATGTTTTATATTCTCAGCATCGGCAGCTCTTAGTAAGACAGTTAAGTTCCTGAAGCCGAACCTATCAGTTTTTTAAAGTCAATGGATTTAACACAAAAAATAAATCACCTGCCGACACCGAACCGGCATTGCCGCTCCGATAATTAATACGGACTGACTTGCACGTAAATATACAATTAAGTCTAAATAAAACAATAATTAATACGATACAATAAAAACATACACATAGTTACAGTTAAAGTAAACAATCTGTATCGACTTCAATAGACGTCAGACAACTAAATAATTCAAATCAGAAATGAAGTATGATGGAGATGCCCAACTTCTGCCTCTCTTCCCCTTAAATCTTTTGAGAACCATTTTTTATATCGTTTTCTAAAGTAAATTTGACCAATCAGAGAACGGCATTAACGTTATTTCTTGAATTACTGTCAAAAATTCATGAATAACTGTCAAAATGCCTCTGAAATTCGTCGATGGACTAGGGGTCAATCAGCTGTGAAGTTGGGCATCTCTATCTTACTTCATTTCTGATTCAAACAACTGAGAGTTTATATCAGAGAGACTTCACTGTACAATCAAAACGGATTTTGAGAGCCTGTACTTAAAATTTTAACTCGGATTATTCTCACCAAGAAACAGCAAATGGCAAAGTGTTGCCGGTTTTAAAGAACGTTTACAAAATCTTGATAAAAGCAAAATGGCCGATTGTAAGGGAATTCATGAAGAAGACTACTGTCGTTTTAAATGCAAATACAAGAAATGAAGTATGATAGAGATACCTAACTTCACAGCTGATTGTCCCCTAGTCCATCGACGAATTTGACGGTTATTCATGAATTTTTGACAGATATTCACAAAATAACGTAAATGCCGTTCTCTTATTGGTCAATTAGGCTTTATAAAAAATGGTTATCAAAAATGTTAAGGGGCAAGAGAGGTAGAAGTTGGGCATCTCTACATACTTCATTTCTGGCAAATACTGAACTGAAAACTGTTGATTAAATAGATACATTCTGTAATGAAGGGTTGGAACATGGATTCCAAGTCGTAGAACCCTTCCAATTCCTGAAATTATTGATGTTACTAAGTAAGTAAATGTCCATTTACGTTCCTTTGCGTATTTTTTAATAAATGCATTTTTTTGCCTTTTTAAGTGTTTTGGTTTGCCTTTTTTACTTTTTAAAGTCGTCAGAATCCGGACAATGGCCACGTGTATGCGCCTGAAAACCTACGTGAACAGCCTGATGGGTCAATATCAGTGCGGGCTTAGACCAGCTAAATCTACTCTCGACCAAATGTTTACATAGCGGTAGATCTTGGAACAGATCTACGAGTAGACGTTTCAAGTCGATCCATTCGTGCTGTAAACAGTCGCGATGCTATAGAGCTTCCGACGGCCACTTTATCTCTGTCCAGAACAGATCGGCTCGGGAAAGTGCCGGTTTTTCATTTCAGCCGACAATGATGACGGAGCCAGATCGTTTCCTGCTACTAATGCTACTAATACCAACACAGAGGAAGTGGATACCGCCGCCCCTGACGCATCCACTCTTATGTCTTCGTGCAGCCTAGTCTGAATGCTCTTCCATTGGGAGACGACTAGACGGTCTCTCTTAGTCTCTTGGCGGCGGACCTCTTCTAGGAATATGCCTACAGGGCTAGATCGGATCTCAGCGGCAGCGGTAGTGATTCAAACAGGATCTAATTGAGTCACAACTGATTCACTTTAACGTTTAACCGGACTGTCATACCCTCACAGCAGCAGCAGATAATAAAGCCAAGGCAAGACATGATATTCCCACTTTTAGGCAAGTGGCTAGTCTCGTCAGGTTGCGTATTGTCTCGGCGGTCTTGGATAAAGAACCCCTGTCTACAGGGTAGATGGCTCTTATTCAAGAAGCAATCATCAACCTGAGAAACAGGGGCATGTGACCACATTTTTGTCTTTCCGCAAAGACTGGAGCTCCTATCCAATTATTTTCATCAATGAAAGCGCAATATGAAGCCTCGTGGAAAGAAGTAATGCTGAAGGAGTACTTCACTCAGGAAGAAGTGCTTCATCTCGTCTTGGGTGACGCCTCCATTAAGGTATTATGCACCCTGTAAAACAATGTCCAGTCAAACTGTAGTTGGCTGGAAACCAGCTACTTGACGGGCGATTCGAGCACGATCGAGAGACGGACTGCTTAGCGTAAATGGAAAGGCCATTAAAACCCCAACTGACTCGGCGACCTCAATTCTAGCTGGAGGACAAATAAGCGCCATTAATGTGGTACAGGCGGACCTAAAGCCGTCCGTCATTGGTCCACCAATATCGTGGTATTGTACAAAGCATCAATGCTTTGATGACGTGAAAGACTTGGTCCACCTGAGCTCCGAAGTATATGCGATCAATGACACCATCGCGGAGATAAAACGATGGATTACCCTTGCTAATCGCTGTGTCTTTGGACTTGAAAAGTTTGCAATTATGTGCGCCGTATGTTTCACGGGCGCCCTCTGTTGTACAGGTTCGGAGCCGAAGAATCTTCGGGATGGAGTCGAGTTGTCCATAGTCCTCATGGCCCTGAGAGACAGGGCTCTAATACTCAGGAGTTATTTTGCGTTTGGTCTCGGTACTGATGGTGTTCGTACTGTTTACTGCGTAGTCGATTTAGTCAAACTCCTGAACTATCTCGAAGTTTTATTTTGGCTGCACATTGTGACGCTCTGTCCTAGACGTCGATGTTTGATGTCTTTTCTCGGAAACAGCATAGACTTCGTTTTGCCCTCGTTCACCGCTAGACGCATTTTATCCGTTTCCAAACGCCTCATAGACGGCTCGAAGTGTTCAAGCAATCACGTCGATGTCGCCCGGGTATGCGAACTATTGGAAAATCGTGCTTCATGTCCTAACGAATCAGGTATGCAGGATCTTCACAAGAACGATGTTGAGAAGCTCACTCGACATCCTTGTCTAAATTCGTTTTTGACACTGAAGGTCTTGGTGAGTTCGTTCTCGACCTTAATGGAGCAGCGACAATTTACCATCGTCATCCTATACAACGTGATGATATTGGTAGGAATGTCAAAACAGATATGAGCTCGTCCAGACTAGATACACGCTGTTATATGCGGCCTTGAACTGGTTCCATGGTGCGTGCCGATCTGCATTTCTTGGGTATTTGAGAAACTGCACTGATAAGGACGAATGGATTCAGGTGCTCAGACAAAACTGCAGAGGAGGTCTTATAGATTATGCTTAGGGGACTTATTCATCGATAATTGGCAATGTTAAAAAGGTCTCCTTACTTATGGATCAAGCCACATTTCTAGTTCGATACGAAACCGCTTACGAGTCGAAAAGTGTGTTGGTTTCATTGTTATGCATAAACATTCATGTTAGTTTAGGCTAGTGGTTGAAGTGGCTGACAGCAGCCACACATTGGCCAGGATATGCCCATTGTGCTAGAACGCGGATCTAGAGATCCCATGCCTCAAACCATTTAGTGCTTTTAATAAAGCAAAGAAGATGACCCACTCTTATGCTACTTAGTTCAGCCAGGCTATTCATTCACGTCAATTGCAATTTACTCGCACAAAAATCTTCCATATCCAAAATATTTCAGCGGACAGACCATCCACATCATCGGCAGTGTTAAACTTGAGTTTCGATATCTCGACCTAGTCTAAATCATGTTGTTCCGCGGAGCTTACGGACAACTATCATTCTTTGATGCAGCGCCTGTACTCTTTTACAAACCATGGATTTTTCTTGGATGGTGTCAGTCAAGAAGGGTTCTTGATAACTCCCTCAATCGAACAAGACTGTTTGGGCATTCTGCGTCGAGCTTAGAGAGAGATTCTGGGAGAATCGATGGGAAATGTCTTAGCGATCCGTAGCGATTGTAACTTTCCGCGGTGTCCTTTCTCGACTCCTTAGTTCTCTTTATCTCTGAGTTCTTACCTGAAATGATCTGAGTCGATGTAACAATGAAGCTCCTGTCGTTGGACCGCAACTCGATCATGACACTGCCCCATCGGAGCAATCCCCCGGGAATGGAATGCCGACTCCAGCGAACTCTGCTGGAAGAGACCAAACCGAATCAACTTCTACATTGCCACTGTCCTGCTCTCCAGAATCAGCGCCAAGCTTCGCTGGGCCCAAGATTCTTCACAGAGACTTAGCGAATGCGGATATATCGGTTCTTCTAAGATTCGTAAAGAGGACGGGGTGGTTTAAGCCATTACGTGACACAGAATAGGTTTAACAGAATGTGTAATCCACAATTGAAGGGATTCACAATGAGCCCTAGGCCTAAGGCCATCACACTCCCCTTCCAAAACCTAACCTAGCCTGTGTCGATGTTGGCTCTTCGGAACACTCGGACGTCAATAATGCTGGAGGAGTTCCTGACGTCGATCGCAACGTGATGAAATTGGTAAACGGGTGATTGATCAGCTCAAGGAGCTTCTGACGTCGATCGCAACGTGATTAAATTGGTTAACGGGTGACTGATCAGGGGACCGAATCAGACTGATGTTCCCGAATTTAGCCCTGATGCGAGTTGCTATGAAGCTCTTGCTTTTATAAACAAAGCAAAACCTTTTCCCTTTATGGTAGACGGTTTGTAAAAATCTTCTCGTTACATTCCATTCCACCGCATTTCCTGGATTGCGGAGATGTCTGTTTAAAGCTTTCCAGGGCCTCTTTGAGTTCTTTGCCTCCAAATCATAAACCATCATTTTATTGATTCTTTGGGGTCCTCACCAGTATGATCGTTCTTATCCGAGATTATAGTCAACCCGGTTATTGTCCGTGTTCAAAAGATTGCAAGCATGTAACGAGTCCTTAAACAAATGAAAGAGAGGCTTATTGTTCGCAAAAATGTTTAGGTTCGGCGTAAATGAATTTTGGCGGAGCATATGAAAGTATGTTGTCACACGAATGATTAACGTACGTCCGGATACTCCATGGAGATAAGATTAACTCTTCTCATTCCATTGTTGTTTCAAGTGAAGACTGTACATTAGCGATAAACAACACACGAGTGTCGGTTCAAGATTGCTAAGTCCTGCCTTGATGTCGGAAGCTTTTAACGTTAACCAATCATTCACAACATCTTCACTCGTCAAAAATCCAAACGCAAGAAATGAAGTAACAACATTGCCAAAAAGACTTCCCAACCGCATGCAATATGCCGAGTTTCACATGAAACGCTGATTCAATGATAATTGTGGGAATGTAGATACAGTAAATCGGAAGGCATACAAATCAGCGCGGCGTGACTACGAATGGAAAACTTATGCACAAACAGAGCGCATTAAAAACGAAAACAGTCTGACGCATCTGGTTAACAGTTTCTGTGAACTCGTTATATACCTACAGAGATGGCTTGTCTGTATCTAAGAGTAAAGCTTCCT
Organism: Eristalis tenax; assembly: GCA_905231855.2. Classification (NCBI taxonomy): domain Eukaryota; kingdom Metazoa; phylum Arthropoda; class Insecta; order Diptera; family Syrphidae; genus Eristalis; species Eristalis tenax. The sequence goes on along the minus strand of HG993124.1, from coordinate 108,630,299 downwards.
TGGTTATAAGCGTAGACAAGCCCATCTATAAACTAGAATGGTAAAACAAATCGAGCTCGACACAGTCTGGGTTTTAAAATATGAGATTCTTTCAACTCTTAAAACCCATCTTGGCGTGGTAAATTTAATGCGGAGCCAAGGTAGGTACGACGATGAAAGTGGGGGAGGGGCTGTTTGGGAAAAAAGCTCTACTGTGGTTACGCGTAGATCCCCGAGGGGTCTATGTACTCATCCACTATGAAAAACAATTCTATAAGTAGGGGGTTTTTAACCGTTCAATTAGTCACCTTCCGAACATCAGCAAAGTATTCGAGAAGGTGATTAATAGAGCTCTGATCATCTGGACTAAGGAATAAATATAATTCCGGATAACCAGTTCGGTTTCAAAGCGGGGCATGACACTACTCATGCCACGTCGAATCTGGTGTCGGATATCCAATGGAACAAGAGCCAGAAACAATGTACGGGTGCCTGCTTGACTGACCTGGAGAAGGCCTTTGACACCGTATGGTTAGAAAGTCTTTTTTCAATCGGCTGGGCATTTGCAAACCACTGCTGTACCTACTGTGTAACATGCTTATCGGTAGACGGTTCGTAGCCAAGAATGGCAACGTGACCTCCACAGGTATTTTTGACGTTAAAAAATGGTCACCAACAGGGTGCCGTTAATTCGCCGATCCTGTTCAACATTTACTTGAGCGATCTGATAAGTTCTCTTCCTCACGTATTGCGTTCACCGACGACTTGATCGTGTACAGATCAGGCAAAAAGATCGAGGACATCACTACTCTCGTGCAGAGTGACTTCGATTCATTCATGAGAGATTGCGATGACTGGAAGTTGAAAATCAACTTTCAGAAGTCGGAAACCATATTGTTCAGGATGCCATTGTATAAGGCCTCGGCGGATACAAAAAAGAATTGGCGAAAGTTCTCAATTGTTGGACGACACGGGCAACCACTGACGCAAAGGACTGTAGTCAGATACCTGGGGATCTGGCTAGACCAGTGTCTATATTTTAACAAACATGTTGATGCTGCTCTGGCCAGGGCCCGAGGCGCTTTTGCGCTTACAAAGAGACTGTTTTACAACAGCCAACCCGATGCCAGGGTGAGGGTTATCTGCTGCATGGCCCTCACCCGGGTAATGCTCACCTGTGGCTGTCCCGTGTGTTTCAACGTGAGTGCAAGCTTGATGGAAAAGATTCGGTTGCTCGAGAGGGCTTGTCTTAGATCTTGCATTCGCCTTTATCTGACTCTGGAGTCCAGTACAACAAATTCTATTCCAATGAAGTCTTATACAACAGGGCAAACCTTATAAGAGAGGACAATTTCCTGCTGAAGTTGATTCGAGCTCATACTCCCAGAGCGATGAACCTGATCTCGGGGGCTTACTACCCCAATCCACTACACCACGAAGGGGTACGGCACAACGGCTTCGTCCCCCCAGAAGTATTCCTCCTTTTCACATCGCCCGTTCAACTGTGGATGGGCGACTCAACCACGGCCATTCCTTCGCACAACGAGCTGAGGAGGGTCTCCTCCGGTTCAGTATGACGGTATCAAGGAGAGATGTTCGGGATGTTGCAATGCAACACTGAATATGTTGGGGCTGGGGAGAGAGAGAACTCTCTCGTCGTACCTTGTAGACCCGGGATAGAAAGAGCAGTACGTGTCCCCGAATGGGGGAGCAGTCGGTCACTGTCTTGCAGCAAATTAGATGGCAATCCATTAGCGGCAACCAATGGCTGACCTACATAGACTAGGGTAGTGGCTTGTAAGCTGTAAATAGAAAGAAAAAAAAAGTAATAAAGATAAGAGTAAGTTTAGCTTAGAACTTAATAGCCCGCAGAGGGCCAGTAAGTTAGAAATAGTAACAATGTTCGTCTAGTTTACTAAGAATATGGCAATAAAAATGAATTGAAAAAGGGGTTTTTTAATGCACAGCTGAGAGGAATCATCTCCAACTAAAATTTAGTTTCTCGAATACCAGCCTTTCCAAGGCTTGAGCAGGTGTGATAGATATGAAACCTTTCGGGGTACATACTATGTTAGCCGTCCTCCAACTAATGGGAGTATGACTGTTGTGAAGGATTGTTCTTAAAAGAAATGTAATGCTAAAAGTTGTATACCATGCTCCACAAATTGGATATTATCAAGACCTGGGATATAAAAAGCATATCCGAAGACATGAACCGGTTTATTCAGTTACGTAAAGAATTTGATTTTTTAAGCAGATTCCTTTGCTCACAATATATAAATACTGTTGAAAGGAATATTAAACGTAAACTTAAACGTCATATCTCGGTTTTTCCAAATTCTATGGAGCTCGAAGGTGAAGTGCTTGAGATACCGAATCTACATGAAACCTTTTTGCAAAGTTTTTTCAGTCAAACTATATTATTGACATTATACCGAATGCTGAAAACCTTTATCCTGGTCTTACTTCGGTGATAGACTTCGACATTTTTTCTCTTTCGGATCAAGAAGTCTATAATGGTTTAACTCAGCTTGATTCAAATATTAAGGCAGGGGTTGATTCGATATCACCTCTTTTATTATCAAAATCCACGGATTCGCTTTTTAAAGCGTTAACAATAATTTTCAATGAATCACTTCTTAGTGGCGTCTTTCTAGAGGAGTGGAAACTATCATCCATTACTCCAATCTATAAAAGTGGCCTCAAGCATTTAATTAAGAATTATAGGCCTATCTCAAAACTTTCAGCAATTCCGAAGCTATTTGAAAAGTTAGTTTTTGATAGACTCAATTTTGCGACTTTAGAAAACAGAATGCAGGTTGATGTTCTTTATACAGATTTCGTTAAAGCCTTCGATAGAGTTCATCATAGACTTTTAGTTGAAAAGCTGAGAAAAATGGGGTTTAAATATAATTTTCTTGAATGGCTAAAATCTTATTTGTCTAATCATCAACAGATTGTCAAAATTGAAGGCGCGCAGTCCTTCTTTATAGAAGTTCTGTCGGGTCTGCCTCAAGGCAGTCATTTGGGGCCTCTCCTTTTCAGTCTTTTTGTCAATGACATCCCGTACTCCTTGCAGTTTTCTAATTGTCTAATGTTCGCTGATGATATGAAAATATTCACACAAATTTCTACAATTACTGATTGCTTAAATTTTCAAAAAGACATCTGGATTTAAATATTTCCACGTGTAAAATTTTTAGTGCTTTCCGATCATTATCATGGTAACGAGAGACTTTTTTATGTGTGTGTTATATTTGATTCAAAGCTGTCTTTCTCAGCACATAACATCTAAATCAAATTCCTTGCTAGGCTTTCTGAAATACGGTAGCATTTAATGATGTTTATACCATAAAACCCTTTATTTTTCATTAGTAATCCCTGGAATACTGCAGCGTTATTTGGTTTCCTTTTTATCATAATTATTCTAACTGGATTGAAAACAGTTAAAAAATATTTACGCGCTTTGCATTAAGGAAACTGAGATGGTCCGAAGATTTACCTAGATCTAGATGTGCATTAATTGATCTAAAAACTTTAGAAAGTCGAAGACAAGCTCATAGCGTTCTTTTTATTAAGGACCTACTCAATGGTAGGATTAAGTCCCCGGATTTACTAGCTCTCATGCCTCTTTATGTCCCAGAGAGATGCTTAAGAAATAGGAATGTTTTAGAACGAATTATGGTTTAAGCGAACCCATAACCCGTTGTTCATTACTATTTAACTCAATTTATTATGAAATCGACCTTCAAATAAATAGAAATATGTTTAAAGAAATTGTATTGAGTACTTTTAACATAATCAATAATAATTAATTGCAGTCAAAAGATTATGTCTCCATTGATGAATGAATAAATAAATAAATAAATAAATAAAAAAATAGAATCCGCTGTTAATAGGTTCGTTGGTAAGGAATAGATTAGTTAGATTTTAGATCTTAGTTCTTGTAGATGTTTGGAGATTCATAAACGAGCCTATTCGATTCATCTGCAATTTTTCGTTTCGAATTTATGTTCCCTGTTTATTAGCTTGTTCGTCATCGACTTTATAATCTGGTTCAGTCAAAGGAAAAGGTACACATGGATAAGCTAACATATGCATGTACATGAGGAACTCACTGCACAATTCTCTGATGGACGACCTAACGTTCTTTACATCTATATTCAGGTGGCCATAAAGGAATTCTGCCGTCTATCTCTAAAGGAAGTAAAGGGCCGATGTTGAATGTGAACCACACCTAAACGTCAAGTTTTTTTCTGCATTTCATTTGACATTTATCAATTTCAGACTAACTCAATTTGAACCGTGGAAAGATACACATTCGAGCAACTCGTTAAAGTTATTCAGGCTTATTATGAAAATGGGCGTTCAAATCAAAATGCAAAATGAAACAATGGCTCCTTTGCGCAACAAATGCAATGGCCATGTTATCTCACGTGGTGGCGATGTCAATTGGCCGCCAAGATCATGTGATTTGACACCGTTGGATTTTTTTCTTTGGGGTTATTTGAAAGAAATGGTGTACGTCGATAAGCCAGCAACAATTCAAGAGCTAAAGGATGAGATAATTCGGCACATTTGGCCGATATTTTGTTCCATACATAATTGAACCATACCAATATTACCATAATAAAAACAATAATTTCCAAAATGACACCAAAAATGACAATAATTTCCTAAATTATTTGTGTTTTATTCAAAATCAACATCAGCCCTTAAAATTAATTTTGAAACTTAACCTAGGCGATATGTTTAGTGCCTACCCTTGGTTAGTGGGATCCCCAATTCGAAACCCAGTGAAGCAGAATCTGGTTAAGTCACCATTTGCCGTTGGGCTCCAGTGGTAGTAGTCAGACTGTGGGTATCACAATGGGCCAACAAGGTATGAGTGTGCTGGTGAATTCACTAGAAGCCCCCTTCCCTACCTACTTACCTAACCTAGTCGATGGTAGTAACGTATTCCAGATAAAGAACGAGCCTATGTGTTACGTCTGTTACTCACAGACGCCATCAACAAACTAGTAACTAGGCACATGCACATGGGAAACTAAACAAGAAAACTAGCAGCACCCTAGGCATTGTAGTTGGATAAGCTGCAACGATAAGGAAAAGGAAGAGGCGATACTCAACTACCTCTGCACCTGCTCTACTCTCGGAGTAACTAGAAAGGAATTGCTTATTTAATTACCTAGAAGAGTTGACAAATGCCAAATGGAATTTCCACTCTTTAATACTCAAGCGCCACCAAGTGATTATAATTAGAATTTAGGTCAGATATACATTAGATTTCTAATATGAACTTATAATTAATTAACGTCTTTTATTGTAGGAAGGCTTCCAGTTTAACTAGAAGCCATGGTCTCCTCCCCAGGCACTGACAAAACAAATTACCCCAACTGTGGTCAAAGTGGAGCACGTAATACATGAGACTACCTACTATCAAGTTTCAATGTTTGTATTGATTAGCGAATTCAGCGATCCAGTGGTGATGAAAAACTAAGTCTGCCAGACAAGACTGGCGCACGTAATAAACGTATTTGACGAGAACAGTGGCAATTTTTTTTTCAACTTGGATTTCATACCAGTACACAACTCAAATTTAGAATTGCACTTTTCTGACTCAAGAGACAATTGGTTCCAAATGTGATCTTACGTAGTCTAGTTGGATCATTCCTAGCAAAGAAAGCTGTAGCTCGAGTAAAAAAAAACCATGTTTTCTTTGAAAAGAAAATTCTGCGCATGATTGGCTTTCAATCTCTTTGATTCATTAGTGGGCATTAGCAGCAGGTGAACACAGAAAATTTGTGAACAGCACAGTTCTTACAACAGAACATTTTTCCCCCGTGACGTCGTGGATTGGTACGTCAATTTCTACACCAGTTCGAATTTATCAACTTTCAGTATTCCCGTCTTCGAAATCGGCATAAAATTGTAGGTGCCATTCACTCATGAAAGAACAATATCACGGAAAGAAGCTAGACCAAGGTCTACCTCGTTATATTATTCCCAACGGTTTTGGAACGTGTTGTGAGTTAAAATAGTTGAAGCCACCCTGTTGTGCAATCTAACTAAGTGAACGTATCAAAATTCAATGATTTCCATACAAATTCAAGCAAGAGCAATGAAACAGTCGATCACTTACCTGATCTGCGTAGTCCAGCTCCTCCAGTTATAGTACAACTTGGTATAGAACATGGTGAGCAGAGTTTTCAGCCAACGGCAAGCATTTCCAGGACAGTTCCCAACCGATCCTAAGCAGACTGAAGCTAATAATCGGCTGTGAGCTGCCTTGCAATGAAACCAATCTTCCGACCTGAAACCAAAACATCTCTCTCCAGGATCAAAACAAAAATATCTTGAGATAGAAAAAATTCTTGAATTCCCATGATAATTCATCTTTATTTCCCCACTCAAATATTATATGAATTCAACACAAGATCTTAACAAGACTAGATACGACACACTACTTATTTCTTTAGCTAAACGTCTCCTTCTATATTGCCACAAGCCCGGGTCCTTAAGGGATACTCCTCCTTCAAATCACACTACCATGGGCATTGGAAACGTGTCGTTTTAGCAACACTTTCTGTCGGAATCCCCGCTCGCAGAGATCGCATTTGAAGGGCCGCTCGTTAGTGTGCATCAGCAGGTGAGTGACCAACGTGCCACTTTGTCGAAATTTCATGGCGCAATGCGGGCAAGAATATGGCTTAACTCCCGTGTGAATCTTCTGATGGATACTGAGTGTCGTGCCTTGTGCAAATCGCTTACCGCACTCGCCGCATTCATACGGTTTTTCGCCGGTATGCGTTCGCAGGTGATATTTGAGGTTGTCTGTCCGCGCGAATGCCGAATCGCAGTAAATACATTTGTAAGGGCGTTCCCCGGTGTGGCTCCGGGTGTGGGTGACAAGCCGTTTTTTCTCGGAGAACGCTTTATCGCAGTAGGTGCACTTGAAAGGTCTCTCGCCGGTGTGGGTGCGCATATGAGTGCGGAGGTACCCCGACTGCTTGGTAGCGTATGAGCATATCTCGCATTTGTACGGCTTCTCACCTGTATGGACCCGCAAATGAGTGGTGAGGCTGGTGGTGCAGCGAAACATCTTTGAACAGAAGGAGCATGTGTAAGGGCGCTCGTCGGTGTGCGTTCGACAGTGCACCCGTAGAGTTTTGTTGGAAGTGAACTTTTTGTCGCATTTTGGGCACTCCAAGACCTTCTCAAAGTGAATCCTCTTGTGTGCTGTTAACTGGCCAGATTCGCGGAATGACTTGTCGCAGATATCACAGGCGTACGGCCTCTCACCGCTGTGTATGCGCTTGTGGGACACCAGCGAACTGGAATGTGTGAAGGCTGCATCGCAAATGTCGCACTGGTACTTTCGCTCATTGGTGTGGGTGCGCAAATGTACCAGGAGCGTATCGCGTCGCAGGAAAGTCTTGTGACAGACGTGACATGAGCGTTCCTTATACGTTGGATTCTCATGGATACGCATGTGATTTCTGATTGAAATTTGTCGCGCATATACCTTGTTGGGGCACAGCTTGCACGTGTATGTGGGCTTTCCGTCCAGTTCCACGCTGATATTAATGTAATCCTGAAAGAGCTCCTGTCGGGTAAATCCGGTGTAAGGTGTCTTCGGGGCCTGACGATTGCTGAGCTCCCTCGGTGGAGCCAACATAACATCCTTTTCGGCTTTGAGTGCTGTTTTGGTGTGCTCTTGTACGTGCAGCGACAATTCTTTGGTGGACAAAAAGCGTTCATCACAAATCATACATGTGAACCAATTCAACTGTTGCCTTTCCTCATCATCGATGGTGTCCTTATTTAGGAAGGCACGGATCTTTTGCTCCTCTTCAGCATCATCCGATCCTATTATGAACTCTGGCTCTTGCTTGATCATATCCTCCGTCAGGAGAATGCCAGTGTATTGCTCATCATCTTCGTCGTCCTCATCTGGCCAATCCGAGAATGTACAAGTACCGTCCTTGACCATATCTGAGAATTCCATTTGTGTCATCTGACCAGCCATTATGGGAGGTGGTACTACTCGTTGTTTGTTTTTAATTACAGTGGAATGGATGCTGCCCAACAAAGCCTGATGCTGATGCGTTGTTTTTGTTGCTAATAGGTAAACATTATTTTTCGCGTTCACTTTTCTCCTGCGATTTGGGGTTTTTTTTCCAATATTTAAACAGTAAAGTAGAAAAGTTCACTAGATTGATGTGAAGAAAAGAGAAATATCAATTTTTTTTTCAATTTGTCAAGATGTGACGGTCAGCTGCGTTTGTTGACGTTTGGGAATGAATTGGAAATATGTACTTATTGGAAGAATGTCTATGGAAAGTTTATTAATTGTCGGTAAGTGAGTGTGAAGAACTTATTTGTTTTTTATAATTTTGTATACACAATATGTGATATTGACTGAATGCCAAAAGTATTGATGAATATTTATGAAATGGCTGAGTTCCTTCTAGACATCTAATCCACTCTGTCGTGGTCGTTACAAGGGTGTAGTTTATGTTTCCAATCAGAGAACAAAGTTGTCTGATTGGAATTGAAACCGGTCCTCCAGGACGGAGGGTATGATAACAGCGACTTAATGACGGATTTAGATTAAAAAAGAGTAGGATTCGCTTCTACTTTCGTGCGTAATGCCGATAAGAAGTTGAATCGCAAAACACTTTGGCATATAACTGGTATTCGAATATCAATAGATAGTGTGACCCATGCACCATCTACGAACCAGAGCCGAGGGTAGTAGCAAAATTGGATGAAGACGACCCTGCTCTTATTGTGAGAAATGTTCTGCTTTCCCTACCTCCAAGCTTAGGTCTACTTCACGCATAACCCCTGACTAAGCACATATCTTTGACCATCAGCGAAGAGTCCGGATTCTTTCAGGATTGGTAGCGGTCGTCGTTCGTGCTCAGGGTATAAGGTTCCGCCGCAGACTATATTTCATATATGGGGTGCCCACCAGGTGTATAATGCTGATTGGGACTCAAAAAACCGCCGTTGTTGGTCAACCATTTGATCTGTTCTTCCCTCATTTGTAAGGAAAATAACCTGATACCCCCTCACGTCTGCCAACGAACGTAACGAAACTTCAACAATATACACATCAATCGATTTGTTTTGAGCAGCGGTCCAACTTAGGAGTTTCTAGTATCATGAGTCCGTTATGGGACCTTTAAACCCATTTAATATGATTTGAATACGCTTGCACCACTGTTTTGTTGAAATCTTCGAAATTCGATCACGCTAGCTATCTACTGAAGAACGCTCTCGGGACCCAACTCTCTCCCGGCGCAGGGTCTCATGCAGCCTCCTTAGAGGTGTGTCACTTCGTATAAGGCTCCACACAGTGGACAAGTGTAAGTACCCCTTGGAGGGCTTTGTTGCATGTTGGACTGCTGTTTCAGGGACCTTATTTGACCTAAGTGTGTTCTCGAAGTCGGTATTCCCTTATGAAACCAATTAAAGGACTTTAATTCTCAAAGCGTGCCCCAGCCCTTTTCCAACTCTTTACTATTGGGACCCTACCCAGAACCCGCAGTAAATCTGATGACAACAGTCTTTAATCTGCTAGCCTAAGCATACTAGCTTTAATGATGAATATCAATCGAAATCCAAAGGGCCCGTTTCCAAAAGGCAATGCAATTTGCAATTTTCAGCAAGATAATGTGAATTGTATGCATCATACAAAGTACAGTGGTCTACACTTCACAGACCCGAAGATCTGGTGTGTTGTCTCGCAGGCGAAAAGGGTCCTGGGTGAAATTTCAGATTATTCTGGTGTCCATACTGGCCATATCCCCAATTTCATCAGACAAAGTACTGTGGCCTCGTTACGCTTGCGCATAACTCCTGATGAGTTGCAGTCGAAGTCGGACGATCGAGTTGCCTGGAGATTTCTCGTGCGTGGTTTACCCCCGCGACCCCTTTAGTGGAGCATGCGGGTCAGAAGATGATGATGAAAGTAGTGTAGCACTACAGATACAGAGTAGAGTGGAATTGTCTCAACCAACAGCTTGGCCATACGAGAGACCGCACTACTACTCAATTAACACTTTCAAATCCCAATGAAACAACGTGTACAAGGGTTGGTCCTAATGTATCGCTTAGTCGTTAAAAACGAAGTCCGTCCTGAAAATAGTGAAGAGCGAGTACCCTTTCTAGGAAATTGGTGTTCAAACGGATTAAAGTTAATCAGTAAAGAATGGGAAAGTGTCTAGAACGGAGTTCCGTCCACATTTAACGTCAAGCAGTTCTGGCCGCTACTTATACTTCTTTCAGAAATACAAAGCCGTGGGTTCTTTGGGTTCGACACGCTCTTAGATGTTGGGTTTCTAGCCTAGTTTACCATCGATTTAACCCATGAATTATATGCTGGCATTCAGCTTGAAAAGTGGGCTGCAGAGAGAGTGTGAATTGAAGACAGGATGCTAGTAAATATTAGGTGGGTAGATCGTATTATTTATTATTATATATATAGTATTATTTAGTTTATTTTTCTAGTTCACAGAGGCTCTGCTTAATATTTCTGAACGTAGAGGTGAATTTCACTATAATCTGCTATACAGTCATCAACACCATTGCCAATAATCTTGCACTCAGTCATTTTCAAATGCCAAATATTTACGAAGTGGCCTGTTCCACATGAGAGGAGAGATCACACATTCCTGTTGCGAACCCGTGTGTGCTTTGTCTACCCTTGAATCTCCAAGTTCAGATTTTATCGGTCTGCTACTGGTGAAAAAGGCGATGATGGCCTTTCGATCCGAGCCAGTTGATTGCTGTGGTTTACCTTGATTACACTGCTTGAGTTCGATGTTATAAATGACTTCATCTACGTCAACGAAGGCAGCAATGTTTCGAGTTTTTGATCACTTTTTATATATTGACAACAGGCTCTGCTACAGACTCTCTACAGATTCTCTTATTATGTTGTGTCCAGTCCATAAAACCAGACACGAAATACAGAAGAGTACCTGTCACCTATTTCACCTAAATGAGACGAGCTGCTCTCTCTCTATAATTGATGAGTTTCTGGACTATGTTGTGTGGGTTAATGACGGAGAATTGTCGTTGATCTATTAAGTTCGGTATCAAAAACCCCAGGCGATTTTGTATCGTTTAAAAACATATTTAGGTGTTAGTGGATTTCGAATAGTAACATTGTTACACTCGCAGTTTGGTCTCCCAATTGTGATCTGTGTTCTTTCATGTCAGCATTCATTCAAAAAAGAATAAAATACAATTAAATTTAAAAAAATCTCATATTGAATGCTCCTTTAGTAGGGTTCAAGTTATTTTCAATTAATTTCAGCTTATATATCTTCACTGTCGATAACACAGTTCAATTCCATTGTGTCTCCACCCAAAATCTGTCACTTCCACAAGATGTCACTTCCAATGGAAACCATTTTAATTTCCGCTTATCAAATTCAGCCTGTTATTTTCCCCTATTTCGGTGCAGTCCAATTCCAGTTGTTTTCGAAACTTCACACTGTTCACTTTTGCTTCATAGTGCGGTGCCCGTCGTCGGTGCTTATCCATTAAAGTTATTTTTTCTTTATTTTAAAGTAGAACAAAATAAATCACACTCATATCCAACATAACATGTGTTTGCTTCCGGAGTAAATGTGAATCACCACGAATAAAAAACAACCCATCAACCTCGTGCATTCTTTCAAGTGTCAACCGAATTGTGTTCTTTTCATTTGTGCACTCCTCAAAATAGATACCATCTTTGGATATCCCATCTCTCTCTCCACCCTCACCACAACGAATACCATCCAGTCCAGCATATTTTCCTTTTAAGGTAAGCCAAAGCGGTGTTCTTTATTTATACGTTTTCTCTCTTCCGATTCCCGAACGAATTATACATTCATTTCCTGAAGTCGATTTCATCGATCCCCAAACCAGGAATGAAATCATCTTCTTCCCTTTCGCCGAAATAAACAACAATGAAAAGGGTGGGATTATTGCCTTTGCCTTTTGCCTTTCTGCTGCATTTCCTCCAAAGTTCGTGTTCGTTTTCGTTTCGTTTTTGTGTCTCCCCTTCTCTACTACATCTCACACACATACACATGATAAGCGAGCAGGGATGGAGTTCCCTTATTCGGCACACACTCATTATCATGGAGCGCGATTCACCCCATTTTTTTTTTTAGAATAAATAAATAAATAAAAGAAAACGAAAAAATTTAAGAAAACAAAAGAAATTTCTACAGCCCATCCCATTTCCTTACGCTCTATCATTTTGTTCCTCGATTATCTCCTTTCAGGGCTGCCTCTGTGGGCAGAGGAAGGCGAACACTTCGCTAAGTACGTGTGGTGTGTCGTTTCGATAAAAACGAAACAAAAAAGATAACGAGCACGAGCCAGGCGAACAGAAGCAAAGCAAACGCACAAAGACCATGTCCACTGCGAATTTTTATGAAATTCTCGAGTCCAGTGAGCATGCTACCTTCGAGCAGTTGAAGTGCAAGTACAAGCACCTCATTCTGCAGTGTCATCCCGATAAATTGAATGACCCCAGCACTGAAACTGTGTCACCTGCATCGGCTTCATCATCGTCATCAGCGCCGAGAGACGAAGACCGCTTCATTCGGATCAACACCGCATGGAATACCCTCAAAGATCCCATTAAACGTAAACTCTACGATGCTGAACTGTGTCAGAATCGATTTCAATTGCACAGCAACATCTTCGATCGGGTGCGAGTGACCGATCTGGATATCGAAACCTGCGACGTAGACGACGAGGATGAGGATGGTGTTGCCGGTGATGGTGCAGTGAGAACAATAAGAACTTACCGGTGTCGATGCGGTGGTCAGTTTATTGTCGATGATGAGATTGAATTACCCGCGACCGACGACGCAGAGGTACTCATCGAATGCACCGAATGCTCATTAGTTATAGTCCTAAAGAGATGATGACGGATGGGCCCGAAAAGTGGGTCAGCGTGTTACCAATAAAAATAACGCAATTTGATTTTAGCTTTGAGACTTCATTGTTTATTGTTGTGGGTGATGCGCTCTGTCTAGAGGGCTTACGATTTAGGTCTCACCGTTTACCGGTGTCCCGATAGAGGCATTCTCCCGTGATTATCTTGAGAATGTAATTTTACAATAAGTATCTCGATTGTCCGGGGAACAATCATCGATATCAGTCATTAGTGCGAGTATGATGGATGAGGTGGCTTTTTCAATTGTGCAAGTTAAACGAGGAATGTTTACGGTGATTCTTTTTTGTGAGAAGGTATTGAGTGGATTGATATGTTGGGGTTTGATGGGTTCAATAACTCTGAAGAAGGGCCACAATGGGATGTGAAGTCCTTTGTAATGAGGAACATTGTAAATGATTACAGACCTGTAGAACTGAGTAGAGATCTTTGATTTGAGGGGTACTAATGCAATTGTTGGGCAGTTGATTGCTACAATGCGGTGCTCATGGATAAAAGGTGCTCGTGAAGCAGAAGTACCTGCAGGTTTGATACTTGAGAACGGGAATGGGAAAGGTGTCGTTGCAGTGCGTGTTTGCGAGTATGTCCAAACAGGAGACTTATCAAAATCATATCAAGTTGGCAATCATATCTGCGGATGTGTATTCATTATTTGCGCATGCATGTGATATTGGTACTAAATCAGATCTCTCCGCTTTGTGGAGAAGTGCATTTGGGTGTAGTTCCGAAAAGACACCAGCATCGATTTCCGTTCAGCCATTTAGAACGCAGAATCAGATCTCATTTCATTTCATTAGTAAGGGATGTGGACGCAATTATAGATAACCAATAACATGAAGACTGTATCTGGCAATGATTCTTATCTTAAAGGATTTTGCGTTCAGCCAGTTTCACTGCTTTGGACAAAGGACGCCTAACAGCTGTTGAGGAACTATTGATTGATTCACGTGGGTGGCTAAATCAACGGAGAGTGGAGGTTAAATAAATAGTTTTAATCAAAGGGTCCAAACTTCATGATATACATAATAGGCGAAATTTCACAAACTCTGTTGTATGTGAGCGGGTCAAAAGGAAGAAGTCTATTTTGAAGCTTCTTGGAATATGTCGGTAGATTTAGTTCGACATCGGATCAAACTCCTCTCCACTTGTGCCAGAGACTTCTTGGGTTTCTTGCTCTGATGTCCAACACTTAAACATCCTAATCCTCTTGGGTTCTCATCCTAATGCAGCAACTGCTGCTTAAAGATGAATTTGGTGCCATATTGCGAATCAGTTTGACTCTCCGGCTTGAATAACTTTCTTAATCAAATTGGCAACTCCAACATGTGCTTCTACCACTCCTTACTGTGGTTCGGATGATTGGAGAGTGTCAGTAATAAGTATGCTAGCCTCTGTATTCATATTTTTAAGAATAGCTTCGTTCACAAGATTGGAGAAGCTCCTGTTCATCAGTGCAGACACTAGAACTGTCGGGATTCAAGTGGCTGTACATGTCTGACGGACCGACTAAAATGCTACTCCCTAATGATTATTCAGAGTCTAAAGTATGTACAATGTCATGTTGCTGTTCTTGGGACCAAGCGGCAGATGCTGCAACTAGATGGGCCAGCAACCTAATTGATGTTTTCAGCCTCTCGTAACCACTGAAATAATGAGGACCGCCTCTGGGCTTTTTGACTGGGACACATGCACATGACCAAACATTGCCAATCATTTTGTGGATTTCTAAATGGAATAAAAGCAAAGTCGTCACATTTATTTATATGCATGTAAGCGTACATATCCCAAAGGAATGTATTCGACCGTTGCTTGTCGAGAACTCGAATTTAATAAACAGAATCGACTTAAAAAGCCCTTCATTGACAATTGAAACACTGTTGTTTAAGCAATGTGCACTTAAACCATGTGTCTTGTGTCTTCGCCTGTCTCGTATCAGATTGGTTTCGATTGCGCATTGACATAGATAAATGTAGCTCTAGTACTTAATTATTCCCCTGGCTCAATACATCCGTCCTTCCTTAAAATTCCTTTGTTGTTTACAAAATTATGCCGCACTGACTCCTATTTTATGCACTCTTCGCAACATACCTCAGTGCTTCGTAAACAGGTCAACCAGTCCAAATTTGTGGGGATGCCTGTCATGCGCCGAGTGGCATGACACACAATTCGTGTGCTTTCCTGTAGTACCGATGAAATCCACATAGACTACGTCTGCTGCTGAACCAAAGGAGAATAAAGTGCTGTTCTCACGTCATAACTAGGTCGGTCGTGGATTTTATTAAATCGCTCCTATCAAAGTAATTTAACGATGTTCTCTTGATTCCATGTGACCTGCTAGCAAAAAGTAAGTCAGCGCCTTCAAGTGGAAAGTGTACATGCAGGCACGTTCCTAATCCAAATTAACAATTTACAGGGTGACCAGAAGAACGATTGGAAAAGAAATTTAAATAACTGTTTACGATATATAATTGATTTTGGCATTGTCTTGAAGCTGCACTCATACCATTGTGTTTAGATTCAAATGGAGTCATCGGCTTCGTTGGCAGCGCTTCAACCAGTCTGTTCAGATTTTGATGACTCTGTCAAAGGTTCGAATTGACCGCGAGCTCGTCAAAAGTGCATGTTAGCATGGACTTGGCCTATTCCAAGAGAAAATATTGGAATGGTCAAGTTCAGAATGGTCTAGTCCAATGACCGCGTCGGCCAATAGATGAACGCTCGCCGTGAGATGACCAACTCTCCAGATTTCTCCTTCACAACTTTGAGCATTGCTTCGCATGCTTGCTGGTATGGCTCTTGTTGGAACCACAGCTCGGATATATCGACGTTGTTTAACTCTGGCCACAGAAAGTTTGGTAACATCGC
This sequence comes from Eristalis tenax, assembly GCA_905231855.2. NCBI lineage: Eukaryota > Metazoa > Arthropoda > Insecta > Diptera > Syrphidae > Eristalis > Eristalis tenax. Next base: position 108,614,485 of record HG993124.1, on the reverse strand, counting down.
TTTATTTTTGAGGCCTTAATGCTGTCTCCTTTCTCATTTCGTAAGAAATAAGGTCCGATGGTGCCGCTCTGTCCAAAATCACGTCAAACAGTCAATCTTTGTGGTCGCTTTGATTCAATAGCCGGATTGTCGGCCATTATTTCCAGAGCACAATTGCCAATGGTCGTCTGGCTTCAATTCTTACGTCAGCACAGTCTCACAGGTTAGGTTAGGTGAGTGGGTAAGCGTGGTGGGGTCACGTCTCAGTTAGGTCCAGGTGGGCTCATTATGATGCCCAAAGTGATAAAAAGGAACCTACTCGGAGGACAAGATTTCAGGTGTTAATGCGTTGATTTAGTCCAGCCCTTCAGAAGTCCTGACAAATTTCTACAAGCTGGAGATCTTTGAATAAGAATTTTTCCGGTGTTCTATGTCTCAAAAGGCAGAGACTGGGGCATTCACGTAGCTAGGGGATGAGCGTTACTCTATTTCTTCTTCGTGCCCACAGCACCTGCACATTTGGTGGAGTTTTTTCGGTCCTAGGCCTTAGTTCAGCAGGCCATATCATTCAGGAGGACTCACAAGTGGTTAGAGAGTTCCACCTTTCGTTAGCTAGCCCCATGATGTTTGTGACGTCTGCCAGAGGTGGATTAATGCATGGGATTGCCTGGGATGGGTCGATTTCGGTTACTTTCCTAACAAGTTCAATTGCTACCTTGTCACCGTCTATGTCCCTGTGACCTGGGACCTGCATGCCAAGAACCTTATGCTCTTCGTGTCAGCGTGCGACCGAACTTCCTTAATGGCTGCTTGACTATCAATTAGGATGTGAACATCAGCCGGTAGTATTTTCCAGCGATGGTATCATTTTGTCCCCTTCCTTGACTGTCCGTTTGAAATACACTGTCATAGTGTGTGCTATGCCTTAGAGTCGTTTCATAGAGAAATCTAAATAAAGGTCTAATCTTAGGTTAAACGCGGCTGCCAAATCGTCGAAGTTGTATTCACCGAGAAGCTTCTTTTCAGTGCTGAATGGAACTGGCTACGCCATGTAGAGCCACTCCAGCTCGAAGAGTCGTCGACTCGGAACCAGTGGGACAACGCAATAGAGGATGCCCACGAAACACACGTGGAGCAGGACCTCAACCAAATTGTAGAGCGATAGATAGGCTTGTTGGTTGAGGCCCAGGGTCACCCGAAGAAGAATAGATTTGGGTAGGTGCCGAGGTAGTGGGATTCTTCCTCCTCGTACTAAAGCCCCTACGTCCCGTACGCCTCACGTGGTTGCTTATAAGAGAGTGTCTGGAAATAAAACCCACGAATCTGCACCTGGTCCTTTTCGGATTGAACTATGACAGCATTAGCCTTGCCGTACGGTGGGTTTCGATTTTATTCCTTCTTATGTTGCTGGTGCGTGCTAGTAGTACGTCTGTGACTGTTTTGTAGGTGCAAATCGATCCGCAAAATACGCCGGGTTGGCTGTGGCGATGCACAATTCCGTTTATCGGCTCCGAATCCATATCTCTGGGTCCTCGTTGATACTGGCCGCTACGGCGACTATGCATTCTTCATTTCGCACCGATCTGTTGGTGGCCTAACTTTCTAAAAAGCGTACTCACGCTCAAACTTATTCAGATTTAGCGTCCCGTCGTACTTTCCATACCTAAAGAAAGAGCTGGGCGCTAAGAGCCAACATGATACTGAAACGAACGCCTTGAGAAAACCGTTTTTGAGAACCCAATTAGCTTTGAGTGCCGTTTTGAAGTCACTGTTCTGAAAGTTGAATGTTGATGTGCATTTAGAACCATCGTGCCTCGATTAGGAAGGAATATTGTCAATTCTTTGACACATTTGAGGACGGAGAGGCTTATGTGGTTTTTGCTGGGACAAAGCGGCATATCCCCTAAGACACAAAGTGGCAAATGACGTCTGGTTTTTCATTTAATTCTGTATACAATGAAACATTGAGTCCTAGTAGAAAATAAAATATTTTGTTAATTGTCCCAGCAAAAGCTTTGCATCTGCATTGTGCACTATGTTCATCATCATCATCTTGGACCAAAATGATCCACTAAAGGGGTCTGGGGGTAAACACTCCCAGCTACTCGATCCTCCGTCATCGACTCTAACTCATCAAGGGATATGCCCAAACGTGATCTGGCGAGTTTTTGGACTTGATCGCAACACCTCGTCATGGATCTGTCAAGCGGTCGTCTTCCTGATGGAATCGGGTTCAAATTCCGCTTAGGAAGTCGTGATGATGGAGAAATTCGTGCCACGTGACCAAAACATCGAAGCATAGACCTTTCCGTTCGAAGAACCAGCTGCTCAATGTTGAGTTCCTCGCGCACTGCCTTGTCGCTCACCCTATTCCGTCGAGTAATTCCCACAACAACACGAAGGAATCTTATCTCAGCGTCTTGCTCGGCCTCTTTGGTTACAGATCTACCAAACTGAGCAATCCTACAGGAAAGTTCGGCATTACTCCTCCCATCACCCACCACTAGGTTTGCAGTATAAATAGTTAAGAATTCAGTGGTCTTGTCAGGTCAGACAAAATATGCGTGGGTAAGTGAAATGTTTTCCATGGACACACTGTACTATGCTCTAGTTGTTCACAATACAATGTCCGGGAGGAGCTATGAAATAATCAGCGGCATACCCGCTTTGTCCCAGCATTTGGGATAGGACACAGCGGCATTCTGCCATAACTGTAGGAAGTGTGTAATAATCAATTCCTAGTCAAACTAAATTCTTCGTGTGATTTTCGGTCCCGTCTGCATAGATGGTGAGTGGAGGAGGAGATATAAAGACGAACTATACGGGCTGTTTAGCGACATCGACTTAGCCAGAAGAGTGAAGATCCAACGATTGAGGTGGCTAGGTCATGTAGAGCGGATGGAAACCAATGCTCCGGCCCGAAAAGTCTTCGAATCCACCCCCGAGGGACGGCGCAGTAGAGGAAGACCGCGACTCAGGTGGCGCACGCAAGTGGAAAGGGACCTCAACCAACTATGCGTGCGAAACTGGAGACAGCTAGCTAAAGATCGAGCTGGCTGGAGACGCTTGTTGGTTGAGGCCCAGGTCCACCTCGGACTGTAGCGCCACCTTAAGTAAGTAAGTAAGTTAAGTCAAACTATGAAGCAGACAAGCTATGGATGCCAGCTCATTATTGGGCCAGTTCTTTGGCTGCTTCGTTACCAAAAACGTTTCTTTGTCCTGGAATCAGTGGTTAGTTTTCTTTCCGACTCCAGCCAGTTCATTGCTGCATTCCTGGACTAATTTTGAGGCTATTTTTTGATTGACTGTTAACGAAAATAGATGCAAAGAGCAATGCAAAAATTTGCGGTTGTATTCAGATGAGATTGAATTGAGTTGTGCCGTCCCTTATGGCGAGGATTTCCGCTTGGAAGATGCTGGAGTAATTTGGGAGTCTGCAGGCATCAGACGTAAGGTGTTTTCATAAATGTCGGAAATCTGCGGTAGTACAATGGCATTTCTCATGCGTTTTTGAACACATACACGCTGCAGAATGTGTGCAGGCCTGCTTAAGTGCAATTGTCATCAACCATTGATCACTCATAAACGTCAGAAATTGCTGTGAAACTAATGGTCAGGATTTTGATTTTTGAGCTACTTTTTTTGACAATTTATTAATATAAAATTGATTTACAATGTGTGGTCGCAAAATTTACATATTTTTCTGTACAGAGATTTGATATAGATACTAACATCTTTCTACTGTAGAATTACCGAGCAATTTCTTTAAAGAACAAACCAAACAAAATCTAATATTATATTTCTCGGGGAAAATCGCAAAAAAAAACCCCAAATTTAGGAAAAATAACGAAATGTCCATACATAATAATGATAATTATCAAAGGATAGATGAGAGCAATAATACAAATAAATATAATTATAAGAGGTGCACGAATAAAGGTGCATTAATAGGAAGATCAATAAATTTGTAAGTAAATAATAAATGAATAAATAAATAAATAAATAAATAAATAAATAGGTAAATAACAGAATAGACATATTAATAAAAAACAATTATACAAAGATAATCAGTTTTCTATATATTTGTAAGTCCATACAATCATTAAAAACAACACTCAAATTAATTAAGGTACAAAAGTGAAACGAAATTTCAGGTATTTGGAAATTTTAGTGGTTAAGTGGAAATAGTTGGCTAGTCAGAGGGTTGTCAGTTGTTCGATGTTCGGTTAAGTTTGCTTATCCTGGAGGAGATCAATTCAATATTCGCTTTGGTATGAAGATCCAATGTAGAGTTAAGCGGTATTAGATTAAGCATAATTTTAAAGCCTTTTAATGTGTGCTTGGACAATCATCTTGTGTAAAATTATGATTGTAAATATATATTATTTTCATAAGCAAGCAATGATTTCCTGCTTATAAAAGGACATAACATGTGAGTGGCGACATTTACCTTATTACGCGTTCCTGAAATCTGTTTATTGAACGTCAATTTTTAATCGAAGATGCCCAAGTATTTTACATTTTACTCTAAAAATGATTTCCATGTTTTTGAGTGACCATTTATAGATAACTGATTAACCGGAAGAAAGCAAGGACTTCTTTTTAAGGTAGAAAAGATGGCTTGCATTTTTTCGTCATTCAGTTTAATTTTCCACTTGGATAAATAGACAAGCAATTTTTCGATCTTATGCGAACTTAGTACCGTTATATCACCAGCTATATCACCAGCGTGCGATATTACAATATGGAAGAAGTGAAAAATCGGATGTAATTATATTATAAAGGATTGGTGCAAGAACTGATCCCTGGGGTACTTATAACATAAAAAATACCACCATAATTGCAAAAAAAAAACATGACAAAAAACTATCAACATCATTTCACCCTTTCTGCAGTTCAAAAATAATTACTGCACAATGAGCCCAAATGCATTTATGAACAGCAGGTAATGCAGTTCGCCTAAGTTAATGCAATCGTCAATCTGCATTAATGACCATGTCTAACGCAGGCCTTTGTTAGTCTGACGTTTAAGTTAACAAACTGTTCCCGGAGGTGTCAATTTTTCAATAATATTTTTTTCGTCGAAGTACACTTGGTTTTACCATGAAACCGCTAGAAATATAGAATATAGGTATTAAGTGTGTGGTTTCACACAAAGGGTTTATATTCGCGCCGAATCCACAATTCATATTTGAACCGCCTGTGTATACACTCACATCCGGTATAAGACCTATAGACTTGCTCTCCCAGTCTGCTCTAGCAGCGATGACTATTTGAAGAGTCGAACAAATACCATGTATTCAAAAGGTCACGATTTATCAAAAGCTTCTAGTGGTTAATAATTGCTGTTGATCACAAAAAATATGAATTAAGTAAGTCTCTGAATCAAATTCAATGAATGCTTTAATAAAGCATCTCCATAATATGCCCCCCAGTTTCAAAAGAATTTCAGTGCCCATAACTAACCAATGTTTCATGGATTGGCCAATGCAGTTCCCATAAGGGCATGTCTCAATATGGTACGGCGAAGCAAAACAGGAAGAGGCAATCATCACAAAAAATAAAACAAATAAAAAACACAATGCAGCATATACCACACACATCACTGAAATCTTAACTAGGTCAGCTGTGTAGTCCTGGGCCCATGGCAACATCGCAGATTCCAGTCAACCGTTGCCATGTGTTTTAAATCATCAACGTGCACACTAAGCCCTGCGGAGCACATGGCACGAACTTTCAGTGGATATCCTGTTGCTCAATGCGGTGAAACCACTATCGGGTGACATCGGAGAGCACTCCGAACAAGGATACAAGTCAGCGCGGCCATGGAATCATTAAAAACTATAACCAAACCAAGAGTTTGTTACAAATTAGGACATGGAAATGGGATTCCAAATTCTTTTTACCTGACTGAACCTTTGTTTGGGGGACTTGAGCATCGGCTGGGGGCTCAGTTCGTATTTTAGAAGTCGCTAAAAAAAACTCTTAAGCCGATGTGATGAGTCAATGCATGAGTGAGTGATAAAAACGTTCACAAAAGGAGGGTGGGATGGAAACAGACTAATTAGTCATCAAGGTATTCTGTTCCCGGGAAGATGCTTTGTGGCGCACATACACGGCTGAACGAAGGCAACTTAAAGATTCAATTTGCATGGATTTGCTTGAACAGCAGAGATGTTAATTAAAAACAACAGAACAGAAAAGAAAGGGAAAGTTGCATTAGATATGAACAAAAATATTGAGTGCGGGATATATCGTCTGAGATTGATTGAGTATTTGAAGGAAGGCAAACCAAATATGTACAGTCAACCTCAAAAATATGTATACAGCATAAAGTTCAAAGTCACAAGATCAGATGATTTTGATCTGTTCATGGCCGGAGGCGATGTTCCGGTAGGGAGCATGCATCGATCCTCTAAAGAATTTGGGAAGGTATGAGCATGCCCGGAATATCTGGAATATCTCCTCCGTGTGTTCCATCCACAAAAGAGGTGATGTTTCTGCTTCCAAAAACTATGGATGTACTTCCCTGATCAACGTCGCCTGTATTATTCTGTCCAGTGTGACTAAAGGAACGTCTAAAGAAGTCTAGCACCTCACTAATCGGCACGTGTCATGTGCAGGCCGACCTCAGCCGTCGAGTCTGATTGAAGGGATCTGGCAAGAAAATCGTTTCATCAAGAGAGGTTTGTTGGCAGAGATAATGGAGGGATAGAGATATCCAGCTTCTACTTCTCTTGCCCCGTGATTTCATCTGACAGCGTTTTTTATACGCTTTTTGTCCCGTCTGTGTGAATACGTGTGAGCTCTGGAGAGCTGGCGAACAGCTGATACCCTTCCCCAACCTAGTAGAGGAGTGAATTAGAGTTCTTATTTGAAAATTCGCTTGTTAATTGGACGTTATTTTAAATTTTGGTGTTTAACTTCAACGCAGTATGGAGGGGTAAACGAACGAACAAAGCTTATGTTCATGAAGTCGATTCCTTAAGCTCCCATTTGAGCAAGTTATAGTCTGAGATACCAGGACAAACTTAATGCAAATTAATTTCATTTGGTATAATTCCAATTCAAAAAAATATTTTTGGGGCACGAGCCCTTTATTGAAGCCCGAGTTCATATAATTTGTTATTGTTCTTGCCGAGTTCAACTTAAAACTGATCTTAAAAACTAAACCAGGGAATAGCATCTAGAGATGGGTCATCGAGTTGCTGTTCCTTGAAATATAAATATAAACAAATATTCTCTTAATCTAATCCAGCTGAAAGCATTTCGTCTTAAATGATCGAGATACTTTTCCTGGAATGCTTAACTAATAAAGAGCAGAGTATAATTGTTTACATATTATTGTTTATATATTTGGGCACTTAACTTGCACTCCTAGTGTATGTGTTTTTGTATATGAATGCATGAATGCAATTTTTGTATAAAATGCCCTGTGCACGTTTGCATAAATCACTTTAAAAAAAGTTATTTGGTTTTTTCGCTTTTTGCCAAAATATTGATAGAAATTAACTTAAAATTTTGACAACCTTTTTTATGCATTGGTTATAATAGCCATATCTTGTCATTGTTGTTATCACAATGCAATTTGAATGTTTGAGTTTTCAAAATTCATTAATTAAGGGTATAGAGTGAAACTAACCTTTGGGACAATTTGTCAGGTAGGCTGTAGTTCATAGTTAGTCAGATAGTTCCTGTTCAGTGGGTATCGCATTAAATTTTTATTCGCGAAATTCCATATAATAATACATATGATTTGTTGCTCTTTTATATTTCATTATCATTATATGCTCTTAAGAATACGATTCATCTTTTGAACACACTCCGCACAACAATAAATAGATCGTGGGCGAATTCGGCAATCTGTCGCTATTTTTTCCCCACAGAAATCCACGAATCGGCCGCCATTGCGTGGTGAATCCATGGTTTGTGTAAAAGTGTGTGTGAAATACAAGGGAACACCACTTCATCACCGGTGTGGACAAGGGGCAAAAATGGCCGATGATGGATATCTGCATCCCTCCATTATGTCTGTTTGTTGACTGAGAACCAGGTTGCTTCCCGGACTATGTCAGCAGTAGAAGGTGATACGATACAAGATCTCGACCACTGGTGAATTGGAATACCTCTGGTATATTTAATCTGCAGCTGGAAATTTAATGCAAAATTTTGACCTCCAGATTGCGCTTCATGCGATTCACTCTCTCTTCACGCCATAATTCCAAAAGATCATCTTTCGAATAAACCACCTCTATCGTTGAAAACGCCGGGGGGAACGTTTCACTCAAATTTACAACTTTCGATTGTTGAATACGTTCGAAGAGAATATTTCACTTGTCGGTAAGGTGAATGCGTTTTGAGGCAATTGTAGAAAACTTTCGAATGAAAAATTCCCATAGAAACTTTGACATTTCTGAAACGCTGATAATTAATACATACGTACGCATATATCCTATTGAAGCAAGAAAACGACTAACCGGGATCATTGTAGGAAGCTGATCAATACCATGAAGCTGAATCCCGATATTGCAAAAAATGCCTAGTGCTAGCAAAACGCCTAAAATGTAGCGAAGTTGATTCGGAAAGAGCAGACGTTTTTCTTGAGGAATCTTAGTGTTGTCGTAGGCTTTCAAATGAAATGCTTTACCAAATTAAAAGATGATGAAATAGCACAATAGAACGAATAAAAATTTGTGTTTCACAATGTATATATAGATATGTGTGTATGCTCTTTCTGTCAGAAGCTAATTCGTCCTCGTAAGCCTATAGTATCCATTTTTTCAATAGTTGACTCATAGTCACTCAAATTTATATTCGTAGAAAAAAGGTTACTCTTTTTCGATTAATGCAAGAACCACAAAAACATCTTGGGTTATTTGCTTGCAAAATCAAAGATCTTGTGAACATCTGTTTAGATTCCTCTGTAAAACTAACAGTATTCCACTCAAATTGCTTGGGTTGATGCTCTTTAACTCTGTTTACAGCGCCAATTAACAGCTTTTTCAACTAGCAATTGTACCGTTTACGCCATGCACCCGAATGCCGTTTCTCGGAGTTTCTGTACAAACTTCTTTGTTAACCTCCTGATGCATCTTGTCCGCAAGTTTTGGTGCACTAGTTCGGGGATTTTTCTTAATTTCATTAATGCTGAAAATTTCGTGGGCGGTTTCGGCACGTTTTCTATCCGATGTTCAATTTTAAACCTCGTAACAATTGATTGGACAGTTGAAATAGTTCTTCCGATTAGGTTTGATATTTCATATAATGACACCATCCTTAAGGTAATTGAGAATCAGATTGCGAAGCCCAACCAACCTTTCGTCTTGTTTTCGTTCCATTTTGTAATTTTTTTTTTAATTTCAAATACGCTTCAAAGACATTATTTACCTGATTTTGAATAAATTGATTAAATTTAGTTAATGATTAAGAATAATTGGTGATTCATCTAAATTGGAAAGAAAATATTTTTGTTAAAACCAGGGTTAAGATACTTTGTTTAGTTTTTGTTTAGAATTTTCCATCACAGCACACAAAACACTAAGCTATCTAAGTGTTAACTCTCAGTATAACTTACACAGCTGATTTTTGCTGCGCGACTAAGGATCATCTACCTATTTTGCATCTCATAGATTACATCAAATAAACAGTATTAATTAAAGAATAGTGCATGGATAAATTCTTTAAACTCCAATCGAGACAAGCTAAAATCAATTTCGTTGCAAAGTTCATTAAAAGTGTTTATACACCTTGTGATAGGTTCATTACAACCATAGTTGGTTCTACGAAGAAAGAGATCTTGGGGAGCATATACTCGTATATTCATGAGAAAAAGTAAATCTGGTGAATTTACTCTGCAATTAATAATATCGCGGATGGACATGGCTGACGCTGCCTTACGCCTGAAACTTAAGCTTTGCAATCCTATTATTTTACATCTATCGTCATATTTAGGAAGTTCTTCGAAGGAATATAATTTACGTGCAGTATATCTCGTGAAATTGTTGGAACTCTTTCGAATCTCAGTTCTTGTGTATCATACGGGGAATCCCAAATGATGGAAGAATATTCTAAATACGGTCTGACTAACGAACAATAGATGGACTTAAGACTAGTTATATCCCGAAAATCTTTACTATTTCTTTTCTGAAAACCTAGCATAGCGTTAGACAAAATTTAATTTAGTATGTAAAATAACACCCAGATCTTTAACCTCTTCTAGGCGACTAAGTCAATGATCATTTATGAAATAATCATAGACAATCGGAGATGTAATTCGAATGCCGTAAAAATATTACATTTTTGAGTAATCAGCTCTAGTCCATTGTGCTTGCACCATTCCACTAGGTGCACGGTATTTATCTAATTTGTAGATAAATACTATTTAAAGTCGTCTGCGAATGTTAAAATTTTACAATATTTGAAAATTTCGGGAACATCGTTTATGAACAAAAGAAAGAGTAATGGCCCCACATGGCTACCTTGTGGAACGCTCGATGTAACTTTTTATTACTCGAGATCTAAAACTATCGATCTTTAACAATTGCTTCCTGTCCTTAAAGTAATTGGAAACCACTCTAACACTGGCGAATGGAATCCCAAAGACTTTAGCTTGTTTAAAAGCAAAGTGTGATGTACTTTATCGAAGGCTTTCGAGAAATCGGTGTAAAGTGCATCAACTTGTAATTGATTTTCTAAATTTGTAATTTGAAAATTATGATTAATTAATTGTATAAATTAGAAATAATTTCTTTTACAATGAAATATAATTTTTCTTTTACAATACTTTTAAAGAAAGCTTTGTTTTCTACTGTTTGCCTTATACCGCTTAGGCGTTAGAAAAGAATACTTCCATTCATTTAAAAATTCACACATTTGATTGATTAAAGATAATTTTAAGTGAACGTCAAAGCGAATTCCAACTTTTTTTAAATTCCAGCCGGAACCCCATCGGGGCCTGGGCTGTAATTTATCCTGATCCGTAAATTTCAATACACCTATATCCAGAACCTCGGGTATATTCGAGTAATGGTTCATCGTTGTCTGGACCGGAGACCATTATAGACCGACTCAAAAAAGTTGGCAAATATGTCACAGGTTTCATCCAAGTTTGTTGAAGTTACGTTACCAAATTCCATTATCTTGGGCAAGCCCAAGGAATTTCTCTTTGGATTAACGTAATTCCAAAATTATGCACCATTGCTCCTTACTGAAGATTCTACAGACAAGACGTATCATTATTTCCTGAGTTTATTTGAAACATAGTACCTTCTGTATGAATATGAATTTGATTAACTGTATTTCTCTTACTTAATTTAAATTTGAGAATGTTCTTCAACATTAATTGCCGTACTTATCGCAGCACAACTGTTTTGCGAATTCGAAGTAGTCGGTAAGGAAGTCCACCCGGCGTATACTAAGATCCATATAGCAAGTGAAAGTGAATTTTAGATACGGCGTATTCTTCGAAGGGTGAATGCCTTGGAATTAACCATGATTAGTCAGCATTTGTTCAGTTGTCTACCGCTAAAGAAACAGACACTTCTGAGACCGAGACCGATTTTTCAATTAGACTACATGTCAAACTAACCTGAAAATCCCTTGCTTAAGCTTGTACCTAAGAGTCTTTATTCAATTTCATTAGTTGCACATAAACAATGCAACAGACTTAGTAGAAAGTTCGAATACTTGTGATTTTCCAGGCCCTTGCATCCATCATGCCAGAGATTTGCTTACCATTCTGAGTGGTGTTTGCGATAACTTTCACACACGATTTTTTACGACTCTAAGGGTACTTGACGTCACCGACATTGTTAATTAGTTGGTCTCCGAAATTTGTAGCCACCGGCAGTTGTTTCGTTTCTGTGGGTGGTTTCTCTCAACAAGTGCCATGACGCATGCATTGAATGTGTTATGACTCACTGACCATCGGTGACACTGTTGTGCCTTCAATCGGCGTTATGATGACCTGCACATAGAGCTTGCTCTCAAACGTCGTGTATGGCCATCGAGTGCAAATGTAACCAACTTTGCACAGGCATCTCTCCCCTCGACTCCAACCGACACCACTTAAAACAAAAGAGTGCTTAATTAAGCCCCTTCATCAGCGGCCATTCTATTGAGAAATAAATTGCCGCAAGCTCTAAAGTGCACTCTGTGACGGGGGCGATCAATCTCATTTCGATTGAACCATCATCTGCGTCTTAATCAAACTCACTTGGCTTCCGGTAGATTATGCCGAGAAGTTCCAGATACTCCATCCGTCGATCATCGATCAGAGAGTTAACCTCGTATTGACCTAATCTTGAGTCGCATTGTGAAAGTAAGTAACATTCTCAGTCACTCCACATCGGCGCCGATGTGATTCTGTAACCCTCAGTAGCGCCGTGCGTCGGTCGTCGAGTTGGTGAAAGTCCTCACTTTGCATAATATTTGCTTTCGGTTAAGCACGAGTGATATCATCAACGCTTTCAACTTGACTCCAATCCAATCCATTGGGGCGACATTATTTAATTGTTCCCACGGGAAGGTTTCGATCTCATTCGGTGCAGAAAGCCAGAATTTATGTGCTTCCTCTGCGACTGAGACTACTTTTGTCGGCCGCCATCCGGAGTGGATTCAAGTTCCTGAGCTGTTGCAGCATCATGCTGTCAGGACAATTGCTTTCAGCTTAATTGATCACCTTTGCGTCTGCGACATGGGATGCACACTTAAACGCTCAACAGCCAAGCGGCACACGGACTGGGCGATGGGATGCTTCGTGAGGCAGCTGTTTCAGGTGAGTTCATCAAGTTGATTCGTGTCGACTTCTGGTGGCCCGGTCCCACAGCCACTCTGAATGCTCACTCTGAGGAGAACCGCTGGTGATCGCTGGCTCTGCGTGACAAAGTCACCTTAAGCAACTAACAGTTGCGTCATTAAATCTATGTGTCCCGCTTGCGCAGCCGGTCCCAGCTCGGACAGGTTATGCAATGTGCTTTCCACATGAACGGCACGAAGGATTCAATTAAATGAAGTCGGATCTGCATTCTCTGACAAGGAACTCTAGAGGATTGTGCCGTGAGATGTGGCATTGCGTTGCGAGACAAGATTTGAGGTGATACGCTTCCTTGTGCTCGATGCATTTGTCCTTCACTCAAGCGGCGACATACCAGACGGATGATCTAAACATACTGCCATGAACTATGTTGTCTTCTTCTTTACACTGATTTATTGTGTGTGTGTGTGTGATCATCGAACTTTTTCAACACTTCGCGGCCGTAATGTTTTGTCTCCAGGGAGTTCTTGCCAGATGATTTAAAGGCAGCGTCGATAGATTGATGTGTAGGAATTTAAGTTTTGGCATTCTACCAGTTCTCTCAATTTTTGAGCATTTGGTTTGAAGCTTGAGCCACAACTCATCCAAATTCATTGCTGGTCTATGAACCTCCCCATCTTCCTGTTTACAAATAGCCCACAGGTTTTTTATGGAATTGGGGCATTCTGCAGGTCACGCTGTTCTAGGGAACGTTTGATTTCCTTGTCAATTTTGAAGAAATATTGGTCGGATGCTCTAAACTCGTGTCGGATGATGCCTAATCTCTTGGCGTATCGTGTTACGTCAAAAACCATATGACAGATGTATGATAGAGAACAGTTTGGAGACTTGACATGTGCTGATTGCGTGTTGTCTCGAGTGGGCTTGTTCTCTGGACTCGAAATACACTCTCCATTTCTTAGGCTTGGATCACTGGCGCAAATGAATCGCAGATGGGTAACTGACACAGGATCAACTCATTACCAAACAACTCTGGCCTACGATCGACCTTAACCTATCGCTCAACCAGATTAGTTTAAGCAGGCCGAATCTATGAGCCCTCATTCAAATTCTTAGGGCCCGACTATAATGCGCATGGGAGAGCATGAGCTAGAGTCATACGCGCAAGTTACACAAATGCAAGTTCAAACGGAACATTTGTGATGCTTCACAACCAATAAGCAAAAAAAGTGTCAATACAGCATTCATGTGTCGATGACTTTCGAGTAACGCAAATGTGGGTCCGTTGCCGGTTGTGTTGTTATTCGAAACCCAGCGGAAACTGAGTGCCTTAACCTTTAATAATTTTAAGAAACAATGAATAATGTAGAAAATTGGAGAAGAGTGGAGTTGGACATGAGACTTCAAGCTAATCAGTTGTGTTTAATTTCTGGTAGAATTTCGAGTTGTGTCGTGAAGCAAAAGTATAACTCGCGAGGCATCCTATAATGTTGTCTGTCCACAAATGATTGCGGAAGTTTCGTTAAGAATATGTGAACTTGGCAGCTGGCATATAGTGTGCACAAACCACAAAAATGTTTCGTTACGCGCACTAACTCGCGCTCAGAATCGCACCCCACAAATGGGAATTTGACAACTGAAAGGGGAAATGTGAATAGTGGGAAAATCAGCTGATAAACGAACTGAAAATGGACTAATCAGCTGATGTTGAACCATATCATTTTAAAAGAACTGAGAGCATGAGGAATTCTCTTTTTCACAAAAAAATAAGAAGAATTTCTGACATGGCCATGCGCGCATATGCTCATTATGGCTAGCCAAGTGTTTTTTTGCAAACATGATGGAACATTTCGTTAATGTTAGCTCATGTAATACACTCACGCGCATTATAGTTCCGCTGGAGTACAGGTTCTTATAGATTCAAAAAAGTTGGCAGCACACGCTGCAGATTGTGTCTGCAAGTAGGATCAATTTCCAAAAGTACCTCTCCTGCCAAGGCGGTAACGAAGAGTGGCTACACGCATACGGTGGAAGAAACTACAGAACAGTGAGTTGCGGCTCAATATTGCAAGGCACATATCTGAAAGCTTTGAGCGGCTTCCATCGCGTGTAGAGGAAGAATTTTTTCAGCACCTGTCATTGCCTCTGCACGGGATGTTTGTGGGTGAAGCGGCTTTTAGTGGCGGCTGGTGGTGAGAAAAGAACTGTGTGGTTTAAAAGGCCCGGAGAGACTGGTTGCTCTTAGGGGAATATGCTTCTCGTGACCGGTACAGTGAGGCGCGAAGAACTTGCTGTGCGAGCAGCTAAAGAGCAAGAAGTTGAAAAGCGACCATAGATCTTGGAAAAAGTTGTTCTGGCTTAGAGGAAGGAAATTCGACATCATCGAAGTAGTCAAATCCAAAGATGATGTGATGCTTTCCAATGAGGTGGACATCTTACGCATATGGAGCGAGCACATGTCGGAGCTGCTCATTCCCGAACAGGGCACTGAGGATGGCAGACCTGTAGTCTTGAGTGGGGCGAGTAATAGTCCACCGGTGGAGGAAGTCATTTTGGCGATTGAATCGCAAAAAGTTGTCAAATCCGACGGTGAGGATGAAATCCTGGCAGAAATGCTTAAGGCAACGGGTAAAGAGGGAGTTTTCTGGCTCTCTCGTGTCATTGAAGGGGCCTGGAAACGTGGTGAGACACCTGGCGATTGGCAAACTTGGGTGATTGTCCCACTTTTCAAGAATGGTGACAAAAGAGATTTCCCCGAATACAGGGGCAAATCTCTTTTAAGTCTCCCCGGGAAAGTCGACACTAAGGTGTTTGTTGTGCGTTCTAGAGCTATGGTCGAGCCCAGGATGGTCGATGGACTGAGTGGCTTTCGTCCCGGTAGAAGTACAACCGATCAGCTTTTCACTCTAAGAAGGCTTGGGAGTACGCCCAGCCCATCTACAGCTGTTTTGTGGATTTGGAAAACGCAACGAGTTCCTCGAGGTGAACTCAAGAGTGTTCTGCAAGAGTATGGGATTGATGGACCTCTTTTGAAGGCCGTTCAGTCTCTACACAAACTGTAGCAGCTGTGTTCGGGTTAACTGTGCTAAATCAACGTCTTTCACCTTAGGCCTTGGACTTCGCCAAGGGTGCGTCTTGTCACCTCTACTTGTCATTGTATAGATGGACTGGATGTTGCAGCGCAGCCGAGGCGAGGAATGTTTCACATTGGATTTCTTTTTGCAGATGACTTGGTTATCCTCACATCTTCCGAGAAGGAACTCCAGCGCGCACTCGATAGGTTTGTGCCCGTATGTGCTGATGCTGGAATGAAGGTCAACGTGGACAAATAGGAGGTTATAGATATCTCCAGTTCAGTGCACTCTACAGGTTAATAGAGTCCCAATTAAGCAGGTGGAGAAGTTTAAGTATCTCGGGGTCATTTTCACGAGTGATGGAAGGAGTAATGCTGAGCTTTCTTGTACGATTGGCCAAGCTGGGTCAATTTTAAAACAGCTTGATATATCTGTAATCAGGAATGTCGTGCTTGGTGTCGAAGCTAAGTTAGCGGTTTTCAACTCAGTATTTGATTCAACTCTCACCTATGGTCATGCAATTTGGATAATGACCGAATGAATAAGATCGCGAATACAAGCTGCCGAGATGGGATTTTTTCCCCGTGATGTTGTGGGAATTACTCGTCGGGACAGGGTGAGAAATACAGCAGCGCGCGAGGGTTTCAACATTGAGGAGCTGCTATTTAACGGAAAGGGCTATGCTTCGGTGGTTTCTTTCATCACAACTTCCGATGGGGACGTTGAATGCGATGCCATCAGATAGGCGACCAAAACTTCGCCTGGTTACGCTGACTCCTGATGAGTTAGAGTCGATGGCGGAGGATCGAGTTGCCGGTAGATCTCTCGTACGTAGTTTACCCCTTTTGTAGAGACCCCTTTTGTGGAGCATGCAGGTCAGAAAATGATCATGATGATGTTTGCAATTGATAGTTTTTGGATTTCTTTGATGCGTTTGATTCAAATATTTCAATGACAGCTCTAAAAAAAACTATAATTCAAACGTTTTTTTTTAATGGATTTCTGGATGTGATTGGAATTATCCTCCATTAAAGCCACCAGGCAATCGAATTGTTGATTTACTGTTATTTTAACAATAAAAATCGTGAACATATCAATTAGCTGTTATTTCTATCGAGACAAAAATTTGGGTTAACACTTATATATTGGGTCTATGACTTAATTCGAGCGGTTTGCTAAGAGATGGCGTAATTTGTATTATTCCATTGGAACATGCGTTGGAAAGCTACTGTCATTGTACGTCATTTCAGTATATGTGTGCTGTATTATGAGCTGTTAAAGCCGGGTGAAACCATCAATGGACAACACTACCCAACACAATTAATCCGTTTGAAGAGAGCAGTAGCCGAAAAACGCCCGGAATATGCGACCAGACGAACAAAAAGCCCGCACGAATTAAGTTATAAACCCAATATGTATCCTATGCACATCGCTCGGCTCGGCAGCACTCACAAAAATGCAAGTGACGATATCTCTCTCATTCCATCTCACGTCCTCACGAAATGTGTCTAAGAGAATACACGGGATCGTCGTGCGGGTGACAAATGTCACATAAAGCGACTAAGAGAATACGAATTTGTCAAAGTGACACATACTTTCGGATGACAGGACTAAGAGAATAAGGTTGAATGTTTTATTCTTTCATTTTGCCAAAAGAAAATGAAAAATGTTGCTGTATTAGAGGATACCTACGTAGTGTGTATGAGTGTGACGTTTCAGCGGATTGCACCGCATTGAATTTGTTTAATAGTCCGTTTACACCGCACATAAATCCAACATTTCAGGGGAAAAAAATTCGAAGTCCAATTGTTCGTTCCCTCTGGAACTTCAACATTTCAATTGACAGCTATTGTCAGAATCGTTTACTGACGTTTATTATCACTTGAAATGATCAACTGTTTTGACACTTGTTTTTTGTTTATGTCAGTGGGCTGAAAAGTCATTATATGTCGTGCTGCCTTAGTAAAGAGGATTGTTTGACTTGACAACCTTACAAATGCAGCCACGAAATCCAACATTTGGAAATGCTGGGGCTGAAATGTTGCAACTAGCAGAAATGTTGGATTTATGCGCGGTGTAACCGTACTATTAACGCAACCGAAAGAATATACAGAAATGATACTCAATGACCATGATAACCACTTCCTTCAGTTTCGTTAAGTTTCGTCCGCTTTTGCTTACTAAATTGTAAACCCTCCCTTCGTTCGCCAATAACGGGAACTTTTAGCAAAAGTTCCAAGGAACAAAGTCGATTCCTTAGTTGGGTCCGGTCGGTCAATCATTTTCGGGTCTTGATCGCATACGCGTCACGCTGCACAAATTTTGAGAAACGAGACTGAATCCGACGACCGCGACCCCATTGCGTCTTGTTGATAACTGCAACCACATGCTTATGATAAGACTATTCCAGGATGGTGTTGATAGAGTGGAAACCATTTCACATTCCTAGATCCAATTTGAGACATTCCAAAGTCGGCGGCCAATGTTATTTCAAATGTTCAACCACATGGCGTCATCACTTTCTTCAGTTCATTGCCTTGAACGATTAACGCATAAACCGAGCAATCATCTGGGAAATTCGAACTCGCACTCATGGCTGCTTTCCCCCTCAAATAATTCTTCAGGATGTGGGAAAGGGGCGCGCACACTTTTCGGATTATCCAGCAGTCTGCGCTTGTTAAAGTGATGTCAATTGACGTGAATGAACAGAACCGGAAGCGCGGGCATCGGACTTAATGGAATCAGTCCCGCCACTTACAGTTTATGTATGTTTTACTTGTTACACTGGTTTGCCCCCATCAATGCCCAATTCCAAACAATCAGTGACCTTAGCGCGACGAAAATCCGAAACCCAAATGCGACAGGTTTTGTGAAATTGAAGTCTTTCACAACTCACCTCATTTTTTGCCACAGTTGTTGACGGCGGCCGTCAAACAGCAGCACCCATTCAATCATTCTTTACTTTCGTACAACTCCAGTAAAAATAAACGCTCCGCGTCTTCCCTTGAATTACAAACTAATCCAATGGAGCGACACAATACATGGCCATGTCATGCATTTCAATTCAGACCTAAACCGCGAAAAAAGTAAACACTGTGTATAGCGTCTGTGGGGATCTGTCTAACGAGATAAATATGTCGATATCTTGGAAAGGAAAAGTGTTGTTAACTCCGCTCGTCCGTCGGTGTCGCATTACCTATTTAAAGATTTGTTGGCTTTCGTGATGGAAGACCTGATGCCTTCAAGTTCATTTGTGATTCTCGACCAAGAGTTCCACTTACTTTTCTCTGTGGCGCACATTACACTGCTAGTTGTAACGTCTGTCAACTGTTTTCTCCGCAGACGGTGTGAAACAATCAAACCACCTCCTGAATAACTTGAAGTTGTTCTTTTATGTGTTTAGGCGAAGGTGAATCTCGTGCAGACCTACTTTATTTTTTGGTGTACACTCGCTTTAACCCAATTAACGGTGCAATAAAAATGATATGCGCTACCTACCTACGCTCTGTGTCGACCCAATATTCTGTACTCTCGTTGTGTATCCGGTTCTGTTGCCCCAGTCAGGCGTACTCTACATTTCTCGTTACTGTTATCGCAGGCGAAAAAAACGTGTACTCTCCAAGCAGATGCAAGGTAAACAAAAGTCCACCTCCTGTTGTGGCAGGCAGGCTGCAGCAATTGTTTTGCACTCGTTGCACGGAGAGAAACACACAAACAGGGATGAAATAGCCCGAATGGCGGCAGGAGAGGAGTTATTGAACGACCTTTGTGCAATCCAGCATGGATTGTCGTTGTGTCATGTCAGCCCGCTGCGGATAAAATGAGGAAAGAAACGTTAAACTGTACGTGGAGGCAGATACCGCAGATAATTCATGTCTTGCCTATAGTCGGAGTGTGTAACTTATTTCTCCAGTCACCGTGCAGCTCATCTCTGGTGCTAGTCGCTAGTCGGGCAGCCAGGCGGTGAAACCAGTTTTCTGTGTTTTGTTTTGAGTCGATCTCTGTATCTGCTGTGTTTGCCGATTCCGCGAAACTGACCGCATTTGAGATTGTTGTTCTTCTTTGCAATTCTTCGCTCTTGTCTCTATCCTTCGGGGGACGTTTGAGTATGAAGTATTGAGCAGTTCAGCGGGCAGAGATTGATTTAAGAAAGTTTTAATGAACTTACCCGCTTGACCCTGAAGACAGATAAATTTAACATTTTGTCACAAAGGCGGCCGCGCACACTGAGAGTGATGGACTACTGAGATAAGCAACCAATCATTGATCCGATGACGGGCATGCAAGCTCATCAAACAAACTTTGCACTCTAGACGGTTGGCGTGCTCATTCTCGAGTGGTCAATGATCTGGGACTAATTACAAGAAACCATGTGGCGGAGAGAGGCATCCTGCTGCTTTTCGAGAATATTGAGGATATCAGTCACCACTCAGGTCGAGATTATGGAATATTTTGTGTGCGTTCAGTGAACTCAAACTAAGGTGTGTCCAGGAAAGTAGATCATTTAAGATTTAAAACGCGTCCCGATCTTGTTTTTGTGTAGAACTGAGTGTTAATCAACAAACTTCACCAGCTGAGGGCACTTAGTTGGTTGACTTGGGTGCGCCACTTTAATCGGGTATAGTTTCACACGTTCTAAGAGCACAAAATACTGTGACATGACAGTTGGAGGAGTTGTTAATACTGTGATGAAAAATAAGAAGGAATCTTTATTTCAAAATAAGCGGGATCTTGCATTCTTTCTAGTGAACAGTATTTTTGTTCTTAGAGGAGGGGAACGCTTAATTTGACAGTTCCCGGTTGCTTTAGGTTAGTTTGGTTTGTCATGCCGCACAGTGGAGCGCTAGACGTAGCTTAGTGGGGCTAAAACTGTAGCTCAAGGGAAATAATATTTATTATTTATTTATTCTATTGCACTTCCACGAGTTCTCCCACGAGTGGAAGGGACCTACTGTTTTATGCCGACTCCGAACGGCCAAGTTTGAAAAGCTTTTTCTAGACAGGAATAACTCTTGTCAGTGATTCGAAAGAGGTGGGGCCGTGGAAATATACATTTTTTTTTTTCGCACCGAGAATCGATGCCTGACGGCTAGGTTCAGGTGTGTAGGAGTCGACGCACAGACGTACAGCTGTGCTCAAAATAATGGGAGTTTCATAAAAAACGTAAATATTTTACAAAATTAACGATGTTATTTCAAAATCCATTAGTGATTTAGTTAATGTTGCTTAGTGCTTCGTAGAGAAGCCCTTATTTTTCAAGACTGCTTGACACGTACGTGGCATAGAGTTCACAAGACTTTGGGCAACGGGCAGGAGTAATTTTACACCAGCCTTCCTCGCCAAACTTTAAAAGTTGTCGGGGGTTTGTTGGTTTGGCTTCAGCAACATGTTTCTTAATATCGCTGATTCAGGTCAGGGGATTGTGGTGGCCACTCCATGACGAAGCACAATACCCTTGATCCGAACCACTCTTTTACCTTTTTACTTGTATGCTTTGCTTGGGTCTCTATCCTGCTGAAACACCCTTTTGAGTGGTTTTTGTACTCGGCATAGGGGAGCATAACTTCTTCAAGGATTTTTACATAAACATGTTCATTCATGATACCATTTATCAAATGTATCGGCCCCATACCGTAATACAAAAAACATGCCCACACCATGACCATCGCACCACCATGTTTAACGGTCTTTGCGATATACTGGGGTAAATATTCTGTGTTGGGTGGACGACGGACGTATTGCCTGGAACCAGTTCCACCAAATAGGACAATTTTGCTTTGGTCTGTCAAAAGAATATTTCGACGCAGGCCAATCGGCATGATTTTTGGCAAATTTGATCCGAGCTTGCAGATGGTTTTTTCTCATGAGTGGGACCTTGCATGGGCTTCGGGCGAAAAGTTTATTTTCTAACAGCCTTCTGCGAATCGTTCATCACTTATAGGGAGCTGGATTTTGTCTGCTATGTCCTTTGAAGATGCCAATGTGCGTACTATTAACCTGTCATCAGCTTTGGACGTTTTGCGTTTCCTTCCTCGAGATTCTGGCTTTTCGAAATAGCGTAAAGCATTGGCAATTGCGGAGACACCACACCCAAGTGTTTCCTGAATCTCCCTATAAAATTTTCCCGCTTGGCGCCACTTGCAGATGAGCTCTCGCTTTTCCAAATGAGTGCTCTCCACTGCCCGACTACGATACATTTTTAAACAATCGAAAATATATCTAAAATAATGTTTTAATGACAAAAGCTGTTTGTCTTCTTACTTTTTGATCCAGTAGACTAAAATTATTGCAAAATGCTCCTATTATTTTGAGGAGCACCTTTCCGTTCGCAGTCACTGCCTTGAATAAAATCCTCGACCACTCAGGCATAGATGTGCATATTTTTACTGATTTTGCTTGCAAAGTACCGTAAGAATATTTACCGAAAAGTTTTACAGTCCACGCGAAGAAGTTTCTGCCACTGAAGAATTTAAATCGATTTCAACGTCGCGCTCGTATTATTTTGAACACAACTGTTTACAAAAGTAAATGCAAACTGTGCGCGGGACCAACGTTTACAAATTGTTCAAAGTTATTTTGGAAGGACGTGGTTCAATTCATCTGTAAAATATGGTCGGAGGAAAACATGCCCGATGAATGGAACCTCAGCATAGTCTGCCCGATCCATAAAAAAGGAGACCCTTTGTACTGCGCCAACTACAGAGGCATCAGTCTCCTAAGTATCGCATATAAAATCTTATCTGCCGTACTGTGTGAACGCCTAAAGCCTTTCGTCAACAACCTGGTCGGTCCATACCAGTGTGGCTTTAGGCCAGGAAAATCCACCATCGACCAAATATTCACACTGCGGCAGATTTTGGAGAAAACACAGGAGCAACAAATCGATACACACCACCTTTTCATCGATTTTAAGGCCGCGTATGATAGCATTTATAGAGACGAGCTATACAGAGCAATGTCTAGTTTTGGCATGCCTACCAAACTCGTCCGTTTGTGTAGGATGACGATGGAGAATGTAAGGTAAAGACCTAACCGAGACCTTTGATGTCAAAAAAGGATTCAGACAAGGCGACGCGCTGTTATGCGACTTTTTCAACATCGTTCTTGAAAGAATTGTTCAAAACTCGAACGCCAACACCAGAGGAACAATCTTTCAGTAGTCCGTCCAACTTCTCGCATATGCCGACGATATTGACATTATCCGAAGAACACAGCGTGATGTCAATGGCGCTTTTGTGGGTATTGCAACGGAGGCAGCGAAGATGGGTTTTGCGGTAAACGAGGGTACCACCAAGTATATGCTGTCAACGAGAAAGGACACCCAACACCGACGTCTCAGTCAAAACGTCACAGCAGACAGATATAACTTTGCGGTAGTCAAAAACTTTGTCTACCTAGGCACCGCTATCAATTCAGACAACGACACCAGCGCTGAAATCAAACGAAGAATAACTCTTGCCAATCGCTGCTTCTTTGGGCTAAGAAAGCAATTGGTAAACAAAGCCCTCCCTCGAACAACCTAGCTAACGCTTTACAAGACCTTAATCGTCCCAGTCCTGCTATATGGCGCGGAGGCATGGACTTTATCAAAAGCGGATGAAGCTGCTCTTGGTTGCTTCGAGAGGAAAATTCTTCGTGTTATTTTCGGTCCCGTCTGCATAGATGGTGAGTGGAGGAGGAGATATAATGACGAACTATACGGGCTGTTTAGCAACATCGACTTAGCCAGAAGAGTGAAGATCCAACGATTGAGGTGGCTAGGTCATGTAGAGCGGATGGAAACCAATGCTCCGGCCCGAAAAGTCTTCGAATCCACCCCCGAGGGACGGCGCAGTAGAGGAAGACCGCGACTCAGGTGGCGCACGCAAGTGGAAAGGGACCTCAACCAACTGTGCGTGCGAAACTGGAGACAGCTAGCTAAAGATCGAGCTGGCTGGAGACGCTTGTTGGTTGAGGCCCAGGTCCACCTCGGACTGTAGCGCCACCTTAAGTAAGTGGTTCCATTCGGGAAACTCGAACTAAAGCATACTCGAAACATCGTTAAATCCAGAAAAAAGGCAAATCCAGAATCATTAGTCCAAATAGGATTACTAACCAATTTCATGGAAATTAAAATAATTGTTCTGTGTTCTACCCCATAATAAAGTACACCGGCTCAAAAACATAACAACCTTTATTTGCCGCCTGGCAGTGGGAGTCATGTCTAATGTGCCACACTCTAAAAGTAACTTGGATTCAAAATTCGTACAACACAGTTAAAGGAGGTGTTCAGACAGTTTGCAAAATATTAATATCGAGTGGAGGCGCGCTACTGCTTTATGCCAACTCAGAACGGCAAAGTTTGAGAAGCTTTTTCTAGAAAATTGTATGCTTTTTGAGAGCTCTATCAGTGATTCGAAAACCATGGCGACTGCTTGCATTGTTGTGGCAAATATTGAAAATCATCATCTTCAACGCAGATTTAGCATCGGCATCTCGTAGGATTCGTTCAAGGTCCTTCTAACTAATCGTCCGGTTAATGCGTTTCTGAGCTGCGAAGGTCTTGCAAGAGGTCATTGTGAAGTCTATAAAACATAACTTTGTAAGACACGTGTCAATTTATAGCTTGTTGAAATAAAATCTCTAATGTGAAGCGGCCCCAAACTTTTCGATGTGATGGAAAAAATGCCAGGCTTCTAAGGAAGGAGCAAGACACGCTCGATTGATCGAATAGAGGTGTCATAAGAGAGAATGTTGTTCGAAAATGCCGCCAGAGGTGGAATTAGAAATCGAACGGGTACACACCCAAAATTTGGAAATACTCTTTGTCAGGCAAAAATTCCGCCCCTGTCCCTTGACTACATGACTTCAACTATCCTGATTTGTGGTGTGAACGCTTGAAGCTGCTAGTAATGTTGTGGGCTGTGCCGTTTCCAGTGAAAGCCACATCAGAGATTCACACTGCGGAAAAGGCTGAATAAGTGCGCAACGACATCCATCACCAGTTTGTCGATTTCTAGGCCAAGGATCGGTGTCGGTCATGGAATCAAAGTGTATACCGTCGTGAACAGCTCAAGAACTTTGATCCTCCGGACTTGTGGTTTGAGAAGATCGTGCAAAACTAGCGACTTCAGATAGTTCAATTGTAACTGTGGATTACATTGACGTGATTACAGCAGTTAATGTATGGGATATAAAGTGGATCTGGACAACTTGACAACGTAGAAGAGGACTCCAACGTTTATGGCAGCGCAAACAAGTGGATACGTAACGTACAAAGTTGCTTGATCACTTTTTTTTTCGATTCGCCAATAGATGTGGTAATCATCGAAAGATACTAGTAGCCCGTGCTATTAGCAAGCCCGTAGTATTAGATGCCAGGAATGCGCCTGCACCTCTTCAACCACTCTCACCACGGGCCTGTCGTTGGGTATTACTTCGAGGGGCCGATTAGCAATTATTCTCTGTCGCCAGAACTTGCCTCTTGTGCTCTTAATATTTCTGTCAGTGTTGCTCAGCTTGCGTCGTGTGACTGTCCGCATTTGAATAAGCACTTGCGGTAGCCGCCTCCCCAGGTAGATGCAGTCCCCTGCCTGCCTTGATGTATAAGGTTCAATGATTGGCATTTGCTTAAGAGACTATCTTCCATTCCTGGAGTTGGTCCACCGGCCTTCCCACGCTAGTCTTCTTGAGGGTGAGACCCATTCCTACGGCTGTATGAACTTTTTTCTTTTGACCTTTTGTGGTTCGCCGAAGGTACATCTTTTGCATCTCGTTTGCGATGGAGTATGGAAGCCATACTGGCGTGCTGAGATAGTTCTGAAATTGTCCTGATGAATTGTCTTGATCGCACAGAACCTGTGCGCCGCCACTATCTTCCTTTTTTTGCCAGACCGAGGATCAATCCTTGATGAAGCCCTACTGTGCAGTTGTACTGCTTGACGCCACCGTCGGTGTGATACGTCAACTTCCTGCAGTTGAAAAAGTCCATGACCATCGCCCATACGAGTCCTGTATTTTCCATACGAGCCCTTGCATTTTCCAATGATCAAGCTTGTAGGGGTCATTGATTAATTGTTTAGGGTTACCACTAAGTAATTATCCATCAAAACATTGGCCTAAAAGGATGATTACAACTCTTATTCAAAGTCAAGTGGGACAAATGGACACGCGAAAAAGAAATTCTCCCCCTTTTTGAAACCACCATTGCGTCAGCTAAATTGATCATTGGTACGCTCCGGTTTTCTGTGTATGATAACAACTAACAAGTACTTCATTTATATTGATTAGTCACACAGGTTCGTTGTGCTGGTCGTCAGCACTGAGGAACGAATCCCGCATGAGACCTCAACACCGAAAGAATACTCATTAGTTGCGCTGAATTGAAAAACAATGTCAAACAAAGATGGTTACAAAACACAACACCATGTATAGTATGACATCGAGTCTAAGTCCGGTTTCGTCGTTTAGTGATAAGACACAATTCGTTGGAAGTAAGCCAACCACAGCGACGTCATTCCACAGCAAACTTGTTGCACTCCATCCTTTCAAGTGCTATTGTGTTTATCAACATGTTTGGGAACAGATGTGGAAGCACATGCAGTTTGAGAAGTTCGAAATAATGATCAGTTTCTTAAGTACGAGGGATTGACTCATCCGCCGCATGACATTGAAGGCTTCAGCACTTGATAGATCAACGCACCTTTGATGGAAAAGGAAGACGTGAAGAAATCTTAAGATGCTACGATGAAAGCTGATTAGATAAGTATCATCAATTTGTATTCTATTTTATAACTTTCCGCACGTTACAGTTTGATGAACAGATTATGTGATAGTTACAAATACCCACGAGTCATAAAGCCACAACCAAATGCCAGCTACACTAAAGACACTGACCCATGCAGAGGCCGAATGAATAATGAAGTACAACGCCACGACGCGAGGCTTTAATCACCAGCACGAGAAACTTCTACAACGACCGACCACCCGTTGTCAATCAGAGGAAAAAAAAACGACCGACTGTGTTGAAATCCATAAGCACGTGTTGAGAGCAAATAAAAAATCAGTTTACATTGTTGTATGTAACCCGAGACAGACTCCAGACGTCACATTGCCCCTGCGAGGTTAATTAAAGTAATCACAGCAAATCAGAGAGGAACACACGTATTTGATTTGACTGACAGAACCAGCATCCTACTAACCTAATTTCTTGTCTATGCCCAGGTCTGCGCAGGTTCAATAACCAAGATCCTCCATTCCAGCGCCAGTCGAGAAGAAGAGCAGAGCAAAACAAAGAAACAAGAAACGAAAGCAAAGGCAGTGTAACAGAAACCGAAAACACGTTCAGGAATAGTTCATTTTTTTGCTCCCCTATTGTCACGATGAAGATCTCAGCTTTCTATGACAAAGGCCGCATGCCGTGCAAATGGGAATCAGCTTGCGCAACAATAGCAATCTGTTGTTTACACCATTCGTCTTTGATCGTCGTCAATAAAAAAGCGATTCCGCATAACACTGCGATCAATCAAAAAGTTAACACCATGTTCGTTGATATGAACGCGCCGTTCGACGGGACTAAAAGATAGTGTCATCGACATGAGCTGAATCGATTGGCATAAGGAAGACCACCCAGCCCACCCATGAAATGAAAGATAAACGAAAAGTATTACAAAACAGGGCCACCGCTGCCAGAACGAAATTCAATGGATTCCAAACAGAAATTCACCAAAAACTTAGATAACTCAACTGCTTAAGAACTGTGAAACAGAAAAGTCAAGCGTTTGCGATTTCTGGGAGGATTATGTGTGGGATGAGGTCATCGCAAATAATCATTCATACAGACTAACGGAGTTTCGCATTCAGACGTCATTTTGGCCAAGTTGCTGTCTCTCATTAGTTTAGTTGCCGTTACAGATTTGAATTTTTTGTTTTTAATTTTCACCCGATAACAGTTTGTTTATTGAATAATCTCTCGAGGGAGATGCAAAGCCAAATGAATTCGGATACAGCGCAGCATATTCAAATGAATTGGCAAACAGCGGCGGTTCTCTCAATGACTGCAAAAGAAGCAGCTGTGATAGGAATAGAGACTGAAGCCCGACGCAGAGTTGATGTGAGCAGTTGCTTTCAGTCGAGTGTCGGCTATGAAGAGTGCTGTTGCAGTGAAAACTAAATTCGAGTGTTGACTAAATGACGTCGTGAATTAATGGAGAAAATTTTGTCGACAGACGAGCTTGAGTTTATGGTGAGTGCGCGAGTGTTTCCAACAAGTATTGCAGAAGTGTCGTGTTAAATTGACTTTCGATTGATGAAACTATCTGGCCATGTATCGATGCACAATCAAGGAACTGAATTATGCAAGGAACTGACAGCATTGCGATTTCCGGATAACAAATCATGTTTTTTTGGGGCTACCATCTCGTTTCTGGTTTCAAGAAACGTGTGTTTGTGTGTGCAGCACTTCTGTGTAGGTCATTTGGATAATGTCAATATTTTAGAAAACATAACTGCAGTCTTAAATCATTTAGCGACAGCATACGCATGATACCCATAAATTCCAATGAAGTCATTTATCGATTAACCTTGTGAGCGGCGGGAGCATATTATTTGCATCAAGCGTTATTATGTGGTTCTATATTTATCCATTCCAGAGGCTGATTGTTGACGCGTCAGTCGGACCTTTGAATGAAAGTCTTCTGCTCTGAGGGGGAATTCATTTATTGTGTTTGTCTTTGGATATGACGTGAGCACCAGACTGAAGAAATTGCTTTTACGTCACATTTCTTGGTTGATTTGACTGAGTGTTGATTCAATCTGATTCCAAAAGAAGCAATTCAACTTGTTGTTAAGATATTTGTAACACAATTGTTGGTGAGGGGAGATCGTAAAGTTCGGAGTCTTTACTGTGGACTATGGTATGCATGCGTTTGTATCGAGCAACAATTTAACTTCCAAATAAACGGCTATTTCTGTTGCAAACGCATTACTAGGTGATCGTGGTGATTGAAACGAAGAGAATTTCTGCCGGCCTATCCCACCGCATTGCATGGATTACTCGAACTGCAAAATTTGTGGGAATTATTGCAGTTCGAGCAGGTGACACAGGACAAACAAGCGTTACAAAATTGTCTGTACTCGGTCTTAGACCGTACCTGTGAAGGTAGGTGATTCCAGAAATGAAGAAATGTCGTCGTGACATTAGACATGTATGAATGGAGGGTTAAGGTAATATTACGGCTCGATCGACAGACGTGATGTATTGTGAATGTATTGTGAATAAGTTTGAAAAGAAATACACACGATCTGTAGCTTAGGAATGCTGCCAATTCGACGTTGTTCCGAGACATGATACAATCAGCGAAGGTTAAAAACATACCGTGCAGCCTCGTTGTTTACTTTTGTATATTTTTGGGAGGCTGAATATTCACAGTCAGCAAACAATTCAGATCCAGTATTAATTTTACGCTTATAGGGGCAATATATTTGCTGATTGACAAGCCTCTTAGAGATGCATATGCCTTGGACAGTACCAGTATCAATGTGGTCAGTCGACGTCAGTTCACTATTGCACATAATGCCAAGGTTTTTTTTTACACAGGTAACATATTCAATCGCCGTTGAATTGAGTTCTAGTGGCGGGAAATTGCATAAGGAAGGCGGTTGTTTTGAGAACGTCATTGCTTTGGTTTTGTCAGGCCCATCGTTTATTTTAGCAACTGAGTCTTCAACCATACCACGAGGAAAACCAACCGGAATAGCAACGTTGGGCCGAGCGTTGTCATGATGGAAAATGATTGCCTCGTGTCTGGTCGCATATTCCGGGCGTTCTTCGGCTACTGATCTCTTCAAACGGATTAATTGTGTTCGGTAGCGTTGTCCATTGATGGTTTCACCCGGTTTAAGCTGCTCATACTACAGCACACCCTTCTGATCACACCAAATACAGAGAATTACAGATAATTCTTTGCCGTTGATTTGGCTAGTTGGCCGGGTTTCACATATGATTTTTTGCACTTGGGGTTGTCGTAACGGATCCATTTTTCTTAACCAGTAACAATCCGATGCAATAATGACTTCCTTTTGTTGCGTTCCAGCAGAATTTCG
The DNA here is from genome assembly GCA_905231855.2 of Eristalis tenax. NCBI lineage: Eukaryota > Metazoa > Arthropoda > Insecta > Diptera > Syrphidae > Eristalis > Eristalis tenax. The sequence continues at coordinate 108,584,596 of HG993124.1, read as the reverse complement.
GACGTGCAAAACCGCCTTTCGACGTCTCTCGACTTGAGTTCATGTCGGAACCCAATTTCCTTGCTTTTGAATACATCCAGCTGCTTTTAAACGTTTTGAAATGGCTGCTTGAGTGGCACCCAAAGATTTGTGCCACGCGAGCTCTTCTTGTGTTTGGCAAGAATCTTCATAGAGCAATGCTTCCAGTTCTTCATCTTCAAACTTTTTTGGCTGCCCAGGACGTTCATCGTCTTCCAAGCCAAAATTACCACATTTGGCACATTCCCTCAGCTAGCGCATGTTCACCATAAACTTTCACCAAAATACGATGACTTTCGGCAGCAGTTTTTCGGAAGTCCCCGCAAAAACACTTTCACAGGCACAAAGTTCGACATATTTGAGTGAAAAAAAAAATTATTGTTGCTTACGCTTCAAATGAATGACATTTGCTGAAATGACGTACAATGACAGTAGCTTTCCAACGCATGTTCCAATGGAATAATACAAGTTACGCCATCTCTTAGCAAACCACACGAATATAAATAAGTTATAGACCCAATTCTATGTTTCAAATTTCATTAAGATCTGTCCACGGGTTCAAAAGTTACATATTTATTCTGGGGACGGAATTCTCTTCTATCATCGTCCTGACAGCGGCGTTCGTGTCCTCATAGCCGTTTAACTGTCTACAGAAGTGATGTTTCCAGATTCTCAGTATCGACTGCGACTGCTGCAAGTTCCCCATTTCTGTACCGATAGGCTTCTGTCTTCTGTTCCATACTTTGGTACAACTTTCTGAAATCTCTCCATCTCCTCGATCTTCTCTCCTTCTAATTCTCCGAAGCCGGGTCTCTTCCTCTAGTCTCCTTTCTTAGATCTCATGAATAGCTCTTTATAGGCGTTCCATTATAGGCTTCCAACTTCGCTGCATGTGTCAACCTGCACTAGTTGTCAAGCCATCCTAGATGGTGTCATAAAACCCAGAACATCAGTGGCAGCTTCTTTGATGTCTTCTTGGCAACGCCTCGTAGCGACGAACTTATAGAGATATCCCCGGAGACTCGATCGCCAACCATCCTTGCAGTCAGCTGCTATTGTACCTTTCCGACGTCAAACCGTGGTGTTTTTTCTCTACTCCGCTTGATAGCAGAGTTCTTACCCTGGCTACAATAAGGAAATGTTTCGAGTCGATGTTGGCTCCTCGGAACGATGGGACATCAATTATGCCAGGGAGAGTGTCTGGCGTCGATCGCAACGTGATCAATCTGGTTGACGGTTGACTGATCAGGGGACCCTTAGAGATAGGTTCCGCTCCGTAACAAAGTCCCCCAGCCTGAGTCCGTTTACGGACGTGGTGTCATACAGGCTGGGCTTACCTATAACTCTAGCTAAGATGTCCTCTTTATCCAGCTTGTAGTGTGAAAGTAGAGACATCCAATTCTTGAGGACGTGATGGCATGAAATCGACTGTTTCTGTTCGTTTGTGATTGATGCATGAACGCCAGCAGCATTCTCAGCTTTTCGACAAACCCGTTATTTCATTGGAAAAGTTAGACTCAAATTCTTTTCACTAGACTCTGAATTGCTTGTCTACTACGAGGAGAATGACGACTTAGCACTTGACGTTGTCGTCACTCGGACTCGAAATTTTGGTAACAAATTTTAATTATTTGCAAATGTTCTTTCTTCTTGGTGAAAATGTTGTGTTTACTGAATGCTTTGACAGTGACAGTTTGGCCATTGGTTTAAGGGTGCGTTCAGAGATGTCCAATCCCAATTGAAAAAAAAACCCTTGCAACCAGCGAGTCATGTGTGCTAGGACACCATATTTTTTACTTATGACTTCCGCTAATGTCGCTTTCATAGCGCGATCCGTTTGGTTGGTTGTGCCAAACGCTCGCCTAACGACCAAAAAGAGCTGAATGCCTGCCTTATCCACTGAAAGCAAACTTCCTACCTTTTCACAAGAATTTCTTTCAACTAATTCTTAAATCGCAGAAATTCACTTATGGGTTCTAAACGCTGCCAATAACGCATAAATCAGCGTGTTATTTCCAATCCATTATGGCATGTCATTGATTTCTATGCGCAGTCCGTTCTGGCTGCTTTTTAACTTAATATTGTATAATACCCCCACGTGCCGTGAATTAATTGGATATTAGTACGCGGTATTGAATTATAAGGAAGTACGAACAAATATTACCTTCATAGCTTATCGATAAACCCAGTTGTTGGCTCTGGTTTAGACGCACATACACGTCAATTTGCGTGCAATGGACGTCGCAACGATTGAAGATCCACTTAAATTTTGGGGTTACAGCGGTTGTGTAACCACATCGTTTATTCCAGAGGAAGTAATTTCTTCATCAACCATTTTCGATGTGTCGCTAGTATACTGCCTGCCACCATGTGGTCGCAGTCGGAGGCCCAGTTTAGAGTTTTTATGTCTCATTAATTGGTGATTGATTTATCGTCAAAAATCACTTTGCGGCTAATGATTGGTGTCTGCTCGGTGTATAATTGCAGATTTGGCTGTGCTCTTATCATTAATCAAAAATAGCTTTGGTGAAGGGTTCTCTGTGAAGTTATGAAACACTATCCTTCCATCAATCGTTTCGCATTTGGATTGAACGCTCCAATTTGAGTAGGGGATTAAGTGAATGTGGATGCCCTTGTGACTTGCAACATGGCGGGCTTAGATAATCTATTGAACATTATTCGGGGTAGTATTTTGAAAGAGGCTTGTTTATCCTCTATTCGCGCATCGTCGCATGTTTATGATTTGTTTTTTAAGTATTTCTTAATCACCTGGGTCTGGTCTGCAAAGATGGATATAAATCTGAGTAGTGGAAGAGGTTTTCTTTCTGTTCTATTTGGAACTCAAAGTAGACTCCATTTAAATGTATTTATACTGTTCCTGATGCTGCTCGTAGAGTGCCCTTGGAGTGGAGTATCCTACGCCTTCAATCATGTATAATAATATTGCGCTGCAGGCATACAGTTCGTAGATGTCCGGGGCTTATCTTCTCAAAAACCCCTTGTGTTGCGCGCATTATTGATCTCTCATGAGTGGAGGGGACCTGCAGTCTTATGCCAACTCCAACGGGCATTGCCACTGACTGGAAAGTTGTGAAAGGTATTGAGCTTGTATCGGGTATCGAACCAGGGTAAATAAGGCGCAAGTGCGTGAAGCATCAACCCACAACGCCACGACCACCACTTCAATAATTTGGTCGAATTTAATAACATGGGAAATGCAACCCACGCCTGAGTGTGGTTTATGTTCATTTATGCAAAATTCACCGGCAAACTTTCGAAACACTGTACAAATGATTGCTTAAAACCTGTATTGCCTTTGCAAAATTTTGGCATCATCTAGTGATGTCTGCGTAAATAGGTTCATTTGCTCTGTCGATGTAAATGAGTACAGTACGTCAAAGTACTCTATTTATGGCACCCATTCGGTATAGAGTACACCGAAAATGAGAACACCTATTTTAGAAAGAAAACTACGCAACCAGAGTAAGAAGGAGTTGCTAAACTTCACAGCTGATTGACCCCTAGCCCATCGACGAATTTGAGAGGCTTTTTGACAGTTATTCATGAATTTTTGACAGGTATTCACAAAATATGCCGTTCACTGATTGGTCAATTTGGTTTCAGAAAACGGTATAAAAAATGGTTATCAAAAATTTTAAGGAGCAAGAGGGGTAGAAGTTTTATATTCTGTCATACTTCATTTCTGCTGCGCAACATTCGATCACCAAATATCGAAATGAGTACTCTGTTTGATTTCTCTCTGCTCCCCGGGGGCTCAACATATTCTTTGCAGATCTATAGCCAATGTGCAGTAAATTTGGTGCAAGATTGCAACTCCTAGTTTAATTTTATAACCACCGTCGTACTTGTTATGTGCTCGTCACTCGGAAAGAAGATGCTTCTCAAACTTCAAAACCTTCAAAGCCGGTAGCTGTAGGTTCTTTGTAGTGACTAAACAGCTATGGGCTTCTCTCGATCCAAAACGCTCGCTCAGTCTGGTCAGAATATGTAGGCCGAATTTTTAGAACTCTCATAACCGGACTCGTAGCCATTAAGCCTTTTGCAGAAGCTGCAGAGACGAGTAGGAGGAAGAAACTATTCTACAATTACTCTGCACTTGAAGCGATCCTCTCCCGAAGAAGAAGTCACTTAAAAGCCTACAATTTCAACAACCTGACTGAACATTACTCATCTCCAATACTCTATTCAATGCACTGGCTTCTGGAATAGGATCATGTAAGAAGAAGTCACTTAAAAGCCTACAATTTCAACAACCTGTGTGAACATTAGTCAGTCATCTCCAACACTCTATTAAATACACTGGTTGCAGGAACAGGATCATGCAGATCCTCGTGGTAACACAAAGGGCCTATGGTGGTCTAAGTTTGACTGCTGTCTACCAACAGTCAGCCACTACAACCTGACCTTACCTAACCTAGACCCATGTTCACCTCATACTTTGGCGCCACCAATATTAATCGATCTTCTAAAAAATCCAGCCTTAAAAGCGAATGTTCCTCGCCGACTCAATGTACATACAATAAACCGTCAAGTGGTCCACATTTATAGACAATTCAAAACTGAACGATGTTTAGTACACGTTAAGGCTGACGGCACATTCATGCTGGGCTTGCACTCATTTATTTTTTGCACACTGTTCGAGCGTTTGGTAGGAGAACTGCTAAAGAAAATGAAGTTTTCTTGATGTTAATTGTTGTTAATTCCCAATCCTCTCACCCTCGCAGATTCCCTGCAGTTGTACTTGAAACAATTGTCGGTTTTATGAAAGGTTTTTCATCGATGGACATGTGGCTACGATTGTCACCGCTTAACGATGAACTAAACAAATTAAAACAAAATGTATTGCCGTGCGGCGGGTTAAGCTCAAGGCCGCAACCATGCGATTTGAAATGTTTTTTTGTGTGTAACTCACTTCGTGTTAAGTTGATGTCCCCCGCAGAAGCACGAATCACACGAAATTTCACGAATTTCTCTCGTTGAAGTCTAAAGTACTTGCCTTGTAAAGGGTGATTTTTTAAAAGCTATAGGAAAGTTTTTCAAAAAGAAAAAAGACATAAAATTCAGAAAAATGCATGAAATCTTTATTTGAATCGATAGTACGGTCCACATAATTCAATGTTTGAAGATTATTTCATGCAAATGTTGACCTTGACCGCGCCTCAGATGGTCCATCCGCTTAGTCCAATTTTGGCATACTCTTTCCAACATTTCGGCAGGTATCACGAATAAATGCTTCAATATTGCATTCCAATGCGTCAATTGAAGCGGCCTTGTCTGTATAGACATGAGCTTTAACATAGCCCCACAAAAAATAGTCTAAAGACGTTAAATCGCACGATCTAGGCTGCCAATTGACCGGTCCCGAACGTGAAATAAAATGTTCACTGACCTCGCCTCTCAATAAGTCCATTGTTGCGCGTGCTGTGTGGCAAGTGGCACCGTCTTGTTGAAACCACATGTCATGCAAGCCAAGCTCTTGCATTTAAAAAAACGTTGGATATCATCTCACGGTAGCGCTCAACATTCACAGTTACGTTACGATTCGCATCAGCTTTGAAGAAGTACGGTCCAATGATGCCACCAGCCCATAAACCGCACCAAACTGTGACTTTTTCTGGATGCATTGGTAGCTCTTGCAATGCTTCTGGCTGATATTCACTCCAAAATCGACAATTCTGCTTATTTACGTACCCATTGAGCCAAAAATGAGCTTCGTCTAAACTGACCATAAAATGGAAGAAGCGCGATGAACTTTCTTAACAGAGCACGCATTTTGATAATAAAATTCAATAATTTGCCATCGTTGTTCGTTTGTAAGATTCATGGTTAAATTATAGACCAAACTGAAGACGTTTGACAGTGAAACAAAAGACGAAACGTGCGTCAGCTGTTTAAACCAGTGTTGCCAAAAAGATAATAGCTAAAAAATCACCCTTTAGAACTGTTATAAAGGGCGAAGGGGTTAAGCTCTAACCAAGAAATATACTTTGAACACACATTCCCTCTTATTCTCTTAGCAGTGTCACTTGGCACGGTGACAAATTTGTACCGTCTTCTTCACTTTATGTGACATTTAAATGACTAATTGATGAATACAAATTTACCACAGTGACATGTGACACGCCTCAGAGAATAGGGGTGACTTTAAGCAAACTTATTTGATTTATCCTGAAGATCTTGTTTAAATCATCATGACTGCAGCTAGTTTTACTTATGTATTAGGTTGTTCCATATGAAATTTCCATTTCCACTCAATTCGCGATTGTCACAAACCTGACCAAAGACTGACCGTAGATTTTCTCTCGAAAAGATTAAGTCCTTCTTCATCTGCTCTTCATATTGTCCTCGTTTGCCTACTACAGAGCCGGAGAGGGATAATCAAGGTGTCATCCATCTCCAACATCTCCAGAATCTACTGCTGGTAATAGTGTCAGCTGTCAGCAGAACAGCACCATACACGAGAATAAAACCCATGTTCACTAAACCCTAGACACTAAACCTAAGAAAGACAGCACCATGATTTACAAATTCAAATTATTTTGATAATAGGCAAATATACAAAAGAGAGGATATGCAAATCAGTGTAGAAAGTAAAAGTTCTTGTAGGGCATGGAGAAGACTAGCAAACCCATTCCAGACACACTCACTACATGTCAACTAAATGGATTTTATTGATTTGAAATGCATCACAATGAGCGTCTTTAATCTTGCCATTAAACCACTCAATGAGCCTTGAATTATTCCGTGCATTCTTATAAGTGTGAATGTTAATGTATTCGTTTATTCAAAGCTGACCTATTACTTGTGCTTCAGTCAGAACAGAATTGTACGTGATTCTATGTGACTTACTTTTTTTTCCTCAAAAAACACGTTCGTCGCTGTCTTGATCATGCCCAAGTCAATCGAAGTTAGTTAGGAGTAATTCGTTTCTTAGTTAATTTCCAACCTATTTAAATTCAGCATAACCAATTTCACAATAAATTTCTTGACTTCAGTAGAGGAAGGTGCTGATAGACTCCTTTGTTGGTGAGCTTTGCCGTATTTTAAACCTGAATCTTTCAAATGACTGCCTTAAATCCCTCATGAAGACCTCATGAGACACATCATTTATTGATTTTGAGACACATGATTTATTCATTGATTCTCAAAAAGCATTGAACGCACTCAATTGAACTTGAATGCTACTTGACAAGTGACGTTTATGGAAAACTTACGCGCCAATAGTTTTAATCAGAAATAAAGTATGATAGAGATGCCTTCTACCTCTCTTGCCCCTTAAAACTTTTGACAACCATTTTTTTAATTCGTTTTTTAAAGCCAAATTGACGAATCAGAGAACCGTGAATAACTGTCAGAAAGCCTCTGAAATTCGTCGATGGACTAGAGTCAATCAGATGTGATGCTGAGCATCTCAATAATACTTCATTCCTGGTTTTAATTAATGGTGTGCCAACCCGAAAGTTTTACAAAACCGAGTTAATCCGCGTTAGAATAGAAGCAGACCGAGTTGTAACGGGTTGACGAACTCGGTTTGATGATGAACTGAAAGCAAACAAAATGGATTATGTAATGGGGCAAATCGAGTTGTATTATCCTATTCTATTTTGTTTCGGATTGGTTTCAGTGTCCTATCCTATATGTATCCTAAGAGGATTGTGTTGACAAGTTAGCGATAGGCGCACGGGGTATCCAATATCGGCCGTGTGTGTTAATTGTTTAGATTTTTCTCTCTTCTCTTTTCTCTTTTATCCCTCCATAGTTTCATCTACTCTCAAAGTGTCAAGTCGCAACACAACTTACTTGCTTTGCCGCATCACACAAACAAGAGAGAACATATGCATTCCTACATACAAAACACACAATAAGCGACAAGCTTCCGAAATGCTGCTGGTGGTGGTGGGTCAGGTGCCCCTAACCCTAAGATGGGTTTTGATTCGGCCTCATATGCTCGCACCGAGTCAAACCGCCTGTAGATTTTTATTTATGTATTCTGTTCGTTTCATTCGTTTTGATATACATGTAACGCGGTTTGACTCGGTTTAGATGTGACCCGAGAGTTCAACGTTGTTTACTCTAAACTGTGGAATGTTTTTGGGTGGGAAGTCGCTTGCGATGGGTTCACCATGGACCACGAACCTTCCAACAAGACTTCGCTCCCGCAAAACCGATACAAATGTGGCTACGTTAACGTTCCCAAAATCTTTTCCAGGTTCATTGGCCATTTGGAAAACCAGACCTCAATCCTTAAGCTAGTACTATGCGACACCTTAATAATGAATCCACGAAGCGCGCACATATCCGAGTAGTAGATAATTTTTTAGTGGATCTGCTGCGTACTGCAGTTGATGAGTGGAGATCAACTTGTCGTTGCTAGCAAGCGAATGGAGGACATTTCGAATAATTTCTTATACATTTTGTTGCCATTTGTTTTATAAGAAGGAAGTGGGAGTTCCGTACAACGACTTTCGTAGACGAGAAAGAGGAAAGAGAGAAATTATGCTCCATCCCTCATAGTTGACAGAAATAATTGTTTATTTAAAATGTTTAATTTAATAATATAGAGTAGACGATCTATCGGAAAGATGTGATATCACATTCCCTTCCAGAAATCTCCAGAGTTTGGTGCTATTGACATGTTTCAGTTTAAAGATGATCGTCTGACAATCGAGAAACCTGGTGAACCTAATACACAACATAACACCTCTTCTATGAAAATTGTGTATCATATGACCAAAGTCTTGCCGGTTTATTTGCAAGTTATCTGATTGGCGCTTAGTCGGACACTCCCTAAACACAGCGGATGGCAGGCTTCCTCAGAAATATCAAGCCAAATTTATCAGGACAAGAAGTGTCTGCACATGAGCTAATGCTGCTTTCAGTGTTTGACGTATTACAGCCTGCTAGCTTGAAATGGTGGCAACGACCGAATCTGACGCGAGGCAGCTGACTGAAACCAGCGTGTCCGGAGTGGATAGGGTTGCCATGACTGTTTAAGCTAGCCTGTAACAAAACGTTTTAAAATCCCGGACTTTGATGATGTCCCCATCAAAAGTAACACAAAAGAAGCAGTTTGACATTTAGAGGGTTGGCACCAGAAATGAAGTATGATAGAGATACCCAACTTCACAGCTGATCGACCCCCAGTCCATCGACGAATTTGACGGATAATCATGAACATTTTGACGGTTATTCATGAATTTTTTTAGCTTTAAAAAGCAATTTAAAAAATGGTTGTCAAAAATTTTAAGGGGCAAGAGAGGTAGAAGTTGGGCATCTCTCTCATCACATGGGAGTCAAAATATGATCTGTTTCATTTTCTGCTTTCTCTCAGATTTGTTTGTTTGCATCTGTTTTTCCTTCAAATTCAGAGTTCGATGATTTTTTTTTTAAATTATAATAACTTGTTAGTGGAAAAAAGAGGTAAATTTCTTAAAAGCTTGTAGAACGTTCCGAACCGGGGTAAAAAAGAGGACATGTTCTCCAAAAAGTCAACGTTTGACAACCCTAGATCTGAATCGAATTTGCGGATCAATGCTGCAAGAGAAAGCACTTGCCTAATTAAACATGACTGGACATTTTAACTTGCCCGCTTATTATAACTGAAACCAGCGTGTCAAAAAGCTGTTTGTCTCGGCCTTCATCTCTTTCTCAAGTTAGGCGACTCGGCTACTAGAGCTCTTAGAACTGTGGGGCTGTGTCTTCTCATCCATTCGCCTTCCATGCAGACAAGACAATATATTCGACGCAGAATTTTTCTTTCAGGCGTATCTTCTCGTGAAACTTTCGTCTCCATAGCATGGTGGCAAAATAAGGGTGTCTAGTCACGCGGTATACAGATGGAATCCACTCTTATCCCAAGCTCCTTCACTACCTCACTTTGTAAGGTAAAGGAGCTAGTTACTGCTTTACTACAGCTGTGTTCAAAATAATAGTAGTGCAGCAATTCCATGCCAATTTTTTATATTTTTCCTGAATGCTGCCTGCAAAAACGTATAACGGTAATTGACAAAACAAATATTGATCATATTTTCCACTGCATGTCGGTTGTAGTATCAGTCAGTCGTTAAAGGTTTGGCGAAGTGCCTATACAGCTGTTCAAAAAATTTTAGTGTTCTAATTAACTGACTTAAAATTTGATAAAAAATTAAATTTAAAGGTAGAAACATAAAAGTAGAACAAATGAATATTTTTAATTTAGATTATAGTACAATCTTGAACTTTTAATTAAACAGTGGGCCGCAATAAGCATTGCACAGAGCAGGAGAGAAAATTAATTTTAAAATTAAGAGCAAATGGAAATACGTATAAAGAAATTCAAGAAACCATAGGATGCACAGCCCCAATGGTTGCTAACGCAATAGAGCACCATCCTAAGCCCGAATCCCGTAGACGAATGAAAAAACATCAGCATTGGAGGATAGACGAATTGTAAGATATAGCAAGACGCACCCCTCTGCACCTTCAAATGTCATCCAAAAGGAGTCGGGGCTAAGTATTAGTGCTGTCACAGTCCGCAGGCGGCTGTTAAATGAAGGGCTATACCCTCGGAGTCCCAGCAAGGTACCATTACACTCTTAAAAGCACATAGTAGCTCGGATAGCTTTTGCAAAAGAACACATCACCTGGCCTGTGGAAAACTGGCGCAATATATTATGGACTGATGAGAGCAAAATTTGTTCTTTTTGGGGCATGTGGGTCCTGTCAATATGTTCGCCGTCCTCCAAACACGGAATATCGCCCTCCATAAAACACGGCGGTTCAAAAATAATGGTTTGGGGCGTTTTTTCCAACCAAGGTGTTGGGCCTATCCATCTTATTTCTGGGATCATGGACCAGACTGTATATGTTGATATTCTTGCAAGGGTAATGTTGCCTTACGCAGAATATGAATACCCGAAACAGCCAAGGAATGGTTTCGGGTGAATGGGGTTAATGTTATAGCGTGGCCGGCACAGTCACCAGACCTTAACTCCATAGAAAACTTGTGGTGTGACTTAAAGAAAACAGTGGCGAACGCAAAGCCAACCAATAATAGAGAACTTTGGCAAGTAGTGCAAGGGCAAGCGCGTGGCAGAATATTTCATCCAAGAGATGCAAGGATTTGGTGGACTCCAAGCCACGTCGGTGCAAATCAGTCCTAGAGAATAAGGGGTTTACAACCAAGTATTGAGGTTATATTTTGTTCAAGACCCATTTTCCCATGCGTCTGCCGTTCGCAATGTTTTGCTTTCTTTAAAAGTATGAGAACTGATCATAACATGATCAGATAAAGTTGATGAGCAGACTTAAGCTCGTGGGTTTGGAAAAGACAAGCCGATTCGCTAAAGCTACACTATGTGAAGAAAACTGTAAACCACGTTGGTGGGGAATGCTGCATGAATGCTTTCGGTGTTAAGGCATTACATCTGACAGAGGATACAATGCACTGCACAACAGCATGAATTTGAATATTTTTGAGTCAGATCTCACGCTATTAGTAAGCAATGTCCTCCATGTGAATTGGTTTTTCGACAAGACTGGGACAGGAAGTGCAGGTCTAGAAAGATGCAGGCTTGTCATTTGGTAAACTCATTGGAGAATCCTTAGGCTTAGCTAAACGACTTACTTCACAACGAATTTCGTATTTATTACGGATTTTCAAGAATATTTTTCAGTAGTTTTCGTTCGGTCTGCAACCGTGAAACGATGTATGACAAGAAGCAAATCTTATTTAATATTTCTAGAAGTTTTCGCAACGCCGTACATTGTCGGAGTTTCGAAACCACCTCGAGTTCATCTGTCCGTGAGAGGAAGTCAAAGCAAACAAGCCTACAAAGTGAATTTTAGGTTTATTTTAGCATTTTTGTCTTCCTCTCTGTGTTCTGGGGTTCTCTATATTTTTGTCTTTTTGTCAACATATGTCTGTTTTGGTGGCCATTTTTTGAAAAATTGAGAACTAATGACATTCGAAATCACGTCAACTCGGTGTTAACGGCCTTTCTAGTTTTCAGCGGGAATTCATCTGGTATTCAATCGCGGAATTTCAGTTCTGAATATTTTGACAGCTGGATGTCATTGAAAACTTTGACAGCTGTTAAAAGATAAAAGTTGAAAGAACTATCATTAGTATCTTGTCACCGTTAACATTTGTATGAATTCATGCAAAATGCGTCCCAGATTTTGGCCCAACAAGCGTTAGTCATTTTTGCTAAAAACAACCGGCATTTTAGCTTCAAGCGACAACAACTATCTGCTGATGAAAGACAAATCCTAAATTCAGGGATAACGGCGGAGTTTTCTAAATCAATCTCCTTCGTCATGTGCGGTGTTGTTGTTCTGCCAATGAGCTTAGCGATTCAAAAACAAATTCATCCAATTATTATTTAAAAGTTGATAATCAGCACATTCGATACAGTGAACCCCGCATTTGATGATTTCGATTGTTTTAAATAAATCACATGCGCTAGAGGTGAACATGAAAATGCTTTATCAGAAGTTTAACTGCACTCCCAGCCGATTTCGCTGGTGCATGTGGATTTTTTTTGTACTGCCCTTACCTTTTGCCACGGACGTTATTTATTAGAAATTCATTATTAAACAAAATTCCACTTTTGAATCATAAGCACAAGCGCAAGCATTCAACCCGAGAGGCGACAGTGAATGGCGTTTTATTGTATCACACACATGATTTATGAGTTGATTGCATTAATTTTTCTTTCATTTGTTTTTCTCTTCAGTGTATCTCACTCTCGCGATCCACCACTGGTTCGTGTACGCAAGTTAATCTGATTCAGAACGTGTCGGTTTTCGCTTTCCAAACTTAACCCTTCTCTCTCTCTAATAAAGCATTTGCGAATCTGTCAAGCAACTTAAATTACGTGAAGCATCAACAATCTCTCACCTCTTTGTCAATCGGCGCGATGAACTTCGTCCGGTAAGAGAACACCGCACACGTTCATAATTTTATGAGCACGTATTGCAAGTCCAAAAATTAAACGGAAGGGCAAAGACCATGCTTCACTCAATACAACCAAAGCTTGGCCAATGTACGAGGAAAAAAGAAACAAGTTTACGATCTGATAAAGCCTGTACTCATTACGTCTTCAACGGAATCCATTATTCAATGTTAAACATTTCCGATTTGAAATTGACCGACTCCTTCCTCCCATGGCCATTGTGATACCAAAAAAAGGAGAGAGCGCGATTGTGAACGATCTGCGTCCAGCTGTTTCCGGCGTTCGAACGACCATACGATTGCGTATCACTATCAAATCCAATTTTTATTCGCATGTAACTTTCTTTGGATTTTGAAAAGAATCTCTCAGACCTACATGGCCCACTCGATTTGTCTGTTTGTCTGTCTTCTGCTGGCGTCGCTCCCTCATTCCGTAAAAGCAAACAACACACAAAGGCCCGCATCGAATTCGAATATTTGATAACAAAAACGTGCATGAGATGACTCAGATGGTGTGCTCTCTCCTCAGTTGTTCAATCAGACAGACACCAACCCAGGAGTAACAACATCCAGCAAATGAAGGGAATTTTGCGTAAATCGTTAAGCACTATGAATACGTATTCACTTTTGCTATAAATATCGCTAATGCCATTCTGCGGTTAATAACCGCACACCACTTTAATAAGTTCAGTGGAGGAATAATGCCGACGACTACAGAAAGACAAAAAAGAAGAATCCACCGCCAGCAACAGAGGCAGCAGCAGCAAGTGGATTTTTTGCATTTCGTTATTCGCTTTGCTTCTGTTTTTTTTTTTTTTCTTTCTGTATCCTCGCTGAGTCATATTGGGTTTCTCACTTGTTATTCTGCAACCATCTGAGTGACTGACACAGTGGCAATACAATTCATACGACTATGGCGCGTGAATAAGTGTAATGTCTGTTGCACATGGATTCTCAGTCTTTCTATGCTTTATTTCTCAAGAGATAAATGCAAATTTTTAATCAATTTTTTTCTCTTTTCAGATATACGCGCGCTATTGGCCGAGCAATTCCGTCGTTGACCGTGAATACAATCTCCTTAGAAAGTAATCGCTTCGGAAGTTGACAGACCACTATCACCGGCAACGAGCACCAGCGCCAGCGCCGCCAGTCACATTCAACGATCTCAAATCAAAAAACGTATTATTAATCTACACTTCACTTGACGCTGTCGTTTATATACTGACATAAACAAAAAGGAAAAAACGGCCGAAACCGTGGCGCACCAACAAACCAATAGGCTTTCTAATAAAATGGCTAGCACAGGTGACATTTGGCTGCAATGGTTTTCTTGTTGTTTCCATCAGCCACAATCACCGTCGAGGCGACGGCATCAGCGATTACGCATCGATAGATCAATGATCGGTAATCCAACGAATTTTCAACACACCGGTCATATTGGTTCCGCCGATGTGGAACTGACAACGAATCACCTGAATGCCATACAGACGCAGATGCAAAGCAAAGGGGGCTACGAGATGAGTTCCATTCGAGTGCAGGTAAGATGATATAATTGGTACAACATTCAGACACTTGAATTTATCCATTTGCCATTTATTTATTTATATTCAACTGCATCCAGGGTCAGGGTGCTTCGAGGCGCTACTATCTTCTATCGTGTAATTATCGTGTCAATGCGAAAAATAAAAGTTGTCGTGATGATTGAGTAATTTACTGCTTAGAAAACTGGAACGATCGCATATCGGCACGAAGTGTGAATGATCGTAAATGCTGGCCAAAGGCCGGTTTTTTTTTGACAGACACTTGCCTGCATCTCCCACATTTGATCATGATTTTTGGTTGATATCGAACATTTATGGAAAGTTTTGATTAGAATTTAAATGCAGTAAAATCATAAATTTGTTCGTTTAGTTATTCGGTTGTGAGATGTGGATGTGGAGAAGCAGTTTGGGCTGCCTTGGCCTCGATGTAAAGCACCCCGGCCGAGGACTGCCCGGAGAAATTACTGAATAGTAAAGAGTTGCTTAATTTGCAGCAGCTTGACAATTGCCAGTCGGCGTACCACGAAATAAAACCTGAATTTTCTAACTTAAGCGGATATATTTTTGTCGTTAGACTTGTATTTTCTAGAGTTACATGGTCAATGATATATGCATTTAGATGAAAATCAGGAGTGACACTATAAGCTTCTTTGAGTCAAAAAAAAAAGCCTAGAAGTAAGGCCCTGCCTCTTTCGAGTGACTGAAAAACCTCAATCTTCACGGTTAGGAGACGGCAAAAAACTGTAGGTCCTCATCCACTTGTAGGAGAATAATTGCGAGCACGATACATTTGGTTGCTCTAGAAACCAGGCCCGGACTGCAGCGCCACTCACACTCATTGTCATTAAGTCAATCAGGATGACTAGATAAGGATGGGAAAAACAATTTAAGTACAACAATAGTGTGAGTTGTAAAAATAATTCTGACTTTATTTTGAAGCTACATCCATGCTATTGAGAGTAGATTCGCTGGCAAAGCTTCACTTGGCGTCACCCATGAGAAAATAATCGAGTGTGAAGTCGAATGATCGCGGCGGCCAATTGATGAACACTCGCTTGAGGTGACAAAGTTTCAAATTTCTGCTTCGAGCGTTGCGTCATTGAGCATATGCTTGAACACGGCGTTGACAAAAAAAAAAAAAAAAAGAAATAACCTCAAACCTCGTCCAAGCATATAATTTTTTGGAAAAAAAAAATCCCGGTCTCATTTCCAGCGCCAAATTACCGAGCTCACGGTGTTGTCTTGGTCATCCGAGCTCTAAATCCAATCGAAAAATAAGACAAGGTGATTCTGGAGAATTCAGTGGATTGGAGAATCGACTTTCCGGGGCCCACTTCGATATTGGCCGGTTGGATTCTGTCATTGCTCTGAATCATGCTGCTATAAGCGTTGATAAGAGTCAAAGTTTGCTCCTCTGAATGTTTGAGCGTCCAGACGCATGCCTTGTGTCGATGTGGACGTTCGTTCCACCAACTAAAAGATTACAGTGGATCAAAGTCAAAATGGGGCAGTCTGCAACAAAGATTTCCAAAGGGAATAATAAAAAACAGAGTGTATATCACAAAATAATAAATATGGATTCTCAATGTCTGGTTTCTGTGCTGTAAAGAAAAACTTAACATATTCATTTTATTCAATTGGAACAAACAACTTTAACATAAAAACAAAAAAAAGTGGGAAAACTAAGTCAAAGTTAAAATAAGACACTTCTACAAAATTCCATTTAAAAAAGGTTAATAAAAGATAAAAAACTTATTAATATTTTGTTGGCAAGCCTTTTTGTTTTTTAACATCTGCTAACCGTCTTGGCATGGATTCAACCAATTTTCTGCAGAAGGAAGGCTGTATAAGGTTCCATTCAGCTATTAATGTCTTTTTTTAGTCGTTCCTATTTTTAATCGAATACTTCTTCAATTTTTCTTCGAGATGACCCCACAGGTGTTCAATCACGTTCAAATCGGGTGACTGAGGTGGTGTTTCCATAACGTGCTTACAGTTTTAAAGAAGCCAGGACCTTACATTGTAAGCTTTGTGCTTGGGATCATTATCTTGATAGAAGTAAAACCCATTGTCCAACCCCAATTTCCGGGCACTTGGTGCAAGATTATTTCGCAGAATGTCCAAGTACATGTATTGGTTCATTATGCCTTCAATAAAATGAAAGTTCCCAACACCAGCAGCTGACATTGACCCCCACACCATTACTGAACCACCACCGTGCTTAACAGTGGGACCCAAATTTTTGTCTCGGAGCTCTTCATTAGGCTTTCTCCATACATCCCTTCGACCATCGGAGCGAAACACATTAAACTTGCGTTCATCTGTAAAAATTGCCTTTTCCCAGAATGAAAAATCTTTGTTAGCGTGCTTTTCTGCGAACTGCTTCCTTTTCGACTTGTTGACTTTGCTTATGAACGGCTTCCCTCCCCCTGAACGGTTTCCCTAGCTCAATCCTTTTTTTTTTCTGGGTGAGCCTTTTTCTTAAGGACTTCATACACTCCGGTGGCTAGTTTTAGTGCACTAATATGTGGATTTTTATTCACTTGACGGACTATCCAACGTTCATCCGAGTCATTAAAAATTTGTCTTGACGATCTTCTGGGAATATTCTCATAACTCTTTGTGTTTCTGTAGCGTTGAATGATGTTGTAGACCGTTGAGTGCGCTCTGTTTACATTTTGCCCGATATCACGAGCAGATTTTCCCTTCTTGTATTGCTGAATCACAAGCTTCCGCACTTCGACCGACGTTTGCTTATTTCCCGACATAATTAAATTCTATTGTTCCCGAACACCGCGTCAATCAAAAATTTCCTTCGAAATTCATTCACCGTTATGCTCACATGTAACGAAGTTGTCAACATTTGGAGTGAATCCCGAAGTTGTCGTGTATTATGGGATGTGTTCGGTAACTGTCCCATTTTCATTTTGGCGTTATTTTCGCACATCTCAATGATTGTCATCTAAAATTGAGTATAAAATTCATCAGTCATTTTTCTTTTGCGGTTTTTTGGTTTGTATATAAAAAAGACTAAAAAAATAAAAAGAATTTTCAAATTTCAAATTGTGCGTCGTTTCTTTTTTTTTGTGATTAAAGTTCTATTTGCATTGTGTCCCATTTTGACAGTGATACACTGTATGTGCTGTGAAATAGACTGTATCGCAAGCAGGAAGACATCTAAAGATTGTGGTTTCGGAAATACCCTTCACTTAAATTACCAAATTCTTAGAACTTAGACTGCGCTAATCCTAAACTACGTTAATAACGTTGAAGTTGCCTAGAAGAATAATAACAACTTAATGGACTTGCAAATATGCACATGGGTTCGGAAGCCGGTTGAGTGACCACGTTTTCCCTATGACTTCATCTCTCAATGATTTTGAATCACTCAGTTGTAATCCGCCAATGAGTAGTCAGTCATGCAACCAATAGGTTGGCTTCAACTTGCTCTCCCTTATCGAATATGCATTTCTTGTGTAGTTAAACAAGTGTGCTTGGTTTTATTTTTTGCATAAATCGCTTAAACAACCTTCACAGTGACTTTGGAGAGACAATGGCAATACCGCATGAATATCTGGTTCGGTAACCGTAACCGGTACCTCAATCACTTTCCCCTGACAGAAGTGGACGAGGAAACGAATGCGTTGAGAAAATTGTGTTTTGCTGTGCGTTGAAGGTACGGATGGAACAAGGTTTTTGTTTTCAATTAATTGTATCCATGCTTAGTCCATTTCGAGCTTTCAGACGTTTTCAAATGCAAGAGAAATGAAAGAAGGCTGTCAGGAATTACCGTTCGTTTTACTAAACGGCAAAGCAATTGTGGAAAGAATACAATGTTTGGATTGGGAGCCTGCTTGGTTAACGATAGTCCCGCGCCCACGATCTGGACTAGATGAAGATACAAAATATCGAGACAAAGGAGAGAATTATTTGAGTCAAAGGGTCATTTAGATTTTATAATAAGGTTGTTAGACTTTATACCATTTAACGGCAATCACATGGACAAAAAGTTGCCGTATTGTTTCTTTAATACAATTGGGCAAGTAGAGATGTCTTTGCAGAACCGGATAATATCCTTGTGTCTAGGAACCATATTCTGTTTGCCCGTGAATTCAACCGTCCACAACTGTACGGTCTACGGCATGTTTGATAATGAGCAGTCTCAGGCCCTACGTCTGACCTATCATATCGAGTTAGAGGAATACTTCTGCAGGAGCAAGACCATTAAGACTGACATTCTGACCATTGACGACGCTTGAAATGGTCAAGAGGCTTTAGTTCTTGAGTCAATTGCACCTTGTAAGCGTGTAAATGCAAGTCTTTATGCATAATGTTCATCAACGACGAGCGTGAGAGGTGCAATTGTTGGGCACGACGACGAGTTGAGGTGGACGGCTCTTCAGCCACACTATGCGGTCTACGGCATGTTTGATAATGAGC
This sequence comes from Eristalis tenax, assembly GCA_905231855.2. NCBI lineage: Eukaryota > Metazoa > Arthropoda > Insecta > Diptera > Syrphidae > Eristalis > Eristalis tenax. Next base: position 108,565,642 of record HG993124.1, on the reverse strand, counting down.
AGTCTCAGGCCCTACGTCTGACCTATCATATCGAGTTAGAGGAATACTTCTGCAGGAGCAAGACCATTAAGACTGGCTTAGTGAGTAGTAAGCGCCACAGATTGAACAAAGAGTAGAAGTCACAGTCAGCGCAGTATGCATTCGAATTAACCTACCAACACTGGTAAACAGTGGTCTTGTTGCATGAAGTTTTATACTCAATTCTAAATGTATTTGCCCCGTTGTTTACTAATTTGAAGTCTAGTCTGAATAATAATTGAGGAATGAAGAAGGGGCATATATTATACCAATTTCCAAGCTAAAATGTTTTACTACAGGAGAACTAGTTCAGTTTGTGATATAAGGAGAACTTGATTTTACATCTACTTGTGCCAAGTAGATGTGAAGCATCCAGAATGTTGTTACACACTGTTCACACACGGTTCTCTCGGTATACTGGTGTGTTATGGCAGCGTGACCTAATCGAAGTCTGATGAAGCTGGATGCTGCTGCTTTTGGTGCATTCGGCGGGTAGATGGGAGTGGTCCGGTCGATGTTTATCTTGGAGTAATAGCTTTTACACCTGCTCCAGCAGGTATAATCGATATGTCTCTGTAGATCTTTTTTGGAGAAGATGCCAAAAGTAAAAACGGGTGATGTATTCTATTTTATGTGATTTCGCAGCTTGGTCGGCTTTCTCGTTGCCTATTGTGCCTATATGACTGGGAACCCACATGAGCTTCAAATTGTTGGCATTTCTTATTAGAAGGTCCGTATGTTGGTTGCAGTTGGAGACGGCACGAATAACTAAAAGGCTGTCAGTGCATATTCCCAGTCTCTTGCCAGATTTTACCACCGTTTTGGCAGCTTCGTGGATGTGAAATCGTAAAGAAAACCTTTTTTCAGCAAAGTGCCGTTTTCTTGAGTTATGACAAAGGAGGTGTTCTCGATTGATTTCAACCCATTCGTAAACGACGAAGTCCAATCACCTTGCTTTAGGTTTACCATGGTTTCTTGGAAAGTTGAGTGGGATACTCTGCTGTTGGTGCTATCCTTGTTTATATACTATATTTATCGTTTCTCCTTGCAAAGGCGGCGTTTAAACTTACAGGAGTCAGTGATTTCGGGAAATCAATAGACTCGCCTGTGTCTCTGTTTTATAGCGATTTTACCAATCAATGCTCAAGTAAACTAGCCAATTGCATTCCTCCCTCCGTGAATTCGTCTTGCCAGGTTTATTAGCCGCACCACAGACCGTAGACAGACCACAGACCGACCGCGTTCACCACAGACCACGCAAGCAACAAGATCTTCCACCTTCAAATTGTTGACAAAAGTGATCCCTGATCACACCGCAGTTTAACGTTTTATGAAATTCTTTAGCTAACACTTTCTTTGTCTTCTTCTACTTTCAGGCATGCTGATAAATCACAACCGCACCCATCAAATTTAGCACTAAACTTCATTACATAGCTATACGACTACACATTCAATTAAATTGGCATACCTTCGAACGCAATGTGCAAAAAATACAACAAGGAGAAATAATATGTAAAGATCAAAAAGAAAAAAAAAGAAACCCCTTTAAGGCTTCCAAACAATTAGTGCAATCAGTCATAATCACACAACAACAAGAACTGAAGATATCGCAACGCGTGTGCTGAGTTATATGGATTTAGTCTAACCACTAGGATACTGCCTTCGGACAAAGAAACGCGTTGGTCAAACACACATTTGCAGCTCACAGCAACTCCACTGCAGAACTGATATGACACGCCCATTTTTTTTAATCGTATTCTTACGCAGAAGAAGACACATTAACATTAAATACTGACTATTTTTTGTAATTTATTGTGAAACAAAAAAAAGAAATCAAAACAAAAAAATAAGAGAGATGATAAGAAAGAGGTGTGTGAAATATGTGCCTACACAATATGCACATGCGCGCATACACACCCCGCAAAACTGCATAAAACTTAAAGAATATATAACGTATTAGATTGTAAATAAATAATAAACAAAAAAAAAAAAAAAAACGTAAAACACGTATTGTCTGTAGTTAATTGTTAGAATTAGAATTATTTTTATATATAAGTTACACTCACAACAAAAAAAAAAAAAATATATACATATATAAATATAAATATAAATGAAGAAACTTTTATGAAGACTCAACTGAATGAAAGCATTTAGAAAATAAAATAACACACACTCCCGCATTCAATAAGCAAAACGAACACAAATTCAAACTCGAATACACATTTATACAGTGACAAACCTTATTTTTACCGCTACAAGACACACATGCTTCGTTCGGAACGAAGGACCTTAGAGACCGCGCTAGCAATGAATGTTTTGTATTAACTCGTCTACTCTTTTTTTCTACTCTACATCTTTTGAATTTTATTAAACGAACGTAGTTTTTAAGCTGTGCTGTGTTTTTTTGTTTGTTTTTTTTTTCAATTCAGAGTTCTTTTGTACTTAAATCAAATATGGAAACGATTGATGGAGGAGAGGAGAGGAGAGATGATATTTTCTATTGTAGTTCTTCCCCGAAGTGTCTACCTTCTATGCGTACATATACAGTTCTTGTATTCAGATATGTGTGTGCGTGTGCGTGAACTTTAATATTTTGCATCTACGCACAATCATTTTATTTTATTTATGAACAAATGAGAGCATTTACTGAAATGTGTATGTGTAGGGACTTAAATTTATAGTATAACAATAAATGAAGTTAAATATTTGATTGAAAGTGAGAGAGAGAGAGCAAGAGAGCAAGAGAGCGGAAGAGAAAGAACGTATATGTATGCAATGGCTGCAGAAGAAAACGAAAACAGGAAACAATTTTACTGAATATGTTGCACGTTTTGAACTGTACCTTAGAACAATCACTTGAATATTTTTCATTGTACAATTGAAAAAGGAAATATAAATCGTATTAATTGACTGGTATCTTGTTGTTATTTCATCACTTATCGACGATCCCAATCTGACTTTATTTCGAAGGCTTACTTTAGTAACTTTGAATACTCATTGGGAAGCCAAAAGCATTGTACTGGCGAAAAACTATTGGAGTAGCTGACGTATTGAAGTGGTTAATAAGGCTATTAGCTGGTAAAAAAAAAGACACGACCAGGAAAAACCAGGGTTCTGATGGAAAGAACCGTTATACGAAGGGAACATTTCAGTGAAATCTAGACGGATGTACAGAGAAGGACGTAACCTCTATGACCTTTACTAACTTCAAAGAAGGCAAGATCACCGGCTTCTCAAAAGCAATTAAAATCTAACCAACAAAAACAACCAACACAGTGAACTGCTATCCAGAGGTGGATGCAGAACAGCAATCAAATGTCGGATCATAAAGATAGTGCTCCGCTTACCGTACTGAGATATCAAAAAGCACAAGTATCTCGGCATTAACTTCACGGAAGGGTTGAAGTTCAATAGTCACTCGAAACAGACCCTCAAGAAGGCCAACCGAGGCTTCCATCGCATCTATCCCTTGATGCGCAAGCAAAATGGATTAAGCCAGAGGACACAACTGCTGCTCAACAAGCAGCTTATACGGCCGATCTTGACGTACGGCTTCCCAATCTGGCACACCATCTCTAAGGCCAGCATGACGAAGCTAGCAATTTTCGAAAGAAAAATACTGCGAATATGTACCGGACTCACCTTCGGCAGGGACCGTCAAAGGCACCACAGCAACAAGAAGCTTTACGATCGACCACACATCACCCCCTACAACAGTACATGGTGGCACTGTTCAGCAAGCAGCTACTAAAGGGTGATTTTTTAGCTATTATCTTTTTGGCAACACTGGTTTAAACAGCTGACGCACATTTCGTCTTTTGTTTCACTGTCAAACGTCTTCAGTTTGGTATATAATTTAACCATGAATCGTCTTACAAACGAACAACGCTTGCAAATTGTTGAATTTTATTATCAAAATGCGTGCTCTGTTAAGAAAGTTCATCGCGCTTCTTCCATTTTATGGTCAGTTTAGACGAAGCTCATTTTTGGCTCAATGGGTACGTAAATAAGCAGAATTGTCGACTGTGGAGTGAATATCAGCCAGAAGCATTGCAAGAGCTACTAATGCATCCAAAAAAAGTCACAGTTTGGTGCGGTTTATGGGCTGGTGGCATCATTGGACCGTACTTCTTCAAAGATGATGCGAATCGTAACGTAACTGTGAATGGTGAGCGCTACTGTGAGATGATATCCGACTTTTTTTTGCCCCAAATGCAAGAGCTTGACTTCCATGACATGTGGTTTCAACAAGACGGTGCCACATGTCACACAGCACGCGCAACAATGGACTTATTGAGAGGCGAGTTCGGTGAACATTTTATTTCACGTTCGGGACCGGTCAATTGGCCGCCTAGATCGTGCGATTTAACGCCTTTAGACTATTTTTTGTGGGACTATGTTAAAGCTCATGTCTATACAGACAAGGCCGCTTCAATTGACGCATTCGAAGACAACATTGAAGCATTTATTCGTGAGATACCGGCCGAAATGGACCATTTGAGGCGCAGTCAAGGTCAACATTTGCATGAAATAATCTTCAAACATTGAATTATGTGGACCGTACTATCGATTCAAATAAAGATTTCATGCATTTTTCTGAATTTTATGTGTTTTTTCTTTTTTTTAAACTTTCTTATAGCTTTTAAAAAATAACCCTTTACTTTGTTTAATTTAATGTTTATTATTATTGTCGGTTTATTGTCTATTTTGTATGTCCTACAATGCCTTGTGCTTACATCAGGTTGTTCCAGCCCGTGTGTCATGGTGGTTCTTTTGGGATGTGGTGGTGATGTGTTAACCGGCTTAGCCCCGATGGTGATTGCTATAGCAGCTCTGGTAGAATCCATGCAGCTCGTTGTTCGACGTCGTTGGAAAGTTCTGCTCATTTAGCAGATTTAACGGCTTGAAGTAGCGTTGTCCGGGGATTGCGTGCCTCAGGTTCCTGATTTCCTCGTTAGGATAGTTGTTGATGTTCAGTAGCTGCTTTCTGAACAGTGTCACGATGTACTGTTGTAGGGGGATGATGTGTGCTTGGCCGTAAAGCTTATTGTGGCTGTGGTGTCTCTGACGGTCCCTATCGTAGGTCCGGTACATATTCGCAGAATTTTTCTTTCGAAAGTTGCGAGCTTTGTCATGCTGGCCTGGTGAGATGGTGTGCCAGATTGAGAAGCCGTACGTTAAGATCCGCCGTATAAGCAGCTTGTTTAGCATTTTCCTTGCGCATCAAGAGATAGATGCGATGGAAGCCTCTGTTGGCCTTCTTAAGGAACAGTTTTGAGTGTCAATTGAACTTCAACCTTCCCGTGAAGTTAACCCCAAGATACTTGACCTTTTCGGTTGTTGATATCTCAGTACCGTTAGGGAGCACTACCTTTATGCTTCGACATTAGGCTGCTGACTTGCTTCCACCTCTGGATGGTTTCCTTAAGCACATAAGTACCGATTTCCCAGCACTGATACGAATACCCCAATTGGTATAGTAGTCAAATTTGTTCGCTGTTTGGATTTCGGCCCTTTGCGCGGCTATCTGTGGTGACGTCGAGCTGGCATAAGTCAGCGAGTCATCTGCGAATAGACAGCATTTCACTGTGTCAGTTGGATGTGGTTGATCTGCAGTGTAGATGTTGAAAAGCCACGGCCTTGGCTTTGCTCCTTGTGCAACTCCCGCCTTGGTGCTCCGCTCTGTTGATTTGCTGTCTTCAACTGAGACGTAGAATCTTCTGGAATGCAGAAGGCTATAAGTTATTTTGATGAGGTTGGAGGGGAATTCCATCTGACTGAGCTTGTAGACGAGTCCCTCAATCCAGACCGTATCGAAGGCATTTTCTACGTCCAGGAAGCAGGCGACGGTGACCTCGTTATTGTTCAGCGCAGCTACAACTTCGTGGTCAAACTTCATTAGAGGATGTAGCGAAATACGGAATGAAGCTTAGGTCGGTAGACCATCGGTTTCGTACTACCAGGTCCTCCAGGATCTTGCTTATATTGCTCAAGGGTGATATAGGCCTGTATCCTAAAACACTGGCAGCGTTCCCGTTTTTGGGTGTTGCGCCAATTTTTGCTATTTTTCACTTGCTAGGTAAGTAGCAATTGTTCCTGATGATTGTCAGAAGTATCATCACCGTTTGTGGCATTCGCTTCAGGGCGAAATTCGAAATATTGTCAGCCCCGGCTGCTTCCCTCGTTGGGCTACCTTGAATAAATCCCGCAATTTCTTCGGCCGTTGTGAGGTCATCGTTACATGTGATTATGTTTGATGCGGATGAAGTCCCAAGTGCATTGACGTAGCTGTGACAAATTCCGGGTCATCGGGCGGTGATGGTTGAAAGTTGCCTTCGAAAAAGGATGTAAAGGCTTCTGTCTTCTCCGCCGGTGTGCTTGCGTCTCCTTCGCTAGTCGTCAGTGTTTGTGGCAGCTTCTTCCTGTTACCGATGATTTGGTGGATTTGTCGGAATGCTGTGGTTTCGAAAGAAGTTTGACCTTCTTTATTCAACGCTCACTGCTAGATTGGAATGAGAAGAGAAAAATAAGAATAGCTCTTATAGTTGCCATTACAGGAACTTCACTAGACTGTCTGGTCTAGTTGGTGATGTTAGGGAAAAGGATCGAACAAACTAGTGCCACAACGGTTCTGCTCAATATATCTCGATTTAAGTTACTGCTTTAATGAGTTACTTTTTAAAGTCTACCCTACCACAAGCAACCAATCATTCATCAAAAAACATAGATCTACCTTATCGACAACAGACACCAATTCTGGTTTGTGTATCAAATAAACAATGACATTTTTCTTGGGTGACTTGGATGCGTGTCTAAGACTCACACCACAAATGTACCGCTCTTGGTGGATGTATTCGATTTGAAATGTCCCCTTATTCAATATCAAAATCAGTATTTTTTCACTTGTTCTCAAACTGTTTTCCAATTAGAGCTGTGTAGAATTGTAGAATTAATCGATTTCACGTTGAAAACTGGAGAAGAGGTCGATGATGTCCCTTTACAAGTTACAATTAGAATTGAAAAGGTAAAGTGGTGCGGAAGATCACTTAATGAGTCCACATGTGATGGTCTTTGTTGAACAGTATTGTGAACCAACAGGAGGCAGTCCCTGTGATTGATGCTCTACTTGGCCCGGCCACCTTAGACGTTGGATCCTTAGACTAGGCTCATTTGGCTGTACAGTTCATAATTTAATCTTCTTCTCCAAAAACCCTCAACGCAAACAGGTATAAAGATCGCACGCAGAACCTTTCTCTCGAAAACACCAATGACTTCGAGAGATGATCCATGCCTCCGCGCTGTACTGGGTACTGAGCATGACTGGGATGACCAAGGTCTTGATTCTTCGAGAGAGGGCTCCAACACTCAATTGCCTTGACCCATTGAAACATCGGTTGGTAAAAGTTACTCCACTTTTGATCTCGGTGCTGGGGCTGTTCGTATTATTTACTGCGGAGACGAGGTAGACACCTTGACCACCTCGAAGTTACTGTTGTCCATTGTAACGCTCTGTTCAAGGCATCGATGTTCTATGTCCTTTCGTGAGGACAGCATATACTTCGTTTTGCCCTCATTCAAACCCATTTTAGCCGCTTCCGTCTCAAGGCCAGCAAACGCCTCATTGTAGACTGGTTGTGCTCAATGTCATCCGCGTATGGCAACAGTTGTACCAGTCCTTCATGGTCTCCTACAGGACGGTGTTGAAAAAGTCACATAACAGCACGTCGCCTTGTCTAAAACCTTTTGACGGTTTCCGTGAATTCGTTACCGACCTGGATGGAGCAACGAGAATTCTTCATCTTCATCCTGCACAACCTGACGAGTTTGGCAGGGATGTCGAAAGTAGACTTGTCTCTATGTACGCTGTCATATGCGGCCTTGACATCAAAGAATAGGTGGCGGGTGACGATCCGCATCTCTTGGGTTTTTTTCCAGGATCTGCCGTAGCCTGAAGACTTGGTCGATGGTGGACTTCCCCGGCTTGAAGCCGCACTGATGACCTATCAGGTGCCGGGGCTCACACAAACCGACAGGGAAGAGACTTATCCCTCTGCAGTTGGCTCTACCTGCTAGTGTACTGTCTATGTCTGGAAGCTTTAGAAACGCAGTATGTCTTGTCACCATGGTCAACAGTTGGCTTCTAGATTCTTGCTCCAATTGGAACATATACCATGTGGCTGTGCTGGGTTTCATTAGATGCCCCTGCCCTCGTCAAACCATTTCACTGGCAGTGTCAATGAACTACATAAGAAAGACGTAAGGTACCTGCGCACATTCCTTATTTGAAGATAGGTCGGTGGGTAGACGTGGTGGGGCTTTATCTCACTTAGGTCTAGTTGGCATGGGGATGTTAACCTTTCCGGTGCTACCTCCTCTTACGTTAGGAGAGGAGACTCTTTCTTGGAGATCCAGTGGTCTTTGTCTCCATAGGCAGAGACTGCCGCATTGACAATGATAGTAAGTCCTCTTCGTCCCCACAGCCTCTGCGTATGCTGTCATGGGTAAGTCCCATTTTGTGTTCATGGCATCTCAGTTGATTATGACTTCTTAGTGCTCCGACTACCAGCAGCCTCCTGCTGCATCAAAGAAGTATGTCGGTCTTTGCGCTATTGAACTTAGGCCACAGCATTCGAGAGGTCTCACAGGTGGGAAGAGAGTTCCATCTTTCTTTACCTAACTGCATGATTTTATTTTCCACTTTTCTCTAGATATATTTGTTTTCATATGTTCCTCCGGAGTTACCTCAGAAAGCGCTTCTTATGTTTATCTACCTAATTAACGCCGCGTTTAGATTATAACATGTCCCAAGGCAGTGGAAAGTGGCGGAAATAATAATGGTGCCGAAACCGACAAAAAGTCTTATAGACCAATTTCACTGCTTCCGATAATGTCTAAAGTGTTCGAACGAATATTACTCAGACATTTAAGCCCGGTTGTGGAAGAAAGACGACTTATTCCTAATCACCAGTTCGGTTTTAGAAGTAAGCATTCAACTATCGACCAAGTACATCGAATAACTGATGTTATAGAAAAATCGTTTGAACAAAAGCAAGTCTGCTCAGCTGTATTTCTCGATGTTTCGCAAGCCTTTGACAAGGTTTGGCACGAAGGCTTGAAACACAAGCTTCGGCAGTTCCTCCCGAGAAGATTTTACACAATTTTATCGAATTATTTAACTGATAGAATCTTCCGTGTGAAATATGGGAAAAAATACTCCCTATTTAAGCCTATACAAGCTGGAGTACCACAAGGAAGTGTCCTTGGTCCCTTCCTACTTTATAGCAGCGATATACCGCAGGACGTAGGCACCGTGCTAGGCACATTTGCTGACGACACCGCCATTTTAGTAACTGCCAAAACGGTCGAAGAATCAACCAGAAAATTACAATGTGCTCTAGACCGGATACACGAATGGACGAACACTCAGCGAATTGATATAAGAACGTGAATAACTTGCCCGTTTCTATAAATAATGTTCAAATACCCTTCGGTAATGAAGCGAAATACCTCGAAATGACTCTCGATGTAAAGCTTAAGTGGAAGGAGCATGTCAAAAAAAAAACGTGAAGATCTCCAATTAAGATACAAAGACATGTACTGGCTTATTGGAGAATATTCCAAGCTAAGTATTGACAACAAATTGCTTATATATAAGCAAGTGCTAAAACCCGTCTGGACGTATGGTATACAACTATGGGGTTGTACCAAAGAAAGTAATAGAAACATACTACAAATATTTCAAAATAAAGTGCTAAGGGCCATCTTCAACGCACGCTGGTATATACGAAACAGCGACATCCACAGAGATCTTGGAATTGCATCAGTCCATGATGAAATTACGAATTTTGGTCGTAAGCATAAGTGTCTGGAAGAGCACATAAACTCTGCTGTCCTTCCAATTCTCGACGAAACCAACGCTTTCCGCCATCTTCAAAGGACTAAACCCCTTGACCTAGCACGGTGAATTCATCCCGCGCTTAGCTGCGGTGATAGCAAGAACTCTCAAAGAAAGTAAAACTGCTGGATAAGTGTAAGACTTAGTTGTAGTGGAAATATATTTTATTTTATTTGAAGGGAGGTGTTTTTACTGGGTAAAAATCCCTTTCGCTATGTGGGAACGGTCCTTAGCAAAATTCGACCGTTTTTAATCCAATGATATTTAAAATTCTGTTCACGTCATAACTTTTTAGCTGCTACATAGATTACCCCATGTTTTCTTAGACTATCATTAATTTTCATTAAAGAGATTCTCTCTTTGTAGATCTCTTGTTAAGATTATTTCTCTTAGTTTTTTTTTTATTTTTCATAATTTTCTCTTTTAAAAGATTAGAGGATAGGTGGACACAGATGTTGTTCTTCTGATTATTTATGCTCCTACCACTAACAGCTACCTCAGACCTCTTCGTTGCACTTCACCACATCATTCTCAGGAGTGTTGACATCAAGAGCAGTCTTGAAAATTGTGTGAGCGATCTCGCGTGCACTGCTCGCAGTTTACTCTATTGTTGACGCAAAGAGTCGGGTTGAGTTCATAATTGCAACATTGTTGCCCCTGCACTGCACAAAATATTGTCTCAACACATTTACGAACACGAATACTGCCGCAAGTTTGCAGAAGGTCAGCGTTGTCAAAAAGTATTGATTAATGCAACATCAATGGACGACACAAAAAGTGTTTGGTTGACATTTGTATTGATAAAGTGAAAGTCTACATCATGTCTAAGAAGAGTTTGCTTGAGGTTTAATGCTTGACACGTACCGATGTTGAATGTGAACCACACCTAAACGTCAAGTTTTTTTCTGCATTTCATTTGACATTTCTCAATTTCAGACTACCTCAATTTGAACCATGGAAAGATAAACAATCGAGCAACGCGCTAAATTTATTCAGGCTTATTATGAAAATGGGCGTTCAAATCAAAATACATATCGTGCACGTCGTGATTTTTTCGGTCAATTAAATCGTCCAAATGTGCGTACAATCGGAAAAATCGTGCAAAATTTTGAGCAAACCGGGTCTGTAGGAGATGTGATGTGAGTGCATGCTCGTACAGATCGTACTGCATAGTGTGGCTGAAGAGCCGTCCACCTCAACTCGTCGTCGTGCCCAACAATTGCACCTCTCACGCTCGTCGTTGACGAACATTATGCATAAAGACTTGCATTTACACGCTTACAAGGTGCAATTGACTCAAGAACTAAAGCCTCTTGACCATTTCAAGCGTCGTCAATGGTCAGAATGGTGGCAAGAAATGGCAACAGTGGATGATCAATTTTCGAAGAAAATCATCTTCAGTGATGAGGCACATTTTCACCTCAGTGGATTCGTCAATAAGCAGAATTGCCGCATTTGGGCGAATGATAATCCAATCCGGCCATTTGGCCGATATTTTGTTCCATACATAATTGAACCATACCAATATTATCATAATAAAAAGGAATGCCAATAATTTCCTAAATAATTTGTGTTTTATTTAAAATCAACATCGACCCTTAAAATTTAACCACCCTTTACAGTAAACCAACTTTCAAAAATATTAAATAATGAAACCGTAGCAAAATACGCAGCAAAAGGGCCGTGGTTTTAGCTAGAAAGAATTGGAAGTCAAATCATGTTCCAAATAACAGAAATTTCTTTGAAAAAATAAGAGAATTTCCGTATGATGTCCTTATTAACCATTTTCGCATTAAAAATTCCACTTTTCGGTTTCTCTGACTGCCATTTTGATCGCAGTTTGACTGTCACATTGCTTTTATGAACGCATTTACCGACTGCTCTCATGCATAGTCACTGCTGTTTATTTGCATTTATGAACGCAAACTTGCAGGGCTGCCGCAGCGTGACGTTTATGAACTCGGCCTCGTTCTCCGATTGAAGGTGGTGAAGAGAAGAGAGAAACTCCGCATTGATTTTTTTCAAATTGAGTATCTCCTCTGACAACTCTTTTTTCGAGTTGACAATCTCACCATACAGGTGCTGAAGGTTTAACGAACTACTTGTGGCAACATTGTCTTTGTGTGATGTACCAGACGATGATCCAGACGACTGATGCGGTAATTTTGTCTTACCCACTGCTCCTTTGATCGATGACGAAGAAGTTTCCTGCTTTCGCAGTGTCTGTTGTTGGTTCGTTGATGTTGCACTTATAGGACGAACTTGTTGCTCCAGTATAGGCAGCGATCTTCTTCGAACAATCGAACACTTTTCGCTACTTCATATGTAGCACAACGGTAACGCTGCCGTGGTTTTAGAGACATGATTTATGCTCCAAATTGACAGCCGTCAAATTTTTTCCCTCCCCTTGCACAAATATTAACTTACACTGCGACATTGAATGTGACCTACAACTTTATTCTGCAGTGACAGCTTCCTCGGCCATAAAGCTCAGAGAGGCCATACACGGACTCACTGCCATACAAAAGCAGGCAAGCAGAACATAGGGCAAACCGATTATCTGATAGCCAAGTGGCAATAAGAGTCATCTCTAGTCATCTCTATCATCTCATCAGGCATTTTGACATCGAAGCAGGTTGGACTTCAAGGCAAAGGCTTAAGAGCATTCGCTGACCCTCTGTTGGGTACTGGAACGTACTGGAATCCTTCCGGACAATCTCGCGAAGAAGGACTGGGAGCTGGCAATCCCTTACTCGCATACGCCACTCAGCTCCTTAAATAAGAAGCCGCATTTCACTTTATTTTTTAATTTTCCATTTATTTCATTTAAATATAAATTTATTTATTATATTTTGTTTTCTTTACAACAGTAATTGTTTCTTTGTAGTTAAATTAAATTTAGACATCTACACATCAGTACATCTAGCGGTACATTAAGAAAGTTCATATTAAGTGCACGTTACATCTAACTCGGGGAATGATGTTTAAAAATACATATTTTATAAATTTTTTGTGTTTTTTTTTTGTTTAATTTAAAAGACAATCATTTACTCTAACAAACAATGCGTCCATTTTTATGACAAAGAAATGAATAATACTACGGTAATTCACTAAGCTAATCGTGGATAAGAGTGTACTTGCTAAATGAAACATAACCTTAATTTAAGTTTTGTTTAAATATTTACAAAGTATTTGCCATCTTTTTAACTTTCGTGGGCTTAAATGCTTTCAAAATGTTTCGAGTGCTTATTTACAGGAAAATTGAGGAAATCGGAGAAGTCTTGGTGGTGCAGGTAGTTGGAAAATTGAATTTAACGGTGATTTAACGGGAAGTGGTGTGATCGAAGAGAAAAGTCTTTTTGTTGTTCGTATACTATTGGGTTGGCAGCACCGGCGACAAGGCGCTGCCGTCGACATGAACGGAAACAAATGTGTCAGCTTTGAAGTTTATGTATCTGAGATCAGAACCATAGAGGCAAGAATTTCTCAATGCTTATCCATCCATCTCATTGCAACGGCCAGCGGTTGTGGTTTAGGAGGATGCCATGAGTTTTGCCGCCTGAATGACGTTGTGCTGATGATGGTAGCCGGCCAGTTCGGACGCTCCATGGACTGCCGCCCCAGCTGAGGAGGCACTCAGCGCCCCAAAGGTGCCGCCAAAGTAGCAGTTGTTCACATAGTCGTAGTTGGTGGTGTTGGCTTCAGACTTCACTCCGTAGGTGTGCTGGCCCAGGCCAGCGTGGTGATGGTGGTGAGCGTGATGATGGTGCGGATGATGGTGGGCATGATGGTAGTTCGGACTCGGTGTCCCAGTGCTGATGCCATTGGTGAGGCTTGTGTTGCTACTGCCGCCGGTGGATGAGGCCAACAAGTGCTCGTACTTCGATGCAGCCGTGCCGAATGAGAGGCCGCCGCCGTTGCCGGCGTTGCTGTGCGAGCTGGACACTCCGTGCATGTTCGACGAGTACACGTGGTTCGAGTTGCTGTGCGTCCGCGACGAAGACGACGACGATGGCAAGTGCATATGACTGTGTGAGAGCGAGTTTGTGGACTGCTTTGGGCTGAGGTCGGCACTCAGCTTGGACGAGGCGAGACTCCTCTCCATCGATAGAGATGATGCACTGGACAGAGACGGCTTCAAATCTGCTAGAGGTGAAAGAAAGAGACAGAGATGAGAACATGCAGGGTGTGTGCGTGTGAAGAAGGAGGAATCAAAAGGAAATCCCATCGAGTGGCACTTACCGTCCTCTTTGGAGTCCTTCGAATCACCGCCAGACTTTTTGGGTTTTCGTTTTCTCGTCTGGATGCCATCTTTTCGCATCGCCAATGGGCGATTCACGCCATGCAGCTTGAAGTAAAGTCCGCATGCGTTGCAAACTGGTTCGCCCTCGTTGTTGCGTCGCCACAGTGTCGTCGTCCGTGTCCCGCAGTTTGTGCAGCACAATCCCAGTCGTCGTGTGGCCGTCTGCAAAGAAAAAAACAAACACATACAGTTCAAGGTATTTTTATCCACAAATCTGGTTGGTTGTGACGGTCGCTGATACCCAACTCACCAATCTCTTGCTCGGCTTTATTAGTGGCCGATTCATGCCGTTCATCTTGTGGTACAGTCCGCATGCGTTGCATAGGTAGTGGCCGGTTCCATCACGCCGCCACAGTGGCGTGCTAATTGCGCCACAATTGACGCATTCCCGTCCCTCGCCGAACTGCAGTTCCATTGCACTCTCATACGGCGAGGTCCGTTGGAATCCCGTCGGATCGTAGGCCCGCCATGTGCCCATCATCACATTCTGTGCATAAAATTGGGCGGGTATCTGCGAGTGTGTTGCTCCAAAGCTGTCGGCCGCTGTCCAGGCGTTTTGGGCGGCCGCCGTACCAAAATGGGCTGCGGCATGTCCATACTGACTGTGCGACAGGGCGCGATTGGAAGGAACATAAACTGGCGTACTGGCTGCTGCTGCGGCCGCTGCTTGCTGGTGATAGGAGACGGCATTGCCTGAGCCGCCGGTTATGTCCGGGTAACCCGAACTGGAGTGAAACATTTTTGGGCTAATGTCGGTCTCAATTTGCTGAAAGGAGAAAGAATAACGTCAGTGAGTGTTGGAAGTGGTAGGTGGTAGAATTATTTGGTTAAATGCGACGGCTGGAGTGACTGTTGGCTAGGGCTATTTTGGGAGTTAAATTTACTAACGGCCAGCTGGCAAATATGTTGGTTATGATTTTTGGAAGAAAATACAAGTCGTCTGTCCACTGGTAGGAGGGATAATGGGGAATGTGACTGCTTGATGTGGGGACACAGAGGGTCCCCGGAGGTCTTACGGATAAATTAACTTTCACCTATTGGAAGTTAACGAAACTCAACGAAACTGGGTGATATGGTGTGAACTTATACCCATCGGAACTCAGCGAAACTCAACGACACTGAGTGACGTGGCTGTGGATTGGAACTCAATGAGATTGCAGGAATACTTGAAGCATTCGTAGAAAGGCAGAAGATGTAAGCTAAAGATGGGGGTTGACGGGTTGCATCATTTGGAGAAGTTGAAATTTTCGTTGTACTGGTATCAATTCAGTACTGGTGCTTCAATTCAGTACATCATCAACACGACAAATAGTCGTTCGAATTGTTGACCCTTTTTTGTAAGCACATTTTTGTGACCGACGAGGTCCTTTTCCCACTATCTGCCGCAGTAAATAAGCAGAACTGCAACATTTGGCGAATGGACAATCCGCACTAAGTCCATTATCCATCCATGCATGGAGTAAAGTGTACTGTTTAAGCCGGTATTTGCGCCAAATCCTTTTTTGGACAAACAGTCGATGGGAATCGATAAATTGATTGGAAGATGAGCCATGCGACACCGCACCACTTCCGACTAACTTGACGTGCTTATTTGAAAGGCAAATCATCAAAACTCAGAACATTGAGGAGTTCAAGGCAAATATTCGTGACGAAATCATCGCTATACCGTCCGAGATTCTCTCTTTGCTCGTAGACAAATGTGTTTCCACTAATTTCGCCCAATCTTGTCACAGATTTTCGTTTCTTGAAAATCACATCAAAAGGTCAGTTTGGGAGATTACACCACCTAACCGGTAGAAACCATTCGGTTGCGAGCGCTTTACCAGAGGCTATGTTGTTGTTGGAGGATCGTGATGGCTGTGCTTGGAAGCCAGTTGGGGTAAGATATGGATAGAAAGTGTCAGCAGAAAGGGGTTGAGAGGAGTCCTGGCAAACTGGCTCAAAAGTTATCTGACTGACAGAACTATCCAAGTCAAGGTAGCTGATACATTGAGTACTGAAAAGGAAGTCAAATGCGGTGTGCCACAAGGGTCAAAATTGAGCCCCATTTTATCCATCTTTTTCACGAACGAGCTACTGAAGTTATTGAAAATATCGACTGCTTATTCGTGTGCCGATGACATAGCAATCGTAGTGAAACACCAAAACTTGCATTCAGCTGTGCAGATAATGCAGGATGAGTTCAACAGAAGTCTTTCAAATTTTTCATCGAACTTACCGCTGTGAAATCGAGTTGTCAGAAATATCAAATACTTAGGAATTACCATCGACGAGAACTTTCTTTGGCGTGAGCACATCAACGTCCTGCGCCTGCAACTTAAGAGCACCTTCTTCGCAATGACGTATCTTAAGCGATGCACAAACGTTGAAGTGCTTAAGCAGGTGTATTAATCATCGCGCATCAGATACGGCATTCTGGCCTGGGGAAATGCAGCAAAATCACACCTGGATAAGATACCAAGCACATAACATCGTCTTCTAAAAATTGTTAGACACTTTAACCCAACTTTTCAAGTTCTAGATGTCAAAGCAATTTTCCAGATGTCAACACTGCTGCAGTACATGAGCGACCCACGGCTCCAACAACCATCAAGTCACACGCTTAACACCAGAAGACCTTGATGTTCCGAGAGCATACAACTTATATGGAGACCGAGAACTACGTTGCACCGTCCCCAAATTTACGAATTCGCTGTCACTGTACCTTAAAGCAATTCCGTACTGTAAACTATATGACTCGCTGTGGAATTGCACCAAAATCTGTTCCTGGGACACAAAGAACTTGGAACTCTGGTTTTCGATCGGAGGAACTGTCATTAGCATTAAATCAATTCGAACTGTCGGAAGGAATCATCCCGTCAACAGGACATTCAGTGGGTGAAGTTCCGCTGTATTTAGGCCTCAACATGGCGCACACCTGGCTGGTCAGCTAAAAAGTCAGCTAACGCTTGGTATGCTTCCATGCCGAGTGGAATATCCTTCCACAAATCTGGTGTAAAATAAGCGTAGGTCTTAGCGAGCATAGGTTGCTTTGGCGAAGTTGGCCAAGGTACCAGTGCAGCCACGAGCCGATGTGTAACAATCCTCAATACTACCCATGGTCAACAACTTCTTTGAGGCTGGAGCCCATGCAATACCAGTTGTGATCAAACGCACAGAAACGGAACTGCACTTGCCGGTGACCTTGCATGATAGGGCATGGGGTTTACTGATCTTGTCTTGTTCCCCCAATAACTACGACGAACCGGAAGAAACGACAACTTGGACAAAGTGATAACTCCACGGATGGCTGTAGCGACGTCCTTGACTCCCAAGCCGATGTCTTTACCGATCTTGTCTTGTTCCCCCCAATAACTACGACGAACCGGAACAACCGACAACTTGGACAAGACGATGGCTGTAGCGACTTCCTTGTTGCTTTTCCCAAGCTAATGTCTCCATTGCTATCGCCAATGCTGATGAAAGCCTTGAAACGGGTACGTCGACCAGTACGTGTCTGCTTCTGAAGGCATAATCTTCAGCACCTCATCCTTAAGAGCAGAGTCCAAGTAGAAATCAATAATTTCGAACACTTTGATTGGCAGAGAGTACAGATAGATTTATTCACGACTCTGGATCTTGCAATCGCGAGCCAAACGGCCCAATTTGGTGACTGGAACCAACACCATGGAGTCTTCCTTGCCATCACGTCCACGACCTCTGCCGTGTTCACGACCACCACCACCACGAGAACCAAATCCTCCACGGAATCGAACACGGCCTGGAGCTGCGTCCTCCATTCTGCAGTCTATGAAGTTATATCGGCGAAGGGATAAAACCTAATGCTCTATTGTTCAACTCTATTGATACTTGAAGGCGTTGGTTCCGTGATTTTGGTCCTCTTGGGTGAATGGCCTTTATTTTGTTTCAACCATGAAGCTGGTTTTTTTACTCGGAGTGGTGATTCGTTAGCAAGCAACTGTGGTAGAGGATAATATTTGTTGAATGATTAGAGCGCTGTATTGGAGTCATTGGTCCATAATTCGTTGACAAAAATTGGCTGTTATGCATTTTGTTTGCCTCAAATTGGGGATACAGATGTGTAAGACATTTAGGGTCAACAAGACGACACCATACCTCACTCAAGTTTAGGATTTATTGCAAACAAGTACCCTTCGCGATTTATTTCGCCTTTTAGTTCTATGAACTTAATATGCCCCAGCGAGGTAAAAGTTCGGAACGGAAAGTTTCCAGCTCTCATACGAATCGGAGGACGGACATTCCGTACATCTGATGGGAATATTCTTCCGAAAAAATGTAACGCAACCCCCAAATCTGCGTTGCTACACGTACAATTTCGTTTTTAGACAAACATTCGTGTCAGCCAAACGACAAATTTTTCCGATACCGATTTATGGTGGATTGTACGACTTGTACAACGGAGTACGGAGTGTTGCGGAAACGTTTCCGTTCCGAACAGTTACCACGGAAGGGCGGCATAAAAATAAGGCGGTTTGTCGCAAATCTAGAAAATCTGTTTTGTGCGACTATGCAACATTTATGTACACAAGCTGGGCCACTCTTCATGCTTTGAAATCAAATCATTTGTTAAGTTATAACCGAGTTATTACCCGAAGAATCAATCAAAATTACCTCGTCAGAATCGAATCCTGCAAGAACTCCCAGGAGGACACTCGAATGATGTTCGACTCCATTCACAATGGCAACGACCAGGCAATAGATTAAAATACAAGCTGGATCGAAATATAATTCAGTGTCGTATGTTTTTTTATCAATTCACTTTCAGAACCTCAAACTGGATGTTTGAGATTAGCCTTAGGCTTCACCGCTCCGGCTTAACAGCTAATTTGTTGCTTTTACAAAAAATAAATAAATAAATAAAATCGAATATTTCAAAATATTTCTTTTTTTAAGAATTCCCTTCCATTTTCTCTTGAAATCCATTGCACCTCTTGATCTTTCTTCGAAGTACCGCTCCTTTTTCGCTATTATACCTCAGTCCTGACTCGTGACGAGTGTTTTATGACATCTCGAATTGTAAAGTAATTTATTGACTTTACCCATAATATTGAGAACCTGTTCCTTAAAGAATTCTTCTCTAGGCGCCATGTTATTGCTTTTATTGTTAATACAGCTTCAATTGAATTTGAAGAAAAGGGCAAACTAACCACAATGCCAGGAAGTAACCTGTCTATTTGTGTCCTTTTTTGGATGAATACAACCTTGACAAAGGTTACATTATGCTCTGGGTAGTATTCAATTGATGCTTTGTTATTCGTTGAAGATGTCCTGGATGATTCATGGGGCAGTGCGTTTTCAGCTAGCAGTTAGCATACAATTTTTAGAGGGTTCACATATCTCAAATCGAATGTGCGTCAAATGGCTTGAATTGAAAGTGCACTGAGAGGCATTCGGAATTTATGAACTTTTAAGAAAAATATTTAAGTCATCAGCGTTACAAAACTGATTTGCGAGTAATTTATTGAAATGCGGACAAAAATGGAAAATCAGTTTTGCAAGAAAATGATAGCAACATCTTCATCACGACTCCCGGGGCGGGCGTTGAATGCAATTCCATCAGGTAGGCGCCCGCTTGGCAGACCCAGGACGAGATGGTTGGACCAAGTTAAAAAAAAACTCGCCTGGTCACACTTGGGCATAACTCCTGATGAGTTAGAGTCTATGGCGGAGGATCGAATTACCTAGACATCTCTTGGGCGTGGTTTACCCCCGCGACCACTTTATTGGAGCATGCGGGTCAGAAATGATGATAGTGATGGCAACATATGTGCATTTAAATGTTTAAGTACATAACAGAGCAGATTGAACTTGTTCACTTTTCTTAACTATCCAACTGCTCTTCTTAGTTTAAATATGACGCAGGTTGATGATTGACATTAGTTGTTTGAAAACCGCTGAACGTCACAGTGTTCACTATCATCTTGTCCTTGTTTACAAATTAATTATAAAAACTACTATCAAGCTATATTTTTCGAAAATGGAGGTGAAACAACAACATTTAATTTGTACCACCAAGCATGAAAGAATATGTTGAAAGGGCAAACTGGTGCTTCTTGTTCTTTATGCTCGTGGGGCTCTGCATAGTCTTGGTCTTACACCTTCTGCGGCAACCAACAGAGAGGAATGATTAGTATGTCTATCCAGTTGTCTTGGTAGACAGCATTCAGATGCACATATGTGCGTGCAAACTGCCGTTCAAATACAAAAAAATCTCAGAAGGAATGGGAAAGACACTAGCATCCAGGCAGTTCTGGCATCCAAACACTACGGCGCGAGTTACCGAACAAAGCCAACGTCAACGCAACAACAACAGCAACAGTGCATAAGCCATCCGGTGCAACAGCAGCGGGGACACGTGTGGACGTTGACCTCATTGCAGATTCCGATCTGCAGGTTCATGAAATCACCTCGGCAAGGGTTGGGTCTTATGTTAAATTAAAAAATTTGTAATCAGTCAGTCAAACGGATTGACTCGTATTATAATTCGGAAGGAAAAAATACCTTTTAGATTTTTCTTAAGATTCTACAAATATGAAAACTAAGAACTGTGTATTGCTTCGCTCGCTCGTAATGTAAGCTCTAAGTTACACCTTTGAAATCTATAAAAGAGCATGTATTTTTTGACAACTTTTATGTTTAATATTTGCCAGACTTCGGTGCCTTGATGAAAGGCGTGGTATATGTATTTTTTAAAGTCATACCTCTGCCCTTCAAATTACTTGAACGGTTTTTTCATATTGGTTACCAATCACTTAAACTAGGCGTTTAATTAAGTACACCCTGTGTAATGTACACCCTTAATGGTTGTTGGACTGTAGAAAAAAATTCCCAAAAGAGTCCTACGGAAGAACTATTTCTTTGTTAAAGATGAGACCGTGCGTAAGCCATCCGATGCAACTATTCATGCTGAATAATGTCATTGAGCACGTTTAGCCACTTTGGCCTTTTAAGTGTAGCAACACGTTGTACCCAGCTGCACATTAAATTGACCTTAGCAGCAAACCACATATTGTGAAGGGAGATTGTATTTTTAGGAGGGTCTCTTCCGGTTCAATACAGCGGTATCAAGGAGAGATGCTCGGGATATTGCAATGCAACACCAACAATGTTGGTGGCTGGGGAGAGACGGAATTCTCTCTTTGAACCCTTTAGATCCCGGATAGAAAGGGCAGTGCGTATCCCCTAAAGGGGGAGCAGTCGGTCACTGTCTTGCAGCAAATTAGATGACTACATAGACTAGGGTAGTTTTTAAGGTAGCTTGTAAGTTGTAAATAGAAAGAAAAAATAAAAAATAAAAAAAAATAGTATTCACATCCGTACACCTGTGTGGCGTAACTTGTCCATCGTTATAATTCCGTTGGAACATGCGTTGGAAAGCTTCTGTCATTGCACGTCATTTCAGTTAATGTCATTCATTTGAAGCGTAAACAACAACCATTTTTATTCACTCAATATGTCGAACTTTTAGCCTGAAAAAGTGTTTTTGGGGGGAGTTCTTCTTCATTGCTTGAATATGAAGAACTTTAATATATGAACTGCTGCCGAAAACTCCTGGTGGAAGTTTATGGTGAACATGCGCTAGTTGAGCGAACGTGCCGAAAGTGGTTTGCACGATTTAAAAGTGGTGATTTTGGCTTGACCAACCAGCCAAATCAACGACAAAGCCGAATATCTATGGCGCGAAGGTAATGCTCTGTATTTGGTGGGATCAGAAGGGAGTGCTTTTTATGAAATGTGGGCAATTAATAGGGATAATAGGGATACAGTAGAATTCCTTTTATAACGAATCCTGGATCGAATGTGTGCAAGAAGGAGAATGGAGGAAAAAAACAACCGCAAACTCTGCGATCTGTATGAAGATTTGATTGTTGTCTTGATGACTGAAAGCTGGGTGTCCAGGAACGTCTGCGATGGAAGCTAGCAATTGCGCAAGATCTGACCCTCCATGGGACGAAGACTTGATAAGTAAGTACAATAGACGAATTCCCCGTCGTTACAAGTGGATGTCGTTATAAAGGAATCAAAAAGACGTTATTCGCTGTTGAATGAGAAACCAAACTTTAGCTGTTAACTTCGTCGTTTTAACAGAAATGTCGTTACAACGGAGGTCACTATTAGCGAATTCTGCTGTATTTAACTAAAAACGAATAATTTTTCATTCATTTCAAAACAAAAGAAAGTTCTTAGAAAGCACTCCTGAACTTGCTGAATCCTAAAAGCACACCGAATGCCCACGTCAAGGCCCTTAATGTGAGCCATAAAATATGTTGCCTACAATACCGTGTGGCAGTAAGTTAGAGATAAAGCAAGAAAAACTCACTTTCAATAAAACGCAAATCATCGGGGAAAAGAGCTCCGAGCACGAGTCCCTCCTGATGGTCAAAGCTTAAAAGATCGATAACATAAATAAGATAAACATAAGCCATAAACATAAAGAGCCCATTTCATTGTGGATAAGCTCTCACACGATGAGTGCTCGTTAAACCACATATAATAGGTCTCGTTAGACATACCTAATCCCTTGTCATGTCAAAACTAACGGTCACTAAATAACGTATGCATACGATCCAATATCAGATGAAGTCCACGCTCCCATCACGCCATCATGCCAATTATGCCACTGTCCCCCACCGCCTCCCGTTCGGAAAATTCATCAAAAAGTGCATAAAAATGATTATAACCCCCAAGTTAGTTGAAAACAATAAAATAAAAAAAAAATAAAGAACCTCGAAAATAAAACAAAGAACTCTCGTTCGTTTTCGGTTTTTTATTTGAAATTCCTTTCGGTAATAAAGCGAGAAAAACAGAGTCCCTGAACACTGGCTTCACGAAAAACAACCGCGTTCCACCGAAAAGAAAATTAAATTGAAAATGAAAAACGAAGAACAGGAGAGAGAGAGGAAAACAATAACGAAAAGGAGAATAATTAATTAAAATGCAATAAAAACCAAACGTCTGTGTTTATCCAACAGCTTTGAATTAACTATCGGTTTGCGGTTAATTAATTAAAATATATCAACCGTCATCCATCATCATCATCATCAACACAGCACAACAAACA
Organism: Eristalis tenax; assembly: GCA_905231855.2. Taxonomy (NCBI): domain Eukaryota; kingdom Metazoa; phylum Arthropoda; class Insecta; order Diptera; family Syrphidae; genus Eristalis; species Eristalis tenax. The sequence goes on along the minus strand of HG993124.1, from coordinate 108,542,344 downwards.
TTTTATGGTTACTTTCCAAGCATTTTCCACCTCAGAGATTTTCCTTTTCGTCGTCCGTTTTTAACATTTTCATTTGTCAAGACATTACAAGGCATTTAATTGTGTTCATTTAAATTGCTCTATTTGAGATTTTCATTCCTTTTCCATCTGGAATGGGGAAGAACTCATAAATTAGGTCATGAACTTATATCATTTCGCTTAAGCCACTCCCTCGCGTTACAGACCTCCCTCGTTGCATAAAGCAACAACATCACCGGCACACTGGTGACTGGCATCAAATAAGAAGTGTTCCCCCTCGGTGAAATTTTCTTCATTTCTCTTTCCATATTTTCTTCTCCATTGCATGCCTGTGCACGCGTCTTTTGTGACGGGGGAAACTCCACGGGCGTACATAAAATAAAAACCTAAACTCGACACGAAAAGAGCGTTAAAACATAAAGAGACTCATAAATTTCCAGACTGTCCAAGAGGGGGAGTACAAAATTAATGAGCCCCTTTCAAATGGCGGAAGACTTTACTTGGCTCACCCCATCTGGCACACACTCACACACGCACACAGCAAATAGGGTAGGTTTGAATAACAGCCATACGCGTGGAAGAATAAGGAATCGATATAAAATACCAAATTTTATTGGCTACCCAACAAGACAAAAGCAAACAATCACCACCACCATGGGGTTCGGTGAACACTACCCGCCCATGAGACATCATCTGGTGTCGATGATGGGGAGGAACACAGCAACAACAAAAGCCGAAGAAATCTTAATGGCTGCCAAACTAATTGCATTCCATTTGGCTAATTGAGAGAGTGCGCCCATAACTCTTGTGCGAACAAAAAAAAAGCGCTTTTTTCCATTTTTGTGTTCCCCTGGATTCATTCCATTCATTTCAATGATGACGGAACTCACCCTCCGGCCATTGCCACCATCATCGCAATCAAATCGATCAACAAACGGCGACGACGAAGACGCGGGCAACGACGGCCATCGAGGCTCGAAGTTTGTGCGCGCCTGTGGGTTTGTGTGTGTGTGTGTGTGTGTGTGGGATGGGGGAGGGGTGGGGATACCCCTCCCAAAACCAAGTGAATGTGCGCTCCCATCTCTCATGGCGGTTTTTGACGTGTTACCCGAATTCGTGCACTTTTCCGTCGTGAAGGATATGTTCGTTGAAACGTATTTTTGCGTGCTCTCTTGTTTTTTTTGGTTGGAAATTCCACGGCCACCACTAATGACGTAATTAATTGATTTTTTTCGCATGCACGGGGATTGTGTGTTTTCTTTTTTTGTCTTTTTATTTTTTTGCCGGCCTGTTTTGACATTCTTAGTCGATTTTTGATTTCTTTTGCCCCTTTGTCGGATGGAGGCTTCTTGCTGTGTGTGCGTTTTTTGTTCGTCTCTCATTCGTTTGCTCGTTTCATTTCTTTTGGTCGAATAAATCGAAGAATAATTAATTCGCTTTGTTCTCTGCCGACGTAAGTGTGTTTATTTTGTTAATTTGTATCTCTGGCCTGATTTATAGAGAAATCAGTTTCGATTATTCAAATTAACCAAAAAATATCATCAGTTTATCGATAATCTACACTCGTACGATGGCACTAATTGGTTTCACATTACTAGTAGCTGAGACCAGAAATGTCTGTTAGATTGATGTGCATACACACACACATGTATGTGTGTTGGGTGTGTTTTACTGGAGGTTTTACGAATCGATTAAGCCTTGAGTTTAGAACCTAGATCCCTAACCAGCAGCGGCAAATGGACGTAATCAGAGAGGATCTAATGAAGTGGAGAGATTGTGTGTTGGGGTTGACAGGGACTCAATATGCAAGACAATTCAAGTCAAAGTTGCTTCCGCAAGATAAATTCCGAGACTCGAATAAAAAGGGTTTTTGTTTTACAGATGTAGAGCTTTAAATGTAAGTCACACAATGGTTTGAGTTTCTCGAATAGAGTCATGTTTTTCAAAATTCATCTGAAGATTTTTCAAACGTTGCTCTGGCGTGAGTCTATTCATGATGAATTGTCAAAGCAAACCGACGTCAAAACAACCAAGGACTGTCAAATCAACTGTCACAGAAGACAATATTGCGAATTTAATGTTGCCCGCCTCTATCAAAACACCCTTTACCAGAAATGAAGTAAGACAGAGATACCCAACTTCTACCTCTCTTGTCTCTTGTATGGTCTAATTCACCAATCAGAGAACGCCATTTATATTATTTCGTGAATAACCGTCTGACTGAATAACTGTCAAAAAGTCTGATGGATGGACTAGGATGGTCCCCACTCAAAGCGGCGATCAACTTTCGGGTGTGTAGTCACCGATTTGATCCCAAGGTTATCTCTGCAAGCAGTGAGGCCATCCGGGGGTTGACGCAGGCATTTACATTATTTCGTGAATAACTGCCAAAAAGTCATGAATGTCTGTCTAAAAGCCTCTCAAAATTCATCGATGGACTAGGCGTCAATCAGCTGTGCAGGTGGGCATCTCTATAATACTTCATTTCTGCCCTTTACTTTTCAAATATCAAACTAGACTGTGATTATTAGTTTTTTTTTTTATCAGCTGTTGCGGTCTCACAAATTTTTAAGAGATTTAAAGATCGAGATCTCTTTTCCATCTTGATGTGTTCAGTGAGCATGAAATGGCAGATCGAAAGTGCTCATCCCACGTTCATTTCGTAGACAGGGCTCCAAGCGGTCTCTGAATAACTAAAGAAGAAGAACCCACTTGGAATCGACGGGATATAGAATATTGTGATGTGCTTAATATTATTGGGTCTATAACTTAATTCGTGTGGTTTGCTAAGAGATGGCGTAACTCGTATTCTTCCATTGGAACATGCGTTGGAAAGCTACTGTCATTGTACCTCTTTTCAGTAAATGTCATTCATTTGAAGCGTAAGCAACAATATTAATTTTTTTCACTCAAATATGTCAAACTTTGTGCCTGAAAAAGTGTTTTTGCGGGGACTTCTGACAAACTGCTGCCGAAAGTCATCGTATTTTGGTGGAAGTTTATGGTGAACACGCGCTAGCTGAGCGAACGTGCCAAAAGTGGAAGACGATGAACCTGGGCAACCAAAAAAGTTTGAAGATGAAGAACTGGAAGCATTACTCTATGAAGATTGTTGCCAAACACAAGAAGAGCTCGCAGAATCTTTGGGTGTCACTCAAGCAACCATTTAAAAATGTTCAAAAGCAGCTGGATATAGTCGAAAGCAAGGAAAATAGGGTTCCACATTCCATTCAAGCCGAAAGACGTCGAAAAGCGGTTTTGCATTGCCACAAAAGGAAGTCATTTTTGCATCGGATTGTTACTGGTGATGAAAAATGGATCCATGTGAAATGTGAATGTGTGAAACCGGGCCAACCAGCCGAATATCCATGGCGCGAAGGTAATGCTCTGTATTTAGTGTGATCAGAAGGGTGTGCCGTATTATGTCAGCTAAAACCGGGTGAAACCATCAATGGACAACGCTACCGAACACAATTAATCCGTTTGAAGAGAGCAGTAGACGTTGGAAATGATCTCCAACAGTGTGCCGTGAATTCGCCGATCCTGTTCAACATTTACTCAAGCGATCTCACAAGCCCCATCACTGTTGTATTTGCGTATGCTGTTGACTTGATCGTGTTAGATCATGTCCAAAGATCGAGGAAATTACCACTCTAGTGCAGGGTGATATCGTTCATGCGAAACTGCGACGACTGGAAGTTCGATAAGTCAGAATTCGTTCTATTCAGGGCGTCGTTGAACTAAAGTCTCCAAAGACTCCATCGATCGAGTATGATCGAGTGGCTTTAGTTCTTGAGGTAAAATCATCTTATAAGAGTGCAGACCAAGATTCCTTCGCAAAATGTGCCGTGGAATCGAGCGTTTTTGTGCATTTGCGATGGACGCTTGACCGACAGGAGTATGTTCTGCAGTTCGCCCAACCCATTGACTGACTGGGACGGGGAAATTCATCAACAAAAATGTAAACTAAAATTTGTTCAATAGACTATGAATTGTTTGCGGCGACTGGGACGAAAATTATGACCAAAAATTTGTTTTAACGCTCTTTAAGCTGCCGTCACCAAACTCGGAAAATTTTGGCAATACAATTTAACGTTGTGTGAAGGTTCTTCGTTCGAGAACATGACCATGACAAAAATGCTGCTTTTACTGAATGTTTTGACATTGACAGCTTGGTCATTAAGTTAAGGATGCGTTCACAGTGAAAGTTCATAGTTGCAGTTTGAAACCTCTTTAAAACGTCAATACGAAAAAATAGGTGGGAAAGCTCTCAGTTGTTGGACAACACGGGCAATCACTGGTGAAAAAGGACTTTAGACAGATACTAGGAAATCTGCCTAGATGTAGGATGTAACGTACCGCCATCGAATCTCGTTTTCCATTCTTGCTTTGGAAAAGTGGAGACCTGATTCAGACCTAAATTCAACTTTGTTTCGCCACAGGTTTGCTTTCCGTTTCAGTATTGGAAGTGAAGGAAAGAAACAGAAGGGCAAGTGCAGCCAAATTAATTTTTGCTCGTTAAGTTGGCAGTGTTGCAAGTAGATGGTTAGTGAAACTTGCTTTTTCCCTTTGTAGTTGGCAATTCTGTTGCATCCTCATATTCTTCATGTCAATATTTTCACCATCTTCACTGGATTCCTGCAGTCAAACGAGGTCGTCGTTAAACTGCTGCGTTTCAAAAGGAGTCTACAAAAGAAGAGTTCCTTGTCGAGCTTATATAAAACAGTGCTAAAACCAATGCGACAAAAAGTTGCTAGCAATGGGAATTGAATCGCTTACTTATCACATCATCCGATGTACCATGATTTAAAAATTAAACTTTTCACTAGAGAAATACTTCTTCTGCGGTCTTCAAGACATTTCATATGTTCCTTTACCCAGTCATTTCAGATCTATACAACAGCTCAGCTGTAAATGGAACAACGATCTAGGACCGAATTTGGAGCTATTCAAAGGTCAGTCTGGGCCGGTCAGTCCATGGTCAGCTGTACTCATTCGGCGATTAATAAGCACATAACACCCTTGAGCGCGAGCAGTTTCTGTGAAAGGCGGATCGTGATCTCTCAACATTTCGGTTCCATTGAAATATATAGTTTTTATTGTTATTACATTGAAACGTACAAAATACAGAAAAAGAAAGAAAATGTAACGATTGATTGCTTCACAAGGCACAGTCTGTACGTAAACATCAGCCTCGTGCAGTTACCTTCTCGGTGCACATGAACTAAATGCGCAACAATGCATTAAGTCGCTTGCCATTGAATGCGGTGAATTAAGATCACACCCAACTAAGCACGCACAATTAGAAGGCGAAGCATGGACTAACTTCACATCAGTCAATTGAGGGGAGAATAATGTATACAGCGTTTGTCATGATGATGGTGAAGTTCATTGGTCGGACGGCTTCCGCTATGGGAGGCAAACAATTATGACGTTATGTACACAACAATGACGGAGTTATGTACCAGTGTTTAATGAGTCAGTCGTTCGATTCCAGGTCAACATATGAACAGTGCAGTGCAGTGCCAGTATTTTGTAGTTGTATATACAACATGGACCAACTTAAACGCCTTCACTGCACGAGCCTTGCAAAATGTAAGAAGTACTTCCATGGACGTTTCGTCAGAAGATATTTACGTTTACGTTGCAACCAAATCGAAGGTTCCATTTTTTTTTTTTAATTTTCCTCAAATATGTGAATCTACCCCGATCTGGCAGCACTGCACTGACATTAGTGCAGATGGTAGAAAGGTCTAAATCATATTTGGCATACGAAGACTTAGTCGACTAATCAATCAATAGTAACCACTTTTTACAGTTTCGTTAAGTTTCGTTAAAATGTCCCATCACTTAAGTGGGAGCAAAAACAAAATCGCTACAAGCACGTAAATAAAAGTTGGTGTTGAAATTTTGTGGAGATTCCTAGAGGCTCTGTGAAATCAATTCAATATGCTGTAAGAACGTTGCGTTCAGTTCTGACATTAGTTTAATAGTCGATTTTGTTTAGGTCTGTAGGCCAAGGAGCTGAAGTGATCTTCTGTTAGCCTCTTTAGGTCCTCTAGGCCACATTGCATGGAATAAATATCAACCCTTTTCTGTCAAGTTTCCTCGCTGCATCATTGCAGTTTAATTCCTTGTGACTGGGCGTCGGGTGCTAGGAAGAAAGGGCTTTAAACTTTCGCGACAGCATGTGACTTAATTTCTTTTAACGAAATTTCTTCAATGCACCTTGTTTGTCAATGAGAATGGTAAAATTCAATATTCCCTCCATTTTTTTAACTGCCAGAGCTTCCGGTTGGAAAACGCAGCCATAGGCAGGAAGTCTGATGGAGAAGTGAGTGTTTGACATTTCTGTGCCTGTTCCTGTTGTTCATCAAGCCAGATGGATGGTCGTACCTATTTGGATGGGTTCCGTTTTTTAGCCAATCCTAGTTGGGAAGCATTGCAAAGCAAAGGGTGTTTCAAAATCAACGAAAGCAAGTGCACATGTTTCCACTTCCTAGTTGATATCTCGATAGTGATATTTATTAATCAGGTTCTTGCGGCTTGCTAAGTGGAAGATGCTTGCACATAGAGATCCATTGGTAGCAAGCACAGATCCGCCTCCAAGTCAGATGATGGAGAAGAGCTATTTGTAGTTGTTACTTCTAGGGTTTTATGGTAAAGCCGATTATATGGTGCTTAGATTAAAGTATTTTTTCCAGACTACATCCCATGTCACGTCACACTTTTCTCAGTAAGGACATAATCCTGGTTGTTAACGAACACCCCTTTTGATAGCCATCCAGTACGACTATTGGCTGAAGGCAATTTGCTGGTACCACGGGATGACAGCGGTCCCTGAAATATATTCTCACCCTGACAGTGCAATTGGGTCCTTGTGGGAGCGTCGTGGCTTAAGCCCGAAGCGCGAGGAGAGTTGGAAAAACTACCACCGGATCGTATAGTCTACCACGCCTACTATTCGTGGCAGCCGTGTGTTACTTTGTGATGTGCAACCGGGTGCTGGTAACCATAATGCAGCAGAGGAGTTCGATAGACCCCACATAAACTGGGAAGAGTCCACTTATGGTCAGCCGTGTCCTAGATTAGAAGAAGCGTCTGTTAAGGTCAACGCAAATGACTCTGTCTTCAATTCTAGCATTTGAAGCAAATTAACGATCACATTTTTAGCTCAAAACCTAGTTGCCTTAAACTCCCCTTCCAGCTCTTGTACTCTCAGGGACACCAACCTTCCCCTTGGCACGTAAAAAATCGCGTTGCCTTCAAAAGACATGACAAAAAACTGCAGAATTAACCGAAACACCACACACAATATGACGCACAATTCGTTCCCCCAAAAGAAACCAAGTCAAGTGTATCGCCCAAAAATCCAACACCAAAACCACTTCTACGACCAACCGGATGACTTCAATCGAATATCGCCCATCTGTATGTGCCGCCACAGACAAATTGATCCACTCGAAAACGCATTACAACCCATCCTCATGCTAATGGCAATCGTCGTCGTCTTCGTCGTCCTCATTCACTCCGTTTCACCTCGTCCTCGCGCGGGTTGCATACCGACATGAAATAAATAAAAAGCAATTCTATCCTCATCTTCATCATGATCATCACATCCCTACCCCCCTTGCACCTTTTTCCATTCCAAGCAACTCCTTTATTGAATCCCATCAACATCCTCTTACCCACGAGACACAATCCGAGGCACATTTGCATATGGCATCAATGGATGCGGTCATTAATAGCTCATTGAGTGTTACGCATCCTTTGATCCTGCAATAAAGTTCCAAGTGACAAATTATTATCGATTTTAGTTTGCTTTTGAGCGCAGGCGCACCGCGCTCTGTGAACAGAGCCGAGGCTGGCTTTTACTTTGTCTTTGATCTTTACGGGTTTTGTGGCTTGTCTCGAATTTGTTAGTTTTCATTTCTTTTGTTTTTTTTTGTACTGATTGCTAGTGATACGGGTGAGAGTCTAATAATGTGACAGAGACATTTATATTTTATTAGTCCAGGTGGCGTCTACGTTCGAAGGCAGATCTTGTGTATTCCCCTGTCGAACGTGGCGCATGTGTGAGCGAGTTGTTGAGTGAGACCGAAGCTTACTTCTTTTCTTGAACATTCATGGCCTCAAACGCTTGTTTGGCCTTCAATCAATGATAAAAGATGAAGAAACAATTTACCAGCCTTAATCCAAGAGAGACCGAAGCAATAATCTGTGTATGCTTAATTTATGGCATGGCTAATCCGATATTCCATGAAGTCGAACAGAAATGGTTGCAAGGGTTTACTCTCGGCGTTGATGCTAAAATCTGCTGACTTTCTCGAGGCTTCATGATTACCCTATACTTTCCTCAGACACCCTTCAAGCATGGACAATCTCAAAAGGGGACAAAGAAGTCCTTGAGTATGTCGAGAGCAAAGTTCCGATCTATGGTCCTGTGTATGTTGATGGCATCTGAAGGCGAGGAATCATGTACAGCGACAAGAGTCTAGCCAGGCGTCTACGGATTCAACGACTATGGGAGTTGGGTGCATGGACAACTTAGCTAGATAAGATTAGCTTTCGATTGCCAACTCAAGGAGAAGACACAACTGCGAGCTCGATGATCATAATTTTGCCTCCCAGACTACATAGAGCGCGTGGCAACAATGCTACCAGAAGCATCTCGATGTTCGAATCCGAAACGCCAAGCGAAAAGGAGAACAAAGAACAAGTGACCACGGTCGCAACTAGAGTTCTTGTTACCCGATGATGACGTGTACCCGGGTACGCGCATTCCCGGGAGTTACTCGTGTGTCGTGTCCCCGCAAAAACACTTCATCAGGCACAAAGTTCGACATATTTGAGTGCAAAAACATGATTGTTTACGCTTCAAATGAATGACATATTCTGAAATGACGTACAATGACAGTAGCTTTCCAACGCATGTTCCAATGGAATAATGGAATAATACAAGTTACGCCATCTCTTAGCAAACCGCACGAATTAAGTTATATACCCAATATTACTCCCCTTAGTCTTTCTTCGGTGTTTTCGCTTTCTTCGCTGAAATATTCACAAATAAAGGTGTACTTTATTAATTTTTGTATTGACTTCGAATATTTGTTGTCGAGTACCCAGCCGTTGCCCGATAATGACGGGTACCCGGAAGCCGAACAATGCCGGGTACCCGTCAACTTGGGTATTACCCGAATTACCCGGGTACTCGTATTACCCGCGTAACCCGAGTATCCGGGTACTCGGTCGAGTCGGGTATTACCTGGATCAGAGATCAAGAGCACTAGACACAATACAGCTTGGTCTTGATGAAATAAAATTCACATGTTTTTACTTTGTTCACGCTTTACCGTAAAGTAAATTTAGGCACTGTGACTCAACTCCCATGATCCCCTCTGAAGACTGACAAGGCCCTTCTAGTGGTCCCAGTTCTAGTCCTAGTTGAAAATGTGCAGCGGAAGTGTTCTTTTTTTACTTTTGCAGAAGGAAGACAATTTAAATCCAAATATGTCTCGGATTTGCTCTGCGAAAAGAACTCGTTGTTCGTCGTTGTTCCATTTCCACATAATAGTTACCGTATAACCACTTCCTGGACAAGTTATTTACTGTGAATTGATTGTGCGCACAGGTCATGTGTGGTTTAAGTAGAAGACTTATGCTAACTAACTTCAACGTCTCATCCCCACTTCGGTAAAGTGATTTGCTCGAGACCTGGCCAAACTAGGCATGTGATCCCCTCTTAACAGTAATCTGGCTCAAACTGTGCTCACAAACAATCACAGTGAATCTTCCATTCACTTGTCAACACAACCGTCTAAATTCACACTCCAAAATACCGTCGGCAAAAACACATCACACATTCAGCAGGCGCCCACACATCGCACCTGGCAACACCGAAAATATTGTCGTGGGCCCCAATGCAATGTGTACAAGTTCGACCACGCAACGAACTACCAAAGGAATACCAACAAGGATACCAACAACTAAATCGAATCAGCATCCGATCCATCTTCTGGGAGAATCATCTCCCCCCTGATCGGAGGGCACTTCCTCCACTCAACCGCGCATGCATCCATATCTGAGAGATTCTCCAACCAATGATCGTTCTTCTCGCCCCTCTGCAGCCACCGCAGTCGCCGCAGACACCACCAAAGAGAGAGGGTCCCAATCGTAGTTCTATGTGGATCATATCACACTAAAAGCCCGCGGTCGGCGGATAAGATGAAGAGAAATGTGGACATCATTTCCACGTCGGTTTTTAATACAAAACCCATGTAAATGGTCGTCGTGGCCGAAAGTGTTTTGGCGCCGCGGCCGCTGCATGCCGCCGCCGCCACCACCAAAGTCGTCGGCCGATCATTCTCTGATCGCACACACAAATAAACACGCAGCGAGTCTCCGATCGGGAGGCTGGTGCCTATACCGATGGATGGCGAGCTCGCGACTATCGACAGAGAGTGGTGGTCCTAAGTGGGACTGCGCTGGCACCCCATTTCTCGCACTTATTTCCTCTCATTCTGTGTCTCTCATTCGTTCCGCCGTGTAATATCTCATGGATACGGCGGGTTGATGTCTCCGGTGAATGATACGTTTAATGATGAAACATTAAATTAAGGGCAACTGCTCTATGGGCACATTGTGCATCTGAGGTGCGTGTGCGTGTGCGTGTAGATTTTATCATGCCTGCGACACGACGGAGTGCCCGTCAGATGGTGGTGCGGCTTCCAGGACGTGGTCAACGTGTGTATAAGTACTTTGGAGGGGATTATGAAGATAAATGATTAGCTGCCGAGTAATTTTAATTGAGGAATAGATCTGGCTTCGTACTCGATGTCTCTCACATTTATGAAGGGGACGTTGTTTGGTTGGCTTTCACTGGCGCAAGTACATGCGAGAGGAAGAGATGTGAGAGGCCTTGAGGTGACAAGACTGTGGCCAGTTAATTATTGACGAAGCTACACTGAGTGCACATGGCTGTTGGGTATCTCGCTGAGATGGACAGCACTTTCGTTCGGTGGAACAAAAACCGGTCAGAGCTATGAAGTGAGTGTTCTACGGACACCTGACTATGCTTTGAATGACTTATGCAAGTGGGACATTAATTAAGGAGTTAAGTATGCTTCAAATCAAGTTGAGTCTGTGGTAAGGATGTGGTGAGAAAGTTTGAATTGCCATTAAGAGAATGGAATGTCTAGAGATTGTTCGAAACTGAAAAAAGTTGTCTAAATCTTACTAGTTATATGTTACAGCGGATCCACTACATCCGAGGTTACAGCAGGCTGTGTCGACAAGGACGGGGGCATACTTGAGGCAGTCGGAGATGTCCTAAAATGTAGCGCTTTGCTTGTGGTTTAAGGCGTTAAGGTGTCCTAAACACACCACATTCAAGATGGAGGATGAAGTCACTTTTACCTCTGAAAGAGGGCAATAAAAAGTACGATTGGTAGTTTGAATAAATCTAATTCATGTAGTGTCGATGGTATTTCCAATGTCGTCCTTAACAATGTTGCACAATGAAACATTGTGGATGATGTATTTAACCGCAGTGTTTTTTCTGTTATATTTCCTGATGATTCTAAAGTGTGCAGATGTCATTTCTTTGCTTAAAAAATGCTCTCCAACCGAATAGGAAATTTGTAGGCCGATTTCCCTTCTGACAACCATAAGTAAAGTTTTCGAAACACTTATAAAGACTAGGTTAGTCAGCGTCTTAGACAAGACGATGTTCTTTCATCCTTCTCAATTTGGATTTCAAAAGGGCAAATCAACCGAGGACGAGCACTTCTTGAGTTTTGCTCTCAGATAATATGCAACCTTGACAAAAGAAAGTGTACAGCTGCGTTATTCATTGACATAACCAAAGCCTTCGACATGGTTGACCATACAATTCTTTTAAGTAAACATGCTTAATTGGTTTAGCTAATATCTGAATACTAGATCACAGACAGTAAGCTTGAATGAGGCTTGAAGTGAAGTGCAATTAATCAGACTTGGGGTACCACAAGGTTCAGTTATAGATCCCATTATTTTTTTAATGTGTGTTGACTCACTCTTCCATCGCTATCTAAAAGGCTTACCTACAGCTTTTGGTGACTATGTTGGATTATCGTATGGCGGCAACAGTCCCTTTGATCTCAATGCTGACATAAATTGCAATGTACTCTAAGACAATAGTTCGCTGAACACAAACTTGTGATAAGTCCTAAGACCAAATTAATGTACTTTCATTTATCTCCGTGCATATTTTCAAATTTGAATTATATCAATGTAAACGTGCAACCAGTGTGTTTGGTCAGTTATTTCGTGCTAGTGAAAATTGTAGTGATGATTGTTTTGTAATTAAAATTCTAATTAAATTAAGTGCGGCGTTGATCCAAACGTACGTCGGCTGTTTAAACCAGTGTTGTTTAAGGTTCTAAAAGCATTCTTTATGAAAATTCGTCCAATCTCCAACTATAACCCACGTAATAACTCGTTTAATATGTTACAAGTACTTTTTCACATTCAATACATTCAATTCACATTCAATTATATTTAATCGCCTATTTAATGTCCTCCCGGAAGAAATCAGATGTGTTCACATGTCCAAATGTTTTCTCAAGCGCGTAGAAAATTGGCTGCTTCCTCATGATTATTTTAGTTTAGACACTCCTACTTCTAATATTTTGATCTAACTTTTATATGTACATAAATACTGCATCCTTAAGAAGTGATAACAAATTGATAACACGTTGAATGAATTAAATTACTGAAAATAGTTTCTTTCCCTCTATTTTTTTGTTCAACTCCCCACCGCATCCTTTTCCTTTTGAAGTGGCATACAACTCTATTAGAAATCAATCAGTATAAAATATCGAATGCCACCCGGTTACTTTACATTGTAAATCTTAACGTAGTGAATTTTCATCTAGATTTGTTTTTATATTATATTTTTAAGTGAGTGCCCAATTGTTCAGTTGGTGTGCTGATTCAACAATGTCTTACAGAAGAGAGTCGTTTCGAAAATTGATTAATATTTTATGTGCGACAATAACATCAGCATTGCTCAGTTTCGTTAAGTTTCGTTCACTTTGCTGATGACAGATGTCATCCATCAATGTCATTTGGTGATTGAAGCTTCAATTACAGGCCGCGAGAGAACGTCTCAAAACGACTTTGAGGATAGTCATATCATTAATTCCATTCTCTTAGCTTTATCAAGGGTTTATACGAAAAAAATCAAACTTACTTATATGACGTTAGGGAGTGACGTTAGGGAGTTCAATTACATATTACTCAAACCTGACTTTCATCGGAAAATGTATACGTTCAGTTTAAGGTTAAGTGTTTGATTATGGATTGCTTAGTAATCGCGAGGCGTCTTTTCGATTGCGGCTCAGTGGATGGTACGTTTAACGGAGTACGAGCAGATTATGGATGGACGATTGAGGTGAACTATAAACACAATTAGGAGAAATTATCTCTGTTAAAGATGACTTAAAGCCTATCCATCACGGCAGCCTATCCATGCGTTGAAGACGGTTTGTCTTACGGCCATTGCTGCGTTGAAGACGGTTTGTCTTACGGCCATTGCTGGCTTTCGTTCAACTCACTGAAGTCAACTGAACAATGCGTTGAAGACGGTTTGTCTTACGGCCATTGCTGGCTTTGGTTCAACTCTCTGAAGTCAACTGAACATCAGGCCATTCCCACACAGCTTTTTCTTTTTCACTCGGTGGCGGTGTAGGCGTTGACGGATAAAATTGTCGCAGTCCACATGGAACATGCATATCCGAAGACTATTGCAGCCACAAAAAGTCACTGTTTGACTATGGTCAGATGAGATATAACGGTCAACATCAATTCTCATGGCTATAACCAAATTTTTGGCACACGTCAAAGGTGTGAATGTGGAAGCTATGTGGCATCAGTCACATCTTACACAACACGGGTTTATTAATTTCGCATTTTGGTGATGTGAGCTCTGTCCTTCGTCCTGGCACCAAGACCGTGTAATTTATTTTTGTGGGCCTATGCAAAATATCGTAAAGCACACAATCGGCAAACTCTTGACGACTTGGAAACAATAGCCCAACGTGCTTCGGAGAGCCACCCGAAATCTCGTCAGAAAAAAGACATTCAAGAACTCCCGCGAAGGACATTTGAATGATGTTTACTCCATTAACAAAGTCAAGATCGAAGCATATATGCCATCATCATCATCTTCTTCTGCTCCGCATGATCCACTAAAGGGGTCACGGACTCTCTCTTATCAGGAGCTATGATCAAGCGCGACCAAGCAAGTTTTTTGAATTCGAACCACCTCTTCCTGGGGCGTCAAGCGGTAGCCGTCGTGTGACAAAAACATGTATCATAGTATTTGACCAAAACCTAAATCATAAGGGTGGTATATTTATATATCCAATACATTACTTGCTTTGTTGTCTGTCAAAAGAAGACAGTCTGATGTTATATCATTGGCAACCGCCTTCCACAATTGGAATGCATCGCAACGCAGAGAGTCAGTCACTCCTGGATCAAAGGAAACCCCACGGTTTTGAATTTTTGGACAATTTACGCAAGGGCTTGTAAGGGTCGAGCTTCATCATCCAAGCCGAATGTAAGACAACTTATCTAAATGTTAAACTCTACGGAACAACCCCCCGGTTGACTATTTGGTCAATATTTGCTTACCTACAGTGAGTGCCGCCACTGGAAATGAGTAGACAATGGGATTATTTTTCTTCATATGGGAACTGTGATCCATTTGAAGTCTACAAATCGAATAGCACCGCATTCAGTGATACGAAAACAACTCTGAATTGCACACAAAGTTACTTCAAGATTTAGGGGACGTATGAAATTGCTCGAAAAAGCAGTTAGCAAGCACCCACTGTTGATGTGAACTTCCCCTCATCATTATCCATGTAAAAATCTCATAATCGTATCACGTCACAAAGCACTTCCCATACATTATCGATATCAATTAGTATTTAAACGATATCAGCGATACATAAAGTGAGCAATAATTCAACCTTAAGCTAGGCCGACTTCACACTATCATTAACGCGCACTTTAAACTCAGCCAGCCCCATCGGCAGTGCTTTCGCCACAACTGGTTTCACTGACAAATCCATTAAATATCGAATTCATGTTTAAAATATTTATGAACAAACTCTACCTTGATGCAGATTCCCATTTTCCAATTGCACAACACAAATCACTTGAAAAACGTATCGAATTAACTGAAAAACACTTGTCACTATAATCAACGTACGCCCTCACACTGCAGACACTGTGCTCATGTCACGTCGTGGGATTGTTTATTTTCCACACAATTTCGTGTGCTCAAACGAATCGAATAGACTGTGTGTGCTCTCACCGTGACGATGACAATCGAACTGTCGAACTGATTAAGAAGGTGCGTCCGGTAGAGATTTCGAGGCAGACCTTTCTGACTCCTCCTCCTCCACCTTTTCTATCTCCTTCCAAATGGAAGTAGTTGTCTGTCACAGGCAGATGATCTGACACACACACAAAGAAGTAAAAAACAGGAGGACAACGAGAGGCAACCCAAGTGGATGAGAGTATCTATAATGTGCATTAAGCATTCAGTCGCCGCATAATCGGAAAGGTGTCTGGAAAACTGAGGACATTCAGATTTGCTGTTTTCTACTTTGTCGCTCCAGTGGAGTATGGACCACTTGATTCTTAAGTGGGCTGGAGTGTCCTGGAGGATCATGCATATTTGTATCTACAAATTTATTGAAAGAAGTGTTGTTTTCGAGTGGAATTTCGATGATCATCAATGACAGGTGTCACTGTCTGGAGGAAAAATTAGCGAATACTTTGTCGTTAAACCTCGTGAATGCATGTATTTTGTTTGTCTGCCAATAGGATTATGCACTCATATGTCAAAATTTGACATTACATGAGAGATGTGTCAAGTTAAAGCCCTGTGTGCGTTGCGTAATGTCATCAAATTGACAACGCTTAGCCCTGAAAAGCATTCAGTCGGGAGAGAGAGACAGCAAATGCGGCCCACAAGTGGAATACATAGCGCCGGTCAACTTTTGGTCAACTTTTAACTTTTTGTGCGGTTGACAGATGTTTCCGTGAAATCATTCGGGTGCTCATTGTGTGTTTGTCTCTACGATATCCTATGAATGAATACGTTTTATTTTGTTTACAATTAGTTTTGAACAATTCATAATAATTCAGGAACTTCGAAATTTCGAATTTCTGAGATTTATGCAAAAGTGAAGTTGGTCGACTGGTACAGTGACAGGTCCTTCCGATGGATTTTGGACGCAACTTAAGTATTTCATTGTGCACCTCCAATTTGTGTGGATTATAAAAGCAATGTACGGTTTGGGGCTTTATTCTCTTAGTCGTGTCACATGTCAGCGTGACAAAATTGTACTGCCTCAGTCACTTTATGTGACATTTGAGTGTCTAATTGAATACAGTGACATATGACACGGCTAAGAGAACATTGTCTCAGTCATTTTATGTGACATTTGAGTGCCTAATTGAATACAGTGACATATGAGACGGGTAAGAGAATATTAGACCAAGAGACAGCGGTCACATTTGCTACAACATTTAGCAACATATAGCTTGTGCACATTTCACTAATTTAGCAACCGCTTTACGAGGGAACATCATCAGGTCTACGACAGGATCATCAACAACGACGTTTTGGACACAATGTCACTACAATTGAAAATTTGAATTTATTCTGCACAGTATCTGGGGTCAATAAAAAGAGTCTTGAGTTTATTTTTGTTGAGCAGCTTTTGAGATTGGCTGACTGTATACAAATCCTTAAATTTGAGAAACAGCACTACCGCAGGAATGGATGATACTAACCGCTGTTGGGGATATTTTGCTAAGTAGCATGAAAGGTTCTAGTGTCTGGAAGGCTAGGGAACTCCCTCGTTATAACCTGCATCCGTGTATATAAATATTAATTTAAATATTAAATATTGAAATATATTTTTTTTATTCATTATTTATTAAATATAAATATTTAAATATTAAATAAATTAACTAAACAGAGCGCTGTGTCTATGATCTTCAATGTCAATTGGAACATAAAGTTTTGTCAAGCTACCTCTCTGTTAGACTAGACACCCTGTCACGTTCTATGAGCCAAATGTGTACGAAGTGTTTGCTAGTTGCATCGAGAGGAATGACACCAATTTTATTATTGTTTCCATTTGTATTTGGGCTCAATTTGAAGCAAATACTCAAATTCGTACCAGTAAGACTAGTAAGCTAAAGCCGAGATCCACCCCACAGCATTTAATGAAGGTGTTATTCTTAATAACAATAAGCTACAGTCTGAGGCGGACCTAGTCATAACTTAGACAGCAAACATGTAGAGACCTACAGTTGTGCGTCTATTGTTCGGACTTAAACATAATTGTGGTAGATCTACCACTATTTAGGGAAATTTTCAAATGTACCCCATCTACTACCCACAGCGGAAAATCTACCACACATTTTAATTCTTCCGTTTTATGCCATTTGTTGTGGTTTCTTAAACCCTTCTCAAAACACAAATTCAAATAAATTAACAAGCGTTCTTAAGCAGTTATTTAATTTCATATTATTTGCCTTCACGTAGTATGTTTAATTTTATATAAATTGAGTAGGTAAACGAGATCTACCACGTTTTTTTTTCAAATCTACCACTCGTCTTCTTCGGGAACCATCACACTTGGAACATTTTAAGTCCCAAAACTGATGCTATCAGATTGCTGAACGAAAAAATTTGAGAAGTTCCCTTACTCACAGAACTCTTTCAGCATCAGTGACCCGAACGAGGGGGAGCCGTGAATAATTGAAGTTGGTAAATTCGTCGATCGATTAGGAGTCGACGCCCCAACCCAGTACGCGACTCACAGCGATTTTCTTGCATTTAATGTACATTGACTCTACTTTGACAGTTTTTTTTTCTTCAATTGCGACGCTTCAGCAGCTGTCAAAGTTACCAAAGGCATCCAGTTGTCAAATTATTTAGTGAGGTTCCCCATTTCATCATGCATCGTTTCAGGCTTGCCAAACAACGTTTATCGAAATTCCTCAGTTGTAAATACGACCGACTGCTTGTGGTACTATCAGATAGGCTTAATCGGGCCTACTGCGTGCTTTATCATACAAAATGTCTTGACTGCAGCTGCAAACTAAAACCAGAAGTAGCTTAAGTAAAAATTGCGAAGACATAGTACAAGAAAAGCTACTATCCTTTATCGATGCTCACAAGATTTACCCAAATCAACAGTTTGGGGCGACATCATGGTACTTCACACCAAGTTCTAAGGATATGCAATATCAAAAAAGTTCAATCGTGCAGTAGGGAAGTCTACAAGTATGATCTTGCTCGATGTCGAAAAAGCGTTCGACACTGTTTGGCACGACGGACTCATATACAAAATGTTACAGTTTAATTTTCCTCTGTTTCTATGTAAAATCGTTAAAAGTTTTGTCACAGATCGATACTTTAAAGTCTATGTTAAGAGTGGTGTTTCTAATCTCGTTAGCATCATTGCTGGTGTTCCACAAAGCTCAGTACTTAGTCCAGTTCTGTATAATTTGTTTACGTCTGACTTTCCTACTCTACCTTACTCTGATACAGCCGTATATGCCGATGATAGGAAATTTGGTCTTCGCATCAGTTCAGTCTCAATATTGAGACAAACTTAATAAATGCGGTTAAATGGTTACTCGAATATTTTTAAAAATGGAAAAAACAAATTAATGTTGCTTCCTACCTTCAAATAACCTAAATGTCTAGGGAACTTAATATTATGGCAAAATTCGGTAAAATATCTAGGCACACATCTTGATAAAAAACTGACCTTTAACGAACACCACTCACAAGTTCTCAAAAAGTATAACATTGCTTTAAAAACATTATACCCTTTTATTAACAGAAGGTCTTCACTTTCAAATAAAAACAAGGTACTTATATTCTGGCGATGCATTAGAATATGTCCGTTTTTATCAAAAGGGTTTGAGTCTCTTGTTAGCCGAGACATCAAAGATTACATTGAGCGACACAATCTATTAAACCCATTGCAGTTAGGTTTTCGTAAAGGACACAGCTGTGCCACGACACAAGAAGAGCTATTGACGAAGACAAAACGACCATATTACCTTACTTGACTTTTCGAAAGCATTTGACTGCGTTGACTCCACCCAATTCAACTTCTCTAATCCCACTGATAAATTAATTCTTTCCAAGCTGTTTGCCATAATTCAAAACTGTCATCCTTTCGTGACGTAAGCTGTGGTGTTCCTCAAGGTTCAATTCTCGGTCCGTTATTATTTTCAATGTTTATCAATGACCTTCCAATGGTTTTGTCCTACTGTAAATTCCATATCTATGCAGGCGATGTTTAAATCTACTTAAGTTTTCCTCTTGGGACTACGTTAAAGACTCAGTTGCTAAAATAAACAAGGATTTGGGCTCTATCGCCAATTGGGCTACAAAAAATGGTCTAGTGCTCAATTCAGACAAAACCAAATTCACCCCGTTCTCGGAACAACCGCCTTCCCTATTCCGCAATTGAATATGTTACATGTGTAGAAAACCTTGGAATAATGTGCAACAGTGAACTGACATGGACTGATAGCGTAGTGTCCAAGATATATACATCCATAAGAGGCTTGTCAATCAGCAAATATATTCTTCCTATCAACGTTAAATTAAAACTTGACAAAGCACTGTATCAGAGTTGTTCGCTGACTGTGATTATTCTTCTTCGCAAAAATTGACAAAAGCAATCAACGCGGCTGCACGGTACGTTTTTAATCTTCGCAGATTTGACCATGTCTCGGGACAACGTCGGAATCTCCTAGGATGCGAATTGGAAGCATTCCTAGGTTACAGATCGTGCATATTACTCTTCAAAATTATTCACAAGAAACAGCCAAATTGTTTATATGACAAGATCAGACCCTCAATTAATACCTGTTTAATGTCACGCAGGCACTTCTTCTTCTCTGGAACCACATGCCTTCACAGATACGTTCTAAGACCGAGTACAGACAATTTTGTACCGTTTCTCCTTTTTCTCATCGAACTGAACTAACTCCTACACTATTTTTACCTTTCTTCTATGCATTTGTATTATTAATCGTATTGAATCTTAAAATTGCTAAATTTACGCTCCAAACTGAATTGAATTCGAATTGAAATTGAAATTAATAATTGTAAATTATCACTTAAATTCAAGCGTGTCAATTAAAATTGTATATTATTCTATATTGCTCCTGCACTAGTAAAAGAACATAATGTTCTTAATGTACAGAGATAAATATCAATAAATGAAATGAAAAATGAAAAAATGAAATATTCAAAGCTGTAGCTGTCAAGTCTGGGGATATTGTGCCAACTGCTATATAAAAAAAAATGCAAATATCACAGAACAAGGTCTTAAAAATGATGCTGATGCTTCCTTGGCATCAATCTACTATGAACTTACATTATAAGGCTAATTTTGAATTGATCTCCAACAAAATACATGAACTCTCTGAGTCATTCAAAGTCAGGTGCGGCATCACTGATAATCCTCTTATAAACGAGCTCTTTTTGTATAAATTGTGGGATAACTAATTGTAATTTGAAACGAAATAAACATATCTATCTAAAAAGTGGAGCATTGTATACCCCACGCGGTTGTTGTTTTATTAAAAGTCATATATGTAGTTTCCTTTCGTTCTTATCTGGTCACAGTGCATCAATCAACCATGAATTTGTTCACATGTTTTTTGAGTCAGTTCTAGTATTTTTAAAAGGACACATTAATGTTCGTTCAATCGACGTTTTCCAATAAGTTTTTGAACACATTACTTTGGTAGCCACAATCAGGAATCCGTTAAGGACATAGCTGTGTAGTCTGTATCTGACGGCGTGTTCGCATGTCTATTTAACAAACCTATTTACGAAGACCTTAATCGATTTTTTGAATGCATTCAACAATGTTTGCTACAAACTGTCATCCAAATTCAACTCCTGTAGTTACAAATCTCGTACCTACTAACCGTGTTCAAGTCTTTTTTTATACTATTCAAAGCTTTTGCCAAATTGATATGTCCGCAATGGTGTACCGCAAGGTTCTATTCTCGGTCCGTTAATGTTCTCAATATTCATTAATGATCTTTCGAAAGTGTTGTCCTGAAGCAAATTTAAATTATTATTTATGCAGATCATGTTTAAAACTACTTAAGTTGTTGGTCTATTGGTATGGTTTAGAGTTGTTAAATTAGACGAGAGCGTGTTACTGTGTGTGCTCAGTTACAAGTGGGAGAGCTTCCCAATCCTGGGAAAAACATTGCACTTTCTAGACATCAGCCCTTTCTTTCTAGTTTTCTCTCCATAGGTCTAAGCTTTAATGCCGTCAAATACATGCTAACAATCTTGGAATAAAGTGGGATAGTGTACCAAGACTGATCACGTCGTGAGTCACTGTCAAATTCGCAATGTGAAAACATACAAATGTCACTTCCACTTTTGTTTATCCAATGTTAGAATCTAAGCTTTGTGGTAAAAAATAGATAGAATATTCAAGTACAACGACATTAAGTGAAATAAAAAATATAAATATGGCTGCATAGTGAATGTCATCCATTTCGTCTATTTTCAGAGATGATTCGAACAATATTGGTTTATCAACGCAGACAAATTTACGATTTTCAAATCACAAAAGGAAGTAATCAAGAGTCGTTTTACGATCCATTTGCAGGTAAAGGGTGTTTTTGCTTAGAGCACCCCTTTTGCCCAATGGGTAGATGAGTGGAACGATATTGGTTTATCAACGTAGACATATCACACAACGAAGTGATCAAGAATCGTTTTTAATTTTTAAATTGTTTTCTGCAGCAGCTGATTTGTCAGTTACCAGTTGTTTTGGAATTAGTTTCATTTGACAATTCATCATGAATAGAACGTTTAGAAATTTTTCAGATTTATTGAGTTAAAAATGGTTCAATTGAGAAACTCAAACAAAATTTTTTTTGTCGAAACACCACTGCTACCAGAAAAAGTGAACGTTTGTTGCGCTTTATGTGACCATTGACCAATTGGCATTCATTGGTCTTCGAAAATGATGAATGTCAAAACGTTGCAGCCAACTGTGAGCAGTACAGAGATACGATTACTAAATTTCCCGTGCCTCGATTGCAAGTCATTAGGAATGCTGCAGATACAGTGAAAGCTCCTATACAGAGGACTCTCTTTGGCGGACAATCCCCTAGAGCGTACAATTTTCCACGACTGTGGATCTTTAATTTTCTGATCCATGGACAGACAACTCCCGGACAAAAGTGCTGCGATCGTTGTTGTCCGCCTGTGGAAGCTTTCGCCACAAGCAACACAGCGCGCGAAACACCTGAACTACTGGAAGAAACCTTTGACGAACGATTAATTTCAAGAAATGGACTTGTTCTTGCAATGCGGCTTGTTCTTGCGATGCGACGCCATTCGATTATTTTCTGTAGGGATGTGTTTATTCGCATGTCTGCGCCGATAAAACAGAAATGATTAAGACGTTCAAGTTATCAAGTTAGTTGAAGTATCAAGAAGTTGAAGTTATTGACGAAGTACGATGCCATAAACTGACATGACAAATAAATTCAATTTTCTGTGTACCATTTCATTTAAAAAAAAACACCCTTTGCTACGCCTCATACATAAATTGGTGTTGGATGTCATATTATTTTTTATTTGTCATTTGATTAAGCTACTTCTACACGACGCAGCACAGTTGTGGCAACAAGAGGAATGTAATGTCAAAGAAAGTGAGGCACATCTCTGAGCACGTCTCACCTCAAATGTCCCCACTTTCCGCCACTGTGTAACAGCGTGTAGAATCGATCTTATCAGTCTTTGCAATAACCATAAAAGATACTGCGACTATCACAGTCGGTTAGGCTTTCGATACAAAAATATGTATTATTCCTAAGAAGGTCATCTAGTGCCTCGTTTTTAACGTGCGTCACCAAAAATCAAAGTTTTGTTTGAAATTGAGATGTCTTACAGCTTGTCTCTCTTGGTTTCAACAATTGAAGCTGCATTCGTCTGTGCTTTGCCAATAAGACTATCATAGTCTGTGCTGAACTATTCTATGGTCAACAAATTCATCGTCATTGAAGAGCAAACTGTATGCTGCCACAGAGTAAAATGTGTGCTACTACAGAACCAAGGAAATTAAACTCTAGCACCAGACGCCTGCCTGACAGTTGTTGACTTGCCCTTAGGGGAGCCGCGAAGTCGTGTGAGTGGAAAAACGGGTTAAAATACACCTCAACCTTTAATGCATAGGAATGATGGTACATAACTCGGTAAAACAGCGTGTAGATACGTAAAAATCACGCAAATCTTACTGAAGTGTCTGCAATAACATGTACTTTGCTCATCCAAATGTAGAGCAAAATGTATACAGTGTGAGACCAATGTTGTTGACTCTGAGTCGCTATACATTTTGCTCCACATTTCCATGAGCACATTGTAGTATGTTGCAGAGCGCCCCATGTCCGAACTGGAACACAGTTTGCCAATAACGCCATTCGCCTCCGGTGTCAAAAGTACGGCTTGCTCTATAAAAAAAACAACCTTTTCAGCTGTGCCATAACTAGCCGGATGAACGGGTGCCCTGGCGAGATTACAAAAGTTTCCTTTTTATTGCCAGAACCCTTAAAAGCATCCACTTCATCCGAAACCCATTAATGTTCACAACAAAATCACAATATTGCCATTACATTTAAGTGCCTTTTTGTTCCACTCGACCATCCTTGGCATAGTGCGTCACGAAAATTCACATCTACCACCTCGCCTGCATGCTCTCAAACTAGGCGAGGATAATCTACCCTCTTTCTAATTGCCTTACGTCATTCGATTTTCATTGAAGAAAGTCTGAAACCTTCGCAGCAGATTGCGCAGGTCGAATTTGGTTCGAATGCATACAACAGATACCTGGCGGCCCCCCTGCGGTGGCATTCGTAGAGTTATCTTTTTGTCCGGAAGTTATACCTTGGCGACAGATAACTTTCACTTAATGTGTTTATTTCAATCGGTAGACGTATCCAGCTGCTTTAATTCCATTTTCACGGTTTTCAAGATAAAGTGGCAGATTGAGCGGAAAAGTGGTTGCGTCTTTATGTAACCGCCCAGAACAGGATTCCCAAGCAATGACTGTGTACGGGGATTTGAATTATCTTTACAGCTTGTCAATATGCAGGGTTCCTGTGCCGATTGCAGTCATTGGTCGCTGGGTGTCCTTGGTGCATGGAGTTGCAAGATGAATTCACATCTATTATAGGGATTTGTTGGAGACTAAGAACTAAGGATTGAGTGAATTGAATGAAACCTTTTCGGAAACCTTTGGGAACTTATTAAAATACATTCATTTTGTCATTGAAGGTCCTCTCAAACAACTCGACCTTAGCGAGTCCATAGTCTCTTGAATATATGGAACAAAACTCGATAGCGGCAAGCACCGTCTTGTGCTTTTCAGTTGTTGCAAGTTGCAATCCATTTTTGGACATGATTTCCACCATTTCTACAATCCGCTGAAGAATTATGTGGCGGATATTGCTGTCATACTTGATCGGCCTTGCGAATTGGGACCGAGCACAAGTTCTGCTTCTGACGAGTGTTTACAGCATATTTCTTTGTGTTGCGATCCAGTCCGAATGGATCTGTGCATTAACACACCGTATCAGCGGGAAAGATTGGACAGACAGACAAGAGCATTCCAAGTGCGGGCTGAGAAGCGTCCGAAAGCTACCTTGATGGTAATCTGAAGAGTATTTCTTCCAGAACGGGTATCGCAGGAAAATGTATGGAAAGGAGGATTGCAGCTCACTTGATTTGAGCGTTGTTGGCTAAAAAAGCGATAAAACAAAGGACAAACAAGACACGTACGTTGTTGTTCAAGAGAGTCTGTCTGTTGTCGGCTTCCATGAATTGAACCGCTCTATTTCGGCTTCCATCTAAGCAAGGTGGTCTTAGGTGCACCAGACCAGATATGATGTTGTACTCAACTTTAGGACGGACGTTCTGAATTGAAGGAGAAATGTATTCCATCGACTGAGAAAACTTTCGACATCTCGTCATTTTTGGCAACCTCGAATATGCAATCGTCTCAACTCAGTGCTGTGATGCCAAGGATGGAAGATCCCTCGGTTTCATCGTCATGAGTGGCGTTACAGCACGTAGATGGCCAGGGCCTAGCTTTTCAGTTCCTTCAGTTTCCTTCTAGTTCCTTCATGTTAGTGACCTGCAGTTTTATGCCGACTCCCAACGGCCAATTTGAGAAGCTTTTCTTACACTTTAAGCTTTGTCAGTGACTCGAAAGAGGAGGGGCCGTGAAAATTATTTTGCTCGTACCAGGAATCCAACCTAGGCAACACAGCTGTAGGTTTAAGTGCGTAAGGGGTCGACGCACCTACCCACAAGGCCGCCATGGATGATGGCTGGTTATTAAGGGTTTTTGCTTGTAACTGTGACAGCTGATTGCATTGAGAAGCATTAGAGATGACATCTTGGAACGAAAAAAAAAAAAAGACTGGGGCTACTGTCATCAGCGAAGGAATTAATTGGATCCTGTAGCAAACAGGACGTAGACAGAGCACAGCCTTGGGGATGACGCCTGATAAAAGTCCTGAATATACGAGGAAGGCAGATACAAAGTGAGGGAAGTTGCTGACGGTCGTGGTCCTCGTAATCGCTTGCCCTAATCTTAGGAACATTTCCAGGGTTAATTTAAGACTGAGAACTTTTGACCTGAGGCGTTTGATGGCAATGACGCGTCATGTCTGGCAGTAAATCAGGGCAAAACAAAGTACATGCTGTCATCACGGAATGGCGCACAGAATCGACGACTCGTAGCGCCATGATGCGCAGCAGAAACTTTGAGGTAGTCGAAGACTTCGTCTACCTCGGCTCTACATCGACATCCTGGAGCGCCATGATGCGCAGCAGAAACTTTGAAGTAGTCAAGGACTTCGGCTCTGCAAAAAACGGGGACAATAACAGCAGCACGGAAATCAAGCGAGTAATTGCTCCTGTCAATCGCTGTTTCTTGGGGCTCATCCGCTTTATGGCGCAGAGACATGGACGCTATTGAAAGCGGATGAGAAAGCTCTTGGTCGAAAAGTTCTGCGTGTGGTCCTGTTTGCGTTGATGGCGTCTTGAGGAGAAAATTCAACCACGAACTGTACAGCAGTATGCACCTAGTGAAGCGTCTTCGGATCTAACGCTTAAAATGGCTAGTTTATGTAGAGTGGATAAACATCTCAGCTCCGGCCAGAAGAGTTTTCGATTTCTGGCCAATGGGACAACGCAACAGAGGACGTCCTCGAACGAGATGGCACACACAAGTGGAGAACGACCTCAACCAACTTGGTGTGCGCAGCTGGTTGAAGCGAAAGGTCGCGATGGCAGGGGAGACTTGTTGGGTGAGGGCCAGGGCCACCCCTGACAGTTGTTCCAAACAAAAAAGAAGAAGAAGAGCTTGTAACCTTCAGAGCTCATTGCATTGCGGCTTTGATGAATTCACGGTAAAAACGAGTTTAAAAAAATCGGTCCCTCACGACACCGTCTCTCTAGTGTCAACCTTAACTTTGCAAAGACATCTCTATTTAACTCTCTGGGAACTTAAGTGACAAACCAGATATAGATTGGTGTGAAATGGAGAAAATATAGCCGACACTGTGGAAGAAGACCAAACAAATCATTTCGTCGCTTAAGAACTGAATTCGGCTTCGCCAAAGACTAAGCCCGTCTTATTTTGCGGTTAAAATTGAGCAATATCGAAATAAGATTGGGTGGATGCAAGAATTGAAGCCGGCCGACCATAGACAGCACCGTGAGTTCGCCAAAAATCACGTTATCGGGGGTGGTTGAGCGGTATGGCATCATCAGAAGTGGTGTCAGTAACAAAGCAATGTTTAACGACACACAGATACAGAACCCTAACAGGAGACTCACCACTCGAAGTTGTGAAGGAGAAATTTGGCGATGGGCATCTCATACCGAACGTCCATTGGCTGCGGCAATCATGCGACTTCCTTATTTTCTATAGGGCTAGATTAAGTCCTTAGTCCACGCTCGCAAGCCAATCACTTTGCATGATGTTGTCGCCAAAAAGACACGCTTGAAGCACTGCCGGCGAAACTGAGGCTATCATTTGAATTAAGTGCTTTTCCATGCATAATGGCATGCACGTAGTTTCAAAATCAAGCCAGAGTCAATATGATGTTCTATTTAATTTCCTCTCGTTCTTATCTTGATTTTTCGCGTGACGATGTGCAATTATCCCGTCGTAACGAACAACGATAACAGCGGTCGTCATACGAACAATGTTCATCGATTAGCTTACCAAACTCAGCAAGGTCGTCTGGAACTCCCTCTCTTTCATTTGTTCGCTGATGAAAGACTGGATTCCGCAAGGAGGAATATTGCTCCGATCTTGATCAGATTTCAAAAGCGTCATCTCTTGTTCTGTCATACGACAACTCTCAGTTTGTTGTTCGATAATGTAACGAACAGTGTGCGTCTTCTGTTCCGAGTTCCAGATATTTTCCATCCGCTAGACATTCTCGTATACAACAGTCATGTGAAGTGCCTCGGACAAAAGAGATGAACAGCGGCCAACAAAGGCATAGGCTCACAAAGTTGCCTTCACA
The DNA here is from genome assembly GCA_905231855.2 of Eristalis tenax. NCBI lineage: Eukaryota > Metazoa > Arthropoda > Insecta > Diptera > Syrphidae > Eristalis > Eristalis tenax. The sequence continues at coordinate 108,514,645 of HG993124.1, read as the reverse complement.
ATTTCTCCCACTCAATCCCAGATTCCACATCTAATCGCGACAGCCTAATGGGCTAATGGGCTAAACGCTTCCGATACTAAAACGGCCCACAACCAGTATCTCACAAGAATGAGTACACGCAGAAGCATCTTAAGCGCATTCCACTTCTGTCCAGTTACCTCGGGAAATTCAAAACAAAGAATTCTCAAACCACAAAACCGACAGATAGTGCAGATATAAATTCTAAAATGCAACTCCATCATCATCATTGCCATCATCATAAAAATCAATTTTATTCCGTGCTGCATATTAATTCACTCCCTGGCGCCACTGATGCACCGATTAACATCCATATTACCTGACATTTCCCCACACAAACGTCAAGTTCTCAGCGCTGAATGCAGCAGCCGCCTCGACCGCAAACTCAAAGAAATGTCACTCCGCGACGAAATGAAACAATCCACAGAGAGACAATCGTAAACATAAAATCGAACCGAAACTACAATCATCAGCGAAACAATTAAATTAATGCCATATTCACACACTCTGTCCCGCTCTCTCTCTGTCGCCAGGGGTCGGTCCGTGAAGTGCCGACGGCATTTCAGCCATTCGAAGGCATCATCCTCTCGTCCCATATTCAATCAATTTAGCACTTAACCGCCCAACTTATTTTATTTAGTTCTTACGTTACTTTTTATTCGAATTCGAAACGCCTATTAGGAGTGTCGTCTGCTGTCGCTGTGGTTGTTCGTGATCGTCGGTGGCGGTGGTGGCACTGCTGGCTGTGGCTAGTGGACGGCTAACCATTAATTGATTATTCTAATATCGAAAGCTAAACCGCAAAAGATACGGACACACAAACGCTATAAAAAATGATAATAAATCGGAAATTAAAACGACAACTACAACCACACTACAAGCAAACACCAACACACAACCACCGACCGCATCGTCTTCAGTCCATCAGTGAGGTTTGGTGATCTCTTTTTATGGTGGAATCCACTTAAAACTCAATAATCGCCTCTTGATGTCACCGCCATTCAGCCATTCAGTGAGAGTTAAGCGCGCCCAGGCAGACGGACTTAGGTTTTTCCCTCTTCTTTTTTCGGGTTGAATCATGGCCATCAGAGAGGCCATAGACTCTCATCTAGATGCAAGCGCATATCTCTTAGAGATATGCACACACATGTAAACCGCTTAAGCGAGCCAAAGTGGAGCTCTGTCCAAATGCCAGATGTGCCCGCTGGAGGATTGTCCCATCTTCAGCTAGCGCCGTTGCCGTCGCCGCCGTCAATGTTGCCACCGCCGACGCCGCCGTCATCATTGTCATCTTCGTGGCTAAGGACCACTAAGCGAGTCGCAGAGACACAAAGACGGGAATAGGGAAGAAAAAACTCTTTGGAGCCAAATCAATTACCTTCCGTCTGCCGAGACTGATTCACATCATGATACCAACAAGTGACAACTGTCACAGTCGCATGACAGAGACGGAACTTTCGATTCATTTGCAATCCAATGTGAGTGACATTTGTACACATTGTGTTTTACAGTGCCGAAATGTCATTACGCTCGCACAGGTTTCCATCAAAACCACACGAAATAAACCACACAGCTAGGACACCTGTCAAGGTGACACTGATTAATGTCAGTTTTATGCAAATTTCGGCGAAACTCTTATCACAATTGTTTGCTTGCGGTGACTGCGGCGTGGATCGGCGGCGGTTACTGTGAGAGCGTTTGTCAAATGGACGACTTGCATAATGACTTGGGTACTATTTTAGTAATTAATCTGAATTTATTCAATCGCACGACAGCAATGGCGTCGACACAGCGGTAGCAAGTTGGACTGACAGTTGCTGCTGAAATGCATAATTCACTGAGCACGAAATTTATCACGTCAAGGCAAAAAAAAAAAATAAATAAACGTTTATCGCTTGTAATCGGTGACAGTGATTTTGCTCGCATTTTAAATTGTTTTTATGAATGTCTACTTGATTAAGAAGTGTCATTCGTTTGACAGGTGGTGGGTTTTTTGTTTGAGTTTCCAAACGAACTGATTTTTTTTTTTGGGATTTATGGCGAAATTTTGTGTATAACTAGTTATGCCATCTTGTGTTCCTTTTTTGCGTTTGTGGAAGTGGCATGAAATGACTGCTGTCAGAAGTGGTTACATGAAACGTGCGTAAATTGAAGTGACATATGAGTGGGAAAATGTTAGATTGCGTAACTTTTCGCAGAATGTGTTTCGTGGGTATGGACCAAAAACGGATAAGTAGTCAGCTGTCGATATGTCAAATGGAGCGGAATATTGACGTCAAATTTGGAGTTCTTAGATCTAGCTTTCAAAATGTTTAAAAAAGAACGAAAATTTGGTATTTTTGGAGGCATTTAGTTCCAATTTATTGTAGGGAATGTAAAGAGAGGTAGATCTGTCATCAATGGCAGAAATTCTGTTTTTTGACAGTTAAATGGAACAACTCCCCATAATTTTTGCATGCTTCATACACACTAAGTACTTGACAATAGGTGTCATATTTTGACAGTATTCATTACCTCTGCTGTCAAAATGAGTGCCGATCTGCAGGTTTTCCTGCCATCACCATTGACCATGGTGATCACGATATAAAACGTTTACAAGAAAAACGTCAACATGGCATTGTCAACCACCATGACGTTGCTAAGTAGAAGTCTACAACAAAAGACACTGGCCATCATGAGGTTTCGCTGTTTATTATTAGACAATAAATCACAATTTTATTCAATGAGCTCTTGCAAGACACACTCATAGAAAGTATGACTTTGTCCGGGTTGAATAAGTGTAGAGTCCTGTCACTCAGGTTCCATAATGGATGCAAGGGGACTCAAGTCGCCTTACTAATCGAGTGACTTCATAGAACTTAATTCGTGCGATCTTTTTTCGTCTGGTCGTATATTCCGGGCGTTTTTCGGCTACTGCTCTCTTCAAACGGATTAATTGTGTTCGGTAGCGTTGTCCATTGATGGTTTCGCTTTAATTTTTTCTGATCCCACCAAAGACAGAGCATTACCTTCGTGCCACGGATATTCGGCTTTGCCGTTGATTTGGCTGGTTGGCCGGTTTCACATACGATTTTTTGCGCTTGGGGTTGGCGTAATGGATGCATTTTTCATCACCAGTAACAATCTGATGCAAAAATGACTTCCTTTTGTGGCGTCGTGTGTGTCTGCACAGAGTTCGACACATTTGAGTGAAAAAAAATTATTGTTGTTTACGCTTCAAATGAATGACATGTACTGAAATGACGTACAATGACAGAAGCTTTCCAACGCATGTTCCAATGGAATAATACAAGTTACGCCATCTCTTAGCAAACCGCACGAATTCAGTTATAGACCCAACATTAGTCTAGTCTAGAGTAAAAACCGGATTATTTTCAGCGCTATTTATTAGAATCTTAATGATTGATCGACCGGCTACGAGCTTCATTTTATTTATGTTTAACAGCATTTCTAACTTTGCTATGGATTGAAATCATTTTTAGTAAAAGTCTTTTTTTTTCTATGGGTCGACGCACTGTGCCTCGTCCTCAAAGAATTCAGGGAAGTAGCAAAAACCGGACAGAAACGTTTAACAATGCTCACGGCATGAAAAAGGCCAAACAACTTTTGAGCCAAAATTACCGGAAAAAGTTTGAGACATGCATGAAAATGAGTGAAACTAACCCAACAGGCTTCTTAACAAAACATTCTAGACTTAGAGAGCAGCTACGGAAACTAGGGATATTAGAGGAGGGTCTCTGCAGATTTTGTGGAGAATCTAGTGACATCTCAGGTTTCTGTGTGACATTGTCAGACAAAAGAAGAAGATATCTGGAGAAGCACCCATTATCAAAGAAAGAGATGAGATCACTAGAACCATCTCTCAAAACTGGCTTAGATAGAGTACTCTACAATAAAGCTCTTTCACCCATGCACAATAGGAGTTCAAAGCCCGCAATATATGTACATCTGGAAAGAAGTAAAAATGAAGAGAACTCGAGTGGGAGCAAGGTAGTAAGTGGGCACAATGGATCTTAAGGTCGCAGTGTAACATACCCTCAACAATAATAGTAATCTAATTGTATCTGCCTGCAACTTGTGCTATAGCAGCGGGCATCATATCCCTGCAAGAGTTGCTGTTTGGAGTCCAATAAAGGAAGATAGGCTGGATCTCAGATGTGATTTTATTCAAAACAATTATGTACGTCTCGAATATTTAGGTCTTCCGATAAGAACACCATTAGTCTCCCATTTCTAGAAAGGGGATCCCTTCAACTGGGTCAACTACCGGGGGATACGTCTCTTTAAACAACGCTTATAAGAACTTCTCGACCGTTTCGTGTGAGCGCCTGAATACATTCCTGAATAACCTGATCGTGCTGCTTCAAGCCGGGGAAGTCCACCATTGACCAAATCTTCACACTACGGCACATCCTGGAAAAAAAAGATGCAAAATCGATTGCAAGGCCGCATATGACAGCGTGCGTATACAGCGCCATGTCTAGTTTTGACATTCCTGTCAAACTCATCAGGTTGTGCAGGATGACGATGGAGAATTATCTCTGCTCCATCAATGTCGGATATGAACTCACCGCGAACTTCAATGTCAACAAGGGTTTCAGACAAGGGGACGCGCTGTCATATGACTTCTTTAATATCGACCTTGAGAAGATCGCGCAAAACTCACTCGCCAACACAAGAGGCACGATATTCCAAAAGCCCGTACAATTGCTAGCACACGCGGACCACATTGGTGTGAATGGTCTGACACAGCGAGCCGTGAATGAAGCGTTGGCTGGCATTGAATCGGAGGGGGCCAAAATGGGTTTTGGCGGTGAACGAGGGCAAAACGAAGTATATGCTCATCGACAACTCGGCCAGAGGTAGTGAAGGACTTCGTCTACCTCGGCTCCAAGGTAAACAGTACGAATAACAAAAGTACAAAGATTAAACGCAACAAGAACTCTTGCCAATTGCTGTTTATTTGAGCTCAAGAAGCAGGGCAGCATTGAGTAGTGGAGCCCCGCCTCCAAGGACCAAGCTAACATTATACAAGACCTTGATCATCCCTGTCCTGCTCTATGACCTGGACAATCTCAAAAGCAGATGAAGAAGCACCTGGTCTCTTCGAGGGAAAAGTTGTGCGTAAAATTGTTGGTCTCGCTTGCGTTGATAGTTTTTGGAGAAGAAGATTCGGCCATGAACTGTACGGGCTGTATAGCGACATGAGTCTGGCTAGGCGCCGGTTCAACGCCTAAGTGGGTTGGTCCACGTTGACACAGCCCTGCCCGAAAAGCCTTCGATCCCGAAACAGAGTGGCAACGCAATAGAGGACGCCCATGGAACCGATGGTGGACACAAGTGGAGAAGGACCTCAACTAAATTGGAGTGTGCAACTAAAAGCAGCTGACTAAAGATCATGTCAGCTAGAGAGGCTTATTGTTTGAGGTCCAGATCCACCACGTAGCGCCAGTAGAAAAAGAAGAAGAAGAAGTTCAACGAAGGGTGGACCAGGAAAGACCAAAGTTTGGCTTGTAGAAGGAACAGTGATGGACAGACGAATAAATACACTGCACATGTCCATTTCTTTCGACCCAGAGCCCTATTCAATCATGTACGAGCGGCAGGACAATGAGCAAAATGTAACGAATCAAAACATGTCGCAAATGAGCTAAAGTTGAAGTAAAAGAAACAACTTCTCATCAGATCTGCACTTTCTCTGAAACAAAATGGCGGCATACTCTGGTCCAGACGATGAATGCGACAACATATCTGCAATCTCATCTGCCACATGTGACATCGAATTTCCCCCTCCAGTGCCATCGATGTGAAGCTCTCAAACATTTCCCCTTCCCCAAACCCCACATCAGAGTGCAGTTTAAACGTTTAGCCCGATGGCTCTTCATTTAACACACCCTCCGTGTGAATTGGCCAATCCACGGGCACCACTCGACTGCCGTTCCCCGCTCGATCATGCAGATGACTTTATAGCTGTCATTACAGTCAGTAACGCAGGGGTAATAATTCTAGACAAAAGCAGCTATGATCTCCCTTGCTCCCGTGCTCCACCACGGACCTGCCGGCTCTGACCACCAGCTATCTACATTATGAGCTGGATATTTTCAATAAAAAAATAACAATATTTCCTTGAGTGGTTTAAGTGCAAGCTGTTGTTAACCTGTCTCAACGCAATAATCCGCACGGTGATTTATGAGTGGTCGCGTCCACTTTGGGTCGAATCGGTTGGCGACCAGCTAAATGTGATCCGAATCGGTTCGTTAATGGTTGTCGCACTTATCTGTGGCGTTTCAGTCTATCTCCTCACCTGAGCGTCTCCCGCTGTACCCCATATCCGCTGAACAAAGAATGAAGTGTGCAATTAGTTGTGCCGAGCGGCGATATGATGAGTTGCGTGCTCGTCCGATTGGAAGCTCATAATCGAGATGCTACTTCCGTTCAAGGTCTCCGCAAATGGACGCGTAGATAAGACCGATCCTGGCTGCAGTGCGGAACGGCTACCGAGATGTGAAGGCTGCAAAACAGATCCATTGGCACACTAGATCATGTGAACCGTGTGTTTGCGTGTCAATCTCAAATGACTGGCGTTGGCTTGATTCACATTCCACTGAGCGGGAAAGGAAAGGAACACCTGAAGGTGGCGCAAAGCACGTTCAACAGATGTTCAATCACACCGAGCACATATTGGAAAGGGATCTGGTCAATCGTTTAGCTTGGAGAACTGGAGCACGATTGAAATCTGGCGTCTGGTGCTGGTCTACTCGCACGGGCTGATCCGTGACTAAGCTTAAAGCATTCCTGTGGTCAGTGTGGCTGGTCTAGACAACTGTGGGGGAGCCTAGAACGACTGTGATTGCGGTGGAATGTGACTTCTCAATCTGTTCGAGGTTTGAAATGAACGTAGGGCACAGTTTTTGAGTTTTAACAGTTCAGGAAGTTTTGTTACATTTTGTTCATTTGATGAATGAAAGATTAGATTATAGAAGGGATTGAATTCCCAGAAAATCAGACTTATCGTTTATCCACTCCGAATTTTAAATGCTATCATCCTGAGAGAGCTGTGAGGACTGCTGGCGGAGCTGCAATTTTTGTGAGGAGATCGGTTCAACACTCGCTCGTACTTGGTGAGGTGAGGTCATCAAGTCAAAAAACAATTAAAGTTGTGTGTGTCTATTTTCCTGGTGCTACTGTGACAAACTTCAATAAGATCTGTTTAAGAAATGATCTCCGAAAGGTTTTTTCTTCACGTGATGATTACTTAGTTGGACGTGGTCTAAACTGTAGGCATAGAGATTGGGGTTGTGCACGTGCAAATGCATGGGGTGATGTACTTTCAAATCTTAGTGTTGTGTTGCGCATTACCTGCTGGTTCACGTGGTCGTCCGTCTGTACTTGATATTTTTATTACTAACAATGTAACTTAACCAGTATCATAATCCTGTGTATTGCAAACTTCTTTTGCCTGGCATGGCAGTTGTTCAATATATCCAGGACATACAAAACGCCAATTGGAAACATTTTAAAGTCAGAAACTTCGGCAGGTTGATACTGATTTAGATCATATAACCTGCAAACAGAATGTTGACTATCTCGTTACCATCTTCGTTAGATTCTTCGACTTCGTTAGAAACTTCCTTCTAATGTTTGAAACCTTATAAACATAAGAAATATGTATAGAAGGAATTGGCAACGTACAGTCTACACAGAAACGAAGTCCGTTACCCAAATAGGATCATCAAGGAGAATATAGTCCGACTTCGTAATGACTCCTGGAACAATAAGCTTAAACACTTAGACAGAAATACAAAGCCGTTTTGGAATATAGTTAAACTAGTCAGAAATAAGAACAGTTATATACCGTGTCTCAGAAACACGGTAAATCATTTTTTAAAAGCTATAGGAAAATTCAGAAAAATGCATGAAATCTTTATTTGAATCGATAGCATGGTCCATATAATTTAATGTTTGAAGATTATTTCATGCAAATGTTGACCTTGACTGCGCCTCAAATGGTCCATCCGCTTAGTCCAATTTTGGCATACTCTTTCCAACATTTCGGCCGGTATCTCACGAATAAATGCTTCAATTTTGTCTTCCAATGCGTCAATTGAAGCGGGCTTTTCTGTGTCTATAGACATGAGCTTTAACATAGCCCCACAAAAAATAGTCTAAAGGCATTAAATCGCACGATCTAGGCGGCCAATTGACCCGTCCCGAACGTGAAATAAAATGTTCACCGAACTCGCCTCTCCATAAGTCCATTGATGCGCGTGCTGTATGGCATGTGGCACCTTCTTGTTGAAACAACATGTCATGCAAGTCAAGCTCTTGTATTTCGGGCAAAAAAAAAGTTGGATAGCTACCGTGAGATGATATCCAACTCACCATTCACAGTTGCGTTACGATTCGCATCATCTTTGAAGAAGTTCGGTCCAATGATGCCACCAGCCCATAAACCGCACCAAACTGTGACTTTTTCTGGATGCATTGGTAGCTCTTGCAATGCTTCTGGCTGATATTCACTCCAAAATCGACAATTCTGCTTATTTATGTACCCATTGAGCCAAAAATGAGCTTCGTTTTAACCGACCTTAAAATGGAAGAAGCGCGCGATGAACTTTCTTAACAGAGCACGCATTTTGTTAATAAAATTCAATAATTTGCAAGCGTTGTTCGTTTGTAAGACCATTCATGGTTAAATTATAGACCAAACTGAAGATGTTTGACAGTGAAACAAAACACGAAACGAGCGTCAGCTGTTTAAACCAGTGTTGCCAAAATAATATCACCCTTTATGACTGTTCAAAAACACGGTAAATATTTATTTTTCAGATGTTGAAAAGGATACTGCACTTGCCCAAACATTTGAGCCGAACCATAACATTTCGCCCCATCTGGGAATGCTTTTCTAAAAGAGCTACCGAATTTTGTTGTTGAATGCCTGTTTAAAAATGCAGTACTTTCCAAACCAATGGAAGGTAGCTTAAGTAATGCCAATTCTTAACGCTGGTAAACCTCCAAAATATCCTGATACTTACCGGCCAATTAGTTTACTCAACAGCCTGGGCAAACTTTATGATCGGATCTTAAAAGATAAAATAATAAGGAGTATAGACGATAGGAACATATTTCTTAAAGACCAGTTCAGGTTTAAGCGTTATCACAACACTTCTCATCAAGTTAAGAGAATCTGTAATCATCTAAGAAGTAACCGTGTGGATGGTAAATCGACCGGCATGATTTTACTCGACATAGAGAAGGCTCAATTTCAAAATTAACAATTTCAACTTTTCACCTTATTTGTGCAATGCAGTTCTAAGTTTTCTGTCTGATCGTTGTTTCCAAGTCCATGTTGGATATCATATAATGCAGGTGTGCCCCAAGGGTCTGTCTTGGCGCCAATTCTATACAATTTGTGTACCTCGGATTTTCCTGAATTACCCGAATGTGAAATTGCTATCTTTGCTGATGACACAGCTATATTCTCCTCACATGAGTTCGCTCTTAACATTGAAAGCAGTCCTAAATATGGGATGGACATTTTTACTGTGACTGTGACAAAAGGAAGGTAAAGTATAGTGAAGATAAATTACAAGTGATCTTCTTCCCACGAAAAAGAAAAGATTGTTTTTTGCCTAGATCTAGCTGGCGGGTGAATGGAATCAACGTTGTGTGGGAGAACTCCCTAACGTATGTTGACAGCAAATTGACTTTTCAAGAGCACATCAACCAAACAATCAATTCCGGGCAAAATCCGCACAGTGCCACATTAAAAAGTTATAGCTCAAAACAAAATTTTAAAAATAATGTTAGACCTACCACGGGATTTTTAAACCTTAAAACTCCACAATAGAGCGGGTGTTGAGTTGGTTTATAAAAGAATATTGAAAGTGACGGATAAGTTTAATAATTCATGTGTTTTTGTAACTAACCAAGGAGTTAACTATTTGTATTCCTCAAAATGAATAAAGCTTATTTTTTGTTACAGAGTACATGCAGTTCCGGCAATGCAAACAACTATTTGAAAACGAGTGCAGTGTTCATTTTAGTTGTAACGAATTGGTGATATAGTGTACACTAGCGTTTTTAAGTGCATTAGTGTCGTACGACCTTGTCACATTAATTATCGTACGGCGTTGACCCCTACGCACTTGAGCCTAAGTTAAGTAGGTTCGAATCCCGTCACAAGCAAAATAAAAGCTCAGAGAATGTAACCGTCTAGAAAAAGCTTCTATGGCCCTACGGAATCGGCATAAAAATGTAGCTCTCTTCCATCCGTGAACAATACCACGCACAACACGAGTGGTTGCTGTAGAAGCTAGGCCTTGGGCCTCTACGGGTTGTAGCACCACCAATACAAGGGTCGGCACTCGATATATTGAATGTTTTTGATAAACACAAGAACGATAGGTAAAGGGACTTCAATTAAACAATGAAACTTAGAACAGATTATTGGTTCAACAAAATGCGACTAGCGGTGTTCACACTGTACTAAAATCGTGCAACTTAGTCGGGCGACTTACAAACGTCTTGCGTTCACACTTGACTACTTGCTTGACTGGCTTCATTCGTGAGAGCCATTTCGAAGTATGACTATGGCAGTGCGTGCTCTACTTGCAGTGTTGCTAATTAGTCGACGGAATATAGGAGAATGAAGAAAATGCGGAAAACGCGAATGTGGGTAAATTCGTGAATAGAAAAATGAAATAAATATTCATTCAGAGGATGCATGGGCACAGCGAAGTATAAAAATTGTTAAAAAGTAAAAGTATAGAAAGAGAATATAGAAAGAAAGAGAAAATCCAAATCCAAGATTCGCCTCGTGAACGTTTGCCAATTTTCAACTCAATCTTGTTTGTTTCGTTCACAAGTTTACAAAGCGAGCCACCGCACAATTTACAATTCAGAGCTTTGATATATTGACGTGAACGTTTGTCAAGTGCAAGGGAAATCAATTTTCACTAACACCATATAAGTACGTGAGGAGGCGAATACTATTATTATAAATTCTTTATTTCATTTTAAGGGCTTATACAATAATCTTCTTCTTCTTCTTTGTTTGGCGCTACAGGCCGGGGTGGACTTGGGCCTCAACCAACAAGCCTCTCCAGCCAGCACGATCTTTCGCCAGCTGCCTCCAGTTCTGTACACCAAGTTGGTTCAGGTCCTTCTCCACTTGTGTGCGCCATCTTGTTCTAGGACGCCCTCTTATGCGTTGTCCCAAAGGCTCGGAATCGAAGACTCTTCGGGCCGGAGCTGTGGTGTCAATCCGCTCTACGTGACCTAGCCATCTTAAGCGTTGGATCCGAAGACGCTTAACTAGGTGTATGCCGCTGTACAGCCCGTACAGTTCGTGGTTGAATCTCCTTCTCCAGACGCCATCAATACAAACAGGACCAAAGATCGCACGCAGAACTTTTCTCTCAAAAAGACCAAGAGCTTCTTCATCCGCTTTCAATAGCGTCCAAGTCTCTGCGCCATAGAGCAGGACGGGGATGATTAGGGTGTTATATAAAGTCAACTTGGTGTTTCGAGAGATGGCTCTGTTACTCAATTGCCTCTTGAGCCCAAAGAAACAGCGATTGGCAAGAGTAATTCTGCACTTGATCTCGGTACTGGTGTTATTGTCCTTGTTTACTGCAGAGCTAAGGTAGACGAAGGCCTTAAATACCTCAAAGTTTCTGCTGCCCATTATGACGCTCTGTCCGAGGCGTCGATGTTGTGCGTCATTTCGTGATGACAGCATGTACAATAATCATGGCATGGCAAATACCTGCCGTCTTCCGTACTTACGGAGTTTTAAGAGGAAGCTAATATTTCTCCATTTTATGGAGCCAACAAGGCGTTGTGTACTAGGCTATCTTCATTGTAGTGGATTTGGAGTCTTGGAAAACTGTCGGAAATGATTACCGCTTTGATATTGACAGAAAGTTTCAGCTCCTCAGTGTAAAGTTTGTCACAAAAAAAAAAAAAAAAGACACGGAACAAGTGTTTATCGGACGATCGCTTTATTCCAACTGGCTGACGGCAATGCTTAGCATAACCAAGAGTGTACATAGCATGATCTTAGAATAATGTTAGCTTAACTCAACTGTACGTCGTTCGATCTTGAATATAAGAAAAAAATTTAAAACAAGAACATGATTATGTGTGCGGTCGTGGTGGGTAGAGGGTGACAAATTAGGAAATATATGTTTACATATATGACCCGATCTTACATCAGAAATGTAATAAAACACAGTTCAGAATGTGAAGCATAGCGGAGCGGTTGAGAGCGTATAAAATGTACCGAAGAGAGCAATACTGCTGAAGATAAAGCGATAAATAATTCCGACGATGATGAGACGATGAAAAGAAAATTACACCCCATTTTGCATACCACTTTTTAAATTGGTGGCCCCTTTCCTTGGCGGCCCCCGCAGCAAAAGGAGCAAGAATCATTGTTCAAACTTGCCAAGGAATCTAGTTGACACATTGAATTTAGAATAACCATTATGAGTGTAGTAAGATCAACTAAAAGACATAAACAACATGGACTTTAAAAAAATATCCCAAAGAATAGAGCTTCCAACATGGCGAGGAAAGCTTACCCATAATCAGAATTAAATTGACAAGTAGAATGGGAATTTACAAAACATAGAATTTGTATGTAACGAGAAAAGAAAAGGCAGGAATGAAGTATGATAGAGATGCCCAACTTCTACTTCTCTTGCCCCTTAAATTTTTTGACAACCATTTTTTATAATATATAATAACTGTCAAAAATTCAAAAATAACTGTCAAAAATCCTCGGAAATTCGTCGATGGAATAGGGGTCAATCAGCTGTTAAGTTGGTCATCTCTATAATACTTCATTTCTGAGTGTGCCAAAACCAATGCCTGTTATGTGTTAAACAAGCTGAGGTTTTAATTGCGCTCACACTTGCTGATCGCTTTATTGCAAAACCCAATCCTGCTGTGATGCCTTCTCTTTCTGTTCTCCCAAAATGCGATCTTCGTTTCTGTTCCTCTCTCTCTTTGAGATGAATTATTTATGTTTTGTTATCTGTTAAAAAATTTAGGAGTTGTAATTTTAAGTACGACGATGGCAATGGGACGCTCTTATATTGAGCTTCTAAGAAGTAAGTCAAAGTTAGAAAGAAAAAAAAAAAAGATCAAAATGCGAAAAAAAATAAGACATGTTTTATTTTCGCTCCAAAAGGTCGCATCCCGGTCCTCTATTCCCCTTTCCTTGCTCCTATATTGACATGATTGACATGAAACGTGGGCTTTAGATAACTCTCGGAATGAGTTTATTTAATACTAGGTGTAGTAAAACGAAATCCATTCTTATTGCACGAAACTTAATGCTTACTTGTTTCATTACCTCTCGTGAGGCGAACTTTTCACCAGCAGCTTTCGCCAGGAACAGAAACAGGTGCTAGGTCCGGGCTATAAGGTGGATGCATAGGACATCTTATCCAAGCTCCCGGAGTTTCTGGAGAGTTGATATCGATGTGTGTGGAATGGCGTTGTCCCGATGGAACACAATTCCTCTCCTATGGGTCAAAGCTGGCATCTGTTAAGCGATAGCTTCCTTCAAACTGTCAAATTGTTCACACTATAGGTTCAAGGTTATGGGTAGGAGATCAGCTGTTAGTAGATGATCGCACCACACACAAACACACACATAGCAAGACCCCTGGCTTATCTTTGAATTAGCTCACAGAAGCTGTTTTCGCTTGACGTAGTTGTTGTATGTCACCAATCACCATTGGCTTCAAAAACGGGTCGATGTTGTGATTCAGCATTGATTGGCAAATGGTCCAAGAGGTTTTTTGGCGTTAACTCGTGTGGTACCCACTCATCCAGCTTCTTTTTGAATCCACTTGTTCAAGTGGTTCTAAACCTTGCTTTGTGAGATGTTTAGCTCTTCTGACTCGCTTGACTCTCCCATGATCTTATCGGCATAACTAAAGCTTTTGACAAAAACAAACGAAAATTATCCAAATGACCAAATTTCAAAGTGCAACCGTGAACTGATAATTTACATAAGTGGAAAGAGTGACTAATATCACTTAACGAAACTGAACGATGTGGTTATAATGTTCACAGCGTCCCTTGCGTACAATTTTGATTAGGTCTGAAATACCCGAGATAATAGTCGTGTGCGGACATACAGCACCGACTTGGATCATGTCAAGTGCTGCCATTTAAGATTAGACATTTTGTCAGAACCGGAGTGGTGGTGTGTATGATGGAATAACCCTGCTCTTTCTGGTATCGTATTATGGCCATATTAGTCAGCGATAGACGCTGTTTGCCTAAACTCATACCTCCATGGGCCGCATGATTGATAAGTTACTAAATAAATATACTGACCATGTGTCTTTTGCTGCAAAATTTAATCCAAAGGATACTTTTTGACACTTAAAACACATAAAAGTGTAAATTCGAGCAGCACGGAATTTATCCTCTGGCTGATTTCTAACAAAAGCATACTAAGCCATGTAACTATAAAAGCGTTGTGAGGATACCTACAATTTGGCTTTCATTGATTTTTAACTGGATAAATAAAGCCGGTTGACGCAGCAAGAGGGCAGCACCATCCAGAGATCTTTGACATCGAAATTATCGGAACGGAACCAAAACTGCGCATGATTCACTGTCACAATATCAGAACCATAAACATTATTCACTTGCGTTTTCGTCTTTGTCTTTTCTGGTTTCTACCTTTGACGCGGACTCAAACGAGACTGTGTAACGGACGATATGACGTGTACAACAGATTTAGATTACTAGAGCCATCGAACTAAAACTTTGCTGTGAGTGATATATTTTTGACGACATTTTCCTTCTCCTTTCTGGTGTTTTGAAATATATTTTTGTTTGACGACGTTTTCCTTCTCCTTTGTAGTAATTTTCTCTTCAAAATACTTCAGCCGCTTTAACCTTTCTGGTGTTTTGAAAAATACCGCTTTTGAGAGTTTAAGATTGACACCCGTGGCGAAAGACCACATCCGAAACACGCAATACAGTGTGGCATCACTGGTGAGATGCACAATTTGGTAATTTATGCAAATTCATATTTTTCCGATCAGCAAATTGCAAAAAAGTATTCTGAACATGAATAGGTATTTACTTCAAAAACAAGCTGCACAAATAGCTGGCTCTACACCATGTGCCTGAAATAGTTCCCAACTCAACTCGAGCTCGCCACACACTTCGCCTAGCCGCAGCAGATTTGGAATCTCCACTTTCCCGCCACGTTCTGACATCTCACTAAAACTAAAACAGCTCCAATCAAACAAATTGTTGCATAAATTAAAAGAGTTTACACGAGCCCTTCCTAGTTAACTGCGGCATTCAAATCTTTGACATCTGTCCACCGAGTGACATCGATTCTCAGCGATTTTATGACATTTCTAATTTCTCCAATTTGTCGGCGAATGAACATAAACGAATAAAACACACAGGCGCAGCGCTTTCTGTGAATTTTTACGAGATTTATTATTGAATTAATTTATTCTTGATAATCATTGCCTTCCTCCCCTCCACCGAACCACGAGTGAGACCCTCATTAGTGACAGAATAAATTATCCAGGCGCTGCCAGGGCAACAGCTCACGCTCTGATTGATTAATCGAAGTCCGAGTTAGCGATTTGCATTTCTCCTCGTTTTGTTCCTCCCGCTTTCATTCGTTTTCGAAATTAATTGACATTCGGTGTGGCTGTCACAATGTTCGCGACGTTTATCAAATCAATTTGCCGAAAAAAAGAACAGAACCACACGACAAGGCACGAGCAACAACAAAATGACGCCAATTTGGATGATTTTTACATAAAAAAAATTTCAATCGAATGTCAGTGTCATCGGCGTCATCAGCGCAAAAGCGAAAGAGACAGCAAATTTGCGGATGTCATCGAATGCTCGTCAGCGCTTCGGTTGACAGTGAAATTAGGTTGATTGAGAGATGAAGGGCCCAACAAAAGGCATCATCGAGAGACACCGACATGGCCGACATCCGCTTGGGAAAAATTATTTCCCTTTGACATCCAGCCGGCACCCTGGCCGAACGGGGGATTAGATTAATGGCTTCATAGCCGTGAACTCTCGATAAGACGACCATCCACCGGCGAATCGATACGATCTGATCGATTGGCTTACTCGTGAGCGCTTGATGGAAATGTATTTCCGTTTGCTGTGCGTTCTGAGCGCTGCCTGACGGCCATTAAACTGGTTTGCTGGACGATTATAGCTCAAGTGATGTCATGATTTATTGTTGCTGTTGGCACGGAGTTCGAGTATGCATGCTGGTTGAATGGTAATTTCGTTATTTATATGAGCTCGAAGAGCGATATGGTTTTTTTGAATTTTTGTTTAAGCAAATTTGCTTGCTGTCATGTGTCAGGGCACTTGTCAGGCTGGATAAGAATTTGACGGAAGTCAAGTGATGGAGTATGATTGGGTGCAAGTTGCAATGGTCAAATCATTTTGATCACAAAAAGGTGATTTTTAGTTTTTAGACTTTTTTAGTGTCAGTCGGTGGTTCATCACACATCGAGATTGGACTAAAATCAACTGATTTTCGCAGACCAGAAGCGCTTGAAGCGCTGAGAAACGCCATTAGCACCTGGGTTTCCGTTTCTGGTGAGCGAAAATCAAACAGCAAATTATGATTTCTTTCTTCGGGATAAAAGAAAGTTGCCTGCGTGCTCTCCAGCGCCATTTCCACTTGATCTGTGGACTGCCCTGCAGGACTCACAATTTCTGGTCGAAAGTTCCTCTCCACCGGCCATCAATGAAACCAAGGGCGACTTAAACCACATTTCATCTGTCTGCGCTGTACAGGACGACTTTGCCTTGTTTCGTCTTTCAAGAGATTACCCCATTATCCAATCGTTAGTCGCTGGCGCATTGTTCAGATGACTTATTCCTGTTCCTTCGAGAGAGGACTCCATTATTCAATCGTTTAGATGACTTATTCCGAGCGATGACTGTTCCCTTCCAAGTTCCTGGCTACCTCGAAGTTAAAGTCGCCCCTTGTGACGTTCTGGCCAAGTTGCAATGTTGTTCACGCTTTCTCAAAGACTTTGCCAGCAAATAACTCACTGACGGCCAGCTGTGTGCAACGAATCAAACGTCATTGTCATCCGCGTTTGCTGGCAGTTGTACAAACGATTGGGAAGATCGTGCCTCAAGCGTTGGCCAATGCACGATTCTCAAGAATGGAGTTGAAGAAATCATATGACATCGTGTCGAGTTGCCTACAGACATGTTTGACATTAAACGCCTGGATGTGTTCAGTGCATAATCTGTTGAGTTTATCAAGAATGTCAAGACTAAACATGGCGCTGTATAACTTGTCGTTATGCTGGTATTGCAATCAGCGAATGAGTGAGGATCAGCACTTCGTTTGTAGGCACATATTGACGTCCAGCCCGAAACTGGTGTGTGCTGCTAAGAACAGTCATCTCTCGATATTTAGAGCATTTATCGCGGATCTCTATCGTGGATCAGGCATGCGATACTGACTGACAGATGCTGACAGATGAGACAGTAACCAGCTGAACCAAAACCTAGTGGAGGCGCAAAAATTCAGGTCCAACCATACATCGTGTCGGAGAGTCTGTTCAAAAGTCGGACATGCGATTTGACATTTTCCTCTGTACACACGATTTTGTTTGAATTGTGGGGTAAATAATGAGAGTTGAAGTAGAAGTGTTATTTGGCATTTTAGCATTTTAGTGAGATGTACTTCGTTGATTGATGGTTGGTTGCCCACTTCTTGATACTGACTCCCTCGCAGCCAACGTTGAAGTGAAGCGACAGGGCATATCTTGCCTCTTGTGATGTTGGCCAAAAATATGTCCTGTGGAGAGGGTGTGTACAGGATGGAGAACTATGAATTGAAAAGATTGTTGTCTGAGACATCTGCTTTCAAGGTTCTTGATTGTTTTGAGATAAGTTTGGTTTGCAATTAATCATTGTTCAAATTTATCTTGAAAAACATGGTTCAACTCGCTCAATTTTTTTCGAAACACCGTTACTTCCAGAAGCAATCAAAGGTCAGTCCATCCCTCAGAAAAAAAACATCAATCTGAATGTTGCTATGTTGACGTGTTGACGATGGATAGTGTCATAGTCATGTCACTGTTTCTTCTGCGCAGAAGTATAGCGAGAGTCATGTCACTGTTTCTTCTGAACTCTTCACTCTTCTGAACCCACAGCGCAGGCAGAACTTTTTTATCAAATATTGGGTCTATAACTTAATTCGTGCGGTTTGCTAAGAGATGGCGTAACTTGTATTATTCCATTGGAACATGCGTTGGAAACTAATGCCATTGTACGTCATTTCAGTATATGTCATTCATTTGAAGCGTAAACAACAAATATGTCGAACTTTGTGCCTGAAAAAGGGTTTTTGCGGGGAGTTCTTCTACATTGCTTGAATATGAAGAAAACTGCTGCCGAAAGTCATCGTATTTTGGTGGAAGTTTATGGTGAACGACGTGCCAAAAGTGGTTTGCACGATTTCAAAGTGGTGTTTTTGGCTTAGAAGACGATGAACGTCCTGGGCAGATGAAGAACTGGAAGCATTACTCTATGAAGATTGTTGCCAAACACACGAAAAGCTCGCAGAACCTTTGGGTGTCACATAAGCCGCCATTTCAAAACGTTTGAAAGGAGCTGCATATATTCAAAAGCAAGGAATTTGGGTTCCACATAAGCCACATAAGCCGAGAGACGTCGAAAAGCGGTTTTGCATGTCCGAAATGCTGCTGGAACGCCACAAAAGGAAGTCATTTTTGCATCGGATTGTTACTGGTGATGAAAAATGGATCCATTACGACAATCCCAAGGACAAAAAATCATATGTGAAACCCGGCCAACCAGCCAAATCAACGGCAAAGCCGAATATCCATGGCGCGAAGGTAATACTCTGTATTTGGTGGGATCAGAAGGGTGTGCTGTATTATGAGCTGCTAACACCGGGTGAAACCATCAATGGACAGCTCTACCGAACACAATTAATCCGTTTGAAGTGAGCAGTAGCCGAAAAACGCCCGGAATATGCCACCAGACACGAGACAATAATTTTCCATCATGACAACGCTCGGCCGCATGTTGCTATTCCGGTTAAGAACTATTTAGAAAAGAGTGGATGGGAAGTTCTACCGCACCCGCCTTATAGCCCAGACCTTGCCTCTTCTGACTACCATTTGTCCCGTGCGACGCAGACCGCCCTCACTGAGATACGGTTCACATCAGAGCAGAATATCAAAAATTGCCTTGATTCATCCTTGGCTGCCGAGCCGGCGCAGTTCTTTTGGAATGGGATTCTTAAATAAACGTTCAAATTTTGAAAAAAAAAAAACCGCGCGAAATATTTATGGGCCCAATATTTTAAGCGGAAATTCTTCCGAATCTTGGAAGACCTGTCAACGAATGTGTAAATGAAAGAATCAAGGTGAATCACACAGAAAAACCTCCTTAGATTCATATATGGACCTATTTGGTTTTAGAAAAGGAAGATATCGTGGTCGAAATATGACGCTCAAGTAGTGATGGGCATTTACCCGGCATATACCCTTTCAAGGTGAATACCCGGGTATAGACCCGGTATTTGGTCGTATTATATTTTTCCCAAGTTGTTTTTCCAAGTTGTTAATTTCCCCGCTCTAGAAGTTGTAAGTCGATGTCTATGTTTATTATGTGCTCAACTAAATGTTTTGAACGAATGTTCTGTGGCTCCTGAAGTTACAGGTGCTGACAAAATGTTTGTTTGCACAAATACCTTTCCACTAAGCCAATGGGCACTTGCCCAAGCAAATTCCCTTCCCCAAAGACCTTCTTTCGATCTATAAAGAGCCAAATATGACATCTGACATCAATACCCATATGTTTTGAAACTTCGTATACGAGTTCCATTGCCGTTATCTGCTCCGAATCACTTAGATGACATCCTTGACTTGATGGATTGAGAAGAGCAGCCGCAATATAAATTGGGGATTCTGCGAAACGCATTCTCTTCTTGAACTTTTCTGTTTTTTCTCCAAAATGTCACTCTTTCCAGTAAATTGGACTTGGCATTTTGCAGTTCTTTAAGAAATTGATGGCCCTTGTCAGATTCAAACTTCGTGATCCGCGACACAATTGGCTTAATAATCTCCATCAGTCATCTATCATGTCAGTCCAGAAACCATCTTCATTTAGTCATTTTTGAGCTCTGTAGAGAGTGAAGAGGACTCATTCACTGCCAACGTTTGTAGACTTACTTTATTGCTGCAAATGCTTGCAAGGCAATATATACAACTTCCCCATCGAGTCTTACACCTTTTTCTTTGTTGATCTTATTTAGAGGTACACTGAGAAACTGGCTGCTTGGGAGAGTCTTAACAATCAATGTTGCTTTTTGCATAATCATTTTCACTGAACTGCAGTTAATAAAAATCATTGCAAGACAAATGAAGGGTGTTATGCAGCCCAGCGGTATAAAATGATTAAATTTGTCTCTCAGCATTGACACACAAAACTAAGCACAAAGGATTGCATATTTTATCATGATCATGGTATCCCCATTTTTATGGGGTCTGCCCTCACAAAACCAGGGACAACTGTACTTTTTTAACTAGTCTACATACTTTCAGCTTGCAAATGACTCTCTTGCTGGAATGATGAAAAAATAGCATTTGCTAGCCTAGACTAAAATGATAAGAAATTGAATTCTAGGAATGTCATTTGAATACTGATAGTGTGTGGTCTACTTTATGGTTTAATGTCCCCTTTTTATGCACATGAACAAACAGTGCAATATTCCTTACATTTACATCGTAGCCTGAGATTGAATGATATGCTGTTGCGTAGCCTTTGTTATTTTGTATATTTTTTCTCGAGCAAATATTGGCTTTAAGTAAAAAATTAGTTTAGTGTTAAAAAAAATCTCATCTTAAAATTTGAAAAACACGAGTTAATTGAACAAAAGTTGACTTATAACATCGAAATCCACTTTGGGTAGGAACTTACGATTTTGGGTATATACTCGGTATATAACCCGTTTTAAATACCCACCGGTTGGGTATTTACCAGAGGCACATCCCTTCGCACAAGTCATGACAATGGCTAAGTCAACCGCCGCTGTAGCTCACAAGGGTTGCCGTGTACCCGCCCAGCTCAATCTGGGAATTTATTTTCTGTCAGAAATATATCAAGAAGAAGTCTTAAAGTGCAGTGTAACAGTGCAAGCACTAGGCAATTATGCTGATCCTCGTCATGATGAATCGCCCCGCATTAAACATTAATGTTTTTAAGTGTTATTAAGCATGCAATCGGTGTCGGCTGTGATTCAGGAAACAGCGGTCCCCTTGTGTCATTGCTCTGCTTACTAAGCAAGTGGTGAACATATATAAGCAAATATAACTATGAATGAATGTGTGATAATTTGTAGACATTGAAGGTGACCGAGATTTCGAAATTCGCTCGTTAAAATAAACACCATTCTAAGCATTAACTTTGATTCGCTGCAGTGCGGACATTTTGCCGTACAATAGCTTGGACTTGGATACATACCACGAATCGAGCGTGGGCAGTCGAAAATAACCCATTTTACGTACAGTCAATCATAAAAGTAAGTACACAGCATAAATGTGTTCGGGGTTCTCAAGAGAAATGTATTCCAAACGCGACTCGAAGAAAAATGCAGTTTTTGTAAATCAAAAAAAAATATAAATATCAAGAAAGGTGTCTGGGTTCTCTATAAAAATCCATTTCAAAAATTAGGAGGAGATCTCAAAAACTATAGGAACAGCGAGTCATAAACCAAAAATGAAGGAAAATTCACATCACAAAAGTAAGTACAAAACGCGTATCTCAGCATCTGCGTACGTAGTCAATTTAGTGTCTGTCTAATCATCATCAAAAACTAATCAAAAATGGACGTGTTTGGTTATTATAGCTCAAATAACTAAAGAGCACCTGCGTCAAAAGCGTTTGCCAGCAAAGCTTAGAAATGGCCCAAATGGCTCACATTTATTGGTGATTTTTACGACGAGTCGTGTCCATAGTTTTTGAGAGTCCTCATAATTTTTTCTAAATGCTTTAAAAAAGTGCATTTTTGCTGGAGTCACATTTGAAATGGATTTTTTTTGTAGAGAACCCAGACACCTTTACGCTGTGTACTGCTGTGACTGTGGCAAAGATCACTTCTGTAGACTGTCTAACTACAACGGCGTCTGATCCGCAAAATCTGATGAAAGTATGCCCGACGGATGGAATCTCAATTTCGGATGCCCGATCCTAAGGAAAGGAGACCCTCTAAACTGTGCGGAAGTGTAAGCCTGAATAAAGCACATAGAATCGTTTCTGCCGGCTTGTGTAGGGGCCTGACACCATACGATGGAAAGCCTGGAACTTCCGGCATACAGCGCATAGTCTTCTTTCGACTTTCCTGCAAAATCAGTCAAATTGCCATTGCTCCGGCAGATTTCCCCGAGACCTGTGATGTCAAAAAAGTAGAATTTTTCAGAATTTTCGAGCAGATCGTGCGTTACTCAAACGCCAACACCGAGGGCAAGATCTTTCAAAACCCCATACTACCGATGATAATGGCATCATCGAAAGGCCACAGTGGGCTGTCAGTGGAGAGTTTGGGACCATCGAGAGAGGGCTTGGTGTTGGGCGCCAGTGAAGGTAAGACAAACTATACACAGTTCAGCAACACCGACGTCTTGGAAAATACGCTACTGTAGACAGCAAGTAGTGAAATACTTTATATCTACCTTGAGACCGAAGTTAACGCAAGTAGTAACACCAAAGCGCCACGGTGATAAATGGAAGGCCCATCCTTGCCAATCGTTGGGTTTTTGGGCGTAGAAGGCAATTGAGGAATAAAACTCTCTCCGGAAGAGTCAAGATGGCCCTACATCTATGCTCGTCACTCGGTCATTACATCGTGAACACCACCACAGCCTCGTGGTGGTTAGGTGTTGCCCATGATGGAGTCATAAAACCCCCTTTCTTCGAAACTTTTTTTAAAACTTCTGCGCAAGAACGTTGTCAAGCCTCTTAACACAATACTTTCCGAAAATAAACCGTCCACCTTCCAACAAGGCTCGGCTCCCGTTCATCAGGGGGAAGACCCAAATTTATTTCCACGATTGCATGACCATCTGGAAGTCCAGGCCTCAATCCTTTGGTACCGCAGATTACAGTTAAAGAGGCAATGGCGTGTACTTGACAAGACCAAGTTTTGAATAATTTCGCTTTAACATGGTTTGATTAAAAAAATATTAAAATTTAATAAAAATAAAAAAAAACAAAATATTAGTAGAAAAATTCATTGATTCATGTTTTTCAGTCCAATTCAAACAAGAAAAAATTAAAAAAAAAATCTTTGCTTAGTGCTCATGGTGGAAACCCGCCCACAATTTTAGTTTTACAATTTGTGGTCATTTTGTGAGTCCAAGAATATTCAATCGCATTTATTTTATAGGGCACAAGCCATGTACTAAAATTGTACTAAAAAAATTAAGACCATCATCCAATTAGATCGGAAACGTTTTGCCTCACACTCAAGGTTGCTGTGTACTGCTGGCGATTAAAAAAGTTCGTCATCGCTCCAAAAGCTTCCCACTTGGGAACCTCAATCAAGTTCACACGGAACCGATGCAATGACACCCCATGTGACTCGGGCATTTGTCTCTCTGTGATGGCATTGCATTCCCCCAAGACAGAGCGGCATTAAATAGGAAATGATGATCAGGCAAACTCACTCGCAAACCGCCGACGTTGCTGCCCAACCAACGCCTATACCCATGCGAATGTGTGTCTTTGATAAGCACTTGGATAGCCCCCCCTTTAAACGCACACAAAGAATCAAAAATAAAACCCATCCAATCTATAAATGGATACGACACTCTGCGCCATCAACCGAACTGCCACACACACAAGGCTGATAAGGCCGCACAGAAACAGCATTTTATCATCAACGGAATTATTCATTTCGAAAGAAATTACTTTTCACCCCAGTCACAGTCCATTCCCCGTGGGCCTTCGAGATACAATTGCCGACCGTTCATCCGATAAGACCCGCCCGCATGTCAAGTCGCCTTCGAGTTATCGCCGCAAAATTTCTCATTTCACATGTGTGCCATGCCGTATGTGATATGCGGCACTGCTCGGCTCGGCACTGTTCGAGGCTGCAAACACCTGTGTGTGCGCTCCCTTGACGGGGCCACACTTCCGGCAGAACATCAGCTATCGATGGGCCGCAGGAATTTGCTGAAACGGAACCAACCGACCCGAGTGGAATGTGGGCTCTAAGCCCACATCGTATCGCACGGAACAATTTAATTGTCAACCACTTATTGGGCTCATTCTTGTCGTCGCAGCCGCGACCGCCACGCAAGCGCCGAGTATGCAAATGAGCCGACGCTGGCGTTAATTGCCCCTAAAAGCGATTCGCTGGCCTAATGTGTGATATATCCGCGAGACAAAGGAACGGAATTGATGGCTTGTTTGTGAGAGCCTGGTCGTGCAAAATAACCAAACCGCCCTAAGGCGATCGTAAATCAAGCCGGAATTTGTGGCTGCTTTTAGGGATTTATTTTTGAGTCCCGGTGAGTGCGGGTCCAGCGCCGGAGGAGGACATCCCCTGTGTCCCATGGCGTTCAGGAGCTCAATTAAGAGAGCAAACAACACCTCGCCGGGACTACCTGTTTTACGGTTCGGCTCTGTTTTGATTCATCCTTTGGCCCGGGCCAGCGGGACTCGGCACTCAGCGATAGAGATCGGGTATCGGGTGATCGATGCCGGCCAGCAGGTAGAGAGGATGCACGATCGGAGTGAGAGGCAGAGGCATCGATTACTCACACGGCTAATGGCTGGACGACGGCTGATGATGCGGATGGTCAGCGCTGGTGGGTGTGTTTGTTTCGATTATGCGGTGATAGATTCTGTCAACATATCGACTTAATGAATGGACTTAGGGCTGCTCGAGTGGAGTGGATTACAAAGTGGCGTTGAAAGGATGCCGGGGACAAAAGGCGAACAATGAGCGACACTCGAGGTCAGTGGCGGAGCGGATTTTGTGGTCGTTTGACAACTGGGATAATTGACTTTTGTGAGTCATCGCCGGGTGACAGTGTCATTAGATGATTAGATCCTCCTCAAATGTTCGAGGTTTTATTTGTTTTGCAGGAAATGACTTAACGATTGATTGCTGCAAGGATTTGAGTCGTAGTTCGTGTTCCTGATCTGTTCGTTTGGGTTGACTTGAAGGATGTTTTTTTGGAATACATATCTCTATCGAATAAAATTATTATTTTTTTTTTATTATGAAAACGTTTATATTATTCGCTAGCTTACCCAATTCATGAGCTTTTGAGCTTTTCTTACACCGACAACATTTTGGCGAGAATGTCAATGGCGGCAGCTGTAACTTTGAAGATGTCCAGAACTGTCATTAACTCGGTATCACTGTCAATAGGAGAAGCAGATGTCGTTAACTGCTGATGAGCCTGGGAAAGGCCTTACGTTGTGAACGCATGGTCAGAAAGACTTTTCTAGAGGCTCAATCGGCTAGGCGTTGTCAAGCCAGAACTATACCTACTGTGGAACATGATTACTGCTATTAGGCTCGTCGTTAAGAATGGCAACTCAAAGGGCATCCTTCAAAATGGTCTCCAAAAGGGTGTCGTTAATTGGCCGATCCAGTTTGACGTTTACTTTCCCCTTTTGCACGAGCTCAAGGGGTACCCTTAGGTGTCCATACCAAAGATGGAAAGCTTTCCGGTTTCATCGACATAAGCGCCATTCATGGCATCGGTCGATTATCAAGTGTTCGCTTGAGTGACATGTTTTGTACTCACGTTATTGCGTACGCCGAGGACGTGTACCGATCGTGTACAGATCAGGTCCAAAGATCTTCGGGTGACATCGATTCACTCATGCGAAACTGCAACGGACAACTGGTTGAATACGAAAATTATTCATCCTCTCCAGCACAAGCAAATATGCGCCCACTTAACACAAGGTCCAATTCAATTCACTTGAATTTAACTTAAGCTCAATGAAAATCCATCTTTTAGCCAAAACACAGAAACCACGTCACTTTTTTCAAAAATGGTGTTTTCTCCAATCGCAATTTACCGGTGGCTAGACCGATTTACAAGTGTTGCCACTTTGCTCAACAGAGAAATATTTTTTGGGCCATATTGCCTTGGGTGATTGTTATGCCCCAGGTTCCCCTAAGGGTCCTTAAAAATCCTTTAAAGAAACCTAACATAGAGTTTGCTGCACTGTATAATAAGTCACAGTGTGCCGAATCAAAGTATACACCAAGATTACTTTTATGAGTGATTCATAATGATTGTGACTGTCTTTGTCGGGGGCGACAACTTCCTATGGAGTCTAACGCCCCAACCCATGTACATAATAACATTACGTGCGTTGCGTTCTGTCAAAAAATTGACAACTTTCAAGCAGTGTTGCCGCTGAAAAATTTGAGAAAATCGCACAAAAAAGTGTCTCGTTACTAATTTTAAGGTTTTATCATTCTTAGGAGTGGTGCTCTCATTTAGTTGCATTTCCTTTAAATTAGTGTTGAGTGGTTTGCTAAAATCCAACTAAAATCCAACAAGGCTGCGGGAGCTGACGGCCTACCCGCCGAGCTTTTTAAGGCCACAGGCGATGATTTGGTAAGGAGCATGCACCAACTCATCTGTAAAATATGGTCGGAGGAAAACATGCCCGATGAATGGAACCTCAGCATAGTCTGCCCGATCCATAAAAAAGGAGACCCTTTGAACTGCGCCAACTACAGAGGCATCAGTCTCCTAAGTATCGCATATAAAATCTTATCTGCCGTACTGTGTGAACGCCTAAAGCCATTCGTCAACAACCTGGTCGGTCCATACCAGTGTGGCTTTAGGCCAGAAAAATCCACCATCGAACAAATATTCACACTGCGGCAGAGCACCAATCGATACCCACCACCTTTTTATCGATTTTAAGGCCGCGTATGATAGCATTTATAGAGACGAGCTATACAGAGCAATGTCTAGTTTTGGCATCCCTACCAAACTCGTCCGTTTGTGTAGGATGACGATGGAGAATGCACGCTGCTCCATCAAGGTCGGTAAAGACCTAACCGAGACCTTTGATGTCAAAAAAGGATTCAGACAAGGCGACGCGCTGTCATGCGACTTTTTCAACATCGTTCTTGAAAGAATTGTTCAAAACTCGAACGCCAACACCAGAGGAACAATCTTTCAGAAGTCCGTCCAACTACTCGCATATGCCGACGATATTGACATTATCGGAAGAACACAGCGTGATGTCAATGGCGCTTTTGTGGGTATTGCAATGGAGGCCGCGAAGATGGGTTTAGCGGTAAACGAGGGTAAGACCAAGTATATGCTGTCAACGAGAAAGGACACCCAACACCGACGTCTCGGTCAGAACGTCACAGAAGACAGATACAACTTTGAGGTGGTCAAAAACTTTGTCTGCCTAGGCACCGCTATCAATTCAGACAACGACACCAGCGCTGAAATCAAACGAAGAATAACTCTTGCCAATCGCTGCTTCTTTGGGCTAAGAAAGCAATTGGTAAACAAAGCCCTCTCTCGAACAACCAAGCTAACGCTTTACAAGACCTTAATCGTCCCAGTCCTGCTATATGGCGCGGAGGCATGGACTTTATCAAAAGCGGATGAAGCTGCTCTTGGTTGCTTCGAGAGGAAAATTCTTCGTGTGATTTTCTGTCCCGTCTGCATAGATGGTGAGTGAAGGAGGGGATTTAATGACGAACTATACGGGCTGTTTAGCGACATCGACTTAGCCAGAAGAGTGAAGATCCAACGATTGAGGTGGCTAGGTCATGTAGAGCGGATGGAAACCAAAAAAAGTCTTCGAATCCACCCCCGAGGGACGGCGCAGTAAAGGAAGACCGCGACTCAGGTGGCGCACGCAAGTGGAAAGGGACCTCAACCAACTATGCGTGCGAAACTGGAGACAGCTAGCTAAAGATCGAGCTGGCTGGAGACGCTTGTTGGTTGAGGCCCAGGTCCACCTCGGACTGTAGCGCCACCTTAAGTAAGTAAGTAAGTGAGTTTTTTGCTTATGAGAAACTTAACGACATATTTCGTGAAAGAAATATGATTCATATAAAATATTGGCCGGAATCATTTAAAAAAAGAGTCAAATTGCGACTAAACCGTATAGCGGCAACCCTGCTCTTAAGACCTAGTAAGAGGGGGAGAGGTAGCAAATTCTGCCCACAAGTGGAATGCATTATGCGGGGTGAAATTGGTCAACTCTTAAATGTTTGTGCCGTTGACAGATGTTTCGAACGAAATCACTACTGGGCCCAGCTCTCTTGCAGCACAACGCACATTACGCGCTCATGGCCTGCTAGTTCGTTATTTTTCTTTCATTCATAGATCCCTTGTACCAACAAAACAGCGTTAAGTTCTTCTTAATGAAGAACATTCATCTAGTCATCACCAACATCATCATCACAGTAATCAGTTTCCGCCTCTTCCAACTCGACCTCAAAAGCAGACGCATCAACAGCAGTTACAATTGTATACTCTGAGCAGAGACTGCATACAGTACACACTACCAACGATGGGCCTACTTAGGATCAACTGTTACTTTTCGATGTTCACACACAAAAATATTCGTTTTCCTCGCAATGGGCCCGCAACGACCCGGATATGGTTTCGTTGTATTCAGCAAACATCGCGGCAGGGGAGGTCACAGTGTTTCCGCCATATTGATTTGGAAAGAAGAAAGTTATATCAGTTCAAACTCAAATTGGGCCTGATTAGGCCCCGCTGCCCAGTGCTAGGGTTTAAGTCTTTGTTTATGGCTCGTTAGACTACCTAGTCGCCCCGGAAGATATTCCTATAAAGTCTTATGCCTTGATCCAATTCAATTCATGGCATTGATGCCAATTTATTGTATCAACTAAAATTAACAATTTCGAGTTTCGAGTTTCGAGAATAACAAAATCGAGTTGTGTGTCACTTACATGTGCCATGACTCGATTTTCTATTATTTTTCAATTGAAATAGTTATGTTTACAAACAACAAAAAATTGCTTAAATACTTACTTCAACAACAGCCGACGAGTGAGTTCAGCTTTCGATGTGGGGAAGCTAGAAATAAAAAAGTTAAGCATTAAAAACTGCACTTAATCGGGGAAAATAATAATAAAGAAAAAAACATATTGTAATCAACAGGAGACTATTTTCCACAGAATCATGGGTGGCTCCAGTTGAGTATCACAAGTTCTGTTGTACGTACTAGCTTCCGCAGTCCATAGCGGGTCAGGGCCTAGCTTCTCAGCAACCATTAGAGTTGTTCGTACTATTGTTCTCTCACAAATGGAAGGGACCTACAGTTTTATGCCGACTCTTAGCGGCCAATTTGATAAGCTTTTCTTAGACAGTTATTCTCTTTGAGCATCGTCAGTGACTTGAAGGAGTTGGGCCGTGAAAATTGTGTTGCTCTTACTTTAACCCTAGGAAGGACAGCGGGGCCTTATCAGGCCCAATTTGAGTTTGAACTACTATAACTTTCTTTTTTCCAAATCAATATGGCAGTTATGATCATTGAGAATTGTCAGTGACTTGGGCCGTGACAATTATTTTGCTCGTACCAGGAATCGAACTGGAGTAGGCTCCAGTGCGGTGGGTCGACGCAACAACCCTCAGGCCGCGACCGCCAGCCACGAGCGAAATTATACTAAGCAATTTGGGGTAATGGTTACCACAAGGCCGTGTGCTTTCTTGTTCATAAGGCCGTGGTCTGGCTATATTGACACAACGCGAACAATGAATGTACACGTACTTCATACGTTTAGGATTCCCCTAAGTCGCAGCGTTCCATTCAAGTTTCTTGAGAAAGGGTTGGCTACGAAATACCCGATATTTAAATCCGCAAATTCAAAATCGCCAAATCCAAAATCCGCAAACACAAAACAAAATCTATTGGTCGAGTCTATCGAAGAAAAATATGTTTGGCATTGGTTTTATTTCCATTTCCAAATCGAAATAAGGCCAAAAATAAAGTCTGGTCTATTTAAGCCAGGAATGAAGTATGATAGAGATGACCAACTTCTACCTCTCTTGCCCCTTAAAATTTTTGACAACCATTTTCTACGAGTAAAGCCAAATTGACCAATAAGAGAAGGCCATTTACGTTATTTCGTGAATAACTGTCAAAAATGCATGAATTACCGTCAAAATGTTCATGATTATCCGTCAAATTCGTCGATTGACTAGGGGTCAATCAGCTGTGAAGTTGGGTATCTCTGTCATACTTCATTTCTGATTTAAAGGGGGTATCTTCGCTCGCTAACTGGATTTTAATCCTTTTTCGTGCAGGTCTTAATACGCTCACGCGACATCGTTGCTCCGCTAAGGGTATCCCAAAAACAAAATCAGACAGGAGCCTGGAGTTTAATTGTATTTACTCTGGGGTATTGAATTATGGACTTATATCCCACCCAAGTGGGTGCCCAATGGACGTATAGCCTGTGGACTTAAGACCCTGCAACGGAAATTTCGTATTTGAGGATATTTGATTTTGTACTTGGGGATTATAAAATCGTTTACTTTTCCAAAAGGTGAGAATTTTGCGATTTGGGGATTTTGCACTTGGGTACTACGTAGGTCTCCCCTTAGTGTGAGATTACAGTGTTTTTAACGAGCGCCATCAGCTTCTTAAAGAAAGTAAGTCAAACTTCAATTGTATCCGATCTAGAAAATGAGACCAAACATGAGCTGATGTCAATGAATGAGCACACGATCCCATAAGACCGACCATAATTGAGGTCAAGGAACGTTTCTGTTTGGACACGAAGTGGAAAAAACAAAACGAACGCGTGAAAAATTCTGATAAATGGCTATGCTCGCAAGAGGTATTCATGTTGTTTTTGTAATTTTTTCATATTTCCTATTTTCATGTATCATGAATTATTATTTTTATTCTTTTTTATATTTAATACAAATTGAGAAAGATTAAATTGAAATTGAAACATTATGAAACATTGTTACACTTTGACACTCAGCTCATGTTCGCTCTTGCATATTGTACTTGCGTCATTGTGCCTGAAACACAGTAGTGAGTGATTTTACAGGCGACTGGGTGTTAGTCACATTGCTGCTAAATTAATTTTAGTCAGCGCTCAAATTTTAGTTCACACAAAAAGCTCTCAATTTGGAAGAAAATCTCTCAATTTGTACAAAAAAGTCAGATGCACCAGCTCTCTCAGTGGCTTAAGTCTTAAGCATTGGGTTAGCTACAAGCCCAGCATAAAAATAAAATGAAAAATTCGTGAAAAATTCTGATAAATGGCATGATTATATAAGACTTATTACAATATATTCTAAGCCTTAGTATGTAAAGTCTTATTAGTTAAAAGGAATCCAGATCGCATGCAGTATTCCTCACGTTCTTCCCTAACATTGCGATGGGCATAAGGCATACATTTTCACACACACACTGCTTCCACCCCGCTTTGAAGTTGGGTTCTGATGTGTGGTGGGTTATCGCAATTCCTTGCACTAATTCTTCCGTATATTTGGCTCGGTTTGCCTATATATGTAGTCAAATACAAAAACATGATTGTATATAATTTTTGTGGCAATGATTGTTTCAAGGGAGACATTTGGTATGGGAGTTTTGTGTTGTGGATAAAAATATCACGACAAGACACATGTAAGGCAACATGACTTGAAGAGATCATTTTAAAACAAAGTTGGGTATAGGTTTGTAATTATTGTATATGAGTATGTAGCTATGTTAATTTCTGCCACCGATTATTGCTTGCTTATTGTAAGGGGTGATTTTTTAGCTATTATCTTTTTGGCAACACTGGTTTGAACAGCTGACGCACGTTTCGTGTTTTGTTTCACTGTCAAACGTCTTCAGTTTGGTCTATAATTTAACCATGAGCCGTCTTACAAACGAACAACGCTTGCAAATTATTGAATTTTATTATCAAAATGCGTGCTCTGTTAAGAAAGTTCATCGCGACATCACATGTGTTCAGCGACGAAGCTCATTTTTGGCTCAATGGGTACGTAAATAAGCAGAATTGTCGATTTTGGAGTGAATATCGGCCAGAAGCATTGCAAGAGCTACCAATGCATCCAGAAAAAGTCACAGTTTGGTGCGGTTTATGGGCTGGTGCCATCGTTGGCGCGAATCGTAACGCAACTGTGAATGGTGAGCGCTACCGTGAGATGATATCAGATGATGCAAGAGCTTGACTTGCATGACATGTGGTTTCAACAAGACGGTGCCACATGCCACACAGCACGCGCAACGATGGACTTATTGAGAGGCGAGTTCGGTGAACATTTTATTTCACGTTCGGGACCGGTCAATTGGCCGCCTATATCGAGCGATTGAACGCCTTTAGAATATTTTTTGTGGGGCTATGTTAAAGCTCATGTCTATACAGACAAGCCCGCTTCAATTGATGCATTGGAAGGCAACATTGAAGCATTTATTCGTGAGATACCGGCCGAAATGTTGGAAAGAGTATGCCAAAATTGGACTAAGCGGATGGACCATTTGAGGCGCAGTCAAGGTCAACATTTGCATGAAAAAATCTTCAAACATTAAATTACATCGACATCATGCATTTTTCTGAATTTTATGTGTTTTTTTTTTTAAACTTTCCTTTAAAAATCAGCATTATGTCACAGATTATTAGTTGATTATTGCATTTCATAGAATTTATTCATTGAAACTCTTGGTTTAGCGCCGCTAAACTAGCTAACTGAGAGCAATCGCCCCTCAGATCTCTCTCAAAAATATGACATGTGTTTGACTTACGTTTGAGCTAACGCAGGCCAAAGTAGTTTTTTTTTTGTGCATGGTCATTGAACTTGCATGCATTGAAAGACGACGGCTTCAGCATCATACCTTCCGCTCTAAGAGCACCACGACGCTACGTTCGCTTGTATGTCGTATGTCTTGTTATTGGTCTGTCAGGGTATAGGCTCGCGACTTCCTCCAGCAATGAACTTCAAATGACTTGGAGGAAGTTCTTCAAAATTATGAGTTTATCGAAGTTTTCCTTCACTAAGATGATTGCTCCGGTTGCTGTAAGACCGTACATGTAGTCATTCTGTTAAAAGCACATCTCCTACCATGCATGCCGTTCAATGAGGGAATGGAAACGTCATTAATCATGAGTAGCGTCGGAAAGTATCGACCTGGTTCCTATACGCCTTTTTGTCACGATATTTGCGTAGAATTTCAACACTGTGCAACAGAAGTTTAGAGCACACTCCATTCTCTCTCCCGCTCTCTCTATCTCTCCATCTCTCCCGCTCTGTCTCCCTCTCTCTCTCTCTCTTTCTCTCTCTCTCCCTCTATCTCAATCTATCACTATCTCTCTCTACTTCTATTTGTCTCTCTTCCTCTCTGAAGGCTGTTAAAGTGCGATGAGGTCAACATATCCCTACCAGGCACCACTCTCCACTCAGACTGAATCTAGACGCTGACTGTCTAACAAGTCTAACAAACTCTGAACTTTAAGCCAACTGGACATGATATGTTTGGGACAATGCACAAGTTAATTTGTAAATTATGGTCGGAAGGAAATACGTCCGATCATAGCACCCCGCAAGGGGAGCGCTGGGATCGCACCAAAATTTTGTAGTTATTTTTTACTATAAGATGAAAAAATATTATTCTGACCCCCTTGGAAAAATGTCTGCAGGCGACTATGTGTTCGATGAGTGTAATCTGAGACTTCCATCTGAGACCATTTCCATTCGAGAGCAAATTTTCATGTGGATAAGAGGGCGGGTCCCAGGCTATATCCCTGTGGTAATCCTTTTTCGAAGTACAAGCTATTTGCAACGCTCGGAAGAAGGCTCCTATAGACCGAGTACAAAATCTTCTCTGCCGTATTCTCTGCTCCCCTAAATCGTGTGTAGTCATATATAGAAGGACAATAGCCTGGCCGGGTCTACCCCGGACTATAGTCCAACACAAAGTAGAAGAATAATTGTTGTGGCCAAAGAGTGCCGGGAGCATGATAAACACTCCCACTGGTAGTACTTAGCCCGATGTCACAATTATCGTAGCAAGGTAATTTTGAAAATTATTCATTGAATGTTCAGGGCTTAGAAGCAATCCATCCGCACACGATTCAGCGTTCTTCAGGCCTTCATTTATGTCCCTCAACTAGTGCGTTCCTTTAAAACGGACAGCTTGCATCTGACATGCCATCGGCGTACATGTGACAAGAGCAGTGCTCGGCTATGTGAGTGAATTCATACGGAGAAGAGGATGGGTCCAAGACTAGATCCCTGCGGTACTCCTTTCGAAACTCGCAAATGGTGCGGTCGAGTAAAGTTTTAAGATGTTTTGTGTAGAACGAATTAGGAAAGAAATAAAAAAGCTTGAGAAAAACAGGGTAAAACTTGTCTCCGGTCTTCTTGGTCCTTTTATGGCAATGCACACATCAAGTCATCATCTCTGCTCAGTTCGTTTTTCAAAGGCGACGTCCAACTAGAGGGCATCAGCTCTAGAAGAACATGCTTTCTCACATAATAAAGCTGAAAACTTCAGTAGACCTTGTGACGGAATGAGATGACTTTCACGACTATGCCCGTAGTGTGATCTTCAAGTAAGCACTCGCCGCGTAGATTCCAGACAAGGAAGAAGACTTCAACTTTAACTTCCTAATGCTTTCAAATATGCCAGTCAAGGCTTAGCCAATATTCTGCAGGGAACATCCGATCACCTCCACTCGCATACGTCTCCATTCGGTGTGTCGGACGACATCAAAGAATTCTCTGCTCATTCTCGTCCAGATCGATGACAAACACTCTGTTGTCCCTCCAAAAACCAAAAATAAAAGAACCAACAAAAAAGCTTTCAAAGACGAAAGAATGATCCTGCTCCAGATCCAACAACCAGCTCCGTCACAAGCACATACCTGCCGGAGATCGGCAACGCCACAAACGGGGCGCACAAAAAAGAAAAGAAAAGAAACGCCAACAACATCAACCGACGACGATGACTCCGAATCCGACTTCGGCCAAAAAACCATTTAGCCACACGTCTTTGTGCATTCATCCAGAGAGCCAGCGCACCGGTCCTGATTCAGAGACTCTGCCGACGGACTAATTGATTTTTTATTAGCCACTCGACCTTTTTTTAACCTTCGCCATGGACACCGATGCAGATACAGATACAGGTTCGGCATTTATTTCTTCTTTCATCGTGACACTCTCCGATCGCATTTGCCGTGGAATGCCTGTTTGACGCTTGACTCGCTCTCTCTCTCACTCTCTCACTCCCGCTCTCTCTCTTTCTCTCTCTCTCTGTGTGGCTGGCTAGCTGACAGAGTCTGGTTCGGTTTCTGGTGGTGCTAGTGGTGGTGGGTGACAATGCTGCAGGAATGTGCGATTGGAATGTTGGCGCACAAGCCAACGCACACATCGAACTGAACGACCGGAAACTTGTCGCCAATTGTACTCGCCACGGGGCACATTCTCCGGTAATTGAGTGCTCTCTAGGCCTAAGGGGGTAGTTCCAGAGCAACACCACCACTTGACACCCTTGAGCAAAAGGGAAAAACCACTTAACGCACAGCATGTCGCTCACTGACTACCTGCACCGCAGCCGTGACCAGGTAAGTGGAGTGTTGCATCACCTCCACGCCGAGGTACGACGTGTACTTGTACCGGTCCTTTGTTCGCACGTTCGGAGATTTATGTCGCAATTGACGCTGAATGGCTTCAATGACTGCAATGTCATAAATTAACGGCGCTTAGAGCACAGGATGCGAAGGTCATCGCAGCGGCGTTGCGCCGTCATTGGCGTGATGGTTATGAGTTTATGGCGTAAACACGACGGATGCAAGGCTAACTCGTCTGGGAGGATCTATTCATTCATTGTTCGGGTAGGCGCCAGTGACATAAAATCGCAACTCTCTGAGGCACGGCTCCGGGCTCGTTGTGCCTGGAGCGAGAGTCGGTTTCTAATTTCACATCGAGGCCAGGCGATAAGGGCGCTCGGCCGATAAGGACGGCTATCGCAATCTGGATTCTGGAGTGAGAATTTGCCCTCGCTTCTGATTATCGCCAGCGGAAGCTGTACGCCGCCAGCGGGTGGTGCTAATCTTAACTGATTTGAGATTTATTTGTTTTTCTGCTCGCTCTGCAGCACGGGCTGTCGTCGGGTGGGTGGGAACAGCTCGGCTTTATCGCGGGATTCTTGATAAATTTTGGTTTTGCGGTGCGTTCCAGCGATAAGCTTGGAATGTGACATCGGTTGTGGTGGAGTGAAATGTGGAAAGAGTAGCTGTGTGCGGTTTGTGGTGAGCATGCTTTGATTGATTTGACAAGATTGAGGAGATTGTCCGTGGAATGTTTGTGGTTGTTATAAGTTGACGTTGAAATTTGTCTGAAAATCCGGCGTCATCTGTCGTCTCTGGTACATGGTCTGTTTGGACAAGGCGGGCAACAATAGAGAGAGAACGGCTGACCAGAAGATTTTAAGCAGGTTAGGGTTGCATCACCTGGTGGACTATAATCAAGCCACCAAACACCTGCTAAGTGACACACTTCATTGCGATTTCAAATTGCTTAGTGCCATACAATGTCATTAATCGTCAATCGTGACCATTTCGTGCACCAGTTCTTGTAGATCTTTTCGCGTAGGGACGCATATGAAGAAACATTTCCACATGCGACTCACAGACCAAACGTTACCATCGACAGCCATACTTTCGTAAGGTTGGACATTCTCGAATAAGGGTTCAAGTCATCGTTTCGCCGGTTTGTCGACGGCGGCTAGCGACTTCAACATGAAGACTTCAGAGCTACCTTGAAAAAGTCGATGATCTCTTTAGACGAGACGTCTTGATAGTCTGCTGCTTAGTTATTTTCTATCTGCTTGAAGTCAGATTTGGACACTCGAGTAGGTGTTCCATAGTCTCCTTTCATTGGCACCTACACTGTGTCTACAGTTTTCTGAGCTGATATGCCCCAATTTGTATAGCTTGCAGTTGCTTAAGAAGTGGCCAATAAGTGCAACAGATCAGGCTTGTTTGGGGTCAGAGCGTCCTTGAGTTTTCTGGTATCAACCTTCATGCATTTTTTGGAGTCCCAGCTGATTGTGCCAAAATTAGTTAATTTTATTTGTTTAATTTGGATTTGGAATTGGAGACGGCATTTATTTGTCCAGTTGCTTATACGTCGATGGGCGTCAATGAAGAGGAATAGGCCCAACAAATGGAGTCACAGACCCTTTCATTGTTTGGATATACGCCTTTTCATTGCCGTCGTGGTTTCCATGTCCTGGCACGTATCAGTTAACCTGTTTTTCTCTGCCTCTCTGTCTTGTAACATTCCCAGACAGTTCTGATGCTGAATGTAAACCCTGTTCAGAGCTTGAAGTAAGGTCTGGCTATTTGAGAGTATCGATATTTTTGTATTTATGTGCTGCTTCAGCTGGGAAGATAGTGGACTCTCTGGGAAGGGGCATGTCTAATTTTTATTATTATTTACTAAAGTGTAATAAATTACAAATTAAGGTCTCAAAACTGCGGCACTAGCTGCCAGGGCTTTCGGCTGGTGTAAATTAATTGCTATTATATGCTATTTTCTACGTCACCGATAGGGAGTGATTTATGAACACCTCTTATGTTCATTTCTGAGGAGGAACGTACATCACTGAGGCTTTTATTTTGAAAGAATTTTCTTGAGAGAGGGTTAATTGTTGGACAATCGAATATTTAATGCTTGATGGTTAGTATGTCGCTCCTTTGGCAGATATGGGAATTTGGTGAGTTGTACCTGGTGGTGAGGTGATTGTTTGTAATATTTGTGTGTCCAAGGCGGAGGCGTGTAAAGCATTTGGTCATGTTTTTTGTCGGTTTTGTTGGCACGTGTTCCTTTTGGGTTGATTAAGGAGTAGTGCTGGATGTCATTGTTCCATTGTGCTCTTATTTTTCCTGACCATTATTTCCTTTCGATATCGTCTTTGTTGTCAATGAAGAAAGTAAGAAGAAGTTCCTGAACGTCTAGTTTAGCAGTCTTATCTGCTGCTTTATTCCCCGTCAGTACCTATGTGACTAGGAGCAGAAAATAGTTTATACCCTATCTGAGTTATTGTCGTGTTTTTGCAATTAATGTGAAGATCTGTGATGATGGAACATTTGGGTAGAAACCCGAGTGGATGGGGAGGTTGTACTCGTATATTGGCTTCTTATTGGAGTATCGATTTTTTTGGAGAAGGTAATTGCATTGTAGACTGCTCTCCCTTCAACAAGGTGCCCTCTTTTGAGTGATAGAATTCTTAAAATGCTGGACGATTGGAGACCTTAGAGATGCTGAAATCCTTGCGATTAGGAGGGAGGACAGGTATTCGAATTTTTGCTCGACTTCTGGAGGACCACACTATGTGAGTCTGGTTTGAAGTGAGGTCTGGTAGGGGGCCTGGGTAACTTAATTCTGGGTCCAATAACGCCTGCTCCTACTCTACTTTC
The DNA here is from genome assembly GCA_905231855.2 of Eristalis tenax. Lineage (NCBI taxonomy): Eukaryota > Metazoa > Arthropoda > Insecta > Diptera > Syrphidae > Eristalis > Eristalis tenax. The sequence continues at coordinate 108,476,121 of HG993124.1, read as the reverse complement.
TGACTTCGATCCATCTGTGGACCATCTTTGGCCGTCTTCATTTATTCAAGGAAGGCTGTTGGCCCATACTTCTGATTTGGGTATAATTACTTTGTGTTTTTTGTTGAAGTCTATGGCTGGGGTCATAAGATCACTGACCTCGGTTAGTTCATTAACGTAATCGACCTTTCTTAGAATCTGCAGATTTCCCGTAGGGTTTCTTTTCTTGCGGGGCTACAGCTCGTCTCGCAGTCTTAATGGCATTTCCAAACCTGCAGTTGGAACCAGATCATCGCACCTGTTGTTAAAATACTCGCCTTTGTATTTATTTTAATAGATAAGCAAGATTGATCATATGGAAGGGTTTGCAACACCCCCCATTGGGGGCAACCTTTGATGGTTTAATTTACTATCTCAGATGTACCTAGTTTGGCTATTGTAAGCCTTTTCCTTATCATGACTTTCATCCCATTTTGTGGTTATGGGGTCGCCTCTTCTATTGTGGCGGACGTGGCGTTGTGGGTGTATGCGTCGCAACTGAAACTCGCTGCGTGGGTTCGATTCCCGGCTGGAACCACCAAAAACTGTGGGCCCCTTCCACTCGTGAAACGATGGTTGGTTGCTGAGAAGCCAGGCCCTGACCCTCTACGCGCTGTTGCGCCACGCATTTTATATTATATTATTGGGCCTAATTCGTGCGGTTTTTCTGGCAATTTGTGGATCCCATTCCAAAAGAATTGCGCCGGGTTGGCAGCCAAGAATGAACCAAGCCAATTTTTGATTTTCTGCTCTGATGTGAACCGTATTTCTGTGAGGGCGTTTTGCAGCGACCGGAACAAATGGTATTCAAAAGTGGCAAGGTCTAGGCTATAAGGCGGGTGGGGTAAAACTTCCCATCCACTGTTTGCCAAATAGTTCTTAACCGGAATAGCAACGTGGGCCGAGCGTTGTCATGATGGAGAATTATTGCCTCGTGTCTGGTCGCATATTCCGGGCGTTTTTCGGCTACGCTCTCTTCAAACGGATTAATTGTGTTCGGTAGCATTGTCCATTGATGGTTTCAATCGGTTTTAGCAGCTCATAATACAGCACACCCTTCTGATCCCACCAAATACAGAGCATTTCCTTCGCGCCTCGGATATTCGGCTTTGACGTTGATTTGGCTGGTTGGCCAAGCCAAAATTACCACTTGGCACGTTCGCTCAACCAGCGCATGTTCACCATAAACTTCCACCAAAATACGATGACTTTCGGTAGCAGTTTTCTTCATATTAAAGTAATGAAGAAGAACTCCCCGCAAAAACACTTTTTTAGGCACAAAGTTCGACATATTTGTTGTTTACGCTTCAAATGAATGACATATACTGAAACGACATACAATGACATTAGCTTTCCAACGCATGTTCCAATGGAATAACACAAATTACGCCATCTCTTAACAAACTTCTTAAGTTATAGACCCCATATATTATTACTCCTTTGTTGGTTAACGATGCATAGTCGACGTTATCAAATGGCCCTTCTATATCCATGAGGGTAGAGATCACAAGATGTGAAAATCTGCTACAAACTGGACGAAAGAAGCAGCATCTTTTAGGCGGACCTGGCAACCATCCAGAAAACAGCGGGCAGCCTAAAATGCAGCGCAAATCGCACTCGCATTAGTATCTACGTAAATAGCAGGCAGCCCTCAAAGCACTTAAAAGTGACGCAATAAAGTCTAATACGGTGTTCAACTGCTTCCATGCAGCGGCGGGACATCTGAAGTAATAACGCAGTCTCTCTCCTATGGGTTCCTGGATACATAGGAATCCAGAGAAACGTAACAACTGACGAACTGGCTGTGGCGTCACTATGTCAGCTGAGAAACCAAGCCAACCATAGCTCCGACATAATTCTTCTTCATTGAACTCAACAATGGACTATTTTTATAGCAAGCAATGCGTGGTATTAGTAATTCATGCCTCAAAACGAACATTCTCTGGCCCAAATACAATACCAATAATCTCGTTAACGAGAGATAACTCTGGTTGTAACTTGTATAGATCATTACAGGCCACTGCCTGGTGGGGCACCATATTCCCAGACTAGGCCTGATTTCCACTGATGGATGCATAAACTGCAAGGAGTCCGCGGTGTCGAACCTCTGCAACATTATCTCTGTTTCTGCCCGGCTTTAGCCAAAACTCTAAACAATATTCTTGGTCAACCATTCTTCAAGTCCCAAAATGATGTGGCCATCGTGGAACCACAACATTGTACACATTTCGCATAAACCACTGGAGCATTCTGCTTAAATTAAGCTACAGTAGGTCTACTCTGCTTAGTGGTAGCACTATGGCCCAACAGGACCATGTGCCGCTGAGCCGCCACCACCTAACAAAACCTCACCTATCCATGAAGGCGACCTCTTTCACTTTTATGAGTTTCTGTATGGTCTCCTAAAGTTTATGAAGGACGGTAATTGTGGACTTTCCCTTCTGGTATGCGACTTGTAGTTTGTTCAACGGTGATCTTGGCAAAGCCGTTTTGTGTTTGTTGTGTCATTCTCTTTCTTCTTGACATTTGCAAGAGGAAGCTGTCTACATAGGATTGCCTGGGGTGGGTCAATTCAGCTTTTAGAGCAGTCGTTGTAGGGCAAACCCAATCTAGAGGCGTGAGTTCCAAGGATGCAGTGACCAGCTATGATCACGGACACAGTGGACCGCTGTGTATGGGAGCGACACTGGTTTCTTAATTGAATTTGAAACTGTGTGACCTCGTCAAAAAATGTGTAGACGCATCCCAAAAATCAAAACTACAGCCCATACAGAGCCAGGGCCTAGAGTCGTAGCAAACTCTCGTGCTATTGTTGACCCACGAGTGGAAGGGACTTACAGTTTTATGCCAACTCCAAACGGCCAATTTGCGAAGGAATTTCTAGACAATTATACTCTCTGAGCATTGTCATGGACTCGAAAGGGGTGGGGCTGTGAAAAAGTATTTTGCGTAAGGGTCGGCGCACCAACCCTCAACGCCACGACAGCCACAAAAATCAAGATAAAAAAATCTATAAAATTTGCTTTTTTTTACTACAAAATACAAACAATATGAGAGTCGTCCTAGCGGTTTGATGAGGCTGTGCGATTTCTCTCTGATTGATCGTTTCAAAATTCAGAAGATGTTGTGTTACAACACTCCAAAAGGAACCGACGATGGAACGAGCGATATTTCTAGCGTGTTAGTCAGCTTCGCAATTTGGAATGGCATTGTGTTCCGACACTAACATGAAATGGACAACATACTCGGCCATCTCGTAAATAGATAGACGGCGGCGGTTCAGGAAAGGTAATGTGACTGTCTGATGAGACATCACATTGTTCTTCGGTCAAGACAAAACGTCCGTGATCGAACTGAAAGACGATACAATGGTTCGGCAATCGAAATGATAGTTGAATATATCTTTAGCCCCTACCTACCCGTGAACCATCTGTGATGGTTCGCAGAGGACCATCCAGCGTCTGGGGTTCACACCCAGTGGGACCTGGAAGGGAAGCCGTTTGAGGAGTTCCTCTCGTGGAGGATCGGTGTTGATGTCCAGAACGGAGTTCTTTCCACATCTTCAGCGGTTTCAGTCAAACAGCAGTGCTTGTAGCTATCTATCTGTTCACTGGAAGATGAGACTCTTAAGAGCACACAGCCACACACAATCTTCTTCGACTGACAGCGACTTCACAAATCATCCCACCTAATCGGGAAATACCTCGTCATGTCTTGAGTCAAACTCTTCACGTCATAACATAATATCGTTAAGACCATGCTCAGAATCACGAATGCAGTCAACAGGCTGGTTCTGCTCCCTTGCGAGAAATGCTTCCACAACAAGTCCACCCGACCACCGGTTCTAGTTACGAGCAATTTTCACTCAACACTCCCAAGCCCATCTTACTTTCACATTTTATTCATTTTGACAAGGTCCCCAGCCTGCCCGGACCACTTTAAGGTCGAATATTTTGCAAGTGCCTGAAGTGAGATATTTTGCAAATCCATTGCCAACGATATAAATTGCACTCTTTATTAATTATTAATCAGCTCAGTCTGGTGTGCCCACTAGCTGTGCGTTGACACTCAATTACCATAATCGCATAGTAAACCACTCGCCAATGGGGGTTCGCAACATTGTTGCTGTTACTGTGACATAACTCAATGAACTAGGCCACTATTAGACGGAATTCTGGTTCGATCCGTTCCAAGGATTTCCTATCAAGATGCTCTAGTCTCTGGTGAGACATGAAACAATCACTTCACCGATTTGTGGCAGTTCGCTAACCAACTCTTTTGTATGCACGTGCAGTTTTGACGTTCGGTACATTCATTGCGTGTACGCGTCTCGCATGGGAGACGAGTGTTCTAGATACCGAACGGTAGGAATAATTTAATCATCGAGAGTGTACGAGTTTGACGCGACGCTGCGTCTCAGTGAAGTGGGGTGCAACTTTTCTTTTTTCTTCACTTGAACACCGCTCTGCTGGTGGCGATGTTGCCGCTCTTGGCTTGTGTCTCGGGATATAACTAACCCTATCGTGAATTGGCATATAAACTGAATTGATTAACATATTATCAACTGTGCAGCGTTTGCGTTAGGGAGCACAGCACAACAGTACCAACCACTAATTGCGTGTTAACTCAACTGGGAGTGATTGTTCAATTGGAACTTGGTTGTGTGTTGGCGGGCAGAAGAATGACACTAATAGGCTTAGTTCATCGTAGACCAGATTGGGGGAGCATTCATGAAAATAGAGGATGACCTAGTGTGACCCACGTGCGTGAAGTTTCATGCCGAAGAAATGTGTTGGCGGATGGTTATGTTAATTCGTTTGTTTGTTGTTTTTTTTTTCTTTGTTTTGTTTCAGAGGACTCTGTTGCGTGACATCTATAACTGTTGAGAACCTGGACGAGGTTCAGGAGTGTGGAACAAACGCAACACCTCGCGAGGTGACCATGTGTGTGATGATGATTGACTGGAGGTGACTACTGGGTAAACAGACAATACGAGATTATGCAGATGAGATCGTCGAGGAAAATATCACTACAGTCTGCCGTGTGTCATTTAAAATGGACAGAGTGGTGAGACTAACGAATTGAAAAGCAGAACTCGTGAGATTTCTTGCATGTTCTTGATCGCTTTCAGATTTGGAGACGGTCGAAGCGAGTGCCAGAGTTGCGAAAGAGAGGAGCATGCAAACAAGTGAACTGTCATATGTTGTCCTTCTTTGACTGAAATACATCAGTATTCGATTGTGAACAGAGTGGCCACTAACAATCAATCAGCTGTGACACAAGAACATGCTCGTGTTGTTGACAAACTCTGCCAACAACTCTATAAGCACTGTACTGACGATGGTGGGGTTTACTTCGAAAAAATCGATTGTCTATCTTCATCTGTTCAAATGACTTCCAGAGCACTGCACAATTTTTCAGGCCGCATTTATGTCAACTCGGGAATCACTTCAGACGGGGATTATGGCAATCCTCAAAGCACCGTCGCTCAGTGGTTAAAAAAGCGAAAAAAAATATATTTATTTTTGGAACACGGAGTTTTTGTATTTACTTGTTTATATTATTAATTTGGGCAAGTTACGTCCAGGGCCGGAGCCACCGTATGTGCAGTATGTGCAAATGCACAGGGCGCCAGGCTCCATAGCAAAACATCTTGAAATAATGAACTCAGCTCTCCGTCTCAAATGGATGAGTTGTGTCCAATGGACATTGTTGAGTGCTTGTTCTCAGCCTTGATAGGATTTTATGTGTTTGTATGACAGATGAGTAAGTTTCATATGTGCGGAAATGAATCTGTGCGTTTAGTTCAAATAATTCCAAATGAACAGAGATGATGGACATTTGCTGATTTGACACATTTGTGAGTCTTGAGTCTTGTGTAGTCTGGCACCGATTTATATTTAAATTAAGACAGGGGCGCTAAACGAAGGGCTTGCCCAGAGCGCTTATTTGGCTTGGGCCGGCCTTGGTTAAGTCAAGGTATATGCGAGATACAAATATCAGAAGTAACCCTTTCTTTTAATTTTGAAATTCATTTTAGTTTTGAAATTCTGTTTGTTCAAAAGAACTTTCCTTAATAAAACATAGCATTTTATTTGGCTTAAAAAAAAAAGAAATTGCGTGTTTAAGACACGATGGGTTGGCCAGCACCTGGCACTAGAATTAATGCGTCGTAGCATAATTAAGTAAGCGCCCTGCCAGACAGTCGGGTAACCAATGTAACTCCAACCCGAAATCAAACTGCCGCCAATGTCTAGACGAGGTAGCTGAAGGGTATAACATTCGTCGATGATGGTTACCAGGACTCTATGTAATTGAGCAAAACAGGATAGGGATCTACAGATATTGATTACTAGGAAGCTCTCAAGCTTGAACGGGCCAAATCCGTACCCAATCGCTCTAAAGTGCTGTATCTTTATAGATCATGTACATATATGCCATTACGTACTTATACTCTATAAGACAGTTCCCCTTAGAAGATCGCCTCAGGATTTGAGGAAGAATACTAAGAAAGTGTTAAGTATCTCCTCTCCTCCTCTGCTCCTGCTCTGATGTCACACATATTACACTGTTTTCTTTAATGGCTCTAACGACCAAAGCAGAGCACTCAACTGTAACCTACGCCTCTTCACGCTCAGCCCCCACTATGTTTCAAGAAAGATAGATTACATTTCCTAGATTTGATAAAAATGCCTTTCTACTGAAATATTATGTAGGTAGTCAAAACTAGAAGCAAATTAATATAAACCGATTTGGAGGAAAATACAGACAAAAAAAAATATAAAAAAGGTATAAGAATAACTAAATAAATAAATAAATTAAGAAAATAATAAAAATGTAAATATGAAAAAAAAAATGTATGACAATAAGCAAAACACAAATAAATATAATAATTATAATATAGTAAATAAAATAACAACAATATGTAACTAAATGCATAACCGAATAAATAAACAAATAATAGAAACAATAAGATAACTAAACAAATAGAAATTTATTTATTGCATCATTTACAAGTCTATTATCAGCGAGGTTACAATTATTGTCAGTTTTTCAATTCTATTAGTAATTAAAAAAAAAAAAACATTCGATCTTGGGTGAAGATCTGAAGTTGAGTAACGCCAGGACAAGTTTTGCATCGGTTTTAGCAATTTGCTTTGTGAATGCCAAATTTGCTGGCAACCGTAGAGAGAAAACCACCTTATGGATAACGATTTTGTTTTTCATTGATATGGAAGATTTCGGGTTTATAGAAGGTTGCAATAGCATGCGAAAGCTTTTTATGTGCTCGCTGAAGGTCAGATTCGTGTCAAGGTTTATGCCTAAATATTTGCCAATCGACATCATTTTGCCAATCGACATCAATTCCATTTATTCGTGAGCTGCCAGCAAGTTGATGACAAGATTTTCTATTTCATGTGAAAAAGATTGTCATTTATTTTCTCCTAATTAGGCCTTTGACACTTTCATGAGATTCCTCTCTGTCCTATCGAGTGCTACAATCTTGCAGCTTATAAAGATCGGAAGTGAATAGATTATATAGCATAGGACCCACAACGGATCATTGTGGTACACCTGAATGACAGGACACTATATCTGAAACACTATTGTTGCCATATACCTTACAGCAGCGACCGAACAAAAAGGTTTTAACTAACTTACATAAAAGGGGAGGAAAATTAAAATTGACCGTCTTATGAACCAAACAAATTGTATTAACAACAGGCTCATAGATAGATAGATAGATATATTTATATGCAGCCAATAAATATATCTATCTATATTTATTTCTATTTTTTTAAGTGTAACTATATTTTAACAAAGTTTGCTCTAGTTTGCACAGAGATACAGTTTTATAGAAACCTTACTGCTGAAAATACAATTGTTTTACAAGTAAGACAGTTCGGTAAGTTGAATCTATCTTGAAGGAAAAACTATGGGAAAAAAAAACTCCATTTAAGAGAAGAATAATAGATATAAATAAATAAATAATTATATAAAAATAATAAATAATAAATAATGAATAACACATAATAAATAATAATTACAACAGTTATAAATCTCTAATAAGTTCATTATCAACGTGAATACATCTGGACATGAATTTATCATTGAGAATTTCAATGCTCCTACCAATCTGGATAACACCTGCTATTGCGCGTAGTATGAGTGTTGAGAAGTCCCGCGGTATATTGAGCATCATTTTTAGTACCTTATTTTGTCATACCGGAGACCCGTAAGTCATCAGTGCTTGGAAAATGACCTTGAAAATGATTATTTTGTTCTTGAGATGACTTGCGATTTATAAGTGGATAAGCATTTTATAAGGACATCGATCTTAGCTAAAGTCTCTCGTATGTGACAACCGATGGTCAATTTCTGGTCTAGGTACACCCCTAGGTACCTTACAGTATTGACCCACGGTATTATACTATTGTCTAGGTTGAGACTTCCAGTAAGCAAGAAGCGAGCAAGTCTTCTTCAACATTAATTTGTATATTCCAGTGTTTGTAGTATTCGAAGAAGGCTTGGATTCCAAATTGTAGATTATTCTCAATCACTGGACCATACTCGTCTGAAGAGAATAATGCCAAATCGTCTGCATAGAGCGCAATATCACGGTTGGAAACACTACCTAAGGCAGTAAGAAACACGTTGAAACGAAGAGGGGACAGAACCGAACCTTGTGGGACTCGGCTGATTGTTTTTCCTATTTGACTTTGGTTCTGTTCAATATGCTGACATATTCGTAGCACCTGATGTGAAGTACAATGATTGGGTTGAAGACCAAATTGTTCAAAGTGTATTCCTCTATCGCAGATAATTTTGTACAATTTTTCGTAACTTAATAAACTAGTCGATTTGTAGCTCTGAGCACAGTCAGGGGGATTTCCATTTTTCAAAATGACAAAAATGCAATATTGCATCTTAAGACATGAGTTTTGTAATCTGTAAATAAGCGTTTCATGCCAGCTTTGGGTATGTTTGAGTTCAAGTTCAAAAGGTATTGTGACTGCCGTGACCGCCACGCGAAATTTTCACAACTCAAGAACCTTCATAAGCATAGGCTGTAGGCTGTAAGCCCCCTTCACTCATGAGACACAACGTGTAACACGTGTGGTTGTTGTGGAGGCTAGAGCCAAGTTCGTCGACGGGGTGCCAGCGAGTACATTGACCGAAACCATCGAAAATTTGTTGAAAAATAGGAGAGAGAGGACATGTCCAATAGTCAAAGTTAGTCGAGGCAGTCATATGCGTGAAGTAAAATTGTGTAAGTCGGAAACGGAGGGCTTACTCTCTTCAATAAATCAGCAGCAACTAACAGAATGCTAAAAAGAACACGAACAGATTGTCTACCTTGTATAAGAAGTGTGCTGGGCAAACATGTGCCCCTCTTATGAAACTTACCGAGCAATTAAATAAGCTCACACCTCTGCACCTCTGGATACGTGTCACTCACAGACGAAGTCCTTGTCTTCTTAAGTCTCTCCACCTCGGAAAAGGCACTTCGGAACTCATTCCAAGTCAACTTTTATTCCTAGTCGTAGTAGCCGCCAATGCGATTTGATTATTCAGGGCAGTTTAGCCCGTATGTATGAATGCAGTTTTCAAATTGTAATAACTGTTGCATCTTGCTGGATCTTTGTATTCAGCTCGTTGTGGATCCTGACTGCCGCTATAGAGTACCATGGTGAAAGTAGAATAGTACTGAGCGCAAGACGTCCTATGGACCAATACATCCTCTTACGACACTCGAACCCCAAGCGGAGTTTCAGACTAGAAGACGAGATGGAAGAAGCTTCTACGCCTAATGGGAAGGTCTCTCGCAACCTTCCAATTCAAGGATATTGAAGACTCAAACCACTTCCAAAACAACCCACAACCCATCCAAAACAACTTCAATTGAACGGTTCGAAAGATTATTTCTAATCCATAGAAGAAGAGATTCACCGATCCCATAGACGACAAGTCAAACTTTGTCAAATGCCTTAGAAATATCAAGAGCAACGATCATGCTTGCAAAGATTGGTTCTACATTTCGGTGACATAAGCTATCAGATCAACAGTGGACCTGTTGCGGCGGAAACCGTACTGCCGGTCTTGAAGAAGCATTATTTCGTAAGCTGACGATTTATCAGCGTTTCCGTCTTAGAAAAAAGTGACGTCAGTACTATAGTTCGGTACGAGGTGGGTGAAGTTTGGTCCTTTTTAGGGACGACCGAAGCTGTGAGTTATTGGTTTGGAGCAAGATATTTTTGTCACGGCCCCACTTCTTTCGAATCACTGGCAATGCTCAAAGAGTATTACTGCCTAGAAATGCTTCTCAAATTGGCCGTTCGGAGTCGGCTTAAAACTGTAGGTCCCTTCCACTCGTCAGAGAACAATGCACGCACAACACGAATGGTTGCTGAGAAGCTAGGCCCTGGCCCTCTGTGGGTTGTAGCGCCTATTTTAACCACCAGTGCCCTTCAAGAACGGTGGTTGGAAGTATGCTTCACATCATCTGTCGAATTCGGCAAGAGGAACGCCCAATACACAACAACAAAGGAAATTTTACGTCTTGCAAGAGCTATAGAAGCATATAGCCGTGAAAATTGAACATACGGGATAACGTAGAGATGTGCAGTGCGGTTCGATGATTTAGGAGCCGACATAGGCAAGTAGATTCGCTGTCGAGATATTCGTCAATCTGATACTGCGACGATAACAGAAGGCTAACACAGAAGTCCCTATTTTTCACAAATCTGTCCTACAGTTGTGTTACACGAATGACATCGACATAGTCGCGCGTTTTCCACGTGCCGTGTTGGAACCACGAACTGTACAGGCGACATGAGCCAGAGTGGTCGGGCTATGTCGACCGAAAGGGCAACTTCAATCTCCGGCTCGAGAGTTTTTAATTCTGATCCTATGCCCTATGGAAGTACGCGCCAGACGACACTTGCCTCTAAGGTGGTGAACTCAAGTGAAGAAGGACAGCAGTCTACGCGTTGTGTGTAACTAGAAGCACCAAGCTAGAGAGGTTTGTTTATTGAGACCGAGGTGGCAGTCAAGTGCGCACACAGAGAAAGAGAAGAAACGAGTTCGCTTACCTTTGGGGAAACGTTAACTCAGCAAATGACATCTCCGTAAACATCCGACATAGAATCACACTTGGCAATCGCTGCTACTTTGGGCCAGTCCTGATAAGTATAAGAGATTTTGCAAATAGTCGTGTTTAAGTGCATAATCAGCAAGCACTTGACGCTCTGAAAGCTATTATTTATCAAGTTACGACCGCGTTATTGCTAAAATTAGTTCGTCGGAATCGTCACTTGCTGGGCATCATTTGGATGATTCAATATTCCGTTCACAATGTCAAGTCTAATTCATGAGTGTCTTATTTTTTGACCCGAAGAACCGTGTGCGAGTAGATTTCCCTGGAGCAATGTCATGGGCTTGAAGTAGAGTCCACGTCGAGATCCCTACAATTAGTCTTAAATATTCGGACCCAGTAACTTCGTTCTCATCACACATCCCCATACCGTAACAAGCTCGACAAGGTGTTAATCACCATAAAGCGAATCATTCCACTTAGCGCCTTACCACCTTCGGCACACAAACACCATCGGCTAGCTGAAGAGCAAGGAAATAAAAACCAGTCTCGTTGACTCCTCAAAACAAAGCATTCAGCTTCCGTGACTCATCTACAGCAACACACACGGGCTCCTCATCTCTTCGCCCATCACAGGCGTGCTCCTCATTAATCAGCGTCACCCCGTAAGTGTTCCGATCCGATCCAGCATCGCCCGCGCGATCGAAATAAATATTTTATGGCTCAATAAAGGCATTAAAGCCTTCGGATTATTGCAATCGTAAAAGATCATGGAAAATCCATCATCACCCAATTCGAACCGCAGCCGGAGTCCTTCTCCAGTCAGTGACCCCCACAGCCGCCAGCACCGCCAGCAGCCAGTAACTCAAGTAGTCGCATGTGACTCCTGATTTCCGAGTTTATGATGCATTTACCACAAAATATTAACCAATAAAATGGTGGATGGCAATCAACCAACAAGACTGCGCACGATAGACGGCGAAAGGATCCTGTTCGCCGCCGCCTGTCTCCCCGCGGGAGTAATTTTCACGAGCATTCCCCGCATACAGCAAACGGTCGCAGTGAAGTGATGCCAAATAACCTGGAATGGCAATAAAATTCCCTCAGCTTCAAGTGGATATTTCGCGCTGCTGTCAGACTGCCGCGGCGCGAACGACCATGTGTGCTGTGCTTGCCAACTCGCACGAATGACGTTAGAAATGTTGAAAATTGAAATCAATTTTCCCGTGGGCACATTGATTTCGAGCGCTGAAAATTTATTTCGATAATCCGCCAGCAGCGGATGATGGAGAAACACGGCGGCGGCGGGACGCGGCATCGAGGTGAGTGCCTGTGGCTGATGCAGTGCAGCGGGATAATTGAGTGCTGCCATTTTTGTGGTGGGAGCGAGGGGATATTTATTGATACCATTATATCCTTCAATTTGTGGATGACAGTTGTCAGCGCTGACAGTGATGGTGTATACGATGACATCTGTTGTGTTGTGGTTGAGTGGTGAACGGTGTTCATTGTCAGTGCTCAGTGCGAGTGGAGAGTGGATATGAGTGCGACCAGCCAATGGGCTTGTGACGTTTATACTCGACGGCGGAGATGTGTCATACTGCGAGATGATATTTTAACTGACAGTTGTCACATGATGTTTGGAAAAAATTGACATGGTAATTCGTGTTAGCTTTGCCTTGCGTGTCTTGTGTGTAAATAGTGAAAAGAAACAATTCCATCGCGAAGCTGTCAATTGCTGTGATGGAGCTTCTAGGGGGATTTCTTTATTTCGCATGGCCTTGACGGTGTGATGCAATTTCGGTATAAAATGCGGGGAAAGTTAGCAATGCTTGCGATCAGGCTTGGTTTCAATCAGCATCAAGGACGGCTCTGTGCCGAATGATATTGATTGATATGGATTTTCCTGATTCTACCGACAGCCCAGAATATGTCACATAAAATAAGACTGCTGGCGCTACTGCCGATGCATTGTTCGCGATGCCTCAACTAGAAGACCGTAGCTCGTTGATGTTAGGCTCTTAGCAGAGAGTTGTTTTTCACACTATCAGGACTACGCAAACTTTTCTGTGTAGACTCTATTGGGGGCCTATACACGAACTGTAGCAGCTGTGTTCAGATTAATGGTGCTAAACCAATTCTTTCCCCGTGTCTGTTGGACAAAAGACAAGGGACGGCAGAGTCTTGTCTCTCTAATGTGTTGACAACGTAGTGTTGGTAGAGCGTTTGATTTACTCTTCGATATGTCATAGTGCATGAGTCTCATGCATCTTCGCTCTTGTCTTTGTTGTCCGGTGTGCAAGACCACCGGCAAGTGCGGACGCACTGGTGTACGGAGGCACTAGTGAGCCGACACTACATCCCCCGCTTCTTTCCATTAGTGCTCTTGATCTTACCGGGGTAGTACCCTTTTCGACAATTACCCGAGTACACGGGTACTCGAGTTATGCGGGTAATACCCATGTTGGCGGGTACCCGGTTGTTCGGCTACCCGGCAACAAACACTCTAACTCAAAACAAAAATTTGTGAATATTTTACCGCACAAAAGAAAGGGAAACCACCCGTGTACTGCTAGTACCCGGGTATGCGGTTATCAGCTCTACTTCCCATTAGATGTATGCACAGGATGTTGCAGCGCAGCCGAATCGAGCATTTTTTTTATATTGGGAGAGTTGAATGTAAGTTATATTCTTTTTACTGATGACCTAGTTATCTCCACATCCTCCTAGGCATAATTACAACGGGTGCTCCATAGATCTGTGGGTGAAGGCTGGCGTGTACAAATCCGAGGTTATGGTTATTTCCTGGTCGCCTGTTCAATGCACTGTACATGTTAGTGGAGTCCCATTGAAGCAGGTGGAGAAGTTTAAGCACCTCGGGGCATTTGCCATGATGGGGTAAGAACCATGGCAATACGCAAGGAGTTCCATGCTTAAGAACAGCTTCTTGGATAGGACATGCTTCGATGGTAATGGTGCGTGGCTTGAATGCGACTCCATCAGGTAGGCGACCCCTTGCCAGACCCAGAACGACTCGCATAGTTGAGCCTACGCACAACTGCTGATGAGTTCGAGTCGATGCCTGGAGCCTGGAGATCTCGCGAGATTGCTTTGGCCATTCGACCTATTAGTCGTTCATCCGGCTTAAATTGATGAATATTCTCACCACTGGGTGAACTGTGGGAAGTTGCATTTTATCCGAGCCGCACTCATCCCAAAGCCTATACAGATATTGAGACCGCTTTTCTGCTACTACCGCTACATTCCGGGGGGACTTGGACTGTAGCTCAGCAAACAAGCCGAGTTCTCTAAATTCAACTGTACATCCGAAAGTATTCTTAAGGGTGAACTGATGAGCATTCCTGGCAAGGCGAGTATTGCGGGTGAATTCATGAGGAGGAGGCATGCAGTTGGCAAGCTCACTTGAGCATCGTTTGTTAAAATAGCGATAAAATACGGATAGAGACGAGACGGTACGTCGACGTTCGAGCGAGTCTTTTGGATTCTATAGTAGGTGCGGGGTGATTTTGGGGGCAACAGACCAGATATGAGCGTTGCACTAAAGTTTGGGGCGATTGTAGTCTTTCTCCACTTCTGTGATCCATCGGTCTCGTAGGCGTCTACTATTGCTTTGTCCCACTGGTGCGGAATCGAAGACTCTTCGGCGTGGAGCAGTGTGGTCCATGTTCTCTGCACCTGGTTAGACTCATGTCGCAAAGAACACCCAGACACATTAGAAATCGACTCTATTCAACTGAATAAGGGATCGGCAAAGTCAACGCTCCTTATTTTGCCGAGGAGTGTGCTGATGCAAGTATTGGAGCCGGCGACCATAGACAAAGCCGTGCCGTGAATTTTCAAAGATCGTTTTCAAAATATCATCTTCTGGGAAGAGGACCATTTTTGGCCCAGTAGTTATTATTAGACCGAACACTACCCACAAGTGTTTGACACAAATATGAATGCATCTAAAGTCAACCTACAATTTTGAGGTAGTGCCTATCAACGTGAACGGAGATCCGACCCTGAATCGCCCTTGGCAACAAACTCTTGAATCGAAGGACCAATATCATGATCTACACAACTCTTATTTTGCCAGTCCTACTGTAAGGAGCCGAAAGCTGGACGCTAAGCAGAAACTGCGGAGCTGACTCTTGGTAGGGTAGGGTAGGGAAGGGGGCTGCTAATGAATTTACCAGCACACTTAGACCATGTTGGTCCATTGTGATACCCAGTCAGACTACTACCACCGATCGACCACACCGTTAATTTTACCTCAACGGCAAATGATGAAGACCAGATTTGAAAACCAGATAAAAGCGTATTAACTTTGCTTTCACGGGCATTCAATGCGGGGACCCCACTAACCAAGTGCAGGTACTTAACCAGCTGCACCATCCACTCGTTTACGTACCAGACTCAAGTCCTAAATTGTTGACTCTTGGTGCCTTTGAAAGAAAAATTCTACGTCGGATATATGGTCCCTTCTGTGAGTAAGGTGAATGGAGGAGACGATACAACAACGCTGTGGATGTAGTCCGGAAGGCAAAAATCCGTCGACTGCACTAGCTTGGCCATATCGAGCGCATAGACATCAACGCTCCAGCTAAGAGGGTCTCCGAGTCCGTGCCTCCTGCTTCGAGAAGGAGAAGAACACCGAATCTCCGGTATAAGGACTATGTAATCGCGGCAGCAAGACAGCTTGGTCTTGATGACTGAAAGCACTGTGCCCTGAACCGCGGGTGATGGAAGCCAGCAATTGATCAGTCTCTGACCCTCCATAGGACGGCGGCCTGATGAGCAAGTACAGTAGAATTCGGTTATAATGACCACTCATGGTAGACGAATTTCCAGTTTGAAGCGCCTCTAAATAGGAATGAAAACGAAATGAATGGGAAATCAAACTTTAAATTTTAAATGTCGTTACAACCGTCACTATAAACGAGTTGTTTGTAAGTACTTGAGCTTAAAAACCAACATTTGGCGCGTTATTTTCGAAAGGCAGACTGATGTCCGCGGACAGTGTGTGCAAGCGCAGATTCCGCCATGAACGCGTAAGCGGCCGCTACTGTCGCATGCCCAAAATCTTATTCAAACAGTGATGCCATGAAATTATCTCTCAAATAAATTAAATTTCATGTATTCAAGAATCATTTCGTGTTTCAACGCAATTTAAAGTAATCCGCCTCGAAAAAATCCTACGGTTCTGTTGGCCGTACCCAGCAATGAAACGCATACCTCATCGTTCTAAGAAATATGTACATACCTCTAAGTGCCGAGATCGAGAGTCACGTTCAATTCCGATCATTGTTGCAACGAACAAAAGAGGCAACCAAAACAAAAGCGTCCGAAATTGCAACGGAAAATGAGCACAAATTATCATTGCGGATAGACTCCTTAGACAAAAGACCATACCTTTCGGTTTGTATACAATTTTGGACTTGACAAGAGTCTGGTGCGTAATTATATGAGTGGCGCTACGGTCCAGAGACCTGGACCTTGCTTCTACAGCAACCACGACTATTGTGCGTGTCATTGTTATGCAATGGGTGCACATCAATGCCTTTTTAATTTTAAATTACTATTTATATAATTATTTTGCTACATAAAAAAATAAAATACTCTGAAATGAAATCCTTTCTACAAATATGACAACTAAGAAATCGCAATTTGCTTAAAGTTAGACCTTTGAAATCTATCAAAAATTATGTAATTTTTGGCAATTTTGATGTTAAATGTTTTCCAGACTTCGGTACTTTTAATATTTCTCTTGGAAGTCATATATTTGGGCTTCAAATTTCATAAACGGCTTTTCCATGTCTCAAGCTAGTGAACCGTATTTCAGTGAGGGCGTTCTGCATCGACCGGAACAGGTGGGTGGGGTAAAACTTCCCATCCACTGTTTTCCAAATAGTTCTTAACCGGAATAGCAACGTGGGGCAGAGAGTTGTCATGATGGAGAATTTTTGCCTCGTGTCTGTTCGCATATTCGGAGCGTTTTTCCGCTACTGCTCTCTTCAAACGGATTAATTGTGTTCGGTAGCTTTGTCCATTGATTTGTCCATTGGTTTCACCGGGTTTTAGCAGCTCATAATACAGCACACCCTTCTGATTCCACCAAATACAGAGCATTACCTTCGCGCCATGGATATTCGTCTTTGCCTTTGATTTGGCTGGTTATCCAAACCACTTTTGGCACGTTCGCTCAGCCAGCGCATGTTAACCATAAACTTCCACCAAAATACGATGACTGTCGGCAGTAGTTTTCTTCATATTAAAGTAATGAAGAAGAACTCCCCGCAAAAACACTTTTTCAGGCACAAAGTTCGACATATTTGTTGTTTACGCTTCAAATGAATGACATATACTGAAATGACGTACACTGACAGTAGCTTTCCAACGCATGTTCCATTGGAATAATACAAGTTACGGCAGATCTAGTTTTTCTAAAAGCTAACAACTTTTACGCGACTTTGACAGCAGGAGCCTTTTAAGAATAGCATTCAAATAGTACTCAACTGCAAACCACATATTCTGCAAATTTTGTTGCTCGCCGGCGTCTAGAGTCGATACGGCAACGACGCCCTTATAAGAGGCTAAGTATAAATTTCAGTTCAAGGGGGCTAACTTGATAGCGAAGGCTTCAGGTCTTCATAAAAAGACTGAAGTAAACAAAAGAGAGAAACATAACATATTAATGTCATGGACAATAAATAAAAATATGATCTTTAATGGAGATATTTTTAAAAAGAAGGTAATAAAACGAACTTGCAAATTGGGTGTGCGAGCAGCTAAAGAGCAGGCTTGGAAGGAGTTCGGCGAGAAGTTGGAAAGCGACCGACGAGATCTGCGAAAAAGGTGTTCATGCAAACCATTCGCCGACTCAGAGGAAGGAAATTGAACATCATCGAAGGAGTCAAATCCAAAGATGGTGTGTTGCTTGTCAATGAGATGGACATCTTACGCAGATGGAGCGAGCACTTTTCGGAGCTGCTCAGTCCCGAACAGGGCACTGAGGATGGCAGAACCATAGTCTTGAGTGGGGCGGAGAATGATCCAATGGTGGAGGTAGTCATTTTGGTGATTGATGGCTAAAAGTTGGCAAATCTGCCGGTGTGAATGAAATCCGGCCAGAAATGCTTAACGCAATGGGTAAAGAGGGAGTTTTATGGCTCTCTCGTGTCGTGAAGTGGCCTGGGGTGATTGCCTCTCTCCCCACTAAAGACATTGCCCCAACTACAGCAGGATATCTCTTTTAAGCCTCCCCGGGAAAGTCTATGCTAAGGTGTTGGAAGCGCGTTCTAGAGCTATGGTCGAGCCGAGGATGGGGAATGAACTGTGCGGCTTGGCTTGGGAGTATGCCAAGCCTATCTACAGCTGTTGTGTGGATTTGGAAAAGCCATTCGACCGAATTTCTCGAGGTAAACTCTGGAGTGTTCTGCAGGAGTATGGCATTGATGCTCCCCTTCTGAGGGCCATTCAGTCTCTATACACAAAACTGTGCTAAATCAACATCTTTCACCTTGGGCGTTGGACTTCGCCAAGGGTGCATCTTCTCACCTCTCCTTTCCATTGTATATATGGACTGGATGTTACAGCGCAGCCGAGGCGAGGAATGCTTCACATTGGGAGACTTGAGGATAAGTTATCTTCTTTTGGCAGATGACTTAGTGATCGAGAAGAAATGCTCCACCCCTCCAGACTGGACTGAATACCTGATAATCAGACTCTGGCTGATGGGTCGAAAACAGACGAGGGTGTGATTGCTGGTGTCTACTCTCAAGACCTTAACATAGCTATCTCCCTGTTGCTGAAGCTCCCTGATCACTGTAGCATATTCTAGGCAGAAACCATTGCGATGAAGGAGGCGTTGTCCTGGCTCAAGAGCAACGTAATATTTAGAAGAGATATCACCATCTGTTGGGACAGTCAGACCGCAATCAAGAGCCTCATTTTTAATTCAAAAACATACCTTAATTGCAGGCTGTCTCTTAACGAAACGGCTGAGCA
The DNA here is from genome assembly GCA_905231855.2 of Eristalis tenax. Classification (NCBI taxonomy): domain Eukaryota; kingdom Metazoa; phylum Arthropoda; class Insecta; order Diptera; family Syrphidae; genus Eristalis; species Eristalis tenax. Next base: position 108,456,998 of record HG993124.1, on the reverse strand, counting down.
TTTTACCATACGCCTGTGTATGGATGCTGGGACACTGTGACATCCCGGGCAATTGCAAAGCTGTCGAACTCACTAGGTGTGGCACATCCTCCACCCAAACAATAGGAGGTGTTCCACCTTCCATGTCAATCGCTACACCTCACCATCTACTAAAAATACGTACAATCAACATCACTAATCGTAAATGGCTAGAAGGCACCACTTGTCTTAAAACAAAGGAAATATGGCTCTCTCTGCTTAGACTCAGCAGATCTTCACTCAGGACGCTCACTGGCGTCATAACAGGGTACTGCACAATTGACACCCATGCCCGTAGGTTGGGGGTCTTCTATAATGACTTCTGTAGAAGCTGCATGGATGAAGAGGAGGTTGAAGCCACAGAACACTTACTCTGCTCGAGTAGCGCGCTGGCAGGTCGTAGACTAGGGGCCTACTACTGCAATAACCTCAATGAGCTGAAAAGCGTCAGTATTAGCCAGCTAAATCGCTTTGTCACAAGCACGAACTGGTTTCAATTGTTAGGGGGAATCAATCCGCTTGGTATCATAATGGGCCTACTTTAGCCGACCTAACCTAATCTAGTGATCCTCACATCATCCCAGACGGAACTCCAGCGCGCACTCGATACGTTTGTGGCCGTATGTGCTGATGCTGGAAGGAAGGTCAACGTGGTCAAAATGGAGGTGGAGTCCCATTGAAGCAGCTGGAGAAGTTCATGTATCTCGAGGCCTTTTTCACGAGTGATGGAAGGAGTAATGCTGAGCTTTACTGTAGGTGGGTCCATTTTGAAACAGCTTGGTAGATCTGTAATCAGGAAGGCCGAGCTTGGTGTCAAAGCGAAGTTAGCGGTTTTCAACTCAGTATTTGTTCCAACTCTCACCTATGGTCATGAAATTTGCGTAATGACCGAAAGACTAAGACCGCGAATACAAGCTGCTGAGATGAGATTCATCCGTGCTGGTGTGGGAATTACCCGCCGGGATAGGGTGAGAAACACGGCAGTGCGCGAGGAACTCAACATTGAGGAGCTGCTTCTTCGAACGGAACTATGCTTCGGTGGTTTAGTCACATGGCACGAATGTCCCCTTCATCTTGACTTCCGATGGGGGCGTTGAATGCTTGATTCCATCAATAGGCGACCGCTTTGCAGGCCCAGGACGAGATGGTTGGACCAAGTCCAAAAACTTGCCTCGTTACGCTTGGGCATACTTCCTGATGAGTTAGAATCGATGGCGGAGGATAGAGTTGCCTTGAGATCTCTCGTGGTTTACCCAGCGACACCTTTAGAGAAGAATGCGGGTCAGAAGATGATGAGGATGATAAAAATTTGGTCCATTTTGCATGTTCGATTTTATATCCCTACCTAGTCGAAGATTTCAAACCTAGACAGTACAATTTAAGAATGGACCGATTCGGTTAGTTTCGATCAGAGTCGATGATAGAAATGTTCAGCAGCACAAGAACATTTCAGTAATGTCGCATAAACAAGACTTTCTGAACAGGCTATTCTTAAAACTCGAACGACAAAGCACTCTGGTTGCCATCTCCACTGGGGACTTTACCATGATTGGAAATCAAACAGGATATTCATTGTGGATGAATTTTGATGGGTTGTAAATGAATCTTTGGAACCAATGTATTATTTGTGGAACATGTGGTTTTGGTCGTGTGGGGGGAAAGTATGTACTATACGAAGAAACGAAAGAAATACCAAGTGAAACAGCTGAATAAAGAGTCGGTTTGGGAATATTTGTGATCAATTAAATATACCTTGTAGACCTCAAACGAAGAATACTCTCCAATTATCTCCTCCGTCGCGTGATTGAAATAAATAAAAATCGAGCCAGTTGATACTTGGTCCAAATGACTATGGCCAGCTCATGATCCTGCTCAGTGTCCTGCAGAATGAGTGTACCGAATTGACGGCAAAAATAAGTTCACCGTGAAGAACTCGCTCTTGTGAAATACGGTAACAACAATGGAATGTTGTAGGAATTACCTGCCAATGAATCATTCTGGCCGAACAAAAGAGGAAACCAAAACAAAAGAACCCGCAGTTGCGACGGAAAATTGCCACAAATTACAGTGAAACCGCCTATTGCTATATAGCACACTGTCAGTTAATTGCATCTTACAACGCTCTCAGGCAGACAAAGTTTTACCACAGTCGCTAGGAGATTGCACGGAAGGTGCATCATATTTTCTGTTGGCGCTATGAGCGTGAGTAAAAGGCGCCTCGATCTGCTATCTGCAATCGCAAATGTTCACAATCAAAATGTTCGCACTTAACCATTTAGATAGATAGCTTTATTTCATTATAAATTTAAAATGGCTTGGTTATTTCACAATATATTATTAATTACAGAGATTTGATATTTTCATTGTATATTTTTCTTCTAAGAAATTATTACAAAAATTTTAAAAAGGAAACTAGACAAGAATTAGAATTTTGAAGGAAAACAACAAAACTTTCAATATAAGTTAAAAAATAAATAAATAAATAAATAATTAATTAAAATGAATAAAAAAGTGTATAAATAAATCATACATTTTGACTAGTTGTTGCAAACATATCCCTAACTGGGAGATTGTCAGCAAAAGCGGAAGAATTCATACCCTTTTCAGTGATTTTGTATATTTTTTTTATTTTTTTTTCTGAGCTACTTGCAATTTTTTTATGTGACAATGAGCGGAGTTTCCCCAAACTGAAGAACCATAAAGAAGAATAGCTTGAAATATAACTTTAAATATAATTATTTTGTCTGGAAGAGAAAGTGATGATCTTCTATTATAAATGGGTAAAGGACTCCCGTTGCAATATTAACCATATTAACAGTCTGTCAGATGTGTCCCTGGAACAATAATTCCTCTAAAAAGCATTGATGTGTACACTTGGTAGAGATCTGGATTTTTCGTGGTCAGCCACATGTGCTTGGCGATTTCAAGTTTGAAAAGTAGTCAGGAAAATTATTGAAACGTGGAAAGAAAATTTTGAAATTTAAATATTTAAATTAGATTTTGACACCATTATTCTCTATCAAACGATTAAATAATTGACGGCACAACGTTTGGCATATAAAAAAGAAGAATTTAGGTACTGAATGTCTACGATTTAAAATCAATGATATAATAAAAAAATAAACGAATATAAAAAAGAAGCAAATGTCTGCCCATATTGAGGACAACATTGTTTTACTGTCTAACAAAGGCTATTATCGTGCGTATTAGGTCAGAACATCGATGTAGGTATGTATATCTCACTTTACCACGCTTCTGGCACGAAAAAGAAAAAAAAAATATTGAGACGGTACATAATAGTAAACGTCCGAAACTTTTACTAGTGGGTGAAGTTCGCTTTATGGCGGACACCCTGTTTAGCGGACAACTCACATTAACGGACAAAATAAATTTAAATGGTTGGATTCTACTATTGGGTCTATAACTTAATTCGTGCGGTTTGCTAAGAGATGGGGTAACTTGTATTATTCCAATGGAACATGCGTCATTTCAGTATATGTCATTCATTTGAAGCATAAACAACAATAATTTTTTTTCACTGAAATAGGTCGAACTTTGTGCCTAAAAAAGTGTTTTTGCGGGGAGTTGTTCTTCAATACTTTAGTATGAAGAAAACTGCTGCCGACAGTCATCGTATTTTGGTGGAAGTTTATGCTGAACATGCGCTAGTTGAGCGAACTTGCCAAAAGTTGGTGATTTTGGCTGGGAAGACGATGAACGTCCTGGGCAGCCAAAAAAGTTTGAAGATGAAGAACTGGAAGCAATACTCTATGCAGATTGTTGCCAATAAAGCAGCAATTTCAAAAAGTTTAAAAGCAGCTGTATATATTCAAAAGCAAGGAAATTGGGTTCCACATAAATTCGAGAACCGGCGAAATGCTGCTGGAACGCCACAAAATTAAGTCACTTTTTTGCATCGGATTGTTACTGGTGATGAAAAATGGATCCATTACGACAACCCCAAGCGCAAAAAATTATTTAGCACAATTTTATATGGGAAACATTTACATTGAATGTGACAGATGTGAAAGATAAGTTGAGGTACTTTATCTTCTCTTATTAGGCAATTCGTGCGACTTTATGAAATGTGCAGCTTGTGATGACAATGCGTTCACGAAAGAAGAATGGAATATCACACGTAGTGTATATATATCAATACTGATGTCTGAAAAGAAGAGGATCCTGAAAAATTGAAACCACACACCGATGTCAATTACCGAGGTGCTATAAATGTTTGTGAGTCTCTTTTAGTGCTGGAGACCAAAAAGCCTTACAAATCCCATCCAATCTTCGTTTATATTTTGAAAAATTTGTGCGTTCTACTAAAGGGTGATTTTTTAGCTATTATCTTTTTGGCAACACTGGTTTAAACAGCTGGCGCACGTTTCGTGTTTTGTTTCACTGTCAAACATCTTCAGTTTGGTCTATAATTTAACCATGAATCGTCTTACAAACGAACAACGCTTGCAAATTATTGAATTTTATTATCAAAATGTATCAAAATATCTGTTAAGAAAGTTCATCGCGACATCACATGCGTTCAGCGACGAAGCTCATTTTTGGCTCAATGGGTACATAAATAAGCAGAATTTTCGATTTTGGAGTGAATATCAGCCAGAAGCATTGCAAGAGCTACCAATGCATCCAGAAAAAGTCACAGTTTGGTGCGGTTTATGGGCTGGTGGCATCATTGGACCGTACTTCTTCAATCGAACAACAGGAACAGTTTGTAGATTTGTTTGGCGTTTTGGTCGCAGCACTTTTGCCCGGCTAAGGAAGTTGTCGGTAAACGGGAAAGGATTTGAAAAAAAAAATGGTTTAATCTTACCCTAAGCTTATCTAGAAAATATTATTTCATCTTCCGAACTAAATCGCAAAATTTCATCAAAATCTACCAAATCTAGTAGGTTCCGCCACGCATTATCGCTTTTCGAAACCACTCGATTTCACTGACATCTGTTTGAAACTTCTTCAAGTTCATTCGTCTGTGAGAGATTATCAAACCGAACAAGCCTACAGAGTAAACTTCAGTCTTTTATTGGTATTTTTGGTGTTCACTTTATCTCTTTCTATTTTCTGGTGTTCTCACACTAATAATTCCTGCCAACAGACAGCTGTTCTGGCGGCCATTTAAAAATTGAGAGCCAATAACATTTTTTTTTGTCGGACACTTACAGAGCTCACTTCAACTCGTTGGGAATTGGCCTATTGAGGTTTCAGTATGAATTCATCCAAATCACGCGATTTCGGTTCGATGGGAACGCAGTATAAAATGAACACGAAGACAGCAAAAGCTAGATACACAACAGAGCACATCTGCACATCGTTATCCATTTGAATGGAGACAATGATTTGATGGCACCTGCACTACGCACAAACCTTTGCTATTGCTTGGTCTTTATGGTTCGCATACTATCCAAAAATAAAACTACTCGAAATTTTGTTGAAACAAATTTTGTCCGCCTAAAGGGATGAAATGTACCAAATTACGGCTGATATACCTGTCAGCCGTGTCTGTGTCCGGGAATGTCCGCTAATATGAATATAAATTGTGTAGAAATTCAATTTAAGTTCCACGGTCGTGAGTAACTGTCCGCCTAAGAGAGTTGTCCGTAATAGGAGCTGTCACTGTATTTGCTTTTTTTCTTAAAAAAACTCCGGTCTTTCTGTCCGATTAAGCCAATTTCGTTGTATATACGTACAGTTTTGGCCAAAATAAGATCACGAAATACCTTCACTTTAAAAAAAAAAAACTTCAGACCATAGCCACCTTAAACAGTAGTAGGCGATATTCGCGATATACGCCAACCCAATCCGTCACATTTATGCTCTCAGGTAGTTAATGATTCCGAAAAACGCTCAATCGAATTATTATGCACTTCAAAAGGGGCCCTTTATATCTTCAAAAAGTGCACAAGAACAACTGAGCCCTGAGATTTCAAACAGGACGACCCGGTGAAGAGCGCTTGAACATGGCATCGTACTGTAAAAATTTGGATTTCCCTCAAAAATCGAGGCGCAAAACTACCTAAACTGGAAAAATGTCCTTTTTTCTGATGAATCGAAGTACAGCGTAAAGGGTTCGGACGGAATCACACGATTCTTCAATTGAGGACATTGCGTGCTTTGTAGCTTTAATTCCGACGGCAAAGTATGTAACTGGCACGGACCAAACGAAACCCTTTAGACGGTTGCAGTGGAAGATGTTTGATGGTTTAGGACGGTTTCACGTGGTGGTGGTGGTCCGTTGGTTAAAATGAAGGCATTATGAAAAGGTGATATTATTGGAACAGCAATTTGGAACAGCAAATGCCTTAAAATGAAGGCATTATGAAAAGGTGATATTATTGGAACAGCAATTTGCCGGAGGTTAATGAGGACGACGGCATCAAAAACGGATAGAAAATGATAATTTCAGACCATGACATATTTGAAAGCCCAAAGCATGGATTTTCATCCAGTGGGAAATGTTCCGTTGTTAAGCTCACGATAGGGGAGTTTGATGGAGCACCGAAGAATTTGGGTGATTTGTGTCTGAGGCTACAGAACCTGCCAGAGAGAGCATGCCAAAAAGCATTAAATTAGTTATAGAATGCGTGCCTATAAGTCTCTATGGACCGAATATTGGAGCGATCTGATGGCCGTGTTGTTGCGTCGACTCATACGCACTTGAACCTACTATGTCACGGTTCGATTCCAAGTATGACAAACATCATTTTCCCAGCACCACCTCTGTCGAGTCACTGATCGTGGCACAGTCTAGAAAACACTTTTTTTGCAGAAGTGCAACACTGAATACATGGGGTTTATGCTGCATTTCTTTCGTCTTTGGTTTAAACTTCATGATCGGTTGGCAGGCAGACATTAACATACAATCAGTTCGATCGCCACTGGACCTATTGCGAGCGTGATTGTATCACCGATTACTACAAGGCGAAGCATATATGGTGCTGCAATATCTCATGAAGCTCACCAGCACTTAGGACTTGGTCTATGCAGACTTAAGCCACTACGACTAGTTCGCTGAGAGTGCACACTCAGAGTTCAGTTCTCATTGCTTGAATTGAACCACATCAACTCATGTTTCCAGTCCACCTCACCGACGGCAAAAGACGCATAATTTGAATTTCACACGAAAAATCATTCCTCCCCTAATCGGAAGCTCAAAGCTGTTCCCCCGAAAAGAAATCCTTGTCGTTGTTGACAAAACCAACTACTCCCTCGAGGGCTCTTATCACAACTCTCTCGTAAACAAAAGCTACTACGGCTCAGAACGCTTAATTAGTCACGCCTTGAGTTCACTTTGAGTTCACACAGCACCTTATCACTTCGAGTCAGGAAAAAACAAGAGAAAAGGAAAAACTACAAACCTTATGCGACGCTGCACTGCTGTTATTCCCAAGATAAGATGCAGCTTCCCTCCAAGTCACTAGATGTATGTGCAGCACCAAAACTGTATCTAATTGTACCTTTAATCACTTCGCACACAAACCGAATATATTTCCGAAAGATTTCTCTCAATCTTGAGATTTCTTCACATTGATTCTTAGATTCACTTCACAGACGATGTATGTATACAAATCAATCTATCGCCAATTATATTCGTATCTTTCACTAATTCCTCGTTTACATGTGTATCTATCGGATCTGAAGAACACACGTCAACCGATTAGTGCCCGTGCCCGACCGTCTGCACACAATTATCTTCAGTATCTTGAATCAAAACCAAACCAAAACGGGACGAATAGGAATGAACACACAAATAAACAAAACAACAAGCCACTCACTCGTACACACAAAACGGAACAAAAAATGGCAGGTATCTACTATGTATCTCAAGATGATAATGTACACATGTATGTTCACAGTATCAACGCATCTATCGGAGATTGAAAGATCACAACCAGAGATACCGAGCGATACAGCGCGATGCTGACGATGACGATCACGATGGCGATGACTATGCCTATGAACTACGAGACAAACTAGACACAAGGAAGCAGGAGAGGAGACGCATCACATCACCAACCAGCGCGTGAGAGGATCACACAAAAACCACTAGCCACTAGCAACTGGCAAGCAAGCAAGCACCACGGAAACGAGATGAAAAACTCTGTTCGCGCACCGTTCCTTAGCATTCCAACAGCAAACTCAAACTGGTCAGCACTGTTTACACGGGCTAAACTTGACTTCTGGATACTTGGCTTGCGACTCGCGGCTGTGTGGTGGTATTGTGTGAATATTTGCTCTGCTCTTGCTTCGTGCTTTGTTTAATTCACGTTTCTATCTCTGAGTGTGCGTGCTGCTTGTGGGTGTGTGTGTGTGTGTGCATGGGGGACTATCTTCCGGTTCGTCCAACCAGAAGTGGCAAGTTGCCGATTATGGGAGGGACCTGCTGTCGCAATGGAATTCTTGTTTTAAAGCCGCGTTGCGCGGTTTTCTTTTTTCTTTGTTTGTTTTCTTCTGTTTTTCGTTGTAGCATTTTTTTTTTTCGTAATTTTCTTTTCAATTAATACACTCTGACGTAGAGCACTGCCCACTGAGAGAGTGTGAGGACGGCTGCCGACGGCAGCAGCGACTGCGACCGCGAGACGAGAGAGCTATTTATGTGCTTCGTTTGTGTAGGGTGCTGTTGGCGAACGTTGACATTGTGCCGGCTGACAGTGGAAGTGTTTACACTGTGAAATTAAATTATGATCAGTTTGTGACTTGTAATTAAGTAGATGAAAATGTGTATATTTGATGGTTCCAAGAATTTTAATTGCATTTTTTTTTTTTGAGTATATTTCAACCGTTGGTCAATTTCTAGAATAGATTGGAGAACTGAACACTGCCTCAACACGATTGCGCCTTTAATGATGTCTGATTAGTTAGCGGCTGTCTTCAGATCTCTTCGGCTGCAAACGCGAAGCAAAGGGATAGGATTCCCAAGGCCATTCAAATAGAAACAAATCGCAGATTTACTCGCTGGTCAGCTAAAAAGTTGCACAGACTGAGTGAATTGATGGTCGAACATTGTCACATTACCTGGGATGTTTTTGTGTACCCCAAAAATATCTGCACAGATCTTGTTCCGATTTTACAAGTCTTAACAGGGGCCTTATTGGCGCGTTCGGCCTACAAGATACTAGGACATGGATAGTGCCGTAACTAGGTGGGGGATTACAGTGGTTAGATATCCCCCACCAAATTCTTTACCAGAACAGAGCAATTAGTAACCTACTGTGTTCTCGTGTAAAATGCACTTTTAAGTCTCAAGAACAAAACATTAGCCAATTCCAACAAAAATTAGCCAATTCGGGAATACTGCATCAATTTCGTAGCTACCTAAATGCAAAGAGATTCAATGCACAGACTTTTTGTTCATACTTCATATTTTTGAGACTGTGCGATGCCTTTTAAGTACGCATTGTGGATGAAACTGAAGCCATGAAAACTCCACGAAAAGGAACCGCGTTTGATCCTGAAAACTTTTATAGGATAGTTATTAGGATTCCCCTTTTGGGGGAGATGACAATAAATTTGGCGTCAAAAATCACTAGCCACTAGCAACTGGCAAGCAAGCACCACGGAAACGAGATGAAAAGCTCCGTTCGTGCACCGTTCCTTAGGAAAAATTGATAACTGCTAGTAGAAGGGTCAAAGCCAAGAATCTGTTACTATGGGAGGAGGGCGTCTATTTCGCCTCGTTTAGGTGATATTTTCAGAAAAAAAGTCTTACAAAACAACTGCCGAACAGTAGAAAGGCGACTCTTATACGAGCTGGACGTAGTTCGGGAACACGAGGAGCTCCTCCGGTTAGTAGAGCGGTCCCCGCTGGAGATAGAGAGGAATCCGCTAAGGAGAGATGTTTCTTTTGGTGGCTGCATCAAAACCAGCCTCCGACATCGTCAGCCCTTCAATAGTCTTCCGACGAGTAGTGTAGCTGTTTTTTTTTTTTTTTTTCATTGTTTAATACCTTCCGTATTTGTGAACTAACAGCGTATTTACATATGTTTAAGGCAGGTTAAGTAGAAAATTAAACATAAAATAAATAAAAAAACTAAAAACCAACGAAAAATAAGTTCATCAGGGTCTGTGGACTACATATGTTAGGCATATGCGTAAACACACGCCCTGACGCACGCGTCCGTAGGTTGCGGACATAGTTAAGGTAGCTTAAGTTTTATAAGGGTTTAGAAAGGCTTAAGGTAGGTTAGGTAAATTAAGATTATTGATAGTCCTTGAAGAGTTTTCTTGGCAAAATGAAATAAACAATAAACACGTCTTCAGACCGAAAAAAAAACCGAAAGGCAATTAGAGTAGTAGACTAGGTTAGCCAAGAGTACGTCAGTAGGGTCAGTAAGTTAGTCATAAGTTCAAATGAATTGTTAGAGTTGAGCTAGAATTAAACATTTTGTCTAGGATTATGTTAGACTTAAGAGTAGAGTGAAATAAAAATGAATTTAAAAAAAATGGAGTATTACACTGGTTTTGATAGTGTTGTGTTCTTTAATTCCAAATTTATATGAAATTATTTATGTCAATAGTTAGTAGAATGTCAATAGGTTTTGAAAAATTCGTATACAAATACAAAATTTTAATGATCAAAACTACAGTACTTCATTGAAAGTGTTGCCGTTTTTTAACATTCTTTTTTTTTTCATTTTAAGTTACCGCCTAAACGAGACGAGCTTGATCCCCTCCCAAAGTAAAAATTTCCTGATTTTGACCCACCTTCGTTATCGTACTAGCGCCATCTTTTAGACGACCTCACAACTCAGCAGGTTAGGACCAAAAGACCGTTCTATCGTCATATACGTATTTCAATACATCGACTTTTACCAATTTTGGCAGCCTCTCTGGACGAGATATCCGAACAGTTTCACATTCGCCAGTGCTGGACACCAGGCCATAAAGACATTAAGAGAAGCCACCTTCATGTTACAACAGAGCATTATGAGTAAACAAAAATCAATGCCAAATGGAAGACAGGCTTCACTTGTCAAATCTCAAGGCAAGTTTCGACTCGTCTCCATCAAAAAAAAAAAAATCAGATGGCTTGATCTATTTAAGGAAATCAAAAATTAGCAACGTAGTGGGAATAATTACCGGACACTGCCTCTTAGGTCTTTACTCAGAAAGTCTAGGGATATTCTCAAATGCCTTTGCAGCAGCATACAACACCTTCTGCGCTGCACTCGCCTCGACCAGGATAGCCTACTTCATGTATTCAATATTTATAGTGTTGTTATAAAATGTTTTTTTTATTTGTAAAATTGTGTCCTTTGAAACACGCTTTCATTTTTCTCAAACCCTATTCCACAAAATATTTTTTTAACAGGAATTTCAGTAATCAAGAACTCAATAAAATAAAATTTCTCAGCAACTTTGAAAATGTTTGTCTAATTACAGGAAGAAGTAAATGAGTCATGGTTGTTTTAGACTGACAAACTCTATTCCTTTCGTTAATAATACTTAGAATGTAGGACATAAAATGCGAATACAAACTCCAAACTCAAAATGCTCGAAAAGTATGACAAGCCATTTTGGAATATAGTAAAATTTATGAGGAATAGGAAAAGGCTTTTGCCAGCTCTCAAAACGTCTTCAAACACGTTCTTTACTGATGCTGAAAAGCAAATGCTAGTGGCCTGAGTGACCAAGGTACACGCGACACGGTACAGAACACTATCTTCTTTTTTTTTTAATTCATTTTTATTTATCAATTCATTAAAAACTAACATACTAGACAAAAATGCTTAATACTAGTTGGACGAACAATGATTCTATTTTAACTTACTGGCCCTTGGCGGGCTCTCTAAGCTAAACTTAATCTTAATCTATGTCTTTCGACTTAACCTAACAATGCTTTTTTAAACAAAGGAAAATAAATTTATATGTACAACTAATATTAAGAAAAATTGAAAAAACTTAATAACTGAACTATATTTTTTTTTATTGAAACCTATATACTAATTTACATGCTACCTTAAAAATGACTTAAACTAACTTAAGCTAAACTACATGCATATACATATGTGTATATAATGATATACTCATATGTATATATATGTCCTTAAATTATGTACAATATATACACATAGGTACACACATGTGTACGAGTGTGTATACTACATTTTTTTTTGTTTTTTGATTTTTTATTTTTTTTTATATATTTTTTTTTTATTTTTTTGCTATTTGTATTGTATTGTATTTATTTTATTCAGATTCTTTTTTAAGCTTACATGGTCTGAGTTACCGCACATTGTCTTATACAGAGATTTGATACCTAATCGCATCTTTCTACTGAAATAGTTTAATATTGGTGATTATGAAAAACAAATGAGACATATTTATAATTACAATTTGAGGAAAAAAAAAAACATAAAAAAAACAAAAAACCTCACTTAAGTAAAACACAAAACAAAAAAAAAATTAAAATTATGATAATAAAACATGTATCCGGATATAAGCGGATACTATAAATAAATGAATAGTTGAATTCATAAATTAAATAATGCAGAAAAAATACATAAATAAATAATAAATAAAGATATAATAATAATAAATAAACAAATAAATAAATAAATGAATAAATAAATAAATAAATAAATAAATAAAAAAAATGCTATTTACATCTTAAAAACTACATAGGTTGCGGCTGCTCAGCTGCAAAACAGTGACCGACTACTGCTCCCATCCGGGATTCCGCGTTACCCTTTCTACCCAGGGTCTAACGGGTTCGACGAGGGAGTTCCTTCGCTCCCCAACCACCAGAATTTCCGTTGCTGCATTGCAACATCTCGCACATCCCGCTTTGATACCGCCATACTGAACCGGAGGAGGCCCTCCTCAGCTCGTTGTGCAACGGAGCGGTCGTGGTTGAGTCGCCCATCCACAGTTGAACGGGCGATGTGAAAGAGGAGCGGTACCGCATTTATGTCTTGTATCAGACCGTTCGAATCCAAATAGAAGAATGCTTCCGGGGGGACATATCCGTTGTGACGTACCTTTATTGACCGAGTTCATCGCTCTAGCAGCGGATCAGGTTCGCCATATTGTATAAGACTTCGCTGGAATAGAATACTTTGTACTGGGACTCTGGAGTTCTATAAAGGCGAAGGCAAGCCCTAAGACAAGCCCTCTCGAACAACCGAATCTTTTCCATCAAGCTTGCACTCACGTTGAACCACACGGGACAGCCATAGGTGAGCATTGGCCGGATGAGGGCCATGTAGCAGATAACCTTCACCCTCGCATAGAGTTGGCTGTTGTAAAACAGTCTCTTTGTAAGGGCAAAAGCGCCTCGGGCCCTGGCCAGAGCAGCATCTACATGTTTGTTAAAATATAGATACTGCTCTAGCCATATCCCCAGGTATCTGACTACAGACCTTTGCGATAGTGGTTGCCCACAGAACACTATTCACACACCATCGAGGACAGCTCTCATCAAATCTCTTCTGCTGTTTATTTAACACTAGACGATATTGCATTTTTCGTCAACAACTTAAAGGTTCGCAAAACAGGAGGTCTTGATTTGATTAGAAACATCTATATCAAGAAACTGCCCAAGAGTGGAATAAAGTTTTTAACATGTGTCTCAAAATGGAATATTTCCCTGATTCCTGGAAATAAGCCAAAGTTATTCCAATACCAAAATCTGGTAAGCCTTATGCATTTCCTGAAAGCAAGAGGCCAATAAGTTTGCTTAGTAACCTTAGCAAAGTTTATGAGAAAATTCTTAAAGAAGTGATTCTTAAATATATTTCTGACAATAATATTTACCCCAATGAACAATTTAGATTTAGAGCACACCACAGCTTCACCCGTCAGGTGTTCAGAATCTGCAATCACATTAAATCAAACCGCGCTATAGGCTAATCAACTGGGATGATTCCGCTTGACATAGACAAAGCATTTGACACTGTTTGGCACGACGAACTTTTATATAAATTTATGCATTATCAGTTTCCTCCATATATATGTAAAATTGCCCAACGTTTCTTAACTCGTCGTCGTTTAGTAGTCCAAGTGAATAGTGGTGTTTCTGACTTAATTTTGTTCAATTCAGGTGTTCCACAGGATTCAGTTGTAGCTTCAATTTTGCATAATGTTTACGTATCAGACTTCCAAAATTTTGCCAAATTATCACACTGCAATTTTTGCAGATGATACCGCCATATTTTCTTCACATGAATTAGCAATGCTCAATATTGAGAGCAATCACGTAAATGTGATCAAAATTGTGGAAAAATGTGTCAGCAAGGCTACCTTTTTTCAGCGAAAAAGAAAGCGTTGCTTTGTTCCAACTAGGCAGTTAGGAATTAGCAACTAGCAGGATTGTCTGTAAATTGGGAGAACTCCGTCCGTTACATGGGTATAAATCTAGATACGAAACTAACCCTTAGTGAACATATTCGTAAAACAATTAAAAATGTTGGGGTTGCAACAAAAATGTTATACCCATTTATTAATAGAAAATCGTTACTTTCCCTTGAAAATAAAAATTATCATCCATAAGGTGCCAAGTCTGGGGTAACTGCTTAAAATGACATTCAACTAAGGACGTACACAAAAAAGCGAATATTGAGTTGATTACTGAAGAACGATGTAGTTGCTTTCAAAAACCCTCTTATTAATATTCTAAGTAGTACTCAACCTATATTGTTTGTTCAATGACAATGTAATTCATTCATTCATTTATTAATTAATTGATTTATTTATCATTTTTTTAATTTATTTACTTATGTATTTATTTATTTATTTATTTATTGGGTATATAACTTTGTGTGGTTTGCTAAGAGATGGCGTAACTTGTATTATTCCATTGGAACATGCGTTGGAAAGCTACTGTCATTGTACGTCATTTCAGTATATGTCATTCATTTGAAGCGTAAACAACAATAATTTTGTTCACTCAAATATGTCGAACTTTGTGCCTGAAAAAGTGTTTTTGCGGGGAGTTCCTTTTCATTACTTTAATATGAAGAAATCTGCTGCTGAAAGTCACCGTATTTTGGTGGAAGCTTATGGTGCACATGCGCTAGCTGAAAGAACGTGCCAAAAGTTTTGGCTTGACCAACCAGACAAATTAACGACCGAATATCCATGGCACGGAGGTAATGTTCTGTATTTGGTGGGATCAGAAGGGTGTGCTGTATTATGAGCTGCTAAAACCGGGTGAAACTTCCATCAATGGGCAACGCTACCGAACCCATTTAATCAGTTTGAAGATAGCAGTAGCCGAAAAAAAGGGTGGCATGGGCTTATCTACACAGGGTAAAGTTGCTGACTGCATCCAACCTGGTAGGATGCCAGCGCGATCCCTGCTTGTTCATAAGTCAAGTTGACGTACAGCCTCCTCGCGGCGCCCCTGGATAGCCATCATAACAGCCGTTGTGTGGTGAACTAATATACGCAGCGAACCCTCTGCCCGAGGGTTAAATTAATGGGCCTGTCCTCCCAGTTTGGAGGTTGTGCGTGAGGTTAACGTAAAAAAAAAGCACAAAAAAGCAAGAGTTCAGAAACAACAACCTGCCTCGGATACGGACGGATCTACTGTTGACGACCCTTGCAAACGGAAAAATGACTTTCGGTTCTGCACGTGGAATGTGAGGTCCTTTAACAGACCACGTGCAGCCGATGAACTAGCGGAGGCCCTAGACTGCTATAAAGCAGACATAACCGCTATCCAGGAAGTGCGGTGGAACGGGCCGGGCAAAAAGAGGATGAGAAACTGCGACCTCTACTACGGCGACTGCTACAGGGAAGGAGGGCAGCGCTTATTTGGATGTGGATTTGTTGTTCGAGGCAGACTTAGGCAAAAAGTCTTAAGCTTTAAGTATGTAAGCGAGGGCCTCATAACAATCCGAATCAAGGCTAAGCTCGGGAACATCAGCCTGATTTGCGCCCACGCCCCGACAGAGGAGAAGGATGACAATAGCAAGGACGATTTCTATGATCTCCTAGAAAGAACATACGATCAATGCCCCAGCTATGATACCAATATCGTTCTAGGAGATCTCAACGCACAGCTGGGCAAGGAAGAAATCTTTGCTAAAGTTATCGGAAAACACAGCCTGCACGACAACACATCCGGAAACGGACTCAGGCTGGTGGATTTCGCCTCGGGGCGTAACCTCTCTGTAATGAGCACGCGGTTCCCACACCTCAACATCCATAAAGGGACCTGGCGGTCACCCGATCAATCAACCGTCAACCAGATTGATCACATGGCGATCGACGTCAGACACTCCTACAATATTCTCGATGTCCGAACTTTCCGAGGAGCCAATATTGAATCGGATCATTTCCTTGTTGTAGCCAAGGTAAGAATGAGGATATCGAGAGAAGTACGG
Organism: Eristalis tenax; assembly: GCA_905231855.2. Classification (NCBI taxonomy): domain Eukaryota; kingdom Metazoa; phylum Arthropoda; class Insecta; order Diptera; family Syrphidae; genus Eristalis; species Eristalis tenax. Next base: position 108,440,640 of record HG993124.1, on the reverse strand, counting down.
AGTCGAGACAGGACACCTCGTTTTGACGTTGGAAAGCTACAATCGCAATCGATCGTTAGGAACTTTGCCGATCGAGTCTCCCTGAAACTCTCCGAAAGTTCGACCCTGCCTACAACCACAATAGACCAGGAATGGAAACGTTGTCAAGAAGCCATCAAAGAAGCTGCCACTGATGTGCTGGGTTTTACGACACCACCAAAGAAGAACCCATGGTTTGACGACGAGTGCAGGCAGGCACATGCAGCCAAACAGGAGGCCTACAAGGCAACTCTGCATCGAACAACGAGAGCTGTTCGTGAGCTCTACGAGCAGAAGAGAAGGGAAGAGAACCGGCTTCTCAGAAGGAAAAAGAAAGAGCACGAGAAGCGCGCGGTCGAAGAGATGGAGAGATGGTCCGAAAGTTTTACCAAAAGGCAAAACAGTTATCCGGAGGGTATAGACCTCGGACAGAAGCCTGCAGGGATGAAAATGGACAACTAGTAGTAGAATCGCAGTCTATGCTGAGAATTTGGAAAAATCACTTCTGCAGACTGTTAAACGGCGATGACGACACAAATTCCGCTGTCAGGCAGAATGTTCCACTTAATTTGGACGAGGATGACCAAGAATTCCGTCCCCCTGACTTAGGCGAGGTCAAGATAGCGATATCTAGACTAAAGTCGAACAAAGCTGCTGGAGCGGAACTGTTTAAAGCAGCTGGAGATGATCTAGTTGGGCGCATGCACCAGCTCATCTGTAAGATATGGTCGGAGGAAAGCATGCCCGGTGAGTGGAATCTCAGCGTCGTTTGTCCGGTCCACAAGAAAAGAGACCCTTCTGACTGCGCCAACTATCGAGGGATCAGTCTCCTTAACATAGCGTACAAGATCCTCTCTGCCGTCTTATGTGAACGCCTAAAACCATTCGTCAATAACCTGATTGGTCCTTATCAGTGCGGTTTCAGGCCGGGAAAGTCCACCATCGACCAAATTTTCACACTGCGGCAGATCCTGGAAAAAAACCACGAGATGCAGATCGACACCCACCACCTATTCGTCGATTTCAAGGCCGCATATGACAGCGTGCATAGAGACGAGCTATACAATGCCATGTCTAGTTTTGACATTCCAGCCAAACTCGTCAGATTGTGCAGGATGACGATGGACCTGCTCCATCAAGGTCGGTAACGAACTCACCGAGACCTTCAATGTCAAAAAAGGTTTTAGACAAGGCGACACGCTGTCATGTGATTTCTTCAACATCATACTTGAGAAGATCGTGCGAAACTCAAATGTCAACACCAGAGGCACGATCTTCCAAAAGTCCGTTCAACTGCTTGCCTACGCGGACGACATTGACGTGATTGGACGAACACAGCGAGCTGTCAATGAGGCTTTTGCTAGCATTGAAGCGGAAGCGGCTAAAATGGGTTTGGCAGTTAACCAGGGCAAAACAAAGTACATGCTGTCATCACGAAAGGACGCACAACATCGACGCCTCGGACAGAGCGTCATAATGGGCAGCAGAAACTTTGAGGTAGTCAAGGACTTCGTCTACCTTGGCTCTGCAGTAAACAGGGACAATAACACCAGTACTGAGATCAAGCGCAGAATTACTCTTGTCAATCGCTGTTTCTTTGGGCTCAAGAGGCAATTGAGTAACAGAGCCATCTCTCGAAACATAAAGTTGACTTTATATAACACCCTATTCATCCCTGTCCTGATCTATGGCGCAGAGACATGGACGCTATTGAAAGCGGATGAAGAAGCTCTTGGTCGCTTTGAGAGAAAAGTTCTGCGTGCGATCTTTGGTCCTGTTTGTATTGATGGCGTCTGGAGAAGGAGATTCAACCACGAACTGTACGGGCTGTACAGCGGCATGTTAGTTAAGCGTCTTCGGATCCAACGCTTAAGATGGCTAGGTCACGTAGAGCGGATTGACACCACAGCTCCGGCCCTAAGAGTCTTCGATTCCGAGCCCTTGGGACAACGCATAAGAGGTCGTCCTAGAACAAGATGGCGCACACAAGTGGAGAAGGACCTCAACCAACTTGGTGTGCACAACTGGAGGCAGCTGGCGAAAGATCGTGCTGGCTGGAGAGGCTTGTTGGTTGAGGCCCAGGTCCACCCCGGACTGTAGCGCCAAACAAAGAAGAAGAAGAAGTAGCCGAAAAACGCCCGGAATATGCGACCAGACACGAGGCAATCATTTTCCATCATGACATTTCACTAAGAACTATTTGGAAAACAGTGGATGAGAAGTTTTAACCTAACCCGCTTTATAGCCCAGACCTTGCCCCTTCTGACTGTTCCAGTCAATACAGAACGCCCTCACTGAAATACGAATCACATCAGAGAGCAGAATATCAAAAAACTGGCTTGATTTATTCTTGGCTGTCAAGCCGGCGCAGTTCTTTTGGGATGGGATCCACAAGTTGCCAGAAAGATGGGAAAAAGTCATAGCTTCAGATGGGCAATACTTTGAATAATACTATTGTACATGTTTTTCTTAAACAAACGTTCAAATTTTGAAAAAAGATATGGATTATAGACCCAATATTTGTTTATTCCCTGTCATTCCTTGTGTGTTGGCTATAATTACCAAACTTATATTTATTTACTTTTGTATTATTCTTTTCATTTTATTTCACTCTGGAGGTTTTTTCTTTGTATTTTCCTCCAAAGTAAACCATTTTATTTTGAACAAACAGAATTTTGCTTAGTTTGTTGCAAAATGTTATAGAAGAAAGATATTACAATATAAAAACGTGTCCACGTTACCGTTACAAATGTAACACATGTTAGTAAGCAGTTAAAACTGTTTGATAATTGATTTATTGTTTTTTAGCAACCTAAACTACTATGCTTCCCAAACGAGCAACCATGCCTCAAAACGGCTTGGTGTCTGCTACTGGTACTGCCGTGTGGGTTAACAAAACAAGGTTTGTCAGTGAATTTCAGTAATCGGTCATTAGTCATTAAGATAGATTAGATTAACAAAGAGTTGGGCGCACATTGTGACTTTCCTGGTGGAGGCGAGTACTTATTCATCCAGGCAGCTGCTGCTAAAGCCATTTGAGAATATCCCTAGTCTTTTTGAATAAGGACCTAATAGTACGGTTTTGCTATGAGATGGCGTAACTTGTATTATTCCATTGGAACATGGAAGATAAGAATAATGTCATATCTCTAAACTGTAAAATGGGCAGTAACAATACCTGTGTCATCATTAAGTGATGACAACCATCATGATTGACATCACTTAATTTTTCAACGACGTTATATTCTTCAAGAGGTGATAGTAAAAAAAATAATGCTTCAAACGTGTCCACTGTTCTAACATCCTCTCTACAGCTCCCTGAATTGACAGCCACCGAGTGGAACAGGTATTCAAATGTGTTTTGACTCCATTGATTGAACCGTTCATGACGGCAGCATCGTCGGTGCCTAGTACTATTGAATTTGCATAAGGAATTTTAAATCCAACTAAATATTGATTGATGTTGCAAGTGAGTGAGCTGTTGAATGTTCTAATTCCGCATAACCAAAGAAAGCGCATGTCATAGAAGCAAGCTCTTGGGGACGTACAATAAGAACCAAACACTTTTTGCAACTTAAATAGAAAAATATTTGGTTCGTAATTTTTCAATTATATTTGCAATTATGTTTCTACTTTGTCCGAGGCGATTTTGCCTTTACAAAGAGACTGTTTTACAACAGCCAACTCGATGCGTGAAGGTTATCTGCTACATGGCCGTCATCCGGCCAATGCTCACCTATGGTTCAACGTGAGTGCTTGAAGATTCGGTTGTTTGATAGGGCTTGTCTTAGAGCTTGCCTTCGCATTTAGCGAACTCCAGAGTCCCAGTACAGAAAATTCTATTCCATTGAGGTGCTATACAACAGGGCAATCCTGATAAGAGTGAACAATGTCCTGCTGATGTTGATCCGAGGTCATACTGCAAGAGCGATGAACTCGGTCAACAACTTGATCTCGGTTGATTTCTACCCGAGATATGAGGGTATGCCACGAGAGGGTACGCCACAACGGCTTCGACCCCCCAAAAGCTTTACTGCAACTAGACAAAACCGGACTGCTTCAAGATATATATGGGATGCCGCTCATCTACCACATCGCCAGATCAACTGTGGATGGGCGAAGGGCAACTCAACCACGACCATTCCGACGCACGACGCCCTGAGGAGGGTCTTCTCCGGTTCAGCACGTCGGTCTCAAGACGGGATGTCGAAATTTCTGTTGGCTGGGAAGAGAGGGATCTCCCTTGTCGAACTCTTTAGGTCCGATGTAAAAAGGGTAGTGCCGAATGGGGGGAGTAATCGGTGTCTGTCTTGCAGAGGATTAGATGTATGCCTATCCGCAGAATCCTATGGCCGACTTACACATATTAGCGTAGTTTTTAAGTTAGTTGTAAGCTGTAAATAGAAAGAAAAAATCAAATTAAAAATAAAAATAAAAAACATAAGTATACACTCGGTTTACGCAACCAATAGAAATTACGGCGGTTGCAATAACCGAGGTTGTTGCACTTAATGGGTCACACTTTTTTCTGTAAGAAATGGTAATCAAATGTCATAATTCTGTTTTGTTTTTTTTTTTTTTAAAGAAGTTGGATATGTTAGACTGAGTTTTATGCGATTCAATATTTTTCAAAACCGCCCGCTCTTTTGTTTTTTGTGGAGTTAAAATGTCTTCTATTGGAATGTTGTTCTCTTCGACCCATTGTAAACATATGTTGAAGGATCGAACGGTAACTTCTGTTTTAACTTTTGATTAAAACAGGTTCACCTTCACTTTCATTTGTGCATTAAATTTCTGCCGAATCCTCACAATTGGCAGAGGACTCAACGTGTTCGTGAAGCCAATCAGTGATATCTTCAATCGAGTTGCAAATATTGGGAACAATTTCATCAAGCAGATTGGAAACGGATGAAATCAATTCTCCTTCCCTTACGATATTTGTAGACAGTGTAGATAATGGCAGATCGTCCTCCTCCCGTTATCATTCCATCATTCATTTTTTCTAGAATGACACGGGGCATTGTCCAAATGCAGCAGTGCCTTCTTCTTTAGTGCCTTTGATTCTAGACAATTTCTTACCTGTAAAGGAAAACTCATTAACGCAATCACTACAATTTGTATTCTTTTTCGTACATCGGGAACAAACACCTTGTGGAACCATTGTTCGAATAAAACTAATGTCATCCGTGCATTTTTATTTGCTTAATAAGTAACAGGCTTGGTCTTAAAATGCTTAAAATCTCTTGGATTGGCTGCTTACACATGTGGTGCATCCCTGATGCATTTGTGCACGCAAGGAATGGTACTCTTTCCGTGCTTACATTTCGACCTGGCGCTGACGAATCATTAAAAGTAACAAGTGTTTTGTTTGGCAACATCTTGTAGAACAATTCAGATTCGTCCACATTGCAGATTTGATCAGCGGTTAATTTAAGTTCCTTTATTTTTTGTTGAAATTGCATTACGAACGGTTCAACAAGTCCGCATATATTGGACAACTTTTCGCCACAAATTTTTAACATTCGCATGCCATGTCGTTTTTTTAAATTTCGCAATCCATCTGCTGCTAGCGTCAAATGATGGTTTCTCCATTATCTCGTTGTGCAATTGAATTGCCTTTGATTTTATAATTTCATTAGAAAGCGGAATATGTTTAGCTCTTTGCTTTTGAAACCATCCATATAACGTCCATCGGTGGATATTCAGAAGTCTCGAGTGCAACGCGTTTCCCTGGTCCAGATTCAGCTCTCGCCACAATTTGTCTAAGACTGCTTCCCTTTGCTTTTATCCGGCTTATTGTTGACTTGTGTACATTATATTTTTCATAAAGTAGCTTTACTGAAACCAATAAACACCCAAAAACAGATGGAAAAGTTTGCACTGATCGAGGTATCCTTTTTGAAAAGTTGCACTTATAGAGTCAATGCGTGCTACGACTTTAGTGTTGCGAAAATCGAGAAGTTGCGCGAATCGAGGGTTGCGCTAACCGAGTTCGTACTGTATATGTGTGTATGTAAGTTTAGCACAAGGTCTAAGTTATTTTAAGGTAGTATTTAAGTTAGTGCATAAGTTTAAAAAAAACAGTTGTTATTAAGTTTTTTGTCGAATTTCCTTAATTTAATGTCTTTCATTTAATATCAATGCTTTGTTTAAATTTATGCGTTGTTAGTTTAGCTCGACAGTCAAAAGGCATAAGTTTAAGTTTAGCTTAGAGTGCCCGCCGAGGCCAAGTTAATTACATTTACCATTGTTCGTTTAACTAGTTTTAAGGATTTTTGTCTAGGATTTTAGTATGCCATGAATATACGAATAAGAATTAATAAGAAAAAATGTGTTTTACTGTAAGCAGATATAAGTTTTAATAATTCAGTTGTCTTCTTTGCACTACACTTGACTTCAATGGATGAGAGAGCAAGTTTTAGATTTTTTTTAAACAGAAGTAGATCCCCAAATGGCGATGTAGAGAAGTAGATTATTATTTTCTCCAAATCGAAGTAGATCTCCCACGATCGAAGTAAAATCCGAACTGTGATAGAAGGTCCTGGACACGCTGATTAAAATCAGCCAGGGCATGCTACCTTCTCCCTCTATCTCTCTCTCACAAACTCTTTCGAGAACCGAAACTTCTGAAACTTTTTTTCCTTTGTTCTCTTTTTTATGTAATCTTATAAAGGGTGATTTTTTAGCTATTATCTTTTTGGCAACACTGGTTCAAACAGCTGACGCACGTTTCGTGTTTTGTTTCACTGTCAAACGTCTTCAGTTTGGTCTATAATTTAACCATGAATCGTCTTACAAACGAACAACGCTTGCAAATTATTGAATTTTATTATGGTCAGTTTAGACGAAGCTCATTTTTGGCTCAATGGGTACGTAAATAAGCAGAATTGTCGATTTTGGAGTGAATATCAGCCAGAAACATTGCAAGAGCTGCCAATGCATCCAGAAAAAGTCACAGTTTGGTGCGGTTTATGGGCTGGTGGCATCATTGGACCGTACTTCTTCGAAGATGATGCGAATCGTAACGCAACTGTGAATGGTGAGCGCTACCGTGAGATGATATCCAACTTTTTTTTTGCCCAAAATGCAAGAGCTTGACTTGCATGACATGTGGTTTCAATAAGACGGTGCCACATGCCACACAGCAGGCGCAACGATGGACTTATTGAGAGGCGAGTTCGGTGAACATTTTATTTCACGCTCGGGACCGGTCAATTGGACGCCTAGATCGTGCGATTTAACGCCTTTAGACTATTTTTTGTGGGCTATGTTAAAGCTCATGTCTATACAGACAGGCCCGCTTCAATTGACGCATTGGAAGACAACATTGAAGCATTTATTCGTGAGATATCGGCCGAAATGTTGGAAAGAGTATGCCAAAATTGGACTAAGCTTTTTGAAAAACTTTCCTATAGCTTTTAAAAAATCACCCTTTACAAGTAGTTATAACAATTTATGAAATATAAATTAAGAGAATAGTTAGTGACATTAATATTTAAACAAATAAATAGGGGAAATGTCACTTCAAGTAAAATAAAGATAAAGGGGGGTGGAGAGACATAGTGTACATATCTGCATTAAATGTAGTTCAGTAATTCAAAAATTCATAAATTCAAATGTAATTCATAAAATTTAAGATCAGCATTACAATTAAAATAATAACAAAAATGGATGAAATCAAAAACTCGAAATACATCATTTTATAGAGCGCAACAAGGTTTCAGATTCATTGCGATCGTAATCAAAAAACCACAATTTCACTTTTTTTTTAAAAAATTCGAAAGGAGATCCGGAAGTAGATTCGTATTTCTACGGGTATGTGTTTTAAATAGTTTACAAGAAGTGGTCGAATAAAAGACTCTCATGCTTGAAGTACGAGGAGGAGGACGGCTTCAGAGTTGCTTCGTAGGTCATAAGCATCTGAAATAGAGCTTTGTAAATACCCAGCTCTCTTAAAGAATATTTTGAGTACTTTAAAGTAATACAAGTGCCTTACAGGTAGTACATCTAATTTCCTGAATAATTCCTTTGAATGAGTCAGACGGGTCGTTTTACTTATTTTTTCTAATTTTCTAAAGACAACGATAGGCACCGCCCCATGAGCTTATACCATACTGCAATTTGGATTGGAAAAGTCGCAAATAGATTGTCTTTAATGTTTTCGTAGAACAATAATTCCTAGGGCGGTAAGAAATCCGTAAGGATGATAACAAATAGGATTTTAAACTTAAAATGTGGTCGTACCAACTTAAATTCCGGTCTATTATGACACCTAAGTATTTGTATTGCTTGAAAATCCCTATATTGAAACAGTTTGCATCTCATTTGATCATTAAATATAACACCAGAGTTTAGTTCAGCACAAACGCAAATTTAAGTTGTGTCCACGGCAGGTGGCTGCATGAGAGCAGATTTCAACATTTGGTGATTGTTTTACTGATAGACCGAAGAACATTAACATCGCTTACTACTAGGTTATATATTGCAAACCAGAGTCGGAGCAAATGTACATCGTGGTTAATCTCCGCAACTAGGTTTAGATTGGCTGCTGCGCTGTAAGCAAAAGCAAAATGACCCGCAAAGGCTTTAACATTACCACAAAATTCACTTACATGTTGTAGGAATACAAAAGAATTTTGGGCGGCGATTAACAAATTCAATGGTAAAGTGCCACGAATAAGTGAGTTAAACGCACACTCTTAAAGGAACTATTTTCAAAACTTACTTAATCCGATGAGCAGCTCGTTGCCGACTTACTATGCGGTACCTTTAAAGCAAAACGAATTACTTGACACACCATTCTCCAGTGGTGAAGTTCATTCTGTCCTGAGTAATCTAAGTGATCATAAATCGTCAGGTCCTGATGGGATTCCTATAGAACTATTTAAATACGCTACAGATGAACTCAAGGATAAATTGACATCAACATTTAATGAAATATTGAACGCAGGAATTATACCACCACAACTTAAAGAAATAATAATATTCCCCATACATAAAAAGGGAAATATAACTGACCCGGCCAATTATCGAGGGATATCTCTGCTCAACACATCTTACAAAGTGTTCGCCAAACTTTTAAGCCACCGAATAGCTCGATGGATTGAAAGTCAAAAACTTATCCGTGAAAATCAAGCTGGTTTTCGTTAAGGATATTCAACCGTAGACAATATTTTTGTGTTGCAGAACATTGCGGGCTCATTCCTAGAACAAAAAAAGAAATTATTCGCTTTCTTCGTGGATTTCAAGGCAGCTTTTGATACGGTCGATCGGAGAGCTCTATTCTACAAACTTTACACCATCGGAATGAGTTTCAAATTGGGAAGAGTTCTTGAAAATATGTATGAGGGTAACCGCGCAGCAGTTCGGTGTGGGTCAGATGTTTCAGGATGGTTTGAGACCAATATGGGAGTAAGACAAGGATGCCATTTAAGCCCTCAACTGTTTTCCTTAACGAACTTTCTACCAGGCGGAATTGAGTTTGCTGGGGTGACAACAAGAGCGCTTCTGTTTGCTGATGATGTGATTTTACTAGCGAATTCAGCCGAAATGCTGCAACTGATGATAAACCGTCTCTATATGTATTGTCTAAGATGGAACTTAACGGTTAACCTATTAAAATCAAAAGTGATGATTTTCAAACAGGGAGGTGGTAGACTGTGTCGAAATGAAAGTTGGCACTACAACGGGGAACCAATTGAAGTGGTGAAAAAGTACAAATACCTCGGAGTGACAATCACTAATAACCTTAACATGGACTTTCACTTGAAGGACAAACTTATTAAGGCGAAAGGTGCAATATGTGCTACCTGGAAAAGGTGTTTCTCACATAATCTGGTTGATCATAGCGTTAAATATGGTGTTGCAGAATCGGTATTGATGTACGCAGCTCAATCTTGGGGACATACGCAATATGAGACTGTAGAACAACTTCTAAGATATTAAATCAAACGAACCTTTGGTTTACCAAGAACGACGCCTAACTATATGGTAATAATAGAAACAGGAATATCGCCATTATTCGTCAAGGCACTGAAGCTGCATATTGATTATATATTGAAAGTTCTTGAGATGCCTGATGAAAGACTGTCAAAAATACATACAAAAATAAATCTTTGGTTTAGGAAACTGGAAGAGCTTGCAGGTTACTATGGGATGCAATTCCATTTCACGACGACTAACCTCAGGTTATTAAAAGTTATGCTCTACGAACTTATCTCCAAAGTAGACGAACAATTTAGAAAATATTGTATTAATATGGCTACATCCTCCGTACATCGATCAACATACAGTTGCCTCAACCATAATTTATGTGAACGAAATTATTTCAATAACAGTAACAGTCAAGAACTCATATCTACCATTTTCAAGATGAGAGGAGAACTCGTTAATTTAAATTATATCCCACATCGTCCCGATTTGCCGATCTACTGCAGTCTTTGCAACCTGTCAGAGAGAGAAGACATTGTGCATTTTATTGGTAGATGTCCAGTCCTTAAGGAATTGCGCAGATTTTATCTAGGCAGTGACATTACATCGGTATCTGAGGTCAGAGACCTTTTAAATTGCGATTGTGATATAAAACTACTTTTAAACTATTATAAAAGTCAATCAAATATAGAAAAAATATTATAAACGAAGAGTTTTCAAATTCATAAGCAAACTTATTTCTTTTTTGATTTTTATATTAATGTCAATCAGGCAGACGGCAAAAGCCATGCTCGTACGATTTATGTAAGAAAAACAAAACCACAACTTGTAATGATGATTAGGTACAATAAATCTATCTCTATCTATCCATATCAAAATGGAAGAGCCAATATGGAATTAACATAAATTAAGAACAGAATGGGACCGAGGACAGATCCTTGGGGTACGCCTATATTTACTGTTTTACTACTACTTAAAGTATCTCCAATTTTTACTTTTTGGGTTCTGTTTTTTAGATATGATGTAATTAAAACCCGCTCAATGCAATTTCTCCAAAAGAATACTTTGGTCAACCATGTCGAAGGCTTTTGCAATGTGAACGGAGAGACCGGCTCAGTATTTTTTGTAGCGGAAAGTACACTTCTGACTTGGTGTTCTTCTTCTTTTCGATCCAACTCCTAACTGGCTACTTCTCTGTTCTTCTTCAGTCGAGCACTTTTCTACTAAGCTTATAATTACTCCGTCGTGTTCATTTCCGCCAAGCAGCAGCTGTACATGCTGGTCTAAAACATCAACAGGATCAGTCAAAAGGAGCAGAATATAAACGATAAGAAGTAATAAAATAAGGCAAGCACAAATTATAGTTCCTTGCAACGGCTGCTACACTTAACGTCTCATGTCCTACAGTCGACTACAAGCTGTCAAATCAATTTTCATTTATTCTGCAAACGACAGCAGACAATCGAAAGTGGTCATAATTCCATAAGCAATAAATCCATTTATTTCAAGGAGTCAATTCAATTTAAGTGCGCCATGTGAACAAAGCTTACCGCTGCTGTTGGCTTTGGTCTAGGTTCACTTGATGAGTTATGATTGGACGCGTGGAATCTGATGCATTGTGCTGGTAAATGCTCAGGCATTATAGATAAATATTCATACAACGATACGCAGCAGACTATGATTTTCATTTCAGGTGATTATTAATTTCACAACTCCACTCCCCGCGACCAAATGACAGGTCTTCTCTGCTTCGTAACCATGGCCGTTCGGCTCTTTCATCCATGTGGGAACAGTAGCACGCACAGCATTAGTGGCTGTTTAAGAAGTTCACCGGGGGCGTGCAGCGTGAGGTGTTTAGTGGTTTTGCATGGTTGACCTTAGTTTGAGAGGGAGACTTGCCAACCATTTTGCAAAGAATAAAATTATGCATTACAAGATGATACAATCAAGCGCATGAGATATGTAGGCTTTCAAGATATCCGTCAAAGATTATTTACTTTGGAGAACGATTACCAAGGTCAATGTTGGATTCTAGGTTACTTCTTAGGCGACTGGATGGGGGAGGTGTTTAAGTGCCTGCCCTTGGTAAGTGGCGTCCCTAGTTCGAATCTTAGGGAAAGCTAAGTTAATAGGCTTTTATCCGGTTTTCAAATCTGGTCCAGTCACCATTTGCCTCAATTACAGAGTGTCCCAATTAACTCCGTCTCCGATACATTCGTCCTCTTTTGCTTCGATATGACGCTTACTCATTTTTAAGGTCTGTTCGGGGACATTTTTAGCGTCCCAGGAAGTCATTAGTGTGATTTATCGATCACAGTGTGCAGTCATTGGTTCCTTTGACATGATTAAAGCTAAGAATCGGTTCAAGTAGATGGTGGCAACAGATGGGAACACGAATGGAATTTGGGAATTTGTTTACCTCGGGTTTGGGGCGAATCGTTTAAGCAACATCAGCATCCTCAACGCACCTTAACATCCATAATGGGACCTGATCAATCAACAGTCAACCAGATTTATGACGTTGCGATCAACGTCAGGCTTCGGGAGGGGAGTCGAGGAAGAGACCACGGATTGACGTTGGAAAGCTCCAATTACAGCGGGCAGCCAGGGACATTGCTGATCGGGAGACTCGATGAACTTTCCGAGAGTAATCGACGCCGCCTGCAGAATCAATTGAAGAATATTGGAAACGTTGTCAAAAAACCATCAGAGAAGCCGCTGCTAATGTTCTGGGTTGAATGACACCAATTAGTCAATATCCTTGGTTTGACAACGAGTGCAAATAGACACCTGCAGCAAGGCAAAAAGCCTACCAGGCTACGCTGCATTGAACTACGAGAGCTGTTCGGGAGCTCTACGAACAGAGGCTCGGCTCCTCAGGAGAAAAAAGAAAGAGAGGCGAGCGATCGAGGAGATGGAGACGTGCTACGAGAGGAAAGATGTCAGAGAGTTTTACCAAAACAAGTATCCCATGCACAGAATATAGAGCGCAAGGGAAACTTCCGGCCCCATGTGTCTTCTTCGACTTCGAACTAGTGGGATAACGTAGCAGCAGTACAATGCGCTGCTACTATTCCCGTAGCTTAGGCAGTGTGTCGGTAAAAATAAAGGGTGATTTTTTAAAAGCTATAGGAAAGTTTTTCAAAAAAAAAACACATAAAATTCAGAAAAATGCATGAAATCTTTATTTGAATCGATAGTACGGTCCATATAATTTAATGTTTGAAGATTATTTCATGCAAATATTGACCTTGACTGCGCCTCAAATGGTCCATCTGCTTAGTCCAATTTTGGCATACTCTTTCCAACATATCGGCTGGTATCTCACGAATAAATGCTTCAATGTTGTCTTCCAATGCGTCAATTGAAGCGGGCTTGTCTGTGTCTGTAGACATGAGCTTTAACATAGCCCCACAAAAAATAGTCTAAGGGCGTTAAATCGCACGATCTAGGCGTCCAGTTGACCGGTCCCGAACGTGAAATATAATGTTCACCGAACTCGCCTCTCAATAAGTCCATTGTTGCGCGTGCTGTGTGGCATGTGGCACCGTCTTGTTGAAACCACATGTCATGCAAGTCAAGCTCTTGCATTTTGGGCAAAAAAAGTTGGATATCATCTCACGGTAGCGCTCACCATTCACAGTTACGTTACGATTCGCATCATCTTTGAAGAAGTACGGTCCAACGATGCCACCAGCCCATAAACCGCACCAAACTGTGACTTTTTCTGGATGCATTGGTAGCTCTTGCAATGCTTCTGGCTGATATTCACTCCTAAATCGACAATTCTGCTTATTTACGTAACCATTGTGCCAAAAATTAGCTTCGTCTAAACTGTCCATAAAATGGAAGAAGCGCGCGATGAACTTTATTAACAGAGCACGCATTTTGATAATAAAATTCAATAATCTGCAAGCGTTGTTCGTTTGTAAGACGATTCATGGTCAAATTATAGACCAAACTGAAGATGTTTGACAGTGAAACAAAACACGAAACGTGAGTCAGCTGTTTAAACCAGTGTTGCCAAAAAGATAATAGCTTAAAAATCACCCTTTATAAACATGTCCGGCGTTTCTGTCGAGTCGCTATCGGTGTTTTTTTTTAATTCATCTTTATTTTGCTGTACTCTGTCTAACTTAATCCTAGACAAAATGTTTAATTCTAGCTTAGCTCTAACAATTCATTTGAACTTATGACTAACTTACTGACCCTACTGACGTACTCTTGGCTAACCTAGTCTACTACTCTAATTGCGTTTCGGTTTTTTTTCGGTCTGATGACGTGTTTATTGTTTATTTCATTTTGCCAGGAAAAGTTGAAAACTTGACTCTTCAAAGACTATTTATAATCTTAAATTACCTAACCTACCCTAAGCTCTTCTAAGCCCTTATAAAACTTAGGCTACCTTAACTATGTCCGCAACCTACGGACGCGTGCGCCTCCACAGACCCTGATGAAGCTGCTTTTCGTTGGTTTTTAGTTTTTTTTTATTTATTTTATGTTTAATTTTCTACTTCACCTGCCTTAAACATATGTAAATACGCTGTTAGTTCACAAATACGGAAGGTATTAAACAATGAAAAAAAAGCTACTCTAATCGTCGGAAGACTGTTGAAGGGCTGACGATGTCGGAGGCTGGTTTCGATGCAGCCACCAAAAGAAACATCTCTCCTTAGCGGATTCTATATCCAGCGGGGACCGCTCTAGTAACCGGAGGAGCTCTAACCGGAGGAGCTCCTCGTGTTCCCGAACTACGCCCGGCTCGTATAAGAGTCGCCGTTCTACTGTTCGGCGTACCACGTGGAAGATTATAGGACATCCGTCCACATCCTGTATCACACCAGTTTTATCGAAGTAGAGGAATGCCTCAGGTGGGACTAGGCCATTCCGTCTCACCCTTTCGTGATACATATCAGACTCAGGTGATGGCTCGGCACAATATTCGGTATACCATCTATCCCAGCTGATCTATCTGAGCTGATCTATCCCAGCACCTTGGAGATCTTCTTGAAAATTCTGGATCTGATTTACATCATTGGCGACGGCACTACTTGCCACGTTTTCGCCATTGAATCTAGTAAAAGCAGGATTCTCTGATCGCCATTGACTGATCTCATTTCGGAGATGAAAGTGATTCAACAAGCCTCTGTTCTCCAGATCGCGATTTGGCCTACGAACCTCGTTGAACGTTTACTTTCGCGTTCATTTTCTCCTCGGGGTCTTCAATCATGAAAAACCGTCTGTGCAAGAGTTTCAGTCTCGACAGCAGTCTGCTTTGAAGTGCGTCTATAGCTGCATTCCGATAGACATCACAGTCCTCGGTTTGCACTGTTTTTGGTATTATTCTGTACTGTTCGCGTTGTCCATTCGTATGAGGTACTTGTCTACCTCTTCGTTACTCAGGTTTCTATTAGCCGGAGGGTCGAACGTAGTTCTGTGGTTAACGTCTTGGAGAAACGTGGCCAGCGAGCCTTATAATAATTATAAGGGTTTGTCTGGACATACTCCTCCTGTCCTTCCACCTCATTCTTCCACGATGATCGCTTTCATACTCGATCGCCTCTAAGCAATTCAATGCTTGCCTGTATACGTCTATTCTGGCCAGTCTTTTGTCTATCAATAATAGATCCAGATAGGACCCGCTTCTGGGGTATGATGGCATGTCAGTTGCACGCAAGTCTAGCTTGAACTCAATATTGCGCTCAGCTCACCAGTTATACAATGATGTTCCTCGGGTGTTGTTCACTGGGTTTTCCCATTCTCTATGTCTAGAGTTTAGATCTCCAGCTATGAGTTCTCTTCCGCCCTCAGACGGAGACTCACGCAGAGAGTGTCAAGCTCTGGAACGAAATTGAGATTGACATGACGATACACTGCTATATACGACCTTATGACAAAGGTGTTTTTTAATAATGAGAGCGACCCCACCACCACTGCGAGGCCTATATCTTCTTATTACGTTGTAGTTAATGTACCTAGGATTGTGGGTCTGGTTTAGCTTGGTTTCGCTGATCATTATCAGGTCGTGCAAAAGGTAACCGAGCGTAAGGTTTCTTTCGGGTCTTACCAGCGACTTAACATTCGCTGCCAGGATCTTTAGGTTTGTGGCTGCCTGTCGCTATCGATGTGTGTGGCCTGTCGTTGTTCTGATGGAACACAATTCTTCTCATATGGCGTCAACCACGCCTGCGTGCCATCTCCTTCGAAGTTCATTCGTAAATAACTAGATTCCTCTTCAACTGTTCTGCCCCACGTTTGCCTTGTGCGTTCCGCTGTTCTGCCTGCCTGGGTAAGCGGATTCTGCTTCATGGCAATGGAGTCTTCGCGGGGTAGGGTGTGTCCAATCCACTGACACTTTCTCCTTCGTGTTGTGATGGTCATACATATGTTGCTGGCCCGTTCGACCAAAAAATCCTTAGGTTGTTGGTTAAGCATCTGTTAACGAATGATTGCAGCTTTCTTATGATAGTCCACTTTCCAGGTTATGCATCCATATAGCAGCACCAACTTCACACTGGAGTGGAACAGTCGTAGCTTGGTTCTCAAAATGATAACATTGCTTTTCCAGATGGTGGATGGCAAGTTGGGGGCTGTTGCCGAAAATACTAAGGCCTTGAGTTTTCGCTGTTTTTATTTGAGCTGAAAATTTTTTTTTGCCTCGTCTTCTAGATCGGTGGCCATTAAGTGAACCCCCATTAGCCGATGCGGAAGTAGACAGACATCGTCATCGTAGTCTACATGTATAAGGAAATATGTTATAGTCCATCGAATGCCAACCGTTAATGCTGGTGGGAGTACATCGCTGACAACCACCAGAAACAATAGTGGTGACAGTATGTACCCTTGATGAACTCCACTGTGGACCTGAAACTCCTCCGACGACTTGCCATTGTGCGAGACGTGACACTTACTGCCTCCATATGTAGACTTTATAATAGCTATGCGTTTTTCGGGAATGCCTCTACTGCTCAAGGCCGAAAGGCTTCTCGAAGTAGATGAACGATAGACTCAATGATGAGCCGTAAGGTGTCAGATAAGCACTTGATCCGCTTATCGACATCGACAGTTTAATTTAAATGCTCTCTAATCCGTTCCACAACTATTCGAGCTATTTTTTAGCGATCGAAGAACACAAGTACCTCTCCAGTTTCCGCATTCCATCAAGTTTCCCTTTTTCGGAAGTTTAATGATCCCCCCCTTTTCCACTCCTTTTCCACTTTCGGGAGCTGGTCGTTTATACTGTTCATATATACTTAACTTGGAATGTATATCGCCGGATGCAGCAGGTCATTTCAAACAATTCAGCAGGCATGTCATCAATGTTCACAGCTTTGTTTTTCTTGAGAACTTGTTTGCTGCTTTTAATTCACCTTTGCGAGGAGGTCAGGTGCGAACTCGAGAATTTGTTGCGACAGAGAGAGCTTGGGAACATTCCGCCAACGTTTAGCTGGCTTAAGTGTTCTCTCCATCTAATGAGCTAATCTCATCCGAAATCAGAAGGTTACCATTTAGACTCTTCGCCGAGTGATGTTTAGAGTTGTGACCACGAATGAGTTCCTTGGACAAACGGTCCTACTGTCGCACCTATTCGCTGCCTTTGCAGCCCTAGAAGCCATTGTGTCGACATACTGCCGTTTGTCTCGTCTTAGACTACGCTACGCTGCACTTCTCTCTTCTTCGTCCGGTATTGGAGTTCTAGTTCGTTTCTCTCAAATGCTGAGGCCGTTACAATTCGAACTTTTATTGATGTACGCTCATCGGCCCGGTCTTGGCTGTAAGCCATGTTCTGCATTTTACCGACACTTGTAGTTGCTCCAGTCACAAACGCATTTTTCACAGCACACCAATGGTAATCCACGCTTTTCTGGCTAGAGCAGGTGATGGTCCCTAATCTGTTGGAGGACTTGGGGAGCCTTGAAACTGTCGATATTGTACCTGGTTTTGCCACATCACAGCGATTGCTGTTGAGAGCTGCAGTACGAACACAGTGATCTCGTTCTAGACCGATGTCCCGGCTCCGCGTCTATTTCGGACGTCTGAAAGTATTTTCCTAAGGCGGCTACTTATCGCAATGTGGTGGATCTGGTTGGATGGTCGTTGCCTATCCGTTGAGACCCAGCCGATCGTGTGGCAGGTGTTAAGCTCAAACAACGTACCAACACTGACTACTCGGTTGGCATTGCTGTAGTCCACCAACCATTCACCGTTGTCATTGCGGTCTCCAAGGCCGTGAGCATCCGTGTTTAAGAATAGTGTTGTTGCTGCCTACTTTGGTATTGAGATCTCCCATCACGATTGCGTTATCGTCTGATTCACGGCTGCAATTAAATGGCCGCAGAAGATGTCCTTTTCATCCTCATTCCAGTCTTCTGTGGCTCCGACATTGTATGATGGTCATTTTCGTGTAATCTCAAATATAGCCGTCAATATCCTGAAGCTGTAAGGTTTCTGGGATATGAGACTACTTCGTGCTGCTGAACACCAGTCACACTTCACCTTCGTACACTACCCTCTGATTTACCGGAGTGTGACGTTACAGTCCTTTGGGTTGGCGAGATGAATTCGACAGCGTCCAACCACTTCATCACCTAGTTTTAAGCATTTTTGTCAAGTATTTCAGCATATCATGAATTAATTAATAAAAATGAATAAAAAAAAAACGCTTTATCACACTCCGCCCAAAAATGTCCAATTTATACCGGGAGAACTCGTATTGCATTTGGAGGAAGCTGGCGTTGTGTGGCCCTTCATGAAGTGACTCCAATCTTTGTTTAACCGACACAGATCCTGTTTTGCACAGGAAGCTCGTCATTAGTCCTCTCCCGTTAGCAATTATAGGAAAAATTCCCAGACGGCACCATGCGGATGTGGGCTTACTTACAGAGCTGCTAGGCTTTCGGCTAGCAGTGGTTATTAAAAGGACCAGCACCTATCGGGAGATGCCGATGTTAATCGTTTACCATCCTGCTCTTGGGCGATTGTTTCCGTCCGGAGTTCCGAAAGTACACGGACGAATTAAGTGTTTTTTTTCCGTAGTGGAGCAGCTCATAACAATGCCAATGCTACCAAGCACACATCAAAATCTTGGCCGCCTATTCAGGCTTGGATATAACGCATACGATGTGGTCTATGCTTGGGAGACTTGGGTCCTCTGCATGTTAGAAAGAAAAAAAAAAAAAAAACAGCAAAAGTCCGCGTGAAAAAATGTAGCACCAGTTTTCAGCGCAGGTTATTGTTGTCGAACGCCGTCTGCACACGCCTTTTTTAACCCTCCTACTCAACAAATTCATAAGTTAAATTTTGTGATTCTCAGATCCTACATAAATATAACACAATTTCCGTATTCCAACATATCTCTGACTTGACTTGCAGCAGTAACATTTGTAAAATGTTTAATAAGTTAGCTTACGTCTCCTTCTTCGGCTGGCGTTAAATTTCAGTCAGTCAGTTCAGTGGTTTTGTGCTAGACGCTTCCAGTTTCGTACGTCGATCAGACTGAGGAGTGGAAGCGTTGCTTTTAACAACCCTCCGTGTCGAGTAATTGGTTTCCAATCGGTCTACACATCACCTAGCCACCTGAGACGAGAATTCGCTTGACAAGGTCCATGTCGCGTTGTCCGAAAGTGCGTGCATCGTCTCCGCCGCTAAAACCAAAACCATCAAAACACGGACCTTGTTGTAGACAGAATGTGCTTGTGCTCTGTAAAATAAATCTTAGTCGCTTCTTTCTCGATGCTCCCAAATGACATTCCTCGACATTCATCATCCAATCACAGGTCACTTCTCCGTGGCAACATGAAATCTTACGCATCAGTCGCTGCTTTTCTGATGGCCTGGTATTCTCTGACGATCTTCCGCGATTGCAGCACCGCTGCAGTAAACTACTTTACGACTTTTTGTACGTTTTTCGGGGCACTTATTGCAAAATTTGTCCCAGGCTAGGAAATGCTCGCAATCCTAATTATAGCTTCGAAATGTCGGGTTCGACGCCCCAATGACACTGTTATCAGTTCGGTTTACGGCGCATTGATCTGGAGACCGCCATGTTTCTTTTTGAGGGTTAAGAATCAGTCTTCAAAATAATGAACATTCTAAATTAATTATTATAAAACCCTCTTTTGAGTGTTTGAATTCACTAACTGAACAATTATTAAAGCATCCTAAAGATATTTAACCTTTTCATTCGGGAGTAAATTACGCCATCCTGTTCAGAGTTTCTTGCAGCTACTTAAGACACTTCTGACCTCTGTGTCTCCAATTCGATTTTTTCCCGATCAGCTTTCAGGAATTCCTTATGTCGTCACTTATCTTCTTGGGCTTCACTTATCTTGCAAACATGTCTTCTTACTTTTTTTTTTGGAACGACGTCTTCTTCTTCTTCGCGATTGTCTGCTTCTCCAAAAACTTCCACCACGATCTCCGCTAGGAGTTCAACGTTGTGACGAGTTACATACACTTCGTCAAATTTGTGAAAATACTCCCACGATAAAAAATCTCTTTGTCCCTTTTTTGTATCCCCTGGTACGTTACTTTCAAGTTCTTCTTGCAGGACTGCCGCAGTGTGACGCTTATAAACTCGGCCAAACTCCCAGGTTTCCAGCAAGTTGAGCAATAGTGAACAAAACGACTCTAAATCTCTTTGTCACGACTTACAAGTACCAACTGATTCCTGTGTTTCGAGATATCAATCCGCGTGGCATCACAATGGGCATACTTTCACCTAAGTCCGACTGCCTTCTGCCACCTATCGCAACCTAGGACAACCTAACATAGACAACATAAGGTCTCTCCCATAACTTAGACCACTTACATTTCTGTGTATCCGTTTGAGGTCTTAAGTTGATTTGCCTACATTCATTATGGTCGGCCCTTTAGAAATTGAATAGGCACACAAAATCGACCACTCTTTCTCTTTAGGATCTACCACGCTTTGAACATTACTTGCACGCTTATGGAACGCTTCATACAATTAAACAAATATCGTCTGTATTCGATATTACGTCGTACTGTCGTACTGTACCATCCCCAACTTCAGGTCCTAACGAGCATGTCAATTGACATTTGAATTATCTTGTCAATTCGCATCGATGGCCACAGATCACGGCCGCCTTGCGTGATTACAACACACCTCGCCTGCACAAGACGGTGATCGGAAATCAGATTTCCCCATTTCGCATTTGCTGGCTGCTTGGGCAAATACGCACGCAGGCAAATTTAGGTAATAGACGCATAAAAGTATCGCTCCATTTAAGGCAAGCCCATCACCATTATCCCGCATTTACGAGCGCCATTCAAATTGAGAGTCTTTAAAACGACACAATTCAGTTTGCTAATAGAAGCGATCTGGTGATAACGAGAATACACACTTGGTCTGGAAGGGAAAAACTCGTTAAGCAATAAACTCGCATTCACTACTCTTTCAATACTCTCTCAGTATCATTTCCCGTACGAAACGCACACCATTTCTGCCATCCTCCTCCCACACCAACACACACTCAGTCATTCCACGAGCCACACGATAGCCGATAAGACACTCTCTCCACCGGCAAAGCAAACATATCTCTCAATCCGACACACAAAGGAAAACCTGAAATCATCCCTGGGAGGTGCGGCCCAACGTCCATGCAAGACTCCGCCCCTCAGCAAGGCAGAAACCAGTTCTCGGTCGCGTTCTCTGCCCACGGCGGCACGGGCACACATCGAAAGAGATTCGATAGCAGGTTGTAGATACACAGATACATGGATAGATACCGCCGGCGCTGCTTATCGGAATGAATAATGGAGTCGATCGTGGTATTCGGCTGTCCAGCGAGGTCTTCCATTGGAAGGGGTGGTGGTGATTGTGCGTGACATGACGTTGTGGGCCGGCTGTTTGTGTATCTCCATGGTGATTCCGTGGACTAGGCTGGCTGCCATTACATTTGCCAGGTGGAGGCTGCTGGTGGTGGTGGTGGGCTGGCACCCTTATCGGTTTGGTTTTGCTGGCTTGGGTGACCGCCGAGAGTGGGGAGTTGTGTTAGTTGGGAACAGATATGCTGAAGAATGAGATCACATCCAATCAAAATGCAAAATTGGTCTCCACGGATGTGGGATTAGACCAAGACAACTTGAAGACGACGGGGACGTGCTGAGTGGCACAAAGGACTTCCACTAGTCTCGGACTTTCGTCTGTCTAACTCAGTCTGTCTGCTTCAGTCTGCCTACCTCAGTCAGTCTTGTGGGGTTTTGGAATTTTCATTCAGGGAGGGGTGCGCCAGAGGTTGTGGGTGAGCTGAGAGATTCACTGTGATTCACGGTCGAGTGTCGTAAAATGCCACATAAATTTTGTTTCTGGTCTGTTTTGACAGATCTTGATGAGATATGATGGCTGTGGTTGAATTGGTTTCATTAACACAAGCGCGCTTAGAGTGTTATCGGGCAGATAGTTTTATGGCCTTTTGATTGGTCCTTTGAGCGAGATTTCTATTTCATTCACATGAGGTACCAACGTTTGCATACATTTGAATGCTGAATTTAAAGAAATCGATTTTAATTGGCACATTAAGATAAAATCGAAGTTATTGAATTAATCAGCAGTAAGCTCAACGCAATCTATGTAGCTTCGATAGTTGGACCCGAATGTGATGTCATGGCGATAGAATGCTGATTTTATCGTAAGTCTCAATGGGTGGCGGAACGCTCGCTAAGACCGAGACTGTGCCTTGAGGCACAAGACACGGGACATTTATTTCTATTTTGCGTGTTGGTAGTGGGCACGGGTCTGGGGACGGATGGTGTAAGTAGGCATGTATAAGACTCTGAATAAAATCCTTCATAAGCAGAGATCTGGAGCGGAATTAAGTTCGCTACTGAAAAGTGCACAATATTCTTCTGAGGAGGGTTAAGCATTCTCTCCCATTGTAAACGTCCTTTCTGAACAGCTAGGAGCAATTTGTATCAAAGTCAACACTGCTTTCTACTGCCACTGCGACACAGAAGGAGTTTGTCATGCAATGACGTATGCACGTACCACGTGGGATGCCAGTATGCGCGTCTTGGGACTGAATCCCATAAAAATGCGCACACTGTTTACGTGTGACACATAGAACAGAAACCTACATTAACCGTCTGAAGTGAACTTTACACCACGTGGTCTCCCTCATATGGGTTCCTGGACAAATGGGAATCCAAGGAAACAACAGCGCGTGTCGCTCCACAATATCATCTGACAAACTGAGCATCGCAGCTCCAATAAATGAACTATTAGCTACAGCAAACAATGCGTAGTAATTCATGCCACATGACCAAAATCTTCTGGCCGGAATAAAGGGTGATTTTGTAGCTATTATCTTTTTGGCAACACTGGTCTAAAGAGCTGACGCACGTTTCGTGTTTTGTTTCACTGTCAAACATCTTCAGTTTGGTCTAAAATTTAACCATGAATCGTCTTACAAACGAACAACGCTTGCAAATTATTGAATTTTATTTTCAAAATGCGTGCTCTGTTAAGAAAGTTCATCGCGCGCTTCTTGTGTTCAGCGACGAAGCTTATTTTTGGCTCAATGGGTACGTAAATAAGCAGAATTGTCGATTTTGGAGTGAATATCAGCCAGAAGCATTGCAAGAGCTACCAATGCATCCAGCAAAAGTCACAGTTTGGTGCGGTTTACGGGCCGGAGGCATCATTGGTGCGAATCCTAACGTAACTGTGAATGGTGAGCGCTACCGTGAGATGATATCCAACTTTTTTTGCCCAAAATGCAAGAGCTTGACTTGCAGGACATGTGGTTTCAACAAGACGGTGCCACATGCCACACAGCACGCGCGACAATGGACTTATTGAGAGGCGAGTTCGGTGAACATTTTATTTCACATTCGGGACCGGTCAATTGGCCTTTAGACTATTTTTTGTGGGGCTATGTTAAAGCTCATGTCTATACAGACAAGCCCGCTTCAATTGACGCATTGGAAGGCAACATTGAAGCATTTATTCGTGAGATACCGGCCGAAATGTTGGAAAGAGTATGTCAAAATTGGACTAAGCGGATGGACCATTTGAGGCGCAGTCAAGGTCAACATTTGCATGAAATAATCTTCAAACATTAAATTATATGGACCGTACCAGCGATTCAAATAAAGATTTCATGCATTTTTCTGAATTGTATGTGTTTTTTTTTTTTTGAAAAACTTTCCTATAGCTTTTAAAAAATCACCCTTTACTAGATCGCCAAAACAAAATTAATAATGTCGTCACCGAGAGTTGTAGGGATTACAGTCCCCTACCTAGTGGGTTACCTTGGTCACAGAATAGGCCTGATAGCTGCAGAAACTTCAAAGCAACTTTACACTTCCTGAAAGACCGCCAAGTACGTCGAACACAACACTGGTGACGATTAGTGACAAGTCTGATGAGTCATTTTTGACTGTTAACTAAATAGAAGGCTGGCAGTTTGTGTCTACTATTAGGTTAGGTTAGGTTGGTGGGCCGACGTTGTGGCACCACGAGATACAGTTCGACCCATTATGATACGCACGAGAGTGATAACCTTTGCACAGTCCTTCTCGTAGAAGATCTTCGTGCGTGGAAGATGTTGTTACATATGTCGTTGTTGTGCTGACTTGTCAGCCATCCAGGGTTCTTGACAAACCTGCCGATAGATGTTATTGGTATCTCGGTGATGTCTTGGAGTTTCTGGAAGACCAATTCTCCCAGTGTTTTATTGTCTCAGTAGGCAGAGACTGGGGCATTGGCAGAGGTAGTGAGTAGTGTCCCCAAATTCCACTTCGTTTCCACAGCCTCTACATATTTTGTCATGGGTAAGTCCTATTTTTAGTTCGTGGTATCTCAAGTGATTGTGGCCAGTTATAGCTCCGACTACCATCCGTATTAGCATTGCGTTAGCGGAGCTTGTCGGTTATACGCTATTGTTCCTAGGCCATAAAATTCGAGAGGTCTCAAGGGAGGTATCATTATCGAGCTCCATGATTGTGTTGTCCACTTTACTCTTGATATCAGCTAGAGGTGAATGCAACCATGGGATTGCCTAGGATGAGTCAGTTGCGACTCCTAGTAAGTTCATCTGCCATCTTGTTGCCTGTTATGTCCCTCAGACCTGGAACCCAGTATAGACTGATGGAATGTTGCGTGACAAGAACCTAAAGCTCTTCGCGACAGCGTGCGACTCGCTTGAACCTTTCCATTGCCGAAATAGCTTTAATGGCCGCTTGACTGTCAATTTGAATGGTAATCTCAGCCGGTAGTGTTTCCAACAATAATATCATACCGCCAGGATCAGGCTTGAAAAGAACTCTCGTAGTCAGGTATACTGATGGAGCAATGCATGCTTATCAATTCGGAGAAAATGCCGGCGCCTGTTTCGTTTTCCATCTTCGACCCATCCTTATAAACACGTTATTATTATAATTGATCTATTGTGCCCCTATTCATAACTTTTCTTTCAAAAGAGCTCCCTTCCAATTCAGCTCTTTTCAGAGTTGTTTTGAGGGTTATCTACTCCTCTTATGAGAAGGTGGAAGAGCTTTGTCCTAGAGCATTCCCTCTAAGCCAGTATCCTTCAAGAATCTGAGAATGAGAGCTGATTGCAGTGACTTCAAGTCTTCTTTGATATTAGGTGCTTGCCTACATATCTTTGCCTTTTGTGGGTATGTGCCTCACAAAATCACAGTTCTGTTCTGGAATTTAATTAGATTCTCCGCTGAATCTGGAGAGACTTTCTTCTGATGCTCCTAGTTGCCTTAGATGCTCCCTGAGTCACAGTGCCCTGTTAGAAAGCCTGTTAGGATGCGGAGGTTGTTTTTGCTCATTCTGATGCACGCCTCAAGGCTCCGGTTATGTCGGCCTAAGAGCTTCTTGGCCTGCTGCATGCCATGAGGGTTATTCCATGTATCTGCCCGGTTCCTTCTTTGTAGTTCCCTGAACTCTTCCCTAAGGACGTGCTCTCCTACAGGGCAGAATGGTTCGGAGAATATGCAAGGTTCCGATGCCCCTTTCCTAGCGATGGAGTCTGCCATTTCATTGCCTTCCATCCCTAATAACCCGGTACAAAACAAAGTTTTACTCTGTTACTCCTGCTCAACTCCTTAAGCTTCTGTAGGCATTCCCAGTCGAGCTCGGATTTAATTATAAAAAAGTCTAGTGCCAGGATAGAGCCACGTCTGTAGTTGGTATAATACCTGTCAAGATTTATCTGAGCGCATCTGTCTATGGCATAGACTTCTGCTTGAAAAATGCTTTTGCGTTTGCCCATGGGTTCGTAGTACTTTGTCCGGGTTCCAAATTCTCCTGCCACTGTTCCTTCATGAGTTCATGAGCCATCTGAAAAACATTTCACCGTATTGCTGCGGAGTTTGTGGATTATGGATTCATTGCTCTAGTTTTTTTGGTTCTGAGCTCTCCTTTTCGAAGTTAAATTTCCTGATCGAGTCATCCTTCGGAATGGCCAGGAGTGAACGCTTTTTGATTAGTGCATAGAATTGTCTCTCTTCTTTTCTCATTCTTATTATTAACGGAGCTTAGGGTTAAATTTCCCTTAGGGTGCAATGGAGTTAGCTCCAATAACCCCTCCTTGGCGGCAGTTCGGCAAGTTCTCATGGCCCCTGTGATACAGAGGCATGCCAACCTTTGAACTTTTTTGAGTGCCTCTCTTGCACTGATCAGGTTGGTTCTTTTGGAACAAGCTATTGCACCATATGTAATTGTTGGCCCAACAATAGCTATGTACACCCCTGGATTTGCCCGCTAAGCTTCTATAAATCATTAAAGCGCACGTCGCCCTCGTGGTGATCTCTTCTGTGTGTCTTTCACAGATGAGTTTGCTGTCCAAGATAACTCCTAGATATTGGGTATATAACTTAATTCGTGCGGTTTGCTAAGAGATGGATTAACTTGTATTATTCCATTGGAACATGCGTTGGAAAGCTACTGTCAGTGTACGTCATTTCAGTATATGTCATTCATTTGAAGCGTAAACAACAATCATTTTTGTTCACTCAAATATTTCGAACCTTGTGCCTGAAAAAGTGTTTTTGCGGAGAGTTCTTCTCCATTACTTTAATATTGAAGAAAACTGCTGCCGAAAGTCATCGTATTTTGGTGGAAGTTTATGGTAAACATGCTCTAGCTGAGCGAATGTGCCAAAAGTGGTTTGCACGATTTAAAAGTGGTGATTTTGGCTTGGCCAACCAGCCAAATGAACGGCCGAATATCCACGGCGCGGAGGTAATTCTCTGTATTTGGTGGGATCAGAAGGGTGTGCTGTATTATGAGCTGCTAAAACCGGGTGAAACCATCGATGGACAACGCTACCGAACTCAATTAATCCGTTTGAAGAGAGCAGTAGCCGATAAACGCCCGGAATATGCGACCAGACACGAGGCAATAATTTTTCATCATAATATTTCACTAAGAACTATTTGGAAAACAGTGGATGGGAAGATTTACCCCACCCGCCTTATAGCCCAGACCTTGCCCCTTCTGACTACCATTTGTTCCGGTCGATGCCGAACGAACGAAATACGGTTCACATCAGAGAGCAGAATATCAAAAAAATGGCTTGATTCATTCTTGGCTGTCAAACCGGCGCAGTTTTTTTGGGATGGGATCCACAAGTTGCCAGAAAGATGGGAAAAAGTCATAACTTCAGATGGGCAATATTTTGAATAATTCTATTGGACATGGTTTTCTAAACAAACGTTAAAATTTTAAAAAATAAAACCGAAAAAACACGTATTAAGTTATAGACCCAATATTTTATCTCTTTTACTGGAGCGAGTATTGTGCCTGACAGACTCATTTGTTTTAGTCCCATATAAGTGAATGGTTGTCGAGTTATTGATGGGTTCATTAGAGTTCCACGCCTCTCTTGTTGGGAGATAACACTGTGAAGTACTCACCCACGGTTTGTTCTGTTCGCAGTCTATCTAGAATATTCGCATGACCATTCGGGCTTGTGTGCCAGTTTTTGGATTGGCTGATCTTTATGGCGATTTTTGCAGCAGTCTCCTGCTGGAAGAATGTCCAGAAGAACATCTGGGTGCGCTGTAGGAGTAATGAAGATCGCTCCAGCCACACTTAGGCTTTAAGTGGGAGGCTTTTATAGAAGTCTGCAACCAAACTACGCTGCCATATATCAAGATAGGCCTGACAATTGTTGTGTACATCCACAGTATTGTTCCCGGGTTAGGACCCCATTTCTGCCGCATATTTTGTTACACAGATATAGGGTAGAGGCCGCCTTCTTTGTCCTTTCGTCTACGTTGAGTTTCCAGTTCAATTTCCTGTCTAGGATAAGACCAAGGTATTTCGCACTTTCGCTTAGGGTGAGGGATGTACCCTCAGTGGATGGAAGGTGAAAAGCGGAATGACCCTCTTGTTGGTGAAAAGGAACAACTGTGCCTCTACTGTTACATTAACATACTTGTCTTTTTACCCGCACCTACCTTACTTATAGTCTACACATCCCCAACCAGTTGTAAGTAATTTAGGCTCCACAATGCTGCTGCTAATGCTTAGCTGGTTCTAATGCTCAGCTGGTGCTAAAACTCAGTGTCAGTTACGTTCATTAAATGTTTCATTCAAGGCCAAGCACTTTCCCACGCCTCACTTGTCACCACAGCCATCAGTCCATGGAGCTTCTGAATTCCACACTAAATCCCAATTTCCTTACCGTTAACCCACTGATTCCGAAAATGGCTCTTAATTAATTTTATTTCATTGACTCAAATAGAATTTATCAAATGAAATTTCAAGCCGCGTCTGGGCGTCAGTGTGCGCAATCCAGCGCAACGGTCAATCGCGAGAGTATCGTAAGTGAGGCTAAGTGAGACGATCACCTCAAGACGATAACAGATACTTTATAGCGCCCAATAAAAATCACTCGTAATAAAAGCGAAATAAAATAGGAATCACTCACTCGCAGATGAGACTCGAACAGAAGCTCACGAGAGTGCATCGCACGCTGGGGCGGGCTTGTAAAATGGTTCGACATTACAGTGGGGGGCAATAAATTGAAGACACATGATGATGATAAAAAAGTCAAAATCTGTTTTATTGACTTCGCTAGACTTCGGCGTCGACCGTCGACGCGGTTGACAAAGAATTAATGGGACGACCATAAATTGCTGAGATGAACTTTTCTTGGAGAAATGATTCCCATGAACTTAGCGCAGCTTGAGCTTCGTTTATGATGGTTTTTGTAACGTTTAAGCCACTGGGATTTTGGTTCGAGACTTCGATGTTTTATTTATTCCTGTCGCCATGCAGGAAGTGGCTTGTGCATACAGGGCAATGTTTTTGGCGATCTGAAGGGAATGGTTTGACCATGTTCGATGATGAAAACTTGGCATTCAGGCCGTGTTCGTATCGAAGGCAGAACTTCAAAAGATCTTGGAATATCGAATATAGTTCTTCCACAATTGCCCTCAGTAGCGGCGGAAACTTACGCCATTCTATTCCACAATGTCCTGCATAATGTACACTATCCAAAGCACTGTAAAACAGCTGTTGTGAATCCAATTAGTAGAAGAAGATCCAACACCAATCCGGCGAACTTTCCGTCTAAAGTCTTCTAGCGAATATCAGCCAGGTATTCGAAAAGGTTATCAATAGAGCCTTGATAAAAAGGGTTGAGGGCGACAACATAGTTCCGGTTTCAAGGAGGGGCGTGATACAATAAATGCAGCGACGTAATTACTTTCCGACATTTAATGGAACAGAAACAAAAAAACACTGCAGAGGTGATCTGCTGGTCGACTTGGAAAGGGTCAAAGGTATGGCTGTAACAAGTTGAGCAGGCACGGCATTAGTAAACAACTGATAGTTCGTGGTGAAGAAAAGAAACGTGACTTCTGGTGGTACGTGCAAACTTAAAAATGTTCTGCAACAAGGGGCGGTTAACTCACCGATACTCTTCAATATTTACAAAGCGGGTCTGGTAGGGTCTCTTCAGCACATACTAGGACCTACGATCGAGGGCACTGTGGGTCTCCTGCAATGTGACTACGAGACGATTCAGCAATTCCTGCGACTACTGCAATTTGACTATCAACCTTGAGAAGTCGGAATTCATCTGCTTAAGAACGCCTTTATGTCAGTCTTCGGTGGACACCAAAAAGAATTGGCGAACGTTTTTGGTTGGACAAAACGGGCAACCACTGGCGCAAAGAACAGTGATCAGAAGCTTAGGGATCTAGTTAGATCTGGCAAACATTTAGATGCTGCTCTGGCAAAAGTCCGAGGTGCTTTCGCTCTTACAAAGAGATTGATTCGCAACAGCCTACTCGATGCGAGAGTTAAGATCATTTGCTGAATGGCCCTTAATCGGCCGGTTGTCCGTGAGAGCTAGGTTGGTGGAAAAGATTCGGATGACCGAGGGGTCCTTCGCTTTAACAGAATCTCAGAACAAACAATTCTATCGTAATGAAGTCCTACATAACTGGGCGAACTTGATAAAAATGGACAATTTCCTTATCAACATGATTCGTAAGCACGTTGCAGGGGCAATGTTGCTTACTACCCCAACAGCGGTTACCATGAAACGGTGTGTCTTAACGGCTTTATCCCCCCAGAATCATTTCTCTATTTCGACCAGACAGGTCTGTTCCAGGGCAATCAGGCGGTCCCATTAATCCTACACTTCGCTAGGACAACATCGGATCCACGATTGAATTACAGTCGAGTCGTAAGACTGAGCACTAAGGAGCATCTCAGATTTAGCAGATCGATATGCAGCCGAGATGTTAAAGATGTGAGCAGGCAACACCAGAAGTACTAGTGGTTAAAGGAAAGATCTCCCTCGTCGATCCTCTTAAGGTAAGTCGGCCGAGATACTAGTTCTGTAGTTTTTTAATCACTGAAGGCTGAAACTGTTTTGAAAAAGACCAAATTGTACTGGGCTCTTTTCAATGGATCAATAAAAAATAATGGTGTGTAAAATGTGCACTAAAGGGTGATTTTTTAGCTATTATCTTTTTGGCAACACTGGTTTAAGCAGCTGACGCACGTTTCGTGTTTTGTTTCACTGTCAAACATCTTCAGTTTCGTCTATAATTTAACCATGAATCGTCTTACAAACGAACAACGCTTGCAAATTATTGAATTTGATTATCAAAATGCGTGCTCTGTTAAGAATTCATTGTTAATATCATTTTTGGCTCAATGGTTACGTAAATAAGCAGAATTGTCGATTTTCGAGTGAATATCAGCCAGAAACATTGCAAGAGCTACCAATGCATCCAGTCACAAAGTCACAGTTTGGTGCGGTTTATGGGCTGGCCGTACTTCTTCAAAGATGATGCGAATCGTAACGTAACTGTGAATGGTGAGCGCTACCGTGAGATGATATCCAACTTTTTTTTGCCCAAAATGCAAGAGCTTGACTTGCATGACATGTGGTTTCAACAAGACGGTGTCACATGCCACACAGCACGCGCAACGATGGACTTATTGAGAGGCGAGTTCGGTGAACATTTTATTTCACATTCGGGACCGGTCAATTGGCCGCCTAGATCGTGCGATTTAACGACTTTAGACAATTTTTTGTGGGGCTATGTTAAAGCTCATGTCTATACAGACAAGCCCGCTTCAATTGACGTTGACATTGGAAGACAGCATTGAAGCATTTATTCGTGAGATACCGGCCGAAATGTTGGAAAGAGTATTTGACTTCAAAGCGTGAACCGCCGGCCGGGCAGAATGTACGAATTGTACATGTTTCCAATCGTTTCGGTAACACGAATACCCACAATTTTGTTATTTACTCATTATTGCTATGCCATGCGCCAATGAGTCAATTGCTGCAGTTGCAATATGGACTCCAGGTTAGGCAACGACCCAGGTGTGGATCAGTGATTATTTGTTGACGAATTTGTATAAGAGACAAAGCCAATCAAAAATGAGGCGAGGGCGAACAACTAACACAAACCAATTCTCGTTGTATTATTTACTTTGTTTTGCTCTATTGCTATCGTAATAGTTCAAATCCAACAATGAGCGTAGAAGCTTCCTTCGGGACCCGTTAACAAGGCAATACTTTCCCGTGGAGTGGATTTATACTTCGGCTCGATAAATATGGATCCGACATCTCTATTTGAAGTTTGTCGTGTAGACTTTCGGCTAAAATACTATCGGAACCGTCTGTACTCCTGATTGCTGCTTTCGTAGGCCTCTTCGGACAGCTGCTCTAGTGGTTATATGCAAGCATGGATTTTTTCTTTTGAGTGAGTCAAAAGTTTGTGTATGCTTGCGGCCATTTAATACCAGGCATAATCCCAAAGATAAATAGTCTTCGTTTCAGTGGCATAGTCTTCAAACTTGTCTGCATCAATTTCATATTCTCTCGACATTACTTCGAGTAAATCGGAAATGTTTGATGAGGTCAATGTGAAAAATCGCAGCTTATTTCAGAGTTTCGAACAATATTTCGAGCTGTGCTGTCATCATTGGTATTCGTAGCTACCTGTTATGGCGACAAAAATTACACTAGATGTGGATTTCCACCTGGCCTGGAACAATTACCCCTTAATAATGTTGCAACAATAAGGTCTAATAACCTCTACAATTAACGACAAACTTCATTGCATAAACACAGAGTAAGTCTGTTAAGACAAAAACTGTTTGAGTTGGCCAGCTGAGGGCAAAACGTGAAAACGGATTCTGAACGCAAACATCCAGGAGACATTTTAAACCTTATCTCCCGGTGGGTACATTTTTAAAAGTCTATGAAAAGTCACAATGCACAAAAAGCAAAAAAAAAGGCTAAGGCCTTCAAGCCAAATGATAATTACTACCACTTGCTAAGGTCGTACAAGCTTCAAACTTACATAAGAGATAGAGATAGAGATAGAGATAGATTTATTGTACCTATTCATCATTACAAGTTGTGGTTTTGTTTTTCTTACATAAATCGTACGAGCATGGCTTTTGCCGTCTGCCTGATTGACATTAATATAAAAATCAAAAAAGCAATAAGTTTGCTTATGAATTTGAAAACTCTTCGTTTATAATATTTTTTCTATATTTGATTGACTTTTTATAATAGTTTAAAAGTAGTTTTATATCACAATCGCAATTTAAAAGGTCTCTGACCTCAGATACCGATGTAATGTCACTGCCTAGATAAAATCTGCGCAATTCCTTAAGGACTGGACATCTACCAATAAAATGCACAATGCCTTCTCTCTCTGATAGGTTGCAAAGACTGCAGTAGATCGGCAAATCGGGACGATGTGGGATATAATTTAAATTAACGAGTTCTCCTCTCATCTTGAAAATGGTAGATATGAGTTCTTGACTGTTACTGTTATTGAAATTTCGTTCACATAAATTATGGTTGAGGCAACTGTATGTTGATCGATGTACGGAGGATGTAGCCATATTAATACAATCTTTTCTATATTGTTCGTCTACTTTGGAGATAAGTTCATAGAGCATAACTTTTAATAACCTGAGGTTAGTCGTCGTGAAATGGAATTGCATCCCACAGTAACCTGCAAGCTCTTCCAGTTTCCTAAACCAAAGATTTATTTTTTGTATGGTTTCCATAGCGACAATTTTTGGCAGTCTTTCATCAGGCATCTCAAGAACTTTCAATATATAATCAATATGCAGCTTCAGTGCCTTGACGAATAATGGCGATATTCCTGTTTCTATTATTACCATATAGTTAGGCGTCGTTCTTGGTAAACCAAAGGTTCGTTTGATGTAGTATCTTAGAAGTTCTTCTACAGTCTCATATTGCGTATGTCCCCAAGATTGAGCTGCGTACATCAATACCGATTCTGCAACACCAACGAAGACTTTATATATAACGCTATGATCAACCAGATTATGTGAGAAACACCTTTTCCAGGTAGCACATATTGCACTTTTCGCCTTAATAAGTTTGTCCTTCAAGTGAAAGTCCATGTTAAGGTTATTAGTGATTGTCACTCCGAGGTATTTGTACTTTTTCACCACTTCAATTGGTTCCCCGTTGTAGTGCCAACTTTCATTTCGACACAGTCTACCACCTCCCTGTTTGAAAATCATCACTTTTGATTTTAATAGGTTCACCGTTAAGTTCCACCTTAGACAATACATATAGAGACGGTTTATCATCAGTTGCAGCATTTTGGCTGAATTCGCTAGTAAAATCACATCATCAGCAAACAGAAGCGCTTTTATTGTCACCCCAGCAAACTCAATTCCGCCTGGTAGAAAGTCCGTTAAAGAAAACAGTTGAGGGCTTAAAGGGCATCCTTGTCTTACTCCCATATTGGTCTCTCAGTCGTTCACAGACCGTGCTACAGTACACACGTGTTCCGATTAAATAAAGCCAAGCAGTAAACTAACAAAGTGAAGTAGTGCAAGTATCAAGTAGATCCGCAACAAGAGCGTGGTCAAGAGCGTAGAACTCAGAGCTGTAAACCCGAGGGGCCTGAGTTCGAGACCCAGTGGGGGCGTGCAATTTTTATTTTTTTTTTTCTTCTTTCTTTCCCTCTCTTCGTCATTTCCTTCAATTGAAAATTGCACCGGCAAAGAGTGTGAGTGCAGAGGATGGAGGAGAAAGGGCAGTCCGCTCGCCTAGAAGCGGACGGTCTGAACCAAACGGCGGCAGAGGAATCACGCCATCAACCAACGGTGCCTAGAGATGGCACAACGAAGAGGCGGAGGAAAAAACAGACCTCCGCCAGTTCGAAACGACGCAACACAGCGTCAACGGAGAAAACTGAGGAAGAAAGTACAGCGTCTACGTCATCGAGCGAGACATCGCAAGAGGCCGATGCAGAAGACGCATATTCCTATGTGTCCGACGGGAGGGAGGGACGATTCGCAGTAAGCAGTATCAGCTTTGAATCGGTGCCCTCCGATACAGAAGAAGAAGTGGAGGAAATAATCCGCTCCAAAGAAACGAAAGTCTCCAATCTGAGGGAGGAGACCAACAAACTCCTTCACGAGATAAGAGAGCTGCGGAGAAGAACTCTCGAAAGGAGAAGAAGGGAGGAACAAGCAGGTCGACAACCTGGGCAACATCAACAAAAGTTGCCCGAACCAAGCCAGCTGGGAAAGCAGCCGATGCAACAACAACAGCAAGCAGCAAAAAAGCGTAATAAACAGCTTCAACAGTCAACAGCTCAGCAACAACAGCAGAAGCAGCAACCAAAGAAGGCAGACCAGCAAGCAACATCGCAACAACAGAAGCAGCAACAGCATGCAGTACACCAGCAACAACAACAGCAAAGGAAAAAAGAAAAAGTGCCTCCGATCAACCTCTACAAGGCGGACATTATTTACACTGCTCAGGTATGTAGGACGGCCGTAGGTAGTGGTAACTTTTTAATTAAAAAAAACAAAGGATTAGAGAAACACTCGATCTGCTGCAAGACAGTAGAAAATTACAACAAAGTTAAGAAGATGTTAAAGCGCTCGAAGATGGAGTTCTTCTCCTTCACGCCAAAAGAAGAGAAACGCCAGTCAAAATTGTTGAAGATCTCCGCACCGCTCGAAGCGGAGGAGATCCTCCAACTGCTCAAAGAGCATGTGTGCGACGGTCTCGAGTTCGTCGGGGTCAAGCCCTTCACCACAGCTAAGGCAAAAAGGGAGGGGCGGAAATTACCGTTCTTTATTGTACAGCTGTCACCCAACAGCAAAATAGACAAGGTAAACGATATCTCTAGATTATCTGACTATCATTGCGTCTGGGAAAATATAAGAAGGCGCGACGGCATTCTACAATGCGCTCGCTGCCAAAGGTTTGGTCACGCCGCGTCGAACTGCCGTATGCAGCCCCGATGCGTGAAGTGCAGTCAAAACCACAAGGCGGAGGAATGCCCGCTGGGGAAAGAGGGAGCAGCTGACAAAAGTCAGCTCAAGTGCGTACTCTGCGGGAACGCGGGGCACACCGCTAACTATCGGGGTTGCCCTAAGTTTCAAGAGCGGAAAGAAAAAATGGTTCTGCAGAAGCAGCCCCCAGTGAAAATTCCACTCGGGGCAGCCATACCCGTCACACCTCAATTGACTTTCGCCCAAATTGCGTCTGGTCAAAGGAGTACGGAAAAGCAGCAGCTACCAAAGGTAGTGCCGCAAGTCTCAGTGCCAAGGGCACACGAACCAGCGCCCGAATGGAAAGCTTCCATTGAAGGGCGTATGGCTCGGTTAGAGGAGCAGGTCGGCCAAATTCTGGCGCTCCTGCAGAACTCAGCACGTCAAAAGTCCTAATGGATGCGCAGACAGAGAGTATTTTTAAGATCCTCGCAGTGAATGTAAATTCATTGATAGGGGTCCCACGAAAAAACGAGCTCTATAGATTGTTGGACGATCAAAGCCCAGAGCTGATGCTGATTAGCGAAACCAAGCTAACTCAGAGAGGCAAATTGGAGCACAGTAATTATAGTGTTATTAGAAGAGACCGCCCCAATTCCAGTGGTGGAGGCGGTGTTGCGATCTTCATTAAAAATAACATAAAACACAAAGTAGTGTATAGTAGTGAAGTACGAAGGTTTCAGGAGTTGGAGGCCTGCATCGTGTGCATTTCGCTCCGCAGTGGAAGGAGGTTGTATGCGGTGTCGGTCTACTCCTCCGGCAACCCTAGCTCCAGAACAACTATATCAGAGCTCGATTCACTCTTTCGATGTCTAAGGCTAGACTCGGAGGAGAACTATTTCATTTTGGCCGGGGACTTAAATGCCCGACATGGTTATTGGGGGAACACAGCTTCCAATCACAGGGGGGACCAGCTTTATAGCTGGTTTTGCTTACACAGTGTCGAGTATAGACTCGATTTGAAAGCAACAGAGATCGCGTCGTTTCCGAGAAGCGGCTCTTATCTGGACCTCCTGCTGCTTGACGCAAGATTACAGGTGACAGACATAAACTCACAAACGGTAAACTGTTTGAACACATTCGTGTATCTCAGTGACCATTGCGGACTCAGTGCCGAAATCAAGATTCCTAACGACATTGCGGAATTAGGAGAGTTTGTTCAAACGTATCCCTACAATTACAGTAGAGCACGATGGACACGCTTCTCCAGACAAATGACAAGAGCACTCTCTTCGAACGAGCTCCACATACCGTCCAATAGAAACTTGTCAAACGAAGAGATTGACATGTATCTAATACAATTGGACGAGATAATTAAACGAACGATGGACAGTACGATACCTCGGTATATACGCACAAACAACCAGAACATGTACCGCAATGCGACAATTGACGCACTCCACCAACAAAAAAGTAGACTCCTGTCAAGATTAAAAACCTTGTACAGGCGGTTTACGGACAGACGAGACGAGGAAGTTAGGACACTGAAATCGCTCATTAAGAACATACAAACATTAATTGCTCAGAATTACAGACTTTCTGTTAATTCGTATTGGAACGACAAGGTCCGGGCTGTAAAATCCAACAACCCGAGCATGTTCCCACAGATCAACAAATTCTTTAGAAGCAACAAGCAAAGCGATCTTCCATGTCTTAAGCTCCCTAGAACGACGGACAACGAACAAATACTGACTACAGCAGGTATTGATCCAGATAACGCTGTACTTGACGACAACTTCTTTGTGGTCGAAGATCCGCAAGAAAAAGTGGAAGTACTTGGCGCGGTCTTTCAGGAAGTGTACAAGGTGAACGAGAGTGTTCGACCGAACCACGACCTGGAGAACCGCGTACTGGTTAACAACACGCTTCTTCGTGAAGATCTGCAACAATGGCGATCTGAGAACACTGGCTTTGTCGTGTTCAATGATGTTAACATGGCAGATAATGTCATCGCCGACGAAGGGGTTCATCCCCCGTTCATTTCGAAGACAGATCTTAAAGCGGTCTTCGAATCAATAAAAAAGAAGAAGTCAGTGGGATTCGATGGGATCTCGAACATTGTGCTAAGACATCTCCCCCTGGAAGTGGTTAATATGTACACAACCCTGTTTAACAATGCTTTGAATAATGCACATTATCCGGAGCATTGGAAAACTGCGATTGTGCAACCCATATCCAAGAGAGGCAAAGATTCTTCGAATCCGTGCAACCTCCGGTCAATTAGTCTCCTTCCGAACATCAGCAAGGTATTCGAGAAGGTGATAAATAGAGCTCTGATCAACTGGACTAAGGACAAAAATTTAATTCCGGATAACCAATTCGGTTTCAAAGCGGGGCATGACACTATTCATGCCGCGTCGAAACTGGTGTCGGATATCCAATGGAACAAGAGCCAGAAACAATGTACGGGTGCCTGCTTGATTGACCTGGAGAAGGCCTTTGACACCGTATGGTTAGAAGGTCTTTTTTACAAGCTCAATCGGCTGGGCATCAGCAAACCACTGCTGTACCTACTGTGTAACATGCTTACCGGTAGACGGTTCGTAGTCAAGAATGGCAACGTGACCTCCACAGGTATTTTTGATGTAAAAAATGGTCTCCAACAGGGTGCCGTTAATTCGCCGATCCTGTTCAACATTTACTTGAGCGATCTGATAAATTCTCTTCCTCACGTTATTGCGTACGCTGACGACTTGATCGTGTACAGATCAGGCAAAAAGATCGAGGACATCACTACTCTCGTGCAGTGTGACTTCGATTCATTCATGAGAGATTGCGATGACTGGAAGTTGAAAATCAACTTTCAGAAGTCGGAAACCATATTGTTCAGGACGCCGTTGTATAAAGCCTCGGCGGATACGAAAAAGAATTGGCGAAAGTTCTCTATTGTTGGACGACACGGGCAACCACTGGCGCAAAGAACGGTAGTCAGATACCTGGGGATCTGGCTAGACCAGTATCTATATTTTAACAAACATGTAGATGCTGCTCTGGCCAGGGCCCGAGGAGCTTTTGCCCTTACAAAGAGACTGTTTTACAACAGCCAACTCGATGCGAGGGTGAAGGTTATCTGCTACATGGCCCTCATCCGGCCAATGCTCACCTATGGCTGTCCCGTGTGGTTCAACGTGAGTGCAAGCTTGATGGAAAAGATTCGGTTGTTTGAGAGGGCTTGTCTTAGGGCTTGCCTTCGCCTTTATCGAACTCCAGAGTCCCAGTACAAAAAATTCTATTCCAATGAGGTCTTATACAACAGGGCGAACCTGATACGAGTGGACAATTTCCTAGTGAAGTTGATTCGAGGTCATACTGCCAGAGCGATGAACTCGGTCAATAACCTGATCTCGGGGGCTTACTACCCCAATACACAATACCACGAAAGGGTACGCCACAATGGCTTCGTCCCCCCAGAAGCCTTTCTCCATTTAGACAAGAACGGACTGTTACAAGACATAAATGCGGTACCGCTCATCTACCACATCGCCAGATCAACTGTGGATGGGCGACTCAACTACGACCGTTCCGTCGCACAACGAGCTGAGGAGGGCCTCCTCCGGTTCAGTACGGCGGTATCAAGGAGAGATGTTCGGGATGTTGCAATGCAACACCGAAAATACTGGTGGCTGGGGAGAGGGGGAACTCCCTCGTCGAACCCTTTAGACCCGGGATAGAAAGGGTAGTACGTATCCCCGAAAGGGGGAGCAGTCGGCTACTGTCTTGCAGCAATTGAGATGCAAATTTATGAGCGGTAAGCCATGGCCGACCTACATAGCCTAGGGTAGTTTTAAGGTAGCTTGTAAGTTGTAAATAAATAAAAAAAAAAAAAAAAAAAAAATAAATAAATAATAAAAAAAAAAAAAAAAAATGACGAGTATTCACATGGGTACACATGCGTGTACCTTTGTGTATACACTGTATATATTAAGTGCATATATATACACATGTATATATCATCATATATACATGTGTATATGTATGTAGTTTAGCTTAAGTTATTTTAGGTACTTATTTTTAAGGTAGTGTGTAAGTTATTAGTAAGTTAGTTTATAGGTTTTACTTTAAAACGTTCTTTAATTAAGTTTTTTTTTGTAATTTTCCTTAATACTTAAATGTACAGCTATGATAATTAGTCTTAATCATATTAATTTTTAGTTTAAGTCGAAAGACATAGGATAAGTTTAAGTTTAGCTTAGAGTGCCCGCGGAGGGCCAGTAAGTTAGAAATAGTAACAATGTTCGTCCAACTAGTTTTAAGCATTTTTGTCTAGTATGTAAATTATCGGATTAATGAAATAAAAATGAATTAAAACAAAACATATTGGTCTCAAACCATTCTGAAACAAACTTACATAAAAGATTATTAAAAAAAAACAGGCAGGTTAGGTTAGGTTGAAGTGGCAAACCATTTTGTGCTTCGAATAAAGCAAAGAATAGGACTGATTCAAATGTTGCTCAGTCAGCCAGGTTAGAGGTCAGTCAGGATGAGAGAGTACTGCAGCGGCATAAAAAGTTAAATAACATTCAAGAATTAAATCAAATAGAAGGATAGCGTTGCTACTTATGAGTACTTCATACGAACACGATGGATTTTACATTTCTTTTGCTGAAAAATGTTTGCTGTTTAAGATGTCACACAACGGCAACCACAACTTCTAGGACTTTTTTTTTTGCAGAAAGTAAGACCAGAGATGAAGTATTGTAGAAATGCCGAATTCGAATTTCTGTTGTTTGGGATATTGATGTGATTTGGCACTGGCGATGAATTTTTGAGAGTTGGCAGGACAATGGCTAGACCATTCTGTTGCGCCCTTTCTAATACTGGCCCATGTGAACTTCTGACGGAATTGAGAAATATCTGTTTCTTCCACTGGGATGTGCTAAGTTGTGTATACTTTTGAATGCCGTCGTACTGTTCCTGAAGAAATATAACAGTAAATCACGATATCCGGTTCTATTGCAAGTTTTCTTTTAGAATGAGTGAGGATAAGTCTTGTAGCAAATCTTTCAGTTCTTCATCATTTTGCTGTTCTTGTTGGATGACTTGTGCTGTGAGGACAGTTGGCATGTTTGAGGGTGCGTCAGCAGCTACACTTTCCTCCCCTTTGAAAAAAATGATGTTTGTAGAATATTGGGAGATGTAATGAAGTTGTCTTAGTTGGCTATCCGAAACCTTAGCTAACTTCTGTTTGAAGGCGTACGTTAGATGTTTATGGTCTGTCCTGATTTCGAATGACCTGCATTCCAAATGCTTTCAGAGGCAGTTATTCATGAATTTTTGACAGTTATTCACGAAATGACGTAACTGCCGTTTTTCTGATTGGTCAATTTGAATTAAGTTCCGCTAGATTCGACGACTGAGCCCATTAAGGTCGTTATTATGATATACTGGCAACCCCAATTTGGAACTATGTACATCAGGACCGACGTCTGTAGTATTATGTTACTTGAGTAAGCTGAAGAGAAATCTGATTCAAATAGCTTTCAGGCTAATGCTGTAGACGCCCCCCTCTCGTTAAAACCTTGCCTCGTCTCATTGTACGTTCAACGCTTCGTTGCCATTAAGTTGGTCGGATGTATCAATCTTGGTTAGCACTGATCCGGCTCTTAGAACCCGATAAGGGCCTGTGTCAACCGCATGGGATCAAATTGGTGACTGCACATCCGAATGTTGCTTTGATGGGACCAACAAGAAATGAATAAAAGAAACATAAACATGAACACAAGCCCTTGCATCAGCAATCAGATGCAACACAGCGGAGGTACGGATGGAGAAAGTTCATTCAAAAGGAGTAGCAAGGTCAAAAGGTCCCAAAATGTCCAGGTATCAACCCTGACCCAAGATGATAAAATTGCAACACCGACCACAACCAGCCAACCAGTATTTTATCAACTTGGGGAGCAGATTGTAATTCTGGTGGATAACATATCCACCAGATGGTAAAAGGGCAACCATACACCAACCTATGCGGAATAATGTCTTAAGCCCGGTTGTAAGTAACAATTGGTTTTTGTGCCCATAAAAGGCCAAATATAAAGCGCATTAGCTAATGTCAATCACGCAAGTGAGTGAATACACCCATTCCCATAAGCCAACTAATGTCGTCCATGAACTTTTGCGAACATTTCGTTAAGCGTTTGCGAATTTGTCAGCTGGCATATTGGGTACAGAAGCCACACAAACGTTTCGTTAAGCATGGCCTAGTGTACTATGAACCGCAACAATCATTCGTGCGAATTTTATAGATAATAGGAAAAATATGAAAAACGATAATTCGTGTATACATAAGATATATATGTAAACAAACTAAAAACTAGAAATGAAGGACTGTAGAGATGGCAAAATTCCCCAGTTGCTTGTGTCCAAACATGACGAAACATGCGTTAAAATTTGACACGCATGAGCGCATTATATTTGGCCCTTAAGTCATAACCAATTGCATCAATTTTGAGTTCTTAAGCTGTGGACGTGTCAGCTTGCACACCTGACACCTGCACACAAAATACAAGTAAACCAACAAGCCAACGAACCAACTGAGCGTTAAAATCTCTAAACGGAGAACTGATTAAATTAATTAGGAGATAAAATGCAACCATTTGCAAGTTTGCTTCGTTTGAAGCAATTTGTCGTTTAGACAACACTTGGTACTCAGCTAGTGAACATATTCCACTAACTTATTGGCAGAAATGCGAGTAACTGGTCCAGTTACATATGAGTTAACAGGCCTGCTAACTCATTCCTGAGCTGTGGTACACCAAATTAGACATGCACTAGAAACCAACTATTCAACTGATTGACGACAGATAAAAAACAACTTAATAAAACAATTGGCTGCATGAAGAAGTTTGTTATTTTCATGATGAAACTATATTTTTTTTAAGATATTTGATTTCTTGGGAACATGAACTTGCAACCTGGCGATCTCCGGACGGTCGAACCGCCAACCAAATCGGGTAGGTGCTCATGGACGCAACACATGCGTCAAATATCCTGAATGTGCAAACCTCGACTCTGACCATTTCCTCGTAGCAGCAGGACTCAGAACTCGACTGTCCAATGCTAGAAAGCGGAGTTTTAACAGTGGGCGCCTGAGCACACCAGAGATTGCCGGAGCCTACAAAGAGCAATTCCGTGAGATACTCTCCGGTATGCTTACGTCGAACACGTACGCCAACGAGATGTAATTGCATTGCCGCTTGGCCATCAAATAGGCTTAGGCTACCTACCACCCCCGACAAGCTGTAGAAAGTGTTGTTTCAATCGTGTTATACTTGACAATGGGCTAGAAGTACTTAAGTGAGTAGTGAATACAAGCCATCAGA
Source organism: Eristalis tenax (assembly GCA_905231855.2). Classification (NCBI taxonomy): domain Eukaryota; kingdom Metazoa; phylum Arthropoda; class Insecta; order Diptera; family Syrphidae; genus Eristalis; species Eristalis tenax. The sequence goes on along the minus strand of HG993124.1, from coordinate 108,397,575 downwards.
TTCACCTTGGCGATCTTTAGCCAGCTGCATCCAATTGCGTGAGGTCCTTATCTTCTTGTGCCTCATCAGCCAACTACGGATAAGAGCATGTGGTCCATGAGTTCTGCATATCTTCGTCACCGTCGACGTTTGATCCTTGGATCCGCTGGCACCTGGCTAGACTCATGACCATCTACAACGTCTATACAATGTCTGATTACATGAAAACTGCATCAAAGATAGTTTGTTTTTAAAAATGTCCATGTATCTGGATGATTAATTTCTCGTGCCCGTCGCTCGAGCTAACTCGCGATAATCAGCCATTATCGATGAATGGCGCTCGAGTCGATGAAACCAGAAAAGCTTTCAATCCTTGGAACGATCACATACGAGTATATGAAGTCAAAAAATGCTGCAAGATGTTTAGGTTTCCTTAGTCGATGCAAGATGTATTTCACCCTTTTGATTTGGATTAAATAATAAGGCAAGCCTGAGTACATGGCTCATATCGGGTCTGGTGCCCTCAAGCACCTACTAAATAGGATCGAGCAGAGAGAGATTAAACGTATTAGAGACAAAAATATCAGAGTTTTCAAGCACATTGCGGCGATCCATAGAAAAAAATCGACTAAATGATTTTTTACAAGAGTTTTTAAAATTAGATATGTTGTATTCCTGCGGTTGGCTAAGAGATGGCGTAACATGTATTTTTCCAATGTTATTCCATTGGAACATGCGTTGGAAAGCTACTGTAATTGTACGTCATTTCAGTATATGTCATTCATTTTTCACTCAAATATGTCGAACTTTTAGCCTGAAAAGGTGTTTTTGCGGGCAGTTCTTCTTCATTACTTTAATATGAAAAAAACTGCTGCCGAAAGTCATCGTATTTTGGTGGAAGTTTATGGTGAACATGCACTAGCTGATCGAAAGTCCCAAAAGTGGTTTGCACCATTTAAAAGTTGTGATTTTGGCTTGGAAACCAGCAAACCCCTCTGATCCCACCAAATACATATGAGCTGCTAAAACCGGGTGAAACCATCAATGGACAACGCTACAGAACACAATTAATCCGTTTGAAGAGAGCAGTAAGTTTGAAGAGAGCCGAAAAACGCCCGGAATATGTGACCAGACACGAGGCAATAATTTTCCATCATGACAACGCTCGGCCCCACGTTGCTATTCCGGTTAAGACCTATTTGGAAAACAGTGGATGGGAAGTCTTAGCCCACCCGCCTTATAGCCCAGACCTTGTCCCTTCTGACTACCATTTGTTCCGGTCGATGCAGAACGCCCTCACTGAAATACGGTTCACATCAGAGCAGAATATCAAAAATTGGCTTGATTCATTCTTGGTTGCCAAGCCGGCGCAGTTCTTTTGGTTCAGTTCTACCTCGGCTCGGCAGTAAATAGTACGAACAACATCAGTACTGAGATCAAACGCTGAGTAACTTTTGCGATCGCTGTTTCTATAGGCCCCACAGGCAATTAAGAAATAGGGCCATCTCTCGAAGGAACAAGTTTACTTAATATATGACCTTGATGACCCCAGTCCCATACGTCAGGCATGGAGAACCTTGGTCTCTTCGAGAGAAAAGTTTTGCGTGCGATCTTAGGCCCTGTTTGCGTTGACGGTTTTTGGAGAAGAAGATTCAACCATGAAATGACTTGTCGGGCTGTACAGCTACATGAGCCTAGCCAGGAGTCTAGATGGCAACACCGCTCCAGCTCGAATCAGTGAAACCGACTGAAGCGATTTCACACACAAGTGGAGAAGGACCTCAACCAACTTGTCGTGTAAAATTTGAGTCAGCAGCAAACTTTGAAGAGCTGGAGAGGCTTGTTAGTGGAGGCACACGTCCATCCCGGGAGGAACCATATGAACACATTTTGCCAACGTCTTATGAATATGTGTTGAGGAAGAGATGATAAATGGCTTGTCTAAGCGATATATAATGACATGATCGTCTAACGACGGGGGTCCACAAATCCACTCTAGGCAATAATTACAGCCAATTTAAATTCCCTCCTTATTGCCGTACAAATCGCAAGACCCTCCTTTTGCCTCGCGCATGCATTCAGTTGCCGACGGCAGTACTACTTCTAGCGAATGTGCGGAGGTCTGCAAGTGGAATGGGGAATGGGGAATAAAATAACAAGTAACAAACAATCGAGAGCAAGATTGGATGTCCTTACACCATCGTCTGTGTTTAGTTTGGCTTTGCAACGACATATCGTTCGAACATGAAACGAAAAGCTCCTAATTAATATTTCTTTCACCAAACTAACCGATTGCCGAAGTATGTACGTACATGTGTCCAGTCTGCGTTGATGGCCTTATCCGAAAAAAAAAAAAACAAAACAAAAAAAATAAAAATAATAACCAAACCCGCCGCGTAGTCCCTTCACCAAACAGCATGGCGCTCTAATAATGGTGGCGCCTCACCTTTTCGGTGCCCAAAGTGCTGCTTATATCCCATTCCCGAATCCTTTGCTCCTTTGCTTCCCCGAGAGTAATAAATTTCCGTGTGATAGCCCATACCGCGGAACTGATAACACACGAGATACCCGTCGTCATCGCCGTCGTCGTTCATTCCAACGTACGGTCGTCGTCGCTAGAATAACCCGAAAGTCGAAACCTGGTCAAGAGACAGATGATGGCATTCCACCGCGGTGTCAGGAGGACTGAAAGGCTGAGTGTGTGCGAGAGGGGGGTCCAAGGGCGAGGAGGGATGAGAGAGAGATACACACTGTGTGAGAGAGAGGGTGTAGACGCGAAGAAGGAGTGAAGAAAAAAGAAAGAAGACGAAACGGAACTGAATAAACGAAGGCGTTATCTTAATTTCGGACACTTTTTGTCCTCGAATGCATTAGCGGCGAACAAGGCACGAGGCGTCAGTCGGAAGGTATACCCTCTCTCGGTTCTCTGTGTGTTGGTGTATTGCCTTTCACCTGGCACATCCCCTCGCCCTTCGTGCGGCTGACGGAAACAGGGATGAATTCCAACCCAACCCATGTGCGGACGGGATGACGTCCATCGAAGAGACTCCTAAACTCGTCGATAGATAAGCGCAGATGAACTCTTTTCCGAGATAAATACTCGTCTGCATCCTCAAGCGTTTGACTGTTCCCCACCACACCGCGCAAGTGGATGCAGGTAGGAATTTGAATGGGAACTCAACGGCCGAGGGATCCCGTATTGATTGGGATTTTTCTGGGAATTGTTCGTCTTTTTCTCGGAATTCACTTAGGAGAGCCATCACCAGCATAGAGGAATGAGGAATCCCCCTTGAGACAGGGAGACAGAGAGCCAATCAACTGTCACATCGTCTGCCAGACGACACACACCAGGGCTTCTCAAAGAGCCAGACTGCCTTTCCGTCCGACCGGTCGTCGCTTGCGTCGTGACCATAATAAATCTTAACGTGGAAATCACGAGGCCTCCTCTGGCGGAGATTTAATTACAAAAGGTTCACCAGTGGAGAGATAGGGTCCAGGAAAATCTCTGGCTAGATGACCAAAGTTGGAGCATTAAACGCGATAACACTGCGGCTCCGTGCAGACAAACTCACACACCGTGTGTATAACTTGGTCCTGGCTGTGGCGATTGTCGTCATCGGCTAGGGGCCGCTTTTAATTAAGCGCGTTCAGGCAAAGTAACCAGCCAACTTGGGAGAAATTACTCGGCTCGTTGTGCGCACTCGATTGGCGTTGGGCATGGGATTGCGATTCGCGGGATATTTATGCCGTCGAATGTGATGATAAGGCGAGTCTCCAAAATGGAAAATGTCATGGCGAGGCTATCGCTTTGGCAGGCCTGCAATTAGAAATCACTTGGAGTCGTGTAAGTTCAGTGGAGGGAGCAAAACAAGTTGAAATTGTTCGCCTCGCCTGTGCCTAGTGCCATTGATGGGCGCATACTATGTGTACACTGGGGAATGGTGAATTGAAGTCACGACGGTTTTGGTTGCGTCTGAGAGAATTTTCTGGCGCGATAAATACCGTGGCAGCTGAGACCGAGGGCATGATGCAAAGATACACGAATTTTTGTTTGTCTGCAGAATATTTCCACGAAAGATGTGAACTTTACCTCGACAATGCGCTTTTAATTGAACACAAAAAGGGAATCTGATTGAAAATTGGTGAACTCAGTGAGACGATATGCCATTTGACCCATGAGATCACTGGCCATCCAGGGTTGCATGCGTAGGTTTGCAGCAAAGATGCAATGAACAACGCAGCTTACTCGGTAAAAGTTTCAAGTTTGGCGGGGCGCAGGCGTCCATGTGCTCGATATGGCCAGACTAGAACCTCACACAGCTCCTAGGGGCAGTTTGATCTTACGCACATCTACGAAGTGGGAAGCATCAAGCCGGTTTGTCTTGCGGACAGTGTGTTATTTTGCGAATCCAGTGGAAATTGATTCAAAAATCAAAGTCATCCGAATGAAAAATGCTTGGAATCAAAGGACAGGTAAAACCTCAGGTCGTAACGTTGCATCTCAAATAGCAAAAGATTGCGTAACTATTGTAAAGAGGATTATTTTCCGGAAAAAAATGGAAAATGAAAAACTATGACCTTTCATTTAGGTTTCTTTGGAAGCAGGTGCGAGAAATCGGACTAACGAAAGTGAACAAACGACCTAACGAGGATGACATAGATCCCAAGGTCTTAAATATTCGTTTAACTTCTGTCTCGTCCGGAGTACCATCCGTCCGGAGTGTCTCCATCAATGAGAAACAACACCAGAGAAGATGGGCTTGAAGTGGGAAGAGTGGACACATACTCAGTCGGGTGAGCAATTTTCTCCATAAAGACAACGACTGGATGATATTCACCACGACTTTATAAAGATTTTACTTCCATTCATACTTTCTTACATCACCCGTATTTTTAATACTCTACTCGATATATCTCGAACTTTGGAAAAAAGCAAAGATTATCTCTGTTCCAAAGAAAACAAACACACCTGCTTATCGACCAATTGCAATGCCTCCGCTTCTGTCGAAAGTGTTTGAATCGATTATCAGTCAAGTGTTTAGAGACCACATTGAGAGACACAATCTTTTAAATCTTACGCAATCAGGAAAGAACACATCTGTGTTACGGCCTTGCTTGAAGTAACCGACGACATACGAAAGGCGATAGACGATGATAAAACAACCTTCATTTGACTTTTCGAAAGCATTCGACAGACCCGACCCGTCAATAGTTTGTCAGAAATTGTCCTCCCAATTCAAAGTAATCCCACTAATAAGTTAGTCTTCTCGTATCTTACTAACCGTGTTCAAGTTGTGTTATATAATGCAAAACTGTAGTATTTTCGTGATGTTCACATCGGTGTACCTCAAGGTTCTATTCTCACTCCGTTAGTACTCTCAATGTTCATTAATGATCTTTCTAAAGTGCTGTCTTACTGCAAATTTCACATGTATGCGGATGGTGTTCAAATCTACTTAAGTTTTTCTTAAAGATTCAGCTGCAAAATTAAACTAGGACTTGCGCTCAATTACAAGGTGAGCTGACGAAAATGCTCTCGTGCTTATTTCTGACAAAACACAAGTCATTCCATTTTCAAAACACCACCCCTCCCTTTCAAACTTTCCTCTTATAGAATTTAACTTAGTTCCTGTCGAATATGTAAACTGTGTTAAAAATCTTGGTATAATGTGTAACGGTGAACTAACATGGACAGACCATATAGACAGTGTAGATTCTCTTAGAGGTTTGTCAATTAGCAAATTTATACTCCGAGGCAGTGTAAAATTAAAACTTGCCAAAGCACTCGTAGTCCCTATCTTAACGTATGGCTGTGAATTGTTTTCTGACTCTGATAACATCTCTCAGCAAAAATTGTTAAGAGCAAGCACCGCGACTGCACGGTATGTCCTGTGTTTAACGAAGATTCCATCATGTCTCGGACCAACGTTGCACTCTTCTTGGATGTGAATTGGAGACATTTATAAGCCACAGGTCATGCATGCTACTCTTTAAAATCATTCATAGGAAACAGCCCAATTATCTGTATGAAAATTAACTTTCTGTCGATCGAGTCGTAATATCACATTGAAACCTTAACATCGCGCAGGCATTTTTTCATTCGTGCTGTACACCTGTGGAATCATCTACCCTTACAGGTACGGTCCAAGACCGAGTACAGACAATTCTGTTCAGCTTGTTTTTCTCACCTCTCGAATATGAAATAAAATAATTCCCTAAGTTAATCTTTTCCAATTTTGGCTCTCACATTAATTCTTTTTAAATTAAAACTTGAAATATGAAAATGTACTATGGCATCACTTTATGTATTCAATCAAATAAACAAGAATGGTATATTCTTGATGAAATGAAATGAAAATGAAAAACCAAACGCCAATTTTTATTTCTTAAAAATTTGTAATAACATTTAATTTTAATAATAAATGTAATATTGGGTCCATAACTTAATTCGTGCGGTTTTTACTTAAGAAAAACATGTACAATAGTATTATTCAAAGTATTGCCCATCTGAAGCTATGACTTTTTTCCCATCTTTCTGGCAACTTGTGGATCCCACCGCAAAAGGACTGCACCGGCTTGGCAGAATGAATCAAGCCAATTTTTGATATTCTGCTCTGTTGTCAACCGTATTTCAGTGAGGGCATTATTCATCGACCGGAACAAATGGTAGTCAGAAGGGGCAAGGTCTGGGCTATAAGACGGGTGGGCTAAGACTTCCCATCCACTGTTTTCCAAATAGTTCTTAACCGGAATAGCAACGTGGGGCCGAGCGTTGTCATGGTGCAACATTATTGCCTCGTGTCTGGTTGCATATTCCGGGCGTTTTTCGCCTACTGCTGCTCTCTTCAAACGGATTAATTGTATTCGGCAGCGTTGTCCATTGATGGCTTAACCCGGTTTTAGCAGCTCATAATACAGCACACCCTTCTGATCCCACCAAATGCAGAGCATTACCTTCGCGCCATGGATATTCGACTTTGCCGTTGATTGATGGTTGGCCGGGTTTCACATATGATTTGTTGCACTTGGGGTTGTCGTAATGGATTCATTTTTCACCACCAGTAACAATCCGATGCAAAAATGACTTCCTTTTGATGCGTTCCAGCAGCATTTCGGACATGCAAAACCGCATTTCGACGTCTCTCGGCTTGAGTTCATGTGGAACCCGATCTCCTTGCTCTTGAACGTTTTGAAATGGTTGCTTGAGTGACACCCAATGATTCTGCGAGCTCTTCTTGTGTTTGGCAACAATCTTCATAGAGTAATGCTTCCAGTTCTTTATCTGACCAGGACGTTCATCGTCTTCCCAGCCAAAATCACCATTTTAAATCGTAATGTAGAAGAACTGCCCGCAAAAACACTTTTTCAGGAAAAAAGTTCGACATATTTGAGTGAAAAAAAAAATTCTTGTTTACGCTTCAAATGAATGAAATATACTGAAATGACGTACAATGACAGTAGCCTTCCAACGCATGTTTCAATGGAATAATAACACACCGCACGAATTAAGTTATAGACCCAATATTAAAAAAAAGAATAAATAAATGAAGTAAAACAATAATGAGATTCAAGTCCAATTTGACTCCGATTTTAAGGTAGGGTTCATGGTAATAGCTCAATATTGTCAATAGCCAAAATCCAAGCTCTTATTTTGTTAATGCAGGTATTAAAGTTTGTAATTAATCGTATGGATTGTGAAAGTTTATGGAAATAACATGGGGGCAGTAAAACTATAGATTTTTGAAAAATGTGCTGTACATGCAATTGGTACGTTTGTATTCCCCTATTATTTGTCCAATCAATTGTTCTTTCCCCAATTGATTATGCTGGCAAGATCGGATCAATGCGCTTAACATATGCTGCCGTTCCAATTCTACGGCCGAAGGGCGGGGTCGTGTGTCTTGGAACGAATATAAAAAGCTGAGGGTGCTGTCATTAGCGAAGGAATGTATTGGATTAGAACTAGCAGACAAGAGGTTATTTATCGAAATGAGAAAGAGTGTCGGAGACAGAACAGAGCCTTGGGGAACACCAGCATTTATTTGGTGGATATCAGACTCGAAACAACTTGAATTGAACGGTTCGAAAGGTAATTTCTAATCCATTTAAGAAGAGATTCATCGACACCATAGGCACGCATTTTCGACAAGAGACCTTGATGCCAAACTCTGTCAAATGCCTTGGAAATATCAAGCGCAACGATCTATGCTTTCGCATGCATCAGATCACCAGTGGACCTGTTGCTGCGGAAACCATACTGCTGGTCATTAAGAAGCTTCCGCGATTCGAGATATTTCATAAGCTGACGATTTATCAGCGTTTCCATGACCTTAGAAGGAAGGGACGTAAGTGCTATGGGTCGGTACGAGGTGGGTGACGAAGATTCGCCCTTTTTAGGGACGGGCTGGACAAATGCTGTTTTCCATCTGCTCGGAAAGAGACCTAAAGAGTAGGATAGATGAAAAAGCTTCCGCAGTGGTTTTCCCAGGAAAAGAACACCTCTTCAGAAGAATAGGGGGAATACCATCCGGGCCAGCGGATTTGTTCACGTCGAGATCTTTAAGTACTCTTGATTTGTCCCATGGTGAAATCAACGTTCTCAAGTACAGGTAGCGACATATTGGAATCTGGCAGTGTTGAGGTGGCTGCAAAATGCTCCGCAAGCAGATTCGCTTTGCTTAAAGAGCTGACAGAGCTGGGATGTCATTGTAAATGAGCGTGGGAATTGAAGACGAGGCGGAATTCTTTACGTTTTTTACAAATGAGCAAAAGTTTTTGGTACCCTTGGGACATTGTAGCACTTTTTGCCTCAACTTTAGTTCATACGAGAATTTCACACGTCTTATAATTGCATTACAGTCATTTCTGGCCCGTTTAAACTTAATCCGGTTTTCCTCAGTAGGGTTTGCTTTGTATATCCGGAAATTCAACTCTCTCTCTGCGTACGGACATGGAGTTTTAACCACAGAAAATTAAATTCCGGATTGGAACAGAGGTCGTATTGAGGTTGAAGTTGGTAAGCTACATCACTACGCACGTAAAGAGCGAAACCGCTGTGTAAAAAGAAAAGCGGCACCAAGCTATATCCTGGCAGGTGTAAATCCGATAAATCGGTGTTCTCCCCTACCTGTGCTTCACTCAGCGCCAAGACAGCTGGTTTATAGCGGGATAGGTGGACATACACAGCGAAGAGATTCACTCTAAACCCACGCACATTGCTCACGTCAACCCTAAAACTTCCCATAGAATACCAAACGGAGATATCAGAAAGTTGAATTAGTCCTGCTAGGAATGTTCCCCGCAAACTTTTACTCCCATTCACGCTAAAATATATTACGCATATCTTTAATAGTTGTTTAACTACGTCAACCTTTCCATCAGAGTGGAAGAAAGTCAAGAGTACCCCCATTCCTAAAAATAAGTCGAGAAACGTCACCGAATTTAGACCTATCGCTATTCTTACCTACTTATCAAAAGATTTTGAGAAGTTAGTATTGAGTCATTACCTAATTAGTAATAACCTGATCAGTCGGGTTTGCGATCTAGAAGGAGCTGTAATACTGCTCTTCTATTAGTGGTTGAAGAAATCCGACAGGCTTTGGGTAATAATAAGGCCACATTTCTAACACTCCTTGACTCCTCTGAGGCATTTGAAAAGTCAACCATTCTATTCTGTCTCTCATCTCATCGTATCTTAGTGGAAGGCAACAATGCGTAATCGCTGGTGATAGATCTTCAAGTTTTATTAACGTGGTAAGTGGAGTTCCGCAAGGTTCTATTCCTGGTCCCACGTTATTTTCACTATATGTAAATGATTTGCCTGAAATTATTAAATTCTGCAAAATTCACATGTGTGCCAACGGCGTTCAACTTTTTCTATGTTGACCGCTTAATGAAATGGATAGTGCAAATAATTATATGAAAGATGATTTATCTCGAATTTATGATTGGCCATTAAGAGAAGACCTGCGTCTTAATCGGAAAAGTCGAAGGTAGTTGCTATATATAACAAGGCTTTCGACCTTACTTGTTTACCAGGTGCCCTTCTCAATGGTATCCCCATTGAGTGGGCTACTGCTGCAAAAAATCTTGGAATAATCTACAATCGTACACTATCGTGGGATATTAATACAACTATAGCTAAAATTTACAGTGGACTTCGTAAGCTCTGGGTCACGCAACATTTTCTGTCAACGAAGACAAAGTTGTTGTTAGCAAAATCCCTACTTCTAACGGTATTGTTATATTACTGTGAGATATTCTGCAAGCCTGATTATAAGAGTATGAAAAAACTAACCGTAGTTTACAATAATATCGCTAGGTTCATCTTCAATTTACGAAACAGAGACCATGTGTCAAGATTTTCAATACAAATTACTGGATATTCCTTCGAAAACTTATTAAAAATCAGAACGCTTTGATTTCTAAACAACCTAATACGAAGTGGGCAGCCTGAATATCTGTTCGAAAAGATTACATTCGTCCAATCACCAAGATCTTTAATGAAAATCCCACCGAGATATTCAAGCCTTCAGTCAGAACGCCAGTTTTTTGTTCAAGCCGATGGCTGTGGAATTCTCTACCCGCGCATTTGAGAGGGATCACTAGTGCGAGCAGATTCAATTCCTCTGCCTCTGCTTACTTGGAATGCCCTTAATAAGCCTCAGTGTTAACCCCCAAAAAACGGATCTCGTACTATTCAACAGAAGGTACAAAATTCCTCAATCTGACCCCCCCCCCACGCTGTGCGGCACCACTTTACAAGTAACCGCCAGTGCGAAATTTTTCGGTCTCATCATTGACAATAAGCTAAGCTGGAAACTCAGTATCCAGGCTTCTTCTGCCCTGTTCAACTGTAAAAAAGCCATAGGCTGCAAATGGAGATTACTACCACACATCACACATTGGATCTTCATCTCAATTGTCAGACCGACACTTCTGTATGGAGTCTCAGTGTGGTGGGCAGCACTAAACACAGCTGTCAACTGCACGCTACTCAATGGGTTCCAAAGACTGGCCTGCATGTGAATCACCGTGGTACTGAGGAGCACTCCAGCGGATGCACTCAATATACTCCTCCATCTTCCATCACTGGAAACTTTCAGTAAACAGGTGGCAGCCAGCACAGCCCTGAGACTCAAAACGCTCCGACTGTGATCCGAACTCCCCTTCGGCCACTCAACCATTCTAAGCGAACTCAACTTTCTCTCCAACGACCAACCCCCCTTATACTACTCCAATCTATCTTCAAGACAAAATTCTCCACCAGCATCCCCTCCAGACTGGACTGGGTATCTGACAATCAGACGCTGGCTGATCCCCTGGGCATCTTCTCTGATGGGTCGAAGACAGACGAGGGTGTAGGTGTTGGTGTTTATTTTCTCTAGCTATCTCCCTGAAGCACCCTGATCACTGTAGCGTACTCCACGCAGTAACCATTGCGATACAGGAGGCTCAAGAACAACGTAATATCCAAAAGAGATATCACCATCTGTTCGGACAGTCAGGCCGCAATCAAGTCAAGTTCAATTCGAAACCATTCCTAAATGCAGACTGTCTCTTAAAAAGATGGCTGAGCATTTTAGCATATACCTCATGTGGATGCCGGGATACTGTGACATACCGGGCAAGTGCAAAGCCGACGAACTCGCTAGGTGTGGCACATCCTCCACCCAAACAATAGGAGGTGTTGCACCTTCCATGCCAATCGCTACAGCTCACCATCTACTAAAAATACACACAATCAACATCACTAATCGTAAAAGGCTAGAAGGTACTACACTTGTCTTAAAACAAAGGAAATATGGATCTCTCTCTGCTTAGACTCGACGCTCACCAGCGTCATAACAGGGCACTGCACAATTGGCACCCATGCCCGTAGTTTGGGGGTCCCTATAATAACTTCTGTAGAAGCTGCATTGATGAAGAGGAGGTTGAAACCGCAGATCACCTACTCTGCTCGTGTATCGCGCTGGCAGGTCGTAGACACTTACACCTATGGGCCTACTACTTCAACTACCTCAATGAGCTAAAAAGCGTCAGTATTAGCCAGCTAAATCGCTTTGTCACAAGCACCAACTGGTTTTAATTGTTAGGGGGAATCAATCCGTGTGGTATCACAATGGGCCTACTTTGGCCGAAGTGTGACTGCCTTCCGCAGCCAGACACTATAACCTAACCTAACCTAAGACTTGTCTAATCGCACTTCGCATTAAACTATGATCCCCTTATAAACAGAAAGTCAATGTTATCAATTGAAAACAAAATGATATTGCACAAGGTTATAGTTCAAGCCATAATTCTATATGGATGTCAGGTTTGGGGTAATTGCGCAAAGTGCCATATAGCAAAGTTACAGAGAGCACAAAATAAACTCTTAAAAATGATGCAAAACCTCCCATGGTATTTCTCTACGAGGGTTTTACATAAAAGGGCTAATGTTGAATTGATACCTGAAAGAATAAACACCCTGATGGCAAAATTTAAAGTCCGATGTAGACATTCTGACAACACTTTAGTAAAAGATCTATTTCCCTAGTCGTTGTTCTTGCAATATCCCTAAGCAATTTCAATTCAGTTGAATGTATAAGAAACAAATTGTGTATCCGTTCATTTATTTTTATATTACTTATTTATTAATTCATATTTATTTATTTATTTGTTTATATATTGATTTATTGATTTATTTATTTATTTATTTGTTTATTTGTTTATTTATTATTATTTCTTTATTTATTTACTTATTTATTATTTATTTATGTATTTTTTCTGCATTATTTTATTTATGAATTTAACTATTCATTAATTTATAGTATCCGTTTATATCCGGATATATGTTTTATTATCATAATTCAAATTTTCTTTGTTTTGTGTTTTACTTATGTGAGGTTTTTTTTTTCTTTTTTTTTTTTCCTCAAATTGTAATTATAAATATGTCTCATTTGTTTTTCATAATCACCAATATTAAACTATTTCAGTAGAAAAATGCGATTAGGTATCAAATCTCTGTATAAGACAATGTGCGGTAACTCAGACCATGTAAGCTGAAAAAAGAATCTGAATAAAATAAATACAATCCAATACAACTATGATCCTCCCCAACATACAACACCAAATTACAATTTAGAATTTGTTAAACTTTATTTCAGCAGTATGGCTTGACTAGATACATTTTACGAGCCACCAGGTACATGTGTGATTTTATTGTTTGTTAATGATCCTTTCAGTTCAGATTTTGATTGAATATTAAAAGTCCTAAATAGTAAAAATTCTTGACTGATTCAAGTAAAAAACGCTTCTGAGGACACGTATTTTGTTCATGAAAGTTTTGTATGCCGCAACTAAAGGGGGATTTTTTAGCTATTATCTTTTTGGCAACACTGGCAGCTGACGCACGTTTCGTGTTTTGTTTCACTGTCAAACATCTTCAGTTTGGTCTATAATTTGACCATGAATCGTCTTACAAACGAACAACGCTTGCGAATTATTGAATTTTATTTTCAAAATGCGTGCTCTGTTAAGAAAGTTCATCGCGCGCTTCTTCCATTTTATGGTCAGTTTAGACGAAGCTCATTTTTGGCTCAATGGGTACATAAATAAAAGAGCTACCAATGCATCCAGAAAAAGTCACAGTTTGGTGCGGTTTATGGGCTGGTTTCATCGTTGGTGTGAATCGTAACGTAACTGTGAATGGTGAGCGCTACTGTGAGGTGATATCCAATTTTTTTTGTTTGCCCAAAATGCAAGAGCTTGACCTGCATGACATGTGGTTTCAACAAGACGGTGCCACATGCCACACAGCACGCGCAACAATGGACTTATTGAGAGGCGAGTTCGGTGAACATTTTATTTCACGTTCGGGACCGGTCAATTGGCCGCCTAGATCGTGCGATTTAACGCTTTTAGACTATTTTTTGTGGGGCTATGTTAAAGCCCATGTCTATACAGACAAGCCCGATTCAATTGACGCATTGGAAGACAACATTGAAGCATTTATTCGTGAAATACCGGCCGAAATGTTGGAAAGAGTATGCCAAAATTGGACTAAGCGGGTGGACCATTTCAGGCGCAGTCAAGGTCAACATTTGCTTGAAATTATCTTCAAACATTAAATTATATGGACGGTAATATCGATTCAAATAAAGATTTTATGCATTTTTCTGAATTTTATGTGTTTATTTTTGAAAAACCTTCCTAAAGCTTTGAAAAAATCACGCTTTATGAAGCGGTAGGCTAAACCTAGTACATTCATGCGAGTGGTAATAAGGAGTATTCACTAATGAGTAACTTGTGATGAGCCAACCAAGTCCTAAATAATCTGGGTCTTCTTCAATTTTCGTAATGCAATTAAAGTGGTTTTGGAACGTGTATGTAAAGCGGAAATGAAGTATGATAGAGATGCCCAACTTCCACCTCTCTTGCCCCTTAACATTTTTGACAGCCATTTTTAATATCGTTTTCTAAATCCAAACGGCGTTTAAGTTATTTCGTGAAAAACTGTCAAAAATTCATGAATAACTGTCAAAGAGCCTCTGAAAGTCGTCGGTGGACTAGGCGTCAATCAGCTGTGAAGATGAGCATCCTTTTTTTTGCGACTACCTTACATCTATATAAGTTGGCCACCATGGTCAACTACCGCGTCTATTAAAAAAGCCAGCGCCGGCGGAGACTGGTTTTGGTGTAACCACCAGTAAAATTGCCGTTCTTTGCCAGACTCTCTTCTATCTCCAGCGGGGATCGCTCCACGGAACGGAAGAAGATCCTCCTGCGTGCGAGCGACATCCGGTTCGTATTGGAGTCGCCTGTCGACTGTTCGGCGTACGACATGGAAGATCACAGGGCATCCGTCGGTATCCTGTATTAGGCCAATAAAGGAATGCTTCAGGAGGAATAAAGCCATAATATTGGGGTGACATGAAAGGGTGGGGGAGTGTTGGAAGAAGTCATAGCTCGTGCAATATGCTTTCTAGTAATCATAGGGATAGTACTTCTTGTACTCAGACTCGGGTACACGATACAACCAGAGACAGGTCTGAATACACTGTCTCTCGAACAGCCTCATCTTTTCCATCTGGGAAGGACTCACGTTGAACCACAATGGACAACCGTATGCCATAATTTATTTACCTTCACCCTGGAATAAAGTTGGCTGCTGTAAAACAACCCCCTTACCACAACAAAGGCCATTTTAGCTTTCGCGAGAGCAATATAAATGCCAAGATATCTGACTACACTTTTCACAGCTAACGGCTGTACTTGCGGTTCAACTATGACGAACTTACGCCAGTTTGTGCGCGTATCCCATGATGCCATGTACAACTGGGTCCTCAAAATTATAGTTTCACACTTCAGGAATAATCAACTTCCATTTCTCGCAAAATCGCTGAATTTGTTCGAAGTCACGTTACAACAATACATTTATTACTTCAACCTTCGGACCTGATCTGTACGCCACTATAGTCGGCGTACGCAATTAAGTGCGGTATTGAACCTATAAGATCTGCAGTGAATATTGAGAACAATTTCGGCGAAACAATCGCCCTCTGTTGCAGACCGTTCTTGATGTCAAAGGCCGTGAAAGAAGTTACTTCACCACTTTTCACAACGAACTTTCTACCTGCTATCATGTCAGAGATCTATAGCATTGGTTTACTTATGCCTAGCCTGACCAGCTTGAGGAAGAGGCCCTCCAACCAAACGATGTCGAACGCTTTGTCCAATTCAATCAGGGAAGCACCCGTGCATTGTATTTTGTCTTTATTCCATTGAATGTCGGACACCAGTTTAGACGCGGCATGTATGGTTTCATGTCCCGCCCTGAATCCGAATTGGTTGTCCGGTATGATATTATTTTCCTCAACCCATTGTTTCAGAACTCGAATGACAATATTTTCAAAAACCTTGCGTATACAAGGAAGAAGACAGATCGACCGAAGATTCGTCGAGATTGATCTGTCTTTGTCCCGTTTAGGGATTGGTTGCACCGCAGCTGTTTTCCAATGTTTTGGGTAATATGCATTTCTCAGCGCACCATCGACTCCCACTGACTTTTTCTTCTTCAGCGAGTCTGGAGATCTTCTTGAGAAATCAAGATGTGATTTCCATCATTGGCGACGACACTATTTGCCATGTAATCGTCATTGAACCTGGTGAAACCTGGGTACCTGGGTAAACCATGTAACATTGTGGATAAGATCAGCTAAGCTCAGGTATCACGAAACAAAATTCAACACCAATCGATCTTCCAATTTCCTTTGGGAACAGGTTCGCGATATTGGACTGAGCAAAGTAATGAAAAGGATAAACGATGATGACATTAACCTTGGCAACTTAAATATTCGATTTGCTTCTACTTGTCCTGCAGCCTCCGAAAGAATGTCTCCAACACTTTTAAATAACACTCGAACAAATGCTTTTGAGTTGAGAACAGTCGATTCCTACTTAGTCGGCTGTGCAGTGCTCTCCATTAAGTCAAAATCGGTTGGTCTAGATAATATACTTCCCGACTTCATTAAAGTATTGCTTCCAATAATACTTCCTCACATCACTCACATTATTAACACAATAATCATGACTTCGACGTACCCTACATTGTGGAAAAAAGCAAAGATAATCTCAAAAATTCTCAAGAAAACGAATCCACCTGAATATAGACCTATTGCTATTCTTCTATTTTTATCAAAAGTGCTTGAGTCTCTTGTTAGCCGAGACATCAAAGATTACATTGAGCGACACAATCTATTAAACCCATTGCAGTCAGGTTTTCGTAAAGGACATAGCTATGCCACAGCCTTGTTAAAGGTAACGGACTACACGACCAATTGAAATTAACTCGACCGCAATTGAATATGTTTAACATTTCTTATGTGACACAAAATCTACAATACATACAATTTTAAAATTTTGAATTACAGAGATATGGTAAAAGTACCTTACTACTATAATATAAATACAATTGTTTAAAATAATATCACATAATTTTTCAAATTTAGAAGGAAAAGCCACTAAAAACCTTCATTAAAACCAGAGAAAAAAAGAAAAGGGAAAGTAATACATATAAGGTTGGAGGGAAGAGAGAAGTAGTTGCGAAACTCAGTCATGAAACAATGGTTCTATTATTAAATGGTATTGAAGCGATTTGTGTAGCTATTGCAATAAATAATAATTAAATAAATAAATAAATAAATAAATGAATAAATACATAATTAAAAAAATAAATAAATAAATAAATAAATAAATAAAAAAAAAAATAAATGCAAGATAAACACGAAATATTGTATTTCAATTTCGGCCATTTCATGTAATTCTTTTGTTGGGAAAAACCATGGAAAATCCAGAATCATTTTAAGCAGTTTATAGCTTAGGCATAATTTATTAGAAAGACAGGACAGACAGGAGACCCATAAAATATAATAGCTTGAAAAATAGCTTTGAAAATGGGTAGTTTGTTCGCAACATTGAGTTTAGAACGTCTACATATAAATGGATACAGTATTCGTGAAGTTGTGTTAACCTTCTTAATTGTTTCTTGCACATGAAGATTGAATGTTAAGCGCTTGTCTAAATAAATCCCAAGAAATTTTACATTCGGTTTCCATTCAACCGCAATTCCATTGACAATAAGTCTGTTGCTAGGAAGTAAACAAGATTTTCTTTTACGAGTAAAAAATATAGCTTGTGTCTTAGAAGCATTAAGTTTAATTTTCCACTTAATACAATATGTTTCGAATGCATTTAAAGCAGATTGTAGATTAGTTTCAACGTTGAAACCGAATACATCTGATGAATAAATGCAAGTATCGTCAGCAAAAAGGGCGATACTACAGTTTGTCAAGTCAAGGGAAATCGGATGTATAAATGTTATATAAGACTGGACTAAGGACGGACCCTTGTGGAACTCCTGCATTAATCAGTTTATTTACAGAAGAATATCCATTTATGGAAACATTAAAACTTCGGTGAAACAAAAATGACTGGATGACTTTTACAAGATACAACGGAAGATTAACACTAACTAATTTATGAATCAAGCAATTTTCCAATTGTGAAATTATTTTTGATATCACCTGTGATACGATGCACTTGGTGTGTAGTACTGTGTAAAGGTCTAAAACCGAATTGCTCAGAGGGTATAATAGAGTTACTCTCAATGAAAGACACAACTCTATTTTGAATGATCTTTTCAAGGCACTTACTAAGAGAACTGAGCAGACTGATTGGTCTGTAACTTACGACTAGATTAGGGTCCTTGCCAGGCTTCAAGATTGGAATTACCTTGGCCGTTTTCCGATGGGTTGGAAAATGTCACAAAGTAAGACAACAATTAAATAGTTCAGTCAACTTAGTGAGAGCAAAATGTGGCAAATTCTTCAGACACACATATCTAACACCATCAAAGCCAGAAGATTTCTTTACTTTTAAGCTGTCTACAACATGTTTTAGTTCAGTGACAGAAATACGATTGAAATCGCCGATTATTGTTTGTGAATTAAGAAAATGAATAGATTACCCGACAGAAGATTTAATGTCCATGTGTGGGATAATGTTGTTAGTTATCGAATGACTCATAGAAAAATGGTTAGCAAGTGCATTGGTTTTTTCAGTACAAGATAGTATCACAGAGTTATCTACCTTCAGTGGAGGAATGTAGGTATGTTTTTTCTTTATTACCTTCACCAAATTCCAAAACGGTTTGCTGCCTTGCTCTAAATTTTGGAGTCTATCGTTCCATGATTGATTTCTGAAGTTTCCAATAGCATATTTAACTAAACAGTTCATTTATTTAAATTCGATAAGGTAGACATCATTCCTTGTTCGTCTCCATCTGGATCTGCAGATGTTTCTCAGCCTAATAAATTTAAGAATGAAGTGTGGTAGCACATTAGATTCCTGTCTTAAATTAGATCTCTTAGGCACTGACTGCTCAAAGCCTTCCAGAATAGCATTTGTAAACGTACTCACGTTTTGATCTATATGGGTTTGGGTGTTATTTTGAACTAAGCAGTTATCTAGCTTCGTACGTATTAAACTCTTAAATAAGTTCCAGTTGGCATTTTTCACATCATAGACAGAATTTGAACATTGCACTGGGGAAACAATAGTACTACATATTACAGGTAGATGATCGGAATTGAGTTCAATAAGTGTTATAGGAGGAGTAAAAAGGTCAGAAATATTCGTTACAAATAGATCTAATGTAGATGGGTTCCAATTACTATTAGAAGGTATATAGGATGGATTAGGAGGATAGAGTATATCGAAAGGATGTCTACAGTTTAAGTCAGCCAGAATATTACCCCAAGAATTAGCTCTAAGACAACACCCAACGTCTATGTCTGCAATTGAAATCACCACCTATTAGAAAAAGATCATTTGTGTTTATTAATCTCAAAAGATCACTTCGGAGATGAGTTCGTTTTTGTGGCGAATTCCTCCCACCTGGAAAATATGCGCTATAAATTTTTAGTGATAAGCCATTAGCAAAAGGAACTTCAATACAAATAGTTTCAATTAATTTCGTACTTATGATTGGAAGTACTTTATGTTGTATTAGACGTTTCACAACTATGGCAACACCGCCACCAATTCTCTCTTCCCTGTCCAAACGATAACATTTATACACAGAGTTTGATAAACGATCATTAGAATTTAACCAGGTTTTTGAAACTAATGCTACATCAATATCATATGTATTAAGGAATGAGAAAAATTCTAATTGCTTTCCTCGAATGCTTCTAGCATTCCAACAAATTGAATATGTTACATGTGTAAAAAAACCTTGGAATAATGTGCAACAGTGAACTGACATGGACTGACCACATTGATTGCGTAGTTTCCAAGATATATACATCCCTAAGAGACTTGTCAATCAGCAAATATATTCTCACTATCAACGTTAAATTAAAACTTGCCAAAGCACTGGATCAGAGTTGTTCGCTGACTGTGATTATTCTTCTTCGCAAAAGTTGACAAAAGCAATCAAAGCGGCTGCACGGTACGTTTTTAATCTTCGCAAATTTGACCATGTCTCGGGACAACGTCGGAATCTCCTAGAATGCGAATTGGAAGCATTCCTAGGTTACAGATCGTGCATATTACTCTTCAAAATTATTCACAAGAAACAGCCAAATAATTTATAAAAAAAGATCAGACCTTCAATTCATACCTGTTTAATGTCACGCAGGCACTTCTTCATTCATGCTGTTCATCTCTGGGTCCACCTACCTTCACAGGTACGGTCTAAGACCGAGTACAGACAATTTTGTACCGCTTGATTCTCCTTTTTCTCATCGAACTGAAATAAGTCCGACAATATTTTTATATTTTTTTTTTATATTTTTACCTTTTTTCTATGTTTTTATATTTTTTTAAAATTGCAAAATATACGCTCTAAATTAAATTGAATTGGAATTGAAATTGCAATTACTAATTGTAATAATGATCACTTAAATTTAAGCATGTCAATTAAAATTGTATATTATTTTATATTGCTCCTGTACTAGTAAAAGAACATAATGTTCTTAATGTACGGAGATAAATGAATGAAAATGAAAATACACTCGCTGGAACACAACACCGATTGCTTTCACCTTCTCCTGAGGATCTTCAACCACGAAGAAGTCATTGTCTAGCACTGCCCTGAAGTTGGGCATCTCTATCACACTTTACAGCTTCTGCAGAAGTCGTTGTGGGTGGCATCCATTTCTGGCGTGCATACCGACAAGGCAGTAGCTGGTAATAACGCACACAACATTTCTCATTTCACCTCTGTTTAATTTTTGGAGTGCATTTGTTTTCTTGGGACTTAATGAAGGTCAAACATCATAACATCTCTAGAAATTCAATTGTTGTGAAATTTCCCTTCAGCCGCTTAGATTTCTACGCACCCTCCTTGTGTTTCATTTGCTTGTCTTTGTATAATTTAAGATTATTGCAGAAACCCTCAGATGGAGCCAGACGAACCTAGGAGTCAACAGCCTTACCAACTACACTCAGCCAGTCTGCCAGATGACTGCACTCCTTTACGACTGAACCCAAACCCCACAACACCATCAAGCCCGCCACCATCCTTCCAACTTCGTTTATCACAAAACACCACAAGCTCCAATAAGATTAGGAATGCCATTAACTTCGGAATCGCTCTTGTACTCCTCGCGTAATGGATACAGATTCACGCAAGTGCTTGCACGATGCCCTCAACTGGGCTTGACATTAAATTCGACTCGTTGCGTCGACACTGCTAAAGTGGCATTCCATCGTCACTGAGTGCCCATTTCCTCTGACTGACACGGAACGTGGTTAAGCATTTATGATTGCCAAGCTGCCAGTTGGCGGCCCTCGTGCTTCCTTTATCTAAATGGTGGACATGCAATTTTAATCAATTTTCGTATTCGATACGTTCGTGTTTTACCACGCAACTTGCACGAAAGACCGACAAGTCAGTGGCATGACGCACTGTGAAACACAATGAAATCATTTTGTAGGATCTCAATGCGGTTTAATTTGAAAATTTAGTTTTGACTTTGGTCGGACAAACGTTTTGATTATTCGGGTCATAAGTGCCAGCAGTGGTGGAATGGTCTCATGCGAGATCGTTTGTATCGTTGTGTCACACTGTCTGCTCCTTACTGGAGGTTGTATGAGTTATCACAAGACTTTACAAGGCGATGAGCTGTTGCGCGATTTGTTTAATCTACTGCTGGAATAAATAGGGCAGGAAGCAGGCGTCTACGACGACGAAATTTCCATCGTATCCAATGGTATCCAAATCCATTCCATCGTATGCCGCGATTTTCAAGTGGACAGTAGTTACTGGTCACAGAGCATAAGCCGGATAGCAACTTTGTACATAATCAGTCACTTAACTTAACGCTGAGCTCCAAGAGAATTTAGCCAGGTCTCCTACTTGGCCAATAAATCGTGTGGCATCGGTCATAATCGTTTGCGAGCTTTATGAGCCGAATTTCAACTGGGCATAGAAATCGGTTGTGAATCATCTTAATAAATAATTATCTGATATTAATTGATCAACGTCTCACTATCAAATGCATGTCAAGAACGGGGACTTCGTCACATACATACGAAGGTTGCGCGGGAATAACGGCCTAAGTTAACATCGATTTTACTTAGGTGGGACTAAAATCCCGGATGGGCTTGGGTCTCAACCCACGAGCGTGCCCAGCCAGCTCGATCTTTAGCTAACAGCCTCCAGTTTCGCACGCATAGGTGGTTGAGGACCCTTTCGCTTTGCGTACCTCACCTTAGTGGCGGTCATCCTAGATTCGAAGACTTTCCGGGCCGGAACATTGGTTTCCATCCGCTCTAGATGTCATTGCCATGGATCTTCACCTTTCTGGCTAAGTCGATGTCGCTGAACTGCCCGTACAGTTCGTCGTTATATCTATTCATCTCCCAAACGGAACCGAAAATCATCCGTCCTCTCAAAGTAACCGCGAGCATCATCGTCTGCTGTTGAAAAGCCTCTGAGCCACATAGCAGGATAGGGACGATCAAGGTCTTATAGAGGGTTTAATTCGTTGTTAGAGAGAGGGCTTTGTTTATCAAGTGCTTTGTCAGCCCCAAGAAATAGCGATTCTTCTTTTTCTTCTATGGTGGAAAGGTGGACCTCTCCAGCTGGCACGCCAAGTTGGTTGAGGTTCTTCTCCACTAGTGGGCACCATTGGTTTCGTGGGCATCCTCTATTGCATTGCGCCGCTTATTCGGAGTCTAAGGCTTTTCGGGCTGGAGCTGTGTTTTGCATTGGCTCTACATGGGCTAGCAATTTTAGGCGTTGAATCCGTAGACGCCTGGCTAGGTTCATGTCGCTGTACAGCCCGACAAGTCAGTTCATGTTTGAATCTTCTTTCCCAAAAACCATCAACGCAAACAGGACCAAAGATTGAACGCATAACTTTTCTCTCGAAAAGACTTCCTCTTCATCTGCTTTTGATATTGTCCAGGCTTCCGCGCCATAAAGCAGGACTGGTATGATCAAGGTCTTATAAAATTATGTCAAACTCGATGAAAAAAAGTGTACTACTATATGTATCTCTTAACGAGATGGCTGAGCATTTAAAGATACACCTCGTTTGGGTGCCGGGACACTGTGACATACCGGGCAATTGCAAAGCCGACGAACTCGCTAGGTGTGGCACATCCTCTACCCAAGCAATAGGAGGTGTTCCATCCTCCATGCCAATCGCTACAGCTCACCATCTACTAAAAATACACACAATCAACATCACTAATTGTAAATGGGTAGAAGGTACTACACTTGTCTTAAAACAAAGGAAATATGGCCATCGCTTAACATCAAACGATAACTCAATCCCCTTCGACTCAGCAGATCTTCATTCAGGACGCTCACCGGCGTCATAACAGGGCACAATAATGACTTCTGTAGAGGCTGCATGGATGAAGAGGATGAAGAGGCCTACTACTTCAACAGCCTCAATGAGCTCAATCGCTTTGTCACAAGCACCAACTGGTTTTAATTGTTGGGTGGAATCAATCCGCGTGGTATCACAATGGGACTATTTGGGCCGAAGTGTTACTGCCTTCTGCAGCCAGCCACTATGACCTAACCTAACCTAAGACTGGTCTAATCGCATTTCGCATTGAAGTATGATCCTCCCCAAAATGCAGGTTTATTTGTTGAGGCGTTTGATAAGGTAGTTAATATTATTCTACTGAATAAGCTTAAAAAAGCAGGTTTTCGTGGCTTTATGCTAGAGTGGTTTAAGTCCTACCAAATAAATAGGTCTCAAAGGGTAAAGGCTGTTGAAATCAGGGGTGAACGTATGTTTCTTTCTTAGGGGTTCCACAAGGTTTCGTCCTTGGTCCGATTCTCTTTCTCATCTACATTTACTCTTAATTTCAAATGTGCTGGAACATTAGTCTCGTATTGATATGATATGTAGTATATACGCAACTTAATTATAAGACCAAGACTATGTTTTTTAGTTTGTCTGCCAATCTTGATCTTGAAGTTAGTGTATGCTTTCATGCACCTGAGTGCCAAAGATTCCAATTGGCTGTTAATTGTAGGTCTAGCTTTTCTTTTGTGTCTTTTGATAATAGTTTAAATTGCAGTGAACATTGTTTTCCTATTGAACAAGTAAGTGAATTCAAATACCGGGGCCTTGTCATTGACTCTAGAGCTTCTCAAGCCAGGGATCTGGCTAGACCAGTATCTACATTTTAACAAACATGTAGATGCTGCTCTGGCCAGGGCCAGAGGCGCTTTTGCTCTTACAAAGAGACTGTTTTACAACAGCCAACCCGATGCCAGGGTGAGGGTTATCTGCTACATGGCCCTCATCCGGCCAATGCTCACCTATGGCTGTCCAGTGAGTGCAAGCTTGATGGAAAAGATTATGTTGTTTGAGAGGGCTTGTCTTAGGCCTTGCCTTCGCCTTTATCGAACTCCAGAGTCCCAGTATAGAAAATGTTATTCCAATGAGATCTTATACAACTGGGCGAACCTGATACAAGTGGATAATTTCCTAGTGAAGTTGATTCGAGGGCATACTGCCAGAGCGATGAACTCGGTCAATAACTTGATCTCAGGGGCTTACTACCCCAATTCATTATACCACGAAAGGGTACGTCACAACGGCTTCGTCCCCCCAGAAGCATTTCTCCATCTACACAAGCACAGTCTGATACAAAATTTAAATGCGGTGCCGCTCATCTACCACATCGCCAGATCAACGGTGGATGGGCGACTCAACCACGACCGTTACGTCTTACAGCGAGCTGAGGAGGGTCTCCTCCGGTTTAGTACGGCGGTATCCAGGCGGGACATCCGGGATGTTGCCATGCAGCACCACAAATTTTGGTGGCTGGGAAGAGAAGACACTCCCGCTTCGAATCCTTTCGACCCCGGTTAGAAGGGCTAGTTCAGACCCCCGTATTGGGAAAGATCGGTCCCCTGACTTGCAGTGGATTGGATATGTATAATATCAGCTGCAACCTATGGCCGACGCACTTAGCATAGGGTAGAATAAGGCGATACAAAAAAAATAAAAAAAAATAAAAAATAAAAGAGGTTAGAATGTATACATGTATACATAGTGATACATATATACATTATGTATATTAGGGATATATACATGTGTATAAATTTATATACATATGTATATGTATATATAAGTAGATTAGCTTAAGTTAGTTTGTAAGTTTTATTTTAAGGTAGATTGTAAGTTGGCGTGTAATTTTTTAAGGAAAATAAAATAATAAGATTGAGTTTAGCTTAGAGTGCCCGACGAGGGCCAGTAAGTTAGAAGTAACAATGTTCGTTGAACTAGTTTTAAGCATTTTTGTCTAGTATGTAAGCTGTTATGAATTAAAAAATAAAAAAATAAGGGTACACAACAGCATATCATTCAATCTCAGGCTACGATGTAAATGTAAGGAATATTGCACTGTTTGTTCATGTGCATAAAGAGGGGACATTAAATCATAAAGTAGACCACACACTATCAGCTTTCAAATGCAGTTTCTAGAATGCAATTTCTCATCATTTTAGTCCAGGCTACAGTTAACAGTTTAACAGTTTGTTTATTGTGGCATCAACTTTACAATTAGTTATTTACAATATTTTAATACAGAGATCTGATTTTTCTTTTAATCTCACATCTACAAAATAATACAATTCATCAAGAATTTATATATTTAATTGTTTTATGATGAATTGAAGGCCACTAAAAACCTTCATTAACCAAAAAATAAAAATATAAAATATATAAAATGCGGTAGCAATGATGCCAAAAATATGTTTCGCTAGGGGAAGAGAGAAGTGCTGTTACGAATTGATTTTAGGACAAGCAATTTAATAAAGAAATATGAAATGAATAAATAAATAAGTAAATAAATGAATAAATAAATAAATAAATAATTAATTAGATGAAAAAATTAATAAATAAGCAAATAAATAAATAAATAAGGGATACATCTGTATATCTTTGAAATTAATGAACTAATCGAAGTTATATAAAAATTAAAAGCTGCTGGGAAGAGCTCAAGGTTCTTGGTACGCAGCTTTCGATAACTTTCTTACTCGGTCCCAGGTCATGAAAGGGGCCGCAACCAACACATCCCTGGCAATCCATACTTCTTTGATGCAGCAGGAGGATGCTGGTAGTCGGAGCACTAAGAAGTCATAATCAACTGAGATGCCATGTACGCAAAATGGGACTTACCCATGACAGCATACTCAGAGGCTGTGGGGACTAAGAGGACTTACTATCTTTGTCAATGCGGCAGTCTCTGCCTATTGAGGCAAAAACCACTGGGAGAATTCTTCTTTCAGAATCTCCAAGAAACAGCAGATATTCCACTAACGTAAGAGGAGGTAGCACCGGAAAGGTTAACATCCCCCCGCCAACTACACCTAAGTGAGAAATGGACCCCACTACGTCTACCCACCGACCTAACCTGAGCTAAGGAATGTGCGCAGGTACCTAACGCCTTTCTTATGTAGCTCATTAACACCGCCAGTGAAGTGGTTTGACGAGGGCAGGGGCATCTAATCAAACCCAGCACAGCCACATGGTATATGTTCCAATTGGAGCAAGAATCTAGAACCCAACTGTTGACCATGGTGACAAGACGTACTGCGTTTCTAAAGCGTCCAGACATAGACAGTACACTAGCAGGTAGAGTCAACTACAGAGGGATCTTCTCTGTCGATTTGTGTGAGCGCCTGAATGCATTCGTCAATACCCTGGTATGTCATCAGTGCGGCTTCAAGCCGGGGAAGTCCACCATCGACCAAGTCTTCAGGCTACGGCAGATCCTGGAAAAAATCCCAAGAGATGCAGACCACCTATTCTTTTATTTCAAGGCCGCATATGACAGCGTACATAGAGACAAGTCTACTTTCGACATCCCTGCCAAACTCGTCAGGTTGTGCAGGATGAAGATGAAGAATTCTCGTTGCTCCATCCAGGTCGGTAACGAATTCACGGAGACCGTCAAAAGGTTTTAGACAAGGCGACGCGCTGTTATGTGACTTTTTCAACACCGTCCTGTAGGAGACCGTGAAGGACTGGTACAACTGTTGCCATACGCGGATGACATTGGTACCCATTAATTTCATGTACAAGCTCGGAGATGATAAACTCCCAATAGTTAGTCGAGTGAAGGGTCTTGGTGTTATCTTTGATTCGAAATTGACTTTTTTGCAGATATCGATTTTTTTAGGTTTTCTCAGACGAACTTCTGAGGGTTTTAAAGACATGTACACATTAAAGTTAATTTTCATGTCATTGGTGCTGCCAACATTAGAATATTGATGTGTTGTCTGGTCACCATTAATTGAAAGAATACAAAAGAGGTTTATACGCTTTGCCTTAAGAAATATAAGATGTTCCGATGAAATGCCTGGTTATTCTTCAAGCTGCACGCTAATCAATTTCACAACTTTAGAATGCCGCAGACAAACCCATAGCGTTCTTTTTCTCAAGGACATTGCTTGTAACAGTATTAAATCTGAAGAAATTTTTAATTATGAATTTATTAAACTCTTGTAATGTATAAGTCTCCGCATCATTGTGATCAAAAGATGAAAATATCCATTGACTGAAATAAAAAGAAATGAAATAATGAGATGTTAGACAAGTGCCTTTGTTGTAGGACAAAATGTCTTGTTCGAAGAAACACAATAGGGGACAAATTGGGGCATTCGCCTTCCCTCCCGCATCGGCGCAGTGATCTCACCAATTATTTTTACTTAAGTATTATTTTAATTAAAGTTGGAAAAAGTGTCTGCGGGCATCTATCCTTCAAAGTCATATAACTCAGCCACTGTCCACTTTCCGGGGTGGTCTTCACATTACCAAAACTCTATCTTCGTCCGGGTAAATAAGCCCAAAGCTGTCATCGAGTGATAATTCGTTATCCGAGCTTTACGTCGGTTTCTTCTAGATTGCTGCATTAAGTTGGTGTTGGTCCACGAGTGCCAACATTGTAACACAAGCGAGGCCATGCCATTTTATCCCATCCATGTCAGGATCCAAAGGAATGGTTGTCTGGACTTCCATTTGATTAAACTTCCATAAGCACGATCCTCGCCCTTTCAAGACCATTTCATCTTCATCGACGGCTGGAAATCCTCTAGACACAAACTACGTCATTAAAGCAAAAAGGTTGTCTCTAACTGATCACACGAATCAACGACCAATTAAGCTTGTCACGGTCAGTCGCTCCCATGACTCATACCGATGAACAATTTTCCGATGGTCGCACTCCGGTGCCCGTAAACAAACAGCAATTTAAGGACCACAAAAGGAAATCTCTGTTTTTGAAGATTAAGTGATCGTGACCATGCTCTTGACCATGTCGATCGCTCACATTTGATGGCATTCCATCCAGCCACTCTGAAGGAATTTTAAAATTCCGAATAAACCTTAACGGTCGCCAGTGGGGTTTAACGATCGTCCCAATGATCGTCAAACTTAACGATCGCCTATGATCGTCGAAACCTTTATGATAAATCGAGTGTCACTTTGGGGAAATCAACATTCGATCGTTAAGCTTAAAACGGTTTAACGTTCCTATTTAACATCACGATAACCGTTCTCTTGGTTTGTTTTCGTTGTCGCTGGCCTGACGGGGCGTAAAAACGAAAAACCAAGTAAAAAAAAACGAACAACGTTCGAGAACCATTTACCGGATATTATGCAAATAGTCTCGAGACGACTTCGGAGCCGAAATCGAAATGTCGTCGACAAGATCGGGTGTCGAACAGATTGTTATCATTCGCGCGATCGTTTAATTGACCATTCACTCGTGTGCTACTCGTGTCAATTTGGTTCTCATCGTGTTTTTGGGTGATGGAACGCGACCGATGCGCGACCATGGAACAAACGAAATCGACTGCCACATGATCTTGCCGGGGGATCTTGATCTCGCGGTGGGATGCTGCTCAAGGTAGGAGTTGGTGTGGGGACGATAACGTGGAGCTTGCGGAGATTCTGATGGAAGATGATGTCACAGGCTCGTTGGTGGAGGGCGCGGTGCACTTTGATTTCAGTGACACAGGGCACAGCTGTGTTGAGTGGTGTCAAGATTTTATAGATTGCGGGCCATGGTTAAGGGATCGGATGTTTAGTGATCGTTTGTGATTCAGAAGGTTACCTCATGGGGCTCGTGCGGATTGGAGGATGAAGCAATGGAATTTGATATTTTGATTGAGTTGTGTGTGGTTTAGCTTTTGGTGGAATGTGTGGGGAAGATTGATTAGTTGTGAGCTCATGTTGTGACGTAGATTTGATGTCATCGATGCATTCTTAGCTGGAGACAAGTGGGCAAGTAATTTGATATACGATGCAATATATTTGTTCTCACTTAATAAATTTTAAGAGAAGAGGATAAAAGGCAACATTTGCATTAGGATTTATAGGCAAGGGTAATCTTAAGTTGGAACCTTCAAAGAGTCGAACTATTTCTCAGTTTCTATGTCTCTCGATTGAATAGCTAGCGGTCTGTGAAAGTGTGAGGCTGAACTAATGCTGCCCAACGATCTTGGTTTTTATAGCGCAGAGTAATTTTTTTCTTTCTTCTCTGATACGAAGAGTCTCTCAGCATTAGCAAGCCTACATCTTTCTGTTCTATGCATCAGGGTTTTTGTAGAAGATGTTTTGGTCCTTCATGTCAGGAGTCTTTGGACACAAATAAACCTTGCACTTTGAGCGGCGATATCCAGTGTGACATAGCCAGCATATGCCTTTCGATCCCCATTCAATGCAGTGACCGATTTAGTCAAATCGTATGGTCTTTGAAGGTTCTGAAGCGTGTGATCTTCTATAAGAACTTGACGAAGATCGTGATGAAGTGATGATGGCGTGACGAAAGTGGCGATGATTTATCTGACTGCATTGTTGAGAGAAGTGACGAGGATGCGACATCTTTTGTGTGTTGTAGATGTTTTTTTTTTTTTTTTTTGGGTTGAGTAACTCGTTTGGAATGTCTAACTGAAAGTATAGAAGTGACATAGACTTGTTGCCTCTTTAAGGTCTCTGTGGTACAACAGCCAGCTATTGACTACTGATCAGTTAATGCACCAGTAAACGATACGCAAATACCACTTACTTGAGCCGTGACTCCAACAGCATATCAGCAAGATCAATCCGACGCCAGCATTCGACAATACCTGGACCAGGAATGTTTACAAACTTCTTATCTTTTCGACACCATCGCTTGTACTCCCCATGGGAAACCAAGTGTCCAACACTTTTGTTACCATGTCATCAACAAGCAATTAAATTATTTGTTGCTTCAAATTTAAAATCTTGTGGTCCTTGTCCTCTTCTAAGAAGTCGCTTAGAAAACATTTTTTTATCAATTGCTTTGAATCGTTCCCAGGGTTAATATACGCAAGTCATCAGGCTTATTGAACTAAACCTGTTGTCAAAAACCAATTTGAAATGTTGGTTTACCGGAAAATTAGAAGCCAAATGTAAAACAAAGTCCGCCGATATGCCCAATCCAAAGGCGTAGCCCGTTCCTTCTCCAGTGTAGAGGCAGAAGTCGTATACACTATCAGTTACAAAATATTCTCTTGATTGTTTGAGTTGGATGAAGGTGGTTGAAGTGGCGGACTGCTGCACGCAAAGACAGCCGCCACACCTAGGCCAGCATAGGGCCATTGTACTACCACGTGGATCTAGGAATACCTATTCCGCACACCCGTTAGTGCTTTTGATAAGGCGAAGAAGGTAGCTGACTCTTCTGCTGCTTAGTTCAGCCAGCCTATCAAAATATTAGGCTCCCAGAGGTCTAAATCTGCGGGATGAAATAGTAGTTTCATAGCAAGTGTGCAATGGTTCTCCTCCCTCATCCTAGCATCTGCAGTTTCTGCAGAAGTATTTGTAGGGGAGGGCTAGTCTAGAGGCGTGAGTTCCTATGGCGCCAAGCCCTATTATAAAGCCAGTGAGAGTTCTACTATTCGGCCTACTCAATCTAATCAGGGGTTCGCTGGCTTAGGGTTCGCTTAGGGTCGAGCGCAGGCCATATTTGTTTGGTAATGAGGCATCCTGTGAAAGTGGACCATCTGCGATTCATTTGAGCATGCCAATAATCTTGGTGGTGTTCAGGTGCAGCAGCATTTGTGTTGTCCAATATAAGGACGTGAAGCTGAATGTGACACATGTTGAGTATTAGTTCAGGACAGAATGTCTTTGATGAGTTCTCGTACAACTCTTAGAATCAGAATTGTCAACAGCTAAAATATATGTTGGAGATCTTACATTTGGTGACGAGGCTAAAGTTTCAGAACTAGTAAGTTGCTATTTTTCTTAACACTTGCTTCTTGCTATGTTTTACATCGATACCCCAGTTTCTTTTATTCCTTTAATTTTTGTATTTAGAAAAAGTAAAAATTATTAAAATTTCATCCTCTGTCAAATAATTTATGATCGCATTATTTTACGTGCTTACTTGCGTAATGTATCCCCTAGTGGGTCCTAGGGCCTCTTCAATGGCTACGCGCCATCGGCTGCGGTTTCTGAACATGTGCCTCAGCTCTCCCCAACTTTTCCCAGTTGCCGTGATACTTTCTCAACTGTTCTGCACCACGTACTCTTAGGACCATCGCGGATCCTGCCATCCAGAGTAAGAGGGTTCCTTTGCATCAATTGATTAGCTATGGACCTGTCACCCTTTCGGAGAGTGTAACCCATCCGATGTCACTTTCGTCGTCGTACGGTTGTGTCTCTAGATTCATGATGCGCTCTCTGATAAAGCTGTTCGTTAGAGATACGGCTTGGCCAGAATATCCTTAAGATGTAGCGTAGTAGGTGCTACTGACAAACGCTTGCAGCTTTCTCGTGATAGTGGCGGTCACCCTCCAGGTACCATATCGATATAGCAGCACGGATTCAACGTTGGAGCTTAACAGTCGTAACTTGGCGTTTGAGCTAATTGCAATGCTTTGCCAAAACTGCGAATGCGTTTGGCTATATCCAGTTTGGTTCTGCCATCGGTTGAGACTCCCAAGGTAATGGAAACTCTCTACTCTCTCAACCGTTTGTCCAGCGATACATACATACGTTATGGCTGGTTTTAGGCTGATCATCTTTGTTTTTGCTGTGTTCCTTCTCCACAATTGTTGTCATTTTGTGGAGGTCCATTATTCTGTGCGGCAAAAGACATACATCGTGGGCGAAATCAGGGTGCTTGAGTTCAGGTGTAAGAGTATATAGAGCCCCATTCAGCACATCGCTAACCAAAAATATAAAAAGTATTGGTGAAAGTATGCAGCCTTGCCGAACCCCACTTTGTATTTAGAATTCCTCAGACAACCTTCCTCTGTGGCAGGTGAAGTGGTGATCCATACTCAATACACTGCTTGATGATGTTCCGAAAGGTGTTAATGTGGTGGACACAGGAGGATCCGTAGCGGAAACCACAGCAGGCAGCACAAAGATACCTCTCCAGGTTTCGATTATTCCCTTTTCCATTCGTCCGGAATACTCTCGTCTTCCCATGCTCTCCCGACAAGTGGGAACAATAGCTCGGTTGATGCCCCTGGCGCAGCTCGAAAAAGCTCCGCAGGCATGCCGTCAAGCCCAACCGCCTTATTGGTTTCCAATGATTTGATGACGTTAATAATCTCTTCCTTGCTGAAGTTTGATATGCGAATTCGGGAATTTTATAAATTAATTGCATGAAATATAAAAAATCGTTAACCCACATCAATTTAGTCACTACGCATTCTTCCTTTTAAATTATAAACGCTCCAAATTGCCGCCCCTAGCCGCCCGGGACCTGTGCCGCCCGGGACCTGTGTCTCCTCGCTACGCCACTGTGAGGCAGGCAAAGAAACTCTTGGGTCACTATAACCGAAATAGGTTCAAGTCATGTATCAAAATGAGCAAGAAATCCTCCTTATTCTAACAGGGAACATTAGAACAAGGTCACTGCAGATTCTGGGGAGAATCCAATGAAATATCAAAACTTGTACTGGAAGTGTACGAGCAGAGTAAAAGATTTGTGGTTTCCACCTCCTCTTCATCCATACAGATTCTGCATAAAGTCATAAGAAAGGACACCCATCCCGCCCTACCGGTAAGCGTCCTGAGTGAACTTCTGCTCGCAGATTGAGCGATCGTTTATGACTAAGTGATGGCATATGTTTTAAGGCATAGGTACATTCTAGCCATTTACAATTTTTACTTTTGGTGTATTTTTAGGAGACGGTAGGCAACCAGCATGGAAGGTAGAACTCCTCTAGCGAGTTCAGCGGCCTTGCAGTTGCCCGATATGTCACAATGTCCCGGCATTATTTGCCCTTTCTTCATACCTTTGCTCTCTTATGAGTTTCCCTCGTCTACTGGGCTCCACACGGGGGAGATAGGACTCCCCCTTGAAGGGGTCCTCTTGTTGTGTTGACTTTTATCGTCCTTTACTTTTACTGTTGACTTTTCAGAAGTCACTTCATATGTATATCCATTTCGAGCACATGAGATGATCCCCATAAGCCTTATCAACCTCGTCAGTGTTATGCAAGACCGCCTTAACTCTCCTCATAATGGCATCAACGGCGAAAACTACATAGTCAATGCCTTAACAAGATTAGCGGCTTGCAGCTTAAGCTGATCCTCACCAGGGCAATCCCAAGGAGAATGCGGGTTCTCATTTGGCTTCCGCTTGTGCCGCAAACCTTGCTCACTACCTCTGACATAACAACCTTACTGTGCTAACATTTGAGGTTCGAATCACAGTCTCAGTCGGATATCGTTATACAAAAACGCTAAAAGTCTTTCTGGTCGAGATTAGCAAGCACAATGGGTTAATGGTTCACAAGTAACCGGTGTGGATGAAATCCGGCCAAAAATGCTTAAGGCAATGGGTAAAGAGGGAGTTTCATGGCTTTCTCGTGTTATTAAAGTGGCCTGGGAACGTGGTGAGACAATTGGCTATTAGGCTGATTGTCCCACTTTTCAAGAAGGGTCCCCCTTGTTCCAACTACAGGGGTATATCTCTTTTAAGTCTCCCGGAAAAAGTATACGCTAAGGTGTTGGAAGCTCATTCTAGAGCTATGACCGAGCCCAGGATGAGGGATGAACAGTGCGACTTTCGTCCCGGTAGAAGTACAATCGACCAGCTTTTCACTGTAAGAATGGTACTTAAGAAGGCTTGGGAGTATGCCGAGCCCATCTACAGCTGTTTTGTGGATTTGAAAAAGACATACGACCGAGTTCCTCGAGGTAAACTCTGGACCGTTCTGCAGGATTATGCATTGATGGTCCTCTTCTGAGGGCTATACAGTCTTTATACACAAACTGTAACAGCTGTGTTCGTGGTAACGGTGCTAAATCAACACCCTTGAGCTTTGGACTTCGCCAAGGGTGCGTCTTGTCACCTCTATTTTTCGTTGAATATATGAACTGGATGTTGTAGTGCAGCCGGGGCGAGGAATATTTCACATTGGGAGAGTTGAGGGTCAGTCATCTTCTTTTTGCAGATGACTTGGTTATCCTCACATCTTCCCTGACGGAAATCTAGCGCGCACTCGATAGGTTTGTGGCCTGGTACTGACGCTGGAAAGAAGGTCAACGTGGACAAATCGGAGGTTATGGTCATCTCCAGAACGAATGCACTCTACAGGTTAGTGGAGTCCCATTGAAGTAGGTGGAATTAAACTTCTCCACCTGTGTCGTGGTCTTTTTCAGGAGTGATGGAAGGAGTAATGCTGACTTTTCCTGTAGGTGGGCCAATTTTGAAACAGCTTGGTAGATCTGTAATCAGGAAGGTCGAGCTTGGTGTCAAAGCCAAGTTAGCGGGTTTCAACTCAGTATTTGTTCCAACTCTCACCTATGGTCATGAAATTTGGATAATGACCGAAAGAATAAGATTGCGAATACAAGCTGCTGAGATGAGATTTCTCCGTGCTGTTGTGGGAGTTACTCGCCGGGATAGGGTCAGAAACACGGCAGTGCGCGACGAACTCAACATTGAGGAGCTGCTTCTTCGAACGGAGTTTCGTTGGTTTGGTCAGGTGGCACGAATGTCCCCTTCATCACGACTCCCGGGGCGAGCGTTGAATGCAATTCCATCATGTAGGCCACCGCTTGGCAGACCCAAGACGACGTGGTGGGACCAAGTCGAAAAACTTGCCTGATCACGCTTGGGCATAATGAGTATGATTTATGAGTTAGTGTCGATGGAGGAGGAGCGAGTTGCCTGGAGATCTCTCGTGCGTGGTTTACCCCGCGACCCCTTTAGTGGAGCATGCGGGTCAGAAGATGATGATGACGAAGTAAAACATCATAACTTGCATGCTCTTATTGTAAGAGGCATACCTTGTCATAAAAGGGCATGGTAGGACTTGTATTCATTTCTGGTCTCAGATGGGGTTCAGACTAGTGGTGTGTCAACTCGTGATAGTAAGTCGAGTTAACCCGAATTACACCAAACAAAATAAAACGAATTGAATGCATGAAAAAAAAAAAACTACAGACGGTTCAACTCGGTGCTCACACCGAGTGCCGAACCGAACCCTACCCAAAATAGATTTAAATTTGACAATACAACTTGTATTGTATATTGGGCACGATAACGATTTCCGTGGAAACTTTTCGTCTCGATTTCCGTGGAAACGAGTTTTGAAGAGGAGATATCGAGGATGTCCTCCATTATCTCTTTAGTGTGGTCAGACATGAATGGTTCTATGGACAGCCTCTAGCGAGCTTACTAAGCCTGTGGCTCCCTATGGTAAGGTGTAATAGCTCTAGTCTAACTTTTGTTTCAAAAGCGGGATCATTCCCGACATTTAAAACAGCAAGTGACGACCTTAAGATAATTTGTAGCGGGTACTCATCACTTTCGTTTGTGTCGGTGCTCCCCCAGATGGTGTTGTGGGCATTGGCGTCACATCCAATGAGAATGGATAGTTGGGGCGCGTTGGACGTGATCCCCCCGTAGCTCCACGAATGCGGAGGAGTTGGTACTGCCGTCCCATCTCCAGCACAGTACGCCGATATCACGAGAACGGTGTGAGGCCCACATCCTGGCATGGCTGGTGTCACTAAAATACCACGAGAATAACATAATTAATATTTTTATTACAAGAATTATAAGAATTCAGCCTCTTGGATTGGTTATCCTAGTGCCCCAAATTACCTCCTTTCAGGATATCGGGCTCCTGAATCAAAACACACCCGCTACAGGTCTGATCAGATTGTTTGAGGCAAGCATGGAGCTATTGTTAAAAATTGAAAATGGGAATATATAAAAAGTAGACGGAGCTTTAACTGGCCATAAGCATCTGAAGTATCATGAAAATAAAATGGGCTTTACATGACTTCACATAACGAGGCTGTGGTGATAAAAAAAAAAGAAAAGATGATACTCTACAACCGGCCCAGATTCAGCCAACTCTTCCAGAACCTCAAGGACAACACAGGAGCAGCAACAGGGGACGAAGTAGGCAAATTAAATAGTTAAAGGTTATTTTTCCCCATAGGCACGCACCTACCCTAACCAAAGCAGCAGTAAATGAACATAGACAATGTAGGGAGTTCCTAAAAGGGGTATTACCACTAAACCAAAGGTCCCTTTAGGGAAGCAAAGGTTGATAGTTCTTTTGGGATAACTTCTAGAGGCTGCTGTTTGTGTCTTAAGCTCATTTAATCTAGTATACGAACTAGCTGACTGCCAATATGCAAGAACCACACTTAGGCCAGCGTAGACCGGTTGTGTTATAATGCGGACGTAGTCAGTCCTGCTACATAGACCAATGCAATAAAGATAGGTACTAATATCATTTTTTAGTTCGTCCAGGTTATGGAAGGTTTCAAACCTCAGAAGTCGGTTTGTAGTAGATATAAGCAATGGATGGCAAATCTCTACCTGGAAGGAGCACTGAACTGCTTCACCATCTAGCGAGTTCATAAGCTTCGCAATCTTCGGGAATATCACATAGTCCCGGCACCACTTAAGTTGTATGCTAAGAGAGGCTTTTTGACAGTTATTCATGAATTGTTGACGATTATTCACGAAATAATGTGGACGCCGTTTCTGATTGGTCAATTTGGTTTGCGAAAATGATATAAAAAATTATTGTAAAACAGGAGGAAAGAAGTTGGCCATCTCTATAATTTTCGCACACAAGAGGTAAATTATCCCCTTAAGTGTCCGCGGCCAAGACACGGCACGGCAAAAGGTATAGGGAGAAAGGGAGGGGAGGTCCCTGTGCACATAGGTCTTAAATATCTGCGTATTATATTCTCTTGGAAATATATGGCTAGGAGGAGCATTCCATATTCGTCTAGTGCGGCTAATAAACTCTGAGTCGGAAAGTAGGCTTAATGTCAAACTGATGGCATTGCTCGCAAGAAGGGGTATTGCGAGTGAATTCATATATAGGAGGACTGCAGTTGGCTAGCTTACTTGAGCATCGTTTGTTGAAATGACTCTGCGATATTGTTGTCTCCTATAGCTGTTATCGCTCGCTATTGGATTTTAGGTGCAGGGTGGTCTTGGGGGCACCAGACCAGATATGAGCGCTGTACTCAAGTTTGGGGCGGATATACGCCTTATAAATTAAAGCCAAATCAGAGGGGTTAAGCATTTCTTGCACCATTTAAAGAAGCCTAAACACTTTGCAGCATTTTTGGCTATGGTGTCATTGTAAATAAGCGTCAGAATTGACGACAAGGCGGAACTGTTTTTGTTTTTTACAAATGACCAAACGTTTTGACTACCCTTGGGACATTGTAGCACCTTTTGTTTCAACTTTTGCTTATAGGAGAATTTCACACGTCTGATAGTTACATTGCCGTCATTTTTGGCCCATTTGAACTTATGCCGGTTTTCCTCAGTAGGCTTTGCTTTGTATGTCCGGAAATCCAACTCTCATCCTTATAGCCTTTCTACAGTTCGAGTCGTATCAAGGATTTGCCTTGGGCTTGATACGCTTCACTCTATGAGGGATGAAGGATATTATGCCCAGCTGAAAAATATTTATGGTTATATTAGCAGCGGCATCCACGTCACTATCGAGGGATATAGTGACCAGTTAAAATTCATAAAGAAGTTGTTAAGCCCGCTCCAATCAGATTTTTCGTACAGGAATCTGTTCTCTAACTGTGTGTGGTGAAAACGATAAATTAGCCGATATGACACAATGGTCGAACAAGCCTAGAGGTGACAGTATGTCAACAGCATATTTGTCAGGATGAGATGTGAGAAACAGGTCCAGGGTGTTGGCGGAATGATCTGATATTGGTTAGCAAGACTTTTTACTTTTACTTCTCTTTTTTATTTGTTTAAGTAAGTTAATGTAATATGCAGCTTCTGAAACAAGTTCTAGCAAGAATCGATGACAGCAAATGAGTTATGACCCATTCGTCGAATACGTTCTTCGACTTTGACACCTTCTTCAAAATCGCTTTCTAAAGTGTGATTTTTTAGCTATTATCTTTTTGGCAACACTGATTTAAACAGCTGACGCACATTTCGTGTTTTGTTTCACTGTCAAACATCTTAAGTTTGGTCTAAAATTTAACCATGAATCGTCTTACAAACGAACAACGCTTGCAAATTATTGAATTTTATTATCAAAATGCGTGCTCTGTTAACACAATTTGGTGCGGTTA
This sequence comes from Eristalis tenax, assembly GCA_905231855.2. Taxonomy (NCBI): domain Eukaryota; kingdom Metazoa; phylum Arthropoda; class Insecta; order Diptera; family Syrphidae; genus Eristalis; species Eristalis tenax. The sequence goes on along the minus strand of HG993124.1, from coordinate 108,358,993 downwards.
ATGGGCTGGTGGCATCATTGGACCGTACTTCTTCAAAGATGATGCGAATCGTAACGTAACTGTGAATGGTGAGCGCTACGGTGCCATGATATCCAACTTTTTTTTGCCCAAAATGCAAGAGCTTGACTTGCATGACATGTGGTTTCAACAAGACGGTGACACATGCCACACAGCACGCGCAACAATGGACTTATTGAGAGGCGAGTTCGGTGAACATTTCATTTCACGTTCGGGACCGGTCAATTGGCCTTTAGACAATTTTTTGTGGGGCTATGTTAAAGCTCGTGTCTATACAGACAAGCCCGCTTCAATTGACGCATTGGAAGACAACATTGAAGCATTTATTCGTGAGATACCGGCCGAAATGTTGGAAAGAGTATGCCAAAATTGGACTAAGCGGATGGACCATTTGAGGCGCAGTCAAGGTCAGCATTTGCATGAAATAATCTTCAAACATTAAATTATATAAAGATTTCATGCATTTTTCTGAATTTTATGGTTTTTTTAAAAACTTTCCTATAGCTTTTAAAAAATCACCCTTTACTTTGAATAGATTCAGTCCGAAATATTGAGTCATTATGTCGTATTTTTTTTCAACATTTTTCGTGGTGGTGTCGTCAAAATGTAAAAAAGTAGACAAAATACTTCTTTGGGAACACTGCTTGCGAGTAGACGAAAATACGGTGAGAGATAAAAGATAAGAGAGAAAAATCTAAACAATCGGCACGCACACAGCCCATGTTGGCTATACCTTGCCAACACAATCGTCTACAGATCCACATAGAACATCGAAACCAACTCGAAACAAAATAGAATTGGACAATACAACTCGATTTGCCTCATTCCATAATTCATAGTATTTGCTTTTAGTTCATCATCAAACCGAGTTCGTCAACCCGGGTTACAACTCGGTCTGCTTCCATTCTATCCCGGGGTAACTTGGTTTGTAAAACATTCGGGTTGGCATACCACTAGTTTCGAAGCACTCTGCAAAAGATTAAAAGGAGAAATGTATTTGATCACGGCATGTATATATGACGAATGTTTGAATCAAAATCGGCTTTCACTAGAGGATTAAAATGTGATCAACAGCTTTTGTAATCTTTTCGAGAATAATTGAATTTGGGATAACACTAACGATAGCTTTCAAAGTCCTTCATTTCTTTATCAAAAGTTTGGGTATGTTAAAAACCAGACACAGAAACCATCTGAAGACCGGAACGGTGGTCTGAGAGTACTGTCTTCTACAAGCTACAACGGACTTTGGGGAACTGCAGATGCAGAGATTACTCGAACAGCGGGTGACGGATACAGAGGCGGTACTGTAGCTCGTACATGCCTCTAGACATTGTCGCAATGAGTAAATCATTTTGGAACTAATATTAGGTCCCATGCTCCTAGCCATGCTTTACTTTTTCATTCACTTTGGATTCGTTCCATGATGGAATTTCAGGCCCACGGTACGTAAACATACACCATCAATCTCGTATCGTATTCCTGAAAGGATCCTGTCCTAGTCATGTGTATGTCCCAACCTACTTTTCTAAGATATGCCCCTGAAGCTCCAAATGAGCTCATATCCCATACTCAAATTTGGTCCCTCGACCGATGGTTAGCAAAATACAACACGCTCACACTTCACCTACTGACGCTACCGTCCAGAACACATGATGACTCATCGATCACAGAGTGCCCCTAGAACACCTTCTCATCTGTCCAGTGTGACATCCCAAATCGCCCCAACTTCGCATTCATCTCGGTCAAAATTTCAGGGCTTACCCCAAATCACAGTGTTCCCGTCCGATAAATGGGACCGACAATCATCCCTAACAAGCGATCTCACATCTCATTCCCATCGCAGGAATGTGGTTATCTGCAGTAATTAGCCGGAGGTCCCATATGAGCTCTCCTCCACTCAATACAACACCAACGAGTGTGCTCCACATACCATCAGAACCTATTCGATCGGCTGGTCATTATCGTCGGCCAGCCGCTCTGCGGTGACGACGACGATGACGGTGGCGGCGGCGGCGGCCCGTACATATGTATCGAGTTTGTTAATTCATTTGTCGCCCGTCGGTGCTGGCCCCCCGGCGAACCGCAAAGTGTATGTATCTCGTGGTTTTATTGGAGGGAAACCTTTCGGGACTTAAATAGCAATTTGGTGTCATCGGTTAAAAGCCTGTCGTCGCCGCTCCGACTTTGATACATGATCACAAAAATCTTATAATTCCATCTGTTCTGCGGGCTGTCTCCTTCCCCTCACACAGGCACACACACAATCGCGCGCCCGCAGACGCCCGTCACCAGAATCCGTGTGGATACGCGTTGCGATCTCTCGCCCCGACTGATCCATTTCGTCTGCGGTCTCGCTCACTCCCGTGCTCGCTCTGAATAAGGGAACTAATCGAGCTTAAGATTTATACGACGATCATTACGAATGCACTCAAAGAGATACTCAGATACATTTAGGAGGACCGAGGAACGAGCGGAGGCGGTGGAGACGGAGCGGAGAAATGATCTTCAGTGCACGGCTCTCGCTAGAAATCTGGATTTGATAGTGCTCCTTGGGGCGCTTTCTATCTCCACGCCGTCGTGTAGCCATAGCCGTAGCAGTCCGCGTCGCCGTTGCGCAGCTGTAATGGACTTGGCATCGCATCGATCTGATGCCGAACGGGGCGAAGGTATCTGGGCTTAGATGCAGATGATGTTGTGCAGTGGGGATGATGCCGAGGAGTTTCTGGGACGATCGTGGCTTGTCGATGGTGGAATCTTAAGTGGCGCCTCTTTTATGCGTCCCAGTGTGGGTGCGTATCTGGATGCGTTTTCTGTATGGAATATGTGCATTCCCGCATGGAATTCGACCGCGATAACGCTGTGAGTTTGGTGATGGAGGTGATTCATTGGTGGCGCTGGGGTTTCTGAATTTGCCGACGGACGATCAAGTGTCCTGTGAGATGATCTTGCCGGACGGTGTGCGGCGGCGTAAAGACATGGAGTTTTTTGTTTTAGTTTCAAGGAGGACGATTAAGTTATGGTTTTTCGGAATTTTGTAGCCACATACGCTGTGTGACCTTCGATGAAGTCGATCTCTGTGATAAAATGAAAGTTCTTCTGTGGTACCCAAAGGAGTCGTAACTTTTGAGGAGACTTGTCGGCCTATGAACTTGATACCATATTTAACCAAGGCGAGAGTGCGGTGTATGCGGTCGGTATGACCCCCCTGGGCACTGCCTAAGAAGAGGAGGTTTGTGCTATTCTCTTCCTTTTCCTGGTCTCTGCAACTTCCATAGAAGCCATCGACTGTGGGACACATTCTCAGATGATTATTCTAATTAGGGAGACAGACTGTTTACGGTTAACTGTGTCTCGATCTAGGACACGTACCTGGTAGATGATCACCGTTGTCTTTATACCGAAGGCAGGCAAAAGCTCTCATGTCAATGCGAAGGATCTGAGACCAATCAGTCTTCCTGCTCAAAACTCGAAAAAAATTGATTGATTTTCACATCAGAAGGAAAGTGTCGGTGAATAAAATGTCGATCTCTCAGCATGCCTACAGCAAGGGCAAGTCTGTACACACAGCCCCTCGCCTGTTGACGTTATAGAAATATCCCTCGAACACAAGCAATTTACCCTTACTGCGTCGAACCGCATGCAATTATCTCAGCACTCGACCGGTTTGGGGTGGAAAAGTCCTCAGTGACTTTAATTGACCAATTTCTCAACAATGGACCAATCTGCTATAAGCTTGGTGATACCACGATCTGCAGAGCGGTCAATAGAGGACCTCCACAGGGTGGAGTACTCTCTCCTCTCCTATAGAATGTGGTAATGAATGACCTTCTACTAGCATTGGGTAGGACATGGTCATTTGCCGATGATGCTACCATCACGGCCTCTGGGAAATTCCTATCCACGAGTAGGCATATCATGCAGTCGGCTATTGCCGAATTAGCAAATGGACTAATGTCTGCGGCCTAAATGTCAATTCTAGATATGACACGATCTAGAATTGACATTTACTAGGAAATACAAAATTCCTGTCTTCCATTCCCCTAATATCAGGGGAGTCCCTCTTAAACTAAGCAACAGTGCCAAATTCCTTGACCTCATTCTGGACACGAGGCTAAGATGGAAACCCAATATCCAGGAACCTGTAAAAAAGCCTGTGCGGCTCTATATTGTTGTAAACAAGCTTATATCGCATATGGGATCTGTGGTTCACTATTCTATTCTATTTTTCTCACTTTATGATAAAATGGCATATATTTATAATGGAGCGACATCAACCAAACTGATAGAGAACCGAAGAAAGTTTAACCCATGGATGTCTACGGATATAATCAACAAATGTAGAAAAAGGGACAATCTTTATAGAAGGTGGAAAAACAACCGACTGAACAAATATTATGAACTGGAATATAAGACTTTCAGAAACAAATTGAACAAGGAAATAATGACTCAAAAATCCTGTTTCTATAGAACCAAGTTCAGCCAAATCAGGTCAGATCCCCGTAAAACATGGGGTCTTATAAACAAAATTCTGGGAAGGAAAAAACCTGGAGTTGACGAAACTATAACAAAGAACTTCTCTGGCAAAATGTGTCTCAATAATCTCGCTAGTGCGAGACTGGCACTCAGATTAAAACCATTATTCATCATTGCGACACTGCTACATCGACACATCCGAGTTCAACATTATCCAGATCAAGATTCGTACAGGAAACAAGTTTCTCAGAAGTTCGAAGAGTTATTCTTTCACTCAGCGATAACAAATCGCCAGGTTTTGACGGGATAAGAGCCCGGGATATCAAAAGACCCTCGGGCATATTCACCCCAATATTATGCAAATTTGTTAACCTTAGCATAAATCAAGCAAAATTCCTTCAACTCTGAAAACAGCAGTAGTCCGACACATATATAAAGGAGGTACCAAAAGCGAGCTCAACAACTACAGGCCGATTTCAATATTGCCGATAATTGAAATGTGTATTGAAGAGGTTGTAACAAATATGCTTCAAGACTTTATAGCTAAAAACTCGATCATACACAAAAACCAGTACGGCTTTCAGAAAAATAAAAGTACTGGTAAGCTCTTAGGGAATTAACCAACTGTATCAACGAAGGCCTAAACAAAAGCTACCATGTACTAGTGCTGTTCGTGGATTTCAGCCAGGTTTTCGACACACTGAACCATGATAAGCTAATAGAAGCATTGGAAAGAATTGACATAAGAGGTCTGATGGCAGATTGGCTAAAAGAATATCTAAGTAATAGACAATTCTGTGTCAAAATCAACCAGACGTATAGCCAAAAGGAACGCGTACAATATGGAGTCCCTCAAGGATGAAAATTGGGCCTGATCCTATTTATTTTATACACCAACGAGCTGCTAAGCTCTATATGTCCTTACCCATCTGAAGTTCTATGCCACAAAGTCTGTATTGAGACAAGTATACTAGTGGAATCGAAATTGAGGTATGGAATACTTGCATGGGGCAACTGCATCTGCAACACACATGAATAAGCTGAAGAAACTGCAAAACACTGCATTTAAAAAAGATAAGTGCAGATAATCGGCGAAATGTATTTCAACAGGAAAGGGTTAAAGTTCTTCCAGTAGATGAAATCTTTAAGATGACCCTAATACTGGAGTACTATGACGACACTAGACTCATCACACCAATTCAACGTGGGATCAACACAAGAGGTATGCTTCAAGAACCTCGATTCTGTAACAACTACGTGAGAAGACAGCTGAATTGTCGTGTACCAGGAGTCCTCAATACACTTCCACAAGAGCTAAAAAACAGCACAAACTTAACAACTAGGAAAAAAAAACATAAAGCAATTTTTTCCAAACAAGAATTCAAATATGTAGCTTCTATTTCAATCCAATAATCTTAATTTTTAAATTGTTTTCAAATAATCAAATGTTGAAATTCATTTAAACTAAGCTTGCTTCCTAAAGTTAATTATACAATTTTGAAGCTCGATCTTCTGCAGAAAAGCCTTTATAAGGCTTCGCGGAAACATATAAAACTATCGTAAAATATTCTCTGAAAATAAAAATGAATTGAATTGAATTGAATTGTATCAGTAGTTGGAGCCGAACTACTGTACGGCATCGCGACTTGGTCGACTGCTTTAGATAAAGACATCAACTGCAAACCGTTCGAACGGTTAGAGCGGATGGCATGCATTTGCTTCAGTGGAGCAATGCGAACTACCCCTTTCATAGCTTTAAATACACTCCTCAACCTTCCGCTGATAGATCTCTTCGGCGATTGGATTGAAATTGCTGTGTATATGGAAGGAGTTCAGCTCCAGACACTATCATCCTCGATTCCTACCTCAACACCGACCTCACGATACCTAAGGGAAAAAACTTCTCAACCAGCATACCTCCCAGATGTTACTGGACATCTAAATACAAGACTCTGGTTCTCTGCGAATTTTCACAGATGGATCGAAGATGGGCGAAGGTATGGGAATTTACTCTAAGGATCTGAATTTGCTGTCTTTTCGACTACTTTACCACTGTAGCGTCTTTCAGACAGAGACTACAGCTAAAAAAGAACCTCCGTCATGGCTAAAAAAAAAGAATATAATATTAGGTACAGATATTGGCATCTGTTCGGTCCACATCTAACTCCAAGAAGTCCCTTAATTGCCGCTTATCTCTTAACAAGTCGGTCGGGACACAGTGATATCCCAGAAAATTTGGAAGCAGGTGAACTCGCTAGAAAGGGCACCACCTCAACACTCTTTCCGAACGGCGAACTGCCGTCTATGCCTATCGCTACTACTAAACACCTACAAAAGCTTTAAACGCTAACTCACACCAAACGCAGATGGTCTTCCGGCACTGGATGCCTTATAACAAAGCGATTATAGCCTACCATCGATCCAAAACACTCACTCGACCTGATCAGAATGAGCAGACTGAATCTTAGAACACCCATCGGCGTTATAGCCGGGCATTGTGCCATAGAAATTCACGCCTCAACTGGGTATCCCCTACAACGTCTTCTGCAGAAGTTGTAGGTATGAAGAGGAACAAACCATTTCACACCTTCCTTGCAATTGCGATGCCCTCTCATCTCACAGACTTCGTCACTTAACGCCTCACATTTCTGCGACCTGGCAGTATTAGCATCAGTCAACTCCATGGCTTTATTATGTGCTCCAAATGCTTCCCGGATTAGGATCTATTCTAGATCTTGTGGAAACACAACGGGCCTACTTTGGCTACCCTTACGGTAGTCAACCACTCTAACGTAATCTACCCTAATTGGCATGAGAAGTAAATTTTCACCAGGTCTATGACCATGCAGCTCATAGTGAACGACTCCAGTAAGCAAGACTGATTTCTGTATAGCAAGATATGGCCAATAACTCTTCGTCTTACAACTTCTCATATTAACAGCAGTTTTGACAAGGTAGTTAGCTGCAAACTGAAACATTCTAGGACAAGCCGTGTCAGTCGTGTTTTGGAATTGAGAGGATTCATTCCGAATTCCTACGAGCAGTGAAACCAGTCATCACTTCGTTTCAGAGATCATCAATTAGTTCGCTCAAAGTACGAACATACAACTAAGATTTCGAAGAACGTTTAAAAGTTGACTCTATTTTTAATTTAAATAATTCAGAATAACAATATAATTTCACCCTCTCTTAGCCCTAACCAGCACTTATAATGGAATAGCAATTTTGTCACCGGATTGCAAGTTTGTCTCTCTGTCGTCTATCTGATCTAGTTTATGTGTCAGCGAATAGTCAGTGTTGCGAAATTTTGGCAAACCGATGATTTGGCATTGTTGCCCGGAACACTGGATGGCCATGAACTTCATCTCATAAATGCCTTCGTTTTGAGTGACCGCGTACAGTTCTATAAAACTTCATATTTCTATGGCATCCTTTTGTTCACTGTGATCATTCTTGAAGATCAATAAGGGCTCAACACCATGGTTGCCGCTATGCGAATTTAGTCGCAATTTGACCCTTTTTTTGGGGCCGCGACGCGCCGTGTTACCATAAATTGACTTGGGCGACTATTTTATATGAAACATATTTCTTTCAGGAAATCCGTCGTTAAGTTTCTCATAAGCAATAAACTCAACACTAATTATAAGAAAATGCAACTAAATGACTGCGATAGTCCTAAGCATGATAAAACCTTAAAATTAGTAGCGATTTCGGACAATTGCGACTGTTTTTTTGTAATGAGACACTTCTTTGTGCGACTTTCTCAAATTTTTCAGAGGCAACACTGCTTACCAAAACATTTTGAGTCGATTGTGCCCACGGAGTTTTAAAGCTACCATGAGAGACCTACTCTATGACCCAGCATTCATGCTCAGTCAAATTGGCACACTGCCTATTAGCGTGCGAGCGCCCTTGCGACTAAAGCTAAGTTGATCCTTGAGTTGATATCTTCTTGCTCAGCGCCGGCTATAGATCACCTGCTGTATAGTAAGACCAATATTGGCTCACCACCAAGTGTTGGGTCCATTGTGCCCATGTTACGGAGTGTTAAGGCTGCCATAAGAGACCTACTCTAAAATCCTCCATTTATCTTCTTTGTTAAATTGGCACACTGCCTATTAGCGTGCGTACGTCCCTAATACTAAAGCTGATCAAAGATGTTGATCTCTTCTTGCTCAGCGTCGGTCATATTTCTCTCGCTGTTGTTCCAATGTACAATCCATGGTTCGTCTTCTCAAGGTTTTTTTTGGAGCTGCGCAGCGTGTACGCTTACCAGATTACTAGAGATTCTCCCAGCTCCGAGCCCTTCTTCATCTTCTTCATTTCCTTAGATTTCAGAAAATTCCGGTAGGGTCTAGGAGGGTCTAGCGTCTACGTCTGCATAGCCTAACCAGCTTCGATGTCAGAACGCCTGATGGTATGGCCTTTATTGCCGCTTTGCTATCAGAAAAGGACGATCGATCTCCCGGTTAAATTTTAGTCTCTCAGGGCGAGTACCTCGCCTCGTATATTCCAGCTACTTCGGCTTGAAAAACGCTGCAGGCTTGACAAAGACGCAGTTTTTTGAATTAATCACAGAAGTCCTCTGCCGCTGCACTTGCTCCTTCCATTGTTCCTGGTCCGGAAACAGTTGATAGATGTCTGCAGTAATAACACTAAATAAAGATTCCCGTTAGTAACCATGACAAATTGAGACTGGTGGTGCAGTTGGTTAAGTGCCTGCCCTTGGTTAGTGAGGTCCCCGGTTCGAATGCCAGCGAAAGGAAAGTGGGTGCTTTTATCTGGTTTTCAGACCTGGTTTAGTCAACATTTGCCGTTGGGATCAAATTAACGGCACTATCACTGGACTGGGCAATCGGTGGTAGTAGTCCGACTGTGGGTATCACAATGGACCAACAGGGTCTAAGTGTGCTGGTGAAGTCACTAGCAGCCAACTTTCCTACCCTCCCCTTACCATGACAATTCAAGTCACCTAACAAAAAAGGAAACACTTCGCATCGGGCTGGTGCTTACATCGGGTTGTTCAAGTCCGTTTGTGAATGGTGGTCCTTTTGGAATGAGGTGGTGGTGTAATAGCCCGTTTAGCCTCGATAGTGATTGGCGATTGCTATTGCTGCTCTAGTAGAATCCATGCAGCTCGTTGTTCGAGGGCGTTGGAAAGGTCTGCTCGTTTAGAAGATTTAACGCGTGGAGGTAGCGTTCCTGATTTCCTCGGTTGTTGGTGTTTAGTAGCTGCTTTCGGAACAGTGTCACCATGCCTTTGACGGTCCCTGTCGAAGGTGAGTCCGGTTCTTTCGAAAATTGCGAGCTTCGTCATGCTGGTCTTAGAGATGGTGTGCCATATTGGGAAGCCCTACGTTAAGATCGACCGTATAAGCTGCTTGTATAGCAGCAGTTTTGTCCGATAGATGCGATGAAAGCCTAGGTTTGCCTTCGTAAGGGCAGTTTCACATGGCTGATGACCTTAAACTTTTCCGTGAAGTTGCCGTCAAGATACTTGACCTTTTCGTTTGTTGATATTTCTGTACCGTTAGGGATCACTATCTTTATGCTTCAACATTATTCTGCTATTTTGCTTCCACCTCTGGATGGTCTCCTTAAGCACATAAGTACCGATTTCCCAGCATTGACGCGAATACCCCATTTGGTGTAGTAGTCAAATTTGTTCCCTGTTTGGATTTCGAACCTTCGCGCGGATATCTGTGGTGACGTCGATCTGGCCAGTCAGAGAGACGAAGTCAGCGAGACATCTGCAAATGGACAGTAGTTCACTGTGTCAGTTGGATGTAGTCGATCTGTCGTGTAGATGTTGAAAAGCCACGGTCCCAGCTTTGATCCTTGTGCAGCTCCCGCCTTGGTGCTCCGCTCTGTTGATTTGCTGTCTTCAATTTGAACGTAGAATCTTCTGGAATGCAGAAAGCTATAAATTATTCTGATGAGGTTGGAGGAAAATCCCTTCCCAGGGTTCAGCTTGTAGATGAGTCCCTCAATCCAGACCACGTCGAAGGCCTTTTCTACGTCCAGGGAGCAGGTCGCGGTGTCCACGTTATTGTTCAGCGCAGCTACAACATCGTGGTGGAACTTCATTAGAGGATGTAGCGGTGACTGTTTTTCCCGAAATCCGTAGTGAATATCCGGAATGCTGCATCATCGCTTTAGTTTTCACCCTACCAGGTTCTCCAGGATCTTGCTTATCAAGAGCGATATAAGCATGTATCCTGAAACACTGGCAGCGTTGCCCTTTTTTGGTATTGCACCAATTTTTTCTATTTTCCACTTGCCAAGAAAGTAGAAATTGTTGAGGCAATTGTTCATAATGATGGTGGGTAGTATCATCTCCGTTTGTGGCAATCGCTTCAGGAAGAAATTCGAAACATTGTCAGCCCCGGCTGCTTTCCTCGTTGGGCTGCGCTGAATAATTCCCGCAATTTCTTCGGCCGTTGTGAGGTCATCGTTTCCTTTCGAGACGTCCGCTGGGTTGGTTATTATTTTGTGTGTGTTCATTCCTGATTTTATTTGCTCATACATTAGGTTGGTGTATGTGCCTTACGAGATAAAGCGTTGGAAGGTGTGGTGTGACATTTTTTTGCAATTTTTGATTGGTGTCTATGCTCTACTTTGATTTATGTTTCGTAGTCGATTCTTTTTATTATTTCTTTCATTCGATAATAAATGTATAGCCACCAGAAGATTGTGACTTTTAACGATCCTACTCCTGACTGCCGCAAATGTCATTAATGTCGTCGGTGATGCCAATATTTGGTTATGAAGCGCCGATGATAGTTTTTTGGGGCACTTATAATTGAAATTAACTTGAAAAGAACACGCCTTTTCATTCCCTTTACTTTGTCCTTTGTCTTGTGACCAAACAAAATTTAAAAGAAAAATGTTAGAGAATGTAAACGAAGTAGACTGCGGCTGCCGTTTTCTCGTAATTTCTTCGAATCTTGGAGCATTTGTTAACATTGAAAGAAAAAGTTGAACATAACAAAACAAATATGAGTGTTCGTAAACTTCTTCGTCTTCTTCTTCTTCTCTTGGTGCTACAGTCCTTGGGGGACCTGAGCCTCAACCAACAAGCCTGTCCAACTAGCATAATCTCTGGCTAGGTGCCTCCAGTGCAACACCCCCATTTGGTTGAGATTCTTCTCCACCTGGGTGCGGAACCTTAAACACGGAAGTCCTCTGTTGCGTTGTCCCACAGGTTAGGAGTCGAAGAATCTTCGAACCCGAGGAGCTAAGTTGCCTATGCGCTCTTCATCTCTCAGCCACCTTAGCCATTGGCTCCGTAGACGTTTGACTAGGCTCATGTCGCTGCATAGTCCATATAGTTCGTGGTTCAATCTTCTTCTCCAAAGACCGTCAACGTAAACAGGACCAAAGATCGCATGCAGAACTTTCCTCTCTAAGAGACCAAGGACTTCTTCATTCGCTCTTGAGATTGTCCCTACCTCCGCGCGGTATGGGACTGGGATTATCAAACACATATATAAAGTCCTTCGAGAGATGGCTATTACTCAACTGCCTCTTGAGCCCATACAAACAGCGATTGGCAAGAGTTATTCTGCGTACTAATGTTGTTCGTACTATTTACTGTTATATAATAGGTAGACGAAGTCCTTGACTACCTCGAAGTCATAGCTGTCCATTGTGACGCTCTGTCCAAGACGTCAATGTTGTGCGTCCTTTCTTCGGAACAGCACTAGACGCATTTTAGCTGCTGCCTCATTACCTGCAAACCCCTCATTGACGGCTCGTTGTGTTCGCCCATGACCATCATGTCGTCCGCGTATGTTAGCCATTGTACGCACTTTTGGAAGATCGTTCCTCTTATGTTGGCGAGGGCATTTTGTAAGACGTATGACTCTCTCAATTCTGATCTTAAAGAAGTCACATATCCTTGTCTAGAACTTTTTTTGATCTCGGTGAGTTCGTCACAGCCCTTGATGGAGCATTCTCCATCGTCAGCCTGCACACCATGATGAGTTTGGCAGGAGAGTCAACACGATACATGGCGCCGTACAGCTCGTCTCTACGCACGCTTTCATATGCGATATGCGGCCTAGAAATCGACGAATAGGGGGTGGGTGTCGATCTGAACTTCCAAAATCTTCCGTAGATTGAAGTTATTGACGAATGGTTTCAGGCCTTCACACAAAACAGTCAAAGGGGTCTCCTTTCTTGTGGACGGGACAAACGACGCTGAGATTCCACTCGTTGGGCATGCTATCCATCGACCATATCTTACAGATGAGCTGGTGTATCTGCAGCAGCCATTAAGTTCAGGGGACAGACCGTCGGCACCGGCAGCTTTGTTAGACTTCAGTTTTGATATTATATCTTGACCTTGCTTCAAATTCTCAGTGTTGGTAAAACTTTCGGGCATCAGTCTGCATGTAGCACTGCAGTAGCACTTCTCAGTCTCATCTCGTGCTCCGAGAAGCCGGGTCTCTTCCCTTCGTCTCTGTTCGCGTTCGTTGCAGCGTTGCTTTGTAGGCTTCCAGCTTCTCTGCATGTGCCTGCCCGCACTCGTTGTCACATCAGTGGTAGCTTCTTTGATGGCTTCTTCTGTTGTGTGTGCTGGCGGCGACGGTATGGAGAGTTTCCGGGAGACTCGATCGGCAAAATTCCTAGTGTTCGTATACCAGCGGAAAAATTTGAAATCGTAAACCACGGAAATTTTACGCAAAAAGAAAAATATTTTATCGAAGTGGCAATCTAATGAAAATGTGAATAAAATAACTTTTTTAAAGGCGAGGGTTTAAGTTAAGTCTTGTAGTTAAAATATCCCCAGCATCAAGAACCAGAACTGGCACGATTTGACATTTCGGGCAATTTATGGGGTAGCTGCTAATGTTGACCAGGCCGATGATGCATTCTTCATTGAGAGTGTCTCTGATATAATGGTTACGATTTTAAAGACACTTACAATTCAGATGGGACTGAACTGGACTATTGTGTTTCATTCTTCAAGGTTGAGATGAATCTTCTGCTTCTGCTAATGAAATTCCACATCTTCCACCCCTGATTCTGAAGATCCTGAACCAGGTGGTGCGATGGGATGGGCAGGGCGAAAATATGATGAAAAAATACAACATGTACCTACCAATGCGCCCATAAAGATGACGAAACCAAGACGACGTATTTTATCTCGAAGAAATAAAATGGAAATCACAGCCGAAAACGGAATTCGACTACTGGATTTCTGAGCGAAACCTCTGTGTAGCCTGTACGCGGTTCCTTCACCCCAACATTCGCAAGGGGACCTGCCGGTCACCTGATGAATCAACCTGACTGATCACACTACGATCGACGTCAGACACTCCTCTAGTATTCTTTCATCGACTCAGATCATTAACTTGTTGTAGCCAAGGTAACAGCAGGGATATCGATAAGCCAACGGAGTAGTGCAAAACTACAAAAGTCAGACGTCGGAAAGCTACAATCCCAATCGACGACAGGAAACTTTTCCGACAACCAACGACTGCAGGCAGGCGCATTCAGCTAAGGGCAAGAGCTCTTCGTAAGCTCTACGAACTTAAAAGAAGGGAAGAGCACTGGCTTCTCACAAGGAAAAAGAAAGTGCGTGAAAAGCCAACTGGAGAGGCTGTGGCACAGGGTCAACAGGAATGTAGCGCCTGTAGAAGGAGAAAAAGAGGTGTTGGGTTGTGTTCAAAGAAAGCGGCGGATTGCCCGATACCGCCTCAGTTCAGTGGACACGAATAGACGCCATCTTACTAACTCCGAGTTAAGCAAGCAAGTACGGTGTGTAAATTCAGTAAACAAAGTTAAGATCTTGTAAAGTGTCAAGAGATTGTGGATGTGAACAGATGTCATTACCGGCTTGCAGTGGCGGCGGTGAGAATAGAACTCCGTAGTTTAAAACGCCTGAAGTTCAGGAAGCCATCAGAGAGGAGAAGAAGACCTACAGAGACTGACTTCTCTTGGGGGACTCTGCTTCTCGTGAACGGTGCACTGAGGTGCGAAGAACTAGCAAATTGTCTGTGCGTTCAGCTAAAGAGCAGTCATGGAAGGAGTTCGGCGACAGGTTGGAAAGCGACTATAGATCTGCGAAAAAGGTGTTCTGGCAAACCATTCGTCGACTCAGAGAAGGGAAATTCAACATCATCGAAGGAGCCAAATCCAAAGATGTTCTGATGCCTTCCAATGAGGAGGACATCTTACGCAGATGGAGCAAGCACTTTTCGGAGTTGCTCAATCCCGGACTGCACTGAGGATGGCAAATTCGTAGACTCGTAGAGTGGGCGGAGAATAGTCCAACGGTGGAGATTGGCAAACTGGATTCCACGCTAAGGTTTTGTCCCTCTTTTCAAGAACGGGGATAAAAGAGACTGCTTCAACTACAGAGTCATATCACCTTTAAGTCTCCCGGGGGAAGTCCAGGTGTTGGAAGCGCGTTCTAAAGTTATGGTTGGCCCAGGATGGTCGATGAACTTTGCGGCTTTCATCCCGGTAGAAGTACAACTGACCAGCTTTTTACTCTAAGAATAGGAATTGAGAAGGTTGGGAGTTTGCCAAGCCCATCTGCAACTGTTTTGTGGATTTGAAAAAGGCATACGACCGATTTCCTCGAGGTAAACTCTGGACCGTTCTGCAGGAGTATGGCATTGATGCTTCCCTGCTGATGGCCATTCAGTCTCTATACACAAATTGTAACAGCTTTGTTCGAGTTAATGGCGCTAAACCAACGCCTTTCACCGTGGGTGTTGGAATTCGCCAAGGGTGCGTCTCGTCACCTCTCCTTTTCATTGTATATATGGACTGGATGTTGCGAGGAATGTTTCAAATTGGTTGAATTGAGGGTCAGTCATCTTCTTTTTGCAGATGACTTAGTGATCCCCACATCTTCCCAGACGGAACTCTAGCGCGTACTCGACAGGTTTGTGGCCGTATGTACTGACGCTGGAAAGAAGGTCAACGTGGATAAATCGGAGGTTATGGTCATCTCCAGAACGAATGTTCAATTCAATGGCCCGCTTCAACGCAAGTTTGGACGTGAAGTCCGAACCAGGCCATGGATCTCTTTTTATTCTAGCAGAGATTCTCAAGGCGGATGCCCTTTAGTCTCATGGGGAGACGCCGAACCCTGTGTTTCTTCAGGGAAGGTCCAATGACCCCCCGCCGTTCCGTGGTTTAAGGAGATCCACGCGGCCTTTGGAGGTGCGGAGCCTTTTTCCTGACCTCCGGCACTATAGGAGCTTTCGAAGAAGGGCCTAGAGGTCCCAGTCGTAGAGAGAGGGGGCAGGTGGCTCCGGCACACCGTTCGAGCTAGTTCTGAGCTAGTTTTTAGAGAGGGCACCCAGCCAAGTTGGTCATCCTTGACCTTCATCCAGCTCACCGAATAGGAAATGGATGGGACAAAGAGGGAACAGGTAGCAAGGGAGGGATGGGATGACTGCAACTTAGCCTCCTCATAGGGTATACTTCCCAAGAGTCGTTGATCTTTAGTGAGCCTTTGCACCGCGACAAGGTATACAACTTTCCGAAGGGTGCTAAACATTATTATTTATATTTTTTTGAAATATTTGGTTTTCAAACAGAGACGACCTGGAGAAAGGGGATGACCACCCAATCAATTGTGTTTGTCGTTTTCCAATTTATGAGCATAGTGCTTACGCACTCACACTTCACACTTAGTGACAATTTCAATAGTGAATGATTCGTACTGCTCTATTTCACATTTGCCATAAACAAGCAAAAGCAATGCAGCTCGAGTTCATTGAATGAATTTCTTATCAAGACCGACAAAGTCAAATCACGAACTACACGACAAAATCACCAGCTTAATCGAACGCATTAATACACGTGAGAAAAGCATTACCATCGCTATACAATTGAAGAATGCTGAAGTCATAGCATGCGAAGCAGTGCGCACCCTCTACACCGCTCACTCCAGCCAACCATCTTCTCAAGATTCCAACCATCCACAAGTAGCTAGATGGTACCACTTGCCTTAAAACGAAGGAGATATGCAAACGCTCCAGGGTCGGAGGCATGTCAAGTAAGTCAGAGATTTGCATGTAGCCATAGCTACTCCATGAGGGTTTGCCATAGCCATGCCTTACAACTTTCCATCTGCTTCTGGTTCAACGTTAAGTCAATGGAATGAATGAAAATCCTTCCTTTTTACCTGATCGTGGAATACTGATATTGCTCGGAAACCCCCTACTTTACCTGATATTGGGGACGCTTTTAATCTGCCGCCCGACCTAACACGTGCAGACACATCCATATGTAACAAATTCCAAACGATGGCAATGAATAAATTAAAGAAGTCTACAACCTAGCGCAAGAAATGAGGATAGTCGCTTAAAAATATAATCTTGGCAGTACTAAAATTTTAACGACACCTTGCGTCGTCAGGTTAAATGGCCGAATTAAAATTCACTTGTTTTCTCTTTCCACTTCCAGGCAATTTTATGCTCCTATTTGATGACAGGCGTCTGTGTGCTAAATTCTAGGGTTTTTTTGTTTCAAAGTTTTATGCGAAATAAGATTCTGGTAGCACTGTTTGAATAGATTTTATCTGCTCTATCTTAAACGTGTATTCGCTATCGTTTTGGTTGAAATTTGCATTTTGAATTTAGAGTTAATTTTCAAATCTTGGGGGTGATGTGACAGCTGTTCTGTATTGACTGTCCGGGAGTGGACAGAATACATCTCCCACATGATTGAAGCTGTTTCTGATGTATTCAGCTCTACTTGGAGCATTTTCAGGATGTGTTAGCCATCTCTTGGCCTCAGATCCCACCAATTCTCACGAGACTGAAGAATATTTTGCCATTTCCTCTTTTCAATGAAAAAGTCAATTTCCTTGGGTTTTTTCCTACTGATCTTATTGTTTTGTCCGTAACTGTATGTAATTACAAATGCCACCATTGAAAATGGACCAGTGAAAATATAGCGACGCTGCGTGACGCAGCCAAAATGCATTAACCCAAAAAGCATTCATATAAGCACACACACTTTTGCGATTGGCTTGTGTTAACCTTTTGGCAACTGTGAACCGAAGTATTAAAAAATAAAGTCACCTAAGATTGTCTAAGCTTGCAGCATGTAGAAGTTCCACACAAGTTGCGAAAGGGTTATGAACCACCTTGGAGAAAGCTAAGGAAAGATGCGCTATTTTTAGAGGCCTGTTGGTTTGGGCCTAGTTGTACTTTAGACTGCAGTGCCTTGCAAAGAACAAGATTTGCTTTAAATTAACAACCAATCTCATCCCCCTTCCCTCACGTTCTCCTGAACTTGCTTTGATATAAACATATGGATGGCGCTACGGACCGTAGAGTGCCAGTGCGTAGCTTCTGAGCAACCATTCGTTTTGTGCGTCCCTCACGAGTGTAGGTCTCTACAGTGTTATGCCGATCGAACCTGGGCTGGGTGGGCTCGAGTCGCACCAACCCTCAACACCAACAACACCGCTATGAGTTTGCTTTGCTACCCCCAAAAACTGCCCGGCAAGCAGTGCTACGTAATGTGTCGACGTCTAAAGCTTCTTTGAAATGCATTCATCGATTGTACTTACATTCTTATCAGGCCAGTGACTCCTGGAGGGTCTGGACCCGAGCTGATCGTTGCTCTTTCTCCTGCCGGTCATCTTTCTATACAGTTCGAGGCTGCTTGCCCACCCGCAAATAGTGTGTTTTACCTTGCCTCCACACAACCGTCAGGGCTTCCTCTTTATACACTGATTCACCTCACAAGGGGTGTTGTGGGTGCTGCATGCCAACTTAACCTGAGCATCGGCGAAAAAACCCCTTCTGTAGAGTAAGAATCGATCCATCGCTGAACTCCAATGAAAAAAACCACACGATCGACAGCTCCAAATTTGAGTTATTAAAGAAGTTTGTCTACCTCGGGGCAAACGTGAACTCCTCAAGTGACACATTGGTGGATATCCGAGGTGGATTCATGCTTGTTGAAGCAACTTCGGACAAAACTTCTTACTCGAAGGACCAAATTCATGAACGCGGCAAGCAGAATGGAAGGGCTGATTCTTGGCGTCTTCAGTGGAGGCGGACACAGTTTGGAAAAGCTTGGATTTGAAGACTCTTTTAGTCTTTGAGAACTTGAGGATTATCATATATCCTCATTTTGCTGGAAGAGGAATGGAGCGCTGTGAACGATAAAAGTAACAAAACACCAAACATTCATTTTTTGAGCTTAGTGTACTTTCAAATTGCACTTCTATTGCAAATTATGACAATTAAACAAAACATCATTTGGAAACATGAATTGAATATTCGAATTGACTTCAGGAATAGGTTAGAATCTGGATCTGAGCCGACAGTAAACCGTTCAATGGTGCAGGTTGTGTTCCAATTTCCGGTAGTGCTCTTTTCCTGATGCACAACAGACACACCGGGTGGCTCATTTTTGAATATAATCGCATTACAATGTCCATTCATAGTCCTTGTTCATAGCACCAATCCCCACATTCGAATAAGCGTAATAATTAATATCGGGCTCATACTCGATGTACTCGTTTAGGCTTATTGGTCATTTGATCTGCTTGTCTTTGTTCTAATCGTCTTTGCTGATTTCGATCAGGACGTGTCCCTTTTGATTGTGGCTCACGCCATGGTTACACGCACATTTTCATTATCCTGTTGGATTTGTTCGTCGGTTCTTTGGGCTCTTCTATTTCTCATGTTTGTAGATCAAGCCGTTCGAGGACCAAATCAGACGTCTTGCTGGCATTGTTCACTGCACAAAACGCTTCCAGGAACACCAAGGTAGTCACAACATTGTATATCACTGAATAGACAGCGACCAGATGCAGTCTTAACCTATGCTGGTTCCGTGTTAATAGGCAATAAAGTCGAAAATCTAGCTACAGTAGGATCGTGCCTACCACTGGCTGTCAATCAGGAAATTATTTAAGCTGATAAAAGTTCAATACTAGTAGCTGACATCACGGCCACCAAACAACAGTCGGAATCAAGTAGAAACATGTAAAACGACAAGGTCAATAAGACCCTCGCTAGACCCGAAAAGGACCACAACGCTTTAGTATACACTTACATCACTTACTTTATAGCATTCTTATCAGGCATTTATCTTATAGGCAACAACTAGAGGAGAATGGGTACCCTCTACATTGATTTCTGTAGAAGCTATTGGGACGAGGATTATGAAGAAACGGTCGGCCACATACTTAGCACCCGTCCGGTACTATTAAGAACGAGAAGGAGGGTACACGACGAATAGAGAGTGTAAGAGCGCAGCGAAAATGAAACAAAGCCGTCTTCTGCGGATTTCTTAACAAAACGGGATGACCCTAAACCATAGTAAAAGTAGAAATTTTCTTTCGAAATCAATTCAAACTATGTGAGTAAACGCCTCGAACGCATAATCGTTAAAGTTTTAGCGTGGGTTAAGGTCTAAAAACTTCCCAGTTTTTACTGACTGACTTGATCTACCAACTGAATTGTTCTACCAAAGTCTAAGTGGCCCCAGTTCCAAACTGTTTCATCACACTAACCTATCCTACCCTACCTCCGTCTCCTTTTTTACTCAAACATCATGTGAGCATGTCGGTATTGTTGAGTACGCTATGGTGGTCTCAGCTACATCCTCGATTGCTAAGCGGGAATGCAACCGTATATCAATCGCGTAGGTGCCATTCGTATGCTCCGGAATTGCCTGCTGATACTGTCAACACGTTATTTTATTTCACAATCTGAATAGTGCTACAGTTTGGATCAAAATAGTCAAAGTCGCCATTTACGACACTGAATGTTCACACATCCACCACAAGATTTGCTTGGCGATGGTAATCGCCAGGTTCTTTTGTGAGGACATCTCGCTCTGCATACTCTTATAAAGCGCTGTCGCAAAGTGCGTGAGCCGTTGTCATTTTGTGGAGGCTGTACATTTCGAATGCCCCGCCGGAGGTCTTTCGCTTAAGTCTTTTGGCCCTGAATTATCTTAATATAGTAATCCAGAAAACTTCTGTAGTGTAAAGACTTCTAATTTTATTTGAATTTCACGAATTCGTCCAGAACTAAGCATGTGCTTGGGTTGACCGTCCAAAATAGGCAAAGGGACAAGAGCAAGCTCAACAGCCCGAAACGTTCGTTTGCATCAGAAAGGACCGTTCCATTCCGTGTGTGTTGATGCTGCCAAGTTTGCTCCCGTTTGACAATAATTCTCACATATGTACAATTTACTACTGTATGCACCTTCCAAGATGTCATAAATGACGCCCTTTCATGAGGACCTCAGCATCGGCGATAGTGGCTTCTGCGCGTATGTTGCTGATGTTAAGGGCGATCAGATCCATGAGCACAAAGAAGCTGACTCCTTCAAGAATCTCAAATGAAAAATGGAGAACATAAAATATTTCTTAATTCATCAGAACAAAAAAAAAACATCAATTTTAACAAATTCAATAAAATAACTAAAAATAATTTAATCCAGTTCTAAATTTAAAAGTTCTAAACAAAATAAAATTTAAATAATAGCACTAAAACACTCTTGAGAGCCAAGAATTGAGGTCCAATTATGGAAGTCCCTTTTAATTGGACCGGTCCATTTACAAAGGTTTTTTTTTCAGCGAAAGTATTTATGCCAATTGCTATTTAATCTAAAATTGAATAGACAATGTATCGATTAAGTAATCAACAGTGTTTTATACAGTTTCCTTTTTTCGTACAGTTGTGTTCAAAATAATAGTAGTGCTCCTAGTTTATTGGTTATTTAAGCTTTGTCGAATGACAACAACTTATTTTTGAATTTCATGTACATACAAAGTTTTTATTCTTAATTATAGATTAAACAAAAAAATGGGTTTTAAACAAAAGATAACCTTAATACTTGGTTGTAAACCCCTTATTCTCTAGGACTGATTTGCACCGACGTGGCATGGAGTCCACCAAATCCTTGCATATCTTGGTTGTAATATTCTGCCACGGGCTTTGCACTACTTGCCAAAGTTCTCTGCTATTGGTTGGCTTTGCGTTCGCCACTGCTTTCTTTAAGTCACACCACAAGTTTTCTATTGGGGTTAAGGTCTGGTGACTGTGCGGGCCACACCATAACATTAACGCCATTAACCCGAAACCATTCCTTGGCTTTTTTGCTGGTATGTTTCGAGTCATTATCTTGCTGAAAGGCCCAGATTAAAGGCATTTCATATTCTGCGTAATTCAACATTACCCTTGCAAGAATATCAACGTATACAGTCTGGTCCATGATCCCAGAAATAAGATGGATAGGCCCAACACCTTGGTAAGAAAAACACATTTATGGTCTTTAAAGTGTATTGAGGGCGATATTCCGTGTTTGGAGGATGACGGGACCCACATGCCCCAAAAATAAGAATTTTGCTCTCATCAGTCCATAATATATTGCGCCAGTTTTCCACAGGCCAGGTGATGTGTTCTTTGGCAAAAGCTATCCGAGCTGCTATGTGCTTTTTAGAGTGTAATGGTACCTTGCATTGGGACTCCGAGGGTATAGCCCTTCATTCTGCGGACTGCGACAGCACTTATACTTAGCCCCAACTCGTTTTGCATGACATTTGAAGGTGCAGAGGGGTGCGTCTTGCTATATCTTACAATTCGCCTGTCCTCCAATGCTGAGGTTTTTTTTTTTTCGTCCACGGGATTCGGGCTTAGGATGGTGCTTTATTGCTTTAGCAATCATTGGGGCTGTGCATCCTATGATTTCTTGAATTTCTTTATACGTTTTTCCATCTGCTATTAATTTAAAAATTAATTTTCTCTCCTGCTCTGTGCAATGCTTATTGCGGCCCACTGTTTAACTAAAAGTTCAAGATTTTACTATAATATAAATTAAAAATTTTTATTTGTTCTTACTTTTATGTTTCTACCTTTAAATTAATTTTTTTATCAAATTTTAAGTCAGGTAATTAGAACACTACTAGTTTTTTGAACAGCTGTATAAGCACTTCGTCAAACCTTTAACGAGTGACTGATACTACAGCCGACACGCAGTGGAAAATATGAACAGTGTTTGTTTCGTCAATTACCGTTATACGTTTTTGCAGGCTGCATTCAGGCAAAAATATAACAAAATTTGCTTGCAATTGCTCGGGATATGAAGGGAGAATATAAAAAATTGGCATGGAGTTGCTTGGGATATGCAAATTAAGAGTGCACTACTATTATTTTGAACACAGCTGTATGTACATAGATTGTAAAGGCATCTCTTCTGCATAATGTAAATGTGTATGTGTGTTAATTTATTCTGTTGAGGACTTGTCTGGATCACAACATTATCCTTGAACGCTGCCATCAACTTTTGAGAACAGATAAATTTATCGACGTGTGTTCTTATACAACAGTGGTAATGGAGGATACAGATATCCATCTTCGGTAATTTTTGCCCTAGTCCACACCCGAGATGTAGTGGTGTTCCATTGTATATCACCCATACTCTTACACAAATCATGGATCCACCACACAATGGCGGTCGATTCGTGGGTTTTAGTGGAAAAAAATGTGCGACAGATTGCCAAATTCTTTAATAATGATTCATCCAAACGCTTTAATAATGTTGTTATTATCGCTCGCATGACTCGTGTGAATGCATTTTGTATTTATTACTCATATACAAAAATACATACATAAAATACATACATGCATTCATTGATTTTGTCCTATTATATCAGACTATAACTTGCTCGTTTACACCTCCACACTGCATTGAAATTTGAAATAACGTTCAAGTAACGAGCGAATTTTCAAATAAGAACCCCAATTCACCCCTCTACTAGGTTGGTGAAGCGTATCAGTCGTTCGCCAGCTGTTCTTAAGACCTCTCTCTATGTATTCACAGACAGGGGACAAAAATCGTATAAAAAGCGCTGTCAAGTTCCTGGTATTCCTTGTGCAAAACCGTGCTTTCCAAGAAAAAAAAAGAAAAAATGGACTGGCATCTTCGGGAAAAACCGGAAAGCATCATTTAACGAAAACACAAACGAACGAATTGCTCAGTGTCCATAACCTGGGGATGGAGTTTGATTTGCGTAAAAACAGGAGCAACGCGAAATTTAGGCAAGTAAATTACATGTCTCTTTCTACAAATGGTCCAATAAGTCAAGTAAAACATTAGCAACACCTAGCACATAAGTGGTAAATGGTGGGATTAGCAGGTGTCCCAAGTATAGAGGGAAACTTGTATGGCAAATAGCAGTGTAGGGAATAGTGAGGTAAGATACGGAGGTGGTCCGATTACAGTGTCTCCCGGTCTTACTGTTTTGCCTCTGATCATATTCTCGTTTTACCGTATTGTTTTTTAATATAGGCGCAAAACTCTGAGCGGGGCTTTTTTTAAAATTATAAAGGGTGATTTTTTAAAAACTATAGGAAAGTTTTTTAAAAAAAAAAACTTTAAATTCAGAAAAATGCATGAAATCTTTATTTGAATCGATATTACCGTCCATATAATTTAATGTTTGAAGATTATTTCATGCAAATGCTGACCTTGACTGCGCCTCAAATGGTCCATCCGCTTAGTCCAATTTTGACATACTCTTTCCAACATTTCGGATGGTATCTCACGAATAAATGCTTCAATGCTGTCTTCTAATACGTCAACTGGGCTTGTCTGTGTAGACATGAACTTTAACATAGCCCCACAAAAATAGTCTTAAGGCGTTAAATCGCACGATCTAGGCGGCCAATTGACCGGTCCCGAACGTGAAATAAAATGTTCACCGAACTCGCCTCTCAATGATGCCACCAGCCCATAAACCGCACCAAACTATGACTTTTTCTGGATGCAATGGTAGCTCTTGCAATGCTTCTGGCTGATATTCACTCCAAAATCCACAATTCTGCTTATTTACGTACCCATTGAGCCAAAAATGAGCTTCCTCTTAAACTGAAAATAAAATAGAAGAAGCGCGCGATGAACTTTATTAACAGAGCACGCATTTTGATAATAAAATTCAATAATTTGCAAGCGTTGTTCGTTTGTAAGACGATTCATGGTTAAATTTTAGACCAAACTGAAGATGTTTGACAGTGAAACAAAACACGAAATGTGCGTCAGCTGTTTAAACCAGTGTTGCCAAAAAGATAATGGCTAAAAAATCACCCTTTATATACACGAAGTAATTGCTTTTTCAACTTTGATTGTCTCTCCCGCTTTCAGACCGGGAGAGAGTAACATTGTCTACAGGAGTTAAATAAACACTCTGTGCAGCTAAAAAAGTTTACTGTGTAAGTGAGTCCTGCACATTTTTGTAAAATGCTAAATTCTGAATCAGTGTTGAAGAAAAAGTTTTGTTGTAGTTTTGTGATGTCGAAAAAATTACTTGACTAAAAAATCCCCAAAAGAGGACAAATTGCATGTTTTTCTAAAAAGATACCGAACATGTTTTATTATTCTTTTTAACTGACCGTAATTTTATGGTTTCTGTCAATAATTGTCTATCACAAACTTTTCCAATGGAGGCAGGTGTACCCCAAGGCTCGGTACTTGCTCCAAAATTGTAAAACATCTTTACTCATGATTTTCCGCTATCAAATAAAGGGTGGTTCAATTTTAAGGGCCGATGTTGATTTTGAATAAAACACAAATTATTTAGGAAATTATTGTCATTTCTTTTTATTATGATAATATTGGTATGGTTCAATTATGTATGGAATAAAATATCGGGTCGACCTTGGCGGCACAACTCCATCCGATGGTCCAAATTTTCGAAGACGCTGAAGCATAATTGAGGTTCTGTGCCGAATTATCTCATCCTTTAGCTCTTGAATTGTTGCTGGCTTATCGACGTACACCTTTTCTTTCAAACAACCCCAAAGAAAAAAATCCAACGGTGTCAAATCACATGATCTTGGCGGCCAATTGACATCGCCACCACGTGAGATAACACGGCCATTGAATTTGTCGCGCAAAAGAGCCATTGTTTCGTTAGCTGTGTGGCAAGTGGCACCGTCCATCTTCCAATTCGGGCCATAAAATGTTCGTAACACCATTCACAGTAGCTGCCTGACCGGCCTCATTTTGGAAAAAAATACGGCCCGATGATGACGCCAGCCCATAAACCGCACCAAACAGTCACTCTTTGTGGGTGCATTGGTTTTTCGGCAATCACTCTTGGATTATCATTCGCCCAAATGCGGCGATTCTGCTTATTGACGAATCCAGTGAGATGAAAATGTGCCTCATCACTGAAGATGATTTTCTTCGAAAATTTATCATCCACTGTTGCCATTTCTTGCCACCATTCTGACGATTGACGAAAATTGAAATGGTCAAGAGGCTTTAGTTCTTAAGTCAATTGCACCTTGTAAGCGTGTAAATGCAAGTCTTAATGCATAATGTTCATCAACGACGAGCGTGAGAGTTGCAATTGTTGGGCACGACGACGAGTTGAAGTGGACGGCTCTTCAGCCACACTATCGCGAACAGCAGCAATATTTTCTGCAGTACGAGCTGTACGAGCATACACTGGTGTTTTCACATCTCCTACAGACCCGGTTTGCTCAAATTTTTGCACGATTTTTCCGATTGTACGCCTGAATAACTTTAACGCGTTGCTCGATGGTTCAAATTGAGTTAGTCTGAAATTGAGAAATGTCAAATGAAATGCATCGGCTTTAGTTATGAAGCTGCTATATTTGCGGACGACACATGCATCTTTGCGTCAGATACGTTTGGTTGTAATATTGCAACGAAATTGCAATCTGGTGCAAATGATGTTGAAATCTATCTCAATAATTGGAAAATCAAATTAAATTCTTCAAAGAGCCAGGCTGCCCTTATTTACCAGAAAAAGGAACCATGCGACAAAATAACATTGAATAACATTGAAACAGATTGGGAATCAAGTACTAATTTTTTGGGGTGCATCTCGACAAGACACTAACCTTCAATCTTCATGTTCAGAACATAAATACGAAAGTCAACATCAAATCGTAAATCTAAATTAAGTAATGTTGATAAACTTGTCATTTTTAAATGTTTCCAATTTTCCAAACGATTATGTTTTACAGTTCCCCAGTATGTAGCCAATGTGCTAAAACTCATATGCGCAAACTACAAGTTACACAGAATAAGTTACTCAAAATGATGCTTAACTTGCCATGGCATTTTTCGGCCGATGAACTTCATATACTTTCTATTATTGAAAAGGTTCCTATAAGATTGAACAAGTTATTCGAACGGCATAGATTTTCTTGTAATCAATCGGACAACAACTGGATTTCAAGTTTAATAAAGGAAACATGGCTTGGTGACAATCTATATCACGTCTATGTATGTTTTTGTTGTTAATTATGCTTATATCTACACGCAGTTATTCTTTTTTTCTTTCAACCCATATTACAGTCGAACTTCCTTATAGTGAACTCCTATATAATGAAGTTCTCCGTATAATGAACAAATTTCAAACACACAGCTTTCTGGTTCTGTTTTAAGTGTATTTTTCTCTCGGTACAATGAATTTCTATACAGTGAATTTTTCTCTACAGTGAATAAATTTCTAGTTGGAAATTGTATTTTCATACGTTTTGTGTCTCCTTATAATGCATTTTTTTCATACTACTTTCTCATGTCCAGATGTTTTAATATCTGCACAAATATCGACTGTAACGGTAATTTTACCCGTTAGTTTTTGGTTTGTTCGATGTCTCCTTGTCTGTTTCATTAATTTTGAATGCACACAAATATCTTGAACTTCGACGGTGAGTGATTATAGTAAAAATGTCGCAGCGAAATAGTATTTCTCTTGAAAAAAGGTGTTGATAATTAATAAAGTTGAGGAGGGAGTAACAAGAAAGAAAGATATTGCCAAGGAGTTTGGAATTCTTCCCAGTTCATTGTCAAACATTCTAAAAAACACGTCAGTGATTCTAAAAAGTGCAGAAAACGGACAATTAAGTGCTAAACGCAAACGACTTCAAACATGTCTTTTTGAGGATATTGATGAAGCAATGCTGATGTGGATAACCGCTGCACGTGTAAGGAATCTTCCTGTATCTGGAACAATAATAAAGGAAATGTGCAGACCAGAGAAAACCCATTAAATGAAGATATTCTTAGAAGTATTTTGGAAAATCGTGGAGTTCAGGATTCCCAGGGTTTTTCTTGCAAAATAAACGTTTGACAAAAATTACATTAACATTACATTACATTAACAGATTCAGAAATTGATGAAGATTTCCAGTGAAAAAGATTTGGTAGAGGCGGTGCTACCTACAATAGGTCGAGTTTCTTCATCTCTTTTTGAACTTCGAACCTTCGTCGAGATGAATAGCGGATAATGTGTTTAAGTCTTCAAATATATTAGAAAACTTTGTTGAGGAAGAAAAATGGAAAAGTGTAATCCAAAGTAAAATACCTCATTATTTTAAATAAAATTATATATGTATATAACTTCTGTATAATGAAATTTCTATGTAGTGAAGTTTTTTTTGGTCCCGTGCGAATTCTTTATAGGGAAGTTCGACTGTATTTATTTATTTACATATTTATTTATTAATTTTTATACTTTATATTTATCTATATATTATTTTCTTGTTTCCATATTTACTTATTTGTTTATTTATTTATTCACTATGTACCTACCTTTATCTGTCTGTTTTTATCTGTATCTACATAAAAATTATAAAATTAATAATTATAAAAAATTATAAAAAAAATATTACTTAAATAATTAAAAATTAAAAAATATTAAATGTATCAATATTATTGTTGTTCTCTTCATCTCTGTTTTGAACATAAAACTTGAAATCAAGTAACAACACTATCACCTCCCCTTCTTTAAATTTGTTGATCAATGTTTTTTTTCTTCCTTTTTTACCTATTTTGTAATTTGAATAGAGGCAGCAGTTCCTCTCCATTAGTTGTTTGAGATATTGTCATATATAGTTTGAAATAAATTTACAAATTGTCAGTAGTAAGGTTACCCTAACCAAATTTCTGTGAATTTTGCAATGGTATACTTAATGTAAGATTATAACGTTGAGCTGTTTTTTATTTTTTTACTAGACAAAAAGAGGGCACGTCCTCCGGTCACCCTACTGATGTAGTTTTGTGATGGGAACTATCGAATGAATTGCACTATCGATAGTTAGTAACTGAATGATTGCAACTATCGAATAGTTTGATTCATTCATTCAATTCATGTCATTCCCAACGAACCTATAATTGAGGTATGAGATTTCATGAGTCTTTTTTTTTTTTGTTAATGTGTCCCCTTGAGGCCTAATCCTCGATATAATACAATATAAATAAATAAACTTCCGAATTCATATTAATAGCAGAAAACAAACAAAAGTAAAAACAATCCGGCTTCCACGTTGTTTACTCTAAGGGTGCTTTTTTAATGTGAGTTCCCTTTGCCTCTCACAACAAACTAAAAGAAAACCTTTTATATTTTATTTCATTAATTTTTCATGCCAAAAATGAAGTATGATAGAGATGCTCAACTTCTACCTCTCTTGCCCCTTAAAATGTTTGACAACCATTTTTTATATTGTTTCCTAAAGCCAAATTGACCAATAAGAGAAGGGCATTCATATTATTTCGTGAATAACCGTCAACTTTTCATGGTTATCCGTCAAATTTGTCAATGGACTAGGGGTCAATCAGCTGTGAAGTTGGGTATATCTATCATACTTCATTTCCGGTTCATGCTAAATACATTTCATTCTATCAATCGAATGAAATGTATTTAGATAACTTACTTTATTATCTAATTAATAATATCAATCATTCCAGTGCTTCACTCTTCGTCCACCATCCATAAGCCATAACAGCTGTTTAAAAAAATTATTTTGTTTATAAAAAATTATTTTATTTGATTTATGAGTTTTTCTCCTTTCAGGCGACTTCTTCTGTCATTTAATATTTCACCAGTCTTTGAAAATACTCTCTCTGATGGGACAGACGATGCAGGAATACACAGATATTTTTGGGATAGATCGAAAATCTCTGGGTATACTGCTTTTTGAGAGTTCCACATAATTAGAGGGTCGCTCGAACGGTGCAGATATTCGCATCGTAAATATTGCTCTATGGAAAGATTTGCCATAACACTAGTCGTCTTGACTTCGTTTACCTTTCGATCAAAATCGATTTTTTTTGCACAATTACTTCCGGAACTACTTCATTTTGTTCCGTGTTCGCGGTGGTAACATTTTTCTTATATAAGAGATATGTGACTTCCTCCGTTAACCACTTACGTGCATTTATAGCATTTGGTTGAGTTCATAATTGCAACATTGTTCCCCCTGCACTGCACAAAATATTCTCTCAATACATTTATGAACACGAACACTGTTGCAAGTTTGCAGCAGGTCAGCATTGTCAAAAAAGAATTCATAAATGCAACTTCAGTGGACGACACACAAAGTGTTTGGTTGACATTTCTATTGATAAAATGAATGTCTACATCATGTCTAAGAAGAGTATGATACTAGGTCTAATATAATAATCTGACCAACATTCAAAAATATTAAATAATGAAAGCGTACCAAAATAGGCGGCAAAAGGGCCATCCCAACTAAAAAGAATTGGAAGTCAAAAAATATTCCAAATAACAGAAATTTCCTTAAAAAAAATAAGAGAATTTGCGTATGATGTTCGCATTTAAAAGTCCACTTTTCGATTTCCCTGCAATCCTGCAACAAAACAAAATCACTGCCAATTTGATCGCAGTTTGACTGTCACATTGCTTTTATGGACGCATTTGCCGACTGCTCTCTTGCACAATCACTGCAGTTTATTTACATTTATGAACGCAAATCTTGCTCTCTTGAACTCGGCCAAAGCCACATTCCCAAAAACCGCCTTTTTAAATCTGGGATCGAGGGAAGTTGCTTTCGCGCAGATTTTGTCCGCTTCCAATTGGCCAAGTCGTCTTTTTATGACATCAAGTAGCGTTGCCTTCAGGTGAATCCCGCAGGAAGTTTCTTCTGTTATTTGGGCGATGCTATACTGGAGTCCTCTTATTAATTGTATCATCATCGACACGGTCGGATACTTTTCCCGCAGATATCTCGGTGGTCGTAATTTCAATTCCCGTTAAAATTGCGTTTAAAAGTAAAATGTGCGCCAAAGAACGCACACTAATACAAACTCATTATCTCATAACATTTTCCCGACGACTCGATAGTCCAATGTCCAAACAAGTGAAAAATTAATTCATTCAACGCAAAAACCACTCAAATAATTTCCCTATCGACTCGATAGTTCCATGTCCAAACAAGTGATATCATTCATTCATTCTATGGAGCACAACATTTTAGTGGTTTTTTCATTTGATTGTGTGATGAATGAATGATTTTTCAACTATCGTATTGGGTCTACGACTTAATTCGTGCGGTTTTTTTTCGTCTGGGCGCATATTCCGGGCGTTTTTCGGCTACTGCTCCCTTCAAACGGATTAATTGTGTTCGGTAGCGTTGTCCATTGATGGTTTCACCCCGTTTTAGCAGCTCATCATACAGCACACGCCCCTGATGAAAAATTACTTCCTTTTGTGGCGTCGTGGCGTGAGTGTCGTGTCCCCGCAAACACACTTTTTACGCTTCAAATGAATGACATATACTGAAATTACGTACAATGACAGTAGCTTTCCAGCGCATGTTCCAATGGAATAATACAAGCTACGCCATCTCTTAGCAAACCGCACGAATTAAGTTATAGGCTTAATATAAATGAATAGATTGCAACTATCGAATAAGTCGATAGTTTTTATTCGATTGTTCCCAAGACTAATCTTGTTTAATTTACGGATCACTGGATGCGGGTCACTTCATCATCTCAGCAAACAACTCATCATGTGAAACTTTGTCTGAAGACTGGAATATATAAGTACAATATGTACGAATATCGATAAGAAAAAAGTACAAGTCAGATTTTTGATTAATGTTGAATCAATCACAAATCGCGTTTTGTACACGATCAGACAAAAGTTGGGAACCACTATTATTGCGTACAGAGCATGCGCTGCTACACTTCACTTTCTTTTTAAAATTTTGAGTAATTTTACGAAATGCCATTTTACAACTGTCATTCAAATCGCAATGGTAACGAATGAAAGCCGACTTGGAACATAAAAACAAGTGAATTCCATTCATCCATTCACCAGCACAAAACAGCATAATTTTATATATACAATTGCACACTTTATTGACAAACAGCTTAGAGTTACATTGACAATTAAAATAGACTGAATAGAAAAAAGGAAGTACTAGGGTACTACTTCCACTTACTTCACTTAACTACAAGTACACGCAACGACCTGTTTTCAAACTTTGGCGCGTAAAGTTCCTTTAAAAATTATCCCCCCTTTGTCACACAATGGACACTCCTTGCGAATGACTGAATCTGTCAGCTTCCACATCCGCGGTGGCCTGCGCCGGAATGCACACAGTCCTCGAAAAGGAGTGCCTCACTAAAGTTTATTTCTTATAAAAATTTTGACACAAACTACTGTAGTTGAACATAACTAATATTAATTTTTGGTTTTCTTAAACGACGAATTCTGAAGGCGGTTGCATTTGTCTATTAGTTATTCGAGGACCTCTCTGGAATGCCAGTGCTGGTGATGACGCTGGTTGTAATCTCGCCATTGACTGATCTGCCGCCATCTATTGGGGGAACTCTGCAAGAGTGTAGATTATCGAATTTGATTGCTGCCATCGGTGGGTAACTAATTGTTCAAGTACTTACGTTTGCGTGATCTGACGGTTAAGTGTGCTGGAATTTGGCAAGTGCGGCGATTGACTCTGTGACGGTGGCTCACAGCAATTGTATTGCGTTGAATATTTTTCACTTTCTGATGTTGGGACATCCGAGGTGAGATGATGACGCGACACGTTGATTGCATCTAGATGGCTGATGTTGATGCGATTGTTGCCGTTGCTGGTTGCTGATGACATGTCGTGCAGGTCATGGGTTGAGACCATTTGAAGACCGATTGGTTGAACTTGTGACGGATAAACGTGGGCCACGGGAAAGCCTGAAAAGAAAGGATCTTTTATTGGTTTTACTTAAGCTTGTGGAAAATTCACTGCAATCGAGGTGAGATGAGGAGGAAGTGGAAGAAATTCGAATTTTTACACCAAAGGGGGAATTAATGCAGACATGGTCGCTTACCAGTTTTATATAGCACGTGGGGTTAAGGGTATCATAGAAGGACTTGTGCTCAATCTTTTGTCGTACCTCTGAAGTTGGGCATTAATTCGCAAAGAATGAGCGACGTCGTTTTGCATTTGAATGAGAAAAAATGCAGACACTCGCCGTTTGCGGACGATGAATGGATGCAGTTGATTTTGAGAATCAACAGTCATCACTCGATTCCAATCCTTTCAATTTCAAATCGAACATTCCCGTGTTACAAAATGTTTGGACTAAGTGGAAGGTGTAAACCAAAAAGGTCATCTTTCTGCAATGAGTGATGAAGAAATTGCAGATTCGGTGAATGCAATTGACACAGATGATGAACTCTAAAACTGTGATGTGACGTCAGTGGCTGAAGAGTTAAACGTCCCAAGCACCACAATGAAGCAGAATGCTAAACGAGGATATCCCAGAGTTCCGACTAACTGATCTAAATGGCAGTGTGTTGAATATAAATCATCGCTTCACATGCTGTGAAGTTGTTGATTTCGAAAAGGAATTGTGAACCGAAGCTCATCTGATGCGCCCTTTGCAGGGGGGGATAGCAAGACAAGACAGCATACGACGGATCGAACCCTCTCGAGCTGCATAGAGGTGGCCAGGTTGTCATAGACACTCGACATTCGACATATCATTACCATAATTTGTCTTTTATACGAGCCTGTCAAAAAAACCGTATAAATTAAGAGGACGCTCACTCAACTAAGCCACCTAGACCTACTGCTGTCTTGGCCATATCGAGCACATGGAAGACCGAGAAGGAAAAAAATACAGAACTTCCGGTATAATGACCAAGTTTTCACTGACGCAAGACAACTTGGTCTTGATGACTGGAAGCAGAGTGCCCAGGACCGTCATCGATGGAAGCCAGCTATTGTTTAGGCTCAGGTCATCCAAGGGTTACTGGCCTGATTAGTAAGTAGGTATATTGGACAGCTATGAAATGGCTGCAAAGGTTAAGAGCAAAGTGTACGTCAAAAGACAGGAATCATCAGCCTCAGTTGAGGCCGTCAACTGAGTAGATAAACATTTGTCCAAAGAGAAGAACTGCGACTGAATAATCGTACAAAAGGAAACCACAGGCAACATTTTTTGCGAACACGATTTTCCTAACAGGCGATTCGGATTAGCGAGACGTTACAGGCTGCCTTCAGCCCACCAAGAAGCTGCGTAGACGAAGTCAACACTGCGCAGAATAGTTAAGCGATCTATAGAAAGGCGTACACCTCTATACCTGCTGTTCATCGATTTCCAGAAGGCTCTTGACACCATCAAACGAATTGCAATCTGAAGAGCATTAAGTAAGGAAGAAGCACCCCAGCAAATAATTAACATCATTAGGGCTAACCCTTTCATGCCGACGGTTCCAAGTGGAACCACTTTTACTGGAACCACTTTCATAGTCATAGTTGCTACAAAATGCTACGCTCTAAGTTTTCGGCACGAATGGGGCCATGTACGAAGATTCAGATCTCTCGGTACTGCATAACGAACACATCAATGAATCTTTCACTAAAAATACAGGAGTAAGGCGAGGATGCCCACTCTTACCTCAACTGTTCACAATTGTCCAGGATGAAAGTATGAGAGAAGTCTGTGTGCAGAATAACTTGAAGTCTCACACGACAACTCGAGGACTTAGACTATGCGGACGGTATTTGTTTATTCTCACTCAAACTCAGTGACATCCCAGCTAAATGAGAACACCTCGCAAGATCAGCACGATGCGCCGGATTCTAGAAGACTAAGGCCAGGATAATGAACACCTGCAACAGATGAGACATTACCATTAAGCCTTTGCTATCTAGGTAGCAAAATAACAACAGACGGAGGCGCAGAAGCAGGTGTTGATAAACGACTTCGAAAAGCGAGAGCAGCATATATGGACGAGTTCCTAGATTTCCAGGAACACGAGGCTCAGGGTATTGGACTCATGTGTTAAATCAATACTGATATATGGCAAAGAAAGCAGGTTGATTACGAACAACATCAGAAACCATACAAAAAATGGTCATCGAGAAACAGCTATCCATCAACAAATGTCTCCGTACCATATGTCAAATATTCTGGTCAATCCAAATCATCAGGAACGTGGATCTGTTAGAAATGACTAGAGAGGAACCAATTGTGATACGGATTAACAGACGCAAGTGGATCGGTCATCTTCATATTCTTCTAATGGCGGTACGGTCTGGGATGGACCTGGGCTACACGCCTCTCCAGCTGTCACGATCGTTAGCCAGTTGCCCCCAATTTTGCACGCCTATTTGGTTGAGGTCCTTCTTCACTTGTGTGCGCTATCGTGGACGTCCGGTTTCGTGGACGTCCTCTATTGCGTTGTCCACTAGTTTGAAGTCGAAGACTCTTCGGGCCGGAGCGGTGCTGTCCATGCGCTCTACATGGCCTAGGCATCTTAGGCGTTTCAAGAGGTAGATGCCTGGCTAGGTTCATGTGGCTGTACAACCCGACAAGTCAGTTTATGGTTGAATCTTCTTCTTCAAACACCCAAACAGGACCAAGGATTGAAGGCAGTACTTTTCTCTCGAAAATAACAATGTCGGCTTCATCTGCTTTTAAGGTTGTCCAGGCAGACTGGGACGGTCTTATATAATGTTAGCCTGATCCTTCGAGAGACAACTGCCTCTTGAGCCCAGCGATTGACAGGAGTTCGTCTGCGTTTCATCTCTGTACTGATGTTGTTTGTACTGTTTACCGCGGAGCCGAGGTAAACGAAGTCCTTCGCTTTCTCGAACTTGTAGCGGGATCTAGTGACGTTCTAGCCGAGTCGTCGATGTTGTGCGTCATTTCTCGATGACAGCGTATACTTCCCCACCCTCGGTCACCGCTAAGCCCTACGATTCAATGCCAGCAAAAGGCTTCATTGACGGCTCGCTGTGTTCGACCAATCATGTATGTTTGCAATTGTACGGTCTTTTGAAAGGTAGTGCCTCTTGTGTGGGCGAGTGAGTTTTATACGACCTTCTCAAGATGAATGATGTTAAAAAAGACATGACAGCGCGTTACCTTGTCTAAAACGGTTTTTTACATTGAAGGTCTCGGTGAGTTCGTTACCGACCTTGATTGGGCACCGAGACTTCCCCGCCGTCACCCTACACAACCTGATGAATTTGGCAGGATTGTCAAAACTAGACATGGCGCTGTATACCTGGTCTTGTGTGCACACTGTCATATGAGGCCTTGAAATCGACGGATGGGTGGTGGGTGTCCATTTGCAGTTTTTAGATCTTTCCAGGGTCTGCTGTACTGTGAACTTCCCCGGCTTGAAACCGCACTGTAATGGCCTGTTAGGTGGGAGACTAGACAGATGTTTAGGAGACTAATCCCTCGGCAGTTGGCGCAGTTGAAGTGGTCTCCTTTCTTGTGGACTGGAGTTACCATCATTAAAAGAGCCGACGGCATCCTCGTCAAAAAATCCAGAGGCCGTCTCAAGAACACCTGGAAACGATCGACTGGATTGACTAGGAAACTGCAGCATCTCTTGGAATAGTGTAGCAACCAACCGAATGAGATGGAGATGCCAAGTGGAAGATAAAGGAAAAAATACTCCATGATGTATGCCAAGTATACGTCCAAGTACTACCATGCAAGTACGTACATTTGATATCTTCGCTTTAAGCTACTATTACCGATCTGAGAATGCTCACAGATTATTCTTGTTTTCCTGACCCAGAAGTACTTTGGCACGGAACCCCAAACATTTATCTGACGTCAACATATCACAGGGCAGGTGACGTCTCTTCAACACGATTTATTTTCTAGAAAAAGAGTTTTGGAAGAACAAGAGTACAAAATGGTGTGGATTAAGATGTCAACTATGTTCCACTACAGGGAAGATGGACAACGAGGATATCAGCGAATCACAAGAAACCTTGGAGCAGAAAAAACCCTGACACCTTTGAGGAAGAAGAATAATAGAAGTTAACACGCTCTCAAAGTCGCAAAGTGTGTGAACAGCAAGACGCTAGCTCAGTGTTTTAAGCCAAGCATGCCAGACAAAGCGAAAGAATCCGACACCACCGTGGCACAGTGTTCGATTTATGCTTGCTAGCTGGACATTAATATGAAATGAACGTTTTTTTTAATTTTTGTAATGCTGAAGTTATTTATTTATGCTTCTCACAGCATATCTAATGCTTCAATAGGAAATGGTTTTTTTTTTTTGGAAGATGGCTTATTCGTAATTCTGTCACTAGAGCTAAGGCATCATCAGCTGTATACGGT
Organism: Eristalis tenax; assembly: GCA_905231855.2. NCBI lineage: Eukaryota > Metazoa > Arthropoda > Insecta > Diptera > Syrphidae > Eristalis > Eristalis tenax. The sequence goes on along the minus strand of HG993124.1, from coordinate 108,322,126 downwards.
ATTACTGACTTCGTTATTTCAGGTACCTTGAGTTTCTTAAATCTTTTGGGTGAGCTGCCAACAGCTTTTTTAGCTTCGATTCCATGGCAGAGGACAGCTTCTCTGAAGACTTATTCATGAGATAACGAATTTTTCTTTTTTTTAGACTTGAATCCACTTTCTTGAAATGTTTTCTCTGGCCTTGGTGAGAGAAGTTGAGATTTGTCAGTTTTTTCTTCTACTTGAATGGGCATTTGAAATTCTTTGGATATCCAACTGTCTTCTGAATTTAAGAACACATTAAGCTTACGTTTACTTGCAGACCACTTTTGAAAAATTAGTGACACAAACGTTTTGGTGTAATTTGGTCCTCATTTATCTCCAATACGGAAAGCTTTGTTAAACGTGTGGGAGCGTCGCCGATCATTAACCGTGGGAAAGAATAACATCAAGGTCATCGTTCAACGACATCGAACGATTAGAATAAGTAGAGTAGGTTAGTTTTAAGTTGACTTCGGGCTGAGTAAAGTCAGCACTTTAAGTTTAATAAATAAAATCCCTCATAGAGGGAAACGAAAAAGAATACGTGTTTAATTGGCGACCAACGTGTCGCATATTATTACTATAGAAAAAGCACGCCGGTGCTATTGTAAAAGTAGTTTCATAGAGAACGAAAATTAAAGTAAAAAAAAAAGTGGACGGGAGGCAAGTTAATTCCCAAAAATTTAAATAAAAAGTAGAACATAGCAAATAATAAATTGTTATAGTTTAAAAAAATGGTCTGTTAAATGCATTGATTTTAGCAGCGGTACAAGTAGCAACAGATCGTACCACAGAAATCTTCCGCCGGTCGAGGCATTGACCGCAAGACTAAGTGCTTTAGAGACTCCCACAGTTGTAGAAGAATACAAGGCTGCAGATACTTGATTTCTCAAATTCACAGGTAGTTACCCTTGCTGCAGGATTTGCCAAACTGCAGGATGGATACTTTAGACTTATTCACGAAATAAATCTCGACCAATATCAAATGTTTGTAAAAAATTCTGTTAAGGAAAACCACGTATTGAATCCACTATTAAAATTTGAAATTGAAAATATAAAAACATTACAGACCATGACGATCTTATTCCAATGGAAGGGAAAATAAACGACTCAATCGAAAATAATAAATGAAAAACAAACTATAATTAATAAGATGTATAATGAAAAAGTTAATAATTATCTTACGTGTGTAACCAATAAAATTTTAAATTCCATTCCATACATAAAAAACTAGCACTATATCAGAGGACGTACTATTAAACTTTAAATATCGAATAAGATTAACTAAGGAAGAATTGATAAATATAAAACTTGTATTACTTACATTTAAAACGGCCGTAATTCGACATGCGTGTTTAGTTTAGACAAAATGAAGAGTAAGACAACTAAGATGAAGACGGCACCATGGCGGCAAGGAAAAGGCAGAAATTCAAGCTAGAAATGGGACAAGGGCTCCTTGTATTGCGTATTACTGTATTTATGGATCTAGTAACGTGAACGTACTACAACTCGTAAACAACTAGTCAAATCAATGACGCATCCAGTTCTGAGACAGTCAGAAGGGACTTATACACTCCAAAGTAACCATGAGACCCGATCCCAGAATAACGAAGGAGAAAAACTGACCATTCCTGATCTAAGGATATTATTTGCCGCGTTTGCTGGCCACTTCTCATGGAATTAACACTTTTATAAAATGGGACTCTGTGGACAATCAAAGGACCCATTGAACCATCACAACATTCCACCTAGAGGGGTTATCAAATTTCTCGAAGAGATCTATTGTGCAATGTGATTGATCCCTATTTCGATTCCGAACTGTCTGAAGGACGTGCCGATGGATACAGAGCCTACTCTGAAGTCCGTACGATGAACTTATCTCCGGCCAGAGGAATCTTGAACTCAACAGAACACGCCTTTGGTTATGGTGGGGCTCAGAATTCAAACCTGTGATGTCCTCCTGTGATGAATTGTAGTGGCTTTTGAAAGCTCTACCTTCTCTTGTTTCTCTTGTCAAATTCCTTTCCATTGAAGCTGGATACGTCATATACAATAAAGCCCAAGATCAACAAATGATAGTTCCTGAACCAGAGAATCACCGCGAAAAGAGGATTATCTCGCATATGGTGTCCGGCTGGGACAGTGCAACCAGCACTTATTTCTATTAAACTTCAGACCAACCTGGGTCGCGACTCAAGCATTCATCCCCATTGACCCAAACCAAGCTTGCCACGAATTCCGAACTCGCCACAACTGTTGGTCCTGCCCCCTATCTCGACCGGCGATTCCCCTCAAAATGGCGATGACAAACAGGATGCAACCCGGCAGCCAGCAGCTAGTAGCCTGCAGCATACCAAGCCAAAATACCACAAGAGCAAATGACAAGCAAACGAAAAGCAAAAAACAAAAAATTCCAACTCACTTGGCAGCGGGTTTCTCATCGGGGCACCATTCGCTAGCTTCGGTTTGCGCTTCCTCTTCTGGATGCCTTCCTTCTTCATCGTCAGCGGCCGGTTCATGTTGTGCAACTTATAGTACAGTCCGCATGCATTGCAAACCGGTTGGCTCTCGTTGTTGCGCCGCCACAACGTGGTCGATGTGGTTTGGCAATTTGCGCAGCTAACTCCATTCCGGCGGTTGTTGTTGGCCGCGGACGCCTTTGGTTTGGCCTGGCGCGGTGCCATTCGCTGCACATGGGCCATGCGAGTCGTCGAGCATGCCATGCATATGTACTCGTTGTCCTTCCTCAGCATTAGACTGCCGCAGTACTGACACTTCAGGTCGCTTCCGGTCGGATCGAAGCCGGCCGTGGTGGTGGTTCCTCCGCTGGGCGTTACCCAGGCGCCGGTATTGGTCGATCCGTAGTCGTCGGCTATCACCTGGTTGTAGGCGTTCTTGAATTAGACACTTGAGAATACTTAACCGACGGATTTGGGGTGGCTGAAGGATACTTACAATTCCTGAGAACTCCATGGGACCCGACCAGTAGGTGTCCGATACGGAGGGATTCTCGTAGACTAACGGGTACTGGCTGCTGGGGCGCATAGAATTCAGCGTTGGATCAGTCTTGTAGAGGAGCGGATTGGAATTGGTCATGCTGTAGTTTTGCGTCAGGCTGTACGGCCCGTTCTGGCTGTAGTTGCTCGAGACGGAGTATTCGGCGCCGGAGCTCGTCAGGCTGCCGGGAGCAGGTCCCAAATTGGTAAATGTCTTGCCCTCGTTGTGTGCGTCCACGACGGTGGCACCGTTCAGCGAGTTCGGATCATAGTAGATGATCTGCGTCTGGTCGCCATTCTCGATGGTTGCCGTGAAGCGCTCATCTTCGTACGGACGCAGGGTGTTGTGATGCTGAGCGCTCTGATTGTGATGGTTTTGAAGCGCTGCGGCGGACACAACGGTCGCCTCCGAGAAGACGGTTGTCGATCCGGTCACTGGCTGATCCTGTTGCTGCTGCAGTTGTTGTTGTTGCTCTTTCTCCAGGGACTCGATCTTAATTGTTGGATTCTCGCACGGGATCAGCGTGGTGGCTGCCGTCGTAGTCTCGTACGTGTAAACGGTGGTGGTCTCGTCGTTTCGCGGTGTCATTTGGACGAAGTCTGACGGCGAGTGCTGATGGCTGTTGTAGTCCGAATCTGCGTCGGTCTCTCGCACTGAATCGTTGACTTCTCTGAAAAGAAAAAATGAACGTCAGTGATGAGGGAGATGGATATAGTTTTGACAGATAAATTGAAATTGACAGGCGCGCTTTGGCAGTTGTGAAGAATCTGAGTCATTGTCATTGTGACAAAACTTAAAATTCCAATGTGATCTAATTAAATTCAGAGTGACAGTTTAAGCTTGTAAATCGGTGAAAGTATTGTCGAATGAATGACTCGTAGGTATCAATTAAAGAGAAAACCAGCTGCGAAACGGTGAGAGTCTTCACCTGTCAATCGGATGAAGGTGTCAAAAGTCAAATGGCAGAGCGATGTTTAGTGTCAAAGTGACAGTTCTGAGCTGTCAATCGGTGGAATTAGTGTCGCATTTCCGGTGAAAAGAAAATCACACGTCAAATGCCACTGTGACAATTTGACAGCGGCCAATCGGCGAAAGCAATGTCGAAGGCTCTGTTTCCACTGAAAAAAAAAAATCAAGTGTCAACTGCCACAGCGACAGTCTACACTTCTTAATCCGTTAAATGAATGTCCAAGGCTTTGTTTGACGACGAATAAGATCTGGAACTGACATTTGAACAGCACTAAGTGTGGAAGTTCGATTGTTGTCAGTGCAGTTTTGTGAAAGCTTCTGTTGTTGTGTCACTCTAAACACCTCACTCACTTTATCAGCATCCAGAGACAGAATACATTCTCGTCGTCGATTTCAACACGAACTCACACTGAAATGTCAAATGAAATGTCCTGTCATTCGGACATCCTTCACAAGGATACTGCTTCCATAATCCGTGGCAACGTAAAAACCGTTCCACAAAACTTTTAACAACACACAACGTTGTCACAATAAACTGTCAACGCACGCACTGCCTTATCACAACACACGCACCAAGTCAATTCAATTCAAATCAACGTCAACTCACCTCAAGGTTCCGGCTGTTGTTAGTATGCGCCGCTGCTGGGTTCTTATTGGCACTGACGGTGGATCGATTTGACCGCCACGCAAAAGCCTCGCACTCAGAACGATGTCTTTCCTTTGCTGTTCCTGCTGAAGTTGTTGTTGTTGCTGCTGCTGCTGCTGCTGTTGCTGCAAATGCTGCTGTTGTTGTTGTTCCTGTTGATGTTGTTCTTCAATTGTTGGGGTGCGGGCCTGTACTTGTTCACTACTTGGTTCCGTTTTAATCTCAGTAATAAGCTCGATGGGCTTCTGTTGCTGTTGCTGCTGCTGCTGCTGTTGTTGCTGATGTTGTTGTTGTTGCTGCTGACCTTCCATCTGCAAAAGTCAAACACTGAATGAGACCGAAAACCACAATCTGACACCTCAGTGCACAACCGACTGGGGTGTGTTAACTTATCGACGTCGACGTCAATCAACTTTCGTCGATACGTTATGACGATGCGTCACAAGTCTCAAGCGAGAACTCGCAAGTCTGCGCAGACGATCTAGGCTGTGTGCAATGACACGAAATTTTGTGATCGGATTTCCATGTTCGACAGAAAATCACTCGTCGCACATCGGAGTGGGTGTGTGCGTGTGACCGAGAGTGTGTCGCCAAAAGTCAACAGTCGCGCTCGCAATCGAGCTGGTGCGATGGTACAGGAAACATCATCGAATGAACTTGTTTGCCAGCGAATGAGTCTTCTTCGCGAGCGCATTTGCCGATGAGGACGTAAATCGGAAACAAGTGTTCAAATAGAGAATCGGTACCGACTAATATTGACTTTACAGCGTGTTGTCGTGTGTCGGCGAGTTTCTGAGGCCACCATAACACCTTTGGGCTGTTTTCGGTGTGCGCACGATCGCCTTTGGTTGGACGACGATCGCGACGCATGGGGTATGTAGTTCATCTGTGGGCTCGGGAGAGGACGTTTTAATTTGTTTTGTGTGTCAAGCGGAAATCAGTGTCAGGTCGGATGTTTGACTGGAAGTGGTGGGTGTCATTGGCACTAGCCAGACCACAAGTGAGTTGTGAAACAACGAAATGGACTTAATGGGGTCATGCCGTGCAACATCAAGCAGCGTGTGTATTTGTCGATGTGTCTGGCAGTCGCGTCTTTTGAAGTGGGATCCTTTGAAGGTAGCAACACGGCCAGGTTAGGAAAACTTTGAAAAGATGTGGATGTGATTGTTGTAAAGAGCCAGGCGTCAATTTAAGCAACCTAGCGAATGCAATAGAACAACACTGTCAACGTTCTAATCGCTTCACTGAGCTTCGTTGAGTTTCGTTCAGTATGCTTATGCTTATGTGAGATCGAAATGAATCCCTCTCTGAGTACGTTAATGAAAATTGGGGTGGGCGTGGTTTCACGGAACTTGAATAGTAGGCCTGACCCTAAGTCCTACTGCGATCACTAGCTTTATGCGTACTTTTGTTTCCTTACTCAAGTCTGTTGGAGCACACCAATGTAAAAAAAAAGATGCGTTGTATGCGGACTACGAACGGAGAAGTGTATGAAGATTTGCCTAGAAAGGTCTCTGAGCATTGTCAATGGCTCGAACGAAGAAAAGCCCTGAGGTATGGATCTTGTTCCTCCTAGGGTTTGCACACAGTTGTTGGGCCTTTCCCACCTAGCTAAACCCCATGACTAATGAAAATCCCCAGAACCTACTTAAACCATAAATCCACTTTCCAAGATCACTATCGATCACACCCTTCGACTGGCGCTAAAACAATTTCATCAGCAGTGACATCACTTCCTTGGAAATTTCCAAATAACACCTGCCACAGCACTGATCGAGTGATTTCCCCGCCAATACTCATTGGCATGACTCACTGCGGATCAAATAGAAAACCTCTTCAATCGATCCAAGGTACAAGGTACAATGACGAAGTTCAAATAAAACCAAATTGCACGGGGAAAGCCCGTCGGAACTGCACCCAAGACGAATACGTTTCGCTCCAAATACCATTACAGAAAGGTGCGTCCGCAAATGACTTCCGTCAAGACGCGCAATGACGTCCGCCGCAAAGTAAACACTGACACACGTCAACTATCCAGCCGCGGCACCGCGCTAGATGTGTGATTAACCTCAAAACACAAAAGTTTTCTGTTCCGCTATCTTCCCCGCTGGAGGTCATGCCCCGACAGATAAAAAAAAAGTGAAACAAAATTCAAATTTAAGCACTGACTGCAGATAAGATTCCCTTGCCCCGTTAAACTATATCAGGTGCCACCAATTCGACCAACGACCGCCAAAGATATTCTTCTCGTTTCGTCTCTTGTGTAAATTTGTATACAAACTTCGTCAGACTACGGCTAGACAGGGTCCTAGACGCATAAGCTCCGAACCCACCACCGACCACCGCACCGCCCTGATCACATGTATTATCATAGTTTTTGTGACATATTCTAGATTGCGATTTATCTTTTGGTGAGATACACCCATTCTTTTCGAATGTTTACCACAGAGAAGGGCGAGGTACAACGACCCTGGAGGGACGCAGGAGGTGTATATCTTACAAAACGAGCTCTCTATCAGTTTGCAGATTAGTTAAGTTTATCTGCATTCTGAGGTTGACAAGGAAGCTCCTATCTCTGCCCAACATGACCTAGGCTAAAATACTGATTGACTGCTGGATGTAAGCCCATTGGAGGAGGTCTATGGTTTGGAGGAATTTCTGCTGGCTTTAGGATACAGCTTCATAATATCTTTGCGAATATGTTATATACCCGCAGGCCGAGGGTACAGTAACGTAAATATAACTTTCGAATGTTATACGTAAGAAATGTCCCCTGAGTCAAATATTCGGTATATTTGTTTAGTCCACCAGAAAATTGAGAAAATATAGATACTGGTCTAGCCAGATCCCCAGGTATTTGACTACAGTCCTTTGCGGCTGTGGTTGCCCGTATCGTCCCACAATTGAGAACATTCGCCATTTCTTTTTCGTATCCGCCGAGGCCTTCTTCAACAGCGTCCTGAACAGCATAAAATGTTCCACAATTGCACATTTGTGCCACATCGGCAACGCTGATGGTTAGGTGTTCGTCAACATTCAGTGCACCGCCGGGCATTCCAAAGTACCGTAAATATAACTTTCGCTTGTTATACCTACCAGATTTCCACTCAGTAAAATTTTTGTAAATTTGGTTAGTGCACCATCTTCGGATTTTTAGGGTGTTTTTTGGTAATTTTTCAATTCATTTGGTAACATTATTTTCCAATTTTGGGAGCAAATTTTGTTCAGAATTGGCAACCATGACAGTCAACCTGTCTTTATGCGTGTAAGATTGAAAATGGAAGCCGATAGACCAAACCACCACACTGTGGATACTTGTATGACAAAACCGCTGAAAAGTCATAAAAATCGAGTTGGCATAAATGTCGAATTCTTCAAGCTTCATAACGGTCCATCACGCACTATGAAAACAAACTATTTGTCACATCAGTCAGAACCCATCCATTGTCGGGTTTGCATTTATTGATTAACTGCACTTTTGTTCGTTATTCTTTTTTGTTTTTTTTTTTTTTTGTGTGGTGAAATTAAGAAAGAAATTCATTTGATTATGCAAGTGTTTTGTTTTGTTTGCATGAATTTGTTGTATGCGTACGGTGTTCATGAAGTCCTAATTTGGTGTTTAATTTTACTAAAACTTTTGTGTTTTTGTTTATGGGTATGGCATGGACGGGCTACAATGTTGTTTTGGACATAATCCATCCAATTGTTTAGCCATCATAAACCACCATAAATCACCGCCTAAAGCCGCCCTTTTGTTTTATGTCACTTCAAAGAATATGATAGCTTATGTTGACTTAGACATAATTTACTACTTGGCTTGCAGATTCGTCGGATAGTGTCAAGAGTTTCACTCGAAGGGAATTATACAAGATGTTAAAAGATTTTGGGGATGAAAAAGCAGCTGAAAATTTCTTGTCATTCGATGGAAAGTTTATACAAATTTTGAAATAGCCAATTGAACAAAAAGAAGTAGTGTCAGAAATGATTTGAAATTTTTTAAAAGCGATTTCAAGAAGAAGTTGTTTGCAGCGAGCTACAAAGGTGAACGATTTTTCAAAATCAATGAGAAGTGCCTTGAACCAAGCATTAAACTTTTTTGAGTTCTTATACAAACCTCGGCGACCATCCAAATCGTTCAAAGAGCTTAGTGACGATTAGTGACGCGAGCAAGTATAAATCAGAGAGTTGACGTATGCAGCCAGCGTAAGTCAGCGCTCTTTAGGAAATTCTGATGCGTCAGATATAATCAAACAAAATTACCAGCTAGCCAACCAAATGACGGCAACATGTCGAGAAAGTTTTTCGATGACCCGGAATGTTCTTCTCGTAATATTGGGGTAAGTCTTTATTGGAAGGGATTTCGAGCGGTTATATTGGTTCTATAATTTAATTCGGTTTGCTAAGAGATGGCGTAACTTGTATTATTCCATTGGAACATGCGTTGGAAAGCTACGGTTATTGTACGTCATTTCAGTATAAGTCATTCATTTGAAGCGTAAACAACAATAATTTTGTCACTCAAATATGTCGAACTTTGTGCCTGAAAAAGTGTTTTTGCGGGGAGTTCTTCTTTATTACTTTAATATTGAAGAAAACCGCTTCCGAAAGTCATCGTATTTTGAACGATTTAAAAGTGGTGATTTTGGCTTGGAGGACGATGAACATGACACTAAGGTAATTCTCTGTACTCGATATATTATGAAAAGATCAGAAGGGTGTGCTGTATTATGAGCTGCTAAAACCGGGTGAAACCATAAATGGACAACGCTACTAAACACAATTACTCCGTTTGAAGAGGGGAGTAGCCAAAAAACGCCCGAAATATGCGACCAGACGAAAAAAACGCACGAATTAAGTTATAGAACCAATAGAATTGATGCCGATAAATTTGATGATTTCACTCACGATACCGCTAAATTCAAAAAATCATACATAGACTGCTGCTGAGCTCAGACTTGTACATTAGCAGCCTTAGAGCATGGCAACACAAGATGAACAAACCTCTTGATAACTGCCTATGCAGAAGTATGGACGATGTCGAAGAAGAAGATGAAGATGACCTTTTACCATCCGATTCTGATTAAACACATTTTCCTTAAAAATCTTTAAAATATTTAAGAATAAACAATGGATTTTCATAATATATTGCATTTCCATTGATTAATTTACAAAAAAAAAATCATACAATAATTTTGAGCGGTTTTGTCATACAAATACTCCCCAGTGCGTCGTGAGCTTTCAATGTTTACTGGAGATCCGAATTTCGACCAAAAAATCAACAACTTTGAACGACATTGGAAACGCAATTGCCAAAGAGCCTTGTCGTCAAAAATTAGACCGACAACTTGAAGCACTGCCTTTTGATTGATATTCTATTCCACACATTATGACACGAATGTAGCTTAGAAATAAGGCCTGAATGAATGCTATAACTCGTACCGTTCCTATAGCCCTCATCTGGTCAGCCTTATATGTTAGGTTGGGTAAGGGGGTTATTGCCACAACTGCAGCAGTTGTGACCCACTTAGATCCTGATTGGATCCATTGTGATATACCACGTATTCATTTTGTCTTTTCGAAAAGTTTTTCACCTCGAGCACCAGACAGTTTCCAAGTGCTTTATCCAGAACTGAGAGTTAGATGTTTGATGTGTCTGTAATGATGAAGGCCGCCCCAATTGACAAAAGTTTGAGGGACTCACTGAAATGAATAGCCATTATCTTTTCGAATCGATCTTCTGTTGAAATTCACGTGTCCACCCTAAACCTTTATCCATTGCGCAATATTAAATCATGATACGACCGAGTAATCAACTGTGCCTATCATTGTTTACCATCAATATGGCAGCGGACTGACACCTTCTCCTGAACTCAAACCTATTTTTAAACAACGTCAAATGATTTGTGATTTGACACTGTCTTCAATGACAGATAATTTTCATGATTTGTTGTTCCAAAGACCGATTGATAAACTGACCGACCATATGCGCTGTAGTTCCAGTGAAAAATTCTTATCTCTCCAAATGTGACAACTGATAAATTGGTGAACTTTTTAGCTTAACTTCAAAAAAATTGGTTCACTTGACTAGACGTGGGTACATCGCTCTCATATGTCAAATCGAATGCCCATTGTCATAAATTTTGTAAAGATGACTACGACCAAAGGTGTCTGGAGTGCCAAGACAAAATTGATTACTTGATCACACCTCAGTCGATCATAAAAATTAAATTGAACTCTTTTTCTAAGAAATCATCCAAATGGTGCCTTCAATAAAACAACAACGTCAACACGATTAAAGTACGTACTTGAAGGAGACTAGCAACAACAAGCAGCGCCCTCAGCAATAAGTCGTTGGAATAAAATAAAACAATAAATTGTGATCACAAATCGATCGAATCTAATTCCCGGCGTCCGCTTGAGGTCACCAGGACCGTGAAAGTGGGGAGGGCACCGTGCGAGACGGTCTTATTTTGAGTGCCAGTTTTATGGCTTCGGCTAAATGTGGTAATAAAATGACGTTTTATGACCGTTCAAGAGTGCCGGAAAGACGCAACGTAAGTGTGCATGACTGAGGAAGGTTCATAAGAGCTGTGACGGAAAAAAAGACACAATGTAGATGTTGGGAGATAGAAGATCAAATTATTATGGATCGTGTCATTATGGATCGCAAAATATATGCTAATTCGTGAAGCATTCCATAACGATCATTGTGGAAGTCAAACGTTAAAAAGTGGGCCCGATAATAGAGCACTGCATCATTGGACCACTGGCCAGTAGACCAGACCTCATCTTTAACGACTTTTCAAAAGTTCCTTGCACGAAGAGTAGGAGGAAACTATTTTACACCTTCTCTGCGCCTGTTAATCTCTTCTGTGTGTTACATGCTTGCATTTAGGACTAAGGTAAGGTCCATTAAAAACCTAAATATTTAGAAGCAGGTGTCAGAGAGCTGATGTAAGGATGTTTCAGTTGATTGTCTATGCTTCCGGATTGCATGGAAGTAAAAACTCAACTAGTTCCATTGTAATCTCTCAGAAATCCCATTAAGAAAAGGGGAAAGTCTCTCCATAAGGTCTGGCACTAGAAAATACCAGGCTGCACAAAAGAAATTCATCACAGTTTACTTTGCTACAACTTTGTTGCAACTGCATTTTTGTAGCGACCGCTATAATTCTTGCGAGTCCCGATCAGATACTCAATAGACTCACTAGATGTTCTCTTTGTTCTTGGAGTATTAGAAGTCGGCGATGTCTTCTGAGATGTTACGTAGTTCTAGCTAGCATAGGCATCAACAGAAATTGTTCCAGTAGAGTAAAAATTTATTTAAAATATCGGGCGAATCCTGGGCATTTAGAGCATGTAAAGAAGTGAATCCTTTGTAATTCAAGAATAGGGTTTGTTCGCATAATAAACCTTTTCTCGTTTTGCCTCTATATACTCGGTTTGTGCTGTAACTTAACTAAACTCCGGATTGACTTCTTATGATGTTAATGGAGTCTATCGGATGAACCACAGTATCGACCCTTTTTTTTATCAGTTGTTTCAATATTTCTTTAAAATAGGAGATGCTGGATATCCTTTGACCACATGGCTTATCACACCATTTAGAAAATCTGGTGTTTATACTCAAAGAAGCTGGTTTAATAGTAGCCATAGCCAGTAGGTAGTAACATTGTAGAACGTTTAGAAAAATCGGTGCCGGTTTTGCCTTGGATGCAATACAGCTTCATTATTCTCCAAGAAAGAAAGCTTTACAAATAATTTTAGAATAAACAAAGTTGATTAGATTTTTTCCCGAATCGCCGCAATTCGACTTATTAGAAGCAAAATAAGTCCAAGGTTATTTTTTGGTTAAATGTTTGCGCATGTCCGGATTTTCTTCATGCCCTACATATTGCCTCAAAATGCAACCTGTTGTTTGTTTGAAAAAAAATTAATTTTAGATAATTTATAATTTTGTTTGTTCCTTTAAAATCTAAAATTTTCTTTCTGTCGCACCAACTCATCATTCTTCCTAAAAATCCGCAACCAATTTGCTCCGAATTGAAAACGTCACAAAATGTGTAGAGGTCGGATAAGTTGATTAAAATATACTGAATAGAAAAAGGAAATACTAGGGTTCCACTTCCATTTACTGCACTTACATTGTTTCTAATAAAATGCATCGCAAAGCCTTAGTTTTAGATTTTGAATTATTTTGTTACGGAAATCGTATTGCGTCTATAACTTTGTGCGGTTTGCTAAGAGATGGCGTAACTTGTATTATTCCATTGGAACATGCGTTGGAAAGCTACTGTCATTGTACGTCATTTCAGTATATGTCATTCATTTGAAGCGTAAACAACAATAATTTTTTTTCACTCAAATATCTCGAACTTTGTGCCTGAAAAAGTGTTTTTGCGGGGGGTTCTTCTTCTTTACTTTAATATGAAGAAAACTGCTGCCGAAAGTCATCGGTTTTTGGTGGAAGTTTATGGTGAACATGCGCTGGCTGAGCGAACGTGCCAAGTGGTGATTTTGGTTTGGCCAACCAGGCAAATCAACGGCAAAGACGAATATCCACGGCGCGAAGGTAATGCCCTGTATTTGGTGGGATCATAAGGGTGTGCTGTATTATGAGCTGCTAAAACCGGGTGAAACCATCGATGGACAACGCTACCGAACACAATTAATCCGTTTGAAGAGAGCAGTAGCCGAAAAACGCCCGGGATATGCGACCAAACACGAGGCAATAATTTTCCGTCATGACAACAGGGGATTGATAGTTTTACCCCACCCGCCTTATAGCCCAGACCTTGCCCCTTCTGACTACCATTTGTTCCGGTCGATGCAGAACGCCCTCATTGAAATACGGTTCACATCAGAGCAGAATATCAAAAATTGGCTTGATTCATTCTTGGCTGTCAAGCCGGCGCAGTTTTTTTGGGATGGGATCCACAAATTGCCAGAAAGATGGGAAAAAGTCATAGCTTCCGACGGGCATTACTTTGAATAATACTATTGTACATGGTCTTCTTAAATAAACGTTCAAATTTTGAAAAAAAAAAACAGCACGTATTAAAATATTTACCCAATAGTAATAACATTGCCGGTTTAACTTATAAATTCGCTTAAAAGACCTTAGACCTTACAAGACCTATTGCACTGAATGAATACCAATAACTCAAATCAATTCAATTGGGATTGGACTTGTTGGATTCCCCCAATTTGAAAGGTAACTGTGATAAATTCATGAAACTGCATGAAACCTAAACCCATTCATATAAATCTATTTAGAATTCAATGGGCACGGAAAAGTTTAGTAGATCTAAGAAATGTTAAGAGGAAAGCTATTCAAACAATGTTTCAAATAAAGCGAGTTTAAATCGTGAATTGATTTTTGAGATTCAGAAAAGAATATGAGTTCTTCAACAGATTTTTATGTAAACAATACGTCTTGTCTGCAGAATCTTCAGTAAGGAGCAATGGTGCATCACTTTGGAATTACGTTGGTTCAAAAAGAAATGCCTTGGGCTTGCCCAATGTAGTGGAATTTGGTAACGTAAGTTCAACACACTTCGATGGAACCTGTGACCAAAATTTTAAAACTTCCGTCCGTCTACAATGGGTCTCCGGCTTAGACAACGATGAACCATTACACTAATATACCCGAAGTTCTGGATATAGGTGATCAGGATGTAATAAATGCCATACAAAATTTTAAAGCAAATTACAGCCCAGCCGCCGATGGGGCTGGAATTAAAAAAAAAAAGTTGGATTTCGCGTCCACTAAAAATTATCTTTAATCAATCCCTAAAAATGGTTGAATTTTTAAATGAATAGAAGTATTCTTTTCTGGCGCCTATATATAAAAGCGGCTTAAGGCAAAGAGTAGAAAACTATCGAGCAGTAACAAACCTTTCAGGCATGGCAAAGGAAAAAATTAAATTATATATCAATATATCATTGTAAAAGAAATTATTTCTAATAACTAGCATGGCTTTATGCAGGGCCGGTCATACCCAAAGTGACATAGTGCCACATTGGCCCTTTGGTAGTCGCTTTATCGAAGCGGCGTCATGCAAAAATGTTAATATTCGGCTCAAAAACAACTAATTTATCATTATTTTCAAATTACATTCATAAACATTTAGAAAACCATTTACAAGTTGATGTACTTTACATCCATTTCTCGAAAGCCTTCGTTAAAGTACATGACACATTGCTTTAAAACAAACTAAAGTCTTTCGGATTCCATTCGTCAATGTTAAAGTAGTTTTCCAATTACTTAAAGAACAGGAAGCAATTGGTAAAGATCGATAGTTTTAGATCTCGAGTAATAAAAGTTACATCGGGCGTTCCACAAGGTAGTCATGCGGGGCCAGTACTCTTTCTTTTGTTCATAAACGATGTTCATGAAATTTTCAAATATTGTACAATTTTAACATTCGCAGACGACCTTAAATTATATTTATCTATAAACAGTTTAACAGATTGAAATGTGGAATGGCGCAAGCACAATGGACTGGAGCTGAATATTCAAAATTGTGATATTTCTACTGCTTATCGAATTACATCACCGATTGTCTTCGATCATTTCCTAAATGATCATAGACTAGAAGAGATTAAAGACACCGGTGTAATATTTGATACCAAATTAAATTTTTCATTACATTATGATTATTCAATTGCGAGGTTTAACGCTATGTTAGGTTTTCTCCAAAGAAATAGTGAAGTCTTTCGGGATATAACTAGTCTTGAGACCATCTAGTTAGTCAGACCGTATTTAGAATACTCTTCCATCATTTGGGATTCCCCATTTGATACACAAGAACTCAGATTCGAAAGAGTACAAACAAATTTCACGCTGTCCGTAAATTATATTCCTTCGAAGAACTCCCTAAATATGACGATAGATCAAATAATTGGCTTGCAAACCTTAAGTTTCGTGCGTAAGGCAGCGTCAGCCATGTTCATCTGCAGCATTATTCATTGCCCTGTAAATTCACCAGATTTACTTTTTCTCATGAATACATATGCTCCCCAAAGGTCTCTTCGGGTGAGAAATTTTCTATACGATGGGAGGCATAGAACCAATTATGGTCGTAATGAACCTATTACAAGGTGTATCAACACTTTTAATGAACTTTGCCACGAAATTGATTTTAGCTTGTCTCGATTGGAGTTTGCAAAATGGGTCCATACACCATTCTTTATTTAATATTGTTTCTTTGATGTAATCTATGAGATCGGTAGATGATTCTTAGTCGCGCTGTAAAACTGCGAGATAACACTTAGAGAACGTAGTGTTCTGTGTGCTCTGTGATGGAAGCCAAAAAAGAATATATAGAAGCTCGCACCGGGTGCATCAAAGCCTGAGATTTTATTTCGTCTCCAACATCTTGTGGAAGTCTTATTGCAATTTATGGCAAATAAGAAGCATTTTTTCCAAAATTTAATTAGAAATGGTAATTTTATTAAAATTAGTTTGGACTGTTAAATAGAGTTGTATCGAATGGAGATTTGGCCGGATACCGAATAGTAGGCCTGCAGCTAGGCCGGGCTGCCGATTATTCAGCGGCCGGATATCTGCCCAAGTTAAAAGTATAATAGTCGGCGGTTTGTTACTCAAATCAGGCAGGTTTAAGCAAAAACAATTTAAACGTGTTTTGGAATGATTTGAAGAAGTAACGAAAATAACTAGTTCTGGTCTTGAAGTAATACCACATGTTGCCTTGAAAAGGAAGAAACTGAACGAAAAACTTACAATTTAATGGACATTATTGGCACATAGGAAATTGAACTTAAAAATTGATTTAATGACATTGATGACGATTTAAATTACTTGCTAGCAACTTTTCTGGACCCAAGGTTTAAGACCGGTACAGACTGAAAGAGAGTCCGCCGAAGAATTTTTTTGGAAAGTGTACGAATAAGCTGTGATGATTAAGCAGAAGATTCTCCGTGTAAAATATATATATGTATGATATGGGTGGCGCTACAGCCGGTAGAGGGCCAGGTCTAGCTTCTCAGCAACCATTCGTATTGTGCGTGCTATTGTCCCCTCATGATTGGAAGAGACCTACAGTTGTATGCCGACTCCGAACGGTCAAGTTTGAGAAGCTTTTTTTCCAGACAGTCACTACTCTTTGACACGACAGAGGTGGAGCCGTGACAATTATTCTGGTCGTACCGGCCGGGATACGAACCCAGGCAGTGAGTTTCAATTACGTAGGGGTCGACGCACATACCCACAACTCCACGGCCGCCACTCTGTAACAGAAACAAAACATAAGACCATGATGATAAAGATCATGTTCATGTGGGTTCCTGAGATTTTTTTTTTTTTTTTTTTTTGACGTGGTTCTGAAAGGCAATAGTCGGATTGAGTTTTCTGCCAAAAGTGATACCGTCAACGAGCTTGACGTTTATCACAAATCAATAACGATTGAAAGGAACGACGCCAGTAATTCCTTTTTTTAAATTTGCCAAAACCTTTTGTCGACATGCGAGACTTTTTTCTAAGGCAGGTATCATATACACAAGCAGACGTAATAAATGATTAACCACTGAATGCAGAAAACCCATAATTTGACTTTTCTAAATGTCCAATATCAATTCCAACTGGTTATTATATGTTAAATAAAATAAAGCAGATCATACGACTTAATATTCTGTCCTTTTTTGTATCGAAAAAGCGACTATTGTGTTAGGCCAGATATAGAAACATTATTCGGCTCCGGTCGGATTTTAGAAAGGAATTCGGATAGGCCGGATACCGAATTCTTACGGGATATTCATCACATCTCTGGTTTGAATTCAGAATCACCAGATATCCGTCACATCTCTAGTTTAAATTCAGAATCACCGAGTGAACTCCGGCGTACCGCAAGGTTCCAATTAGTTACCGGTACTCTTGCTCAACTATGTATTATTCGTATGATTTTTCTGTCGGCTTCTAAGCTAATTCTTGAAATTAAAGAACATTTTGACAACATTTTAAAATCGACCCGGAAACGGATTTAAACAATTAAGTACTACTGGTCTAAGCTAACCATTAGCAAGCCTGTCGGGACACATTAGTTAGATGGGCAGTTGATGAAATCCTTGTCGAGGTTGATGGGGGCTCTTGTAATCCGGAATAAGGTGGTGAAAGTGTCGAATTCAAAAAAAAGACTTCCACTTTCACAAATTTTTTCTTATCTTAAAAGTCCGCGAATGTGGCTGAGTTAACTATGATCTTCTTTCATTCCACTTTGTTCTCAAGACTTGTCATTAAGAAAGCATGTTGTAAGACAGAAGTCCATGACAGAGGCTCGTTCAGGACCCGGATCATATCTTCGACACACCAACTGATAGTCCACTACTCCTAACATCAGCTCCTGCAGCATTCCATTCCGTCAAACACTATCTCTGCGAGCATATAAAGAACGACCACATTAGAGAATCGATAGATTCCCATCATCACCCATCGCTGCCGCTGTGATTGGTTCCAGACGCACACACCGTTGAACTTCCATCTTCACTCTCACTTTATTAATTGCTTCCAGATGCATTTATGACATTCTCTCCCATCCGGCCGTGTAAACGGTCGCATCAAATAGAACACTGCACATTCATTCATTCTCCGAAACCACCGAGCACCGAGAAGATGGCTGCCAATGCAGAGCCCCTCGTCGTAGGTGTCCTGCGATAAGGCTCGTTTGATTTATTCCCTATGATACTACGCAGGATCTACGCACGGACCGAAACTGTCACCGTAAAACCTCTGGCGTAAAGATCTGCTATCACCTCTCGAATTGCATGTGCACTTTGGTATCTAGCACCGTTTTGGGATCTCCTGATGACTGATACCTGGTGCCGGGCAGTTTGTCTGTTGAGCTCTTTCATTCATAAACCTATGAATGAGGGAAGGACATTCTTTTGATGCGTGTCAACCGACTTCCGTCCCGATCACGACCCTTCGATCGGGGTCGTGCAAGACACGTGCCTCGTAAAGGTACACAATCCCCGAATAGAGACATTTCCACCCATGTTCGATGTCAGGTTGTGCGCGCATGTCCAGTGTGGCTCATTAGAACAAGACTAGCTCTCTCACACACACACAACCACACAGAGCCGCACATGCACTCGCCCATTCGCCGACGACGCGACGCTGCAAACGTTCCCCGGGAACGGTGCCATTGTGCCAAATGACACACGAAGGAGATATCAGTTAATTGGACTATTGGATAGATTTATGTGCGATGGATTAGGCGTCGCGATAAGACTCACTTTTGTTGACGTCCGTCGTCGTCGACGGCGGTGTCTGCGAATGGTGAAGTTAATTAAATTTTGTTGCTATTGTTTTTGTTTTTGGCTCTCTTTTTCGTTTAGTTTTGGGAGCGTGATCGTGAAGGAAAAACCTGCGCACGGTGAAAGAATGAAATTCGAGTGGTTCGTGGGAAGTGTGGAATTGGCCAATGGATTGCACAAAGTCGGTTGTGCAGAAGGGATACGAGTGCACAGCATCAAGTGCGTGTATTTCATATTTATGGATAGAAAATCATTTGTACCTGGAGCAGTGTGCTGGCAAGCAAACTTCAGCACACACCGATTTTAGCACTCACAAGGGACTTAATAGGGACTAATCACAATCACAAATCACTAAAATCAAGCTAGAAGCAATATAATTAGCCCCACACTCATGATGCCAACAACACAGCGTCAAAAAAGGGGCTAAGTGGGGACTGACTGTGGTACAGACGTGGTGATGCCAACAACCCAGCGCCAAAAAAGGGGTTAAGTGGGGACTGACTGTGGTCTAGATGGCTGCAAATATATTCAATTTCGTCGTATCAAGTCCAAGTCAAGTTCCTGACAAACCGACATGATCATATGGAAGAGATCGCGGCAATTACTCGATGGCTGGTAGGGGCTCAACGCAAAAGAGTTTGAAGTTATGCAGTATGCACGCACTTGGATCAGCTGACAAAGCCTAGAACAATAATATGTCGCTTTAGGGTGTCGACGCTGACAAGCCAGCCAACATTTTAGGCGCTGTTGCCAAAATAAAGCGAGTCATCAAAATTTGCACCGGCCGATTGAAGGGATTCCAGCGAATCCGAGGCGGCCTTTCGAAAGAGGTTCTATTCACTGCATAATGCCATGTAAATGTCAAATGCCACCATTATTCTTTTATTTAAATTTTATTATCTGGTCACCATGTTCAGTCTCTACAAAACTCCACCACCATGTTGACAGTCCTGCGATGTGGAACCGAAAACAGAATAATTCTTGGTGTCTTCGAAAGAAATACGCTGGGTCAGATATATGGTCCTGCTTGCAAAGAGCTGTATGCAGGAGATGACACAAGCCCGAACTCCACGAGCTGTACCTATCATGATGTGTATGTAGGCCGGGAGGAAAATAATCCGTCGACTGCATTGGCTTGCCCACATTGAGTACATGGACACCAATGATCCAGTTCAGGGGACCTTCGAATTCGAGCGTCCTGTTTCAAGAAGGAGGAGAAGGACGATAAAACTACGATGTAAAGCACAATGTCTCAATTTAGATTGCATGTTTTGCCAGCACAAATTTTCTTGATGGAAGCAGGAAAGACAATACAGTCGAGCTTCCTTTACTCGAATATTTCTATAACTCGACGCGAACTACTTGAGAGATTTCAACAGATTTCAACTCGAATATTTCGGGAAATTAAAAAATTTACTCAGAAACGTAGAACTGACTGTTATTTAAATTCCGAATACAAACATGCATACAATATCTATGAGTCCTTAACTGAGTGGAGGATTTTGTAGAACAGGAGGAGTTGTCATGCAGAACCCAAAGAAAAATTACGAAATTCTTTAAAATAAACGAATACTTCTTATTGACGTACATTTTGCGTATTCTCTATTACTCGAGGTTTCTATAATTCGAACTTATTTACTGCTCCCTTGGAGTTCGACGAATGCTACATTCCCACCGAACGAAACCGCGAGGTTTCATAAATTTTCTTCCAATCTACCAGGTTCCACCATACATTTTCAGGGTCTGATAACCTCGCGGTTTCTGATAATTCTGGTTGCAATTTGCTCATTTTAGCGTTAATTTCCCCATTTTATTTCTTCCTATTTTCTGGTGTTCTCACACTATACATATTTCCTGTCAAGAGACAGCTGTTCTGGCGGGCAAATAAAATTGAAGCAAGTAACATTTCTTTTGGCGGCCATTTAAGAATTGAGAGCGAGTGACTGTAAACCAGGAATGAAGTATGATAGAGATGCCAAACTTGACAGCTGATTGACACCTATTCCATCGACGAATTTCAGAGGCTTTTGACAGTTATGTACGAAATAACGTAAATGCCGTTCCTTGATTGGTCAATTTGGCTTTAGAAAACGATATAAAAATGGTTGTCAAAAATGTTAAGGGGCAAGTGAGGTAGAAGTTCGGCACCCCTATCATACTTCATTTCTGCTGTAAACCTGAGAAACTCGGTGGGAACGCTCTATTGTGGAAAAGTTCACCCGAACCTCGTGGTTTAGATTCGGTGGGAACGTAGCGTTAGGGAAGCTCGACTGCTTTTTAAACTATATTAGTTTATTACTTATTAGTTATTACTTATTACGTATTTACTTATAATATTAAAAAGCTGATGGGTTTGTTTGGTTGAAGCTAATCTCAGGACATGCTGGTTTGAGTTGAAAAATTATGTGTTGGCTAGTTCATTTATCGAGGAAGCCTTTAGTCTTTACACCATCACGCTGCGATCAATAGGATAATCAATGAAAAATATTGCAAAAGGGAAAAATTATTCATTTTAGAGAGCTTCGCAAAAATCAGGTATGATGGAATCTGTCCTCTTTGAAAGTTCTAAAAAAAGGTCCGTGACAGCATGTGTCTATCTTTTAAGATCGACTCGCTATAACCTTTTTATGGTAGTCAAATGTATTCGAAATCAATGCATTATTTGCGAAGGACTTATACTAACACAATATTAATCCTAATCCAAATAAATAATCACAAGTTTTAATTGTGAACCCAATTGTCCTTGAAATCACTTGTGTTCAATCAAAATAATCATCATAAGAGACTTATCATAATTTTGAAATAACGCCGCAATCTAGAGAGAACATTCCTATTTCTTAGGCATCTCCCTGGGACAGCAAGAGGTATAAGATCTAGTAAATCCGGGAGCTTTATCCTACCATTGAGTAACTCCTTAATAAAAAGAACGCTATGCGCTTGTCTTCGACTTCCTAAAGTGTATAGATAAATTCATGCACATCTAGATCTATAATTAGGTAAATCTTCGGACCATCTCAGTTTCCTTAATGCAAAGTGCGTCAATCTTTTTTGATTGTTTTCAATCCTGTTAGAAGACTGATGATAAAAGGGAAACCAAATAACGCTGTAGCATTCCAGTATGGGGATTACTAATGAAAAATAAAGGGTTTTTAGAGTATAAACATTAGGAATACGAATAATTGATTAGGAATAATGGAAGTAGTGGAATCGGCAAAACTTGGGTCTCAAGCTAAACTACTTTGGTGGTGCCGTGCGTCGTCGGGTATCGCTGCGAGTCTATTAGAAGGTGGACGTCACAGCTCATTTAACTTTTTAACTGCCTCCAACTGTTTCTTTGCAGGTCACTTCAATAATATGGGATGAATTAACATGACTCTTCCAGTTCATTTAGAGGCTCTAGATAGAGGCTCTTATAAGTTGTAATAAAATGTGGAATCACTGTCTTGTTTGCTGGGGATTTTCGACAAACCTAACCGGTGATGGTTAGAGGAACTAGAGCAGACATTGTAAAGTCTTGCTTAAAAACTTCCTCTTTATGGAAGTTTGTTCGTATCGTAAAACTATCTAATAATATGAGAGCACATTTAGGTAGAGGCAGTACACATTTTCTTTCGAAGTTATTTTTAATAGGAGACGGGAATGTTTCTCATTATAAAAACAAAGTTGAAATGGATCGCGATTTAGGTAACCAGCATTGAAGGCATAATATCGAACTAGACGTTCGAAAGATATAGATATAGTCGAAGTAGACAAAAAAGATTGTCAATGGATGTGTCAAAGGCCAATATTGGCGACGAGAAGCAGTAGTGCTGACGAAAGTAACGACCTAATTTTAACTAAACTTCCAGGAGATACCGCTAAATACACATCTATTGATAGTGTAATGGACCAAGAAAATGCGGTCCATTAGTTACAAGAGTTTCTTAAGTCTTTAAACCCGAGTGGCCTTCCTCCATGTTCCATCAAGTAAAGAATAAGTGCCCCAAGTACTTTTGCCTAGAAATCTGAAACCACTAAATTTGTGTAACGTGACAAGACTACCAGTTAAATTTCAGTGCAATAACGTGATCGTTGCAATAGTCTTGACAGGTCCAGTAGTCTGTCAAACAGTGGTAATAGGGTAGGGTAGGGAAGGGGGCTGCTTGTGAAGTCACAAGCACACTTAGAAACTTAGATAGTGGTCCACTGTGATACCCACAGTCAGACTACTACCACTGACCGGCCACTCCAGTGATAGTGCAGTTAATTTGATGCCAACGGCAAGTGGTCACTGGACCAGATTTGAAACCCAGAGACAAGCGTATTGACTCTGCTTTCACTGGAATTCGAACCGGGGACCCCACTAATCAAGGGCAGGCACTTAACCAACAGCGCATTCCTGTCGTTTTCAGTGGTACTACCAGGCCTCCCAATGATTCCCAATGATTTTAATTTTAATAGAATTCAATTTCCAGTTACAGTTGATTAAGGACAAGAGCAGACATAGTACGTAGGTAGGAATCGATTTACATACGTTAAGACTGCTATGTCTGATATGTCGCGTTACCAAAATCAGGTTGCGGAGAAGACAAGCATGTTTCTCTACCTAAAATAAAAAATATCATTTACGCAGAAGTACATTACAACACCCTCTACAAAAATACTACTAGTTGTACAAAAACCTCCGCAATTTATTCCTACATTCCCACATTTTATAAAACCCCAGTACTTGCACCCAGCGTTCCTTTATTATTCCTGTTCCCGTGCCTTTTTTTTCGTAGGTTTTCCCACAAAACGCGGTGGAAACTGCGGTGTACAGCTACGTTAAAATAGTTTTTAGTAAAGTAACTCTGCGTATCTGCCTATCTGCAAAGCTTTCACGACCAAACTACTGAATCAAATTTGACAACATTTAACACTTAATCTGTGTTTAAGGAAGGACATTATTTATCCAACCGCGATAACTGATATTCACGCGGACGATCTGGCGGGCAATAGCTAGTTTTATCGAACTTATTTCCAGTGTCACAGCGTCGAATAAAGCCATTCTTTTATGTTTAAAAATTGGGAAAGGGGAAAGGAGATATGCAATTGCACGCCTCAGTTCGTCAGATGGTGCGGTTCTTGTCGTCTCTCTCGAATTAATTAATAACTGAATCAAGCGCATATCAACGTCCACTAAGCTCCTTCCTCCTTCGAATTATATTTTTGATGCACAACCTGTTCGAGTCGCGCTCAACTTGAAGCGACCCCAGTTCACCCAAATTTTCAAACACGCCCAATGAATGATATTCTTTTAAAGATCTACCCGATGGATGGCATAGTGACATTAATTGCACCCACAAATAGTTCCGAGAAACCTCTTTTCCAATCCAAATGTCAACCGTCACCGATAAAACTTAAAGAACTACATGCACTTTGAGGAGACCGCATGCCACACCTTCTTTGAAACCGCTCGGAAAATAAGGTAGTACCTGTCACTTGATGCATCTGTCAAATGCTTAATCTCTTACGATTTCGATATCAATTCGATATTCAGTATCGAATATAGATTTCCACTTTGGATGACACTTTCCAATGATACACCGGTTAACACTTAAACACACTTATCTCCACCTGCTTGCCGTCTATCTTTCATAGATACGGCCAACTATATCCTCTTGTGTTCACTTACTTTCATTTTAAGCGTCGACGGGGGCGGGCTTTTTTGTTTTATCCACCAGAGAAGACCACAACTTTAGCACATCATCTCGCGCGCAATTTAGCCCCGAAACAAAAAAAACTCTGCCGCGAACTAGAAGGAACAAGGAACACGAAACAAAGTCACAGAGCAGTCTTAATCTCCCCGCGGATTAGCACACGTATCGATTGCGAATGGTCTTCAGCAATTGGGTTTATGACTATCCATCGATCATCAATCTAGCGCGGCGAATTCCGTCCCTCCAACTGAGTCTCACAATTTCGCCAGTGACGGAAAGTAACCTTTCAAACAAAAATGAAATATTGGGAAAAAAAAGAAGCGGTCGGGCTCGGGTAGAATTTTTTTTGTTGTGTGACCACCAACATTGGACATGTCAACATATCGACGGCGAAACTGCCTTAAACGGAGCACACACAAATACAGGTACGCACGGTGGGCCTTATCTTATCGCGGTATTTCCAATTGTCACGGTATCGAGCCACCATCGGTATATAGACGCGCTCACGGTGAAGGTGCTAGTACGCGCGCTGGCCGGGTGAACGCGGGGAGGACCACGTTCGGGTATCCAAACATCTGCGTGAGACTGTATCTGTTTTGGGTGGTTATGTGTTTCGTGCCACCACCACCAGAAGATGAGAGTGAAGCTACACGTGTTATACACTCCTCGCACTTATTGAGGGGCCCACTGCCAAGTGCACACAATTCAGGCGGGACGTGGACTATTTCTGGACAATACCGCACAAAATTCGACGCACAAGTCACCGCACAGAGAAATTCAAGTGGCTGATGGCTGTCAGAGATATACTGGCGTTCGCAATTCGTGTGGTAATAACCACTCGTCCTATCCTTCCACTACTTTCAAGTCACTCCTTGTTGATTTCAATCGGCTTAGGGATTCATTCGGATTTTTGGACTACTGACCTGAACAGTGTTGCGAGACGTTTTTTACTGTGCAGTTTTGAATTCTAGCGCCCTACAATTGTGGCTGGCGCAGATCTCGATGGCGTGGATTTCGGCTTGGAAAGCTTTTGGGCTCGACACTATACGCAAAAAAAGGCTCCCTCCACTCCAGAGTCCGTCATTGATCCGTTCGTTTACCATACCAGACTTCTAGAGTTTAGTGTTGCTAAATGCATTTAACTCGGAATTCCAAATTACATACGACGATTGATCAGAAGCTACTTTACCGATAGATTGCTCCGACGATGACTCCGACGACTGGACGAAATTGTATAAAATGACAGGAGGCGTGCCCCAAGGATCAGTGTTAGGTCCATTACTGTGCCTTCATTATAGGCTTCGCGGACAATATGGCGAATCGACTTGAAAAAATCGAGTTGTATTGCAACGAAACGGATACGCACGGATAAAGACCTGGCTACACGATATGAATTCAGACTTCGCGGATCATAAAGCGGAATCGGTGGTCATTACAAGCAGAAAGGTGGTAGAGACTATAATGATCAGCACAACATCTATCTGGGAGCGATGATTGATGCTCGGCTTAATTTCGCGCACACGCTTGCGAGAAATCGTCGAAAAAGATTGCACATCACCTTCGAGACTCATGTCGAATATCGGCGGTCCGAAGCAAGGCCGTTTGACTTGCTTAATGCTTGCGAAAGTTGCAGCCTCCATACAGCTGTACGAGACACAAATATGGTCTGACACCGCGAAAAAACAAGACGCACACGAAGTGAATCAAATCTGTGTACAGATTATGTGGACTGCGAGCTAGCAGTGTATTTCAAACGGTATCCCACGACGTGATGTTGGTACCACCCTCTATATCCTAGCTTTTGACTTTATGACAATCGCGGGCAAAGCACAAATCATCCGAGGAAAATCGAAAGAAGCCGTAATATAGATGGCCAAAGGCAACATCAATGGAATGAGTCCAAAAAAGCGAGATGATTGTGCGGGCAACCACAAATCATGCGAGGAAATTCAAAAGAAGCCACAATATAGAAACGTGGCAACATCAATGGAACGAGTCCCAAAAAGGGTGATGGACGTACCGACTAATCCCAAGGATTGAAATTTGGGTCAGTGGAAAACACGGCGAACTGAAATACTATCTTATGCAGTTCTGACGGGTCACGGTTGTTGCCAGAATATCTATCCAAGCGAAATCTTGATCGAGTCCGACCTGTCATCGCTGCGAAAACACGGTAAAGAATGTGATCGGTATGATGACGAAAGAGATATATTCCGTGAAGAATTTGGTGAACGGCCAACACCAGAAAATATAGTTCAGTATATGTTGAAATCCGAAGATCTATGGGCTGCTGCGAATGATGCCGCAGAACGAATAATGTGCGATTTTAGGAATTTAGAACGGCTGCGGAGCCCTCGAGAAGTGATACTTAGCGGTAGTTCCACAGGGGAAAATGGATAGATTCCAAGGGAGGTGGTTTATTCAGTAAAAATCTAACACTACCAATGGACGTCGGACGATTCGTGCCTATGCAAGGCCTCCGCCTTCCCATGTAAAGAAGAGGGTCTAGTGCTGGAACAAGAATGGTCCAGTTTTCACGATCCTATATTTCAACTTCAAAAAGCCTGACGAAACAGTGCTTCCCGACCACAATATCCGGCATTATACAAAGCATGTTAATTTTAGAGATTTGATTGAGCATACTGTACAGAATAATGGGGGGAGAGATATTCGTCTTTGAAGTGGAAAACCTCCAGTCCACCTCAGATTTTGAAGGTTGTGCGCCTTGTTAGGAGTATAGAGCAACGCAATGGTGTTAGTCGGGATTAATCTTTGCCTAGGTTATAAAAAACGCTGTCATGAATCTGAGGGGCAGAAACGTAGCAGTGGCACATCTCTTCCTCCATTATCTCTGATACTGAGGTGACCCGTTCCGTCGCTTGGTTTCTATTTATACTCATGCTGCCGTTTGATGACATATTTAACAGCTGTCATTTTCCTAACGAAGATTGGTGAAGGAGTCAATCCTGTTAAAGCTTATAGAGCCATGTGCATAGCACCTGTTATTCCAAGACAAGCAATTCGATGTAGATTCTGCAACTTGTTTGCTGTTTTATGTTGGAGGGTTTTAGGCCACACTATGGCTGTATCCGATAATTGGACTCGGTGATATCAAAGAAAGATAACGACGTATGTTCTGCCAGCCGGCGGCAATCAATTCTCTGGATGTAGTCACATAACACGAAGACTTCGTTGAACTGCCGCTTTGTCTCTCTTAACACGATGGTCGAGTATTTTTGTATGCATCTCATATGGGTGCTGGGACCTTGCGAAATCTAAGAAAATTTCATTACTGAGGAAAAAGAGAAAGGAAAAAAAGAACGTACCCAGAGGGATGAACTAGCCTCCTCCTGGACAAAATGCAGTTAAAGTCGGATATAGTGAACAATCCATATACGCAGCTCACCTTTTTTTACATTCTCTTTAATAAATGTTGGCTTGTTTTTTGTAATTGCAAAGACAATTCAATTTTTTGTGAATAGTACGTAAAAACATACAAAGCTTGATTAACTTTGCTTCACGGAGCCCGTCTTCGTTACCATGAACAATCTCGCTAAAATGAGCAGGCCCGCTTCACTGTATCGAGCGTTTTCTGAATGCACATACATATACACGTATTCAAATGCACCAATACGCTTGCTGTGGAGCAGGAATCGTCCCGTTCAAACAGAACATACCAATACTGACTCCAACATGGAGCATCAGTATAATTCCATGATTTGAAACAGCTCTCCTTTATTTTTATTTTATTTTTATTTATTTAGCTTAGCTCTCGAAGGACTCTCGAAGATTCGACATTTTTACTTCGTCACATGGTGTTTGTCGAACTCGGGTTCCACTGTCGTTCTAAATTCCTAAGATTTTTTGGATTTCAATTTTTACAGCCTTATAATTTCTTTACAGTTTAAAAGTAATCATTAAAGAAATAATGCAAGAACAAAAAGAACAAGTTAAATCGTAATAATTTGAATTCAGTTTCTGATGTGTCTATCGTTTAAGAATATGAATAGTTTTTTCTGAAAGGCGGTATAAGAATTGATTATCTGCAATTCATTCGGAAGATTGTTCCAGGCAGATACGAGAAAGGATCGTTCGCCAATACAATGCGTGAAGGAGGGGATTATTAGTTTTTTACCTCCACTTGATGTTTTTTACCTCCATGAACATTTTATTTCACGTTCGGGACCGGTCAATTGGCCGCCTAGATCGTGCGATTTAACGCCTTTAGACTATTTTTTGTGGGGCTATGTTAAAGCTCATGTCTACAAGACAAGCCCAATTGACGCATTGGAAGACAACATTGAAGCATTTATTCGTGAGACACCGGCCGAAATGTTGGAAAGAGAATGCCAAAATTGGACTAAGCGGATGGACCATTTGAGGCGCAGTCAAGGTCAACATTTGCATGAAATAATCTTCAAGCATTAAATTATATAGACCGTACTATAGATTCAAATAAAGATTTCATGAATTTTTCTGAATTTTATGTATTTTTTTTTTTGAAAAACTTTCCTATAGCTTTTAAAAAATCGCCCTTTAGTACGCACTGCGTAGTCTGCAATAAACTTTCCGTAAAGAATCCTTAACTCCATCACAGCATGTAAGGGAGGAGTTAATATGAAAGCCAAGTTATTTTACAGAACTGATGGCATTGATGGGGTTGCCGTCAAGAATTATAGGTGACAAATTATTAAAGCCAAAGTTCGTGGAGTAAACAAACGTGATTCAGCTTCAATTTATTGTCTTTAGACCAATTTGAAATGCTAACAAGATCTTCATGCGACCGGGCAGTCCCATCTTCCATTAAGCCAATGGGACGTGAAAGGTATGTAATGACATCATCGGCATATATATGTATTTTGCAGTCACAGTCAACAATCCCTGGAATATCATTAATAAAGAGGCAGAACAACCGAGGTCCTAGCACAGAGCCTTGGGGAACCCCCGCTCGATTAGATCGGGTCTTCCCTCAGCTGCCGCCTCTCTCTTAACGAAATGGCCAAAACTTTAAATGTCGTAATGCTTGAAACGATTAATTTTTTATTTTTTATTTTTCATTTTCATTCATTTATTGATATTTATCTCCGTACATTAAGAACATTATGTTCTTTTACTAGTACAGGAGCAATATAAAATAGTATACTCTTTTAAGTGGCATGCTTGAATTTAAGTGATGTCGAATTATTTCAATTATTAATTTCAATTTCAATTCAAATTTAATTCAGTTTAGAGCGTAAATTTGCAATTTTAAAATTTAACACGATTAATAATACAAATTCATAGAAAAAGGGTAAAAATAAGAAAATAAAAATATTGTAATAGTTATTTCAGTTCGATGAGAAAAAGGAGGAACAAGCGGTACAAAATTGTCTGTACTCGGTCTTAGACCGTACCTGTGAAGGTAGGTGATTCCAGAGATGAACAGCATGAATGTAGAAGTGCCTGCGTGACATTAAACAGGTATGAATTGGGAGTCTTCAGATAATAGTACGACTCGATCGACAGATGCTTGACTGTTTCTTGTGAATAATTTTGAAGAGTAATATGCACGATCTGTAACCTAGGAATGCTTCCAATTCGCATGCTAGGAGATTCCGACGTTGTCCCGAGACATGGTCAAATCTGCGAAGATTAAAAACGTTCCGTGCGGCTGCGTTGATTGTTTTTCTCAGCCTTTGCGAAGAAGAATAATCACAGTCAGCGATCCACATGTCAAGATTGGCACTATGAGTGCCTTGGTAAGTTTAAATTTAACGTTGATAATGAGAATATATCTGCTGATTGACAAGCCTCCTAGGGATGTATATATCTTGGACACTACTCAATCAATGTGGTCAGTCCGTGTCAGTTCACTACTGCACATTATTTCAAGGTTTTTTTTACACATGCACCATATTCAATTACGGTCGAGTTAAGTTCAATTGGCCAGAAGTTGTATAGGGAAGGCGGTTGTTTCGAGAACGGGATGGATTTGGTTTTGTCAGGATTGAGCATAAGGCCATTCTTTGTAGCCCAATTGGCAACAGAGCCTTAATCCTTGCTTATTAAATTAATTCTGACCTCATTACAATTTTCGATTGTCTGCCTCTTAATGTCACAATTGTAGTCAACTCTCTAACCTAAACGATTGATGAACTAGATGAGGCTAGTCGGTTCGGATTAAACTGGGCATTGCTCTATTGCCCGCCTGCTCTATTGCCCTCTATTGCCCTGGGCATTGCTCTATTGCCCGCCACGTCTTTAAAATGGGTCTCCCGGAGAAAACTATCGTACATTATTTGTTCTCCTCCCAAACGAGGTCACCTAGGATCTTACTTTTTCGATTACCAGGTCGAACCAAGCAGCGCAAGTCGGCGTCTTCTTGGCTTTCTAAAAAGCTTCCACTAACAGAGGGGGGGGCGGATTTCTACCTCCTTAAATGTTTTCAATTTTATGTTAGCTTTTTAAAAATAAATCTTGTGTATAAATCAGCGGAAGTTTTCTCAAAGATGTATGTTTTTATACCCTTTTTGTCAAAGGCGTTGATACAAGAAGAGTATTTTTTTATTTTCAAATTTATATGCAACACAGTCTCTTTGAAACAGTCTTCCAATTACCCACAATTTCATCTGGAAAATCAAACCAAATGTAAAGACCGATCTATTTCTCACCACAAAATTAATAATTGAAAATTTAGTGAATAATCAGCAACACCAGTATGCAGGAACTCAAAAACACGTTATCGCCATGTGCTCAAATTTAAAATTTACAACTTTTGGCCGTTTTATGTAACATTCAAAATACAGTCGAACCGCCATAAGTCGAATAGTCACGGGAACAAATATTGTGTTCGATTTATGGAGTTATGGCGGGTAAAATATGGAAGTCTAAGTTCTGAAACATTGAACAAATTTTGTTCGATTTAAAGAAAAATTCGTCGTACGGATGTTCGAACTTGAGAGATTAGACTGTATAGCCAGTATTAATACAAAACAGGCCATCCGACAAACTAAGCATCACAGTTCCGATAAAATTGTTCTTAATCACCTCGATAATGAACTATTATGCGTGGGAGAGTACTAATCCAAGCCTCACCACCAAAATCTTCTGACCCGAATACAGCATCGCCAAAACCAAACTTATGATCTCGCTACCAAGAATTAACTGCAATATACTTGACTGCTACTTCTAATCCAATCCATTCCTTGGCTGATGACAGCACCCTCAGCTTTTCATATTCGTTCCAAGGCTCACGACCCCGCCTTTCGGCCGTAGAATTGGAACGGCAGCTTATGTTAAGCACATTGAATTCCAATCTTGACAGCATAATTAACTGGGGAAAGAACAATCGAGTGGAATTCAATGCTTCAAAAACTCAAGCGAACCCTTGTTAATCAGCCATTATCCACGAATGGCACCTGTGTCGATGAAACCGGAGAGCTTTCCATCCTTGGTATGTGATGGACCTATTTGAGATCGCCAAAAATGCTGCGAAACGTTTAGGTTTCCTCAATCGATGCAAGAAAATGTTCACCCCTTCTGATTTGGCTTTAGTTTATAAGGCTCATATCTAGTCTGGTGCCCTCAAAACCACCCAGCACCATGCACCTACTAGATAGAAGCCAAAAGCGAGCGATAAAACTTATAGGAGACAACAATATTGCAGCGTCATTAGACTCGCTCGAACATCGACGTACCGTCTCGATGCTCAAGTGAGCTTACCAACTGCATTCCTCCTGTCCATGAATTCACCCGCAATTCCCGTCTCGCCAGGAATGCTCATCAGTTTACCCTTGAGCACACTTTCGGACGCACAGTTAAATTTAGAGACTCGTTCATCAGAGGCACGACGTGAATATGGAATGCTCTTCCCAGCCCAATATTTCCCACAGAATACAATCCGCAGATATTTAAAATCAATGTGCACAGGTACCTCCTCTCCCTTTCTCCATCAACACCTTCGGCCCGTGCTGTGTCTTGAACCCGGACACTTAAGGGTTTTAACAATCCCTTGTGCGCGCGCAATTTATAAAAAGGCCTGATTCCCACTGATAGTACTAAAAGTGAAAAGAAACGGCTGTAACTCTGGAGCATCTTCTTTGTTTCTCGCCGGCAAAACTCGTTATAAAACTCTGGGTCATAATGATAATAATAATAAATGCATATGATGTGTTCACGACGGCCACAGTATCTACCACATTTCACAAAACCACTGGGAAATTCTATTTAAATAAATCTACGGTTGACTACAACAAGGCTGCGGGAGCTGACGGCCTACCGGCTGAACTTTTCAAACCGGCAGGCGATGATTTGGTAAGCAGCATGCACCAACTCATCTATAAAATATGGTCGGAGGAAAACATGCCCGATGAATGGAACCTCAGCATAGTCTGCCCGATCCATAAAAAAAGGAGACCCTTTGAACTGCGCCAACTACAGAGGCATCAGTCTCCTAAGTATCACATATAAAAATCACTGTGTGAACGCCTAAAGCCATTCGTCAACAACCTGGTCGGTCCATACCAGTGTGGCTTTAGGCCAGGAAAATCCACCATCGACCAAATATTCACACTGCGGCAGATTTTGGAGAAAACCCAGGAGCAACCAATCGATACCCACCACCTTTTCATCGATTTTAAGGCCGCGTATGATAGCATTTATAGAGGCGAGCTATACAGAGCAATGTCTAGTTTTGGCATCCCTACCAAACTCGTCCGTTTGTGTAGGATGACGATGGAGACTGCACGCTGCGCCATCAAGGTCGGTAAAGACCTAACCGAGACCTTTGATGCCAAAAAAGGATTCAGACAAGGCGACGCGCTGTCATGCGACTATTTCAACATCGTTCTTGAAAGAATTGTTCAAAACTCGAACGCCAACACCAGAGGAACAATCTTTGAGAAGCCCATCCAACTACTCGCATATGCCGACGATATTGACATTATCGGAAGAACGCAGCGTGATGTCAATGGCGCTTTTGTGGGTATTGCAACGGAGGCCGCGAAGATGGGTTTAGCGGTAAACGAGGGTAAGACCAAGTATATGCGGTCAACGAGAAAGGACACCCAACACCGACGTCTCGGTCAGAACGTCACAGCAGACAGATATAACTTTGAGGTGGTCAAAAACTTTGTCTACCTAGGCACCGCTATCAATTCAGACAACGACACCAGCGCTGAAATCAAACGAAGAATAACTCTTGCCAATCGCAGCTTATTTGGGCTAAGAAAGCAATTGGTAAACAAAGCCCTCTCTCTAACAACCAAGCTAACGCTTTACAAGACCTTAATCGTCCCAGTCCTGCTATATGGCGCGGAGGCATGGACTTTATCAAAGCGGATGAAGCTGCTCTTGGTTGCTTCGAGAGGAAAATTCTTCGTGTGATTTTCGGTCCCGTCTGCATAGATGGTGAGTGGAGAAGGGGATTTAATGACGAACTATACGGGCTGTTTAGCGACATCGAAGAGTGAAGATCCAACGATTGAGTTGGCTAGGTCATGTAGAGCGGATGGAAACCAATGCTCCGGCCCGAAAAGTCTTCGAATCCACCCCCGAGGGACGGCGCAGTAGAGGAAGACCGCGACTCAGGTGGCGCACGCAAGTGGAAAGGGACCTCAACCAACTATGCTATGAGCCAGATCGAGCTGGCTGGAGACGCTTGTTGGTTGAGGCCCAGGTCCACCTCGGACTGTAGCGCCACCTTAAGTAAGTAAGTAAGACTACAACAAGGCCAACTCTGTTTAGTGGCAGCACTATGGACCAACATGTCTATGTGAGGTTGAGTCGCCACCCCCTAACGCAACCTATCCTAATATGTGAACCGCGAGAGCAGCTTTGGGAGAGCGGCTTTGTGTGGCCTACTATGTTATCCATGTTATCCGTGAATTCCGGATTTGTCATCGATCTAGGAGTACATCCAGACTGCAGGTCTATCACATACAAAATATTTAAAATATTTTTTTTTTAAAAAAATGCAGGTGTGCTGTATATTTGCCTCTGTTAACACTATAGCTCCAACCTGTGTAGCACCCTTTTTGAAACAATTTTTCGAGTCTTTTTCACGGTCGTTACACCGGTTTCGTCACAGTTGCAGACTAGGAGCTTGTAATTTCCATTAACTGATATCAGTTCCATCTTAACGACGAAATATGTAACAACTTGCCCCTCGATAAACACGAATTTCCTTAAATCATAATACACACATGCTTCTCATGTACACACAGGTTCCACCAAGGCACAAATGTGCACATATTTAGAAGGACCATCAGCACCATGTCTCATCCGTGTGAAGACGAAGACCAAAGAAACAAAAATAAAAAGATACAAACCCACTTTTGCGGAGCCTCCCCTAGAACCTTTTACTTGGAAGTTCAACTTACAACTGAAGTAGAAGATACGCCAGTCCAGTAGCTACTGAGATGAATCCCTTTCTCTTCTACCCGATACCAAACTTTCGATGAATGAGAGAGACTGTTTGTTTAGATGTTACTTCGGGTCTCTGATACTTCTAACCCCCCAGCCACATGGCAAGGCTCATAGCGTAGTACAGTTCGTCCTTGAATCTTCCCCTCTAGATGTCCTTAACGCAAACAGGACCAAATATCGCAGTTTTCTCTCGACGAAACTAAGTTTTATCAGCTTTTGAAATTGTACCTGCCATTGAGTAATCGTGAAGATCTGCTATGACCAATGTATCGCATACATTACCCTGGCTCCATTCTGTTACTCATCAGTTGCCTCAACGGCAGTTTGATCTCGGTCGTAGGAATGTACTTAGCACTGTTCGCTGAGAACCCGAGTTTGCCGAAGCCCCTCAATACTTCGAAGTTTGAGCTGTTTCTTCTGCAGGTCTCCCAAGTTTAGCGATTGGTAAGGCAGCGGCAGGTTCTTCATAGTGTGGACTTCTGTAAATGGCTGAATCTCAGCATTAGGTAACGCAAGGACTTGTGACTGCTTGTCATGTCTATGAATGTCGCCAGTCCATTTTAGACTCTACGTCTGTAGCTTTCCTTTGGGCTTAAGTTGATTTGTGCAAGTGGCTGATCCATCAGGGTCAAGGACGAGCCATCGTCTAGGGATGCGAAGGTCCTAAGTTGGATTCCGTTTCCGTATAACAATACCGGCACAATCCGAGACTCAGTGGAGACTCAGTCTTTGTCACGAATATTGCAATGTTTCCCTTGTTTTGGTGACTCCCTTTCTTGAGCGATTTCTTTCGGTTGCTCTTTGGTCGTTGTGCAATAACAACGGGTGATGTTTGCAAGGTGCAATTGTCTCTGCCACACGTCTCCTTCAATCATCCGCACCGCAAAGCTAATGTTCTCTCACTGTTGCCCATCTCGAGCTGCTGTTCAGCTGCAATTGTTTACAAGCAGCCACGGAATAACAGCTCCCCTTTCTCCAACTCCCAATTCCAGATACAGTTAAATCTTTAATTTCACAATACACACACACACACATATACAAACCAGAAATTACAAGGAATGCAGCCGAAGCAACAAATGTTCCCAACCAAATCCCACTTAGATTTCCCCCTCATTTCTGGTGGATAGCGTACAAAACCCGCAGTCTATGACAGAGGGAACCGGAGATAAGGTCGCGCATTCGGTCTTCGCACTCAAATGGATGAGAGAGTATCTGCGGTGTCTTATCACATCCATTTGCTAACCGCAATGCGTTCCTCTAAAAGCTCCGGCTCCTGCCAGCCGCTATCCATCATAATTTATACCCCAACTGGCCGACGGCATGCCGCAGTCGCTTGCACAACCTGCAATCGTTTCTAAACGGTCCCCTCCTCATCACAACACATCACGGGAACAATCAGCAATCACTTACTAGCAGCGGCAGTGCTCCCTTCACGTATCCAGAAACCCGATACGGGAGCACCAATGGCCGGCCCCAGAGCGCACGGCAAGGGAGCGACAGAGAGAGCGAGAGAGACAGAGATATCTGTCGGATTGGCCATAGAATGTGATTAATCTACGTGTGGCATAAAAGTATCTATTCATCTGCCGTCTGGCGTATTACAAATGCTAAGACATGGATTCGACATTACCGTGCGATCTTGGCTACGGCTTCGGCGAGGCAGCAGCAGAGTCCGCGGCGAGCGACGACTTTTATTGTTATTACCGCGCACCGGCACAGGCGGGATACAAAGTATCCGCGCTCCGAGAGTCAATTAGAGTGCTGTGCGGTAGCGGGACCGATTGATTTTCGATGTCATTCCGCGGCGCATTCGACCCGAGGTGGGTTGACAGTTTAAGATATTCGGTGGCGGCGGCCGCGAGGGAGCCTTATCGAACTAAGGCATCACAGATCTCGGGACTCGCCTCCTGTGTGGGCGGCATGGTATTCTGGCCGCTTAACTACTCCCCTAATCCTTATTAATCGAAGCGAAGCAAATGACTTAATTCGGCACGGGAAGTAGAGGGGGTTCGGCTTCTCTCTAATTACGTTGGCATTAATCACTCGTCGATTTGCTGAGACCTCAAAGAGTGTGCCGCCAGTGGAAAGTGGTGCAGCCGCTCAAGCGGTCTCGCGACTATTGACTGTGTCAGGGAAAAGTCGACCAAGAAGGCCGGCGAAGGTCACTGCTATCGGACATGAAAATCCGCTGGGATTAGATGTGTCCCACCAGCAAGACTGTTCACCCAAGATACGGCATTCTTTTGGCAACAAAAAAAAAGGAATCCCGCGATGGGGAGTAACTGGCTCGGAAGTGCCGCCAAAGGAGTATTTAGTCTTGGAAAAATCCAATGTAAGTCAAACAATTGGATTGACTGAAGCACACGCTGGCTTTTAAGTGTTTGTCGGTAGAGGTTATACGACACGGTGCTGAAGAGTGGACGCATGCAATTGCCCACGCTCTTCAGACACACCTGCGTAGGGATCGCCGAGATGCAGTCGTTGATTCCTCTGGAGGACATTTTTGAAGGTGAATTCTGTAAACAAGGTCATTTCTGACGTTGGCTGTAAATGCTGCTCGTGAGTCTCAGTTTGTTTCAGGCGTGTGGACTGCGGGAATGAGTAAACTTCCAAAGTGACGCAGTGGATACAGAGAATCATGGAAACATCTTTTCATCTACCAAGGTGGCAAAAAATGTCCCTTAGCTTGTAGGCTACACCTTAATCATCGGTGCCAGCTGTTGCGCTGTCCCATGGGGCTAGAAGACTCTTTGAACTCGCACTGCTTAGGCGTCCTCTATATAGTCTTCGATTAGAAGACGATTCTTTAGACGCTACCATTGTCGCTGCATAGTGTACGTATATCTTTCTCGATTGCATCTGCTTCTCCTGCCGCTGGTATAACAAACGGAGCCAACGGTGTCATGCAGGTATACAGCAAACGTCTTGGAACTGACCAATGGTATCGTCAAGTAGCCACACTTGGGGTTCTACGTTCAATCCGAGACACCAGCAACTTTTAAATCTCACTGCTCCACATCTCTCGAGTCACTCACACGCATAGTGCTCATGTCTTGAAAAAGCATTTCAAATTTCGCTGTTCGGAGTTGTCATTAAACTGCACGTCACTTCCACACCACGAGTGGTTGCTCTGAAAGTTAGTCACAGGCTGGCATTGGACTGTAGGACGCCACCCACTTCATCGGTGTGTATTGAAGCAGCTGAAGAGAGTTTTCCGCCTTTGACGTTTTCTCCCTCGAAGTTATAGCTGTCTAGCTTTATACAAAACGAATGCGAATCAGCGAGCTTATACAAGGACAACAACGCAGATTGATCCTAAAGTTTAAGGACACCTGGCGCAAATAAGAACATGGCTTCCTTATGTTCCGGACATTATCCGAGACGTCACAGCAACACGATTAAGTGAATTCAAACTATTGGCAATATTTTCAAACCCACTGTAATTTGTAAAAAAATCTTCTGACATGAGATGTGAGTGAATTGAAACCTAACCATTAGAACAAGTTGGTGAAGTGTACCCACCAAAACAAAGAAGCCCAAGAACACATTTCCTCCATTTTATTAAGTCTACAACTTAATTCGTGCGGTTTGCTAAGAGATGGCGTAACTTGTATTATTCCATTGGAACATGCGTTGGAAAGCTACTGTCATTGTACGTCACTTCAGTATATGTCATTCATTTGAAGCGTAAACAACAATAATTTCTATTCACTCAAATATGTCGAACTTTGTGCCAGAGAAGGTGTTTTTGGGGGGAGTTCTTCTTCATTACTTTAATATGAAGAAAACTGCTGCCGAAAGTTATCGCATTTTGGTGGAGGTCTATGGTGAACATGCGCTAGCTGAGCGAACGTGTCAAAGGTGGTTTGCACGATTTAAAATTGATAATTAGTGATTTTGGCTTGGCCAACCAGCCAAATCAACGGCAAAGACGAATATCCATTGCGCGAAGGTAATGCTCTGTATTTGGTGGGATCAGAAGGATGTTTTGTATGATATGAGCTGCTAAAACTGGGATCTGCATCAATTATCGCAATTTCATGGCTTCAAGGTTGTACCGGAAGATTTCAAAAAATGTTTGAGAACAAATAACTTAACAACTTAACGAAACACAGTTTGAGGAAGCAATTACACTTCCAATTGGTTGCTCTTTTCAAAAACAACGAAACATGTTGATTTGTTCCTTTTTAACGAACATTTATTTTCAACGAAACAATTGTTTTTAAGTTATAGCTTGGAATAGAGCCAAAGAATGTGAAGCTCCACCAGTCAAGACCATAACTAGTGGGGAGATTACAGGGGTTTGATCCCCCTCCAAACAAAAGTCTTAGCAAGCGCATTTTTTAAACGAGAAAGGAGCAATAATTGGGCGACACAATTTTGCACTAGAACTTCTAGTAAAATACAAATCCGATCAAAAATTAGCCAGCTCAGCCACAGTGTAATAATTTCCCAATTTAACTAAAAGCAAAAAGATTCAAATCAGGCTATAGCCTTGACATTTCTCAGTTGAAAGTGCCTACGCGAAGCGGCCATGTCTAAGACTGGATGTGTTGGGAATTCATCTTCTTCTTCTCTATTTAGAGCTACAGTCCACGGTGGACCTGAGCCTCAGCCGACAAGCTTCTCCAACGATAGCACGATTTCTGCCTAACTGCCTCAGGTGACGCACGCCTGGTTGGTTGAGGTCCTTCTCCACCTGGGAGTGCCACCTTAAATACAGTTGTCCCGCCGCCTTAAACACAGATGGCGTGACCAGCCATCTTAGGTATATACAGCCCCTACAGTTCGTGGTTGAATCTTCTCCTCCAGAGACTATCAACGCAAACAGGACCAAATATTGCAGTAAGAGCTTTTCTCTCGAACAGACCACGGACTTCCTCATCCGCTTTAGGAATTGTCCATGGCTCCAATATCCTGATCAAGGTCTTATTTAAAGTCAGCTTGGTCCTTCGAGTGGTGGCTTTATTACTCATTGACGGTTTAGCCATTGTACGGACTTTTGAAAACCCATCCTCTTGTGTTGGTGAGTGAGTTATGCACGACCTTCTCAAGAATGATGTGAAAGAAGTCACAACACCTTCATGGAGCAAAGACAATTCTCCGTCATCCAAACCTAACGAGTTTGGCAGGAATGTCAAACCTAGACATTCCTAGACGTTGTATAGCTCGACTCTATGCACGCTGTCATATTCGGCCTTGAAATCGACGAATGAGTGGTGGATGTCGATTTGCATCTCTTGGGGTTTTTTTTCCAGGATCTGCCGTAGTGTGAACATTTGGTCGCTGGCGGACTTCCCTGCTCTGAAACTGCACTGATAATGACCTATCAGCGGATTCACGAATGGTTTCAGACGCTCACTTAAAACGGCAGAAGAGTCCTTGTAGACGATGTCGGTAGTTCACGCCGTTGAACGGGTCTCCTTTCTTGTGGATCGCGCAAACAATACTGGGATGCCACTCGTCGGGCATATTTCCCTCCGAGCATGGCTTACAGATGAGTTAGTGCATGTACCCTACCAGCCCATCTCTCTGCATCAGCAGCATTATTCGACTTCAGTCTCAATATCGCTACTTTGAATACTCTCTTCTGTCATGTGGTGTTTCTATTAGCCCTAGGATGAATGACTGATCCGAAGGCACTACACTAAAGCACTGGGCTTCGCGAGTCCCGGTGTAAATGTATGGAAACCTTTAAAAGGTTCAACCACTTGTGTACGCAGCCGTGTGTAGATAGTTATGTGAGAATGAAGAATAGGCAAGGAAAATGGAACTCCGTTTGAAACACCGGACATTTGCGATGTTTTGAAATTCGTCTGGAACAAACCGTTTGTTGTGGCAAACTGTGCGACGAAAGCTATTCGGTTTTCTATCAATGTTTCTGCCAACGAAAATGTCGTGAACTTTAAGTTATATAGAAATTATAAAAGAAATAGATGGCCCGTATCTGGCCGCAATATGAACGTCATTCATGGGTGCATTTATCATCCACAGTGTTCCATTCTTCCCGGAAAGAAACTCACCACTACCCAGAAACCACCTCACCCTCCTGATAATCACCATCAGCTCTTCGATGAACTAATCAACCGCTTTACTACCGAGTACGACCATCACGGTTCACCTCGACTCAAGAACTAACAATAATCTCTTAAAACTACGATGTTGTGATATTGGTTCGATGAGATCATTCGAGTGGCTGTTGTGTCGTTGTCATCTGAGTGCGTTCGTTTCCCAACAAGCCATCGGAACTAGTGTTTAGGCCGACTTGCCGAAGGTCTAACTAGAGTCGAAAGGGATCGACGAGGCAGATCTTCCTTTCAACCACCAGTACTTCTGCTGTTGCTTGCTCTTTAACATCTCGGATGGACACCGATCTGCTGAATCGGAAAGCTCCTCAGTGTCCTCAGTGCTCAGTGCTACGTCGCAACTGTAATTGAGTCGCGTATCCGCTGTCGTCCGAGAGAAGTAAAAGATTAAAGGTACCGGGTCAGACCTGTCTGGTCGAAGTAGAGAATTGCTTCTGGGGCTATAGAGCCACTAAGACACACACTTTCATGGTAACCGTGGTTAGGGTAGTAAGCCCTAAGTAAGATATGCAATGTATGTTCATATCTGTGTATGATATTTTTCTGTGAAACCGAATCATACAACTGTCCATATTTCCAGAGGTTTTTAGGTGATACAGAGTGTATGACATCGGATCAGCAGAACTGTCAGACTCATACAATGTGTGTGATGAATGTTCTGTGAAATAGGCCCCAGATGTAAATACACAAACGCGTAAGTGCACAAACAGAAACCCTAAACAAAACAATGATTGAAAAATCGAATATAGATGTGCCCTTCTTCTCTTTCGTTATATCGTGCTCAACTCTTTTTTTCGAATGTTATATAGAGACATTATGGCATTTGAAAAAAAAAGCGTACGTTAAATAGTCGTTATTCTGGATCACCACTGAATTCTATTTTCCTCCCAGGCCCGAAATACATATTTTATATTTGTTTGGCTACGGCCTTGCCACCAGTTCAAGAGAAGGAGGATCCTGCGGCGATCGTCAGTATCAATGAAGACGAAGATAATACACTGTCTCCACTATATTTCTGCCCAACATCATAACAGCCACCCGAGCTCTTTTCTTTCGTGGGCAAGATAGTCCATGTCGCTTCACTTCAAGGTTGGCTGCGAGAAAGTCAACATTAAGAAGTAGGAAACCAACCAATCAACGAAGTAGATCCCACTGAAAATATTGTCAAAAATGCCATTCCCTATGACTTCTACTCTTATGCTAAGTTTCCACCCAAAGAAACCGCGAGGTTCCATAAATTTTCTCCGAACCTACCAGGTTCCACCATAATTTTCGGGGTCTGGAAAACTCGCGGTTTCTGACAAACCTAGTTAAATCCTCCTGGAGTTCATCCGTCCGTGAGAGGTAGTGAACCCGGATAAGACTACAGCGTGCTTTTCAGTTTATTTTCTCGTTTTGTCTCCGTCTTTTTTTTTGGTGTTCTCACACTAGTATGTCCTTTCAACAGACAGCTGTTCTGGAGTCCATTTATTTCGCGGGCACTTATAAATTGGGAGCGAGTGCCTTGAAAATTGAAAGCGAAACCACTTCAAGCTCGGTGGAAGGCTCAGTAAAAGTTCATCC
Source organism: Eristalis tenax (assembly GCA_905231855.2). Lineage (NCBI taxonomy): Eukaryota > Metazoa > Arthropoda > Insecta > Diptera > Syrphidae > Eristalis > Eristalis tenax. The sequence goes on along the minus strand of HG993124.1, from coordinate 108,279,488 downwards.
TGACTTCGCGGTTTCGGTTCAGTGGAAACGTAAAATTACTCGCAATATTTACCAATACATTCAAAGAAAATCGGGCACGTTTAGGAAAACATCAAATCTCATGTCCATCGTCTGAAACAGCTCATGCCGTACGTCTTAAAATCGAGATTCTCCGACACGATGTAAATTTGGATTGGATTTTTGTGCCCCCACTAGATTTTTTCACATCATGTTCAGTGGGACAGTAGATATTGCTGAAAATTGCTTTTTCTCTGTCTTGCACGTCCATGGCAGTAGTGAAGCGAGGGGGGAGGGGCTGCAATTCGGGGCTATTAAATTAAATATACAACATTTACAAAACTGATTCTTTTCCAGTCCAACGAATTCACTTACAAAGTTTACCAGCATACACAGTAAGTAATCAGACAGTGAGTGTCTGCCATTCCTTGTGTTGCTTAACAACAAATTCCTGAAATATCAGAAATGATAACCAACCTTGTCTTAACTTAACTTTTTTCGATTGATTTCGTGTTATTTCTTGATTTGAACTAGATATCGAATACAAAGTGCAGACAAATAAGAATTGCGACGTGTAGGGAATATCTTATTTAAACTAAGTACTACCAAAACTAGCCCGGTTGCTTGAAAGCAATCAATGCCTGCAACGTACCTCTGCCTAGTTTGATGAAATATTTCTTTCTTTGATCCCTCCTGTTATTGTAAAAAAGCATGAGACTAAAAAAAATAACGCACCATCTGTCTATACAAATTTAAATAATCGATTTTATATTCTTGACGCATACCTATCTTTATAATATTGTTAACGTTTTTGTCACTCATGTTGTGCGCGCTCTTATCCTTTTCACAAGTAGAAGGAGCCCACATATTTATGCCAACTCTGAACGTCAGTGACTCGAAAGAGGCTGTTCACCTTCGACAGGGACCGTCAAAGGCACCACGGCAACTATAGGCTTTACGACCAAACACGCATCCTCCCCCTGCAACAGTACGTGGTACAATCCCCGGACAACACTACCTCAACGCGTTAAATCCTCTTAATGAGCAGAACTTTCCAACGAACTGCATGGTTTCTACCAGAGCAGCGATAGCAATCACCATCGAGGCTAAGTCGGCTAACACATCACCACCCCATCCCAAGAGGACCATGGACACACGGACTTGTACAATCCGATGTAAGCACCAGCGATTGTAGGACATACAAAATAAACAATAAGCCGTCAATAATAATAAACATTAAATTAAACAAAGCACAGTTGGGCCCCTATTGTTAAGCCAACACCCTAAGCTTTGTAAGTCTAGTTGTAATCTCAATTGTTCAAATAATTTTCAGTTCAAATAAATTTTTAAATCGAAGGAGGCTGTGAAAATTATCTTCCTCGTACCGGGAATCATACCTGCGTAACTACACCGACCCACAACGCCACGACCGACCACCTACTTTGACCCCAAATATATTTTGACTTTATACTATGTCCCATGGCAATGAGTTTGTGGGTGACCTGATACCAATAAGAAGCCCATTTTAAGGGTGTTAAATCAAAAGTTACAATGCAATTAAACAGGTACTCAGATAAGCAGATGCCTATCTAATTTGGGGATGGTTTCCAATGAGTATGTTTCATCATAAGGAAGAATGTTTATTGACTGAATTGATTTGGCTTTACAATTTTTGTAAATTACATGCAAATAATAAGAAATCCGATCGTGAATCATTTGACAAAGAACGAAATTTCAATTCATTTTTAGTTTTTTATTGACTTGCTAAGAGATGGCGTAACTTGTATTATTCCATTGGAACATGCGTTGGAAGGCTACTGTCATTGTACGTCACTTCAGTATATGTCATTTCTTAGAAGAGTAAACAACAATAATTTTTTTCACTCAAATATCTCGAACTTTGTGCCTGAAAAAGTGTTTTTGCGGGGAATTCTTCTCCTTTACTTTAATATGAAGAAAACTGCTGCCGAAAGTCATCGCATTTTGGTGGTGAACATGCGCTAGGTGAGCGTACGTGCCAAAAGTGGTCTACACGATTTAAAAGTGGTGATTTTGGCTTGGCCAACCATCCAAATCAACGGCAAAGCCGAATATCTATTTCGCGAAGGTAATGCTCTGTATTTGGTCGGATCAGAAGGGTGTGCTGTATTATGAGTTGCTAAAGCCGGGTGAAACCATCAATGGACAACACGAAGAGAGCAGTATCCGAAAAACGCCCGGAATATGCGACCAGACACGAGGCAATAATTTTCCATCATTCCGGTTAAGAACTATTTGGAAAACAGTGGATGGGAAGTTTTACCCCGCCCGCCTTATAGCCCAGACCTTGCCCCGTCTGACTACCATTTGTTCCGGTCGATGCGGAACGCCCTCACGGTTCACATCAGAGCAGAATATCAAAAATTGGCATGATTCATTCTTGGCTCCCAAGCCGGCGCAGTTCTTTTGGGATTTGATCCACAAATTGCCAGAAAGATGGAAAAAAGTCATAGCTTCAGATGGGCAATACTTTGAATAATACTATTGCACATCCTTGTCCTAAATAAACGCTCAAATTTTGAAAAAAAGAATCGCATAATTTTTTTTTTTTTAATTTTAAGAATTAAGTAATATTTAAGAAATAAGACCCAATAAATAAAAACTAATCAAAAATTTCATATTTTTGGTCTGCAATGGCTCCTTAGTTGTCTTCAAATGAAATATATGCAACTTCCCATTTCAGAAACTTTGACTTTAGAAACTTCATCGAATGTAAACTCTCCAACAGATATTTCGACTGTTGACAATTCAGATTCTATGGTAGTACAAAACTCAACAGAGACATTCCGAAGATAATACTCCAAATATTCCGTCCTTCACTCACTTCGGGAAATACAAATGCTGCTGCACGTGAACAGACCACCAAATTTATTGACAACTTTATGTGTAGATATAACTGGTGAAAAGCGTAGACGGAGATTTTTTTGGTGCGTGAAAAAACTATTAGTGGCGGCATAAATTGGGTCTGCCGCGAGCGGCCCCAACCCTCGCTACGCCACTGGTCCAGGGTGGTTACATATTTGCTATTCGATTTTTATCCAATGCAGAGAATGTACTTATTGTTCAAAGCGATATTCTTAGATTCTGTAGAATTCCCTGGACCTCATTGGTTACGATATCGCCTCTGCGCAAAGCTAGAATTCCCTGGGGCTAACAACAGTTTGTTGTAGACCGTCGCTAGGTGTCAACAAAAGGGAACTCATCCTGTGTCACCCAGGACGTGATGTTAATTGGCTTGCCTGGGCCTGGGCGTAATGATCAACTCATTTAGAGCCCAAAACTCGATCTTAATTAAGTTAAAAAAAACCCGAATTCTAAAGTTCTTTTCCATCGCTACCTGGTGGAGTGTTGCAACAATCTGTGCCAACATTTACGGCCTGAGTCAACAAAGCATTTGCGTCTATGACTCCATGGTTATCAAGTAAAGAAATAAATTCAAAAATTTCAATCAAACGCAATTGTGTAAATTCTCCACTACTGCCTATGGCCCTGCCAGCCCTGGCAGCTGGTGACAATGATAGCCCTTTGTTGAGCGTATATTACCCACCAACAACGACGCAAATAATAATTTATGTCATAAGGCAAGTGCAGCAGCGCTTATCGCGATCAACAATCAATAATAAATATTTCCAAAAATAATAATAAATTCCCCGTTGTTTTCCCAAGACCACCACCACTCCACTCATTGGCAATAGATACTGTATCTCAATTCTTCAACAGGTAAATTTAATTGATAATACGTTTAATTTTAAACCACGATAAGTCGCCGTGGAAAAAAAGAAACAAAAAATTACCAATTTCTTTATATCAACTTACCCATAAAACTGATAACACGCGCTATCTCCACCGCCGCCGCTCCCAATCTAGCCATCAAGCTTTTGTTTGCTTTTTCGATAAGTTGTGTTGTGGCAGACATTTTTCCCCTTTTTTTCCAATTTCCATTTGCTGCTGGGTTTGTTTAAGAAATCCCAAAGGGGGATGTACACAATGAGACCCCCGGGCACATGTACACCCATTGTGCACCACACCGACAACATCGATTGACGAGGGTGTGAGTTATCGAATCGTGCCCTCTCATTCGCACTCCCATGCACCCGCTCGCTCGAATTTACAGCCAATCAGCGATTGGGGTCATAAAGGCATACCACACTTATATACTCGAACTCATAATTCATCGATCGAATCGACTTCAAGTTGCTGCTTGTCACGAATCGAACACACAAATATACACACATGTATATCGATTTAATCGAACGCCATTGCGACACCGCGACGCACATCGACTCGATACCACTCGTGCACACTGTATTTACTTGCCACTTGAGCGACTGACGGCAGCGAAAATGAAGCAAAAAAAAAAACGAAAAAAAGGAACAACCACTCACCCCAATCGATAACGCGAACAAAAAACAAAGCACACATTCCTATCGATATATGTACATACAAGTGAATTTGGATTCTTTTTTTTTCAATTTATTTTGTCGACATTTCTTTTTTTTTTTTTGGTTAAGTGGCAGAGACTTGACATATTTCGTGCCTGTCATCATCACAGACTTATTTTTTTTCAACACTTGGTCCGTGAGAGACTTTTAATCGATCGACTTATTTGGCCACTCGTCGAGTTATCGATAACCATCTTCAAAAATACTCGTAACTACATAGAATTTCGTTGTTTCGTGTTTTTTCCACTCCATTTTGCTCGAGCACAACACAGAAAAACAAAATTTGAACAAACTTTGACTGACTGACAAGGCAGGCACCGGGTGACGCCTTCCATTACGCAACGGCAAGGATCCGACAGAGGCCTTGAAATGCAATGCCCAGCGCGATTGGATTTTTAGCACAAAGACGACTCGTCACATTTCAAACTGAACGCGCCTACATGCGCTTATGTTTAAATGAAATTTTCCGATATAAATTGCTTTTTTGCCGTTGAATCTTCTCCTTGCTCCCTCCCTGGTGGGAGACGCTTTTAACTCAAACTCAACAGAATTTCCTATCGATGATTTTTCCTATCATCATTTTTAGTACACAAAAAATCGAATATCTGAGAATAGATAGTGGCATTAGATAAGTTAACGTATCATTTCAGAGATTTCGTTTTACACCCGATATAAGCGCGAAAATTTTTTACCGTTTTTCAATGGTTACGGTACCGATACCGTTGGTCGGGTGGACGGGGTTGCCCCGGTGCGTGTGGCAGGAGGGCGGTTTTGGGCTCAAGGAATGTACGAGTATGTAAGTCTCAGAGGTTTTATCTTAAGCGGTGTCCGGACTGGCACAGTGACACGAATGCAGGTGGCATAGTGAAAGGCGAGATATGCGAGGAGATAAATTCTTGGATAAGATACGCCCGACGACGATAGGACTCTGGAGATAGCACTCCGATTATCTGAGTGTAAGCGTCTTCAGTATCAGCTGCTGGCCGGGGGCCGGGTATCAGTTCAGTAGACTTTGCAACTCTTACGTGAAATCAGTGCATTCTGCTTTCGATACAGAAATTATCATCGTTGTCCTTGCTATCTGCTATCACTTGCAGATACGGGGAGATAGTGTTGCAACTGTGGGGGGTCTTTGCACTTCGTTGAACCCCTTCAGACAATCAAGTAATTACTCGGAAAGTCGTTGATCATCACGTTCATATCTCATGTCACCACCTCCATCGAGTTCACTAACAATGCTGAGTGAGCACAGGTGACAAGGAAAAATCATCTCAACCTTCGCCGTTCATTGTTGGCATGAACCTGTAGGCAAGTGCACTCTTGTGACAACAATAGCATGCACAACACCAGAAGTTGTTACAGAAGCTAGGCCCAAGTCCAACTGTGACTGTAGCAGTACACAGTCTACCTCATCCTGTTGGCTGTTTTAACTCAGTACTTGTTCCAACTCTAGCGGCCATTGGATGCGATTCAATCAGAATCAGGACCAAGCATGTTTGGTTCCGCTGGGCCATAAATCCAAAGAGTCAATGGTCTGGTCTGCAGATCTCTTGGGCGTGCTTTGGCCATGCAGCCATCTTAGAGGACCGTGCGGGTCAGACGATCATGATGATGCGTCAGGTGGCGTTTAAATCGATTGTGATTTAAAACCAGTTTCATTATATAAAACCACAGAAAAACACTGCCAGCAAAAAGAGGCTATTCACTCTACGAACAGAAAAGACGGAAAGCGCCCGATGGAGGATAAGATGACACACTATTTCAGGAATAAAGTCTAGAAACTGACTGGGGACTAGTAGTAGAGTTGCAAACGATAATGAGAACTCGGAATAATCCTTTCTCTAGAATGTCAAACCACGATACACAGCATTTAAGGTAACGTAGGGGAATTCCCTTGCATTTCACACATTCTCTTACAAGTTCCCGACGCAACCACGTATCATAAGATCGTGTAAAAAACGCTGTCAGATCAAATCATGGGGCAAGGGAGGTATAAGTTGGATATGGCTAGCCACTTGTGAGAGTGGACATAGCACGGGCTACAGAAGCGGTTGCTATAGAAGTGAAGCCTGGACCAATCCTGTTTTTTTTTAAGAAGCTGAGCTCACATTCACCTTTATTCTCACAGTCGCATTTAACGTTCCTGTTTGAGAAAAGGCTGCTTTCTTTTTAATAATCTGAGCGCGCACAAGGTGCTACCAATACCCTTAAATGTCCGGGGTCAAGACGCAGCACGGGCCGAAGGTTTAGAGGCAGAAAGAGAGAGGAGGTACCAGTGTACATTGGTCTTAAATATCAGCGGATTGCAGCCTGTGGGGAATATTTGGCTGGGAAGAGCATTCCATATTCGTGTGGTGCGGCTGAAGAATGAGTCTCTACATTTAACCAACCGGAAGTAGGCTTGTGCGTCCGAACTGATGAGCATTCCAAGCTAGACGGGTATTGCGGGTGAATTCATGGAGAGGATTAATGCTCACTTGAGCATTAGTTTGTTAAAGAAGAGACGGTGCTTTGATTGTCGAGCTAGTCGAATGACTGTGATATTGTTGTCTCCTGTAAGTGTTATCGCTTGCTTTTGGATTTGGGACAACTGACCAGGCTTGGGTCGGATAAACGCCTTATGAATTAAAGCCAAATCAGAAGGGGTGAAGTATTTCTTGCATCGATTAAGGAAACCAAAACTTTTCGCAGCATTTATGGCCACCTCAAATATGTGATCGTTCCAACGGAGTGTTGTGTTGATACACATACCAAAGATGGAAACACTTCCGATTTCATCGACACATGTGCCATTCATAGATAATGGCTGATTGTCAAGGGTTCGCTTGAGTGACAGCAGACAGCAATGAGTTTTTGAAGCTTCTTTCCCCAGTTAATGATGTTGTCAATATCGGAATTCAATATGCCTAACATACGCTGCCGTCCTAACTCTACGAATAGTAAAGCCTTCCAAGAAGGGTGCTCTTCCGAAGGGTGATGTCGTGAGTCTTGAGAAGCTGAGAGTGCTGTCATCAGCGAAGGAATGGATTGGATTAAAAGTAGCAAACAAGAGATAAATTGTAAAAATGAGAAAAAGTGTAGGAGACAGAACAGAGCCTTGAGGAACACCAGCATTTTTTTGGTGGATATCAGACTCGAACCCATCCAAAACAACTTGAATTGATTCGTTCTAAAGGTAATTTCTAATCCATAGAAGAATAGATTCATCGATACCATAGGCATGCGTTTTCGACAAGTGACCTTGATGCCAAGCCTTGTCAAATGCCTTAGAAATATCAAGCGAAACGATCATGCTTTAAGCAAAGATTGGCTCCACTTTTCGGTGAGATAAACTATCAAATCACTAGTGGACCTGTTGCTGCTGAAACCGAACTGCCGGTCATTAAGAAGCTTCCACGATTCAAGATATTTTTTCGAGCTGGCGATTTATCAGAGTTCCATGACCCTCGAAAGAAGGGACGTACGTGCTATGGATCGGGTGACAAAGATTCGCCATTTTTAGGGGCGGGCTGGACAAATCCCCATCTGCTCCTAGCTCATGAGACCCTAAGATGAAAAGCTTATTCGTTGTTTTTCCAGCGCAGAAGGACCATCTACCGATTTTTCATCTCACAGATTACTTCAATAAAAATTATAATTCTCGTTGCAAAGTTCACTAATGCCCGATTTCACAGTGGAAGCGTATCTGCTGGTTTAGCTAAGTGTGAAAAAGACTCCAGCGAATACACCATCGGGCGCTGAACACACGAGGCAGAGAGGCAAGCTGTTCTCAGTGAGTTGAACTGCACGAACATCATGTTTCGGAACGCGGTACAAACGCACAACAACATACAGCTGAAGAACAGGCTCCGCAAGATACAGCCAGGATCCGACACATACCGACAAATCCACCAAATCATCGGTAAGAGGAAGAAGCTGCCACAAACACTGACAACAAGCAAAGGAGACGCAAGCACGCCGGCGGAGAAAGCAGAAGCCTTTTCAAAAAACTTTCGAAGGCAACTTTCAACCATCACCGCCCGATGACCCGAAATTTGTCACAGAAGTCAACAGCTACGTCAATGCACTTGAGACTTCATCCACACCAGACATCATCTTCAACGAAACGAACAACGGCAGAAGAAATTGCGGGAATTATTCAACGCAGCCCAACGAGGAAAGCAGCCGGGGCTGACAATATTTCGAATTTCGTCCTGAAGCGAATGCCACAAACGGTGATGATACTTCTCACAATCATCATGAACAATTACATCAACAGTTGCTACTTTCCCAGCAAGTGGAAAATAGCAACAATTGCGCAAGGGCCTATATCTATTATATTATATAGAAAACTAAAGCGATGGTCTACCGACCTAAACATCATTCCGGATATTCACTACGGATTTCGGGAAAAACAGTCACCGCTACATCCTCTAATGAAGTTTCACCACAAAGTTGTAGCTGCGCTGCACAATAACGAGGTCACCGTCACCTGCTTCCTGGACGTAGAAAAGGCCTTCGATACGGTCTGGATTGAGGGACTCATCTACAAGCTGAACCAGATGGGAATCCCCCTCTAACCTCAGCAGACTAATTTATAGGTTTCTGCATTCCAGAAGATTCTACGTCTCAGTTGAAGGCAGAAAGTCAACCGAGCGGAGCACCAAGGCGGGAGTTGCACAAGGATCAAAGCTGGGACCGTGGCTTTTCAACATCTATCGCAGATCAACCACATCCAACTGACACAGTGAAATGCTGTCTATTTGCAGATGACTCGCTGACTTATGCCAGCGTCGATGTCACCACAGATAGAAGCGCAAAGGGTCGAAGTTCAAACAGCGAAATTTGACTACTATACCAAATGGGGTATTCGTACCAATGCTGGGAAATCGGTACTTATGTGCTTAAGGAGACCATCAAGAGGTGGATGCAGATCAGCAGCCAAATATCGAAGCATAAAGGTAGTGCTCCCAATCTGCTGCCCAATCTGGCGCATCATCTCTAAGACCAGCATGACGAAGCTCAAGCAATTTTCGAAAGAAAAATCCTGCGAATATGTACCGGACTGACCTTCGACAGGGACCATCAAAGACAGTACAGCAACAATAGGCTTCATGACCAAGCATGCATCATCCCCCTGCAATAGTAGATGGTGACACTGTTCAGAGGGCAGTCCCTAGAAATCAACAACCATCCTAACGAGGAAATCGGGAACCTGATATGCACAATCCCCGGACAAAGCTACCTCAACGCGTTAAATCTGCTAAACGAACAGAACTTCGAAACGACGTGGAACAACGAACTGCATGGATTCTACCAGATCAGCGATAGCAATCACCGTCGAGGTTAAATATGTAAAAATAATTCCGTTTAAATAAATTTTTAAATCGCTTCGTTGCGATATGATTGTGATCCTTTTTCTTTGGCTGTCATTGAATATAGTCAATCTGGGAAGTATAGCAAAGACGCGATCCAATACGAACGAGTTCTGCACTAAAGGCATTTTGAAGTTACAAGAATTAGCAAATCTAACCACCGAGTGGAAATTGATCCCACTTGAAGGCACAAATCTACAGGATGTGTTGCCAACTAGTTGAATTTTCTTGGGTTGAGAATCTGATTGGTTTTATGTGTGAGGTGCACTTGAATTCAAGAATACAGATTTTGATATGAGGTGACAGAAAAATGCGAGGCGAGAATTTGTCACCTTGTCTAAGAGAATAAGGGGGTATATCATTCGTTATACTGGACCACCACTGTATTTATGTAACTAAGATCAACTAAGATTTAATCCTAATACGAGCAGCCGTTCAGGAGTGACAAAATTTTAAATTAAAAAATAATAAAAAAAAAACTGTTTAGTTTAGAATGATCACTTTAATAAAAACTTCAAAACACGACGGCCACGAATGCCAAGACAGGATCGATGCTGTTGCATGTAGAATCGGAATTGAAATGTAAATGAGTCGAGTCGCGATAAATCATATTCCAACGGACCAAGCATTTCGTGAGAACCATCGAGAGTAAGAATACAAGTTTTGAATAGAAAAACAAAAAATTGTTCGAAATGCATATGCAAAGTGCGGGATGTGCGCGTGGGTGGAGCGGTACCAAAACGCTCAGCCACAATCGTCTCCATCGGCTACGGCTTCAATAATTTCTAGCTTCTGGGCGACAGAGTGGCACTTGCAAACTGAGGCCGATGAGTTAAGTGACACCTGACATTTAACAAAGAAAAAACACAATCGCACAAATAAATAAATAAACAAAATGACACAAAAGGAAGAAATACGAATTATAGAGATGATGCGTGACACAAGACATACGAGAGTTCTACTCTTGTTCAGCGAGAAAAAATATACAAATTTCAATTATCAAACGTATGGCTTTTATACGAATTGCCGCGATTTTTTCGAGGGACTGACTGAGTTGAATTACCCCAAGATACGATTTATCGCGATTCCACAGTATTACATTCCACGGAAGACAAGACAGTGCTTCTAGGCACAAAAGTCCCATAGAATCACTTTGGAGCCTGTTACAGTGGCCAGGAATTCTGATGCTAATTTTCTAACCAGTAGTCGTCCTGTAGAGCGATCAAGGGAATTTAGGATTCATCAACGAAATTGCTGCTCCATTCAGTGCTCTAATCTTTCATCTTAAGCTTTACGTCACCAATTGTCCGGCGGTCTTTCGTCTTCTAATTTCCATTGAACGTAATTTGGGCTTTCTTGGAATTCATAGTGTTCCTCGTTCCGAGATGGATAACACATTCCCTCGAATAACCAAGATCCGATATCGACAAAAATGTCTACTTACCATCCCATGCACATTTCGAATCTGATATTTTTTCTGATATGAATCTCGGAAAACGCCACCATCCATCCCCTCTTGGTTATCGGTTAGAGTTCAAAACCATTAGCTACAACTACATGCATTCCTCCAATGACATCATGCAACCGCAGACATGTCTCAAACTCCAGAACTCACTCGCACTGGCACTGGTGTGCTCTGTCGTAAAGAGCTCTGCTCTGCCTGGGCGCACATGCAACGACGCTGCACAGAAGTTCATTAAGCGAAATTTATTTTGCAACGTTCGGTTGCATTTCGCTAAACGACTTCGCCGTAGGCTACAGCTTCCTGCGTATAAATTCGCTTGACACAAGTCATAATTTTTCACAATTTATTACCGCTATCAATGGCGTCCATAATGTATTTTTCATTTCCCAACAATGGTGGCCATTTTCTGTTCTTTTGTTTTTCTGTGGACTTGCTGCCACTGGCGTCGTCGCTTTTGTTTGATTGGACTTGTGGCACTTGTTGTAAATTCTCAAAATGAACTGCGACATGTGACACTGATTTGAGAGTTTAGATTTTGTTTTTGCACTCGCCTGACAGCTGACAGCGGTGATGTGTGGTCTGGCCTGGTGTCGTTGTTCGTATTAATAGACGATGTTTGGTGTTAATCAATTAGGTTGGTTGGAAATCGTTTTGACATTCTCGCATGAGAAAGTGTATTTGACAGCTGCGAGTGCAGTGAATGGCTTCCAAAAGATGATAGAGGGTTCTAATCAAGTTGATGATGGATGAATTGAAAGTCGGTTGGGCGTTGATTGGGCTTTAAAAGGACTCCAGAAGTCACGTTACCCATGCGGATCACGCACTCACCAAATAACTAAGAACTAGAGCCGGAACAATTGCAGTTGATTGATGTTTCTTAGCTCAGTACGATTATTAGGGAAATATTACTTATTTGACTGACGTGTCTTCATAGAGACGGGCTCTATCCGAATGTGAAGTAAATGGACTGACGTTGCTAAGCGAGTGAAGACGTACATGAAGCTGGGCAGCATGTGATTAGTCCCGAACCAAATGGAGGAACTGGAGGAATGCGACCGAATGCATCAGAAAAATTACAATAAGGAATGTTGGCAGCGCGAGTTATGCTGCTTTCCAAATTCTAGAGAAATCAATCCGCCGTCAAACAATTCCTGGAGTAGCATAAATGGATGACGGCGATGCAGACAAGGGAAGACTGGTGTCGAGACTCTAACTCTTGTATAGAAGTTAACACAGATCCAGAGAAAGGCAGGTGACTCAAGTCGGAGCTCAAGAAAGAGATGCTCAAAACCACATTCAGGCTGCTGGACTTCGCAGGACGACGAGCAGAGTAGACTTACTAACCTCAATTGCTGTCGATCCAGACCAGGCTAGATAAAGTCTTCTTGGTGGAGTATTCCAGGCAGTGAGTGCATGATCGTCTAAGTAAGCAGGCCGAACCAAGAGTTGTAGAATGAACCAATAGGATCTTAGAAACGCAGGTTAAACCATGTACAGTGAAGTCACCATCGTCCAAAGGAGAACTCCAAGCTATCCCTTACCCACTGACAAATAAAATTTCAGAGGAAATCCTTATCATACCGCGTTGCATATGTCGCCTAGTCTCTGAAAGACACTTCTATCGCGGCAAATTCTCGGTCGATAAGCCTCCTTGCATAAGTGTGATCTTTGAAATGATAGTCAGTTCTTGAGCAAAAAAACTAACAACTAAGTAGTTAGTGCGGTCATAGTACGAGTACTTTACATGCCACTAGCGAGTACTAGCGCTAGGCTCGACTTCAATCTGGGCCTAAAAGGAATTTACAGCTAACCCCCCCTGGTTCCTTTTGTTAAAGTTGGTTGAAGTCGACACCGATTTTGATGCTGATCGGATATGCGATGAGGAATTCAAATATCATTTCGCCATTTTAGAAAAAAAAAAAAAAAAAAAACAGGAGTACTTCCTTTTGACGAAGAAATATTCCTTGATGTCGATTTTATGTGCAGTAGTGTAACGGACAGAATGCATACGATAAAGTCAACACTTACGGTACCTTTTAAAATTGTAAATCATTTTTTTTTGTTTTTAATTTATTTTTAATTTTAATTTAAATTTACTTCACAACTTTAGAAAACCTTTCATTACAAGGGCGAGTCGGCTCTAGGGCAGGTGCACCAAATCTAGAGTCAGGGTACGCGACTTTCCTGGATGAAGTTGATGCTTCGGGGTTGGATTCCTACATCCTGATGGGGCATTTTAATGCTCACGCGGATGTGGATGTAATCACATGGGGGAGTGGGATTGGTAGGAATGTTGGACTTGGCATGTCCATAACAACCACCTTCTTTCCACACAAAAGTATCCATAAATACACCATCAGGTCAGGTAGCGTCAGTGTCAACAGAAGTCGTTGATAGAACTCATTGATGAGAGGGGCTGATCTTTCAACAGATCATCACTTGGTGTCTCAATGATAAAGTACTTCTTCTACCAAGCCGGAAACCGAGAGTGGTTCGCACGCATACGGTGGGAGAAACAACAGAGCAGTGAGTTGCGCCTAGTTTTGTACGGAACACATCTGAAAGGTTTAAGCGAATTCCAACTGTTCCATCGCATATAGAGGAAGAATGGTGGCTGTTTTCAACAGTTGTCATTACCTCTGCACAGGATGTTTATTTAGTGGCGGCTGGTGGTGAGAAAAGAACTGCTTGGTTAAAAACACTCGGTTTTCAAGAAGCCATCAGAGAGAAGAACAGGCCCTTCTCTTGGGAAACTCTGCTTCTCGTGACCGGTACACTGAGGCGCGAAGAACTAGCAAATCGGCTGAGCGAGCAGTTAGAGAGCAGTCTTGGAAGGAGCTCGACGAGAAGTTGGAAAGCGACCATAGATCTGCGAAAAATGTGTTCTGGGAAACCATTCGCCGATTCAGAGAAATGAATTTTTTCACAATCGAAGGAGTCAAATGCAAAGATGTTGTGTGGTGGACATCTTGGGTAGATGGTGCAAGCACTTTTCGAAGCTGCTCAATCCAGGACAGGGCGCTGAGGAAGACACACCCGTTGCCTTGAGTGGGGCGGAGAATAGGCCAAAGGTGGAGGAAGTCATTTGAGACAATGAATTGTTACAAGTTGGCAAATCCTCCAGTGTTGATGAAACCCGGCCAGAAATGCTTAGGGCAATGGGTAAGGAGGGAGATTAATGGGTCTCTCGTGCCATTAAGGTGGCTTGCGAATGCAATGAAACATCTGGCGATTGGCAAAAAGGGGTGATTGCGTAGGGAGACAAAAGAGGTTACTCCAAGTACAGGGACATATCCCTTTAAGTCTCTCCAGGAAAGTCTACGCTTAGGTGTTGGAAGCGCGTCCTAGGAACAGGATGAGGGATGAACAGTTCAGCTTTCGTCCCGACAGAAGTACTGGTCTGTCGTACCAGTCTAGGAATGGTACTTGAGAAGGCTGCGTAGTATGCCAACGCCGTCTACAGCTACCAACGCCGTCTACAGCTACCAACGCCGTCTACAGCTGTTTTGCAGATTTGTGAAAGGCATGCACCGAGGTATACTCTGGAGTGTTCTGCAGGAGTGTGGGATTGATACGGATGATGAAAAGTGTAGAAACTGTAACTGTATTCTCAAGACTGTGTCCACTTTCGAGATTCCACCCGAGATTAGCTTGTGACCGAACCGAACTTTTACTCTCAGACTAACCTCCACATTACTACGCGTTTTGGCTTTGTTGTAAGAAAATGTTGGATGATTTTAAAATTTCCAACATTCATCAAAACATTCTTACGATACGAAAACACAGAGAAGTCTGTAAGAGTTCCATTATATTCCTTTCAAAATTCCAGATGCATACTGGCAAGACTCGATACACAATCAACACTCGAGTCCTTTAACTGGATGACCCCTGTACATGATAAAGGGGGTATTTTACCAGCAGTTGATTGAAGCTCTGGGGATTACGATAGTAAAGGGATTTTTTGGAAACACAATAACATGGCACTTTCTGTGGTTCAGGCAGTCCTGGTACCAGAGTCTCGTCTATCAGGTTGCGTTTCCTAATTCCTCTATGATTTCCGTGTGCTTGTTCAAAAGGTGCAACTGTAAGGAGGAGCGAATTCGAGAAAGTCACACTAGGAACAGATCTTGAACAAGAAACTTGAAGACGAAGTGAAGTGTGATTGAGTGGGGAGAGGTAGCTCCAAATTCACCGCCGACAGACCTTGAACAAGCAACTTGAAGGCGAAGTGTGATTGAGTGGAGAGAGGTAGCTCCAAATTCACCGCCGACATAAATGTATGGTTACCTTAGATTTATCGTCGGGCTTTGTAGTCAGAAATCTTGTCTGTAGCCTCAGAGAGTTAACCTAGTTTTCTAAATAATCTACGACTAAATTCATATTCTTAAATTATGAAACGTGATCTGGACTACGACAACGCCCCTCTCTCGAATGCGAAAACCCGTCGTCACCTGACTAACCACAGCCACGTATACAATCCCTTGTGGGTCATGATAAGAAAAGGACAAACACGAGACCTTAGCCCAAGATAAAGACACCGTCACGGGTGTCATATCATATCTCACTGACTCTCCCCTAGATACCGGCCAGAGCCACCTGCTTTCCGTAGATAAAATTCAAAATCTAGTACAGAAAAAGGAAGGTTACACTCGCCCTGCAACGTTCAGTGTCTCCGGGAGCACCCTCCTCAGTCCTGCCGGACTCCGACTCAAGCGCCCACCATGCCCACAAAAATTCGGATTTCATTCGTTCCTCCTGCGCTTATGGTAAATATTATTATCAAGACTTATTATCTGACTTGTATTATCGGTCTCTCAGCTCTGTGCTTTTTCTCCTCTCCCTATCTGCGATACTCACGAAAACGACACATTTTTTTTGAAGTCGCAACAAAACGAAAGGAATTATTTAAAATCAGATTGCCGACAAAAACCGCGACAAAAATGTTCATTATATTCCGGATGTATCGGTCTTAAATTTTAGTCCAATGGAATTTTTCAATTGAATTTGTTGCTTTAGTTGTTGCAAAGGAAATCATCTTGTTTTTGTTTTTGTGTTCGTTTTTTTTTTGTGAACGGTTTGTCTGCTGAGCAAAATATCTTCAGTGTGCACTCGTGGAACAAATATTTATTCACAAGTTATTGCTGCACAGTCCTCCTTGATGCATGTACGTGTACTCATTTTTCATTTGTCCCGTTATTAACGGTAAATAAGAGAATAAACCAATTTCTTTTTTTGTGTTGTTCATCTCGTTTTTTTTCGTTTTTCTTTTTTGTGGCCACAAATTAGTCTTTTATTTCAGAGTGTTACTTTTTTTTATCAGACGCGAGGAAGAAAAAAAAAACAATGTATTATGTATATAACGGGAATTTGATAATCATTTTCGAGTGTTGATAAACGTACACACATGCATACACTTTGTGTACTTGTGTCATAACGCAATAAAGTTTCGCCAAGAGCAAGCAACGATGGAAAAAAAAGAACAAGTTGAGTAAAAAAAAGTCCCCAGAAAACATGGCTCACATGGAGAGACGCCACTATTTTATGGCGGGCAAAAGCACTCACACCACATCAGAAAAAAAAACAAACAAAAACCAAGAATGTATATGAAAGCAAAAAAAATAAGAAATATAACGGGAAACAAATAAATACACAAAATGAACAATCATGATGAATTGCGCGCGATATGCGATATAAAATGGTTGGTGAAGTGCGCAACCAAGCCGAATGGGGTACTGAGCGTAGCTTGTACTCTTCTGAATAAGGCAATTAATATAAAAAGGTGACGAGTTCGATGGGGGGGAGGGGGAGGAGGGCAACAAGTATATGAATGCGGTATATACATACATGTGTTCGAAGTTGTCACTCATCGAGCACGTACATACCTTTGGGTTCTTTCCACGACATTGCGAAACATCGTTCGTTTTCGAAGGGAATATTGGAGCAACAAGAATTATTATTTGAAGAAATTTATGGTGGCGTTATCAGCGCCATCTATATAGAGTATGTATTCGGGAGAAGCAAAATGTTATGGCTTGAGGCATATGGGAGAAATTTTGTTTTGAAGATCTGAAGGAACTTACTAGCTACCATCATATGAGATGGGTTTTCCATCTGAATCCATCACTTAGCCTTACCTAACCTAACGTAACGTGAGTGAATGTGCCGCCCTTGGTGCCGAGAATAAACTAGGGCATTCCACAGAAAACAAAAAAAAATGTAACTTGAAACCACCGAACTTCAAGCAGATGAGTGTACATACATATGCAACACCGCTCTAACATTCACAAATGCAACTTTGCAGTTTCCCACTAGTTTAGTTTAAGAAGACTCGTATTTCAAATAAATGGTTAACAATAATTAATTACGTTAAGTCTAATTGGTTTGGCCTATGACCGTCTACGAGGTTGACAATAGAATTTCAAGCTTAATTTGATTACCAATGAAAAATTAAATAATATTGTACAATGTTATTAAAAATCCCCTTCTAACACTCGTTTTTCGTATCGCAGTGCAGCTACGGTGTAGTTGTCTAAAACGTTCCACCCTCTCTCTCCATTCAAAATGCTTAATGCTTCTTCTTCTTTTAGAATATCTTTCGCAAACAAATGACGAATCAAATGACCTTCAAAACTGGGCATACTGCAAGAAAATGGAACACATCTTCCCTAATTCGCAGAGTATTGGAAGATCCATTCGATGGGGTGTAAAATTTAAATTTACTATCTCACCTGTCATTCTGAAAATCGTTCTGATTCTGTCCAGAGAATAGCAGTTAAGAAAGTATGTGTATTCATTTAGATGATAGTTCAATTTGCTGTAGTAATTCAGCATCTTCCGTATATTTTTCAAATACCACTTGATTGAGTTTCTCCAAACAACGAATTAAATTGTACTCTTAAAGAGGAAGGTTGTTCATCTGACGGGGAAAAAAAAACTGGGTCCATTCCACAGTCTGATGCAGTATCCTTCCATGCATTGCACTTACCTCTGCTCGTTCTTAAACTGCTTCTCAATATTATGTTGGTGTCCTTGACTCTTCCTTCTCTAATACTTTTATAATTTAATTGAAGTGCATTCTCAAGGTATGCAGGAACATGGGTGGAGTACCAGTTTCTATATATATAACTGGGTTTATTTGTCGGTAAGCGGAACATCCTCTTTAAAGAGTATCTAAAGAACTTTTCAGCGGAATCATGTGTATAACCCCAAACCTGAGCTCCGTAGAGTAGGACGGATGCAGCAGTTGAACAAAAACCCGTTTGTTTTGCGCTATTCGAAATTATAATTATTTCTAATGCAACGGTCCCATATCGATGTATAGCTCAAGGTGTCTGCTTGAGCCTCAGAAGAATTCGAGACTTCAATGGCAGTTACACAAGGGTGTATACTCAGCGCATTACTTTTCATACTCTATATTAACGATAACTGATGCTGTACAAGGTGTCTGCTTACATTTAAGTTTGCTGTTGCTAACATACCCAGATATTTATACATGCGCACGATTTCAACTGATTCACCATTAAATTCATCCATCTCTAAACACCATGATTTTTGATTTCTGTAGGTTGACTGTTAGATTCCAAGTATTACAGTCCCGCAGAAATACAATATCATCTGCATACATCAACGCTGGAATTTTTACTCCGCAGAAGTTTACACCTCCTTGTACAGCATCAGTTATATCGTTAATATAGAGTGTGAAAAGTAATGCGGTGAGTATACACCCTTGTGTAACTCCCATTGAAGTCTCGAATTCTTCTGAGGTTAGATCACCATCCCAGACAATTGCGACATTACTCTCATATAGTGCTCTCAGGATACGAATAATTTTAGTTGATATACGAATTTTGTATAATTGTTCCCACTAATTTCGAGTTGATCAAAATTCCTCAAAACTCTTCAGAAGTTCGGGTGACGTGACATTCTAACAATTTCCATTTATTGGGTATATAATTTAATTTGTGCTATAATGAAGTTATTTAAAAGCGATTTAAAAATTTATTTGAACGGAATTATTTTTACAATTGGGTGCCCAACAATAGGGGCCCAACTGATGTACTTAGGTTAACTAATTGTTTATTCTAAATGTCGGTTTATTGTTTATTTTTCATGTCCCACAATGGCTGATGTTTACATCGGGTTGTTCAAGTCCGTATGTCCATGGTGGTCCTTTTGGGATGGGGTGGTGATGTGTTAGCCGACTTAGCCTGGATGGTGATTGCTATCGCTGCTCTGGTACAGTCTATGCAGTTCGTTGTTCCACGTCGCTGGAAAGTTCGGTTCGTTTAGCAGATTTAACGCGTTGAGGTAGCGTTGTCCGGAGATTGTGTTCCTCAGGTTCCCGATTTCCTCGTTAGGATGGTTATTGATTTCTAGGGACTGCCCTCTGAACAGTGTCACCATTTACTGTTGCAGGGGGATGATGCGTGCATGGTCGTAAAGCCTATTGTTGCTGTGCTGCCCTTGACGTCCCCTGCCGAAGGTGAGTCCGGTACATATTTGCAGTATTTTTTCTTTCGAAAATTACTTGAGCTTCGTCATGCTGGTCTTAGAGATGATGTGCCATATTGGGAAGCCGTACGTTAAGATCGGCCGTATAAGCTGCTTGTCAGCAGTTTTGTCCTCTGGGTTAATCCATTTGGCTTGCACATCAAGGGATAGATGCGATGGAAGCCTAGGTTGGCCTAGGTGGACCTTTCCGTGAAGTTAACGCCAAGATACTTGACCTTTTTGTCTGTTAATATTTTGTACCGTTAGGGTGCACTACCTTTATGCTTCGACATTTGCTACTGACCTGCATCCACATCTAGATGGTCTTAATATATTCCTAGCACAAATAACAGGGTTGTAAGAATAAATATTGGGTATATAACTTAATTCGTGCGGTTTGCTAATTGTTATTATTCCATGGAAACATGCGTTGGAAAGCTACTGTCATTGTACGTCATTTCAGTACATATCATTCATTTGAAGCGTAAACAATTATAATCAGAAATTAAGTATAATAGAGATACCTAGTCCATCGACGAATTTGATGGATAATCATGAAAATTTTGACGGTTATTCATGAATTTTTGACAGTTATTCACGAAATAACGTAAATGCCGTTCTCTTATTGATCAATTTGGTTTTAGAAAACAATATAAAGAATGGTTGTCAAAAATCTGAAGGGGCAAGAGAGGAAGAAGTTGGACATCTCTATCATACTTAATTTCTGAAAATAATTTTATTTACTCAAATATGTCAAACTTTGTGCCGGAAAAAGTGTTTTTGGGGGGAGTTCTTCTTCATTACTTTAATATGACGAAAACTGCTGCCGAAAGTCATCATATTTTGGTGGAAGTTTATGTTGAACATGCGCCAGCTAAGCCAAAGGTGGTTTGCACGATTTAAAATGTGGTGATTTTGGCTTGGCCAACCAGCCAAATCAACTGCAAGGCCGACTATCCATGTCGCGAAGGTAATGCTCTGTATTTGATGGGATCAGAGGAGTGTGATGTATTATGAGCTGCTAAAACTGGGTGAAACCATCAATGGACAACGCTACCGAACACAATTAAACCGTTTGAAGATAGCAGTAGCCGAAAAACGCCCGGAATATGCGACCATACACGAGGCAATAATTTTCCATCATGACAACGCTCGGCCCCACCTTGCTATTCCGGTTAAGAACTATTTGGGAAACAGTGCATGGGAAGTTTTACCCCATCCGCCTTATAGCCCAGACCTTGCCCCTTCTGACTACCATTTGTTCCGGTCGATGCAGAACGCCTGAACTGAAATACGGTCCACATCAGAGCAGAATATCAAAAATTAGCATGATTCATTATTGCGCAGTTCTTTTGGGATGGGATCCACCAATTGCCAGAAAGATGAGAAAAAGTCATAGCTTCAGATGGGCAACACTTTGAATAATACAATTGTACACGTTTTTTCTTAAATAAACGTTCAAATTTTGAAAAAAAAAAACCACAAGAAAATTTATAGAGAGTTAAGTTGAAAGATAAAATTATTTTAAATCTCTGCAATGTAAAATGTGCGTTGATAAATCAATTGTATTTGTAATACAAAGAAAGAATAAACGATCTAACTATCTGTCAAGGAAAATATGGCCAAAGTACAAGTGATCTAAAACAAAAGTGATCTGCGAACTCGACATGCTATCGCTAGCGTGTTGCCGTTCTGTACAGGACACTGGCCGGGGGAAACCTTAACACATTTCCTTTGTGCCTACCTGTCTCTTACTAAAGCCAGACAGTGCTCGCGTGCAAAGGAGGTGCACATCCCACTACAAGCAGTCAAAGCTAATATTTACGCACATTTCATTGAAATAGCAAACCACAGATGGGCCCGACTGACAAACTCTGCAACAACCGATATAACACAAAGGTCTCCTCCGACGAACCAGTCATGATATTGCTAGTCTCAAGCCATCAAGCTATAAATCCCACACAACACAGTTGCAATGACACAGCTGAGAGGGTGACTTTAAAACACTACATTTGCGCCTGCCCGGCTCTTGCTAGATCCAGCGAACGTACATATACGGTTGGATTTAGAGATTTCAAAAATACACGTTATAGATAAGGTAACAGAGCTGAGGCATTTAAAGAGCACGTAGTGGTGATTCTTTCACACCAAACCACCACTTCTATCCACCTACCTATAGGGATATGGACATTTACGAAAATCCAAGTAGATGCAGTGTAGTGTCATCCCAAGAGAGTTAACGAACTCAACTCTTCACTCTGCAGATTTCAGAATTCCAAAATTGGGTAACATCTGAATTCAGACCAACGATTAAGAAGAACTGCTTAAAAAAAAGTGTCTTAATGTAAGACCAGGTCTCAGATAAGTCTTATTCAAGAAAGCCTTCAATAACAAACATCTCTATAAAAGAATTAACAGCAAGCACACGTTTGACATAAACAATGCCATTAGCAAGTTCAAACTGTGATCATAAACAACGTTAGTATTCTTTATCAATTATAGACATCGTCGTCATTCAAGTGTCATGAACAAAGATATCGCACATTCGCAATCTCAACACTAAGTCATGAATCCAACGACCTTTGATCTCGTCCACATCAAATTTTATCAAAGACCTTCAGAAGCCACTTGAAGTTATTAAGAATCAGTCAGTTTGATGAATGATTTGACAACGATTTAATTTACTGATTCGATGTCCACAGTTGACAGCTACTGCAAGTTCATTCCATCATGCAGCTGATTTCGGTTGATTTCTGCTCCCACCCACCCTCCAGGCTTAATCAGCGATCTCAAATCTTCATGCGACAAGCATTTTGTGAGGCCCCCTTACGGAGGTTATAATTCATTCTGATACTTGATAAGATGGCAATCGATTTTGTCAAAATTATTTTGTGTTTGGAAATTAAAGATTAGCTCTTCGATTAACGGGATCGATATGTCAACATGGTATACAAAGATCATCACGATTGAGGCTTTTTGAGAGCTGTTAGCAAATGAATCACCTTGTAGACTATGTGATCGGCGCAATCCAGCAACAGTTTCATTGGTTGAATGAAAACCTCGCAAATTAACAGGACATGCGTATGGGAGGGCTTAAGATGAGAGCTTGTCCAATTTGCGAAGATGTTAAGACTAGAGCTCCTGTCACCTGGGTATGGTTGTGGGTATCCGCAATATTTACAATGAATTCAAATGCATTTAGGGCTCAGTGCATGCATTATACTTCCACTACCCCATCAAGGAAGCTCTCGTCGGTGTTTTTTCTATCCTCGCTATGGTCTATATTCACAAATAAAGGTGGTGGCCGTGACGACCCTTACACACTTGATCCTACGATACCTAGGCTCAAATCCCGGTACGAGAAAAACAAGTTTCACGGCCCCACCGCTTTCGAGTCACTGACAATACTCACAGAATTTAACTATACAAAGTTCTCAAATTAGCCGTCCGGAGTAGGTATAAAACAGGAGTTCCCTTCCATTCGTGAAAGAACAATAGCACGCACAACGAGAGTGGTAGCTGAGCAACTATGCCCTGGCCCTCTACGGGCTATGCCCGAAGCTTTAGTACAAAGCTCGATTCTGGTGTGGTGCAACAAAACCACCCGCACGTACCAGATATGAATCAAAAGCAAACGATTAAGCTCACAGGACTCACAGGAGTGTTATCTCATGATCAATAGACTGGCAAAATGGCCAAAAAGCGGGCAAAATTTAAATTTCCTATCGAATTGGATTGCGTGTCAGCCTTGCGTAGGGGCCAGCTAGAGTAGGCCTAGCTAGTCTCAGAAATGGACCAGAACCGGGAAAATGTATGAAAAAACCTTGTTTTCTAGAAATGAGGAAACATTAATTGCTGCTCATGTAAGTAGGCCTCACATTCACTCACTTCCGGTGTCCATTTTGTTTCTTTGTTGGGTTATAAGGTTCCGCTATTGCTTTTTCTGTTTTATGCTTTATTTCCACAGTTCTCCACTGTTGTCGATAAACTGTATAAAAAATGTTTGATGTTGGTACAAACTTTCAGAAAATATCCAGCGTGGGTGGCCGGCGGTGTTCTGAAGAAATTCATGAATCACACGGTAACTGGACTAGACTTCATTTTCTTCTAATGGCGCACCACTCCCAGGTGGACCTGAGCCTCAACCAACAGCAAGAAAAAAGCAAATCAGAACTGTTTTCAGTCATCAGTGCTAAGGAGTCAGTTCCATTTCTCCTCTCTATGAGCACAACTCTCAAGCCTGCTAAGAATTTATCAACAATTCCGAATAAGTTATCATCGAACTTGGTCATGAAGAATGACTAGGCATACCTATGTTACAATAGGTTTACTAAACAGATCTAAAGAAGTCATCTAGACTATACATGCATGCTGGAGAATATATGCAGTTTGGTGAAGTGAAGTGTCAGGACTGCAGCCAACTTATACAAACAATGTCGGATACCAACCGACCCAATTGGAACACTCATGGTCTTTAATTAGGTAAAGCAGTCCCAATTGCTGTTCTGCTAGATCTTATGGACAGAAAGGAGAGGACGAAAAAGGCAACAGTAGACCTCCTGAACGTCCTGAATAAGGTTTTGTATTCAAATTTCTAATCTTCGCCATCTTCTTTGAGTGGCGACACAGCCCAGATTGGAGTTGAACCAAGCTTCTACAGCAACCTTGTGCAAGCTAACAACGCTATATGACCTACATTTCTTATGCCGCCTATCAATGGTCAAATCATGGAAGCTCCACTTGATGAGAGAGGTTCTGTAGTAAAAATACATGCGTACTGGTGGAGTGAAGTTGTCAGGAACAATGTGTCACTGCAGCCAATAATGTCTTTATAATACGCGGACAAGCAGCAGTTCCAACTATTATCAAGTGACCGTCAGGAAATTTCGGAAATTAGATAATTTCCTAAACCAGCAAATAGCTTTTCTCAACTTTTTTTGGATCATTGCAAGGCCTTTTGGCAAAAAGTCTTTCTTTTTCCCGTTAAGGATAGTGCCTAGTTAGTGTCCGTACACTAAGGGGTCCCTCAAAGTGACATATAATATTAATATTAATAAGGGTGGTGCGGCAGTCCGTGGCGGACAGGGGCCTAGCTTCTACAGCAAACACTTATTTGTGGAAGGGGACTAACAGTTTTAACAGAGACAATTTGAAAACCTTTTTCTAGACAGGAATGCTCATTGAGCATTGTCAGTGACTCGAAATAGATGGGATTGGGATAACCCAAATTAAATTTTGGGAATCGAACCTGGCACCATCTGCAAGGTTTGGCCATCACCATCGAAGTATAAATCAATATGTTTGATTGACATTCTCCTTTCAGAAAGAAAAGAAAGCATCAAATCAGCGTTTAAAAATCTCGACTACACCGAGTGCATCTATGTTATAAGTTAGAAACGACAAACACACAGATGAAATGAAACGCACAGATATTGATATCTAAACATTAGAACTTCATTGCTGAAATCGAGAGACTGGGAGACTGGACAGAATGACTCCCTAGGTACACAGAGCAACTTGATTTTGCAACAGATTAATGTTTGCTGACAACAAAAGAATAGAAAAATGACAGTACAACCTCGCCCATTCGAACAACCGAACGCTCTACGAATTCGAAAACCAAATTGTTTACATATCTTATAATTCGATCGCTTGCCAAAATCCGAACTCTGCAATTTGAGTTTTCTTTATCGTCCTTGTTACTAAGTGCGTAGACAATGTTTTCAAGTTAAAGTGTTACATCTCACCATGGACGGCCCTCAGAAGCAACATCAGTTTTCAAGCAGTTTTCGTTAAGCAAAAATGCGAAATGTCTTGCAAAGGACAAAGCTCTGCCGGTGTAGCATGTCAGCTCGGAGTTTTGCAAACATTTTCCAAGAACTGAGTCGGGAACTGAAAAATTCCCACAATGGAGGAGTCCCTGCTGGAATGGTTTTTAGACAATGCAAAAGACATGCGCCACTGTCACGCTGTCGCAAAAGGGTATGTGTCAGCATTTCAACGCCAGCAAGGGGAGGGGTTCCATAATATAATGATATGGAAAACGACATCGAAAAAAGGACTTTAGATATTTCAGTCCTCGATGGAAGGCTGGCAAGGAAGGATGACATTATTGAACTTCTGCAATGGGTTCCGTGAGCATACAGTTCTGCCATTGATAATTGGAAAGTCAATGAACCCAAGAGTGTTAGCAAATTCAACAATCCTCTGATTGTCCGAAAACTTTCTTTGAACAAATTTATTTATTTTAATATTAAAAGCTGCTTAAAACTAATTTTTCCTGAAAAATATTGTCAAGTAATCCGAAAGACGCCGTGGTAGGTGTGTATTTGTTCGAATTACCGAGGTCGTACGGTATTAATCAATTGTTGTAAATCAATGCAAACAAAACAGTAAAAGTTGAACAATTCCAAACTCAAGGGTCTTTACAAAACATTTGAATTAAAGAAAAATGGTTGAGTCGAAGAAAGGATTAGGACACATGCAACAATATTTTGACACACTTTATTACAAAACTCAGACTGAATTGCGTCCGTATAAGTTAAATCATTTTAGTCGTTGTTAGCAATATTTTATTTCAAATAAACGAAAATATCCGTCGTTGTAAGCGATATGTCGTTTTAAGCGATATAGTTGTAAGCGATATGTTATTCAATGGGATTATAATGGACCTCAGCCAAGACCTCAAAACTTGGTCGTTATAACCGATAGGTCCAAACTCCAATTTCTGTTCATTCTGATAAAATAGGGACATTATTTTCTTGGACGGTCACATGGTGTTTGATTTTGGTAAGGCCGGCCCGAACCAAATAAGCGCCCTGGACAGCCCTACGTTTGGCGCCCCTGTCTTAATTTAAACATAAATCGCTGCGCCCCACGTTGCCATTCCGGTTAAGAACTATTTGGAAAACAGTGGATGGGAAGTTTTACCCCACCCGCCTTATAGCCCAGACCTTGTCCCTTCTGACTACCATTTGTTCCGGTCGATGCAGAACGCCTTCACTGAAATACGGTTCACATCAGAGCAGAGTTTCAAAAATTGGCTTGATTCATTCATGGCTGCCAAGCCGGGATGGGATCCACGAATTGTCAGAAAGATGGGAAAATGTCATAGCTTCAGATGGGCAATACTTTGAATAATACTATTGTACATGCTCTTTTTAAATAAACCTGCAAATTTTGAAAAAAAAAAAATACCGCACAAATTAAGTTATAGGCCCAATAGTAAAAAGTTAGTTAGCATATGCTAAAACCACATATTCCGCCTGTTATTGTTAAGCAATGTAGTTCTTCTTTGTTGTTATCATTGAATTTAAAGTTTAATATATCTCTGTCTTCTGTTAAATTTTTGGACGATTGGAAGGTTTCATTTAATATACCGATATTTATCTCGAAACTCATAGAGGAATCTCCAAGATTCCAGCTATACCGAAACTTTTTGAGCTAATTGTCAAAAAAACATTAATTTGCCGTCAAAGGACATATGTCTTTACACTAACACGGCTTTGTTTCTGGTAGTTCCACCTTAACCAATTTGGCATTATTTACAAAATATCTGTTTAGATATCAAGTTGATGCCATTTTCACTGACTTTTGACACAGTATGTCACACCATTCTATTAAACAAACTAAGACAATTTGGTATTCATTCAGTACTTCTTCAATGGATAGAAAGTTGCTTAATAAATAGAGTTCAAATGGTAAAAATTAACAATTATAAATCTAGAATTATTAGGGTATTATCTGGTGTTCCTCAAGGTAGCCATATAGGTCCACTACTGTTCATTATATTGATTCCTTCATTCATTATTAATGAGATTCCTTCAATCCTGTCTCATGTTAAATGACCTTAAAATGTTCCTTCGTGTTAAAAATCGTCAAGATTTTATGACAGTTCAAAATGACTTAAAAATTGTATGTAATTGGTGTGATCTCAATGGACTAAGCTTAAATATTAGCAAATGTTTTCTGCTTACCTTGTATTGTTACCCGTGATATTTGACTATTCGATATGTGGGACTTGACTTTCTAGGTAAACGAAAATAAAAGACCTTGGTGTAGTATTTGACACGAAACTTTCTGTTTCGCTTCACATTGACTATATAGCTGCAAAAGCTAATCCAATGCTAGGATTTCTGACAAGGACATGTGCTGAATTTTCAAATCCATATGCACTAAAATTGGTCTATATGTCCATTGTACGTCCTTAACTTGAATATTATTCAGTAATATGGTGTCCGTTATAAAGGGTGATTTTTTAGTTATTATCTTTTTGGCAACACTGGTTTAAGCAGCTGATGCACGTTTCGTGTTTTGCTTCACTGTCAAACATCTTCAATTTGGTCTATAATTTAACCATGAATCGCCTTACAAACGAACAACGCTTGCAAATTATTAAATTTTATTATCAAAATGCGTGCTCTGTTAAGAAAGTTCATCGCGCGCTTCTTCCATTTTATGGCCAGTTTAATCGAAGCTCATTTTTGGCTCAATGGGTACGGAAATAAGCAGAATTGTCGATTTTGGAGTGAATATCAGCCAGAAGCATTGCAAGAGCTACCAATGCATCCAGAAAAAGTCACAGTTTGGTGCGGTTTATGGGTATTATATGGCATCATTGGACCGTACTTCTTCAAAGTTGATGCGAATCGTAACGTAACTGTGAATGGTGAGCGCTACCGTGAGATGATATCCAACTTTTGTTTGCCCAAAATGCAAGAGCTTGACTTGCATGACATGTGGTTTCAACAAGACGGTGCCACATGCCACACAGCACGCGCAACAATGGACTTATTGAGAGGCGAGTTCGGTGAACATTTTATTTCACGTTTGGAACCGGCCAATTGGCCGCCTAGATCGTGCGATTTAACGCCTTTAGACTATTTTTTGTGGGGCTATGTTAAAGCTCATGTCTATACAGACAAGCCCGCTTCAATTGACGCATTGCAAGGCAACATTGAAGCATTTATTCGTGAGATACCGGCCGAAATGTTGGAAAGAGTATGCCAAAATTGGACTAAGCGGATGGACCATTTGAGGCGCAGTCAAGGTCAAGATTTGCTTGAAATAATCTTCAAACATTAAATTATATGGACCGTACTATCGATTCAAATAAAGATTTCATGCATTTTTCTGAATTGTATGTGTTTTTTTTTTTTTTTTTGAAAAACTTTCCTTTATTAGTCAATTTAATTCTGTTTGTGTAAATATAGACCTATGTGATGAAAGACAAACATTTAAACATCCTATTCCAAAGCTCTGACAACTTCTTTTGTTTAATTTAGTTTACCGTCTACATAATTATTTATTTTAAAATCTAATTCTTTAATTAAATTTACTGTTTATATAATTATTTATTACAAAATCTATTTATTCACATATTTATTCAGTGCTTTGTTGTCATATATTCATTTACTCATTGTTATCTAAATGTTTCTATAAACAAATAAACTAAGGAACGTAAGAAAACTCATGTAAAAATTGGTTTGTAAGTGGCACATATTTCCAAGCAAATGCATGTACATTTATAGGTGTCTAGCCAGACACCATGTGTCCATTGGAAGGTTTAACATTAGTGTCCGGGAGGGTTGAACTGTCTTGGAATATGCACCTTGTAGACTAGTTGTGAAACAAGACTAATGAGACTCATAAAACGTCGGTAAACGTCTCCCGGACTGATCGTATGGAAACAAAAGCTAGAAAAAAAATCTCTTGCTACGACTCAGTTCTCACTGTTGACACGATCATACATATTGTACATGGATGTGAAAAAATGCCATGTGATTGATCAGAAGCTGATCCTTTAAAACACATTCCCTTGAAGTGGATTCCGGTTATCCACTTATTTCATTGCTCTGCCTAGCACAACACATTTATGGATAATCTAAAATGTGTGAAACAAAAATAAAATTTGAATTTCGATTTCTCAGCAATTACTCGATGTTTCCGATATTACATGTTGTACATAGAAACGTACGTTCTTTAACAACCATTTGTTTCAAAAAAAAAAAAATAATAATTTCACCAGAAAATGTGTCCATCCGCTTGTTGACTAAACCACAACAAAAAATTATCTCAGAGTATGACACTTTTACGGCAGCAAACATGAATGCATTGCCAGTTTTGGGAAAATGTGGTCACGTCACATATCGTAGGTTATGTCGAAGAATGTTCTGATTACATTACACTCAAACGCAGGAGTGGTGCAACTTGGAAAGGCGATTCATATTGCCACTCCTAAATTAAATTGTGCTTGTTTGAATTTTTCTCACTGACTGAATTTCGGAAAGATCAGCTGGAAGGATGAAAATGATCTGTAGTACGGTCACAATGTGTCTTGATATGTGGAATGCAACCAGAAAGATACACTTTTTTTTCTCTACGAAAAACGATCAAGGAAAATGAGGGACAGATCATCGTGGTTAGTTAGGATTGAACATAGAAGATCAGTGATCGTTGCAAGATCAGTGATGCCTAAGTTCAGTGGATCCTCGATCAAATTTGGAACAAGGCCCCCCAAACACAAATAACCGATCACAGATCACACAGAAAATCCCCAGTGGTCGGTCCAGTATTCAAGACCACACGGCCAGGTCAAGGCCCACTGATCGGTGCAGCGACTAATTGATCGGCACGATATCAACACACGTTTTCACCAATTCTACAACACTTTCACCGGCACTGAGTGTAAATCTATAAGATCGCGTGTGAATTCATGGGACGCGGATATCTGTATCCATATCTGGATCTGATTATATTCGTAATTTAATATATATGAATTTGTTTTTTTGTTACCTTGGGTGCGAATTTGTAATCTGTCCGCCGGTGGTGGGCGCGATTTGCTGGTGATGTTGTTTTTGTTGTTGTTGTTGCTGTATATCGGATGTTGATATTCGGTGGCTGTGGTATGTATAATTTTAATCGGTTATGCACTTTACTACACACAATATCTAGTTTGATATTATTATCTGCCGCGTGTACTTAAGCGATATCTTTTCGATATCAGGCCTCGGTTAGCAATGATAAGACAAGAGCGCTCCAGCGCATATCTCGGTTGCGATACGAGCGACGACGGTTGGGTATGTCTATCTGGCTGAGGTGGGCGAGCGCGAGTTCCAAGCGCGAACACCCCTACGCATCGCGCATGTGTGATGGTTCCACTTCCCTATGTACGTCATAAACTGACGATGAGAACGGAGGCGCGCAGCGTGGCGGAGCCACATTCACCGGTGCTATATGAGTCGCTTATGTACTCGCTGGCCTGATAAGACCTATCTAAACATCCGAGGCATGGGGGGTTGGTCGGTCCCTAGTTATTCCCGGATCTGGTGCACCTTTTGACGGCAGCGTACCTGGCGAAGAGAAGGATCACCATCACCATCACCATCATCATCATCAAACTCATCGTCGACGAGCGCAACCACAGTCGTTAGTTGCTGTCTTCGATTGTGATATTTCGTGTTGACTTTGTGTTGAGGTTAAATAAAATTCCGTAGTCGTCTGATATCTGGGTGTAGTTGTTCCACATGCGTCCTTATCTTGGACAAATATTTGCCAACACAACCACAGGCACAACCTTAACAACCGCAGCTCTGTGTTGGTTGTGCCTTGTTCTGCGGTATGTATGCCGGCCAAGCTGTGGGGATGTGTATAAGTCGATGGGCTTTCATCGGCTGAGGGAGGTTATTAATTTACAGCAGCGTCATAAAGCCACAGCCGCTAGCTGACTTGCCAAGCCGTGAGGACTGCAGAGTGCTGCTCTTCAGTCTAAGTACTTCAAATAGCGACCACGATTTATGAGCTCGGATGTGGGGCTAAGCGGTGGTTAGGTGGAGTGCTTTATTGGAGCCTATTCTTGGCTCTTGATCACGGGTTCTGTGTGACTAAGTGCATGGGGAGTTAGATTCTCAATTGCGGTGTACGTGACTTTTGCTAACACTTGCAACATTCTCACTCAACTTGGAACCAATGGCAAACGGTTGTGTAATAATTTCAAAACCGACAATGTAACGAGTGTGATCGAGTGCTCGAGTTACAAAACATCGTCACTCTAAGATACCGTCGCATATGACTGACGTTCACAGGGTTGACTAATTTCAACTTCGACTGATGTTGAAGTCCAGGAACTTGAGGTACAATAGACTGACGCCCAGTCAACGCAAGTCAACTTTGAACAGTCTAAACTTAGAGATGTTTGCTTGCAGAACCGAAAACATTGATATTCCAGAATGATAGGAGACAGACAAGTTGGTTCTTACAGTCAACAGGAAAGCCTTATCTTTCATGTTGGTTTGCTCGGAACTACAGGAGATGAAGGCGCGCCTCTTTAACTCAGCATCTGTTTAGGAAGCGGGAAACGGACGCAATCAACATTTATCATGGAGAGGATTGCGGTTGCTCTTGCGACACAAAGTTACGTCTTTTTTACACAAACGACATGAGTCCATTGTGACCTTGTCTCCAACATTCAACAACTGAAATGGCATACGATTCAGTATGCACTTCAACGTGGAAACGAAAGCGTAGAGAACTACAGAAATCGAAGGCACGTTAAACACACATTTTGAATGGAAATTTATCATCTACAGTATATGTCGGATACAAGAAAAAATATCAGCATATGTATGTTTTCGAATTTACAATTCATATCGAATTTCAATCGACGTATCTACCAACTCTTTTCTTATTGATACAAAAACGAAAATGGATATTAATTCTTTGGCATAACTGGAGGCACCAGAAGCAAGTACATGACACATCTTTGCACATAATGAAATGAATAATTTGATAGTAATCTTATTTTTTAACGAGTGCCTGAAACACAATAGCGTGTTGGCACTGCTGTCGTCTTTCAACGCATGCAATTCAATGGCCTGCGGGGCTGTGACAATTAGAGAAATGAGAGGATCGTTATGCAGCGTAAGCCGAACGCACGTCATTATTTGAGATGAGAATGCCGAGTTCAGAAAGTGATGCTATTGGGTGGCGTGAATAAAAATTTAGTGTGTGGTTTTCCTCAGCATTTTGGAGAGAACACTCCATTTGTTGTGTCTTTATCCGGTCAGATTCTTAACTGCTAGGATCCCTCCAAGTCAATATAGTTTTCATTTGTTCTGGGATTTTGCTCTTAAATATATTGAGAGCAGTTGTCATGTTGTTTTGTGCACTTGTGTTAGCTGCTTCTCGCGATCCTAATAAAGGGTGATTTTTTAAAAGCTATCTATAGGAAAGTTTTTCAAAAAAAAACACATAAAATTCAGAAAAATGCATGAAATCTTTACTTGAATCGATAGTACGGTCCATACAATTTAATGTTTGAAGATTATTTCAAGCAAATGTTGACTTTGACTGCGCCTCAAATGGTCCATCCGCTTAGTCCAATTTTGGCATACTCTTTCCAACATTTCGGACGGTATCTCACGAATAAATGCTTCAATGTTGTCTCCCAATGCGTCAATTGAAGCGGGCTTGTCTGTATAGACATGAGCTTTAACATAGGACAAAACAAAAAATAGTCTAAAGGCGTTAAATCGCACGATCTAGGCGGCCAATTGACCGGTCCCGAACGTGAAATAGAATGTTCACCGAACTCGCCTCTCAAAAAGTCCATTGTTGAGCGTGCTGTGTGGCATGTGGCACCGTCTGGTTGAAACCACATGTCATGCAAGTCAAGCTCTTGCATTTTGGGCAAACAAAAGTTGGATATCATCTCACGGTAGCGTTCACCATTCACAGTTACGTTACGATTCGCATCATCTTTGAAGAAGTACGGTCCAATGATGCCACCAG
Organism: Eristalis tenax; assembly: GCA_905231855.2. Classification (NCBI taxonomy): domain Eukaryota; kingdom Metazoa; phylum Arthropoda; class Insecta; order Diptera; family Syrphidae; genus Eristalis; species Eristalis tenax. The sequence goes on along the minus strand of HG993124.1, from coordinate 108,245,913 downwards.
CCCATGAACCGCACCAAACTGTGACTTTTTCTGGATGTATTGGTAGCTCTTGCAATGCTTCTGGCTGATATTCACTCCAAAATCGACAATTCTGCTTATTTAAGTACCCATTCAGCCAAAAATGAGCTTCGATTAAACTGACCATAAAATGGAAGAAGCGAGCGATGGACTTTCTTAACAGAGCACGCATTTTGATAATAAAATTCAATGATTTGCAAGCGTTGTTCGTTTGTAAGACGATTCATGGTTAAATCATAGACCAAACTGAAGATGTATGACAGTGAAACAAAGCACGAAACGTGCGTCAGCTGTTTAAACCAGTGTTTCCAAAAAGATAATAGCTAAAAAATCACCCTTTATTATGAGTGTTTTGTTGTTAAGTCTATGACGTTTGCTTTTCACTTCATTATAAGATTCTACAGTATTTGTCTTAAAAACCACCCCCCTTAAATCATCGTATAGCTCATCGCAAGAGAGCTTGTCTCCGAAATTGTTTTGTAAAACTTCCTTTATACCGTTCCAAGACGAAACGTGACAGTTAATTTCTATTGTTTGTCTTGCTTGTCCCTTAAGTTTACTTTTTATTATGTCTGAAAAAAGTTGTTGCGATTTTTTTAATATATAATATTTATATAATATGCTATAATGGGTCGTATGTTTCTAACAGAGAGTGTAGGGTACACTCAATTAAATCACAAATTGTCTATCTGGATTCCTACTATTTTCTGGAAGATTATGTAAAAATTATAAAGATTGATAAATATTTAGTGGGTTTATGAAGACTGAATTTTTCCTTTGATTTTGAGCCATGTTTGATAGATTATGCAAATTTATAATACAGTATTTGTTATGAGTGTAAGATAATATTCAAATATACAATTTAGTGCTTACGATATTATTATTGTAGGCTACGTCTTCTTTTTCAAATGATGTCGTTGTAGTTAAGGCGGTCCTTCGGTTTCAAACTTTCTTTACCAAGTAAGCTTAGTTGTGATTGAATCCACTTTTCGACTGCTATAAGTTTAATAGAAACTGTGCAAATGTATCCTCTATCTTAAGAAGTAATACACTTATGGAGTCAATACACTCCATACGGCAAGTTAAGTTTAACGAACCTTTTCCTCCACATTTCTGACAGCTGAATGTTATCCCCATTTTGGGGTGAATAAAGATGGAATCTAGTGCGAGATTCCTTGTAGTAGTTGAGTGTACGCAGAAAGGCAGAAAAAAAGTTGAAATGTGAAGAATCCTATTTCGGAAGAGGAATACTTTGCCAGAAATCTGGAACGGAAGAAGACGATTTCATAAAATATTTAAAATTTTGTCCGTTCTTGTTGAAAAAACCCAAACGTTGAAGAAAAATGTTTACATAGACAATACTTGCCAAATTGTTGCCAATCCCAATGTTGCGTTGGAGACATGTTGCGTTGGAGAAAAATGCATCCATAGACAACACTTGTCAAACTGTGGATCTATGACTCCTAATGTCCTCACCAACTCCAACTTCGGGTTCCGGGTCACCACCACCGGTTCCAACATTCCATATAATGGATCTTGAATCCATACAGGTTCTTCAAATTATCCCCTGTGTTCCAGAAACGCCGTTAATCATAGTTAGTTTGAAAACATTATTGCCTATACTTTGCACGCACCCTTAGTCTAGTTTTCAACCGTCAACTTGAGGGAAGGAACCTCCTTTGAGAACTACATGTTAGAACAGTTCTGAACAAGGCAAAAGCAGCTACGTCCGAACTGAAAATGTTGATCTGTTCCAGAGAAGTGGAAAATAGTACAAAGCCGTCCCATACTATCCTGTGGTTTCCCTATATGGTGCACATTCACTCCAAATGTTGCACTTGAACTGCACAGACTTGAGCGCAAGATTATTAGAAGCTGCATATCAAAGCATAGAAGACCTGGTGGTAAATGGTTTTCCAACAAAAGATTATACCAAGATAAGAAAGGTACCCCCTGCTCGACTACCTGACATGCTCTACAATACCATGAGAACCCTCTCCTCAGAGACATTTTCGAGAACAACTTCAGACGGCAAATATGCGATCGCTACTACGCATCACCTGTTAGTATTCTTAACGAGGGGTCTGTCCCATTTTTTTTTTGGTCCCGGATGATGATAGTTCCCACAAGGCCCCCTTTTTCGGAAAACAAATTCACAACTTATACAGAGATCGTTTATAGCTAGCTGTTATTAATTAAATTCCTATATTTTAAATAATTTAAAGTTTAGTTCCTGTACATACAACATATTATAATTATATACGGCTCACGTGATGTGAATTTAATTGAATTAGTGAGAGCTATAGTATACGTCTAAGTGCCTAATGTAAATATAAATCTTAAATAACTTGAATTTTAATCTATTAAATTATTCAATACTACTTAAATTTACAATCATCGGAAGATGCTGCGTACAAATACAAACACGAATTATAATTATATACTGCTCATGTGATATGAATAAAGACTGAGCTAAATCTATTTAAATACTTAGTTATTTTTCCTTTTACTTATTCTTAACTTTTAAACACTGAAGATAACTCAGCCCATCCATATACACACATAACATATTGTTCCCTAAGAATAAGCAAAATGGTGGTGCTATATCTCAGATGAGGCAAATGAATAAAAACTTATAAGACAGGGTTCAAACCGTCCTACTCTTTCACTAAACAGTGCGGAGGAGAGAAAATATTGTTCCCTCTCTTCTCTTGATTTTTTTGGTTTTCCCCATCTTTGTTATTTAGGACAGATTCATTTTTGACTGAAGAGAAATTCTAAACAAAATATTGCTTTACTCGATCTAATATAAATATATCGAACCAATAAATATTAATCTACTTCTAAATCTACCACTTCTAAGTCAGCTGCAAAAAAATCTGTTTTTACAAACTGTTTACAAACTGTAAGAGAATATCTTATACAATCAAAAGGACTTCCTCCTTAAACCGAAACCATGCATACAGTTGCCTGACATACGCTTTACAGCGACGCGTCGGCGCCGGTGGATTAATAACCTTTATTCTCGGTCGTGATTTCAATGTGTTCGGACGCAATTTTTTACAGTCAAAAATGGGTTAAAGTTAAGTTCAAAATATAAGTAAAATTTCCAGGGGAGTAATAAGTGTACCATTGTTAACTTGGAGTGAAAACGAAATTCGAGAAACCCAAGCAAGCTTCTATTCCTGTTGATTACGCGGCGGAACAATGGAGGTATTCACATGTAAATTCAATTCCAACGACATCTTGGGAAAAATTGAAACCGAAGATGTCGGCAAACTTTTCGCTGATTGAGATAGCATCGCATACCTTGGCGAGTGTATTAAATTTAAGGCGGAAAGGGTAAGTATGTGATGCATACTCAATTATGTTATCACTCTGTGCTTACCTTTCATAGTTCAGTTTTGTTATCAAGGAACTATGTCACCAATATCGAAGCGAAAACTCCCTGAATGGCTTGAGAAGATGTTGAATAATTTGACTTGAACCCCTTGTTATCTTATATTGGGTCTATTACTTAATTCGGTTTGCTAAGAGATGGCGTAACATGTACTATTCCATTGGTTCATTCATTTCAATCATTCATTTGAAGCGTAAACAACAATGATTTTTTTTTCACTCAAATATGTCGAACTTTGTGCCTGAAAAAGTGTTTTTGCGGGGAGTTCTTCTTCATTACTTTATTATGAAGAAAACTGCTGCCGAAAATCATCGTATTTTGCCGGAAGTTTATGGTGAACATGCGATAGCTGAGCGAACGTGCCAAAAGTGCTTTTCACGATTTAACGGAAGCAGTAGCCGAAAAATGGCACCAAACACAGACAATAATTTCCATCATGACAACGCTCGGCCCCACGTTGCTATTCCGGTTAAGAACTATTTGGAAAACAGTGGATGGGAAGTTTTACCCCACCCGCCTTATACCCGAGACCTTGCCCCTTCTGACTATCATTTGTCGACTATCGGTCGATGCAGAACACACTCACTGAAATACGGTTCACATCAGAGCAGAATTTTTTCATTCATGGGAAAAAGTCAAAGCTTCAGATGGACAATACATTGAATAATACCATGGTACATGTTTTTCTTAAATTAACGTTCAAATTTTGAATAATAAAACGCACGAATTACAGACCCAGTAAAATAAAATATTGGGGATCTGTATCTATATTTTCACAAACATGTGGAACCTCTGGCCAGGGCGCGAGGTGCTTTTGCCCTTACAAAGTGATTGTTTTACAACAGCCAACTCGATGCGAGGGTGAAGGCCCTCTTCCGGCCAATGCTCACATATGGCTGTCCCATGAGTGCAAGATGAGTGCAAGGTTGATGGAAAAGATTCGGTTGTTCGAGGGGGCTTGTCTAAGGGCTTGCCTTCGCCTTTATAGAACTTCAGAGTCCCAGAACAGAAAATTCTATTCCAATGAGATCTTATACAACAGGGCGAAACTGATATGAGGGGACAATTTCCTAGTGAAGTTGATTCGAGGTCATACTGCCAGAGCGAAGAACTCGGTCAATAATTTGATCTCAGGGGCTTTCTACCCCAATTCATTATACCACGAAGGGGTACATCACAATGGCTATGTCCCCCCGGAAGCATTCTTCTTTTCGATTCGAACATAAATGCGGTACCGCTCCTCTTTCATACCGCCCGTTCGACTGTGGATGGGCGACTCAACCACGACAGCTCCGTCGCACAACGAGCTAAGGAAGGCCTCCTCTGGTTCAGTATGGCGGTATCAAGGCGGGATGTGAGAGATGTTGCAATGCAGCATCGAAAATTCTGGTGGCTGGGGAGGGAAGGAACTTCCTCGTCGAACCCTTTGGACCTTGGGTAGAAAGGGTAATGCGTATCCCCGCATGAGAGCAGTAGTCGGTCACTGTCTTGCAGCCGCAACCTTTGGCCGTCTTACATAGTTTAGAGTAGTTTGTTAAGGTAGGTTTTAAGATGTAAATAGCAAAAAAAATATAAAAAAAATTAAAAAATAAAAAAAAAAACAAAAAAAGGAAGAATAGTATACACACTCGTACACACACACATAATATAAGTGCATATATATACATATGTGTATATCATTACTTTTAAGGTAGTATGTAAGTTAGTATATAGGTTTTAATAAAACAAAAATAGTTCGGATAAGTTTTTGCAATTTTTCTTGATATTAAGTTGTACGTATAAATTTATTTTTTTATTTAAAAAAGCATTTTATGGTTAAGTCGAAAGACATAGAATAAGATTAAATTTAGCTTAGAGAGCTTAGCAAGGGCCAGTAAGTTAAAATAGAATCATTGTTCGTCCAACTAGTTTTAAACATTTTTATCTAGTGTATAAGTAAATAATGAATTCATAAATAAAAATTAATTTAAAAAAAATCGCTGTACATTAAGAATGTTCTGTTAATTTACTAGTAGACTAGACATTATAAAATTATATACTATTTTAAGTGAAACAAGTGATATCAAATTATTTACAGAAGTATACCCTTGAGAAAAAGTAAAACAAATGCTTGTAAGAATTATTTTAGTTTGAAGGGGAAACGTAGGAGATTTAAGTAAAACTGTCTGTACTCGATGCTAGACCGTAATTGTAACGTTGATGTCCAGAGATAAACAGTATGAATGAATAAGTGCCTGAGTGACATTAAACAAGTATGGATGGAGGGTCTCGATCGGCAAAGGTTATCTTTTCATATAAATAATTTCACTGTTTCTTGTGAATAGTTTTGAAGAGTCGCATCCTAGGAGATTGCGACGTTGTTCCGAGCAGTGTTGGGCAAAACGTAATTTGTAATCTGATTACTTTTTATAATGATTACAAATTTTATGTATAATCTACTTTTTATCATGATCACAGATGGAATCTGTATTTTTTTTATTGTTGACCGTGGCAACTTCTCAGAAGGGTAACCTGGCAACAACACAAAGGGCATGCGGATACGGTTAAATATCTAGACCGCTCCGACCCAAGCCACGTTCATCTAATTACTTATTATCCTTCTTAATTGCGGCTGTCACAGAGCCTCTGTGATCCGATACACGCCACGTATATTGAGTATTCGAAACAGCCAGCAACACTGTGAAGTTCAGTAGAGTAAAAGTAAAGTCATATTTTTATTAAAATTTATAGTTTTATTAATATATTTAAAAAACATTTTAAGTGAAATGGCGTCAAGTTATTTTTCATCATTGGTTAGTAATACTGAATCCGAAATGCAGGATAAAGGAGCTGGAGAGATATTACCATCCATTCCTGACGGCAAGTTTTGTATATACTCTACACCGGAATCCACGAAAACAAAAACAGTTGCAATTTGTACTTTCTGTCGACCAAAAGAAATGAGAATTAGAGGTTTTAACAATTCGACATCAAATTTTCATATTCATCTCAGACGAAAGCACTGAGAAGATGTACACAACAAGGACCCATGCCTTTTGAAAAATGTGAAAAAAACGAAACAATATTTGAGAATTTGAGCAGAAATTCAGAAATATTTTTTGTTGATTCTGTGATTCCTTTGCGATCGATCAATAAATTAACCATATTTTAAGGATATCTTTGATGGCTCATCGATACTCAGATGCAAAAGGACTTAATGTTGGAAGCAGAAGATCTTCGGGACGCTTGATCGATGACTATTCCATACTGGAACTCGCAAGTAGCAAGACTGAATTAAACGATGTAAAGGAGGTCTGCACAAATGCTGATATTTGGTCGGCAAAAACTCGAAGTTTTTTGGACTTCACGGCACACTGGCTTGGATCAGATCTTGAAAGAAAATATAAAACTCTGGCATGCCGAAGATTTTAAGGTACGCACAGCTACGATCGTATAGTTGTTTTACTGGAAACAATACATACAGAATTTGGACTGGACTAACAACAAGTACTAGCCACGGTGCCATTATCAGTGGCAACAATTTTGTTATGTTTGAGTTTGGGATACATATTGATAATTGTGAAAACTTTGATGAAAGTGGTAGTGATGCCAATGGTGAAAATGTAGAATCAGAGCGTATTATTCCACAGTCAACGAATCTGTACATTTAAAATGCTTTGCGAATAAGCTCAATCTATGTGCAACTACGGACGCTAATAAGACTATAAAACAACCAACTCATTAGAAAATGCAACAATTTGTGGAAATGTGTGGTATTGTTGGGCATACCCTTTCCAAACCGGGAATGACTCGTAACTCGATGGGGTAAAACAAATTCTGTATATACAGGATAAAAGTTGGAATATAGAGAACGTGATAGATCGCTAAGACGTGGAAGTTGGAAATTGGGTATTTTGGTTTTAATGGCTGAACCGAGCTAACTCTGTACAAGATCTTGGCCATACCAGTTTGGCTTTACTTCTCAAAAGGCCTTGATCAGCAAGAGACATTTAGAAAATCTGCTTACGATCGTTAGCCGTGTCAAGTTTGATGTTGATTGTAGTGGGAAATTCCACCATATCTGCCTATGGAACGACGTTAATCTAGCCTTACTTCTAGGCTCTGGAGATTGAACGCCTTATGATCGCTTTAACAACTCAAATTGCATTAGAAGAATCTTCCATTTAGCCAGTGAAAAGTTAGAAATAGAGGACGCCGCAAACAACTCAAGGAAGTTTTATAAACATGTGTTGAGGCAGCCTAAGTGCTAGCTGCTTGAAATTAACAAAGCTCGCTTACCTCTCCCATTCTCTCACTCTCGCCCAGCGTTCTTCACACAATTCTGTTCTGATAATAACTAAAATAATTGCATATTTATAGGTGTTGGTCATGATTTCATTCAAGTTCAATAGTTTTGCATATTTCTAGGTGTTTCGAAGCAAATATTATCTAAGCAATTTTATTTATATACCATTTCTCAATTTTAGAAAGATTTTTAATTTACTTCAGAACACTCCAAGAACTAACTTATTCCTTTAAAATTACTTATCTTAATCATTGTATACTTTTAAATCAACAGGAAGCCTTCACTAAGAATTCTCATCTCTCTACTAGCGTGCGGGTGACATCGATGTGTGAATTGTGGTATCAACGATTTCGATGTAAGCAAATACACAAACCACATCATATTCGCAGTGTGGTTGGTCCTTTACTGAATGTTATTTATACTGGGGAAGTTCCAGAGAAAAGTCCCAATGGAAGATTTACTGATTATAAAGTTGAAATCTGAGTAGAAACAAATCTCGTAAGCGTAGGGATGATGGGTATATGGATTGTCAATTTCAATCCATGAGACTGTGATGAAGAATGAAAGGAGAAATCTCACATCCAGTCGATGAACAACAAATCCGCAGGTTCAACTGGTTTAAATTCAGATTTCTTCAAGGTCGGTCTCAGATAGAAACACATCACCTTTTTATCGATTTTAAAGCCGCGTGCAAGAGTGTTGGTATCGATAGTCGAATTCGGGATCCAGGAAAATCGATCCGGTTGCTAGGTTAGGTTAGGTTGTAGTACTTGACTGCTGGTAGAAAGTAATTGTTATTATTGCGAGTTACATTCCACCTGACAGTCCATTATGTGTATATGAGCGACTTGTTGCCAACATCGAGTTCGCTGATCAGCTGATCGATAAGAAGCACCTCATCGTTATGGGCGATTTCAACCTTGGTGACATCAAATGGTCTTACTCACCAGAAGATAAGTGTTTAATCCCATATAACATGAAAACGGACTGTAAATTTTTGTTGATTGATGCTATGTCTGCTTGTAATGTGTTCCAATTGAATGATTGTCAAAACTCTATCTATAGAATTCTCGATTTAATATTTGCAAATGATTCTGTTAACTGTTCTGTCAGAGAAATTGTATGTCCATTAATGAAAAATTCTATACATCACGTAGCTCTATGTTTAGATGTCGAATATTGCGTTCCTTCAGTAACAAACATAAATACTTATGAAACTAGATATAATTTTGCCAAAGGTAACTACAAAGGCTGAAATAATTATTTAGTGTCAGTTGATTGGTTGAGCATTCTTTCTGGATTAGACCTTAAAGAAATGTATGTGGCAGTCCTCAATATATTGGGACTCGGATTTATTCAGTTTATACCATTGATTAAGAAAAGAGACTATTTTAAGCAGCCGTGGCATAATAAAAGGTTGGTTAATCTCAAAAATGCAAAAAACAAAGCCTTCAAACAATGGAAAAATTCCAATTCAGAATTTAATAGAAAGCGGTTTTGCCAATTACGCCGAGAATATGAATATTTGAACAAATTTCTGTATAAACAGTATATATTGAATACTGAGTCTAATATCTCTTGCAATCCTAAAGGTTTCTGGGTATTTTTTAATAGTAAAAGGAAGTCGAAGGATTATTTTCAAAATATGGAGTTCGAAGGGATTATATCTCATAACATTGAGACAACCTGCGAGCTATTTGCAAAATTCTTTGAAACAGTGCACGTTGATCATTCGTATATTAATACACCTTCTCCAAATGAAGATGTATATAATATGAGTATTGGAACACTCTGTTTGTTTACAGATCATATATTACACTGGATTGAATCTTTAAATTCATGTAAAAGTGCTGGTCCTGACAATGTACCGACTATTGTTCTTAAACAGTGTAATGTATCCTTGTCTTTTCCAATAACAATTATGTTAAATCTACCTTTGTCCTCTGGAACATTTTTGGAAGAATGGAAAAGCTCATTTTTAATACCTATACACAAATCCGGACCTCGGCAAAAAGTTGAGAACTATAGAGGTATCTCAGAGCTTTCCGCCATTCCGAAATTGTTCGAATTAATTGTTACAAAAAAACTTTACTTTACTACTAAAAAAAGAATATGTTTACAACAGCATGGGTTTATGTCTGAAAGATCCACCTTAACTAACTTGACTTTATTCACGAAATATCTTTTTGATTCGGTAGAGTCAGGACATCAAGTTGATGTGGTTTTGACAGATTTTAGAAAAGCTTTTGACACAGTATGTCATACTGTCTTGGTAAATAAATGAAAGTCCTTTGGTATTCATTGTACATTCTTTAACTGGATTTCGAGTTACCTATCAAATAGGACTCAAACTGTAAAAATTGGTACTTGTCAATCTAGAATTATCAAGGTGTTATCTGGTGTTCCCCAGGGCGGTCACTTAGGGCCATTACTATTTATTTTATTTGTTAATGATATTTTTAAATATGTTAATTGTTTAATGTATGCTGACGATTTAAAGATTTTTCTGCGTGTGTGTAAAGAGTGTAAAAAAATTCAAAATGATTTAGCCGCGTTAGTCAAATGATGTGTAATCAACCATCTGGAGTTAAATGTAAATAAATGTCATTCGTTTTCTGTTCTCCATATTTTGTTGCCAATTCTCTGTGAATATACTATATATGGGACGACTCTAACGAGAAAAAATGAAACTAAAGACCTAGGTATAATTTTTGATACGAAATTGAAGTTCTCGTTTCATATTGACTACGTAATTGCTAAAGCAAACTCAATGCTTGGGTTTCTTAAACGTTCTTGTTACGAATTTTCTAATCCGTATGCCCTAAAGTCAGTTTACATGTCTCTTGTACGTCCGTATCTGGAATACAGTTCCGTAATAAGGTTCAAAAGTCCTTTACGCGATTCGTTATAAAAAGAATGAATGGGAACCTTGAATCTATGCCTCCTTGTAAAATAAGATGTGCCTTAATAGGACTAGATACACTAGAAAAAAGATGAAGTATTCAATCTATTATGTTTATTTATGATATTTTCTCGTACCGTATAAACTGTCCTGATATACTTCAATTCGTTAAACTGTATGCCCCAGAAAGAAATCTTCGATCAAGAAACCTGTTATACCAACCAAGACACTTATATAATTATGGTTTTAATGAGACGCTTACAAATTGCATTCTCAATTTTAATTCTGCCTGTATCGAAATAGATCAGTGAACGTCTTTATTATTATATAGCAGCCACAGGGCCATTGTGTTACCACTCGGTTCTGTTTGCTCCTATTCCGCAAACCAGCTCGTGTTTTTGATAAAGCGATAGAGATGGCTGACTCTCATGCTACTTAGTTCAGGCAGTAGGCTTCTAGGTGACTTGCTATTCGAGATGCACAACGGTTTATTACTCTTCTTCGTCTGTGAGGCCTCGGCAAAAGTCATTGTAAGGAAGGCCAAATCGAGAGGCGTGAGTTCCAATGGGTCAGTACGCGGTTAGAACGCCGATGAGAGTTCTGAGATTCGGCTTGCTCATTCTGATTCGTCTGAGTGAACGCTGTAGGCCATAGTTGTTTGGTAATGAGGCATCATGTGCCACTAGGCCATCTCCGATTTGTATAGACAAGATTTTTCAGCTTCAGGCATGGATGGAAGACCCCCATCCGGAAAGTGTACGAAACCAGGCCCCTTTTTAGCGAGATCTCTAAAATGTCACAGTGTCTCGGCAACCTCATTAGTTCGATGATAAGATGCAGTTCAGAGGAGTCTTTGAAGTGAATGTGACCACAACCAGCAATTTGATCGCTGCTTTGACACTACGTAGTTTTCTAGCAATCTTCCTTCATGCCAACAAAAATCACATTATGATGCAACAAACATCAACCATGTAAAACTGGTATAAACAACAACGGCACCCTTTTCATTCGGTGTTATGCTGGTCGTGGGCGAAGCCGTGTTATTTCGACAACCACGAAAGAGGCACTCTACAGAAAAACGTTCTGTCCTGCCGTGTTTGCTTCGGTGTGGACAAGCTAACAGAAAGGCCCGACAAAGAGAAAAGCGTTGTTGGCTCCTGTGTGGGCTTAGCCTAAAGCATCTATCCCGATTTCGGATATCTGATGAGCGGAAACCACTGTATTGCTCTCTTCTGATATTTGATATTTCAAAAACGTTTTCTCTGATCCCCAGCTTCACTTTTTAAACTAGAAGTACCACCCTTCAGTTCCTTCAGGTTTCTCACAAAATTCCTTCCGAGTTTTGCCTTGCGATTAACTACAGGTCCCACGCCCATAAACATGACCTGGTTTTACGGTTCCTTCATTCGCTACGCATGGAGATGTTTGGATAAAGGAAAACCAGCGATAATAAACTACAAACGTCAGCGTATCGGTGCAGCAAAAAACTCATCCATCTTCAAATCACGTTTTATCGCCTCAGTGTTTATTCAATGCATTCGGCTTCTACAGGCTGCCGACCATCAAACTACCGCTGTCAGGCAGAATAATCCATCCAATTTAGGCGATGCATAAGAATTGGGACCTCCCGACTTCAGTGAAGTTACGGCAGTAATGTTTGCTAAGCTAAATTCCGTGGACTGGTGGAAAGACGATGTACTGCCTGCCAAACTTTTCCAAGCAGCTGGCAAGTATTTGGTGTGCATATACCGAAATCTGGTCGGATGAAAGTATGCCCGACGGACGGAATTTCAGCATGGTTTGCAGGATCCTAAAGTAGACACGGTATAAGTCTCCTGAATTTAACAAATAAGATCTTTTCTGCAGTCTTGTGTAAGCACCTGATTGGTCAATATTATTGCAGGTTCAGGCCAGTGTGTGCTATATACGCAAACAGACCACCGACACCGGACAAAACGTTACTATGGACCGCTATAACTTCGAAGTAGTGAAAGACTTTGTCTACTTTTGCAGTTAACGCAAGCAATGACAACACCGCGAAGATAAAGCGAAGGATCACCCTTGCCAATCGCTGTGGAATAGAGCTTACTTTTGCAGAACCTAGATGTCTCTATATAAGCCATTGATAGTCCCAGTTCTGACCAAAGTTCTAACCAAAGCGGACGGACAAATACTTGGTCGCTTCGAGAGGAAAATCCTTCGTATTGTCTTTGGCCGCATGCACTGATGGTGTTTGGAGGAGAAGACTGAACGACGTCAGCGTCATACGAGTTCGAGTCTTTCGCCTCAGATGGCTAGGTCATGTAAGGCGAATGGACACCGATGAAGGATGACCACGCCACCAGCGGCGTACGCAGCTGGATTGAGACCTCAATCAGCTGAACGTGCATAACTGGAAGCAACTAGAACAAGACCGTGCTCGATGGGTATGCGTGTTGGCTTAGGCCCAGGTCCACCTCGGACTGGAGTGTCAGCCAATAAGAGGAATCGGTATCCCGGGGAAATTGATCCGGTTGCTTCGTACAACGCTAACACATAGATGATGGACCCTGCAACTATATACGAGGACTTCCGAGCCGAAATTGATGTCGGGTGATTTCTTCAATTTGGAACTGGTGCGGCGGTGTCGAGAAAAAGGGTTTTATTTTTCCAAACTCAATTTAAATCAATTTGTTAAAAAATTGTGGAGTAAACCCCTTTAATATTCTTCATATATATATATTCTTCATAGCTGCTGCCGAAAGTCATCGCTTTTTGGTGGACGTCTATGGTGAACATGCGCTAGCTGAGCGAACGTGCCAAAAGTGGTTTGCACGATTTAAAAGTGATTTTGACTTGGCCAACCAGCCAAATCAACGGCAAAGCCGAATATCCATGGCGCGAAGGTAATGCTCTGTATTTGGTGGGATCAGAAGGGTGTAACCAGCAATGGACAACGCTACCGAACACAATTAATCCATTTGAAGAGAGCAGTAGCCGAAAAACGCCCGGAAAATGCGACCAGACACGAGGCAATAATTTTCCATCATGACAACGCTCGGCCCCACGTTGCTATTCCGGTTAAGAACTATTTGTGGATGGGAAGTTTTACCCCACCCGCTTTATAGCCCAGACCTTGCTCCTTCTGACTACCATTTGTTACAGTCGATGCAGAACGCCCTCAATTAAATACGGTTCATATCGGAGCAGAATATCAAAAATTGGTTTGATTCATTCTTGGCTTCTCAGCCGGCGCAGTTCTTTTGGGATGGGATCCACAAATTGCCAGAAAGATGGGAAAAAGTCATAGCTTCCGATGGGCAATACTTTGAATAATACTATTGCACACGTGTTAAATAAATGAACGTTCAAATTAAAAAAAAAAACGCACGAATAAGTTATAGCAATCTGCTACATGGCCCTCATCCGGCCAATGCTCACCTATGGTTGCCCCCTGTGGTTCAACTTGAGTTCAAGCTTGATGGAAAAGATTCGGTTGTTCAGGGCTTGTCTTAGGGCTTGCCTTCGCTTTTATCGAACTCCAGAGTCCCAGTACAAAAAAAAATCTATTCTAATGAGGTCTTATACAACAGGGCAAGCCTGATAAGATTGGACAATTTCCTGCTGAAATTGATTCGAGGTCATACTCTTAGAGCGATGAACTCGGTCAAAAGCCTGATCTCCGGGGCTTACTATCCCAATCCTCCATACCACGAAAGGGTACGGCACAACGGCTTCGTCCCTCCAGAAGCATTCCTCCATTTCGATAAGCACGGTCTGATACAAGACGTACATGCGGTACAAAATCAAAATAGTTGAGGATTTTAAACGATCTGGTTGATATGTCTTCTATTTGCAAACAAAAAAGGAAGTAAATGCTGGAAAAGAGGTCAGAGACGATGGAGTAGAGTTACCTTTTTTCTTCTTTTATGATAGGCTCTTTTCAGTCTTAGACTGAATTACGAAGTGTGATATTTATGTGATATAACAGTATGCACACCATGCATACCTGAGTTCCTTTATTAAAATGATTAAATTAGTAATTAAGCTTCATTTGTATAATCGTTTTATTCCCCGACAAATAAAGGGTGATTTTTTAAAATCTAGAAAGTTTTTCAAAAAAAACACATAAAATCCCGAAAAATGCATGACATTTTTATTTGATTCGATAGTACGGTCCATATAATTTAATGTTTGAAGGTCATTTCATGCAAATGTTGACCTTGACTGCGCCTCAAATGGTCCATCCGCTTAGTCCAATTTTGACATTCCCTTCCCAACATTTCGGCCGGTATCTCACGAATAAATGCTCCAATGTTGTCTTCCAATGCGTCAATTAAAGCGGGTTTTTCTGTATAGACATGAGCATTAACATAGCCCCACAAAAATAGTTTAAAGGCGTTAAATCGCACGATCTAGGCGGCCAATGCTTCTGGCTGATATTCACTCCAAAATCGACAATTCTGCTTATTTACGTACCCGTTGAGTCAAAAATGGGCTTCGTCGCTGAACACAATTTTTCGGTAAAAAAGTGGAACAGAAAAAGAAGAACAGAGCACGCATTTTGATAATAAAATTCAATAATTTGCAAGCGTTGTTCGTTTGTAAGACGATTCATGGTTAAATTATAGACCAAACTGAAGATGTTTGACAGTGAAACAAAACACGAAACGTGCGTCAGCTCTTTAAACCAGTGTTGCCAAAAAGATAATAGCTAAAAAATCAGCCTTTATTTACAGATATCTCACAATTGGCTGTGCCGACTTCTCCCACTAAGCCTTTAAGAAGTCGGCACAGCCATTAAAAGGCTGAGCCAGTAATAACCTACGGATGCCCGATCTGGTACACAATAAATCCCACAGCACTGGAGAGAATCCGTCTGTTCGAACGGAAGATTTTAAGAATGTGCACTGGTCCCCACAGAGACCATTCGATACGGGATAAGTTTATCCCGACCAGAAGAACTTATGAAGAGGCCAAGATATTGCCGATAGACAAGTACATCTTGCAGCTCGCCAAGAAGCTGTTAAGTACTAATAGCACTCATCCCAATCAAGACATACAAGAATTGCAACGACTTCCACTCGAGCGCAGTCATCGATATTTACACACCACAGCAATCACACCCCCTGGATTTGATGACCTATTCAATGCCGACTCCACGCAGTTCTACATAAAAAGCAACACAGGGCATTACAGAGACTAGTCCCCGCTGAAAGTATTTAGCATTTTTTTTATAAATTACCAATGGAAATCATTCTGTTATTCAAGCGTAAGATTAAGCATGTCAAAATTATTGTAAAATTATACAATGTTACAAAGTGAAATACGTCAAGCCCCTATTGTTGAGCCGACATTCCTATCTTAGTTATAAGTATAGTTGTAAGTCATTTTGTACACAACGAACGAAAAATAAAGCTAATAATCTAATCCAAAAAATCTAAAAATTGAAACAAATCCGCAGGCTCTGATGGCTTACCATCGGATCTCTTCAAGGCCGGTGCGATGTTCTGGTAAAGAGCATGCACTGATCGTCTGTAGAATTTGGGAGAACGAAAGCATGCCCGACGATGCTCCAATCCACAAAAAAAGGCGATGCTACCTCTTGCAACAACTATGGAGCTATATCCCTGCTCAACGCCGCCAACAAGATACTGTCCACAGTAATGTGTGAACGTCTAAAGCCGTTTTTCCAACGCGCTAATCGGAACGTACCAGTGTACCAGACCAAATTTTCACACTAAAGCAAGTCCTGGAGGAGACCACAGAGTTTCAAATCGATACGCACCATCTTTTCATCGATTTTCAAGCCGCATACGACAGCATTCATCGCAAGGAGCTATTCGATGCGAAGACCGAATTCGGGATCCCGGGAAAACTGACCCGGCCGTGTCGTACCACGTTTGTGTGTGTTAAACAAACGATGAGTTCGGCTCAAGAACTTTCGAGCAATTTCACAACTGCACCGGAGTTCGGCAATGAGACGTATCTCTGCCGTGTGATTTCTTCAATCTGGTTCTGGAGGAGATAGCGCGACGGAGAGCTGTTAACATGGAGTGCACTATCTTCTATTAGTCAGTCCAAGTTGGTGTACGCAGTTAACATCGACATAGTCTCGCGTTCCCAGCTTACCGTAGTGGAGGCTTTTCCGGCGATTTAAGAACATGCGAAACGTACTGCTCCCAATGGGGAAAAAAAGGAAATATGTGCTGTCGACCAAAAGATGTTCCTCCGCACAATACCTTGGTTGTCCAAGGTCCAAGATGGACAGCTACATCTAGGAGGTAGTAAAGGAGGTTGTCTACCTCGGCGCAAACGTGAACTCCACAAACGACATCACAGCGGAGGTTCAACTTAGAATCGCCCTTGGCAACCACTGGTACTCCGGTTGGTCAAAACAACTGGGCTCGAAAATCGATCGTGCCAAGGTCGTGCACTACAAAACTTTTATTTTGTCAGTCCTGCAATATAGAGCGGGAAACTTTACGATAAGCAAAACAGTACAGCTGATTAATGTTGCCTTCGAAAAATGCAACGTCGGATACATGGTCCCAAGCAAGATGAATGAAGGAGAAAACCCAGCCACGAGCTGTACCAGGATGTGGATGGACTACATCCAGAAGCCAAAAATCAGTCGACTGCCACCAACAGTCGATACCAATGTACACATACAATTCATACGCATCCAGCATTGTACCAAGACTGTAAAAGCTACGAACCCAACAACATCTCAGACACCTCTCTCTGCAACCGGAGCCAAACCAACCTCTACTGATCAGAGCGCTCTCTCAGAGAGTCTTGCAGTTAAGTTGAGTAAACAAGATTCCAAGCCAAGCCACTCCGAGTTGGGTACAATGTTGTGCTAGAGTTTCTTTTGAAATCTGTCTAACTTTAGCTAGTAAGTAAGACAAGAATTGATTTAGTGTCTTTCAGTGAAGGCACAATAAAGTTGACAAAAAAAAAATGGTCGTTTCCTTTCGTTGCCTCTCGTGTAATACAATCCTCTTTGAACCCGAGTCTTCACATTCGAGAAGGAGAGGAAGACGGACCGGGCTATCACGGATGGAAGACAGCTTGGTTTTGATGAGTGGAAGCAGCTTCCCTAGGACCGTCAACGCTGGATGACAGCTATTGCTCAGGATCGGACCCTACATGCCTTTCCCAAAAGACCGCACCCTGCAACCGTGTCGAATCGAAATAAAAACCCATCCTTATCTTAAATTATTGTGGAATTTATTCAAATCTAATATTTATAAGTGAAGGTCTATGTCTATCGAGAATTGCGACAAAACCTCAAAAGTCGATATTTTTTGGTTTTCATTTAAATTAAATAATTGAACAAAAAATTAAAAAAAAAATACATTTGTATGTATAAATCGAAAGCAAAGGGCTTTGGAACCCCGTGCGGAACCCTTAAACAAAACATATGCATGTACTTGGCTTCCCTGGCAAGAGAACTGGCTCGAGAGGGGAAGGCATATATGAGCTATATGTCAAATATCGTTTATAGATACATTTTGTATGTAACGGGCTTGTAGGTATATTGTCTAATCTATATTTGTTTATCTTATTAGAGAGCGCGGGATGCGCTTTATGTGCATGTCCCTTTGGGAATGTCCTTGGCTCCTCGCTGAAGAGTCCTATTATGTACATCTAACCGAAGAGTATGAGAGGGGATAGTAGTAATATCTTAGGCGCTGTGGCGGAATGGGTGCGGCGCAGCTTTGGGCCACTATTCCATCTTGATGATAGTGCCACGGTCCATCTTTCGTTCCAGGTCGACAAACGAACTCATCTGTGGCAGAATGATGGGCTGCTGCTGGTGATGGTGGTGGTGTTGGTGGTGTTGGTGGTGCTGCTGGTGCTGACGCTGCGGGATGTCGTACTCATCCTCGATGGACGGGCTTCGACTCATCGCCTGTTGGATGATGTGATGATGCTGATGTTGGTGCTGCTGGTGGTGCGCGTTGTGGTGGAGATTCTCGAGTTTGATCTCATCTTCCTCGACGCCTGCCAGCTGGTCGTAGAAGTAGGTCGGAGACTGATCAGCACTGTACCCATGATGGGCTGTCTCTGTCGGAGATGGCACCATCTCGAACATCTGATGGGCTCCCGCATTGAGTTGCTGCTGCTGCTGCTGCTGTTGAGATTCCTGATGGAGAGTCAGATATTTTTGCATGTATTTGATGTTGTTGTTGTTTTGGCTAGAGCTATTATTGTTGTTTGTTAAATTGGCCGTTGGTGAGGTGGTTAGTACGGAACCGTTAAGCATTGACGAGGACGTATAATGCAATGGCGACATGTTGTCATGCTGATTAATCGGTGGCGATGGTGTGCTCGGTGTGACTGCCTGATGATGGGACGACGACGCTGAGGACGTTGTCGGCGTGCGCGCTGACGCCGGCGGTGGGGTTATAGTAGTCGGGCTACTACTTATATTGGAATGATTGAGTGAGCTAGGGTGCTGAATTGATGAGGTGAGATTTTTCAATTCTGAAAGGAGACACGATGAAAGGGCAATGTTATGTGCGTTCCCTCAGACACGAAATTCGCAATGCCTTACCATTGTTGGTTTCCTGTACGCTGTTTGTCGTACTGTTGGAGTTTTTACTGCTGTTCGCGTTCGTCGTGGATGATGATTTGTCCGAATTCTTACTGCATTTTGGTTTTCGCTTGCGAGTCTAAAAATTAAAACAAAACAAATGCGAAACGATTTGGATTAGTGTTTGTTGTGACATTTACATGTCGGGGCGGTTAATTACCTGTATTGTGTCTTTTTTCATGGTCAACGGACGCTTGACACTGTGCAGCTTGAAGTACAAGCCGCAGGCATTGCAAACTGGCTCACCGCTTGGATTGCGTCGCCATAGGGACGTCTGTGTAGTGTGACAATTCGAGCAGGACAATCCAATGCGACGTGATGCACTCTGTGGACGGGGAGGTGTGTGTAATGTGTGTTAAATTTGTTCTTGTGTGTGGTTGTTTATGAATTGAGTTGTGTATCTAAATGCATTCGACTTGGTGGTTGTGGATACTTGACAATTTCTTGTCAATGACCTTTGAAGGTGAAGTGTAAGACTTGATTTTTCTGTCTACTTCGTTTGAAATAATTCGATTGCTAAACATGTGAATTCATCACCGCTTGTGGTCTAGAAGGACCAACTACATATGTTAAAATTTCACTACCCATACCAGCCAACTCCCAATGCAATTAGATGTAAAAAAAAACACATTAAAAATCTACATGCAATTAAAATACTTGACAAATACACTCTTTTACAAAAAAAAATGGAACAAAATTTTTGAAATTTTCAACCAACAAAAACTGTGTTGATGGCAAATACCAACACAATTTCTACTAACTTAACCAGAGACAACAACAAAAACCAGTGTTGATAATAAATTACATTTAAGAACTAATTTTAAAATTAAACAAAAACCTACCAGTCGCCGACTTGATTTTGTTTCCTCTGTTGGCCTACTCGGCAATGGATTATAATGATAGTAGCTCTTATAGAAATCCCCGCCTTGTTCAGCCACTGCAATAATATTATTAAATTGTTTCAAATAATTTAATAACTTTTTTTGTATGTCTATTTCAATACCGTTTTTTAACAGCAAATTTAATTTAATAAGATTTTTTTTTCAAAAGGATATATTATAGTAGTAGTAGTTTGTCAAAAATCCTACAATACGAATCAAGTTTTTTTTTTCTTATTTTCTTTTTATAACAACGAATCAAAAAAATATAATAAATTCAATTAATCAATGACCCCAAACCCACGGGAAGAAGAAAACGACGGATTTCTATAAGATTTGTTATTAATTTGAGTTATTCATTTGTCATTTGTTTTTTAGATTTTTGTTAAAGCTTTTTTTTGTTTCTATAAAAGATTTCAAAAATTTTGTTCAGTTCTCAATTATTTGTTTTTTTTTTCTTGTTAAAAAGCATTTGATAAACAGATTGTGTGTGAGAGAGAGAGAGAGTGTGTGAAAAATAATGTTTTTTTTTTTGTGTTTTTTGTTTGTTTTTGTTTTTTTAATTAAAGAGAGAGTGAAAAAAATTTACCAATCTTCTAGGTTGTTTAACTAAGGGTCGATTCATTCCGTTCATTTTATGATAGAGACCGCATGCATTGCATAGATAATGTCCGGTATTATCGCGTCGCCATAATGGGGTTGATATAGCACCACAATTGACACATTCACGCCCCTCAGTGAAAAAATCGGCCTCGAATAATGCTTTAAAAAGTAACAATTTGATTTTCTTTGTTTTTGATTTTTGTTTTTTATGTGTGTTATTTTTTTTAATTTTTTTAAATTTTTCATTTATTTTATTTTGTTTTTCTGTCATTTTTTTTGTGTGTAGTGTAAGCTACAAAAAATTAAACAATTATATATTTCCTTTTTTTCCCTGTGTTATGATTATACCCATGAAATTAATTGAATTTATTATAAAATTTGAGGTTATGTTTAAAGAGCTTTAATTAAATTAAATAATCGGATGTTTGTTTTTTTTTTTTCAATTTGAAAGATAATGAAATTTGCTGAGTTTTAAATATTTCCAAATGATTTTTGTTTTTGCGAATAAAATTTGAGTTCTTCCGTTTCTAAGAACAGTCGTTAACGGTATATGCTATGGAATAGGAATACACATTTTGTAGGGGGTTTGGAAAATGCCTATACAATGTTCAGTAAAGCGGGAGACGCCAACTATTTGGTGGATGAAATGAAACATTCTGTTATAGGCCATGGACAGCACTGTTCCAACCCAAAGTGTTTTCGAAATATACGCTAACTCTCGAAGCCGATGGCGTACACAAGTGGAAAACGACCTCAGCCAACTTGGCGTTCGTAAGTGCAGGCACCTGGCTAAAGATCACGTCAACTAGAGAGGCTTTTAAGTTAATACCCAAGCTCATCCCGGACTATAGCACCAGCAAAAGCAGATGCATTGCGACCCTAAAACAACATCGCTCAGTTTCGTTAGTTTTTGCCTACATGCGAGCATTAAAGACTAAAGTCATCGGACTGTAGTCCATAGTGGACCTGGGGGGAGTTAAGTCAACTTAACCATCTAAACGAATACACATGCATACATACATGCGGCAATAAACCAACTGATTCATTTTCATTAAGATTAATTAAATTTAGCTCATAATTAAATTCGCTCTCAACGTGAACGACGGTTGGTGTTGAAAGAACTTCTTAAATGATGAAAATCTCAAATGACATCTGAATTTTGAAGAGAAGGGTGTCCTTTTAGAATAGGAGGCCAACTAAGAGATTCAGGCGTTAAACTTTCAAACCTCCCACTTCAGAGGGAGACGAACATGAATTCTGCAGGTGCAGATTTACCTTCAAAGCAGTTGAATGTGTCCTGTATCATGTGCACGATTTGTTCAAAGCTAAGGTTGCCTGATTCACAAAAACGGAGAAGGTGTCGAAAGGGACACCACCAACTACTGGAACAGACATTTGCTACGAATTTCAGCCGCAATGAGTAAACATGGCATTAAAGATGTACACCATCAGTGAAGAGACATTCTCAACAACTTCGTCTACCTCTACATACACTGTACAGCAAGTTCCTTTCTGAAATGAATCCTTAATCAATCAAAGTCCAACATCGGTTCGAGGGAAAGGTACAGTCCTTGATCAACAACAGATCCCCGAGTCTAACACAGAAGGCCCCCACGGGAGCAGGGCATGTACACCGATACAGTAGCGCGCACTTTCGAAGAAACCAACTGCACGCCACAGCATTGCAAGCAAACCATCAGGGAATCGCTTTGAATATGCGTTAAAATTAGATATAGCCGATAAGGTTAGTTGTTAATTAAGATAACGTTATTTCATAAGATTGCAGAGCTAATTGGGCTTAGCACGCCATAACACAAGAACTAAAAATTAAAATGTTTTCAATCTAACAACATGCTAGATTCACTGCTAGACAACCACCACAATTAAGCATCAACCTATGAAACTTTGAGTACTTTGGCCCAGCACAAGATCGTCCTCTCACGACCAAAGTGGAATCATGTCACCGAAACGAGGAAAATGTTTACTCATTGTGGCTAGAATTCGTAGCAACTGTCTGTTCCAGTAGCTGGTGGTGTCCCTTTCGACACCTCCTCCTTTTTTGTGATGTGGAGTGCTTTTATGAACGATGCCTAGAAGGAAGAGTGTTTCTTGATATCATCTGAGGCTTACTAGGACGCAAGTCTGTTCCATGGTTGCACAGAGATGACTCCGATGTGATGGTTACGTAGGGGTAGCTACAGTGGTCCTGGCTAGGAAAACCGTAAGAGTGGGTTCCGAAATAGCTTATTCATCATCATCATCTAAAGGTGTCGCAGGGGTAAACCACTCACGAGAGATCTCCAGGCAACTTGGTCCCCCGCTATCGACTCTAACTCATCAAGAGTTAAGCCCAAACATAACGAGGCGACTTTTTGAACTTGGATCGCATTCATCACCCGCCTCGGATGGGGGATATTCGTGCCTTAGCTTAATTGACTGCGAAAACATGCAGCTTCAGAAGCTGGAGTGTATTCCGTGGAGGATATGTTTCTCAAAGGAATGGGCGTCGCAGCTTTACTTTAATGGCGACAGCTAAAGACAGGCTGGCAAGAAAAGTTCCAAAGAGGGAGTTTTAGTTGGGTTTGGAGAGTTTTGAAGAATTCGAAATCATTGATTCCTTTTTTGCAATCCAAAAGAACAAATAAGAGCTGGCATTTGCTGGTGAACGAGTCCTTCATCACTGCTTCTAATGAGAATTGATAAAGTTTGATGCATCTATACCAAGGGCTTGGCCAAGTTGCCCGGTGTGCCTGATCCACGTAGTTACTGGTCATTGGCAAGAAGCTCCCAAAGAAACTGGACTTTTGCACGGGGCCTGTCTAGAAGCTTAAGTAACTTCGACTTAAGCACATTAACCGAGGCGTAAACTGGATCGATCACGAAGATAACAGCACCAAGACCACCCTCAGATTAGCAAACGATCTGTGTCTACTTGCGAGTGTACGAGTTTCAAATTTCAAAACATTTCTCGAACTCATCATCAACTCCCAAGTTCACTTCAAGAGCAAACAAATCCACAAAACGAGAATGAAACGAAATCGCTTGTTGTTCTTCTTCGCCCACCATCTGTGCTGTGAAGAACTCAATAAATATCCGAAAGTAAACAACAGACCTTCACTGCACGGTCGTTGGGGTTGTCTAGTGAAAGTAAACTCAAACCGCTCCCAAACATTTGTTACATCACCGAGACGGACGATAATTTCGTCAAACATCCTGCATTGTTGTGCGGTTATACCTCATTCGAGTGTGCACTGTGTATGCTTTTCCGCAAATGCATCGTG
Organism: Eristalis tenax; assembly: GCA_905231855.2. Taxonomy (NCBI): domain Eukaryota; kingdom Metazoa; phylum Arthropoda; class Insecta; order Diptera; family Syrphidae; genus Eristalis; species Eristalis tenax. The sequence continues at coordinate 108,221,965 of HG993124.1, read as the reverse complement.
GAAAAACATTTACTCAGGACCAATGTGAAAATCGCCACAAGGTTGCATCCAGAGCCGTGTTAATGGCATTCGTGTACGTGATTCTCGGGCGAAAGATGTTCTTTTGCTCTAAGCAGCGGCGCCGACGATAGCCAAAAACAACTGACAACCGCCGCCAGTGAGCCATTAATGAGGTTAGAACCCCCTCATTGTCGACGGAGCCAAAGTCCGCGGTGTATTTGTTTTTCTGCCGATAATCAATTGGAGTTGTCAAACTTGGGGTCGGATCATTTGGAAATATTTAAAATTAATTCTTGTCAACTTGATAAGAGAGTATTTTTGACAGCAAACCGAGAGAGTGATAGATAGATAGAGGGGAGAGAGAGAGAGAGATAGACAGAGGAGTGACGGAGAAAGAAGACTTACTTGCTGATAGCGAAGCCGATGCTGATAAATGTGTGGCTGAATCACTTGTCGTCCGTGCGCGGGAATTCGAGTTCGAGCTGATTGTCCCGGCAATGGTGGTCCCTGGGGCTGGATAGCTAACGGCGTCTGTCGGGTGAAATTGTGCCTGCCATCCACCATCGTTCTGCAAGAGACAAATCGATTCGACAAGTGTCCAACCAAAGGCAAAACAAATAACTTACCTGACTCCGGTAGCTGGTTAAAGCCGTGTAATGATTGGCGCCACGTGTCCCAGCGACATTGAAACCCCCACTGCCGCTAGAAGCGATTCTCTGAAATGCCGGCAATGTGCCACCACCGCTCTTTGCGGACCCGTATTCATCCGCACTGTTGTTCGTTCCAGTGCCGCCCGGCGGAACTATGAGATTCGGTGAGGTGCTTGACCACATGTGGGATCCGTCGTGTCCCGGACTTCCATTCAAATATTGCATTCCATTTGCGGCCGACGTCATGAGTGGCCTTGCATACGCTGAGCTGCAATGGGAGATAGAACGACGAACGTGCATTAATTAATGTGTTTGTTATGGTTTTTGGCTGAGTCTAAGATTAGCAAAGGTATTTGACACGAATATGATATCAGTAGTCGGTCATTGTTTATGAGGTGGGGTCTAACAACACTTGAAGGACAGTTAGCAGACAGACAACGGAGATAGGTGAGCGAGAGACTGTTTAAGGACCAATGAACCCAAATCTAGGCTCTATACGCCAGGGGACAGTAAGATGCAAAAGCAGCCGAATACCAGCTGTAGGTGGAGCGAAGCACTTGACAGTTAAATACAGACACCAGAGGCGAGGATACGTTATAGGCGAGGAAGAGAGTGTTCATTTTGGAAAACAACAAGCATACTCAAATGCCTACATACCTAGAGAGATGGAAATATTCCAGGGAAAGAACAAAATTACGAGTGTGATCAACTGAATTTCGCGACTCGCAAACAGATTTCAAATGTTTGGCGAGATCGAGTTGAAATCAAGACCCGATCAGCAAACATCGTCTTAATCTACATTATCAACGATTGCATACTTTTAGGCAGTCAATACTTCGCTACTTCTACAAAACTTCATTGACAAATGTCAAGCTTTGCACGAGGAGAAACAGGGTCAGGGCATAATTCTTTAAGTAAGACTTAATTCTCACAACCTAGGAGGGCATTTTCTGGGGACAGCTTAAATGACTTAAAAAGTTGACTACTCGTGGACGACCTCAAGATCTGCAGCGTTTTAAGTTCGTAATGAAGGTGGCGTGTTCTTGGACGATCTCATAATCCTGATCGTGTCTGATTGGCCCTTCCTAGTAGGTGAGGCAGACAAAAAAAAACCCATGTGAAAATTTAAAAAGTTATTGTGACATCCATTCACTGTGCTATGCCCTACCTTTAGAATACACATTTCCTCCACGTGCTTTTGCGAATGCTAAAACTTCCCTTGACACACTTTTACAACCACAAGCCGACACCCGCCTCAATCAAACGTCAAAGACAAACCTCAAAACAAAACCACCCACCAATCGATCTCACTCACAATTGCAAACCAATTTTCCATTCACCATTCACCGGGGATCACTTTCGAAAAAAAAATAGAGCAATAAGCAAATTTTCAGATTTATTTACCTAAGAACGTAACCCTCCATTGTCGCCATTAGATGCTTTTTACAACTGACGGTTCGATCCGAAATAAAACGATCCGACGGTCCGACGACGACGTGAAAAAGAAGACCAAAACCAACAACCCGCACAAATACAGACACGTACACGTAATTTGCTGCTACCAATCTTACGGAGATGCGCGAGGTCTATGATTTATTTTGACACTCTCTTGTCAGCACGGAAACAAATCTCCCCGGGGACAGCGTTTATTTTTGCATCCGTTTCGTCATATGGCGCGACTTGAGATGAAGAAGGAATATCACCAACCGCTAGCCGGCTACCGGAATGCCATTCCATACCTCTTTTCATTCGGTTTTTTGTTTTTGCTTTTGTTTTTACTCCTTTCGATGCCGGTCTTACATTTTGTTGACGTTTGTTGTCTTTGGCTCATTTTTTTTGTTCTCTCCGTCGGTCTCATTCACCGGCTTTAATGACTGTAAGCTGGGCCATGCCGCCACCACGCGGAGAGAGAGAAAGGGTCATGGACGTCTTTTGTCAACAAAACATTATTGCTTAGGGCCTTGCGTGGGCATTCTCTCTCGCTCTCTCGGTTTCGGTCGCGGTCAATTTCAGCTCGACGGCCAAGTTCGCGTGCTGGTGGTCTCTCTGGCCCCCGAAATTGCCATCGTTACTCAAAAAATTGAAGAAAAAAAAAAAAATCAAACAGAACTCAATCTGCATGCAGAAACGTCAAGTCATATTGTTTTGAGTTTTGAGGAGTGTAAATAATGATGGAGAAGCGTGCAGCTCGGTGTATAGTGTTGGCGGAATTTAATATTGCATCGAGGAGGATTGAATGACGCTGGCAGACGTCGCGAGGGACCCTGCCCAGCGAGTGGACGGTGGACTGGAAGAATTTGTTTGGAATATGAGAAATGAGCCGCACTAGAGCTGGATGGATGCTGGCTTTCAGTTTTGTTACAATTTCCGTTCGAACGAACTCGATTTTTTTTTGTGCACATTCCCAATTAAATAGCCAATTAGAATTGTAGTTGATGTGATTGAGGGAGAAATTGAATCCCATTGATGGGCGGTTAAGGTGGTTGTTGCGAACGCGGGTTTAATTCAATTTACACGCGTTGTTGGGGAGGCGCTTTGAACTGAAACCGGGCTCCATATGGTGGAGCAGTTGTCAGACTGATGGATTCAAGTGGCATTTGAGGAGTCTGTGCATTGGGTGGATCTAGTACCAACAAACATCTCGCAATTTACCACATACCAGTCTAAGACTATACAGAAAAATTACAAATCTGCAAATTCAAATGGAATATGGTTTATGAGATACGTACATAAAATGCAAACTATGCGAGTGGGTTGCACACTCAGACAGAGCTTTCTAACTAACATATTGAGTCCCAAACAGCGTTGATTACGCGTCCACTCAACGTCAATGATGGGCGTTCGGTTTCAAGTCTTGCCCAAGATGTGCCATGGATCTTCAAGATCTGCCAAGATCTGCCATGGTCTTTCAAGTCGACCGACAATGATAATGCTTTTGTGACGACGTTTGGCTGAACGGTTGAAGTAATTGCAGTAAACACGATTCTTTCTGTGTTTCGCAGTCAAAAACGAATGTTCCCTTTGCGAACTTTTATAGAAGAAGAATATAGGTGGCGCTACAGTCCAAAGTGGATCTAGGGATAGCATCTACAGCAATTACCCGTGTTGTGCGTGTGCATGCTATGGTTATGTTACACTCCTCCAACATTTGAAAGATGATAAATAACTTTTTTCATTTCTTACTTGAATGGCCTCAAAACTTAAGTGTTTCCGAACAGAGCAAACAACACGCGACACATTCAATTTATTGAATGAAACCTTCAATAATCGCGGGTAAGTCAAATCCCCTAAGAGATCATATAATACGCAACAGTTGGACTTTATTCTGGGACAACATGTATCTTCGACAAGTCTTGAATGACTTTGGATGATCCATTGAATCCATGTACCCACGCAATAGACAGCTTGTAACTGAAGCTTGTGGCAGAAGCTACTGAATCGGAATGCAAACAATGAGTTTCTTGGGTTTTCCAAGCAGTTCATCAATCAATAGTCCGGTCAAATTCAATCGTTTTTGTTCGGCTATAAATGTCATCTTACAGCAGGTTCAGAGTCCGTGTTCAAATCTGACTCAAAAAATTATCATGTTCCAACTTTCGAACTCTTCACGCGGAGACAATGCTGCAAGATTCATTCATTGTTGTTTCGTGTTTACGTTTTGAATCTTCTCGATCGAGCATATCTGAGGAGCAAGCTGTTCTGCTCGTCGCCTAAGACGCTGACTCATTTCCAGCTGAGTCAACATTGTAGCAAAACTAAATTCGATGCATTGTTAAATCGGTGAATAATATTTCAATACTCATCTAGCACTAGTGCAACGGTTTGCATTTAACCGTGTAATCAGTGTTGTCGGAGTTCCAAGTTGTTTGACAGTTTAATGGAAGTTCTGTAGATATACGGCTTTTCGATTGTGCCTAGGTGGATGTTCCAATTACAAACAGTCGGGCGGACAGTCAGACACACATTGAAATTGTAGACTCCGTTGGTTTTATGACGTAACCTTAAAATAATTACCCACCGTCTGGAGTGCAGACTAGTTGCATAACATGAAGAAGACTCTAGCCCTACAGGTAAACAAAACAAAATGAGCTGAAGCATGAACTGCATGCTACGTTGCTGAAGATTGAAAGAGGACAAATTTACAGTGATGAACATTTCTGACATTTTGAATTTTAAAATGGCGTGGTGGCGCCAATGCACAGTCGTCTCCAATCAGTACGATCTAATTTTGCCGCAACACTTTAGTTATTTAAAGCAATACGGTGCATGCACAAAAGCGTAAGCAATGCGACCATGATCAGTGCACTGTTGAATCTCGTTAAGTTTCGTTAAGTTTCGATTAACTTATTGGGAGTGAAATGAAACGCTGGTTGACATGGAAGGATGATCTTTGCCAGAAAACACAAAACACTGAATTTTGCTTCAGTTCTCAAAAGCAGTTATGGGCACTCTGAAATCGATCGACAATTGCGGATACGTTTCGTTTGTTCCTGACACAAGCTTGAGTCAATTACGGTTGAGCCTTAACATTAACGCTGTCATACAATTTGCTTAAAATAACATATACAGATGGTATGTAAACAGATGATCAACTGTCAACACCAGATGGCGCCATGTATGCTTATTTGCTGAAATAGTAAATAAGTACCATTCCGCCATTTTGATTAGAAACGACAAAGGCTGGTAAAATGTAGGCTACCCAAGTATGTAATTCGAATAAGTTTGCCTTTCGTGGCAAAGGTGTATTTTACTATTCCAAAGCCTATGCCATTGACGCCTGGCGTCTTTCATTCCATTCAGTTCTCTACTCTGAGTGTTTTGGAGAAGCTCTGAATCGGATTTGTTTGCGGAAATAAAAAGCAATAATTCGACAGAGCACAAATACTGCGATCATACGAGACGCTGATCATCCTAGTCTATCCCAATCGGCAAGACTGGGCATACATCGAAAATAGATCAAGTACGAGGAAAGTCCTTCCTTCTGCCCGAACGAACTTTGTGCAAGTACAACAAAGCGATTCACTGCACTGAATGAGTCTATTGAGTGTACTTTTAATTAGCAATTTGAAGAAATCATGTTCACTCACACGCGTCTGCTGCTTTAGTAAATTCTTAATTCTGTAACGTGCCAAACGTTCAGTCAACATTAAGTGCATTCAAATGTTAAATTCTAAGCTTCAACTAATTGATGTTCTGACACGTACGTCTAGGCTACACCTTCCACACCCTTTCAACGTCAAAATGGATGAGTCTAATGATGGAAACTGAAGTGTCTTTTTGAATTAAGGACAGGTGCAATCAAGGACTCTCTTGGCAGCAGAACACCAAGGATTTGAGTCAAGGCAACTGTATTTAAACAAAACATCCTCACCATCTCTCCACGAAGGAATCCATAAAACGTAAATCCATTTGGTTTTCAATGCATTTCACTCTGCAACTGGAGACAGGCACTTGATCTTAACGATCTCACACAAGAAGTCACTTTCACAATAAACAAATTCAATTGATAGAGAGATCACCAGCGTTTAATCAACTTCACAACTTCAATTGAACTACGCACTGCGATCCGATTACAAGTTGTCACAACCGGCCGATATCGCGAGATGAGTCGTCCAACGCTCTACCACATACAACCACCCGCAAGAAACTAAGCTCTGACAATAGCCTACCTGGCAATCTCGTTCTAACAAAGACCCTATCCCCGGCTGACGCCGCGGAACGGCACCGTCATCGCTTGACATGCTACTATTCTTTTAGTTCGTTTTTGCTTTGTTTTTTTTTTTTTTTTTTGTCATCGACTAGAGTATATTTCCAATTTTTATGGTCGTTTCAAGTATTTTTTGTTTTCTGTTCCGTGCATTCGAGACGTGTGGATTTGCATTCATTATATAATATGCCTCGAGAGAGAGAGGAAAAGTGTGTGGCTTTGTATATAGGAAGTACGCGGCCGAGATGTGACAGAAAGCGCGCAAGAGAGTCAGTCAGCACACATCTAGATACGTTCGTAGACGAAAATTTGAAAAAAAAAAAAAAAAATAGTTCTAAGTGCGACACACAAAACTCACGTAATACTGCATGTACGAGTACGTGCAAAAAGTTCAGTTTTTAATGACACACGAGCGAGTACGCGCCCGCGCTACCCGCCCGCCATCCGCCGATGTCACAGAAAAGTCAGGCAAAGTGTCACAGATATTGGCTTTGGCGCGATCGATTTTACGCTGCGAACGCAGATGGTGTGCCACACTCGGAGAGTTGGACAACTTGCGCTGGGGGAGGTGGACCACTTGGTATTAGTTCCGGTGAGGAGGAGAACAAACAACTGAACAAAGATGATTTGCAAATAACGATGACGTATGGGAGTTTGAAGGAGGAGACGTCCGGTTGCCTCCTGCGGACGACAAATGTGGGTTAATTGTGGCGTGATGGACGAGTGTATATTTTTCTTATTGATTTGCTTTCAAAGTAGGCCACAATGTATTCAAGCTTAGGTCAGGCGTTCTTATGAAATTGAATAGAGATCGATTTGATGGTGGAAGAAGGCCAAGGGGGAAGTTCGGTGGTGATGATCTGGTGGTGATGATCGTCTGTTTTATGGTTTATCAAGTCATCTGTTCACAAATCGCAGCTACCACTGTAACTCATCTTGCAGCATCTTCACATCTCTTGATTTGGTTTTTACTGATGTGAGTTAAGAGTGACTTCCATCAAAGAAGGAAGAGAGAGAATATATCCGATGTTTAATTGACACCACCGTGGAGCTGGGCTTACTTTATAACAGCGACCACAGGGTGTGCGTGTGATCTTTCACGAGTGGAGGGAAGGTATAGTTTGATTATGGTTCCAAATGGCCATAGATCCGTTCTCGGTTGACTGTCATGCCATGGGACGTCTCTAAGAGGTCTTCATTTTCTTTCTGCAATACTCGTCCAAAACCAAATCAAATTCACGTTTTAAGCAATATTAGGCATTTTCCATTCCAAAGACTGATCTAGCCATAGTCTGTACTGTGCATTAGATTGCTCTTGCGTCAGATGGAACCTGTTCTTGTGCGACAGAGAAGCTTGTTTGGGTAGAACAAAGCCGTGGCGCTGTTCACTGTACAGCCAATATTTGAGACAACATAGTTTGAATGGAGTGTTTATCCACACAGAGAGTATGGCATTTTCCTCAATAAATTCGATCAATCTTCAAGTCTCCATCGATTGATTTCGGTTTTATCCTCAATTTTATGTAAAAGACAATCCAAGCTCCGTAAATGCGTCTTAAATGGAAGAAGTCGTGAATCCAAACTGATTTGGTTCCTCAGCTAAGTGATCACTGGATGGACTTAGATCCACTCCTGCGAACGTCAACATGTGCATCTAAAGCCGACAACTAATGCTTTGACAACAGCTAAAGGACCAGCAAAGTTCCACGTTTCGCGTTAAAAAAAGAAAGAAAACAAAAATAGCTTGAGAAAGTCTCACATTCCCAAGTCGATCATTCAACCTTCCAGTATCGCCCTCAACTAGAACGACACAGCAGAAGCAAAAGCAAAAACAAAAAAAAAAAAAACTAGCTCTACCAAGACGACACCCCACCCGGGCGTGGGTACTTACTCGTACACTGATCACAAGTTCACTGACACTTTAGGAAGCGCCTCATCGTCGTCGACGTCGTCACACGGCCTTATCACACAGAGACTCGCCACAATTCCGCATGCAACACACGTTAGGCAGAAAACTAGACTACAAAATGTCCATAATTACTAATCAACAGTATTGCTCACCAGAGCCAGTTCTGCGGGTGCAACTATACCCATGACAACACCCCCTCCTGGCATGCCCTAAACACCACGTCAGTCCACACGAAACAGCACCAAACCACACCGCACGGCACACTAGCCTTGCACCGCATTGCCTCCCTCATAATGTTAACAAAAAAATACAAGCTAAACTTTTTCCATAAACTTCTGGCCGCCTTAGACACTTGGATCAGTGCACACACTCACACCATTCAAGACCAGGTCTCGCATGGAGGCGATTAGGGAAAGGCGAGAAGACTTGCTCCAAATAACCGCATAAGTGCACGACAATATTCTCCGAGTATCTATGGGTTTGCTGGATTTTCAATTTAGAACACCTGGTCGTGGCAACCGAACGGTCTTCATTGTTTCAAAACGACTGATCGGCACAAGGGGGCACGCGTTTGTGCATTTGTCATGCCAGCATACTGCATGCTTTCCAGATGCACGAGTGAATGCCTCTTGTTGGGTTTTTGTTGCCTTCGTGCTTTCAATTTTCAAAAAACGGACGACTGTGTCACCTGGTTATTGCTGAATTTGACGTTTTTCACTTAGCGTTGTTTTCAAATGCTCTTGTGGGAGAACGTCAAACTTCAAATCGTGTGGGATGAGAGAGATACGATGACGTGTTGTAATCAGAGATGCGATGAGAACCTGCTGAGATCATCAGGCTTTCGAAGCGAGAAGTGGACGGTATTTGGTGCGAAATGAGATCTGTCAAATGAGTGAAATCAGGTAGACACTGTCTTCGGCCGACTTTAGAGTCTGGCTTGAGAGTAAAGTTCAACAGACTGACATTGGAGCAGTTGACACAGTTTTCGAAATTCAACTTGCTGATTGGGAGATTCTTCGAAAGTGGAATGACGTAGACGTTTGGGGAAGTTTTCAAAATGGAACAAATTTACTTTGCATTCTATTGTACGATAGTTATACGCTTCGTTTCGTCTGCTTTAACGAAACCAATTCAGCGTTTTCTACTAGTTCTAGGTATCTCCATCGTGACGAATTTTGGTTGCAATTTGTTGGAGAACTCCGATAGTAATGCAAAGCTCGGATCTCCATTGTTCGTTCAACGAATGGATGTAACATTTGCTGTTGAATTTTATCCAAAGGGGCTTAAAATAAGTCGCCGCCAAGATCAGATCGATCAGATCAGATGTGTAGTTTGTTCGGTCCAGATCATCTTCAATGGAGATTCCTTCAAGAATAGTGAGGCGTATGTCTCAAATCAAGCATATTGTGAAATAAGATGGAAATAGGAGAAAAACCGGCGTTGTTTCGAATTTTTATGAACTCCTATTCGCTTCACATTCTTCGGGTGTCACACTTCAAAGTTTGACAATTATTGGACATCTTATTTGAAGCCAGACTATATATCGATGTAATTAACAACAACGGGAACGTAAGCAGAGCTACAATCGATCGAATACAAATGACAACCGCTGACATTGAAACCACCTTGCTCAGTTCGTTAGCTTCGTTAGGTTTCGTTCACTTTATACAATTGAATTGGGGAGGAAATGACTGTTAGTGATGGAATGTTGTGTATATTCGCAGAATTATATGAGCTTTGAAATTTCACGATGCTTCTGGTTACTTTTTTGGGTGGCAGTACAGCCCATAGAGTGCCAGGGACTAGATTCTCAGCAACCACTCATGTTGTGTGTACTATTGTTCTCTAACGAGTGGAAGGGACCTACAGTTTTATGTCGACTCTGAACGGCCAATTTGAGTAGCTTCTCTCTTGACAGTTATACTCTTTGAGCATGTCAGTGACTCAAAAGAGGTGGGACTGTGAAAATTATTTTGCACGTACCAGGATTTGAACTTATGTAACTTAGGCGGATGTGCGTAAGTATATAACACAAGTTGGGGCCTGTGTGCCCCTTGCAAATAGGGAATTTCTCATTTATCTTCGACAACAATAAAAAGATCAGCGATCGACGATGCCAACAAATAGTGTCATGTGAATGCGAAATAAATACGACTGGTCAATCCTCTGATTTGTCTGTCATTTGTCAGGTGATAACAGAAGAACTATCAGCACGTGATTGAACGAAGTTTGATTTGCTTCTAATTCAAATTTTTCGTGTTTTGATAATCTTTTGATTCATCTGTGCTTTTGGGCTGTAGTGTCTAGATTGAAGAAATCAAAAAATAAGAAGCGTGGTCGAGCAATGGTGCCAAACTGGAGGTATGTGTCAAAATTGGGACGACGAAGCTACGTTCGGAGTGCTACCCATGATGTGGGAAAGCAAAGTGCTCAGATTGATAGCCTATGGCTTTATGGTTGCAATACCCAAAAGTAGATACCATTATCACAAGCAAGCTGCAATCCATCGTTAGCAAATGTTTTCCTCAGAGTCTTTGTTCCCGAACCGAATCTCCAACGAGCAACTTCACATGAGAAAGGTTCAATAGTCTATAAACATTATTATTCGAATTAGAAAAAAATAGTGGAAGCCGCCAACCCTACGATGGGTTGGAGATGGCGTTGCAGGACTCCGGCCGAGATGGCTAGCAGGTGTCGTTAACGCTCCCTGCTCTGAATTTGGTTTTAAACAACATACGTTAAGTAAATAATAACAATTCCAAGACATGAACATTCACCAGTCATTTACTTGACACCCTCACACACTCATGACTTAACCAGTGCCTAAACTCTCCAACTGACCATTGTCGCATCAGAAGACAAAAGCAAATTCCACAATTCCCAGTCAAATCTAAACATCGAATATTCCTGACTCATCCGGAATTGCAAACATTTTCCTCACTTGTCATTTCCATTGAAATCCGAAACGCGGCTTGAACTCGCGTCCAGATTACGTTTTATTACGTGTACTCCCGCGCAGTAAATATGCATTTTCAAGCTCACTTAGCACAATGGGCAGACTTCGGTTTGCATAAAAAAAGGACCAGGCAATCATAAAAAAAACAAATTAGGTTATGGTAAACTAACCCGACACACAGTCGTCAGTAACGGTCAAGCTCATAGACATTCCCATTTCCATTTTCTACTTCTCAGATTTTCCAAACATTCTCGAATTGTTTATGCGAACTATCCTTGAACAGGAATACGAACAGTATGCATCACCTGTTATTGTCGTTATGTGAGACCGATTAGTCATCGGCGGCGAGGAGGAAATGGACAACAGCTCGATCGTTCACAGGCACGTGCTCATAAAGTGAATGCAATGTCGATATTAATTTGAGTGAACATTGGGACCGATCGATGGTGGGCTGACATAAAGCAATGTCAACTCATCGATTGCTTGTGTGTGTGCGAGAGTGGTCGATTTTTCACGAATACACTTCCTCTGAATTCACGATGATTCGAAGTAGTTTTTGTTTTTTGTTTAATAGACTCTGAAATTGATTTAGGATTACTAAGAGCGAACAAAGCGACCAATCAATGCGCTGACAAGGTGGATAGTAATGTTTCTTTACTTTGTCGGGTCAGAGTGTCACTAATAGGGAAGCAGGCAGAAATGATGAGCTAAGAGATAACTGCAGTGACTTATGGGTGCTTATGTAGTCACAAATGTGAATCACGTGGTGCATTGCGACGCGTTGATAATCTAAATCTGTCAATATTTGAAGTCTACGTGCTGTCAGTTGTATGTCAATTTTGACAGCTATGGCAATATTATATGACGAAATAAACAGTTTAGTTACAGTTTATGTGTAGAATGGTAGAGAATTTTGCAGTTTATCTCTGGAAGTTTACTGGCTGTGAATTCTGCTGTCAAAAGTTTTTGTTTGAACGTCAAAATGGTCGGTTTGGATGCACTTGGTTCAAGTGAAACATACCTAAACGGCATTTTTATAGGCATTTTCTATTTAAACGAATTCTGCTGCTTGTAAGTGATCTTGGAGAACTAAACTTCTTTGTCTTTGTTTATAAAGCCCACGCTGAGGGGCTGGAAGAAAGTCGAATGAGAGATCAATTTGGTGCCGAATTCTGGTAAGTTCGAAATATTTATCGATGAACAATGATCAAATCAAAAATCAGTCAGAAATTCAATCCTCGACATTTGGACTAAACGCTTTGGAGGTGTTCAGTAATTTTTCAAGAAGCTAAGTTGACATTTCGTCAAGTTCTTTAAGTCTCGTTAAATTTAATCAATTAATTTAACTTAATAAAAGGAAATAAATTGCTCTCCTACAGAGGAAGAAACACATCACTGTTTTGGCGGTGTTCATAAACTGTTTTCAACATTTTGTGTTGTTGCAGCTTTGCGCTGGCTAACGACGCTGTCAGAAATATGAATTTTTTTCAAACCACTTTGACAGCCATGTAGTGTCACCAAAATGCGGCTAGATTAGAAATGGATAGGAAGTCACCTGATATGTACCAAAATTCTCGATCTAAAATCTCACCCGATTTCGATGGAATTTAGACCGAAATTCCGTCCAAAATCATGCTCTAATGACATTTAAAAACAACTCCAAAATCTCCAAAACATCAGAAATTCAAGAGCATTGCCAAGATAGTCACAAGAGAGACTTCTTGTCGTGAACGTGACCAGTGGCGAGCAGACCAGGAAATTGAAAAATTATTTAGGACCAAGAAAATTAAGGACGTTGAAAGCACATCCTACTTTAAAAATTGTTGCCTTCATCAAAATTCATTGCGAAATAGCGGCGGTAAAGTCTTGTTGACGTACAGATCTAAATTTCATTACTTCTCGTTGTTCACTGGACTAGGGCGCACTGCCTTCAGTGAATATTTTCTGGATCACAACCAAAGCGGACGGAAATCACAATCCCCTAAGAGATCAATAAACTAGAAAAAGATTGTATCACTCACCTTGTTGTCAATTCTGGACTGAGAGCTTCAAATTCATTCACTTGTTGGATGAGCGTATGCTCAGGTGTTACGCTGCCGTAGATGTTGTCGCGATGCGTTGCATTTGTCAGCTGAGTAAAACTTTGCAGGCCAACATCGCTGTCGTGCGGCGATTCGCCGCCGCTACTGGCCGAATTGTTGTGCTGTTGATGGTGATGATGCTGCTGTTGTTGATGGTGATGCTGTTGTTGCTGCTGTTGATGGTGATGATGATGTTGATGATGCAAATCCCCGCCACTGGACAGAGTCAAATAGCTTGTGGCTTCATTACTTCCACCGTTGCCACCGCCACCCAAGTGATGCTCGTCAACCATCGAGCAGGTTTCGTCTTTGAGCGTATCCTGGATCACTTCATCGATGTTGGACGGTGTGGCGTTATCCACGATGCTTGACGCTGTTGTGGCATGCATATGCTCTGCCGACGCGTCACCATATGCCGAGTACAGAAAGCTATTCCGCATGGTTACCGGGTCGATTGCCGCGTGCGATGCTGTTGTCAGCAGAATGTCCTGTGTATGCTGATGATGGTGATGGCCGGACTGATGTTGCTCCACGACGAGTTTGCTGTTCACGGCGTCCTTGTGATGCAGCGACAAATCGTATGCCCAATTGTACGGGGGCATAGATAACCTGGTGTTGCTACTGTTGCTCAAATTCAAGTAAGGATCGCTGTGATCGCTCAAATGCTGTACGATTGCTGGCGAGATACTGGCGTATCGCGTCTGATATTGGTGATGTAAATCGGCGTACTGCGCCTGCACTTCCTGCTGCTCCAGCTGTTGCTGCAGACGACTGCTCGATATGATCACTGTGTTGTTCGAACCGCGATAACCGATTGGTAAACTTTGCACGCCGCCGACACTATTAGCGCCACCGCCTGTCAAATGTTCACTGTTGGCGGCCGATAAGAGAATTATGTTCTCACCACTTTCACTAGCACCGTCACTATTGTTATTATTAGCCAGATTCTGATTAGAATTGTTATTCAAACGCGAAATGACGTTGTTGTTATCAGTGACGTTTGCACTGTCACCGGTATCTTTTTGCGAATTTTCAATCACTGACACTGCACTGATGACTGATATGTTCGAGTTTGATGTTTGTGTTGGCGCTGTCACTGATAAAATACCACTACCACCACTGCCACCGACGACTACCGAAGGTGATATGATACTCTTTGACACGACTGTCTCTGCTGTCGAGGATGGCGATGAACACGATTCACCGTCTAAGCCTGGCTCGGTTTTACAACATAAAACTGTATCGTTTGATGTTTCGCTGGCAACTGATACGATCGCTGTGCTTGGTGTCTGGGTAGACATCGTCGTTGCTGCTGCTGGTGTGGTGGTTGGTGGTGGTTCTGGTGTCGAAAATGCCTGCGATGCCTGCTGTGCGGAGGATGATGCCGATGGCGATCGGTGGTGGATGGCTTGTGTGTGTGAGTACTTTTGTTGCTGTTGTTGATGTTGGTGTTGGTGTGATCCTGCCTGATGACCGAGGCTCATTACCCCTCCACTGTCGGTGTGCATGACTGTGTTGGTTGACGAGGATATTGTTGGGTTGCTGCTGCTATTGTTGGTGTTCACCGATGAAGAACCAATACCGCGCGCGGACAGCGGAGGTAGGCTAATCACATCCCGATTGTTGTTGGTGTTGTGACGCGTTGGTGAGACGGCGACTGGTTGTTTCATGCTGTTGAACGCAACTGAAATTTAAATAAAAACACAAAACAAACGATCATTATAGCAAGTGGATTCCAAGAGTGAGTGAGATGGGATCGGCTGTTAGTGATGGGAAGGAAAGAGACGAAAAGAGTGCCATAACAACGATGATTGACGTTTCCCACTTGTGGCCCTCTGTGCATCGGATGTCTCGTGTTGGTTGCGTATTGGCATCTCTTTCTGTGTCAAGGGGATCTGCGATGGTTACTCCGACAGTGGGGTACGTATGAGTGCGCGGGCTTGGTAGCCGCCCCTTTTATCTGATCGATGGTGGGGTGTGAGAGTGTGTGCAGCTTGTTGTGATCGAACGACTGCGAGTGAGAAGGGGCGATGGAGGAAATAATGTGATCGGTGACCACGACGGCCGTGCTTAAATGATCCAGCGAATGAGTGTGGATTCTGTTTTTTTCTTATGGAAATTATATACACTGCTAGGGTTGCCAATTGTTTGTTTTGAGGCGATGCTAGTGCGACGACGGATGTGTCGTTTGGGCAACAAGTGATCGTGATTTTCAACGAGAGAAATTTCGGCGCCTGAGAAGAGTAGGGAAAAGGGACGTTGTGGAAATGGAATTTTTTGATTTTAATTCCATCAAAATGTGGGCTGTAATGTTGGACGTGACTACTCCCAGGTCATGTATGAGTATCGAATAGACTGTTTTTTAACTTTAAACGAGTCTGTGATTGCATTGGGGTCTGATAAACAAATCCTCTAATACTACATTCTGTATTGTTTGGGAAGGATTTTGTGGGTTACTGATGAACCTACGTCTAGAGAAATGTTGTGATGCCAAGGGCACGTCGCGCTTTTTAAAGTCGGCCATGAGCCTGCATCTAAAAGGGAAATTGTCTAATTTAGTATTCAAATAAGAAATGTAGATTAAGTTCATGTTGATGATTGCCAGTCTAGTAAATTTTGTACTAACTACCTATGTAGGCTTGTGAGTAGATGTCTCTGTCCTTGCTGAGGATTCCCCGATCAAAAATAAGCCAGCGAAGTAGAATATGACATTTCAGGAAACCTATTCACTTGCATTGATTAGTATAAGCACTTAACAACTAGAAGTAATAGACCCTAACCATCCATTTGAATGGTTGTTAGATTACTCCTCAATTAAAATATCCACCCATAATTGAAATCAAGGGGGGTGCTGGGAATTGGGAGACTATGACTATTATGCCGGCTTTGGTCACCTTAGTTTGGTTCCTTTGCAATTTGGATTTCCAATACTGGATTTCCTGTAAGTTCCCGGGCAAAAATTATTGACGATGCTTCTGGCTGGTTTGACGACTGGTTGGTGCAGTTGGTTAAGTGCCAGGGGTCCTCGGTTCGAATGCCAGTGGTTCTAAAATCTGGCCCAGTCACCATTTGCTGTTGGGATCAAATTAACGGCACTATCACTCAAGTGGTCAATCAGTGTTAGTAGTCTGACTGTGGGTATCGCAATGGACCACCATGGTCTAGCAGCCTAGCGCTTGTCAGAGGCGCTTGATCATTGATCAAATGTAGCCGATCAAATTGCATTGCATCGGAAACTCAACCAATAATGCTGGCGAAATGGAAATCATACCATTACCCCCTGAGACGTCCAATAAACAAGATACTCAAACCACGAGTACTCAACGGTGCATGTGGATTGTCAGAAATGATCTCACGAAATTAACGTAAATGAGAGATGATTTGGCCCATCATCTAGCAACTTCGTGTGGGAGATCTATGGAAGAGACTTTCAGCCAAAATTGATTCATCCGCCCAAAGTAATATGGGACAATGTCAACTGCTAAAAAGAAGAATTAAGCATAACTCAATTAAACCGGTAAGTATATCTTTGTACAGTCATGACGATCAATCAATCACGACTGAAGAAGAACAACGCCAAAACCCCTACGAAATGTTGAATATCAGAGAGGTAGTGGATGTAATTGCAAGCCCAGTTTTTTTTTTGGCTTAGGTTCTGATGAACTTTTTCATTTAATATTGTTATGCCAGCGTAGAGATGCACTCTTGTGAAGACCGGTCAATGGTTTAAATCAAGTGCAAATAAGGGAACTTTTGTCAATTTTGTAAAACAAAAAATTCTATCTATTTTCGTGATCGTATTAAATTGCTCGAAATCAAAAAAAAAACTCGCTTCTCGCACTTCAGAGGAGATGAGCGTATTCTCAAGACTAACAGTGCAGCATGGTGTTCAGGGGAATAAAAGAACTAAGAATCGGACCAAGAAAGTAGTTCAATCAAGTTCAATCATCACTATGTTTCAAAAACGGATGATCAGCTACAAATTACAAATTAAAAGGTATAAACCAGATTACCATAGATGAGACGGTCTATGATGAGACAGTCTATAATAATGGGCGATTTTGGTGCTGTTTGGTTTTTCAGTGTTTAATTTTTAACATTTCAGTGACATGTAACATGGTCGAAAGTACCTACTCATAGCATTGCCATTTTGTCGTTGAAAGCAGAAATGAAGTATTATAGAGATGCCCAACTTCACAGCTGATTGACTCCTAATCCATCGGGGATTTTCAGAGACTTTTTGACACTTGTTCATGCATTTTTGACGTAACGAAAATGGCGTTCTTTGATTGGTCAAATTGGCTTCAGAAAACGATATAAAAAATGGTTTTCAAATATTTTAAGGGGCAAGAGAGGTAGAAGTTGGGCATGTCAACCAAACTTCATTTCTGGTTGAAAGCTTTTTTTTTGTGTTCAGAAGCTTACTTCTGACTAACTGTGTTTGTTAATAAACAAAACTGCGTCGATGGGCGATCTCATTCATTACAATACCACTTAGTTATAATAATAATAATAATTCAGTGGATGATCACAAATTAGAACCTTCTGAAACCGACCGAGCCTGAGTTTTAATGCATTGAATGCTCTAAAATTGGAACTGAGCAATTTGTTTTGATTAGCTTTGTGCACGCAGGGAAATCCCCAGTTTTGTATTTATTTTGCTTCAACAAGGCAAATACAAAAAGGGGAATCACCAAATTATGTACAGTAGTCTCCGGATAATTGGCGCTCGCTTAATCGAAAAACCAAGCAAATACAAAAATCCATAAGAAATGTACATAACTGCGCTACCCGGTTAATTGCATTGAATAACTTGCAACTTATTAAGTTTTTCGTAAAACTGCATACAAAATCGCCTGGATAATTGAACACACGCAATAGAAAAATGGTTTGTGTTTTCAGCTTAAATAAAATCAGGAACACTTAACAATTGTCAAATTGACATTGTACCTACGGCTTAAGAAAGTCAAAAAGAGTTGTTAATACAATTGTTAAATTTGAATCAAAAAGTTTTGTGATTGCCACGGATTGACCTGAATAATGACATATTTGGACGCATAATTAGGTCTTGGAGAAAGCAAAAACGTATGGAGGAGTAAATTTCTAAGAAAAAAAGATTTTTTTACGCACTAGTTTTCAATAATATGCAAAAAATAATTAATAATATAATGAATTCCTTGTTCCTTTTCAAAAGACTGAATATATTTGCAGATGAATGTACGTATGTGCCTTCTTCTGCGCCTGTGAGTATTTGATTCGGATGTAATTTATTGAAAATGTCAAATAAACGTAAAAGAAAAAAAATACTTTGTCCTTGGAAAATGAGATTAGCGGGAAATAATACATTTTGGAGGTAGTTTCTCCTTTTTTATTGTGAGTTAGAAAAACGTCCAGAATTTAGAACATTTCGGAAATTAGAACTACCCCAGGAACAGAGTGATTCTAATTTCTGAGCGTTGACTGTAATAATAATAATTTGCACAACTATACTGGCAAAATGGTGTACACAGCTACGACTTGCAACAATAACATCATCTTAAATCCGAATTATTAGAGACATTCTCCAAGGAGACAGTCTCAGCCGGCTCTGGCTCTGAGTGCAACCCTTTCCTCTGTGCAGAATAAAAATAAGCACGGCTTTGAAGTGGGAAACCATGGATAACATCAAACTTCAGTGAAAGCACCTAAATGGGCCACTCCAAGGCACTAAGAAAATGCGCACCAACATGGAGGTGCCCCCATTTTAGAGAACCTCTAAATTGTGTCAAATATCATTCGGTCCCAATTATACAACAGCCACACTTAGCCCAGCATGGTCTTATTGTGCTACTTCATATAGCACTGAAATAAAATGTCCCTGAATTTTTAACTGTCCTTTATAAATTATTAAATTAATATATGAAACATATTATAAACGCTACTAAAATGATTTTTTTTTCGACATTCCGGGGAAATAGCATATTCATGCATGTACGTACCGCATAATGTACACCCAGTCAGCTCTGAGACTTGTAATTTCTACCTCTCTTTGCTTTTTGTCCCATTTGGGGGTTGTTTTTGTTTCCAGACAAAGAAAAGTTTTTCTATTCAAATCCTTGCCCCATGATCTAACTGAGACGAGGTTCCGAAAAAAACCGAGTGCATGCAAGAAGTGCGATTCAAGTCGAAGGTAATTCTTCGGACCATCTCAGTGCCCTTAATGCAAAGCCCGTAAATCTTTTTTGAATGTTTTCAATCCTGTTAGAAGAATTATGATAAAAAGGAAACCAAATAACGCTGCAGTATTCCAGTATGGATTACTAACGAAAAATAAAGTGCTTTTGGAGTATAAACATCATTAAATGATACAGTATTCCGTTTCAGAAAGCCTAGCAAGGAATTTGATTTAGATATTAAATAATCCAAAAGTGCTGAGAAAGACAGCTTTGAATCAAATATAACACCTGGATCCTTAATTTCACTTGCTAATGAAAGTCTCTCGTTACCAAGACTAATCAAACGAATTTCGTGAAATATTTAATATTTAACACCAGATGATTGTACGGGCACCAATCAAAAAATGAATTTATGTCTTTTTGAAAATTTAAGCAATCAGTAATTGTAGAAATTTGTGAAAATATTTTCATATCATCTGCGAACATTAGACAATTAGAAAACTGCAAGGAGTACGCGATGTCATTGACAAAAAGATTGAAAAGGAGAGGCCCTAAATGACTGCCTTGAGGCAGACCCGACAGAACTTCAATAGAGAAGGAATGTGCGCCTTCAATTTTGACAATCTGTTGACGATTAGACAAATAAGATTTAGCCATTCAAGGAATTTAGTTTTAAACCCCATTTTTCCCAGCTTTTCAACTAAAAGCATCTGTATAAAAGTAGAAGCACAAAAATCGTGAAAAGGCATAAATTCGTTGCAGTGGAGCGACCATTAACAAATCCATGCTGTCTTGAAGTTAAAATTTCTTCCGTCGCAAAATTGAGTCTATCAAAAACTGACTTTTGAAATAGCTTAGGAATTGCTGAACGTTTTGAGACAGACCTTAATTAAATGCTTGAGGCCACTTTTATAGATTGGAGTAATGGATGATAGTTTCCACTCCTCTAGAAAGACGCCACTAAGAAGTGATTCATTAAATCAGTGCATTTTGATAATAAAAGAGGTGATATCGAATCAACCCCTGCCTAAAATCTGAATCAAGGTGAGTTAAACCATTATAGACTTCTTGATCCGAAAGAGAAAAAATCTCGAAGTCTATTACCGAAGTAAGACCAGGATAAAGGTTTTCAGCATTCGGTATAATGTCAGTCTTATAGTTTGACTGAAAAAAACTTTGCAAAAAGGTTGCATGTAGATTCGGTACCACAAGCACTTTCACCGTCGAGCTCCATAGAATTTGGAAAAACCGAGCTATGACGTTTTAAGTTAGCGAAAACCCAAAGGATCTAGAATTGCGTTTAATATTCCTTTCAACAGTATTTATGTATTGTGAGTAAAGGAATCTGCTTTAAAAATCAAATTCTTTACGTAATTGAATAAAGCGGTTCCTGTCTTCGGATATGCCCGACTTTTTACATTTCTTCAAAGCCTTGTTTTTGACAGTTTCCAAATTCTTAAGCCTCTTATTAAACCAAGGAAATTTATAGAATGATCTCTTTCGTGCTACTTTAACGAATTGTTTAACTCCATTAAATCGCACATCCATTGAAGTCAATCTGACTCAGTCATTTACCAAACGTTTAGAAAGTATGCTTGGGACATCACTCACCTCCAGAAATATGGTGACAGCCGTCAACACCTTGGAAAAATCTAGATAGAAAAGTCAGAACGTTGATGACAATATACCGTCAGCACCATCCCCGAGTAGCTGTTGAAAGACTAGCCCCCCCGAGGGATAAAGGAGGAAGAGTTCTAGTCAGCAATCAAACTCTGGTTAAAAAACAAAACGACAACCTCTATAGTTATTTCTCTAGCAAAGCTGTAACCTCACAGCTCCAATGTGCCATCCTGTCGTCGACGAAAACTTCACTCCGACAAACATGAAGAACAGGAACCAGCGAGGAGACTCAGTTCCATTCAACATGCACACCAAACGGAAGGCAAAACATTTCCATGGCAGACATTCTAATGAGATGGCAGAGCCTAGTGTAGGCAGCAATATGTCAAACTCTTGGCTTTAATTTGGAGATTTATATCCATAAACAGAGGGCTTTATGATAGCAATTCAGGATCAGGTCATACCAACAAAGAAGTACCTGAAATATAACGTCCGAGACCAGTCAATTCAAAGCGACAGTTGCTGCCGCTGTGGAGCTGTGCTGTGGGGAAAATTCTCCTCTGAGAACTGATGAGAAACTGTGACCTCAACATCTACGCCCTATTATAGGTACACACCTCAAGCAGTTATCGACAACGAGTACATCATCTATTGGGACAGGGCATGATTCTTATGTGCAGATCCACAGGCCTGATATTTCGACTTACTACGGGGGATAGAAGAATATTATCCTTGTGGACTTTGCAGTAGTGAACAACACTAGCATGGACTCGACATATCTCACCAAGATCCAGAAATACACAGCCTTGTGCAACGAACTCAAGAAATTGTGGAGAGCCACATCTGCGACAACTGTACCAGTAATTCTATCCACCACTGGATTGGTCCCGAAGTCAACTGTCTCTGGCATGGCGAAAGTAGACATCCATAAAAACAACTTATCTACGGGATGCCGAAAGCCGTAATTTCGGACTCAGAATTTCTACCGTAGAAGCAGGTGATGTGCTTGGTTTTTACAGAGCCTTGGCTGTAGAGCCCAAAGGGTCTATGGCAGGTGAGTGTTATCCTACTTGGTGTAGAAATAGTGGAACGATAATAATAATAATACGGGTGGAGCGAGAGTCCGAATGGGACTTCAACAGCAACTACTCGTTGTTCACTCACTAGTGGATGGGACCTACAGTTTTATGCCGACTCTGAAAGGCGAAGTTTGATAAGGTCCTTTTCCTAGACTGACTACCCCTTGAGCATTGTCAGTGACTCGACAGAGGTGGAGCCGTGAATTATGCAAATTGGTAAGTTCGGAGATCGAACCTGGGAGCCTCTGCGTAGGAGCCAACGCATTAACCCACTACGCCTCAGCGAAAAACAAAATACAAGTTTGAGATAACAGTTTCGAAGCCATTGTGTGAATTTTCTTTCTCCTCTTTCGTTGCCACAGTCTGGAGTGGACCGCGGTTTCTGTTAACAAGCTCCTAATATGGTTTCTTGTCCCATGAGTTGTTTGAAATCCTTCTTTTCTTGCGTGTGCTGACTTAAACGTGGTCACCCGCTGTTGTACCTCTCCAGTGGCTTAGTGTCAAAGAATTTGTTCATTCCACCTCACGGACAAATCTTGGAGAGGTTCTTATTTTTAACTGAACCATTTTAAATAATGACGAGGTTAGGTGGCCCATGTGCGGTCGTCTGAGGAAGGTGAATTGAGGAGAAGACTCAGCCAAGTGAAGTTGGGGGTGTTGTCCTGAACGCAAGAGTCCGTCAAGTACATTGTCTCGGCCACATCGTCATCAATGCTTCAGCAAAGATGGTCGCCGAATCCAAGCCAACATTTGGCAAATCGTGGACGCAAGTGACATTGGTCTTGACGACCAAAGCCCTCAACGACAGACTCAGGCCAGTCACGGATCGCACGCTTGATGGATAAGTAAGATTTGAGTGGTACATGTGAAAAGTCCAGTTGTGTGTCACTTTTCCAAGCACATTGTCTTCCAAGACTGCAATTGCCTCTGCCTTGGACGAGGCATTTGAGGACGATTAGCCGACCAATTCATCGGCCCAAAATGAGAGATAAACTGCTCACCGAACTCATTTTGTCAATGAGTCCATCGGTTCGTGTCCTGAAAGGCATATAGGACGCCTTTTGTTTGAGCCAGATTTAGACCAGGTTCAGCTCCAGACTTTTGAGCAAATAAACTTCAAACTTTAGACAGCATGCACCAGATCGAAGATGAAACCATGCCCAACGACTGGAATATCAACTCCATCCACAGAAATGGTGGTCATACCTCTTGCAACAACTATAGAGTTGTATCCCTGTTCAATGTCCTGTCAAGGGTACTGTGTGAACGGCTAAAGCTGTTTTTGCACAGCAGTTATCGGTGCACACCAGTGCTGCTTCGGTTCGGAAGCGATCTTAGAATAAAGTTGTACACTAAGGCAAATCCTGGAGAAGACCTGGGAGTTCCACATCGATACGCACCAACTTTTTTATCGATTTTAAAGTCGCATACGACAGCCTTCATCGCAAGGAGCAATTCGAAGCAATAGTCGAATTCTGGATCTTGCGAAAATTGATCCAGTTGCGTTGCACTGTGCAGTTTGGCTCAAGGATTTCCGAGCCGTTTGAAACCTGCGCCAGACTTCGACAAGAAGATGCGCCGTCGTGTTCTAGTGAAGATTTTGAGGCGGACGGCGTTAAACACAGAAGTGAAGATTTTGAGGCGGACGGCGTTAAACACAGAAGTGAAGATTTTGAGGCGGACGGCGTTAAACACAGAAGCCAATATCTTCTATAAACCGGTGATAGTTATCGCGGATGCTGGAAGCCATTACATTGATCACTGGAAGCAGCGTTCCCATGGCGGTGGAAAGCACCGATCCATGAGTGGCCGCCGGTATAATTGAACGATGTAGCTGCCATTGACCGCATCAAGCTGTGCATTTTCCGCTTACATTGGCAGCTCTTGTATTGCTTGGGCTTGCTCTTGGCACCAACTGTGGGAGTTTTGTTTATTAAAGCTGAAAATAATGTTTCGATAGCAGAAACATTTGAATTATTTGTAAGAGTGTCGTAGGTTAGGTTAGGTTATGGAAGGGCTGTGTGATGGTTGATCATCACTTCCACACGGAGGCCTTCCGATCCATTGTCTACTCCACAAATGAAGGGAGTACACATTCTAATTAAAACCTATCCTGTGTCCAATGATGGCTTGTACCACCCCGTGCTCTTTACGAATCTTAGAAGATTTAGTATATCCACATTCGGTAAGTCCCCAGCCTCCGTGAAGAATCGTTGGTCCAGCGAAGCTAGGCGCTGATTCTAGAGAGCTGGGCAGATGTTGTATCGTTTCAGTCTCTTCCTTGTCACCGCAATTCCGGCAGAGATCGCTGAATTCTGGATTCCATTTCCGGAGGCTTGCTCCGATGGGGCAATATCCTGTGATCACTCCGACTCTGGCCACGTTGATTTTGTCGTGTGACTGACATTCGTATTATATCGCTTGAGGACTGGTATAATGCAATGACCGTCGCCTACAATGATGTGTCCGCCTCGCTGATGTCCATGTCCGCTCTCTCGTTCCCTGCTATTGAGCTGTGGCCAGGAACCCAGCAGAGTTTGACCTTGTGGTGACTGACGGCCCTGAGTGATTCGCGGCAGTTCAGAGCCCTTCATGAATTTTATCGACTTCAGTGCAGCCTGGCTGTCAACAAAGTTGGTGATATTTGATGGTGGGATATCGGTTGCTTCTATATGTTTGGCTGCTTTCTCTACCAGAATCTCGACACTGCACAAATCAAGGAGAATGATTTAAGTTTGTGCAAGGAGTAGAATCCAACCCCAGTACCTGTGTCCATTTTTGATCCGTCGGAGAAAAGGGCAACAGATTGCCGGTCGATGACGGCGTTCGAAAGCCGGGCAACATAATTGGTATTTTGAGGGAGAAGTCATGTCCCTTTCCCAGGTCATCTATTATTTTGATTATGGCCGCATGTCCATAGTTGGCTTGTTTCCATAAAGAGGACACACGCAGTCTGAGAGCGCTTCTTGCGATGCAGCTTTCTATGTAAAATTCCAGAGGAAGGAGATGAAGTATCATGTGCGTGCTCTTCGTAGCTCCCGTTGTACAAACAGCGGGTGGCCTTTGTTCTTTGTTGAACATGTTCATAAAGATTCTTGTGTTGCTGGCAGTCCACCAGACTAGGGCCCCAATGGGTCTGATGATTGCTGTGTCCACCCAATGAATGATGTACGGACGCAAGCCCCATCTTCCAGCACAAAAAGCATTTAATAGAGTGGCGTAAGATTACCGATGATGAAATGACAATGCTAACTGCCAGAGATAATGGAGGATAGAAAAACGTTGTCAGATGAAACCGAGGTGCAAGTTAGGTAGAAGCTCGTTCCTCCATTACCTCTGCAAACTTAGCATGTTTCCCTTTCGCACACGCAACAAATGACGCGGAAGCTCTCAAAATAGCACACAGAAAATCCAAGCAGCAAAAAACACATGATAATCACATTCGTTGTCATCCCGCAATCTGCAGTCTGTGAACTGTTGGGAATTTCCATCGAAATTATCAAACTAAACCCCGCACGATGGAGTGTGAGGAATTGGAAGGAGTGAAGTGAAAGTGTCGAAAGTTTATCAAAATCCAGTGCTGATCAAGAAATTTAACATCTCCTTCAGTGGTCCTCCACCAACTGAGTCATCGTCTGACGACTGATCAAAACAAAAACAAGCTCATAAGCAAATGCAATTTGTTTTTTCAAAACGAAAACAACATCATATACTTTCATTGAGTCCCCTTGTAAATTACCCTCGGACTTCCGATTTTTATGGAAAAACAATCGCCAAGGACACTGCTCAAAACAGCATGTGAGACATGCGTGCCGTTTTGTTTTTGCTCTGCATTGTTCTCTGCCTGTTTGCAATTATTACAGCAACACCAATTCACTGCCCTGTTTGTCGATCGTAAACACACTCATTGAGACGATCCAAACAGGTCTTCGGTCGCCGACCCAAAAAAAAACCAGAGATACCAAGTGTGTCCTTTCAGGGACCACTAAAAGTTTGTCAGGGACAACAGCTCTTGTTTTGTAAACAGAACCCATGTCGATCATCATAGGTGATGTGTCATCCGATGACCACATTAATTCGCTGCCACAACAGCACCGGCACAGCGGCACGTGACCCCGGGTCCGGTTCTCGGTCCGAGTACCTGCTGCCATCCCTGTGCAAACAGGTACATGTTGCATAAAATCCTTTAAGCAAACAAACACCGATGAGTGCGTGCTCGCTGTCTTTACTTTCACTCTCGCAGCACGCTCAAGTGCAAAATAAAGATGACTAATCCCCGACCAAAACCGCACCGTAGACCGTGCTCGCTGAGCACATGGACCCGGGAGGATTCCCTGATGCGATGCGATTTGAAGATTTGAACTAGAATCCAATCCCGCACTGACGTGGTTTATCTGAAGTTCGCGACCTCTGTGCTGCAATACCGCACTGCAATTGCAGCGCACAGTACACATCTTTGATGCAGATGCCCAGGCCCCACTCGAAACCAGATCACTGTGCGTCCCCATTAAGTCGTCGGTCGTCAGTCGTCAGTTGGACCCAACTGTCAGAGTGCGGATCGCCCGGCTAATTAGTTTCGGCCCGCTGTGTGCAATGGTCCAGTGCAAATTTCCCGCTTGGGAATTCATCTGAAACGTGGTCCCGATGATGATTTTACGATTCGATCGCTCATCATCGGTGATCGTAAAGTTCCGTTCCACGTTCGACAGAGGGGCGTATCGAACATTCTTCTGTCACAAATCCCGCCGCGCCGCGCCGTTCGGCAACACATGGACGCGACCGGACCGGACGGGACGGGACGGGACGTTTCCATCGCGTTTCCATCTCGCATCTGGTTATTTTGATGAATTCAGTGTTGGGGGCGTTTACTACGAGAACCCTTCCATCTCCTCGCCCGATCGTAGGTAGACAGTGTTTGGTAAACTGATCAGCAGGAGCTGTCATGCTTCGCTGTGACTGTGGTCAGATTTTCACGAGGATTTTCCACAGTCCTCTCCTGGATGTGGTCAGACGTGATAATGCGTCGATTTTGCATGCGGATTTCGGTGCCCTCCCTTCACTGCGTTGTTTCGTGGTATCTGCGGTGGCGCTCATGCTGTGAGCTGAAAACGCATGGGCGGACTAGCGATTATTTGGTTAAGGGACGCGAAAGAGGCTGGCGCTTATGATTGCGTTGGAAACTCTCATTCTTCACTGCATCGTACGATGGAAGGGAAGGGTTATAGGAAAGGCAGCTTATCAGTAATTTTGTGTTCCCGAGGGCGTTCGGTAAGTATCCACATTTGTGAATGTGGGATGTGACTGGATAGGAAAGGCTGAAGGATTTCGATGGCGTTATCGCTGCCATTCAGAAACTTATCGCTAGCACAGTTTCCCATGTGAAGGATATCCATTGTGTGAATGGCGTTGACGACAAGCCCCGCACACTTCAGCTTTTATCTGAAACGCTGCTGTTCATGTGGGGTGCATGATGTGTCAGCATGTGGACACGGACGTTGATGTGATATGCTCCAGACGTTGTCGTCGAATGCAGAAATAAAGTTGACAGCGAAGGAGGTTCTCTGATAAGGCAAATCTATACGAAAGGAGACAGTTTCTCTGTGCTACTCAAATTGGCTTGGTTTCAGCAGAAATAACGCTCTGAGTAAGATGACTTCCGGCAGATGTCTGTACGATTGTGATCGCTGTCACTTGGGAGTTTTCGAAGCGACCGTAGAGCGGGTAGATAGTCTCGTGTCAACTTTAGGCTTCGTAACAAGAAGCATTGAACATTAGTCCTGAACAAGGGTAACGGGCTTCGTAACAAGAACCATTGAAGTATTGAACATTAGACCTCGACGGGGGTAATTCATGACAATTGTCATGTACCGTTAGTTAAATGACAGACGTCAATAGAAAATAGTCATGAGTTGTTTCGGCTCAGGACAGAGTACTTGCCTCAAGCAGAATAAGGAGGAATGACAAAAGAGAAGCCTTAACTTATCTCGTATGATCTGTGGTCTAAGCAGGGTGACACAGATGATGGCATAGCAACAATGGTCTTGTCAGACACCTCTGGATCTAGGGTCGACGGTTGAACGTATGGTCAATGTAGTCAACACCGATACGACAAGTAGCCCTTCACCATTTGAATGCAACCCCAATCTGATGTATTACGAAACTGAAAATGACTAGCTGAAGGGGTTTGTGGACATGGCATGGCACGGCACTTCATCGTCATCATATTTTCAGTGACCCACATGTCTCACTGAAGGAGTTGCAGGGGCAATGCAGGCATGAGAGATCACTGGGCCACTCTTCCGCCATCAACTCTAAGTCATCAGGAGTTATGCCCAAGTGGAAACAGGCGATTTTTTGGAATTAGAAAATTTGGATGGAATCGCATTGAATCTGAAGCTGAGAGCTGGTTTTGGTGACTTCAATTATTCCACCCATATTATGTG
Organism: Eristalis tenax; assembly: GCA_905231855.2. NCBI lineage: Eukaryota > Metazoa > Arthropoda > Insecta > Diptera > Syrphidae > Eristalis > Eristalis tenax. The sequence continues at coordinate 108,193,365 of HG993124.1, read as the reverse complement.
CTTTCTCAGATATCTCTGTCTTTTGTGGGCTCGTGCCCTTTAAAAATCCCAGTATATGTTCTGGAATTTCGTTAGATTCTCCGCAGAACCTGCAGAGACCTCTTCTGATACTCCCAGTTTTCTTCGGTGTTCCCTGAGTCTACATTCCCCTGTTAGGATACGGAGATTGTTCTTGCTAATCTTGATACATGCCTCAAACCTCTTCCGGTTATGTTGACCCAAAAGCTTCTTTACCTGCTTCATGCCAGGAGCGTTGTTCGAACTATCTGCTCGGTCCCTTCTCTCTGGCTCCCTGAATTCTTCACTGAGGACATGGTTTCCTAAAGCGCCGCTCCTTTCCTAGCTAGGGATTTTGCCATTTCATTGTTTTCTATCCCTCTATGGCCAGGTATCCAGCAGAGTTTTACTCTGTTACTCCTTCTGTAGCCATTCCCACACAAACTTGGATTTGATGATATAGGAGTCTAGGCCAGCTTAGCGGTACGACTGACCGACATTGGTTCCTGTCAAGACTGATTTGAGCCCAACTGTATATGGCATAGACTTCTGCTTGAAAGACACTGATGCGTTCGCCAATGGGTTCGTAGTACTTTCTCCGGGGTCCAAATACTCCTGCCCCTGATTCATAATCAGTTCTTTATCCATCTGTATACCATTTCACCGTATTGCTGCTCAGTCCGTGGACTATGGATTCATTGCTTCAGTCCTTTTTTGTGCTGGGCTTGGAAATTTAATTTCCTAATCACGTCATCCTTCGGAATGGCCTAGAGTTGTAGCTTAGCTTTGTAACTAATGCTAGTCGAATCGCTTTCTTTCCCTGTCCCTTCATTTGCCATTCTCAAGACTGTTTTGGCAACAGTTGAACAAGTTCTCGCATATTTCCCAATCACAAACAGCTGCCGGTCATTTAAAAAATTGAGAGCGAGTGACGTTTCTTTTGGCATGCACTTACAAATCGAGAGCGAGTGACTAGAAAATTTAGAGCGACCCCACTCCAAACTCCGTGAGAATGGCCTATTGAGGTTTCAGTAAAAGTTCATCAGGAACTCGCGGTTTCGGTTCTGTGGGATCGCACCATTTCATTGCACCTAATCAAGCCTTCTTCCAATTTAAATGAACATACATTTTGGATCTATGACTGATCAACAAAATCCGATTTTGTTTCCTTATCAAATCGTAGCTCTTCTACTAGACCTTCATCTATATTTATGAAAGCCTATAAAACTTCACACTACCGCAGATCCCGGAAAAAACCCAAGAGATGTAGATCGACTCCCACCACCTATTCGTTGATTTCATGGCCTCACACGACAGCGGGCATAGAGATAAGCTGCTCAGCGCCATGTCCAGATGTGACATTCCTCCCAAACTCGTTTAATTCTGCACGATGACGATGGAGAACTCTCGCTGTCGTGCGACTTTATGCGGACGACGTTGACGTGATAGGTCGAACGCAGCGAGCCGTCAATGAAGCGTTTGCTGGCATTGAAACGGTGTCGGACAGAATGGATTTATCGGTGAATGAGGGCAAGCAAAGTACAATGAAACTTTTCTTTACGGACAGCCCTCTATCAGGGACACCACTCTTTACGGACAAATCGTCATGGTCCCCGCATGAAGATATTCGTTTAATTCAAACCCTTCAGAACGGACACCCCAACATAACGTGCAATCAGGATGGTCCGTCATAGAGAAGTTTCACTGTATATGCTGTTATCAAAAAGAGAAGCACAGCTTCGACCACTCTGCCTTGGCAGCTAACTGCAAGAGAGTGAAGGGCTTCGTCTACCTCGGCTCCGCGGTAAACAGTACGAATACCATCAGTACCGAGAAAAAACGCAGCACAGCGATCATTGGAGAAGAAGAATCAACTACGAACTGTAGGGGCTGTACTGCGACTTGAGTCTAGCTAGGCGACTACGGATTCAACGCCTATGATGGCTAAACCATGTAGGGCACATGGACAGCATTGCTTCAGCTCAAAAGCGTTCGACTAAACTATACCACAAACGATAAAGTCTGACGATTGTCATCATACGAGACTAAACTAGTACACAGCAAGTTCTCGATTGTGGAACGCAAGACCTGAAACTCTTAGTCAATAAATATTTGCTGTCACAGTGTGTCAATGCGTCAAATGGACCGTCATCAATTTGTTAACATGGTGTGACCTGTAATGGTCTGCTGAGTCACTCTAACCGCGATGATTTTTGATTTAGTTCTGTCATTTAAAAAAAAAATAAACAACTTGAATTGATCTCAATTTTCTCTAGATCAGCAAATTATCTTTCCAGATTCTACACAATCGTTGACTGTTCTCCAATTCCTAGCCACTGAGCAACAAGTTCCTCCAACCTCATCTCGCAACGTGTTGTACCTTAACAATTTGCAAGCATTTTGTGTTAGAAAAACGATCCCACAGACACTTCAATTCATCTTCATCCCGACCGACTGTGAGCACAGTCGAGTAGAAATAAACGATGGAAACATGATTCCAGAGCCCCAGCGACAGGAGGCACAAAACAGAGGCGGCCGTTACGAGGTCTCGAACGTATTTAAACTCAACAAGCACACAGATTGTTTGGAGACAATTTAAAATTATGATCATTTAATTTCTTCGATCATAGAAAAACAAGTGTCGTCACGTAGCCAGTCTGGGGTCAGTCCTGCCGTGCTGCGAGCTGATAAGAGAAAACGCTTTCGAAACGAAAAACGACGAGGGTTCAAGCAGGTTAATACCGAAATAAATTTAATTCGAATTATTGAATTGTTTTTCTTTTTTATGTTTGTGCTTGTTATTCACTTTTGGTGTTCTCTGTTTCCCCCAGACGATGAATGTGGGGAAAACAAATTAAAACGCGTGTTCCTTTTATAGGAGGAATGAGCGATGGTCAATCGAGTATATATACTGTCTCGCTCACGAATACTGACATCGCGTAAGACAAGAAGCAACTGGATGGCGCAGTTGGTTAAGTGCCTGCCCTTGGCTAGTGGGGTGGGGTCCCTGGGTCGAATCATGGTTAGCAAAGTTAATAGGCTTTTATCTGTTTTCAAATCTCGTCCAGTCACCATTTGCCGTTGGGATCAAGTTAAAGGCACCATCACTGGAGTGGTCGCTCACTCTGACCGTGGGTACCACAATTCACAATGGACCAACATGGTCTAAGTGTGCTGGTGAATTCACTAGTAGCTTCCTTCCTTACATATCCTAAGACAAGTGAACAACTTTCAATTGAAGATGAATGCTCAAGTCTGATCTGAAACAGGGAAGTTAAGGTTGACACAACAATCACGGTCTACATTGAAGAAAATGATGTTGCAGTGCTGAGTGGAGTCCACTGCACAGTCACCACTCTTGAACTGTCAAATATCAACGGTCAATCTGAAGATCATTTTGAAACTCATAATGGACGGTCATAGAAAATAAATAATTCTCTACAAAAACAGGAAAAGTATAACAAAAACGTTTCGTAATGTTCATGCTGTATACGGTTATCATCCAATAGTTGGCTTCCTGAATTCACCTTCCTCGCAAACAGAACCATGCAGCCGACGCAGAATTTTCCTTTCGTAACCACCAAGAGTCTCCTGCGCTTTTTCGCTTATCGTATTGTTCGGGTTCATCACGACTGGCCAAATAAAAGTTTTTTAGATTTTGGTGGTTTGAGTCAGGACGGAGTAATAACGCAAAACGTCATAAAAGATGCCATCAACGGATGCCAGAAACCGTACGACAAACCATGTATTTTTGATTCAATCAAAAAATACGACCATCTTTCGATCAAAAATTGCGATTTTGTAGGGATGACCACAAAGAGAACGTTTTTCGACTTTGGTCCCTAAACAAGCCACAGATACCCTGATCTATTGGGTCTATAACTTCGTGCGGTTTGCTAAGAGATGGCGTAACTTGTATTATTCCATTGGAACATGCGTTGGAAGGCTTCTGTCATTGTACGTCATTTCAGTATATGTCATTCATTTGAAGCGTAAGCAACAATCATTTTTTTTCACTCAAATATGTCGAACTGTGTGCCTGAAAAAGTGTTTTTGCGGGGAGTTCTTATTCATTACTTTAATGTAAAGAAAACTTCTGCCGAAAGTCATCGTATTTTGGTGTAAGTTTATGGTGAACATGCGCTATCTGAGCGAACGTGCCAAAAGTGGTTATTTTGGCTTGGGAGCCAGCCAAATCAACATCAAAGCCAAATATCCATGGCGCGAATTTAATGCTCTGTATTTGGTGGGATCAGAAGGGTGTGCTGTATTAACTGCTGCTAAAACCGGGTGAAACCATCAATGGACAACGCTACCGAACACAATTAATCCGTTTGAAGAGAGCAGTAGCCGACCAGACACGAAGCAATAATTTTCCATCATGAAAACGCTCGGTCCACGTCGCTATTCCTAAAGCCTATTTACTTCTTAAAATTACATTTGGCTCATTATAAGTTTAAAGTCAACTTTAAGTTTATAGTAAGTTTAAGTTATGTAGGTGAACAAATTCTCCAAAAGTCCACTTTAAATGACTATGAATTTGCAAATTTTGCGCCAAAGAACCTTTACAACCCTATGCTGGTTGTGATGTGGTCACAACGATCGATTGTCTGCGATGCCTACCTTGCGAGGTTTCAGATATTTGGTTTTCTGTCAAATTCCTCACAAGAAACACACACAATAAAAGTTACCATGGTGTGGTGAATTCGTTTTCATGTCAAAAATGTGTTATTTTCTCTCTTTTTCTTTTATATTTTTCTTCCCCCCCTTCCTTGTGAGGTGTCATGAGAACAGCACAATTTTGATGGTTCATGTGATGCTCTCGTACTACAATTGTACTTTTTGAGTATATTTTTACGGGATGAGTGCGGTAGTACGATAAAGCCGCTCGTAGTACGTTTTAAAAAATAACTATTCCTTTTAAATTTGTTTCAAATATTTTCGTTTTTTATAGGAAATAATAATATTCGCACTTATTGGCACCCTCCAATTGTGAATAGTTTCGGAAACATTCTCTACGACGACCACCTTCGCCTTCATTGTAATTCTGATTCTGGCTGGTGTTTGCTGATAAAGCTAATGCAGTCTTTACAGTCAGTGCTAAAAGTGAGTACACAGCATAATTTGTTCATTACCAAGGATTTAACTGAAAGTCTCCGTCTCACATTCAGACGGACTGGAATCAGTTGATCTTGACTCGTTAATAGTCTTCCGCAGTCTAGTTTCTAAGGTCTTTGTAGAATTTTTGTCGGGCCTATATTTTCATATTTTCTTCGGTTCTTGAGACACCTAAACGATGTTGTTCTCAATATTCTTTTAATTTTGTTTTTTTTAAACTTTAAAAATTAAAAGATAAAGAATTTATATTCAACTAATACTAGAATGTCGCTGCTACCGCTCAGTATGATGCCAAAATCAGAATGTATCACAAAATATGATACACCAAGTTTAACCTTAGCGGTAAATGCACAATTAAAGAAAGGAAAATTAAACCGTGCAAATCTCGATACATATGATCACTTTATGACCGCTTTGGATGCATTATAAAACGTAGTAAATTTGGATATTGAGTACGCTGACTTACCTAAAGGGAGGGAGCGCTGCTCACAAGCTGTGAGGTTTTGCTCAGAATGCGAAAACCTCACAATTTGTGACCCACCATACCCTTGTGAGGTGGTTGTGACTTATAAGACATGACTGAGGTTGGCAACAATGGGTGTTAAATAAAACCACCACCCTTTAGACAGTGGCCCGTCTCTTACTCCGCCCCTGTGACTTCTTCAACATTATTTTTTAGAAAAGAAATTGTAAAATTGTAATTGCAATATTCATTGGACAACATCAGGGGTCCTCGAATGGATGAAAATACGCCTGCGTTGGGTACAGACCGAGCTACAAATGTGATCCATTCCACAGGGGCACTTATCTATAAGACCAATTACAAGAATTCACCCCTATCGTAGAATACACCGTATCTGAGATTCACTTCACTTACTCGATTCACTTTCACTTGTCATATGGATCGTACAATATGGCGGGCCGACTACCTCACCGACACGAGCTGTTTTATGATAAGTGACGGCAATTAATGTTGGAAAAAATTTGAAACTTAAATTAAACATGAGCAAGAGTCAAATAAAAAAAAATGGGTTGCACCCGTTTTGTGGACGAATTAGCTTCTGCCAGAAAAAGGCATGCATCTTTAAGAGGAACTGAAGAATATATGTACATACATAATGAAACACTAAATTTGATTCGTTCTAATGTGTTAATGAATTTTTCAGACTTCTTTTCGTCTGAAAAAGGCACCATTAAGGTGCGTCAGGGAAAACGTCTACTCCTTGCGAAGCATCTTGCACTTTCAAGCGTTAAACACTTATGTACTTAGAACATTTTCAATAAAATGGCTTACGACTCCACAAGAAACAACTAGATTCTCAACTTCATAGCGTCTTCTCCACTACGTGAATGCTTTGGTCGATCTTACTGTGTTTTCGTTGTGCAATGGATATAGAAGGGATCGCCTACCTTAAACCGAATGTTGATATACTTGTTGTTCTAAACAAAATGTCGCCCCCAATTCGTTAATCAGACATCTTCTTGTGTCTGGGTTCCATAATACACACAGAACTGCTATTGAGAATAATTGCTAGCTTACGACGGTTTTACCGTTCAAAAATTTTGGTAATAATGCGTATGGTGCAAAATATTGCTTTGATCTAGCTTAAATAAAGGAAATTATTATTTACTTATATTTTCCAGGAACCCTACAATATTGACAGTAATTATTTTGCCAAGCTAAAGTAATCTCACTTATCCGAAATAACACTCACCGACTTAATAACTAAAAATTCTCTATGTTCGTAACCCAATATACGGACGTGTGCACGCCCGCGTATGGCTCTTATTAAACGTATGGCAATCATTTTTTTCTTCTTCATTTTTTAAACTGCCTTAAATTTAATAGCAACCAATTGATCAGTTTTTCCATGTCAATAATAAAATGGCAGTGTCGGTGGAGACTGGTAAAATCATCAGCAAAGTTGAAGCTGATTATCGCACTCTTTCCTTCCTGCGCTGAATGAGAAGAGATCATTGTGACTGCAATAAATTGAAGACTACTTCATATATTCATCTCCAGTTGCCATACTAAGCCGGCAGCGGTCGCTCTCGACTTGTGTGCGCCACCTTCTACGTGCGTGTTCTCTGTTGCGTTGCCCCCCAGGATAAGGGTCGAAGATTCTTTGGGCCGGAGCTAAGATGGCCCAAAGGTCCATCTTAGGCGTTTGATCCGGCTAGACTCATGCTAGCTAGCCCATACAGGACAGGACGAGGGTGATTAATGTCTTAATTTTTTAGTCAAATTAGTATTCCGAAAGAGGGCTCTATTACTCAATTGCCCCTTGAGCCCGTAGAAACAGCGATTGGCAAGAGTTATTCTCCGTCTGATTTCGGCGCTGTTTATGGCGGAGCCGAGGTCTTGATTAGATGAAATTAGGAAAAGGGTCATTTATCGGTTTCCGTTTATTCATTTACATACAACTCAGTTTTTACACGACTAACGAAATAACACGTTTTACAGAAACCAAAATTATTCCGTCTGTTCACGATTGCATTCGATTAGCACGAATAGAAAAAGATATTTGAGCGAAATCTTAAGGAAAGGCGTTTTTATCAATCGTAATCCCTTAAAAATTCGATTCTCAAAGTTTGTATGGGAAGTTTTAATTCGAACGTTTTCTACGATGGCCTCAAAACGCAATCACCTTACCGACAAGTTAAACATTCACTTCGAATGTATTCGAATACGATCAGGAGTTGTCGATTTGAGTGAAACGTTCCCCCCGGCGTATTCGGTAGGGATGATTGTTTCTCTTCCCCACTTTTAAACAGGAACCAAATGATGGAGTCCACGATTTTCCTAATATCCAAATTGATCTGATCTTGAACTATAATTGGTCATCCAAGAAGTCGTGACTCCTAAATAGATCTAGCGATGACGTATTGACTAGATGCGTTATCCCAAGCTGGGTCTACGTTTAATTCCAATTGTAAGCACTTGGACAACGGAAAAGTTGTCTATCTGGAGGAATGTCAAAGGCTACAGGCCACAAAGAAATAAGGTCGGCAATGTAAAATCTCATCGTGGTACCACAAGGCTATACATTTGGACCTCTTTACGCTCTTTGCCAACAACCTGCATCGGACATGTGGTAGAAACAAAAGGTATGCTTTTGCAGATGAAAACAATTATTTTGAGCTGTCGTCTAAAATGTTGAAACCTGCAGACGATATGGGATTAGAACTGAGCAAAGTATGACCAACTAGTGGAATCGGAAATAGTTGGCCTTGCCTTGCTATTTAACTGCACGTTTCATTGGTATCCTTAATATCGCGTACAAGATTTTCTCGTTCGCTGAGCCTTATGCCATTTAAGTTCAATCTAATAGGCATTTTTATTCCAGAAAGCCCACAATAGACCAGAGGGCATTCACACTGCCGCAGAGTGACTCGTCCCCTGTTCATCGATTTTAAAATGTGATGAGTGCAAAGAGACCATAGGAACTTGTTGTGCATGCCGCCGGAACTTGCTCTGCAATTTCTCTCCACATGCGTGACCCAGCAACTTAACTGACCGATACTAGATTGATGTTAGGCACGGCCTACCCAAAAATGTGTCCCAAATAGAACTCTTAGCAAGAGGTGCATCTAGTATTAGTAGTTGACTCCATTGACCATGGCATTGCCTATTCTGCAGATATCAAAGACGGCTTGGCGTCCTCACGAATCACTTTTAGAGGAGCTGTGTGGACGAGGCAAAGGTGGCGAGCATCACAAATCTTGTATGTATGCTCTTGCCTTATTTTTTAGGAGACTACGTCTTAAACGATTCTTGCAGCATAAGCGAAATCCTCATCGGAAGCCTCTCTAGCTACAAATGGTTCAAAAGATCGCTGATCAATTCCAGATTAATTCAGCGTGACAGCTCAATCCCAGCATTCCGCTACGTAACCGCAACCCACCTACCTACTTAAATGAAAGGAAACTTAGAGCGAACACCGCCGACGAACCACGCAAATCAACTACTAGTTACATCTCACAGGCACGACCAGCACTAGAGTCGATCTCTACGTTCCCCCACCTTCTTTCTCAGTCTCCCCCCGCTTTAGGCAATTGAGGAATATCCTCTTACCACCTATGGCCCATTAGTTAAATTAATACATCCACCGAGTCGCATAAGCCTTTCCTATTGCAAGAACTCCAATTAGTTCTACGCATGCTCTGCCCTCAAGAGGCATAATTTCTCACTCCATCCCTACTCGTTGCCATGCCATCAGTGCGACCAGCAATGCACACTTGTAACAAATTTTTGAAATCGACCAGAAAATTATCTCATAAATCATATACCCCCGCCCCGGAGTGTTGCACAGAGCGATCCTTGCACAACACTGTCGTGTCCTTTAACGAGGTTCCCAAAGTGGTCATCAAGATCGTAAACTACCATGAGGCATTGAATTACCCCAGACGCTCGACCGAAATGGAGTCGCATCCCCTTGTGAATGGACGGCCACGTCGAGCGGTTTTGAGGAATATGAGTTTTGAAAAACTAATAATCCCGGCATCGGGTTTGCCCGCACAGTCGATGGATCGAGTTCGGAAAATCCATTGATGGAAAGTAATTAAATCGAATTGGAACGATACCTTGGTGCTGGTGCCGAAGGCTGTTGCTGGCGACATATTTGGATCACATATCACGGCATTATGGAATGTATGGACGGGGAAAAGTCGTAAAATCGCGGACTTTTTACGACTTTACGTCTTTCAGTGAGCAGTTAAAGGCGGTGGCGGCGTCGGCGGCGTACGCATTTTCGGGCTGCACGTGAGGAGCTGGCCACTAGACTGGTGGACGATGTTATTAAAATCCCATATCTGTGGAAAACAAATCGTTAACATTGTCAAAAGAAATATTAAATGGAACATTAAAAACGCAGATTTAACAAATTTTTACGACGCAGCAATGTTACATTACAAGTGGATTCGGTAGATGGACGGTGGTGCTGGCTTGTTCTGCGGATAGGGTTAGAGTGCACTTGACTGTCTGTGATAAAGATTGCTGGTGCTGCTTTAGACAGAAGAAAGTAAAAAGGAAACAGTAGCTTCATCAGGCCAGGACTGTATCCGGCACTTACCGTGGTGGAGTTTAAAAGCAAAAAAAAAAAAACCGGGTAATAATGCTGGCAACGAGGCTACTATTTCCTTTTCACTTCGTACATTTCCTTGAAAGTTGTGATGGGTTATACAGCAATTCCCTTTTAATGACGAGCTGCTCACAAGCTAAAAAGGACAAAGAATGGATGCAGATTGTCGTTCAGATTTAGACATGGGGCGGTCACACAAATACAACGACTACATCATGGACAGTGAGAAAATGCTTCCAGACGGATGTCTTTATCGAGGATTGCGCATCATAATTCCTACGTCTTTGCGTAGAAGTGCCTTAGAAGAACTGATTATTTTAGTTGAGGGTTATTGCACAGCGACCTGTAGGTCTATTGTGTCCTCTTTTGATTCCGTGTTCCCTTTCAAGTTCCCTTCACATTTATTGCGGGCATGTATGGAGGCCTATGAACTATGGGTGGCACAGCAGCCAGTAGAAGCCCAGAGACTAGCTTCTCAGCAAACGGGTTTTTCACGAGTGGAATCCATCTGAAATTTTAAGCGGACTCCGAGCGGCCAATTTGAGAAGCAATTCTTCGGCAATTGAATTCTTTTAACATTGTCAGTGACTCCGAAGGAGGTGGGGCAGTGAAAATTATTTTGCTCGTACCGGAACTCGAACCAACGTGGGCTCAAAGAGAGTAGGGATCGGCGCATCAAACCCACAACGCCACAGCCGCCCACTTATTTAACCCCCATTTATATTTTGACTAGAGTATAATAAGTCCGTAAGTCCATGACAATGAGTTTGTGGGTGACCGGATATCAGCGAGAAGCCCATTTAAGGGATGTTGAAGCAAAAGTCACAAAACAATTAAACATGGACTCAGATAAGTAGATACCTGCATAATTTCGGGATAAATTTCGATAAGTATGTTGCCCAAAAAAGAAGAATGTTTATTGACTAAATTGATATGGGTTAACGATTTTTGGAATATTACTCTCATTTTTATAAATGATCTCTTGTCTGCTACTTCTAGTCCAATCCATTCCTTCCATTCTGATGACAGCACCCTCAGCTTTTCATATTCGTTCCAAGACTCACGACCCCGCACTTCGGCCGTGGAATTGGAACGGCAGTTTATGTTAAGCACATTGAATTCCGATCTTGACAGCATAATCAATTGGAGAAAGAACAATCGAGTGGAATTCAATGCTTCAAAAACTCAATGCTGCCTGCTGTCACTCACTGTTAATTAGCCATTATCCATGAATGGCACATGGGTCGATGAAACCGGCAAGTTTTCCATCCTTGGTATGTGTACGATCATATTTGAGGTTGCCGAAAATGCTGCGAAATGTTTAGGTTTCCTCAATCGATGCAAGAAATACTTCATCCCCTCTAATTTGGCTTTAATTTATGAGGCGTATATACGCCCCAAACTTGAGTACAGCGCTCATATCTGGTGCCCCCAAAACCACCCGGCACCTATAGAATCATAAAATCCAAAAGCGAGCGATAAAACTTATAGGAGACAACAATATTGCAGTACCGTCTCATCTCTATCCGTATTTGATCGCTATTTTAACAAACGATGCCCAAATGAGCTTGCCAACTGCATTCCTACTCTACATGAATTCACCCGCAATACCCGTCTCGCCAGGAATGCTCATCAGTTTACCCTTAAGCCTACTTTCGGACAGTTAAAATTAGAGACTCCTTCATCAGTCGCACGACACGAATATGGAATGCTCTTCCCAGCCCAATATTTCCCCCAGAATACAATCCACAGCCATTTAAAACCAATGTGCACAGATACCTCCTTTCCCTTTCTCCCTCTACACCTTCGGCCCGTGCTGTGTCTTGAACTCGGACACTGAGGGTTTTAACAGTCTATTGTGCGCGCGCAAATTATAAAAAAAAGAGTGAAGAAAGTATCGAGAAAAACCAATAGTCCATCTTTAAATATATTCAACTTCCTATTTCTGAAACATTAACTTTAGAAACTTCATCAAATGTAAACTCTCCAATAGATATTTCGACTGTTGATAATTCAAATTCTGAAGTAGTACGGGAACAGAGATATTCTGTACCGGACGTTAATACTCCAAATATGTCGTCTTTTACGTACTTCTAGAAATACAAATGCTGCTGTATCTGAACAGACCACCAAGTTTGTTGACATACATAAGTGCAGGTATAACTGCTTGAAACCGTGGACATAGATTTTACTGTATGAACAAATTATTAGGGCGGCATAAATTGGGTTTGCCTCGGGTTGCCCCAAACAACGAAATTTCTTTAGTTTCTCCACAGAGCCCGCAAATACCTTCTTCTTATAAATCTAGTTTCCTTGAGTGCTCCCTGAGTCTGCAGTGCCTTGAAGGAAAACTGTTAGAATACCGAGGTATGGTTGTTCTTGTTAATTTTGATACAATACATGTCTCAAATCTCTTTCGGTTATATTGACCTAAAAGTTTCTGTTCTTGGCATGTTTCATGCGAAGAACTTTTTTTCAAGATTCTGTCCGGTTCCTTCTTTCTAGTTCCCTGAATTCTGTTCTGAGGACATGGTCTCATACAGCGCAGAATGGTTCAGGGCATGTGCAGGATTCCGATGGTCCTTTTCCAGCTAGGGAGCCATTTCAGGCTCCTATGCTCCTATCCCCAGATTTCCTGGTATCCAACAAAGTTTTGCTCTGTTCCTCCTAATCAACCCTTTGGTTGTGGTGATGTAGGAGTTTAGTAAAATGATAGCGGCTCGTTTATCCGACATTATTGCTAAGTCGCAGTTGGTATATTTCCTGTCATGAATGACTATTGAAAGCATATGTCTATGGCACAGTTGAAGAACTTCATGGAGTACACATTGGTATGACAAAGATGAGAACATTAGCAAGGAGTTATTGATCAGGACAATCAAAGGAAAAAGTTGTGGACCAAACCGACGACCACTTCACATCGTCTTTCGTAGTAGTAGTACCCGGGCAGCGTCTTCAGATCGATTTCATTTATGGAAAGTTACTTTTGAGTCATTGTAGACGCCAAAACGAAGTGGTTGGAAGTTTTTCTAGTGAAAATTATCACGAATTTTCATACAATTCGGGCCCTAAGAGAACTATCTGCAGAGCTTTGACATTCTTAGGACAATAGTGTCAGACAGCGTTAAAAATTTCACGCCCAGGGAGTTTCAAACATTTTAGAAAAACAATAACATTCAACACAAATTAGCAGTCCCTGCTCACGCATCTACTAACGAGCACATATTTCAGAGGGATTTACATGTTAAGCTTTACCCATTGTTAATCTGATATCAAACTACAGTAATTAAAGGAAGAAGTCCAGCTGAGACGTTCTTTGCATTTCACGTATGTAGGCAGCTACCAGTGGCGTAGCGTCCCTAACACGATTCCTACCGAGTTACCTTTTAAGATCTTGCTTTTCTGTTTCGCTTGGTATAGCTTAACTATGGATTTTCCTATTCAGTGGCGGAATAGAAGTAATTCTATCGAGTTCTTAAGCCATACAGTTGTGTTCAAAATAATAGGAGCGCGACGTTGAAATCGATTTAACTGCGTGGACTGTAAAACATTTCGGTAAATCAGTAAAGAAAAATCAGTAAAAATGTGCACATCTGCGCCTGCGTGTTCAAGGATTTTATTCAACGAAGTGACTGCGACGGAATAGAGCTGTTCAGAATAGTAGGAGTATTTTGCAGAAAAGAGTTTAATTTAAGTTTACTGGATGAGAATGTAAGAAGACACAACAGCTTCTGCCATTAAAACATTATTTTAGATTTTTTGCTTTTTGGACCTTAGAAAGCACTCAAATCCGGAAAAGCGAGAGCTCATCTGCAAGTCGCGTCAAGCGGAAAAATCATATAGGTAAGGGGATTCAGAAAACACTTGGGTGTGGTGTCTCGGCAAGTGCCAGTGCTTTACGCTATCTCGAAAAGCCAGAAACTCCATGAAGGAAACGCAAAACGTCCAAAGCCGATGACAGGTAAATAGTACGCATATCAAAAAACAAACCAGTGCCAGCTTCCAAGGTCATAGCAGACAGGATTCAGCTCCCTATGAGTGATGTAATGATTCGCAGAAGGCTGTTAGAAAATAAACTTTTCGCCCGAAGCCCACGCAGGGTCCCACTCCTGACATATAAGCATCTGCAAACTCTGATGAAACTTGCCAAAAATCATGGCGGTTGGTGGCGCGGACAAAGTGGCGTAATATTCTTGGAATGGACGAAAGCAAAATTGTCATATTCGAAGGAACTGGTTTCCGACAATATGTCCGTCGTCCGCCCAACACAGTCTTTACTGGGGTAAAGTAAAGGCCGATATGGCGGTGCAAACAAAATCTCCTATTTTTAACATTTTGTGATATATCGCTCCTATTATTTTGAACACAGCTGTAGAGCCATATGTGGCCACCGATTGGGGGCGTATAGCCCACGGAATTCGTCCCCCCATGGATACACAAATGGGTCTAACTAAAAGACAACTGACCCAATTTTGTTCAATGTTCACCAATGTTTGCAGAAAAGATAGTAGAATATTAATTTCTCTCAGCCCATTTACTTAAATGGGTTCCAAAGTATTTTGATGAAACTAGCACATTATACTTCCATCATGTCATTTATCATGTGGAAGTAAACCGCAAATAAAAGATTAGCAATTTTTTTGTTTTTATGTTTTTGTTAACTTAATTTCATTTAAAAAAAATGTAAACATTTTTTCAATTTTAAATTAGTTACTCTCATGATCGTCTTCATCGAAGCTTCTCCTATAATGAAAATTCCTCGGGAGCCGTTAACAGGGCAATATTTTCGTGAGGTAGGGGGTTCCCCATTCTATGAAGCGCTGTGCTACGACTCGAATGATATGGATCTGAAAAATTGAAGATGTAAAGGGTGATTTTTTAGCTATTATCTTTTTGGTAACACTGGTTCAGACAGCTGACGCACGTTTCGTGTTTTGTTTCACTGTCAAACATCTTCAGTTTGATCTATAATTTAACCATGAATCGTCTTACAAACGAACAACGCTAGCAAATTATTGAATTTTATTATCAAAATGCGTGCTCATCGCGCGCTTTTTCCATTTTATGGTCAGTTTAATCGACCCTCATTTTTGGCTCAATGGGTACGTAAATAAGCAGAATTGTCGATTTTGGAGTGAATATCAGCCGGAAGCATTGCAAGAGCTGCCAATGCATACAGAAAAAGTCACAGTTTGGTGCGGTTTCTGGGCTGGTGGCATCATTGAACCGTACTTCTTCAAAGATGATGCGAATCGTAACGTAACTGTGAATGGTGAGCGAGAGAGAGATACCGGCCGAAATCTTGGAAAGAGTATGCCAAAATTGGAGTAAGCGGATGAACCATTTGAGGCGCAGTCAAGATCAACATTTGCATGAAATAATCTTCAAACATTAAATTATATGGAACGTACTATCGATTCAAATAAAGATTTCATGCATTTTTCTGAATTTTATGTGTTTGTTTTTTGAAAAACTTTCCTATAGCTTTTAAAAAATCACCCTTTATTATATTTATCTCTCTTCTCCTCTCCTCTCACTCCTCTCGCCGCCACTCCTCTCCTCCCCGCTCCACTCCACCCAACTCCTCTTCTCACCCCCTCTTCTAATCCTCACTTAAGGTAACATGTAAGTCGGTCCATGAAGTTTTTTTTTTTGCTTTAACTCGTGTGGTAACAAGTTACTTTTTGTATCCAGTCTTGTTTAAATGGTTAAACGACTGGATGGATAAGTTGTTTAAGTGCCCGTCCTTGGTTAGTGGGGTCCCCGGTTTATAATGCGCTTATATCTGGGTTTCAAATCAGGTTTAGTCATCATTTGCTGCTAAAGATCAGATTAACATACCCCCTCCCCACACACACACACACCACCCTACCTTAAATGGTTCAGGGTATGTCTTTCTGTTTGTTACATCTGGCCGTGTGATCTCCCATAGGGGAGTGACCCGCAATTCTTCTTTGCTCAGTCCGGAATCCATCTGGATTGCAACCAAGCTAGCACTTCAGGCGATGCATCCTAGATCCATGTCACAACACCATGTCAATACTACAGCTACAGTATAATTCGTACTTGAATCTTATCCTTACAATGTCCTCAACCCAAACTGGGCCATACATCGAACGCGGATCTTTTCACTAGCAAGCAAGGCCTGGTCCATGTGCCACACAGCAGCTCTGGGATGTTCAATGGCGAGACAAATTGATCATTCCAAAGAGACCTCCACTACTTAATTGCTCACTGAGGCCAAGGAAAAAGCAGTTGGTGCGATTTACTCTGCGTTGATAGGTTATGCGACGAAATCTGACGAAGTGGCCTAAGTGAAGACTGGAACTCCATAAATGACCTCCTAGCGGAGATCAGATTTCGGTTGGGAGGGATTGCTTAAACAACTTGGCCAAGCCATCTTGACTCGCAACACCAAAATCACTACAAAGGCATTATTCTTAAGTGTTGATGGATGGAGCGGGAAGCAAAGGCATTATGGATTTAGTTTGGAAGGAAGACTCTGTGAGCTGGCTAAAGATGTGGATATAGTCCTCAAGGAAATTTCGGACCACCGTACGCTACATGTTAGCACTCAATGTAAAAATCTAGACCTATCAGCATGATGGTGGGAACCAGACAGGATGAACAGAGATCGGGAGCTTCATTTCGCAGGATAGAGAGAGTAAGTGACAGCTTAGTGGTGTTATTGACAACATTTCAAAAATATATAAGGGACTTGAAAACTACTTCGTCTCTACCCCCTCACTTTCACATTGACAGTGATTTGCATAACATGCTCATAGACAGGAGTCTGCGAATACGTGTGAGTTTAGCGAAACTGATTACTCCTGACTAAAGCTACGTGAAAATAAAGTGGTATTCGAGCCTAAGGAGTTTTCCACTAAAAGATGACTATCTCATAATTTCCGCTTTAAGTCAAGCCTATCGCTGTTCAAAAGATTCTTCACTCGGGGAACCACAGCGATCTTTGATATATTTGATCCCCGAACGGCCCATCACATCGACCAATGATTCCAAGCGCCCATAAAGCAGCGGTGGAGTTCCTTCACTTAATCAGATGTGAACCCCATCGCTGTGCACTGGCTTAGAACCAAGCGATTCAAAGTAAATGGCAGTGCGTGTTAAGGACAAATCAATTCTCAATTGTCAAATCTGTCTGTCACTGCAGGAAGTGCTGCCAAGTTGGGTGTTCTTCTTTGGCTCTATCGACAGTATCGTTTGGTTTTGGGAACGTACTCAAAAACAAACAGCTCATATTTCAAAATATTTCCTGCATACTCAAGATATTCAGCATCACACCCCACATGCGCCAATTCAACTGACGATCGAAATCTAGTCTTGCAACAATCTAAACGCACTAAATTGGCTTTCCACCGATCCCATAGTTCCCAGTTCCCACGGTCGAATCGGTTTCGATCAGATCACCAATTCCTTGATAAGTCCCAAAATTTAGCACCTACTCCAGCAAGTACCCTTTAAGTTCTGGGTTGCATTCGCTTATCTTGTGATCCCTGGCACAGCAGTATTTATCCTCCTTCTCACGCATGGATTGCACACGAATCCAAGCATAAAGGAACCGCTTGATCAACACGATTTATGATCCTCAAACACACTCGATCTTGCATGACCGAAAAACCAGCAATCCATCATGCTCCTATTTCGCCGCCGCCGTACAACTCGATTGAGCCACTTAATAATGGACCATCAAGCCACTCGGCGTCCCATAAAACGCTCATTGGGAAATAGCAAAGCGTTCCCTCAAATCGATTTAACACGCGATAATGACGTCGAAGCACGAATTAGCGCCAGGGCCCACTTCTGGTTGTGACACTTGTTGGAGTGCTAAAAAACGCCATTTCCCCAGAAACGTCAAGTGCCACGTCTGACACACACGGCACAAGTGGCTGGCTGGCGTTCCACAACAGCCGAAGACTGTCGTCATTCCGACCCCGACCAAAGACTGATGCTCGCTCTTCGATCTCATCGACGGCTGCCCGCGCCAATGTAAACAAGAGGTTTCAATAAAATTCCCAAGTTCGCCCGTAAATACGTCAGCGACTGAGGGACGGGTCCCGCAGGAGCTCATAAATTTGTCAAAATAATCCTTGCGATCGCACTTTATCTGTTGTACGGCACGGTTTATGGATTTTAGTGGACAGATAAGTACGGTGCTGTCATTTGCTTGCGTGGTGTGCGTGTGTACATGTGAAGTGGCACAGCTATGTGTAATTCTACACTCGATGTGTGTCGCTCGCAGCATGGGGACAACTGCTCTCCTTTCACCGTGCTGGACGCAGTGCACCGTTTACGCTCTAGATGTTTGAGTTAGGTTGGTTTTCTGTGTGTTTGGTGGCTTGTCGTTCCGATTTCGCTCCGGACAGGCCTAGAAGTGGAACAAAAGCATGCATAATGGAGTGGGGAGAGGTCGTTTACCGATTTCCATTTGGGGGCGGCAGCACTGTTATCGCACTCGAACTACATAGTTGGCTATTCCCTGTGGTACGACTGTGGACTGTGGTGTGACTGCATAACGGTATGAACTAGCGTTAATGATTTTTGTTGCTGAAAGCAAACACTAAGGTGTCCCCAACTAAAGGAGTTGTGACTGCGAATGGATTGTTTGATAAAATGCCAATGAGTTGGATAAGTGTCCTCGGTGGTAGCTTCATGCAGACAGAGTTCAGTCGAAACTGGCGCACCTATCGGCGAATAGTAAGTGGGACAAGGCCTTATAATTAGCATCAAATTTAAATGAAGTTTACCCATTGCGAACCTTTTGCATTCCACTTGACTAGGCAATAGTGGCGATTGTCTTAATCTGTCATGGGTAAGCGTTAAACGGCATCTGCTGCTGCAGTTCAGTCGATTGTATTCTCGAAAGCACTTGAAAGTGGTGACTCTTATATCATTTGTAACTTTCTCAAGGAAATTGTTACAGGAAGCACTTATGCCTGGCAGGTGTTGATGTAATTATTTGAACAAGAAATCCCAAATATCTCTATAAGGGACGTGGTCTCCTAGTGCTCTATTTCTATTTGCCGACAGAGGAAGACTGTGCCACAGAATATGTGATACACTCTCAACCTCCTCTTCATTCATGAAACGTCTGCAGAAATTATTCACAAGGGATCCTATTAGAAAGTGCTAAATAACCCAACGAGTTTGACATCAAGCTCTGCTAATGGAAATGCTGCCGTTCGGTCAAGATTTTTGCGCTGGATAAGCAGCTTTATTTTAAACCGTACAGTACATGCGATTCTTGATGGAGTACTTCAGGGTTCCGATTTGTCTCCTATTCTCTTTCACATTCTTGATGGAGTAACTCAGGGTTCCGATTTGTCTCCAATCCTCTTTCACATTCTTATTAACAACCCTCTTAACGAGACTGCTAAGCCACTAAGTTGTTCTGAGGACGACAACACCCACAGTTTTTCATATTCCTTCACTGATGAATGTGCCTCATCTCGCGGATTGGTACCATCAAAGGCATTGTCTGCATGACTAATTCATTAAATTAAGATCTCGATAACATCATACACTGGGGTACTAAAAAGCGTGTAGAATTTAATGCCTCCAAAATCCAATACTGGATTGTGTCATTAAAGCGACACTTACCCCCGTGTCTATGGGTGGTGGTTTTGTAGAACAAACTGAACATCTTTCTATTCTCGGCGCATCACTAACCATCTACAGTGGGGCGACCACATACTGGATGTCGCCAAAACTGCAGCAGAAGTGTTGGTTCTCCCCCGCCGCCGTTGCAAAACGATTTTCTCCACAGCTGATCCGGCTGCAATATATGAAATGTACGTCCAAAACTTGAATACAATTCACGCACTTGCGACTTTTGGACGTTATTCAGAAAAGAGCATTCAAAATTATAGGAGAATCACCATTGAAACAATTTCATCCCTTGAACACCGTCGTGATGCTGCGTGTCTCTCTTTATTTCATCGCAAACAAGCAATGTTCTTTTGAAATATCCAGCTGTATGCAGCAACCCAACGTGCGTCTAGGAATGCCCATCAGTTAACGCTCGAACCCAATGTTGGACGAACGGAGAATCCTTCTTCAGCCGCACCATCCGGATGCGAAATGAATAACCGAACTCAACTTTTCCCTCTCATTACGATGTTCAGAGATCTAAAACAAATGTGCGTCGGTATCTCCTTTCTGAACCTTTTCTATTTTCCCAAAGCTCGTACTGTGTTTAACATTTAAAGGGTATTCAAAAGCATTTGAGTGCGTGCGAATTATAAAAACAACATGCTTATGGATCAGCTGGGATGGGAACATTTGGAATTGAGCTCTCTGGCTCATGATTCAGATTATTTTACAATAATGATACCTTCCAACCAAATTGGATTGGTGATATGGGCTACAGATTCATGTGCTAAAAGTTTGGAGAAGGCTTTTGACACCGTATGGTTAGAAGATCTTTTTTACAAGCTCAGTCGGCTGGGCATTATCAAACCACTGCTGTACCTACTGTGTAACATGCTTACCGGTAGACGGTTCGTCGTCAAGAATGGCAACGTCGCCTCAACTGGTATTTTTAATAAAGAAAATGGTCTCCAAAAGGGCGTCGATCCTGTTCAACATTTACTTGAGCGATCTGATAAGTTCTCTTCCTCACGTAATTGTGTACGCCGACGACTTGATCGTGTACAGATCTGGGAAAAAGATCGAGGACATCACTACTCTCGTGCAGGGTAACTTCAATTCATTCATGAGGGATTGCGACGACTGGAAGTAGAAAATCAACTTTCAGAAGTTGGAAACCATATTGTTCCATATTGTTGTATAAGGCCTCGGCGGATACGAAAAATAATTGGCGGAAAGTTGCCCAATTATTGGACGACACTTGCAACCACTGACGCAATGGACTGTGGTCAGATACCTAGGGACTCTGACTAGACCAATATCTATATTTTAACAAACATGTAGATGCTGCTCTGGCTAGGGCCCAGGCGCGTTTGCACTTACAAAGAGCCTGTTTTACAACAGCCAACTCGATGCTAGGGTGAAGATTATCTGCTACATGGCCCTCAACCGGCCAATGCTCACCTATGGCTGCCCCGTGTGGTTAAACGTGAGTGCAAGCTTGATGGAAAAGTTTACACGTAGTAAGAGGGATCCCCATGCACTCTTCTAGAGTGGAGTGGGCGTGAGGGCCGATGCGCCTGGCGAGCTCGGCCGCTTCACAATTTCCAGGGATCTCTCTATGGCGCCCTCCCTTTTGTCTTGGAGCTATCCGTATGAGAAGAGAGATGAGATTTAATGATTTTCGAACAAAGAAATGATAATCTCCATGCAAAGGGACATCAACAAACTGAACTGAAAATAGAACACAAACGCACAATAGAACACTAACATATGTTGCCTTGAATACTAAATTATGGACCAGTAAGCTCTTACAGGGACAAAATTATTGCATTGCCCACCAATCTCTTGCAATTGGATTGTTGACCGTTTGTACGTAAAAAAGACCCCTTTACACCTTTCTCTACCGTTTTGTGTAAGTTCCTGACACCATTTGTGAATGCCCTGATAGGTCTTTATCAGTGCGGTTTCAGGCCGAGTCCACCATCGAATCGACCAATTGTACACACTACCGCAGATCCTGGAAAAGATCGAAGAAATGGAAATGGACACACAGCACCTATTCGTCGATTTCAAGTCCACATGTGACAGCGCTCTAAGAGATGGCCTACTTGTAAAGCCCCATGTGTAGGTTTGGCATTCCTTTCAAACTCGTCAAACTGAGCAGGATAACGATGGATAACTCTTGCTTATAGGTCAAAGTCTATCACGAAATCACCGAGATGGCAAATGAGGTTTAAGACAAAGAGACTAGACGCGAGTTTTTCAACATCGTTTCTAATAAGGTTGTGAAAAACTCACTCGTTAACATAAGAGGCAGAAATTTCCGTACAATTGCTAGCATACGCTGACGACATTGACGTGATTGGTCGGTCGAACACAGCGACCCGTCAATGAGGCGTTTTGCTGGCACTGTAACGGAGGCGGAAAAACTGGGTTTAGCAGTGAACGGGGGAAACTACTGCCCGCACAATACCGACGACTTGGCCAAAACGTCACCATAGGCAGCTCTAACTCACTACATCTACGTCTACGTCGGCTTCGCGGAAAACAGTACCAACAACATTAGTACCTTGTCAACAGCTGTTTCTATCAAGAGGCAATTGAGTACTAGAGGAAGACTAAGTTGATTCTCTACAAGACCTTGATCATCCTCGCCCTGCTCTACGGCTCAGATGCTCTAATTTCCTCGAGAGAAAAGTTCAGCGCGGGATATTTGGTCCGGTTTGCGTTGATAGCATTTGGAGAAGAAGGTTCAACCACGGACTGTATGAGCTGTACAGCGACATGCGTTTATCCAGGCGTCTACGGCTCCAACGCCTAAGATGGTCAGGCCACATAGAGCGTTTGGACAACTTATCTTAGGCCCGAAAAATCGTCGACTCTGAGGCTCGACACTAGTCGAGGGGGACCTCAGTCGGCTGCGAAATTTAAGACAGCTGGCGAGAGATAGGGCCGGCTGGAGAGCCATGTTGCGACCTAGGTCCATCTCAGGTTGGAGCGCCCTAAGAAGAAGAAACCAGAAATTCCAAGTTAAACTACCTTCTAGAAGTTTTCATCGGTAAGTGTTCATCGATCGCCATGATCGATAATCTTTAGAGCCACATGCATTACGGAACATTATGGAACAGTTACCCAGATCGACGCGGCCACCTAAAGAAGGAGAAGATAAACACTGTTGAGACTGTCTCCGCACATATAGACAACCTTCACGATCAGACATTTGACAAAGTCTTCGGTTTACTTCTTTTACAGAAATTATATGCATATGGTGTTCATCGATCGCCATGATCGATAATCTTTAGAGCCACATGCATTACGGAACATTATGGAACAGTTACCCAGATCGACGCGGCCACCTAAAGAAGGAGAAGATAAACACTGTTGAGACTGTCTCCGCACATATAGACAACCTTCACGATTAGACATTTGACAAAGTCTTCGGTTTACTTCTTTTACAGAAATTATATGCATATGGTGTGGATGAATCTCTTCTTCTTCTTTGTATTAAACATCTAATTTTGAAACGTTAATTTCAAGTCAATTTTTTTTTTTTTTTTTTGGCTGACGGAAGAGTTCATCAAATAAATGCTGGTGTTCCACAAGGCGGTATTCTGTCTCCCATACTCCTTCTTATGTTCAGAAATGATGCGCGATTTGTCGAATCCGAAGGCATGTAACGTCAGCAGTGCTATAACAACAAAATTGACAGCGCCACAGTCTGAACCTAAGTCTAACCTTACAGCAAGCACTTTTCGTGTGCATCCATTGAAGTATGTTTGTTGAAATTTGGATTCGTACCGATCGAGTCTTTAGCTTAAATTTAAACACAGAACACAGATTACAAATAAATTCCTTCTCATGATCTGAAGAACATATTCGACTTCCCTATGCCACTCAAAATAAGAAGTGATCTACATTTAAATCGATTTAATTTCAAGGAAATTGTTAATTGACTTCCACGAAGAGACCAGATATTAAACAGCGTCCTTTTCCTCGCTGCGATCGTAGATGTCACCAAAATTTGGCATCGTTGCCCCGCGACCTAAGTGACATTTATTTGATTTCTCACACACAACAGGCACTCAAGTGCTTTGATCCTGTCACAAAACATTTCCGTTTGTTTGACCAGAAAAACACTCTCCACACTCCAGTCACCTGTCGGATTTTTCTTCTTTCAATTTGTCGGTCGTGTGTCACGACATAAGAGTGCGTGTTGTGAATGTGTGTGTTTTTCCGGAAAATAAAGGGAGAATTCCCATCCATATTGTTATTTGCATGAGTGGTTTATGTTATTTGAATCCTCATTGTCCCTTGCGCTTGCCGCCAACCACAACAAAGGAGATCATAAGTGAAATGAAAACAAATACTCGGCATAATTGCTCGTCGTCGTCTGGTGTTTTGTTAGATCATATGTGGTCTGGTTCCTTACCTGGAACGGGCCGTAAAAACCAGACTGGACGTAATCAAAGGGATCAACAGAATGATGCACTAGTAGCTATTGTGTGTGCATTTATTTCCAGCCACAAGAGAGGTTGCTCGAGACGCAAGTTTGCATTCGATGGCGTGCTCTAATGAGCAATCATGAACAATAAATCAATTATTTGGATAGACGTCTAAGGATTTTGATGTATTTTTTTTTCTAAATGAGAGTACGACCGACGCTGGTCGCTCGAGAAGATTGTAGATGGAGTATTTCCGGACTCATCGCGGAACTAAATCCGGGTAAGAGGAAGTAACATCTTCCAGATGTATTGATCAGGAAATTTTCCCCATTTACTTATGTTCAAAATGCAAACGTACATGTATCTGCTGCCATGCACAGATATGTGCCGGCCGACGGAGTTTTATTACACTTTGGGTGGGTTTAACCTTGTTATACTGGGTCATCCATTTGTGGTTCCGAAAATAAATTTATGATTTAAATTTTGATCACATTTGTGTTCTGCGTCCAGGAATTCAGACGACTGTATAGAATCTGCATTTTTGTGCAGTTTATTACAGAATTCAATTTAAGTTAAGGACACATTACAGTAGACTCACAATAAAGTGAACAATTGAGGACCAAGGCATTTCATGTTTGCGGGAGAGTTAACGTTTGCGAAGATAATATATAATAGATTTTAAAACGTCTCATTCTTAACAAATTTAAAATAATGCCTTTTTTCTTATGGGTCTATAACGGTTTTCTAAGAGATGGCGTAACTTGTATTATTCCATTGGAACATGCGTTGGAAAGCTACTGTCATTGTACGTAATTTCAGTAGATGTCATTCATTTGAAGCGTTAACAACAATAATTTTTTTTCACTCAAATATGTCGAACTTTGTGCCTGAAAAGGTGTGTTTGCGGGGAGTTGTTCTTCATTGCTTTAATATGAAGAAAACTGCTGCCGAAAGTCATCGTATTTTGGTGAAGTTTATGATGAACATGCGCTGGCTGAGCGAACGTGCCAAAAGTGGTTTGCACGATTGGAAAGTGGTGATTTTTGCTTGGCCAGCCAGTCAAATCAACGGGAAAGCCGAATATCCATGACGCGAAGGCAATACTCTGTATTTAGTGGTACAGAAGGGTGTGCTGTTTTATGAGCTGTTAAAACCGGGTGAAACCATCAATGGACATCGCTACCGAACACAATTAATCCGTTTGAAGAGAGCAGTCGCCGACCAGACACGAGGCAATAATTTTCCATCATGACAACGCTCGGCCCCACGTTGCTATTCCGGTTAAGAACTATTTGGAAAACTGTGGATGGGAAGTTTTACCCCACCAGCCTTATAGCCCTGATCTTGCCCCTTCTGATTACCACTTGGTCCGGTCGATGCAGAACGCCCTCACTGATATACGATTCACATCAGAGCAGAATATCAAAAGTTGGCTTGATTCATTCTTGGCTGTCAAGCCGGTGCAGTTCTTTGGTATGGGATCCACAAACTGCCAGAAATATGGGAAAAAAGTCATAGCTTCAGATGGACAATACTTTGAATAATACTATTGTACATGTTTTTCTTTAATAAACGTTCAAATTTTATTTACCCAATATTACATAACAGTATATTTAATTCATTTATTTAATTTTAAATAAACTTTCATTGCCAAAGAACACATAAAACAAAATGTTATGGCATACAAATTAAATGAAATATTGACTGAGCGAGGGCATATATGAGGGCATAATGAAAAAAAAAATCAGTCATTTGTTTTTGAATTTTCTTCTTCTCCAAAAGCATTCACACTGCTTTTTCCCTAAGGCGCCTTATGACGCTAATGTCATTTTGACCAACCAGCTCACCTTCAGCCCATTCCAAGGCATTGTTAGAAATGATGGCTTCGGTAGGCTTAATTGTTTTCTTTTGGGAATTCCAGCACACCATCATCATCACTGTCCTCATCACTTATGATGTTGGTACTATTTTTTTTAATTCATTTTTATTTTGCTGTACTCTTACTCGTATGTCTAACTTAATCCGGGTACTCTGAGCTAACCTAGTAGACCTAGTAGACTCTAATTGCCTTTCGGCCTATACTATCGTTTTTTTTTTTTTGTTCGGTCTGAAGACGTATTTATTGTTTATTTCATTTTGCCAAGAAACTTTGAAAACTTGGCTCTTCAAGGACTATTTATAATCTTAAATGACCTAACCTACCCTAAGCCTTTCTAAACCTTTATAAAACTTAAGCTACCTTAACTATATCCGCATATGCCTAACATATGTAGTTCACAGACCCTGATGAACGTATTTTTTGTTGGTTTTTGGTTACGTATTACGCCATGTTTTATTTTTGTATATATTATTATTTATATGTTTTTATATTCATCTATACCAGATGACTTAGATATCCTTACATCTAGCCAGACGGAACTCGATAAGTTTGTGGCCGTATGTGCTGATGCTGGACTGAAGGTCAACGTGGACAAATCGGATGGTATGGCCATCTCCAGAACGCCTGTTCAATGCAGTCTACCTGTTAGTGGAGTCTCATTGAGGCGGTGGAGAAGTTTAAGTATCTCGGGGTAATCTTTCTCCTGTAATCAGGAAGGCCGAGCTTGGTGTCGAAGCCAATTTAGCTGTTTTCAACTCAGTATTTGTTCCAACTCTCATCTATGGTCACAAAATTTGGGTAATGGCCGAAAGACTAAGATCGCGAATACAAGCTGCTGAGACCAGAATTCTGTTGTGGGAATTACTCGCCGGGAGAGGATGAGAAACACGAAAGTGCTCCTTCAAACGGAAAGCGCTATGCTTCGGCGGTTTGGTCACGTGGCACGAATCATCATCACGACTTGCGAGGCAAGCTTTGAATACGATTCCATCAGGCAGGCGACCCCTTGGCAAATCCAGCACGAGGTGGATGAACCAAAACGCCTGGTTACTGTAGGGAATAACTCCTGATGAGTTAGAGTCGATGGCGGAGGATCGTGTTACCTGGAGATCTCTACCCCTGCGACCCCTTTAGTGGATGATGATGATGATACTCTAAAAGAGAAGAAGAAAGAATTTCCTGTTGCCGACCTCTGAATTTTTTTAGAGGACCATTTAAAGTTTAGTAGTTCTGAAAAGTATAAGAAATTGACTTAAGATGTTTTACTTTCTAGGCACAGAGACCTTGGGCCATGTGACCATTATATTTGTTCCACAAATCAGACAGTGCTGATAGAAAGCGTGTAGACAATTACAAAAAAAAAATTGTTGACGTTTAGCGTTTGACGAAACCGCAGCATCTTCGAGAGTGTGGTCCCAATAAATCATTGTGTATCTATTCGATTGGGAGGCATTACAGTATTGATGGTCGAATTATTTCATTGTGAGTGTTTTATTTCATTAGATAAGATTTTGTGTCATCTTGCCATTAAGTAAGTAACGTGTAAAATTTGACGGCTCAATCATTCAATAAACGTGTCAATATATGGAATTATTGATGATCGCAATGATTTGAATTTGCAGGAAGTGCTTTAATTCCTTGGTCCGCGACTGAACACCACCTGTGTCCAGCTGACGTAAATAGTAGGCTTGTGTAGTTCACGAACGGACTAGTGCAAAAAAGAACTCTAACAAGTGAACTATGTGAACTAGTTCACAATGTCACTTTATTTTAGGTTATTTAATTCTGTTCAAACTCAGGTATACATTTCTGTAACTCAGGGGGAAAACAGAACTTTTGTGCTTTTTGTGTGTTTGGGCATTAGGCTTGCTCATCAGGGTTTTGTTTGTAAGGCGTATGTGCATTGAGCACAGCAGGGTGGTTTTTGTCCACCGCAGTACAAGCACATCGAGCATCGTTGCGTTGCCGGTGGTGTATTTGAAGAGAATTTTAAATTAAATTTTGATGCGATGCATGGGTGAACTTTTAAGGAGATTTCTTTCTGGTTAAGTTTCTCCTTAATCCGTACGAGACTACGTTTTTGTCTCCATATTTTTGAAACACTTAATCGCAGGTTTGCAGAGGAGAGAGAGCACGTCTTTTTTTGCCTGTGTTTAAGGTAAATGTGTACCGTCTGTACCGTGGTCTGTATGCAGTTGGTTTACAAACAGAGAAAACGAAATAAATGCCAAGAAAAAAACTGCTATCGACTGAATAATGTAGATGCCTATTAATGTTCAATCATTTGTGTTTGACTTATTCCAGTTTATGAGGGTAGAATGTGTACACACTTAATGATTATTAATAAAATCTTTGCACTGCTCTATTTTCTCATTCGACTTATATCATACGTCCTTTATGCTTTTCTGAGAAGTGAACGACTTTGAACTAAATGAACTAGAAAAACGAACTAGCTCAAAAACCGAATTGCACAAGCCTAATAAATATTAAATAGTAACTCAACTATTTCAGGAATTCGGAAGCAATTGATGGAAAAATCAATTTGGTTGTACGATGTTACCAATAAATACCAAATCGTGGTGAATTTAAATTCAATCCATCAACACCTGAAGAATGTGAAAGACCTTAATGTGCCTTATAAAAAATTAACAAAATAAGTAACAAAATCCAAACCACTTTTTTATTTCAAAGTCTATACCAAGTTTCACCCCCTTTATCAGTGATCACAACAAATGTACAGATTTGGCAACGATTTAGCCATAATTATGCCATAATTGTCATATGTCAAAAGTGACATTTCGCACCATGCGCCTGCGGATCGTGTTTTTTCTTATTGGATTTGGCGGCAGGCATGTGTAAGAATTTGAGGTGAAACACGAATTTTTAAATGAACTAAATATATACACAAGAATTATAATTTTGTTGTGTGTTTCATTTTAGAACATCAATATCCTAACAGACGATAAACGCCGTTTGGTCCCATGGTGTGTCGCCCAGTACAAGAAACGATTTTCGCTGACGTCTTACGCCTTGTTCGCAGAAATGGCGTTTGATGACTCCATCATAACGACTCTCCACTAAACCATTACAGAGGCTGGGTGGTGCCCACGTCGGAATTCACTCTCGGAATGAATTCATACGCATGTCATGATGACGAAGCACAATCTGTTTCTTAAACGACTCTTCAATGGTGATTATTTTCTCAACTAATTTCTCACGTGCTCTCTCTCCTCTGCAAACCTTTTTTTCTGGGAACATTTTTCTTGCTCCAGTAATAATTGCTTCATTCCATGATTCCAGGTAGATTAGGTTAAAACTTTTAACGCGGAAACTTTTTACAAGTGTCACTTGAAACTAAAATTGGGTGCCTTAAATGAGAATCAATGAATTAATTTCGTGTACCAAGGCTCAACCTAATTGTGTACACGCTTCCTATCAGCACTGTCTGATTTGTGGAACAAATATAATGGTCACATGGCATAAGAATCTCTGTGCCTAAAAAGTAAAACATCTTATGGCAATTTTCTACACTTTTCAGCAGAGCAATTTGAAACTTTAAATGGTCCTCTGAAAAAATGCAGAGGTCGGCAACAGGAAATCCTTTCAGGAATATAAAATACTTATTTTAGAATATCATCATCGTCATCATTTTCTGACCTGCATGATCCACTAAAGGGGTCACAGGGGTAAAGATCTCCAGGTAACACGATCCTCCGCCATCGACTCTAACTCTTCAGGAGTAATGCCCTCTTATGGGGACAATCACCTTGAGTGGACAATTTCTCACGACCGCTGATCTTGAATTAATATGAATACAAAAAAAATACATTGTAATGGACGGATAACTCCCTTAGCCGAGCAAAAGTGCTGCTACCATCACTGTCCGCCTACGGGGGCTTTCACAATACTTGATATAACAGAGCAGGAAAGTGTAAGTAGTTCTTATATTTTCAATTGCCTTTTTTGGTTTAGTAACGCCTACGGTTTCACTGGTCTTGACAAAGTCCTGTCAAAAAAAAATTTTAAGGCTAGGTTACAGGGCCGGTCCATGAGCAGCCAGCTGTCCGCCCTACGTTTAGCGCCCCATTCTTCAGTTTTGCCAGTTCAATTCAGGAAACTAACTTTTGTGGCCTAAGATTTAACCAATTCTCTTAGAAGGTCATCATAGCTTAAGCACTTTAATAACTACCATTCTATTGATACTATATACAAAGCTTGAATTATGTTCGTCCTAAGGTAATTTTTATGTTATCTTGAGTGACTGGCATTGTGTAATGGTTTACAAGCGGCAAAATAGCCTTACATCTACATCTGAAAACCCCCCAAAAGTTAAAACACTTTGCAAATTAAGTCGTGCTTCGTTGTATGTGTGAACGAGTCGAAAACCGGAAACTATACCAGAAATGAAGTACTACAGAGATGGCCCACTTCACAGTTGATTGTCTCCTTAGGTTAGGTTAGGCTCGAGTGGCTAACTACCTTAAAGGTAGCCACTCACGCCAAAAGTAGGTCCGTTGTGTTACCACAAGATCTGATAGATCCTAATCCACCAGCAATCTGGAGCCTTAAAACGATAAAGTTGACTGGTTCTAATACTACTATAGTTCTGTCAAGTCGTAGAAATATGGTGTGTCCAAGTGGCTAAATCTGCAAGAAGAGACTGTAGTCGCAAAAAAGCTGTGAAGTGGTTTCTTCTTCCTCTTCATCTCTGTAGAAGCCGTTATACCTAGTCTTGAGGCATTAATGTCAATGGCACGATGCCTGGTTATGACGCCGATGAGAGTTCTAGAATTCGGCCCACTCATTCTGCATCATGCTTGACCCAGACCACCTACGTTTGGTGGGAGTAAGCGGTTCAAGCTTTAGAAGATGTTTTGTAGTAGCGAAGGGCATGGACGGCAGACTACGACCAATGATCGACCAATCCAGACATACTGCCGTCAATTTTATCCCAACGGCAAATGGTGACTGAACCAGTGTTGAAACCCCAATAAAAGCATTTCGACTTTGCTTTCACTGGGATTCGAACTGGGAACGAAGGGCCGGCACTTAACCAGCTGCGCCATCCAGTCATATTAGTCTTGGCACATAGTGTGTTGTTAACAATTTCAAATTAAATGTTTCAATTCTAATGTGTGCGATAAGCAGCTATACATTATTATTTAAAGCCGCTGGTTTGAAAACAATAAACTTCAGGTCTCAAGACCAACCCTGGCTAATAAAAATCCTTAGGCGCTACTGAACATAGGCTTTGTGCAGGCTTGTCTTAAATCTTGGTATAAAATCGCCATTATGGTGAACATGCGCATGAGCAAACGTGCCAAAAGTGGTTTGCACGATTTATGGCAAAGCCGAATATCCATGGCGTGAAGGTAATGATCTGTATTTGGTGGGATCAGAAGGGTGCGCTGTATTATGAGCTGATAAAACCGGGTGAAATCATCAATGGACAACGCTACCGAACACAATTAATCCGTTTGAATAGAGCAGTGGCCGAAAAACGCCCGGAATATGCGACCAGACACGAGGCAATCATTTTCCACCATGACAACGCTTGGCCTCACGTTGATATTCCGGTTAAGAACTATTTGGAAAACAGTGGATGGAAAGTTTTACCCCACCCGCCTTATAGCCCAGACCTTGCCCCTTCTGACTACCACTTGGTCCGGTCGATGCAGAACGCCCTCACTGAAATACTGTTCACATCAGAGCAGAATATCAAAAATTGGCTTGATTCATTCTTGGCTGCCAAGCCGGCGCAGTTCTTTTGGGATGGGATCAACGAAAAGGCAGAAAGATGGACAAAAGTCATAGCTTCAGATGGGCAATACTTTGAATAATACTGTTGTACATGTTTTTCTTTAATAAACGTTCAAATTTTGGAAAAAAAACCGCACGAATTAAATTTTTGTCCCAGTACAAAAATTAACCCTTCTTAAGAAAATAATTGTTTTTGTAAAATTCGATTTTCATTGATTGGCTTAATCTCTGGCTAGATCAAGTCAAGAGCCGAGGTAGAGGCTCCCAAGTAGCTGTCTTGGGGACAGTATATACTGCGCTTTGCCCTCATTCACCGCCCGAGCCATTTTAGCAACTTCTCCACGAGTTGTTGAATGAGTCAGATGACAGTTGACATTGTCTAAATCCTGTATTACCACCGAAGGTCTCGGTGAGTTCCCTTCCGATCTTAATGGAGCAGCGATAATTCCCCTTTATCAGCCAGCGCCACCTGACCAGTTTGGCAGGAATTAGGAAAATATACTTAGCCTCTCGATGCATGCCTTGTCATATGCAGTTTTAAAATCAAATTTGTGGTGTGTGTCGATTTGTCTTGGGTCTAGTCTACTATTGGTTTTAGAAGAAAAAAAGTGGACCGCATGGTCTGTAGAGACCACCATTTTCTACTTCTGGTAGAAAATCATCGTCACTACCCAACGAAAAATCTGGACATTTGACATTTTCAAAAATAAAATTGTCTCCTCGATTTGTTCCTGTTGACGGGTCGAGAACGACCAAGAATGGTAAAAAAACCAATTCCTAAATTCAAAAAATCGTGGGAGTAAACAAAAAGTGTGAGAAAACTGAATCATCCCGATTTCCGCTTGGGTATTATCAGGTAAAGCAATCATAAAAGCACAAGCCACTATTGATACTACTAAGACTTAGTATCTCAATTCAACACAATCCAAATTAATGTCAACAGTAACTCATCAAGAAATATTTTATGGAAGAAGTCAATACTAATACGAAGGCTTCATTGTGCTAAAATGAATACGAAAGATGTGAAGTTCTGTTTAAAATGAGAAAGAAACATGTAATTGCAAGATTTCGAAACAAAAGAAAAATCGCCAATTGCCCAAAAATCGCCAAATGAAATTTTAAAATCGCCAGTTTGGTGATAAATCTCCACATGTGGACAACTCTGGCGGTGGTCGTTTTTTTAAACCGAACGTAAAAACCAAGGATCTTCGACTTAATAGTGTCTTCTCGTTTCTTCTAGATCGTTCCTTTATAAAAACCCTAGAGAAACTATTAGACCAGCACATTAGGGTTTGTATTCCTTCTGGGAGACTATCGCCGAATATAGGGGAATTTGCATTCAAAGCGTGCAAAAATTTAGAATTGAAAGTTGCCATATCTGCCCCTCTAGGTTGATGTCTGTCCAGTCTAAGCCCTCACACCGCAATATTCAAATGTTCAGACGCAACAGTTAATTCTTGTTTGAAACTTTTTTTCCCAGTTTAAACATTGCACTTCTCGGTGCAATTTATTTCACCGCTGCAGTGCTATTTGTTTCCAAGCTAAGTTCATTTAAAGTCGGAATTACCACCTATTTGCTTCAAAAAGCGTCTTGAACGGAAGAAGCAAAATAACGTTTTTTAGCTAAAAAATGTTGTATTCCCAAATTTGATAGAAATAAGCTTTAAAACGATTCAGCCAAGTCTCACCTTATTGACAAATAAATGGTTTTACGTGGTTTTTCGAAGCAAGTACCCCTCTGTTCGCCGGTACAGCATGCATACAAAACGAGCAGGTCCACAGAGACTGCACTCCACAATCTGGTAGAAACCATAGAAATGTGTGCGAATTCGTTTCAAGCGACGTTTCTGAAAAAACCATTGGTCACTAAGAATAGGAAAAATCAAAACCAAATCTCCCTTAAAAACCTGTATGTGTGGTCTGCAAAGAAGTAGTCGTCCAAGTCAACTCTGAAATCTTAAACTACTGTACACAACTTCCTAGGAAGCTGTTTCAATTCATCCCTTCAAGCAGTCTCACTGTCAATCAATCAGTCAATTTTCAAGTAAAAAAACACAAATTAAAAATCCCAACCGCAATGGAGAACGCTCTGAAACCACTTCAAATGAAGAACGAGCTGCTCCGATTGATCGCCTCTCTTGCCCTTCTAAAGCGTAATCTTGCGGTGATATTTTTTCGGATTATTCGGCATTTACCAACCATAGCCAGTCCTAGGTCACCTCGGCTTTCACGACGTTGGGGAATTCCAACCAAATCAAGGATGCAAGTCTAAATTCTCTCAATCAAAATCCATTCTTCAAGACTAATGGTTTGGATATTTCAAGAACTACCGACGATCATGGAGTCGGAGGGAACATACTTATGTGTGTACGTCTCGTATGCCATGTACATACATAGTGCTTGTAAATAGTATGATCAGAGGTCGGCAACGTTCTCAGCTACGACGATTGTACTTTTCATTTGTACGAGAGCGTAACGAACAACGAACCGCATATTTGTCATGGCAGTCCGGGCGCTTATCAGTGAAACGACGAAAACAAAAGAACTGACTGACTTCCTGTCAAAGTTCAAACCAACACAGCCCAGCCACCACCGTATAGCCGCCGCCGCCGCCGACTGCATACCCATGCTCATGCCGACTCCATTTTTAATTTTTCTTTCTTTCTTTTACGTTTTCTGTATTTGTACTTGGAAACATTTACTGCTGGACAACATTCATGGTTTATTTTTCTCTTCTTCTTGTTACGTTGCTTATGTAAAACAAAATTTATTATTCCCGCGCGCCTTGGAGTTTTCTTTGTGAGGCTTCGCTCCACATTTTCTAGGCCGCCCGAGCGACCGACCGACATTGTCACCGGCCGCTGTCGGCTCGACGTTGTGGTTCTGTTCTGAGACCATTTGTGGGAGTTTTCAATTTATTTCGAATTGAGGGTGGTTTCCGTTCGGCTTGGAATGTGAAATGTGGGTCCACTGTAGGGTCCATTTAGCAATAAGTACGTGTGTTGACAAACCATGTGCGAGTACAATCATTTCACAGGGCAGCACACAGCACGGAGCTGACGTAACCGAAAAGGAATTTACACTAAGTCGCAAGGTTCCTTGGGAATGTGTACTTTTTAAATGTTTCTCATTCGGCCTGTGAATCGATGTAGACGAAATGTATTTGGAATGAAATTTTCTGTTGGTTTGAACTGAGGTCTGAAATTGAGCTATTTACAGAGTACGCGTTTTCCATCACATTTGCGACCATCTCGGGTGGTTTAATAACTATTTCGGAACGTTTATTTGCCTTGAGCCTAGTCAATGGCCTGAGTCTTGCTGGCGTGCATTTATTTTGCCTTACAAATAACTTCACAAAAATAAGTCCGGGGAGTCGGCAGGTCTGTGGCCAATGTTGCCATTTTTGACACCACGTACCCAGGGAAACAATGTGGACAATGTATGACTTGCCGTGTGGCTTGGTGCATCGTCTTGTTGAAACCAGTAACCGTCCAGATCTTATTCACATATTTGTGGACAGACAAAATAGGCCAGAATCCTCCGATCTCGATTCCTGTCGCCTTCTCTGAAGAACAATGTCCAAATGATGATGGCAAACGCCGACATAAACAATCACTTTTTGTCATGAAATGCTGTCAGGAAATTCTTGTTGACGGCGCGAGCTTCGTTGGTCATCAAATCATTTGCATTTAAATAAAATTCAGTTTCAGCCATTTGAGCGACTCTTTGTCCGTATTTCAAGCGACGCATATAGTTTCTGAGTAAATTGGACCTTGCATCCGCATGGTGGTTCCACTGTAGCCGAAATGCTGAGTGTTGTAACGACACAACATCTGGGATATCGGCAACACTCTCTTTTACCGCGTCATCCAGTTCATTGGAACGTCTTGGGCGTAGACGATTAAACATGTACTGACTTGACTTTTCAAAAACTGTCTGCTCAAGTCAATCGGTTGATAAATGTCAAGGTGGTGTACCTTGTTCATAAGAAGGCTAACCTTGTAAGACGCAATTGTCTTCAAAACATTAGCTGCCATGAAAGACACAAATGCCTAAAGATTGCTCATGGGTGTAAACTTCTCTCCATCCACACATTTTGCTGCTGAAAAAGTCTTGATCAAAAGTTTCATTAGTTAAAGATAACGAGTGGAACTTATAAATGGCCACCCAAGGAGAAATCCGAAAAGCCAACTACACATTGATATCCGGACAATGGGTGGTGTGAATGAAAATTGAGTGTGAGTGCTCCCTCAGCATTTTGGAAGGAACACTTCATCTGATGTGAATAAAAATTGATTTCGTTAAGTTTAACGAAACCCCTCCCACTCACATAGGTTGAGTTCATAATTGCAACAGTGTTGCCCTTGCACTGTACAAAATATTCGCCGCAAGTTCGCAGCAGGTCTGCATTGTCAAAAAAGTATTCATAAATGCAACATCACGCCAAAAAAGTGTTTGACATTTCTATTGATAAAATGAAAGTCATCATCATGTCTAAGAAGATTTTTGAAGAGCAGCTTTCAAAAATATTGAATAATGACACCGTAGCAAAAGACGCAGCAAAAGGGCTTTTAACTAAAAAGAATTGGAAGTCAAAACATATTCCAAATAACAGAAATTTCTTTTAAAAAATAAGAGAATTTCCGTATGATGTTCTTAGGAATCATTTTCGCATGAAAAAGTACACTTCTCGGTTTCCCTGCAAATCCTGAAACAAAAAAAAAAAAAATCACTGCCAATTTGATCGCAGTTTGACTGTCACATTGCGTTTATGAACGCATTTGCCGACTGCTCTCATGCACAGTCACTGCAGTTTATTTACATTTATGAACGCAAATCTTGTAGGGCTGCCATACTTTGACAGTTGAGTGCACTCTCCATTGTAGGGTCGATATGAGTACAATCGTGAGCGCCAATTGCACTGGGAATACCATACTTGGCTTGCCATTCATGCTTCTCTCATTTCCTCGATCGATGAGGGAAATAGATTTGATTTTGCACATATATCACAACACTTGTAGAGATACAGAACAACTAAGATAAAGGTGGTTAAATTTTGAATGTGAACCACACCTAAACGTCAAGTTTTTTTCTGCATTTCATTTGACATTTCTCAATTTCAGACTAACTCGATTTGAACCATGGAAAGCTACACTGCTCGATTGTTATTATGCGCATTAAAGTTATTCAGGCTTATTGTGAAAATGGGCGTTCATATCAAAATGCATGTCGTGCATTTCGAAACAATGGCTGTTTTCCGCGACAAATTCAATGGCCGTGTTATCTCACGTGCTGGCGATGTCAATTGGCCGCCAAGATCATGTGATTTGACACCGTTGGATTTTTTTCTTTGGAGTTACTTGAAAGAAAAGGTGTACGTCGATAAGCCAGCAACAATTCAAGAGCTAAAGGATGAGATAATTCGGCACATTAACGGCGTAGAACCTCAATTATGCTTCAGCGTCATCGAAAATTTGGACCATCGGATGGAGGTGTGCCGCCGAGCTCGCGGCGGTCATTTGGCCGATATTTTGTTCCATACATAATTGAACCATACCATATTATCATAATAAAAAGAAATGACAATAATTTCCTAAATAATTCGTGTTTTATTATAGCTTTAAGATGTGATTGATTTTTCCTTAATTTAAGATGTTACGAACAAGCTCACTCTCAAAATGAGAGCATTTGCTTACAAAATTCTGGTTTAATTTATCAATGAGATGTGACATGGTATTTACATTTGCTTTTTCATGGAGCCTCATAGTAGAGAAATGCCAGGGCAGATTTAACATTAGCTTTAGCACCTTGTTTTGACATATTTGTAGTTTTGTGAGATTTGGCACACCGTACGTTAAGACTGGTTGAAAAATCATGTTGAAAATTAGTAGTATAAAGTTTTGATTTACGATTGATAAATGATATATCGTAGGATTGTTTGAGTTTTTTGATGTGAGTTTTTTTATCGAAATAATAAATAATTACAGCTTTCAGACCACTCGATGCTGGTCGAGTTCAACTGTAGATTTGTTTGAGGTAGGAATTGCTGTTTTTTGCGTCGAGTAAACCACATTGCCTGAGATTTATCTGCATTCGGTTTGATTTTCCATCTGAAGCAGAATAACTGAAACGCATCAAGTGCATTTTGAAGAGAAGTTAGCGTCTCCTGTGCCAAGATATTGGATGAGAACAGGGCTGTGTAATCAGCGAACAAAACTAGGAAAGAGCGAATAAAATGGGAGCCAATACCGAACCTTGAGGTACTCCAGAGTGAGTGGTATATAATGATGACTGAGCAAGTCGAAGACTATAAATTTTCTTTGTTGCAAGAAGCTTTGAACAATTTTGATGAGAAAATTTGGAAAAGAATGCTGGATAAGAATGCCATACAGTATCGAAAGCCTTTACAATATCCAGTAGAACTAAGCCTGTTGATAATCTCGAATCTAGACTGTGCTGCATAATTCTCATGATTTGGTGACGTGTAGAGTGACCGGCTCGAAACCCAAACTGTTCTGCTGTAATAACTGAAATATTCCTTTTTTATTTTCTCGAACAGCTTACTAATAAATTAATAGGTCTGTAGCTTTTAGGATCGTTTCTTGGCTTACCGGGCTTTGCAATAGAAATTACCGCAGCTGTTTTCCATTTATTAGGAAAGTAGCCAATTCTTAAACAAGAATTGAAAACGAACGACTGATCACTTAAGCATTCTCTATTATGAAACTCGAATCTATAGATAGATAGATAGTTAGATAGAGATAGATTTATTGTACCTATTCATCATTACAAGTTGTGGTTTTGTTTTTCTTACATAAATCGTACGAGCATGGCTTTTGCCGTCTGCTGATTGACATTAATATAATAATCCAAAAGAAATAAGTTTGTTATCGAATAATTATAAGGTACATATAACAAGTTAATATACATGTATACACATATGTAGCTTTCGCTTATGAATTTCAAAACTCTTCGTTTATAATATTTTTTCTATATTTGATTGACTTTTTATAATAGTTTAAAATTAGTTTTATATCACAATCGCAATTTAAAAGGTCTCTGACCTCAGATACCGATTTAATATCACTGCCTAGATAAAATCTGCGCAATTCCTTAAGGACTGGACATCTACCAATAAAATGCACAATATCTTCTCTCTCTGATAGGTTGCAAAGACTGCAGTATATCGGCAAGTCGGGACGATGTGGGATATAATTTAAATTAACGAGTTCTCCTCTCATCTTGAAAATGATAGATATGAGTTCTTGACTGCTACTGTTATTGAAATAATTTCGTTCACATAAATTATGGTTGAGGCAACTGTATGTTGATCGATGTACGGAGGATGTAGCCATATTAATACAATCTTTTCTATATTGTTCGTCTGCTTTGGAGATAAGTTCGTAGAGCATAACTTTTAATAACCTGGGGTTAGTCGTCGTGAAATGGAATTGCATCCCACAGTAACCTGCAAGCTCTTCCAGTTTCCTAAACCAACGATTTCTTTTTTGTATGGTTTTCATAGCGACAAGAACTCAAGAACTTTCAATATATAATCAATATGCAGCTTCAGTGTCTTGACGAATAATGGCGATATTCCTGTTTCTATTATTACCATATAGTTAGGCGCCGTTCTTGGTAAACCAAAGGTTCGTTTGATGTAGTATCTTAGAAGTTGTTCTACAGTCTCATATTGCGTATGTCCCCAAGATTGAGCTGCGTACATCAATACCGATTCTGCAACACCAACGAAGACTTTATATTTAAAACTATGATCAACCAGATTATTTGAGAAACACCTTTTCGAGGTAGCACATATAGCACTTTTCGCCTTAATATGTTTGTCCTTCAATTCTTCCATTTGGTACTCCAACATTTCGTATTTTTTTTCCAAACTGCATACCTTCGTAGCTAACTCCAAATTCTTCTCCATGAGTTGTTTGTTTACATTTGTGATGACTTCAAGATCCGATTTAGTTGCAATGTCTTTAATCTTTATGTCGATAAGATTATTCAACAATTCACATAAGTCTGCTTTTGTCATAGTGGCAAGGCAAGGTCTTCGGACATTTTTTGCTGCAATTGATGTTTTTTATGGATACTAAATGACTCGGGTGATATTTGACTGAGTTTTTTTTTATTGTCCGCGGACATATAGATTGCGGTAAAGAATGTATATATATATGGCAGTAGCACTCAGGCAATTTATAATTAAGAATTTACACTGATAGAAGTTGAACTCACACATCAATTAAGGTCTTTTCAATTCGAAAGTATTTCAGATAACTTTTGTTACTAATTAAGTTCAAATAAACAAGTTTAAAATAACAATTTCGCACTTTTAATTGGAGCAACTATAAAACTGACTTTTTCAAATAATGACAGAAATGTCAATCTATACAATTTCTTTAAATTACCTGTCCCTCGTGAACGTGGCGCCGTGAATTTTAAATTGTGTTTTTCGCGTTTGTATGTTTGAAACATTATTGCAGGTTGTACCCACATTTACTCACCTTTGCACCCACCCTTAAATTTCAAACTAAAATACTTCATTTCTGATTCAAACGCCAACTTAATGGAAAGAAACATCTTTGAGGACATTTTTCATTCACAGTAAATTAAGAGTTCCCTTTAACGAAAATACTTCACTTATGAGTGTTCGAAGTTTTCCCTTAGTTTTTGTCACACCCCCGTCAATAATGACACATTTTACAAAAAAGTCGAACCCACATTTGGACAATGTAGGCGAAAGCTGTACCGTTGCTTTTATCGAGGCACTTGACAGAATTTGACACAATGTTCATTTGACGAAAAAGCGTGCCTTCGCTTCTCTTCGATAGATTAGAGATAACCTTCCTTCTAACCAACAGACACTCAACGGGCACTCCATGCTAAACTTATTCACAGACATACCGGATGCACCGTGATGTTCGGTTCGAGTGCACCATAAGCGCGATCCATATGCGTGGACTTACGTCGCATTGAACTGAAAGAGGAAAGCCTATAAGAGGCTATATAGAAAAACCAGACAATGAGTACAGAAATGAAGTATGATAGAGATGCCCAACTTCTTCCTCTCTTGCCCCTTAAAATTGTTGACAACCATTTTTTATATTTTCTAAAGCCAAAGTGACCAATCAGAGAACGGCATTTACTTAAAAACCGTAAAATTAAGAAAATTCAAAAGTTCAAATAATTGTCCCGATTATATCACATTTAAACTTAGTGATCCTCACATCTTCC
This sequence comes from Eristalis tenax, assembly GCA_905231855.2. Lineage (NCBI taxonomy): Eukaryota > Metazoa > Arthropoda > Insecta > Diptera > Syrphidae > Eristalis > Eristalis tenax. The sequence continues at coordinate 108,152,236 of HG993124.1, read as the reverse complement.
CAGACGGAACTCCAGTGCGCACTCGACAGGTTTGTGGCCATATGTGCTGATGCTGGAATGAAGGTTGTAGATTATGGTCATCTCCAGAACGCCTGTTCAATGCAGTCTACATGTTAGTGGAGTCTCATTGAGGCATGTGGAGACGTTTTATTATCTCGGGGTCTTTTTCACGAATGATGGAAGGGGTAATGCTGAACTTTTCTGTAGGATTGGTCAAGCTGGTTCAATTTCGAAACAGCTTGGTAGATCTGTAATCAGGAAGGCCGAGCTTGGTGTCAAAGCCAAGTTAGCGGTTTTTAACTCAGTATTTGTTCCAACTCTCTCATATGGCCATACAATTTGGGTAATGACCGAAAGACTAAGATCGCGAATACAAACTGCTGAGATGAGATTTCTTCGTACTGTTGTGGGAATTACTCGCCGGGAGAGGGTAAGAATTCGGCCTATGCATTGGTCACGTGACTCGAATGTCCCCTTCATCAAGACTTCTGAGGCGGGCGTTGAATGCGATTCCACCGGGTAGGCGACCACTTGGCACACGAGATGTTTTCACCAGGTTCAAAACTCGCCTGGTAACGCTTGGGCATAACTCCTGATGAGTTAGAGTCGATGGCGAAGGATCGAGTTGCCTGGAGATCTCTCATGCGTGGTTTACCCCCCGCGACCCCTTTAGTGGAGCAAGCGGGTCACAAGATGATAATGATGACTCAACTCACAAATGTTTCAAGTTCTTGAAACTTTTATGTCAAATTGATGTCTCTTCCTCCAATAATTTGAATATTGCACGCTTGGTGAAAGGCTTGCCATACATTATAGTATCAGCGACTTTCGACATCGAAGAGATTTGCACTGAATGGAGGTTGTGAAGAACTGTGGAGCATGTTTCAAGAAATTTACTTATCGATGAATATTGGTGAGAGGTCTCAAGGCTGAAGAACCCATAGGGGAAATTGCATTTTGAAAACGGTTGCAAATTTCTCGCCTCTCTAATTTGCTTGCCACGCAGTAGTACAGCCGAACAGACAAGATATATAGATCAGTTGGAATACACACACACTAGAACTTTTTGCAAATTTCTTTCACTTGACTTTTTCTACAAGCTACAAGCTTACTAGTCTTACTAGATTGGTAGAAATTGGATGGCTATCATTAGATGCGACGGATATGATTCAGTCTCTTACAAATTTAAAGCCAAGCTTTGATTGTGGAGAGGACGGAATACCATCAGTCACTCTTAAATACTGTGATTTAAGATTCACTCTCTAATCCTCTTTTACTTATATTCAACAGTTTTCTGTCCGTATCTCTTATTGATTGCAAAAAAATCATTCCGAATCCCAATCCATAAATCACTCTCTAGGAATAACTTTGAAAACAATTGTTTGAGAGTAGACTTCATTATTAACAGAGGAGGAAGAGATATTGCTCTTTCCAGTGAAAAACCCACCAGTCTAGCTCAGATTTTGACGGTTGTGCTCTCAAGTCACAGACAGGCGTCTGTGAAAAGGTTATAAAAACGCTGTCAGATGAATCTGAGGGGCAAGAAACATGTGCCACGTTCTCTTCCTCCATTATCTCTGATTGTTAATGAACATATTTCGGGAGCTCCACACGCCTCCATACGGCTTTAATTTAGTTAGCTCTAATTTGTTTCATTTATTCATCAATGGATATTTATCTGTTGACTACAATTAACTATATTTACAATAATATTTGAACAATGATTATTTTTAAAAATTCTCAAAACAATTCCCTTGAAAACAGCCCTATTCATTTGAAGGTCAACTTCATTGCAAATTGAACTAGAAAGTGATAATGAACGAGATATAGGTCCCTTAAAAAACTAATGCACTGGGTTTTCCTACGGCTTTTTAAAGATTTAATATCTATCAACGCGCACCAGGATTTGTGTGAGGTTAAACCTTCTGACCTCCTTCGGCCACTCAACCATTCTAAACGAATTCAACTTTCTCCCCAACGACCAACCAACCTCATAGTACCCCAATCTGTCTTCGAGAAGAAATTCTCCACCAGCATCCCCTTCAGATTGGACTGGATATCTGATAATCAGACAGTCGCTGAACCCCTGCGCATCTTCACTGATGGGTCGAAGACAGACGAGGGTGGTGTCTATTCTCAATCCTATCTCCCTGAAGCTCCCTGACCACTGTAGCGTATTCCAGGCAAAAACCATTGCGATAAAGGAGGCGCTGTCCTGGCTCAAGAACAACATAATATCCAAAACAGATATCACCATCTGTTCCGACAGTCAGGCCGCTATCAAGTCCCTCATTTTTAATTCGAAAACATCCCTTAATTGCAGGCTGTCTCTTAACGAGTTGGCTGAGCATTTTAACATACTCATTTGGGTGCCGGGATACTGTGACATACCGGAAAATTGTAAAGCCGACGAACTCGCTAGGTGTGACACATCCACCACCCAAACAATACTGTCCTATCGCCTCGAAAGCAAAGACTGAACAAAGTAAGTTGATTTTTGTATGCCCAAAAATGGAGGTTGTGAACCTGGCCGACATATCCCACAGTTGTTCAAATATTGGTTGTAGTGCATGACAAATTCCGCTACGTTTCCACTGAGCCGAAACCGCGAGGTCCGGAAACCTCAATAAGCCGTTTCCACCGAGCTTGAAGTGGTTTCGCTCTCAATTTTCCAGCCACTCGCTCTCAATTTATACGTGCCCGCCAAAAGAAATGTCAATTTTAAAATGCCCGCCAGAACAGCTGTTTGCTGACAGGACATAACAGTTTGAGAACACCAGAAAATAGAATACACACCAACATAAACTGAAATTCACGCTGTAGGCTTATCCGGGTTCACAACCTCTCACGGACGGATGAACTCGAGGAGGATTTAACGAGTTTTATCACAAACCGCGAGGTTGCCAGGCCACGAAAATGTATTTGCAACAATAGGCTTTACGACCAAGCACGCATCATCCCCCTGCAACAGTCCATGGTGACACTGTTCAGAAAGCAGCTACTAAACATCAACAACCACCCTAACGAGGAATCTGAAAAACACAATCCCCGGGCATCGCTACCTCAACGCGTTAAATCTGCTAAACGAGCAGAACTTTCCAACAACGAGCTGCATGGATTCTACCACAGCAGCGATAGCAATCACCATCGAGGCTAAGTCGGCTACTACACCAAAACCCCATCCCAAAAGGACCACCATGGACACACGGACTTGAACAACCCGATGTAAGCACCAGCTATTGTAGAACATAAAAAAAAACAATAAAACGACATCAGTTGGGCCCCTATTGTTGAGCCAACACCCTAACCCTTAGTTTGTAAGTCTAGTTGTAACCTCAATTGTGAAAAATAATTCTGTTCTCATAACTTTTTAAATCGCTTTTAAATATTTCTAGTTATCACTAACCGCGAGGTTTCCAGACCCCAAAAATGTCTGGCGGAACCTGGTAGGTTCGGAGAAAATTTATGGAACCTAGCGGTTTCGTTCGGTGGAAACGTAGCATTAGACGCTCGACCTCTTTACAAATGCAAATTGCAATATAATCCAGAAACAAACAACCCTAAACAATTGTGGTCGTATATTTTTAAAAACTGCTTATTCGACGATAATTTATAAACACCGCTTGATAGAGCGCATCTGGGACCATTCGATTGTTGATGTTCTGGAGCAAGCTTCCCCTAGACTTGCACATTGCAAGATAAAGACGCGATAGACGTGAAATTCCCAATAAAACACGCTTTCAAACCAACACGTGCATAAATATTTAACAAAATAAATCCTTTGAAGTTAATTCCTTGATCCGAATGGTCTCTGTAAAAAGTTTGGATACATGATTTGAGTCACTGACTATGATTCAGGAATATAAGAAGACATCGCCCTTCGGAACTGGTATAAAACTGTAGGAACGTGAACTCCACTCGTGTGAGGACAATAGCACGCTCAGATCTGTACGGACACCTCATCACGATTTTATACATGAATGCCTGCTTGATTACCCGAAGAAGGTCTTGGGTTCGAATGACTTTTTCTAGAAGCTCAATCGTCTGAATCAGACCACAACTGTGTAACTTCCTTACCAACATCCCAACAGGTTAGTCGGTCGGAATGATAACGCTGCCTCTATGCTCCAAGTTAAAAATGGTGTCCAACAGTGTGTCGTTAACTCACCGATCCTGTCCAACAATTACGTGAGTTATCTGATAAGGTCTCTTCCGCAACTAATACACTGATGACTTGACTGTGTACAATAAAAAATCGAGGACATCACTATTCTCTTGAAGGGTGACTCCGACTCACTCATATATCATTACAATTGTTCCACCTCATCACGATTTCAGGCCATGTTTGCATACTTGGACACAATCCACAAACACAAACCCTGCACTTCTTGTAGACTGTTTCCCTTTGAGATTCTCTTCAGATCAAGGCCAATTCACCGCGAATGCAAATGATACTATCTACGAAGTACAAATCATCCAAAAATACCCACCGAGGTGAATTGTATTTAGTTGGCAGATATTGCATTTCATCAACAAACGTACACCAAATATGGAGTATCCCCACATCCGTTGTGCATAAAAATTGTATATTTAAATGTTGCAATCAAGAGTTAAATTGTTAAACTTGCCTCATTCGGCATCTCCGAAACTCTCCCAACGGCAATGATTGTATTTTGAATTCAGTCAAATGTCCACAACTTCTTCAAACCATGCCCAGAATACACAGGCGATTATGAACTACATACACCAGGCACAAGGGTTAAAATATGCAGAAACCAGAGTGAGGCACGATAAAGACCGGCATGGATTTAACACATCTTCCGTTTTGACGCAAAAATCTTCCCAATTTACCGGGACGCACCGCCCACAGAAAATTTCACAAAAACTCTCACACAATCACTGACCGAAATTCAAATCGCAATCCATATCGATCACATCGCGATTGACTCCAAACATCCATTGCCAGTGAAAACTTAACGCCAACTAATACCACACATCTGAAAAGCATTTTCTAGCGCAGCCTGATTACGAGGTCGACGCTCTGATAAGTGCCTATCACGCATGGGGTTCACCTTTAATATTATATGAGATATTACTCGTGCTTATCCCATATCCTTATCGCCATTCGAGGAAACCCAATCAAAGAGGTGTGGCCTCAGTCTATCTCCCTTCGGTGGTGGATTCCCTGCAATCGATGCACAATCATATAGCCTCCCAAACGATAAGGAGACATATTTGAAACCCACAACAAGAAGCCCACAGTCTCCAGATTGTGACTATCGACTCCCGACCGTGTTTTACACCAACGATAACAACCCACAATCAGTTAAATTGAAAATCCCGCCCAACATCGTGCCCCGCCGCCGCCGACACCGACGCAGTGTACCACTGCCGTCGCTCGACACTGATAGGAAAAGTTTAATGATAACCAAATGAAATCACACAAAAACAACAATAAAAAGAAAACATTTTTTATCAGGCCCCGGCTATGCGCTGAAAATCAGTAGTTGCTGGCAAAAAACCGATCAGAAATTAGTCGCCCGCTTAATACCTTCTTCAACGCAGGTCGCTTGCCGGAATCCTGGATGCACAAAGGGTTCCCACCCGTCACTTCAGTTCTTTCTGTGCAACAAACAAAAATCTTCGACTTCGACTTACTTGCGTGGTTTGAAACTCGGCTCAATTCGCTGTGCGGTAAAGTGTCCTTGCACCTTGTTCGGTCCGGAAAAAGTGTAAACACACGCGGGCAAGTTTTGAAAGAATAAAAAACACACACACACGGTTTTCGCTTCTTTTTTCGGAAAAACGAATGCACTGCAAATGGGTTTTTGAAACACTTTTCCACTCGCCGGTCGGGGTAACGACGCGAAGATGTCTGAACAGAGAACGGTTTCTGGATTGACGGTTTTAAATGGCGGCCTCGGGCTGTCGTCGTCGTCGTCGTCGGTGTCTCGATCGAGAAGAAAATAAATCTGCTTCGTACCGAAAGCTGCGAAAGGCGTTTAATAAGGCGCGCGCACTCACGACAACAGTTATAGCGTGAATTATTTTATTTTTCAGTTTTTTGTTCGTTTTTTGTTTTTTTTTTTTGTTCTCTCTCGATATTCTTTGAGAGTAAATGTATTGGAGTATGCTTTCGATTTGTGATGCTTTCGGTGCGGCTGGTGTGATGTGGATTGTGGATCTCATGTGTGTGGAGTGTGTCTTGCTTGGCGTTCATAATTATTTTTTTCTATTCCGCCTGAATTTCATAAATTAAAAAAAAAATACAAATGAACTTAATTATGTAAGGTTGTATGTGGAAATCTATTTCGAGAGCAAACGTGGAGATGTTGCCTGGTTGGTTTATGTTCTAGATGTATAGCGGATCTATTGCAAAGTGCGTTCAGTTAGTGAGTTAAATTTTGTGGTTGTCATGTGCCGGTTGAAATGATTTGAAAAATGAAGGAATTTACATTGTTTTATTTAAACATAGCTTAAGATGGATTGTTTTGCGAAATATGTGAAGCTTGAGTGGTTTATGAACTGTTCGGACGAGTAATGTCTGAAAGATCAGATTCCATTTGAGTAATTTGTGAATACAGATGAGGGTGATTTAATATTAAGCTAGTACGAATTCCACTAAATGCTCATTTTGTTTGCATTAAAAAGAGAGAATTCATTGCCGGTATCGATTTGGGGCAGCCAGGTAGGTAGGTAGGAAGAGGCATTAATGCACTTAGGCCAAAGTAGGTCCATCGTACCGCCACGTGTTCAAATTTAGAAGATTGATGTGATTTTTGACAGCCCGGTTTCTTAACAAATTTTACTAGTGCGTTGACCGGTATTTTGCTGAGATCGCTTAGAGTAGAAGAAGGACCCTGTAGTCACTTCCCTATCTCAGGCAGGCGCAGGCCAGTTGCAGAGGATGTGTTGCATGATTTCCTCCTCCTCTTCGTCTAAGCAACTTCTACTTAAGTCGTTGGATAATATACCTAGCATTTTTGCGTGAAGGCCTAGTACGCAGTGTCCAGTAATTATTCAGACTGCAATACTAATTTTGGATCTCTTTAGGGTGATCAGGCCACTTGCTCTTTTTGGATCGAGAAGAGGTCAGATTTGTCTTGAAAGTGACGTCTTTCAACCACCCGGCATTGGTTGCTGGCATTATTGAGCTGTAACATGAAGGTAGCTATAGGAGTACCTACTCGTATGTTACGAGAGAGTCCACCAACTGGCTAGTGGCGCATTTTTCGTGTTCATCAGCTTTTATCGCGTTAAGAAATGTGTGGCAGTCGATTACTATGCCAGGGATTTGATTGCCGCCTGTCCGTAAAGATACAAATATCACGTATATATGGATTCGCTAATCGCCATAACTTCCGCTTGGAAGACGTTGATTTGGTAGACGAAGAGACAGGTTCAAACACTCCGAGAAAACGCCACTTTTTACTCCATCATCTTGGATCCATCTGTGTAGAAATATATTGCTCTACCAAAGGGTATGGTGTCGGCGTACCACAGGTCTCTGTCCGGAATTCGGGTTTCGAAGTTGTTCTCTTTGATGTGTCGTGGTAAAGTATAGTCGAAGTGTAACGAGGTGAGCTTTTCTTCATGAAGGATTCTTGCGTGTCCATAAGAGTAATCACACCATTAACAGCAGGAATGCGCAGGTGGTTGCTGTTTGCTCATCGTATGGAGAAGTTTTAAGAGAATTTTCCAGCTAAATAAACCCAACCCCCCATTTGTGTTCACTGGCTTTCTTGCTCATATATAAGACCGTAATGGCCTTCCTCACTCGTTCTTCTCTGTTCATCTTCCAGTTTAGTCTACTGTCCAGTATAAGGCCGAGGTTCTCTCGAGGTTATGCGAGACCTGATTACTGGTGCCATTTCCCCCATTATTGCCTTATTCAGTCTTCTTCTACAAATTCGTTTTTGCCGGGTGTTTTAAGTGGACCGGCGACTTTCATCACTTCGATGTGCGCCGATGTGTTCAACTAAGTCGTCCAACTCACTGGCATTTTGGGGCAACCCTCGGGGTTGGTTAGACAGAGACAGGGAGAAGATGCATTTGTAGAGAGACCATACTGTTTTCCTGTAGTTCCTAAATGCCAATTTAGATCAAAACACACGTGACGATGGTCTGAAGAGGAGTGAGCTTTAGATACTCTCCAGCAGAAATAAAGTTACATTTTAAGGGCCGATGTTGATTTTGAATAAAACACAAATTATTTAGGAAATTATTGTCATTTCTTTTTATTATGATAATATTGGTATGGTTCAATTATGTATGGAACAAAATATCGGCCAAATGGCTGCCGCGACCTCGGCGGCACACCTCCATCCGATGGTCCAAATTTTCGATGACGCTGAAGCATAATTGAGGTTCTATGCCGTTAATGTGCCGAATTATCTCATCCTTTAACTCTTGAATTGTTGCTGGCTTATCGACGTACACCTTTTTTTTCAAATAACCGCAAAGAAAAAAATCCAACGGTCACATGATCTTGGCGGCCAATTGACATCGCCACCACGTGAGATAACACGGCCATTGAATTTGTCGCGCAAAAGAGCCATTGTTTCGTAAGCTGTGTGGCAAGTGGCACCGTCCTGTTGAAACCACATATCGCCCACATTCATATCTTCCAATTCGGGTCATAAAAAGTTCGTTATCATTTCACGATAGCGAACACCATTCACAGTAACTGCCTGACCGGCCTCATTTTGGAAAAAATACGGCCCGATGATGCCGCCAGCCCATAAACCGCACCAAACAGTCACTCTTTGTGGTTGCATTGGTTTTTCGACAATCACTCTTTGATTATCAATCGCCCAAATGCGGCAATTTTGCTTATTGACGAACCCACTGAGGTGAAAATGTGCCTCATCACTGAAGATGATTTTCTTCGAAAATTGATCATCCACTGTTGCCATTTCTTGCCACCATTCTGACCATTGACGACGCTTGAAATGGTCAAGAGGCTTTAGTTCTTGAGTCAATTGCACCTTGTTAGCGTGTAAATGCAAGTCTTTATGCATAATGTTCATCAACGACGAGCGTAAGAGGTGCAATTGTTGGGCACGACGACGAGTTGAGGTGGACGGCTCTTCAGCCACACTATCTCGAACAACAGCAATATTTTCTGCAGTACGAACTGTACGAGCATGCACTGGTGTTTTCACATCTCCTACAGACGCGGTTTGCTCAAATTTTTCAAATTTTCATCATAAACCTGAATAACTTAAACGCGTTGCTCGATTGTGTATCTTTCCATGGTTCAAATTGAGTTAGTCTGAAATTGAGAAATGTCAAATGAAACGCAGAAAAAAACTTGACGTTTAGGTGTGGTTCACATTCAACGTCGGCCCTTGAAATTTAACATTATAGAGATGCCCAACTTCACAGCTGATTGACCCCTAGTCCATCGACGATTTGTGGTTTGCGGCTTTTTGACAGTTATTCATGAATTTTTGACAGTTGTTCACGAAATAACGTAAATGCCATCCTTTGATTGGCCAATTTGATTTTAGAAAACGATATAAAAAGTGATTATGGTTAATGGTGGGCAAAGGAGGTAAAAGTTGGGTATCTCTATCATACTTCATTTCTGCTCTCCAGTTAGTACTAAGATGGGATATATTGCTGAAGATAAGAGTAAGCTCTGAAACTTCTTGGCCATTTTTGATGATTAAAGTAAGGTCATCGCCTCTGTTCTAGATCTGTAGATTGTTCAGAAGGATAAAATCTAAGAGTGGCTCACCTCTATCATTAGTATCCGTGCCTCCCCATAAAAGATGATAGGAGTTGGAATCACATCCAATTACCACGTTTGGTGAGCGCAAGCATAGCGTAGTTTCCACGCCGTCCGGGGGAATTGTTTTGTCGAAGGTCATGTAGGATGAGACTACCCAGTATAGAGTCTCCTAGTGCTAAACTCACCACCGAGGTCTTGGTTAGATAGGCTATGAATAAAATATCAACGTTTAAGTGGCTCTTAGCAAGAATACAAGGTCTTGGTTTACCTGTGTTTCATGCGTATATTAGTTTATACTTTGACGTCCTAGGTCCATTCACCTGATCTTTTATGATCCAAGGTTCTTGAATGAGGATAATGTCCTCTCCACTGCGGGATAAGTGGAGAATAAGGTTTGAAGAAGCTGTTTTCATGTGGTGGAGGTTAATATGAAGAATCTTCAGCATGGCTGATTTCAGGCACCTCTTCCACCGTTATATTTGCGTCGCCGGAGTCTGACATAATGTATTTCTCCTGCCAAAAATCCAATCGCTGGATCGATTGGCTCTCCAGAGTCCGACAAAAAGTCCATCTCCTGCAATTTCCTCCTGGTCTTCAGAAACTCTTGCTCCACGTCCGTGTGAGTATATTCCCAGAGTCAGGAGCACGGAGGATAGGTCAAAGACGCCCTCCGAGCTCAGTGGAGTACACAACCTCGGTATATTAGGGATCTGGTCAACAGAGAGTACCTCTAGGTGTGCACACGACCATAGCTCACCAATCCTCGGGATCGCCATTTTAAGCAAGTCAAGGGACCACTGATCGGCGCATGCGACTATTATAACGTGAACTTGGTAGGAGCCGGCGTCTTTGCAGATAGGCGATTCCTCTGGATATTCTTCCAGAAGACTGAGACAACTTCCTCCATTTGTCTAATGGAATACCTCTAAGCCTTTCGTTGGTTATCCATTCAAAACCCATGGAACAAGACAATAATGGACAAAATGAAAATATAACGTTGATGCTATATTGGGTTTAATTCGTGCGTCTTTTTTCGTCTGGGCGCATATTACGGGCGTTTTTCGGCTACTGCTCCCTTCAAACGGATTAATTGTGTTCGGTAGCGTTGTCCATTGATGGTTTCATACGGTTTTAGCAGCTCATAATACAACACACCCTTCTGATCCCACCAAATCAGCTTTGCCGTTGATTTGGCTGGTTGGCCAAGCCAAAATCACCACTTTTAAATCGTGTAAACCACTTTTATCACGTTCGCTCAGTTCGCATGTTCACCATAAGCTTCCACCAAAATACGATGACAAAGGCAATGAGGTAAACAAAAGATCGCAATAGATAGTGTGACCTGAATTAGGATATGGTTGGATCAATAATAACACCACCTTTCGCTCTGCATTAGGTGATTTGCCAGAATATATATTCTCTTCCAAAGGATCATTTATGCGTGAATCGGAAGCCGTATTTAGTTGGTTTTGAGTATATACGTCGGGAAAGGCACAATTGCTCGTCGACGGTTATGCTGTCATCACGTGATCAGTTTCCGTCTCTTCCACCGCCAACTCGACCTCAATATCAGAGACATTAGCAGCATTATTACCCGATACATCATCTGCATCATCATCATAATCACCACCAAATTTATCCTCTTCCTCAGTAATATGTATCTTCTGCCAACAAATGTGTTCTTCAGTTAGCCGTGCAGATCTGGTCGCCCGAGCCAGAACTATATCCACAGCAACATACAATTCATTTTGTTCGGCCATTATTCACTTCACAAGAACCAAACAAAATGTCACTGAAGCCACAAGCAATAAAAATTAAATCCAGGCGTAATAATTTCTGCCAAACGAAACGAAATAAATAAATTGATCATTAAGTCTCTTGAAAAAACAAAAACTATTTAAGTTCACACTCAAATTGAGCCTGATTAGGCCCAGTTGCTCGAGCTAGCGTTAAGAAAGCCAACATCATAAATTTAATTTATTGGCTCGGAAATGACCGATTCGAATCTCAAAACTTGCTTAATTTTTAAGAAATAATTAATTTTCCATAAATAAAGTGAACTTTCGAATCGTAAGAAATTTAAAATACAAATTATTCGAACTCGACTTACTTTCGCATGAAGGTAAATTTGCAGAATAAAGCTCATTGGCAACCGCAGAAGAAGAAAGATAAAGTTATTCAAGAGAAATGTACTAGGACAAGCGGTATAAGACTGCAGACGATTGAACCAACCATTATGAATTGACAACCACAGCGACTCATGGCTTATCCATTGGTCATGAGTGTACTACGAATAGTTGACAAATTCACAGCTAATCACCTTGTGCTCTTGAATGAGAAATGGAAAACCTCATGAATGTCTCTTGCGGACTGTGTTTCTTTGTTGAGTTCCTCTTGAAAAAGCAAATCGACTTTATATAAACAAAACATTCATCAAGCCAGTCCCACTGTACGGCGATGATATGGGATACCTATCCTTATCAAAAGCGGGTGAAGACTCTGCGCGCGACCTTTAATCGTAGTTTACGTTGATGAGATTTAGAGAAGAAGATTAGACCAGTAACTGAACGAGATGTACAGCGACATGATTCCATCTAAGTGTCTCCGAGTCAAAGGCCTAGATGAAGACGCCTCAAGAAAACGTGAAACATACGAAATTTCACATATCACACAGAAGTGGTGAAATGGAGCGCATCAATCTCAAGGAAATAGGGACCATATCAAAGGCATAGGAAACATATGAAATAACGAATCCACACAGCATGAACATTTCGGCGTGATTTATGATAATTAATTTGTGCGCACATTTGAACAATGTAGTTAAAAGTGATCCTTATAATTGCCGTGGTGTGACATTTCAACGTTTGAATATGCTGATTGTTAAGTCGTTCATACTAAAAACTGGTCACATGCCTTCCTCTATGTGGCTGCCCATCCTAGGGTTTCTGTCCGGGATGGATCTTAGTCTTCACTAACAAACGCACATGGCGGTACTCTGGAGCGACTATCACGCTAAACTAAAAAGTTGGACAGCAGATATCAACCTACCACCAATCCTAGTCGCGGAGAATACCTTCCATTTACGTTTTGCGGACCGAAAACGACGGCAGGAAGTGAAACGGAAATCTCCCTGTACACTGACGGCTAAAAGACGAGTGCTGTCTGTGACCACACCCGGCACTGAGAGACGATTGTAGCCTTTTTGAAGTCGAAGTGGCTGCGATACACGAGGCAACACTTGAGACCGCAATATAACCGACAAACTGATTGCCATTTTGTCCGATAAGCGGTAATAGAGGTCATAACGTCGTACATTTGTCGGTACAAAGCAGAGACAGCCTGCATAATCTGACCAGTTTCTGTGAGATATCCTCTGTGAATTGCGATATCCTCGGTAGAACCATGAGTCCGTGAAATATCCAAGGAATCAAAAGAGCTAATAGACTTGGGGAAAAAAAGCCGATCTTAGACAACCTCTCGCACTCCGTAAGGAAAAAAATTTAAGGCCCACTAGACAGAGCCAGAACTCGATGGCTTTCCCTGTGTATGTGAGACGACGCTGTGCAAAAAAGAAAATGTTCTTCATAATTTTTCGTCGCAAAGAAGTGCGCACTAACGACTGGATGGCGCATCTGGTTAAGTGCCCACCCCTGGTTAGTGGGGTTCCCGGTTCGAATCCCAGTGAAAGCAAAGCTAATACGCGGTCGATCAGTGGTAGTAGTCCGACTGTGGGTATCACAATGGACCAACACGGTCTAAGTGTGCTGGTGTATTCACTAGCAGCCCCTTTCCCCTGCCCTACCCTAAGTGCGCATGCTAATAGGAGTCCTTACAAGGTACACATGTAAACACACCGCACAACGACTTTTGCAGAAGCTGCTGGAATTGTCCAACATCTGCTGTTAGGCAGAGAAAAGAGAGAGAAACCAATTGGCTGAACGGCAGTTGAATTTAATCAGTCGAGAGGAACGGAGCACAACACAATCAAGAAACAAACCGAAATAAAACAAAAGAAACGATTATCAATAAAACAAAACCTATGCGCCAACTTCACAATAATAAATATACAAATATTTGAAAGTTGTTGTTTGTTAGTCTCCGTCAATTCCATCTGCCCTGCATATACCCAACTTTGGCAACGAAATGAAGACAGTCCTTAGGAAAGCACTTCGTTGCGCTGTACGACTTAATCGGTGTTGAACAGAAATCTATAGATGTAAGATGGCTCTGTGTGGTCTTAGGAATAAGAGAAGCTCCCAAGGACTCAAAATGTTAGTCACGTTGTTGGTTTTCGGAACCCATATACCGACCTACCTTTCAAATCGCTATAAGGCCTTAAAGAGGGTCTGATTCGTAGCCGACTCTATTCCAACCTTACGACCTGGAAGATTAATTTTAGACCTGAACTCCGAATATGTCGGAGGAGCTCTCGGAGTGCGCATAAGATACTCGTAACTCTTGTTAACTGGAGCTCTAGACGGCACTGTTGATCAATCAGTTGGTATGCTCCTCCGTTCCCATCCGTAAGGACAAATGAACTCTGGTACAGACTCACTCACACTCGACGTCTTACAAGGGTTGGGTCCCCACAATCTTCAGTCGGAGGTAGCGATGGAAAACTATCGATAGCATAATATATAGTAAGTTAGTTAAAAGTAATTAATTACCCAAAAACAGCATTTTTATTTAATTTCAAATACTAAATATTGGGTCCATAACTTCGTGCGGTTTGCTAAGATATGGCGTAACTTGTATTATTCCATTGGAACATGTGTTGGAAAGTTACTGTCATTGTACTTCATTTCAGTATATGTCATTCATTTGAAGCGTAAACAACAATCTTTTTTTTCACTCAAATATGTCGAACCGTGTGCCTGAAAAGTGTTTTTGCGGGGAATTCTTCTTCATTACTTTAATTGAAAGAAAACTGCTGCCGAAAGTCATCGTATTATAGTGGAAGTTTATGGTGCCCATGCGCTAGCTGAGCGAACGTGCTAAAAGTGCTTTGCACGATTTAAAAGTGGTGATTTTGGTTTGGAAGTCGATGAACGTTCTGGGCAGCCAAAAAAGTTTAAAGATGAATAACTGGAAGCATTACTCTATGAAAATTGTTGCCAACTACAAGAATAGCTCGCAGAATCTTTGGGTGCCACTCAAGGATATATTTAAAGTATCGGATTGTTACTGGTGATGAAAATGGATCCATTACGACAACTCCAAGCGCAAAAAATCATATGTGTTTGCTGTATTATGAGCTGCTAAACGCTACCGAACACAATTAATCCGTTTGAAGGGAGCAGTAGCCGAAAAACGCCCGGAATATGCGACCATAATTTTCCATCATGAAAACGCTCGGCCCCGGTTAAGAACTATTTGGGAAACAGTGGATGGGAAGTTTTACCCCACCAGCCTTATAGCCCAGACCTTGACCCTTCGGACTACCATTTGTTCCGGTCGATGCAGAACGCCCTCACTGAAATACGATTCACATCAGAGCAGAATATCAAAAATTGGCTTGATTCATTCTTGGCTGTCAAGCCGGAGCAGTTCTTTGGTATGGGATCCACAAATTGCCAGAAAGATGGGAAAAAGTAATAGCCTCAGATGGGCAATACTTTGAATAATACTATTGTACATGTTTTTATTAAATAAACGTCCAAATTTTGAAAAAAAAAACGCACGAATTAAAATATATACCCAATACTATATTAATTGTTTATAATATCGATGTTCACTATATTGAGAGTCTACTGTGCTGAACTTGTAAAGAGGATTGTTCGATTTGACAAACTTACAACTCCAGCGACGAAATTCAACACTTCGCTGAAATCCAACATTTGAAAATGCTGAAAAATGTGTGGCGAAATGCTGAAACTAGACGAAATGATGAACTAAGGTGGGGTGTAAACGTACTATAAGACTTTCTTTGTATGAAACTCAGGACATCGCAAGTATCGGCACAATACTTGAAGGCTTAAGATGGGGGGTTGCAGAACATAGAAATTGCAAAAACTGCTGAATATACCTTAGAGCGTGAGATGAAGATGAAATCTATGTTTAAAAAGTTTTGAGAACAAAAACAATTTCAATAACTGAAGTTTTGCTAAAGGCATCTTTCCCAATTCTTAGAAGAAATTAGTTAGGTTAAGTCTATCAGATGTTGGTGACTCCTTGTGACAAAAGACAATATTTAGTGCAACAAAATTCTTCAAACGAAGCGGATTATTATTCAATTCAAACCAATGTTTTGCTTGTAATTGTTAATGCTTTTCTTCTTAAGTCAATGAGTCAGTCAATGAGAGCCAGTTGACCAATTTATACGAATGCTCCAAAAGCTCTTAATGGTTCCATCATTTTTGTTGGAGCCTGAGAGGACTTTTAGTCTACCGAAGTGGTCAAATAGTAACCGAAATACGCTCAAGAATTAAACCAAAAAATATATATTTCAAAAAATATATTTTTCCGAGATTATTTCGGATTTTTCGTTGGTACATGCCTTTTCAGATTCACCGCGGGGAGTTGAGAGTAGAAGTTCACTGAGAGAAGCCATGTGCAGACGCATGCTCAGGTCACTAGATATGTACATGGCGACTATATTCGAAATGACATTCCATCTGTTGACACAAGTTCTAATTATCTCCCCATGCAACCCAGAAAAAGCATGCATTCAACTGACTCTAAATATACCTGCAGTCAATGCCTATCACCCCAACTGTTCAAAACATTCATCTCTTATCGCCCAGCCAATCCAAATCCATCAGACTCCATACTGAATGTCACCACCACCGGCAGCATATGCACACAAGTCACATCTCGCACCAACTCCTGAATGAATTTCACACATTATCTGTCACCCCGATGCACACCACCACAACTCACAGTCACAACCATATTTGCAACTAAAAACTAAAAACAAAACTCAAAAGATAACTAATCTCTGGAAGCTATTTGTCGTAACCGTGACCTTGATAAGATAAAAAAAACACGTATACTCCCGCCAACACAACCAATTTACTACTGCTGTCTGCCATTCTGTCTGGCTCGGCTCAAGTGAACTCAAAATTACACCAACAACCGCCAAAACATCAACAGTAACAAGCCGTAATGTACGGCAGTATATTCGATAACGTTAAGCGATAAACTCTAATCAGAGCCTCTCTCGCGAAGAGTCTCGCGCCGATAAAAATACGAAACAAAACGCTCTCTCTCTCCTCCATGTACTGTTTGATATCAGAAAAGCCAAGGTAAGCGCCTTCCTATCTGAAAGAGGTGGCACGGCGACGTACACATTCACGCCTCTCAAGACGATAAGCGGCGCACAAGCCCCTACAACTTATTGCGAAAATTATTTTCATTTTATCAGTGTTTGGCGTTAATGTTGTCAAATTATTCCGTTAACGGGTGTTATCAATCAGTTGATAGATTGGAGCAACTACATGACAAGTGACAGGTGACAGATAAAGTGAGAAAATGAGGTTAGGTGCATGCTGGAAGGAAACCAAGGTGCGCTGGCCAGCTTGTCAAATCCGCCATCTTCATAGTTTGTGACCTCATCAATTACATTTCGTATGAAATCCAAAGTGCTGGCGCTGCAGTCTGGGGTGGACATGGGCCTCGGACAATAAACCAGCAACTTTAGGAAAATCTCCAGCTGACACAACTTATAGCCATATACTTACAATTACGTTATCCAAGTTGCTTGAAATCCTTCTCCACTTGTGTGCGCCATCGGTTTCATGGGCGTCCTCTATTGTGTTGTCCCACTGGTGTGGGGTCGAAGACTCTTCGAGCTTGAGCTGTGTTGTTTATGCGCTTTACATGGCCTAGCCACCTTAGGCGTTGGAGTGGTAGGCTCATGTCGCAGAACGTACAGTTGCTGGTTGAATTTTTTTTCCAAGTACAATCAAAGGGAACATGACCAAGGATTGAACGCAGAACTTTTCTCTCGAAAATACCATGGGGCTTCATCACCTACTTTTGAGATTGTCATTGTCAAGCTCTTTGACGCAGACAGACATGACAGGGATGAGCAAGGTGTTATATTATGTTAGAATGGAACTTAGAGACATACTTGTGAGAAAGTCAACCTCGGTTACGAAGTAAATAGTGAACACCACCAGGAGCGAGATTAAATGTGACAGTCGCTGTGTCTTTGTGCCTATGAGGCAATTGAGTCTCCTAAGAACAAAGACACAGCGACTATTCATATTTAATCTCGCTCCTGGTGGTGTTCCTTTCCCTATTTACTTGGTAACCGAGTTTAACAATCTCAAAAGTATATTATGTCTATGGTGACATTGTGGACAAGTCGCCAAGGGAGTGTGCCCTTCCCTGAAGACGGAATTTATAGGGTGGGCTAACTTGAAATGACTTGTTTGAAATGCTTAAATATATTTTTTTTATTTTGTTTGTTAACTTAATGTATAAATTATTAATTTTTTTGCACATGGTGTGAAAAGTGAGATCCTTTTCCTGTTGGCTGGCGATTCTGCGAGAAATTTTCAATGACCACATGATTTCAAAAAATGCTGGCCACCTCGTTCCGCAGATTTGACAAACCCAGATTATTTGTTATGCGGCGTCTTGAAGGACACATTCAGGAACTAAAGCAGAATATCGTTTTACACCCTTTCACAGCCAAACCCTATTTTGGGCGTATCTGATTCAAACGCCTCACTGACGGCTCGCTGTGCTTGTCCAAACACGGTAATGTCATCTGCGTATGTTAGCAATGGTCCGGACTTTCAGAAGATCGCTCTTCTTGTGTAGGCGAGTGAGTTCTGCCCGATCTTCTCAAGGAAGATGTTAACAAAATCAGGTTTCTTTATCGATCTTGTTGGAGCAGCGAGAATGCTCCAATGTCATCCTGCATGCTGTCATATGTGATTTTGAAAATATGATTTCGAATGGTCTCAGGCAATCACACAACGACAAAAATGCTTCAGCTGAGAAACCTTTGAATCCGATCCTCCAAGTCCAAGAGGAGTCCGAAGCTCAGCGACAAAGACCAAGTTATCGCGGACGCAAGACCGCTTGCTCTTGATGACTGGAAGCAGCATGCCCAGGACATTCAGGCAGCTATAACTCAGTCTCACATCCTCCACAGGTGCCACATACGCAAGCAACTGAAGAGGAAACCACAAAAATACGTTCCGTTTTACCATGGCTTCTATCGAACATTCAACAAGTTGAAGAGGTTGAAGAGGCCAGCTTCATCGGTTGTGATGCATTCCGAATGTCAGCAAACTTTGAGAGCACTATGACCTATACTCAACAGGAACAGATCTTCTTCAATGGTTAGTTTTAGTCGCAAAGTTGTACGCATGCTAGTGGGAGTTCTTACCGGTGTTTACAGCATACTTACCTTGGTACTACAGTCTCGTGAGTCCCTCTCGGTTTCACGTAAGTACATAATAACGTCAAGCACGTAAAATAGTGCGTGATATGTACTCCTTGACGAAATTGTGACTCTAATTCAATTCCGATTGATCTATATTTTGACTAAGTGCGGGCTTATTCCCGGCATAAGGTAGGGATATTCGTGATATGAATATATTTATGTGAATCTAAGGCACTAATTTTTACACTTGGATTGTGTCCTGACACAACTCAGTGACTTCTGCAAAGAAGATGCAGGGACGAAAAAGAAATACAGTCGAACCTCCATAAGTCGGGAACAAACAATGTGTTCGATTTATTTGATATTCGAGTTGTGAAATAAAAAATACAAGAAATGTTAAGTCTTGGGTCACTTAAAGTCCTGAGATATTTGTCCGACTTACAGGTATATCGACTTAAGGAGGTTTGACTGTATAATCTCAAAAATCACGAATAGTGACTTAACTTCTGACGACAAAGAAACTGTACTTTCATAAATTGATGGAGGGCCCAACTTGATAAATTAACACGGTCCTTAATACTGTCGCTGGACCTCTGATTATCTGCTTGTGTGAACCAGTCTGTAATCGCATGGCTGTTTACTCGTGTATTAATGCTACAAATATAACCTTTACTATACACCAATTAAATTCCAAAAACATAACCTCATCCAATAGCGGGATGTGATTCCTGAGTATCAGAAGCCTGATTCCTCTTCCACGTGACATCAAACTGCGTGCATCTTCATCAACTGTATACAGGAACCACCTGCTGGTGCAATAGACATGCTCCACACACCTTCAGGTCCCACCAATAAACACCCCCATCCATCAGTCAGACAGTGATCGCTCTGCTTGTGGACTAGTCTTCGATCTGGTTAGTCCCCAGGACGGGAAAGGTTTACCTTCGTTCGAAGATAATCTACTCGTAAGCTGGTTCTCTAGCATTACAAAGAAAGTTCAAAGGCGAATCAAAAACAATGAGTCTGGCATTATATTCTATTCTTGCTTCGACGTGAGTCTATAAGGTGCAGATGTAAATAATGTTGCTTATAAGGTCACAAAAATGGATTGAAGACAATATGACTGGGATATCATCATTTGCACTCTTGATCAAGGCTACAATGAAATCAATTTAGACAGTCTCCGTTTGCTAGCAAAAGGCTAAGCTTTACCGACTGCCTCGACAAGCCTCATCCGAATAACTACCGAGAACTAAGCACTGTATCCCGACAACCTTAAGAGCATTGAGCATGACAGTTTTCCAGCGTCTCCCTTTAAGCACCATCCTTAAAAGCAATTGACTAGGAATTATATTATAAGAACGATAACGAGGTCTGCGTTAAGTAACGACAGACAGATACCAAAGTAGGTTCTTAGTGTTTATATTGATGCCCCGGGCCCCGGCCCAGGACCCATGCGGGATGTGCAAATGGGCGCATTCTGAGGCATAAATATGGGGTATATATCCTAGTTCGTCGGTTTGCTAAGAGATGGCGTAACTTGTATTATTCCATTGGAACATTCGTTGGAAAGCTACTGTCATTGTACATCATTTCAGTATATGTCGTTAATTTTTTCACTCAAATATGTCGAACTTTGTGCCTGAAAAGGTGTTTTTGCGGGGATTTCTTCATTACTTTAATATGAAGGAAACTGCTGCCGATAGTCATCGCACGACTTATGGCTTGGCCAACCAGCCAAATCAACGGCAAAGCCGAATATCCATGGCACGAAGGTAATGCTCTGTATTTGATGGGATCAGAAGGGTGTGCTCTATCATGAGCTGCTAAAACCCTGTGAAACCATCAATGGACAACGCTGCCGAACACTATTACTCCGTTTGAAGATAGCAGTAGCCGAAAAACGCCCGGAATATGCGACCAGACACGAGGCAATAATTGCCCATCATGACAACGCTCGGCCTCACGTTGCTATTCCGGTAAAGAACTATTTGGAAAACAGTGGATGGGAAGTTTTACCCCACCCGCCTTATAGCCCAGACCTACCATTTGTTCCGGTCGATGCAGAACGTCCTCACTGAAATACGGTTCACATCAGAGCAGAATATCAAAAATTGGTTTGATTAATTTTTGGCTGCCAAGCAGGCGCAGTTCTTTGGAGATGGGATCCACAAATTGGCAGAAAGATGGAAAAATGTCATAGCTTGAGATGGGCAATACTTTGAATAATACTATTGCGCATATTTTGCTTAAATAAACGTTCAATTTTGAAAAAAAAAAGAACCACAATTAAGTTTATAGCTCAATATGTATATTCACAATTGTATTGGGACTTGATAACTTTGAATTTTCATTGTGAACACACCCTTAAAGCAATGAATAAACTATCAAAAAAACTCACTAGGTCGATGATGCAAGCAGCTGATGCAATATACCAAACGTGACGACGATGGTCATCAAGTTTGACTCCTCCAGTCAGCTTGACACATTGAATTCCGTACAGTGTTCCATTTGACAACTTGTCTCTTTCGACTTCAAGCGGATTGGCATGTTCGCTTCAGTTCAACAATCCGTTCAAACTTCAGTCCAATCCCACAAGTGTTTCTACACTCTACAGGCAGGCGTGGTGCCATCACAAATCTGTGCGAAAAACGCGAGTTTTCGATGCAAAACTCGTTCAATCACCGGAAACCTTCACAAACACTCGATCTCTTGCAAAGATTTACCACCGGCCAGACACGCACTCTTTTTACAAAAATATTGACTTTCCATGTGATGTTTATTGAAATCGGGTACGATTTCTATAACCGAGTTTAAGTTGAAGAATGCGATCCATACGTTCACAGATAACTAAAATTTTGTTACCAGAATTCCGAAAATGTCTGAATAATCTCGACAATTTTTGATATATTTCTATTTAACCCATACAAAAAAAAAAGCCTATCATCACTACTTTGAAGAGGATATAAAACACCGGAAGAAGACCTTGGCTCCCCATTTCTGCTGTAATTCGTGTGCTACTGGTTTGAGAAATTGTCTAAATGGCAAAAACGTCATTTCCTTTCGCAGTACCAATACAGTGGCGAGAATCGACAAATTGTAATTTTCGTCTGACAAGGCATTTATTTGGAAAAGGCAAGGATATTTCTAAAAACAAAGAAAACTGTCATAGTATATCCAAATATATAATCAGCTACGCGTCCTCTGCCGCACAGCAAACTTCACTCGATTCCAAGGCATAGACGCCAACGAAGTTAAAATCACACTTACTCCGCAATCAATTTCTTCAATTTCAGAATACAGTACCCAGTACATCATCACAGCCACATAGCATTACACAGGCTGAGTTAAATGATCTTGAAAGGGACTTAGAACTGCCAAAAAACAAATCAGAACTTTTAGGCTTGAAACTGCAACAATGAACCTTTTAGAAAGTGGTGTGCATACAACGTCTTTCCTGACTAGACAAAAAGGGTTGTCAGAATATCTAGCGTTGCAATGTTGGCCGATTATTGGACTATTCGTCGAAATGTTAAGAAGCGTATAATTATACTGATGTATTAAAGCACAAGCTATTTTTTCCAACATTTTTTCAAACAAAAACTATTTTTAATCAAGCATGGTAATTTTTTTAATTAAGATACGAAAACTAATAAAAAAAACTGCTTTACGTGAAGAATACTTTTTTAAGGTCAAAATTTGTCGAACAAAATAAATTTGAGTACTGAGTGCACTTAGTACACCCGTGGAGACAAGGTTGAAGTGCCTAGAACATTGCTACCGTTCAAGAGTCTATAGATTCCACGGGGCTCCCAAGGATTGAGCATCGCTAAAACCTCACAGGGTTCCCAAGGATTGGGTATCGCTAAAACCTCACTCCGGTGAATTTGGGGAATTATTTTGGCACATGCCGCACATTCTCGGATTTGGCTCTGAAATGTTGGAAGAAGATGACCATCGATCATTTCCAGTGATTATGAAAATTCTCATTTTTTACCAAAGGTCTTCGGCAATCAACAGGTCTTCGGCAACTTCGTTTCAGGCAATGGAGATCGATCGTGACATATTGCAACGTAATTTCTTTCGTCAATCGCATAGACAAGACATTAACCATATGTGCTTTCGACAAAACGGTGCCACAAGTCACACAGCTTATCATATTAAAAAGTGTTAAGTCATGGTCACTTACCGCCAGCAGTCACACTTAGGCAGGACTTAGGCTTCGCACATGTTGGTGCTTGTAACAAAGCGATAAAGATGGCAGACATTTATGTCAGTGACTCCATCAGGAAGTGATGGGGCTACAAAAAAATCTTACTGCCTTCTGCATTATGTACATTCACATTCAATGTTTATATGCGAAATGGAATTGGAATGAAAGCTTTAAAGATTCAAAAACTAAGCCATCAATAAGGTCACTTTGTTTTGACAAGATGTCAAGTATACCTTAGTTTCCTTACAACAATTGAAATGAGTGAAGTTAGCAACATCTACTTGTTCATCGTCAGGTGATCGGAATCGAATTTGTCTCCAGCAAAAATAACAACAACAAGTCTCCCATCATCTTTCAACCTGTCAAATGAAGATCTGTTTCATTCGTCTGCCAGATAACCGACAGAAGAGTACGTCCCATTGCCCAGCTCTTTATCTAATCAATTTCACTCGAACAAGTGTTACTTTTGCTGATATCCCCTCGTTCATTGATTTCCAAGCCTCAACTGTCGCACTGAGTCAGAATCTATCAAAGGAAAACTTTTCCACTACCCTTTCTGAAGATGGCATCAGCATCGGTGGCGTCAATTTACTCAGACATTTCGTTCAGATCGTTGCACTGCCACCGACCAACGACCACCGACCACCGATCAGCGACATGCGACCACAAAGCAACAAGTAGGACCGAAAGAATAAAGACAACTTGTAACTGTAAAGTAAGAGTAATAATAACAAGCTTATCTCGGAATGGGCACATTATGTGAACACAACAAGGCTACTGAGCTGGCCGATCGGTTGATAAGGCGTGTCACTAACACCACTGTCACCGCTGTGCTGGGCCTAATGGAGTAGGCATGACCACTGTGCCAGCACCACAGTCCATACGCTGCTGATAACACAGAAGTGAACAGCAGCAACAACAAAAAGAAATAAATTAAATGGAAATAACGAACGCAAATACTCTTGTGGAGTGTGTGGTGTAGTGCGGTGTGGTGTTGTGGAGGAGACCTTATCAAGGAATGAAACTAATGTCGCTATTCAAATTCGGTTTCCCACTGACATGACGTCTGCTTATCAGTGCGCCGAGAGCGACCTTATCGCCTGCGCGGCTGCTGGAATGGAGTTTGTTTTTGTTTTATGGCGGCATTAATGCCCATTCGAACGTCATTTAAGCACCAAAATTGTTGTTGTTTATGAAATTAAGAAAAATCAATTTAGAACGGGATTTAATGATGATAACCCATTGCGAGCCGGTTGACAGAAGACTCAGTGTCAGCCATTTTTATGGAAAATTGTTTTGTTTCTCTCCCCGTCGAGTGTCGTTATCAGTCAGCAAGTTGTTGCTGCTTGCTGCAAACGAACGGACAGACGTTAGTCGGCTTCACTTTGACTGGAAACATTAAGATCCCATAAACAAGTGCATGCGGATCTGTCATTCGAGACAAGGCGAATGGAAAATATTTGTGATGAGTTTGTTTGTTTTGTTTTTCTCATTTGACAGAAATGTCACCTGTTTACGTGGTGCATTCGAAACTTGATTGCGTTCTGTTAAATCTAATATTTTGAAAGCCACTGCCACTGTCTGGAACTACATCTGTACGCCGTTGTCATTGGCGTCCCGCCTGTGTTCGAAACGAACAAACTTTCAAGACAAGACTTACTTGTTGCTTACCCATATCAAATCATCTTTCAGAAATGTACAGACAAATGTAAATGTGAACATGTAGCCAATAGGAATCATAGACTCGATGAATGTCGACTATTGACAGCGCTGCAATTGGGTGTAATTCCTGGGGTGTTCCATTTCCTTTCTGCGAGCCATAGAGGGTATGAGCTTGAGCACCTTACTTCTAGCCATCTAAGTACCCGGCGTCTTGGGATTTATACCGATGATTCGGTCTTCCTCACCTCCAACCAGGAAGCTAATATTCGAAGGCCCTCTTAGCTGGAGCATTGGTATCCATACGCTCGCTTTGGCCAAGTCAGTGTATTCGACGGATATTTGCTTTATGGACTACATTTACGTCTTGATACGGCTCGGAGATCCTGGATAGGTCTTCTCCTCAATCCATACAGATCCTGTGGATCATATCACCGACGGAGGATTTTTCTTTCGAAGAATCAGCTCAGCTGATTTGTTTATTGCGCTGCTTTCCGCTCCATATATACGAACTGGCTGGTTGTAGGTCATGATTTTGGCCCCGTTTGTGATGAGATTTTAAGGACACGCTTGAGAAAAATATGACAGTTCTTTAGTTCAGCCTCATTCTGGACACGAAGCTAAGCTGGAAACCCAACATCCGGGACCCTATCAAAAAAGACTATACAGGCCTTTATTGTTGTAAAAAAAGAGCTAAAGGGGTCAAATGGGATGTACAGTCGCGATTGGTTCACTGGCTCTTCGTATCAGTAGTCAGACTCATGCTACTATACGGCTTCGCGGTTGGATGGATTGTGTTAGACCAACACATCAACTCACTTAAAAGGGTGCATTTGCATCAGCGGAGCTTTTGCAAACTACCTCCTCTCTAGCTTTAAATACAATCCTGAACCTTCCGCCGATTGATCTCTTCGGCAGACAGGTCGGTACCAGCACGGCGATTAGATTGAAATCGCTGCGTATGTGGAAGGAGCTCAGCTGCGGACAATCTACCATCCTCGATAAATTTGAGTCCCTACGAGGAAACACCGACCACACGATACATAAGCTCATCTTCGAGAAACATTTCTCAACCAGCATACGCCCCAGATCTTACCGGACGTCTGAATACCGGACCCTGGACCGTGCTCTGCAAATTTTGACAGATGGGTCGAGTATGGGCGTGGGTGAGTGTAGGAGTCTACTCTAAGGATCTAAATTTTCAACTGTCATTCCGACTACCCTCTCATTTTAGCGTCAGGCAGAGACTATAGCGATTAAAGAAGCTCCGTCGTGGCTAAAAAATCAATGTAATATTATGTAGAGATGTTGTCATCTGTTCAGACAGCTAGGCGCCTATCAAGTGTAGTCACATTTAACTCCAAGACGTCCCTCAATTGCCGCCAACCTCTTAACTAGATGGTTAAGTATTTCAGCATCCAACTTATGTGGGTGCCTGGACACTATGACATCCCAGAGAATTGCGAGCAGACGAACTCGCTAGAAAGAGCCCCACCTCAACACTCTGTCGGGGCGGGGAACCGTTCAAGCCAATCGCTACTACTCAACATCTACTAAAGCTTGAAACGCTTACTCAAACCAAACATAGATGGTCTTCTGGCACTGGATGCCTCATCACAAAGCAATTATGGCCTACTATCGATCCAAAACGCTCACGCGACCTGATCAGAATCAGTAGACGGAATCTTGGAACTCTCATCGGCGTTACAACAGGATATTGTGCTATTGGAATATATATAACGACTTCTGTAGAAGTTGCGGAGATGAAAAGGAAGAAGAAACCATTTCACACCTTCTTTGCAATTGCAATGCCCTGTCATCTCGCAGATTTAGTCACTTGGACACCCCATATTTCTACGACTTGACGGATCTAAGTAGTATCAGCATCATGGCTAAATGAACTTCATCGTTTTATTAAAAGCTCCAATTGGTTGCTGGATTTGGATCAATAAGATCTTGCGGTAACACAATGAGTCTAGTTTTGGGCTAAGTGTGGCTACCCTCAGGGTTGTCAGCCGTTCTAACCTAACCTAATTTCATTTCATTGCTTAACCTAAGTTAGAAACTAATATACGTATGCCAGTTCAATACTGTTCTACAAATATAATGTGTTCAGCAGCCATAGTGTACTTTGATGAATTGATATTTATTATTCATACAACATCTTCCGTTACAATCGACTGCAAGTGAGATATGTGCAATCATGTAAAAGTTAGGTTTTACCTAATGTTATAGTAATCTTGCTTGTGATTGTCTTTCGGTAAAATAATTCAATCCCTATTTTGGTAAGACGAGGCAGGTTCTAAAGAGTGATTTTTTAGCTATTATCTTTTTGGCAACACTGGTTTAAACAGCTGACGCACGTTTCGTGTTTTGTTTCACTGTATAATTTAACCATGAATCGTCTTACATACGAACAACGCTTGCAAATTATTGAATTTTATTAACAAAATGCGTGCTCTGTTAAGAAAGTTCATCGCGACATCACATGTGTTCAGCGACGAAGCTCATTTTTGGCTCAATGGGTACGTAAATAAGCAGAATTGTCGATTTTGGAGTGAATATCAGCCAGAAGCATTGCAAGAGCTACCAATGTATCCAGAAAAAGTCACAGTTTGGTGCGGTTTATGGGCTGGTGGCATCATTGGACCGTACTTCTTCAAAGATGATGCGAATCGTAGCGTAGCTGTGAATGGTGAGCGCTACGTGAGATGATATCCAACTTTTTGTTTGCCCAAAATGCAAGAGATTGACTTGCATGACATGAGGTTTCAACAAGACGGTGCCACATGCCACACAGCACGCGGAACAGTGGACTTATTGAGAGGCGAGTTCGGTGAACATTTTATTTAACGTTCGGGACCGGTCAATTGGCCGCCTAGATCGTGCGATTTAACGCCTTTAGACTATTTTTTGTGGGGCTATGTTAAAGCTCATGTCTATACAGACAAGCCCGCTTCAATGGACGCATTGGAAGACATCATTGAAGCATTTATTCGTGCGATTCCGGCCGAAGTGTTGAAAAGAGTATGCCAAAATTGGACTAAGCGGATGGACCATTTGAGGCGCAGTCAAGGTCAACATTTGCATGAAATGACCTTCAAACATTAAATTATATGGACCGTTCTATCGATTCAAATAAAGATTTCATGCATTTTTCTGAATTTTATGTGTTATTTTGGAGCTCCTGCCTATCCTTCAAGCTTCGCTGGCTGCCATCTACCACCATTCCGATAAACAATGTTGTTTCCTTTACACCATTTCTGTTGTTTATATTGTATTTGGGTACTATTTTAGGAAATAACTTGCAAGTTTATGGAAACATGATATTCTGTTCTGATAAATTTTTTAGGAGTTGAGCTGGTTTGTAGGCAATACTTGGAATGATTGTTGTTCGATGTTCAAACAAGTATATATAATGACTGCATTGCTTTTTTCCGAATTCCTCATCATTTTTTTGGATATGTGAACTGCCTTCTCTGCAAGTCCATTAATGCAAGGGTAATATGGGCTAGCGTATACGAATTTCAGACACCAACGGGTATTGTTGGGCAATAAAATAATGTTTTCTCGCGGGAAATTGTTGGTTTCCAGCAACGCTTTTAAATGTTTCAGTTTTTTAAATTTTTGGCAAATATTCGGTTTTGAAAACAGACTGATCAATCTTCAAGAAATATTCTTTAACATCAGTAAGCCAGTAGCCAGCCAGTAACATTTCAGGTACAGTCTAGCCCTAGGCCATTATTCTCTAAGAAAAGTTATTAAAATCATCAAAATGTCGTATTTTTTTCCTATGATCACTCATGCTTACGCTTTTCGCGACATTTTTTGAAACACTTTCCGAATTGATGTCTGAATCAGGGTGTGAATTGATACCATGACACCATTCATGCCCCGTCGAAACTGGTGTCGGATATCCAATGGAACAAAAGCCAGAAACAATGTACGGGTGCATGCCTGATTGACCTAGAGAAGGCCTTTGACAACGTATGGTTAGAAGGTCTTTTGTACAAGCTCAATCCGCTGGGCATTTGCAAACCACAGCTGTACCTACTGTGTAAAATGCTTACCGGTAGACGGTTCGTCGTCAAGAATGGCAAC
Source organism: Eristalis tenax (assembly GCA_905231855.2). Lineage (NCBI taxonomy): Eukaryota > Metazoa > Arthropoda > Insecta > Diptera > Syrphidae > Eristalis > Eristalis tenax. Next base: position 108,123,187 of record HG993124.1, on the reverse strand, counting down.
GTCGCCTCAACTGGTATTTTTAATAAAGAAAATGGTCTCCAAAAGGGCGTCGATCCTGTTCAAAATTTACTTGAGCGATCTCATAAGTTCTCTTCCTCACGTAATTGCGTACACCGACGACTTGATCGTGTACAGATCAGGCAAAAAGATCGAGGACATCACCACTCTCGTGCAGAGTGACTTCGATTCATTCATGAGAGATGACTGGAAGTTGAAAATCAACTTTCAGAACTATATTATTCAGGACGCCGCTGTATAAGGCCTCGACGGATACATAAAATAATTGGCGAAAGTCCTCAATTGTTGGACAACATGGGTAACCACTGTCGCATGGACTGTAGTCAGATACCTGGGGATCTGGCTAGACCAGTATCTATATTTTAACAAACATGTAGATGCTGCTCTGGCCAGGGTCCGAGGCGCTTTTGCCCTTACAAAGAGACTGTTTTACAACATCCAACTCGATGCGAGGGTGAAGGTAATCTGCTACATGGTCCTCATCCGGCCAATGCTCACCTATGGCTGCCCAGTGTGGTTCAACGTGAGTGCAAGCTTGAAGGAAAAGATTCGGCTGTTCGAGAAGGCTTGTCTTAGGGCTTGCCTTCGCCTTTAACGAACTCCAGAGTCCCAGTACAGAAAATTCTATTCCAATGAGGTCTTATACAACAGGGTAAACCTGATACGAGTGGACAATTTTCTAGTGAAGTTGATGCGAGGTCATACTGCTAGAGCGATGAACTCGGTCAATAACCTGATGTCGGAGCTTACTACTCCAATCCACCATACCACGAAAGGGGACGGCACAACGGCTTCGTCCCCCCAGAAGCTTTTCTGCACCTAGACAAAAACGTACTGATACAAGACATAGATGCGGTACCGCTCATCTACCACATCGCCCATTCAACTGTGTTTGGGCGACTCAACCACGACCGTTCCGTCGAACAACGAGCTGAGGAGGGTCTCCTCCGGTTCAGTACGGCGGTATCAAGGAGAGATGTTCGGGATGCTGCAATGCAACACCGAAAATGTTGGTGGCTGGAGAGAGAGAGGGGACTCTCTCGTCGAACCCGTTAGACTCGGGTTAGATAGGACAGTACGTATCCCCGAAAGGGGGAGCAGTCGGTCACTGTCTTGCAGCAAATTAGATGCAAATCTATTAGCCGCAACCTATGGCCGACCTACATAGACTAGGGTAGTATTTAAGGTAACTTGTAAGTTGTAAAAAAAGAAATAAAAAAAAATTATAAAAAATAAAAAGAATTAGTATTCACATGCGTAGTTACCTTTGTGCATACATTGTAGACATAAAGTATATCCATCCATATGTATATAGTTTAGCTTAAGTTAGTTTAAGTTATTTTTAAGGTAGTGTGTAAGTTAGTATGTAGGTTTTACATAAAAAAGTTCAGTCATTAAGTATTTTTTTTACAATTTTTCTTAATATTTAAACGTACAGTTAAGATAATCAGTCTTAAAGCACATGAATTTTTAAATTAAGTCGAAGAACATAGAGTAAGATTAAGTTTAGTTTAGAGTGCCAGTAAGTTAGAAATGTAACAATGTTCGTCCAACCAGTTTTAAGAATTTTTGTCTAGTATGTAAGTTTATTAGAATATGGCAATAAAAATTAATTAAAAAAAAAAAACAAGCTGCTGAGATGAGGTTTCTCCGTACTGTTGTGGGAATTACTCTCCGGGATTGGGTGAGAAACACGACAGTGCGCGAGGAGCTCAACAATGAAGAGCTGCTTCTTCGGACGGAGAGGGCTATGCATCGGTGGTTTGGTCACGTTGCATGAATGTCCCCTTCATCATGACTTCCAAAGCGGGCGTTGAATGTAATACCATCAGGTGGTCCCAGGGTGAGTTGGTTGGACCAAGTCAAAAAACTCGCCTCGTTACGCTTGGGCATAACTCCTGATGAGTTAGAGTCGATGGTGGAGGATCGAGTTGCTTAGAAATCTCTCGTGCGTGGTTTATGCCCGCGACCCCTTTAGTGGACCATGCGTTTCAGAAGATGATGATGATTGGTTAGTATCTCGAATACGTGGCGTGTTGTACAAACACAGAAGTTCGCCTTAGAAACAGGTGAAAAATCAAAGAAACGTTTGCTCTTCTATTCACTCTGAATCAAAGATGACATTTTTCCATAAGAATAAGAGGATTTTGAGTAATATAATATGAATCCTTAATTTCATATGCAATGATTTACATTTGTGGACCTTATACAATAAAAAAGACACGTAAAAACGTCCACGGATATGTATATGTTGAATTTCAATCGTATTAACTTTAGATTTACTGATTGAACCTCTGACGACATGTCGTTTCGTCATTGCGTTGATAGTTGGAAATTAACGACACGACATTAGGGACGAGTAGTCAACTCTGTAGTCGACACAGTGTAGTCTACGCCGCATAACGCTGTGCGAGAAGCTAATTGACTGTATGTCGAGATGAATCATTCAAATCGTGATGAATAAAGGTATATGTATAACTATCGCAAAATTTCATGTTTCACTGTAGAAATGTTTTTAACAATTACTTCATCTACAGTCTAGCGACATAATTTCGGAATACATGGATTTCAGACTTATTAGGTACTGTAGGAAGACTTCATAGAAATCAATTTTTGAAATATAACAATTAGTATCATAGTTTCACTTTGTCTGTCCATCGCTGTATTTCAGAACATCTAATTTGCTAATCGCGGGCGTTTCTGAAAGTTTGCGTTAGTTCCCTGATCGCATGTACAGTGAGCAAAAAATATAGATCGAAAATCGTCGGATGCCAATATGGTTGCAGCAGTTGAAGGTGCAGGTAAGACATGCTTACTTACTTATCGGGCCATAGATCATCTGGAGGGTCAGAGCCTGAGCAACATCTACATTCAATCACTCACGGTACCAGTTACGTTGCAATCATCAAAACCAGATTTTCCATGCCTGCGCCGACATTTTCAAAGCTGGATGGGAGAACTACTTCGTCGACTGGTGCTGGGATTTCTTGATTTCCTATCACCCTCTCCTGGTCTGGCTCACTGAACAGTTTGTGCTCACAGTTTCGAAGAGCTTGTGTGCCTTTCCTAAAGCCTGAGGTCAGCCTCTTCGATATCCTTGAGGTGAGAGGTACGAGACCTTATCTTCAGGTATGCCTCATCGGCTGCACGTTGCTTTTGATCACACTCGAAATCATACCACGGCTGTCCTGTCGGATAGCCCAAAATGGTTTCCACTACCTCTTTAATGGCCGAACGGTAGCAAAGACTGGGAATCTGAAGCTGTTATCTGTTGTGTCGTGGAGGCTGTGCTTTCCTTACCAATTTTCCTTCCGAGCACTCCGAAGGTCTGTAGGTTTGGAACGTGAAGAGAAGAGGCAATCGCGGAACTCTACGGACTGTACAATGATGTGAAAATAGAGTCGGGCCACAGTAGACGTCAACAAACAATCCTTCAGATACTTATATTATTCGGAACAACTGGTTTGACCCCAGTTCTCGGTCTCCATACAGATCATAAGCCACTTGTTCCTATAATAACAAGACCTTAAGAGAAAACATATTCAATGTATCGTCACAAACCAACGGATAAAAGTGAAACTATTCAAATCAAACTATATCAGACAACTTCACAGCTAATTGACCCCTAGTCTATCGACGACTTTCAGAGGCTTTTATACAGTTATTCATGGATTTTTTAATAACTGTCTTTCTGACAGTTACCGATACCGTATCAGTTCATTTTTGTCTAGGTGCAGAAAAGCTTCTGGGGGGTCGAAGCCGTTGTACCGTCCCCTTTCGTGGTATGGTGGATTGGGGTAGTAAGCCCCCGAGATCAGGTTATTGACCGAGTTCATCGCTTTGGCAGTATGACCTCGAATCAACTTCAGCAGAATATTGTCCACTCTTATCAGGTTTGCCCTGTTGTATAAGATCTCATTGGAATAGAATATTCTCTACTGCGACTCTGGAGTTCTATAAAGGCGAAGGCAAGCCCTAAGACAAGCCCTCTCGAACAACCGAATCTTTACCATCAAGCTTGCACTCACATTGAACCACAAGGGACAGCCGTAGTTGAGCATTGGCCGGATGAGAGCCATGTAACAGATATCCATCTTTTCTTTTTTAATAAAACCAAACATTTGGTATGTTTCTCAATTTATTAGCCTCTTTGGAAGTTGCATCCTCGTTTTCTGGTTCGATTTCATTTGAATCACTTCCAATAGCAAAACGTACACCTCCTAAAACTGCCTGCACATTTTATGCAAACATTATTTCGACTTACTTTTTGATAGGTGCGGCGCAACGGTTTCCAAGAACATTTCATAGTCAGTATTTTAGAAGAATCCCTTAACCAAATCCCTAACAATACTCATTTGTCATTTTTACTGAACGAAATTACAAGATTCAAGAACAAAAATTAAGTATTATAGAGATGCCCAACTTCACAGCTGATTGACCCCTAGTCCATCGACGAATTTCAGAGACTTTTTGACAATTATTTATGAATTTTTGACAGTTATTCACGAAATAACGTAAATGCCGCTCTATGATTGGTCAATTTGGCTTTAGAAAACGACATAAAAAATGGTTCTCAAAAATGTTAAGGGGCAAGAGAACTACGAGTAGAACATGGACATCTCTGTCATACTTAATTTCTGTTGAGGAATTTACATACAATGTACTTCAAATAATAAATTAGGTTTCTGTCACGCAGGAAAGATGTCAGTGGTTTTGAATTTCGCTTAAAGTGATTTCGAAAGCCCTCGCACCAACTCCAATTCCTAAAGTGACCCCCATACCTTCCACTGCTTATTGTAGTATCGTGGTAATACAAATTTCAAAGCCCAAAGTGACAGTCCCAAATTGACTGTATGACGCTTTACCTTAACGACATTATGCCAAATATTAATATCCGGCCTAATGACACTTTGAAAAGCGTCTTTATACCAAATTGTTCGATTTGGCACAAAGTCATTGCACTCATGAAGGGGTTTCGCTCTAAGTTTAGAGTGGTTTCACTCTCAATATTCAAGTCACTCGCTCTGAATTTAAAAGTACCCGCCAAAACAAATGTCACTGGCTCTCAATTTTTAAATGAACGCCGGAACAGCTGTCTGTTGACGGCAAATAAGATGAAATGAGAAAATGAACACCAAAATGAACAAAAAATAAACTGAAATTCACACTGTATGCTTGTTCGGTTTGTCAATCTCTCATGGATGGATGAATTTAAGGGGTCTACAACTAGGTTTATCAGTTTATCGCGAGATTTTCAAACCCTGAAAATGTATGGCGGAAACTTGTAGATTCGGAGAAAATTGATTAATCCCCACGGTCTCGGTCGGTTGGGACTTCCACCACAATTCTTCACTTCACACAGCCGTGCTGTTTGACATTAACGGGCATCGTTTTGTCGCCTTCATACCCAGACTCAGATACGTTACATTTTGATTCTTCTGAGAAAATATAACAGAATATAACAGAATGCCAGAAGTCTTGCGACTTATTCACGCACTGTTTAGTGAATGCCAACCGTTGCTTTCGACTGATTTTATTCACCGAGGGTTCTTTCATGCCTGCGCATGACTCGAAGCCCATTTGATCTATTGGTCTCCTGGCTGTTTCTGGATGCACTTTGTTGTTATTGTATCTCTCAAGTTCCACGCTGCATTACTCGTTATGGGTTATGGTTCTCTTGATAAGACGCTTATCTCTTGCGGTGTGATCCAATCGGCGGCCTGATCATGGCTTCGATTCGAACTGTTCTTGATATCTAAAGTGACAGTGTAAAGAGTGTAATGGTCTCTGAATGTTTGTTTCTCGGCATAAGACATTTGGTTTTCCATGTAAACGTAGAAATTTACAACATACTTAAGCTCACTCAATCTTAACTCTTTTTAGGAAATTTAAACCGTATTTATTTTCCGAGAAAATTTAAAAAAAAGGCATTAGATATTCACGAGTCTACGTCCGAATAAACAACGCTTAGTGAAGAAAAAATTACCGTTGCATAAACAGTGTTTAATGAACAACTATTATCAGCTGCACGCCAACTTTTGTGGAGTGAATTGTGAAACGTTTTTGTCTGAAACCTTGTTATATATAAAGCCCGGGGATGAAAGCTCTTTTTTTTTCAAAATTTCATCGATGCACGCAAACTTTTATGAAGCACTGTATATATCAAAAACAAGCAAAGGTGTAATAAATCCAAAGCAAAATTTCCACGTAAAGCTTTCACAAGTTTATCTCATCAGTGAACAAGCAGCAATCTAGAAGTGTAGCTGTTGTCAAGTGTAGTCTGAATTGAGCACTTCACGCTAATCAGTTGCAATCGTTCTTCCGTTTTGTGTATTGTAGAAAAGAGTAGTAGCTGAAGTAGACAGTGTTTTATTGAAAGTAACCATGGCTGACACCAATAACAAATCATTTGCAGTGCGAAGGGCAAGAGCAGAAGACATGAAATATGTGCATTATATGATTCAGGTACGTACTGCTTTAGTGAACGAAATTAAACAGAAACAAGTCCAATTGACTTAAATGTCAACACAATGACGTTATACACAAACAGGAAATAGGAAACAGGTTTGTCAGGGTGCGGCTGACTGGGCTAATAGTTGAAAATCAAACTTTTTCACTTGAATAATTAAGTCGCAAATTTATATTTCGGTGATGCATTGTATTTCTAGTCTGCTGCTGGCGGAGCTGATCAATTTATTGGGCGGGCAATGCCAAATATCGAATGAATTGTCTTATGTGCTAAGATCTATTTTCAAATTTTTTTACTAACGTGAATTTTAAATGTTATGTCTGTGCCTTTCAACATTGTGAGAGGATCGTGTACAACTCATTAATTTAGAGGTAAAATCGGCAAAGATCCCTATGAACACAGTGTACCTTCAGTGAGGTAGTTGTCAGTAAATTTTATTCGCGACACACATTCACAATTATTTCTCGACATCAAATTTGAGTTGACGCACATCTTGAGCCTAGGGGATCCCTTGTCAAACTAGATATGCAAATTTGTTTCCAGTTTGACAGTTCGAGAAAAGGGTTGAGCTTAGCTTCTATAACGACTTCTCTTTCTTAAGAATGAAATCAATAAACCAGAAATCAGGTATAGAGATAGCAAAGTCCCACAGTGTGAGAGAATCAAAACGTCAGTTTGACGTTTATCAAATCCGCCATTAATTTTTGGATAAGATGTGTGTTCTTAAGCTTATAACACAATTCAATTTGCAGCTGGAAGTAAAATCATGCAATATATCTTCAAAATACAAAAAAGAATGTCATTCGTAGTTTGATATTATAATTAGCTAATAAAAACCAGGCGCTGGAGACAGATTATTCATTGTAACGAGCGTGGGCCTTCAAGCAAATTCCAGCTAAATGTGTATGCTTTTACGTATAATTCAGCAAAAATGGAATAAATGGTGAAACCTCTGTAATCGAACGAAATGAATCACACGAAATGAATTTAATCGGTTTTTTCTTGGTTTATGGGGCAAATTTTTCGTTAGAATTACTTAAAAAAACACCTCCAAATTGGAATAAAAGGCAAAGAGATGTAGAAATAAAAGCTGATGTTGGTGGATGTGTGTTATGATGTCAAAAATCGGAGGTTATCCCGGAATGGCGGAAATGCGTCTGTAAAAACCCCCTTGTTCTTTTGTTGCCACAAAGCACTCATTCATTGAAATTGAACAGTGTGCCTAGTTTATAATGCAGAGTTAACACGTAAGGAACGTTTTATTTTAGAACTAAACATAATTTGAACAGAATGATATTTGGCCCAATTTAGAGGTCTCTCTCATCGTTGCCCCTCCACTGTGTTTTGCGTTTTCTTAGTCCCATTTAGAAGATGCTCCATTTAGGAAATTTCACTGTAATTACAAATTTTCTTCGTAATTACTAAGAAGCTTGCCAGTATTTGTAAAAAAAACAATAGCTAAGTGTTTTATTTTTGACATAAACAACTCATCCCTAAAAAACGTAAAACGCAATAAAAATAATACATTCAGTGAAACTTCTCTTTACGGACACCTCTCGGAAATTGTATTGCACTCTTTACGAAGAATTTGTCTTAGTCCCGGCGTGACGATATGGCTTTTCGTGTATTTCAACCCCATTAAAACGGACCCCTCTATACCGGACATGGCATTATTGAGTTTTTGTACAGGGAAGAGGCGGACAAATTTTAATCCATGTGTCTACGTCTATACTAATGTGTGCACATGAAGACTCGTAGTTTGTAGATGATGAGTACTCTGTTTATACAAACTTATTGTGTTTCTACATTTTAAAAGGTGAATCCACTTGTACGAGTTACGGAACTGAATTGACGCTATTTGAGTGTTACTTAGTTCAGTTTATTCATGAAATTGAGAATCTACCTTACATTGAAGCAAAAAGTAGAAGTGAATATTTTTTGTCAATTTCCATAAATAACTTGGGATCTATATATAACAACTAGAAGGGACACCACTACATAACGAACAATCACGATGGTATGGCGGCTGTCCGCTGTAGTGAATACTGTACTAAAAAATAAAAATTCAACAAACTGATGCTATGCTAAAATAGTTAGTCATCTTCATTTGTTTTTTTTTTTTTTTTCAAATTGAATTTATAACAATTAAGGTCACAGTATTCATACAATCCGACTGCAAAGCACTAATAAGTTTGAGACGTGTTTTTCCATGCTGAAAGATTCAAAGAAAATAAGAAATTGTTTGTTCGAGCCTTAACTATGTATTTTGAAAGGGCTAAGTTTAAAGAAGGCAAAAATATATACCCTTCGGAAATACAATAAGCAAACTTCATGCAGTATTTTATGGTCAAATCAAAAAGGCGCGCTGACGTGGTCGGTAAACAAAAATTCGACTACATTCCCTTCCTGGCTCAGATTCTGTCCAAAGCCAGTCTTGAGTCCCGTAAAGTCGACTTTGTATGTACGCATCAAATGAAGTACTGGTGTATGTGCGTCAGACAGCATATCTATAAGATTGGGGCAAATGAAATGCTGTGCACATTGTCCTACAGTGCGTGTTATTCCAGAGATTAGTTTTTCTAAGAGGGAAGATGGTTTTGAGAGTACATCCCATGATGTGAATATCAAGGGGGATCCAGCAGAGACAGGCATACTAGGGAAGAGACAGGGCCCCTATGTAGGCGAGACAGACCGTTCTTTGAAGCTTAGTGAAAGTAGCAGTTACGTACTAACGTGGAGAGATGGGGTCTTATCATAGCCGTATATATCCAGATAAATATTTTTGGTGATAGACCTCAAGACAGAATACTCGATGTGTATTTTCCAGATAGTTCCCGAGGGCTAAGTGTTGTGACCTGATTTCCTGCAAAATGGGTTTCAAGCATGAGGCTAAGAGTCTTTGACTTGACTCAGTGTAGATACTATCGGGTTTTCTGAGTGTTCCAGCCTGGCCAGTATGTCCTTCTTAAGGACTTGTACTGCTTTTTCAATCATCTGCCTCGTTCCAAGGAAGAGGTTCGATACGATTACCTAGGTGATCCCTAAACTCTAACCTGAAGTAATAGTCGTGTAAAGATTTGTACAGTTGTAAATGTTTGGTTATATTTATGAAAAAAAGCTGATCCTGGCAAATGACAAATTTAATAAAGTTTTTTTATATTAATTCTCATGTGCATCACTGCGGTCGATAACTTAAAACAAGCTCTCTACGCCATGTAGACAGTAAACCTTCCAACTACTGTCCTTGATATCCATATCTTCAATAGTTGTTAACTGCCGCAACTAGAGATGCTTATACAGAAAATATATCGATGTTTTATTCGAATGCATGAAACGATACATCTATACATAATAATACATCGATGTTTCAATACATCGAACAAAATTTGACGTAGCTTAAAAAGCACAAACTAGTCAGACGCAAGCTGTAACTAAAATGAAAAAAAAAAAGTATATCTTGACTCGATCCTACCGTTACATGCGGAATGGATACACATTACCATAATCACAAAGAATAATAGACATCACAGCTTAGACTATAATATAGCAAACATCGATGCTTTCGATGTGTCGATGTATAATGAGCAGCCCAACCACCTTTCCACCAGAGTGGAAGAAAGTCAAGATTGTCCTCGTCGGTATACATGTGAATTTCGCAGAATTTGAATTAGAACATGGATAGTTCCTTGCGGAACTCGCTATCACGTTAGTAGTGCCTGGCTATTATAGCGCTACAATAGCCTGTCCTCCGTTCGACGCTGAACACACTTCATTCGGGCAGCTGTCATAACCACCATCATGAACGCCTGTCATCTCGGTACGGTACCAGGCATTGCTAAAAGCGTCCCCTTCGTTCGGAGACGTCGCTGAGATCGGCAGCAGCGGTCCAAGTCTAGAAGCTACTTTTTAAGTGAATTAACCTTTCAATAAGATTACAATATATTAAATACAACATTATTTTACAAAGTCAAGAAATACAGTCGAATTAAGGCCCATTGCTTTCTAGGGGTAGGGTATTTATGAAGTTAATATTGCAGCTAATGCGCCAGTTCCTTTTTAGTAGTTAATTTCTTAGCAATAAACCGTCAGGTTTTCGATTTAGATTCGGCTCTGACACTACTCTTTTATTAGTGGTTAAAAAATTGCAGAAGGCTTTGGATCATAAGAGCCCAGCTTTTTAACACTCCTTGACTTCTCAAAGGCATTTGATTTGACAGTCAATCAACCTATCAGGTGCAGAAAGTTGGGAGATACATCTACGTTTTCATCTTCATTCATTAAACTCACATCGAGAAGGAAGCAATGGCTAATCACTGGTGACAGATTGTCAGGCACTACTAACGTGATAGCGAGTTCCGCAAGGATCTATTATTGTTCTAATTCAAATACTGCGAAATTCACGTTCAATCTTTTCTTAGTCGACCGGTCAATGGAATTGATATTCTTTGAACGATAATTCATCTCGAATGGCCAATAATAAAGGTCATTAAGACACGGCCTGCGGCTTAATCCAAGTAAGTCGAAGGTTGTTAATATGGCAATGCGTTCAAACTTTCTTGTCTACAGCTTTTGCTGTCCCGATGCTACTTCGGTTTGTCAAAACAACTGGCCTTAAAATGCCTGAACCGAAGGACCAAGATCATGCTCTACAAAACTCTTATTTTGCCAGTCCAGCTATATGGAGCCGAAATGTGGCAAAAATTAATGCAGAGCTGATTCTTGGTGTCCTTGAAAGAAAAAGTCTACGTCAGATATAAGGTCCCATCTGAGCATTCGAATCCGAGCCATCTGGCCAGAGCTAATGGAGGATAGAGATATCCACCTTCGATAATGTTTACCCCTAGTCCACACCGAAGTTGCAGTGTTGTTCCCTTGTATTTCACACATATTTTACACAAACCACGGATTCACCACGTAATGGGCGCCGATTCGTGGATTTTAGTGGGGAATAGGACTACAGATTGCCAAATTTGCCCACGATAAATGTATTGCTGTGTGGAGGGTGTTGAAAAGCATATCTGACAAATTGTCTCAATCTCAATGAATTTTGAAAACTCTTACATTATTGGTGAGAACAGTGACAAGATATTGCAATTATAACTAATGCATAAAAATGCCTGCCAAAATTTGAGGTAAATTTCTATCAACAGTTTTGGAAAAAGTAAAATGAGCAAAGAAACTTTTTTCGCCCACCAATAGGTTAGGGAAGGGTATCAGCTGTCCTCTAGCTGTTCTTAAGAGCTTACACGTATTCACAGACAGGGGACAAAAATCGTATAAAAAACGCTGTCAGATGAAATCAAGGGGAAAGAGAGGTAGAAGATGGATATCTGTATCCTTAATTACTTCTGACCGAATCTCAGTAAAGCGCGATATAAAAGTAATGACTTCTAAGTGAGGAATCAGAATAATAGCAATGCAGTGGTGTCATCATAGAAACGTCTTTATAAGCATGAAATGCAAAGCGGAAGTGGTCAGGATCATGATTATTAACATTATTTCGTGGTAAATAGTAGATTTACACCACACCCAAATCCAACATTTCGAGGAAAACATTTTGAAATCCAATTTTGAGTACCCACTGCAACAACATTTCATATGACAGCTCGTGTCAGAATTGAATACATATATTTTTTTCTGATTTTAAATCAGATGTGGTTGCCCTTTTTATCTAGCTAAGTTTATTTAAAGATGAATTTAAGTGATAATTCCGAAATTTTTAAATTGTTCGGTCGAACCTTATTGGTAATATCATTTGAAATGATTGATTGTTTTGTTGACAGCTGTTTTTTCTTTACGTCAACAAGGGCTGGCAGCAATGTCATTAATTGACGTGCTGAATCTGTAAAGAGGATTGTTCGATTTGAGGAACTTATAAAAGCAGCGACGAAATTCAAACATTTTGTATGTATGGTACATGTATGGTGAAATGCTGAATATTTCGGCTGAAATGTTGAATTTAGGTTCGGTGCAGAGGTCTTAAAAGTCTTTATTTCGTCTAATTACATCGGCACTACATCGAGTTCACTATGGACTGACACCTCTCCTTCCATGAATGCGCTACTACTGTCCACAATTGGTAGTTATCGAGCAGATTACAACAGCTTTTTCTGCAAATGCGGTTCGTGCGTCGACTTCTACTCACTTGAGTCTACGTTCCTTAGGTTCGATTCCTAGTAAGAGCAACATCATTTGCACCGTCACTGAGTAGTTCTTTAATTGGCCGGTTGGCGGCGGAATACAACTGTAGGGCCCATTCTGTTGGTGAGAGAACAATAGCACGCACAACATGATTGGCTCCTAAGAATATATGCCCTGGCCTTCTACGGGTCATATTATTATTAAAAGGTTTTTAATTGGGTGGATACCGGGGTATTGAGCAGGCCAACCCATGACCTCAATTGTATTCGCTTGTTTCGGATTGTAACCTTGTTGAAACACCCACTTCCAAGCATTTTAAACGCAGCATATAACGTTCGCGAAGCGTCTCAAGCCATAACATTTGAAACTCTATGTTTCATGTTCCATATCCATACTTAATTTTAAGCTTTTTTTAAACTTTTTCTCTTGTATCCAGGTTTGTAATCAATCATCTTGAGACCCAAAGCACCCATTCAAACAATTTTCAGCTCTTCTGTCTGCAGAATATTTCTTATCTCTCAGTCCCAGGGAGTAATAGCAAACTCAAGCCCTTTTTGAAAGGTGCTGTTTCTTCAACACTGGAACTTTTCTTGGACTACGAGCATGTACATTATCCTTCTCACCGCTACAGCACCTGTTGAATAACTTGTTTATCTATGTATCTGGAATACTAGATACTACAACACATTGTCCATGGTTTGTTCATGGAATATTGGATAATGCGTTTCACCATTCTACAGAAGTACTCTGCACGCCAACAATTTTTTCAAATTTCTTAAATGTTTTCCTCCACTAAGAATAAAGTGAACATTTTCAATATTGGGTCGAAAAATCCCAAAAAAAATTACAAATCAAAGAATGGCAAAGGCGAAAAAAACAAGAAATTCGAAAGAAAAAAAAATCTATTACATTAAACCGCAAGAAAATGTACATGATGCATTCACGTCATCATGACTTATAATTGAGGATATCAGTGCGAAAGTGGCGTAACACACAAAACCTGAAAATTACCAAAATAAAAATTTTTGAGGTGTCTGGTGACGATAAGCATAATTTCACTTTGTGGTTTATGCCACTTTTGCACTGATAGCCTAAATTTACCTTTGCTAAGATAACCGCTCGAAGATCATTTCAAGACAATTTTTTCCCTAACGATATCCTACAATATTTGAGTAGTAGAACAAAGACTGAATAAATTAATAAATTCACTAGCATTGGCATTATTTACGAAACCAGAGGGGAATACTTACGGTGACTATATTTTAGGTTTCCAAATAATGAACAATAGAAAAAAATTTATTATAAAAAAACCTAAATCTAACACAATTTATGCTTTCAAGGAATTCAGTCTTTGCTTTTCAATTAATTAAAAGCAATGCCATTTACCAGATGCAGTCTTTGTTTTAAAAAAATTCTTTGAATACAAGTCAGTTTCAATTTTAGTTTCTGTAGATAAAGTCACTTTTGTACTGAGAGTATGTTTTTTCCGGAAAATTAGTGAATATTTCTGCTGGTTCTCTACAAATTCGGCGATTTTTCCTAAAGTGGGATAACTTTTCACACACTCAAATTCATCGAATGTCTGAGTGTTATCAGCATTGACAACGCTTCTCATTCTCATACTAAACATTAAACTTTTTTCGACTTGGTCCCAAGACTAAAGTGACCACACTTTATTTATCCCAAAGCGGAACATCTGGTAATTTCTTTCGACAAATTTCACACTCCGCTTTTTTATATAAAACAATTTTTCTTCAGCAGTGTAGTATATTTACGGTAACCGTCCGTTCATTATAATAATGAACAGGTCTGTATTTTATTGCAAAAACATAAAAGTGTTCAGTATTTTAGTGGTTGTTTATTATTTGTTCCGAATTTCATTTAAATAAAAACCCAAAATTTAATGAAAAAACACGTAAGTGATTTTTGCAGGGGTTTTTTTCAACATTCCACGCGACTTTTTCATTCAGTTTTAAAACGTTCAAGGTATGCTTAATTTTTCTCATATGGTAGAAACCCAGTTATGTGCCCAGTGCATGCATCTATTGGGTCCATAACTTAATTCGTGCGGGGTTTTTTTTTTCAAAATTTGAACGTTTACGTAAGGAAAACATGTACAATAGTATTATTCAAAGCATTGCCCATCTGCAGGTATGTTTTTCCCATCTTTCTGAAAATTGGGGATCTCATCCCAAAAGATCTGCGCCGACTTGGCAGCCAAGAATGAATCAAGCCAATTTTTGATATTCTGCTCTGATGTGAACCGTATGCATCGACCGGAACAAATGGTAGTCAGAAGGGGCAAGGTCTGGGTTATAAGGCGGGTGGGGTAAAAGTTCCAGTCCACTGTTTTCCAAATAGTTCTTAACCGGAATAGGAACGTGGGGCCGAGCGTTGTCGTGATGGAAAATGTTCCCTCGTCGGTCGGCTACTGCTCTCTTCAAACGGATTAATTGTGTTCGGTAGCGTTGTCCATTGATGGTTTCACCCGGTTTTAGCAGCTCATGATAGAGCACACCCTTCTGATCCCACCAAATACAGAGCATTACCTTCGTGCCATGTATGTTCGCTTTGCCGTTGATTTATCTGGTTGGCCAAGCCATAAATCGTGCAAACCACATTTGGCACGTTCGCTCATGCTAGCTAGCGCATTTTTACCATAAACTTCTAGCAAAATACCATGACTTTCGGCAGCAGTTTTCTTCATATTATAAGTAATGAAGAACAAGTCCCCTCAAAAAAACTTTTTCAGGCACAAAGTTCGACATATTTGAGTGAAAAAATGAACGACATATACTGAAATGATGTACAATGACAGTAGCTTTCCAACGCATGTTCCAATGGAATAATACAAGTTACGCCATCTCTTAGCAAACCGGATTAAGTTATAGACCCAATATAAAAAAACATCAAAGAGGGACATTTTGCGTTCTTTGTGGACAGCGGTAAATAAAACTCGGAGGTGAGACTGTCTCGCCGAAAGCGGAACTGGGCGGAGAACAATTCCAAAATTTCAACTTCAACAAATGCTCTGTCCCATGGGCTTATATAACCCCTGTAAAAATCACTTACGTGTCTTTTTATTAAATTTTGGGTTTTTATTTAATTGAAATTCGGAAAAAATAATAAACAACCACTAAAATACTGAACACTTTTATGTTTTTGCAATAAAATACAGAACTGTTCATTACGTTCGCAAGTGCATACATATTAGATTTGGAAATTGTGCATGATTGCATCTGGTTGGAAATGTTTTGTCCAATACTGCATACAAAAAAGTGAAAAATAAACAATGTGTTTTATAACATTTTCTCGAACCAAACGATCCAATTCGTCTCAATTTCTTTTGCGGACAAGCGGAGATAAGATGTCAAGTAAGACATCTTTATAATAATTTCATTCTGGAAAGTTTCTGTACGAACTTGACATTCATTGAATAATTATTTCTGACAGCATTCCTGATATATTCCCAATCATGGACTCCGTATGCTCTTCTTTTTTCCTCCTGAGGAGTCGGGCATTTTCTCAACTATTCATAACTTAACTCTCTGAAGACCAGCTTCAGTGTTGCCTTGTTGTCAAACCAAGTATTTCCTTGGAGTCTATAGAAGGTCGCACCCCTCCCAGATGATTTGGACAAATTGGCCAATGGACGACGCACGCGTCCTATCTTCGGCCAGTAGAAGCTACTCGTTTTGCACCTGTCATAGAACTAATCCGAATATCCGAAGCTAAAAGTCTAAAGAGAATCTTTCAAGACTGGGTCTGGACTTTTGAAATAAATGATGCGAACGCGGAAATTAGTTCGTTAGCCTGACAAAACAATGAAACCACAGTAAAGGTGGGTCACATCCGCCCTGCCTTTGGGATCCCACCAATATTTTGTTTTAATTTTCCCCCTTTTCCACTTACCGTCAATAGTTGGACATAACTTAAAAATGATTATTTTCTTTCTTTACAGGAACTAGCCGACAGCGCAAACATGAGCGATGGACCCAAACTTACCGTTGAAGGTGAATTTTAAGACATTCACAGCACTTTGCTTATAGATGTTTTCTATTTCAGACCTAATAAGAGATGCTGGCTTAGATGGTGGCAGCGAACTAATCCACTGCTTCGTTGTCGAAGACCCCGACACAGATGCAAGTGAAGTGTAAGTATCTATGTAAGCACCCTTCTCAATTCAGATTATGTCATCGGCGGGAACCGCAATCAAGAAAAAAAAGAAGAAACATTCATTAAACGCCTGTACTCACAAATCATTTACTCGACCTTTAATCCCGTGGAACATGCACTTCCCTTATCACTCGCTCACATCGGGCACAGTCAAACGCAGCAAAATTAGACTTCATAGTTCCAGCTCATGATGCGAGTACAAGCTGCCGTTCATTACTATGCCACAGTCGCACAGTCGTCTCTATGGTGCGCCCCTCTAGCCATTTTGGAACACAAACTCTGTTTCTAATCAACGTTCAACAACACAACCAATAAATTCATCGAACAACGCGCAACAATGAGCAAATATTAGCTCCGTCTCTCGCACATTGTTTGACATAAACACGCTCAGACAAACAATCCACCCTGCAACCTTGGCCGGGGCAGATTTTGATGCATTTCTCATGGACTGCGAGGTGTCCCAATTTACTCGGGGGTTGCTCATGCTCGCGGACTATCGCGATCTTAAGCAAACACTCAAATTGGAAACATTCTTCGTCTTCTCTAAGCAAACAGACACGATGGTGAGATTAAATCTACAGAAGTGACATTTCGCGGGCCACGTAGTAAAAGACGTGATCGGTTGACTTAGGAAGTCTGCCCTTGTGGTCCTTGTGGCAATCAAGTAAATGTTTGCCATCGTAATCATAAATCATGATTTATTTGATGAGCCAAAAATGTCTGAATCTTTGTGTCAACGAAGGTATTTCTGTTCGGGTTCTGGTCAGTCGATCCCAACAACTACAGGCCCATTGCTAATATTTTGAATCAAATATGGGACCGGTGATGGTTGGGGGTAGGGGGAACCGGTTCGTGTTTGCGTAAAGTAAGGCGACGTGGAATGGTTGAGGCTCCTATGTATGTTCTACTGTCAGGTAAGTAAATGTATGAGATATCTCTGTCGCCACTCAATTGTCACTCACTTCGATCTTTTGACTCACAGCTGTGGTCAAGAATTGTGCTGCACCTAATATGAATTAATCTTGGAGACTTTCAATTAATTTAACGATTTTTGTCTTCAGCAGTCAGAGCAGGGGAAAAATAAATCAGCGCTTACTTTATAACCTTTAACCACTCGGCCGTCAACTGCGCCTGTGTGCCATTTCGTGACGAGTTCTGAAACGCAGTTGCTCTCTCCAACCCATCCTCTTCGAATGTCATACGTCACGTTTACCTATGGCGTCGGCCCGCTATTCTGGCTGCCTGGGTAATCAGATTCAACTGCATGACGTCCTTCGCAATGGAGTGTATTCGTGCCGTGGGATGTGTAAAAACCACAGGCACTTTTTCCTTCGTACAGTCATGTTTGTAGGCAGTTTTACCGTTCTCAAGTACAGTTGCACGTCGGAGATACGGTTCCGCAAAAAAATCCGAGTGATGTTTCTTAAACACTAACCTCTTGTCCAATTAGAATGATTATTTGGGGGAGGGTGTTAGAAATGCTTAAGGCTTTAGTTTCTCTTGTACTTAATTTAAGGCCGACTTCATTTGCCCTTGTTTCGGATTGTGGACCATCAAGAACAAAAGTTGCCAGCGTAGTCAAGGTGTTTAAGTTAACACACCGTCTCAACTGGACGTATTTCTGCCAAACATTACAACCACAATCTCAACAGGCTATGTCATGACGCTTCACTTCAACATTTGCTGCGAGAACGTCAACATCAGGAAGAGGGCAGCCAACCACAAAAATCAACGAAGTGGATCTCACTAAAAATAATGTCAAAAAATGGTATTCACTAACACTTCTACTTTTACTCTCAATATTTACCATCCCACGCAAACAAAATCGTGCACATTTGGGAAAACGTCAAATCTCGTGTCAAACTTTTGAACAGAGCTCATGCCATGTCGTAAAATCAAGATTCTCCGACACTGGGTAGGTTTGGACATGAATTTCTGTGCCTCCACTAGATTTTTTCAAGTCATGTTCATGAAGAGGGCATGGTTCATGTCCAGTGTAGAAACGGCGTGTAAGATGTCATAGTCCATCGAATTCCATAATTTTCATCCATAAATGTTGCACGGAGTAGCTGATAACCAGTAGAAACGTTAGTGGTGACAGTATGCACAATTGACGAGCTCTACTGACGTCAAACTACTCTGGAAACTTACCATTGTAAGACATGACACTTACCACATTCATGCACATGTACCATTTTTGATAGCTATGCATTTTTCCGTAAGAGTCAGATTTGCTTCGACCTTCGACCTTCTAGAAGTTGATACACAACAGATATAGCGAAGACTTGTACCCAATGCATTGCTCGATTATGATACGTTAAGTGTTTACTCGGTTGATGCAGGATGACCCAGCGCGAACATTTGCTTGAGAGTCGAATCTAAATGCTCTTTGATTAGTTCGAGAACTATTCTTGTTGTTATTTTTGCTACTGCGGGAGGGTCACAGTTTCTACATTGTATCAGCTTTTCTTCCTGAAAGCTGTGATACAATTTACTGCTGCCTATAAATTGTCCTCGTTACTGAAACTTTATTTCATTTATTGAGCTAAATAAGCGTCTTCAGCATCAGTTTGTTATTCACTTTTGTGAAGATTTTGTTGTTATTTCCAACCGGTGCACTGGTGAGAGGCAGCGAGTCTGCACCAGGGCAGGGTTCTGTTCTGAACAGATTTGCCAACGGCCCTGCAACCTGGTGGGCCACTTTGAGAGCTATTCTGACATATTCGGAGCTCATTTCTACAAGGTTTCTTTAAAGGCCATGGTGGGACCTTGGAGTTGGCCGTGGTGAGAGAGTTAACCTCATGTACAATCACCAACTGGGAGACCACAGGATAGGGCATGTCCGCGGCCAGCTCCAAGGTCCCACCATTACCTTGGATGAAACCTTTTAGAAATGAGCTCCGAATATGTCAAAGTAGCTCTTAAAGTGACCCATCTGGTTGCAAGTCCGGATATCGCCGTTGGCCAATCTGTTGTTCAGCTCCTCCGTTGCCATGCATAAAGAGAACAAAGCCCTGGCCTTGTACAGACGTTCGCTTTTCGCAGTATTTTCAAATCCACTCCCCCACTCCTTTCTGTTCACAATCTACTTCGAAAAAAAGCCAACGGAAAATAAGTGCTTTTGCTCCTTTGCACTTTAAATTGTGCACGACTTTTGTTATTTTGTCACTTCATTATTTTCTATCATTTATTATTTGTGAAAAATGAGAAAGCAATAGTCCACATGCGAATAGCAACCATCAATCCTGTCACTCAAACAGATCCGCGACAACACAATAGGCCAACATCGTAAGCATAACCACAATTTCTACTACTATAACTACTATTTTTTTTTTATAAAAAAATGGTTCGTTTTGTTGAAAATAATCTACTTCGCTTTTTTTTCCATCTGCTTTGAAATGCGATTTCGGGGATTGGGAACCCCATCTTCAGTCGAAGGTGTTTGCGGATTTCGCCGCGTGTGTCAATGAGCTTATTTAAGAGGATTTAGTTAGAAAATCGACTTGAGCGAATGTAAACAACGTTTTTCTTGCAGCTTATACATCCCACTAAATGACTATGAAAAACAACAGCTGATTGCCCCCTAGTCCATCCATGAATTTGAGTCATTCATAAATTGTTGACGGTTATTCACGAAATAATGCGAACGCCGTTCTCTGATGGGTCGATTTGGTGTGAGAAAATGTTGTAAACAATGGCTGTCAAACATTTTATTGGGCAAGATATTTAGAAGTTGATCCCTAGAATGCTTCATTTCTGGTGCCAGTTGTATACAATTTAATTATTCAATGAAGGGCTGGGAGAGTTTCAGTTTGTTCTTCAAGTTGTTCGTGTGATTTAATTATATTAAGGTGGATAGGAAACAAGAATTAAAGACAGAAATCAAGTACAATAGAGATGCCCAACTTCACAGCTGATTGACCTCTAGTCCATCGACGAATTTGAGGATCTTATTGACAGTTATTCACGAAATAACGTAAATACCGTTCTCTGATTGGTCATATAGAAAACAATATAAAAAATCGTTGTCAACAATTTTAAGGGGCAAGAGAGGTAGAAGTTGGGCAGCTCTATCATACTTCATTTCTGATTAAAGGTATTTAAATGTAAAAGTATAGTTATTCAGTGTTGTTCTAGTAGAAGCAGATGCTTGCCATAGAAAGACGAACTTAAAACTTAAGCCTTTGCACGAGGTGTACATTTTTTTTTTTTTTTTGTAGAAAACATTCTGGAATAGTACAGACTTCTTAGTTTATAGCCTTAAAACTACATACTGCTCGTTGGTCAGGCCTCATTTAGAATGCTCTTTCATTATATGGGATTCCCCATAGAGTTTTAAAGGACTGAGATTCGAAAGAGTTCGAAAGAGTTTTACGAGGTATGCCATCCGGAACATTTTTGACGAACTTCCTCCCTATGACGAAAGATGCAAGATCATTGGCTTGAAAACCTTAAGTTCCAGGCAGAAAGCATCTTCAGTCAAAAGATCTCTTCTCAAAGATCTTATGGTTGCAATGGTACTATAGCTGGTGCATAAATAATTTTAATGAACTTTGCAACTCGATAAGAGTTTCAAAATTTTGTTTTTCCATTGATTTTAGGTTAATAATATTCTTGTTTATTGAAGTAATCTGTGAGGTGCAAAATGGGTAGATGATTCTTAGTCGCGCAACAAACATCTGTTGTGTAAACCGCTACTGAGGGTACACACTAAGAGAACGTAGTGTTTTGTGTGTGCCCTGTGATGGTAAAAAAGACATTCTACCATGAACGCACTAGAAATATAGAGAAAAAACATAAGTGTGTGGTTTCACTGTGAAAACACTAGAAAGCATAGGGTTACCACCAGAAGCAACGAACAAAGACGAGCACCGGCTTAAGTAAAGTATAATGATTCTGCTCTGGGATAGCACCGTATGAGCGTTTTGCAGTCACCTCTTCCACTAAAACCTTTAGACTTTGCAAGCAACCCAAAAAAAGAAATAAAAACGAGATAAAAAAAATGTCTAATAAGACAAAATTTGTCAACACTTCACATTTTAGAGTAGGTTATGCATTATTTTTTCAGTTCGCATTATTGGATAGTTCACATTAGCCGGAGTCACTTTATCGAGATTCTACAGTATTTAGATTTCTAAGATCAAAATTTAGAGCTTTGAACTGGTTTATTTTATTTATCACAGACTGTTTTAATAATACACATCACATTTTCTGAGAACACAATTAAGGCAATAAAGACAGCCTTGATTTAAGGAAAAGATGCCCAAAACTGGTCGTAATCGCGATCGCTTCGAAAGCATCGTGATTGAATCAAGCCCTAACACTACCACAAACAGTTTTAGTTGAAATTCCTTCATTAACTCGTGTAAACAAAGCTGGAAGACTAAGTCTGTGTACCAACAAGCCATGTCTTTCGGATTAAATCCTCTTCACTGTTTGACTCGATTTATGGAGTGTATACTTCATTGGCGTACAGATTGTATGTACAAATTTGTCAGGTAAGATACTAAGATGATAACGATTTCGTTGATATGGCAACTCAACAGTCATGCAATACTAAGACGATGTAGACGATTCTTCAGAGTTGAAGAAAAAATGCCCGAATTACAAGAATCGACGAAGAAGTCCTTCGATGTTCGCCGTGAGGGCAGCGAGAATTCTCCATCGTCATCCTACTCGGTCTGACGATTTTGGCAGGAATGTCTAACTAGACATGGCAACTCGTGTTTATGCACGCTGTCATATGCGGCCTTGAAATCGACGAATAGGTTTTGGTTGATGGTGGACTTTCCCAGCTTAAAACCGCACTGATAAAGATCTATCACATTATTGACAAATGCTTTCAGACGTTCACACAAAACGGCAGAGATAATCTTGTACGTGATGTTAAAGAGACTGATCTCTCGGTAGTTGGCGCAATTGAAGTAGTCTCCTTTTTTGTAGATCTTGTAAACGACGCTGAGATTCCAATCGTCGGGCGTGCATTCCTTCCACCATATTTTACAAATGAGTTTGTGCATGTACCCACCAGTAAATCTCCAGCTTAAAGAGTTCTGCAGACATGCCATCCGCACCAGCAGATTAATTCGACTTTAGTCTCGATACCCTCTATCTCATCGATCGCTCGCTTCTCTCTCGCTTCCACCTGAGAAGCAGGTCTCTTCCCGTCGTCTCTGTTCGTAGAGCTCACGAATAGCTCTCGTATATCAATGTAGCTTTCCCTGACAGGCTTCTTGCTTCGCTGCGCGTGCTTGCTTGCCTAGCTTTCCCTGACAGGCTTCTTGCTTCGCTGCGCGTGCTTGCCTTCACTCGTTGTCAAACCATGGATTTTTCCTAGGTGCTGTCGTAAAACCCAGCACATCAGTAGCAGCTTCTTGGATGACTTCCTGACAACGCCCCCAATCTTCTTCGATTGTTTGCGCAGGCGGCGACGCCTAGAGAGAGATTCCGGGTGAAACGATCGCCAAAGAACCTAGCAGTCTGTTGAGATTGTAGCTTTCAGACGTCCAACCATGGCGTCCTTTCTCGACTCAGCTGTCCTCTTGATATCCGAGTTCTTACCTTGACTACAAAAAAGAAATGGTCCGAGTCGACATTGGAATACTGGAATACTGGAGGAGTGTTTGACTTTGATCGCAACGTGATCAAACTGGTTGATTGATCAGGGGACTGCTAGGTCCCTTTATGGATGTTGAGGTGTGAGAACAGCGTGCTAGCTACAGAGAGGACGTGGTGCCATGCAGGCCGCGCTTGCTTATGACTCCATTAAGGATGTCCTCTTTAACCGGCTTAGCGTTTAAATATCCTAGAACGATCTTGGTGTTGTAGCTGGGGCATTGATCGTATATTCTTTTAAGGAGATTATAGAAGTCATCTTTGATATCCTCATCTTTGCCTTATAGGCTTTTAGGGACCTCCGCGAATTCATTGGCTGCACGTGACCTGTCAAGGACACTCGTTGCCCCTTTTTCGGTTGCTGGGGTTCCTCAACATTCAATACGTCCGTATACGAGAGTGTGTTTCTGAACTCTGGATTTTTTTACGGCGTAAGGAAGTTGACCCCACGCACAACCTTCAACTGGACGACAGGTTTATTTGTTTAGCCCCTGGACAAATTGGTAAGGAAGAATCTGGTATCGGTAGCCTCTTTCAAGCTGTAAGCACCGCCGTTGGCCCTAAGAAATGGTCCTGGGTCCCGACCTAACCTTGGAAATCAGGTAGCTTCTGCTAACCGGCGATGTGGATGCCGCCAACAGCGGCTTCTCCGCCGATATGCTTAAACCGAGAAGAGTCCATAGGAAGGATCATTCACATATAGCTAAATGAACGATATGCCATACTGTGCGTCGAGGTGAGAGTAGGAGTTCGTTTCCAGAGACTGGGTGCAGACGTCTGTGCCTGCATGAGACTAGTCGTATTCTTTAAAATTCCATGCTGCCGAACTTACCTTTATTGAATCAACTGTCTGGCTAGTTTCTCTTCTCAACACTTCTGCTTCAGCCACTGGGTGCTGTCTGAAGATCTGGTAACAAACTTCCTCACAGGGGCCAGAGTTGCTGGCAGCTATACCAGATCATTGAGGTAACGGCATCTGCTTGAAATAATGCTCCACAATACCATTAGTCGCACATTTCTGTCAATTTTGCTTCCCGAATTGACCGCCATTCTTGTGTCAGTGACTGGTAAGAGGTTGAAGCGTGAATTATGAAAGTTGGTAAATTCGAGGATCGAACCACTAGCCACGGCGACCCACCAAGCTTTAAGCGACACAATATAAAATAGTAAACCCTAGTGCATATTTTGACAGCTGAATGTGAAAACTAATTGACTCGAATCTTCCTTTTCTTTTCAGAAAACCCATTGGATATGCGATCTGTTTCATCTCCTACTCAACATGGCGAGGGAAATCTTACTTCCTGGAAGATATTTACATTAAACCGCAATACCGTTCTCACGGATTCGGTGAAATGCTTTTCAAAGAAGTCGCAAAATATGCTAAAACTCTCGGATGCAGTCGCGTTGATTTCCGTGTACTCGGATGGAATCCAGCTCGAAAGTTCTACAATAAAATGGGCGCCATGGACTTAACTGAATCCGAGGATTGGCACGTGTATCGCTTGAATGAAGATGCTATCGACAATATAGTTAATCAGTAAAAAAAACTCAACCACTTAAAATTGTTAACGTATTCTATTTAAAGTATATACGGGTATATGTATATGTAAGTTGCTATGGAACGTTTAGTGGGATAAATAAAGGAAAATCGTTATACTGCAAGTTGTGTGTTGGTTTGGTCATGATTACTGCTCCGCACTGTTACTGGCCATCACATGAATCTGGATACTCTTTGTTGAATTATAGACTTGACCAGGGGCAAAGGGCATCACTTTTGAGTGTGCCGTCTTGTATTGTGACAAACGAATACTGGGCAGTGGTAGAAATCCCGTGCTAAGTGGCATTACATCCAAGGAAATCGAATGGCTCTCAACGTCCTTCATTGAAACAACACCTGGAAGAAGAAGAGAAAATAATTAGCAGAAGTTCTTACACGATTACGTAGTGAAATCTAATAAAAAACGCTCTAAGTTACAAAGCAGAGACGGCGTTTCTTGAGGCCTGCGAATAGAAGGAAGGAAGAGATGACGCATGTGTGGGAAAGGAGTATTGCCAGAAAAATTAGGCCTGAACCGAAGTTAAAATGCTCAACGTGATGAAGTATTACAATTGATATTGAGAATTTGGAAAAAATACATTGCAGTTTGTTAAACAGATACCTCTGTCAGATGGAATGTCCGTGTCCGGAGACTGCAATTAATCTGTCAGTACCGACTTTCTGACGCAGAAAAACGCTGTTAATGCAAGTTGTGGAGGAATATAAGAATTTCTGCAACATGCATTAAAGACAAGACAGCACTGGTGGAGTATCGATCCATATCAGTGTCGATCCTGTCAGCAGGCAAAGAGGTAAATCGAAGCCTCCCGAAATAAGCCATCTGCGCAGTGGGTGCAGGAAGCTCTTCAACAGAGTGAAAAGATCCATCTCTATCTATGATGCAAAAGACTGGGACCCCACAAGGAATTTGTCAGTACTATTAAAAATTAACTAAGGCCCAACAAGCTTCTGGGAGACTCTTCTGTAGTTACATTGAAGGGGTCTCTGAAGCGTTCAGGCTTAGGAAAGTTCTAGAATCATACCAAAAACCCGATTACAACTCGCCAACAGTAATCCTTGATGGAACAATTGAGAAATCCCTCGATTATTAGGAACACACCCTGGAGGTATGTCTTGACATCAAAAGTAACGGGTCAAATTTTAAGGGCCGATGTTGCATGTGAACCACACCTAAACGTCAAGCTTTTTTCTGCATTTCATTTGACATTTGTCAATTTCAAAATAACTCAATTTTAACCATGGAAAGATACACAATGGAGCAATGCGTTAAAGTTATTCAGGCTTATGATGAAAATTTGAAAAATTTGAGCAAACCGGGTCTGTAGGAGATGTGAAAACACCAGTGCATGCTCGTACAGTTCGTACTGCAGAAAATATTGCTGTTGTTCGAGATAGTGTGGCTGAAGAGCCGTCCACCTCAACTCGTCGTCGTGCCCAACAATTGCACCTCTCACGCTCGTCGTTGATGAACATTATGCATAAAGACTTGCATTTACACGCTAACAAGGTGCAATTGACTCCAGAACTAAAGTCTCTTGACCATTTCAAGCGTCGTCAATGGTCAGAATGGTGGCAAGAAATGGCAACAGTGGATGATCAATTTTCGAAGAAAATCATCCTCAGTGATGAGGCACATTTTCACCTCAGTGGATCCGTAAATAAGAAGAATTGCCGCATTTGGGCGAATGATAATCCAAGAGTGATTGTCGAAAAACCAATGCACCCACAAAGAGTGACTGTTTGGTGCGGTTTATGGGCTGGCGGCAACATCGGGCCGTATCTCTTCCAAAATGAGGCCGGTCAGACAGTTACTGTGAATGGTGTTCGCTATCGTGAAATGATAACGAACTTTTTATGGCCCGAATTGGAAGATATGAATGTGGACGATATGTGGTTTCAACAGGACGCTGCCACATGCCACACAGCGAACGAAACAATGGCTCTTTTGCGCGACAAATTCAATGGCCGTGTTATCTCACGTGGTGACGATGTCAATTGGCCGCCAAGATCATGTGATTTGACACCGTTGGATTTTTTTCTTTGGAGTTATTTGAAAGAAAAGATGTACGCCGATAAGCCAGCAACAATTCAAGAGCTAAGGGATGAGATAATTCGGCACATTAACGGCATAGAACCTCAACTATGCTTCAGCGTCATCGAAAATTTGGACCATCGGATGTGTGCCGCTGAGGTCGCGGTGGCCATTTGGCCGATATTTTGTTCTATCATAATAAAAAGAAATGACAATAATTTCCTAAATAATTTGTGTTTTATTCAAAGTCAACTTCGGCCCTTAAAATTTATATTTAACAACATCGAACCAAAGGCTGAACAATCTTAAGATGAGCATTTTATCTATTAGCTACTTAGCAACAGGATAATGCACTCTAATCTGGGAGATACTACTATTAGCAGAGGAGTTAATAGAGGAACCCCACAAGGAGGTGTACTCTCTCTCTCGTTCCTTGGAACTTAGCTGTTAATGAGCTGCTATTAATACTGGAAGAGGCTGGATGCAAAATGATTGCCCATGCGGCCACAGCGGCATCTGGCAACTTCGTCTTCACCTTAAGAGACGCGCTGTAGAATGCCTTTAATAAGCAGGAAGCATGGACGCAAATTGCGGCCTCAGCGTTAACACTGAAGCGCTAAAAAGCACTTCGTTAGTTGCACTTAACACCCCACCTCCCACCACTGGAAATTTTTAGAAAGCAAATAGCAGCCAGCACAGTCCTGATACTCAAAACACTCCGACTGTGGTCCGAACTCACCATCGGTCATTCAACCATTCTCAGCTTATATAAAACATACTCCCTTACGCCAACGATCGCCTATCTTCGAGAAGAAATTTTCCACTTGCATTCCCTCCAGATCGGATTGGATATCTGATAACCAGATGCAGTTGATACCTGCGTTTCTTCACATACTCAATATTACTATCTCCCTGAAGCTCCCAGATCACTGTAGCGTCTTCCAGGCAGAAACCATTGCTATAAAAGAGGCACTGCCCTGGATCATGAACAACATAAAAGAGAAATCACCATTTTTAATTAAATTCATCAAGTCCCTGAACAACGTCATGTTTAACTCACAAACATCCCTTAATTGATCTCTTAAAGAGATGGCTGAGCATTTTAACATTCACCTCATGTGGGTGCCGGGACATTGTGAGATACCGGGCAATCATAAGACTCTCTAAAACCTTCCACGCCAAGCGTTACCTACTAAAGATACACACAATCTACCATTCGTCTACCAATCGTAAATGGCTAGAAGACACCACCTGCCTTAAAGCAAAGGAAATTCGTCACCACTTAGCAGACCTTCACTCAGGACGCTCCTCGATTGTCATCCCAGGTCGTAGAATGTGTGGAGGTGGGATTAACAAATAACCTGCTCTGCTCATCTACTGCTTTGGCAAGTCGTAGGTACCTACACCTAGCAGCCTACTACTTCAATGAGTAACTAATACTACGTAGAGTGAGTATTAGTCAGCTTAACCGCTTCATAACAAGCACCAACTGGTCCTAATGTTAGGGGAAATCAAACCGCGTGGAATCACTGCTTTGGCCTAAGTGTGACTGGCTTCTGCAGCCAGCGACTACCACCTAACCTAGCCTAAATCAGAACTCCAGTCGAAGGAGTCACATGCCTTGAAGTTCTGGTATGCCCCTACTAGCACCAGATAATCCGCAGAATTTGTTTGAATTTTGTGAATAAGAATGCATGTCCGATGACTGAAATATCAGCTCAGCCCTAAAGCCGTTTTGGACTGCATTATTCAATGCGACCCAAATCGTGTGTAGACCAAATATTCCAACTTATACAAATCCTGGAAAAAGAGCGACTTTCAGATCGATGCGCATTTTAATCGAATTTAAGGCCGCATGCAACAGCATTCATCGCAAGGAACTATTCGATACTACGGTCGACTTGGAGATCCCGGAAATGGGTATTGTCGAACAAAAATCCAACAGTCGCTCAGCTCCTGGGACAGAACATCACGGCTGCCAGCTACAATTTCGAGGCAGTTGAGGCGTTTGTCTATCTCGGAGCAAACGTGAACTCCAGGCAATTTTGCCTTGACTTTCAACAATTCAAGACAGCTATCTCTCAGGCTAACTCTTTGCATGACAGACCTGATAATTATGCATTTCTGTGCCGTTCTCTGACAACACGTGACCTGAAACCCTCTGTAAAATGCATGGAAACCGTCGATAGTGATCGATAAAGCGCTTAGACAGATCTTCAGATTCAGAGAAATTGCCTCAGTTTTAAGATTTTATCATCGTTCTAAGGCTAATCCTTAAGTTCTTTTCCGGATTGCTCTTACCTCCTCTTGCTATTGTTCAAACCCGGAATAAGTCCAAGCCCAAATTGGATCTTGTCGAAAATGACAAGCAAAGTACTGCGTCCAACACACGTTCTGAAATTTGGTGGTCTTAATGTTTGTTCTCTCATGATCGCAGCTTGCCACGAATTGGATGAAACAAGTGTCGCCGAGTAAAAATACAAATCCCATCGTCTTAAGAAATTCATAAGACTCATAAGAGAATCCCATAGGGAGGTCACCGCTTCCATGGAGCAAAAAAAATCAAATAAACTTACCAGCTGACTGACCACAAACAGCCCACATGTGGTCAGTGAGGACTTCATACATCAAATCAGCGAACTTATTATCCCGCAGCTTTGTTATCTTGAGAGTCATGCTGCACACCGACCTCAGGCGGCACAACTCATTCGGCACAAGTTGTGCATGGATCTTGAACAAAGTGTTGTAATCGCTAAGATCAAATGCATATGTGTAATCCCTTATCTGGCCAGGATTGTCTACATTCGAGTATTTGGCCTTGAATTCAACTTTAACGTCGGACCCTATGTCGGCATTCCAATCCATTTGTAAGCTCCAAATGTACGCCACCGTGAGGTTCTTGTAAATCCGCTAAAAGAAAACAAAAGACAATCACTCAATCATCTGACGTTAGGAAAAGCAGCGAGCTTACAATTTCATTTTGTGACGGGGGATTTAAATCAGCCAAATGGACGCCGGGCACATCGCATTTCACATGGGCGTCCGTGAGAACTAGCTCCGCGTTCACGCCTTTCAGCAGCACTTGAAGGAACTTCTGTTTGCCACAAGTGTGCAGGCGATACGATGCTGTCATGGCGGGAACAAAATCCAATGGAATACTTAGCTCGTTTCTTGACCACGGACAACCAAGTGTAATGTGGTGCTCGATGTGTTTGGCCACACTGCTGCCGGGTAATTTGGTAATCACTTCGAGAGGAATCTCACGTTCCTCGAATGACTTGAAATTCGGCAGAGGTACACTAAGTGTGCTTTCGAATTCAATTCGCTCGCTCGCTGCCAGCCGTACACGCATGTGCTTTGAGCAGCGCAAGTTAATCTTCGCATCAACGGGGAATATGAAACTTCCGCCGGAGACGATGAGACGAACTGGCTGCACGACACCAGCGATGAGGTTCTTGAAATTCAGAACGGCCGACGCTGGTTTTGTTGTGATTTCAAATGGAGTTGATTTGAAGGGTATTCTGTCGGATAGGAATTGCAGTTGATTCATTCGGATGGACATCTGGAAGCAAAAATGTTCGTAATTTCGCATATGGGCAGGATTTTGGACGAGTGGGAAGTTACCTGTTTGAATATCCATATACCAACCCTCGTAGCCTTTGTCTTCATTTCGATGACATTTAAACCAGGCTGGAGAGCAACCGATTCGGCCACCACGAAGTTTTTGAAGTCTGACTGAACTGAAGGTGAAAGTTTTCGCTTGGTGCTACTTGTCCGACGTACAGGCTGTGTCTTCTTGACTTTCTCACAAGCCACCGAGGCACACTCCAAAGAGTTGTCCTGTTTGTAAGCCAGATTCAGAGACACCTTCAAACGAGGCTGCAAATTCGCTTGTAACACTTCCGCCTGGGTTTCATCCTCGAGTGAATTCAACTCAAAGGACAATGAAACGTTTTCTACGAACACCTCCCGCGGGAATAGGCTCTCAATTTTCACATGAACTTGAACGATGTCATCCTGAATGATGGGCTTAGCGTTAGTCACCACGATCTCACAGATCTTGAAGTGGTCCTCGAGAACACAAAAATTTGCAGCGTTCTCCATAGATTGCACGGTCAGATTAGCCTTCAGGGTTCGTAGGCATTTAAGAAACTCATCAAAGTAGAATGTTCGCACGAGCATTTCCAAATCCACGCAGCACGAGATAGCACTGCAAGTCTTTGTGTAGGACAGATGATCGTCCATCTTTCGATAGCAACTGGCCAACTCCAACAGTGTTTGACTGGCCAAATAGTTCCAGCTCTCAGCTTTCAATTCACGCAATAGGTCGATGAAAAAGACAACCGCCTTGTGGGGTTCGTTGAGCGCACAATAGAAGTTTCCCAGGTCTAACCCAGCCAATCTGGCAGAACGCACTCGAGAAACGTGCTTGTACGTGCTGATAGCCAATTCACTCAACTCCAAGTAGAGTTTTTGAAAAGCCTGATTCGAGCCGAGAGCCTTCTTCAGTTGTTCCGTAGCACATTCCTTCGGCCTTCGACTGGGAGAGTGCGATCTGTTGTCCAGCTGAGGTGTTGGATCGAGAAATTGTTGCTCCAGCGGAGTGTCTCCGATCCCAGCTGACAAGCCAACGACAATATGCAACTGCTCTGAAGTCGGTGTGAATCCCGGAAGCAGACCACAGAGTTTGCCAAGCTCATATAACTTGTCTTTGGCCAGGTTCCAAATAGGGGCGCAATGCCGGAAGCAAGTGACTTCATCCGGTTCCATGGCCTGATCGCAAATTTGAAGAACTTCACGAGCGCACACAAACTCCCAGCATGGAAGAGCGCCCTCTTGGCAGTCGACCTTGATCACTTCAATCTCGCGTAAGGTTGAGAATAGAAAGTTTAATAGGCGCTCGGCTATTTCCGGGGTTTTGTTAGAAATCTGAAGCAAATGCGCCTGACGCTCAAAGAGATAATTACGAAATTCAAGAATCGATACTGCATTCTCACGGATTCGTTCGCGCATTTCGAACTTATCTTTTCGCGACAAGCATATGCCGTGAAACGAGCTAAGCGGTTGTTTGAAGTGCTCCAGCCACTTCTGTTTCTCTCCGAAGCCAGAGTTGGTTATGAACTGTGAGAACATAGCATCCAACTCGTCATACTGAACCAATGCATCGGCGTACAACTCGAGTTTCTCGAAAATAAGCGCCAAGTCTTCTTGTAGGAAGAAATACTTGCGAAAGTCCCATCCATCGTGGTTGCGTTTTTCGCGATTAGCACGAATGAGCTCTTCGTACTTGGTGATGTTCCGATTGTAACTGGCCAACATAAGAAACCTTTAAAGACACAGCAGTATAGACAGAGATGATGGGGACTGTTTGAATGCAAACTGATTTACCTTATTCTTTGGACCAGGCATCGAAAGGATTCGGTTGATTTCTGTTCGAACTTGGCCGGATTGAGAACAGAAATACACCGATCATCGTTTTTCGATCCGAAATCCAATCGAATTTTATCCAAAACAGTGGTCCGAGGGAGGAGATTCTTAGTTTTTCTCATATCGAACGTTTCCACAAGCAATATCATCCAGTCAGAGATGCCATATGACGTGAGTTTCTTTAGCCACGCATCGATTTCTTCACGAGTCGTGGATTTATATGTGTCCAAGTCCTAAACAAAAGAGATATGGAGACATTACTATGTTTTTTGGCTTGGAAGAGTGGAATTTGCAAACTAACACTACACTCGGTCACGAATATGTGTAATATTGGGTGCTCTATAATGCTCCAGTCACCTCGTTTGTACTTCTCTAGAGAGTCTACATTCAAAGGCTGCACGCTCGCCTCCAAGCGAACATGTTTCGGGGGACGATGGTAGGTCCGCCTCCATTCGCAAGTGTCCAGTGGGATCGCTGTGAGAATATGCGACTCCAATGATCGAAAAAGAGGACCTGCCCCGGAATCTGAAAATAAATCACTTAATGGTATATTCTTGGATAAAATATAAATAAAACTTACATGTTATAATTGGCTTGATATTCATTGAAATTTTATATGAATTTACTTTGTACCAGGGAAAATTACATTAAATCCTTTAAAAGGTTTTCATTCCACATAGCTTTTCTGTGTTTTCTTTTTTTTCGATTGATATGTGTCAAAATCAGCTGCTCTTATCACAAGAATTTCCCAAAATAAAAGCAATATGTCCCCACATTCTTTGTTCGTTCCGCGCTTGCATTGGCGTTTTGTTTATTGATACATTATACCGGCATAATTTACATTTCTACTAGAATAATATCCACAGAAGATGGTTTTTTGCGCGTGGTTTGTATAAAAAGTTTTATTGGTATGTTTGTTTACAAGCTTCCAATTAACTTCAGAATAATAATTGGACATTTCAGACTGCACATATTTCATCCGTCAATCTCCTTAAAGAGCATAGTAACCCGCTGTTTAAAACAATCTCAAGACACATTCTTGATGTATACGCATAAAATCCAATTTATTGACAACTCCATTCAAAACAAATTAACATGCAATTATTAATTTCTTCACTTTCACCGAACATACCCCAAAAGAAAGTCCCTTCACATACGTCACTCGTTTAACCAACAAGTTGACGACGTTTGACATTCAGCAATATGTCAGTGAGGTGAAAAGATAGAAAAATGACACACTAAAATTATATTGTTGTTTACAAGTGAAAAACAAAAATCACGAAAAAAAGCGAAATTAAAATAAAAAATACAGCTGAGAACAATCAAACTAATCACAATGGAAATGGCAAAATCAATTTTCGGGTCTAGAGACCACGACGGCTATGTGGGGCGCGAAGAACATGCAGTAAGTTTTTTTCTCCGATGATATCTGAAAGTATGGTATTTTCACTCCCACACCTTTCTTATTAGAAAAAAATACAATTTACCAATTTGGAAGATGATAACGATTTGCCAGAACTAATCGATGAATTGAGTGTTGTAGACGGTCTACGTCCGAATCCGGGAGGACCGTTTTCAGCTCTAACACCGTCTATGTGGCCTCAGGAAATTCTGGCTAAACTAGGTCAGCCCGAGTCCGAAGTGGGGCCCAATGATCAGCCAGACTATCGTTTTGATGAATTCGGCTTTCGCGTGGAGGAGGAAGATGGTCCAGAGCAGAGCTCGAAGAAACTTCTTGGAATTCCATTTGTCGAAAGTAGCGAACAGAGAAAGCAATGGATCGCACACCTAGAGTTTTCCCATAACAAAGAGGCATGTGAACTAACGTGGGAAAATGTCGATGAGGTCTTGCCGCGAACCGAGAAGCTCAGACAGATGGTTCGAGATGGAATTCCGCACTCGTTGCGACCGCAAATGTGGATGAGACTGTCTGGGGCGTTGCAGAAAAGGAATAAATCGGAGACATCGTATCAAGAGATCATTAAGGCCTCGGGAAACGATGCGCTTATGACATCGAAACAAATCGAAAAGGATCTGCTGCGGATTCTACCAACAAATGCGTGCTTTAGCAATCCCCACGGAACTGGGATTCCTCGCCTACGCAGAATTTTACGAGGAATCGCTTGGCTCTTTCCCGACATCGGATATTGCCAGGGGACAGGCGTGATTGCTGCTTGCCTGCTGTTGTTTATGGAAGAAGAAAATGCCTTCTGGATGATGGCCACTATTGTAGAGGATCTCCTGCCAGCTTCGTACTATTCATCGACTCTTCTTGGCATTCAGGCTGACCAGCGCGTGATGCAGACACTCATTGCCAACTACCTAGCCTCCGTTGACGAAACCCTCAAGAAGCACGACATAGAGCTTTCATTGATTACTCTACACTGGTTCCTAACTCTCTTCGCAAACGTCGTTCATATGAAGATACTCGTACGCATTTGGGATTGGTTCTTCTACGAGGGTTCCATTGTTCTCTTTCAACTGACTTTAGGAATGCTCCGAATCAAAACGGATGACTTGCAACGTCTTGAGAATTCCGCTCAGATCTTCAATTCATTGTCTGACATACCCGGGGAAGTGGATGACGTTGAAGTTCTCTTTCATCATGCAATGGAAGTGGGTGGATCCCTTAGTCAAACGGTCATTGACACACATCGACGCCGTCATTTGGCATACCTGATGGCCGATCAGGGTGGGCTGGTTGGCAATCCTGAGGCTGTTCCGAATCTACCAAAGCAACAACTCGCTAGGCGCCAAGTCAAGCGGACAAAATCCGTGCTGCAGACACTTCTCTTCCGCGGTGGAGAGGACAACGAAAGCGAGGAACTGAAGAACAAAAACATTCGTCAAACGGAGATTCTGGTTGATCTTCGAGAGGCAATCCTGAAGGTTGCGCGCCACTTTCTTACCATTGAGCCCAAGCTGCAGGCGCACATTCGCCTCACTGCCGACTACCACACCGACAGCCATGCCAAGGACCACGAGAACTTCATCAACGTCGCCCGGACACGAAAAAGACGCGCCAAAGCGTTGCATGACTTCGAGAGACACGATGACGATGAACTGGGCTTCCGCAAGAACGACATCATAACCATCATTAGCCAGAAGGACGAACATTGCTGGGTTGGTGAGTTGAATGGGCTTCGTGGCTGGTTCCCGGCAAAATTCGTGGAACTCTTAGACGAAAGAAGCAAGCAATATACCTCAGCCGGAGATGATGCCATATCAGAGACCGTCACAGATCTGGTACGTGGCACTCTAGCTCCGGCAATTAAACAGGTTCTCGAACATGGCATGAAGCGGCCATCGTTCCTTGGTGGACCATGCCATCCCTGGTTGTTCATCGAAGAAGCGGCTACACGTGAAGTGGAAAAGGACTTCGATTCGGTCTACAGTCGCCTGGTTCTGTGCAAAACCTATCGACTGGACGAAGACGGAAAGGTGCTCACGCCGGAGGAGTTACTCTATCGATGTGTCCAAGCAGTGAATCAGAGTCACGACGACGCACACGCCCAAATGGATGTCAAATTGCGCAGCCTCATCTGCCTCGGACTCAACGAACAGGTACTGCACCTCTGGCTGGAGGTTCTATGCTCGTGCGTGGAGATCGTCCAAAAATGGTATCACACTTGGAGTTTCGTATACTCCCCAGGCTGGGTGCAGATCAAGTGCGAGCTCCGAATTCTTTCACAATTCGCATTTAACCTCAATCCCGACTGGGAATTACCCCCGAAGCGGGGCAAAGAGAGCCAACCGCTCAAAGACGGTGTGCGCGACATGCTGGTTAAGCATCATCTCTTTTCATGGGATCTATGAGTTGGGCACAACTCTTAGCAGCTATTTGGTAGCTAACAGCATTTTTCGTACCATTCCCGAGGTGAAGCATTTAATATTTTTATTCATATTTTGTATGTGTTTCTTATGAGTGTGTGCATAATTGTGTTCTAAAGTAAACCCTTACACTTGACTCTCACATTTGAATTGTTACTCTTTCCACACAATCGGTGCTACCAGTGAATTATAGTTTAAAACAGAAACAAATAAATCGTGCCATAGAATTCGTTTAAAACTCTCCATTCTCCTTTCTGATTTGAATGTGAATACAATCAATTTTGAGTGAGGAATAAAGTGTTTTCCAATGTAATTGAGACTGTTGTACAACAGTTTATCTACTTGAATCTACAGTGGGTTAGATTATGTGATCCTGGTTGATTTTTGTTCACTATTCTTCTGAATTGATTCATTTGCTGCCTATGAACTGTTTATCGTGATCAATATACTAGAACATGTGTTATTTGAAGCGTATACATGCGGGTAGACTTTCCGCTATTCCGCCTTCTCCGGCATCTTTTGTCATTTCTTGTACCGCATACTAATTTGGCTCGTAGAGCATCGTCTAAGAAATTACCAAATTGACACTCAATTAAGCGCTTTCGGAAACAGATTCATAAGCCTTCAGGTTTCGCAGTAGTCCGCGAAGACATTCGTTTTTTTCAATTTTTCTACCATCTCTGAGTTTGAAATGCAAAAATCCGTTGGTTTTGTAGGACACCAAAGATTTTGATATTTTATATAACTCATTTTAAAAATATGCTCACCCGATTAGAAATAAAACACGAAACTTTCGGAAGGAGAGTACAATTTTACATAACATTTCAATTGCCTAATTTTGTAAAATTCTTTAACTCCTATTTAAATAAGTTCAAACGTCGATTATTTTAAAGTTCAACTGGTAAAAAGTTCAATACCTTAAAATATTATTGAATTATGTGCGAAAGTCGATGTCGTAAAGTTTAGTCGAAAGATCCGTTTTCGACATTATACGGTTGTTCTTCATCTAAAGTTATTGCTAAAATATCTTGACAATAAACCACATTTAAAACGACTTCTTTATTTTTATATTCAACAACAAAACTACGTTCTCTTCAAGGATGACGCCTATACACTACTACGTTGTCTACCCTCTTCTCGAACTTCCTTTACTTGTTTGGTGCTACCAACTTCGTGCGACGTCTATGTGCGACGACATAGATGGCGTGACTGTATGTTTATACACATTACATTTTAAATACAAAAACTAAAAAATTAATTTTATAATGGACCAACCCAACCGTGCTAGCATCCATGTCTCAATCTATTGCATTAATGTCCTCATTTCTTTATTTTGAAGTTTCTATGCACTTGCGTCTCACTACCGTAGATTAAAAACGGATTTTTGAACAACCATTCGGTTTAGAAAGTATACTTTTTTCACACATAGGACTACACATAGGGTAAACTATCCCACAGTGGACCAACTTGCGTTTGACTTGATGTAGTTTTTAAACTATTGCTTTACTCTTTAAACGGGTTGAAGGTACTTACTACTTTCTTCATTAGCATTGTATTTATTTCACCACACGTAGAAGATCACAGAAAAATGTGCAAAAAGTTCAATAATTAATGAATATTTCTATGTTGTCAATACATTTTCCGATGTTAACGCTGTTAAACGCTGTCGGTCGAGCCAAATTACAGCTCTCTCTAGCTCTCTCTGGAGTCAAGCTAACGTGTCTTTTACGGAACGATCACAACGATTCAATGCATGCCATTTTCTCCTTCTTCCAACATTCGGAAATTCTTAATTTGTTTCATATGTCAACTTCCCGCAGTCCACATTTGCAAACCATTAAATAAGTATGCTTAATCTTTGAGATTCTTTGTTAAAGTGGCTTCTTGTTCCTCTGTGAAAATAAGGTTTACGGTATAGTTTGTACTAAACCTCATTCCTTGCAATCCCTGCTCGTTAAGACTGTTTTCGAAAGGTTAATCTTCTCTAGAGATTCTGTAAATTTAAAGGATTCACTGTGGGACGTGAGCCACTGTGGGCCAGTTTACTTATGTATGTACAGTGTTGGACACGGAATTAGCACACCTGAAGAAATCCACACAACAAAAGTGTGTATGGCTTAAATTCCTTCAAGAAAACAGGTTCCACTGCCGAGGGAGCGATTCTCGCACGTGCTTCGTCATTCTTGCTGTCATGCTTCGCAGCTCTACCGCACACGTACCCCTACACTCCTTCCTTCACTAGCAGCATCACCGCCTTGAACTTCCATACGAAGTAATTCTCGCCTCTCAATATTTCTATTGAAAATCTTGATTCCGCCATGGTATGAATATGCCTTTTAAGTGTCTTAAAGTATTATTGAATTCTTGATTATGAACTGGGTCCCTAACCTGTTGCACGGTTGAAATGAAAAAGAATTTAGCCCAATCAGGGAGTACAAACATCCAATTTTAAAGGAATAAGTAACTTTTATAATCCAGAAAAAAAAGTAATAAAACGAAAGGAACGTGTTAATTCAAAACTTGCCATTTTAGTTATTAATTTATCTGAAGGATGGATGGTCAGTCAGATGGGGTCCCATCTTCTCTACAGCGACAGTCCTAAGTGTAGAAGTCCATTTATACTCTTACACTTCACCCCATAGCAGGCGCCCATTTCAGTCCGGGTCGACTTGAGCCTCAACCAAATTCCGCTCGAGACCACGTCCTTCTTATGTGCGCATCTGTTTCAAGGTCGGGACACGTCCTCCTTATGTACGCATCTGTTTCAAGTTCAGAGACCAAGAAAACACATTGCGTAGTTCTTCTTTCGTGGTCTGCCCAATTGTCGTCCCTTTAAAAGATTAGCTCCTTAGGCATTAAGTTAGAGACCAAATTGAAGTCTACTGTCGAGTCTATGGAAAAACGCAGCAGACGACCGCGGATATGGTGGCGCACACTAGGATGTATGCATTGCTTCAAATAGTTAGTCTAGTCAGAATACACTGTATAATAGTTAAATACCCCCTCCCCCCATGCATATTACTTGCCTTTGATTATTGAAATCATTCTAAATTGACACTCTCAACCCCAATCTACCAAATAGCCCCACAAACTGGTAACACTGATCTATCCCTATATCTTGGCCTTAAACGATGCTTATGTGCCCCTTTATGGCTTATATAGTATATATACACTTACTTAAATATATTGTTGTTCTAGCATTCACTTTAATTAGTTTAAATTATTATTGTTAACGTAAAATTAAAGATTTCACTTTATTTGTTATATTTTGCTGGATAAAGATGAGCTTGGTTGACGTCTTATTTATCGTTCAGAGTACACTTTAAATTATTTATTGTCCAACTTACACTTAACATTGTAAACTAACTTTTTAACGAAAGAATATATTTATAAATATATTATTATACATATATACCATGCGGACATATTTATTGTACAATTCCTACTTAAAAAATAAACCAATTGCAAGATGATTAATAAAATATACAACAGCAATTTGTTTGTATTTTAACGATGTCCTAATTTTACTGAAGCACATGTTCCCTGATCAATACTGAGCAAGTTCAACGTACGCAAGAAATGGAGGCAGATCTGGCAGGTTGGTCCATGAAAAGTGGCGGAGCTCAGCAAACTTCAGGAGGAGTACTCTACTACTTCTACGACTAGTACTCATATTTCTTGAACATACACACTTCAACACATTTTCAAAACCATGGACACACCATGGCACAGTCCTTTCCGTTAGAAGAAGCAGCTGCTCAACATTGAGCTCCTCTCGTGTTGCCATGTTTCTCACCCGGAGAGCGATTCCCACAACAGCGTTCAGAAATCGCATCTGTTTCAATGGGACTCCACTAAGCCGTAGAGTGAATGGAAATTACTATAACCTCTGATTTGTCCCAGTCAACCTTCATCTCTGTCTCAACGCTGGAGTTGCGTCTGTGAGGATATGAGGATAACTAGGTCATGTGCAAAAAGAAGATGACTTAAACTCAACAACTCCAGAAACAATTACAGGTGTTGAAAACAGGTGCCGTGTAAAATTCTTCGCATCTAATGACTCTAGTTTCTGCGTATGATCACATTTGGTCGCCGCCTTGGGAGATGAGAGGTACAAAGTACACAACACCAGATGATGATCCGTTGAGTTCCATCTCTCTCATCACACGAACGTCACAAATCATCCGTTTCACACACGATGGCACCCCAAGGAGATCTATCATCGACTTCTGTTGAAGACTCTAACGGTACCACGTGTATTTATGGATGTTTTTTGGGTGGAAAAGAGATTTTTCCCTAGGATCGAACCCGACACGACGAAGATGCATTTACCTTCGCCCCTCAAAATCTTTCCACTCATTCCAATAACTTATCTCGTTACCACCTACTTTCAGGTAAGCGGAATCAAAGTGTCATACGATCCGTACTGAGGATCATCCTACCCAGCTTCAAAAATTAGATCAGTCTCGAACGGAATATCCCTAGAAGTGACAATCTTTCCAAACAGTAGAACCGACTGCGCTTGTGATAAACCCCTTTACACCAGCTGACTACAAGGAGCCGAACAGACGCCACGTATCGACGTCACCCCTATTGTCTCGAACAGCTCGGCTACAACTTCACTGCCCATATGTCGGGCGTCGACGAATACTAGTAACCTACCCTTTAATGAGGCTATGGTAAAAAATCCGATCATCATTGTTTGATGCCACGAGGATAACCGTCCCAACCAAGAGAAGAGACCTGAGAACTTAACAAACATCAGCCTTCTGTCCTGCTGTAAGGACAGATGTCGAGAAAGATCAGTTTCCCACACAAAGCCAAGGGCTACACCCATCAGGTCATCAAGCAAATTGCTTGCAACGATTTCAAAGCTATTTCCTTCTTAATCACAGAGGTTGCTGATGCTGTTTATTTGTGGTGGAGGGTGCAGGTGCGGTATAAGAACCGAGCTCCGAAAAGGTTCAGACACAATGGTATAGCTTCTCCCAAATGAAAATCTCTTAATCAAATTATTTAACTTCAGGGAGTATGTAATCACGTATTACCCACAAGTGGAGTCAAATTGGTTGCCTTCGATGCCTTTTCTTCCTAAACGGAGCACACACAGTGAAAATACAACATACTGAAAATCGGTCAAATAAGCCTCCACCACAGTAAGAGGACGTCTCGTAACCTTATTATCCCTTTAATAACAACAGGAGAATATTTAATAATTTAGATTTATAAATAACCGCATAACTAAGAATGAATGGTTATAAACTTATTCACGCGTTGGTTCGATTCCTTTCATCCAAGCTCGATCTCTGGCTAGTTGTCGCCAGGTGCCAAGTTGGTTGATATCCTTCTCGACTTGTCCTCTGTTGCGGTATCCCACAGGTTCGGAGTCGAAGACTCTTCGGGCCAGAGCTTAGTTGTACTTGCGCTCTACATGACCTAGCCATTTAAGACGCTGGATTCGTAGACGACTGACTAGGCACATATCGCTGCACATCCATACCGTTCGTAGTTGAATTTTCTCCTAAAGATCCCATCAACGCAACCAGGAGCAAAGATGGTACGCAAAGAGTTTCTCTCGAAAAAACCAAGGACCCGCTTCTGAGATTACCGCTTCGGGAATGTGGTGATCAATTCAGCTTGGTCCTCCGAAAAAAAGGCTCTATTTCTCAATTGCCCCTTAAGACCAAAGAAACAGTGATTAGCAAGGGTTATTCTGCGTAGAACCTCAGTACTGGTGGTATTCGTACTGCTAACCTGGGAGCCGATGTAGTAAATGCCTTAACTACCTCGAAGTTAGGTATCTTATGTTGACTTTGTTTCCAAGTTTTCGTTGCTGTGTGTCCATACTTGAAGACAGCATACACTTCGTTTTGTCCTGAGTTGTTGTACAACCTGACGATTTGGCAGGAATGTCAAAACTAGACATGGCGTCGTATAGCTCGTCTTAATGTGCTCTGGCATATGCAGCCTTGACATCGGCGAATAGGTGATGGGTATCGATCTGCCGTAGTGTGGAGGAATGATCGATGATAATGAGAAAGTGTGCCGGAGACAGAACAAAGCCTAGAGGAACACCAGCATTTATTCGGTGTATTGCTGACTTGAACTTATCCAAAATAGCTGAAAAAAAGCTTGATGTCAAACTCTGTCAAATGCCTGAGAAATATCAAAGGGAACGATCTCACATTTTGCAAATGTTGGTTCCACTTTTCGGTGAGATGAGGTATCAGATAACCAGTGGACCTGCTGCTTCAGGAACCATAGGAAGCTTCCAAGATTCAAGAAATTTTATGAGCTGACGATTTACCAGCGTTTCCATGAACTTAGAAAGAAGGGGCGCAAGTGCTATGGTTCAGTTCTAGGTGGGTACCGTCCTTTTTAGGAACGAGTTGAACAAATGTACCTTTGCATCTGCACGGAATGATACCTGAGAGTAGGATAGATGCAAATTCTTACGCAGTGGTTTTGCCAGCAAGAAAAACAACTATTCGGTAGTATGGATGGAATACCATCTGGGCCAGCGGACATATGAACCGAAGGAGTTTTGCTTTGAAGTAACATTCCGGCAACTGATCGGAATATTTTTCCGAAAAAATGTAACGCAACCCAGAATGCTGACTCTGGGTTGCGACAATATTCGACAACACTCGTATCAGCCAAACGTCAAATCTGTCCAATACTCTCCGCAAAGAATTTATCGCGGAGAATTGTAGGACGGAGTATATGTGTGTTCCGTTCTGAACTAGAAGAAGGGCTGTATATGCTTTCTGCAAATGACCAAACGTTTTTCTTACCCTTGGGACATTGTAGCACTTTTTAAATACAGGTGAGAATATAAAATTGCACTTCGGGCGAATACACAAAAGAAGGAAGACGAAATCTTGTACACAATATTAGGAATACTTGTCCTTCAATAGATGACACAAAAAATGAGCCTCCTTTCTTGTGAGCGACACTCAGATTCCACTAGACGACCATACTTTGGCTCGACCATGTGTATCTTGCAGATGAGCTAATACAATCTCCGAACATAATCACCCCAACTTGAATAAATTTTTCAAAGAACAGTTCTTACGTCTATGGATGCAAATTCCGCTCCCGGAATAGACACTAGCACGCTCATATTAGGAGCCAACAATTCCAAACTAAAAAGGAACAGAAACTAAACAGGAACAGTTTACAGGACAGCTCATTTCCAGAGTTCAAAAAGCCTTTTGAAGTCCCAGCCAGTCGGGCCCGAAGGGACAACGAGTAACCCGTCAGTGACCTCGTGAACCGTTATGGGGGTGGGGTGAAAACACGCCATGCACTAGCCAGTGCGTGCGGGGATCAAAAGGCAACATACAACGGGAATTGTTGACCAGAACAGGAAAATAATATTGCGCTTCATATCGGCTTTGATTTCGTTCAAGTAAAATGCCATAGACGTACAACTTCTCCTCCTTCATTATGTTCCTAAATAGCCTAACACAATCACGTAGTATAAGATCACATGTATAAGAATCATATCCCATCCTGAAAAGAAAAGAAAGGAAAAGAGAAAGTTCAATTAAAAATAGAAGCTCATCCCTGACTGGACATTTTTGAGCAGCCAGAG
This sequence comes from Eristalis tenax, assembly GCA_905231855.2. Lineage (NCBI taxonomy): Eukaryota > Metazoa > Arthropoda > Insecta > Diptera > Syrphidae > Eristalis > Eristalis tenax. The sequence goes on along the minus strand of HG993124.1, from coordinate 108,079,323 downwards.
ACAGGGTTCTATTTTCCTGCAGCTCCCTCTGGATGCTTATTCTCGGTCGCGGCTCAGTAGAAAGGACATCGGCTGCGGATAGTCAATGCAGCGGCTGTTTCCTCTCTTCATGCGACATCAGAGAGGACGATCAAATCTGCTGCAAAAAGACCAAGTTATCACGGATTCAAGACAGCTTGGTCTTGATGATTGAAATCAGCGTGCCTGGGACCATAAACGATGGAAATCAACTACTGCTCAGGCTCAGACCTTCCATTGGTCGCTGGCAAGATAAGTACTTAAGTAAATTAGTGTTTTGAAGAAATAGATCAGATCGTACAATTCGCATATTTATGTGATGTGATTTGTCATTGTGGTTATGTCAAAAGACAGTTAATGTGTCATTTAATGTGGGTGTTTCACCATTTTCAACACTAACTGAATTCTTAGCGACACCAACGACATTTTACCAGATTAAATTTTTCAAAGTCTTGTCAAACATTTTCCGAACTAAGAAAGTGTTTTTCGAGAATATCTACTATTCAATTCCTGATAACACCGAATTATGGATTAAAATCTACGTTTTACTGCTTACTGTGAAATAAGCATCTTATTATGTAAGTATAGAGGAAAGCCAGCTTATTGATATATCTTGCGATTCAGGTTAACAACTTGTATTTAAAAACACTAATCCTTATGAATTCTAGTTACATAAGTGCTAGAAAATTATATATCCTCTTATATCCGAATGGGCTATTGAAGTAATAATTCCCTTTTTCAGATCATATTTATGTGAAACAGCTCCTTCAACCCTTGCTTATACGAGAAATAAATTAGAGGTAGAACCTGATTTAAGAATTCAGTGACGTTCGTTTGAAATATAATAACGAGGTAATTAAAAAACAACACCAGGCATCATATTCGTTATTTTACATATATATTGTATTAAAAGATATTTTTATAAAAAACAGTATTTTTATTTAAAGTATACAATTTTGCGTTACTGAGAACCATTGAAGTAGATCACTTAAACGATTGTCAATCAATGATTCAGATGACCAGACTATACCAGTGTCACATGTCCGCCTTGGATTTGTAGACGAAAATTATCTAAAACATTAAAGATTCAGCCATTCCTGACGACAAAAAGACGAAGAAACAACTCGAATCCACCTAAACAATAGAATTAATATATATGAACAAATTTTTACTTGTGACTAGACTATTCACAACATGGGAACAAGAAACTTCCACAAAGCAAATGTTTAACAACTTTTTTGAATTCTTCATACTTAGCAAGATAGTACACAATCACCTAAGTCAAGCAGAAACTACCAAGTGTCATCAAAATCGTTTGTGCAAATCTTTAAAGACCGAAGCTGAGAAGCTTTTTAATGTGTACTCCACCTTAGCTTTCGGAATATTCCTAATTTGACAATTGACAATTCCGAATATATCCTTTCGTCATATTATTTTGCCGACCGTTGGATTTTAGCGGAGTGGGGATGAATTTGCGCTCTAATAAGAAAAAAAAACACTAATAATCACAAACGGATAATTCCGGTAAAGTGCCCTGAATCCGTATAAAAACGGTGTAAGCATAGAACAATCACCAAAAGACTCAGAGAACAACAGAGAAACGCACAACAAAAATATCGAAAACACAAGATGCGGAGTTGTGTCGTGGAGAAGTGCACAAACAGTGATAACATCATCCTTTGTCACCGTTTCCCAAAGAATCGGAATATCGCAAAGAAATGGCAAGTCAGCTTGAACCTGAATGATTATCAATTGGAGACACTGATGGCCAAGTACGTTGTATGCTGTCAACACTTCGATGATGGAGATTATAGAAATTCTGCATCAAATTGTTTGAATTCAACCGCACTACCAAAGTTAATCGTCACCAAGCCGAGGCCATACTCAGCCATGTGCACGCAATACTCATCCACAGAGCTCAGGCTAGGTGCCAGAGAAGTAGAGAATCAAGGATCTCCGTCGCCGCTAAATGAGTCCGACAGCATAGAGCTTCTTAACCGAGATGACTGCGACGATGCAACAGAAAGTAGTACAAGTAACTCGCGAAATTTGGATAAGCGCGACCGGCCTGCAGAGATACTTGCACAATCAATGGATGCCACAGACTTTACGATGCTAGACGCCAACGGTTGCACAATGTACACACCATTTGAACCTAGAAGTAAAAGTGCCGATGCGGCCGATGAAACTGTTTCATTTATCCTGGAAAGCCATGATAGTTCGGATAATTCAAATGAGTATAGGCCGCAGAGTACGGACGACTTTAGACCATGCAGTACCGACTCGGATGTCGAGGTGCTTGAATCTGAAGCCATATATGAATCGCAAAACTCACAACACTCTTGCAATGGATTGGCTGTTGAAACGAATTATAAACGAGAGCATGATACACCTGCATTATCAGAGTGCTCAGATAAGGACAGTAAGATTGTCCAGCATATGACAATACTAGATGTTGAATATGATCATCTCGATAGATATCAACTGATAGAAATAATCAAAACTCAGAGCACACAAATAGAAGACCTGCGAAAAAAGCTAGACAAATACAAGATAGCGCATGATAATTTCTTCACACATTTCGACGCATTCCGCAGTTCAGTTTGCGACTCAGTAATCATGTAGCTCAAAGTAAAATTGTGATCGTAAATTGTTTCCTTTTACCAATATTTTGACAATCCAAACAGGTTTAGTCCAATAAATATGCATTTGTTTTTCATTCCAGTATTTTTGATTTGGAGTTTATTTTTATTTTTTTTTTTTTTTCTTTCATTGATTACTTGGGGCTGTTGGATAGGGTAATTAGAGATAATCAATTCTCTTGCATATGTTTTGTGCTTTTTCTTCAGTACGCCGTTTTGAAATCGATATAAGTTAGCGCTAGAAGTGGCGTTCAGAGAAGGCTGGCGAAAAGCTGTTGATGAAGTATAGATTGTTTTGATCTTGAATCGAATTTAATGCATGCCATCCATGCTCAACTTTGCGGGTAACAATTGCGAAAGAACCGTGCAACTGCTCACTCTAAAGAGTAGATTGTGTTTCTTGGCAGGATCAAAACTCAAAACGTTGTTGTCAATTACCAGACAAGCATCAGCAAACTTTTCTCGTTGTGTCAATGTAATGCTCTGGATCTGAAACATACACAATTTGTTGCACGACTCTGTAGAACAACGCAACAGAACACGGTGGCGTGTTTTAAGGTGTTTGCAGACTGCTAGAGAAGAATCGCACATTTCCATGGCACAAGGACTCTTTTATATTTATATTGCTTTGCCCCTAGCCGGTTATCATCTTGGAGAATGCGAGTTGCCTATGTCTGTAAACAGACACAGTTCGTATTATGAGAATTGGGCAATCATAAGTAAATAAATCTGATGCTAGAGCAGAACATGTGTATTCAGCAGTTCTCAACACAGAACGCAGAACCATCTTCAGTAAATTTTGTTGATGCACTGGGCTGTGATGACATTCTCAGTCTTTATTCACTCCAAAAATTAGCTCAAACTACTTTATAAACTAGAGCAAGATAACTAATTTTGCGAAGAATGCATCTAGCTCTGTAATCTCAATTGCTTCAAAGTAACCTTCTTGTTTCAAGATATCGAAATGTTTCTTTCCAAAACAAACAACTATTCCAGTAACATCCAAATTAACAACTCCGAATAAAGAAAAGTCAGAGGTCCCAATTGAAACATCCAAATGCAACAACAACAGCTTACTGCATTTATTTTTTACTAATTGTTCTTACCAGAGTTCTTATTTGTGATCTTAATCGAAAAAGTACAGATTTTCAGTTTAATTCTTGTCGTATGATTTTTGTTTTAATTTTTTTCTTAAGCGGGTGCTGAGATAACTTCAGTGTACAGCTTAACTTTGCTGGCAATGCTCATGTCAACGTACTTATCGCCAATTGACACAACTAAACCTCCAATGATGGTAGGATCAACACGAGCTGTAAGCTGAATGGTTTGATTCGGCTTGAGGAATGCCTAAAAATTCGGATCAATTTTATAATACATTTAAAAGTGTTCAAAAATAAATGTCCTACCTTCAGAGCAGTTTCAAGCTCCTTACGCTGTGAAGATTCCAATGGCTTGGCAGTGATAACTTCACATACAACATCACCACGATGGGCTGCCATGATGGTCTTGAATGCATTGATAACAGTGTCCAATTTACGCAAGCGACCATTGTCAGCCATAAGATTAAGCAAATTGGAAGTAGCTGGAGCCATTCTCAACTTCTCAGAAGTCTCCTTGAGGGCGGTTCCAAGAGCTTTGCGGTTAATGATTGGACTGAAAACATATTCACGAAGTTTAGCATCTGTTTTGATGTTTTCTTGGATTTTCAGTAGATCCTTCTCAACCTGATCCAGTTGCTTCAGTTTGCTTGCGGCCGTATATAAGGCTGAGGCATAACGACCCTCCAAACCGAAAACTTGAATGGGAAGTTTCACGGCTTTACTGCACATACCACGGGTCTGAAAATGAGAGATTAGACGATTTAGTTTTCCAACATCCGAATTGTCATGAAGGAGAGAAAAAAAACCCTCTTGGACATTACATAACCCCGAGAGTTGGATAATGCACGGTTATCTGGGCGAAAAAAGTTTAAATATTTTGCCATCTATTTTGATTTGAATGCGGGAAGATGTATGAAATCAATTTGTTATACGTACCAGAAGCCCTAACTTATTTACGGCTGCCATTTCAGATGAAAATTAATTCTTGAGTTCTATCAATCCAAATGATCCAAGTCGATGTCGGTGTGGTGCGCCCGGGTGACGTTTAGTCTGCTGTCAAATTTCAATTTAACCCGATATAGTTGGTACACCTTTGCAAAGTTTTCTTTCGTTTTTGCTAGTGTACACTAGATGACACTGTTCCATTTTGGATAAGGTTGTAAATTGTGCCTGGATAACTTTTAACAGAAACTGTTGAATGTTGTGTTGTGTTACATATTTGTTTGCTTACGTTTTGTACTTCAATGCATTTGTGAAAGGGACGAGTTAAATTATAATTTGAGAGTAAGAAAAATTATTTTAATTACAACGTGGAGCTAAAGGCACATTGTTATATTAAATAAGCTGGTACTTACAAGGGGTTGGTCCTTTTGGGATGGGTGGTGATGTGGCAGCCGACTTAGCCTCGATGCTGATTGCTATCGGTGCTCTGGTAGAATCCATGCAGCTCGTTGTTCCATGTCGTTCTAAAGTTCTGCTAGCTTAGCAGATTTAATGCGTTGAGGTAACGTTGTCCAGGGATCTTGTTTCTCAGGTTCCTGATTTTCTGGTTAGGATGGTTGTTGATTTCTAGTAACTGCTTTCTGAACAGTGTCACCATGTACTGTTGTAGAGGGATGGTGTGTCCTTGATCGTAAAGCGTCTGACGGTCCTATCGTAAGTGAATCCGGTACATATTCGCTGTATTTTCTTTGGAAAATTGCGAACTTTATTATGCTAGTCTTAGAGATGATGTGCCATTGGAAAGCCGTACGTTAAGATCGGCCGCATAAGCTGCTTGTTGAGCAGCAGTTTTGTCCTCTGGCTTAATCCATTTTGCTTGCGCATCAAGGGATCGATGTGATGGAAGCCTAGGTTGGCCTTCCTAATGGTCACGTTCGAATAACTGTTGAACTTTAATCTTTCTGTGAAGTTAATGCCAAGATACTTGACCTTTTCGTTTGTACCGTTAGGGAGCACTACTTTTATGATTCGACATTTGGCTGCTCATCTGCATCCACGTCTGGATCAGCACATAAGTACTGATTTCCCAGCATTGATACGAATACCCCATTTGCTACAGTAGTCAAATTTGTTTTGGAATTTGACGCTTCGCGCGGCTGTCTGTGATGACGTCGAGCTGTCATCCGCAAATAGACTGCAGTTCACTGTGTCCTTTGGATGTGGTTGATCTGCCGTGTAGATGTTGAAAAGCCACGCTCCCAGCTTTGATCCCTGTGCAACACCCGCCTCGGTGCTCTACTCTGACTGTATGCAGAGGACCTCTTTGAAAAAAGAACAGTCAACATCAAGAATCATTAATATACATAACCTTAATACAAGGTATTATTTTTAACAAGAGATTTGCTTTTAAGCTACATTGTATTAATTTAAGAAAAACACTAGATCGGCAATATTAAGTACCTTAGCTCCAAGTACAGATTATTTCACACCAACAGCTTAATCCACATAACCCGAGCAATAATACTTCCCACAGTTGAATATGGACTGTCCAATTATGTGTCCAAAGTGTTCACCCACATCACTGAATCTGGTAGAACCTTTATACAACGCCGCTATTCGTTCTAGCCTAAGACTTTTCAAAACAACGCCGATCAAAAATATGACAGTCTTTCTGGCTTGCCAAGTCAATTACCTAACATCAAACAGTTTCAACGCAACAGTTTGGAGCACCAATTTGCCAGCGACGACAGAGTCCCAAAGGAAATCTCCCACCTTGGGCTTTAGAGGACTATTGACCTGCCCCATCAAGCATACCAGCAGAATTTCCTTGATTTATCCTCAACACAGGAAGCCCATAATTGGAAGTTTTTATTCACCGACGGACGGTTTGAAAACCGAGTGGTAATACGATATCAAAAGGTGTTCTTCCTAATTTTGCGCCTGTATTTTCGCTCGAAGCTACCGCTATTCTTCAAGCTTCAACTCACGACTATACAAAAAAAAATCATCTGCAAAGATAGCCTCTCCATACTATCTCCTACAAAGAACCTAAACAACAGCAATTTACTAAAGAATGCTGGACATGTAGGCATCTCTGGTAATGATTGCATTCAAGAGAGCATTTCAAGAACCTTCCCAATCATTTTCAACAGTTCGGACGCAAAAAATATCTAAATCAAAATATTGAGAGCAGATTGGCGTCCTTACACCCGCTGCCACAAATTCATCAACTCCCAAAAGTGCCTCGGTAATATGCTAAGAGCTCCGTCTAGGGCACACAAGGATCGTCTCAATGTAATTTCTGCGGCTCCATCGCCACGCTTTCCTACAGTAGAGAGGTTCGTAAGTTCTACGAAATAAAAAGAAGGAGAGCACCAGATTCTCGAAAGGAAAAGAAAAAAGCAAAAGAGCGAGATCGAGGAAATGGAGACCTTTTACGGCCGAAATGGTGTCCGAAAGTTCTACCAACTGGCGATGAAGACGCCAATAGCACTTTCAGACGGTGTGTTCCACTCCACACAATGGGCGATGATAGAAGAGAATTCGGTCCCCCGGACCTATACGAAGTCACGATAGCGATATCATTATGGCTAGCCATGTGCTTTGTTTTTGCAAACATGACGAAACCTTTCGTTAAAGTATGACACTAGCTCATGCTCCGTCATGTTCATTATAGTTGGGCCTTAAGGTTGATCTCTTTAAGACACTGGAGATGATGAGCTGGCAGGGATCACTCATCGATTCATCAGGAGGATATGCTTGGAGGAAAGCACGCCCGATGAATAGAATCGCAGAATCATTTTGCGATCCACAAAATAGGAGACCCCCTCAATTGCACCAACTATCGAGGGATAAGTCTCCTGAATATCTGGTGTTTTGTGTACCCGCCTGAAGCCGGTAGGTCCATCATTACCGATAGGTATCGTTGCTCCATCAAGGTAGAGAACGAACTCCTCGTCAATGACAAAAAAGGTTTTAGATGACGACGCACTGTCATGTGACTTTTTCATTCTTGTGAAGGTCGTGTAGAACTCACTCGCCAACAGAAAAGGCATGATCTTGCAAAAGTCCGTACAATTGCTGGCTATCACGTAGGACACGTGTGACGTGAGTGAGAACACACCTAGCCGTCAATTACGTCTAAAGTCTGTAGAATGGACGCATAACACTCAGAATGGCCGACTCAACCAAAACGTCTCCGCAGGCAGATATATCTCCGAGGTAGTAAAGGACTTCGTCTAACTCGGCTACGTACGAATACAACCAGTACCGAGATGAAACGCGGAATAACTCTTGCCAGCTGCTGTTTCTTTGGGCTCAGGAAGCAGTTGAGTAGTAGAGCCCTCTCGAATGACCAGCTAACATTATATAACACCTTGATCATCCCTGTCCTCCTCTATGGACTTAAGCATTTAGAATCTTAAGGGCTGATGAAGAAGCCTGGATGGTCATATCGAGAGTTTCTGGAGAAGAAGATTTATCCACGAACTGTACGGGTTGTACAGCAACATGAGCTCCTGAGTCTAGATGGGCGTCCACGTATTCAACGCCTAATATGGCTAGAGGCTATGTAGAGTGCATGGACTACACTAATCCAGCCCGAAAAGTCTTCGACTTCAAATCAGTGAGACAACGCAATATGGAATGTCCATGAAACCGATGACACACACAAGTGGAGGAGGCGTGAGAAATTGGGAGCAGCTGGCTAAAAATCGTACCAGCTGGAGAGGCTTGTTGTCCCCCAGGTTCACCCCGGACTTAAGCGCCTCTTGAATCAGAAGAAGAGCATTCTGTCGCAAAGTCTGTGAGTCAGATGTCTTTGCCTGTATCGTGAAGGGCATGCTTTCCGATTAGTCCACCCAATATGTTTTCTTTACCGGCTTTGGCATTAAACGATTCTTACATAGTAGGGAGAATCTATGTAGGTAGCGTCCGAGAGTTCGTAGTAATCCTCTTTGATAGAGTCTAGCCTCGTCGGTAAGGGCGTGTGAGGTCGATGATATCGGTTTCTGTTGTTATCAGACCGTAACCGTTTTCCGACAACGAATTTGCATCCTAATATGTGCAACCTTTTGTGGCAGCTGAAATATATGTCGTACGCATTCTTGGGTTCCCGGTAATAAACGCTTTGTATTACATTTGCGTATTTTCAAGTTGATGAGCGGCCCCTGGAGTGTAATAGGATCTCGTAAGTGGGCAGGTTGTATGGCGTCCGCAAAACGACAAGGAAGCCGCATACATTAGTTTACCTCACAACGGGCGTTGCGAAGGGTATCCGAAGAGTATGTGAACATAATCTATGCTTCGGCATAGATCGTTACTGTCATTCCACAAAGTTGGGAGCGATTAAAAACGTTACCGTGTGTGCACAGACCCTCCACCCGCACAAAACATGTGGGTTCATATATTTTTGTTAAACATTTTAGAATGAATTATATTTACATTCTAATTTGACGAACTTTGATCAGTTTTGGGCTAAGTTTAGTCTCTTATACAGAAATCACTTTTTGAATGATTGTGACGCTGCTCCAGCCTTCGCTGTTTGCCAAATTGCCAAATTCGATGTTTCCTAACATTTTACTTGAAACTGGATAAAATAGATCCCATTAAATTTCAAAATCAAAGAGTTATTCAACAATTTACTTCTCGTTCGAATGTCAAAATATACAAAGTTCATTCGAATGAATAGATCTATTCGTTCGAATCTCAAAATCAGCGTGAATATCCTATGCCTTCTTCGACGGTGCGAGTCTAGTGCGCCATCTACTTTTTGTTTTGTGCCAACGCATACATATCACAGTCCACAACATAGCAGATAACTAAAGAATGGAAGAAATTGAAATACTTGGTGAAATTGTACGAAAACGGGCGCCCAACGCTCTCGGCAAGTATATTTGACGTTTTTGCTTGCCTTGTCTGCCTCCAGCAGACATTTTAAGCAAGATTTTTTTAATGCGCGTGTAATTCCCTTGATCTAAACATTAAAAAGTCGGCGACGAATTTAGTGAGTGTGAAAGCGGCCTAACATTGATGAAAAATCACCACCACACGTATCAATGAACATTGAAGGACAATAGTCCCAAAGTGGTCTCTCACTAATAGAATCTTCTTTGTCCAGGTAAACAGTGTCAGATCAACGGTGAAGTGCATCAACGCGGGAGTACCACAAGAATCGAGAACTGGACCAGCCCTATTTAACCTTTATACCGCAGACCAGCCAACCAACGCAAGTAAAAGCAATACACTCTTGTATGCCGATGACTCCATTACGTACGCTACTCCTCCCTCTCACCGGAGATAGCCACAAGGAGACTTGGACAGAACATCATCCAACGATGGGAATACAACCTCAAATGGAGATTGAAAATCAACAGCGATAAGACAATACTTATGTGCTTCAGAGCACCAGCAGCAGACGTCAGAGAAAGGAGGGGCAGGACGTTGGTCAGAAGATGCAACAGTCTTAAAATAACTCTTCCAGACAACACATCGATTACTCCAACGCAGAATGCAAGATATCTGGGAATTTTGTTCAACGAGAGGCTCAGATTTAAGAAGTACGTGGATGCTATCCTTAAACCGCAGCATTTGCCCTACATTTGGTACATCCACTGCTCCGGAGAAGAACTGGTCTGAGCCAGAAGACTAAGGTGCTTATAGAAACCATCAGACCAGTAATAACTAAAGGATGCCCGATCTGGTACACAATGAACCCCACAGCAATGGAGAGAATCCGTCTGCACTGGTCTCCACAGAGACCATTCGACACTAAAGTTCATCCCGACCAGAAGCATTTATGAAGAAGCCAAGATATTGCCGATAGACAAGTACATCTTGCAGCTCGCCAAGAAGCTGTTAAGTACTATAAGCACTCATCCCAATCAAGACATACAAGATCTGCAACGACTTCCACTCGAGCGCAGTCATCGATATTGACACACCACAGCAACCACACACCCTGTATTTGATTGACTCCACGCAGTTCTACATAAAAAGTTCTACATAAACACAGGGCATTACAGAGGCTAGTCCCCTCTGAAAGTATTTCACATTTTTTTTTAAATATATATATTTCTTACCCCTTTTTTAAAGAAAATTACCAACGGAAATTATTCTGTTATTCAATCATAAGAAGAGCATGTCAAAATTATTGTAAAATGATACAATGTTACAAATGCCAAGTGAAATACGGCGGAACCCTATTGTTCAGCCGACATTCCTATCTTAGTTATAAGTCTAGTTGTAAGTGATTTTGTATATAACGAAGGAAAAATAAAGCTAATAATCTAATCTAAATCTGGTCCAGAAGTGGAAAAAATACACAGAAGGACAGAAGTTAAAGGTTTTTCGATTCCGAAAATATGAGAACCAACAAAGGGCATACATGGAAATCAAACTGCAGTTTTTTCACATTACTTAACAAATTTTTGAACCAGTCTTTTAAGGAAAGCGACATTTTTGAGAGACATTTCAATGTTGGGGCTACAATTTTGTTGCTAAAAAGTTTCCACTGGGAGACCAACTTTTTCTGAAAGCTAAATGTATTGTCTATCGATGCTGCAGAACCTAAAACCCACTTTGGTCAGCAATGTCTGGCATTTCAAAACGATTTCGGCATTTCCCTCGCAGTGCAAGTATTTTGTAAATTCCATGCGTGAGGCCGAGGAATGGTTTATTATTGTGATTAGTGATGGGCATAATCGAATGATTTTAAGAATCGAGACTTTAGTAATCGAGATATTTTAATAATCGAATGATCACTCGAATGACTACTAACCACTCGAGTGACTACTAATCATTTGAATGATTACTAATCACTCGAGTGACTACTAACTAATTACAAAACTACTAACCCAAGATAACTCGATAAATGTCTTACTTCAGCGCAAGAACAAGTAACAAATAGTTCTCGTCGATAAATACTCATAAGGCACATAGAATGAACATCAGAATGAAAGAAAAACGCAAGGGAAAAGAACTCAAGTATTACCCCACTACTCGGTGCATTAATAAAAACGTCGTAAAATATTTTTTATATAGATTATATTTTGATAGAATCAAAAACGAACAAAATTAACGTAAGTTAAAAATTCAAAGACACTTGTTTCTTGTAAACTTAAGGATAACAAAATAATTTAATAAAGTCTAAAGCAAGCAAATTGCTAGCTGTGCTTATAAAATGGTAAAATACCGGGTAAAGCACAATTTTTGTTCAGATTTTTATTTGATAATAAGCGGGGGTTGCTTAAAACCGGGTTGTTCTAAAGCGGGTGCAATTGTATAGGATGGCGTTGGTAAATCTCAACTGAATGTAATCTGCTGCTATTAAAAAAAAACAACCCCGTCCACCATACACAACCTCTACTCAAACACAGTTCACCCAGAAAAAAGCATAGTGCAAAATTTGTTTTAGATATACACACATACATGTATACCTACGAGTAAGATATACATAAGAGCAAACAAACTGAGAATGAAGAAATGAACTGAGTAGTGGAGTAATATTTGAGTTCTTCTCTTTTGCGTTTTTCTTTCATTCTCCTCATGTTCCTGATCCTGAGCGCTTTTGATTCATTAATCGAGTTCTCTTGTGTTAGTAGGTAGAAGCCATGCGAGTGGTTAGTAGTCACTCGAGAGATTAGTAGTCACTCAAGAGATTAGTAGTCACTCAAGAGATTAGTAGTCATTCGAGTGATTAGTAGTCACTCAAGAGATTAGTAGTCATTCGAGTGATTAGTAGTCATTCGAGAGATTAGTAGTAATTCGAGTGATTAGTAGTCATTCGAGTGATTGATTGAGAATCGAGGTGTTCTCGAGATGTTGTAATAATCGATTATTATCATCGATCAAGAATACTTTAAGTCATAGAATTATTATAATTATGAAACTAATTGCTTGCCTGTTCACATGTCGCAATGGGCATACAAGTGGGGAATTAGCGCGATACTGCTGAAAATTTCATTTAGTAGCCTACAATTTTGAATTTACAGCCTGGTGAACAACAAAAACGACACGCACATACATCAAGCAAGGCACAGTTGAAAGGTGTATACAAAAAATGGGTATTAAGCTAGACTTAAGGTTACTACAGGATTTTTCACAACCTACGAATCGTAATAGAATAGTAGTGAAAAATGTTTCTAAGAATTTCGTGAAAATTGGTATCACTGAATACGAATGGAACGGAAAACAACGTTACGAAATTTGCGTCGGAATTACAATTCCGGTCGTTTTTGTGTTTGTGTGATAGCATTTGCTCATAGTTCGTATCGTATCTTAACTTCGATTCGTAGATTTGCTAGAAATGGATTGAGACTGAATGAATTTGATGGAGACCACAAGAAAGGAGATCCATTTGACTGAGGCAACTACAGAGGGGTCCTTAACATCGCATCGAAGATCCTTTCTGCCGTATTGTGAGCCCGCCTGATAGGTTCATATCAGTGTGTCTTCAGTGGACCTCACACCACAGCTGATCCTGGAAAAGATCCAAGAAATGCAAATTGGCACACACCTCCTATTCGTCGATTTCAAGGCCGCATTTGATAGCGTGCATATGGACGAGCTATACAGCTCCATGTCAGTCTTGACAACCGCCAAACTCTAAATGTTGCACAGGATGACGATGGAAAATCTCGCTGCTCCATCAAGGTCGGTAACGAAATCACCTAGACCTTCAATGTCAAAAAAGGATTTAGACAAGACGACGCGCTGCCATGTGACTTGTTTAACATCATGGCCTAAAATGGGCCTAGCCGTGAACGAGGGCAAAACGAAGTATCTGCTGTCTTCAAGGACATACAACATCGACTTCTTGTACAGAGCGTCACAATGAGCAGCTATAACATCGAGGTGGCCAAGGACTTCGTCTACCCCGACTCTGCAGTAAAATCAGTACCGAGATCCAACGCAGAGTAACTCTTGTCAACCGCTGTCTCTATGGGCTCAAGAGGCAATTGAGTAATACAGCCATCTCTCGAAAGACCAAGCTGACTTTATATAAGAGAAAGTCCATCTTAGAGAGAAAAGTTCTGCGTGCGATCTTTGATGTTGTTTGTGATGACGGGGCAGAATATTCAACCACAGCGACATGAACTTAGTCAGAGATGGCTGGTACATGCAAATCTCATGGACAACTCAGCTCCGGCCCGAAGTCTTTATTTTTTTGTAAGTGGCACGCTCAGGTGGAGATGGACCTCAACCAACTTGGTGAGCGCCATTGGAAGGAGGATGAAAAGAACATTGATAAGCACTCAAACGATTGATGTTACTTGAATGATGACTCATTTACTCAAGTAACACAGATCGATGTTTATGATGTATCTTGTCAACCACTGTATTTCAAGTAATGTACGTTAAATAGAAATAATACAAGCTTGATGCTATTTCCAAAAAGAAAGAAAATTTTTATTTGTTTGAACTTTTAAAATTCCAGTTTTTTATTATTGTGGTTACCCATTGACTCTTATGAGAAGAGAGAATGTCGTGTCCGTAATTTATTTTTCTTTCAAATTTGTCCGGAAAAAATTATACATAATAATTATTATAATATAATATCCAATGCATTAGCTTAAATGAATTGCGACGACGACCAATTCTGCAATCTTATTTGTTGTCTGCTCCCTCATCTGCAGAAATGAAAAAGAGAAATGGAATATTAGTAAAGGACAAAGAAGAGTTGAGGGCATGTCGAGCTTACCTTCTTCTTCCTCCACATTCTCTTCATCGAACATTTCTTCTCTAAAAAGGTAAAAAAAAAAAATAAAGCAGGGACGTGTTTAGTCAAAGTCTCAGTTTGAATTTTTCGAATTGTAAACTTACTCATTTTCATCATCGTCGTCATCATTGTCATCTTCGGGCTCAACTTCAATGTCAGGTACCAAATAATACTGCAATGGATTTGGCCACAGATCGTCTTTAATGAGTTCAGCTATTTCATCGTTAACCGGATCACTGTTGTCGGTGAACCAATCGAAGAATGTATTGTATTCAGAATTCCGTTTCTTTTTGTTGTTGAACGGTTTCGAAAGCAATTGCTTAAGTAAATTCTTGCCCTCTTTCCATTGAATTGGTGTACTGGTTGATGAGGGATGATCAGTGTTTTCTGCAGATGCTAATCGAAAATGTGTTTATGAAACTTATGGTTTGATAATGAAAAGGGGCATGTATTATTCAGCAAAGGGTACTATTCTACACAAAAAAAAGTAAATCAATTGCAAATTAATCAGATACAACGGACAAGTGGATAGTATGAATAAACAATTATATAGCTAATACAAGTTGCTGTAAGTAGTGAATAGCCACCATTCCACTTATGCTGAGAGATAAACACTCTTTGGACTTAATGTAATTTATTATTTATTTTGACTGTATTTCTTTGATCTACAAATTGTGTATTCACGGGAACAGCCATATTTAGCACCAGCATGTGTATACGTCGTTATTCACAGGAGCGCGGGAATAATTGCACCTTCATGCAAATTCGCTTTTGTTTTTTATGTCAACTGTGCCTTACATACAGTTACAACCTTTGCAATTTTGTTCTTGAACAGCATTCGGTATTGAATCAGAACTCAAAACCTATGATTGTCATTGGCTCGCGACGTGATTGCCTGAGAAGCCTCAAGTTAAAACTTCTGGTGATGGTATTTTTTCAAAAACCATGGCAAGCGCAGTGCATGGTGTTTGACTAATACACGTGCACTTCAGAAAATCAAATACATAAATACATAGGTATGTAGGTACATATGTAGTTTTGAGAAGATTACAAAAGCCTGCTTTCGAGAAAAATACCTGCCCCGTTTACACTTCAAAGGTATATTCGAATATTCCGTTTGTTTAGAGTAAATATAATCTGTGGGGTCAAGGTTTATCTTTCAGAACATCACAATAAATCAGATGTTTAGATTTATGGACCAGATGATACCGATCAATGTTAAACACGAGCTCACTGCTTTTGGCAGGTTATTGAGTTCTTGGAAATGCATAATGGATACCTAGTACATTACACATCAAGGCGTTGAAATTATCGATATTTTCGTGTCAACGATCAATAGTGATGACGCAGCAAAGACATCATCTATATTTTAATTCAAGATCAGGCTTATGGGGCCTTCATGATTAGGAGCTTGACCGGCCGATTTGAGGGAAGGCCGCATTTATCGAGATATTAGTAGAAGGCAGTAGAAATACGGAGTCTTCAACCGCAGACATT
This sequence comes from Eristalis tenax, assembly GCA_905231855.2. Taxonomy (NCBI): domain Eukaryota; kingdom Metazoa; phylum Arthropoda; class Insecta; order Diptera; family Syrphidae; genus Eristalis; species Eristalis tenax. The sequence goes on along the minus strand of HG993124.1, from coordinate 108,063,406 downwards.
AGGTGGTGTGAATAAGAACTAGGGGAACACTCCGACTGAAAGGACGCACTATATGGTGTGAATAAGGTTTCCTACAAGTTGCCTCTTCCCTCAAGTTGACGTTTGAAAACTAATGTAAGGGTAGGTGCAAAGTATAGGCAATTAAGTTTTTAAACATTTAAAATTTTTTTTTAACACAAAAATTAAAATTGAATAACTGTAATTAACGACGCTTCGAATCAAGTTTCACAACATGGAATGGTGGAACCCATGTCAAGAATTGAGAAGATGAAAATATTCCTTCAATACATTGGTGACCCGGAACCCCAAGTTGGAGTTGGTGAGGACATTAGGATTCATAGATCCACAGTTTGGCAAGTGTTGTCTATGCTGCATTTTTCTCCAACGCAACAGGTCTGGTTTTCGGGTTTTTTCCAGCAAGCACGGATAAAATTTAAAATATTTTATAAAATCGTCTTCTTCCATTAATGATTTATGTTTTTTGAGAGGTTTTCACTTAATCCATAAAGGTAATAAATTGTAGAAACAAATCAGAGTGTGTAGCATGGTTTCTACATCAAATATTTTAACTTCTTTCTCCCTTGAGGTCACCTCATATGCATACTCAACTTCTACAAGGGATCTCTTATTAGATTCCATTTTTATCCACACCAAAACGGAGATAAGACTCAGCTTTCAAAATATGAGTGGTGGAGTTTCGTTAAACTTAACGAAATAAATTTGTATTCACACCAGATGGAGTGTTTCCTCCAAAATGCTGAGGGAACGCACACTCAATCTTTATTTGCTGCAATGCAAAACTCGCTTAAATTGTCATTGTCTTTATCGAACGAAATGGCGGTCATTTGTCTGATGTCATATTTCAATAAATGTGCATTACCAAATAGAAATATATCTATCTAAAAAATCTTTATAATTTATTAATTAAAATGTTCTTCCTACTCAATTAATTAATGCTACGCTGTATTCAGTTCTTGTAATTGTTGATATAAATGCCTGAACATTAAATAATTCAAGCTTCTATATTAAACTTTTATATTTTTGTCGGCACAATACTTGAAAAATTCAACCCTGTGTAATTTCATTCAAAATATACAGGAGTCTAGTGTTTCGATTAATCTACTGATAGTTTCGATTTCAAGCGCAAAGTAAAACACGCTTCCGTCTTAAAGAAATCCCGCCTTGATCCCCTAGTAGATCCAATTCGATTGATGAATACAGTTACAAGTATTTTTGACTTACTCATTGACCGTTAATTCTTTATCAACGTTGACATGAAAAATATTCACTATCACTGCTGCAGTTAAAAACAAAACATGAAAACTCAATTCTAACACGTTCAGCAAACATCGTTTACGAAATGATTTCAAAGGACACACAAAAATAAATCTCCAAACCATAAAAACCACAAAATAAACAGGAATAAATAAAAATTAAATTAAATGACATTGCACAAGTGTAGACAAAATTCATCCTTCTCCATATTGCACACATGTAACAGCGCAGCAAACTTAACCCAAGAAAGTATGCTAAATGTTTACACTGACTTTGTTTTATTGTGTGCGTAGTAGGTACAGTTTCTACATTCCGATGCTAATTGCACTAAGTATGAAGATTTCTTTCTCTATCTCGCTGAAAACAGCCTATAATTCGTTTCAAATTTTCACTCAACACAAGGACTGTGACTGTACAAAAGTTCGAATACGTTCAAATCAATTGATATCATTTGCAAAATATCCCCTAATCGGGCTTAAAATTAACTCAGATAAATGCATGTGTAGTGAGCAAAGAAAAAAAAATGCAAAAAACAATTTTTACATATGAACTTACCGCCAGATCCCAAGTGAAACTCCTTTGTCAATACTTTGTTCTCGAAATACCGATTGTCATTGAAGTGAAAATTTATACGATAACCTGACTTTATGTCCTCAAACTCCTCTACTTCAAGCTTAGTCAACGAAAGAAGGCAATCCTCTTCTTTTTCATCCAATATTCCAGAAACTTGTGGGTGGTTCATGAACTAAAAATATGGGGAAAAATACGAAAAATACATGAGTTCGCTTTTTTCCACGGCAAAACAAAATATCACAAGCAAACAGGCAAGAAATATAAAATGTGCGCAATAATTTTTTCCGTCAATCAACGAAAGCGTGCAATGATTAAGGCAAGTAAGGTTGTAGTTCTAAAGACTCACCGCCGTAACCCAGAAATTTGGAATTCTTTTAACCAATTCACTGCGTTTATCATAGCATGGTTTACGTAGTTTATTGTATTTTTGTTCAACTTTAAGAATTTCTTCGCTAGCCTTCTCGTTGAGGGCGTCAATTTCATTCTGACAAGCGTCAATCAATTCTAGTGCTTCTGATTCATCCTCGTTTGGCGCTACGTCCGACGAGAATTTAGCGCGTTTTGCTGGTAAACTCGACATATTTGTATATAACTTTATGAATTTCACCGAGGTTGAATACAAATATTTGTATTAATATAATATTAATTGCTTTTTATTAGTGGCTTTAAATGAAAACTTCAACAACTGTTGCAAAGAATAAAAATGCCGGCTTCGGCTTCACTTTTGGTTTCCCGTAATACTGCGAGTACGTCAAAAAATTGACGAGCGTTAAATATTTTGCAAACGAAAATGGCTGGCTTGGTTCTGCGAATGAGTGCGTTCAAGTGCAAATGCATAATGGGTGGGGGTCAGCTAACATTTTGTTGCATTTCAAAGACAGTAATGCCATTTTATTATTTGTTTTCTAAATTCATTAAGCGGCCTACACATTACCAGTTCTCTAATTATAAAGAAGAATGTCACTTCTTGTCAATTCAGTCCAGGCTACACAATATCATTACAGGAGAACACAATGGAAATCACACACACATTGAAAGAATCTTGCTCAAAAAGATGCAAGATTTTTTGAGTAATTCACTCATTTCACTAGGCGTAGTTATTTGAATAAACTACACGCCCGATTTGTTTCTACATCTGATACGTGTGGATTTTGCAGTGTTTTTTTTTTTTTTTTGTATGGCTAATCCATTTCCTTACATATACTACATTAACTGCCATAATGACTAGCAGACATTTCTGTCATCTCTGATGAGTTGTGATAGTGTCTTATTCGTTATTTTGGAGTCAGCAGTTTTCATGGAAGCTCGTTTGGGTGCTCTTTATATGTTTGACTTTACGATATTTTAAAACAGACGTTTAATTTTGTTTACTACTACGTCAGGGTACAAATTTAATATATTTTAAATTTAAAATTTCGGATTTCTAATATACTAAACATTGAAAACGTTAAAAAAAAGCTTTAAACTTGGTTGACAAGTGGTCATATTTAATGACAAATCACTGAATTAAGCGGATGGCTTAACTTATTAACGACATATCTGCTGGCATGATGCAAGACCTTTCAGATTTATGCATTTCTGTAGATCTTAAATCACCACTACTTGTTATGATAATATTTTCATTAAAACTTGAAGCCTATATAACAACTACTTTTATAGACTTGGCATCACTTTATTCCATCCCTGAATGAACACTTTTAATGATAGGTAAAGTGATGTTCATATCTGTAAGCCGCCAGCCTCGTCAAAAAGTCTTTTCAAAAGTGTCGACAATTTTTGATGTTTAGGTGTAACGAGGTTGGATTTTACTTTTATTAATTTTGCAAGTGTTCCAACATAATTAAATCAAGAAAATGTCAACAACGGAAGGGCAAGTCGGTGTCAATACTAATTTACAAAAACAGGATCTGAAAAACCTTGTAAGTATATGAAAAAAATCATCCGGAATATGCCGCATATCTCCCACCCCTGGATGTGATTAAAATGTCTGACAATTTGTTGGCGTTGCAAACTCTAGAGGGAAAAACTTGAATCGTTGCACGTGGCTACATTTTCATATTACTAAAACCATGTAAATATGAATGTTCACGCTGTAAAAATATTCATGAAATTATTAATGACATTGAATTTGAACAAAAATCAAGGTGCTACATGCAGAAGCAAGTTGATTTCATGCAGCTGATGCAATCAACAAAATTCTAACCTAAATTGATTGATATATGTATGGAGGAGAAAGTACAGTGCATTTAATGTTATAATTGTGCTTTATTTCATTTTAGGACATCTCTAATTTAACCGCTCTTTCGCCTGAGGTGATCTCTCGCCAGGCAACCATTAACATAGGCACCATCGGTCATGTCGCTCACGGCAAATCGACTGTGGTAAAGGCCCTTTCTGGTGTGCAAACTGTTCGTTTTAAAAACGAACTTGAACGGAATATCACTATTAAACTCGGTAAGTGTCTGTAAAAGATAGATACGATTCATAAACATTTCACAGTAATCGGTTGACAGAAAATTCCGCCATAAAATTTGTTTTACTGCATGAAAAAAAAATTGTATAAAAAAAAATCAAATTTTACTGTAAGAGTGTAAGGATTTGAAAATTGAAACCGCAAGAAAGTTTGATGACGTGCCTAAATGTCAATTTCTGTAGCATTTGTCCATTGGTTCAATTATAATTGATTACATTTGTACGCGCGCCTTAAAACTACATACTCAGTACGCATGCAGATGAATAGGATGAGAAGTACGTGCTTCATTAAATGCAAATTTTTCAAACACTTTCCTCAATTGTTTAGAGTTGTCATCATTGCTACGCTCAAATACTCAAACATAAAAAACTTTCCTGCACTACGGAATAGCACATGTCAAAAATGAAACAAATATGTTCAAAATACGTTCAGATGACTAATAACTAAGAAAAACACATAAGTACACTGGAGACCAAACCAAGTTTTGATTGTTTTTTCAGAACACACTGCTTGTGATATTCATGTATGTACATATGATGAAAAAATTGAGGGATGTTTGTTGGTATTTCCATGGTATTTTGTATTGTAAAAATTGTTCCGTTTCCTTCATTTTTCATTTATGTATGTATCTTAGCTTGGGTCAAACGGTCCTATGTTCAGGATGGTTACAATGATTAAACATCTATGAAATGTGTCTTTAATATAAGCATATCGTTTTCTTTTCACTAACTTCCAATATATTTTATTGCAATGAGTTCCTGAGTTAAGTTAACAACTTAGTGCAAAGGGAATCTTGGAGTATATCTATATATATGTATATTGTATCACTTTTGAAAAACCGCATTCGTTACAAAAATCGACCACATATGGTATACCTACATAATCAAACAATTTAACTCAGTATTATACGGTGATGACTAATGGATTTTATCAGACGTCATTTTGAATAAAACGCGCGGGAGTGATATGTTCGGCAAAACAATTTCAGTTTTTGTGAAAACTCCATTTGTTCTGTATGTAAGCATATAATCCATTGGCGTATAGTGAGGCATTACATTTCTTGCTTCAGTTAGAAAGATACCCTAAAATGTACATCTCAAAAACGGGTTCATTCTTTTAAATCATCTATGCATCTTTTGTACCTGACTACCTACCATTTACCTCCACTTAGTTGCGATGCAATGATTACATATATCGACGACAGCTTAGAGCAGTTGATATGAGGAGTGAAAGAAACAAACGAAGTATTCGTTGTTTATGAGACCTACTGGTACACAATACCGAACCTCCTTTTTATGAAGCGAAACGAGCACATAATAACTCGATCTTGACCATTGGAAGCAGCTAAGAGGCACTCGTGCGGCACATGCATCGTTTTATAAGAATATTTATACACCAATCTTGATTTTCCCGCTATATGGGAAAGTCACCGAATACGTTTTTTTTTTTCAAAATACAAGGAATACGCCAGTTGTCCAGAATATAGTAGTAGTAGTAGTAGTCGATTTATTGAGATTTCTTTGAAGGAGGAACATAAAAAACGATTTTTCGGCTAAAGGGGAATTGTTAGCAGATTTGATTTTATAATTACAAATGACAATATATAAGTCAACTAAAACACAGTAATTACTTTACTATGACCTTAATCTAAAACAGGAAAAAACAAAGAAGAAAGGTGGTGAAGGCAAAAGAATAAATGTTGAACCCATAATATCAAGTTCGATGACATCTGACACGTAGGGTTGCCATTTGTTGAAGATGATGTGTGTTTTAATTTTGTAGGAATTGATCTGAATTTCAGCAGATTTTGTTAACTTGTATAGAATAAGCTAAGTTATATTATTTGAAAGATATGAAACAAGGCATACTTACAAGCCGGTTTGAGGGCAGACAGCTGATACAGAAGGTGTATCCAGCAAAATTTCATCAATTATCATCAAACCGAGTAAAAACACTCCCACGAGTATAATAAATAACATTTTAGAAGAAATTTGTTGAATAATTGACCAATAAGTTCATTCATAATGATCTCTTCATCTTGCACGAGTTTTATTTTTTTCTTTCATATAAAAAATGCAAACCCATGCCCTCTTCGTCAAGCTAATTTCCAAGGGGACCTCTAAAAAAATACAGTTTAAAAAAGACCTTGAATAAAATTCGTTTTTAAAAAATTGTATTCTTCTTATAAACAACATTTTTAAATAAAAGTGCGGTCGGTTGTATTGTTGAAGGCGATTTTAATGTTTTCAAAGCAACACTTGCTGATTGTTGTTCACCACTTTCAAATGAGGGACCGACTGAGCGATAGACTTCTCAATTGGAACACCGGTTTCTATCGGCCTTACATTTTCCTTGTTCCTGTCGCTTACTAATAATTATGAACAAATTGAGACGGAGAAAAATCACTTCCAATATTTGAACAAAAAAACCGTGAATGATCGCAAAAAACTAAAGAAAAACACTAAACGCTAAATAGGGAGGAACAATATTGTTAAATTTATAATAATATAACAATTTTAATGTATTTCTTTTTAAATGTTTCTTCAAATCGTGATGACCTGTAAATTCGAGCACTGAACACAATTTATAGAAAAAAATCTTATTTGCATTTTTTTACCGGTTTTGGCTTGGAGAGCGAAATTTGCAAATCAAAAGGGTTCTTTCTTCAGCAGGATTTGCTGTTCACAACGACCAAATTTTTTAAAAGTTCCAAAGAATAGGATTTCTTGAATTCTGCAGAATAGGTATTTGCTTTGCAATCAATTTTATCATTCGGCTGCAGAAATTCAGTTTTCCATCTTTTCGGGTGTGGTTCCATGATTCATCTCCTGTTACGATATCCCGTAAAAATTCACATGACTTGAAGAGTAACAAATTCTGTTTTGAAATGTTCATCGGAATCCATTCTTGTTTCACGCCGCACTCATATTACCGATAATGATTGTCTTCAGTATCTAATGATTTTTTTTTTTATTTTCATTTTTTATGCCGACCACTTCAAAGTTTGACAAACGGCTTACAGTTGTAACAAATTAAGCAGAAAGGAAGTATGATAGAGATGCCCAACTTCACAGCTGATTGACCCCTAGTCCATCGACGAATTTGACGGATAATCATGAACATTTTGACGGTTATTCATGAATTTTTGACAATTATTCACGAAATAACGTTAATGCCGTTCTCTGATTGGTCAATTTGGCTTTAGAAAACAATATAAAAAATGGTTGTCAAATATCTTAAGGGGAAAGAGAGGAAGAAGTTGGGCATCTCTATCATACTTCATTTCTGAAATGAAGTATAGAGAAGTTGGCTACTACCTCTGTTCCCATAAAATTTTTGGGAGCCCTTTTTTTTGTATCGTTTTATAAAGCCAAATTGAGAACGGCCATCAGAAAACAGCATTCACTTTATTTCGTGAATAACTGTCAAAAAGTCTCTCAAATTCATCGATGGGCTAGGAGTCAATCAGCTGTGAAGTTAGACATATCTAGAATACTTAAAATCTCCGAAAATAAAACAAAAAACACGATACCCTGCAACTTGGCTTCTACTACTATAGACACACTCACACTTTCTGAAAAATACCGTAATTCTATTTCTGCAGAAAACAACATACGGCTTCTGCCAAATGAGGCAGGATTGTTGTAGAGAGAATAATTGCGTTGTCCATTACAGCCAAAAATTAAATGATTGCAAATAAGGTCAGGAAATAGTAGCTGTATATTTGGAAGGCATGACTTTTTAAAGAAAATTCATAGTACTAGAACACAAGGCATGTCGCAATCGCATGATGTCACATCGCATATCAGTGGTTTGTTGTGTTCATATATTGAATTGATTAACATAAAACATGTTGAATTTTAGAGCCATGTTTACCAGTTCTATAAACAATGATGTTGTAATACGGAAGCGTTCCCGAAATCGCGTTCATTTGCATTCCATTTACATTCGTGTGATTTATTCAACTGTCAAACATATCTTCTATTCGGGTACAACACAACTGAAGTAACATATTGTAAAGGGTGATTTTTTTAAAGCTAGAGGAAAGTTTTCATAAAATTCAGAAAAATGCATGAAATCTTTATTTGAATCGATAGTACGGTCCATATAATTTAATGTTTGAAGATTATTTCATGCAAATGTTGACCTTGACTGGGCCTCAAATGGTCCATCCGCTTAATTCAATTTTGGCATACTCTTTCCAACATTTCGGCCGGTATCTCACGAATTAATGCTTCAATGTTGTCTTCCAATGCGTCAATTGAAGCGGGCTTGTCTGTATAGACATGAGCTTTAACATAGCCCCACAAAAGATAGTATAAAGGCGTTAAATCGTACGATCTAGGCGGCCAATTGACCGTCTCAATAAGTCCATTGTTGCGCGTGCTGTGTGACATGTGGCACCGTCTTGTTGGAACCACATGTCATGCAAGTCAAGCTCTTGCATTTTGGGCAAAAAAAAGTTGGATATCATCTCACGGTAGCGCTCACCATTCACAGTTACGTTACGATTCGCATCATCTTTGAAGAAGTACGGTCCAATGATGCCACCAGCCCATAAACCGCACCAAACTATGACTTTTTCTGGATGCATTGGTAGCTCTTGCAATGCTTCTGGCTGATATTCATTTCAAAATCGACAATGTTGCTTATTTACGTACCCATTAATCCAAAAATGAGCTTCGTCTAAACTGACCATAAAATGGAAGAGGCGCGCGATGAACTTTCTTAAACGAGCACGCATTTTGATAATAAAATTCAATAATTTGCAAGCGTTGTTCGTTTGTAAGACGATTCTTGGTTAAATTATACACCAAACTGAAGATGTTTGACAGTGAAACAAAACACGAAACGTGCTTCAGCTGTTTAAACCAGTGTTGCCAAAAAGATAATAGCTAAAAAATCACCCTGTACTACATGTACCAAACATTGGATGTTCTGGGTTTACATAAAACAGAAAATATCGTACTGGGTCGTATGATTAACTAAAATATTATTGTTATATAATATATTATAATAATAACTGAAATAAAAATTAGAAGTTGTTCGATGCTTGGTTTTTGGGTCTAATCCATTGATGCAACTCATATTATTTTCATAACATTTTGATAGTCATGAACTTTTACTGAACACGAACGTACATACAAATGCAAGCTTCGTAGAAGCAAGCACAGGGATGGCACACAAATCCTGTTTGTACACTTTACACATTCTACACTTGTAATAAATTATATTTTTAATGCTTCTCATGTATATATATGTATAAAGTGTTGTGTCCCTATCAATAGTTCCTAAAAATAAATACTTGATGGATGTGATTTCGTTTATATTTCGTTACAATAAATAAGTTATACCATTTTTTCATATGCAATACGTTTAGAACAAAGAAAACAGAGATTTAAAAAAAATTAAATAAACTGCTGGAAAACAACAACCACCTTCTCCTCGTTAGTTGAACGTTGAATAAAATTAACTGATGAGATAAAAAAAAAAAAAGTCGCTTCTTTAGTCTTCCCCCTCTCCCTTTTTTGTTTCATTTTTAAGATGAATTCTCTCAAGCCTCCAGCAATTTATTTATTTTTTTTTGTTTTCTCTTATAATTGCAGAACGTATTCCATATGAAAAACTCTTCCGAATATCCAAATCACCACAAATGCTCCGCGAGTTTGTTAGGGAAATGAATCAGAAATCCAAAAAGCATCAGCGTATGCAGCTTCATGATGAGAAAAGATTTCAATTGCCGGAGATTCCGTACTCTGGCGATCGACTGAGAGTGTCGTCGAGTCCGAGCTCGGGGTATGGGAGTGCATTAGATATTCATGATAATTCCGATTTGGATTCTGTACAAAGTCTTCGATTGCATTTCAACAATACCAAGCAGAATAAATCTACGAAAAAATCAAAGTCAAAAATAAAGGAGTATGTCGTTGAGGAAATTATTAGCATGGAATCGCATTTGTCGTTTCCCCTGTTCTTTGTTAAGTGGAAGGATTATCCGCCAAGCACAAACACATGGGAACCCTATTCCAATGTGAGTGATTGTCATCAGTTGAGTATCTTTTTAAAAGGGGAAACGGAAAAGTACCAGGCGACTATAGCCAAAATTAACGCTTCGATTCAGCAAGAAATCGATGAGAACGGAGACACCGCCAAGGTTGATGTGAAGCAATTGGACGAATTCGAAGAACTTTCGCATCAATCAGATTTGATATTACTCTCGCAGTTCTGGTTGTCCGGCTCGAGGAGTAAATTGGAACCCAAGAAAATACGTGATCGGATTAAATCAGCGATATTGTTGAGGCCGTTAGTCATGCAGCGCATGCAGCAGCTGAAGAGCATTCAACTCTGGGAGTTGGCTATTAACAGGATTGAGGATGATGGCAAAGTGTCCGTTGAAAATAACGCTGATTTAGAGGTTCTGGATCCAAACTTTGGTTACATCAAGGAAAATATTCCTGGCAAGGGAATAGATATCTCAGAGGACCCACCAATCGGTTGCAAGTGCGAGGACGGTTGTGACTCGAAAACTCCGTGTTGCTCGAAAATGGCGGGTGGAAAGTTCGCCTACGATAAAAGCGGTCGCTTGAAAATACAGCCAGGCGAAGCCATCTACGAATGCAACAAATTGTGCAACTGCGGTCCAGATTGTTTAAATCGTGTCGTACAACGCGGACGCAAAAATGCATTGTGTATTTTTAAGACAAACGATGGCCGCGGTTGGGGTCTGAGGACTCAGAAGCCTATTCGAAAGGGTGAATTTGTGTGCGAGTATGTCGGGGAGATTATCACGAGCGAAGAAGCCAACGAACGCGGCAAGCAGTACGATGCGATTGGACGCACCTACCTATTCGACTTGGACTACAATGCGACCGCTGAGAGTGTGTACACAGTGGATGCTGCTTGCCATGGCAACGTGTCACATTTCATAAATCATTCCTGCGATCCAAACCTGGCAGTGTTTCCAACTTGGATAAACTGCTTGGATATAAATATGCCTCGTCTGGCATTCTTTTCAATTAAGCAAATTAAGCCCGATGAGGAGCTAACATTCGATTACATTTGCCGAGATCATGAATCTGAGTTAAAGTACGAAAATCTTTCCGATGCCGAGAAGGTAGCATGTCGTTGCGGAGCTGACAACTGCAGAAAGGTTTTGTTTTGATGTTGCCAGTGAAATACAACACTTTAAATTTAATTTAAATAAATTACTTTTTTAATTTTACCGTACAAAAATGTATGCACTCTGAAATATCAGATGGGAACCACATACAAACATTTACATTGTAAGAAACAAAGATAAACTGTTAGATACACGTTGCTGTCAGGAGTGCACAAGTTTGATGAGACAATTTTTTAAATGTTTATTTTTTTAATAAAAAGAAATAAAAACCCATGGAAATTGTTGTTGTGTTATTATTCGATTGCATCAGCTAATTGACAATGTGTGCAAAAAATTAACACAATTACCACACCAACTGTAGGTAGGAGTCATATGCACAGAAAAGGAGAAGATAATCCTTCTACCAGGACACATATGGTGTGCTACTGTGATCCTGGCAACGTGCCCTATGCCAGGAAAAGTGTGTTTGTTTATAATGGTTTGTAACAAACCACTCTGGTGGGCTAGGCACGTAGCTCGTACGAACGGAGAGGAGTATGTTCGAAAATTCCTTTGCGGCACTATCTATGGCAGAAAACAGCCTAGAAGACCATTCTTGCGCTGCAAAGATAGCGTAGGACAGAACGCCCGAAGACTTTGTGTGCAATGGTGTCGTCGGTCGAAGAACCTGCTCCAAGAGGCCCAGACCGGGGCCCGATTGTTGCTCCAATGAAGCCAAAATGTGTTTCATCGACCGGCATTTTATTGACACGGTTAGTTAATTGCAGGCACCATCGCTTGCAACCGGTCTGTCAGTGAGATGGTATTAAAATGTACAATTGACTAACGAAGAAAAGTTAACTACTACAAAGTAAACAAGTTAAAGAGTGTTTTAAAAATAAACACCAAGAGGCCAAGCTGGTCTTAATATTCAAACAAGATGATTCATAAACGTCAGAAATGACAGCAAATGGTTCGGAATTAGATTTTTGAGCTACTGACGAAGAAAAACCCCAAAACAAAATAAGTACTTACATTTTGCAAGTAAAAATGGTTTTTCATATTACCACGAAGAGCTCAAGGATTTTGGTACCTGCACTCCATAATTCCCAACTGTGCTTCAGATGAAACGAGGGTCTAATTTAAGCCAACCCAAGCAATGAATCAAAACACCATTTAAAGTTGTGAAGAGAGTTTTGGGCGACACTTTCCCAGAGTTGCCGAACAGGGGTGGATGAGATCACTCAGATATTTTGGTCTAAGTTCAGTGCTATACCAACAGTCTTCTTCGGAGCGTCAAAATTTGGTAGCAATGGTGAGGGCTTATTTCACTAACTACAATCATTTGAAATGTTATGACATGGAAATGGGACTCGCCAATGACTGGGTTACCCTTACAGATTTCTTCCAAAAGCAACAAGACATTCCTCTGTCGGAATAGCTACATCGGTCAAGATTAAATTATTCAACGAACTAGTGCATAGAGAGCACTTTCTTCAACGGGGTCGTCGGAATGGGTACATCAGGACCTACATAAGTCACACATGGGGAATGCCCGTCTACCCACGTTTATACTCTTGACAGTCGCGTTCCAAAACCTTAGTAGTATGCTCGTTTTGAAGGTTTCTTGGGCTTTAAAGACAATTTGTTCCCTGGTGACCTTCTTCTGACTGTTGGGTCGAACTTATCGATTTTTTAAGTTCCTCACTTTTTCACATCAGCCTTCATTACCAACCGCTCTCTTCGTTTTCGTAACTACTCAAACAGCAGCATAGCAGCAGTTGTACTCTTACTCTACCTTTGAAATGGAACAGTTTGTGCAATCTTTCAGATATTGCACCGAGCTTAATTTACTCGTAATTCACTGTTTTGATATATTTGCCATAGACTGCAGTTGCACAACACAATGCAATTCTAAAGCTTCTGTCACAATGTATAGACGTCAGTGCCCAAAATTGCAAACGCCAGTGTTATCAACCTTAGTGTATATTCATGATCATATTCCTGAACTCATGGTTCTTATTGAATTTCATTTCAGGTTACGCCAACGCAAAAATTTTTAAATGTGACAATCCAAAATGCCCACGTCCCGCCAAATTTATTTCCGGAGGTTCGAGTAAGGATGATAGCTTTCCTTGTACCCGTCCATCGTGTTCTGGCCGGTTTCAATTGATTCGTCATGTGAGTTTTGTCGATTGCCCCGGTCACGACATTCTTATGGCAACCATGTTGAACGGTGCCGCTGTCATGGATGCGGCTTTACTTCTTATTGCTGGTATATGAAAAGCAGTTTCTTCTCATAGTTAGACACCTTACTTAAGACTTTTAAATTACAGGTAATGAGTCGTGCCCCCAACCACAAACATCTGAACATTTAGCTGCTATTGAGATTATGAAGCTGAAGCACATCATTATTCTTCAGAATAAAATCGATTTAGTTACAGAGAGCCAAGCCAAGGAACAGCACGAGGAAATAGTTAAGTTCGTTCAAGGAACTGTTGCAGAAGGCAGTCCCATCGTTCCGATATCAGCTCAGTTGAAATATAATATTGAAGTAAGCATTGAGTGACTTTGTGATGCCACGGAATCAGTTCAGTTCAGTAATGTGATGTATCTTTTCAGGTATTATGTGAATACATTGTTAATAAAATTCCTGTGCCGGTGCGGAACTTCGACACCCCACCACGATTGATCGTAATTCGTTCGTTTGACGTTAACAAGCCCGGTTGTGAGGTAAACGATCTGAAGGGTGGTGTCGCTGGTGGATCGATTTTGAGTGGCGTCCTTAAAGTTGGACAAGAGATCGAGGTACGACCTGGTGTCGTAACGAAAGACTCTGAGGGCAATGTCACATGTCGACCGATTTTCTCCCGAATTGTCTCACTATACACGGAGCAGAACGAGTTGCAATTCGCTGTGCCCGGAGGTCTGATTGGTGTGGGAACTATGATTGATCCAACTTTATGTCGTGCCGATCGTTTGGTTGGCCAAGTGCTTGGCGCTGTTGGACATCTGCCTGAAATCTACACCGAATTGGAAATCTCCTATTATTTGCTGAAACGCCTGTTAGGTGTGCGTACTGAGGGTGATAAAAAAGGCGCTCGTGTACAGAAATTGGCTAAGAACGAAGTCCTATTGGTGAACATTGGTTCATTGAGCACCGGCGGCAGGGTTCGTGCAACAAGAGAAGATTTAGCCAAGATTGTAGTCACAACCCCCGTGTGTACTGAAATAGGAGAGAAAATCGCTCTCAGTCGTAGAGTAGATCAACATTGGCGGTAAGTCTACGAGTACAATGCCATTCCTCGCCTTCTCACTAAACAATCATTCTGTTCTCATTTTCAGTTTAATCGGTTGGGGACAGATTCGTGGTGGAAAAACAGTGCAACCAGTTATCGATAGACAACCCAATAAGAAATAAATTATATTTAAAAATTTAAGTTTTTTGTTAAAAGCCCATATACAAGAAAAACACTGAACAAGAGCTAAAGAAAGAACGCATTTTTAAAGAAACAAGGAGAAACAGAACATTTTATTATTTTGATTAACATTTTCTATTTAAATATATAGAGGCCATGTTGAAAGCAAAAATCAAACATGGAGAACAAATACTTGTCATCTTTTCTTGGGACTTTTGTCTGCGATACGCTAAACTTGTTTTCAAGTGAAGGCATTCTCGGGCCGCCATTCCGAGGGGAACTGGGCCTAGTCTCTACAACACACTAGTACTGTGTCTTTTGTGACACTTATGTTCTATCAGGAGTGTATGAAACCTACAGTTTGTGCCGACTCCGAGTAGCGGTACTATTTGAGCAATGTCAGTGACTCGGAAGAGGTGCAGCCGTGAACGGAAAGTTTTACCCATTCGGTGATTGAACGTAGAACCAGTGTAGTGGTCGACGCAACTCCTAGTCGTGTCATGTGTTAAATTTGTATTCAATTGGTCACTTAAATGTCACATAAAGTGAGTAAGACAGTGCAAATTTGTCAGTGACATGTGTCATGACTAACAGAATAAGGGGGAATATTTGACTCGTATGGGCTTGTCTGGATTTTCCAAATAATTGTTTCTCGTTTATCTCATCTCAACCAACTACAGTGACTTTATTTACGTAAATCGGTTAAATGTAAATATTAATGCATGAGAACTGTGAAACTTTAAAGTCGTCATAATCGGACATGCTTTCGCCTGTCGCTTGAAAAACCTCGACCGCTAGGCCGTCAGTTGCAGCAGCGTTTTTGGATTTCAGTTAAGATATGGCTATCTTCACTTCATTCGGTTCGGGTGGACGCAATTCAACAATTGCATCCATTTCATTCAGGTTGAATGCTTCGGTTCTACGTCGCCGTTACATAGTCTGCAGAACCGGTTCCCCCATATCCTCAGCCTTGACTTCGATTCTACTGCAGTGGTCTCTTGATCATCTTTACATGGATTTTATAACCTTAACAAGTTACGTAAAACTTCCTTATCTCATTGCTGCAGTAGCATCCCTCTATTCTACTTTTTTTCCTTCTGAGAAGCCGGTGATTGCTCATCCCCTCCTTTTCGACTAGCTCGCGAGCAGCTGTTGTCCTTTTTCGTAGTGACGTTGTGTAAGCCTCCTGCTTAACTGCATCCGTCAGTCGACACAGGGGCGATCTCCCCCGACCGGCCTCGAACTACTACGCAGTATTTCCTTGTCTTGGCGGTGTTCGCGATATCCACACTTACTACAACAAAGTGTGGTGGTGTCTCGTAGTGGTATCTCTCTCGCTGTTGTCTCGAAATATTCGGACATCCATAATACTGAAGGACTACCATGAGTCGATCGCGATATGATCAATCTGGTTGATGAATCGGAAGATCTCCATGGTCCTCTGCAAAATTGAGATGTGGGAACTGTGTACTGGCTACTGCAACTCTTCTCTCAGTAAAGTCGATCTAAATCCGTTTGGAGAAGGTGTAGTGTAGACTGTACTTCCAGAGCGAACTACCAAAGGCGCTCTCTTTTCCTAGCTTTGCGTTCATATCGTCTAGCTTGGGAACAGCTTTTAAATTTTGTCCAAGAGCTTGTTGAAACTGTCTCTGGTATCGTCGTCTTTCTCTTCTGTGGGGACACGTGCGCACATAAATCTTATGTTTGCGAATTTAGCCTTAATACACTCGTTCGCAAACCTGAACGATAAGACTTCGTGCCTAAGTCTGCTTCTAACGACGAATCCCATATCCAAACAAGCGCTGCTTTTGTTGCCTGTTAATATTTGATTACATTGTCGAACAGCCTTCCAAGAACACGTTAGAAACATTTTAGACTGTCACTTAGGTCACTTAGGTCAACACCGATAGAAAAGGCGAATAATGAAGATTAATGAATAAACTGGACGACTTCCATTACTGATAGGGAACAAAGAAATCTCATGTCCAGCATCCCTCAAGATTGGAAAAAGTCCATGGAGGTGGAGCTGAGATGGAGGGTTTACTTAGAATCGCCCTGGCAACCCTACATTGGATTGTCCAAGGAACTTGGGTTAAAATACAATCGGGCAGAATGAGAACAGCTGAAAGGACGTCAATAAACAGAAGAACTGATTCCTAGAGAATTCTTCTTTAGTATTTGGCCATGTCTGTGAGGAAGTCGAATATAGAAAAGCCATAACCGTAAACACTACCCATGATGTGGATATAGTCGGGAACCCAAAATGTAGAAGGCAGACCAAAGCCAAACCAACTTGACCGAGACCACTTAGTCTTTATAATTCGTGTACGATACAGTCAAGAATGGAAGAATTGCTAACAACCCTTTACATGCCGGTGGACTGATAATTAAGTACGTAATTGATATAAAAGATAACTGAATTGATGAAGCTGACATAAAGTAAATAAGTTGAACGACTGTTTGAAACCTCTTCTGAAATAAACTAACAAATACATGTAATAAACCTTACGATTTATAATGCTAATTGATTTAAGCGATGGTAGCGATGAGAACCTTTGGTTTAGCTGATTATTACATTTTCCTAATCTTACTGCTTCCCAGAGTTGGTAGACGATTTTGTGTACGTCACGCATTGATTGTTGATTCATTTTACATTGAGCTTGGTAGATAAGTGTGCACTGACAAATGGCCTTTTGAATTACATAATCGAAAACTAACTAACAACGATCTATAGATATTAAAAATACCACTAATTATCTAATATATCTAACTATACCTCAAAATCCTGTTCTCGTCAGTTAAGGAGAAATCCGATCACCACTTTCGTAGAAAAAATGTAAAATGGACATGAATAGTTTAATACGAAATACAATTAATCTCGGTAAGTTCCTCCTGGTTTCTTTGGAGGCCATAAGTTGTCAATGCGCAACACATGACCCAGCAAACTTTAGGCGTTGTATCAGTA
Source organism: Eristalis tenax (assembly GCA_905231855.2). NCBI lineage: Eukaryota > Metazoa > Arthropoda > Insecta > Diptera > Syrphidae > Eristalis > Eristalis tenax. Next base: position 108,045,602 of record HG993124.1, on the reverse strand, counting down.
AACGCCTAGTTTGCTCGCCTCCAGATGATCTCAATGCTTTCTCCTGTGTCAGGACTTATTCTGCTCAGGTGTGGTGGGCGGTGTGGGAGGTGTTGTTGACAAGGCAACGGCTATTCCCTTCAAACCTACAACTGAGGACAACTGAGCACAGATGTGCTGTGCTCTGGAGGCGATAACGAACAGCCGGTTCTGGTGAAGAAGAGTGTGAGTATTTACATCTCTCCTATATCGACAACGACTAACTACAAATTATTTTATCCTTTATTTGCTTAAAATTTAACTCACCTCATGATCTACGAGGAACAACAGTCAATTTTGAGCAAATTATAATTACGTAGAGCTCCAAGAGTGAAGAACTGATTTCAAATTGTACCCTCACCCAGGATTCAATATATTTCGTCGAATACATCACTGCAATCGTAATGCAAAGAAGTTAATTTTATTTTTGGTATATTTTATTAAACAGCCTTTTTAGTGTTTGCTAAAGAAGAACATCAATAATATCCGCACTGGTAAATTTAAGCTTAAGTCGAAAGATACGTTGCGCTTATGCATACTTATGCGTAGGAGTAGTCTTATTGAGTTTCAAACAGTTTATTCAATTCCCATTGCGTATCGGAACTTTCTTCGGCCATCTATGTACCACAACGTCTCATCGTAGGATCGTGGTAGAACCTCGGCAACTTTATCCGGCGCCTTGTAGGTGTAACTGAACGCATTGGAAGTAACCTGCTTACCAGTGACTGGATCCAATATATCAGCTAGGGTCATTATTTGAATGTAATTTTCTTCTGTATACACGACATGTGCAGTTATCTTTAAAAATGAGGACACATTGACAGGTTTTTGGAACCTGATATCACAGATGGTCATTAGCTTGGGGCGGCCGCCACAATATAGCGAAGCACATACCCAACTGATTTCCAGTGCATTGCGCATAAGGAAGCCACCGAAAACTGTGTTATGGGCATTTCTGTTCTCCGGAAAAGATGCCATCGTTGAGACCACCGATGAATCACTCAACCAGCGGGCATTCTGTGGTAGAATTCGAGCATTTAACTCCATCGTGTCGGTTTGAGTCGTTCGGATATATAGATCATGCATGATTTTCTGTTCTTCAATGTTCGGTTCTACACTAAGTAATGATGTTGATTGAATATGTTTTCGTCGCTCTCTGCGCATTTCACCGCCCTCGAATATTCGCTTCTCTCTGTCATCGGCCGGGACTAGAGGATTAACTGGTGCTGACTTAGTGTTTGTCGCGTTTCTTGCAGCCATGAGGAATAGAGCTCGTGTAATTTTTTTGTACGTACCACCTTCCATCTGCTCGAGCCAAACCACTATTTCCATTGATGACTTGCCAACCCATGACACATGACCTGAAAGTCGAATGTCATGATTCGCCTGAGGTGTGAAGTCAGTGAAAATAATCTTATCGACGAGTATGGTGACGAAAGTATATGGCAGTGCAACAGATGGATCAAGAGTCGGGATTTTCAAATGCCTATGACATACCCAAACTACGAAGAAAATGGAATGTATTTCTTGAAGTATGCTCGAAGAAAATTATGTCAGTAAATACCTGCAAACAAATCCATATCTTCCATTAGCCTTCCCAAGCGGACATGCCCTAGAGTGGCTATATATTTATCTTGCAAAGATAGACTTTGACTCAGCGGTATGATGGCAGAAGAAAAAGAATCCTTCATTGATCTGGGTGGTAAATCTTCCCATTTTGGTTCGTACTTGAGTAAGTGATCCCTAGGCTTTGGGACAGGAACGTAACCGCGTTCAAGATCAAGGCTGGTCATCATCTTGTACCTGACTGCAAGTTAAACAAAACAAATAAAAACCATTTAATTTCCAACATAATTCCACATGTCGTCTCGAAGTGATTTAGCAACTTTGTGTCTAACGCACAGTCCCAAGGTCTCCGCCAGTAGACATAAACAAACATAATTTGTTTATCTCAACAGATTAGTTTGAGACTAGTGATGTGTACAAAACTAAAATATTCAAACTGTTCATACGTTCACTCATAGTTTCGCCTTTGCCCTCTGCATGCTCGAATGCTGTGTCGAATGCTCTTGACCTTTAACAATATACAATACAGATTAATAGATATTTACAGCTTTTGCATTGATTTATTTACAAACTCGGAAGAACACTAAGCCTTGGGCGAAGGAAATTAACATTTCCTCTTACGGCAGCTCTCAGCAATGTTATAGATGACATTTTCTACACTCGACCTTAAAGTGTTACTCAACTATTTCTAATAATGCACCGTTTTTGAGAGTTTATTTCCTTTTCTGCATTCAGGTTGCAATAAACTTTCTGCTTGAGACTGCATACACCTTCGGTGTGTGTACACACAAATCTAATGCGACAGTGAAAACATCACTCAGCTCTCGCTGCCAAGGTATTCTTTTATGTTCATGACGTAATCGGATATACTACGTTTACATCTGAACAATATTTTGTATGCACTGCGTTCAGGCGGTCAATTATTCAGTGAAGTGGAAAGCTTTTAAATTCAAATTGTATTGTATGTTTGGAAACGTTGATGTCGATTCAAATTTTCGGAAAGAAGTTCTTTAAAGTTGATTGTGGAATGCATTCTATGGGCATTTGAGAGCATTTGAAGAGTGTATGGTGAATGCTAAGGGCGCTTTGGCCGCTTTCACACACGCTAGATTTGTCTGCGACTCCATCTTGTGTTAGGGGTAGACCGTGTCTCGTGTGCTCGGGGTTTTCGTATTCTCTTTTATCTCTTTTCGACTTATCTTTATGTTTTCAATGTTTAGTATAGAAAGTGGAGGAAACAGGTAAAAAAGGGAATCGAGATCTCAGTGTCAGAGGTTGAAAAAGTGAAAGTGGCATGAGATCAAAAGGGAATTTGGAAAAAGCAGACTGATAAAGGGTGAATTTTGAAAAGCTATAGGAAAGTTTTTCAAAAAAAAAAAAAACACATAAAATTCAGAAAAATGCATGAAATCTTTATTTGAATCGATAGTACGGTCCATATAATTTAATGTTTGAAGATTATTTCAAGCAAATGTTGACCTTGACTGCGCCTCAAATGGTCCATCCGCTTAGTCCACTTTTGGCATACTCTTTCCAACATTTCGGCCGGTATCTCACGAATAATTGCTTCAATGTTGTCTTCCAATGCGTCAATTGAAGCGGGCTTGTCTGTATAGTCATGAGCTTTAACCTAGCCCCACAAAAAATAGTCTAAAGGCGTTAAATCGCACGATCTAGACGGCCAATTGGTCCCGAACGTGAAATAAAATGTTCACGAACTCGCCTCTCAATAAGTCCATTGTTGCGCGTGCAGTGTGGCATGTGGCACCGTCTTGTTGAAACCACATGTCATGCAAGTCAAGCTCTTGCATTTTGGGCAAAAAAAAGTTGGATATCATCTCACGGTAGCGCTCACCATTCACAGTTACGTTACGATCCGCATCATACTTGAAGAAGTACGGTCCAATGATGCCACCAGCCCATAAACCGCACCAAACTGTGACTTTTTCTGGATGCATTGGTAGCTCTTGCAATGCTTCTGGCTGATATTCACTCCAAAATCGACAATTCTACTTATTTACGTACCCATTGCGCCAAAAATAAGCTTCGTCGCTGAAAACATGTGATGTCGCGATGAACTATCTTAACAGAGCACGCATTTTGATAATAAAATTCAATAATTTGCAAGCGTTGTTCGTTTGTAAGACGATTCATGGTTAAATTGTAGACCAATCTGAAGATGTTTGACAGTGAAACAAAACACGAAACGTGCGTCAGCTGCTTAAACCAGTGTTACCAAAAAGATAATAGCTAAAAAATTACCCTTTATAAGGACCAATGATGGTTGAAATAATTAATAGGTAAATAGAAACAGGAATCTTTCCGGAGACGCGAAAAGAAAGGCTAATCATACCAACAGATACAAAAAAATGCGAAGAACTCAGACCAATCAGCAAACTACGGACACTAGAAATGATGCTACAAGCAACAGTAAAAAAACAGCATAGATAGAATACATAGAATACATAGAAGAAACCGAACTATTATCTATTTATCAATCAGGATTTCCGGCCCTTCATTCATGTGAGGTAACGATAAACTACATTATAAATGAATGGAAGAAAAATAACTATTGCCACATTTCTAGAATTTAAGAGAGCTTTTAAAAAGGTTGACCATGAAATTATATTGGAGAAGATGAAAGCGTATGTCATAAAAGACAACTAAAGACAACAGTGTTTCCGAGACTATTGATGTAAGCATGGGTGTACGTACCATAGGGGCCAATATTAGGTGCGGTATTATTCACTATACATATACATAAATGAAAAGCCAAATATATTACAGAATAGCAAAATAGTGCTATATGCTAACGATACACTGATTTACGCAGATGATGATGGAAAAAATTGCAAAAATAAAATTATGAATGACATTCATCGAACAGATTGGAATTGGTTAAAGATGAACAAATAAGAACTCAAAGAGAAGAAAAAACTCAAAAGAAGTGACATCGATAAGATATTTATCAGAAATGAAGTACGATAGAGATGCCCAACTTCTACTACTCTTGCCCCTTAAAATTTCTGACAACCATTTTCTATATCGTTTTCTAAAGCCAAGTTGACCAATCAGAGAACGGCATTTACGTTATTTCGTGAATAACCGGCAAAAATTCATCAGCTGTGAAGTTGGGCATCTCTATCATACTTCATTTCTGGTGATGATTGAGCATCCGTTAAAAATCTGTCGTATATGACAATGCCTGTTTTAATCAAAAGATTGGTGAGCATATATTTTAACATTGAGAGTTCCATATCAGCGGAAATATTTAGATTTTCGCCATAATTTGCCGCCAACTCCTCCCACTTTTGAACCAATAGCCCTCTTGTCGACATTATATGCTTCAGTACAATCCTCGGCAATCTGCTTTCTTCCGTCTCCACTATTTTCGTAATGCAATCTGCATGTAGTTTCAAAGTACTTAAAAAAAGAGGTGAGACACCAGTTTAGTTTGTGGTACATGTTGGAAGTCGAAAGATTCGCTTCAGAATGTATCTAAGGAATTTCTCGACTTCCTCGAAAAAGCAATAACCCCAAATTTGGGACCCATACAGCAAAATAGAGGCCGCAGTTGTACGAAATAGCTTAATTTTCGACGTGTGATCGATATACTTATTGTTGATGCATCGTCCACAAACTGATGAAATAGCTCTTTTAGCTGCTGCTAGTTGACATACGAACACTCCTTTACTATTTCCACGTTTTCACCCCGCAGCTATTTCTAAAAATCATCACCTTTGATTTCGATAAATTCACCGACAAGTTGTTGTTGCTGCAGTAGGTTTCAAGACGGTTCATCGCAAGCTGCAACCCTTCTATTGTCTCCGACAAGAACACTTTATCGTCGGCAAACTTTAGCGCTGGTATCCTCGCATTATTGTTAATTCCAATTTCAAGTATATTTCATTGAAGAGCATTGAAAAAGAATTGATTGTTGGTAATTAAATGATTGTATTGTTGGTAGTTTGTGATGGTTTTTCTGTGACACTGCTGCCCTGAGGTTAAAGCAGCGGGAGTCCTGATGATCCAACCTCCAACCAGCAGTGACAAGGGTTATTATTTGTATATGGCTTCATTGTTACTTGCTATTGAGTTACCTGTAAAATAGGCGTGTTTCTTTATATGATCTTGAGTAATTGCGGAGATGGGAGAGAGGACACAATTTGCATCTCATCTTCTTCAATCGACAACCAGCGCTCCTCTTGGTGTGCCCTAATTTTCGACACGATTTGCATCTCATGGGGCTTTAGATGTGTTCTTCAACTTTGAAGTTAAGCCAACCGATTTTAATGTCTGTTGAACGGCGAACTTTTTGTTTGCTTAGTTCGCTAAGTAGTCCTTCTGTGATGTCAATGAGGTACCTTGACAAAATTCTACCTTGCACTGAGTTTAATGTTGGGTGATAAGAGACTGTAACGGGGACTAGGTCGATGTATTGGGATTTGAGGAATTTTTTCGCTACAGAGAGATTGGACACTTTTATTAGAAGGTCACCAGAACGCATGGGTTTAACCTCTATCCCCTCGTTTTCACCCGCTTTTTCAGTTCGATGACAATGAACCGAGGGATATGGTCATTTTTCAAAGCGGTTTTCGGTTCGGGATCGAGATCTGAAAACCGATTTTTTCTAGGGGCCTCCCATTTTGTTAATTTCTTATAAACTTGTTATATGTTGTTTGTTCGTTTTAATAGAAACATTTTTAAATTTTAAGAAACACACGGTTTTTTTGAGTTTGACGGATGCGCTTTTATTATTGCGTTCACTCACGCCTGTTGACATAAGGCGAATGGGGTTTCCCTTGTTATCGCTGACTAGGGATGTTACGGCGGTGGGTTTATCGGAGTCGGAGTCGGAAGCGTCAAACCGATTGGTTTCAAGACTTTGTATTTAATTTCCACCAGACCAAAGGATCATCTGTCCACTTGAGACTGTATTAATTTAAAAGCGCTCTCCAAATCAAAAGTTTGTTACCCGCAGCAGAATCAGTTTCGGAACTATCCTTTTCTTCATCACGGTCCATGAGAATATTGGCCAGACAAGAAGTGAAACTGAAGGACGTGCTTTGAAACGTTAGAGTGAGAGCTAGTGGTGGGATCATCCGATTCAATTCTTGACATTTTAATTTTGTAGTTTCAGTACAGTCTAACTTATCAAGCAAATACAATAATGGTGACTCCAATTGCAACAAATTCATTTAAAAAATTTAAATTAATGACGCGGGTCTAAGTATGTTGCAAGTGCGAATAAATTGTTAGTGTGAAGTTCACCAAGTTGAGTTTAGTTATTATTACATTCGTTTTAGTTTCGGAGACTTGCATTTGAGGGTTCTGTTTGAGCACTTGAAAACAAGGAATTACAGACGAAATGCTGGCTTTGCTGTCAGTAATCCATCGAGGTGTAACCATTCTTCCGGCGATATTTGTGGAATTTATTGCTTGCTAGCATATAAGCAGATCGAATCCTTGATCTTAATCAAGCGTTCAATCATATAAAAGGTACTGTTCCACCTAATTATAAATAAAAGCGAATAAGATTAGAATAGGAGAATTCAATAGTTGATGATAATTTAATATTGATAATTTAATAGTGATACCTTGTACTACAATCCTGTTTTACAGCCAAAGGTTGCTGGTTAAGTTGCTATTTTTGAATTTTTTGTCAGACTGTGCAAACAGTGATATCGTAATATCGTTGCTTTTGCTCAAAGCATTTCGAACACAAAGCTGTAGTTGATGTACGGCATTGCTTGTACCGTATTTGACCCATCGTCACGAATACAGCAGTGAATTTTATCTTCTATTTCCCACTGATGTATCATGGGCCTAAGTTCTTCATTTGGCACATCATGTTACTGTTGACAACACAACTCTTACGCGTTCTAAGTTCTTCGGTTATTCCATGTGCCTTTAAACTTATTAGCGAAACATTAGCACTTGGCTCAGACCAAATATCCGTGGTGAATGGCAATTTGTGTAAGTTCTTCAGTATTGCGATAATTTTATTAGCGATTTTAGGATATAATTCGTTAAAATATGTCGTCCTCTCACGTTGTAATTTGGCACAATAGTTTGCATGAGCCTGTGAAATCCTAGACTTTCTTCAAAACTGAACGGAAGGTCGTCTAAGTCGATCATTTTGGATATTAATTTATCAATTTCTTTAGATTTAAAATTAACACATCCCATTTTTGCTTCTTATTTAAGATGTCGTGCAATGATACCTGTTTTTTAGCTTCTTCTAATGGAGTTTTTGAGACACTTTCAGTAACTAATTTTTTGTTTTTCTCAAGTTTAAAAATTTCTTCATATACATCAGCGTGCTGCGATTTCAAATGCCCTTTTAACGATGACGTGGTGCCACCTTTCCTAGAAAATGTTTTTTCACAAACACTTCGCTGTGTCCGAATCAATTTCACAGAAATATATCCATTTTACACTTGTTTTAGGCTTCACAGTTAATAAAGTGTAGCTAATAAACTGCAAGACATTTGTTTTTTTTTACCAATCACTAACTCACGCGTCTCATGTATGTACTCTCAACTTTAGTGCAAATTTACTAATGATGCAAACAAACGAAAGAGTGAAAATTAAGTTGAATTGTATTGAACATGTCGCAACCCGATCCCTCTCTGTCGTTTGTGTTCGTCGGTCGTTACCGAGAAAGTTCCGAAAAACATCCGTTGTGATTATATCGGAACCGGAGCCGGATTCGGAGGTGCAATTTGAATGGGAGGTTCCGACATATCGGATTCGGAGTCGAAGCTCCGTATCATCCCTATCGCTGACCATTGTTAGTGATTTGAAAGAGGTAGAGTCATAGAAAGTTGGTCGTATCGGGACTTCGCCAAGTAACGCCACCTGTTTCGGACTCTTCAGCATTCTCGAAAAAAAAGGCTTCAACGAATCACTGCTCAATTGGCAAACACTCGGAGCCAAGTCTTGGAACTTGTTTACACTGAGTCATGTTACTGTACACCGTTCACATGAATTCAACTGAATACTGAATTCATAATGAATTCACCTAAATAAAAAGTGAATACACTCTGATTTCATGTTAAATGTTCCGTGAATACCCTGATTACTTCGCTGTACATTGCTCAGTGTCATCAGTTGAGACATCTCCAATCGCTATCAACTCGAACAGGACTAAAGATCACACGCAGACACTTTCCAACAAACACAGTATCTCATTTATTTAGTAAAGATAGATAAATATATTTTGTTTTATTTTTTTTTTTTACAAAAAAAAGTAAGATAAAACTACAGTTATCTTTTCATTTCATGTAGTTTAACCGTAAGTATACAAAATCATAATCGTTTAGAGTTGCAATTTCAACAACAGCAAGATTCAATAAAATACACTTTCAGTGTACCTTTAAACATTAACGATTTCTATTAACATTAAAGCACATTTCATTTGAATCATCATTCTTGTATTGGCTACCGTAAGAACATCGCCCACGGAACTGTGGTGTGTAGAGTTGAGTTGAGATTACTTGTAAAATGGAGTAATTGGCACAAAGAAACCGCGGTAGTGACAAATTTGCTTCAATACATGCATATACAAAATACTGTTCACCAAAAACAAGGATGGGAATAAGGAATAGGTTACAATGAAAAATAGTTGTTTTATAGAAAAAGTTTCTTAAATTTTAACGTCATTTCGTAAGTTGAACAATTTTACATTTCATCGTGAAGTCAAATAGATAGGAGCTCCTCAGGTAAAGGTTACATAGATGTAGCTTATGTTTCGTAGTTCTTATGCTGTAAAGAAAAAGAAAATATTGTAGTAACAGGCTAACATTCGTATTTCACTAAAAACTAGCTTAAAAGCATCAATTAGTAACGGCAAGAGAGTATGGATGTTGTTCAAGTTAAATGCGAGCGACATTTAGTTCCATTTAAGTTAATCGTTGTCAAGAAAGAGAAATAGACTACATTTGGAAATGAGATCGCCGATGAACTTGCTAGACAAGGATCAGAGGAGATATTCTCAGGACCTGAACCTGCGCTGGTGCTGTCTGCGTCCTTGGTTAGGTCTTCCATCGACAGTCTCTCGAGAACACAATCGGAGGTGGCGTGACTCTCCAGGATGCAGACAGACCAAATGCATGCAGAAAAGGATGCAGACCTTCGCCAAACATCTTAGTGTGCTTGGCTTGGCGACGAAACTGTCTGCGACGCCTGCGGAGAAGACGACGACACTGCGGAGCACTTCCTCTGTCACTATGCCACCTTTGCTCGGATGAGGCGACAGGTTTTCGGTGCTCATGTTAGAGCCCACATCATGACATAAGCGCTTGCTGGTCTAGAAATTACAGAAAAGTTGGTTGCTACCTGGCAGAATAAAGGACCAGTTTTTAAGTCTGAGTGCTCCAGTGTAGATTAAAAATCTAGGACAAAAATATATCAGCTTAATCATTCACAAAATCAAGTGCAAGCGGGAGACATTGGAAGAGACACCAAGGGAAGCGCTTGTCCAGATTCCCATGCAACCCTTTGTCGTATTTGAATTAGTGAGTCCTAAACCTTGGCAGAAGGAATTTAATGAGAATTTATTCGTTGGTCTTGTTGAAATTGAACGAATGGTCAACAGGGGTTCATGGTTCAGAGGCTAGTGGCAATAACGTGCACAAATGCAGCAGTATCAACAGGATCGACTATTGTCAACGCCACAGAACCAAGCAGAATTGATCAAACTTAGAAGATTGAGCACTGCAGTCGCGCAACCAGTAGGTTAGTCACATTGGACATAGTAGTACCACGGGGATGGGAGTGCTTCAACTTAAGCGATTTAGCAGTTTATGCTTGCTATAAAGCGATTTATTTGGCTTTCGATGATTTTATTCAGATCGCTCAAATTATTGAAGAAATAGGTTTTCCTACGGGGAACTGGACGGCCAAGGAAGGTGATGATGCTACTTCTGCAGAAACCATTATATAACATATTCATCCTAAGGGCATGCTTGCCAATTGTGCAATTCTGGACTACTTAATTTTAGCAGACAAAACAAACGCTTGAGGTACAGTATTGGGGCAGTTTTGTAGTGAGGCATGAGGTAAATTCCAACTAATTGCCACAAGTAATCCTGTTGGATTGCCGTAGTGAGGGTTGTAGAGGGTGGGTTTCATCTTGGTGAGAGAAGAGGTAGTACAACGTCTAGCGAATGCTACTCCGAAATTCCCTCGTATGTCCATGATACGTCGATTCTGACCATTTCATCTTAGCAGGACGGTTCGGAGCTCATTGTCCTGTAACATAAAGCCGCACCAGGCAACAAAGAGGAGTATTATGCCTACGTGGAACATAATCCTCAACGATATGTGACTGCAAATGGTGTGGTGCATTGCCACTCGGCCATCAAATAGGTAGCGGATCCACTTAAGGCTACCACCTCCGACAAGAAACCCGTGGTATGATGGCAAGTGTGAGCAGAAACGTGCAACCGACGAGGCGTGCTATAAGGCTTTATAACGGAAACAAGTACAGCGCTCGAGAAGTACTCTGGTGCAAGACGGGAGGAGAAGAAGCTACTACTTCTGTGTAACTACGCCTGATGAAAATGTCTTTCGGAACCTCCCAGCTCATGGATATCGAAGAGTATAAAAAAAAGGGCCTTTTTTAAAAAACAAGCTCGGCAACAGTTTGAAAATTCCAAATCCAGTCTATTACCATGAAGCAGAAGATTTGATTTCTACCGCAGTCAAAGCTTTAAGCTAACTAGAATCCGATACCAATTGTTTTATTAAAACAAAAAACAGCGGAGAATCTGAATTACTCCATTACATAGACTGACAATATTTTGAAAAGTATCAACTTTTCACAAAGCTTTGAGCGGAGCACATTACCCAGCCATCAATATAACGTCAAAAAGAGGACGACAATCCAGTCTGATTTTGAACTATAGAAAAATCGTAGAAGACTTTTTTGTTCATGTGACCCAAACTATAGACTAACCTTTTCTTCATCAAATCTTAACAGTTAATCTGTGATGCAAAAACCTAACAATTGCAATATGGTCGCCAATTGGTTGTGTAACTTAAGTCTAAAAATATATATAAATATAAAATAAGGATAGTTGAGATTTATCCTGTCTCGGCACACATCGAGTCGATAAGTTGTTCGAAGACATGCATCTCGCGCCCGTCGTTTTATAGTCATATTTATTAACAATCTTCGCTCAGTACCTTTTTGTCTGACTAAGAGAACTCTTGAAATTGAAATGAATATGCACTTATTATTTCTAAAGCTTCTGCCTATTCTATACGCACGCATGAGTCATGCCTCGTGGGACGTGCAGATAAGAATTTCACCGACACACCACTTTATTTGTTTATCCCAACATCCGATGCTGAGGAGACCAAGAAATGATCGTGAAATGACAACTCTTAATGCATTTCAAAGTACATACATTGATTGCATTATCACAATACTTTCGATGACTCAAACTAGGAAACAATTAATACTGAAATCGTAAATACAAGGGGAAAATGTATAAACAAGAACGATAAATACAAATCACTTCAAATGTAAACAAAAAAAAAGTAAGCATGACACATTTTTACGAATAATCATTCATCCAACCTCACTGCCCGCACAAAGCCAACCTAAATTGTTCACACACTTAACGCAAGCTGGTAATAAACTAGTTTTTGACTTTTACTTTATTCACCTCTTTTGTGTAACTAGATCTTCAGTGAAAATACCATGCTCAGAAATTGCTCATAGTGAATTGTTATGACTCCATCCATGTCTGTATCATGTTGTCTAAATGCAGATGTGAGAGTCTACACAAAAAAGAAAAGAAACGAAAAAAACCCCGCATCAACAATTGTTTTCTAGGAAGTATGGTGATGTATGACTCACGCATGCGTATGAAATTAAGTACTTACGTATAGCACAATACAACATTGGATAAAATCATCAAATAATATTGTTCCACGCCCGAATCGATCAAACTTTCGAATTAATAAATCAATTAGGCCATCCGTCAAGCGATAACCGAATGTTGTTAATGCTGTTTTCAGTTCTGTTCTATCGATATTTCCCGAATTATCTCTATCAAATGAACGGAAGCAATTTTGCCAATCTGTTACATATTTCCAGAGGGCACCAAAGTCTTGAAATGAAACTGTACCACGATTTTCGCGATCAAACATTCCTATCATTAAACGGACGGTTTCAGGATTAAAAGGACTCCATGTACCATTTGATAGTGCCACTTGTAGTTCATCAGCTGATATATGCCCGCTGCGATCTTTGTCAACTCTAAAACAGATAAATTTGATAGAATGAAAAGTGAATATTTGAGAATAGAAACCGAGATTGTTTTTCAACTATGTACCTTTGGAATACATCCCATAGAAATTGTTGGTCGGGCATCGTCGATTGTTGATACGCCATTTTCTCTGTAATAAATAAAATCGAATCGTGATGAAATCAAATGTCAAAGTCATACGCCAGTTTGTATTTGATGGACGCTAATCTAGTGGTTGGTTAAGTATTCACCAAATGGAAGAGTTCAGAGCTGAAGACGATTTAATTGAATTGAAATTATTTGTAACTAGGCTACGGAGTTGTACCTGTTCTGGGTCTGCATACATTTTACCCTATGGTCAATTTTTGACAGAAGATGATTCAGAAATGAAGTATTATAGAGATGCCCAGCTTCACAGCTGACTGACTTCTAGTCAATTAACGAATTTCACAGGTTTTTTAACAGTTATTCATGCATTTTTGACAGTAATTCAAGAAATAACGTTCTCTGATTGGTCAAATTGGCCAAATTGGCTTTAGACAACGGTATAAAAAATGGTTGACAAACATTTTAAAGGACAAGTGAGGTAGGTAGAAGTTTGTCTTCTCTATCATACTTCATTTTTTATTGGTTTTTTCTCACGAGTCACACGAAGACTGGTGTGTAATGGTCAGAGAGTGCTAACGAGAAGAGGGTATCACCCACGTTTCCAGAGATAATGGAGGGATAATGGACCTCCAGTGAATGGCATGAGACCATTGTATTGTGCACGTTCGCAGCATTGTGAAATGGGCATCCGATTCGCCAACCTTAGTGGGAATTTCAAATATCAGTACATACACGGCATTTAGAAGCAAAAACGATCATCTTCTTTCAATTTTAAGGCAAACGGGCACAAACGTTGAAAAAATAATAAATATATAACGCATTACTGAATGCACTCATTTAATTCGCTTTCTATCTTGATTTACCATAAACTGCATTGATTCAGTGGTATGTCACATATGTCAAACATTTCAGTCTATCGGCCGGCTCTAGGTAAACTTCTGCGTGATTTTTTCGCAATTGTGCTTAGTTCTAATTTTTCTTTTCAAATTTACTTAAATAGCTCTGTTAAAATGGAAAATGAATTGGACATTATAGAATCACTGACTTCAGTTGGATATAAAGGAGCCTGCCTTCGGAATGATAGTCTCACGGAGGCCCTCAATGGTGGGGTTAAATCGGAGATATTTCGCGAGATTGTGGGATGGCTAACTTACGAATTGCATGTGTTACGAAAAACTGATGAAAAAGTTGATAAGGAATCGGAAATAAGTGAATTTTCAATGGAACTGTCCGCAATGCTTAAGGAATTGGGTTGTCCTTATAAGAGATTTGTGGCTGGACCACTTTCTAGCCGCTTTCAATCGAAACAATCGCGAATACAATTGCTGGAATATCTTATTACTGAATTGATGACTGCAAAAATGTGTCTCAAGCAAAAGCCATTGTCTGACGACTCGTATGTGATACCGAAGTTTGAAACGAATACGGCACGTGCGTTGCAAATGTTATCAGAAGATCTAGACGTTGGAAAACCTCCAGACAATATAGCCCCGAAAGCTCTCTTTGATAAGTTCAATTATAAGCTGGAAGATGCAAAGCGACGTACAAACAAATTGCTTGTTGGAGATTCTTTGCTGAACTGTAATAAACAGATGAATGAGCAGCAATGGAAGAAGTTGGAAACTATTCAGAAGAGCCTTGAAGAGGAATACAACTTGAGACGGCAGGTACTTCTGACACGTCTGGAGGTGACCGTGCAGTCGTTTCAATGGTCCGAGAGAATGAAAGGTCGAGAAGCTCTTATTGCGAATAAATACCAAGAAAAGATGAAAGAATTGGATATGCTACGTGTTGGTGGAATGGAGGCTGATATCATTGCCCTGTTGGCAGCTAGATCTGATTTAGCTATTATTGAGAAAACAAGTAGTGCAAATGTCCGGAAGAATACTGGCTCTAAAATACAAAAGCATGTCATTGGCAGCGTTCCCGACCGAGGAGGCAGAGCTAATGAACATGCTCCTCCTCCACCAGAGATGCCCTCATGGCAAACTCAGCGTTCGTCGGGTGGTGGTGGACGTGGTGGATTTGGCGGTGGTGGTGGTGGTGGTGGTGGAGGAGGTGGTGGAGGATTCCGAGGTGGCCGCGGCGGAGGTCGTGGTGGTGGTCGTGGGGGTGGCGGTGGTGGTGGTGGCGGTGGCATTGGAGGTGGTGGTGGAGGTAACTGGCAGCAACCACAACAAGGTGGACAGAACAACGGAGGAAGAGGAGGAAACTTCCAACAGCAAAATCAAGGTGGAAACAATAACGCAGGACGAGGAGGGAATTTCCAATCGCAAAACCAAGGTGATAATTGGTTGAGTGGCAGCGGTCGTGTACAAGGAGCGGGATGGAATCCGAGTCAGCAAAACAACTACAACAATGACAACCAAGCGCGTCGAGGAAGCTTTACTGGAAGAGGAGATTCTAATAACCAATACGAAGATCAGTATCAAAACAATCGCAATCGTGGCGGTGGAACCTCGAATTACAACCGTGGAAGATCTAACTACAATCGTGGCGGTGGAGGTGGAGGCGGCGGAGGGGGATATAGGAATAATTAAATTGCTGACATCGAACATGAACTCATATTACTGTTCTGTCATCGTAGAAGCATATGCTCTGTAGCCATTCTTCAAAATCATATTACTTTGAATCTATCTATTTATGACAACTCGAGTGTTACCGAATAGCGACTTATAAATTAATTAAACGATTATGCGTATTTATCTGATATCGTGTTTTTCTGTGTTCCAATAAACTTCCTTTTCATTTACTGCAAGGCGATTGTTTTCCTTTTCTATTGGTGGATCGGATCTGGGATGAACAGGCCGAAAGAGTATTTGAGAAATTAGATTACCAGATAAACTTGGAGCTGTCAGGTTAATGAGAGGATTAATTTTGCGTTGCGTATGGCATGCGCAGTGGATGTATTTCAAGGCCGAATGCCAGACCAATTGCCAGTACACCATGGCAAAGTACAAAAGATCGTTAGTTGACACATGGAAGGATGTAGATAGACATAAATGACAAAAAATATGTCAGTAATGTGAAACGAGGAACATTGAAATGTAAAGCTGGGTTAGTTACGTCTTATGAACTTCAATTATCATCTGGAGAACTCTGGCTTTCTTGTTAGTTATTCCCTGTGGATGAATGAAGGAATGACTGTTTAACACAAGTAGTGCAAGGTCAGATATTGAGATTCATGGTCATAATTGAATGAAAAAGCCATACTTTGCAAAAGTATGTGTAAATGAACTGTCTGAAGAACTCTATAAAGCAGCTTAAGATGTGCTGGTAGGGCTCACGAGCCATATCATATCTAAGGTATGGTTGGAGGGAGAGCAGAACTGATAAGTGAAATATCACTATCGTTTGGCCGATAAGTGCCTGAAACTATTCGTCAATAACATCATAGGCCCTTATCAGTGCGGTCTCAGGCTAGAGAAGTCTACCATCGACCAAATCTTCACACTACGCAGACTCTGGAAAAATCCCAAGAGATGCAGATCGCAGCATTTATTGCAAGGAGCTGTTATATGATGTCGACATGGTCCATCATTCCCAACGTGCCGCAGTGGATGCATTCCCGGTAATTGAAGAGGAGGCAAAGTGATCTGGTCTCAAGGTCAGTGAGGGCAAAACAAAATATATGCTGTCGACCAAAAAAGGAACCGTCACACACCTTCTTCTTCTTACGGTCCTACTATCCGGGGTGGATCTGGGCCTTTCTTAACATGCCCCTTCAGCCGGACCGATTTCTCGCCAGTTGTCCCGGTTCGCACACCAAGCCGGCTGAGGGCCCCTTCGACTTGTGTGCTACAGTTTCTCCTGATGATGCACACACACATAAACAAATAACCTACAGAGAGCTTACAAAATCATAAGTAACTTTTATAATGTACTAGATATTATTACAGTCACCTTGTACGTGGGAGTCTTTTGAAGCGATGCCTCAGGTTCAGAGTAGAAGAGTCTTCGAGCCGGAATGAAGTTGTCTATACGCTCTAATTGGCCTAGCCATCTTAGGCATTTGATTCGTACACGGCTGCCTAGGCTCATGTGGCTGTACAGCCCATACAGTTCGTGGTTGAACCTACTTCTCCAAGTGCCATCAACGCAGACTGGACCAAAGATCGCGCGCAGGACTTTTCTCTCGAAAAGACCAAGAGCCTCTTCATCCGCTTTGGATGGCATGGACTATGCCTCTGCGCCGTAGACCAGGATGGATATGATCAAGGTTTTATACAGAGTGAACTTACTCTTCCGAGAGATGGCTCTATTACTCAATTCCCTCTAGAGCCCCCGTTGTGGCCGAGTCGTCGATATCGTGCGCCATTTCTTGATGACATCCCTTTGCCTTCGTTTAACGCCAGATCCATAAAAATGTATGTCAACAATTTTAAGGGGCAAGAGCGGTAGGAGTTGCGCCTCTCTATCTTATTTCATTTCTGTCGTCTCTATACACTCTCTCATGGTGTGTGTCGATTTGCATTTCCTGCGTCTTTTCCAAGGTTTGCCGTAGTGTGAGGATTTGGTCGATGGTGAACTTCCCCGGCTTGAAACCGCACTGTTAAAGACCTGTCAAGTTATTCACGAATGGTTTCAGGGGCTCACACAAAACGGCAGAAAAGGATCCCTCTGTATTTGGCGCAATTGAAGTGGTCTTCTTCTCCGTGTTTTCCTCCGACCATATCTTACAGATGAGTTTGTGCATGTACCAAACTAGCTTATGTCCAGCTGTCTTAAAGAATTCTGCAAACAGTCCGGCAGAGAGGATCTTGTACGATATGTTAAGGAGACTGATGCCTCGATAGTTGGCGCAGTCAAAAGGGTCTCCTTTCTTATGGACCGGACAAACGACGCTGAGATTCCACTCATCGGGCATGCTTTCCTCCGACCATATCTTACAGATGAGCTGGTGCATGCGCCCAACCAGATCATCTCCAGCTGCTTTAAACAGTTCCGCGGACAGTCCGTCCGCACCAGCAGCTTTATTCGACTTCAGTCTCGATATTACTATCTGAGTGCCAACTTCTTTGATGGCAGGCAGCGACGAACTAAGAGAGAGAGAGAGAGAGAGAGAGAGAGAGAGATTCCGGGAGACTCATGTTCTCTTGATATCCGAGTTTTTACCTTGGCTACAACAGGAAAATGGTCCGAGTCGACATAAGCTCCTCGGAACGTTCGGTCATCAAGGATACTAGATGTGAGTCTGACGTCGATCGCAACGTGATCAATCCGGTTGACGGTTGATAGATCAGGGGCCCGCTAAGTCCCTTTATGGATGTTAAGGTGTGGGAACTACGTGTAAGCTACAGAGAGGTTCCGCCCTGTAAAAAAGTCCACCAGCCTGTCGTGGTGTCTTGCAGGCTATGACTCTAGCAAAGATGTCTGCTTTACCCAGCTTTGCGTTCAAATCTTCTAGAGCGAAATTGGTGTCCAAGCAAGGCATTGATCGTATGTTCTTTCTTTTATCATTGCTATCCTCATCTTTGTCCATCTTTGGGCCTTGGGCGCAGATTAGGCTGATCCTCCCAAATTAAGCCTTGATGCGGATTGTTATGAGGTGCTCGCTTATGTACTTGAAGCTTAAGACTTTTTACCTTAAGTCTGACTCGAACAAAATATCCACATTCAAATAACAGCTGCCTTCGTTCTCTTTTGCAATCGCCGTATTAGATGTCGCAGTTTCTCATCCTCTTTTTGCCCGGCCCATCCCATCGCAGCTCCTGGATGGCGGTGATATTTGCCTTATATCCTTTCAGGGCCTCCGCGAGTTCATCGGCTGCATGTGGTCTGTTAAGGGACTTCACATTCCACGTGCAGAACCCAAAGTCAGTGTCTTTTTTTCCATTTGGGGTCGTCAACATTAAATTTTTCAGTGCCCGAGACAGTTGCGTGTTGCTGAACTCGTTTGTTTTTACTAATGGGGAAATTAACCAAACACACAACCTCCAACTGGGAGGTAAGTGGTCCGGAAAGGTGTTGATCTGGTGTCGGTAGCCTCTTCCAGACTCTGATGGCGCTGAAAGAGCTCATCCGCCGCTGTCTCTATTCTAGGCTCCTTATCTTACCTTTGTCGAAACAACTGGGCTCAAAGCTCCTGATTCGAAGAACCAAACTCATGCTGGACAAAACTCCTTTTTTGGCAGTCCTGCCATATGGAGCTGAAAGCTGGACGATAAGAAACTCTGTGGAGCTGTCTTGCTGCCTTCGACAGAAAAATTCTAAGTCAGATATATCGTCGTGTGCGAGGAAGGTAAATGGATGTATTCCGGAAATCAGTCGATTGCACTAGCTCGGCCACATCGAGCGAATGAACACCTACGCTGCAACTAAGGTCGGAAGATGGATGGAATCGGACCCTCCTGGTTCGAGAAGGAGAGAAAGACCGAATCTCTGGTATAGAGATCAAGTAATCGTGGATACAAGACAGTATTGTCTTGATGATTGGAGGCACCGTGCGATGGAAGGCAGCAATTGCTCAGGCTCGGACCCTCCATGAGTCGCCGGCCTGAAGGTAGGAAACGAACTCACCGGGACCTTCAATGTCAATAAAGGAGTTAGACAAGGCGAAGCGCTCTCCTGTGAATTTTTCAGAGGCATTCTGGAAAAGGTGCAGCACTCACGCGCCAACACATGAGGCACGATATTCCAAAAGTCCGTACAATTGCTAACATACGCTGACGACATTGACGTGATTGGTCGAACACATAGGCCCGTCACTTGCTGGCATTGATACCGATTCTGCCAAAATGGGTTTAGCACTGAAAGATGGCAAATCAAAGTATATGATCGACGACATGGCCAACATGTCACCGTAGGCAGCTATAACTCCGGGGTAGTAAAGGACTTCGTCTACCTCGGCTCCCAAGTAAACAGTACAAATACAATTAGTCCGCAGAGCAACTCTTGCCAATGGCTGTTTCTTTGAGATCAGGAGTCAATTGAGTAGTAGAGCCCTTGCTCGAAGGCCAAGCTAACATCATATAAGACCTTGATCATCCATGTCCTGCTCTATGGCGCGGAAATATGGACAATCTCAAGAGCAGGTGTATAGGCCCTTGAACTGTACGGACTGTACAGCATCTAGGCGTCTACGGATCCATCGCCTAAGATGGCTAGGCCATGTAGAGCGCATGGACAACACTGCTCCAGCCTGAACACTCTTCGAATTCGAAACAGTGGGACACCGCAATTGACGACGCCCATGGAACCGATGGCGCACAGAAATGAAGAAAGACCTTAGGCAAATTTACGTGAGTAATTGGAAGCACCTGGCTAAAGATTGTGTCTGCTGGAGCGGCTTGTTGGCTGAGGCTCAGGTTCACAGGTTTAGACTGTAGCTCAGCGGAAGAACCGCCCTTATCAGAGACCAAAGACGATTTCTTTTAGCAATCTCTTGTTCTTTGGTTTGATGAGTAAGTAATTTTTGTTTTAATGTTTCCTTAAGACTACCTTAAATCCAAGTAAGTTGGCCACCATGGTCAACTACCGTGTCATTTAGAAAAGCCAGCGGCGGCGGAGATTGGTTTTGATGTAACCACCAGTAAAATTGCCGATCTTTGGCAGACTGCTGCCTATCTCGAGCGGGATTCGCTCGACTCAACCGAAGAAGATCCTCGTGGGTGCGAGCGACATCCCATTCATATTGAAGTCGCCTATTCACTGTTCGGCGTAAGACATGGAAGATTACAGGACATCCGGGTGGATCCTGTATTAGGCCAATTGAGGCGAGGTAGAGGAACACCTCGGGAGGAATAAAGCCGGTAAGGCGCACCCCCTCATGATACTTTACGTTGAGGTAGTAAGCCCCAAAGATCAGACTGTTAGAAGAAGTCACACGTCTTATCAATCCTGTTCAAGTTTGCCTCGTTGTACAGGACCTCGTTGGGATAGTACTTCTTGTACTCAGACTCGGGTGTAGGATACAACCGGAGACATGTCCGAAGGAACTGTCTCTCGAACAACCTCACCTCACCTTTCCATCTGGGAAGGACTCACGTTGAACCACAATGAATAACCGTACGCCATAATTGGCCGGATGAGGGCCATGTAGCACATTTCCTTCACCCTGGAATCAAGTTGGCTGCTGTAGAACAACCCCCTTGCCACAGCAAAGGCCTTTCTAGCTTTCGTCAGAGCAGTATCTGTATGTTTGTCAAAATACAGATATTGATCCAACCAAATGCCAAGATATCTGACTGCACTTTCCACATCTAACAGCCGTCCCTGTGGGTTAAAAATGCCGAACTTACGCCAGTTAGTGCGCGTATCCCATGATGTTACAACGGGGTCCTGAAAAGCTCAGTTTCGAACTTCAGGAAGTTCATAATCACTTCTATTCGTCGCGAAATCGCTGAATTTGTTCGAAGTCACGTTGCAACAAGATATTTATTACATCGACCTTCGGACCTGATCTGTACGCCACTAAATCGTCGGCGTACGCAATTAAGTACGGCATTGAACCTGTAAAATCTGCAGTGAATATTGAAAACAAGATCGGCGAACCAACCGCTTGTTGGTTCTGTTGCAGTCCGTTGTTGACGTCAAAGACCGTGGAAGAAGTTACATCGCCACTTTTCACGACGAACTCTCTACCTGTTATCATGTCATAGACCATGTATAGCAAGGGTTTACTTATGCCTAGCCTGACCAGCTTGAGGAAGAGGCCCTTCAACCAACCGGTGTCGAACGCCTTCTCCAAGTCAATCAGGCAAGCACCCGTGCATTGTTTTTTGTCTTTACTCCATTGAATTTCGGACAGCAGTTTAGACGTGGCATGTATGGTTTCATGCCCCGCTCTGAATCCGAATTGCCCGGTATGATAATATTTTTTTTCCATTTATTTCCTCAACCCATTGTTTCAGAACTCGAATGACAATCTTTTCAAAAACCTTGCTTATGCAAGGAAGGAGACTGATCGACCGAAGGTTCGTCGGGATTGATATGTCTTTGTCCCGTTTAGGGATTGGTTGCATCACAGCTGTTCTTTTCGGTGTGAGGCTGTTGTCTACGCATTTAGACGTAAGTTCAGAGTTAAACGGCACTGCAATGAACGATATCCTCTAGGGCGGTACTCGCCAAAAAATTGTAAACACAAATAAAATCAAGAATTACTTTGACTGATTATCCGACATGAATTCAAAATCTTTATCTTGTATCTTGTAGCTCAAGAGTCAATTGAGGCAATAAAAAAAGAATAAAAATGGCTGTAAAATAATCAAGATTCGGAGCAGTATCTAAATGAATGTATCTAGCTCTGGTAGACGTTGCGGGCGCCATGTTCACGAAAATACTTGAAGCCAAGTGACAACACAGGTTTGCATGTTCCAAACCGAAGAAATTGAGGCAGGTAGATGAGGCAGTTAGTTGTGCATGACCACGTGTGTGTTTTTGGTGTACATACCTACCGGTATTTCGGACATATGTTGCCTCTCAGCTGGCGGCTCAGATGAGAGCTATAAAAATACCAGCAAAAAACAGAACGAAGGGGAAAACTATTTGAATAGAAACTTTTGCACATAACTTTAATTGCCTCAGATGTTCTGTTCGGTTGTATCAAGTGGCGTAAGAAGAGATAGGCAATCTTTCAATCTAAATCAAAAAAGAGAAAAAAAAAAAACAAATCAAATCCAATCATGAAGACGAGTTTAGATTAGTTACACAATTCTAGCGGGTTGACTCGAAGCACGTGCTTGCATTTATGCCAAAAGTAAAAGTGTCACGTTTCAAGAATGCCCAGTGCTGACTGATTCCTAAACAAAACCAACGAATTCGTAGAGAGGAGATCTTTTTACTTGCAGGCAGGCATTAACTACTTGTATGAGATATTACCGTTAGCCATATCCCACTTGCAGATGATCACAATTTTCCCCGGTTTTTTGGACGCACCGCTTTGTACATAAGGAAAACTTTCTCCTCTAGTGGGGAAGCGAGTTAATAAGAGGAAACAATCTTCTAAACGGTTTCAATCGTTAAAGTGATATCTCTGCAATGGCAAGGGTTAGTGCTGCTCTGGGTCTGTTTGTAATAATTCGCCTACGGTTTTGTGTTTTTTTGTTCCTGTTAGTCAACGCTGTACAGTGCAACGGTAGGTATTTTTGTGAAAATAGTCTCACCCAGTGGTACATCGAATGTATTAATTTGAAAAAAAAAAAAATTACATTCAGAAAAGAAAACAAGGCTTAAGTTGAACACGAACACGTATAGACCGATAGCCAAATTTATTATGATCAGAAATACAGATATTCACCAGAGCATGAGGCAAAACTCAAACCTTAGACTGCCGATTCTCGCTGATGATTTCTGCCGACGCTGATCTGCCCCGTCACAGTTATAAGGTGTTTGCTCTGTAGAGTTCGGTGATCTTCGAATGTTTTTCGCTTTTAGCCGAGTCGCACTTATTGAGCGGTAAATTATACAGTTGTGCTCTCAGTGAGTAAACACTTGCATTCCTGACTGACATGAATACACATAATATTTACTCGGACGATGTGCACACTTACCTTCGTTTCAGGACAACGAACCTCGGAGCCTGAGCTGACCACCGCTGATGGTCCCTGGCAAACTGATTCCAGTCGTCAAGACCACGCTCTCATGTGTCCGTGATTGCTTGGTCTTTATACCAGAGGTTCGGTCCTCCTCTCCTTCTCGAATAAGGAGGCTCAGATTCTTAACTAGAGCGTTGGTGTCCGCTCCAGAAGTGGCCAAGCCATTGCAGTCGACAGATTTTTACCTTCTGCTCAGCTCATCTTCTCCTCCAATCACCTTCCTGGCAGACTCGACCATATACTTCTGCGAGGTAGAATTTTTCTTTCCAAGTCGATAGTTTTGTGTCGTCGAGTTTTGTCAAGCATGATTTTGGTCCGGAGTTTTAAGCCCAGTTGTTCGGACGAACCGAATTAGCACCGTGTGCCAAGGGATATTCTACGTCAGATCTGTACTTTATGGTCGCGTTCATGTTTGCCCCGAGGTAGACAAAATCCTTTACTACCTCAAAATTCTAGCTGTTGATTATGATCAGAGATGGCAGACTACATGATCTGTTCGATTAAGTACGCGTAGTTATTTGAACAAACTCCACGCCGGAATCGTTTCAATCTACCTACATTTGTAAGAAGAGGATTTTGCAGCCTTTTTTTTGGAATTTTGGATTTTCCTTCCTCCTGCGACGGAATGATTCGGATTTTGTTTTTTTTCTGATGAATTTCACAGGCATGACATCTCAACTACACTTCGACCAATCTACTACTTTTGTTACATTAACTACCTCAATGGGTAGCAGACGTCGTCATCATCATCATCTTCTGACCCGCAAGATCCGCAAAAGGAGTCACGAGGGTAAACCGCGCACGAGAGATCTCCATTCAACTCGATCCTAAGCCATCGACTCTCCTGAGTGTCTGCCCAAGCGTGACCAGCCGCGTTTTTGGACTTAGCCCAACCACCTCGTCGTGGGTCTGCCAAGCGGTCGCCTACCTGATGCCCCTGTAGTAGGAGCAATCTCTTTTGCCCCCCTTCTGGAAAAGTGGGACAATCACCCCAGTTTGCCATTCGCCAGGTGACTCACCACGTTCCCAGTCCACTTTAATGACACGAGAGAGGCATACAACTCCCTCTTTACTTATTGCTTTAAGCATTTCTGGCCGGATTTCATCCAAAACCGGTGAATTTGCCAACTTTTAGCCATTCATTCGGTAAAATGACTTCCTTCACAGTTGGACTATTCTCCGCCCCACACAAGACTACTGGCCTGCCATCCTTAGGGCACTGTTCGGGAATGAGCAGCTCAGAAAAGAGATACCTCCATCTGCGTAAGATGTCCACCTTATTGGAAAGCAACACACGATCTTTGGATTTGGACAGCTTCTCGCCGAACTCCTTCCAAGACTGCTCTTTAGCCGCTCGCCACTTTGCAAGTTAGTTAGCCGAGACATCAAAGATTACATTGAGCGACACAATCTATAAACCCATTGAAGTCAGGTTTTCGTAAAGGACATAGCTGTGCCACAGCCTTGTTAAAGGTAACGGACGACAGAAGAGCTATTGACGAAGACAAAACGACCATATTAACCTTACTTGACTTTTCGAAAGCATTTCACTGCGTTGACCCAAGGATACTCTGTCATAAACTGTCCACCCAACAAACAACCACTAATAGATTAATTCCTTCTTGTCTTACTAACCGAGTCCAAGCTGTTTTAGATAATTCAAAACTGTCATATTTTTGTGACATAATCTGTGGTGTTCCTCAAGGTTCAATTCTCGGTCCGTTATCAATGACCTTCCAATTGTTTTGTCCTACTGTAAGCTCCATATCTATGCAGACGATGTTCAGATCTACTTAAGTTTACCTCTTGGAATGGTTGAAGACTCAGTTGCTAAAATAAACAAGGTTTTAGGCTCTATCGCCAGTTGTGCTACAAAAAATGGCCTAATGCTCAGTCCAGACAAAACCAAATCTATCCCGTTCTCGAAATAACCGCCTTCCCTATACAATTTCCCACCAATTGACCTTAACTCGACCGCAATTGAATATGTTACATGTGTAAAGAACCTTGGAATAATGTGCAATAGTGAAGTGACATGGACTGATCACAGCACAGTGTCAAAGATATATAAATCCCTAAGAGGCTTGCAAATATAGTCTTCCTATCAACGTTCAATTAAAAATTGCCAAAGCACTCATAGTAACAATCTTGACATATGGATCAAAGTTGTTCGCTGACCGTGATTATTCTTCTTCGCAAAAGTTGACAAAAGCAATCAACGCCGCTGCACGGCACGTTTTTAATCTTCGCAGATTTGACCATGCCTCTCGTCTGACGTCGGAATCTCCTAGGATGCGAATTGGAAGCATTCCTAGGTTACAGATCGTGCATATTACTCTTCAAAATTATTCACAAGAAACAGCCAAATTATTTATATGAGAAGATCACCTACTGTCGATCGAGTTGTAATATTACCTTAAGACCCTCAATTCATACCTGTTTAATGTCACGCTGGCACTTCTTCATTCATGCTGTTCATCTCTGGAACCACCTACCTTCACAGGTACGGCCTAAGACCGAGTACAGACAATTTTGAACCGCTTGTTTCTGCTTTTTCTCATCGAACTGAAATAACTCCTTTACCTATGCATTTGTATTATTAATCGTATTGAATTTTAAAATTGCAAAATTTACGCTCCAAACTGAATTGAATTCGAATTGAAATTGAAATTAATAATTGCAATAATTCGATATCACTAAAATTCAAGCATGTCAATTAAAATTGTATGTTATTTTATATTGCTCCTGTATGTACAGAGATAAATAAATGAAATAAAAATTAAATGAAAGTTCTTCGCGCCTCAGTGTACCGATCACGAGAAGCAGAGTCTACCAAGAGAATCCAGTCTCTGCAGGTCTTCTTCTTCTCACTGATGGCTTCTTCAACTCCGGGCCTTTTAAAACCAGTTCTTTCTTCACCAACAGCCGCCACTACCCAAACATCCCGTGCAGAGGTTGTTAAAAACTGTCGCGGTTGTTAAAAACACGCTAGTGTAGAGGAGGTGCTTTATCTCTGAATCACAGCGTACACAACACCAAGTGATGATCAGTTAACAGTTCAGCTCCACTCATCACACGAACGTCTCAAACCATCCGTTTCACACACAATGGTACCACAAGGAGATCTACCAACGACTAATGTAGAAGACTCTGACGGCACCATGTGTATTTATGGATGCCTTTGCATGGAAAGAAGGTGTTCATTATGGACATGCCATTTGCGCAGATAGAGTCCAACAACTTCTCTCCGTTCGAGTTCTGATGAGAGTCACCGTTCCTCCCAATCACACTCTCCCATGTCATTACATCCACATCCACGTGAGCATTGAAATCACCCTTCAGGATATAGGAATCCATCTCCACTACTCTATCGAGGGCAGCACCAACTTCATCCAGGAAAGTCGCGTACTCTGATTCCAGATTTCGTGCATACACCTGCACTAGAGCCAAAGTTTACCTTTCAAGCTTTAAGATCCCGATTCTCCCTCCTAATGGTATACACTCCAATACCCTGCCTACGACTTGTGAGTATCCCTACTCCCGCCTGTGCAGACATTTGTGGTCCATCTCCCGACAGGAAGAGTTTCCACCCGTCCGAAAGGTCACCTTTGCTTCGAGAGATGCCGATGATATCCAAACGATACCTGGCAGCTTCCTCAACTAACTCGAGATCCTTTCCCATGAGCGATGAGACGCTCCATGTGGGTAGCAGCGGAACAAATGTATCCATCTCTGATTGTGATGTTTGAATTGAAATTAAGAAAATGGGGTGTGAATGTAACACTAAGCACTGCTAAGGAGCTTTCTTTTTTGATCCATGACTTTAGCGATACCTTGAGATAGTTGAAAATCTCTCTAAATGCAATATCCTGAAATTTGCTCCTGTTGAGGTGATTCTGTTCGTTATGGAATGTCTGATTGATGCCAGTTTTGGACACTCGACGAGTAGGTATGTTTTTTGATTTGATTGTCCACAGTGTGTACAGATAGTTGCATAAAAAGCGGCTTGTGAGTGCGCCACATAGTATCCTTAGGTCAGGCCTGTTCAGATTTACTTTCTCCATTAATTTTTCAGAGAGCGCCAGTAAATTCTGACTTCCTGGGTCCTCCTGAGTCGCCGTGGCGCAATAGTTTGGTGTGTCGACTCCTACACAGAGGGTGCCAGTTTCGATCTCCGAATTTACCAACACACATTTATACCATTATTCACTGCTCCACCCCTTTCGAGTCACTGACAATGTGCAAAGAGCGATCCTGTCTACAAAAAGCTTTTCAAACTACGCCGTTCGGAGTCGGCATAACACTGTAGGTCTCATCCGCTCGTGAAAGAACATGAGTACACACATCACGAGTGCTTGCTGTAGAAGCTAGGCTGAGGACCACCATACAATTGAGTTTACAACTAGACTTACAAACTAAAGGCTAGGGTGTTGGCTCAACTGAAGTGGCCCGACTGATGTACTTTATTTATTTATTTATTTACAAAGCTAATATATAATTATTAAAATTAGAAATTAGCTGTTAAGCCAGAGCGATGAAGCCTTAGACTAAATACTTTGTTTAATTTAATGTTTATTATTACTGTCGGTTTGTTTTTTTTGTCCTACAATGGCTGGTGCTTACATCGGGTTGTTCAAGTCCGTGTGTCCATTGTGGTCCTTTTGGGATGGGGTGGTGATGTGGTAGCCGACTTAGCCTCGATGGTAATTGCTATCGCTGCTCTGGTAGAGTCCATGCAGCTTGACGTCGTTGGAAAGTTCTACTCGTCAATATAACGCGTTGAGGTAACGCTGTCCGGGGATTGTGTTTCTCAAGTTAAAGATTTCCTCGTTAGGATGGTTGTTGATGTTTAGTGGCTGCTTTCTGAACAGTGTTGCAATGTACTATTGCAGCGGGATGATGCGAGTTACCTGTTTCGTTAATCTTTTGAAAAATGAAACCGAAAGAAAAACACAAAGTAAATTCTTAAGAGCACTTAATTGTTATTATCTTCTCTTAGGAGAAACTTCTTCATTCATTACTTATTCTCATTCAGACAAACTGCAGTTCGCGGAAATTGCTTACTCAGGTGTTTCACACACCGAGATCATTTCCGCGGCCAGACTGAGTGTAAGTTTTCAACAAATTTGATGACGTATCGTATGGACATTATTTTCTCCAAACTTCGGTTTAGTGAAGTGTGGGAACGTAACTTGCGTGCTTGGTCGTACACTCTATTGTTGCTGTGGTGCCTTTGACGGTCCCTGACGAAGGCGAGTCCGGTACATATTCGCAGTATTTTTCTTTCGAAAATTGCGAGCTTCGTCACATATTACTATTAAGTACCTACTTGTTCCATTATCGCATGCAAGAAATGATTGCAACAGTTGTGTATTGGGTGTTGTACGTAAATACCCACCCAACCCAATAAAATGATTTCCAGCTCTTTCTTGCTTGGATACTTGCCCTTTCATTGCCCTCATGGGTGTCATGTTCTGACATCATCAGTTTTAACCAGTTTTTCTTTGCCAGAGTGTTGAGTCTTTTGTGGTATTTCCATGAAGACTTGGAGTTGAATGTGAAGCCCTTTAAGGCTTTAAGTACTGTACAGAGTATCGATATTTCTGAATTCATTAGATTCCTATTATTCATTCAATATGGTGTTTGATTTAAGGCGAACACTTCAAGTTTGTGGACTCTCTGGGTAGATGCTTCAGCTCCTACAATCCATAGGATATACTCCACTTTCTGACTTCCAACCGTCTGTTAACCATCTTGGGACGTCGTCTTTCATCAAATTTCCAACATTCTCTTTTAGGTACAAAGATATTGCATTTTTTATTGAATGCCAAGAGTGGGTTCATGAGACCACAGCCCTTGGTTAGTTCATTGACGCGATCGACCTACAGTCGGCTTCAAAAGTAAGTGTACAGTATAAAGGTGTTCTGTATTTTAATTAATGAACCGGCCTCAAAAGAAAAAAATCTTAAAGTCTAAAATCTGAAATTGAGAACATCTCAAAAGCTGCTCATAGCCAGGCGCTCGTCAAAACCATGTTTTTTAAAACAAATTTGTAAACATGTATGTCGCGGCGGGTACAATTCTTCATAAAAAAAAAGTTTGCTTAATACAGCAGCTTCTCAAAAACTGCTAACCACTGGTTGGAGCTAAAACTATAGTTCAAGGGAAAAACAATAAAATATTAATTCGCGCAACACGCAAATTTTAATTTAATATTATTAATTTAATTTTTGAAGCTGATTTTTTTTTTTTAAATTAGGTTGGAACAAACAGTTATAAATATGCCACCCAGTGCAGTGTGGCGCACAGTCGTCCCTAATCGGGTTCACTGTCTTAAAAATCTGTAACTTTTTTCTTGTTTTTAGACATAGAAGGGTGAATACATAATCATGAATATTTTACTTTTTTTTACGCAAGGCATTGGAGATCTTCCAGGTTCTGCAGATGTGGATGGATTGGATTCAGTGACGATGAATTAAAGTTTCATATGATCACTATTCACACATGTACCGCGTCCGTCGTTGATCAATGGATCGTTATGGAAAAATATTTATTGGTAGCAATTTACTTTATCAGCCGGTAAATAAGTGACAAATTGTTCTCTCTGACAGAAAAGGACAATAAAGGGCAACAAATGTTGATGAATGAAATCAAGACTAATTAAATATTATAATCAGACAAGTAACTAGGCAGCGGCAGACAGCGCTAAATGCGTCAAATGCCTGGTTGAAGATATGTATGTTATTTTAACTAACGACTTTCATCATTCGGGGAACCCTACTTTAGTAAAAACCATTTATGAGATGACGTTTAATGAAGATGGCGGGGCATTAACCAAAAACCTAACGAAATTTAAATCACCAACCAATGGCCCGTCTAAGCTTTGCTTGCAAACGCTTTTGCGCAGATTACTCAAATAAGCAAACATATACATTTTTTGATTATTGGACATTTAATTGGCCACTGGAAAACCCATATTAGGGCAGATGTCCTTATGGCTGGGTTTTCATGTTGTACCCTCTGTGGAGATGTGAATTGTGATGAGAAATGAAATCGCTAAATTTTTAGTTGATGTCTGTTCTATAGTTTATCTTGATATATTTTTTTTTTTAATCTACACAACTAATTACCATTTAAGATTTTTTCTTGGAATCCCGTTTGATATAATAGTACCCACGTTGAGAACGGCACTTTAATTTGTATCTACAGCACTTTTATGGTGGACATTAATTTTTGGCGCTTACTGTAGGTGTTCTGTTAGGAGGCCTTCTTTAAAGATATAAGTTATTTGCAGGGCTAAAGCTTGTCTTGAAGTTTCAGACTGAACAGCTAAATCTAGATAAGGTCGGTTTAATAAACTCTCCGCACCTGCCTTTGGTGTGGTTACTGCGGAACTGATTCTTGGTTCCTTCGAAAGAATTATTGAATTATTTGAATTGAAGAGTTTAGGGGTGTGTCTTCCAGACACTTGCACTGCGACCATAAAGATCTATTGTACCCCCTTTTTTTGGTCTGGGTATTAGGGCCTTCAGAAATTTGACAACTCCTCCAGATGGGGTTTCGTAGAAGTCTTTCCCTGTTACAGATTTTCTGCTTATCAGTTTAAATCTTTCACGGGCAAGACTTGGGCAGTCGATTAGTAGGTGTTCCATTATTTCTTTCGTCTGGCCAAAGTGCCTACAAACATCTGTACTGATGAGACCCATTCTATGGAGGTGATAATTACATGCTCCGTGACCTATTAGTGCTCCACACAACATCCTTATTCCATTTTTGTTGTGTTCCAGAGCTTCTTTGGCTAGTTTTGAATTGTACTTTTGTGAACATGAGAGTTTTTGCACTCCTGGTTGTTCCAAAACTGGATCAATTGTTCAGTGATCCATTTGCGTATGTGAAGATTCGTGTCCAATTTGTTGAATCCATCAAGAGGGAAGGACCCTCAGGAAGGGTATCTCAGCACCTGCCTTGGCTCGTATGTCAGCCTTTTAATTGCCTTCATGGTCTTCATGTCCTGGCACCCAGATTATCTTCAGTCTGTTATTTGTGTCCAGACAGCCTTAGATTTAAATGTTTAACTCTTTAGTATTTAAGGACCGCTTGGCTGTCTGAGAATATGTGTAGTTTAATATTTTTAGGTTTCCTGTGCGCACCTCCTGTGCGCAAACGTCATAGCAACTGCATTTCTAGAGATGTTATGATGTCTGAATCTGTTACGTACTACAGCAAAAATTATTTTTTTAACAACTCAATTACATAGATATATGAACAAAGGATTATTGAAGTGAAACTTCTAAGCGCACTTCTAAGCGGATAGATCAACGCAACTTCCCAAACTGGAATTGGGCTTCTGAAACGTTTTTAAAATGTAACGCCGTCTAAAATCAGTCTTTATTCAATGAGTTTTATAATTTTGATAATTCATTCGATTTTGTGTTTTTTAGTTATTACAAGCTGCTCGAAAATAAGTTTGTGCAGTATGAGTTTAATTGGATACCGGCCACAAGACTGCCAGGCGAAGAGCCAGCGGAGGATGCTACTTTGGTTTCAGCAAGGATTTAGATATCGGTTGCGAATTTAGAACGGTGAAACAGCTTATATTTACGTCTTCAAATGAATAATCGCTCCTTCTGTGCAAACGCACGCTAGTATTTTTATTTTGTTTAAGTTGTTGGTTGTCTGTCTTTATTAGCATTTGTTCCACCAAATTACAGCACCATTGGATATGGTTTATTCTGATGTTTTGCTCCACGTTGTGTGGTAGACAGCGTACATTTCGTGTTGTCCTCATTGACCTTAAGTCCTGGTCTTTTCGACTGTTCTTTAATCACAGTGACAGCGTTCACTACGGCATGTTGGGAGTGCGCCACGATGTCGATCATCCATCCTGTATATCCCAACAGTTGGACTGACTTGTGGAAGACAGTGCCTTCCGAGTTTGCAGCAGCAGTACCAAATTGAAGAAATCACACGACAGCGCATCTCATTGCCGACATCCGGTGCAGGTTTCAAACGGCTCGTAAGTCCACGAGCCGAACGTCCATGTGTTGGTATGTGTTGGTGTGGTGCGACAGGACCGGCAATCGCTTCGAATATGTCCTTCCGATGAATGCAGTCATATACGGCCTTAAGATCGTTAACAAGGGATCTGTAACGACCTGAAAGTCACAGGTCATAGTGTGAACATTTGGTCTCTCTCTCTTCGATTTGCCGGGCCGGAAGCAGCACTGGTATGTGCCGATTAGAGCTGTGCAAAGCGGCTTTAGACATTCGCACAGTGCGCTGGACACGATCTTATAGGCGACGTTGAG
The DNA here is from genome assembly GCA_905231855.2 of Eristalis tenax. NCBI lineage: Eukaryota > Metazoa > Arthropoda > Insecta > Diptera > Syrphidae > Eristalis > Eristalis tenax. Next base: position 108,012,806 of record HG993124.1, on the reverse strand, counting down.
CAGGGATATACCTCTGTAGTTGTTGCAAGAGGTATGATCGCACTTTTTGTCGATGGGGCATATGGAGCTGATGTTCCAGTAGTATGGCATGCTTATAAAGAGTGATTTTTTAAAAGCTATAGGAAAGTTTTTCAAAAAAAAGAAACACATAAAATTCAGAAATATACATGAAATCTTTATTTGAATCGATAGTACGGTCCATATAATTTAATGTTTGAAGATTATTTCATGCAAATGTTGACCTTGACTGCGCCTCAAATGGTCCATCCGCTTAGTCCAATTTTGGCATACTCTTTCCAAAATTTCAAACGAATAAATGCTTCAATGTTGTCTTCCAATGCGTCTATTGAAGCGGGCTTGTCTGTACAGACATGAGCTTTGGCATAGCCCCACAGTCTAAAGGCGTTAAATCGCACGATCTAGGCGGCCAATTGACCGCTCCCGAACGTGAAATAAAATGTTCGCCGAACTCGCCTCTCAATAAGTTCATTGTGGCGCGTGCTGTGTGGCATGTGGCACCGTCTTGTTGAAACCACATGTCATGCAAGTCAAGCTCTTGCATTTTGGGCAAAAAAAAGTTGGATATCATCGCACGGTAGCGCTCACCATTCAGAGTTACGTTACGATTCGCATCATCCTTGAAGAAGTACGGTCCAATGATGCCCCCAGCCCATAAACCGCACCAAACTGTGACTTTTCCTGGATGCATTGGTAGCTCTTGCAATGCTTTTGTCTGATATTCACTCCAAAATCAACAATTCTGTTTACTTACGTACCCATTGATCCAAAAATGAGTTTCGTCGCTGAACACATGTGATGTCGCGATGAACTTTCTTAACAGAGCACGCATTTTGATAAAAAAAATTCAATAATTTGCAAGCGTTGTTCGTTTGTAAGACGATTCATGGTTAAATTATAGACCAACCTGAAGATGTTTGACAGTGAAACAAAACACGAAACGTGCGTCAGCTGTTTAAACCAGTGTTGCCAAAAAGATAATAGCTAAAAAATCTCCCTTTATATGAGACACCCATCCTGCGGACATAAATGCCAATTGAAGAGTGTCCGGATATGACGTCGAAATGCTCATCAATTTCGTTAAGGAACAGTCTGCAATTAAGGGATGTTTTTGAACAGAACACGGCATTGTCCAAGGACTTAATTGCGGCCAGACTGTCCGAACAGATGCTGATAACACTTTTGGATATTACTTTGTTCGTGAGCCGGCACCGTCCGGGATTGTATATTCACAGCTTATTAATTTTAAGCTACATTCATGCTGCTATGTATGGAATTAGACATCATTCAGATGGTCTTCGTTGACAGACCTTCAACTGATCGGTACAATTTTTGATTATTCAGTCCACTTCTCGAATGTTACAAGCGTGAATTAAGGACTTGATGTATTGGCAGAAAAAATAATCAAGTGGTGTCAAGTAAAATACTCGCGGCGGGAAATTGATGAACGCTTACCGTGAGATGACCGCGTAGACATGAAATTTCCAACTTCGAGAGCCGTCTTTTTGGAACCACAGCTCTCACGCTCTGGTCACAATAAGTCGGCTTTGATGTAGAATTTGTCGTCGCAAATGAAGTTCGACCGAACTCATGGTGTTGTCTATGGTAGTCCAACTTCAATTTTCAATTTTATGCGTATGCAGCCAATCCTAAAATAAGCCAGGTTGGCTCTGTGGCTAGGCCTAATTCAGCTGATGGACGCCGAATCGATATTTCTGGATCTTCTTCAACACTACAATAATTTCCTCATTTCACATAAATCTGTGGCTTAAGTTGGATAAGAGTGAACTCAAGGTTTTTGCATGGTGCGAAGAATTCTCTGCACACTAGGCCTGTGCATTTTAGTTCAGTCCAGGGAGTGCTCAGTTTAGTTCAAATCTGTTTATTGTTCGCTCTTCTAGTTCATTTAGTTCAATTTAGTTCACTACTCAGGAAAGGAAAGCATAAAAGTTCATCCATTCATCCCGCCCAGAAAATCATTATAAAAACCATGGTCTTTTAAGGGAGATATTCCCTCGCTGCATATTTGCTGGAAAATTGTTGTTTCTGAAAGTTCGAGTTCGCCGTTCGCGGATAATATGAATTCCACTTAAAGGGTTTTAGGTTAGGTTAGGTTGAAGTGGTTGACACTTAGGCCAAGTATATCCTCATTGTGTTACCATGCGGATCTTGGGGTTGCATAGCAAGTATTCAATGGTTTCTTCTTCGTCCTCGTTCCTGCAACTTCTACAAAAATCTTTGTAAGGAAGGCCTAGTCTAGAGGCTTGAGTTCCGATGGCACAATGCCCTGTTAGAACGCCAATAACGGATCTGATTTATCCTGCTTAATCCGATCAAGCTAAGAGATCGTTTGGGGTCGATCATAGGCCAGAGTTGTTTGGTGATGATGCATCCGATGCTTAATGTCCATCCGCGGTTTGTTTGAGCAAGCGTTTCAAGCTTTAGCTGATGTTTTATGGCAGATGCTTGTGCCATTTTGTGCCATTTCTAGTAAGCTCGATCTCTTCGCAATTTTCTTGAATGCTAGGGTCCCGGCAACTAAAAAAGGCGGATGTTAAACTTGGTTATCTCGTTAAGCGGCAATTAAGGGAAGTCTTGGAGTTAAAAGTGACAGAGTCCAGATGTTTGATCGCTGTCTGGCTGTCGGAACTGATCACCATATTACATTGTTTTTTAGCCATCACAGAGCGTCCTTAATCGTTTTAGTTTCAGCCTGAAAGACGTTGCAGTGGTTAGATAGAAATAGGGAGAGCTGGATGTTCAGATCCTTGCCAGCCCCCACACCTGCATCCACCTTCGATCCATCTGTGAAGATTCGCAGTGGACCTTCCAGCGTCTGGTGTTCAGAGTCCCAATAAGATCTGGGTGGTATGCTGGTTGAGAAATTTTTCTCGAAGAAGAGTTTAGCTGTATTGAGGTTTGTATCTATGGGTAGAGAGCTATACTTGCATAGGATCGTTGAACGTCCAGACTGAAGTTCTTTCCAGCTGTTCAGCGATCTTAATCTGCCAATGAGTTCCTTTGGTGGCAGGCTATGGAGTATATTTAGTGCTTCGGAGGAAGTAATCTTTAATGCTCTACAAATGCATACGCCCGGTTTTACTGGCCGAGAATTATAAATTGCCGGCGTTGTTTTCAGTGACAGCTGCTTTGACAGATCTCGGTAATTTTGATGTCAGTTTGATTTGGCAATTCATCAGAGATTCACGACGGACCGACATTTACAAATTGTTCAAATTACCATGGTCCTCCAAATCAGCTTATCTGCTCTAAAAATGAATGTGCCTGCATTCTGGAAAAGGAGTGCGGAAAGGTTTCCATAAACAGCCAAGTTACCCCAGAGTTGATTGACAAAATATGGATATCCTAAGACGTGGGGCGTATGACAGGATTTTGCCAGACTTCATTCGTTCTAAAGTGAGTCAAATGTCAAAATGAAATTAAGTCAAGCCTGATTACTCGATTCTCTCTCTCTCATTAGAAGTGTACAACAGTCTGGGCTGCGGCCTTGTAAAAGTTGGAATGATCTCGGAGTACATTGAATACATTCCTCACATCCTTTCTTTTGTCTCATTAACAACTGACATTCATTCCGTTTACCACCGTCGCATGTGTCTCGTTTTCACCGATCCAAACGATTTCATATTTCAGATGTATTCATCAGAGCTGGTAAGTCCATGGACTACTCTCGCACGGTCAACGAAGAGCTGAGCAGGTACAACGGGGACTTTGCAAAGCACCCCTGCAAACGCGACTGCATCGCGGGACATCATATGACATGTTTCTTCAAACTTGTGGTCCACTTCTCCGAGACAATGGGTCCAGAGTGTCACCGCTGTCTTTACGACCGCAAGCGATGCTCTGCAGAAGACTGCCTCTACGCCGACGGAGTCAATTCAGCGGTGGTCGCCATCAACAAAATGCTCCCGGGACCACCAATCGAAGTATGCGAGAATGACACAATCGTTGCGGACGTAGTCAATAAGCTGACAGAGGCGACAACGATGCACTGGCACGGCATTCATATGAGCGAAACGCCCGACATGGACGGTGCGCCATTCGTGACACAGTATCCCATTAATCCCGGAGAGACCTACCGATACAAGTTCATTGCAGACCGCAGCGGAACGATTTGGTATCACAGCCACAGTCACTGGCAGCGGGGCCTCGGGGCAGCTGGCAGTCTCGTTATCCGGCAACCGAGGATATTCGATGTGCACGACCACTTGTATGACCATGACTTAACCGAGCATACAATTATGATCCAGGACGTGGTGTACAACTATGACTTCTCCACGCTGTCCAATATTTTGATCAACGGAAAGGGAAAAAACCACGTGTTCGCCGATGAAGGCAACTTCCGCTACGAACAGTTTAACGTGGTTCGGGGCAAACGGTATCGGTTTCGGGTCATTTTCAACGGCGTCTTCAACTGCCCAGTAGAGGTTTCAGTTGATAACCACAGAATGCTGATCATAAGCACAGATGGCAACGATATCGAGCCGGTGGTGGCTTCGTCGTTCTTCATGACGGCTGCGGAACGGTTTGACTTTGTCCTCCATGCCAACAGGTACACGCAGAACTACTGGCTGAGGGTGAGGGGCTACACGAACTGCAGCATCCAGAATCTTTATCAGGGCGCCATTCTGCACTACAAGGGAGCGAATACGCCACACAACGAGCCTTTCGAAGAGCTGAGGTACGACTACAGAGTGAAAGGAGCCAAGGTCAATCCCCTGGATCGTGACGACGCGAATGGGATTTCGATAACCGAGCTGAAGTCGCTGCGTCCCATTGAGTGGCACGAATCAACTCGGTTCCACAGGCTATATTCCAGTTTTGGCTTCCACGTCGGAGACGGAGGTTTCCAAATGCAGATCGACAACATTACTTATGAAATGCCTGGTATATCGTTGAATCAGGCAAGTGATCTGTTCGACAGTCATTTGTTCTGCAATAAGACAACGCTGGCAAGAGCTGGCAAAGATTGCTCCCGAGAAACTTGCCGCTGCATCAATGTACTGTCTCTTCCGGCATATGCTCCAGTAGAGATGGTCGTCGTCAATTTGATGCGTGCCACACATCCGTTCCACATTCACGGGTACACGTTTCGAGTGGTCGGCCAAGGGGTGCTTCACGAGGAGGATCTGTGGAGAGTAAGTATGGGGCGAGTGTCAGCCATCCAAAGGATACTGAATGCTTCTTGTTTCAGATTGAGGAATTCGATAGGTACGGCTTGCTCAGCAGAAACCACGATTACCCAGTTGAGAAAGACACCGCACAAGTGCCTGGATTCGGGTACATTATCGTACGATTTCTGAGCAACAACCCCGGCTACTGGCTGTATCATTGCCACATTGAAAACCACTCAATCCTGGGCATGATGGCGGTGCTTAAGATCGGTGAAACTTGGCAAATGAAAAGATCTAGACCAAAATTGAAGTGTTAATGGAGACAATGATTTTATTGCTTTGTGATTGATTGTGCATGTTTATTTAAATAAATTATTGTTTGAATGTTAAAAGTTTTCCAAAAAACGTTTACGAAATGAAGTGTTATTGTTTTTGGGGTGATTTTCTATAACTCGGTATAACGGTCTATAACTTAATTCGTGCCTTTTGCTAACAGATGGCGCAACTTGTATTATTTCATTGTTATTATTCCATTGGAACTTGCGTTGGAAAGCTACTGTCATTGTTCATTTTAGTATATGTCATTCATTTGAAGCGTAAACAACAATAATTTTTTGTATTCAAATGTGTAGAACTTTGTGCCTGAAAAAGTGTTTTTGCGGGGAGTGCTTCGTCATTACTTTAATATGAAGAAAACTGCTGACCAAAGTCATCGTATTTTGGTGGAAGTTTATCCAGCAATGGACAACTCTACCGAACACAATTAATCCGTTTGAAGAGAGCAGAGGCCGGAATATGCGACCAGGTACGAGGCAATAATTTTCCACTATGACAACGCTTGGTCCCACGTTGCTATTCCGGTTAAGAACTACTTGGAAGACAGTGGATGGGAAGTTTTACCCCACCCGCCTTACAGCCCAGACCTTGCCCCTTCTGACTACCATTTGTTCCGGTGGATGAAGAACGCCCTCACTGAAATACGGTTCACATCAGAGCAGAATATCAAAAATTGGCTTGATTCATTCTTGGCTGCCAAGCCGGCGCAGTGCTTTTGGGATGGGATTCACAAATTGCCAGAAAGATGGGAAAAAGTCAGATGGGCAATACTTTAAATAATACTACTCTTTTTCTTAACGTTCGAATTTCGAAAAAAAGTAAACCGCACGGATTAAGTTAGAGACCCAATAGATCTGAGAGTAGTTGACCAGTTTTGACCATAATTGTTGTTTGATGAAGGTCTCGGATTCAGGCAGATACCTCGAGCACATTTTAGGCAAGATGGTTCACTGGAAACTCAAGCTGACCAGTTGCATAAGGAACTTATTACGAGTGTGGTTTGCCGATTGGCAATCGTTGTTTGTGTAGTCTAAAGCGATTTTTGGGACAAAACAGATTCAAATGCTATGACATTTGAAGAAAAATGATGATAACTATGGTTCTCGGATTTTAGCGGATATAAGCAGTCATGCGATACGTGATTGAGAAAAATGTGAAGGGGGGTATATGACCCCCTATTACGGTTGGCGAATCGAACGCTCATTTTCATTTTAACTCATTTCTATTTCCAAAAACTCCTAACACGCTTACGCATAAAACTAGTTGGACGGACATGTACTCGTACTTTAATATTTAATGCATCTAAAAATGACCGCATCTTAGAGCAATGGGACCCTTTGTGTTATTACTTCGAACTTGGAGAATTGAGACAAACTAGGGAAAAGTTCCGACTGTTTTGAACAGCTCTCATTATTGCCTCTACACAGGATGTTTGTGTCCTGTAGCGGATTAGAGTGACGGTGACGGCGAAGTGCAAACGCCCGGATTTCAAGAAGCCATCAGAGAGAAGAAGAAGACGTACAGAGACTGGATTCGATTGGGGGACTCTGCTTCTCGTGACCAGTACACTGAGGCGTGAAGAACTTGCAAATTGGCTGTGCGAGCAGGTAAAGAGCAGTCTTGGAATGAATTCGGCGAGACAGTTGTTGGACAGAGACCATAGATCTACGAAAAAGGTGTTCTGGCAAACCATTCGCCGACTCAGAGGAAGGAAATTCAACATCGTCGAGTCAAATCCAAAGAAAGTGTGTTGCTTTCCAATGAGGTGGACATCTTGCGCAGATGGGGCGAGCGCTTTTCGGAGCTGCTCAATCCCGAACAGGGCACTGAGGATGGCAGACCCGTAGTCATGCGTGGGGCGGAGAATAGTCCAACGGTGGAGAAAAGCCAAGGTGCATTAGTATGTAATTGATGGTAATTTTCTGACGGCCATTAAGTCTTTATTAACGAACTGTGTTGTGTACACAAACAAGTGTTGGGCGTTGGACTTCGACAAGGGTACATCGTGTTGCCTCTCATTTTCATTGCATATGTGGATTGGATGTTGCAGCGCAGCCGAGGCGTGGAATGTTTCACATCGGGAGAATTGAGGGTTACTCATCTTCTTTTTGCAGATGACTTAGTTATCCTCTTATCTTCCCAGAGGGAACACCAACGGGCACTCGATAGCTTTGTGGCCGTATGTGCTGATGCTGGAATGTAGGTTAATATGGACATGTCACATGTTATTATTTCTAACTTACTGGCCCTAAGCGGGCACTCCAAGCTAAACTTAACCTTATTCAATGACTTAAGTAACGCATATAATCAATTATAATATTATAATTTATTTGAAGGAATTGAAATTAAGAAAATTTAAAAACAAACATGTATTGCGTATTAAACTAATTTAACTTAGTGTATACTTAAATTGTTTTTTATTTTCGTATGTATTAATATGTACATATATTGACAGCTTACTGACTACCTAACAACTACCCTAAAACTAAGATACGTAAGTCGGCCGTAGGTTGCAGCTGATAGACATATATCCAGTCCGCTGCAAGACACGGAGCGACTACTTCCTATTAGGGGATCTGAACTACCCGTACTACCCGGGGTCTAAAGGGTTCAAGGATGGAGTTCCCTCGCTCTTCAGCCACCACAATTGTCGATGTTGCATAGCACCATCTCGCACATCCCGCCTTGATACCGCCGTACTGAACCGCAGGAAACCTTCCTCAGCTCGTTGTGCGACGGAGCAGTTGTGGTTGAGTCGCCCATAGACAGTTGATCTGGCGATGTGATAGATGAGCGGTACCACATTTACAACTTGTATCAGACCGTGCTTATCCAAATGGAGGAATGCTTCCGGAGGACGTAGCCGTTTTGACGCACCCTCTCGTGGTATTGAGGATTGGCGTAGTTAATCGAGTTCATCGCTCTAGCAGTGTGACCTCGAATCAACTTCACCAGGAAACTGTCCGCTCGTATCAGCTTCGCCATATTGTATAAAACCTCATTGGAATAGAATTTTTTGTACTGGGACTCTGGAGTTCGATAAAGGCGAAGGCAAGCCTTAAGACAAGCTCTCTCAAACAACCGAATCTTTTCCATCAAGCTAGCTAACTCTGGCTTTTCTTCAGTGTTGATTAAGTCTTTCGCCAATTGAACGTTTGATGTGAATTGTTCTCATTGGCGAACTAACTCTTTCGATTACGGTTGGCAAACTTCACAACATGAGTTCCAAAATCAGTGGTGCCATGAAAACAATAAAAAATATGAATAAATAAACATCAAATCATGAGTATTTGAATTTTTGTCATTACTTGATAATTTCCTTGGTCAATAAAATTATAAATTTTACAAAAATGATAAAATGAAGAAAATTAAATCTACAGAATGCGTCCAGGGCACACGGGAATCCAAGGAAATGAAGCAGCTGATTTAGCAGCAAAGGGTGCTTCTAATTTCCCTCTCATATTAGAAACGCGTAACATCTACCAACTTTTGCGGAACCTATGCGCAACACCCCAAAATGCGGAAATTAGTGAATCATGGAGAAATAGTGCATAACCTCTGGTCACATAACGAAGAAACTAAAAGAATACCCTATTGCCAAATTAGAGTTGCTGTAGTTCACTATTCAGACTGTGACATATCTTTAATAATCAACCTCCTGAACTTTGCCAAGACTGTGACACTGTGCTGCCCATGGGGCACATTTTTGCGGATTGTCCGAGATCCAATCAAATTGGTGACGAAATGGATGTCGCAAAAAAATTGGCCGAAGTCTTAAACCAAGCAAAAAAAAAAAAAAATATATATATTTAAACTGCAACATCATACCAAGTTTCCAAGTTTCATGAAATTTGAATTAGTAAGCTTTATAGCTTACTTTGTATTTATCAAGAATATTTATTGTAATAAAGAATGTTTTTGTGTAAATAAAGGGTGGTTGCACAAATTATTTAGGAAATTATTGTCATTTATTTTTATTATGATAATATGGTATGGTTCAATTATGTATGGAACAAAATATCGGGCAAATGGCCGCCGCGACCTCGGCGGCACACCTCCATCCGATGGTCCAAATTTTCGATGACGCTGAAGCATAATTGAGGTTCTATGCCGTTAATGTGCCGTTAATGTTATCTCATCCTTTAGCTCTTGAATTGTTGCTGCTTAAGTAGCCCCAAGGAAAAAAATCCAACTGTGTCAAATCACATGATCTTGGCGGCCAATTGACATCGCCAACACGTGAGATAACACGGCCATTGAATTTGTCGCGCATAAGAGCCATTGTTTCGTTAGCTGTGTGGCAAGTGGTACCGTCCTGTTGAAACCACATATCGTCCACATTCATATCTTCCAATTCGGGCCATAAAAAGTTCGTTATCATTTCACGATAGCGAACACCATTCACAGTAACTGCCTGACCGGCCTCATTTTGGAAAAAATACGGCCCGATGATGCCGCCAGCCCATAAATCGCACCACACAATCACTCTTTGTGGGTGCATTGGACCAAATGCGGCAATTCTGCTTATTGACGAATCCACTGAGGTGAAAATGTGCCTTATCACTGAAGATGATTTTCTTCGAAAATTGATCATCCACTGTTGCCATTTCTTGCCACAATTCTGACCATTGACGACGCTTGAAATGGTCAAGAGACTTTAGTTCTGGAGTCAATTGCACCTTGTTAGCGTGTAAATGCAAGTCTTTATGCATACTGTTCATCAACGACGAGCTTGAGAGGTGCAATTGTTGGGCACGACGACGAGTTGAGGTGGACGGCTCTTCGTCCACACTATCGCGAACCGCATTAGTATTTTCTGCAGTATGAGCTCTACGAGTATGCACTGGTGCTTTCACATCTCCTACAGACCCTGTTTGCTCAAATTTTTGCACGATTTTTACGATTGTACGCACATTTAGACGATTAAATTGATATAAAAAATCACGAAGTGCACGATATGCATTTTGATTTGAACTCCCATTTTCATAATAAGCTTTAACGCGTTGCTCGATTGTAATTTTACTTTATAGACTACTTTAAAAAAATAAATAAAAACATATCTTGACACACTAAAAATCCAAGCAAGTGAGACGCAAAAAACACGTTGTACTGAAATTCATGTGCTTTTTGACGCATGCACAAGACGCACATATGCTTACCGATTTTAACCAAACTTCACATAAACCGTATATAGGCCAATAAAAAAATGTGTGAAAGTTTGGTTGAAATCGGTAAATACGTTGAGGCGTCAATCGGCGACAAACATTTGAGACTCGATAGATATGAATAGATTAAGAAACAATAACAAGACAGAGACTTTATTAAAACAGCCTTTAATTAAAGGCAAAATCTTTGTGAAGAGGATGTCCCCGAAGATGGAGAGTTTCCTGTATGTTCAATATGTAACCGCAGACTTCACTTTATGTAGAGCACCTGTGTAGACTCAAAAATTGATTTTGGCCTACATCCAAGCTCTCACCACATGAGCTCCGAAAATCTGCCACCTGATTCGAGCAAAGGAGGGACGCTGACAGAGGACACTCTGCAGTGTCGTCGTCAACTCCACAAGCGTCGCAGAAGATTTCGGCTTTTAAGCCAAGCACACATAGGGTCGTTATGTTCACAATTGCGCAACTTGCCGGAAACCTGGGAGTTGATCAACTTCTTGGTCACAACTCGTTATTTAACCGGCGAGTTGATTTGATTGATTTTTTTTTCACTATTTTGACTCAGTCTGAAATTTAAAATCCAGAAGCTGACCCACTTTCAGTTTTGAAAATTTCCCAGGTATATTTTTAACAATTTACACAAACAATGTCATTTTCAACTTTGAATTTACTGTGTGTGCTGTTCGTGTGCGCTATGAGAATGAGAATTGAGAGCGGACGTTATCATTTGTAAAGCTTACACTAAAGTCTGCAGTCGCCTATTGAATGAATCCGAGCGCATTATACCAGTACGACTGGTAACTCACGGGGTCTGTTAACAAATTAAAAAGAATCTATAAAATACTTCATTATTTCAAGCAACTCGAAAAGCCAGTACCAGAGATGAAGTATGATAGAGATGCCCAACTTTACAGCTGATTGAGCCCTATTCTATCGACGAATTTCAGAGACTTTTTGGCAGTTATTCATGAATTTTTGACAGTTATTTACGAAATAACGTAAATGCCGTTCTCTGATTGGTCAATTTGGCTTTAGAAACCAATATAAAAAATGGTTGTCAAAAATGTTAAGGGGCAAAAGAGGTAGAAGTTGGGCATCTCTATCATACATCATTTCTGGCCAGTGCCTTCTCTCTTTGCACGGCCATTAATCCTGCATTAGTTCGAGCACCATTATTTTGAGACACGAAAACGATAAATGAAATCACAATCATCCTATCTTATTTAGATGCGTGAACAGGCAACTACCTTAATGGAAAGAGCAAAATCCTTGATTTCAGTGTTCAGTTCATAAGTTGAGAAAATGAGGCGTTGATCAACTCATGAGCTGTAAATTCAAAATTGAAAGTTGAAACCCTAAAATTTGAGTGAAGAAGTGAAGAAGTTGTATCATGCCCCGGCTTATGTGCTGAAACAGAAACTTGAGAAACCTCAAAGCACAGCATTGAGGAAAATATAGGGAGACAATTCTAAGCAGAAGGGCTGAAAATACTGTTGAAGATATTTTCAAGATTACGCTCATACTTGAGTATAACGACGACATACGAAACCTTGGATTAACCATGACATAAACACAAGAAGACGTGATCATGCTGTTTGAAGTTACAGGATATTACAGCAGCTATGCTTCATAACAGCTTAAAGGCAGAGCCTGTCTACACACACTCCCTAATTTTAAAAATAGAAAAATATATATAATGCTGTTTCGAAATGCTTTTTAAAGACATTGTACTAATTTTATTGAAAATCATGTGAACATAATAATATTAACATGGGTGGCGCTACAGCCCGTAGGAGAACGGCGAAGAGACCTACAGTTTTATGCCGACTCCGAATGGCCAAGTTTGAGAAGTATTCGTAGACAGTTATTGCTCTTGAGCATTGTGAGTGACACGAAAGAGGTGGGGTCGTGAACATTATTTTTGGTGGTACCGGCCGGGAATTGAACCCACGCAGCGAGTTTCAGTTGCGTGGCACACAACTCCACGGCCAGATTTGGTTAATGTTGCGTCAAAATTTCAAATCAGTTGGTCATTCTCTAATTGTTTTTTTTGTGTAATTTTGTTTATTGTTTTAAATGTAACTTACATGCTAGACAAAAGAACTTAAAACTAGCTTAACTAACTTAACAATTCATAAATTGTTCTAAATACTAACCTACTGACCCTATGCGGGTATTCTAAGCTAATCTAATCTAAAATTATAAATGTGCCTTTCGGCTTAATCTACTTTGTTTTTAGTCTTTCCTGACCAACTTGATTCATTTATTATGTGCCAAGAAAACTTATAAAAAAAACTTGACTTAAACTTAACTTAACTACTTGACCTACCTTATACTAACATACCCTAACAATCGGTGAAATTATTGTTTGGAATGAATGTACAATGTCGCACAAAAAGTCACTCGAGATTCTTGGTAGGTCAGCCCATACAGCGAGTATTAGTTGCGTAGGGGTCGACGCACATACTCACAACATCACGGCAGGATCTGACGAATGCTGTGTCAAATCAGTTGGACATTGTCTCATCAGTGAACTTATTGTTTGGAATTAATGCACAATGTCGCACAAAAAGTCACTCGAGATTCTTGGTAGGTCATTGTAAGATTTGCGTTGTAACAATCAACACTTTGGGAAAGCATTAGTATTGCGTTCCTTGATCAACCCAGCGGACGAGGTCAATGCTTGCCGTAAATACTCAACGTTGTGGCGATACGTTTGACGTGCGTGTTAACCTACAAAACGATCCATTGTTTCACGCCAGTTACTGAAAAATAAAGAACCTTAAAATGTCAAAAGATGGGACTTCAAGACGGATGTCATTGCCCGATTACATCTGTAATTTAGTGACGTCGAAAGAAGAATTGATTCCAGTAGATGAGCATTCCCACATATTCAAATCAATTATAGGGATCATGGATGGCTGAGTGAGCTGAGTAAAATACTTGTAAAACGAACGCGTTCTGTTGTGGTTTGGAAAACTGACATGCTTTGCGCTTTACGCCTACACACTCTTAAAGCGCGACCGCGCGAACTCGCCTATGCTACCTTTACTATGGCCGACAATGTATTCTCGACACTGGTTGTCGTAGGAGATTCTCCTGACCAAGCATGTTCGAAGTTATTAAAACAAAAAAAAAGTCACTGATTTCTGTACAAAATAATGCAATTCGGAGTCTGTTTTGGAATAATGTGTGCCACTTTCTTCGTTCGAAATTTTTTTTGCAAGCTTCCTTGAGTTTTGAATTATCGAGAGTCTTCTGCAAATCAATAGACACCGTTGTGGAAGCAATGAAGTAGTCAATGGTCCAACAGAATGTTTGAATTCTCTGGACTTCCCGGGAGGTCTAATCGTACCTATTCATATTGAAAATCGGTGTGCCCAGTCTAATGCTTTGTAATATGAATTAGCCAAAACTCTGCAACGGCACACGTCTTGCATTCAAAGATTTAATGAGGAATGTAATAGAAGCAAACATTTTGACGGGAACTGTGCGACTAGCATTCGCAGTGACTACCAACAAAGCTCAGGGTCAATCTTTGAAATTGTGTGGTCTATACGTGAATATGGATTGCTCCGCCCATGAGCAATTGTCTGGTGGCTTATTATTCCACACATTATAAGACCCCAAAGAAAGTTATTGGGGTTAGAACTACACATTTAGATGGACTAGAAATCATCTTCAATCTCACTCACGGCAATTTACCGCTAGTGCCGCTTTTCGGCTTAAAGATTGAATACGGATGGTGCGACACGGCACCGCATGTTCCACTAAAGGGGTCGCGGGGTGAACCTCGCACGAGAGATCTCCAGGCAACTCGATCCTCCCCCATCGACTCTAACTCATCTGGAGTTATGCCCAAGCGTAACCAGACGAGTTTTATGACTTGGTCCAACCATCTCGTCCTGGGTCTGCCAAGCGGTCGCCTACCTGATGGAATTGCATTCAACGACTTCGGAAGTCGTGATGAAGGGAACATTCGTGCCACGTGACCAAACCAACGAGAATATCCCTCTCAGTTCGAAGATGCAGGTCCTGCCGTATTTCGCATCCTCTGCCTGCGAGTAATTCCCACAATAGCACGGAGAAATCTCATCTCAGCAGCTTGTATTCGCGATCTTATTATTTTGGTCGTTACCCAAATTTCATGACCATAGGTGAAACAAATACTGAGTTGAAAACCGCTGACTTGGCTTTGACACCAAGCTCGGCCTTCCTGATTACAGATCTACCAAGCTGTTTCAAAATTGACCCAGCTTGATCCTGAAGGAAAGCTCAGCATTACTCCTGCCATCACTCGTGAAGAAGACCCCGAGATAATTAAACTTCTCCACCTACTTCAATGGGACTCCAGTAACATGTAGAGTGCATTGAGCAGGCGTTCTGGAAATAACCTACCATTTGCCCACGCTAACCTTCATATCAGCATCAGCATATACGGCCACAAACCTATCGACTGCGCGCTGGTAACTAAGTCATCTGCAAAAAGAACATGCCTCACCCTCAACTCTCCTAATGTGAAACATTCCTGGCGCTGCAACATCCAGTTCTTAAATACAATCAGAAGGAGAGGTGACAAGATATAATCTTGGCGAAGTCCAACGCTCACGGTGAGTGGTCTTGATTTAGCACTGTTAACCCGAACACTGGTGCCACAGTTTGTGAATAGAGACTGAATGGTTCTCATCAGAGGACCATCCACCTCATACCCCCTGCAGAACAATCCAGAGCTTACCTTGAGGGACTCTGGTGGCTTTTGGTCAGGATCGCCGTTTCTTCCAATCACACTCTCCCATGTCGATACATCCACACCCACGGGAGCATTGAAATCACCCATCAGGATATAGGAATACACCTCGGCTACCCTATCGAGGGCAGCATCAACTTCATCCAGGAAAGTCGCGTAATCTGATTCTAGATTTCGTGCATGCACGTGCACTAGAGCCAAAGTTAACCTTTCAAGCTTTAAGATCCCGATTCTCCCTCCTAATGGTATACACTCCAATACCCTGCCTGCCAGCCTGGGGCTTGTGAGTATCCCGACTCCCGCCTGTGCAGACATTTGAGGTGCACCTCCCGACAGAAAGAGTTTCCACCCGTCCGAAAGGTTCTAGATGCCCTTCGTTTCGTCGAAGATATCCAAACGATACCTGGCGGCTTCTTCAACTAGTTCGAGATCCTTTAATGTGAGCGATGTAACGTTCCATGTGCCTACCCTAAGTCGATGCCGTTGTTCGTTGCATTTTGCTCCTGGTAAGTGCATGGCGTGACTCCCCCCACCGCACGGTCATAGGGGGTTGCTCGTATTTCCTTTGAGCTAAGCCCGACTGACTGCCAAGAGGGACAGGCCGGCCACCAGACGCCCGCATACTGCCACCATTCAGGCCTGGCTTCATAGAGGCCCTGGCACACCAGGGTATGCAATAGCCGAGGCCAATCTTCTCATTTGGGGGCTTGTGCTTCGTAAGCCAGGCTCGGACTGTATGGAAATACACTCCTACACCCCAAACCTGTTGCCCGCCCCCACCACGAGGAGGTCAGCTGCCGGAGGGGTCAAGTGATACAATCTGACATCTAATTGCATATTGTGAGCTGCCTTACCTACCTACCCTCCCAATTTTCGTCTAATCGCTTATATAACCTAGCATAATCTCTGATGTATTTAAATTGACAACTTCTACTGGGATACCTTATCTCATATACGCCCTCCTAACTTCAATCTGAACTGCTTGCGTGAGTGGATGACTTTCTTGCAATTTGGCAGGGCTTTATATAATAGCTCCTGCCTTACCTACGTTTATCAACTCTCGAACTATAATTTGATCTTCAATCTGTTACATCAAACAACGTAATTCTATCACAAATTTATCGAATTTCCAGATAATTTCTAGAAATAAAATTAAATCATTATTTCTGATAATCTTGAAATCGGAACTATTTTAAATGCTAACTTTCGAGATGTGCTCCGTATTAATTACAGATCCAATTTATTTATCATTAAATTTTATCGAGTTTGCAATATTCATTTTACCAAACAGGTTGCAGTAAATTAAGTTATCTGAATCAGTTATAATAGCCCCTTTTTGACTACTAATAATTAATTCAAAATTGTCTACATTAAAGCGTTGATGTGGTGATTTACTCGAGTCACAAGCGTCAGCACAACGAACTGATATTCTCAGCTCCAAACGAAATATTGAAGAGAATGAGTCCATATGACTCATCTTATTTTATGACAATGAGTTCACCTTAAGAGCTGATGAAATTCGTCAACGGCAGCGTCCAGAGTTTCAGTCAGCAGGAGTTACATGGGGTGCACTCATTTTAGAGCAACAGATACTCGAAGCTAAGGTTTAAACCGATACTTCTGATTTCGAAACGGGCTCCTGGGACAGAATAGCAGACGGCCCTATTCTCATAAGCCCACGTTCAAAGAATGTGGCCTGGCCCCTAAGTTGAGGATTGTGTCAACTTCCTTACAACATACAAATAACTGTTGGAGTTCGGACAACGAACTGTCTCGTATCCGTGGTTCAGACTGACTGTGTTGATGACTTCAGCGATCGAAATGAGGACAATGGATTGCGGATTTGCACGTAGAATGTAGGGTTCATTAACAGATCATCATCATCATCTTTAGGCCCGCATGATCCACTAAAGAGGGTCGCGAGGGTAAACCACGCACGAGAGATCTCCAGGCAACTCGATCCTCCGCCATCGACTCTCACTAACTCATCTGGAGTTATTCCCAAGCGTAGCCAGGCGAGTTATTGGACTTGGCCCAAACTACGAAGATAAAAACCGCTAGCTAAGTTTTCACACCAAGTCAAGCCTTCCTTATTACAGATCTACCAAGCTGTTTCAAAACTGACTCAGTTTGACCAATACTACAGAATTGCTAGTCATCACTCGTGAGAAAGACCCCGATATACTTGTAGGCGAAGACCCCGATACCAGGCCACATTCTTTGAACGTGGGCGTACGAGAATAGGGCCGTCTCCTTTAGTCCAGGACCCCGTTTCGAAACCAGAAGTATCGGTTTAAACCTTAGCTTCGAATATCTTGGTGTAGCTCTAAAAGGAGTGCACCCCATGTAACTCCTGCTCACTGAAACTCTGGACGCTGCCGTTGACGAATTTCATCAGCTCTTAAGGTGAACTCATTGTGAGCCATATGGACTCATTCTCTTCAATATTTCGTTTGGAGCTGAGAATATCAGTTCGTTGTGCTGACGCTTGTGACTCGAGTAAATCACCACATCAACGCTTTAATGTAGACAATTTTGAATTAATTATTAGTAGTCAAAAAGGGGCTATTATAACTGATTCAGATAACTTAATTTACTGCAACCTGTTTGGTAAAATGAATATTGCAAACTCGATAAAATTTAATGATAAATAAATTGGATCTGTAATTAATACGGAGCACATCTCGAACGTTAGCATTTAAAATAGTTCCGATTTCAAGATTATCAGAAATAATGATTTAATTTTATCTCTAGAAATTATCTGGAAATTCGATAAATTTGTGATAGAATTACGTTGTTTGATGTAACAGATTGAAGATCAAATTATAGTTCGAGAGTTGATAAACGTAGGTAAGGCAGGAGCTATTATATAAAGCCCTGCCAAATTGCAAGAAAGTCATCCACTCACGCAAGCAGTTCAGATTGAAGTTAGGAGGGCGTATATGAGATAAGGTATCCCAGTAAAAGTTGTCAATTTAAATACATCTGAGATTAGGCTAGGTTATATAAGCGATTAGACGGAAATTGGGAGGGTAGGTAGGTAAGGCAGCTCACAATATGCAATTAGATGTCAGATTGTATCACTTGACCCCTCCGGCAGCTGACCTCCTCGTGGTGGGGGCGGGCAACAGGTTTGGGGTGTAGGAGTGTATTTCCATACAGTCCGAGCCTGGCTTACGAAGCACAAGCCCCCAAATGAGAAGATTGGCCTCGGCTATTGCATACCCTGGTGTGCCAGGGCCTCTATGAAGCCAGGCCTGAATGGTGGCAGTATGCGAGCGTCTGGTGGCCGGCCTGTCCCTCTTGGCAGTCAGTCGGGCTTAGCTCAAAGGAAATACGAGCAACCCCCTATGACCGTGCGGTGGGGGGAGTCACGCCATGCACTTACCAGGAGCAAAATGCAACGAACAACGGCATCGACTTAGGGTAGGCACATGGAACGTTACATCGCTCACATTAAAGGATCTCGAGCTAGTTGAAGAAGCCGCCAGGTATCGTTTGGATATCTTCGACGAAGGGAAGGGCATCTAGAACCTTTCGGACGGGTGGAAACTCTTTCTGTCGATAGGTGCACCTCAAATGTCTGCACAGGCGGGAGTTGGGATACTCACAAGCCCCAGGCTGGCAGGCAGGGTATTGGAGTGTATACCATTAGGAGGGAGAATCGGGATCTTAAAGCTTGAAAGGTTAACTTTGGCTCTAGTGCACGTGCATGCACGAAATCTAGAATCAGATTACGCGACTTTCCTGGATGAAGTTGATGCTGCCCTCGATAGGGTAGCCGAGGTGTATTCCTATATCCTGATGGGTGATTTCAATGCTCACGTGGGTGTGGATGTATTGACATGGGAGAGTGTGATTGGGAGAAACGGCGATCCTAACCAGAAACCACCTGAGTCCCTCAAGGTAAACTCTGATGTGTTATGCATGAGTATGGGATTGATGGTCCTCCTAGGAGAGCCAGACAGTGTCTATACAACTGTAGCATCAGTTTTCGAGTTAAATGCACACCATTGTGCGCTTTGGTGCATCTTGTCACCTCTCCTTCTCATTGTATATAAGAACTGGATGTTGCAGGGCAGCCGTGGCGAGGAATGTTTCACATTAGGAGAGGATAATCTTCTTTTTGCAGATGACTTAGTTATCCTCACATCTTTCCAGACGGAACTCCTGCGGATAGGTTTGTGGCCGTATATGCTGACGCTGGAATGCAGGTTAACGTGGACAAATGAGAGGTTATTTCCAGAACGCCTGCTCAATGCACTCTACATGTTACTGGAGTCTCATTGAAGCAGGTGGAGAAGTTTAATTATCTCGGGGTCTTCTTCACGAGTGATGGCAGGAGCAATGCTGAGCGTTCCTTCAGGATTGATCAAGCTGGGTCAATTTTGAAACAGCTTGGTAGATCTGTAGTCAGGAAGGGCGAGCATGGTGTCAAAGTCAAGTTGGCGGCTTTCAACTCAGTATTTACGAGTATTTCAACTTTCACCTATGGTCATGAAATTTGGGTAGTGACCGAAATAAAAAGATCGCGAATACAAGTTGCTTAGATGAGATTTCTTCGTTTTAATGTCGAAATTATTCGCTAGGATATGGTGAGAAACAGGACAGTGCGCTAGCAGCTTCTTCGACAGAAAGAGCTATGCTTTGGTGTTTTGTTCACGTGACACGATGCCCATCACGACTTCCGAGGCTGGCTTTCAATGCGTCTCCATCGGGTAGGCGACCGCTTGGGACGACGAGGTGGTTACCTAGTTACGCTTGGGCACACCTGCTGATGAGTTTGAGTCGGAGGATCGGGTTGTCTGGAGATCTGTAGTGCGTGGCTTAACCCCTCGACCGCTTTAGTGGATCATGCGGGTCTTAAGACGATGACGATGATGATGATTAAAAACTTAATTTATAATGAATTACTTAGTATTGAAAATGAATAAAAACAAAAAAAATATATATATATTTTAACTACTTAACAACTTACGCCCACCATCCACAACCTCTCCCCTGCTCGGCCACCCAGCAAAATTTACATGTAGGTGCGGGAAAAACATGTTGGAACCCATAAGGAGCTGTCCTGCTCAAACTGGAGGTTTATGCCATGTTTTGCGGTCAAATGCCGCAAACGCCGTCCGCCGTCCGCACACGCATGTGTAAACAACGTCTCACTGAAAATAACCTCGTCTTCGTGATTCGTTTTATTATTGCTTAAGAGAGATGTTTGTTAGATCCTGAAGGTAATGGAAGAAATGTTATACCACTGTTCTATGTATGACTCAACTAGCAGAGACTTGAACAACGACGAGAAGGGTCGCTGTAGCCTCTGCATATGAAGTTGTTGTTTAGTCCCTTTTCCATTTCGGAAATAACAAGATCATTTTGTCCAGTTAGCGTTCCGACTATCATCTAAAGCAACTTTTATTATTAGTTGTGTCACAGGTAATTAGGGTGTTACACCTTTTATTCACAAGAGATGGTTTGATACATACGATTGTCTGGGATGGTCAGCCCCTAACCTGTCACGTTCATTTGCTGTTTCGTTGCCGGTTATGTACTCGTGACCTGGGCAGCAAGCGACCAGCTTGGACTTGATTTCTATTGCCGATATTGCTTTGATTGTCAATTAGAAAATATCCGATGGTTTTTGACATCATTGGCATCATACTGGCTTCTTCCTTGACTGCCAGGACCTCCAGTTGAAGAACAGTCCCATAATCAGGGATTCTGACTTTTGTCCATCTTCGATACACCCGTATACACATGGATGTTTGAATTTTTATGGGTCCCGGAAGGAGATTTCGAAATGAAAGAATGGAGGAGTATAGCCGTTTTCGACTCAATTTGTAGTCGATCTATGCTTGCTTGTCCAGTGGAACTTGGGAGCCAGCCGCTGGATTGGCTGATCCGCATGTTATACAGCTCCATGAGAAAGTTCTGCGGGAATGTGTTTTCTTGCAGATGGTGAAATGTGTGGGATATTTCTCCCACTTTTCACCCATGTACCTACATAAATACTTAAATTTAATCCTGCAAACGGAACTCTTAGACTGTTGCACTGGTGCCCGTAAGAGCAGCAATTGGATTACCGATCTTCCATTCCGTTCTGTCATCAATGCCAAAGCTTATGTTTTTGATGGAAACCCCTTTAATGAAGAACTTGAACAACAATAGGTGTACTTTACAATTTATGTACTCATCAATTAGAAAATGTCTTTCTCGCCAACTCAGTAAGTAGTAATCATAGGGCTTACTGTCCGTACCGAAATGACCGGTAGAGTACCGAAACTAAGCGCTGTATACCGTGTCCGAAGAGAAGTTTCGATACACACAATACACACTCTAATGTCTTCCCTTGTGCATGCCACTTTATGCATCATCATAAACACAACTTTAGGGCATCATTACATTGTCTATGATTTGTTTTGATTTTGACATGATGTTTCTCTCGCGTTTATGGTTTTGTATTGGGTCTATAACTTATTCTGCGGTTTGCTAAGAGATGGAGTAACTTGTATTATTCCATTGGAACATGCGTTGCAAAGCTACTGTCATTGTACTTCACTTCAGCATATGTCATTCATTTGAAGCGTAAACAACAATAATTTTTTTTTCACTCAAATATGTCGAACTTTGTGCCTGAAAAAGTGTTTTTGCGGGGAGATCTTCTTCATTACTCTAATATGAAGAAAACTGCTGCCGAAAGTTATCGTATTTGGTGGAAGTTTATGGTCAACATGCGCTGGCTGAGTGAACGTGTCAAAGGTGGTTTGAACGATTTAAAAGTGGTGATTTTGGCTTGGAAGACGATGAACGTCCTGGGCAGCCAAAAAAATTTGAATATGAAGAACTCTATGAAGACTGTTGCCAAACACAAGAAGAGTTCGCAGAATCTTTGGGTGTCACTCAAGCAGCCATTTCAAAATGTTTAAAAGCAGCTGGATATATTCCAAAGCAAGGAAATTGGATTCCACATGAACTCAAGCCGAGATGCGTCGTAAGGCGGTTTTGCATGTTCGAAATACTGCTGGAACGCCACAAAAGGAAGTCGTTCTTGCATCGGATTGTTGCTGTTGCTGAAAATGGATACACTACTACAACCCTAAGCGCAAAAAATCATATGTGAAACCTGGCCAAAGCCGAATATCTATGACTCGAAGGTAATGCTCTGTATTTGGTGGGATCCATCAATGGACCGAAGCCATCAATGGACACTGAACACAATTAATCCGTTTGAAGAGAGCAATAGCCCGGAATATGAGATCAGACACGAGGCAATAATTTTCCATCATGACAACGCTCGGCCCCACGTTGCTATTCCGGTTAAGAACTATTTGGAAAACAGTGGATGGGAAGTTTTACCCCAACCGCCTTATAGCCCAGACCTTTCCCCTTCTCTGACTACCATTTGTGCCGGTCGATGCAGAACGCCCTCACTGAAATACCGTTCACTTCAGAGCAGAATATCAAAAATTGGCTTGATTCATTCTTCGTTGCCAAGCCGGCGCAGTTCTTTTGGGATGGTATCCACAAATTGGCAGAATGATGGGAAAAAGTCATAGCTTCCGATGGGCAATACTTTGAAAATACTACTCGTTTACTTAAATAAACTTTCTTTTTCAAACTAAATTTGAAAAAAACGCACAAATTAAGTTCCCAGTACAAAACATCAATCATCAATCCAGTGGTTTCCGAATTTCTTTAAACAAGTACAGTGACGATACGGAGTTCCGGATTTTCTGACGCCATTTCGAGGCCTCCTAAATAAACCACAATCGCCACGGGAGAGGACCGAGATAATGTCCGTAACCCGACAACAATGGAAATCTACACGAGTTCAGGCGTACATGCTAGATCACCAGAGGTTTCTCTTGCATCCCTTCGACTACCAATGAGATTGATATACGGAAGATCTTTCGTTTCAAGCATAGATAATCAGGCGGCCTTAAATGCTCTGCAAGCAACATCGAACTGCTCCAAGATGAAATAGGGGTACTGACCTGAAGCAATTAAATTACTGGTACTAACAAACTCCATAAACGACACCAACTAAAGATAAGCGGTAGTAGCTACCCGTAGGTCATAGAAAACGTATCTAATCACATCAAAACTCTCCTAGATTTGGCAACTCTCCTTGTAGGCATTCAAGCCAGAAGCTCTAGAATTTCTTCTGTAGAAGGAGCAAGTTGGAGGATGTGGAGAAAAAAGTAAAACGCTGTTTGCCAGGCTTTTGCAGGATAAGTACCTTTATTCTAGTTATTCTCTTAACGACCTCGAGAATTTGACAATTAATGTCAATTCAGAAACGCCAATTCCACAAAAAAATGGTTTTAAAGATGGTCTAAAACAGATATCGGTAACAACTTTAAAACAGATATAACTGCAGTAAGTGAGAGCACAATAGACCCAAATGGTGTCTTCCTCCCTACCTGTGTTGACACTACGGCCCCTTAATGCTCAATGTGAGGTTAAAGATATCCCTCAAGCCAAGCCTGATCTAACCTACGTACACAGAAAAGTCCCAAATCGGCCACTCCAAGGGTCACTCCATTACCGACACCAGAGAGTTGCGGTGCTGTCTGTAAGCCCAGTTTGTAAGTTCAGTGAAATCTAACTGACCTAACGTAACATAGTCACGACGATGAAGTGCCAAAGAGTTTCTTGACCGCTAACCCTTTCTTGCATTAGCGGCGTCTTCAAAACCAAACGGACAAGAATAGACCGTATCTTTTCACAATTTCACAATCGCGGTCTTTGTTACGATTTCATTTAATCGAAATCCGCTCCGAAAAGATCCGTAAGGGGGTTTTCTAGCCTCGTCCATACGCTAGAAATGTTATGCACATATTTTTAAATAAATTCTACACCATCTGAGGACCACTGATTTTGTGCGCTCAGTATTAATTGATCTCGTAATCTGCAGCCTCATTGACCGGTGTAAAGTATCGCCGAATGCTTTACATCGCTAAATAAACCTATAAATTCAAATCCCCGAGCACATCGAACTTCCAACAGGTATCTGTATCGTCTCCAAGTAAAAGTTCCTCGACTTGTGAAATAATATTTGCGGTAAAATATTTTATGTAGATTAACTAAGAGAGCTTCTGCCAGATCGAGAATCGCATGGCGAAAAGTAAGAAGAAAGTTTAAAACATAGGCGCTCCTCATTCAACCGAAATTCTGGAGCTGCTTCGCATAACATTTTGCCTTAAAACCTCGTCATTTTCATTATGCTCATGGCTTACGTCTGACGTCAGAATCTATAATGTAAGCATTCATCGGCGAAATTCTATAAATTCAAGAAGATCACGGATTTCCACAAGCAGTCGCATACGGTCGGTTGACGCGAAAGGTTTTTTTGTCTGCCATTTTCACTCGCTGGTGTGAATGAAGATATCTCCTAGATAAGTGCTAGCACCTGAAGTTTAAGATATGAAACAGTGAGTGTGCCGAATGTGATCTGATATTACGAATTGAATTCAAATGAAGTCTCCTATTATGAAGTGTGCAGTGTTAGTTGGTATTGTCGTCGTTCTTGGATGCATTGCTTCAGTGAATGGTAAGATCGGTTAAGTTTTAATGATTGTTTAACAAATACTATAACAAGCTATGCCCAATTAGGCAGCTTTTAAACTATAAATTAGGGAATCTGCTGAAGATATCGTTCCCTGATCTTGTAGGAAAGTTCAGTGACGCTTTTTGAATATGCAAATATTAATGGGTGAAGCTATTTTTACTTCTGTGGTTACTTTCTTGAAAACTTCTTCAAATCCAAGACGATAAGCAAATAAAATACGGAAGAGAAATGTAAAATCGCTACAGCGAATCATTGTGTTGGAATTAATTATATTTATGTGTTTTATGGCAAACACCGTTGTTTTCTTGACATCAAGACGTCACACAACTGGTGAGGGTATAGGGAACTGTGAAGCAGATCAAAGCTGAAGTCTTATAGTTTTGGTACGTCTGTCATAGCTTCTGCACTTGTGCAACTCTGGATTTAAAATTCAGTCCAGTTAAATATTTACCTGCATGTTTTATTTCAATTTTGTTTGAACATTTCTACAACTATCATACTTAGCAACCATCATTTTTTTGTTCATGCTCTGTTGTTGTATGTATAATGGCAAGCCTTCTTAGTTGCGTTGAGTATTCATTATTTGAAGTTTTAAGGATAAGACCTATTTTGTGGTTCAGCCTTAAATTTCTCAATGAACATTTTCTAGGCATCTCAACTTTTAACATTTATTATGGCTTTTACAAAGAAAATTATCTATCTGTAATAAAAGGTGTGTGAAGAGTCCTCGGTTGTCCACTTAATTTTATTTATTTTTTTTTTTTACTTGTTTCCGTCACAGAGCACACGAAACGCTACGTTCTCTAAGTGTTAACTCTCAGTTTCGCTTTACACAGCAGATTTTGCTGCGCGAATGAAAGATCATCTCTTTTTTCTCTATAATCTGGGCTTTTCGATACTCCGACACACCCGAAACTTGTACTTTAGCTTTTGTGATATAATAAGAACGAAATTTTACGAGAAAATTATCTTTTATAAGATTTTCTTTCTTGAAAATTATTTTGCTCGTACCGGGAATCGAACCTAGGTAACGTAGGCCTGTGTAGGGTTATTAAAGGAACACGACGGGACCTGCACGACTGACCGGCAAGATGCACTTAGAATGCTACTTCAGGTGCACTTTCAAGTCTTTCAACACACTTCAGGTGCACTCTAATACAACAGACCACAGGGTCCTTCTAAACAGTTGATTCAGAAGTCTATCTGGAAAAATGTTTAGTATGGACAGGATAAAATGGGCGGTGAGCACCTTCGAACCTTTCAAAGTCAACTAGCCGATGGATCAGAGCCATGCTGGAAAGTCGTTCAATTACTTCCGGAGGAGTGTCGGTTTCTGTAACTGCTTTCAAGGGATGCCCACAAGGATGGCTCTCTTGCCCTTACTGTGGTCACTAGTTATCGACAATCTGCTAACAGATCTTCACACATCCGGTTTTACCACAATAGGCTATGTTGATGACCAAGCAAGCACGAAGCGACATTATGTGGTGTAATGCAAAATGCACTGTTACAAGGCGTGGAAGGGTGCAGCACAGATCCCTGTAAGACCGTTCTAGTGTCATTCTCAAAAAATGTCAACGTTGAGTCCATAATAATTAAAAACACCTCTCTAGTCTATTCCGGTTAAGTCAGTTATCGTTGCCTATATCCAGTCCATATAGGCAATGAAAAGGAGAGGTGACAAGACGCATCCTTGGCGAACTCCAACGCCCACGGTGAATGGTGTTGATTTAGCACCGTTAACTCGGAAACAACTGCTACAGTTTGTGTATAGAGACTGAAAAATAAAGAAACAGAAAAAAAGTGTGACTTTGTTAACCAGTGTTATTATTGCTCTAGGTTGAACGGTTTCGTACTTTGCAGTCGGCGCACTAAAGGCTGATGTCCAATCCAGTTTCGAAGTCGGATACTTAGATTCCGAGCGATATATCTACCTATCTATGCCTCTCTGTATATCACTATTCTTGAGATACCACGGACCTTACACAGTAGCAAGGATGATTTTCTTTTGAAAGAACTGTATAGATACTCGGTTAGTACTGGCTTTGGGGCAAACCCAGAGTCGTTACCGTAAGTCCATATCAGCTTCATTCCTTGCTAGTATAAAAGCATTTTGTTGAACATGCTTAACTTGGAGTTCCTTCCAAGCAATCTCTACGCCAGCCTTCAACGTATTCGTTCACCGTTTTCAAGTTGGCCTACTTCTTGAGCTTGGTGTCTAGAGCCATGCGCATATACTTAGCTTTAGTATAGTATATGTTCAGAATTAATGAAGACTGGTCGATTTTCTATATGCATGTAACTAGATTTGAAATGCGTTGATTTCGTCTCATTGGGAGTAATGCGCAAACGATTTATTTTGCTGACTCAAATCACCTCCCGTTGCCGGATAACTGTGTCATCCGAAAATTCAGCCACAAGTATACCCCAGCTTGAGGTATGTGCCTGGTGTACAACAGAAATAATGTAGGACCAAGTACACTCCCATGCGGAACTCCTGCGCGGATCTTCTTCAAATCGGTGTATGTATTCAGTCCCTTGTTTAAGTCTAGTGCAGATCTCTAGTTCTTTCAGTTTGATTTGTTATTCTGTATAAATGCAAATCGAGTGTTTCGAAAACCAAATTGATGGTCAGGTATTAGCCTCTTCTGTTTGATCAATTCTTGAATGGATTTCAAATAGTTTCGATATCATTAGTAACAGCGATATTGGTCTGTAGAACTTTTTGTCATTTATCGGTCTATCGGTTTCGGGGCCATTATCCCTTCCGAAACCTTCTATGATTGGAGATGAGACGAATATATTAGTATTCATCAAAATATTACTAATAATTCAACATATTACGTATTACTAATACGAAGATCTCAGACATTACGATACTTCAATATTCACCAATGCGCATCCGAATATTTTGGTGATCCAATTCCCATGAAGTATCACTTCGTTTGCTTACACACACGCAAACAGCGTTACCAGATTATTTCCTTCAAATCTGCCAAATACATAAAAATAAGAAATGCTAAAAAAAACTAATTATCCTTGAGGAATGCCGTTTCTTAATTTACGTGAATTCATATTATGTATTTATACAGTGAACTCTCTCATAAGCTGACGGTACCAAGAAATGTGTCCAAGAGAGGTGTCCAGTTTTGAGAAAAAAATACGGCGTTGACAATCTTGAAAGAAGGAACAAAGTAGACACATGTACATGTTTGTTTCTTGTTGGTTATGATGTTGAATAAGGTCAATTTTTTCTTTCAATGTTAACAAATGCTTTCCGACCGAATTACGAAAAAATAATAATTTTTATCTATGGAATTCAAGATTTATTTCAAGTTATGAAAATTGATGTCAGCTTCAGGTTGTTCCGTTTATGGGAAAATTAATTACATTCAAAATCGTGTAAATAATTCCGAGTTTCTTTCAAATCTGTCCGGTTATGAGAGGTGGTGTATGTATTTGTTATAAGTGATAACTATTTATTGTCATCGAAGATGATAAATTGTAGAGAATGGTCATTTCTAAATTTAGTGCAAGTACAGAGTTAATAAAGGAAATTATTCGGAATCTTTGTAAAGAACATTCGTTAGAGATAACATTTTATTTGTTTGAATAAAGTTAAGGTGACTTTCAGAAACCCCGGCTTTACTTCCCAAATTTACCTGTGAAAATATTCCTTTACCAGCAGCCATAAATGTCGGTAAATTTAACATACATTTTCTAATATTTGCTAAAAATGCTTAAACTGACTGAGTTTCAGTGTTGTTAAAACCCGATGTCAAAAGATCTGATGCCAATTATTATCAAATTTTACTAACTTCTTAGAGAAATGTATCAGAAGACTCCTTTGACCAAGTGCTCAATGGATCTTGGCAATTTCTTATTGGCACAACTGACGGATATGCAACCGAGAGACACATTTAATGAATATACAATTTGGATTAATGTTCTAATTTAAAAAAAGCAACTGGTGCAGCGTGTCCTAATTTGGAAAATATTTTGTAAATTTTTTCAAACTGCCAAAAACTGCTGAAATTTTGAAAAATGCTAAAAAATCTGCTGCATGTGGTTTTTTGAACCAATCCTGCTAAAATTGCAGGAAACTGGTAAATCTGGTAACGCTGCACGCAAGGAGAGTGAGGCAAAAAGGAAACACACATTGAAAAAAAGTCTCCTGTGCGCAAGTGGCCTACGTTCTGTCGTTCCAAATTCCCCTTTCAAATGCTTACGAGTGACTTGAGGACTGTGATAATACGAGTATAGTGATATTTTTGTATTGCTTAAGATATTATAATATTCGCAAATGAATATATTCGTATCAGGTAATATCACGAAAATTTAGTACTTACCCATCTCTATCCATGAATAGAATAGCCTAAAGGAAGCGTTGATTGAATATGAAGGCATTTGATTAGGAAGAGGAATTTCGGAAAGTTCTTGAGGATTTGTCCGGATATTAGATCGTAGCCTTGTTGTTTTTTAAGTTTTTAATTGCCTTGCAGAGTTCGGCTAGCGACACAATTTCTATTCTAGAGCTTTCGCGGATCCTCGACCAATATAGGTCCATAAAAATGCTGAAGTGTTGTCTCCAAATGTTCGGCAAAAAGAACCGCCATTTATTTATCATTTTTTGGCCACTTATCACTGTTTGATTAATGCGGACTGCATTTGGTGCTCTTTCTCCTGCATTCCAGAGTTAGCAGTTTTTAAGTTTGTCATTTCGATACGAGTCGATATTTCGCGGTTTTTAAAATCCCGCAGCTTTTTTTAGTTGATTGCACAGACAATTTAGATAGGTAGTATGTTGTGGGGCGAGAGTCTTCTAGCAGTTCTTGTATTCTACTCTTTTCCATTTTTTTGGAGAACATGGTATTTTGTTTCTGTCACAAAACTTAAGACAAGCATTTTTCTTGGGGACGCGTTTGAAATTAGTTTCTGTTTAATTTTATTTGTACAAATTCACTCTTGAGGCTGACTGTATTTGTCATCTGTGTTTTTCCATAATATTCCTCTAAAAGTACTACAATTGTTGCACTACACATCTTTATCATCTCGGATGAAAAACAAAAGTTGGAATTTTTGCATATTTTTTATTAGTTATAATTTGCCACATAAAACCTCAAAAAGGGGGTGCAAATTTTGTTCTTGAATAACTTTTTCCTTAATAAAAAGAAATGATTTACAAGTGAAATTTTGCGCCACCTTGTATAAGTCTGACTACAAACAAATATCGATAAGTACAACAATTTCATTAAAAAGTGGTTTAAGTTAATTACTAATTATATACATTTTTTTAAACTTTCGCCACACAGTGTATACACAGAATATGTATATTTATTTAAAATATACAGACCGCCTCTCGAATAGTCCATAACTAATTATTGAATTCCAATTTATATTACAATTGACGGAGCTTTGTTGACCGTACGAATAAAAAAAGGGAAAATATGTTTTACACGTGTTTTTCACCTTCGCATTTGAAGGCTCTTTCGCCTCGTGACTCTCTCTAAATTTGTTAACTATTACGGTCTCGGGAGTGAAGTTTCATTGCCTATGATACGGTACCTTTATCATGAGCGTGCGTGTAACTTCTGAGAATTGACTCCAAAATATCCCTCTATGGGCCGTTGAGCTCGCTTTAAAATAATGAGATTTTATTTTTCACTGCTTTTTTAATGTTTTATCTTTAGTCCAAGCGAATTATAAAAATATTTCAATTATTGCTGAGTGTTGAAATAGTGAACAATTCATTTGAATTTTACCTTGGCTTCTCATCCACTGTCAACCAGTACGTGGCACAGGGATTTAAAACAAATTCATTGAGATTTTCATAACATATTGTTAAGTTTTTCAGAATTGAGTCTGAATTGAGCCTTAACCAACTAGCACGATCTCTGGCTAGCTCCTTCCAGTGCCGCACACCCAATTGCGGCGATATCCATCTTAAGCGATGGCGTCTACTTTTGCGTTCACCCACAGGTTTGGAGCCAAGTTATCCATGCGCTCTACATGACCCAGCCATCTTAGACGTTGGATCCGTCTAAATAAGCTCATGTCGCTATACACTTCGTGGTTGAATCTTCTCCTACAAAGACTGTCAACGTAAACCGAACCAAAGATCGGAGGAAGAACGTTTCTCTCGAAGAGACCAAGAACTCCCTCATCCGCTTTTGAGATTGCCCAGGATTCCGCGGCATGACTCAGCGTCAATGTCACTTATCCTTTATACGAAATTATTTACAACCATCACTACTCTCTCTCTCTCTCTCTCTCTCTCTCTTGTTGAGATTAACAAACAAGTAACTTAGCACTGTTACAGCATCAGGACCATCGCCGACGACTTGATCGTGTACAGATCAGGCAAAAAGATGGAGGACATCACTACTCTAGCGCAGGGTGACTTCGATTCATTCATGAGAGATTGCGATGACTGGAAGTTGAAAATCAATTTTGAAAAGTTGTTGTATAAGGCCTCGGCGGATACGAAAAGAATTGGCGAAAGTTCTCAATTATTGGACGACATGAGGAACCACTGGCGCAAAGGACTATAGTCAGATACCTGGGGCTGGGTCCCGAGGCGCTACTCTGGCCAGGTCCCGAGGCGCTTTCACCCTTACAAAGAGACTGTTTTACAACAGCCAACTCGATGCGAGGTGAAGGTTATCTGCTACATGGCCCTCATCCGGCCAATGCTCACCTATGGCTGTCCTGTGTGGTTCAACGTAAGTGCAAGCTTGATGGAAAAGATTCCGTTGTTCAAGAGGGCTTGTCTTAGGGCTTGCCTTCGCCTTTATAGAACTCCAGAGTCCCAGTACAGAAAATTCTATTCCAATGAGATCTTATATAACAGGGCGAACCTGATACGAGTGGACAATTTCCTAGTGAAGTTGATTCGAGGTCATTCTGCCAGAGCGATGAACTCGGTCAATAACTTGATCTCGAGGGCTTACTACCCAAATTCACAATACCACGAAAGGGTACGCCACAACGGCTTCGTCCCCATAGAAGCTTTTCTGCCCCTAGACAAAAACGGGCTGATAAAAGATATAAATGCGGTGCTGCTCATCTACCCCATCGCCAGATCAACTGTGGATGGGAGACTCAACCACGAGAGTTCCGCACAACGATCTGAGGAGGGTCTCCTCCGGTTCAGCACGTCGGTCTTAAGATGGGATGCGCGAGATGTTGCTTTGCAACATCAAGGGAACTACCTCGTCGAACCCTTTAGACTCGGGGTAAAAAGGCTAGTACGTATCCCCGAATAGGGGATTAGTCGGTCTCTGTCTTGCAGTGGATTCGAAAAAAGTTTGGTATACACATGGGTAAACCTGTTTGAACATATTTGTTTTTGTTAAGCATCTTTGTCTAGTATCTAAGTATCCCATGAATATAAGAATAAAAATGAAAAAAAAAGTATCAGGACAATAAACATTATTCACATTTTGAAGCCGCTTGGCTTGCTTTTCGTCTTTATCGAATGAAGATATGGCGTATTTTCTCTTTGCAAAACTGAGATAATCAATCACAAAACTGTTAAAAAAGTCCTTTTGATAATAAATTGTATTTTTCAAACGGTTGCAAAGGTTGGTCCGATGGGACGTGTTCAACGTTAGGTTACTAAGTCATCTCTTGGAAAAATAATGGAATTCCTTTATCATATTAGGTATATGTACACTACCGACAAGCGCTGCTTTCTCTGTAGTTGTTTCAGTTGAAAAGGTCGATAAAAGAGTATCACAATTTAAAGAATTGTGACGTGTATAGGATGAGGTGAATCATGAACACCAACCTCCACTGTCCACCTATGGGCATCTCAGTTGATAGCCCAAGAATGTTAATTGGAAGAGGAAAGAACTGATTGTGATGATAATTTTTATTTTTTTAAACGGACTTATTTTAAAAACTAATAACAAATAACAAAGGCATGCTTGTGCAGAAGAGAAATTGAAGTGAAAATACATTTAGTTGCGACGTAGCATTGGAGCAGGGGTACGTTCGCCACAACTACTCCGCTTCCAGTGGCCTCCCTGATGAAGATGGGAACGATACTTTTTCCTTGACCCTGAGTAGGTTCTTAATGGTGGTTCTGTTGCTGTTGATGAGTCAGTTTTGACTATGAAGGATGGCTTGAGACGATCTGTAAAAATCGCCTTTTTCTGGTCATTAATGCAAATGACGAGTACTCAGTCGTTTATGCGCTCGATAACTTCATAAGGACCAGAGTATGGAGGATCCAGCGGTGGTTTAACAGCATCCACTCGAAGAAGAAAGTATCATTCCCATCTTCATCAAGTATGTCACTGGGGGAGTAGTTGACGATCTGCTGAATCTGAGAGACGATGTAAAAGCTGAGCCTTCAGTGTGGTGTGCTTCAGATCCCAAGGAACTGACGAGCAAATGATATTTACTGGCGTCGGAACGTATACTATTAGCTTGAAAAATGGATTCCGCATGGATTT
Organism: Eristalis tenax; assembly: GCA_905231855.2. Taxonomy (NCBI): domain Eukaryota; kingdom Metazoa; phylum Arthropoda; class Insecta; order Diptera; family Syrphidae; genus Eristalis; species Eristalis tenax. The sequence continues at coordinate 107,979,378 of HG993124.1, read as the reverse complement.
GTCTTCCAGAACGGTGGTATTCGGCAGTTGTGAATCGCTTCGATGCTGTGACTGGAAACTGTTGCTTGTCCAGTTGAAAGTAATTCCTGCCTCTGGGGAGTTTCTGCAGTTCTTTGTGGATCATCGATGAGCGTATGCCCCGATCCGCTGCTAGGTGAATGATGAAGAGGCATGATTATGGTCGAATTTACGTGTGATTAAATATTAAATTAGTTAGAACTGAACCGTTACCGGAATACGGTTTGTTGTACACGGTGCGATAAAGAAGCTATTTAAAAGCGATTTAGCGATTTAAAAATTTATTTGAACAGGATGATTTTTACAATTGGGTTTACAACTAGACTTACAAACTAAAGGTTAGGGTGTTGGCTCAAGAATAGGGGCCCAACTTATGTACTTTGTTTAATTTAATGTTTATTATTATTGTCGGTTTATTGTTTATTTGGTTTGTCCTACAATGGCTGGTGCTTACATCGGGTTGTTCAAGTCCGTGTGTCCATGGTGGTCCTTTCGGGATGGGGTGGTGATGTGTTAGCCGACTTAGCATCGATGGTGATTGCTATCGGTGCTCTGGTAGAATCCATGCATCTCGTTGTTCGACGTCGTTGGAAAGTTCTGCTCGTTTAACAGATTTTACGTGTTGAGGTAGCGTTGTCCGGGGATTTTGTTTCTCAGTTTCTTGATTTCCTGGTTAGGATGGTTGTTGATGTTTAGTAGGTGCCTTCTGAACAGTGTCACCATATACTGTTGCAGGGGGATGATGCGTGCTTGGTCGTAAAGCATATTGTTGCTGTGGTGCCTTTGACGGTCCCTGTCGAAGGTGGGACTCACCTATATCCATATTCGCAGTATTTTTCTTTCGAAAATTGCGAGCTTCGTCATGCTGGTCTTAGAGATGGTGTGCTATATTGGGAAGCCATACGCTAAGATCGGCCGTATAAGCTGCTTGTATAGCAGCAGTTTTGTCCTCTGGCTTAATCCATTTTGCTTGCGCATCAAGGGATAGATGCGATGAAAGCCTAGGTTGACCTTCTTAAGGGTCAGTTTCTAATGACTGTTGAGCTTTAACCTTTCCGTGAAGTTAATGCCAAGATACTTTTCGTTTGTTGATATTTCTGTACCGTTAGGGAGCACTACCTTTATGCTTCGACATTTGGCTGCTGATTTGCATCCACCTCTAGATGATAGTTAAAGTTAAAGTTAATTTAAAAGTTACCACCACAATATCAGGGTACATGGAATTATGTACTTAAGTGCCAGCGGGTTTGATCAAGAAAGAATGTTGAGAGTCTTGATTTAAAACGTAGTAAATCTTAAGAAGTGTTTGTAAATAAATTCGTGTATAGGATAAGTGATCTTTATAATTCGTCACAATCCAGGGATCGCACTATTTTCGTGAACATAGTGATTTTGTACACACGTCCACCATTTCATTCGCAGTACAAAGACACCAATGCTGGCTCATATTTACCCTGAGAATGTTGGCTTTGTTATTACACACTCCTTATCTATCCATCTTCTTCTGTAAAATACATCCGTTACGTCGATTTACATGCCACACACACGGAACTGAAATATGTCGTTCAAGGTCTGTTTGCTTAGAGCACGATGCTTGATTTTCTAGCTCGACAGTGTAGATGTCATTCACCTTGTTCCTCACAGCCGCTGATCTCAACCATAAACCGAGCAAACATCCCCTCTTAAAAAAATGTGTGTTATAATCTTTACAACAGTGTACTTGAACTTCACATTCATAGGAGTAATAACTTGCAGGTCATGACACAAGTCAGCAATGTAAGATATTTTTATTACGTGTATTCCTGTTGATAACATAAATTTCTGATGTGGAGACATTCGTTCTCCAACTCTGATTAATCTATTTGTTTAAAATCGTCCATTTTACCGATTTTGGGCTGGCGCCTAATCGGTTCTTATTTCTTTGAAGAACGAAGTTTGCAAGGCCATCACCGTCAATGAGGATCGATGATTACCAACTTTCAACTGGACACATTTGAATGATGTTATATTCCATACATAATAACATCGATAGTCCCTTCAAACGAATAAAATATGTCGATAATATTTCACACGCACTGTTTTATTCAAATTTAATGATATGGAGCAGTGCTGCCAGTATTTTGAAGTGGAATTTATCACACTGCAGAAGACAACTTATAATATCGCTGAAAATGTACGACCTTAGAACAAATGTACTTAACCCAAAAATGAAGTATGATAGAGATGCCCAACTTCTACCTCTCTTGCCCCTTAAAATTTTTGACAACCATTTTTTATAGGGTTTTTAAAACCAAATTGACCATTCAGAGAAAGGCATTTACGTTATTTCGGAATAACTGTCAAAAATTCATGAATAACCATCAAAATTTGCATGATTATCCGCCAAATTCGGCGATGGACTATGGGTCAATCAGCTGTGAATTTGGGTATCTCTATCATACTTCATTTCTGACTTTAACATAGAAACTGTCATGGGCTAGTGTAAGCTACAATGGAGTATTATGTAGAAATAAGTTTGAAATAATGATGCTATTTTACAAGTACTGCCAACTAGGTCATCACTCAAACTGTTACGTTTACTATTGTTAACATTATTTGTACGTGTATTTACTCCGCTCCTGCGTTTAAATGTGACAAACTTAAAGAAAAACGAGCAATTTCAGATTAGGAAATATTTGTTTTTCCTGGTAGTTCTTCATCGAACTCCTTATATATCACGTTTCATCAATATGATTTACATATCTCTAAGTTTAGATTTGCGATCACTACTAATAGTTATTGAGAAGCTCTTTTTTTCTAGACAGTCTTTGAGCATTGTTAGTGACTCGAAAGAGGTGAGGCCGTGAATGGCAAGAAAAAAAAAGACTTCGGCTTTGTAAAAATAAAACAATTTAACGACTTCATTGTATAATGAACTTCGTTTGTCGGGTTTAGATTTTGCTTTTGTTTGGTTTGGTTTAAAATTTGTATATTTGTCCTGGCGATCCGTTTGATTTGCTGGCTGACAGTGAGTGACGATTAAAGGTTTCTCTTTGGACGAAAGGATATAGAAAGCCTCCTCTCATTTGTCGACCAATCAGAGGCGGGCTTCTATATTCACATATCTCCCTCTATTCGCGAAAATGATCTCTACGACACGTACCGGCAATCGAACCGATTCGCCGCCTCTATTGATGCCTGGCCAATTGTATGTTCTCGCTAATCCGCCACCACAAAATCCGAGTGGGACGATGGCGGACTATGTAGCTGAAGATTTTCAATGCCAGCGAATCACAGAGCCATCGTGACAAAGCCAGACTAGCAAAACACGGCGGATACTACGCTACCATATTGTCGGATCGAACAGCGGATTAGCGAGAGAGTACTGTATTTGTTTTCGCGCCAGAAAAGAAAGATAGCAGTGTTGTGCAGTTCCTTGTTTTATTACTTATTCCAGTTCAAAGGACGGCTATCAAATATTTTCCGGGTTCCTTACAGCTGATTTCCTTGTTTTTGTTCAGAAGGGCTGTTTCTTCTGGCGAAGAGTACTCAATTTCAATGGATACACGTCCAGTCCAACGTCACCCCATACAAGTCGCTAAACCTTTCTCCCATCAAATATAAATTCCAAAATTAACTTTCTCAAAATAAATTCAACTCCATTTTGCAGGTCAAAATGATGTCTCACCTGCTAGGCCATGGAATCCCCTGGAATACTATGCATACAGTCGGAAGGGTCTACCATTCCGGACGGCAAACCAGCACCCATGCAAGCGAGAATGCGTCGCCAATCAGCCAATGTCGTGCTACTATCACTTTGTAGTCCACTACTATGAGGTGTTTGGCAAGGTATGTCAACTGAACAACTACAATCCGAATAAGGGATGTATCCTCGCCGATGGCATTCAAAACGGTGTCATACTGGCGGGGCGTTATTTCAATGATCCCATAATCGAGGTGTGTGAGAACGATACAATTGTTGCAGACGTCACTAACAATCTGCGAGAGAGTACAACCATCCACTGGCATGGCATCCATCAAAAGCTCACACCACACATGGACGGATCCCCGTACACGACGCAGTATCCCATTGATCCTGGCGAGACGTTCCAGTACAAGTTCCAAGTGCCGCATCATGGTACATACTGGTGGCACAGTCACATGGACTTCCAAAGGGCATACGGCCTTGCAGGTCCGTTAATCGTTCGCAGAGCTCTCGATTCTGATCCTCATGCAAATCTCTACGACTATGATCTGACGGAACATTTGGTGATGTTCCAGGATTGGTTCTACAACTTTACCACGACCATGCCTCAAAATGTAGTCATAAATGGGAAGGGTCACAGCAATGCGTCACTTTTGTACACGAAGCCATTCAACAGCAATATAAACTACGAGCGCTTCAACGTTGAGCAGGGATATAGATATCGTTTCCGATTGGTTTACAATGGCAATGCCAACTGTCCCTTGGAGGTGTCCATTGACAACCATGAAATGCTGGTGATCAATTCCGACGGGCGTGACTTGGAGCCGGTCTCTGCTCGAAGTCTCATTATAATGGCAGCCGAACGCTACGACATCGTCGTATACGCCTCCGAACGAGTGGGTAACTATTGGTTCCGTGTGAAGGGACTCGGTTTCTGTGCAAGAACTGAAATCCATCAAGCGGCAATCTTGCACTACGAGGGAGCTTCTGAGTACGACCTACCAAAGAAAAAACTGACGTATGGATACAGTCCGAAGGGAATTCAGGTCAATCCAATAGACGTGGGGCAAGCGCCGAGTCCCGAGCACGTCGCATTGGCGCAAATGAACAGCGTAGAGTACACGCAATGGGAGCCCGATACGGAATTCAGAACATACTACACCAGCATGGGTCTGTTCATCAAGGATGACTATTTTGGTTTCCAAATGGACAACATAGCCTTTGAAATGCCAAAAGTGTCCCTGCTGCAATCCCGGTACCTCGACATCGAACGGTTCTATTGCAATAAAACCATGCTGCGGGATCAGGGGAGAAATTGTACGGAGGAACTTTGCAAGTGCTTGAATATCATTCAGATTCCTGCATACGACTACATTGAATTTGTCATATCATCGCAGACGATCATTGGCCATCCGTTTCATGCGCACGGCTTTGATTACCGTGTGGTTGGCACAGGCGTTCTGGGAGCTGTTGATATTAATAGGGTAAGGCATTTACTAGACCATTCTTGGCCTTGTGAGTAGTTGACTGAGTGAGCTCTCTTCTTTCAGATTGAAGAAATCGACAAGGCGACGCCGTTGAAGCGAAGATTGGATAAATCACCAGCGATTAAGGACACTGTACAGGTTCCTGGTTATGGTTACACGATTATCCGATTTTACACTGACAATCCCGGATTTTGGATGTTCCATTGTCACTTGACTGTTCACTCGGAGGATGGGATGATGTCCATTCTGAAGATTGGGGAAAATGATCAAATGGTACCAACGCCAAGGAGCACCGGCTGCCCCGGAAGCAGACCATTTGCAACTAAATAAAAGGCTTTCACAATCCGAGCACAATCTGTTTTCTTACTAACAAACAGGTGTCGAAATATACCTCATCCTTAGGACTTACAAGATCCTACGTAGAGAACAAGGTCAGGGAAATGGTACCAGTTGTAGTTTCTCAGATACTGCCAACTTCCTAAGGCTCATTCTTTATAGGAAATTGTGCTAGAAGCGCAGAGAGGCTAATAAAGTAGTATAAATGCCATTAGCACGCATAGGGGACACATTTTATTGTAGACACATTTTATTGTAGGTAGCGGCACTCCTTACTGGAAAAACACAAACTCCTAAACACAGCAATGAGTGTTCAATGACCAGACAGCGGATGTATCAGTGAATCTGCATGTGCATCTCCTCTGATCAGCTTCCTTGGAGCTTTTCAACAAACAACAAACGCTAACCTGAAAATCAGGATTGTCTCCGAATTGCTATTGCCCACCAGCTATAGACATTTCTCCGAGTATTAAAGGCACCCCTTCAGTAGCTGTCAACATGCTTATCTGGCTGGATTTGTAAGTTTATCAACTTCTTTATAAACTCCTCACTTCATTTAATGGCTATTCAGCACGCTGACAAAAACATAAAAAACAGCTGTCAGCAAAACAATCAATCATTTCAAGTGATAATTACAATAAGGATGGACCGAAAAATTTAAAAATGTCTGAATTAGCACTTCTGATTTCTAAACAGCAAAAAAATCCGCTATAAATTCTGACACTAGCTGTCATTTGAAATGTTGAAGTTTCAGTGGGAACGCAACATTGGATTTCGACTTTGTTTCCCCAAATATTAAACTTATGGTACTTATGAGTACTATTAGGCTAGGCGAACACATGCGTTTTCATCACAGCGATAGACAAATCGCGGTCTAAAAATATATGACCATGCATGCCGTTGTCATTTTCTGTCGCACGACTATTCAGCCGTAAACAAATATAACTCACAGTTCTTAATGTGAATCAGAACTGAAGTATGATAGAGATGTCCAACTTCTGCCTCTCTTGCCCCTAAACATTTTTGATAACCATTTTTTATAGCGTTTTTTAAAACCAAATTGACGAAATCAGAGAGCGCCATTTACGTTATTTCGCGAATAACTGTCAAACATTCATGAACAACTATCAAATAGCCTCTGAAATTCGTCGATGGACTAGGGGCATCTCTATAATATTTCATGTGAATAGACTACAGACATATATGAGTAAATAGTCGCACAATACGTCAAACAAATTATCGCTTGTCTGCTGCTTCTAATCCGATTCATTATTTCGCTGATGACAGCACCCTCAGCTTTTCTTATATATTCCAAGAATCACGACAGCCTTTTGGCCGTAGAATTAGAACAGCAGCTTATTTTTTCCACTGGGAAAAGAAACAACAGATTGGAATTCAATGCTTCAAAAACTCAATGCTGTCTGCTGTCATTCAAGCGAACCCTTGAGAGTTAGTCATTATCCATGAATGGCGCATGTGTAGATGAAATCGGAAAACCTTCCATCCTTCGTAAGTATATCAAGACAACTCTTATTTGGACCGATCACGTATTTGAAGTCGCCAAAAATGCTGCAAGATATTAAGGTTTGTATTTCACCCCCTCTGATTTTGCTTTAATTTATAAGCTGTATATCCACCCCTGGCTTGAGTACAACGCTCATATCTGGTCGGGTGCCCCAAGACCACCCTGGATCTACTATATAGAGTCCAAAGTCGAGCGAAAAAACTTATAGGAGACAACAATATTGCCAAGTCATTAGACTCGCTTGAACATTGACGCATTTCAGCAAACGATGCTCAAGTGAGCTAGCCAACTGCATTCCTCCTATCTATGAGATACCCCTCCTCGCGAGCAATGTTTTACCATTAAGCCTACAGTTTACTATTAAGCCTACTTTCCGATTCACAGTTAAACTTAGAGACTCGTTCATTAGCCGCACTAGACGAATATGGAATGCTCCTCCCAGCCTTATATTTGCCAGAGACTATAATCTGCAGATAGTTAAGACCTACGTTCACAGGGACCTCCTCTCCCTTTCTCCCTCTATATTTTCGGCCGTGCCGTGTCATGACCCCGGACACGTAAGGGTATTAGTGGCCTCTTGTGCGCGAGTTACACACTCTGGTTGGCAGCAATACTTCTCATGCCACGCATGTTGTAGTGATTAATGCAACCATGTGCTGCATTGACACAAACTTACCAATCACGCATGTTTTTCGTGTTTGATATTCGTGAACACGTGACAAGGGCAAGCCAAGCCAAGAACATACGTTTTTGGAAGACAAAGACAACTGATCACGTGAGGAGCTACTATTGACACATAACGACATCCCTCTCTCTCTATGGAAAGCATGCAGATCACGTGATGGTCGACAAGGAGAGCAACCAAGGTGTTGAGGACAGAAGAAGACAAGACTGGAGCACATTCAATAGGAAGATGCAGAACTAAAAACATTGTAAATTAAATCAAGGTTCTAAATATAATAAAATAAACAAACAAAGAAAAATTTAAAAATTAAATAAATAAAAACAAAACTATATAAAATCATTTGTGTTTTGATTTAAATAAAAAACTATTAGATAGATAGATCTTTTATTTCGCATAATATTGATGACATAAGTATTGTTACCGCACATTTTACAGATTAGAGATATGATATTATAATATCATTCTTCTAGAATATTTTACAAGTAATTATGCAAAATTGTGTTGTTCAAAATAATATGATTATACTTTGGAGGAAAATAAGAAAAAAAAACCTCCAATGTAAAAAAAAAAACAAAAGTATATAAATAAGTGAATAATACAATTTTAGTAAACACACAAGTTTTGTAATAAGTAAAATAATAAATAAATAAATAAATAAATAAATGTATAAATAAATAAATGTATAAATAAATAAGTAAAAAAATAAATAAATAAATAAATAAATAAATAAATGAATAAATAAATAAATAAATAAATAAAGAAATAAATAAATATAACACAGTAACATTGAATAAACAATAGAGATTAAGTATCACTTAGAATATTAATAAGCGGGTTTTCAACAAAACTACAGCGTAATTGGAATTTTAATTTCAGTTTCTGTATCAGAAATCAACATTCGCTTTTTTGTGTATGTCTTTAGTTAAGTGATTCCAAGTCAAATTTAAGATCATTTTAAGAAGTTTATTTTGAGATACTTGCAATCTTTTTATGTGGCATTTCGAACAGTTACCCCATACTTGACACCCATATAGAATAATGGCTTGAGAAATCACCTTATAAATAATCATTTTATTTTCAAGTGAAAGTAACGATTTCCTATTTATAAATGGGTATAACATTTTTGTTGCTATCCCTACCTTTTTAATTGTTTTACTAATGTGATCATTAAAAGTTAGTTTCGTGCCTAGATTAATACCCAAGTAACGTACGGAGTTTTCCCAATTTATAGACAATCCATTTAACTGCAATTCGTGTGAAAAAGATAGCCTGAGTCTTTTCCTCATTCAATTTTATGTTCCATTTGCTTAAATATATTTCCACAATTTTTATCACATTTAAGAGATTGCTCTCAATATTGAGAGCTAATTCATGTGAAGAAAATATGGCGGTGTCATCTGCAAAAATTGCAGTGTGTCAACTTGGCAATTTTGGGAAATCTAATACATAAATATTATATAAAATTGGAACTAAAACTGAACCCTGTGAAACACCAGAATTGAAAAACATTAAGTCAGAAACACCCAAATAAAAAACTATTATTCGCGCAATTATAGAGATGGCCAACTTCTACCTCTCTTTCCCCCTGTTTTACAACCATTTTATATATGATCATATATATGATCATGACAGTAACGTCATCCACATTATTTCGTGAATAACCGTCAACACTTGAATAACTGTCAAAATTCCTCTCGAATTCCGGCAGCTGTGAAGTTGGCCTCATACGTGACCTCACACTACTACTACACTACCTACTATTGGCGAACCATTGTTGCATTTTGTCACACTTAACTCGAAGAGTTAATCTCTTAACGATATGGCTGAGTATCTTAGCATACAACTTAAGGTGTGCCGCGACTTTGTGATATTCCCGAAGATTGCGAAGCTGATGAACTCGCTAGAAGGTGAAGCTGTTTAGTCGTCCTTCCAGGTAGGGATCTGCCATCCATTGCTTATTCCTACTGCAAACCGACTTCAGAAGGCTGAAACCTTCAATAACCTGGACGAACTCTACAATGATAGTACCATTGGTCTATGCAGCAGGACTGACTACATCCGCATTATAACACAACGGGTCTACGCTGGCCTAAGTGTTGTTCTTGCATATTGGCAGTCAGCTAGTTCGTATACTAGATTAAATGAGCTTTAGACACAAATACCACGCAGCCTCTGGAAGTTATCCCAAAAGAACCTTTGTACTTTGGGTTAGTGGTAATACCCCTTTGAGGAACTCCCTACACTTCTACACAGATTGGGTCTGGGGTAGTGATGAGACTCGAGTGATTTTATTTCAATCAAGTAACTCGTGTCGTGTTCAAAAAATAAGCGAGTCCTACTCGAGTGGAATAGTTCACTAGTTGAAAACCTAAACTCAAACGATTGGGACTTAAGTCGAGTAAAAGACGCAGAACACATTATTGTGCTTTTATTCTTGATCCAAAACATTTAAAAAAAAGGCATTAAAAGCTCATTCCAGTTTCCATAAAAATTGTATTAAACAATACAAAATAGACATAGAGGCTTGTAAGGGCTTGTTGAGAGTGATGACAACGAGAACTGTTCAAAATTTCGTTTTTATAGGCACTGGCGTTTTCTAGTGACAAAGCAAATAATCCTAAGGATCGCCAGAGATAATGGAGGGATAGAGATATCCATCTTCTACTTCTCTTGCCCCTTGATTTCATCTGACAACGTCTTTTATACGCTTTTTGTCCCGTGTCTGTGAATACGTGTGAGCTATTGAGATCAGCTGGTGAACAGCTCACACCCTTCGCCAACCTAGTAGAAGGGTGAATAAGAGTTCTTATTTGAAAATTCGCTCGTTAGTTGGACGTTATTTCAACTTTTAGTGTTTAATTTCAACACAGTATGGAGGGGTAAACGAACGAACAAAAACTTATGTTCTTGATGTCGATTCCTTTAGCTCACATTTGCGCAAGTTATAGTCTGAGATACTAGGACAAAATTAATGCACTACTATATAATCTAAGAATTAATAAATCTCTAAATCTAAAATAATAAATACAAATAGTTCGAGTTCAGTGGGCATTGCATTACATTTTTATTCACGAAATTCCATATAATAATACATATGAGTATATGCTCTTAAGAATACGAGTCAATTTTTGAACACTCTCCGCACAACAATACATGGATCGTGGGCAAATTCGGCAATCTGTGGCCATTTTTTCCCAATCCACTACATTCCCACTAAAAATCCACGAATTTGCGACAGTCCCACTAAAATCCACGAATCGGCCGCCATTGCGTGGTGTGATTCATGGTTTGTGTAAAAGGATGTGTGAAATATTAGAGAACACCACTACATCCCCGGTGTGGACAAGGGACAAAAATGGCCGAAGATGGATATCTCTATCCCTCGATTATCTCTGATCTGTTGTGTAATGCGCTACAGAGGGCTTACACTAAGAGAACTGTGGTGTAAGAAAAACGAGGTCATATAAAGGGTTTTTAAGGGCCGATGTTGAATGTGAACCGCACCTAAACGTCAAGTTTTTATCTGCATTTCATTTGATATTTCTCAATTTCAGACTAACTCAATTTGAACCATGGAAAGATACACAATCGAGCAACGCGTTAAAGTTATTCAGGCTTATTATGAAAAGGGGGGTTAAATCAAAACTCACATCGTGCACTTCGTGATTTTTTCGGTCAATTTAATCGTCCAAATGTGCGTACAATCGGAAAAATCGTGCAAAAATTTGAGCAAACCGGGTCTGTAGGAGATGTGAAAACATCAGTGCATGCTCGTACAGCAGTACGACTGCAGAAAATATTGCTGCTGTTCGGGATAGTGCGGCTGAAGAGCCGTCCACATCAACTCGTCGTCGTGCCCAACAATTGCACCTCACATGCTCGTCGTTGATGAACATTATGCATAGAGACTTGCATTTACACGCTAACAAGGTGCAATTGACTCAAGAATTAAAGCCTCTTGACCATTTCAAGCGTCGTCAATGGTCAGAATTGTAGCAAGAAATGCAACAGTGGATAAACAATTTTCGAAGAAAATCATCTTCAGTGATGAGGCACATTTTCACCTCAGTGGATTCGTCAATAAGCAGAATTGCCGCATTTGGGCGAATGATAATCCAAGAGTGACTGTCGAAAAACCAATGCACCCACAAAGAGTGACTGTTTGGTGCGGTTTATGGGATGGCGGCATCATCGGGCCGTATTTTTTCCAAAATGAGGCCGGTCTGGCAGTTACTGTGAAACTATAACGAACTTTTTATGGCTCGAATTGATGATATGCGGTTTCAACAGGACGGTGCCACTTGCCACACAGCTAACGAAACAATGGCTCTTTTGCGCGACAAATTCAATGGTCGCCAAGATCATGTGATTTGACACCGTTGGATTTTTTCTACCAGCAACAACTCAAGAGCTAAAGGATGAGATAATTCGGCACATTAATTTCATAGAACCTCAATTATGCTTCAACGTCATCGAAAATTTGGGCCATCGGATGGAGGTGTGCCGCCGAGGTCGCGGCCGCCATTTGGCCGATATTTTGTTCCATACATAATTGAACCATACCATATTATCATAATAAAAAGAAATGAAAATAATTTCCTTTATTCAAAACCAACATAGGCCCTTAAATGTTAGGTAGGCCTCCCATTTTTTTTCTGTAATAGATATATGCATAGCTTTCAGATATGTTAGCATTTTGTTATATATTGTTGAGTAATTGCATTAATTTGTAGAAGTGAGTGGCGATATTTAGCTTTAAAAATGATTAAGAAGAAATCAACGGCCTGGGCTTTTTGAATAGAAAGACGAAAGGGTCAAGTTGTTTGAAATGTGTACAAAAAATAATATGTGGCTTCCGAAACACCTTCATTGGGCACATACAAAATCCGCATCTAAGTGCATCAAAAATAAATAATGGCAGAGGGAAGTGCGATCCTCAGAGATTATGGAGGGATAGAGTTATCCATCTTCGGCCATTTTTGCCCCTTGTACACACCGAGGATGTAGTGGAGTTCCCTTGTTTTTCACACATACTTCTACACAAACCATGGATCCACCACCCAATGGCGGCTGATTCGTGGATTTTTAGTGGGACTGTCGCAAATTCGTGGATTTTTAGTGGGAATGTAGTGGATTGGGAAAAAATGGCCACAGATTGCCGAATTTGCCCACGATCCATGTATTGTTGTGCGGAGAGTGTTCAAAAATTGACTCGTATTCTTAAGAGCATATACTCATATGTATTATTATATGGAATTTCGTGAATAAAAATGTAATGCAATGCCCACTGAACTCGAACTATTTGTATTTATTATTTTAGATTTAGAGATTTATTAATTCTTAGATTATATAGTAGTGCATTAATTTTGTCCTAGTATCTCAGACTATAACTTGCGCAAATGTGAGCTTAAGGAATCGACACCAAGAACATAAGATTTTGTTCGTTCGTCTCTCCATACTGTGTTGAAATTAAACACTAAAAGTTGAAATAATGTCCAACTAACGAGCGAATTTTCAAATAAGAACTCTTATTCACCCCTCTACTAGGTTGGCGAAGGGTATCAGCTGTTCACCAGCTGATCTCAAGAGCTCACACGTATGCACAGCAAGATGGATATCTCTATCCCTCCATTATCTCTGAAACAGATGTTTGCTGCGCGACTTAGGATCATCTGTCGATTTTGTGTCTCACATATTACTTCAATAAACAATAATATTATTAATACCAAATTAAAAAAACGAAAAAAAAAGAAATTTGTAACGATTTGTTTGCATATACATATTTCATAGGTATAAAAATAATTCTCATTTTTGTTACGAACGTGAGACAGTTTTGAATTTATCACTGAAGACGGCTATTCTAGTTCACTTAGCTTTAAGTAAAAAGCGAGAGTTCAGATGGACTAACTCGAGTACGAGTTCAATCTGAAATTACTCAAGTCACTCGAGTAATACGCAACTCTAGTCCCATCACTATTCTGCGCTATCCATTATTATTACCTTAACCTACTAACTGCTGTGTTTTTCCGGCGGAAATTATGGCGATTCGAGGGACCTCAACATGGTTAAAATGGGATTACACTTTAAAGTAAGGGGTAATCGCATCCTTATAGAGCTGCCTTATATCCTTATAGCTCTGGACCCGATGCTGGGTACCAATCCATAGATACATCCCTGGAAACTAACGCAATCTAGTAGGACACGCTATAGCTTTGTTCCACTCCCCTGAAAAAGAGTCAGAATAATCCGAATAACCACCAAAAGAAGGTTGGAGAGCACTAAGTGCATAATAAACAGGATGATTTGGACTAAACACTGTAAAGAGGTGCTATCACACAGGCAGACCTAATGTACGCACGGTGGTGGATGTCTTTACTAGACACTGCCTGCTAGGAGATCATTCTAGGAGGCCAGGAGGCAGTTGATTTCACGCTTCCTGCATTACTAATTTGCTATGTCGCCATCTAAAATTAAACTAAAATCCAACAAGGCTGCGGGAGCTGACGGCCTACCCGCCGAGCTTTTTAAGGCCGCAGGCGATGATTTGGTAAGGAGCATGCACCAACTCATCTGTAAAATATGGTCGGAGGAAAACATGCCCGATGAATGGAACCTCAGCATAGTCTGCCCGATCCATAAAAAAGGAGACCCTTTGAACTGCGCCAACTACAGAGGCATCAGTCTCCTAAGTATCGCATATAAAATCTTATCTGCCGTACTGTGTGAACGCCTAAATCCATTCGTCAACAACCTGGTCGGTCCATACCAGTGTGGCTTTAGGCCAGGAAAATCCACCATCGACCAAATATTCACGATACCCACCACCTTTTCATCGATTTTAAGTGTATGATAGCATTTATAGAGACGAGCTATACAGAGCAATGTCTAGTTTTGGCATCCATACCAAACTCGTCCGTTTGTGTAGGATGACGATGGAGAATGCACGCTGCTCCATCAAGGTCGGTAAAGACCTAACCGAGACCTTTGATTTCAAAAAATGATTCAGACAAGGCGACGCATTGTCATGCGACTTTTTCCAACACCAGAGGAACAATCTTTCAGAAGTCCGTCCAACTACTCGCATATGCCGACGATATTGACATTATCGGAAGAACACAGCGTGATGTCAATGGCGCTTTTGTGGGTATTGCAACGGAGGCCGCGAAGATGGGTTTAGCGGTAAACGAGGGTAAGACCAAGTATATGCTGTCAACGAGAAAGGACACCCAACACCGACGTCTCGGTCAGAACGTCACAGCAGACAGATATAACTTTGAGGTAGTCAAAAACTTTGTCTACCTAGGCACCGCTATCAATTCAGACAACGACACCAGCGCTGAAATCAAACGAAGAATAACTCTTGCCAATCGCTGCTTCTTTGGGCTAAGAAAGCAGTTGGTAAACAAAGCCCTCTCTCGAACAACCAAGCTAACGCTTTACAAGACCTTAATCGTCCCAGTCCTGCTATATGGCGCGGAGGCATGGACTTTATCAAAAGCGGATGAAGCTGCTCTTGGTTGCTTCGAGAGGAAAATTCTTCGTGTGATTTTCGGTCCCGTCTGCATAGATGGTGAGTGGAGGAGGAGATATAATGACGAACTATACGGGCTGTTTAGCGACATCGACCTAGCCAGAAGAGTGAAGATCCAACGATTGAGGTGGATAGGTCATGTAGAGCGGATGGAAACCAATGCTCCGGCCCGAAAAGTCTTCGAATCCACCCCCGAGGGACGGCGCAGTAGAGGAAGACCGCGACTCAGGTGGCGCACGCAAGTGGAAAGGGACCTCAACCAACTATGCGTGCGAAACTGGAGACAGCTAGCTAAAGATCGAGCTGGCTGGAGACGCTTGTTGGTTGAGGCCCAGGTCTACCTTGGACTGTAGCGCCACCTTAAGTAAGTAAGTAAGTATGTCGCAATATTTACGAAACCATCATAATATAACAACATCGCTAAGTTGGAAATACGACCTGAGTTCATATAATTGGCCGTATGTGGTAGTTAGCATTATGAGTGGCACCACAGTGGGCGGATGTGTCTATGTTCATTTACTGCTGCTTTGGTTAGGTAAGGTGCGTGCCTATGGGGAAAAAACAACCTTTAACTAATAAATTTGCCTATTTCGTCTCCTTCTGTTGCTCCTGTGTTGTCCAATCCTCCAGAAATACGAGTACACTTATAGTGGGATTTCTGTTAGTACCTTGAGGTACTGGAAGAAGTGTTTTGTATCGCAACTGGCTGAGACTGGGCGGTAGAAAGAAATGGCTGGTGGAAGAGATGTTTAAGAGTATCCTTTTTTCTTTTTTTACCACCACAGCCTCGTCATGTGAAGTCATGGGTAAGGCCTATTTTATTTTCATGATACTTCAGATGATTATGGCCAGTTAAAGCTCCGACTACCATCCGCACCAACTTTTCGTCACATTGCAGGAGTTTGCCGGTTTTTGCACTATCGAACTTTGGCCATAGCATCCGAGTAACTGATTAATGGTAATTCCCAATTTCCATTTTGAACAATAGCTCCATGCTTCCCTGAAACAATCTGAAGTTGGGCCAGTTGTACATCCACCACCTGTAGCGGCGTCTGATGTAATACCAAGGATGTTCACCACTGAATATCTATGACATCCTGAAAGGAGGTTATTTGGGACACTTGGGTAACCAATCCAAGAGTCTGAATTCTTATTAATAAAAATATTAATTATGTTCTTCTTGTGGTCTTTTAGTGACACCAGCCATGCCAGGAGGAGGGCCTAGAACCTTTTTCGTGATATCGCCGTTCTGTGCTGGAGATGGGCCGGCAGTACCAACTCCTCCACATTCATGGAGCAACTGATGGATTACGTGAAACGCGCTCCAGTTATCCATTCTCATTGGATGTGACGCCAATGTTCTCAACACCATCTGAGGGAGCAACGACACAAACAAATGTTGCCACTTTTGAAACAAAAGTTAGACAAGAGGTATTACACCTAACCATAGGGAGCCACAGGCTTAGCAACCTCGCTAGAGGTTGGAAAGTGTCCATAGATCCATCCATGTCTGACCACACTTAAGAGATAATGGAGGATATCCTCCATATGTCCACGACCCATAAAGCTGGAAAAAAGTCATTAAAAGTTAAGAGGGATTACAGCAATGGATTGTAGAACTAATGTACATAAGCTGATAAACTTGCAACTTTAATACTCTTATTCAAGTACAAAGATTGGTCTGGATGCATTTCCGTTAGCAGAGCACTAAGGGGGATTTAACCCATGCGTCTTCACCTTTTCTTGTTTGATTTATTCGGTACACAAGTAGGATCCAGTACTGTTGTAAGCTTCAAGCCCCTTCAAGCAATCACTCATGGACGAAACATCGTAAAGGTCATTTAACTATTCTTAGCAAATTTGGTTTTCTTTATTTAATGGCACCGTTCCTCCCCAAATCCTTCCATATTGGACTCGAGACCGCCAAGGTCTGGTCGATGTTGAGCTCACTAGGCATGGAAACCTACTATCCATGTCTCCCGTTACACCAAAATATATTTCAATGACACGATTAGCACCACTAATTATAAATGACCTCACGTCATTTCAATGCCGCACACTCGGGATTGATCCCCAAATGCTGCAGATTTTGCAGACATGTTGTTCATGTGCAATTGCAGTATTTCCCTTGGATAGATGTCACGACACTTACACATACCGTCTTGTTTTCGATTACTTTCAATTTAACGACTCTCAATGATGCACAAAAAAGGTACCGTCAATGCCATTGAACCTTTATTAACTAAAGGATTCTACATATTAATCCACATCTTACATTTCTAGCTAAGTCAAATTTAAAATAAAATAATGTTGTCAAATAAAACGAAATGAACACGCTATCAAATGTCCAAGCCCTCCTGTGCTGCAAGAATTGTCTTGATCTTCATTAAAAGCTCTTTCTTGACAGCATCCGGGACTATACTTCTAGCATTGGGTGTTACTTCAGCAATTAACTGCTCGATTTTGATGTTTCCACCATTTTCCTTGATTATATTACGGCACATTAGCTTAACTTGATCCTTCCATCCGCACTCAGCCAAACGATTGCATAGCAAATCTTTGAGTCTAGAAATTGAAAATTTGAGCAAATGAAAATAGAATTCATATTGAAGGTAGCTTGAATAAATTACTTGGATCGGTCACCGCTCAAAATTGTAGCTTGATCAACTGTTTTTGTGAGAGTCATTGAGGACATAATCTATCTACACCCCACAGAAAATAAACTAAATAAAATGTTTACAGCTGTTTGACAGTTGTACTTATCGAGAATTTTGCAGAGTGACAGTGAACTGTATTACCATCGCAGAATTTACTCGGTACAGTAGGAACAAATGATGTTGAGAATTGACTTAAAACAAATTTGATTTTGACCACGGTGTCCATACATGAGAATTAAGGATTATCTATTTGTAAAAATGAATATTGAATGAATAAGAATGGAAATGGTGTTTTAGCATCAAATAAACTAGGAGAAAAAGCATATGTATGTACATATTATTATCTTAGAATGGAAAACAAAAATCGGAGAACTTGTTGGGTTTCGAGAATAAATATTCGTAACAGCTGACATGGGTCAGATGTAGCCGATGCATCTGTACAGCTAATTTCATAATGGTTCTTGTACGCGATCGAAATTCCGAATGTTATGTACGTTTAATCTGTACTTTACAATTTACTTCTGTCACTTTATCTGAAGTTCGTTGACGTGAAGACGTAATGTGTGAAATCAGCGTAGTGGGTGACTGTAGGAGGCAGTCACACTTAAGCCAATAGAGGCGGATTGAATGACTCATCTGCACAAATAGAGGCAGAGAAGTTATTGTATGGAAGAGGACGCTACACTCTGAAGGCACGCAGCAAATACGCAGTCTTGTTATAATGCCGATGAGTGTCCTTTTCGGTTGATGATGAGCTCGTCTATGCAGAGGTGCTGATCAAATCTGCTTTGGAATAGGCCACTTAGTGGCTTCTAACTTGAAGGCTGTAGAGGAATCCATGGGGGCTAGGGTTCATCTCGATGGGAGAGAAGATGTTGACAATCGCCTGGTATATCCCGGTAACCAAGTGGGGATACCAGGACATACTAGGTTAATATGTAGAAATAATCAGGGGGGAAGGGGAAGTCTTTGTAATACATTACTCTGGGAATTAACTCAACCAACAAGCGGTCGCTGCCTAGGTGCTTACTGGCAGCGCAGACTAAGTTTTCGACCTCTGTTGCGTTTTCTCAAAGGCTCGGAGTGGAAGACATGCACATACATGAAGAAACGGTTCAATGAATGACACTTTACCGTTCCGCACGACCTTCTCGAGAATTATGTTAAAAACATCGCATGAGATTACATCCAAATGTGAATCAAATTCGTTTTCATTCTTCAGCAATCAATTAAGTATATATACAGAAATGCTAAATGGGACGAGATGCGGCTTCCACACTTGAAGGAAAGGTCTCTCGCGTTCTCAAAACAGGCGTTCCTATCTATGGCAACACCTTTAGTGATACATCCCTGCTCAACGTCGTCTACAAGCGTACTGAACCTCTGAAGCAGCTTTACACAGCAATAATCGACTGTAGACTATAGACTATATCTTCAAGGTCTATAGGTAGACCACCGAGTTTCAAATCGATACACATCACCTCTTCATCGATTTTAAAGCCATATACGACAGCATTCATCGCAAGGAATTATTTGAAGCGATAGCCGGATAAACCAGTTGTGTTGCACAACGCTAACAAATACGTGATGCAGCGTGTAGCTTGGCTCAAAGACTTCCGAGCCGTTTGAGACCTCCAGATTTTGGCAAGAATATGCGCCGTCGTGTGATTTCTTCAATCTGGTACTGGAGAAGATAGTGAGCGGGCAGCTGTAAACACGGCAGGTACTATGTTCTATACCCCCAACTTGTTGGGGCGCTTGACATCGACATCGTCGGGCGTTCCCAAAGGCTTCTAGGGTAATTGAAGAATAGGCGAAATGAGCTAGTCTCAAGGTCAATGGGAACATGATGATATATGCATGACATATATGCTGGAAGAAACGTTCCGTCGCTGACCACCTTGGACAAAACATCACGGTCGTTTGTCGTCCTTCGCGTTCGTGAACTCTACGAAGCACATCAGGACGTAGAATCGCCCTTGGTAACCACTGCTTCTTCGGGTTGTAAACAACTAAGATCAAGACTCCTGATTCGTAGGACCGAACCCATGATGGAAGCTGGACTTTAAGCAAAACTGCGGAGCATAATTTATAATTTAGGAGCGAAGCAGCCTTTGGCTTAATAAGTAAGTAATAATGCCTGAAAGAGTTTGTTAGTGCCGACTTAGCACTACGCCCCTTTTAAATAGGCTAATGAAAAGTGGGTGTAAGATCATGTTTAGGGAGCCTGTAGATGTTGTTTTAAAGCCTCCGTTATGGATTATTTTTCAAGTGTTTTCCACCATATCACGACGAAGGTTGCTCTTACTACGGACGTCTAGATCCAGTGGGTGACTTTCGGTTTTTCTTCGATCCAAACACACGTTTACAAGCGTAAAAAGCATTGTGCCCTAAAATGTACTTGAAATAGTCTTTAAAGAGGAAATGACAAGCGGCCGTGGCGTTGTAGCTTGGTGCGTTGACCTTCGCATTTGAGCCTGCGTTGCCTAGGTTCAATTTCCGGTACGAGCAAACGCCCCTACTTCTTTCGAGTCACCGACAACGCTTCAATTGTAAGACTGTCTAGAAAAATCTTTCTCGCTGGCAGCTCGGAGGAAACCGGGGCCTACAGAACTAGTGAAAGGACAATAGCACGCACAAGACTAGTGGTCACTGAGAAGCTAGGTTCTGGCCCTCTAAGAGCTGTAGCGCCACCCAAATTATATTATTATTATTATGACAAGCTTTGATTTTACAGTTACAAGGGTGATTTTTTAGCTATTATCTTTTTGGCAACACTGGTTTAAACAACTGACGCACGTTTCGTGTTTTGTTTGACTGTCAAACATCTTCAGTTTGGTCTATAATTTAACCATGAATCGTCTTACAAACGAACAACGCTTGCAAATTATTGAATTTTATTATCAAAATGCGTGCTCTGTTAAGAAAGTTCATCACGCGCATCTTCCATTTTATGGTCATAAATAAGCAGAATTGTCGATTTTGGAGTGAATATCAGCCAGAAGCATTGCAAGAGCTACCAATGCATCATGGGCTGGTGGCATCATTGGACCGTACTTCTTCAAAGATGATGTGAATCGTAACGTAGCTGTGAATGGTGAGCGCTACCGTGAGATGATATCCAACTTTTTTTGCCCAAAATGCAAGAGCTTGACTTGCATGACATGTGGTTTCAACAAGACGGTGCCACATGCCGCACAGCACGCACAACAATGGACTTATTGAGAGGCGAGTTCGGTGAACATTTTATTTCACGTTCGGGACCAGTCAATTGGCCGCCTAGATCGTGCGACTTAACGCCTTAAGACTATTTTTGTGGGGCTATGTTAAAGCTCATGTCTATACAGACAAGCCCGCTTCAATTGACGCATTGGAAGACAACATTGAAGCATTTATTCGTGAGATACCGGCCGAAATATTGGAAAGAGTATGCCAAATTTGGACTAAGCGAATGGACCATTTGAGGCGCAGTCAAGGTCAACATTTGCATGAAATAATCTTCAAACATTAAATTATATGGACCGTACTTTCAGATTCAGATTTCATAAATTTTTTTGAATTTTTATTTTTTTTTTTTGAAAAACTTTCCTATAGCTTTTAATAAATCACCCTTTATAAACTTTTGCACCCTTTATTTGATGAGAATTGGTTATCATTCTTCTCAAAACAAGAAAACTAGATTTTGCCTATCAGATAATATTATTTAAAATTAGTCCTTGGTGGACTGCTGTCCATCCATCCAGACCTACACAGGCCGACATAATTCGTCGTACGACAGACGACAGAACCTTTTTTTGCATTTCTAGTCATAAAAATTAATAAAATAAAAAAGGAGCAAACAAACGAAATAATTTATCGTACGCTACTTGTTTCCGTTCAATTTCCCCGGTTTCCCTTATAATTATTTAATTTAATTTATTCGTTATTTATATTAATTATTTACCTTGCACAAGAATCATGATATCCTTGAATCAGTGTTTAGTGTATAAACTCCTTTTGCTCCAAAAAGTGATCATGTCAGTTGAACAGCGCAAAAAAAAAACCTCGGTAGATTTTCGACAGGTGCTAGTGAATTTGTGCTTGAATGATAAGAAATCATTGGCAGAAATTGCTAAATGCGTTGGTAGAAGTAAATCAACCATTCAGTATATTATAGAAACCTATAAAAATACAGGAAGTGTTGAAGATCAGGCCGTCCACGGAAATTAACCGCAAGAGATGAAAGGGTCGTTATCAAAACTGTTCGCAAAGAGCCAAAAACGAATTGTACCATCATAAAAAACCAAGTCTCGGATACCTGCAACAAAGAAGCCAGCACTCGGACGATCTAAAGGACCCTAAATAGACACGGATATTTTGCGAGAATACCAGAAGAAACCGTTGATAAATGCAGCCAACCAGAAGAAGCGCCTGGACTTTACAAGTTTACACAAAATCATATTTCTTTTTGGAAGAAAGTGTTGTTCACTGTAAATACAACTTTTTCGGCCACGATGGTCCATCGAAAGTATAGCGAAAGAGTGGCATAGCATTGGAAATAAAAATCTCCGAAGAAAAATTAAACATGGTGGAGGCAGTGTTATAGTGTGGGGGTCCATGGTTTGGTGACTCGAAAGAGGTAGAGGCGTGGAAATTATTTTGCTCGCACCCGAAATTGATCCTAGGCAACGCAGGCTCAATTGCGTAGCGGTCAACGCACCAAGCTACAACGCCACGACCGCTTGTCATTTCCTCTTTAAAGACTATTTCAAGTACATTTTAGGGCACAATGCTTTTGAAGAACTACCGACAGTTACCCATTGGATCTACACGTCCGTAGTAAGAGCAACCTTCGTCGTGATATGGTGGAAAACACTTGAAAAATAATCCATAATGTAGGCTTTAAAACAACATCTACGAGGGGCGTTTAATATATTCTCTGTATCGATATGAAGGAAAATGCGAATTCAATTTAAATAGTTTTTATTTTTCAATATAATCACCCCTAACATCAATGCATTTGTTACATCTTGAGATAAGCTTTTTTAAACCCTCAAAAAAATAAATTTCCTCTTTCTCTGCAAAATACTATATTATCTTCATCATCCGAAAATCTTTTTCCACGGAGAAATTTTTTCAAATCCGGAAACAGGAAATAATCACTAGGGGCAAGGTCTGGACTATAGGGTGGGTGTTGGATTTCTTCGAAACCACAATCTCGCGCAGCAGCCTTGGAAATTCGCGCCGTGTGAACAGGAGCATCGTCATGAAGAAGCAACACACCCGCTGAGAGTTTACCCCGTCTTTTCTTTTTAATTTCCTCCCGCAAATTATGCAAAGTGGAAGCGTAGGATGTGGCGTTGATGGTTTCACCTTTTTTTTGTACTCAATGAGCCAGATTCCCTTTGAGTCTCAAAAAACTGTGGCCATGAGCTTCCCGGCAGACGGAGTGACTTTGAACTTCTTCGGGGGGTCTGTTCCTTTTTTATGCCACTGCATGGACTCTTGTTTGCTTTCAGGGTCATAGTGGTGGACCCATGTTTCGTCACCAGTAGCAATTCGATCCATAACACCGTCCGCGTTCTCAATACACATCTCCAAAAGCTCTCTACAGCATGCGATTCTCACTTTTTTCTGAGGCGCTGTGAGCATTCGTGGCACCCACCTTGCACTGACCCTTGAAAGGTTAAGATGGTCATGAAGAATGGTGTGAATGGTACCAATTGAAAGCTTGGTGATCTCTGCCATCATTTTCACCTTTATTCGGGCATCCTCAAGAACAAGTTTTTCGACTTCTTTGATACTTTCTCCCGTACAAGCAGTAGCCGGGGCGCCGGAGCGGGGGTCGTCTTCAATGCTCTCACAGTTCATAATGAAGGTGCGGAACCCTGGTAAACAGCCACCATCTCTTCATGAATAGTTTTTTGACTTTTTCCTTGCTTAGTGAGAAATTTAATTACAGCGCGATGCTCAATTTTCACCATCATCGTCTCAGTTGCCATTATGATTCTGTTTAACTAGAGATAAAACGCGAAATATGAAATTTTACATAAATGCACTAAAATAATAGCATTTCTTGATAAATAAGTCAATTTATATATACAACCACAGCTTCACCCCGATACCGAGAATATATTGAACGCCCCTCGTACAGGCTCCCTAAACATGATCTTACACCCACTTTTCATTAGCCTATTTACAAGAGGCGTAGTGCTAAGTCGGCACTAACTAACTCTTTCAGGCATTATTACTTACTTTGGTCCGGTGTGGTAAAGCTGGTATTCATAGAAGGAAATATGGACCAGCACATGTATCTGGATATACTGGGGAGAATTTGGAGTCATCGGTCGAGAAATTGTGTTTTAATCCTGGCTGGATATTTCAGCAGGATAATGACCCTAAGCACACAGCTAGAAAAGACAAAAAGCGGTTATTATGCTATGCCCCGAGACAGTTGTATTCCCCTCCACAGAGTACAGATTTAAGCCCCATTGAGCATTTGTGGGACTTCCTAGAGAAACAATAATTTCAAGGGCTACACTCAAGAAAGCTCCGCTAATAGAATGGGATAGGGTACCCGCAGATTTAACCCAGAAGCTCGGTGTTCAATGCCGCGCAGACTACTAGCTGTCCAAGACACCGTGGAGGTCCAACAAGCTGCTAGGAACCTACTACGGTGTAATAACCCATTTTTTAGCAGGAGTGCGATGAGTTTTGTCGTGTAAATGAATTAAGAATTTGTTTTTTTTTTTTAAATAAATGCCAAAAATTGAAAACTGGATTACAATTCTGAAATGTAATCCATTAGTTTACCAAACACGGTTGGTACTGAAAACCCAGGGCATTTTTGAACGTCGTACGATGAATTATGTCGGCCTGTGTATGTACTTAGAAAATAAACCCAAGCAGACGTTTATTTATAAATACATCTCACACTGGGACTCACAAAAGATGAGAAGACGCCTAAGTATATTAACATTTCACAGAAATACTTTGTCTGCAGTTTCAAAAATAAATCCAAATCCCTCGTTAACGCATGCATGTGCATTTATGTGGTTATGGTCCTATACACTGTGAACTACGGGGACTAGCTCTGTGTCATAAAATCGAAAATGCCTTTTCAAACTACAGGCAGGTAGTTAAGTGTAATTTTTCTGTGTAAATGGCACTTGACTACCTGCCTGTTTTGTCTCCTCAGGTTGTAGGACCACTCACAGAGCACTTGCTTAAATGCGGAACAGCTGAACATGTCCAGCAGTCGTTCAACTGTAATAGCACTGCATTGTATTCCTAGAAGCACATTGGGCAAATTCTTCTGGAAATTCTGAACAAGCAAAAATGCACAGTTCCATTGACAACTGGCATTAGACATGCACATTGCATACATCTGCATAAATAAGGTCACGTAGGATGTAAGAATTCCATTCAATGCAACGTAGACATGATTCCATTAAGCCATGTCGCAGTATCTACCCAACGCATCTGTTTACCGCCCATGTACGACCAACATACACCATTCAACGAGACACACAAATACAGAGGACAGCTGTACTAAAATTAGTCATCGCACGATGACATCATGAAATAACCCTTATATGGAAGCGGCGGTCGATAGTTTTGCCGCATACAGAGCTGGAGTTTTCTATGCGACACCACAGAGAGGGTCTTGCGTGGAACTGCTACCCACAGTTGGTAGTGGTTTGGAACTGCTGATGTGTGCACACTGCAGTGGTATAAGTTTGCCAGACATGGCAGTCAGCCAGGTGGAAAGCCGTATATAGAACAGGTGTATATAGACAACGGTTAAAGAACATCTCCGGGGAAAGATAACCTTTCTAACTCCACAATTGCCGTAAATTTATGTTGAAATACGGGTACTGTGAGGTGTGGGTGCTTGGTGTTTGGATTTCTTCAGCGTTATCATCAATTTTCTCGCAACACATGGTCGAATCTGATCTCCGACAAACCAGTGCTTTCACAGTCATCGTATGGTCAGAGCGACCTTTGGTTTAGCGACTACTCTCTGTGGTAGTTGATGTGAGATCACGATTTCGTTTTTGGCTTGAGCTGTTCACGGGTGACGTAAGAAACGGCCAAGTCTCGTTCACATTGTGACTTCAGTGCAAACATATATGTGGGCACATTATTTCTAATTCCGGCTTCACCTGGTTGAATTTTTGAAATTTGTGGCTTTTAACACAAAAATGTCAGCTTAATGTGAACGTACTATGTGCAAAATGCTATCTGATCTACGCCAGCAGGGGCTGATTGGAATGAAGGGCCATACAACTTGTTTTTCAGTAGCTAAGTCCGTAATAATAAAATGACAGTTAGGCGCGTTGTACCTTGCTTCCGCTGTGAACAACAGTATCAGTGCTGAGATCAAACGTAGAATCTTACTTGGCAACCGCTGTGTTTTTGGGCCCAAGAGACACTTGAGTGGCACAGCCCTCTCAAAGATCCAAGTTGACTTTATTGATGTCATACAGCGTAGATTCATGAGCAATATCAAAGCAGATGAGGTAGCCCGAGCGAAAAGTTTTGCACACGACCATTGGTTCAGTTTACGTTGGCTGTACTGCGACATAAGTCTAGCCTAAGGTCTACTTACCCAACATTTAAAGGGGCTATACTATGCAGAGCACACGGGCAACTTGACTCCGGCTCTAATAATCTTCTACCCCGGGCCTGAAAGATAAAAAAGTAGAGGACGCTCGCGTCTAATTTGACACGCACAAGTGGAGAACCAACTCAAAAAAGTTGGGGTATGTAGCTGAAAGCAGCTAGGCCAGAAAGATCACTGCTACTGCTCCGCACAAAGAAGGAACCTGCATCAGTATTTCCAGTAGAGCACATTCAGTGGTTCATCCATATGAACAAGCGACTTCCCATTTATATCCCTACTGCTTATAGACGTGGAATATAAAGCATTTTTGAAGGCCAGTGATCCTGGCCACTTTGCGTTTTTACACTCCTGGATTTGATGATGATTGGATGTTGGCTGTCAACACAAAAAATCCGAAGGAGTCATGTTCAGAACGTCGTTGCACAAGTCCTCTGCGGATGCACAGTCGAATTGGCAAAGATTCCTAATTCTTGGGCAGAAGTCTGATAATAAGGCAAGACATCTATATTTTAACAAACATTTAGACTTGGCGGACGTGGCGTTGTGGTTTGGTGTATCGACCGCTACGCACTTGAGCCTGTGTTGCCAAGGTTCAATTCCCGGAATGGGCAAAATAGTTGACAAGGCCCCACCTTTTTCGACAATGCTCAAAGAGTATAACTGTCCAGAAAAAGCTTCTCAAATTGGCAGTTGGGAGTCGGCTAAAACTGTAGGTCACTCATGAAAGAAGAATGGCACGCACAACACGAGTGGTTGCTGAGAAGCTAGGCCCTGGCTCTACACGGGCTGTAGCGTTTCTTATCTGCCGAAGGTAGTCTGTTAGACGGCCCTTGTGCGACCGATGCAACATGAGAGCAATGATGGTCCACCAGAATCCAACTCTCACCTCTGGTCATGCAATTTGGATATTGACCGAAATAATAAGATCGCGAATACAAGCTGCTGAGATGAGATTTCTTCTTGTTGTTGTGGGAATTACTCGCCGGGATAGAGTGAGAAACACGGCAGTGCGCGAGAACCTCAACATTGAGGAGCTGCTTCTTCGAACGGAGAGGGCTATGCTCGTTGGTTTGGTCACGTGGCACTAATGTCCCCATTATAACGACTTTCTAGGCGGGCCTTAAATGCGATTCCATCAGGTAGGCGACCGCTTGGCAGATCCAGGACGAAGTGGTTGAACGGATTCCAAAAACGCCTGCTGAATTAGAATCGTGGATCACCACCACGTGATGAGATTCAATCACGAACTGTAAGGGTGATAGGTCTAACTAGGTGTCTACGGATTCAATGCATAGGATGGCTTAATCATGTACAGCGCCAGAACAACACTGCTCCAGCCCCAAGCGTCTTCGATTCCGAACCAATAGGACCAAGCAATAAAGGATACCCTTGAAACTGAGTGAGCACCAGGTCTACCCCGGACTGTAGAGCCAACAGAAGAAGAGGGAAAATCCGTCACTATTTTTTACTTCTGTCATCACTCATCCAAAAGCGAGTGAACAAATAGCGCACGGTATTGAACTATGTAAAGTCGCATAATTTGCTATCGTGGTTCCATGTTAAATGCCAAAACATGACTTGCAAGTCACTTTTGTAACATGTGGGAGGACCTATGTATCATGTATCATCCTTTTTTTTATTATTCTTGATGGTGTACGTATAATCCAGTCACACGACCATTCCCTCTCCCCTCCACCTCTTCGTTGATTTAGAATAAGTAATACAAGACCGATAAGACCGGTGGTAATCTTTTTTACATAACATTCCTAATCGATAAAGAACTGTATAGTGTACATGTGTGTAGTGTGTACATGTGAAGGGAAACCATAGTGACGCATGCTGCAAATGATTTTACGAAGAGACCGTTAACCAGAAATCGATTTTTGCCACTTTATTCATTGACTCCCGGCTGTACTCAAGTCGCTGTACAACCCATACAATTCGTGGTTTAATGTTCTCCTCCAGATCCCATCAGCACAACCAGGCTGAAAGAGGAAGTTTTCTCTCCAAGAGGACAAGTACTTTTTCATCCATCATTCATCATCAGAATGAAAAATGTCTGGTATAAAGTCAATTTTGTTGTTTGAGTTGCATTTTTCCAAGACAACTTTAGATTACCAAACATGGATATCTACCCATTGCGACGCTTTATCCAAAACACAGATTTTGTGTACTCCTCCTTGAAAGCAGCATAAACCAGGTAATTTATGCATCTGCTCTGCGAGTGTCCAGTCCCAGCAAGGAATAACAGGACATTCTCTAGGAAAGCACTCTATGTAGAGCTGGGAGTTTGAAAATGGAGCTTATTGCAAAGTAAGATCTTCATATGTGATGTGTCTGACCGGGTTAAAAAAACGAAGTTTTCACGAAAGGTATGCATCACCTTCAAGGGCGTGTTTCTGGGCATTTTTCATATACAATGGCATTACTCTTTGGTATAAATGAGCCACGCCTGTGAGGCCGTTAGGCACCCGTGTGCCTATTTACGTATCAACACGCATTGTCATAATGACTTGTACTAGAGGTGGCCAACGAAATCATGTTTGCACTCCAAAATTTGGGGAACGAATTGGATCACAACTTAGAGCATGCAATAAACATTTTATGGCCTTCCCCCAGTAATGGCCATGCTGTGCGTGAATTGATAAGAAAGTGGGAAATCTTAATGAGACTTAATGGAAGAAATGTAAAAAAAATAAATATCTCCCATTCGCTACTCTTGATGTGGTGCATGTGCACAGAATTAGTCAGAAACTGTGCAATTTCTCTTCTCTGGTTGCCAGCATCAAAAGCCATGCAGTTTTGCACACAAAAAAAAAGTCGCACATGATGAGGCATAGAATGGAGTTGCACGTTGCATAGGGAGCTAGCGTTCAACTTTAGCGTCATATCACTACATCCACAGTTGTGTTGGGCAAATGCAAGCTGTCCTCCTTTCCGTTCCTCTAATAAAACCGACTTTAGTTTGTTGCTCTTATTCACTGAATCGTTTCGTTTCTACAAAGGCACTTCACTAAGGCATTGCATGAAAACAGATCAAAGCGCATGCAGTACCACATGCATAGGTCAATAACCCTGACCTCCATATAACCTTCAAATTCAATTCGAAACATTCAGGAACATCGTCTTGGAGAATAATTGAAAGAAGGCCTAAAGCACCATGCCTGACTTGTGAAAGGCGTCAGTTCTGAAAGCCGTCTCAGGTTCCAAAAATTGGAACTTAAATCATTCTGTTGTTGTTCCAGTTCTGGTTAGGCCTTATCAAGCGAAAATTTCCTAGACATGCGAATGGTGACGAATAAAACATGAGTCATCACCCGCATGAGTGAGCAACAGACAGAATTAACTCGCCCACTTAAGATGAATTCCCTTCCCCTCATTCAACGATGGACAAATCAATAAACACCGTACGAATAGATTTATAGCATATTCATGTGTGGGTATGGCGAAGCTAGTGCCTAATTTGGTACAATGGATCGTCACGCAATCTTAGTTCGCACCTACGTACATCCGCCATAAACTCAATCAAAATGTTCATGATGCCACGGGTTCAATCAAGTTGATTTAATCAGACTCATATGTGAGCACTCACAGATGCCAATGACGAGTGGTAATTTAATTTGGAGGCCACGCCTATATCCATGCATCTCACGCATGTCTGACACATGCGACGTGCAGCATACTTTTACCTCCCGGCGAAACAATGTCGGACGTTCTAGGGAAAACATGTTCCGCAGACCGTCCGTGATCATCTTCCGCGTCTCTCACGGCATTTTGATGCATTTCCACTCGGTTTTATTTATGGTGCTTTCACATGTAGCACAAACGACGTGAGTTGCTTTCCCCCATTAACATAGCGGAGTTCCCGGGTGATTTTCTAGTTCAACGACCTGAAAGCAGGAGACCTATTTTTAACCAGCAGCCGCAGAGGATTTTTCTTCCCATTAGATATTCCCCCAAAAACCGTTCCCAAAGTGAAGTAAAGAAAAAGAAAACAGATTTATGTTCATTTTTGTTATTTGAATGCTTTTTTTATTTCATCTCATGTCTGATTCGAAAGAAGATTCGTGCGCGTCTTCACTTTCTTTTAGTGAATTCCCGATGAATTTAATACTCCTCAGCGCCTTCGCCTTCACCATCGCCAGAGTCCATGCCAACCTCCTCGTAATCCTTCTCGAGGGCAGCCAAATCTTCACGGGCCTCTGAGAATTCACCTTCTTCCATACCTTCTCCTACATACCAGTGGACGAAGGCACGCTTGGCGTACATCAGATCAAACTTATGATCGAGACGAGCCCATGCTTCGGCAATGGCGGTGGTGTTGGACAACATGCACACGGCACGTTGAACCTTAGCCAAATCACCACCTGGGACAACGGTTGGTGGTTGGTAGTTGATACCGACCTTGAAACCAGTTGGGCACCAGTCGACGAATTGGATTGTACGCTTAGTCTTGATGGTAGCGATGGCGGCGTTGACATCCTTGGGTACGACATCTCCTCGGTACAACATGCAACAAGCCATGTACTTGCCATGACGAGGATCGCACTTAACCATCTGGTTGGCTGGTTCGAAACATGCGTTGGTGATTTCGGCAACCGACAACTGCTCGTGGTAAGCCTTCTCGGCAGAGATGACTGGAGCATAGGTGACCAGAGGGAAGTGGATACGTGGGTATGGTACCAAGTTAGTCTGGAATTCAGTCAAGTCGACGTTCAATGCACCATCGAAACGCAGTGAAGCGGTGATGGATGACACAATTTGACCAATCAAACGATTCAAGTTGGTGTAGGTTGGGCGCTCGATGTCCAAGTTCCTGCGGCAGATATCGTAGATGGCTTCATTGTCGACCATGAAAGCGCAGTCGGAATGCTCCAAAGTGGTGTGGGTGGTCAAGATGGAGTTGTAGGGTTCAACAACAGCAGTGGACACTTGTGGGGCTGGGTAGATGGCGAATTCCAACTTGGACTTCTTTCCGTAATCCACTGAAAGACGTTCCATCAACAGAGAGGTGAATCCTGAGCCGGTACCACCACCGAAAGAGTGGAAGATCAAGAATCCCTGAAGACCAGTACATTGATCAGCCAATTTACGGATCCTGTCTAAGACCAAATCAACAATTTCCTTTCCAATGGTGTAGTGACCACGAGCGTAGTTGTTGGCGGCGTCTTCCTTTCCGGTGATCAATTGTTCGGGATGGAACAATTGACGGTATGTGCCGGTACGTACTTCATCGACTACAGTTGGTTCCAAGTCGACGAAAACAGCTCGTGGCACATGCTTGCCGGCACCGGTCTCGCTGAAGAAAGTGTTGAAAGAATCATCACCTCCTCCGACAGTCTTGTCTGATGGCATTTGACCATCGGGTTGGATTCCATGTTCCAAGCAGTACAGCTCCCAGCAGGCGTTACCGATCTGGACACCAGCTTGACCAACGTGGATAGAGATACATTCACGCTGTTAAGAAATAAAAAAAAGAAAAATAATTAGTTCTGATGTGACATCATCAAGCCGGCAGGAGTTACAGAAAAAAATCCATGAATCAATCGAAATGAAATCACCCCATGCAAAGAAAAATGGGTGCGGCGGCAGAGGCGTAGCGCATTAAAAATGGCTGCACAAGACCATCTGCCGGCAGTAGCATTTACTTTCAGCAATGTTCTAGATGAAAGTTGTTTGCAATGCAACAGAATTGATGTTTTTATTGAGAATTTCAACAATTTTCGTATGTTTCTGCAGCAAATTTGAAAAACTTAGTCAAAAACGATGTCGCACCGGCGATAACGTCATCGATTTTTGAACACGTCGCCATTTTCTTTAAGTTAAATTTTACTTTTTGTGCAGGAAGTGATTTCTTTTCAACAATTGTTTTTCTTTTTTGAATTAAATCGAAGTTGGTTTGAGAATATTTTTCACTTACCATATTGATTGAAGGTTTTTAGAATTCCACAAAAATGTAAATTACAGAGAAAGTTATATTAATAACAGACAGTCCAAGCAGCCAGCTATGAAGCTTCCCAAACTGATTTCGAATGAGTAGAAAATTCCTTTTCACATGTATTTATACTCTTGAAAAAATGTGCGATGACGCCTACTTTGCAGCATTTTGATTCGTTGAATCGATATTGTAGTTGAATGCTCTACCAGACGCAGTGCTGCCGCGCAAATCTACTACATTTTGATGATTAATCTGAGGAGGGTGTTACATTGTGCATGTTCAATTTAGATGTTTAATTTTAGGAAAATATTCATGATTGATGATCCATTTTAGTGTTATATTAAGAATACTTTGCTAGTAGTGTTAAAGATTGTAACATACACTATTTTATTAATGTACATGATTTTTTGGCACTGTTTATTCTGCAGTTCTAGACTTCTTATACAATTTTGAAGCTGGTACTATTTCTTTCATAACAATTCAGGCCTTGTGCTTCAGATATGGCAACACTTTGACATCTATTCGCCGGGTTCTACGCAGAAGTGAACACCTGCCAAGCCGACAAAATTATGGTTGGACGGATATAATGGATATCGAGGATGCCATCCCTTTCGCCTATAATGAATACATTTGGTGGAAAATATATCCTTACTCGGCAGGTGTTAACCACGAGGATTTCTTCACGTGGCATACATTTTTTCACTTCGACATTTATGCATTATGTAGAATTTGATTGAACCAAAAGGCATCTACTTTCAAAAAAAATCGAAATTTTCGTAAATCAATCATTCAAAACTCAGTTTTTACTGGATTTTAAAAATATCCAGCAAAGTCAGACTCAAGTCAAATCATTGTGAATGTTTAATTATGAGCATAGTTTCTGTCTTTTGATGCTACTCCCCGGAAGACTGTGACACATTCAAGTCTTCGAGTCCTAGTCAAATATTCGCTGGCATTATGTTTAGCGTGAACCATAATTTTTGTGAAATGACAGAGTTTCACCAAACAGCAAAAAGTTGGTATTTTTTTGTGTACACATCAAAATCCAATCGGTTTGAGACTCTTATTAAATTATTGAAATTTGCTGAAATAATAGTTTGCGCAAAGGAAGTTAAATGTCATGCCAATGTCCATCGCTGCTATCTGCAACCAGAGATGATTGTCATCATCTCTGTCTGCAACGAAAGAACTCGGATGCAATGTAAGAATGTGCAATCACTGATTCTTACAGGTTCCCTGTCGTGGTCGTATAATGACTTAATGATGGCATGCTTTGCAATAGAACGTGGAATTACCTTTCGATGCAATGGTGTTAATTGCTAGAAATAATTTAAAAATTACTAAAACAGTCGTTCCACATAAAAAATATGAGCAATTGAAGACATAGGAAAACTTTTAAAAAATGTGAACAAATTGCGAACATTTTAACTTTCTGTTTCCCTTGTTTTTCAAATAGGCGTGGTACACCTACTTGCAGTAGAAATACAGTGGCGAAATTTTTCTCAGTTTTACAGGTTTACAGAACTAATTCCGGTGGTGAATCTATCTTTGGTCATTAATTTCTGAAAAACCAAAAACATCAAGTCTATTTGATTTTTCCTAATCATAAATCTATTTCAATTATTTGGCGATGTTGAAAGGTCATCAGATATCATCAGAAAATCAATTTAAAACTCATCCAACGCATGTAGGATCATGAATCATCATCATGAATGTGAAAAAGGACAAATTCAATGAAAGGAGGAAGGGAGAACTGATTCTTTGCTTGCCCTTCGCTTTCATTTTGTCAAAGAACGTCGATTTGAATCTGCGTTTTTACAGGTTCTCTCGGCATTTATGTTATGCAAAGATTAGGACGGACACACATTTCGTTGCACTTTTTGCCTATGATGCGACCTATTTATGGCAATCCTCAGACTACATTCAAGGATTTCCCTAGGTTCTACTTTGCTGACTCAGCCATCGTTTTGCACATACTTCTGTGACTGCATGTACATATGTACTGTATATAATAATTTCGTCTTTTCTTCAAACGACTGTGTTTCCAATTCTAGATGACGGGTGCATGACGGCGACACACGGTTGTCAGTGGAGCGCATGTCATTTTTTTTCTGTGCGACGTCAAAAAGTTTATATCAACCCCCTATACCATGTAAACAGTAGAAGACGCTCTCTTCTAAATGTACACCCCTCATACCAAAAATTAGTGACTTTCTACTTAATGTCCCTTTGGGGACAGTGTCTGTTATTAGATAGGTAGGGTGGCACAAGTAGCAGTTGGCCATTATGCCTATTTCACAATGCTGCGTTGGTGAGACGCCTCGTTTTTCACAATACAATGGTTCCATGCGATTCATTGCGTCGTGCTACATTTTGTATACAAGAGAAATGAGTAATCTCGCCTAAGGCCGCAGACATCTCATGCTTGATGACAATGGAGTTCACACTTGGGGTCACAATAGGGATTTCGAAAAAAATCGCCGACGAATTTAGCGAGTTTGAAAGCTAGGCTCTTCACAAATGAAAAGTCGACGACTATTTGAGCGTGAGTAGCTGCCTTCCATTCTAATATTCTCACATATCCAGCTGTCTTGCGCTATAGCCATGTCTTATAATTATTAAATTTATCTCCAGATTCTTTTCAATCTTTCAAAGAGGTAAATGCAGATCCCCACATCAGTACTCGCAGCCAGTGTATAGGACACGGACTGTCCAAAAACGCCACATTTTACGGGAGCCAGAGTTGGAGGTCGATACCTTTGTCAGGTTATCATTCTGTGGCGCTGTCCTTTATGTTTGGATAAACGCTTGTCCATAGAGTTTGTCATTCTGAAACTCAGAAACGATGGGGGCCGCTATGCTCATGCGGAAGATATCAAGCGCCATGAGAAATAAAAAAGCATCGAGTGCTCTTCGTTATGTGGATGTCATTATCGTTGACAGTATACCATATATAGTTCAATACCCTATGCACATACTTCCGGAAGAATGGTTGGCAGTAGATATAGGAGACCATGTACGCGGGCTTCGGAATTTTTATTCCAGTTAAGTTTAGAAGTGTAGATGTGCCCAGATGAGTGCAACTCTCACATCGTATATTTTGAATATTCAAACTCTTCGCAGTATTCTTGCTTTGACCGTGACATTAACATTAAATTACTTGGAGAAAATGAGAGGAAAACACAAATGAAAATTATTTCATAAACATTAGGATTACTGATTGATTGATTTATTTATTCTATGCGGTATTCAGTATAAGAACTGAAGAATATATCATACAAAGCCAAAAATACGTCTCAAGATGTGCTCATAGAACCACATACATGCTATGAAAAATGTCTCGTGGTCTACGGTGACTTGCTTGTGTTCGTGGTTTGAGGCAAGCGAAACTGATGCTGGTTATTTCATTAAAGGATATTTGCCTAACGATGATTGTGGTATGGGCAATATTTAAGCGTCAGATGGGTATAATCACAAAATTATATAAAATGGAATATATCAGCCATTAAAACTCGTTTTGCAGTTTTAATAAACACTACCTTACCGATATGATTTTCCTCGAATTTCTTCTCCAACTGCAAGTGTAAACCATCGTCTTGTGTCATTTTGACATTTCTGATTTTGTTTACAAGAACAACATTTTTCTGTAAACCTATTCAAAACTGAAGTGTTTTCCTTGAAAAAATAACTTATGGATTGGTTAATTGGTCAAAAATGGGAATGTCTCGCAAAAGGCTTGTCGAAAAATGTGCTGAGCTTAGATTTTACAAAAGTTCAAAAACCAACAGAATTATCCACGTGTCACATCAAGTTTGAGAAAATCGAAAATCTCGGTGACCGTCCTAGCCATTACCTATCTCAAGATGGGGAGTTTATTTTGGAAATGGGAACAGCAACTACTCCAGTGGATTGTTATATAGAACTTCTGGTCCAAAATATGCTACTAGGTGAGACGAGCTCGTGTGAAATTCAAACCAAGTCTGAACAACCAATTTATTTTGTTGTAACGCTGAATGAAATCTCGAACTCTCAATACCTCTTTGAGCTGACGGTATCACAAATGTATGAATTGGCGCAGAAATATCGTAGCAATGGTGTTCAGATGTTCAAAACCTATCCTCGATTCGCTCATGATTACTTCAGTCGTGCTGCAAAGTGTTTGATATCATTCAAACCGTTCGATGTACTGACAAAAGCATCAAACGGTGTCGAAGGATCTGATATGGAGTCACTTTTGCAAACTTTACAATCAAATATCGCTGCGTGCTTGTTGCAAGAGAAGCGATACGAGGATGTTGTTTATCAAACGAATTTCGTTGACACATTACCAGCGGAGGCCACGAGGAATGCCGAGAAGGCCTTGTATCGTCGAGCGCAGGCATTCTTCCATGTTAAGGCGTATGATAAAGCTCTGGCAACGATTGAAAAAGTCGGCAGCATTGAGGGTAAAAAGGAATTCATAAGCTTGTACAATTCAGTCAAGCAAATGCAGAAGAAGGATGAACAAAATTATAAGAGTATCGTCCAACGTATGTTTAATTAGATATAAATGGTTCCATTTTTTTATTAATAAATGTTAGTCTATAGATGTATGTGTATGATTTCGTGTGCTTCTTTCTGAACTGGACAAAACTTACACGGCCTTGGCTTGGCTGTGATTATGATAAGTAAAAAAGATATTTTACTTGGTTTCGATGTCTTTGCAAATTTTGATTGCCACATTTGGAGGATGTGAGGTTATCCAAAAATTCGTAACAATTAGAGGGCGGTCTTAAGAACACAGACGTTAAGTGGTATGTTAAAGCAGGACATTTGAATGTATTCCCATGTCAGAGAATATAATCGAGTATGTCATTTCGTTGCGGTTTGAGTTTTAACTACGTTTTGGTATGATGACCATTTGAGCCTGTAGGTGGCTGACGAAAAGTGGCGAGTTGGAGGGTTATTTGTGTTCCGCGGTAATCCAATTCTACCCTGTGACCTGATCTGAGCAAAGGGACACTTACAGGCGTCGCTTACTTAAATATTTGGCGAAGGAGTAGTGACCAATTGGTACAGATTAGATTTCTCACAGGCGACCCATTTCCAGCGATTTCGTGGTAACCCAGGACCCAGACAAGTCACAGTGAATTTTAATTGTGATACAAGATGCTTTTGGTTGCGAATACTATCGGGGTACAAGTCTTATCATCACATACATTGATCTTCATTATAAGTCTGGCCCCTGTCAGCGGCAAATGAGCCATGGTGTTGTATTTGGGATCGAATCAGACACCTTACCCATAGCGACAAGATATGCATCCCACCAACGACCAGAATTTGGAGACAGAGTGACTCGAAAAGGGCTAGTAACGCTTCAAAGAAAAAATAAGTCGAAGAGGACAAATACCGTTTTTATTAACTATATAAAATAAATAATTTAAGTCATTCAATATTTACAAACAACAATGCTTGCATAACTTACAAAAACTATTTTCAGTGAAACATGCACAGACGAAGAAAACAGGAATTAACATCTTATCCACACGATCAAATGAATTACTGTGCCGAAGTTGGATATCTCCTTGCTCTCTTATATCTGATATGGAACGTGTATGATCCGCTTAAGTAGTGATGATAATCAGTGTGTAATTACGAGGGGCGTTCAATATCTCGGTATCGGGGTGAAGCTGTGGTTGTATATAAATTGACTTATTTATCAAGTAATACTATTATTTTAGTGCATTCATGTAAAATTTCATGTAAATGTGATTATTAATTCGCGTTTCATTTCTAGTTAAACAGAATCATAATGGCAACTGAGACGATGATGGTGAAAATTGAGCATCGCGCTGTAATTAAATTTCTCACTAAGCAAGGAAAAAGTCAAAAAACTATTCATGAAGAGATGGTGGCTGTTTACCAGGGTTCCGCACCTTCATTATCAACTGTGAGAGCATTGAAGACGACCCCCGCTCCGGCTCCCCGGCTACTGCTTGTACGGGAGGAAGTATCAAAGAAGTCGAAAAACTTGTTCTTGAGGATGCCCGAATAAAGGTGAAAATGATGGCAGACATCACCAAGCTTTCAATTGGTACCATTCACACCATTCTTTATGACCATCTTAACCTTTCAAGGGTCAGTGCAAGGTGGGTGCCACGAATGCTCACAGCGCCTCAGAAAAAAGTGAGAATCGCATGCTGTAGAGAGCTTTTGGAGATGAGAACGCGGACGGTGTTATGGATCGAATTGCTACTGGTGACGAAACATGGGTCAACCATTATGACCCTGAAAGCAAACAAGAGTCCATGCAGTGGCATAAAAAAGGAACAGACCCCCCGAAGAAGTTCAAAGTCACTCCGTCTGGCGGGAAGCTCATGGCCACAGTTTTTTGAGACTCAAAGGGAATCTGGCTCATTGAGTACAAAAAAAAGGTGAAACCATCAACGCCACATTCTACGCTTCCACTTTTCTGTGTTGCTTCTTCATGACAACGCTCCTGTTCACACGGCGCGAGTTACCAAGGCTGTTGCGCGAGATTGTGGTTTCGAAGAAATCCAACACCCACCCTATAGTCCAGACCTTGCCCCTAGTGATTATTTCCTGTTTCCGGATTTGAAAAAAAGATTTTCGGATGAAGATGAAGAACTCAAGTCGGCAATAAATGGGTATTTTGCAGAGAAAGAGGAAATTTATTTTTTTGAGGGTTTAAAAACAAACAAATGCATTGATGTTAGGGGAGATTATATTGAAAAATAAAAACAATTTAAATTGAATTCGCATTTTCCTTCATATCGATTCCGAGAATATTTTGAACACCCCTCGGAGTTTGTGCGATATCTTCATCATCCAACTTCGTAAGGTGATAGTTGACCATCAATCTTTTTTTTTTTTTTTTTTTTTAATTCATTTTTATTCCAATAATCTGATCGACTTACATACTAGACAAAAATGCTTAAAACTAGTTGGACGAACATTGTTACTATTTCTAACTTACTGGCCCTCCGCGGGCACTCTAAGCTAAACTTGACCATCAATCTTTTGATGTGTTGTGCTTACATCGGCAAGTCCGTGTGTCCTTTTGGGATGGGGTGGTGATGTGTTAGCCGACTTAGCCTCGATGGTGATTGCTATCGGTGCTCTGGTAGAATCCATGCAGCTCGTTGTTCGACGTCGTTGGAAAGTTCTGCTCGCTTAGAAGATATGACGCGTTGAGGTAGGGTTATCCGGGGATTGTGTTTCTCAAGTTCCTGACTTTCCTCGTAAGGATGGTTGTTGGTGTTTAGTAGCAGCTTTCTGAACAGTGTCACCATGTACTGTTGCAGGGGGATGATGCGTGCTTGGTCGTAAAGCCTATTGTTGCTGTGGTGCCTTTGACGGATCCTGTAGAAGGTATGTCCGGTACATATTCGCAGTATTTTTCTTTCGAAAATTGCGAGCTTCGTCATGTTGGTCTTAGAGATGGTGTGCCATATTGGGAAGCCGTACGTTAAGACCGGCCGTATAAGCTGCTTGTGTAACAGCAGTTCTGTCCTCTGGCTTAATCCATTTTGCTTGCGCATCAAGGGATAGATGCGATGCAAGCCTAGGTTGGCCTTCTTAAGGGTCAGGTTCGAATGACTGTTGAACTTCAACATTTCCGTGAAGTTAACGCCGAGATACTTGACCTTTTCGTTTGTTGATATTTCTATACCGTTAGGGAACACTATCTTAATGCTTCGACAAATTGCTGCTGATCTGCATCCACCTCTGGATGGTCTCTTTAAGCACATAAGTTCCAATTTCCCCGCATTGATATGAATACCTCATTTGTAGACAGTAGCCAAATTTGTTCGCTGTTTGGATTTCGATCCTTCGCGCGGCTATCTGTGCTGATATCGAGCTTGTATAAATCAGCGAGTCATCTCCAGATAGACAGCATTTCACGGATGTGGTCGATCTGCCGTGTAGATGTTGAAAAGCCAGGGTCCCAGCTTTCATCCTTGAGCAACTCCCGCCTTCGTGCTCAGCTCTATTGACTTGCTGCTCTCAACTGAGACGTAGAATCTTCTGGAATGCAGAAAGCTATAAATTATTCTGATGAGGTTGGAGGGGAATCCCATCTGGTTCAGCTTGTAGATGAGTCCCTCAATCCAGACTGTATCGAAGGCCTTTTCCAGGAATTAGGCGACGGTGACCTCGTTATCGTTCAGCGCAGCTACAACATCGTGGTGGAACTTCATTAAAGGATGTAGCGTTGAATGTTTTTCTCGAAATCCGTACTGAATATCCGGAATGATGATTAGGTCGGTAGACCATCGCTTTAGTTTTCGTACTTCCAGGTCCTCCAGGATCTTACTTTTATTGTTTAAGAGCGATAAAGGCCTGGCAGCGATCCCATTTTTGGAAGCGTTCCCCTTTTTTGGAATCGCGACAATTTTTGCTATTTTCCACTTGCTAGGATAGTAGCAATTGTTCATGATGATTGTGAGCGTTTGTGGAATTCGCTTCAGGACGAAATTAGAAATATTGTCAGCCTCGGCCGTTGTCAGGTCATTGTTTCCTGTCGTCTGCTGGGTTGGTTTCGCTGAATATGATGTCTGGTGTGGATGGAGTCTCAAGTGCATTGACGTAGCTGTGGACTTCTGTGACGAATTCCGGGTCATCGAGCGAGGCAGAGACTACCAGGCTGTTCTCAGTGAGTTGAACTGCACGAAAATCAGGTTTCGGAACGCGGTACAAACGCACAACAACATACAGCTGGAGAACAGGCTCCGTAAGATACAGCCAGGACCCAACACATTCCGACAAATCCACCAAATCATCGGTAAGAGGAAGAAGCTGCCACAAACACTGACGACAAGCGAAGGAGACGCAAGCACGCCGGCGGAGAAGGCAGAAGCCTTTTCATCCTTTTTCGAAGGCAACTTTCAATCATCACCATCGCTTTAGTTTCGCACTACCAGGTTCCTCAGGATCTTGCTTATATTGCCTGTATCCTGAAAAAGGCAGATTTCCCCTTTTAGTTTATTCATTCAATCATTAAGTTGGCAAATGTTTTAAAAGTAACTTTCGTTCTTGGAAGTAAAATATATACTCTTAAATTTTCGGACTGCATTTCTAAGTTCGTGAGCTCTACGAACAGAGACAAAGGGAAGTGACCCGGCTTCTCAACGGGGAAAAAATAGCAAAAGAAGCGCGCGATCGAGGAAATGGAAAAGGGCTACGGCAGTAATGACGTCCGAAAGTTTTACCAAAGGGTGAGACAGTTATCCAATGAATATAAGGTTCGGAGAGAAGTCTGCCGAGGCATGGACAAGTAGAGCTGCAGTCGATTCTGAGAATTTAGAAGGATCATTTCTGCAGACTGGGGACACCAATACCGCTGTCGGGCAGAATGTTCCACTTCATACGATGATAGAAGGGAATTGCTTCCCCCGACCTAGACGAAGACAAGAGAGTGATCGAGACTATAGCTGAATAAAGCTGTTAGTGCGAACGGATGACCTGCGTGAACTCTTGTAGGCAGCAGGAGATGAACTGGTAGGGTGCATGCACCAACTCATCTGGTCGGAGGAAAGCATGTCCGACGAGTGGAATCTCTGTATAGTTTGCCCGATCCACAAAAAAGGAGATCCTTTCAATAGCGCCAACTACCGAGGGATTAGTCTCCTATATCCCCTACATCCCACATTGCCTACAAAAGTTCTTCTGCCGTTTTGTGTGAGAGCCTGGCACCAACCTCACCAGAGCTGTTCTTGGCCGGGGAAGTCCACCGAAACTTCACACTACGGCAAATCCTGAAAAAAATGCAGGAAAGACGAGCTATAAATGTCTAGTTTTGACAATCCTGTTTTTGAACAAATTGATCGATAGAGTTAACTTGACCACCAAATACTGGGCTTTGGGAGAAATTTTTAAATGCGTTCAAGAAAACGTAATCGAAATCGAATTTTGTTCTAATATCTAAATATTTAGGCACGGTTCTTGAAGTTTTGTATATCTTTTCCACAATTTTTCTTTTGATGTATAAGATTCACATGCGTTGCCGCTGTTGTATCGCTATCTCTTCAATCGGACTCTAACAACCTCTGACGTACAAAGCGCTGCACGCTCTTTTTAGCTGTAAAGGGCGATTTTAAGGGCCGATGTTGAATGTAAACCACACCTAAACGTCAATTTTTTTTCTGCATGTCATTTGACATTTCTCAATTTCAGACTAACTCAACGCGTTAAAGTTATTCAGGCTTATTATGAAAATGGGCGTCCAAATCAAAATGTATATCGTGCACTTCGTTATTTTTTCGGTCAATTTAATCGTCCATTGTGCGTACAATCGGAAAAATCGTGCAAAAATTTGAGCAAACCGGGTCTGTAGGAGATGTGAAAACACCAGTGCATGCTCGTACAGCTCGTACTGCAGAAAATGTTGCTGCTGTTCGCGATACTGTGGCTGAAGAGCCGTCCACCTCAACTCGTCGTCGTGCCCAACAATTGCACCTCTCACGCTCGTCATTGATGAACATTATGCATAAAGACTTGCATTTACACGCTAACAAGGTGCAATTGACTCAAGAACTAAAGCCTCTTGACCATTTCAAGCGTCGTCAATGGTCAGAATGGTGGCAAGAAATGGCAACAGTGGATGATCAATTTTCGAAGAAAATCATCTTCAGTGATGAGGCATTTGGGCGAATGATAATCCAAGAGTGACTGTCGAAAAACCAATGCACCCACAAAGAGTGACTGTTTGGTGCTGGCGGCATCATCGAGCCGTATTTTTTCCAAAACGAGGCCGGTCAGGCAGTTACTGTGAATGGTGTTAGCTATCGTGAAATGATAAACCAACTCTTCAAGAAAGGCAAAACTGCCGCAATTATTCTCGAGTCAAGAATGAATTCAAGACTGATTTTACTTTCCAAAA
Organism: Eristalis tenax; assembly: GCA_905231855.2. NCBI lineage: Eukaryota > Metazoa > Arthropoda > Insecta > Diptera > Syrphidae > Eristalis > Eristalis tenax. The sequence continues at coordinate 107,936,029 of HG993124.1, read as the reverse complement.
CTCGCTCTGTTTATGCAGAAATTCTTGTAAACAAAACTATACTCTTCTTTATATGTTATGTTGGGTTAGGTTAGGTTGAGGTGATTGTCAGAGCTGCAGCAGCTATGACCCACTTAGATCCAGGTTCGATCCATTGTAGTTATCTCCGGTTCCTCTTCTTTTCCCAAGGAACCTAGTATCCTAGCGGTCTATTTTGGATAATCCAATCCTGTGCTGGGTTACAGCCAATTCATTTTCTTTATGAACTTAGCTATGCCCTGATTATCTGCCATATGTGTAATATTTCTTCAAGGCTGCTGAAAGAGTAGTTCTTCTTCTTCCTGGGCCTCAACCAACAAGCGTTTCCAGACAGCACGATCTTTCGTCAGCTGCCTCCAGTAGCGCACACAACGCTGGTTGAGGTCCTTGTATGGCACTTGTATGGACCATCTTGATCGAGGACGTCCTCTGTCTCTATATCAGGACAGGGATGATCTCAGAGTGTTAAATAAAGTGAGCTTTGTATTTCGAGAGATGGCTTTGTTACTCAACTTCCTCTTTAGCTCAAAGAAACAGCGATTGGCAAGAGTAATTCTGCGCTTGATCTCGGTGCTGGTGTTATTGGCCCTGTTTACTGCAGAGTCGACATTGACGAAGTCCTTGACTACTTCAAAGTTTCTGCTGCTCATTATGACGCTCTGTCCGCGACGTCGATTTTTTGCGTCCTTCCGTGATGACAGCCTGTACTTTTTTTGCTCAGATTTAATGCCAGACCCATTTTTGCCGCTTCCGCTTCAATGTCAGCAAACGCCTCATTGACAGCTCGCAAGCAGTTGAACGGACTTTAGGAACATCGAGTCTCTTTTGTTGACGTTTGAGTTTCGCACGATCTTCTCAAGTATGACATTGAAGAAATCACATGACATCGTGTCGCCTTGTCTGAAACTTTTGTTGACATTGAAGGTCTCGGTGACTTCGTTGCCGAACCGCGTGCGCAACCTGACGAATTTAGCAGGAGTGTCAAAACTAAACGGACACTGTATATCTCGTCTCTATGCACGCTGCCTCGAATATATGCGCCTTGAAATCGACGAATAGGTGGTGGGTGTCGATCTGCATTTCTTAAGTCTTTCCCAGGATCTGCCAAAGCTGGCACTACAGCTTTGGTCGATGGTGGGCTTTCCCGGCCTGAAACCGCACTGATAAGGACCTATCAGATTATTGGCGAATGGTTGCAGGCGTTCACACAAAACGGCACAGCGACATTGTGCGCGATATTAAGGAGACAGATCCCTCGATAGTTGCCGCAGGCAAAGGGGTCTGCTTTCTTGTGGACCTGCTTTCTTGTGGACTCATGGGGCATGGTTTCCTCCGACCATATCTTACAGATGAGCTGGTGCATGCGCCCAACCAGATTATCTTCAGCTGCTTTTAACAATTCCGCGGATAGCCCGTCGGCTTCAGCAGCTAGCTCTATCCTGGCCTAGTCGGAGGAACAGAATTCTTGTTCATCCTCGTTTAGTGGAACATTCTCCCTAACAGCGACATTTGTATCGTCATCGTCGTTCAACAGTCTGCAGAAGTGATTTTTCCAAATTCTTCGAGGCTTCGGTTCGAGGTCTATACCCTGGTTTAGCTTTTGGTAAAACTTAAGGACCTCCTTCCTGCCGAAACACCTCTCCATCTCCTCGACAGCGCACTTTTCGTGCTCTTTCTTTTTCCTTTTGAGAAGCCGGTTTTCTTTCCTTCTCTTCTGTTCGTAGAGCTCACTAACACCTGTCGTTGTTCGATGCAGCGTTGCCTTGTTGGACTCCTGTTTGGCTGCATGTGACTGCCTGCACTCATTGCAAACGTGGTCGTGTCGTAAAACCCAGCACATCAGTGGCAGCTTCTTTGATGGCTTCTTTACAATGTTTCAATTCCTAATCTATTGTGAGTGTAGTGTCTTGTCTCGACATCCTCACCATTACCTTCGCTACAAAAATGAAATGATCCGAGTCCATATTGGCTCCTCGGAACGTTCGGATATTGAGAATACTGGAGGGGTGTTTGACGTCGATAGCAATTTGATCAATCTGGCTGACGGTTGATTGATTAAGTGACCGCCAAGTCCCCTTATGGATGTTCAGGTGTGGGAACCGCGTGCTTATCACGGAGACGTTACGCCCCGAGGCGAAATCCACCAGACTGAGTCCGTTTTCGGATGTGATGTTGTGCAGTGTTTTGCTGTGTTTTCCGATAACTCTAGCAAAGATTTCTTTCTTGCCCAGCTGTGCATTGACTTTCCTAGAACGATCTTGGTGTCATAGATGGGACATTGATCGTATATTCTTCATCAAATAATCTTTTTTATCGTCATCCTTCTCCGCAAATCAGACTGATGTTCCCTAGTTTAACCTTGATTCGGATTGTTAAGAGGAACTCGCTTACAGACTTAAAGCTTACGACTTTTTGCCTAAGTCGGCCCATGCTAACACCCTTCCTGGATATCGGTTATGTCTGCTTTGTAGCAGTCTAGTCTGTTAAGAGAATTCCACGTGCCAAACCGAAAGTCGTTGTTCTTTTTCCATTTGCTGGGGTCATCAACCCTACGGTCCATATCCGAGACAGGTTGTTGCTTCTGAACTCGTTGTTTTTTCTGCATGGTGAGGAAGTTAACCGCACGCACAGCGTCCAATCTGGGAGGACAGGCCCATTATTTTATCCCTCGGGCAAAGGGTTCGCTGCATACATTAGTTCACCACACAACGGAAGCGATGATGGCTATCCGGGGGCGCCACGAGGAGACTGTATGTCAACTTGACTTACGCAAATGCAGGGATCGCGATGGCATATGCAGTCAGCAACCTTGCCTTGTTATTCTTTATTCCCTTATTCTTATTCCCTTGTTATTCTCCGTTTCTGATCTTTGATGGATTTGTCGAGGTTTCTTTTGTACATCCTGGGAATAAGTAAAAACACAGTTCGACGGTGTGTGCGGAACCTGTGAGTGCTGATTCTAGGATCTTCTCGAAGATGTGAAGAAATTGTCTTGCTACTGTTTCGCAGTTGATATGGCTAGTTCCTTGAGAAAGTTACCACCACTAGCACCCAAAGAAGGTAGAACACCCCTGCTTGTGGCACACTCCTGATCAGGGCTGCCTTTTCAAATTTTCGCTGAAGAGCATTTGAAAGTTCTAGAGGGGACTTTTTGCTCTCGAAGGGAGTACCAAAATTCAAAAAGATAAGAAATAATCAAATCAGGCATTCCATTGCTCCAATATTCTATCGACTTCTTGTCTTACCAACCTACTCGTACGTAGTGGACCTAGTGGAAGAAGTTGTTACGATCTTGTGAAATTTTGACATCAAAGTACTCTTGAAACCCCTTAAACTAATTTTGTCGTCTACTACTGTGTGAAAATAATAAATAAAAAAAGGCGATGAAGTTAAACATCCGAATAATCAATGACATGTGGAGTGAAATTGAACGCTGTCATCCATGTCCAACCATGACCTCATACGAAACTCAAACATTTTGACATATGACAGCCATAAATTACTTTTTAATTTCCAAATAATACTCCATTTATTTGAATTAATACTCAAATTCGTCGAAATTCATTTGTTAATTTTATTCAAATTATAGAAGCGCCATTGTTGCGAAAAGTCAACAATGCGTCACGGGCTACTAGCGGACGCAAATTCAGGCATCACTCAAGGGCAATCTGTCACACTTCCATTACTACTATTTCAAAGCATCGTTGACATGAAGTGGACTGACGACATTTAAACACTCATCATCATATTGTACACCTGCAAAATGTACACGACTAATTAGAAAAGAATTGCTAATTTATTTGGGAATTTTCTTGTTGGAGTCTCCCAACAGCGCATTGAAAGATAAGTTCAATAGAATCTTTGAATCTTAGTCTAAAATCTTCTGTCTCCAAGTTTGGTTCAGGGAAGTAGCTCCAGCGCCGCCGGTCGAGAGTTATTGTTATTTGCGGGCATCGAATGGTAGTGGATCAGTTCAAACCTATTTAAATCAGATGGACGATAGATATAGCCTGAAGTGTAACAAGTACATGTAAGACGAGATTGGTTTTCTTTATATTCTTAAGCTTTTCAATTACCCATTGTCTTACAAAATATTTCATCATCCGTCAATGTGTCAAAATTTGTTTATTTGACGGCTTTATATAAAAATTAATAGCAAACTTCCAGTCGATGTCTTTGACACAATAATTCCGTTTGTAAAGCTGTCTATCAGAGAACAGCACCGATTAGTGATTCCATTCTACACTCACAAGCTGGCAACGATCTTCTACTTCTGGTCGCATTACAAAAGTCCGTGCTAATAGTGTTAATACGTCAAACTGGTCGTGAGGCATAAAACTAAACTACTCGTATCTCAAATCCCGTGGAAGTTTCCCAGATCGGTCTGTCGGTCCGGCTATTGTGTTGGTTGTAAACGATAGATTTTGCTGGGTTTGTATTTGTTGTTAGTAATTTTGACGGTAAAAAGTCAAGCAACAGCTGCGTCACAGTGTGTATCCGGTTTAGGAAGATTATTGTTTATTTGAATAAGATCAGCTTGGATGAGTTGAATTTACTAAAAATAATACTCTACGAATTGAACGCACTTACTTGCAAGCCTATTTGGTGGCTTTCTGGACATATAGCAAGATGATAGAGAATCGTTCAACTAACATCTCAGTTTGCTTCGTTTCGTAGTTTAGGTTGTCTCTCAAAGCAGAAGTGAAAGAAAGTGACTTCAGAGTAATCCATGTTATGCTCCCGAAAGTATGTTTATGTATGACTCAGCGCTTGTTTACGGTACCGTGCACAGAATAAAACTGCACAAGTAATTTGCCGTTGTCTCACAAGTGTCTACATGGAAGCCACATGGTCGTAAAAATGTTGTGATGTTTGCTTTTCACACTTTTTGTCTAGAACCGTGCGGTGTTTTTCCTTTGGCTCATACATGGAGATACGAGGGAAATTATCAGTACGTGTCCAGAAGCATACTAGGAACGTTGTGGAGCCTATTTTTGGAGATTTTCTTAAATTCGAACATTTTTTAGCATGAAACGATTCCAAAAATGCATCAAGTCACTATAACAGTTGTTCTGAAATAGAAATTGTAAGCGTTTCCAGCTAGCCAGACCATAGTCCCATTCAAAAGTTGTCGGCTGATTTGGAGAGTACCTTTAGATCAAAACTATCGAACAGGCGTGTACTAATATCCACCTAAAACGATTTCAAGACCTGGTGGTTAGTTATGGAGTATTAGATGTCTCAATTCCGGTCTGCAGCGCTTGTTTCTCTTAATTTTTTCATAATATTTGCTAAGGAATGAAGCTGGACTAATTCAGCAAAAGTTAAGGATTTATCATAAAACAATACTGCTTTTCTAATATCGTACGGCTGTTTGTAATCAGATTTCCAAAGAATGTGATACTTGATTTGACTGATACCAGCGTGTTTGGCCAAATCTCTATTCATGGATTTCAGCGATCAATGAAGGGTAAAAAAAAACGAGTAAAAACGAGCTCAGAGACACTTGTGAGATAACTCTCTATACTCTACACTTGTGAGATAACTCTCTAAGTTGCCGTAAACTAGCGCTGAAAAAAAGCTATTTTAATTGTTTACGCTGTTTCTAAATAACGTCCCAGGACACCCATAAAACACTAGCCGACCTGCAGCGACGGAATTCTATTTTTTTCGAATTTGAATTGGAAGAAGTAATAAAAAAAATATATATTTCAAGAACTTATTGTTTATTGTAATGCTTTTTGGTACACGGAATTGTTGGTTTTCCGACACGGGAACATGCGACTTACAATTGGCAGCATGAACTGACATACTTGAGAAAATGACATACATACATGTAGAAACCTGGGTTTTCGAGATTGTTTCGATTGAAGGGTGCAGCTGGTCAAGTGCCTGCCCTTGGTTAGTGGGGTTAGAAGCCCAGTGAAGCAAAGTTAATACGGTTTGATCGGGTTTTCAAATTTGGTTCAGTCACCATTTGCCGTTGGGATCAAATGAACGGCACTATCACTGGAGTCGGGGATCAATGGTAGTAGTCTGACTGTGGGTATCAAAACTGGACCAACATGGTCTGAGTGTTCTGGGGAATTCAGCCTATTAGCCCCATTCATTCAAAGGCAAGCCGCACTGGAAAGTGTAGACGCTTAAAGTTGAATGTTCTTTCTTTCAAAATTGAGGCTTCGCTGTCGTTTTTAATTAATTTCTTCACATTAAGCAGGGTGTCACTACAAAGAGTAGGCTGGTTTATGTTCGACAACATAATGACTACCCGGATTACCACCGGCTCGGTAATCAGGGAAATTACAGCGAATTAAAAAAAAATCCTTTGACAGCATCATCTTGGTTAGGGAATCAACCGTTTTGTATTTGATTTAAGTGACATTTGCCACTCGCACGCCAATGCTGTGTATTCCCTTCACATTTCATTAGAATTTTTTTTTATAGTTTGCACGCGCTCTCAAGGTATTGTTAATACCCTTAAGCGTCCGGGTTCAAGACACAGCACGGGCCGAAGGTGTATAGGGAGAAAGGAAGAGGAGGTACCTGTTCACATTTGTTTTAAATATAAACAATGGATTGTATTCTGAGGGGAATTTTAGGCCAGGAAGAGCATTCCATACAGGTGTCGTGCGGCTGATGAAGGAGTCTCTAAATTGATGAGCATGGTTTTGGAGGCGCCAGACCAGATATGAGCGTTGTACTCAAGTTTGGGGCGTATAAACGCCCTATAAATTAAAGCCAAATGAGAAGGGGTGAAGTATTTCTTGCATCGATTGAGGAAACGAGTTTTTGAAGCATTGAATTCCACTTGATTGTTCTTTTTGCAGTTTATTATGCTGACAAGATCGGAATTCATATGCTGCCATGCTTAACATAAGCTGCCGGTCCAATTCTACGGTCGAAGGGCGGCGTAGGGTGCTGTCATCAGCGAAGGAATGAATTGGATTAGAAGCAGCAGACAAGAGATCAATTATAAAAATGAGAAAGAGTGTCGGAGACAGAACAGAGCCTTGGTCACCTTATTCATTAAGATATTTCATAAGCTGACGATTTATCAGCGTTTCCATGACCTTAGAAAGAAGGGACGTAAATGCTATGGGTAGGTACGAGGTGGGTGACGAAGATTCGCCCTTTTTAGGGACGGGATGGACAAATGCTGTTTTCCATTTGCTCGGAAAGAGACCTAAAGCAATTGAGATAGAATGATAGAGGTTTTGTCGCTTGGATAAATATGAAAGTTTTAACCCAAATACTAGGAATAAAAGTTGATTAATAGGTTCACGTTTAGTGTTAAATAACAATAAACAAAAATGTTAGTGCCTGATCTCTTTAAAGGAGGATAATTCCAATCACACACAGAAATGAATTTTTCTTTAAGAAAATGAAACAAGGACAACACGTCATTTTTCTTGGGCTGTTATTGAAATGTAATCCATCACATACATAAATCATAATATCCGAGTTCTGAATCAAAGGCATCCAAAAATAACCAAATTATTAAATGCAACCACCGAATTGAAATTGATTCCACTTGTAGTTTGCCAATTAGTTGAATTGTTTGGGAAGAGAATTTGATTGGTTTTTTGTCACCTCAAGAATTCAGATTTTGATGTGAGGTGACAGAGAAATGAGAGAGAATTTGACACCTAGTCTATGAGAATAGGGTGGAATTTAATGTATCCAGGCAATGTGTAAACGGGAATTTTCCATTACCAATGCCGAGCAATTGTTGGGAAAAAAACTTCTCCAGTTCGGTTGTTTGGCTATTCATCTTGCATGTTCATATTACATTTAAGTAGTTTGACATGCATTTAGGTCGTCGCCTGTCTTTGATCGTGCATTCATTGGAAATGTTTGTCAAAAATCATCTGTCTAGAGGATCATAGAACCATGGTTTAGGTTTTTTTCTGCGATTTGTCATCATCATCATCTTCTGACACGTAAAGCACGCGCTAGAGATCCCAGGCAACTGTGCCTAGATTGCTATAACCTAGGTGATAGAACAATAAAATCTCATTGTTGCAGTTAACAAAGGCCACTTGAATTAATGCCATAATGGCATTAATTCTCATTTATGTGAGAATAAAGGCCATAATCCAATTATGGCATTATTTCACTTTCGAAGGCCTTAGTTCTCAACTGGATGAACAATCTATATATGCAAAAGGAAATAATGCCAATAAGTAATGAAATAATGCAAAGGCAAGTGGGATATGAATACGGGAACATGCTGCCTACCCTGCATCCCTCATGGGTCACTAAGGGATTTGAAGTAGGTGCCAAGTTCTGTGCAGCCAAGGTATCTTTTTATTCAAGTTATCCATAAACTACCAAAATTTGAGTGCATAGAACTGTGACGTGAAATAAGGCCCAACGAAATAAAGCAAAAAAAAAATTATAAATTTGGCCTTATGTCGTTTTAAATCGGGAAATATCGCCAAATGTCCAATTTGGCTAGTTTGAAATTAAGCATTTTTATTTATGGGATTAGTTCCCATTGGAATGTGAATTAACACCATATGGCAATAGTTCTCATTTAAGTTATGACTTTAGTCCTCACTTAAAAGTGAAATAAAGCCATAATTGGATTATGGTATAATTTCTCACGTAAATGAGAATTAATGCCGTTATGACTTTAATTCAAATGACCTTTGTTCACGGAACCATTTTTTCGATTATTCGACAAGTAAAGCTACGCATCGAGAGGACGGAGTTATATCTTACGTGACTATTAATTTTTTTTGACACGGCACAAGTCGTGAACCTTTTGCGGTGTTATTCCACAGGTATGTCCTAATCTACCTATCCTGTAGATTTTCTTACGAACTGTTTGTAAGTAAGATCGGATAAAGGCACAACCCGCATAATATCACAATATTCAGACAATTTGCAGACAAGTTTTAGTTCAACAGCCAACCTTGTTCAATTCTTGGTCGGTCGAAGATGGGCGAAGACGAGGAATCGAGTTATAGTACCATTGAATATTCTTTTTTATGTATTCGGTCCAGAAAGGGTCCTAACCTCATCAATCGCGTTTTAATATCTTTTTATCCCATAGTGTTTTAGTACTTTTTTGTAATGTCTCAGTAGTAATAACAGAAATTATGTAATTTTGAAAAACAGCGTCAGTTCTAAAATGAATTTGAACGAGAGCGGACGTGGACTCATCTCCATCCGAGCGAACTCATAACATTGTTTTAATTCGCGTGCGTCCACTCTAAGGATTTAAATATGCAATTATATAAAATCGATTGCTGAAGTCAATGCAGTCTCTTTCAGGTAGAAACAATATTGATCTCTATTGTTTCTACCTGAGACTTTGTCTTGACTTAACAACAATGTCCTATCAGATATCGTAATTTGTTCTGATAGCCAGGCTGGAAGCAATTACATTTAACACAAGGTCTTCCCTGAACTGCCATCTATCACTTAACCAGATGACCGGAAATCTGTCACAGATAAGAATTGTGAAGATGATGAACTCGCTATAATAACACTAGTTCAGAACACTTTTCAGATGGAGATCTGCCAACCGACTCTATCCCCACTACAGAATACCTATTGAACTTGAAACGCTTGCTCAGACAAATAGTTACCGGTCTGCTGGCTCAAGATGCCTGCCTACAAAACAAATATGGCCTACACTCGATCCAAAACGATCACACAGTCTGATCAGATCAGAGTCGAATCTCAGAACTCAAATCGGCGCCATCACTGAGCAATGCACCATTGAATGAGATCAGTTGCATGGTCTAGGAAGGGGAGGAAGCTACTATGCAGCTTATGTGTAACCGAAGTGCCCCCTTCAACCGAGGGAGAAATCAGCTTGGACTTCTCCAACAACCTGGCTGACGAAAGCATCACAAGTATCAGCTATCAACTGGCTTGCTGACTAGGATCGACCAGAACTGCATGGTAACAAGACGCTTCTGCTGCTTGCTCTTCCAAGATAAGTGGCGAAAATTATTTTCGCGTTTAAAAGTGAATATTCTCGAATTTATATGCCTTGCAATTGTCCATCGTTCCCTAGAACTTCACACCCGCCCGACATTTGCTACCATTTCATCCATCAGCAACTGACTTTTTTTTCGATCTGTTTCGGTACGTAGATCCATTAACCTTTAATTACAGTTGTTGCAGTTCAATTAGAGCGCAATTAATGACACTTCTCAATTGTGGGTTAACCGTCCAGTTGACTTTTGCTTACCATTGCCGCGTCATCAAAGCGTGCTTTAGAACCAGAAGCAAGTGTTTAAAAATGCTTGTATCATGTGGCATTTAACGACTCTGTTCAGCACGCAATCTATGTAAATGGTTATCAGCGCTATTACGAACATTTAAAAAGCTATTTGCAACAGCTTTATCCAGAGGAGTTGGTTGGAGTAGGTTTAAGGGAATTATTTGTGGATAAGAACACTAGATTACATTTTCAGATAAACGCCCATATTGAACCCGAAAACGGATTAATTTAGGTTTTCGGCAAAATCCTTACACCTCCGCAGATCTTGGGCCAAATGCACAAGTACAGATGGACACTCACCACCTGACAGTCGATTTAAGACGAGCTATACAGACATGGTCTGATTGATTGGAAGTTTTGACATTACTGTCCAACTCCTTGTGGTTGTACAGGGTGACAGTGAAGAACTCTGTCTCTCTCTCTCTTTCACTCTATCTCTCTCTCTCTCTATCATTCGAAGCGAACTCACGGAAAAGGTTTTCAACAAGCCGGTTTGCTTTTACGTAACTTCTTCAACATCATTCTGGAAAAGATCACCAGAACTCACACGCCAAGACTAGATTCCAGATATTCCAAGAGTCCCTGCAATATCTGGCATACACGGAAGACATTGACGTGTTTGGACTAACACAGCGAGCCCTCGAAGAAGATTTGACTGCAATTGAATCGCAGGCGGCTAAAATGGGTTAAAATGTGTAAGATGATTGTTGTCTTCTAGGTAGTTTGAGGTAGTCAAGGATCTCATCTACTACGTTTCGCGATGGTTGCAACAATGATGGTACGAATACCATCAGTACCGAGATTAAACGCTTTTGGAATCAGAGGGTAATTGGATAGACCCCTCTTTCGTTGATCATCCTTGTCCTGCTCTATGGAGCGAAGACATGGACTATCTAAAGGAGAAATGAAGAAGACTTTGCTAGTTTCGAGAACAAAATAATCCCATGTGATCTACATGGCCTAGACATCTTAGATCGACATGGTATTCGTCGCCGGCTAGCTAGACTCACGTCTCTACAGCCCGTTGCTATTATGTTTTTCAGTCGTTTTTCTGTTAATAATAAAATTGTCACTTAGAACGTTACATTGATCTGTATATACAAAGAAAAAGAGCCATCAAAGCATAGCTTTGTCGTCTGCCCGAAGTAATTTTTCGTTTTATACTATTTAAACACAAGGTGAAAGGAAATGTACATGCCCTGTATTTAACGCGTTCTCCACCAACTCTTCCGTTGTCTAGGCTTAAGATGCGATTAATATTTGAGTGACATTGGTCTGCAAGCTCCGTTAATTTCTAAAACCAAGGGCCTTTCCTCTGAAGAGTGTACTGAGGTATAACTTTTGGTAATCTGCTATCAGGCATATTTAAAACATTCAATAGATAGTCGAAATGTAATTTGAGTGTTTCAATAAATAGCGGCTTCAATAATTACCATGTAACTTGGCGTACTCATAGAAAGTTGGAACCACCTTTTCACATTTCGTATTTCTGCCACAACCGTTTCGTATTTTTCACAACGCCGTGTTTGAGCCGCATACCTCATCACAGATTCAACCACCACCGTCATAACACACTTTGTTCTTAACGGTGTGGGTAAGAAGGATTCGCTTACAACACTGCGGCCGGGACTTACTTAGACTAACAAGTTGAGTCCATTGGGGCCTTGAATTGGCATTGCGTTTACTACCATGAGGCCTTTTGAACTAAAACGACGCAGATTCCTTTAGAAACTTCGGGAGGTTTTTCAGTCCTTCAGCTCTGCAAAGAATTAATTTCCCAGAAATTATTTTCTTATCCTTGAAGTGGCTGGGCTTTCGCAAGGCAAATGTTGGATAGATTCAATTTCAGCCTCATCTCTCCAGCTGTTCACACACGATGCGTGAGTGCCTAGGGCGCATTGTCCGGTAAGTGCTCCTTCTAGTGTTCTCATGTCCTTTGTATATCGATCTCTTTTGGCTTAGTCGCCCGTAGGGCCCTTGATGTATCTGCTACCGATATAACAATAGCACCCACAACACCAATAGTTGCTGAGAAGCTAGGCCCTGCCCCTATACGGCATAGAGCCACCCATATTATATTCAGAAAAGGTGAACCGCCATCGTTTTTTTGGGTCGGCTGTTATGAATCGAAAATATTCTTGATTTCTGATGTGGGACGTCTCCTGTTTCTAATATTACTGTGAAGCTCTTTATAAGTTTTTCTTGAGCACTTTGGTGATCCATATTTCAAGAACTCCGTCCTGATTCCATCTCGCCTTTCGCATGCTTCTTCTATCCCGGACTTCACTTTTGTTCTCTTCACAAATCCAAAAAGGACCGCAGATTGAACGAAGCACCTTTCTTTCAAAAGGACCAAGTGCCTCTTCATCTGCTCTTGACATCCGCGCCATAGAGCAGGACAGGGATGATGACGGTTTTATATAATGCTTGGTCCTTCGAGAGAGGGCTCTTCTACGCAATTGCCTCTTGAACCCAAAGAAACAGCTCTTGGCCAGAGTTATTCTGTGTTCAATCTCGTTGCTGGTGGTATTCGTACTGTTTTATTGGGAGCCGAGGTATACGAAGGCCGCCAGAACTGTGTGTGTGTTCTGTACGATCTTCTCTAGGCTGATGTTGAAGAAGTCACATGACAGCGCTTCTTCTTGTCTAAAACCATTTTTGACGTTGAATGTCTTGGTTTGCCGACCTTAATGGACCAGCGAGAATTCTCCATCGTCATCCTGCACAACCTGACGAGTTTGACAGGAATGTCAAAACTGGACAAGATGTATATGCAACACATATAGGAAGCTCGTCTCTATGCACGCTGTCATATGCGACCTTGAAATCGACGAATTGGTGGTGGTTGTCGATTTTAACTTCTTTCGTCCTTACCAGGATCTGCTGCAGTGTGAACATCTGATCGATTGTGGACTTCCATGGCCCACACTGCTATGGACATGTCAGATTGTTTCTGGGGATCACACCAAACGGAGGATCTTTTATGCTAGGTTAAGGAGACTTATCCCGCGATAGCTGGTGCAAGCGGTCTCTTTTCTTGTGGATCGGGCAAACGATACTGAGATGAATGCTTTCCTCCAACTATATCTTTCAGATGAGTCGGTACATGCGTCCTACTATCTGAGCCCTAACTTAAAGAGTTCTGCAGACTGCCCGCCTGCAACTTTATTCAACTTTAGTCTCAATATTGCTATCTTCACTTCGTCTAAGTCGGGGGGCCGGAATACTCTTCTATCATCGCCCATTGTATGGAGTGGCAAATTCTACCTGACAGCGGTATTGGTGTCTTCAGCGACGTCTAGCAGTCTACAGAAGTGATCTTGCCAGATACCCAGTACCGAGTTCGATTCTACTGCAAGTTGTCCCTCTTCGTCCCGACAGGCTTCTCTCCGAAGTTTGTACCCATTTGATAGTGGTTTCGTTTTTCAATAATTGTGCGCTTCCCGTGCTCTTCCTTTTTCGAGAAGCCGGTGATCTGCTCTTATTTTAAGTACAATATGTCGCAGTATTGCCTTGTAGGGTTCCAACATCGCTGAATGCTCCTATCAGTGTAACCGATCACATCACAGAAAATAGGTTGGCATTTGCTAACTTCTTTATAATGCCCCCAATCTTCTTCGAATGTATGTGCAGGGAGCGTCGAGCAGGTAAGCTGTTTCTGGGAACATTGGAGCGACAAAATCCTGACAATCCGCAAACCGACGTCAAACCGGGGTTCGGTCGCTCCTCTACTTAATGTTCCTTCGATATCCATGTTCTTAGCTTGACTACAACAAGGAAACGCTCAGAAACTAGAGTGGCTCCTTGGAAGGTTCGGACGATACTAGAGTGTTGGCCGTTGATAGGTACACATCCAAGTCCGTGTGTAATCTGTAGAAATATTCTTCTCCGTGGTAAGACCATCGGCTTGAGTACACCATCTGCGATCGAAGTTGCTTCTTCCAGATTTCATGACGTGTAGGTGAGAGTAGGACTTCGTTGACAGAGGCAAGTTCAGACGACGCGCCCTTGCATGCTTGAGACACCATATTAACGCTTACAAGCACAGATCTTGATAAATCCAGTTGTCACACCAAAACAAAAACCAAATAGTTTCCGGATATCATTGGATTTGATTCTCAAAAACTCCCCTGACGTCAATGATTATGTGTGTGATCTATATTTGCACATCCACCTGAGAAGCTTTTCTGGGGAGATCACGCCGAACAAACAAGCTTCAGCGTCATCAATCAGTGATCACTGTCTCATCCCCACTCTGCACTGTAGACATTGAAAACCCTGCAATAGATCCCATGTAAATATTATTTCGGATGCGACTCTAATTTGAGGAAAAATTTCAAACAATGTTCCACCCATTTTCACATACTGGCTGTAATTACACTCGGTCACGATGAAAATTGCTACCCGCTTGGGCGAGAAACAAAAAGCTCCAGCATTGTATTTCGAAAGCAATACTCCAGGCAAACAAATGAGCGGGTGCATGACTCCAATGTGCATTCACATTTTGAAGGCACCTTCAGTTTGGCCAAGACTATTTGCCGCAAAAGGTTGGGGCATGTGTTACACGACACACGTGTTGCGGGTTGACGAACATCGTCGGTCGGTATCGAATTTGTTGTTGCGCGCATATCATAATTGTGTTTCTTTATTTCATTTGAATGAGGCTTGATATCAACTCTTGCGAAATGTGTATATGAACATGGCTTTGGAAGCAGTTAAAACCAGTGCTTGAATTAGTCGTGAGTTGATTTGAGCGTTCTATTACGACATCTGACGTAGTCGCTCCCCGGGTTGGTGGCTTAAAATTCGCACGGATAGCTGTGAAATTATTCAGTGGCTTGAACGACTAAATAATTGCCCAAAACTGGTTTCCCATTCAAAGTTATAACGTTGAGCAGGATTAATTTGTTTATTATGGTGAATTATACTAATCTCCGAAATTTCGCATACAATCCGAAGCGGTTTCATCTTCCATCTGCTGCTCGAAACAGGTTTCATTTTGGGAGTAAAGCTCTGGAGGTTTTTTCTCCGTTCCTCAGCGCTGTCAGAGTGTGGCTTCTCCGCCCCGACGTTCACTGCTGACCTATCACCTACCAACCACTATAGTCCAACAAGAATTGGTATTTCATCACACACAGACATCGACCGTGCCTGTGCATTGTTTTGTCTTACGAGTATACTCTAATGATCGTTAGCGGCGCTTAAGATTCTAATAAGTGGGGGGCACCATTGAATGACAATTGTCGTCGAGCTTAGACGAGGAATTACCTCTTATGCAATCTCGCCGAACAATGACTTTAATTTATTGAAGAATTCAAACTTTGGTGCGAATTGAAAGCCAGTGTCTCTGCGAACAAGTTTCTGTCTCCGGATACATTGCGCAAAGCTGGAACGTCTGTGGTGTGTTTATTTGCCTGGCCTTGGGTGACGTAGTCTTTTTTTCCACAATAATTGTAGACTTCGGCTAGCGTGAGAGTGAATTAGGCGAAGAAGATTTGTCTTTATTATTTGTTGATATCTTTTTTCTTTCCCGTTGATTTCATCAGTTTCCAGTTTGTTGGCAAATTAAAACGGAGTTCAAAGCCATCAAAAATGACGATCAGATTTGCCTACGGAAGAGAACAATTATTTATAAAAGCTGTCTCTCGTGATGGATTGATAATTTCAGATCAAAGAGACCGGCGGAGATGCGAGGCATGACCAGTTCTTTAAATTAGCTTATTATACTACTCCAAAGTATTTTTTTTTTCAACTAACGAGTGTAGGCGATTGTAATCAAATGAGGTGCAAAGTAACTATTTGCACGAGCTTTCAATTTGTTGTTTTTTTTTTTTGTATTACAATTAACACCCTTTCACCAATTTTTGTGGGTTTTTTAGGCTTGTTTTGATATTTTCTGATGAAAAAAAAGTGCATATTCAAAAAAATGACAAAAAAAAAAAAGTCTTAAATGAACACCATGTCTCCATAGCTCCGATTTGAAGCCAAACTCGGTTAACAGTTCGCCATAGTCATGAGATGTCGAATACACATTTCTCAATTTCGAAGAACTGGAGGACTTAAGTGGGATCAAGTAGAAAACCTCCTAAGATTGATGGGTGATCTTAGGAATAGGGTAAGCCTCATGACTGTAGGACTTCCCCTATTGAAGGCACAATGGGTGGGCCTTGCCCAGCAGAACTTGCTATGACATGAAAAAGCTACTCAAAATGGCCGGAATTCTTTTTACAATTGAACTAGTCTTACAAACTAAAGCTTAGGGTATTGCCTCAACAATAGGGGCCCAATTGATGATACTTTTCTTAATTTAATGTTTATTATTATTGCCGGTTTATTGATTGTTTTGCATGTCCTACAATGGCTGGTGCTTATATCGGGTTGTTCAAGTCCGTGTGTCCATTTTGATCCTTTTGGTACGGGGTGGTGATGTGCTAGCCGACTTAGCCTCGATGGTGATTGCTATCGCTGCTCTGTTAGAATTCATGCAGCTCATTGTTCGACGTCGTTATAAAGTATTTCTCGTTAAGATATAGCGTCGTCCAAGGATTGTGTTTCTCAAGTTCCTGATTTCCTCTTTAGGGTGGTTGTTGATGTTTAGTATCTACTTTCTGAACAGTGTCACCTTGTACTGTTGCAGGGGGATGATCCGTGCTTGGTCGTAAATTGTTGTTGTGGTGCCTTTGATGGTCCCTGTCGAAGGTGAGTCCGGTACATATTTGCAGTATTTTTCTTTCGAAAATTGCGAGCTTCGTCATGCTGGTCTTCGATATGGTGTGCCAGATTGGGAAGCCGTACGTTAAGACCGGCTGTATAAGCTGCTATAGTAGCAGACCTCTGGCTTAATCCATTTTGCTTGCGCCAAGATACTTGACCTTTTCGTTTGTTGACATTTCTATACCGTTAGCGAGCACTAGATTTATGCTTCGACATTTGGGTGGTGATCTACATCCACCTCGGGATTGATTTGATGTATCGACATTTGATTTAAGCCCCCCCTGGTGGCATTTTGTATACATTACTTCCTATTGAAAAATCTGCTGTCACATGGTCTCGAAGCAATTTGTATGGGAAGTTAAGATTCGGTGCAGAAATATATTTCATCGTCATCATCTTCTGACCAGCATGAACCGCTAAAGGAGTCGCGGGGGTAAGTAAACTCGATTCTCCGCCATCGCATTCAAATCCCGCCTCGGAAGTCGTGATGATGTAGACATTCGTGCCACGTGACCAAAACACGGAAGTATAGCTCTTTCCGCCCGAAGAAGCAGCTCCTCCATGTTGAAGTCCTCGCGCACTGCCTTGTTTCTCACCCTATCCCGGTGAGTAATTCCCATAACACCACGAAATCTGATCTCAGCATCTTGTATTCGCGATTTTATTCTTCCGGTCATTACCCAAATTTTATGACCATAGGTGAGAGTTGGAACAAATACTGAGTTGGAAACCGCTACGTTAGCTTTGACACCAAGCTCGGACTTTCTGATTACAGACCTCCAAAGCTGTTTCAAAATTGACCCAGCTTGATCAATCCTACAGCAAAGGTCAGCATTACTCGTTCCATCACTCGTGAAAAAGACCCCGAGATACGTAAACTTCTCCACCTGCTTCAATGGGTCCACGTTGACCTTCATTCCAGCATCAGCACATACGGCCACAAACTTATCGAGTGCGCGCTGGAGTTCCGTCTGGGAAGATGTGAGGATCACTATGTCATCTGCAAAAAGAAGATGACTTACCCTCAACTCTGCCAATGTGAAACATTCCTCTCCTCGGTTGCGCTGCAACATCTAGTCCATATATACAATGAAAGGAGAGGTGACAAGACGCACCCTTGGCAAAGTCCACACTTGGGATGGGATACTTTTCACATTTTCGCTCAGCTAGCGCATATTCACCATAAACTTCCACCAAAATACGAGGCCTTTCGGCAGCAGTTTTCTTGATATTAAATTAATGAAGAAGAACTCCCCGCAAAAATACTTTTTAAGGCAGAACGTTCGACATATTTGAGTGAAAAAAAAAAAATTGTTGTTTACGCTTCAAATGAATGACATATACTGAAATGACGTACAATGACAGTAGCTTTCCAACGCATGTTCCAATGGAATAATACAAGTTACGCCATCTCTTAGCAAACCGCACGAATTAAGTTATGCTACAAAATTAACGAATAATAGATTTGTTTAAACATTGGTTTTCAAACAAAACCGATGCTTATGAACTCTTCACTCGCAATATGCGAAGAAGTCGCCTTAAAATTGTTACTCTACTAGTAGGACATGATATGTAAGAAAAGACTTGATTCCAAGTAAACTATCACTTCGGAGCAAACACTTAATATTGTTCACCATTCAGTGTAAATTGTGTTGAAGAATGATAGAACAACAAGCACTTATCCATCCCGATATTCCACCATTAGCTGCATTCAAGGCCGCCGCCTTTCACCTTCGCAACTTCGAGCCCAGAGTTGCTTGTATGGTACAGTTTGGTTATAACGATATTATGGAGCTTTGACCACAGAAAGTCGGCTAACACAGCTCTTTGACGGTATCGATTGAAAACTTTAAACAAGTTCGCTGAATAGTAAGAACAAAACTACTTTGGTGGCTATAGCTTGTGGTGATCACGCCATGCCATAAGCCACACCAAACAGTCAACCTTTGTGGACGGCGCTTGGTTTTGCAGATTGTGTTCGCTCCAATTACTGAAATTTTGTTTGTTAACACAGCCGCTGAGTCAAGATTGGGCCATTTCTAGAGCCTAGTTAGGGAACTCATGGCGTTTATCATGGCCGCCCGGATCAATTCTTTTGTCAGCATTATTTTATAGGATATAGTCCCAAATCCAATGGCAAAAAAAAACCGGGGAGGCTCTCTGGCAACCCGTACTGAATCGACATTTCTGTGTCTTCTCCGACACTGGCTGCTACGGTGGCTACGTTTTCTTCATTTCGTACCAAACTGTGTTGAGTTCTGATCCGAAACTATCATTCCTCTCTGTTCAAACATTAATAGGTAAGGTTGCTGACCATCTAAAAATGCAGCAAACCTTAAGTCTGAGCAGACACGCCTTCGCCACACACGGTGCACACAATCTGCACAGACTTTAGTTTGTAACATTTCGTCGTGGTCGTCGGGTCGCTCATTGCTTTTGCAATGCACACCACAAAATGCACTGGTCTGCAGAGTCGTGTCTGTGTTGTTTATGGGCCCTATAACTGGCAAACATTATATTTTAATGTTTATTGCTTATTCTGCTCATAACTTATTTGAATTATTGACTATTTTGATTTTTTATTATTGATTATGTATTTAATCAATATTTTCGAAAAAAATCAGGTAATACCTGAAAAAAAAATTTCATTCAAATTAATAAGTACTTAATTTATCATCAGATGATGCATGTTCTGTTGAGTCATAATCATGCCCGTTTACTTGTACTATGCTTGTACTAGATGGACTATCTGGCGTTTTTTACTTAAGCACTTCTTGAGGAAATGCATCAAATTGTTTTCGGGGCACTTCTCTTAGACTGGAGACCAGAGGGTGCGATGTAATCAGCAGCACATTCAGGATTCGTGCCACTACGTGACCGCTTTCTAGTAAACGATTAAATTTACCGAACAAATCACGAAGTGCACGATATGCATTTTGATTTAACCGCCCATTTTCATAATAAGCCTGAATAACTTTAACGCGTTGCTCGATTGTGTATCTTTCCATGGTTCAAATTGAGTTAGTCTGAGATTGAGAAATGTCAAATGAAATGCAGAAAAAAACTTGACGTTTAGGTGTGGTTCACATTCAACATCGTCCCTTTATGATGCTGACGAAACCTACGACAATCTTCCTTAAGCCCTCATTTGTTTGAATATTTAATCCATTCATTAAAAAACTGAATTTATTCCGTATACATTTGGATACAAGTAGTCAAAAGTCTACCAAACTTTATACTTCTCTAAAACTTCATAGGCTTACCTAACGATTTAAACAGAATCGAATGCCATTTTTTTCACAGCAAAAATTTATAAAATAATGCTTACCCGGAAGTTTTGAATTCATCAGTCCAACATTAAATCTATCAATTCTTCATCAAGGGTCTATAGATGTGGTCACGCAATTGAAACTAACAAAAGTTTTCCTTCGTTGCACAACTTTGACTGTTTTTTTCTTCAAAACAACAAAGCTTTGGTAAACAACAATGTTTTGTTATCTTGCTACATAGGGTATTGTTATCAATTTCCAACAAATTCCAGCTAGAATCGTGACATTGAATTTATTGACTTTTGTCCATACTGTAGGTGAGTCGGAACCTATTAAAGGAGATTTTTTCTCTGAGCAGAGCTTTCCTGTAGAATTATTCAAGCTGGGTCAATTTTGAAACAGCTTGGGAGAACTGTAATCAGAAAGGCCGAGCTTGGTGCCAAGCCAAGGTAGCGGTTTTCAACTCAGTATTTATTCCAACTCTTACTTATGGTCATGAAATTTGGGTAGTGACCGAAATAATAAGATCGCGAATACAAACTGCTGAGATGAGATTTTTCCGCGCTGTTGTGGGAATTACTTGCCGGGATAGGGTGAGAAGCTCGGCAGTGCGAGAGGAACTCAACTTCTGCTTCTGCTTCTTCGAACGGGGAGGGCTATGCTTCGAAGCGGGCTTTGAATGCGACCGCATCAAGTAGGCGACCGCTTGGCAGGACGATGTGGTTGCGTAGCGCTTGGGTATACCTTCTGATGCGATTTGATGGCGGACGATCGAGTTGCCTGGAGATCTCTCGTGTGTGGCTTACCTCCTCGACACCTCTAATGATGATGATGATTCATAACTTCCTCAGGTGCAATAACATCTGGAAACAAGTGTTTAACTTCTGATAAAATTCTATGCCACTCCTCATTTAACGGTCGTTCTTGATTTTTGTTTCATTTGCATGATGGCTTTAAAATGGCTGAAAATCTTTATCGAGACAAGTGTGACTACAAGCACCTCTCTCTTTTTGGTTTCTCTTTTCTACAACCAAGTTTCCTTATCTAGTAGTGTCCTTTTCAAGATGTTTTCTCGTGTTGCAAGTAGCTGTTCGGTAAAACCACTTGCAGCAGTGAAAGCTCGTATTAAACAACTCACTTAGGCGAACAATCTCCTTGAGCGGACAATTTCTCACGGCCGTGGATCTTGAATTGAAATTCCGTACATTCTCATGGACATGGATATTTTTGTTGTGGACTCAAATGATCTGGCCACAGGTGTACTCTCAGTTTGAGGGATGTCTCTGCTGAACACCAAAAATAATGTAGGACCAAGGGTACTCCCTTGCGGAACTCCTGCTCGGGTCTCCATAAAATCGGATTATTCAGATCCTTGTTTAACAACAAATATCATATTATCGAGGTAGGATTCTCAGATCTTATATAAGCTTTACGGGAGAAGCCTGCTTAGCTTGTCTCTCTCGAGTACCGTCTCTGCTTTGTCCGTATTTTATCACTATTTAAAGAAACGATGCTCAAGTGCTCAAGCTAGCCAACTGCATCCCTCCTCCCCATGAATTCACCCGCAATACCCTTCTCACCAGGAATGCTCATCAGTTTACCCATAAGCCTACTTTCAGACTCACAGTTCAATGTAGATACTCGTTTTTCAGCCGCACCACACTAATAAGGAATACTTTTTCCAGCCTAATTTTTCCCATAGACAGTCCGCAGGTATTTAAGACTAATGTGCACAAGTACCTCCTCTCCCTCTAAAGCTGTATCTTAACCCCCGACACTTAAGGGTATTAACAATCCCTTGTGCGCCCGCAAATTATAAAAAACTGTACTGTAAGAGGAAGGCAAGGTCATAGAAGCAGAAATACGTAATATTGTTAGCATAACAGAAAAAAGTATGACTTACAAAAATCATATCTTGATAGCGCTTCTGTGCTTCGATAGCATTGAACTGTCGAACAGAGCCATGGATGACACCAAAAGGAGGGAGACAACAAACGATTATTTTACTGGATTTAGCTTCCTAATATTTGCAACATCTAGTTGGTTTACGCAAATAGCGATACAGAGTGAGACACCACATTGGACCACACGAGAAGGTTTATTATTAAGATTTCAAAGTTTATTAAAACATAAACAGGCACTTTATAATTTATATTTATATCACAGGACTTTTGCTTGATGCTACCGGCTTGTGACCGCGATCCCCCCACAAGAACTCATGGCGGCCCCCTAGGTGGTTGCGACCCACCCTTTGAAAAACACTGATCTGAACAAACCATTAGCCCGTTCATTAATATTATTTAATTTAATTGACCATGGAGTAAACCTGCAAATGAATAGAGACATGTTAAAACGAATTGTGTTGAGTATCTCGACACGATGAGAATAGTCTGTAATGTTCATTAAATTTATTTAAAAACAAGTCCAAAGGCTTAGTATACTAACGGGTTTTAAAATAAATTCCATCAAATTACAAGGTCATCAAAATGGGTTCTTTTTGCCCTAATGAAGAGATCATCGACAAGCGCTAAGTGCCAAAGGCATGACCAGTGAAGGGAATAAATTTGATGCATGCTGTAGAATACATGGAAAAAAATAATAGAAATACAGGCACTGTGCGATGAGTACGCAGGCACCTTAATGCTGTATTATCAGTTTCGCAAACAGACTGTGTATCATTAACCTTGAAGTGCAAATCGATTATCTAAGTGAAATTTAATCGAAATCACGTTTTTAAATTCAAACGAAAATGTTAATGTACTTTACCGCCTCTACAATGATGATCGCCTAATGGGATATCCCCATTTGGATTTTCTTTAGCACTTTATAGTGCCGCAAGAAATCGTAAACGAGAGAAAAACACAACGATGGTAGTTTAAGGGTCGTTATTTACCTTTGAAAACAAATCGAAAAAGACAATGAAATGGTAGTCGCTGCTTTAAGTTAAGCTACTACTTAAGTGGAATTTATCCTTAAACCTCTTCTTGATTCAGAGCTTATCGTTGGACCGACACTTAAGCTCGCATTGTGAAAACGGGCGCTATAGGGCCCATACACGAGATAGACACGTCGCTGCAGACCAATGCATTTTGTTGTTGTGGACATGACTGCGCAGACCGTCTGTGTGGTGTGTATTGGCAAAGCAATGGCCGACCCAACCACCACTACGAAAAGATACAAACGAAGGGGTATCTGCACAGACTTAAGATTTGTGGCAACGAGTCTATTTCGTGTATGGGCCCTATTAGTGAACTGAAACTCTCTTCAAAGTTCAAGGAATTATTTCAAGTTAAACATCAAACAAAGAAGTAGTCAGGCGGACAATTGTGTGAATGCAAGTGCATCATAATGCTGCGTTCTCACCCACTTCTGCTGGATATAGGTCGTTCCCACCGAATTTGAGGTGATTTCTTTATCAATTTTCATGTCACTCGCTCTCAATTTACAAGTTTCCGCTCAGGAATGAAGTATTATATGATTTTAGTTATTATATGATTTTATTGATCCCTAGTCCATCGATGAATTTGAGTAGCTTTTTGACAGTTATTCATGAATTTCTGACGTTTATTCACGAAATAATGTAAATGCCGTACTTTGATTTGCCAGTTTGGCTTTAGAAAACGATAATGGCTGTCAAAAATTTTAAGGGGCAAGAGCGGTAGAAGTTGGGCCTCTATCCTACTTCATTTCTGTTACCGTCGAAACAATTGTCACATCCTCTCGATTTTGCCCGCCAGAACAGCTGACTGTTGACAGGAAATAATAGTGTGAGAACACCAGAATGAGACAAAATGAGTAAATGAACACAAACTGTTCAAGTTTACGCTATACGCTTGTTCGGTTTGAGAACCACTCACGTATGGATGAACTCAAGGGGGCTGCAACTACGTTTCGCAGAAGCCGCCAGATTTCCATACCCGGTAGGTTTGAAGAATTTTGAGGCATTTTCGTTCGTTAAACCCCATGAATGATGAGGCTATACTTTGATTGGTTTAAGAGATTAATCGAATGACAATTTGAAAACAATTCATCATCTCAGTTACATTTATCATGGCGGTAATGAACTGATTTGACTTGATGTATGGTGATGTTTTGCATAATTAATTAGTGTAGGAGGAGATTCAACTTGCAGTAAAATTGGGAACAGCGCTGATGTAATGTCAACAATGGTGCCATATGTACCAAGTCCTTAGCCCGATAACATACTTATCGTGATTTTCACGTCAATCCTTCAATGGTGCCCTTAAACAATGCTTTAAACCGTACCCAAACAGTGCTAGTAATTGAAAATTGAATGTTGGCTCTCTGGTCAGTCTCGTACTGTGCTTCCAGGTACATTCCTTGGCTGCTCATACCCCAGCTTTCGATATATGGTGAATTGATGCTAATTTTGGCGCTGAAAAAAGCGAGATCACAATCCAATGACCCCTTTCTTACCACAAGATAAATTAGTGTGCACCCACGGGTGTACTTAATTATTCACACATGAATTATTTCCATAATTCTTGGTTTTATTGAACAAAAGATGATGAAGAGATGCACTCAACAGTATCTTTTCTCTCTCTCTTTTTTTCTTAGACAAATTCATTTCCAAGCAAAACGTAAGTTAAGTCTTCATTGCAAATGTATCCTTCTCAATGTTTTTCCTCTCTCATTCGTTACCAGCGTGAGATTGAGGTGAATCGTTTTTTTTTTTATTTTAAGGGATACCAATACCTTCCGTTACATAAAGGGTTTTCCAAATAAGACTTGACAAACTTTCACTGTGGTCGCGCACACTAATGTCCAAAATGTCAATGTCAAAATTTAAAAAAAAAAAAACCAACTTTTTATAACACTGCAAAGCTCACGCACGGGGTACGCTTACAAATATTGCAAATTTCTTACTTCCGAGTTTCCACTAATATGGATTACACTTCACCTTCTCAGGGAAAAACTTCGAAATCCTAATTCCAGAAAGAGACCTGTGGTACGGCGGTACTATACCATTCGGTAACGCCATACATTCCTAGACTGATCCAAAGCGGAAGAAGGAGTAGAAAGTGCGAACATCTGAACATCATAACATTTATATTGAAAACATGTACAATAGTATTCAAAGTATTGCCCATCTGAAGCTATGACTTGTTTCCATCTTTCTGGCAATTTTTGGATCCCATCCCAAAGGAACTGCGCCGACTTGGCAGCCAAGAATGAATCAAGCCAATTTTTGATATTCTGCTCTGATGTGAACCGTATTTCAGTGAGGGGTCTGCATCGACCGGCACAAATGGTAGTCAGAAGGGGAAAGGTCTGGGCTATAAGGCGGTGGGGTCAAACTTCCCTTCCACTGTTTTCCAAATAGTTCTTAACTGGAATAGCAACGTGGGGCCGAGCGTTGTCATGATGGGAAATTATTGCCTCGTGTCTGGTCGCATATTCCGGGCGTCCGGATTAATTGTGTTCAGTAGCGTTGTCCATTGATGGTTTCACCCGGTTTTAGCAGCTCATAATACAGCACACCCTTCTGATCCCACCAAATACAGAGCATTATCTTCGCGCCATGGATATTCGGCTTTGGCGTTGATTTGGCTGGTTGGCCGGGTTTCACATATGATTTTTTGCGCTTGAGGTTGTCGTAATGGACCCATTTTTCATCACCAGTAACAATCCGATGCAAAAATGACTTCCTTTTGCGGCGGCGTGTGTGTCGTGTCCCCGCAAAAACACTTTCAGGCGCAAGGTTCGACATATTGAATGAAAAAAAAAAATTGTTGTTTACGCTTTAAATGAATGACATATACTGAAATGACGTACAATGACAGTAGCTTTCCAACGCATGTTCCAATGGAATAATACAAGTTAAGCCATCTCTTAGCAAACCGCATGAATTAATTAATTATTATGCAGCGTTTTCCAAGCAGAAATAATGACTATTAGCGAAGTCCTGTCCTGGCTGAGGTGGAACGTGATATCCGCTCGCGATATATGCATCTTTACGGATAGCCAGGCAGCAATTAAATCCCTAACATCGTTCTCTGCAAACTTAAAAATAGTCATAAACTGACGCACATTTCTTGACGAGATATCCGAACAGATCCGAATTCACCTGTGTTGGGCACCAGGCCATAGAGACATTGTAGGAAACTGCGAAAAAAAAAACAAACTCGCAAAAAGCGGCACCCCACTGCCAGATGAGAGAACGTTCTGTAGCATAAATACTCCCTTAGCTTCAATTAAGTTCCAACTGAATAATCAAAGCAAACTAAAAGTTAATTCCAGATGGAATACAGGCGACATCTGACAAATTACCAAACAAATCTGGATCAGTCTCGACCCCAAAAGATGGGAAAGTTTGATCTCCTTCAAAAGATCCAAAATCAGCACCGCAGTAGGAAAAGTCACCGAACACTGACTTTAAGGACAACTCGCGAAAAGACTAAGACTATTTTCTAACGATTTCTGCAGATGTCGAGGCGAGGAAGAGGAAGAAAGTGTACAACACCTTCTCTGCAGTTGCTCTGTACTCGCTGCCACTAGGAAAGCCACTCTAAGCTCCCATTTCTTCTATAACCTGAGCGATCTGGTTATAGACTGCACCCTTATACCATGAAAACAACTAAAGAACTAAAGCCATTCGCAAATATCGAGCAACTTGCGTTCTCGGATTGGGTTCAAGAAATGTTTGAAGAAGGCGAGAAATTTCATGTTTATTCAAGCTTATTTATTGTCAAACGGCTTCGTCGACAAACACAATACAAGTTGTTGTTCAGATGGAAACCTTCATTTGCTTCACGAACCCCCACTTTATCCACTGTATGGTGTGGTTTCAGGCCTGCGCCGCGCCTGTCGTTGGTGTCATTAGACCGTTGATGAAACTGATCGTCATTTGTCATCAATGGGTATTGCTTCAGAGAAATGTTCCAAAGTTATTTTTCAATCAGTAGAGTGGACTAGTCATTAATTGGCTATATGTGGTCTCCAAAAGACCGTGCCACAAGCCATAGAGCGGGTGGAATAATCGACTTATTGAAAACTCAAATACTTAGGTGAACACGTTATATCGACAATTGGACCTGTAGGTTGTCCCAGGGATCGTGTGATTTAAAGCCTCTAGTCATTTTTATGGAGCTAAGTTCAACGAATCGACCGATAAGAACGAGCTGTTGGTGGGCATATGAACGACGTCGAATCACATCCACTAAAGGGTTCGCTAGGGAAAAGCACACACGAGAGATCTTCAGGCCAAACGATCCTCCACCAACGTCTGTAACTTATCGGTAGTTATGCTCAAGCGCTTTTGAGCTTGATCCAACCACCTCGACCTAGGTTCGCCAAGTGGTCGCCTACCTGATGGAATCGCATTCAAGGCACGACTCGGAAGTCGTGATGATGGGGACATTCGTGTCACATGACCAAACCATCGGGGCATAGCCCTTCCATTCGAAAAAGGAGCTGGTCCGTTGAATTCCCCCCGTACTGTTGTGTTTCTCACCTTACCTCGGCGATTAACTCTCATACAAACATCAAGAAATCTCATCTCGACAGCTTTTATTCGCGATCTTATTCCTTCGGTCAATACCCAAATTGCATGACCATAGGTCAGGTTTGGAATAAAAAATTGAAACCGCTAAGCCAAGCTGGGCCTTTTCTGAATTTAGATTTTCTAGCCAGTTTCCAAATTGACTCAGCTTGAGCAATCCTACATAAAATCTCAGCATCACACTGAAAAATACCCTTAAACTTCGCCATCTTCTTCAATGGGACTCCACTCCACGTGTAGAGTGTACCGAACAGCCATTTGGAAGTGACTAGTTTCAGCACATACGGCCACAAACCCAGAGTGTGCGCTCTGCAGTTCCGTTCGAGAGAATGTGAGGATAAGTAAGTCCCCTGCAAAAAGAAGATGACACACCTTCAACTCTTCCCATGTGAAACATTCCTCGCCTCGTCTGCGTTGCTACATCGAGTCCATATATGAAAAGGACAGGTGACAAGAGGCATCCTTGAGGAAGTCCAGACAAAAAATGATGTCTTGATGTGAAAGCCTGCTCGGTCATCAACCCAATTAACTTTGGTCTTTAACCGTCGACAATCGTTTCAGATCAAACATAAGAAGTAATTTGTGGCCTACCAAATTATGCTTTGATAGTGCGTGGCTAGTTTTGTATGTGCACCTCAGATAAACCTCTGATTCGTTTTTAAAGTTCAGTCATCGTAGATGGAAAGTTCAACCACTTACACCGTAGTTGACCTCATTTGTCCATTTCTTCTATTTCGTGTTTCTTTCGCCATGAGGGCCAACAAAAGTCACAAAATGCTAGAAAAAAACAAAAATAATTTAAACGAATGTATCTGACCCCAATTTCATACAGAGAGTGAAAATAAACAACGTCGAATCATAATCGCCAGTTCATTAGCATCGGATATCGGAAATTAAGTGCTTACGACCGACCGACGCAACGCCGGCTTGAAAGAAAGTAAAGGAAGTCAATTGCAATAACCAGCTGCCCTCTCTGGTGACTTGTTATACTCGTGTTACAACATTTCGACAACAGACACTACCACAACACAGAGCCGAGTATTCACGCTTCAATCGACTGCGATCGGTTTTAAATGAACAAAAGCTCAGCTCAAGCTCACTCGAAGCCCGCCAAAGTGTAAGGCGAATTCGAATCGAACCGCAAGCCAAAATTGGAAAAAAACACAACGGGAAAAGCTACTCAAATTCAGAGCGCACCGTGCCAACCTCTCGATCAGGTGCTAGACAATTAACGGACGCCCAACGACACAGCCGGACTGCACAAGTGGACAATGCAATCCCCATCGCAAATTAATCGAATCGGTCATTTCTAGCTCGATAAAACACACAGAAAAAAAAACGCGATTTACAATAAAGCAACAACAATGGAATCCAGAGTAACCTCGGTTTAGTTTGATTCAAGCCCAATTGAGAAGAGACGAACCGTGACTTACCAGAAACAAGAGACAATTCGTTAACATTTCACTTGGATC
Organism: Eristalis tenax; assembly: GCA_905231855.2. Taxonomy (NCBI): domain Eukaryota; kingdom Metazoa; phylum Arthropoda; class Insecta; order Diptera; family Syrphidae; genus Eristalis; species Eristalis tenax. The sequence continues at coordinate 107,906,794 of HG993124.1, read as the reverse complement.
GCGATTTATGCGCGAGCAATGAGATTCGTTGTCGGCATCGGCTTTGTGTAGACGAACTGTGTGCGGACTCATCGGTTCACGGCGCGACCCACCACTCCAAGCCCAGTTCTCATAAATTGTGTTTATTTTTTATTTGTTATTTTTAATCTAGAATCGGGTTCAGTTTTTGTGTTAAGTTGGAATAATTGTTTACGGCTGCAATGGAATCTGCGGCTAAGAGTGCGAAGAAAGCCAAAGGGTATATATAAATGTGAAATTTTTTCCCTTTTTGGTGGTGTTGTCCCATTTCAATTCAGATATATAACTTAGTTGTCTGGTGTTCAATGCCTTGTTAATGAGTGTCGTTATTTTGCAGGCAAGCAAAGGAGCGTCCGCTTTTTATGCAAAATGGAAATGGGAACGGTGCAGCTATGGCTGCGAAAGACGATGAGATCAAGGAATTTCGGCGAGCTTGTCCACAGTTTCTAGCCGTGACTGTGAAAAACACGCTGCTCTTTGGTAAGTTTTATGATTATTTATTAAAAAAAAAAAACCAGTCATCTCTGGGTCAGAGACCATATTTTTGTTGTTTTCTGAGACCGCAAATGCCGCCTAAGCAGTGATTCGTCACATTGTTTAGGCATTTCTGACAAAATTCATCCCTTTGCGTTGTGATTCGGTGGATTATTGAATAATATGTGACCCATATTGCATTCAGTATCTTGCTTCACACAACCTTGAACCACAAATGTCAATGTCGAGTGAACCCACGTGTATGTACGAGTATTTGTTTATTTTTTTTTGTTTTGTGACAAACTTGAACAAACTGAAACACGGCGTACAAATATTTTGCAACTGCATTTTTGCACGTTGACGGTAGAGCGATATGGTTTTGTTGAAACACAATTTTCACGCCAATTGCAGAGATTATTTATTATCTTGTTGCTAGAATGCAGCGCAGAGCGTGCGATTGATAGCGTGTGATCACAACCCAATGGCGGTCTTTCAACAAAACTGTGTCTTCTTCCTGGTTTGCTGTTTCTCTGCAATTGGCTCATAAATTAAGTGTGAAGGGTAAATAAACAGCATCTGGAGACTTCTAGTGTCAGGACACATAGGCTTTATGAGATAAATAGGTAGGGGAGAGTGGGGCAAAAAGTAACACGTTTTTAGAAATAGATTAGAAATCGATGCTGCTCCTACAGTTTTATTTTCAGCCAAGCCTTATTCCAATTAAAAGCGCTTGTTTCCACTACAAAAAGATGAGTCAAATATGTTCATGTACATTTCTCCAAGTACAATTTAGAAAAGGTCCATAGGTTTTACCGATAATGTATTTTTTTTTTAAGTAAAAGTTAAAGGAATACGGCTTTAAATTAAGAGTCGTCATCGTGTGCCATCGTTGTTAAGGCAGCTATGCTAAAGTATGTCTTGTACACTACACCCATTTCTCAGCTGTCAAACTTTGTTGGTTTGCAACAGATGGGGCACAAAGATTGCTAATCTTCATTTAGATTCCTTGTGCTTTGACGCTGTGCTCAATCACACACTTTGACAGTTCTAGTGATGCTCACAAGTTGTGAGGTTTTGCTCAGAATTCTAAAGGCTCCAGCACATAGAATATTTTACTTGCCTCAGCGTCTACGATACTTTGAAAGATATTTAAAATACATGTATTCTTATGAGAGATGTCACATAGACCCAACGCTGATGCTGGTGGGACGGATGTAGTTGCTCAAATTTTTACTTTTCTACATTCAGCGTTGACAATCGTCAAATTTTGACATTTGAGTGGAATTTAAATTTTAAATGAAGTCTGGCAGTTGGTTTTCCTCGAAGCGAAGAATACTAAAAATATAAACAGAAATTTCCAATTGATAATTGAGACTGTCAAATGAAATCAGCTGTGCGTTGAAGTATTCATTGTGTCATCCAGAAATGAAGTATGATAGAGATACCCAACTTCACAGCTGATTGACTCCTAGTCTATCGACGAATTTGACGGATAATCATGAACATTTTGACGGTTATTGATAAAACTTTTGACGGTTATTCACGAAATAACGTAAATGCCGTTCTCTGAATGGTCAATTTGGCTTTAGAAAACAATATAAGGAAGAAGTTGGGCTTCTCTATCATACTTCATTTTTGGTGTCATCTCTACTTTGACGCTGACTCAAATAACGTATTCTATGTGCCGTAGCATTAATTCCTCAGAATTAGTGACTTAGCACCATCTTGTGATGCAGTTGGGTCTTGTGACATAAGATAGTTCTCATTGATTGTTGTTTTTCTGTTTTATTTTTCGTTAAGGCTTGCCTACCTTCCCTGGTGTATCGGTTAATTTAGCTGAGTGTCTCGATTGCGTAGTAATGTTCTGCGTTCGGATATGGTAGCAGGAATTAAGGAAGTTAATTGTGGCCCTTTTGAGCTTGGTAAACAGTACTCATGTTTATAGCAACCGGTTAAAAAAACACCCAAAGATATACCGGAAAAAATGTTACACCTTGTCCGGAATGAAATTTTACACATGATAAAAATAACAATCAGCACTGTATCTCTTTCGTGTGGAGAGGAACCCAATAATACAAAGAAATAAAAAAGTTATAAGCCTGCTGTATTTGGGCATCCATCGCAGACCTTTCCTCCGCGACAAGTATGGAAAAAACTCTTTTTTGAGTCTCATACTTTCGAGAGGATCACTGGTTTTTGGCTGTTACTTCTTACCCCTGTTACAAAGAGCCCCGCTTTTCCCTATATCACACCCTCAACGTCTAAAATAACTAGAAAACTACAATTCTTACAATGAGGTCTAAGAGTGCTGTGACGTAAAGTCAAAAAAAAAGTGTGTACATTTGAAACTAATCAATAATAGAAGTGTATTTTATATTAGGAGAAATAGCTTTTTTTTTTAAATTGAATAAATCTGCAATTTTAAGTGTCCGATTACTAAGATCAGAATTCCAGTCGCTGGACAAAATTATTTTTTATACGTTGCCAACAAATATCTTTCACATATGTACATATACTAGCGGACCCGGCAAACTTCTTTTCGCTCCAATTTAAAGTCCTCAGATAAACTCCATATTGATAATAATTTGAATGGAATCGAAATCAGTAGAGAGCAGCTTTTCGGCAGTTGGGCATAGTTAAAGATCAGTTAGAGTGGAAGGCGGAGGATCGAGTTGCCTGTAGATCTCTCCTGCGTGGTTTACCTCCGTGACCCCTTTAGTGGAGCATGCGGGTCAGAAGATGATGATGAAACAAAAAACAAAAAACAGGGAAATTCGACATTAATCCCACAGACTTCCAGCGATTGGCCTTGGGATTTATTGACTGTCATCGCAAAAGTTTACCGAACAGAGAACTGAATCCGCTTAAATTGGATCGGTTGGAAACATCGGAATTCGTTTGATAAAGACCTCCTCTCCTTTCAACCTACCTTTGATGATCGTTGCTTGACTTACTACATCGTTCATCAGTTTCCTGACGGACAACCGCGTGCCTCAACATGATTATGATCTAACGCAACTTCAGCTGTAAATTATGCGGCGAAGTTCTTGTCACATCAATCGAATTAAAGAATTCCGTCGGATAGTTGGTCGCTTCATCCTCATCGGTCATTCTACGAATGCAGTTCTCCAGCGATTTAACTTTGAGTAATGAAGTTCAAGCTTTTGACGTCCTTATTCGTCGCTGATCGATTGAAGGCATTGCAATGTTTGCGTACTACAGACAATGAACCTATATCAACGCAGCAAATATCTCTGTAGGCGATTGCGCAATGGTATTCGAAAGCAGCGCGATTCAAGTTCACATTTACGATTGGGTTGCTTCTAGTAACTGAAAAATTTGTCGAATTTGAGGAGGTGATTTAGCAGCGCGAACCTGTGCGATATGGGCATGTCTACATTAATTTTCTTCTGCACGTTCCTCTTGCGTTTGATAAGCACGGACATTCTGAGTAATTATTGCACGACGTGTGCGACGTTTAATAGGAGGCATTAGTCAAGCAAATAAATATCCCTTAAAAGAAACAAAGTCTGTTCTCGCTAAAACTATTCAAACTTACGGAACGAATGTTTCACAATGTATGCCCGCAATCAGATTGGATAACCTCACTTTTTACATGCAAGCTTATTTTCTGATATTTTCTGAGTTGATAAATATTGCATTGAATTTTTCAATTCAGCGTAATGCTTGAACTACCGTGTAAATTTTCCCGATTTTCCTGCAGGTTTTCCCAAACTTTTTGGTAAGAACCTTCTCCTGGCAATTACGAACAACTGAACAAAATTGAGCCAAAGCGGTCCAAATCGGCCGTTGTCAATTGATAAATTACTATACGTTTTTCACACCACTCACTGCAGTCGCAGAACAAGCATTGACAAAAAAAAATGTTTGTAAATTTTGAACGAAGCTGTTCTTAAAAACAAGGATATTCATTTATTTTATTTATGGATGAAATTTTTGTATTGGGTCTTAAACTTACGGTTTGCTAAGAGATGGCGTAACTTGTGTTATTCCATTGTTATTATTCCATTGGAACATGCGTTGGAAAGCTACTGTCATTGTATGTCAGTTCAGTATATGTCATTCATTTGAAGCGTAAACAACAATAATTTTTTTTCCCTCAAATATGTCGAACTTTGGGCCTGAAAAAGTATTTTTGCGGGGAGTTCTTCTTCATTACTTTAATATGAAGAAAACTGCTGCCGAAAGTGATTGTATTTTGGTGGAAGTTTATGGTGAACATGCGCTAGCTGGGCGATGGAGTTTTTATTTAAGACTTATGTTAGAGGATCCTTTACAGCTATAATATAGTTTGATATAGAATAAATGTGGGTTATATGTACACGTACATATAACATTTAATAAGAAAGAACTACCAACAAAAAACCCTTATGTGATACTTAATCTAGTGTTGCACTCGGCCGTCGGTCTTCTAAGTATTTTCTTTTTAATATGCACTAATGCAGGGATAGTTGAGATAGGATTTAATCATCAGATAAAGAGCAATTTTCATAGAAACCTATTTTTGATTATTTAGTAAGATAATCAATGAAGTTGACGTTGGCTTTTTCGACTTGTGGAATAGTGCCATGGCAGGTTGAGCATAATTTCTAATAGCTTTCAACTTATGTGTTTCTCACAATCGCTTTACACAGCAGCCTCATACATACGAATGGCTTGAAAGATTGATTTATAGATTAATATCTTATTTTCGAGACTATGCTTCGAATGCCTACAAATCAATGGGTACAGTATACTTGTTAGGTTAGGTTGAGGTGACTGACTGCTGCGCGAAAAAGGTGGCAGCCACACTTAGGCCAAAATAGGCCTAAGTGTGCTACCGCGCGGATCTGTGTATACCTATTCCGCAAACCAATTAGTGCTTTTAATAAAGCGAAGGAGATGACTGATACTAATGCTGCCCAGTTCTGTCACATTATCGAAGTAGGCCTCCAGATAATTGAATCCGAAGAGAGAGCACTGCGGCTACACAGCAGGTTCAATGGTTCCTTCCTCATCTTCGTTTCTGCAACGTCTGCAGAAGTCATTCTGAGGAAGGCCAAGTCTAGAGGCTTTTATCCCAATGGCAAAATGCATTTTATGACACCATAAGGGTTCTAAAATTCAGTCTTCATGGACGAATGAGTTTGAACGATCCTTTAGGGTCGATCGTAGGCCAGAGTTGTTTGGTAATAAGGTATCCTGTGTCATTAGCCTATATGCTATTCATTTGAGCTAGAGTTTCCAGCCTTAGCAGATGTTTTATAGTAACAATAGGCATGGAAGGTGGGTCTCCACCCGGAAGGAGTACAGAAATTGTGCTCCTCCAAGCGAGTCCGTCCGCTTTGATATTCTTTGGAATGTCACTGTGTCCCGGCACCCAGATAAGTTGGATGTTAAAATACTTGGCCATCTCGTTAAGAGACGGCAATTAAGGGAAGTATTGGTGTTAAAAGTGACTGAGTTAAAAAATTTGATCGCTTCTTGGCTGTCGAAACAGATGATGATATTTGTGTTTGATATTACATTGTTTTTTACCCAGGACAAAGCTTCCTTAATCGCTGTAGTTTCAGCCTGAACGCTACAGTGATTCGGTAATTGGAAAGACAGCTGAAAGTTTAGATCCTTGGAATAGACACCGGCACCCACGCTTTTATCCATCTTCGATCCATCTGTGAAGATTCGCAGAGGACTATCCAGCGTCTGGTGTTCAGACTCTCAGTAAGATCCAGAGATAATGGAGGAAGAGATGTGCCACTTCTGCGTTTCTTGCCCCTCAAATTCATCTGACATCGTTTGTTGTAACCTTTCACAGTCTGGCGTCGGGCGTACGTGTGAGCTAAGCGAAGCTGATTACTCCCGCCTAAGGCCATTGCGTTGATCTATACTAATAACAAGCGTGCGTGAAAATAAAGTAGTATGAGTGACCTAAGAGCACAACCGTCAAAATCTGAGGTGAACTGCGATTGACTGGGGGTTTTCCACTGGAAAGAGGAATATCTCTTCCTCCATTATCTCTGGTTATGACACATCACAGATGTGATGTTGTTTCGGTGCTTCAGGAGGAACCAGTTAAAAAGTGCTTCTTCTATCGAGTGCTTATCTATCGATCGAATTTTCGAGTTCGTAAAATGTTTGTATCATTCGTAATATAGCACCACCAATGAAAAAAGCATCTGATTCGTTATATTGGAAATTCGTTTAATCGAGTATTCGTTAAACTGGACGTCCTGTAGCTTATGAAACCTATTTTATTTACTTTTCCTTACTTTGGTTGTTAAAATTTTTAAAAACATGTTTTATCCCCCTTTTTGAATCCTATCGCAATGTCCCTCTTTTTGTCATTTGCATTCTAGTAAACCTAAGTGCACTAAGTAGCTCACTCTGGCTATGTTACTGCATCTTAGGACTGCGACTGCTGTTGGTTAGAACCTATGCTTACCCCAAACTCTGGCTCCAACAAAAACGAATTTTAAACCTTGCTATTAAATAGTGGAGGACGGTTCGAGGAGACAAGCTAATAGTCTCACCAAATAGAGTCACCAATAAGCTTACCGCACAAGCCTCACTCTTGTCGTTCTCAATATCTTTGTGTCACTGACACACGGTCCAGATTTACTTGGAGGCACAGGATCGTCATTAATCTAGGTCATTAAAGACGTTAACGTTAATTATGCCCATTACAGCTCTTGAATAAACATTGCCTGGCTTCCACAACAATCTTTGTTGTTGTCATTGTCGAACAGGTGAGGGGGCCATAATTATATATCGACGGCGAAGTTGCAAAAGCTTCACGTGAGTCATTAGTGCAGATAATTTATATCCACAATCGGCCTTCTTTGGCCTTCCTTTTAACGACAACGACATTCTGTGCGTTCAAAGCAACTGAGTATAGTTCAACGCCTTTTTCTTTCCCACACCGGGCAGCAGTGTTGACGGATGTCGTCCCCAAATGGACTGCGACCTAGACAAACTCCATAGTGCAACAGTGCAGTGCCACTTAACTCAAGCATTAAAAAAGCAATTTTGTAGAACTTGATGTTGAAAAAAATTTGCTTCCGAATTGAGGACGTCGTGTTCCAAAACCGAAACACGGTTGAAGGACGACTTGTCCATAGACAAATAGTCATATTCACCCTTTCATAAAAGGTCTGCTCACCTTCTCAAAGGAAGGATTTATTCTAAAGCAAAATATCTCAGACTTTGACATTCAACTCAGTTGACGCCGCGAATGTCAATGAGACAATTAAAGTTTATTACCCCACCGCGAAAGTCTAAACCACTCAAGGTAAGAGTAACCAAAGTCATTTGCGGAATGAGGAAATATTTCATTCTGTCCATCACACTTTCAATTTGAACTATTTCATGTTCAAACGACAAGCTGTAGCCATTGATAAGCCATAAATAAGTGGAGTGAAAATCAAAATAGATCGTAAGGTTTATGACAGCGTTCTCGTCACTTTCTCACACATTTTCATATGACTATCGTGCAGTCGATAAATTCCATCATGAAACTCATTCACAATCGTCTCATATTCGGTTTATTTTTTACACAGCGTGAGTGCTAGCGCAACATCCTCCTTGTAAGAATGACATGACGTGCAAAACGATATCGGCATTATTTAGTGCAAGACTGCTCATCCTCAGGCCCGCCGGTCAGAGTGTGGCAAAATGTCCAAGAAATTTAAAAATGTCCTGCCAAGATATAGAAGAGAAGGAAAGAATGATGGTAGCTTACGCGCGGTCAGACAGTTTTTGTTCGTTTTTTCCCTTTGAAAACGGAAGTTCGAGATGGACCTGGGTCGAGCTGTGGCTGTGTTGAAAGTTCTATTGTGGAGAGGGGACCTTCAGTGCATTTGTGCGCCCATTCAAATCAACATTTGCGTGCATACTCTAATCATGTGGCACTACTATGGATTACTTCTTTTAAACAATTTCACCACCATACCGCCAATAAATTGGTTAATATTAGTTTTCATGACAGCAACTGTCATTGATTTGTCCAGCAAAACGTGTGAATGTCTTATAAATTGTTGCCTCTAAAACATCGAGGTTTAATCTGGCAAATGGGTGGGCATTTACATCAATATTCGCAGCACGACGGACAGCACCTTAAGATGGCAAATGGCATTTATTATGAAACGGAATGGGCGATCTGGTCGTTTCGATATCAAATTTAAGTGCAAAAATATTCTCATGACATGGTCTTTGCATGATTATTTGTGAGTGACTCTTTAACAAGAAATATTTGTATCACGTCTGTTTGGAATAGAGGGTGGAGGGAAACTGTATTAAGTCTTGCAAGACGCGTTTGCATCGAATTTAAGAAGAAATAACTGAAGACTTGTACAACTGACGCAATAAGGGACACAGCGCAATAAACCATCAAGCGATAGAGCTAATCTCAAGCGGTACAGACAACATCACGCCTTGTGCGGATTTCAAAAACAATGACCGATAACCGATCTAAAGTAGGGGCGATTGAACTACTGAAAGAGCTCTGGAAGTATACACTTAAGGCTCTAAAACCGAGGACCGAAATGGACTGAATCGTTGCACCTTTGCAACGATATCACAACGTCCCTTAGAATACGAAATCATTGTAACGTATTTCAAGCATGAGAAACTACTATTCAGGAGGCTTCTCTCTTTCTGTCAATGATTCCGATTCCGATTCAAAAACGATCAAAATTTACCTTTGCAAAGTCGGGCGACCATAAAACATCGCCGTATTTAAAGGAGATATCGGCTAGATGAAATCTTATCCTATCCTTTATGCTTGGTTCCCCGGTGAAGTGGATTTCCAGGCACCGACAAAGCCGATGAGGGGCCTTGCCTGCCACTGGGAGCCAATCGAGAAACACCTACCCCTTCTTAAAACCGTCAAAACTTTCCAGGCAACGATATAGCCGATAATGGGCCCAGCCTGCCACTGCAAGCCGATCCAGAAACATCTACCCCTTTTTAAAACCGTCAAAACTTATTACTAGCAGTTACTACAAGCTACATACACATTCTGGGAAAAAAAATTTCTCTTAAGATTCGTTGAGAGGGTTGTCTGATGGACTACTCCACTTCACGACGTTTGGCTAGTAGTACGTTAAATTAGGATATGGTGCTGTTGGTGGCGATTGGACTCCTAACTTAGACTAAGAATTTGAACCCCACCGCTGGATTCGAGGGTAAAGAAATGTATGGTTCGTTGTGGAAGAATTGAGTGAATCGAGAAAGAGCTCAGTTTAGAAGTTTGCAACGCAGTCTGCGGTCACTAAGAGTGAGTTAGGGTGTCGAGTTGATTGAGTCTAGTCGTTGAGACAATTTCAAACAGAACTGATTTATAAAAATATTGAAACGAAGAACTTTTTTTTTTCTACCAGGAAGGGGTAATTGAGCAATATCCCGTGCTGTTATGGGAATTACTCGACGGGATAGGATGGTTTGGTTACGTGGCTCGTATGTCCACATCTGTGCGCACACAAAGTCACAACAGCAATCTGTTAATTACGCATCAAAAACAGTGAAGTACAGTAATATGTAATATAAAGGGTGATTTTTTTGCTATTGTCTTTTTGGCAACACTGGTTTAAACAGCTGACGCACGTTTCGTGTTTTGTTTCACTGTCAAACATTGGTCTATAATTTAACCATGAATCGTCTTACAAACGAACAACGCTTGCAAATTATTGAATTTTATTATCAAAATGCTTGCTCTGTTAAGAAAGTTCATCGCACGCTTCTTTAATTTTATGGTCAGTTTAGACGAAGCTCATTTTTGGCTCAATGGGTACGTAAATAAGCAGAATTGTCGATTTTGGAGTGAATATCTGCCAGAAGCATTGCAAGAGCTACCAATGCATCCAGAAAAAGTCACAGTTTGGTGCGGTTTATGGGCTGGTGGCATCATTGGACCGTACTTCTTCAAAGATGATGCGAATCGTAACGTAACTGTGAATGGTGAGCGGTACCGTGAGATGATATCCAACTTTTTTTTGCCCAAGATGCAAGAGCTTGACTTGCATGACATGTGGTTTCAACAAGACGGTTCATGCCACACAGCACGCGCAACAATGGACTTATTAAGAGGCGAGTTCGGTGAACATGTTATTTCACGTTCGGGACCGGCCAATTGGCCGCCTAGATCGTGCGATTTAACGCCTGTAGACAATTTTTTGTGGGGCTATGTTAAAGCTCATGTCTATACAGACAAGCCCGCTTCAATTGACGCATTGGAAGACAACATTGAACCATTTATTCGTGAGATACCGGCCGAAATGTTGGAAAGAGTATGCAAAAATTGGACAAAGCGGATGGACCATTTGAGGCGCAGTCAAGGTCAACATTTTACATGAAATAATCTTCAAACATTAAATTATATGGACCGTACTATCGATTCAAATAAATATTTTATGTATTTTTCTGAATTTTATGTTTTTTTTTTTTAAAAAACTTTCCTGTAGCTTTTAAAAAAATCACCCTTTAGTTGTGTCACGTCACGCATCGGTATATGGCTACCCTTTTCCTGCTGTGTGTTCATGGTATGTCTCACTTGTATGTAAATGCGAGCATCACAGAAACAAATTCTACCTATCTTGACCCTTAAAATTTTCGACAACCATTTTTTATACGTTTGACCCTTAAAATTTTCGACAACCATTTTGTATACGTTTTCTAAAGCCAAATTGACCAATCAGAGAACGGCATTTACGTTATTTCGTGATTAACTGTCAAAAATGTATGAACAATTGTCAAAAGGCTACTCAAATTCTTTGATTAGCAGTGAAGTTGGGCATATCTATAATACTTCATTTCTGGAGAGTACCATTTCATGCGAGAGTGAACGTGCCGATGTCGGTTGCCTATAGCAAAGGTTCCTAATTATTTTCGGGCGCTGAACCCTAAATGATCAAACTTTTTTTGGCGGACCTCCTATTGATATGAACAGAAGTCATCGTTCCTTGAAGTGTGGTCTGAATATTTTTATGGTTGACAAGAAAAGAAAGACTAAATAACATAAAAATAGTTATTTTAATTCTTATAAAACTTGTATGTAATGAAAGAGCATCGTTATACACTTCGTTTGAGAGAAAAACGTATCGTTAGTTTTACACGCCACCTTGAACGAAATGCATTGTTTTTATGAAACCTATTTTTCTGCTATCGGATACAATGGTATACAAATATAATAGTAATTATAATTTAATAACTTATTTTGAGCATTTGTTTGGGACTGCTACCCATTTTTATTAGCCTCGTAAAATAATAAATGTTTTGCAGGAATAAAACAAAAAATAATTATTTTAACAAAAATGTGTCTTTGCAATAAATATGAAAAGAAGCTAGCAGTGAGGTGAAACAGTGAAACCTATTCAGATGAGCGGCAGTGTATTTACTTAATACAGTAAACGACTGGATGGCGCAATTGGTTAAGTGCCTGACCGTGGTTAGGCACAGAGATAATGGAGAGATAGAGATACCCATCTTCTACTTCTCTTGCCTCTTGATTTCATCTGACAGCGTTTTTTATACGCTTTTGTCCCGTGTCTGTGAATACGTGTGAGCTCTTGAGATCAGCTGGCGCACAGCTGATACCCTCCCCCAACCTAGTAGAGGGGTGAATTAGAGTTCCTATTTGAAAATTCGCTCGTTAGTTGGACGTTATTTCAAATGTTGGTGTTAAATTTCAACACAGTATGGAGGGGTAAACGAACGAACAAAGCTTATGTTCATGAAGTCGATTCCCTAAGCTTCCATTTGAGAAAGTTATAGTCTGAGATACTAGGACAACATTAATGCACTATTAGTGTACGTATTTTTGTGTATGAATTATGCATATAAATCCTCAAGAATCATGCGTACAGATATTATTGAAACGTTTGCATGAATCACTTGAAAAAAAAGTTCTTTGCTCATTTCGCTTTTTGCGAAAATATTGATAGAAATTAACTTAAGATTTTGACAACCTTTTTTATGCATTCCCTATAATTGCAATATCTTGTCATTGTTGTTATCAAAATGTAATTTGAATGGCTGAGTTTTCAGAATTCATTTATTAAGGGTATGGAGTGGGACTAACATTTGGGACAGAGTTTCAGATAGGCTGTAGGTAAATAGTCTAAGAATTAAATTGAGGTCAAATATTAGTTGGTATTGCATTACATTTTTATTCACGAAATTCCATATAAGAAAACATATTACATATGGATCGTGGCCAAATTCGGCAATCTGTCGCAATTTTTCCCCACTTAAACCCACGAATCGGCCGCCATTGCGTGGTGGATCCATGGTTTGTGTAAAATTATGTGTGAAATACAGGGGAACACCACTACCTCTCCGTTGTGGACAAGGGGAAAAAATGACCGAAAATGGATATCTCTATCCCTCCATTATCTCTGGTTAGGCACTGAACCAACTCCCGGTTCGAATCGCAGTGAACGCAAAGTTAATACGCTTTTATCTGGTTTTCAAACCTGTCACCCGTCACCATTTGCCGTTGAAATCAAATTAGCGGCACATCAGTGGAGTGGTCGATCAGTGGTAGTAGTCTGACTGTGGATATCACACTGGACCAACATAGTCTAAGTGTGCTGGTAAATTCACTAGCAGCCCCTTTCGCTACCTACCCACTTAATACAGTACGTTCTGGATTAACGAGACTCGCGATTCACGCAAATCCTGGATTTTTCGCAACAGCTAAATTAATTTTGTACATCATTATTGACGAAGTAAACGCAACTTTTCATGTAGACATTGCATGGTGAATCCTTAAAATTTGGCTTAATGCCCGACAACTGAATGAGAAGATCTGCTGCTGCTTGTGTAAATGTAAGCTGAAAATCCAGTCTCTCATCGCCAAGCTGTTACAAATGGAAGTATAACGATAAGAGCGAGCATATTCTGTGCCTGCAGGGTATTTATCGTTCAGTCCGACCCAAAATGTGTACATCGAATATATCGGCCAAATCAGCCAATTTCACAAACCATGGCTCATGGTGCAAGAGTTCGACAAGTGTACCTAGACGTACGGATGCAGAAATGGAAAAAGTAGAATATCTTCAGCTGGTTACGCAATATCTGTAAGCTTTATATAACTCGAAAGCAATCTCACTTGATGACATTGATGACTTACATTTTCACAAACTTCCATAAAATACCTTCTCAGGAGTGGAAGTGATTTTACGCAATTAACTATTTGTACGGCTTGATCGATAAAAATGTTCAAGTCGAGTGAAACTTGACGACACGATTATATTTTCCTACGGAAGCCCCTTTGACCCCGGGTTCCGCGGAACACCATTCGGGAAAGGCAGGTCTATGCCATATGTAAAGAAAAACAAGTAACGTTACCGTAATAGTAACGAGATTCATTGAAAAGTAACGTTTCGTTATATGGGACTTTATTGAATATTTGTGTACATGCACTCTGCTACAGTGCCAGTGGAGGCCAATGGTCTAAGCTGCGGCAGTATTGATACACTGTGTAATCATACCTACCTACCTATCTACCTCATGTCAGGAAACATTCTTACGGTGACAGTCCCAGTATGAAGCTGCCTATGAAGGTGTGTAATGGTGATAATTATAGCAGTTGTGCTCATTCCTGTTCAGAGTCAGTTTAAAAAAAATGGCACAATGCTCTCAATTCTCCAGAGAACAATAGCTCGCACAACACGAGTGGAGCTCTTTAATATCACCCCAGGTCCCCTCGGAGTATGGCGCCATCCATATTAAAGTTCATATTAAGCTTCAGTTTTAAACTGGAATCGAACATGCACTTTCTGAGTAGGAGTTGAACGACTTGCTTGCTAAATTATGGCGACCACGAGGGGCGAAATCCAGTTCATTACTTCAATTAATCGGTGCATTATCATGATTACCAATTAATCCATGTGCGGCAGTTACCTCATGAGACTTACTTGTTCGTTTTTTTTTTGAAGAATGTAACCCCAGCCGTCTGTGAACTAATAGTTCAAATACTTACATACCGCGGCAGATACTTTGACAAATTAATTTAATTGAAAGAAAAACTGTAATTGGGTGGCCACACAAGTTTAATTCTATTTCAAACAAAAAAAAAAATATCAATGTAATTTATTGAGTAAATGATTACTTTTAACTGAACGCCATTTAGCTAGCATTAAGCATGGAAGTCTCCGATAAACACACTTCAAAGCCGGAAGAGATGCGGGAATCGAACTTAAAGTGATCAAACACTAGCTCTCAATGCAAATGTACACACATATTCGTAATTCGTTGGCGTTGAACAAAGAGCGTTTAGCTAAAGTGATAAGACCTTTACTTAAACGTGAGGAATTATCGGAGGAAGAGATAACCAACACTCGATATGCTTAAAACTGGATCAATTGCTTAAGACTTCTGTAAGCCGACTCACCGTGGCGAATACTCCCAAATGCGGTGAGTTCAGATCCCATTCGAAGAAACCATCAGAAATCTACCGAAAATAACCTCCTTGGTCTTATGGTCCAAATAATGCAGCATGGCATTGGTCATTAAGTGCCTAAGGTTGTATTTCTTTCGCCGGTTTTGGGGAAATAAATACATATATTGTATATATATAATTATTCAAATATACAAATAATTACATATCAGGTCTAACACGAATAACAGGTCGGAGTCTGAATTGCAGTTGCTTTCCATCATTGATGGTCCTGGGAACCCAGTTTCTAGTCATGAAGACCAAACTGTCCGCTGTAGCTTGACTTTTTCTGGAGATTTGGTCTTCTTTATCTTCCTGAACTAGGATTCTAGGATTCAAGGCTTTCTTACGTTTACGAAGGTCAAGGTCGATTCGGTGAATGAGGAGCCTAGAATACGATGAACCTCTTAGCCGGAGTGTTGGTGACCGTGCGCTTGATGTGACTGAGGGACTGCTGTCGACGGATTCTTGCCTTCCAGATGGCGTTCACATCTTGGAACAGTTTATAGAGTTCGCGATTATGTGTCCGGCCAGATTCACAGATATATCCGTCACAGAAATATGTACCTTGCTTAGGAATTAAATTGACAACAAAGTTCGTAGACAGAGCCCAACAGGCTTTGGCGATACTGCCTTTACAGAACTGGTGACGTTGCCGGCACAAACTGCAAATTCCCTCCCTTTGTCGCGTTTAAAGCAAACGCAGCTCCAACACTTTCCGTGGTTTCATTCAATGGCTCAAAATACAATACATTCAATAGTCAATATGTTGACTCAAATCTATCGACTATAGCGACAGTTATGCAAAGCATGCCTAGGGGGATGAGTTTTACGACAGAAAAGTGGAGTGAGTGCTCTTAAAGTTACAACTCAGCATGTGAAAGGATATATTTATATAAAGCGCTTCTGTAAGTATATCACGCCAATACAAAATGTGGACACGAATACCCCTTGAAAGATATCGAGTCCATTGGCGGAGTGGGTTGAAGCGTTGCTCACGCTTTTTGCAGGTTCGGGTTCAAATCCGGCTGCTGCTATTCTTTAGTTTTTCTGTTTTCTAGGCAATACCACTTTTTTTTGTTTTGTTTTGTATGAATGAAGAAAGCTCACTTCCATTTTCCAAAGTATTCTATTTGCAGTGAATATAATGAAAATTGTCGTAGAAGCAAAAAACACATATGTGTGGCAGCGACTCATAACATTCTGCCTGTCGTACGGCAGACTCTTCTACTACATTTTAATAATGTTACCAGTTCGCACTCTTTACCACGATAAAAATGTTAACCTTAACTGATATTTTGACATTGACCGATCACAAAAAGAGCATTTAAGATCAAGGGTGTTATGTTGACATTGTATATTCTGAATATAAAATTTGGGTGAATGTTTTCATTTGGACACATCAAACTTTACGAGTTGAATGCGACTAGTATTAAATGTTAATGATTAGAGATTTAAAAATTTATTTGAACAGAATTATTTTTTACAATTGAGTTTACAAATAGACTTACAAACTGAAGATTAAAGTGTTGGCTCAACAATATGGGCCCAACTGATGTACTTTGTTTAATTTAATGTTTATTATTATTGTCGGTTTATTGTTATTTTGTTTATGTCCTACACTGGCTGGTGTTTACATCGGGTTGTTCAAGTCCTTGTGCCCATGGTGGTCCTTTTGGGATGGCGTGGTGATGTGTTAGCCGGCTTAGCCTCGATGGTGATTGCTATCGCTGCTCTGATAGAATCCATGCAGCTCGTTGTTCGACGTTGTTGAAAAATTCTGCTTGCTTAGCAAATTTAACGCGTTGAGGTAGCGTTGTCCGGGGATTGGGTTCCTCAAGTTCCTGATTTAATCGTTAGGATGGTTGTTTATGTTTAGTAGCTGCTTTCTGAACAGTGTCACCATGTACTGTTGCAGTGATATGATGCGTGCTTGGTCGTAAAGCATATTGTTGCTGTGAAGCCTATGACGGTCCCTGTCGAAGGTGAGTCCGGTACATATTCGCAGTATTTTTCTTTCGATAATTGCGAGCTTCGTCATGCTGGTCTTGGAGATGGTGACTAAATGTCTTTCGGCGATACGCATGGCAGAACCTTGGAACTTCATATTGTGCCGTGTATAGGGTGTGATGAATCATGGCCACCAACCACCACAGTCCACATAGCGCTGATATTGCCATCTATACCTCAGGTGGGGTATCCATCATAATGATTGTTTATTATTACTGTCGGTTTATAGTTTATTTTGTATGTCCTACAATGGCTGGTGCTAACATGGGGTTGTTCAAGTCCGTGTGTCCATAAAGAGTTATAAATATGGGAACAGTTCAGTTGGTAATTTAGACAGTTCAGTTTATTGCAGTTTTATACGACGGTTAAGTCAAAGTGTTAATCGAGTGATAACTAATATAAATTATTTAGAGTGTAGTAAAGTTTAAGATCCAAATCAGTATTGTGTAAATAAATTAGCAGTTGAATGTGTTATTACTTTATTGCAAAAATAAGTCCACTGAATCTCAAAAAATTTTCCACGAAAATGGGTTGAATCATTGGATTGTGACGATTGAAACTCAAAAAGTTCACTTTCTTATACACATTTTTTTTTACACAATACTGGTTTACTTGTCAAACTTTATAATGATAATATGGGTGGCGCTACAGTCTATAGAGGGCCAAGCTTCTCAGCAACCACTCGTGTTGTGCATTCACAAGTTTAAAGGGACCTACATTTTTATGCCGACACCGAACGGCTTCGGTAGGGAAGGGGACTGCTACTGAATTCACCAGCGGATTAAGAAGTTTTTCTTCTAGACATTTATTAACTCTCCTTGCATTATCAGTGACTGAAAGAGATGGAGCCGTTTGGATGTACCGGCCGGAAGTCGAACCCAGGCAACGTAGGCTCAAAGTGCGTAGCGATCGACGCACCAACCCACAACGCCACGGCCGCCACCACTTGCCGCCTGAAAACCATCGTAATTTTGCGTTTCCCAAAATTGACATTATCCAATAATCGACTATCGGAAATCGGTTTATCCGATTTGCACTCATTTTTGCAGTCTAGTTTGGATTTGGTCTTGCAACTTCATTTAATCCGCTCTTTCCCACGCAAATATATCGTTCCTCAAAGCGAATCAACCAATCCAATTGCATGAAGCATTTTCTTCTACAATGTTCCATTTAAAGTTGTACTTAACCGTCACGACCATTATTGTGCAAGCAATCTACATAAGTATGTCGTGCATTTTAAGTTTTGTTCTGAGAGTAAGCGGCGGGCTAATGAGAATTACCTTAGTTTAAAGTGGATTGATAAATGACCCACGATCATGCACCATGCCGTGACTCTATTGGAGTGGAAATGCATAAGTTTTCCAGCTTCGTCAATGTACCAATGGGTAAGTAATTGCGTTCCCTGCGTCCATTCACATAGACCGTACGTATCTAGTTCTAGCAAATGTGTTGGTATGCGAAATAAAGTGTCATTTATGGAAAGTTTTCGCGTCATCTTCATTCGTTTTGGGATCATGGAAAGGCGCAAGCGTCAATGGCGCTCGAAAAATAATTATCTTTACTCATAAGAATATATTTTACATTGAATAGTCGCTGTGCAAACATAATGATAGGATTTATAATCGGTCAGCACGACATGCATCTGAACTCATTCCGAGAGTTCAACTTAAACAAGCACCACCCAGGTTCTGTGATGGTTTGGTGGGGAGTCGGTGGTTTTGTGTAAGCTTCATTTCTGCTAAAAAGGTATTAAAACCTCAGCGAAAGCTAACAAACAGATGTTCTATTCGAAAATAAACCGTTCCGACCTTCTTTTCTACACCTTTTCCAGACTCTCAATCTTTCTTTATATAAATTCATTGTGGCAACGTGTTCAACAATCGATGCATTTTTCTGAGGTATAGATGGCGACGTCAGCTGTAGGTGGACAGTGGTGGTTGGTGTTCATGATTCGTATTATCCGATACACGTCACAATGTAATCCATTTAAAAATTTTATTGAACAGAAACATTATTTTGCAATTGAGTTTACAACTAGACTTACAAACTAAAGGTTAGGTGTTGGCTCAACAATAGGGGCCCAACTGATGTATTTTGCTTAATTTAATTTTTATTATTATTGTCGGCTTAATGTTTTTTTTTATGTCCTACAATGGCTGGTGCTTACATCGGGTTGTTTAAGTCCTTGTATCCATGGTGGTCCTTTCGGGATGGGGTGGTGATGTGTTAGCCGACTTAGCCTCGATGGTAATTGCTATCGGTGCTCTAGCTCGTTGTTCGACGTCGTTATAAAGTTGTGCTCGTTAAGATATAGCGTTGTCCGAGTTCTGTATTTCTCAAGTTCCTGATTTCCTCGTTAGGATGGTTGTTGATATTTAGTAGCTGCTTTCTGAACAATGTCATCATGTGCTCTTGCAGTGGGATGATGCGTGCTTGGTCGTAAAGCCTATTGTTGCTGTGGTGCCTTTGACGGTCCCTGTCGAAGGGGAGTCCGGTACTTACTTTTTCTTTCAAAATTGCGAGCTTCGTCATGCTTGTCTTAGAGATGGTGTGCCAGATTGGGAAGCCGTTCGTTAAGATCGGACGTATAAGCTTGTATAGCAGCAGTTTTGTCCTCTGACTTAATCCATTTTGCTTGCGCATCAAGGGATAGATGCGATGGAAGCCTATGTTGGCCTTCTTAAGGTTCAGTTTCGAATGACTGTTAAACGATCTTCAACCTTTCCCTGAAGTTAACGCCAAGATACTTGACCTTTTCGTTTGCTGATATTTCTGTCCCGTTAGGGAGCACTGCCTTTATGCTTCGACATTTGGCTGCTAATCTGCTCTTAAGCACATACTCGTAAGTACCGATTTCCCAGCCTTCATACGAATACCTCATTTGGTATAGTATTCAAATTTGTTCGCTGTTTGAAGTTGGACCCTAATCGCTTCAATTTGTGGTGACGTCGAACTGGCATAAGTCAGTCAGTCATCATCTACTGTGTCGGTTGGATGTGGTTGATCTGCCGTGTAGATATTGAAAAGCTACGGTCCCAGCTTTGATCCTTGTGCAACACCCCCATTCGGTGCTTCGATCCGCTGGCTTCAATTGAAACGTAGAGTGTTCTGGAATGGAGAAGGCTAACGAAATATTCTGATGAGATGGGAGGGGAATCCCATCTGGTTCAGCTTGTAGATGAGTCCTGCAATCCAGACCGTGTCGAAGGCCTTTTCCACGTCCATGAAGCAGGCGACAGTGACCTCGTTATTGTTTAGGTCAGCTTCAGCATCGTGGTGGAACTTCATTAAAGGATGCACCGTTGAATGTTTTCCCCGGAATCCGTTCTGTATATCTGGAATGGTGTTTAGGTCGGGACACCATGGCTTCAGTTTTCGCACTGCCAGGTACTCCAGGAACTTGCTTATATTGCTCAAGAGCGACATAGGCCTATATCCTGTAACAAAGGCAGCGTGTCCCTATTTTTGAATATTTCCCTTCGGCCGTTGTTAGGTCTTCGTTTCCCATCGGCTCGTCAGCTGAGCTGGTTTCGTTGAAGATGATGTCTGGTGCAGATGGACTCTCAAGTACTCTCAAGACTCTCAAGTCATCAGGCGGTGATGGTTGAAAGTTGCCTTCAAAGAAAGATGAAAAGGCTTCTGCTTTTTTCGCCGGTATGCTTGCGTCTCCTTCACTTGTTGTTAGTGTTTGTGGCAGTACCTTAATCTTACCGATGATCTGGTGGATTTGCGGAAATGTGTCAGGTCCTGGCTGTATCTAGCGGAGCTTGTTCTCCAGCTGTGTGTTGTGTATTTGTACCGCATTTCGGAACATGATGTGCACGAACACCAATTCACTGAGAACTGCTTGATAGTCTCTACCTCGTGTACCAATCGTGTCGTGCGTGTTACTCACGAGAATGGGACCTACAGTTTTTGCCCGTCTCCTAGTGGCGAATTTGAGAAGCTTTTTTCCAGACAAGAGTACTCTTTGATCGTTGTCAGTGACTCAAAAGAGGTGAATTATGAATGTTTGTAAATCTGGCACCCTCTGCGTGGACCTAGCAGTGGACGCACTGAGTCACTACGCCATGACAAACTAAAATAGAAAATGATATAAAACAGTGTAAGGCACCAACCGGCGTGAGCCGCACTCACAAGATTTTACGACCGAGCGAAGCTGTCACTTTATACTGATATTCATCGAAACTTGTTTTTCCACTGATTATGTTAATGATCATTTATTCAGGATCTAGACGTGAGTGAAAAGACACATTTGTCAAAATCATTCAAACGAAACCAGTTTAATAAGGAACTCACCCAAAACATTTCTAATGCAAGGTATTAAAATGATGGCACTAATAACGCCCCAATTCAGCAACGCGTTGACTCTGCGGTTATGACATATTCCTTGGCTCATTCGAATACTCGCATGTTTGTCTAGAAATCACCGCCGACCGGACTGACTGATGATTAATGGCACAAACAAAAACATCGTGCGACTTCATCATCAAATAAAAACACACAAAACAAAAAAACTCCATTCACCGCTAAATCTGCGTGAAAGACGATCCGATCCGGCTTCGGTTTTCTGCGAATATACTCGCGTAATAAAAGTGAAGAGCAAGTAATAATATGCATGGCACGACTGGAAAGGCTTTTGGAATAATTTAGCGCGAATCGCTTTTATTGGATAATAAGTACTCGAACGAGAGTGGCACTTGTAAAATGTGATTTTTTTCCGAAAGTGACAAGGCCAACATCATGTTTCTGTGTTGACAGGTGCAATACAAATGAAGTGGTGTTTTGTTTGCAATTAGACTGTGCGGTGGAATGCCCAAATGGGAGCAGGAAATGTTGGTACATTTTGCATTAACATCGTATCGCATACATTGGACATCCGTGACTTTATTTATATGAACATACACGTCGGTTACAAGTTGTCCTTTTGGACAACTTGTTTGGTTTGACACTAAAAAGAACAATTTGTTGGAGAAAATGAGTGAGTCATTCACCTTAGATTCACTTGCTTTCTCCCGACGAGAGCAATCAAGTGAGGTTGGGTTATAGTGATTGCCACGCCTGCAACAGTTGTGGCCGACATAGATCGCGATTGGATCCATTGTGATATCACTAGGCTACTAATTAACTGTGGCATATTTTGGAAGATACACTCCTTTGCTGGCAATTAGTATTTTTGACGCATTATTTTTATTATTCTGACATTCCTTCTAGATTGTTGAATGAATAGCGTGCATAGTGTGATTTCCCTTGGCCTTGGAAGTACTGGGAAGGTGCCGAGATAGTCCTTTGTACTTCCTCATTGTCCCTACAGCTCCTGCAGAAATCATTGAAGGTAGTTCGCATTCATCTGGCGTGTGTGGCGAATGAACAATGACAAAAGAGTGCCTGGTTTCATCCACCTCCAATTGGTGGTATTGATGGAATAAGTAACAATCAGCCTTATCATGAATCTCGCCCAAAAAATCTCCCTTTTTTCTGTACGCCTATTATGAATTTCGCGCGAAAAAAGTGCCATGTTCGAAGAATTCCCTTATCGCGACCACCAAATCCGGGCGAAAACAAATGTCAAACCAAGCTAAAATGTTCCCTAGCTTTTTGCAGGCGAACATGTTGGAAATCGTCATGAATCCACGAATAAATAGAAAACCCAAAGATTAAATAGCACCCAATGCAATAAAATTAGAATATCAGACGGCCCAAATATAGGACCTGCACCCATCTCAACAACAGCGCCGCTAAAAAAATCCAGTTTCGCGACCAACAGGAAGCGCTTTTCAAATATAAGGACGATCAAGCAGAGCGGGATGAGCAGCATCTACGAAACGAATCCCTAGCTGATAGTCACGAACCTGAAAGAATGCGGTTACATATAACATTTTTTATGGGGCCGAAAAGTTCAAAAATATTTAAAAGCAGATTTCGACTATTAATTTTTTTTTTTTTTTAGCAAACAATAAACATTTTGCTTACATAAAAGGGTTCACGCAACTCTAAAGGATTAGAATATCTAAAATGTCTTCTTAACACTTTCTTTTCGTTGGTTTCTTCTTCCTCAGATAATATTCTCTTGGCTATGGTGTGCATTTTAACTTAAATTCAATTTATGAAAACTTGTTTTCAGACTTCAATAAAGACACAAACTTTGGTCGGTTATTTTTCAAGTTGTATTTCCCACATGTCAAAATGACATTTGTTCGAAATGTCACAGCTGATTCGAAGTGGAATTTTGTTCGAGCGAAATTCATGATAATCTTTTCGTAGTTCGGACGAAAAACAAGTATTTCGGGCCAGAACAGAAATAATTCGGGCGAAATGCTGTTCCGGCGATATTCATGATAAGGCTGAATGTGTTTATTACTTGTAGTGAGCCTGTGTTCCCTAGGCGCCCGCAGAAATTGTTCAAGGGCAAGTGACCCACCTTGCTTCCCTGCGCTGTGTCCTATTCTAACTAACTCGTCGGCTCTGCGCCGTTGCCTGGAATACCGCTATGCCCAAGGACCCCGCATACCATTAACGTCCTTGATTCCATTGATGGTGTATGCAGAACCTTAATGACCGCCTTGACTGTCTACATATATAGCGTCCATCGGGTTCATTGGCAGTAAGCGGGCAGCCTCTTGGATAGCTCCTACTTCTGCCTGGTCCAGTCGGCGGGATAGGGTAAGGAAGATTTCCTATCCCGAATACTCCTAGTTCGGTTCCTTCTTCCGACTTAGATCCGCCCATCTATTCTTCCGGAGTGGCAGATTTCCTGACTGCATCTAATGCCCAGTCATCTCTATCAATGTTTTATACCCCAATTCAAAGTGTTCAACGGGCGCAATATGACCTGAACTGTGTGTTTTACTTTACGGCTGCATTCCCTCATTGAAACCGCTGCCTGTGACACTGCTGACAGCTTCCCATAGATATCCATGGAGAGTAGTTGTAGCATTGTATCCATGACGGCTGAAGGTGTATACTAAATATCCTTTTAAGATTAGCTTTGTTTCCTCTGTTTCTTAATGCCGGATGCCGTCTGTTCGAATTGATGTAACGACTGAGGTACACATCCAGTGTGTCAAAGCAAAAGTTTCACCTCCACTTAGTAAAGCGCAAGCCTTATTGCCCAAAATGAACCAGTTTTGTAAATTTACGAAAAACAAATTCTGTTAACAATTCTTGTAAAGCTTTATTCCCATAGTTCACTAAAGGGGTAGCGGAGGTAAACCACGCACGGGAGATCTATCGACTTTAAATCATCAGGAGTTATGCCCACGCGATTTTTTGAACTTGGTCAAACCACCTTGTCCTGGGACTGCCAAGCTGTCGCCTATCTTATGGAATCGCATTCAATCCCGTGGCGATGGGGACATCCAACCACAAAACCCACAAAACCACCGAAGCATAGCCCTTTCCGTTCGAAGAAGCAGCACCACAATGTTGAGTTAATCGCGCACTGCCGTGTTTCTCACCCTATCCCAGCGAATAATTTTTTTCCCCGCAAAAGCACCGAGAAATCTCATCTCAGCAGCTTGTATTCGCTTGTATTTCGGTCATTACTCAAATTAGGTCAGAGTTAGAATAAATACTGAGTTGAAAACCGCTATCTTGGCTTTGACACCAAGATCGGCGTTTTTGATTACAGATCTCCCAAGTTGTTTCAAAATTTACCCAGCTTGACCAAGCCTACATCAAAACTCAGCATTACTCTTCCCATCACTCGTGAAAATGAACCCGATATACTTTAACTTCTCCACTTGCTGCAATGGGTCCCCACTAAGATTTAGAGTGCATTGAACAGGCGTTCTGGAAATTATCACAACTTCCTAGCTCCGTCCGCAAAAAGAAGATGACTCACCTCGACTGCGCACGGTGGAACGTCTGCATGCAACGCGATCTCATAAATGGTTTATATGGAAGTCGTGTTCCCCAAATTTTTTTGAGAAAAACCGACCGTGAAGATAACATATAATTTAGTTTGGATACTAATTTGTATTTATAAAGAAATTAGTAAACTCAATAACTAATCTACGGCTTTCTTAAATGCATTATTCGCCGCAGCCTAGTTACTTGTCTGATTAAATTATTTAATAAGTCTTAATTCAATTTCAATCAACTTTTCTTTCTTTTTTGCCATTTTTTGTCAAACACAAAATTGTGTTCATTGCTTCCAAAAAATAACGGTCCATTGATCCACGCTTATGTGGTACGTTAAGAGTGATCAGATGAAACAGTAACTCATCTTCACTCATTTAATCCAATCCATCCACACCTGGAGAACGGGAAAGACCTTCAAAGCCTTGTTAAAAGAGAAAAAAAAATATACAAAAAATAATTACATTTTTTCAAAGCCTAACTATTCAAGATTATATGTTCCAAGTTTCAACCTTTTATAACTAAAACCAAACAAAGTTAAAGATTTTTCACACAGTGAACCCGTTTCGAAACCACTTTGCTGCGCAGTCCTGAGTCCAAAAATACTAGCTTCTTACAAAAATACTAGCTTATGTGGTACGTTAAGAGTGATCAGATGAAACAGTAACTCATCTTCACTCATTTAATCCAATCCATCCACACCTGGAGAACGGGAAAGACCTTCAAAGCCTTGTTAAAAGAGAAAAAAAAATATACAAAAAATAATTGTCTATTTACAAAATACAGTAGAATCTCGATAATGTGAACCCCGATAATGTGAACCATCCAATAATGTGAACTGGAAAAATAATGCACTAATGTGCTAGTGACCATTTTTTTTGTTATTCGGATATGTGAATTTTCTTTATCTCGCCTCTGCTTGCAAAATCTAACGGTTTTAAAGGGGAAAAGTTGACAGCATTCAGCATTTATGTTCGTTTTTCTGGTGTTAAGGTTTAATTGTGTTTCTTTCTTCTATGCCTTGTGCTGTGAGGAGTTCGTGTATCACTTCCGTGAAACTATAAGGCTGTTGCTCCATCGAAGTACAAGCAACACAGATTCCTTACAATCAAGGAAAAAGCTAGAATTATAAGAAAATTGGAAACTGGTTACTCAGGACTAGCCATAAAAAAATATTTGAGAAATCTTAAGATCCTCCGAGATGCATCAAATGAAAATGCCCTCTGTGAGTCACTTAAGAAGCATCGGGAGAAAATGTGCCTATTTGTACGTACTCAGAAATCCAGCAAATCATTTCACGAGTCAGTTTAAGGAATATTCCAATTTTAAAGCTCGTGAAGGGTTGCTTTAAAAATTTGGAGAATGTTATGGAGTGCGAATATTAAAAACAAGGGGGGGGGGGTGTCTGAACGACTGGATGTTGCTTAAGTGCCTGCCCTTGGTTAGTGGGGTCCCCGGTTCGAATCCCAGTGAAAGAATTTTAAGCAAAATTAATACGCTTTTCTCTGGGTTTCAAATCTGGCCCAGTTACCATTACCGTTGGGATCAAATCACGGCACTAACACTGAAGTGGTCGATCTGTGGTATTAGTATGACTGTGGGTATCACAATGCACCAATCTGGTCGAAATGTGTTGGTGAATTCACAAGCAGTCCCCTTCCCTACAATACCCCTGTAAGCAAACCATGAAGCTGTAGGGCAAACTGAACACCTATGTGTCACTCAAAGAGGCAACTGCACCAGTCAAAAAAACTGGTAACGTGTGATTATTTTGGGATCATCAAATTCGACTGGAACACACATATTAAAACCTCTCATAATCGGAATCCCCGGGGCGTTTTCGGGATTTAATGTGCCTGTGTTGTACAAGTCAAGCAAAATGACTGATTTCCATTTTCCTCGACTGGTTTCATAATAATTTAATAAAAGTCTATGCTAACCTCAAAACTATGCGTTTTCATTTTGTTTAGATATTGATAATGTTAATATCTCTAAAATGTGAATTGACCATGTTTTAATTAGTTCACATTATCGAGATTCTGCTGCACTGCATCCAATCGATCCATCTAAACGATATCGTCAATGATCTGCTTCGCGTAACTCCATCATTATCGCCTTGTTAGTCGATTTTTTTACAGTTTAAGTGTAAATTACGTGTAAAAATAACGCCTGAATTGCCATTTCTCCCAAATTCCTCACAACTTCCTCTGTTCAGTGCTGCCAAGTCTAATAGAAATTCGTCCTAAAATGATCGTCGTGAGGTCAAGAATAGGCAGTAATTGATTGGTTTTGAGGTCACGTGAAGTAGGCAAAACGTTATAGTACAGTCGAAACTCAATCAAAAATCATCCAAACGATATCGTTATGCATATGCACGCGATTGATTATTTTACATCTACACAATTCTGTTGGCACACATTTACTGACACCTACTCGTAAATTGAAGAAAATGTGAATTATTAGTATTCACCTAATGGAATGTAATTTCGTTCAGTTCTACCACCGAGTTGATGCACTCTAGAATGCGTTACGTTTTGATTGATCCAGATGTGCAGCAAATACTGCACCCAGTTGAGCGTATAGAAATGTGTGAAATGCAATTTATACCAATTTTATGAACATATTGCCAATTAATAGGCTGTCGAGTTTATATAAAAAAGTAGGTCTTAAAATTCTTAGCACTTTCTCACGTTTAACTTAGAACTGAAGCGTATTTTTCTTGAGTCACTTACGATTGGAGAGCCATTTCTCTGCTAATTTTTAGATACCAGTGAATTTCTTCTTTTTCTTTAAAGCGGAAAAATTTGCACAGACTTAAAGCCTCTACTCAACCCAAGCTTCTGTCGTAAGTTTGTAAATTCGTAAAGTAGAACTTTGATCAGAAATTTTGAGCACGACATCGATTTATTTGCACGTGAATGCTCAGTTTATTGCAGATATGCATGAATGGAGTTATAAATTGAATGTGCATATGTTTCAAATAAATATCTTAACCACACGAGTTTGGGTTTTCCTTACACAACACATAAGAAGGTAATAATGTTCTCTATCCGTAATGACAACAAACGGCAAACTAATCGTGTAATATCATGTGCTACTCCGTGCCCCGTGGAACACGTGCAGTTCCATAGCTTGTGCAGAAATGCAAATTTTCTCACATATTTGCTCAAGCTGCCGATTACACAGAATAAAACTGAAATTCCACAGTCAACACAGTTGCCCTGCTACTAATGCCAACAAATACAATAAAAGATGTGCGAGAGATTTCGCAGCGAGTTGGGAGAGATAAACAAGAAACAATGAGAACAAAAGGTAAACTGACAAAGAAGTGCGTGGTCTAACTGAAATTTAACTGGAACGCGTGCACAGCAAACGCGCTTTCGAATTCAACTCAATCTTGAAGTGATGGAACTGTTGAAGTGAATGCGAATGCAACAAGCCACTCTCAAGAAAGAGAATGTGGCATTGTTACAGTAAATTAGTTCAGTAGGATCCCAATTATCCGAATATCCTATTATCCGGACTCAATCGTCACGACTTTGAATGGCGCAACGAGAAACTGACCGTGTTATCCTGCTCTCATTTTTTTAGTTTCCTTTTTTTTGCTAGTGAACTTCATTTCAGTTCATTCTTTGGAGAGCAGAACCTGATCGTCCTTTGCAGATTTATCAGTTGAACAACATCACTTACGGATTGGCATCTGCTTCATATCTAGCATAGAGGAGACTTTTGAAATTGGCTGTAGACAACCGGACCAGATACAGCCGAGCCTCTATGGCACTCAACCACGATTGTCTTACAGGAGCTGACACAGTCAAAGATGCTCAAGAGTTGCTGCGGTAAATCATTCTTTTGCTGAAGTCTGGCGGCTTCGAATTAAGGAAATTTTGTGCCAATAATCCAGTGATTTTGAAGAACATTCCTGAAGAGCACAGTGAGAAGCTTGTGACCATTCATCAATCAGAGATCATAAGAACATTAGAAATGACTTGGGATCCCTCATCAGACGGATCCAGATTCAGCACCGATTCAAAGAAATTCAACATCGCAGCCTCAAGAATATGTAAGTGGACTCTTCTTGCTGATCTTGCCAGACTATTTGACCCTCTGGGACTGCTTGGACCCTTATAGTGATCGGCAAATTATTTCTGCAAGAGCTCTGGAAGTCTAGCCTATCTTGGGATGAACAGATCCCTAACGACCTAGCGCATACATTTTTTAAGCGAGCTTAACATCCCACTATCCCCTACATGCATTTTCAGATAGTAGAATATTCCATTTACGAAAAATTTCATCTTTTGAGTAGCGGGACTTCGGATTGATTTGAAGGCGTCTTCGCGTACTTTCCCCACAGAGTCAATTTTTTCTTTTTTCCTGAGATAAAATCTGTTTCTAATTTCAATCGGATTGAAATAAGAAGTGTTATCTCCCGATGTGTCCAAGATCTAGCAGTTCTTAAATTACAGAAGTCCAATTAATTAGTTTTTTGTTTGATCTAACTTTTACCTTTCTTCTTCTTCGCACATTTTCTTCGCTGAAACAATCACAGTCCCCGCAGTCAGCAATTGAAAAAAAGCAACACGATTTCGAAGTTTGCTTAATTTTGCATATATTTGCAAAAATATTTGCGCTACTGCGATTTAGAATTGTTTGCTTTGTCGTATATGTATTTCCAAATGATATGCTTTGCGTTTCCAAATAGGCCCTGTCTTTACACCTCGCGTCAAATATTCGTATAAGAATAGCTTAAATCTTATGCATAGTGTTATCTGTACCTCCATCTACTACCAGGAAATGGTATTTGTTACTTGTTTCGCTCGAAATAATTCTTGTAGTCTCCGGTGCAGTCATATTTTGTATGAATTTTTGCGCTTTTTTGACGATTGATAACTCACTTTGCACTATTTCCGAATCATTTATGTATATTGTTTTTCAATGTGCTTAAACGATCTTAACTCTTCTGTTCTGTTAGAAAAAAAATTGCACCTATTACGTTCCGGGTCACAAAATGAATGAATGAATGTATTTTTGATCAAATTTGATGAAAAAAAGGAAAAATGCAATGAAACAAAATAAAAAATCATACAAATTAGGAATTTATGAGATATTTTCTTCACAACAAGTGATGACTGCTATGACGATGTGTTGGACATACTGGCTTACAGACACTGCATGTAGTCAAAGTTTCCTTTTCGTGTTTTGGCAGACCAAACTTGCAGCGCTTGCGATTGCTAGCTTTGAATTTTATAGCAGGTGTTGGCGATGATATTGATTCTTCATTTCGGATATTACGAACGATGGCAGTAGAAGCTTCAGCTCTAGGAAGGCGTTTTCGTCGAACAATTCAAGGTCGAACTAAATGTTCATCTAACTCTTGTAAAAATGTACTAGAATGCTTATACAGCTTATTGTTATTTCAATTTGGGTGAAGTTCTGTCCACAATATGAAGGCGTTCAGCGCGGAAATGTCAATCAAATTTGAAAACAAATCTACTGGCCAACGGTTAGTTTGTCTTTTGCATGAATATGTGCGAACCATTTGGTCCATCGTGTCAACACCACCCTTAGTGGAATTCAATTATCTCAGGAATCTTCTTCGGATATGTCTCTAAGACTTTATCATTATGACACATAGTACTAAGCAACGTCACTAATTTATACTGTTTCGGTATATACTGTACAACTGTCTCATTGCCATGGAAGAAAAATTTGCTCTAAAAACTGGAAGACTACGGAGCTGTTGAGCAGTAGCAGGAACTGGTAGAAATCTCTTGTTCTTTCGAACTGTGCCAACAAATGTTTTTTTTTTCGTTTGAGCAATTCTACTACTAAATTATTTGGTAAATTATTCGTAAGAAAATTATCAGTTGTGACATTTCTTCCACGATATTCCCATTCGAGTCTAATACGACTCGTTCCCCCTGGTTTCTTTCAGGTGCTCCTCCAGTTCGTCCAAGGTAAATTTGAAATTTCAAGCAAAATGCATTCACGGAACCAGCTGCTATCCATGCCTTCATGCCATATTTTCCAGGTTTACTGGGCATGTACACTTTGAAGGGACACCGACCAAGGAATCAGTTGTACGTCCATGGTTATGTTTTCATTTGGGGCATATAGTAACTGTAGATTCTCAGTCCACTTTTCTTTTATCTAAATGAGCTTGTGACGTACGACCTTGTCTGTCGTCAAAAGCAAGTACACGTGAAATTTGAAAGAAACGTTCTAGACACATTACAGCTCTTAGCATTGGACGGCCATGACGTTCATTCCACAAACTTATTGTATGAACGATAAACACCTGCACAAAAACGAACAAAAATGTAACATATGCTGTGGTTATTACATACAATAAGCAACAAAATACCCAAGAAAGCATCGAACTCGATTTCATCTATGTTCGATCACTCCGGTCCCTTGCATATTCCTGAAACGGATGACATCTTCCTTCATAGCCTGAGTCATACATAACTCGAAAGCTCCTTTTATTCCGTAAATGCGGTGAACAGCAAAAGATGTTACACATGTGAGTTGGTGGATAATCTGTTCAGGCGTTGTCACGTCATGTCACGCGCCTAGTTATATTGGTTATTTAAGCTTTGTCGAATGACAACAACTTAATTTTGAATTTCATGTACATGCAAAGTTCTTATTCTTAATTATAGATATAAAAGGTGTAATTTTAACAAAATAATTCATTCTTAATTGACAACATTTATAGCTCGGAAATTAAAAATATAAAGCAAAAAAAAATTTGAAAAAAAAAAATTATTATTATATTTTGTCTCTTTAAACAAAAAATGGGTCTTAAACAAAAGATAACCTTAATACTTGGTTGTAAACCCCTTATTCTCCAGGACTTATTTGCACCGAAGTGGCATGGTGTCCACCAAATCCTTACATCTTTTTTTTTTCCAATGTAATTTTGTTTTATTATATTGAATGTAACTTACATGCTAGACAAAATAACTTAAAACTAGCTTAACTTACTTAAGAATTCACAATTGTTCTTAATACTAACCTACTGACCCTATGCGGGTACTCTAAGCTTATCAATCCTTACATCCTTACATCTCTTGGTTGTAATATTCGGCCACGAGCTTTGCACTACTTGCCAAAGTTCTCTATTATTGGTTGGCTTTGCGTTCGCTATTGCTTTCTTTAAGTCACACCACAAGTTTTCTATGGGGTTAAGGTCTGGTGACTGTGCCGGCCACACCATAACATTAACCCCCCCAACCCGAAACCATTCCTTGGCTTTTTTGCTGGTATGGTCATTATCTTGCTGAAAACCCCAGATTAAAGGCATCTGATATTCTGCGGCAACATTACCCTTGCAAGAATATCAACATATACAGCCTGGTCCATGATCCCAGAAATAAAACGGATAGGCCCAATACCTTGGTAGGAAAAACAGCCCCAAACCATTATTTTTGAACCGCCGTGTTTTATGGTCTTTAAAGTGTATTGAGGGCGATTTTCCGTGTTTGGAGGACGGCGAATATATTGACGGCACCCACATGCCCCAAACAGAACAATTTTGCTCTCATCAATCCATAATATATTGCGCCAATTTTCCACAGGCCAGGTGATGTGTTCTTTGGCAAAAGCTATCCGAACTGCTATGTGCTTTTTAGAGAGTAATGGTACATTGCGGGGACTCCGAGCGTATAGCCCTTTATTTGACAGCACTAATACTTAGCCCAACTCCTTTTGGATGACATTTGAAGGTGCAGAGGGGTGCGTCTTGCTATATCTTACAATTCGCCTGTCCTCTAATGCTGATGTTTCTTTAGGATGGTGCTTTATTGCTTTAGCAATCATTGGGGCTGTGCATCCTATGATTTCTTGAATTTCTTTATACGTTTTTC
Organism: Eristalis tenax; assembly: GCA_905231855.2. Lineage (NCBI taxonomy): Eukaryota > Metazoa > Arthropoda > Insecta > Diptera > Syrphidae > Eristalis > Eristalis tenax. The sequence goes on along the minus strand of HG993124.1, from coordinate 107,874,130 downwards.
CATCTGCTATTAATTTTAAAATTAATTTTCCCTCCTGCTCTGTGCAATGATTATTGCAGTCCACTGTTTACTTCAAAGTTTAAGATTTTACTACAATCTAAATAAAAAATATTTATTTGTTCTTACTTTTATGTTTCTACCTTTAAATTTAATTTTGTATCAAATTTTAAGTCACTATTTTTTTTTTTTGAACAGCTGTATAAGCACTTCCCCAAACCTTTAACGACTGACTGATACTACAACCGACATGCAGTGCAAAATATGATCAGTATACAGTGCTGTGTAAAACATTTGCAACCAACATACGAATAGAATTCGTTAACCAATAAAAAGATTTTCACTGGGGTGAAGGTTAATAAAAGTGACATAATTTTAAAAGTCTTAAATGCTATAATTTATTAACAAAAAAAAGGTAAACTTCATTAAACAAAAAAAAAGAGAGAAGAGAAGAGAAATCAAAATATAACATATCTGGCTGTGCACAACACTTGCAACTGATCAAAAATATTTCCAAAACATAAAAATTTCTCAACATTTGATGGCAAAACCCTTATTTTTTATAACGGCCGAACACCTTTTGGGAATTGAAACAATTAAATTGCCAATACAATGGAATATCTTCCATTGTTGTCTTATCACACTGAAAAGATCATCACTTTTTTTGAAAATTTTGTTCCCAATTCTTCTTTCACTATCTCCCATAAGTTCTCGATCGGGTTGAGATCTGATGATTGAGGAGGCCATTGTAAAACATTAAGCCAGTAGTCTTCGGACATCATTATTCCCTCCACTCACCGGATCGGATCGATACCTTGCTCTGAGATGCACCCCAAACCATCACGTTACCACCGCCATGTTTCACTGTCCCTTTAGTCTACTTTGGGGCAAGTCGCTCGCCTCTGGGTCTTCTCGCGTGTTGCCTGCCATCAGATCCAAGCAAATTAAATTTAGATTCATCGAAATGATTCATCCAAATGAGCCCGGCTAAAATTCAAGCGGTCCTTGAATTCTTTTTTGTAAGTTCTTCCTCTAAAGTTCTTCGTCTTATTGTTGATGCGTCACTATCCAATTTCAGTTGCAGCTTTACCTCTTTAGATGACGATTAAGGATCTTTCTGAACAAATGAGCAGTAGCTTCATTTCTCCACCCGTGCCTACGGCACAGTTTGTTCAACAGAATATAGTCATTTAACATGTCGATAAATTAGGCCACTGTGTTACTAGAGGGTGATTTTTTAAAAGCTATAGGAAAGCTTTTCAAAAGAAAACACATAAAATTTAGAAAAATGCATGAAATCTTTATTTGAATCGATAGTACGGTCCATATAAATTAATGTTTGAAGATTATTTCATGCAAATGTTGATCTTGACTGCGCCTCAAATGGTCCATCCGCTTAGTTCAATTTTGGCATACTCTTTCCAACATTTCGGCCGGTATCTCACGAATAAATGCTTCAATGTTGTCTTCCAATGCGTCAATTGAAGTGGGATTGTCTGTATAGACATGAGCTTTAACGTAGCCCTACAAAAAATAGTCTAAAGGCGTTAAATCACACGATCTAGGCGGCCAATTGACCGGTCCCGAACGTGAAATAAAATGTTCACCAAACTCGCCTCTCAATAAGTCCATTGTTACGCGTGCTATGTGGCATGTGGCACCGTCTTGTTGAAACCACATGTCATGCAAGTCAAGCTCTTGCATTTTGGGCAAAAAAAAGTTGGATATCATCTCACGGTAGCGCTCACCATTCACAGTTACTTTACGATTCGCATCATCTTTGAAGAAGTACGGTCCAATGATGCCACCAGCCCATAAACAGCACCAAACTGTGACTTTTTCTGGATGAATTGGTAGCTCTTGGAATGCTTCTGGCTGATATTCATTTCAAAATCGACAATGCTGCTTATTTACGTACCCATTGAGCCAAAAATGAGCTTCGTCTCTGAACACATGTGATGTCGCGATGAACTTTCTTAACAGAGCACGCATTTTGATAATAAAATCCATTAATTTGCAAGCGTTGTTCGTTTGTAAGACGATTCATGGTTAAATTATAGACCCAACTTAAGATGTTTGACAGTGAAACAAAACACGAAACGTGCGTCAGTTATTTAAACCAGTGCTGCCAAAAAGATAATAGCTAAAAAATCACCCTTTACTACATCACATTCACTCGCGACAGCCAAATCGTTTCTCACTTAGAAACAAGCTTTTCTTTAAAAAGGAGAACATGCAAGATTTCATTAAATTTACGAATAATTTCGAGAACGTTGGAAGTCGACAAATTGGTCTGTATTGGCTCATTTGTTTAGTACTCCCTTTTTTACCTTTACTACTGCCAAAGGAATGACTTCCGCAATTCTTAGCGATTTGAGAAAATACCACAATTTTCACTGAATATTGAATATGTTGCGATGACACATCGGTAATATGCGATATGCTATGCGTCTTTTCACATGATTTGTGACACCATCAGAGGTAAGCGACGCACAGTGTGTTATTTTGCTAATCTAGAGGAACTAATTTAGCCGCACCATTGGTGGACACCTATTCGTTCTACATGACCTAGCCATTTGAGGCTAGGTTTTCGAACTCTTTTGACCATATCGATGTCTCTGTACAGCCAGCCGTCATTCAGTCTAATCCAAACCCCATCAGGACTTTCCTCTCGGATCGACCAAGAGTCTCTCCGTCCGCTTTAGTTAGTGTCCAAAATTCTGCGCCTAAGCGTCGCATAGTGTGTTATTTTACGAATCTAGCGGAATTTTGTTTGGTATCAAACAAAAGGTAAGACCTCAGCCATTTAATGTTTTTTTTTTTATTTTTCTATCTTCTCATTCTGTTGTTTTGCGTGGTCGGCCTCCTCTATGAAACACGTGCTCATTTCCCTTCTGTATAATGCGGCAAATTGTTGATTTGTGGATATTATATTTTAATGAAATTTGATTTTGAGTCTTTCCTTGGCTAGTTCTTGATCGGATTTCAGAACCATACAATATACAAATTGTAAAATACTACAAGTCATTTCAATATTTTTTATTTTACTATGAAAAAAAAAATCATTATTTAGTTAACTTGTTATTCTAGTTACAAATGTTTTGCACAGCACTGTTCGTACTGAAAACAAACTTACTCCAGCATTCCATTCTCTGTTTTCTTCAGCCATATTTTATACACTTATATTTCTGTGACAGGAAAACACAACTGCTAATATTTCGAAGAATAACCTATTTCCACATATTCCACAATGACAAGCCAATGGTGTTTCAAACAGGAAAACACGACCAAAAGCCTGCAAGGTCTGGACTATAGGGTGCGTGTTGGATTTCTTCGAAACCACAATCTCGCGCAGCAGCCTTGGAAAGGCGCCGTGTGAACAGGAGTGTTGTCATGAACGCCCCTCGTAGCTGTATAAATAGCTGACTGAAGTTATTTTAAATATGTTAAAATTCGTGCTCTGAGTAGGAAGGAATTAAAAAAACGACCCTGAGTAAAAATATATTAGTTTGTAATCATTTTTGGTCATAAAACGACTCCAACAGAACAGAAGGGTTAAACAGAAAACGCCAAACTCAAAGCCACTTCTAATTGCTTTGCCTTTTCTGTTAGATTGGTGACATTTTTATTTAAATTTAAACGGCGTCAATTTTAATTGATTGTTGTGCGGCCGCTATTGCATTCTTCTTAAATTCGTGGGAAGCAAGTCTCAATATATGTGTTTTAAGTTCCGATATATTGGTGTTGCAATAAATGCATCGTATTTTTAAATTTATCCTCTTCCAACCATGAAAATTGCTTCTTCTTATTTTGCGGTTCTTTTAAACAACACGATGAACCACTTTTGAAGACGCATTATTTGCCTTTTATAGCACTCAACTGACAATAGGACACATTCAGCGAATTTCATAGACAGTTGCTATCAAATTTTGCTAGCTACTTTTGATTTAATATTTAGTGAAGCAAATATTTTTCTTGATACATGATTTGTGTATAAAACCTCAGTGTACATTGTATTGAGATGAAAGCGTACTTGTGTACAAAAGCATAAGCGATTGTATGGAAAACAGTACAATTGTACCGACTTTTGCATCCCTTGTTGGAAATCTAAAAAGCCTAAGCGAAAAAGAGTTGTGAAGATAATTGAGGCTATCAGTGAAAAGTTGACGTAACCCACAAAACCGAAAAATTACCAGAATGACAATTTTTGAGACCCTCAGAGCTCTCTAGTTACGTTCAGCATAATTTCAATTTTTGTGGGTTACGGATAACTCCAATTGAGAGTATACAAAATGGAGACTCAAAAATATTTCTGTTGCAATAATGAAATTTATCTGGGAGATTAAGAAAGAAAATGAAAGCTCAAAACGTAAGTTAGGTTATAGTGATTGCCACGCCGGCAACAATTGTGGATGGCATAGATCTCGATTGGATCCATGGTGATATCACTAGCCGGCAGTTTATACTCCGGTTCCTCTTTAAGGTACTAACTAAGCCCCTTTGAATTATCTACTGGTATACACTCCTTTGCTGATTTATAGCTGATTTTTTGATTTTTTGATTTTACTATGTCCAGAATTTTTATTTCTGACATTTCTTCTGGGCTGTTGAATGAACGGCTGCGTTGCGTTTTTTTTTTGTCCTTGTCTGGGCAGATCCCGAGCTCGTGAAGCGTAGTTTCTCCTTGTTCTTACAAAAGGGAACATGCCCATCTGGACTTCTTTTATGTGAAAAAGCATTCTATTTTAATTAAAAGCTTGGAATAACTCGGGTTTTATTTGATGTGGATTAGCGGGTTCTACTGTATTTAAACTAAAGGAAGGACTTTACAGGTACTCACTGATGGTGTTTATTAATTATAGAATATCAAAGTCTAAACTCAGTCAATAAGTACAGCATATAATTTAGACCAAGACAAGAACAGCTTATTTTTGGTCTTATGGTATAACCAAACTAGACACAGATACGTGCCCTCTGTTTATTGATTGTCAATTTTTAACCGGTCCATTGTGAAAGGCGTTGTCTTAGCACCATTAACTGGAATACAGCTGCTGCAGTTTGTGTGTAAAGACTGGACCATCAATCCCAAACTCCTGCTGAACACTCCAGAATTTACCTCAAGAAACTTGTTCGTATGCCTTTTCCAAATCTATAAAACTGCTGTAGATCAACTATAGATATGCCCCTACATCTGGAGCAAACTCGTTTATCCCTCTTTTTTAAAAGTGGTACAATCACCCTAGTTTGCCAATCGCTAGGTGTCTCACCGCGTTAAGGCATTAGTGGCCTTATCTGATGCTTCACTATCAGGAATAGTATCTTCATTAGATATCAGATACATCCACTTCTTGCTAAATAATGTCTGCTGCGAATATCCCATCAAGCCGTTTATAGTAGAGCGTCCAGTATCCGAACGTCAATTAACCGAAACGTCACGTCAGCCATTCGAACTCCAATGACCCGCTAAGTCAATTCTCCGAACTAAACCTTAAAAGGAGAAAACAAAAACTAGCGGAGTGTTCCTGAGTAAGTGGTTCACTTTAACACATGCATACGTGCGTACTCGTATGTGCTTGGTTTCCACGTGAACACAGGTAATTTTTATTCGTGAATTGAGTTTCAGTTGAGAAAGTCAGTTTTAAGATGTCAACAAGAAAAAGGAATCGAAACGTTTTATCAATCGGAACAAAGATAGAAATTATTAAGAGACTGGAAAAAGGTGAAAGTGGATCTTCGCTATTAAAAGTAAAAAGGACTTTATTTTGAAATTTGCGACGGGGCTAGAGAGTGCAGATGGTGATGGATCAAAAACGTATTTGTATTTGTGGCTTGTACAACGAATACCATAGGGGAGCCTATTCCCACTATTATGCGAAGAAACAATAGTTTTTTTTTTTTTCAAAATTTGAACGTTTATTTAAGAAGAACATGTACAATAGTATTATTCAAGGTATTGCCCATTTGAAGCTATGACTTTTTGCCGCCATCTTTCTGGCAATTTATGAATCTCATCCCAAAAGAACTGCGCCGGCTTGACAACCAAGAATGAATCAAGCCAATTTTTGATATTCTGCTCTGATGTGAACTGCATTTCAGTGAGGGCGTTCTACATCGCCAGGAACAAATGGTAGTCAGAAGGGAAAAGGTCTGGGCTATAAGGCGGTGGGGTCAAACTTCCCTTCCACTGTTTTCCAAATAGTTCTTAACCGCATATTCCGGGCATTTTTCGGCGACTGCTCTCTTCAAACGGATTAATTGTGTTCGGTAGCGTGGTCAATTGATGGTTTTACCCGGTTTTAGCAGGTCATAATACAGCACACCCACCAAATGCAGAGCATTACCTTCACGCAATGCATATACGGCTTTGCCGTTGATTTGGCTGGTTGGCCAAGATCAGCACCTTTTTAATCGTGCAAACCACTTTTGGCACGTTTGGTCAGCTAGCGACCAACTGCTGACAAACTGCTGACTTTCGGCAGCAGTTTTCTTCATATTAAAGTAATGAAGAAGAACTCCCCGCAAAAACCCTTTTTCAGGCACAAAGTTCGACATATTTGAGTGAAAAAAAATTATTGTTGTTTACGCTTCAAATGAATGATAAATGCTGAAATGACGTACAATGACAGTATCTTTCCAACGCATGCTCCAATGGAATAATAAAAGTTACGCCATCTCTTAGCAAACCGCACGAATTAAGTTATATATCCAATATATGTTTCTTTGGTTTCAATTCGAGGACCGACACACACACCTGACTTTAATCAATTCGCCTATGTGTTTGATTATCCAAATTTTTGCATCAAACTTGATTATACGAACCACCGTCGGTCTCATTTAGTTCGGATAATCGGTAATCCTGGGCCTGGGCCTACCTTCTACAGCAACCACTCCCGTTGTACGTGCTATTGTTCTTTCACGAGTGGAAGGGACCTAAAGTTTTATAAAGACTTCGAACCAATTTTATGAAGCTTTTTCTAGGCACGAGTTAGTACTTAGAGTACTAAGAGCGTTTTCAGTGGCCCGAAAGAGGTGGGGCCGTGTATTAAGAAAGTTGGTAAATTCGAGAATCGAACCTGGAACCCTCTACTTAGGAATCGACGTCCCAACCCACTATCCCACGACAATACTTATTGTAAACATATTATCGGCTAATAGGCAACCATTTTCAGAAGTTAGTAACCTGATTTTCGCATCCGGGTCTTTCACCCTTGAATAAAGGAACCGCTTCATAATTGTTGAACAGCTTTGCGGTCACCCAAATGCAACTGATGACTAACATGACATTGAATCACTTGAATTCTGTTTTTTCCGAGGGTAGGTGCAAGTCTTCGACATGACTCTATGGCGAACGTTCGTACATACTAGTGTGCGATTTTTACTCACATAAACCACCTCTCTTTATATGTCATGACGCCACCTAAGTGAAGCAGAACTTAGCCAGTAGTTTGTATTTCATAATTTAGATACGATTGACAGGTAACTCTCCAATCAAAGCTCCTGCTAGCACCGCAACAATTCGCGGGTGTAGACTATCGCACGAGATCCTTTGAAGTCGGCGCAATCACTAGAATACTGTGGTATAGCAGAGGGCCAAAAACACTCCCTTGCCGTACACCAGCATTCATATTTTTAAACGCAGAGTATTCATTTCCGTTCTTTACACAAGAGATTCTATCGGACAGATAGTTCGCTTAAATAATACAACGTTTCCCCGGTAGAGATCGGCAATGTTTATACTTCAGTCCTTCATGCCAAACTTTGTCAAAGGCTTGGGAAACAGAAATGTGTCTGAATAAACGAGCTTTTGTTCAAATGCTTGTCGTATTAAATCAGTTATACGATCTACTTGGTCAATAGTTGTTTGGTTACTTCTAAGACCAAATTGGTGATTTGGAATGAGCTGTTTTTCTACCACAATTTGGACTTAAGCTGAATTTTTTCAATTACCTTAGACATATTCCGGAGTAGTAAAATGGGTCCTTAGGACTTTTTATCCGTTGGTGGTCTCCCGCGTTTTGGTACAATTATAACTTCCGCCACTTTACATGAACTAAGGACATGGTCTAAGAACAGCTTTCTTAGGTAACTCTTAAAGAATTGCTCCTGTAATTAAATCGCAACCAGGAGCTTTTCTCGCTTTGAACTTTTTTATTTCTTCCTTCAGCTCTGACATGGTAGCACTTCTCATTACGTAGTTGGCGTCATATATGAACTCTTTTCATCCTTAAATCTCAATTTATGGGACTGCAATTGACGCTACGTATAAACTTTGTACGGATGATTTCTAGAGAGTTTCTTAGAGACTAAAACTGCATTTTTAGAAAGCAAAAATTCGACTACAGTGACTAAAGATGAAAAGTAGTATTTTAGTACCATTTTATTTTGAGACTTGATATCTAATGAAATTGTGTTGTTGAAAATGGGTTTCAGATACTTCCTAAGTGAAGCCATACCTTCTTAAGTTATGGTATGAAATGTGCTCTCAAGGCTTCTGTATAAAATTCGTGTTTTACAAGCTATTTGCGCGTCTTGCAGGGTAAAGGCGACACGTAAGCCGAAAACACATTCTTGCAATCGCACCAACTATCATAGAAAAGTGAATTCAAGTTATATACCATAAGGCCAAAAATATGCTGAGGGCTAATTGTAAAATCAATTTGTTCCTCCCATCTACCCAACATTGTTTTCTGCTTCAGGATTTCCCGTCTCGCTAAAGGACATTTCTTCTTGCAGCTTGTTTGTGTATTTGAGAACGGGTCGGAACAAGAAATAAGGTACAATGAACTTCGTCTTAATGAACACCCTTAAATGGACAATTCTTTTCAAACTCGGCAGTAACTGGTCAATGCTTTCTTGCAGCAGAGCTGGGTATATGCCATCGGCACCTGGCGACTTGAAACCAACAAAGGACTCAACTGCGTACTTCATAGCCTCATCCGTCCTACCAGTGATGAATGATACCAGCATCGGCGCGTGATATTTACCGGCTCATTGTTACTTTAAAGTTGTTTCTTATGCAACTTCGTTCTGTGAAAGAAATGAATGACAAAGTGTGACTTTTATTCCAAATTAGTAGTCCATCCTAAACATCCTCCTTTTTTAACGACATTCCGCTGGTCCTGTCAACAACTTTACCTTAGCACCTCGCTGCATGATTTACTCACATGCCATATACCCGCTTAGTCGCTCTGAACAGACACAAGTTTGTCGTCTAATTGAATATAACACAATTTCACACCAATGTTTAAATTAAACATTAAACAAAAATCCAGATAAATAATCGACAAACAAGGCACGCGTCTGCGTGTTTTTCTATGTCTGCAGCTTTAATTAAACATTTGTTTAACGTTTCAATTTGATCAGTGAAAGTGATGATTGATCAAGCGAATTCAAAACATCCACCCCAAACAGAAGAACATGTTTTTTTCAAGTCAATAGTGGTTTACCTTACTTTGAATCAGCTGTAAGACATGATAGATTGCAAGGTGTCCAGGACATCGCTTAAGACGTTTGTCGGAATGCTGATGTTCACAGTGCTGAAGAAGTCATCAAATTTTGAGATACTGATAAGCAAATTGAATGCTCCTTATTAAGGTTGCGTTGTCAAAATTTAATAATTATAAAATCAGAATGGCATTTTGCCTGACTGCATATTTTTCAATATCGATCCTTCGGCGCACAGTATGTTATTTTCCGAATCTAGAGGAACTTAATTAAAAAATCAAAGTAATTCGAATGACAAAAGTTTGGTATCAAACGACAGGTCTTAACGTTCTATAAAAATAACTTGCCTGGAAACGGTATTTATCATTGTTGGCATCTCAAAAACCAAGCGTTATTCAGCAAGTGAAGAGTAAATTTCAGTTGCATTACGTGAGTCAAATTCATCGTGTTCGTTTTAATTTTAAATTTCTTGCTTGTCATTCAAAAAATCTTTAAGGTAAGTTTGAACCTTGTACCTGACCTCAGCAAGTGGTAGTAATTATCGTTTGGCTTGAAGGTCTTAGGCTTATCTGTTTCTTTTTTTTGTACATTGTTGACTTTGCATAGGCTTTTGAAAAGGCTTAAAATATTCTCCTGTCCGTTTTCACTTTTTACCCTCAACTGCCCAAACCTAGATCCTAGACCTAGATCTAGCTCGCGCTCATGCAATGAAGTTTGCCGTCTCTTTTCCACATCCAGTGTCAAATTTTGTTTGGTGCTGTTATTAGACCCCTTTATTGCAACATTATGAAACGGTAATTGTTTTTTAAAATACCTACAGTGGTGCTGAAAAAAATTAGGCCATTTCCACAACTGGCTTATTTTTTTTGTCAAAATAAATAGCCAATGATGGCAATGAAGCTACAATTTTTTTTGAATCACTGAAATAAACACCGAGATAGCAGGTATTAACATTGACCCCATCAAGCATTGCCGAAATTTACTCAAAGTAATATCGAGTGAATATGAAATTGGTGCAGAGAAGTTTGGAAGGTATGCCACTGAAACGAAGACTATTTATCTTCGGGATTATGCCTGGTATTATATGCTTGCAAGCATTCACGAATTTTTGACTCAAACAAAAGAAATAATCCAAGCTTGGGCAGCTGTCCGAAGAGGAGAAAGAAGCCAGCAATATGGACAGCAAATAGAGATGTCCTTAATCGATTTTTATTGACCTCGCATCAATATTTACCGAGCCAAAGCATAAAACGCAATCGAAAGAGAAATCCACTCCTACAGGAAAGTATTGCCCTGTTAAAGGCTCCATTAGAAGAAGATGATGATGAGATCTACTATTTTCAAATAAAAAAACAATTAGGTTAAATTAAGAAATTTATAAAATAACGTACATCAATTGAAGTTCCCAATCAAACAAGGCGTTACTTACAAAGGTGTTAGAGATATGGACTTTAATGTTCTTCTATCATTCAACAAAATTGATCCATTTAGTTAGAGACATTTAAGTACATGCGGTTTATGGAGGATGGATTAGGTCGGGTATATGCCCCCTATCACTGACGACATATGCATATACATATATCCTAAAACCTTCATAGAATCAAGTTTATACTATTTTCGAACAGAAAAAAAATACCATAGTATGTCGGGAACAGTGCTGCCAGTGATTTGTCATCAAAATTTTAACCCCCGTTTGGCTTCAAAAAGTACCTACCTTTTCCCACACACAACAAGAACAATTTTTATATAAGTTATATTTTTAATAAAGTTATAGAACTAATATAATATGCACAATAAGTTAGTAATAGCGCTACCGAGCTACGGTGGTGGGAAGTATTTAACTTTTATTTTGAATGCTTGCCTTAAGAACTGCTGTTTCCCGAATTGCTGGAAAACAGCTAAAGTCATTCCTATTGCTAAACCTGGTAAACCGAAGAATAATCACTAGAGTCACAGGCCTATTAGCCTTCTTAGCTGTTTGCGCAAGCTTTTAGAAAAAATCATCAAAGAACAAATTCAGAATGTCATTACAGCCAAAAACGTTATACCAAACTTCCAATTCGGTTTTCGTAGGGACACAGTACAATCCATCAAGTTTTGCGTGTCAAAAAGCAAATGGCAAACAACTGGTCGCTGGTGTCAACTCGATCCTCCGACATCGACTCTAACTCATCAGGAGTTATGCCCAAGCGTAACCAGGCGAGTTTTTGGACTTGGCTTGGTTTACCCCCGGAGTAACTTACTATCGACATTCGGTGCATCGACATTTGGCAGTGTTTCTACATATCCAAACACGCGCCCAAGCCACTCTCGTGATAATGCTGTGCATCGATGGAGAGCGGTAAAACCAAGCAAAGCCTAAGCTCTCGCGTGATGTTGCTATACATTGGATGAAAAGCGGTATAACCAAGCCAAGCCGAAGCCATTTGCTTGCGATTATCCAAGCACGCGCCAAGCCAAAGAACTCACGTGATACTGCTGTGCACAAAACGAAGGACGCCATCAGCCAAGTTATAACCGAAGCCATCGATAACGTTGTATGTTGTGCTCTCTCTTTCCTTTCAATACGTACACAACTTCTGTTTTGTTCTCTTTTTGTTATATTGTCTTAAGTTAAGTCCTGTTAGCTTTCTGTGTTAAAGATTAGAAATATAGATGAAGTCTCACTCGATGTTTGGACTCAAGTCAGTAAAGACATATAACGATTTATTTTAGTGTTTAGTTTTGTTCGGGGACCACGATTGGCTCCCACACATATAACTCCGGGACCGTTTAGTGTACCATGCGGGTCAGAAGATGATGAGGAGTCAAGGGGTCTCGTACTCCTAGACATTGAAAAATCCTTTGATACGGTTTGGCACGATGCTTGTGTCATAAGCTTTCCGAAATTATACAGGGCTTTTCTAGTTCTAGAAAATACGTCGTCAACATTGGAACTGACAAATCCTCTACCCAAATATAATAATAGACACCCAAATTAATCATGACTTTTTTGAAATAAAACACTTATGCCTAGGAAACTAAACTCAAGTTAAATTAACTGAAAGAACTGCAATATTAGTCTTAAATTTCGAATAAGGGTTTTTTCTTGAGAGAAAACTCTCTTGATGTGATATATTATCATTAAAATCTATTTTTTTCATTATATAGAATTTATTCACAGTTGTAAAAATACACTAAAATTAGTGTCCAAACTCTAAAAAAAAACGTGTGCAAAGTTAAAAATTGTAATTGGATTATCTACTGAAATAAAATTGAATTGAATTCAATGATCCGTCGGTGTTTGACTACAGTCCTTTGCGCCTGTGGTTGCCCTGCCGTCCTACAACTGAGAACATTCATGTTGTGAATTCTTCTTGGTACCCGCTAAAGCCTTATGCAACGGCATTCTGCTGAACGTGTCCCTTCAACAAAGTAGATCAAACCTTTAAGAGAATAAGTTTTGCACAACACTACCTATATATTGAGAGAGAAATCTAAAAGGAAGCCCTTTGAGTATTGTACTAGAACTCTGCAGGCTGCGTCTCTTTAACCCAACATTATACTGCAACCATCGATCCCACCCGACAACTATAGGAAGTGTTTTCTTGATAATCTTTAAAGACCATCTCTGTTGCCTGAACTTAGTTACATGCCAATGACTATTTTTAAAAACACAAACCAATAAATAACCCACTGGCATGTAATTGGACTATCCCGATGTCAAGTAACCAATGCATTTCGTGAGATGATCTTATCGAGAAGACTAGCTCATCAGTAAGTCACTGTTTGGTCGGCAATGATATAAGTTTTCCTGTTTGCATAATGTAACACAAACACGTGAGCATCGTTCGATAGCAGTCATCGTTGAAGAAACCCAAGCTACGGTCTCGACGTGAATATTAATCGAGTCTATCGGTGCACTAGATCAGCTGTTGTCCGCGTCAACTTAATTACATTCTGCTCACTTTATCAAAAAAACACTAGCAACGTTAATGACGCCGGCATTGAATGAGGTCTGTATTAATTAAATCCTAAAAGAGTGTAGGTCAGTTATGCCAATTGAATGTTGGAAGTGTGGCAACTCTAGGAGCAATGTACAAAATATCGCTTGTATGGATTCTAGGAACAATGTACATGTCGCAGACCGTACTGCAGTGGACGGTTGACTTCGCGCGCCACCAGAATATCGTTCCTAGCCACAAGGATATTCTCCGATTCTGCAGAGACATCTGTACTTGCGCAATTGTATTGACGAAACAACACGGCAACTTTTTTTTCCATGTAATTGCTGTTAAATGTCATAAAGTCTAACCAACTTATTATAAAATCTAAATATTCAAAGCGAGAAAAAGGGCTGCCGGTAAAAGAGTAGTTGAAGAAAGAATCTCTGCAAAAGTAGGAAGCAGGGTTGCCGCTATCGACTTTAGTCGCAATTTGACCCTTTTTTGACGCTGCGACGCTCCGAGAGACCTAAAATGATTCCAGTTTTCACGAAACACGTGTTAAGTTTCTCATAAGCAAAAATTCAAAACTAATTGTAAGAAAATGTAACTAAATGACTGCACCACTAAGTATGATAAGAACTTACAATTAGTAGCGATTTCGGACAATTGTGACTTATTTGTGCCGAGACTCATTTTGTGTGACTTTCTCAAATTTTTCAGCGGCAACACTGGTAGGAGGTCAAATGGAGTGGACCTAATATGAAAATAAAGAAATAGGTAATAAAGCAAGAAATAAGTAATAATCTACAAGGCAAAGAATAAATTATGCAGGTATGCCCTTAAAATGAACTAACTCATGCACCTGATTGGTTCATGAGTGAATGTCAATTAAAATATGAAATGTTTCACAGTAGACGCTCGAAAACATGTAGATGCTGCTCTGGCCAGGGCCCGAGGTGCTTTCGCTCTTACAAAGAGACTGTTTTAACACAGCCAACTCGATGCGAGGGTGAAGGTTATCTGCTACATGGCTCTCATCCGGCCAATACTCACCTATGGCTGTCCCGTGTGGTTCAATGTGAGTGCAAGCTTGATGGAAAAGATTCGCTTGTTCGAGAGGGCTTGTCTTAGGACTTGCCTTCGCCTTTATAGAACTCCAGAGTCCCAGTACAGAAATCCTATTCCAATAAGATCTTATACAACAGGGTGAACCTGATAGGAGTGGACAATTTCCTAGTGAAGTTGATGCGAGGTCATACTGCCAGAGCAATGAACTCGGTCAATGACTTGATCTCTGGGGCTTCCTACCTCAATTCATTATACCACGAAAGGGTACGCCACAACGGCTTCGTCCCCCCAGAAGCTTTTCTGCACCTAGACAAAAACGGGCTGATACAAGATATAAATGCGGTGCCGCTCATAATAATAGCCAGATCAACTGTGTATGGGCGACTCAACCACGACCGTTCCGCCACACAACGAGCTGAGGTTCAGCACGTCGGTCTCGAGACGGGATATTCGGGATGTTCGGGATGTTGGGGAGAGACCCGGGGTAGAAAGGGTAGTGCCGAATGGGGGAGTAGTCGGTCTCCATCTTGCAGTGGATAGACATACACCTATGTCTATCCGGAGCATCCCATGGCCAACTTACACATATGAAGGGTAGGGAAGGGTTTCTTTAATACTACTCATTTAATATCCATGTCTTGTTTAAATATATGCGTTGTTAGTCCATGACCTTAGAAAGAAGGGACGTAAGTGCTATAGGTCGGTACGAGGTGGGTGACGAAGATTCGCTCTTTTTAGGGACGGGCTGCACAAATGCTGTTTTTCATCTGCTCGGGAAGTGACCTAAAGAGTAGAATAAATGAAAAAGCTTAAGCAGTGGTGCAGAAGAACACCTCTTCAGAAGTATAGGTGGAATACCATCCCCCGGTATGTAGTTTCCTTCGGTATTCGAGGTACCATTGCTATACGCATTGGCCATGGTGTTGTGGGTTGGTGCGTCCACTTGTACGCACTTGAACCACTGCGCCTAGGTTTGATTCCTGGTACCAGCAAAATCATTTTCATGGCCTTACTCTTTCGAGTCACCGACAATGATAAAAGAGTATAACTGTCCAGGTAACACCCATACCTTCATATTTACGATCACGGAAGACTACGTAGGTTGGGAAAACACCTTAAATATAACACTATCCAACAACAGCAACGACCTTAGGGTAGAGAACTAGCAAGTATCCGATCAGAAATCCTTCTCTGATCATAACTGGATGATATTGAATTTTGCTCTAGACCAAGTCTGAATTCCCCACACTACACAGAAACCCAAAAAATATTGTCTGGGTTAGATTTGAACAAGTTGTCAGAACATATCTCAGAAAAGCTCCGACATGATCTCCCGGACGGATGAGTTAAATATGAAGGTCAATGTCTACGAAGAGGCCCTTCAGACTGCCTATACAGTCTCCTGCCCAGTAAAATATATCAAGATATCGTTCCCACCATGGTGGAATGTAAATCTCTCTCAAATCAGGAAACTGACCAGATAGACTTCCAATATTTGCTACAAATGTGGTTATTGGCAACCCTACAAGAAAGGTCTTTAATTATATATACAGACTGTTAGAGAAGCCAAAAAAAAAATCTTAGGTGGACTATTGTCAATCCATCGATACACAAACTCGGCAAGACTTAGTTAGATTTTGTTTCAAGAGCATACAATTCCATAATTTTTGAGAATGCTAGGAGGGTGGACAGAAACGCTCTTGGATATAGATTTCCCTGGGTGCATAGATAACGCAATGGAACTACACTACCGTAGTACGTTCACTCCTCACTTCCTTCGCTAGCATGGCAGCCGGCTCTCAATAAAAAAAAACAATATCAGTAAAATAACAAGGTGCTTGCATAGGGAGCTCTAAGGACAACTCCTACGGATGCCTTGACAGTCATGCTCCATACTCTATACCTCCAAATACATAACATTACTACATGTAGTTATATTAGAATCAGGTAATCTAAGCTATGGACCTCAAAACCATATGGTCACAGCTGTATCCTTGACTCGATGCCGAGGAAATTAGGACCAAGTCAAACAGACTTTATACAAACTTGTTATGATTTTGAAAAACACGTTGACGTAGTACTTTACTGATTGCGTTCCCCACACTCCAAATCTCCACACACACATAACTTTTTAAAAAAGCCTTCACAAATTTGCCCATTTGGAGTCGTCATAAAACTGTAGGTCCCTTTCGCTCGTGAAAGAACAATAACACGCACAACACGAATGGTTGCTGAGAAGCTAGGTCCTGGCATCTGCGGCCTGTAGCACTGCCCATTTTGTATTATTATTATTGGTTTACACATTGTGTAACATGCTTGGCGGTCGAAGGTGCGTCGACATGAATCCGAGGCGTAAAGGTGCTGAGTTAAAAATTGTTCTCTTGTTTGTTGTCATATATCGTCAGCAAATATTAGGTGCAGTAAAAAAATAGAAGGAAATCCATTATTTCTCCAAAAGGGGGTTGATTTTTCTTATCATTTTTCTAACCAACAAGCCTCTCCACGCCTCTGGCTAGCCGTCTCCAGTGTCCCACGCCAAGTTTGTTGAGATCCATCTCCACCTGAGTGCTCCACCTTAAACACGGGCATTCTCTGTTGCAGTGTCCCATAGGTTCGGAGTCTGCGTTGTCGATACGCTCTACAACAGATGGTTTAGTATAGTAATGGGAACTATCGAATGAATTGCACTAGCGATAGTTAGTAACTGAGTGATTCCAACTATCGAATAGTTTTATTTATTAATTCAATTTCCCTATCGACTCGATAGTCCAATGTCCGAACAAGTGAAAAAATCATTCATTCTATCGAGTAAAACATTTGAATGGTTTCTTCATTTGATTGTACGAATGAATGATTTTTCAACTATCGAACACTAGTTTAATAATCTATGTATATTATCCTAGAATGATACGAATTCGTACTTTAAAAATGCTCGACAGACTGTTTTGTGATTGACAGAAACATTTTTGTTTGAGAGCGCGTCCAAGATGGACACCAGCAAAGAGAAAATACGCCACATTTTACAGTTTTTCTTCGATAATGGCAAAAACGCAAGACGAGCGGCTGAAAATGTGAATAATTTGTATGATCCGGACCGCAACAGGTAATGCGTATTTTTGGTTATAGCACGTTTAGATCGCACCCAAATCCAACATTTCGGCTAGTTTCAACATTTCAGCCCAAATATTCAGCACTTCGCCATACATTTTCCAGGATTCTGAAATGTTGGATTCCAGCGAAATGTTCAATTTTGTCGCTACATACTATAAACGTCGCTTGATGTCACGCGCTGGAAGGGCAATTGTGGAATATATCGATAAAACTCAGTAATCGTCGAGTCTGACCGTCATGTAATCACTGTTTCGTTTGTACAAAAAACTGTTTGGAACCATTTGAACAATGTTGGATATAAACAGAAGCTCGATGTATGGTTATGTTAAGTTTTCAGGATTTTGAAGTTCCTTTAAGGATAAGACGTATTTCTTGCGCTTCAAGCTTGGATTTCTCTCTGAATGTTTTCTCAAAGATAATATCCGGCTTCTGTAATAAAAGCTGATTGAAAAGTTGTCGGTTGTTCTTCATTTTCGTTTTCAATATAAACACACCCGCAACTTTATGCTTCCGGACTAGCGAGGCTGGGTTGTTTTAGTATTTTAAACATTCACAAATATGTGACACAATGGTCTGCAGAAGTTGAGAGGTCGTATAGTCGGTATTCAAACTGGCGAAGTCTTGAACAGACCAGATTTTCAAACTGCGACGGATTCTAGACACATTATGCGAGTGTTCAGTAACAAAACTCATTGCAATCACTCTAGAGAATCTTGACAGTTCAAATAAATGACACTTCTTCTTAGGCTTTAAAGTAAGACTTTCTTTGTCTTTAGGCTACTGTAACGCGTCGTCTCCACTAGACATGAACCACGACCTGTTCCTGAACATGATGTGAAAAAATCTTTTGGAGGGACAAAAATCCATATCCAAACGTACATCGTGTCGGAAAATCTTGATTTACGACATGGAATGAGCTATGTTCAAAAGTTGGACATGAGATTTGACGTTTTCCTATATGTGCACGATTTTGTTTAAAAGGAGTGGTAAATGTTGACACTAAAAGTGCAATTGCAGTGAGATCTTCTTCGTTGATTGGTGGCTGATTGCCCGCTTCTTGATGTTGACCACAGATAATGGAGGATAGAGATATCCAACTTCGACCATTTTTACCCCTTGTCGATGTCGGCATTGAGCCGTAAAGAATAAGTGTGTAGTGGAATTCCCCTTGCATTTCGCACATCCTCTTACAAAATTCCTGGCTCTGCCTCGCATCGGAAAACCGTATACAAAACTGTCCAATGAAATTAAAGGGAAAGGGAGTTAGAGGTTGGATATCTCTATCTTCCTTTATCTCTGATATTGACGCTCTCGCAGCCATCGTTGAATTGAAGGGACATGACATATCTTGCTGATCGTGGATGGCTGTTCAGATTGTGTTTGTCATGTTAGGCAGAACTATGTCCAGTGGAGACGGTGTAAAGTCTGCCCTAGTATTGTCCCTGATTATCAATAGTGAAAGAGAACTACTTAAAAGGGTTCCTTGGGAAACCTAATTGCATTACAAATGCCTCCCCGTCCCAACTAGTCTGTCAAAGGTCTTAGCAAATCGACGTAATTAGATTTTAGTAAATTAAACTGCCGCAAAATGATTTGCAAATATCACTAGACTAGACTAGATTTTGTCACTTTTTGCTGACACCAAGCTTAATCAACCAAAACATTGGTTGAGGCACAAGGCACGAGCCCGTGATTGAATTCCAGGCAAATGGCAAAACTCTAAACAATAAAAATTCGCTAACCACAACTGCACACATTCACTTTGTGTAAACAAGTCGTGTCGCTTAGCATTAAGTGACACCGATCTGGTTCCTC
The DNA here is from genome assembly GCA_905231855.2 of Eristalis tenax. Classification (NCBI taxonomy): domain Eukaryota; kingdom Metazoa; phylum Arthropoda; class Insecta; order Diptera; family Syrphidae; genus Eristalis; species Eristalis tenax. The sequence goes on along the minus strand of HG993124.1, from coordinate 107,854,769 downwards.
TTCTTCAATTCTCACGTTCGATCACAAGCCAACCATAGATATGCTTTCCATTTGGCGCGGCGCACCCAATTCATAGTGCCGTCAGCATAATGTACATAAAATCGTTTCCAGTTTCACATTTTTATAGAACACATTATTTATTCGAACACCTTGCGGTCGAGACGGGCTTGATAGGTCAAGACCACCGTATCGAGGGTGATCTTCGCGCAGCAAGCTCAAAAAAAACACACTTTGGTGATAAACTGTCATGAAGTGACAATGAGAACGCGATCGGATTCTTGGAACATACTTAATTTTATTCAGCTTTGCTTGATCATTTATCTTGATCGAGGTTTCAAGTCGTCGGCTGTCGCTCTTAATGAAGTGCGTCTTGGAGACCATGCATCCCCTTGATCCGCGTGTTGGCAATGACCTTTAATGCGTATGTAAATATTTATGCTGAATGCACTTATGGTTCCATCGACTCAACCACTTGATTATTCACATCGATCGTGTGCATCTTTCCATGCATCACTCTGAAACAGGATCCGAAGCTGATTAACTTGAAAGAGTATCTCATGTACCATGCATTATGCTTGCACTGAGAAAGTAAGTGGTTTCCAATTGCATAAGGCACGTCAGATATTGAATTCTAATGCAAGATCGACCTTCCACACATCTAATAGATCTCATTCGAATCATGCTTGTATCCATAGAGCTGTTGCCTCGCCATTGAACATTGCATTCATATGATCTTGCGAATATGATCGTACTGCCTGTAATCTATCTGCTCAAATAAGCTTAATTAGTTTCTGCCGTTTTAACTGAATACACAGAGTCGGGACCGACCGCCACTGCTCACGTAAGTATGTGATGGATGTTTGAGTTCACATTTCGATCGACGGTTACGTTATGACTGACCAGGAAATTCAATTAGCACCTTGCATTGCCCTGTAAACCACACATTTTGTGGGGGGTAGACATTAAAGGATGAGAGTGCAAAAACTCGTATCAATTAAGGTGTTAGACTCAGTTTAAGGGCCTTTCTAACAGGTACACGCAAGATGAACACGAACGAACGTTTTGCCTCACTTACTGGTTTCTTCGAACTGAGGGACTTCCTAATTAGCACTGTGGTGTGTAATGACGTCAGATTAAACTGAGTACCGAATTGGAAAAGTGTAAAAAACAACTTGATTCAACTTGATTCAACTTGATTCAACTTGATTCAACTAGTAGAACTTAAAACGACGACTAGTTCAATGATCCTCGTCTTAATCGTGGTCCTAGCCGTCTCTGCCTACCTCGAACTTATACAGCTACTCACTATGACTTGCTTGGTGTCAACGCCAAGTGAGCGGCTTTCATTAAATTTTTTTTAGTCATTCAATTTGGGTAATGACCGATGGAATAAGAACGCGAATACTCAGTAGCCTGTATAAGGGTGAGAAACAGTGCAGTGCATGAGGAACTCAACATTGAGCAGCTATTTCTTCGAACGGAGAGGGCTATGCTTTGGTTTTTTGGTCACGTGGCACGAATGTCCCCTTCATCATGACTTCCAAAGCGGGCATTGAATGTGATTCCAACAGGTAGGCGACCGCTTGGCAGAGCCAGGACGAGGTTGTTGTCAAAAGGTCAAAAAACTCGTCTGGTTACGCTTGGGCATAACTCCTAACGAGTTAGAGTCGATGTGGTTTACCCCCGCGACCTCTTTAGTGGAGCATGCGGCTCAGAAGATGATGATTGTGACGATCTGACCAAGACGCCGATGTTGTATGTCCGTGTGTATTTCATGTTCCCCTCGATCAACGACAGACTCATTTAAACGACTTCCCTCGTAATGGAGGTGTTCGGGCAATCACGTCTATTTCGCCCGAGTATGCCAGATGCACGATCTTCTCCAGAATAAAGTTTGATCAAAAGACAGTGATCCCGTTGTATGGATTGTTGGATTGGAGTTGGAAATAAGTCTGTCACTTTTGATCCTGTCAACCGATTTTAACGAAATTTTAAACATAGTGCTGAAAATAAATTTTGGCTTAAAAATGGTTGGTGTAGATCACAGATGAACTGTAGATAAAATCACTTGCTTAAATACATGAAATAATTGTTTATTATTGTAAATTTGGTGGGTATTTGCTCAATTTGGCTTGGAACTAGACTCGACTATTGGTGTCCTCATAAGGCCCGGTGCACACATGCGTCATTTTGATGCGCGGTCCCTCAGCGTACCAGCCTTTAGTCACATATAAACTCCCCCTCACCGTAAGTCCATAACAGAACATTAATTCCCCCTCATCATAGATCCCCAACACTGCATTCGGGATTGTCTCGATCCTGCGTGGTGGATAGCTGCGCACAATGTTGCACCAGCTGTATCAGCATTTCTGCAATACATTTGTTTATTCCAAGAGCGAATGGAGATTGCTGCACATTTGCTGTGTAAGCACATTCCATCACGTATCGGGGAGAGGATCTTAGGGTGCATGAATGGTTGAGGGATCAACGCTGATTCAGTTCAGTTGTAGAGAGTTCTCCGATCGGAGCTGAAGGATGCACTGATTAAAAAAATATAAAATGTAATAAAAATATAAAGCCACACGTCTCTCATTTTGAAAGCAAAGCTGATCTAGTCACAATTTGCGGTTGGGATCAAATAAATGGCACTATCACTCGAGTGGTCAATCGGTTGTAATAGTCTGACTGTGAGTATCACAATGGACCAACATGGTCTAATTGTGCTGGTGAACCCATTAGCAGCCCTCCTACCTACATACCTAACGGAGACTTGGGAAATTTGCGTTGTCTTAGTCTATGAGGGGACGCTATGAAGCAGCCTGTCTGCTGCACTTAACGTACTCCTCCACCTCCCTCCGTTGGACCTACTCGCCAAACAAACAGTGGCCATTCCAGCTCTAAGACAGAAGACGCTTTGACTGAGAAATAAAGTATTATTTCAATGTCTACCTCTTTGCCCCTTAAAATGTTTGACAATAATTTGTATGCCAAAAAAGACCAATCAGAGAACGACATTCATATTTCGTGAATAACTGTCAAAAAACCTCTGAAATTCGTCGATGGACTGGGGGTCAACCAGATGTGAAGTTGCTTATCTCTATAATACTTCATTTCAGCTTCGACTGTGGTCCGAACTTAGCATCCGCCACTCACCCATTTTTAAAGAATTCAATTCACTTTCCAATTACATCGATCACCATTTATTCCAGACCGGATTGAAGGTCTAAAAATTATACGCGAATGTATACAGACAGGTTAAGACCCACCCCATCACTCTGTCCAGTCCAGTAGAGGAGTGGGCAGAAGCAATTGCGATAAAAATGTGATGTCCTGGTTCAAAAACAATGTAAAAAAAAGCTATTTGTTAGGACTCTATAAAGTCTCAAAAATATCCCTTGATTGGTCATTTAACGAGAGTGGTGAGCATTTCAATATACACCTCATGTGGCCGCCGGAACACTGCAGTAAAAAACACCGATGAACACGAACGAATTTGGTACAAAACCTCTTCACTCACAACTGGAGGGTATCTACACAACCACACTCTATGGCAATTAAAACAAACAAACTGAATTGGCAAGAAGCCACATCATGCCTTAAAGCAAAGGAAATACAGCCAGTACTAAATCCTAAACCGTCACACTCTCAGACATGCATTCAGGACCTTCGTCAGTGTCGTAACAGAGCACTGCGCAGGTTAGAAGAAGCTACATGGATGGCGAGGAGGTAGAAACTACACATCACCTCTGCTCGTGCAGCGCTAATCGTAGGAATTCGTACCTAGGAGGTTACTTCTTCAATAACCTCAGTCAATTGAATGTCATCAGCATAAGTCAGCGAAACCGCTTTGTCACACGCGCCAACTGGTCACAGGTATATGGCCGAAGCCCCTTTAACCTAACCTAGCAAAGTTTAGGTAAATCCAAGACAAAACTGCATACTCACTGAACTCTAACTTTTGACCCATCTCTTCTTTTGAACGAGGACCCTTACGTGTCTTCGAATGCATTTTCCAATCAATTTATTAAGACACTCTAAACATGATTTCCTCCTTTTCTAATTTCAGTTTATGGAATGACGTTAGGCTTTCCAACAATTGTGATTCCCGCCATCCAAGGAGGCGAAGGCCGTGAGCCAAGTGATATTGTTCTAAACAGAGACGAAATCTCCTGGTTTAGTATGTGAACTAAAGGTTTGTCCTCAAAGCATTCATTAATCAATCGTTCTGTTGCAATGTTTCAGGTTCTATAAACCTTATTTGCGTTCCGTTGGGATGTCTGTTCTCTGGCGCATTCAGTCACCCTATCGGCAAGAGACGATCCATGCAAGTAAGGCAAATTATAAAATACATTGTGTTGAAGTGAAATCCTGTAACCGTTCAAATGACAGCTTGTTAATATTCCAATCCTGGGGTCATGGTTGATGTTTCATTTCGCCACTTGTACGGAGCATCTTTATGCGGCCCTTTGCATGGCTGGCATAAGTGGAGGTCTAATGGAGGCACCGGTAAGTATGCAACCCCACGCACCTACAAACATTGCCCACTAATCCATGCTTCTGTCTTTCAGGTTTTGACATTCGTGGCAGAGATAACGGAACCAAAGTACAGAGGGACCCTGTCAGCGACAGGTTCGACTTGTGTCATTTCCGGTGTCTTCATGCAGTTCATCATGGGTTCATTTATGGACTGGCGAACAATTGCCGCCATAAACACTGCGTTCCCGGTGTTATCCATCATCGCGCTGTTCTTCATTCCGGAGAGTCCAACGTGGCTGATCAGAAAGGGAAAATACCGAGAAGCTGTTCGAGCCCTGCAATGGCTACGCGGTTGGGTGCCAGAATATAGAGTCGAAGCCGAATTCAATACCCTGTACCATCAATTGGTAACACAACCCGCTCTAGATGAAGCCGACGAAGGTATCACCGAGAAGACCAAGAACAAGCTCTCCTATCGACTGAGAATGTTCCGAAAGCAATCGTTTTGGCTGCCTTTCCTCTTGATATCCTTCGCATTTTTCGTGGGACATTTCTCCGGAAAAACAGCACTGCAAACCTACGCCGTTCAGGTGAGTCGACACGATAAATGAATCCGAACTTGGGTGATTCATCATATTTGTTTGCTAATTATCGGGGCTTGAGAAGTTCAGAATCATTTGGCAACAATATAAGGCTCATTTATCTTTTAGTGACACGTGATATTCACAACTTAATTTAATTAGGCTCACCACACAAACGCATTCAGAGGATCGGAACTACCTTAATAAAGCACTAATTAGCGATGAGGTTAGTTTATTTAGTTGCTGGTGCTCATACGAGTAGATGCTTCGCAGTCAGTGGAATGCTGCTAATTAATCTTGAACGATCGCCGAAGCCATTTACGAATAGTATATACGATCTTCGTTTATTCGTTCGAAAGCTCATGCGGTGTTTTTTTCCGATTCTATTGCAGGCAGAATGTAAAAAACATTCTCAAGCCATTAGCACGTTGTAACACATTACATTCGTAGCACTTCCGTTTTGTTGAACTGCTGAAAAATAGCTCGGGGTATCTCAGGCGTATCTCAGCAAGTGCAAAAAACAATGCTTAGGAATGATGTGTTGAGAAAATAACCCGCACAGATGATTGTCGGTGAAATTTCTACTGTGGATATTAGTCAGCCCTAATTATTTGATAAACGCAATTATACTCAAAATGGTTTGTACACATTTGCAATCAGGGTGTAATCATGCAATTGCTTATGCATAGACTCTCGATACGCTGCGGGACCTCAAAACAAAGTAACATTGGATGGTGGGTCCCCTGGTTCGAATTCCAGGGATCGCAAATTTAATACGCTCTTATCTGGCTTTCAAATCTGGTCCAGTCACCATTTGCCGTTGGGATAAAATTAACGGCGCCGGCACTGGAGTGGTCGATCGGTGGTAGTAGTCTCACTGTGGGTATCACTATGAACCAACAGCCAGCAGACCCCTTCCATCCCTACCTACAATGGGTGGTGTGAATAAAAACTAAGGGAATGCTCCGAGTGAAGACAGACAGAGTCAAGTATTTTCGTTAAAGGAAACACTCGATTTGGCGCGAATAAAAAATGTCCCCAAAGAAGATTCCTTCACTCAAGCTGACGTTTGAAAACTAGAGTAAGGGTGGATGCCAAGTATAGGCAATAGTGCTTTCAAGCGAAAACCAAATAACTATAATTAACGACGTTTCGGCGACACGGGATAGTTTCAAGAAATGTATAGATTCAAGTTTCAAACATGGAATGGTGGAAACCGTGGGAGTGCCATACCAAGAATTGGGAAAATGAAAATATTCCTACGACTGGGATTTCAGAGATCCACATTTTGGTGGGGTGCATTTTTCTCCAATGCAACATGTCTGGCGCTTGCAAGAGAGATAGACGTTGGGCATCTCTATCATATCTGGTGAAGTGTTGATTTACCACCATTAACCCGAACACAGCTGCTACAGTTTGTGTATAGAGACAGTTTGTGTATCAATCCCATACTCCTGCAAAACACAGAGATTACCTCGACGGACTCGGGCATTCGGTCTTTTCCAAATCTACCAAACAACTGGCCTTCTCAAGCCTTCTCAAGTACTATTCTTAGAGAGCTATAAAACTCCCTCTTTACCCATTGCCTTAAGCATTTCTCGCCGGATTTCATCCACACCGGCGAATTTGCCAACTTTTAGCGATTCAATCGCCAAAATGACTTCCTCACCGACTTCCTTCCGCCCCATTCAAGCCTACAGGTCTCCCATCTTCAGTGCCCTGTTCCGAAGATGTCCACCTCATTATTCGAGTAATAATCGATTAGTACATCTCGATTCTCGAAATCATTTGAATACCTACTAACTAATTACTAACTGCTAACGCAAAATAACTTGATAAATGTCTCACTTCAGTGCGAAAAGAAGTAACAAATAGTTCTGGTCGAGAAATTCTAATCAGAAACATACACCAGAAAAAAATGCGAAGGGAATATAACTTAAGTATTTCTCGACTCCTCGGTTCATTAAAAATAAACAATTCAAATTCACTCGAATGATTTTGATGATAGACATTTATCGAGTTCTCTTCTGTTAGTAGTTAGCAGAAATGATGTATATGCCCAACTTCTACCTCTCTTGTCTCATAAAATTTTTGAAGACCATTCAAATCAAATTTCCGGAATACCTGGCAAAAATTGATGAATAACTGCCAAAGAGCCTCTCAAATTCGTCGATGGACTAGAGGTCAATTAGCTGTGAAGTTGGGCGTATCTATCATACTTCATTTCTGGTAGTTAGTTTTTAAGAGTCATTTGAATGAGTTAATAGCTAGTAATCATTCGAATGAATGATTGAGAAACGAGATGTTGCATTAATCGATTATCACTGTTGTACAGTTGTCCAGTTGGTTTTTTAGGTGATCTTAACTTATGGATATTTGTGCGTAGTACTACTGAGTTTTGGAATTGTTTTTGGAAGCTGAGAGATTCAAAGAAAGCACAAAACAAGTATTCGCGTTTCGCTTCATTCGAAAGGAAGTAGAATTTGAATAGATTGAGTTCCGACTTTCAAACGATTTGAAACAGAAATTAAGTTCTATAGAGATATAGCCTATCGACATATTTGAAAGGCCTTTTGACAGTAATTCATGAATTTTTGACAGTTTTTCAGGAAATTTATTGGTTTGATTGGTAAATTAGGCTTTAGAAAACGATATAAAAAATGATTGTCACAAATTTTAAGGGGTAGAACTTTCCTGTCTCTGTAATACTTCATTTCTGATTTGAAAGTTCACTCTTTCATTTGAAATTTAATTTTTCAAGCTACATTCGAATCAAACGTCATTTTATTGTCGTTCGGTTTTTTCTGCCGATTAGATTTGCAAAACATGTAAGTTCACATATTTTTGTTGGAATTTTTTATTTATGAATTACTAGATTTTGTACCTGGCTTTGTCCGGGTTAGTTTCTTCAGCCGATACGTTAACAAAATGTGTTTAAAATATATGCAATTATGTAATATTTTAGATAAGAAATTTGTAGACCACATTTCCTGCTTCTAAAACATCGCCAGCGAGAATGCATAATTGCCCTGGATAGTCTTCCCTCGACATTGCAACGCACAATTGACCGTGTGAGAAGCAAGCGTTTGTCAAGTCCAGTTACCATTAGGGACTGTCCTATTGTAACTGGTCCATTAATGGTTAGGGCGAACGCCAAGCGAATAGGAAACTGTAAAAGTAGAAGTAAAAATCCTCGAACAAGAACTCGGATAAGAATTGAATTTTCTTTTGCAATTGATGCCTACACTGGATCAAAGTCAAAATGGGACAGTGTGCACCAAAGATTTCCAAATGGAATAATAATATTTACATAGAGCGTATATCAAAAAATAATATATACGTATTTTCAATGGGTAGTAAGTGTAGCATAAAGAATAATAAATAAACATAATATATTATCTTAATTCCATTCCAGAACATTAACATAAGAACAAAAAGATGGGGGTAAACAAGGTGAAAGTTAAAATGGGACACTTTAACAAAGCTCAATATTAAAAAGGGTAAACAAGAAAAATTAGATTCCTAATTTTTATTGAATACTTCTTCAACTTTTCTTCGAGATGAACCCACGGGTGTTCAATCAAGTTCAAACGTGCTTACAGTTGGAAAGAAGCCAGGACCTTTAATTATAAGCTTTGTGCTTGGGGTCATTATCTTGATAGAAGTAAAAACTCATTCCCCACTCATTATTAAACAGAATGTCCAAGTACATGTGTTGTTCCATTATACCTTCAATAAAATGAAGGTTCCCAACACCAGCAGCTGACATTGACCCCCACACCATTACTGAACCACCTCAGTGCTTAACAGTGGGGCACAAATATTCTTCTCGGAGCTCTTCATTGGCCCTTCTCCACACATAACCTCGGCCGTCGGAGCGAAACACGTTTAACTTACGAGTACTTTCATCTGTAAAAAATTACCTTTTCCCAGAACGAAAAATCCTTGTTAGCGTGCTTTTAAGCGAACTGCTTCTTTTTCGATTTGTTGACTTTGCTTATGAACGGCTTCTTTCTTGCTACTCGTCCATTCAAATTGTGTTTCCTTAACATAATCCGTATTGTGCCTTTTTCTTAACGACTTCATAGGACATATCATTTTGGTGCACTAATAAGTGGATTTTCATTTACTTGACGGACTATCCAACAGTCATTCAAAATGTCCCTTGACGATCTCCTGGACAGATTCTCATAATTCTTTGTGTTACTGTAGCGTTCAATGATGTTGTAGAACGTTGAGTGTGCTCGCTGTACATTCTTCCCGATATCACGAACAGATTTTCCCCTTCCTGTATTGATAAATTACAAGCTTCCGCACTTCGAACGACGTTTGCTTCTTTCCCGACTTAATTCAGTTACTTTTTTCCCGAAAACCGTTTCAATCAACAATTTTTAATTTACCGTTATTCTCTGATTCAACGAAGTTATTAAAATTTGGAATGAGTACCGACGTTGTCGTGTATTAGTACAGTAACTGTCCCGTTGTAATTTAGGTATGATTTTAGCACATCTTAATGATTTTGATTTAGAATTCAGTATAAAATTCATCAGTAATTTTTCTTTTAAGGTTTTTTGTTTGTTTCCAAGGAAGCGTACAAAAATATTAAAAGAAATTTTCTACTTTCAAATTGTGTGTTGTTTGTTTTTTTTTTTTGTAATTTAAGTTCTATGTGCATTGTGTCCCATTTTGACTAGATACACTGTATCCCAATCTCTCATTCACATCCCTACTCATTATACCATTTGTTGACTGTGTGCTCAGATGGTGAAGTAGAATTTTCAATGAGTCGAGAAAACGTTCTTGGAAATCCCAACTACTGTGAATTTTGTTGTGCGAATTGAAGTCAAACTTCCTGAACCTATATTGTGACATACCATGTGATTAGTCTATCTCGACAATTTGATCAAAATCGGCTTATCCATTCAAAAGTTTGATATGTATATAATTTTATAAGCAAAATTTAATGGTTCTGTTGAAAAATCCTCCCCGTAGTCTGCTTTTGGGTACACACATAGTGGGCATACACACAGCTATGTTTGTGTACTCACGCATAGATGGCGAATGCATACATATAAAAGGCCCGTAACGTTCGAACCGTATGTCGTACCGACTTATAAATAGTCACATTCAGCATTTACATTTTAGAACGATTTTTGATGAAAATGTCAGAGCCCTGCAACGTGTAGTTTCGAAGCCTTTGTGGGTCAGACACATAAACTCTCTGCTTTATAGTTAAGATATGTTGGCTCTATTAATATATGCGATTGTGACCTAAATCACACTCCAGTTGAATCAATAGAGAGCAGAAAGTACTTATGTATCGCTGAGCTAGCTGAAGGATCTAGTTTGCTGAAAATCTCGAGCTAGCTGAAGGATTTTTCAACAAACCGGGTTGAAATAGATCGCTTTTGGAGTGAAGCTGTGCAGAAGCTCAGCAGCTACGACATCCTTCTAAAATTTGTACAACATAGAAATAACGTACTTGAAATGACATTTGTTTAGGCGAACGTTTTGAATAAATGTACAAGGAAATGAAATATGTATCAGGCATTGAAAAGAAATCTGATTTCACACAAATATGCTTACATACGTACTGTGTTCACTTCAAATTGATTAAATGCATCCATTAACTATCCTTTTCCTATGCACCCGCTCCTCGCCTCTTCATTGTTTATAAATAAAACAATTGCAATTTAAGTGACCTAACGATTTGATTAATGTTACTTGAACACTTCTCTGAAAATTAGTCAAATAGAAATGTTAAACGGCTGATTTCAAAAGTCAAATTCACTACGGTTCATTCGAAAATGAATTTTTTATTCGTTCAAATGTCAGAATATTCAAAATTCATTCGAGTGAATAGATCTATTCGAACGATTAGTCGAATCGTTCGAATTTCAGAATAAAGCTGGCTATTTAAAATTGCCTGCATAAAATATTGTGTGTTCACGATACTGAGTTGTTCACAATATCGAGTGTCTGCTGTATAGGCAAAAAAGGCTGTTTAATCTAAACAATGCTGTTTCAACTTTAATATCACAACTAGACGAGTTTTATTCAATGTTCATGCACACAATAAAACTATACCAGTGGTGTAGCGTGGGTTGGGGCCGCCCGGTTGCTGGCGCCCCTAGTAATTTTTCTCACACCTTTCAAGCCTTTGGATACGGTTTCAACATATACCTACGCATATGTAGGTTAGGTTGAAGTGGTTGACTGCTGTACGGATAGACAACAGACAAACTTAGACTATATGAATTAATATGCTATGAATTAATAAACTTCCAGAAGTCTAAATCTACGGGATGAGAGGGCATTGCAGTTGCATTGCCCGTGTACAATGGTTTCTTCCTCATCCACGTCTCTACATCTTCTCCAGAAGTCGTTGTAGGGGAGGCCTGGTCTAGAAAGACAGCACAATGCATCTATGTCAGTTCAGGTATAGCAGCATTTATATTTCCAATAAGCTGAAGGTGACACATTTGGAGTATTATAGTATGCTCACACTAGACGAAATTGAGTAATTTCGGCAATTTGGGTCGAAGTTAGGATCGAAATTGCCTAATTCAGGCCGCGTTCAATGAAATTGTCTATCATCACGACTTCCGAGGCAGTCGTTGAATGCGATCCCATCAGACATGCAACCGCTTGCCACATACAGGACGAGGTGGTTGGACCAAGTGCAAAAATTCGCCTGGATACATTTTGACATAACTCCTGACGAGTAAGGGTCGATGGCGGAGGATCCAGCTGTCCGGGTCCTTGTGCCCCCTTACCATCCCCCCCTCAAAAACGTTACCAAATTGAATGTACGTGCTTCCACGCCGGTGGCTACTTAGGCAAAGAGGTCGTTGCATTTACAAAATATGGCAAATGCAATGTTTAGTGAGAAATGGAGGACCAAAACTTGCTCCTCAGCAAATCGATCACAAAGGGAGATTTTTTAGCTATTATCTTTTTGGCAACACTGGTTTAAACAGCTGACGCACGTTTCGTGTTTTATTTCACTGTCAAACATCTTCAGGTTGGTCTTACAAACGAACAACGCTTGCAAATTATTGAATTTTATTATCAAAATGCGTGCACTGTTAAGAAAGTTCATCGCGCGCTTCTTGTGTTTAGCGAAGAAGCTCATTTTTGGCTCAATGGGTACGTAAATAAGCAGAATTGTCGATTTCAGCACAAAAAGAACACAAGCTGCTGACACAGCCTACAATATTTTCAATGTGCAAGGAATACAATATTTTCCGTACTCCTGACCGCAATGATGCCCCCTAGTTTACTCTATTCATCGGATCATTTACCATAATTACTTTGTCTTCTGTTTGAAGTCACACAGTTAACCACAAAATATTTGCTTATCTCACAGATCTTCCATACTCTGAAGGCGCCGATAAACAAGTTCCACGCCACTATCCTGCTTGGTGTGGCCGAACTGGTGGCTACCGTCCTCTCCGTGTGCCTCATACATTGCACAGGAAAACGTCCATTAGTAATAGTCTCAACAATTGGCTGCGGCTGCTGCTTCTTCGGCGCAGCAACATACGCTTACTTCTTAAATGTGATACCAGGCTTCGCCATCGATAACGTCGTTTTGAATGCATCCCTATTGGTTCCTAAGCAGGATCTCATCAATGCAGATAACATCACAAATATATTCGAGAGCCAAAGCAATCCAATGCTGGCAAGCCCTGAGAACATGACTGAAATGTTTGGTTACGACATAACCACACTCTTGCCCGAGCTGTTCGACGACTCTTACGATGCGGATTATGACAATGACACCTTGTCCAGAAGAAAACGATCAAACGACAGTGCCTATTCGGACGTCGACGGATTTAATCCTTTCGATGATCTGCCGGTCTTCGACTACGGCGACACCAACGAAACGGAAATCGAAAGCACCGAGGAGACCACAACTATGCCGATTGTAGTCGAGGAGCAAGACTCTTCAGCCAAGATGTCGGATTTGCCAAGCAAGCAGGAAGTGACTAACAATATTCTGTTGCCAGTTCCCAAGCAGGACAGAAACGACTTGGTGTGGATGCCGCTGCTTCTGCTACTGGGCGCCGCATTCTTCGCACATATTGGGATCCGTATGATTCCTTGGATCCTGATCGGCGAAGTATTCCCCGCTTCCGTTCGCAGCACTGCCTCCGGCTTGGTTGGGGCGGTAGGATACATTTTTGGATTCCTTGCGAATAAGCTGTTCCTTCAGATGCTGGCCACCATGACCATGCCCGGCACATTCTGGTTCTATTCCGCTGTGGCTATCCTTGGCGCAGTCGTGCTCTATTATCTTTTACCCGAAACCGAGAACAAACCACTGGCGGTGAGTAAACTTTACATTACCATTTGTCGAGTCAGAAAATGTTATCTTTTGAATACCCACAGGAAATCGAGAGCTATTTCTCGAAAAAGGCGCGAAAGGCCCGCAAATTGGAATTGATGTACGGCCAGTCCATGCCCTCGTTCGTGTGCGACGTGGAGAACAATTGCAAGTCCCCCGATGCGACGCCGGTGCAGAAGTCGATTCAGTTGCAGCAAAGTGACCTGATTGTCCCTCGCGTGCCAGACGCTGGAGGTGTGGCGAATCAAGGTTTCGAGAAAACCGAAGGAAACACCACAACTCATTTGTAGAGGTCTTGCTTTTAGCGTGTATATTGTATTAGAATGTGTATTATATTATGTATATTTAAGTGCCAGTTGTGTATTAGATAATTTTTATTGTAAAACACTTAAAGATCTAGCTAATTAGTTTTTAAAACTTTTAAAGTAACTCAGTTGTTTTATTCGAAAGGGTTTTTGGGACAGATTGGAATACGGGAGAGATGGGGAGGTCCAATGCAGTTTGTCGCCCCTAACGTTGACAGAGTAATTTCGTCTATTTATAGTCTTAAAATCTGTGCTCCTTTCGTGTTCGTTTGTTGAATCCTAGGTTAGGTTGTAGTGGCCAACGGTTGAAGGCAATCACACTAAAGCCAAAATATGCCACTTGGAACGCGGGAAGAAAAATGTACTGAACAAGACCAAATAGTATTGGGCTCTTTTGAATGGATGCAAACACTCAAATTCAAAATAAAATTTATTTATTAACAAGATCATTAACAAAACAAAAACAATTCATGTGTTGCAAAAAATAACCCTTATGAAAGTGAAGAGGTACCCGGGAACCAGAGATAATGGAGGCCCCTCAGATTCATCTGACAGCGTTTTTTTATAATATTTTCACAGACAGGCGTCTGTGATACGTGTAAGCTAAGCGAAGCTCCTGCTTAACACCAATGTGTGCACTCCTAACAAGTGTGCGTGAAAATAAAGTAGTATGCGTTACTTGAGAACACAACCGTCAAAATTTGAGGTGAACTGCGATGGACTGGGGGTTTTCCACTGGAAAGACGAATATCTCTTCCTTCATTATCTCTGCCGGGAACATTTTCAATTTTCAACGACCAGATAAAGTAATTAAACTTAAAAAAAATCCAAACTTTATTTAAAATTTTGAAGGCAGACATCACATTCTTCTTTGGTTTTTGAATGATCATATCAGACCGGTCGGGAACAAACGTTGCGAGTTTTCCTCGTTTGCACTTTGGAGGCAATTTGGAGCGGTTAAAATTGTTTGTTTTATATAAAATTTACAAAACGAATTCTTTTTTCAGTTCAACGAATTTATTTACAAAGCTTAGCAGCATTAACCCTGCTTCACAGTAAGTAAGTATCTGAATTGTCAACAGTCAAAATATCTCTTGGGGATTTTACAAATTTTCTAGATATGTAGATTTCAATTGCCTTGAAATAAAAACAGTTTTAAATCCAACGAACAACACAAGGAAAATGACAACGTTGTTTTTGTTTGCCACTGAAAGCGGCCTGTTTTGTTAGAGATAGAGAGAGATTTATTGTACCTATTCATCATTACAAGTTGCGGTTTTGTTTTTCTTACATAAATCGTACGAGCATGGCTTTTGCCGTCTGCCTGATTGACATTAATATAATAATCAAAAAAGAAATAAGTTTGTAATCGAATAATTATAAGGTACATATAACTAGTTAATATACATGTATATACATATGTATATACATTTCGCTTACGAATTTTAAAACTCTTCGTTTATAATATTTTTTCTATATTTGATTGACTTTTTATAATAGTTTAAAAGTAGTTTTATATCACAATCGCAATGTAAAAAGTCTCTGACCTCAGATACCGATTTAATATCACTGCCTAGATAAAATCTGCGCAATTCCTTAAGGACTGGACATCTACCAATAAAATGTACAATGTCTTCTCTCTCTGATAGGTTGCAAAGACTGCAGTAGATCGGCAAATCGGGACGATGTGGAATATAATTTAAATTAACGAGTTCTCCTCTCACCTTGAAAATGGTAGATATGAGTTCTTGACTGTTACTGTTATTGAAATAATTTCGTTCACATAAATTATGGTTGAGGCAACTGTATGTTGATCGATGTACGGAGGATGTAGCCATATTAATACAATCTTTTCTATATTGTTCGTCTACTTTGGAGATATGTTTGTAGAGCATAACGACCTTAGTCGTCGTGAAATGGAATTGCATCCCACAGTAACAGCAAGCTCTTAGAGTTTCCTAAACCAAAGATTTCTTTTTTGTATGGTTTTCATAGCGACAATTTTTGGCAGTCTTTCATCAGCAGCTTCAGTGTCTTGACGAATAATGGCGATATTCCTGTTTCTATTATTACCATATAGTTAGGCGTCTTTCTTGGTAAACCAAAGGTTCGTTTGATGTAATATCTTAGAAGTTGTTCTACAGTCTCATATTGCGTATGTCCCCAAGATTGAGCTGCGTACATCAATACCGATTCTGCAACACCAACGAAGACTTTATATTTAACGCTATGATCAACCAGATTATGTGAGAAACACCTTTTCCAGGTAGCACATATTGCACTTTTCGCCTTAATAAGTTTGTCCTTCAAGTGAAAATCCATGTTAAGGTTATTAGTGATTGTCACTCCAAGGTATTCGTACTTTTTCACCACTTCAATTGGTTCCCCGTTGTAGTGCCAACTTTCATTTGACACAGTCTACCACCTCCCTGTTTGAAAATCATCACTTTTGATTGTAATAGTTTAACCGTTAAGTTCCACCTTTGACAATACATATAGAGACGGTTTATCATCAGTTGCAGCATTTCGGCTGAATTCGCTAGTAAAATCACATCATCAGCAAACAGAAGCGCTTTTATTGTCACCCCAGCAAACTCAATTCCGCCTGGTAGAAAGTCCGTTAGGTCATTGATATACCAGGAAAACAGTTGAGGGCTTAAAGGGCATCCTTGTCTTACTCCCATATTGGTCTCAAACCACTCTGAAACATCTGACCCACACCAAACTGTTGCGCGGTTGAAACTCATTCCGATGGTGTAAAGTTTGTAGAATAGAGCTCTCCGATCGACCGTATCAAAAGCTGCCTTGAAATCCACGAAAAAAGCGAGTAATTTCTGTTTTTGTTCTAGGAATGAGCCCGCAATGTTCTGCAACACAAAAATATTGTCTACGGTTGAATATCCTGAACGAAAACCAGCTTGATTTTCACGGATAAGTTTTTGACTTTCAATCCATTGAGCTATTCGGTTGCTTAAACGTTTGGCGAACACTTTGTAAGATGTGTTGAGCAGAGATATAGAGTAATTGGCCGGGTCAGTTATATTTCCCTTTTTATGTATGGGGAATATTATTGTTTCTTTAAGTTGTGGTGGTATAATTCCTGCGTTCAATATTTCATTAAATGTTGATGTCAATTTATCCTTGAGTTCATCTGTAGCGTATTTAAATAGTTCTATAGGAATCCCATCAGGACCTGACGGTTTATGATCACTTAGATTACTCAGGACAGAATGAACTTCAACACTGGAGAATGGTGTGTCAAGTAATTCGTTTTGGTTTAAAGGTACCGCATAGTAAGTCGGCAACGAGCTGCTCATCGGATTAAGTAAGTTTTGAAAATGGTTCCTTAAAGAGTGTGCATTTAACTCAACACTTATTCGTGGCACTTGACCATTGAATTTGTTAATCGCCGCCCAAAATTCTTTTGTGTTCCTACAACATGGAAGTGAAAGAGCCTCATTTTCATAGAATTGTTTCTTTTTTTCTTTACATAACCTTTTAAATGCCTTGTTGGTTTTATTATAAAGATCTTTAAAAAGACTATTACCATATATACGAAACACCTTAAGCCATCCAAATGATTTTTGTCTAGCTATTTCACACTCTTTATCGAACCATTTCTCTTTGTACATCAATATCTTTTTAAAACTTTGACTGTTTGTAGGATAGGATTTTTTTTACTACATTTTCAATCTCACTCATGTTCAAATTGCTTCTGTACTCGGTTGCATTAAAATGGCCTGTTTTGTTCAAAACCCGGTAAATTCATCGCCAACTTTTCAATGTTGTAGGCAAGAGAGGTGAGCCATGAGCAACAGAAAACAAAAATATTGCTTAAAAGTGTCCTGCGATAGCAAACAAGTGATATTTTTTGAGGTAGGTATGTATTGGATGAGTAGATAGAAACTCAACGCACTTACGACGATGGCATACGCGATGTTAATATGTACGAATTGTTAGAGGGTAATTTTTTATGCAAAATCAAACAAAAAAATTCGACTTAAGGGTGAAGAAAGAGGTCGAGAATCACAAAAATGTGTACGAGTTAGAGGGAGTTTCGACTTAGGGAAAGTGCTTTTGTATGGGAAATAAAATATAATATATAAAAAACAAAATGTCAATTCTTTTTGTATATATATGATTCATTAAAGGGGTCGAGGGGGTAAGCCACACACGAGAGATCTCCACGCAACTGGGTCCTCCGGCACCCACTTTAAGTTCCTCGTGGACTGCCGTGATTCTCACCCCATCCCTATTTCCATTAAAGAAGAAATCACATCCCAGCAGATTGTATTACCGATCTTATGCATTCGGTGAGAGTTGAGACGAATTCTGAGTTGAAAATCGCTAACTTGGCTTTGACACCAAGCTCGGTCTATCTGATTACAGATCTACTGTTTTAAAACTGTCCCAGCTTGACCAATCCTACAGGAAAGTTCTGCATTACTCCGAGGTACTTAACCTTCTCCACCTGCATCAATGGGACTACACTAACATGAAGATGGCATTGAACAGGCGTTCTCGAAATGCCCATAAGCCCCGGTTGGTTCACATTAACCTTCATTCCAGCATCAGCACATACGGCCACAAACCTATCGAGTGCGCGTTGGAGTTCCGTCTGGGAAGATGTGAGGATAACTAAGTCATCTGCAAAAAGAAGATGACTTACCCTCAACTCTCCCGATGTGAAACATTCCTCGCCTCGGCTGCGCTGCAACATCCAGTCCATATATACATTGAAAATGCAAATGCAATGTGCAAATAACTGGCTTGTTATGTGTAGCTGATGATATGCTCTTTCTATCTGATTCTGTCACTGGAATGCAGCTCATGCATGCTTTGGAACCTCACTATCAACTTAGATAAGTCAAAAGTCATCATATTCAGGAACAGCAGCGGTAGATATTCTCGTAATGAAAAATGAACATACAAAGGAGATAATGTTTAAATAGTGCGGGAGTATAAATATCTGGGAGTATTAATAGCATTTGCAGGTCAAGTTAGCCGAGGCGAAGAGAGCAATTTCTTCGGCTTGGAAATATGTGGAACACGATTCAAAGATAAAACTATTTCGAGTTACTGAATTCTCAACTCTGCTTTACGGTGCTCAAATCTGGGAATGCAGGCAATTTGATGAAGTGGACAAATTCTTAAGATATTTCTTGAAGCGAATCCTTCAATTGCCAAGCTATACTCCAAATTATATGCTCCATTTGGAAACAAAAATGCCTCCTCTGTATCTGGACACTCTTAAATTACACATCGAATATAAGTTACCACGCTCTCAAAGTTGCAAAGTGTGTGAACAACCAGTTTTTTTTTTAAATGCATTTCCTTTATTGAACCAATTGTTTATAAATTTTTAGATAATGAAAATATTTAACAAATCTTAAATTATAGAGTTATATCTAACATGTGTTGCTTTAGATTTCTCTAGATATTTTGTTCGATAACATCAATTTTTAGTTATACATTTTTAGATAAGTAAGAAATTGCAAGAAAAGGTTCACAAAAACCTGCTTGTTGGTTTTATTGCATACCTAACTTAACTTAAAAATAACTTATATTAAAATAACTTATATTATGCAAAATTAAAAATAATCCGGATTTTAGAGACTTAGCTGTCGAACTTGTATTTTGT
This sequence comes from Eristalis tenax, assembly GCA_905231855.2. Lineage (NCBI taxonomy): Eukaryota > Metazoa > Arthropoda > Insecta > Diptera > Syrphidae > Eristalis > Eristalis tenax. The sequence continues at coordinate 107,835,416 of HG993124.1, read as the reverse complement.
ATTTATTTTATTCAGATTATTTTTAAGCTTACATGGTCTGAGTTACCGCACATTGTCTTATACAGAGATTTGACACCTAATCGCATTTTTCTACTGAAATAGTTTAATATTGGTGATTATGAAAAACAAATGAGACAACAAAAAAACCTCACTTAAGTAAAACACAAAACAAAAAAAAATTAAAATTATGATAATAAAACATATATCCGGATATAAACGGATACTATAAATAAATGAATAGTTAAATTCATAAATTAAATAATGCAGAAAAAATACATAAATTAATAATAAATAAGTAAATAAATAAAGAAATAATAATAATAAGTAAACAAATAAATAAATAAATAAATCAATAAATCAATATATAAACAAATAAATAAATAAATATGAATTAATAAATAAGTAATATAAAAATAAATGAACGGATACACAATTAGTTTCTTATACATTCAACTGAATTGAAATTGCTTAGGGATATTGCAAGAGCAACGACTAGGGAAATAGATCTTTTACTAAAGTGTTGTCAGAATGTCTACATCGGACTTTAAATTTTGCCATCAGGGTGTTTATTCTTTCAGATATCAATTCAACATTAGCCCTTTTATGTAAAACCTTCGTAGGGAAATACCATGGGAGGTTTAGCATCATTTTTAAGAGTTTATTTTGTGCTCTCTGTAACTTTGCTATATGGCACTTTGCGCAATTACCCCAAACCTGGCATCCATATAGAATTATGGCTTGAAATATAACCCTGTGCAATATCATTTTGTTTTCAATTGATAACATTGACTTTCTGTTTATAAGGGGATATAAAAGTTTTGTACTTATATTTATTTTGTTCAGCGTTTGCCTCACATGTTGATGAAAAAGTAATTTCGAAGTAATTTACGGAAGAACTCCATTCAATTGATGCATCCAATCACTCGCAAGTGATTGGACGGAATGTAACATGCTTTTCTTTTTCGAGTGAAAAAGATAGCTTGCATTTTTTCCTTATTTAACTTTATTTTCCACTTCGTAAAATAGCTTATAAGTATTTCCAGCGCAATGGAAAGATTCCTCTCAATAATGAGAGGAAATTCATGCGATGAAAACACAACAGTGTCATCCGCGTAAATAGCAATACCGCAAAGAGGGATATTAGGAATATCTGATGTAAATACATTGTACAATATAGGCCCAAGAACAGAGCCTTAAGGAACCCCAGTATTGAAGTATTTTATTTCCGATTGCACGTTATTAACAGAAACACTAAAAGATCGATTACAGAAGAAACTTTGAATAATTTTACACAAATAGTACGGGAAATTGAAACGAATCATTTTAAAAACAAGACCATTATGCCGCATAGAGTCAAAAGCCTTTTCTATATCAAGCAGAACCATGCCTGTGGATTTATTTTGACAACGTTGTTCTTTGATATATTTGACTATTCTTAAGGCTTGATGGGTAGTGCCATGGGAGTTCCGAAAGCCAAATTGTTCATTTGGAAAAATATTATGCTCCTGAATAAACTGCATCAACTTTTCTTTTATAACCATTTCTAATAGTTTGCTTAAACTACTGAGACTTAGCTGTCGAACTTAAATGTGTTGCTGCCCGTTCTAAATTGTGGTAGATAATGTTGTTGCGGTTGTCTACAATTCTGCCCATCTCGAACAGGTTTCTGATGTGGCTTGTTATGCGGAAGATGTCGCTTGGGTCAGGCCGTGTTGTAGCCAGTTCAGTTATTAGGCTATTCGGGATCTTCTCGTTGTTCTTGCAGAAGTGGCTGGTGAGTTGGAATATGCGTCTGTCGATTCGGTCTATTTCGGCACTGTTGTAGAGGACGGATGACCTTACGTATTTGCAGGAATTTTGTTGGCGATGGAGGTTGGTGATGGTCCTGAAGCATTTACGCTCGGAGAGTCGCAGTTTCTACATTTGGGATGGTGATAGGTGGAACCATACTGGACACGCGTATGTCAGTGATGGTCTTATGATCTGCTTATACAGGATCTTCTTTATCTTAGTGGAAAGAGTGTTGGGTTTCCAAATGACTTTACTGCAGTAGCTGAGTTGAATCTTGGCCTTCTGGATGCGGTTGGTGATGTTCTCTCCGAAGGAGAAATTTCTGGTGAAAGTAACTCCTAGGTACTTCATCTCCTTGCCTGGTTGTACCGATTCGTTGTTGATCATTATGCGAACTCTTGTGTGGTGCTTCAGGGTGTTCCTTGTGCAGTGGTTGTTGGGGAGTTTGATTACCAGCACTTGGGTTTTCCTTTCGTTGGGTCTTATTTCCCACTTGTCGAGGTGTAGGTAGGTGGTGTGTGCCGACAGCTATCTGTTAATTAGTCTCTCGCTATGTAGAGTAAATGGGGTGTGGGAGTAGATTAGAGAGTCGTCAGCATACGTGATGATCTTCACTCCTGGGTTGGTGGGTTGGTGAACAATCAGACGCCAGCTCAGCGTTTTAAGCCGAGCATGCCAGACGCAGCGAAAGAATCCGGCACCACTGGGGGAGCATCGCCGACCACCCACCGTGGGACCGAACAACATCAAGGCCATCGTTCAACGACATCGAACGATTAGAATAAGTAGAGTAAGTTTAGTTTTAAGTTGACTTCGGGCTGAGTAATGTCAGCAGTTTAATTTTAATAAATAAAATCCCTCATAGAGTGAAACGAAAAAGAATGCGTGTTTTATTTTAGAATGCCTAAGCAAATTTTAGAGCATGATTTAGCTACAAGAGGACATCTTGTTGAAAGCTGGGAAGAGCTGAGAAAAGATTTATGTACTGCTATGCGTATATACGAAATTAAGGGCCGATGTTCAATGTGAACCAGACCTAAACGTCAAGCATTTCATTTGACATTTCTCAATTTCAGGCTTACTCAATTTGGACCATGGAAAGATACACAATCGAGCAACGCGTTAAAGTTATTCAAGCTTATTATGAAAATGGGCGTTCAAATCAAAATGCGTTCACATCTTTTTTTTTTTGTCAATTTAATCGTCCAAATGTGCGTACAATCATAAAAATTGTGCAAAAATTTGAGCAAACCGGGTCTGTAGGAGATGTGAAGACACCAGTGCATGCTCGTACAGCTCGTACTGCAGAAAATATTGCTGCTGTTCGCGATAGTGTGGCTGAAGAGCCGTCCACCTCAACTCGTCGTAGTGCACCTCTCACGCTCGTCGTTGATGAACATAATGCATAAACACTTGCATTTACATGCTTACAAGGTGCAATTGACTCAAGAACTAAAACCTCTTGACCATTTCAAGCGTCGTCAATGGTCAGAATGGTGGCAAGAAATGGCAACAGTGGATAATCAATTTTCGAAGAAAATCATCTTCAGTGATGAGGCACATTTTCACCTCAGTGGATTCGTCAATAAGCAGAATTGCCGCATTTGGGCGAATGATAATCCAAGAGTGATTGTCGAAAAACCAATGCACCCACAAAGAGTGACTGTTTGGTGCGGTTTATGGGCTGGCGGCCGTATTTTTTCAACTCGTACTTCAGCTCGTTGCTGCTGTTCGCGATAGTGTGGCTGAAGAGCCTCTTGACCATTTCAAGCGCCGTCAATGGTCAGAATGGTGGCAAGAAATGGCAGCATCGGCCCTTAAAATGTAACCACCCTTTATTATAATAAGTCAATCTGGTAGACGGCTTTTAGTCATACCGTAAAGTATGAAACTAATTAACTATACATTGAAGAGCACAGGTGACAATACGCACCCTTGACGAAGTCCAACGCCCACGGTGCAAAGTGTTGATTTGTAACCATTAACCCGAACACACATGTTTGTGTACACAACACAGTTCGTGTATAGAGACTGAATGGCCGTCAGAAGATTACCATCAATCCCATGCGATTGCAGGACACTCCAGAGATTACCTTGATTGGCTCTGTCATATGCCCTTTTAAAATGTACAAAACAACTGTAGATGGGTTTGGCATACTCTCCAAGCCTTTTCTCCAAGCCATTTCTGGCCGGTTTTCATCGACACCGGCGGATTTGCCAACTTTTAGCGATTCAATCGCCAAACCGGGCTTCCTCCTCCATTGGACTATTCTTCGCCCCACGCAAGACTACGGGTATGCCATCCTGAGTGCCCTGTTCGGGATTTCGCAGCTCCGAAAAGCGCTCGCCCCATCTGCCCAAGATGTCCACCACATTGGACAGAATCCCCCAATAGAATCCAGTCTCTGTAGGTCTTCTTATTCTCTCTGATGGCTCCTCGAAGTCCCGGCGTTTTAAACCACGCAGTTCTTTTCTCAACGCCAGCCGTCACTCCAAGCCGCAACACTACACACACATCCTGTACAGAGGCAATAATGAGGACTGTTGAAAACAGTCGTAATTTTTCCCTAGTTTGTGGCAAATTCTCCAAGTTCGAAGTAAAAACACAAAGGGTCCCATTGCTCTAAGATGCGGTCAAGTGCTGCCAACCAACACTCAAGCGTGATTTTGAAATACATTAAATATTCAAGTAAAGGGTGATTTTTTAAAAGCTATAGGAAGGTTTCTCAAAAAAAAAAAAACAACATAAAATTCAGAAAAATTCGTGAAATCTTTATTTTAATCGATAGTACGGTCCATATAATTTAATTTTTGAATATTATTTCATGCAAATGTTGACCTTGACTGCGCCTCAAATGGTCCATCCGCTTAGTCCAATTTTGGCATACTCTTTCCAACATCTCGGCCGGTATCTCACGAATAAATGCTTCAATGTTGTCATCCAATGCGTCAATTGAAGCGGGATTGTCTGTATAGACATGAGCTTTAACATAGCCCCACAAAAAATAGTCAAAAGGGGTTAAATCGCATGATCTAGACGGCCAATTGACCGGTCCCGAACGTGAAATAAAATGTTCACCGAACACCAAGCTCTTGCATTTTGGGCAAAAAAAAAGTTAGATATCATCTCACGGTAGGGCTCACCATTCACAGCATCATCTTCGAAGAAATACGGTCCAATGATGCCACCAGCCCATAAACCGCAGCAAACTGTGAGTTTTTCTGGATGCATTGGTAGCTCTTGCAATGCTTCTGTCTGATATTCACTCCAAAATCGACAATTCTGCTTATTTATGACCATAAAAGGGAAGATGCGCGCGATGAGCTTTCTTAACAGAGCACGCATTTTGATAATAAAATTCAATAATTTGCAAGCTTTGTTCGTTTGTAAGACGATTCATGGTTAAATTATAGACCAAACTGAAGATGTTTGACAGTGAAACAAAACACGAAACGTGCGTCAGCTGTTTAAACCAGTGTTGCCAAAAAGATAATAGCTAAAAAATCACCCTTTACTTGGCGGGAAAACCAAAGTGTAGCACAATATTTTAAATAAATCAGTACAATAGTAAGACTTTTTCTAACAGTGACACGCGGATTGATTTCCTCTTTTTTAGCTCATTAAGATAGTTGAAGTAGTAGGCTCCTAGGTATAAGTTCATATGATTTACCAAATTGCTGCACGAGCAAAGTAGGTGATCTGCAGCTTCTACAAAAGCGTACAGCTTCTGCAAAAGTCATTAAGGGACACCCATCCTGCGGGTATGAATGCCAATTGTGCAATATCCGGTTATGACGCCGATGAGAGTCCTAAGTGGAAGTCTAAGCGGATTGAGATTGGGTGATGGCCATATTTCTTTGTTTCAAGGCATGTGATGCCCTCTTGTGTGTATATTTAGTAGATGGTAGGTTGTAGCGATTGGCATGAAAGGTGTAACTCCTCCTCCACATCTAGCAAGTTCAAAGTACTTGCAATTGCTTATGTTAAGCGCATCCTACGGAATGCTCCTCAGTGCCCCGGTGATGCACATACGGGCCAGTCTCTGCACCAAATTAAGTATTGTGCAGTTGACAGCTTTGTTTAGTGTTGTCCACCAAACTGAGACCCTGTATAGAAGTGCTGGTCTGTCAAATGAGGTAAAAATCCAATAAGCGATGCGTGGTGGTAGCCCAACCTGCATCCTATGGCATTTTTACAGCTGAAAAGGGCAGAAGAAGATTTCTTTATACTTTCCTGTACAGGCAGGCAACGACAGGCACACACAAGAGAAGAGACCCGGGTTCTCAGGAGGAAAATGAAAGAGTACAAGAAACTCGTGCGCGAGGAAATAGAGAGGTGGAACGACTGTAATGACGTCCGAAAGTTTTACCAAGGGTGAAACAGTTATCCAATGGATATAAAGTTCGGACAGAAGCCTGCCGGGGCGAAAATGGACAACTAGTAGCAGAGTCTCAGTCGATACTGAGAATTTGGAAGGAAGGATCACTTCTGCAAACTGTTAAACGACGATGAAGACATCAATACCACTTGCAGGAAGAATGTTCCACTCCACACAATGGACGATGTTAGAAGATAATTGCCTCCCTCGACCTAGACGAAGTCAAGAGAGCGACGTCGAGTAATGGAACATAATGTTCTTAATCTACAGAGATAAATATCAATAAATGAAAAAAAAAATGAAATGGAAAAAAAGACTAAAGCTGAATAGAGCTGTTGGTGCAGCTGGTGGGTTACATACACCATACGAGTGGAATCTGAGAATCGTTTGACCGATCCACAAAAAAGGAAAACCCTTCAATTGCCAACTACTGAGGGAATAGTCTCCTAAGCATCGCATACAAGATCTTTTCTGCCCTTTTGTGTGAGCGCCAGAAATAATTCGTGAATAACCTGAAAGGTACTCTCATGAAATTCAAGTCCACCATCGACAAAATTTTCACACTGCGGCAGACCCTGGAAAAAACTAAAGAGATGCAGATCGACATACACCACCTATTCGTCGATTTCAAGGCCGCAATGTCTAGTTTTGCAATTAATGCCAAGCTTGTCAGGTTGTACAGAATGACGATGGAAAAGACTCGCTTCACCTTCAATGTCAAACATTTTTTTAGACAAATCCACGCGCTGTCATGTGATCTTTTTTTTAACATCATTCTTGAGAAAGTCATGCAAGGCAAACACAAGCGGTACGATCTTAAAACGGTCCGTACAATTGCTGGCACACGCGAACGACATTGACGTGATTGCTCGAGTCGTCAACGACGCCTCTTTTGGATTTGAAACGAAAGCGGTTAAGTAGGATGGCCAGGGTAAACAGAAGTAAATGCTACCATTAAACAACGACGACGCGACCAGAACGTCGCTGTAGGCAGCTATAACATCGAGGTAGTGAAAGGCCCGCGGTAAAAGATACGAACAACATCAGCCGGTTGTTGACTCTGTATAAGACCGTGATCAGCCCCGTCCTGCTCTACGCCGCAGAGGTCATTTGGAGACAAAAGTTCTGCGGTTTTTAGAGAAAAAGGTTCAACCCCGATCTGTATGGATTGTACAGCGCCATGAGTCTTCTTTTTTTTTATTTTTTAATACACAATTTCGTTCGCAATTTCTTTGAAACTGAACTAATTGAGGCAATTTTGAAATTGGTTTGTTGTATGGGAAATTGCCCGATCCTAATTTCGAGGGAAACTGCCGAAATTACTGAATTTCGTTAAGTGGGAACATACTATAAGGATCTTATGCCATCTGAACCGTATGAACACCTTAGCTCCGGCCAGAAGAATGCTTGACTCTGAGCCACCACGTTCAAGGTGGCGCACACAGGTAGAGCGGCAACTCAGCAGGCTTCGTGATCGAAACTGGAGACAGCTGGCAAGAGATCAATCCGGCCGGAGAGGCATGATGAGTGAGTCCCAGGTCTACCCACACTGTAGCGGATTAAGAAGAAGAATACATATAGAGGAAACATTCCTCTACCTAATAGCATTTCAACAAGAAAATCGGTTGCCCCCTTGCACTGTAAGTTTTCTGACCAAAGAAGAAGAGTCGGACTGTCCAGTGCAGAAATGGAATACCCGATGTCTAGAAGCGTGTCTTCGCAAAACACAAACGAGTACAGATTTCAACTGAACCCTCCAAAGAAACGGTATCATAAGATTGAAAATTGGGAAATATTTGTAATAAGGTAAAATTAATTAATAATAAATTAATAATTCTTAAAAATAAACAAATTAAAAGTCGAACAATGTACATAAAAAGGAATTTTGCTTCACCATTGGCCATTGTCATATGGCTTGAGTTTATAAGCTCTAGCCCCAACCACCCTAAGCTTGATTACAACGCTCATATGGTACCCCCAGGCCCACCCTATACCTAGATAGAATCCAAAAGCGAGGCGATCATACGAATAGGAATTCGTAACACCGCAGAGTCAGTGGTCCCGTTGTATGGGAGAGTTTTAATTAAATCTGTAACTTTCGAACTCGTGGACCGATCTTAATAAAATTTGATCACATCACAAACATAGTGCCACGAGATCTAATTATGGTTCAAAAATGGTTGATGAAGCTCAAAGGCTTACGGAGTGATCTTAAGTTAAAAAAATTTTTTTTTTGTTTAAATACGTAGCATATCTTCTGTATATATAAAGTGTATGAGTGAGTTTGATTTGTGTTTGTCCGTTCATATCTCGAGTCTGGCAAATGCGAATTTTATGATTCTTTTTTTGTTCGAAAGGTATTCATTTGTAGCAGGTTTGTATATACCGTCTCGTCTCTATCCGCATTTGACAGAGTTTGGCATCAAGCTCTTTTGTCGAAAATGCGTGCCTATGGTGTCAATGAATCTCTCCTTCCATGGATTAGAAATTTACTTTTGAACCGTTCAACTCAAGTTGTTTTGGATGGGTTCAAGTCTGATATCCACCAAATAAATCCTGGTGTTCCCCAAGGCTCTTTTCTGTCTCCGACACTCTTTCTCATTTTGATAAATGATCTCTTGTCCGCTAGTTCTAATCCAATTCATTCCCTCGCTCATGACACCCTCAGCTTTTCATATTCGTTCCAAAAGTCACGAACTAGCAATCAGAATTGGACCGGCAGATTATGTTCAGCGCAATGAATTCCGATCTTGACAGCATAATTAACTGGGGAAAGAACAATCGAGTGGAATTCAATGCTTCTAAAACTCAATGCTGCCTGCTGTCACTCAAGCGAACTCTGGCTGATTAGCCATTATCCGTGAATAGCGCCTGTGTCGATAAAACCGGAAAGCTTTCCACCCTTGGTATTAACACGACACTTATTTGGAACGATCACATATTTGAGGTCGCCAAAAATGTAGGTTTCCTCAATCGATGCAAGAAATACTTCACCCCTTCTGATTTGGCTTTAATTTATAAGGCGTATACACGCCCCAAACTTGAGTACAACGCTCATATCTGGTCTCCCCGAAACCACCCTGCACCTACTAGATTGGATCCAAAAGCGAGCGAAAAAACTTATAGGAGACACCAATATTGCAGACTCATTAGACACGCTCGAACATCGACGTACCGCCTCGCATCCGTATTTTATCGCTATTTTAACAAACGATGCTCAAGTGAGCTTGCATTCCTCCTCTCCATGAATTCACCCACAATACCAGGCATGGCCAGGAATGGTCATCAGTTTACCCTTAAGCCTACTTTCGGACGCCGAGTTAAGTTTAGAGACTCGTTCTTCAGCAATATTTCCTCCAGAATACAATCCGCAGATATTTAAAACCAATGTGCACAGGTACCTCCTCTCCCTCTACACCTTGGGTCCGTGCTTTGTCTTGAACCCGGACACTTAAGGGTATTAACAATCCCTAGTGTGCGCGCAAATTATAAAAAAAAGAATAAGCTCTGTACCGCACTGAGCACTGGGCTAGTCAATTGCATTCCTTTCCTTCATGAGTTCATCCGCAATATTCATATCGCCATGAATGCTTATCTTTGTACATGCACACGAAAGACTTTTTGTTCATATATTCATATACGAACAGTTAAGTAGAATCGAAACCGGGCGATAATAATATATTTACAAAACAGTAACGTTTCTTGGTCACACATTCTTTCACACAACTTTCGCAGTGTTCTCCCTCTCACCCCATAATTAGCAAATAATGCGCAATTAAACTAATACTCCCGCCCATTAAAAATCCAACCACAATATCCAACTCACTAAAATTGCTGATTGTTATATTTCCAAACTTGTTTGTGGGAGAATCTTCGCAATCCCAATCAACTGTGCAGAAAAAATCGCAAAAGTATGCATTTCCGAACGTACTCATGCACCTTATTCGCCCATACACCTGCAGTGTAATGACAACAAAAAAAAAAAAAAAAACAAATGTCAAGCAAATACTCATCAATCTGTCTCTGTCGCACTCATATCGGCAAACGTCATTCACTTACCCATGGCAATTCAAGTTGGTTTAGTTTGTTTAAGTGTAGACAGCCAATTTAAATTTATTTTTGTTGAAGATTTATTCTTAAACATATTGCACTCCAATTGCAATGTGCAGTGTGTTTAAATTGGATTTAAATAAATACAACATAGAAGATGTATGCAGAACGTGTGGTAAATGCGACGTGATTACGTCGGTAGGTCTAGTAAATATATTCTCTTCGGACGAAAAAACAGAAGAAAAAAACAAACTTCTTCGGGAGTTCGATCTGTGGAAGCTAAGTGTAGGTGACATCAATCAGAAAATAAATCATTCAAATGCAATTTCAAGAGCAATTTGTCCCAATCGCAGATTTCCGAAGATGATGGTCTCCCGCAAAAAGTGTGTAAACAATGTTTCGGCAAATTCACCCTTGTGCATAACTTTCGCAAACAATGCGAAAATATACAGAATGCCTTTAAGATGCTACTTCAAGAGAAGCGAAAGTTGACGAAAAAAGTTTCGAGCCCTGTTAAACCAATCCAAGTTGAGCCAAAACTGGAATTGACTTTTGCAGAGCCAAACACTGACTTCGATTGTTTTGACGAAATACCCTTTGAGGACGCAGAGTATAAGGATATTGAGTTGATTGAGATTGAACCGCCTAAAGAGAATGAAGAGAGTAAGGAAACCGACAGGGATGAAGACAATAATGAACACTCACAACGGAGCGAAACGGATGGCAATGAGTGGGCCAATGAAATGATTCCAAAATTGGAATACGCTAATGACGAATCGAGCTTAAGTTCCGATTTACTCAGCTCTGACGATGAGCGCAAGTTGAGTATTAAAAGAAAAGGTAAAGGTAAACAGTTCAAGTGTGAATATTGCAAGAACTTCTGTTTGCAAAACCAAGAAGAACTGGACAACCATGTGAAAGAAATACACTCCACTGATAGCCCCTATACTTGTCCACTCTGCACGAAGAGCTTCAGTAATGCAAAGCAAAGGAACTGTCACTTTATGGTTAGCCACAAGTGGAAATCGCACGAGTGCGATGTGTGCCACAAGATGATCAAAGGCGGCAAACCTGGACTGAAGAATCACAAGGACAACGTGCACAACAAGTCCAATCATGAATGCAATATTTGTCATAAGAAATTTGAAAATATTTCGCTCAGCCGATTCAGGTATCACCTGCGATGGCACGATAGCTCGAAGCTTTTCTCCTGTAAGACTTGTGAGAAAACGTTCGTCACCCGGTATCACTTAGAGGAACACGAACGAACACACACGGACGAGAAGTCGTTTCTGTGCAGTATATGTGGTCTGGGTAAGTAAGAGCATCCCACTCTTTGTCGACGTTTGCTGAATGTGCGATGACTTTCAGGACTGCGATGTAAACAGAACCTCATTTGGCACATGAAGACACACACGGGCGAGAGGACATATCAATGCAATCAGTGCAGTAAAGGTAAAGATATCCCATATAACATCGCGTTGAGATTTTACATTTCTGTCTTCTAGCGTTCCCAACGCCAACAGCACTTGCGTGTCACGTAAAGACGCACAGCAGTGAAAAAAAACACGAATGTGAGATCTGCAATAAGCTCTTCAAGACGAAGGGCAGTTTGAAAACTCACATTGGCAACGTACACAAGGTTGACTTCAACGAGGGCACAGTTAACTCTTCACCACGCTATCAGTGTCAATTATGTCCAAGAAATTTCATTTTTGAGCGGGATCTCATCAAACATTTACGGACGCACGAGCACCGTCGTCACATATGTGATGTTTGCGGTCTATCGTACATGCAATCATCCCACTTGAAGAAGCACATGGAGTCTGTTCACCTAAACTTCAAGCCACACGTGTGCTCGGTGTGTGGACATGCATTCCCATTCGAATACAATTTGAAACAGCACGAACTTACTCATAAAGGCATGCCGTGTGATACTCCCGAATAGAGCCTTGAAATAATTTTATTGTTTGCTTTTCTGCAGAGAAGGAATTTAAGTGCATTGTTTGTGATAAGGCGTTTACATTACTTCCATCCTTGCTCTCGCATCAACGAACGCACACTGGTGAGAAGCCCTTTGAGTGTCATCTCTGCGAAAAAGCATACGCCAACCGAGGGAATCTCAAAAGTAAGACCTGCCTCATAAGTTTAATTCATTGGTCTGGTTTATTTATTGTCACGTCTTCTAGGTCACGTTGAAAAACATTTACTGGAGAAGAAACAGAATCAAACTTTTTCGCAAATCGTTCTACCCGTCATGCAATCGTCTGTAGATATTCCAGCGCCAACGGCGTTCAATTTATTGGATCCAAATGAGAGTATGGTTCAAACCCATGCGGAACAACAGATGTTCACTAATCCATTATAAGGACGGTTATACAGAACACACGATAGATATCGTTAAAATAAAGTTAACCTAGGTAAAAGTTAAATTAAAATTTACAAAAGAATCAGACATGCGTTGTGGGGATTGTGTTCACGAAACATTTTATTAGGTGTTGTCTTGAAAACGCAGACACATTTAGCTCGGGATAGGGTCGAAATTGGCCTTTTCTTCGAGTGGGAAGTGCGCTACAGGAATGGAAGAGAAATTCATTTTCTTAATTTTCTTCTTTAGCTAGCTGCCACCAATTTCGTACGCCATTTGGCTGAGGTACTTCTACACTTGTGTGCGCCATCGGTCTGGTGGGTTACCACCACCGCAAACAGGACCCAACAATTGAACGAAGAATCTCCGATCGAGAATAGTGGAACTCTTTTTTTAAATAAACGTACGTGACTGATATGATTAGTCATTCACTGCGGATCACTTATCCAATTCATATTGAAAAAGAAAGATGACAAATCGCACCCTTGGCGAAGTCCAACGCCTACGGTGAGAGGTGTTGATTTAGCACAGTTAACCATTGATTAATCATCAGTAAACCATTTGTTCTTGCATGTTGCGCATGATATGGTTTTGTAAATAATTGGACGCCACATACATTTCTTTGAACTTAGAGTAAGATTCCTTTCTTCTTTATGTAGGGCTACAATCCGATGTGGATCGGCGTGATCTCTGACTAGCTGCCAATTGCGCACACCAAGTTACGCGGAAGTCCTGTGTTGTGTTGGATGCGACTCGCCTAGTATCGAAGACTCATCGGGCTTCAAGCCCTACATTGCCAAAGCACCTTGTCATTGGATTCGAATACACCTAGCGAGCCCGTAACAAACAAGACCGTAATTCGTGGTCTATTCCATTCGCCTTTCCATGACTCTGCCCCGTAGAACCGGAATATCAAACTAGGAAATAAAGTCACAAGATAGTGCTCTTGTGCAATAAATTGCCTATCGAGCCCCACACATGTTGGCTAGAGTTTTGTCTATATTCTCATATTTTTACAGATAGACGGAGTAGTTTACTACCTTGAACTTCTAACTGCACATTGTGACTGTTTATTCAAGTCGTGGATACGGCATGTCTTTCTGTAAGCTATTGTCCTCTAGATACTTTCATTCTTCGGGCACTCAAAACTCTGCTCTGATGGTAGAACTCATGAATATCTCCCGTAGTTAGTTACAAGCACCGGTAAGTCTTTAGGTTATAACAAATAAAAAACATTCAAGAATAGGAGCGAAGAAAAGCGATTTTAAAAAATTAATCAACAATTGTGTAGCATTTGAATTAAGTTCAAATACCCTTATTAAACGACTTGCATGTCCGAAATGTGTTAAAGTTTATTTCAAATGATCACTCCATACATGAACCATTGCTTATGCGAAATTAAACTCCTTATGTAAACCCATAACAACAATAGCAGCTGTCAAACAAACGTCACAAGAAAAATTGACAAATACTCACGCATGGCAGTGTTTACCGCTTTCATCCACGTTCTTCAGTCCACTAGTGGAACTACAGCATTAATCCGTAAAAGGTTCAGTGTAGGATTAATTAAAAATATTAGGAAAATATATTCTACCACAATTATGGCTGAAAACGGAAGCACTGCTAAGAAGTCCAAGTCAGATCAAGTGACGATCGGCACTCACAGTGGCACTTTTCACTGTGATGAAGCGTTGGCATGTTTCATGTTAAAGCAGATACCTTCTTACTCGGATGCTAAAATCATAAGAAGTCGTGACGATAAAGTTCTAGATGAATGTGATATAGTCATTGATGTTGGTGGTGTATTCGATCCAGTGAAGAAACGATACGACCATCACCAGAAAACTTTTGAAGAAACTTTCAGTTCATTGAAGCCTGAAATGGGAGACCAATTCAAAATAAGGTATATTTTGTTCCTGCATGAAAATGATTGCCCTTACATGTGTTCACTCTTTTAGGCTGAGTTCTGCGGGCTTAATCTACACATTCTATGGAGAAGACGTTATCAATGCAATTCTAAAGAAGAACAACGTGGAGCCGCTTTCAAAGGAAGACTTCAACGCTGTTTACAAGCAACTATACTCGAGTTTCATTCAAGAAATTGATGGAATTGACAATGGTGTTCCAATGTACGACGGTGAAGCAGTATACACGATCTCAACACACTTATCAGCCCGAATAGGAAAACTGAATCCATCGTGGGAAGCAGTTGATTACAATTTGGATGAAATATTTGAAGAAGCTATGTTAAAAGCTGGTGCTGAGTTCACGGAAGTCCTACTTGGCTACATCTCCTGGGTCAAGGCGAGAGTTATAGTTAGGGAAACGATTAAGAACGCAAAATCTATTCACCCGTCCGGAGAGATCTTAGAATTGAGTCGGTTCTGTCCATTTAAACAACATTTAGCAGAGTTAGAGGTGGAATATGGAATTGAAGGTGTCCCAAAATACGTTATATTTTGCGAAAAAAAAGACTCATGGCGTGTCATTTGTGTACCCAACACTCCGTCGAGCTTTGTTTGCAGAAAGTTTTTAAAAGAAAGCTGGCGCGGATTACGAGACGACGCGCTGTCTGAAGAAGCTGGAATCCCTGGCCTAATTTTCGTGCATCATACTGGTTTTATTGGTGGCACGACAACGAGAGAAAGTGCTCTGCAAATGGCAATCAAAAGCCTTGAAAGTGAATAGTTTAATGCAAATAGTTTCCCGAATGTAGTTTATTGTAAGCAAAACATTTTATTCCACACCATTGAGATTAAAATAAACAAATTTTCTATGGAAATACAGTTGATTTATTTCATATACCAAACTTTATGTGTAAAAAGTAACAGAAAAATGCCAGATTTTGCGTGCAACACCTTAATCCATTCTGGTCTTCAGGTTCTTTACGGTAATCTGGTCCTTCTCGATTATGTATACGGTAGCTCCCCAACCACTGATGGCATCGCGATCGAAGGCGTTGATCATTGCCTGGGAGATAACTTCAAACAATTGAGCACCCTCCATATCTGGTTTCCACAAAGTTTCACACATTCCATACAGCTGCTCACTACAAGTTCCAGCAACGACAAAATCATCTGGTTCATTGGGGCATCCAATCAGATCCATATTACAGATGAAAGGTTCCATTGTGATAGGATCCAAACCAGCAATGACTGGGTCAATGAAATACGGCCCAAATCGGTGTTCGTACAAGAAATTCGAAAGCATAGCGGCAAAACGTTTTGGCTGCATTTCACGGTTCTCACGGAATTCATAAAGATTCTTTCGGAAATTCAGACGGTCTTTTACTGTCAGTATGTCGGTTTGTAGACCCACCAGACCCAGAAACATACGAGGATTCACTTTGAATACTTTTTCGAAGTCTGTCTCAATGGTTTGTGCCTGAACACCAAATCTACGATCGGTTGCGATTGCTACACAATCTTTGCCACGCATGGCCACAACACAACCGCCATTGAGCGCTAAGATAGACATTTTTTTAAAGAAAAAATGCTTTTGAATCTATAATATGCGGAAAAAAACTTCAATTATTGCAAAGTCGGGATGACGATGTATACTCGGTTTCGGATAAGTTGTGAGGTTAGAGTTTTTGTTTCGCACAAAATTCGATGACAGGCAACTTCTCAAACAAAGGTACGAGGATATTTTATTTGGAAAATATCCCAATCAGAATTGCCAGCATACATTTATTTTTTACATATATCTCTTTTGTTTGAATTATGTTATAATTGACGACGCCCACATGAGAACATAAGAGGATTGAAGACGTTCGCAGCCACACACATGAAAAGGGATTCTGTAATGTAAGTCAGAAACTGGTGAGAAGAATAATTAAGACTGTGCCGGTTGATGTTACCAGGCGTTGTATGTTGTATAAAATGTTTGCTTTTTCCTGCGTTAATTTTTAGCTGCGACAATTTGTGGCGACGATGTGCTTGACAACCGTGGTTGATTAGTGCGACCTCTCGTTACAGCCGAACCGCAGACTTGTAGTGCAGTTGACTGATCGACTTACAGTAAAACCAGCAGAATAAATTCTTCACATCCATATACACATCAGGAGTGCCAAAAATTATCCCGTGGGTACGATTTTGTAGCAAGTTAGCACACGGCCTTAAAATGTCCCTACCAACACATGGAATATTTATTATGACTTTTTCAAAAGAAATTCCAATTCACCACTATGCAAGGCAATGCCGTTGTCGAATTTCAAATCAGACAACTTATCACTGGAAATGGCAATTCTATCAATTCAGCAGCACTGACATTTCACAATTTCCCGATATTTACAGTAAAACAGTTTTTGGTGCACACAAATCGCAAAATATTGCAAAAATAAATATCAATACTGCTGCAACTTGAAATGATAGAAGTGCCAGAATGTGTGGTCGAACTTGTTTGTTAGTATTTTCGATTGTTTCATAAAAATAACTTCTAATAAATGTTCAATTTTCCAGAACTTTAAATCCCGATCAAATAACACACGCTTGCAAGTACAAAGATGTTCATTTGGAAGATGAGAAACCCTTGAAGGAGCCCGAATGGAGATCCGAATTCAATTGCGGCAAGAAGTACCAGCCAATGCATAATATTGCACCCACCGATGTTACCCCAGTATTAGTCTCTGGCGAACACTTCAGGGACTCCGATGATGGTGATTGTCCCGATAGAGTGATTGTTCCAATGATGTGGGGAATGATCCCTTTTTGGCACAAGGTATGTACATAAACTCATTTGTGGCAGGGCTTACTCAGAGGTAAACTTTCTAGGGAGACTACCGCAAGCATGGACTGACGACAAACAACTGTCGATTAGAACACATGTTAGAGTCGAAACTGTATCGCGGACCGTTTCAGAAGGGTCAACGTTGTGTTATCCTCTGTGAGGGTTTCTATGAATGGCAGACTACCCAGACTGCCAAGCCGTCGAAACGTGCCGCCTATTACTTGTACATGCCTCAGGCCGATGGTGTTAAGATCTACGACAATAGCACATGGGACCCAGACAATGTGAACCTTCTGAAATTGGCGGGATTGTTCGATATCTGGGAGGATGAAAACGGTGATAAAATGTTCAGCTACAGTGTGATTACGTTTGAGTCAACAGACCTGATGTCTTGGTTGCACCACAGAATGCCAGCGATTTTGGAGACAGAGGAGCAAGTAAATGTAAGTCCATCACAAATTCACATGCGATTTTTTGTCCTTTATCCATTGATCTTTCCAGGACTGGTTAAATTTCAAACATGTGTCTGAGAAACAGGCTCTAGCTGCGTTGCGCCCAGCAACTAAACTCGAATGGCATCAAGTCTCCAATCTAGTGAACAACTCAAGGCACAAGTCGGATGACTGCAACAAGCCTATAGAAATGTGCAGTGAGAAGAAACCTCTGACGAACAAACTAACTAAGTGGTTGGTGATCAGAAAGAAACGAGAGGCTGACATCAAGGCCGAGTGTAGTGGAAGCGATGACGAGAGTGACAGCGATCCTCCACCGAAGCGAGTCAGACCTAAAGCAAAATCAAGTGAAGAGGAAGGCAACTCGGCGGAGAAATAAATTGAAATCATATCCTCAGACATCAAGTCAATACATTGTGTTCTCTTTCCTTGATTTCTAGAATTGCAAGTTGATCATTCGGTTAGGGAATGGGAGGAGAAATGTGGCAAGGGAATATTCATCTTTGAACAATATGTCTAAAGCAGTCCAAAGGACGAATTTGAATGAGTTAAATGAGGCATGGCACTATCTGCAAGAAAAAGCTGGCTTGCTGAGTTCACATACACGCCTTCGTGCAGTTTCTTCAAAGCCGGTATGCATATAATACCTGCTCATTCCCCGGTAAATGTTGTTCTTTGAGTTCTTGTAGACCTCATGCTAGAATGATGTCCATGTGGTATAATTCGATAGGTCCCTATCGGCATTCAGTTATATGCTTTTTGTCTACGTCAATTCTTATTTCATGCCGATATGCAGCTCTTCAGCCCTGGGACATGTCTTTGCCATTTTTTCTCCCCACTTCTTCTGTGGGCTTATCTTCTTCAACAGATTCTGCTCTTTGTCTCTGTAAGCGTTCTGATTCCGGACCTACTTTAAAATATTAAGAATGGCAACGCTTTGACCTGATGGTTGGGTGTTGCGGGAATCGGGTAGGCACTGACTGGCGTCAACCTGGCGATGCCCAGTGTTGCAACTTTTTCTACACACCAATTGTGCTTATTTTACCTCCAAGTGGTAGCCATCGGGTACTGGTTGTAGTTCACCCGAGCTCAACTTGCCAAACTTATAAGTGCGACCTCTTGTCCTAGGGGTGACAAAAAAGGAACTGGCCCTCCAGGTTGGGGGTTGTGCCGTCGGGGTAACTGCCCGGCCACATAAAAATATGTAGTTACGAAGTAACAACAAGCCTCGGAAACGGAGGATTTTACTGATGACAAACCCTGCAAACGATATACGGACAACGATCTTCGGATCTGTACGTGGAATGTAAGGTCCCTTTATAGGCCACGTGCAGCCGAACAATTAGCGGAAGCCCTAGACTGCTGCAAAGCAGATATAACCGCCATCCAAGAAGTGCGATGGGATGGACCGGGCAAAAGAAGGCTGAAAAACTGTGATATATTTTACGGTGACTGCTACAAACAGCAAAAACAGCGCCTAGTTGGATGTGGATTTGTCGTTAGAGGCAGACTTAGGCAAGAAGTTTTATCGTTCAGATCCGTGAACGAGCGCCTAACGACAATTCGCATCCAGGCTAAATTTGCCAACATAAGCCTTATATGCGCACATGCCCCCACAGAGGAGAAAGATGACGACACCAAAGACAAGTTGTATGAGCTCCTGGACAAAACTTATGAGCAATGCCCTAGCTACGACATTAAAATTGTCCTTGGCGATTTTAACGCAAAGCTTGGAAAAGAGAACATCTTTGGTAGTACGGTCGGGAAGCACAGCCTACACGACGGATTTAGGCTGATCGACTTTGCTGCGGGGCGAAATGTTGTAGTAGCCAGTACAAGATTCCCACGTCTCGATATCCACAAAGGAACATGGCGATCTCCAGATCAATCAACCGTCAATCAGATTGATCATATTGCGACCGACGCAAGGCACTCCTCCAGTATTATAGATGTTCGAACGTTCCGAGGCACCAACATTGACTCGGACCACCACCTTGTTGTAGCCAAGATAAGGTTGCGGATATCCCGAACACCGCCAAGACAAAGAAATACTGTGAGGAAGTTCAACGTCAGCCGGCTACAATCGCAAGAGATTGCCAAATCCTTTTCCGATCGTGTCTCCCTTAACCTCTTAAGAAATCCTACGCCGCCAACATCAAGTATTGAAGATCAGTGGCAGCATTGCCAAAAAGCCATCAGAGATGCCGCCTCTGATGTGCTGGGCTTCAATCCGCCATCACAACGAAACCCCTGGTTTGACAACGAGTGTCGGCAGGCGAATGCAGCCAAGCAAGAAGCATACAAAGCGGCACTGCAAAGAAGGACAAGAGGCGACGAAGAACCAAATCCCGCTGTCAGGCAGAACGAACCATTCAACCCCAATGAAAGGGACGATGAAGATCAACAATTCCGTCCACCCGACCCAGATGAAGTGAGGATTGCCATATCCTAACTAAAATCCAACAAGGCTGCGGGAGCTGACGGCCTACCCGCCGAGCTTTTTAAGGCCGCAGGCTATGATTTGGTAAGGAGCATGCACCAACTCATCTGTAAAATATGGTCGGAGGAAAACATGCCCGATGAATGGAACCTCAGCATAGTCTGCCCGATCCATAAAAAAGGAGACCCTTTGAACTGCGCCAACTACAGAGGCATCAGTCTCCTAAGTATCGCATATAAAATCTTATCTGCCGTACTGTGTGAACGCCTAAAGCCATTCGTCAACAACCTGGTCGGTCCATACCAGTGTGGCTTTAGGCCAGGAAAATCCACCATCGACCAAATATTCACACTGCGGCAGATTTTGGAGAAAACCCAGGAGCAACAAATCCATACCCACCACCTTTTTATCGATTTTAAGGCCGCGTATGATAGCATTTATAGAGACGAGCTATACAGAGCAATGTCTAGTTTTGGCATCCCTACCAAACTCGTCCGTTTGTGTAGGATGACGATGGAGAATGCACGCTGCTCCATCAAGGTCGGTAAAGACCTAACCGAGACCTTTGATGTCAAAAAAGGATTCAGACAAGGCGACGCGCTGTCATGCGACTTTTTCAACATCGTTCTTGAAAGAATTGTTCGAAACTCGAACGCCAACACCAGAGGAACAATCTTTCAGAAGTACGTCCAACTACTCGCATATGCCGACGATATTGACATTATCGGAAGAACGCAGCGTGATGTCAATGGCGCTTTTGTGGGTATTGCAACGGAGGCCGCGAAGATGGGTTTAGCGGTAAACGAGGGTAAGACCAAGTATATGCTGCCAACGAGAAAGGACACCCAACACCGACGTCTCGGTCAGAACGTCACAGCAGACAGATATAACTTTGAGCTAGTCAAAAACTTTGTCTACCTAGGCACCGCTATCAATTCAGACAACGACACCAGCGCTGAAATCAAACGAAGAATAACTCTTGCCAATCGCTGCTTCTTTGGGCTAAGAAAGCAATTGGTAAACAAAGCCCTCTCTCGAACAACCAAGCTAACGCTCTACAAGACCTTAATCGTCCCAGTCCTGCTATATGGCGCGGAGGCATGGACTTTATCAAAAGCGGATGAAGCTGCTCTTGGTTGCTTCGAGAGGAAAATTCTTCGTGTGATTTTCGGTCCCGTCTGCATAGATGGTGAGTGGAGGAGGAGATATAATGACGAACTATACGGGCTGTTTAGCGACATCGACTTAGCCAGAAGAATGAAGACCCAGCGATTGAGGTGGCTAGGTCATGTAGAGCGGATGGAAACCAATGCTCCGGCCCGAAAAGTCTTCGAATCCACCCCCGAGGGACGGCGCAGTAGAGGAAGACCGCGACTCAGGTGGCGCACGCAAGTGGAAAGGGACCTCAACCAACTATGCGTGCGAAACTGGAGACAGCTGGCTAAAGATCGAGCTGGCTGGTTGAGGCCCAGGTCGACCCCGGACTGTAGCGCCATCTTAAGTAAGTAACGCTTTGACCTTTACAAAGATCGACCATATTCATCTTGATCGTAGAAAGACTGAGTTAACATGTGTACATTAAGGTGAAGCTACTCAACCAGGAGGCTATGATAAGCTTGCGGTCTGCCTATCTGTCTCTGGTTAGCAGTTTCCTAAATACGCCAAATGTCAATCACAGGTTAATATATTTCCTTTTCCCTTTTAAAAGGTCTCGGATCAATTGAATGTAATCCATTAATCACTGATGGGGATCCTTTGGTTAAAGTTAAAAGCGGAATAGGTTTGCGATGGGACAGTTGTTGTGATGCGACCCGTGTTCAGCCTTTGAAAAAGTGATCACAACAAAGGCGGGAGTTAACCTGATCAACCAGCTCTTTTAGAGGTGAACCATAATCCACCAAGCGAAATGCCAAGCGTATTTTTTCTATTAATGCCTCGTATCCGTAGTTCAAGCCTTTTGAATTTGAAGTGTAACGTCCCTCTTTGATTTTTCAGAACTGGGTACGACAGTTGTTTAAGTCTTGTCGTATGCCAATGAAGAGGAAAATGCCCAATAAAAGGAGTTCCTGATCCCTGTTTTGCTTGGATGTCTGCTGTTACATTGCCCTCGTGGTTTTCAAGTCCTGGCGACCGTATCATTTTCGACTTTTTGGAATTGAATGGGAAGTGGTTTAGGAATTTAAGCAGTGACTGGATATCTGCAACTCGATATGTTTGATTAACTCGATTTCTATTGCTGGTG
This sequence comes from Eristalis tenax, assembly GCA_905231855.2. Lineage (NCBI taxonomy): Eukaryota > Metazoa > Arthropoda > Insecta > Diptera > Syrphidae > Eristalis > Eristalis tenax. Next base: position 107,812,966 of record HG993124.1, on the reverse strand, counting down.
CTGTTGATGTGATGCTTTTTTAGGATGAAGAGGCTAAAGCCTGGCAGATTGTGGATTCTCTGTAATTTAATTCCTGGTCGATAAGTACTAAAGAAGAGGCCAAAGATGTGCCGAAATTTGGTTGACTGAAATTGAAAACTGAAATGACAACTTTCAATTCCAACTTGTCGTGTGCTTGCACCTTTACTCGAAATACTTCAGTAGAAAAAATTCCCTTTATTTTCCAATACACATCACAACCCACGGCACTGCCAGTAAATACACAAATGAAAATAAATACCGAATCCGTGATCAAATGTCGAGTGCTCTCGCTGAATTGAAAGAGCTGAATAAGTAATACAAAAAAAAAAAGAAAAAAAAAAACTAAAGAGTCCACCAACCAGTGTCCGTGTCTCACCACATTAAGCCGTTTAAAATAATTTTTTTCGACTTCTGTTCATACATTCTAGCAGCTATTTGGAAATGTAATAACCCACTCAGATTCATCCACATCATTCCTCGCATCCGCAAAATACGTGTGCAATTCACCCCTACTCCCCACTAGCGGTTATTTATCTATTCGGCAAAAAAGAAAAGATTTCACTTGTCCGAATTGAACTTTTCTCCCCCAAACGAAATTTCCAATAAGAAGGTCGGTCGTTCGTTCGTTCGGTTGTCGCTCGGGCTCGGTCGACGGTAAGATAATAAAAAAATAAACGGAAGGATATACATACATACATATGCAAAATTTTTTGTATATCTTTGCCGATTTATTATTTGTTGTTGCTTGTACACTCGTACACAATGAGATCAGCAATCCCTGTGGTCTCTTAAATTAAAAAAAAGAAAGAAAATGGAATGCGTTTTGCCGAGACGGGAAAAACTTGGCGAATATGTCAAATGAAAAGAAAAAAATTCTCTTCGTTGTTTTTTTTTTTTTCTTAAATGGCGCTGAATACAAACGAAAATTCTCAAGTGAAATGTGCTGAATGTCAGTGTATTGCCTATTTTCCAACCTAAAAATCCACCACACGACCTTTATAATCATTTTTTTTTCTTGTTCGATTTGCGAAGCAATTTTCTTGGTTTTTCTTCCTCGATCCCCAATAGAAATTCTCTTATATAAAACCATAGGATCCAAAATTCATATTTGCAGAACAAATATCCAAGTATCGCATCGATGATAATTGCGTTTAATCAAATTCAATTTCGATAGCCGTGCAATATACGGAAAATATCTTTCGAACAAAGGGTCGTGCATTCGGGTATCGGTGGAGAACGATAGAAATTCAAGATACAAGTGAGACTCATTCAAGCACTGTGCGGTTTAGATTCTGTATACACATTCAAAGCCCTGCTCGTGAAAATATTGTTATAAAAAAAAAATTGCATAAATAACAAAGTATATAGATAAATAAATTATTTCGACATAAAGAAGAAAAATAATAAATATTAAACATGGTGGTGAACGGTGAAGACATGAGTTGATCTCCTCTTTTTTATTTGCAGTTCTTTTCTTCCCAATGTACTTGAATGTCAGGCCGCAACATCGTCGTCGTCGTAGTCGAGATTGTACAAATTCAAATATCAATTAAATAGAGGATCAAACGAAGTAAAAAGGACACAACAAAAATACACATAAATCACAAGATACACGCGACGACACATGTTAATCAAATAGAAGAAAATAGAAAGCTCAGTAAAATTCAGAAAGGAGAGAGAACAACAAAAAAATTATATTCATATACAACAAAACGATACAATTTCGACAAGCAAAAATAAGAAAAAAAAAATAAAAAAATAAGAAGAAATTGCCCAAAATTTATTTTTCAAAAGCAAACCAAAACACCGATTGAATTCTCGAATTCGTGGAGAAAGAGGAGACTCCGTGCCGAACTGCGACGAAGAAACCTCCTTGAAACCGAGCCGAAACAACACACAAGAACAACAAGAAAAATTGAATCAAATCAAATAGCGGCAGAAGGAACGCAGAAAAACCAGAAGAGGAGCAGTGTAGTAGCAGCAGGAGCAGCTAAAAGTAGCGGCAGTGGAGAGGAGGTGGAGTACAGAGTAAGCGGCGGTGGCGACGGTGGTATTCAAAAAAAAAAAAAAAAAAATAACACAAGAGGTGATTTGCAATATCCCACAACGACGACGACCATACTATAAGGTGGTGGTACCGTTTCTCGGTGTGAAAAGTGCAGTTCTGTTTTGTGTTGAATAATGAGTCGACATGAAGGTAAAATATTTAACCTACAACTATTTACTATCGAAGTGCATGTGTATTGTGTTGTGGTGTGTTTAGTCAATGCTTTTTTTTTGGCACATTTATGCTTGAAACACTTATTTATAGACACAACAAAAGGCAATGCAACACACATTCGCTTCCTAGTATATTTAAATATTCTTGAGTTGGTTGTGTGAACAAATTTAGTGTGAATGTGAAAAATAATGTATTTTCATGATTCTTTGTTTTGTTCTTTTCTTCCTTGACGTCGTTCATCATTCCACGGATACGCACACACAGGAGTTAGCTGCGATTCGTGTCTCAAGAGCAATTTCAATGGCAGACGATACAAATGTCTTATTTGCTATGACTATGACCTATGCGCGGACTGCTATGAGGAGGGTGTCACCAGTACCAGACATTCGGTGGATCATCCAATGCAATGCATCCTAACCAGATCAGACATTGAGTTGTATTTCGGTGGAGAAATGCTCAACTCGGATCAGCCACAAAGTTTCACCTGCCCCTATTGTAAGAAAATGGGTTTTAGCGATGCAACATTGTTGGAACATGTCAGTTCAGAACATACAGAGACAAGTCTGGAAGTTGTCTGCCCAGTGTGCGCGGGTCTGCCAGGAGGTGAGCCGAATCTAGTCACAGATGACTTTGCTGGTCATTTGACATTGGAGCATAGAACTGGTCCCAGAGAGCTGATATCATTTCTAATATCCTTTTTAAACAAAATTAATCTATCATATTTTTGTTTATTCACTTTGTTTGCTCGCCATCTCACTTTATTGGATTGGTTATAAATGCTTGACTGAGTGGACACCGATTGAGATTTTGCGGCTGTTTTCGATAATTAATGGCTACACAGTGAGTGTTAAGTGTTTATTTTGTTCTGTAATGGTCATGTGACATCTTCGAATTTCAGTTGAAAGGTTTTCAAAACAAAGGACCTGGCTAGGTTGCACAGTGATTGCTCAGGTATTTCGGACAACGCGTCTATATCGCTAACATATTTTGCAACTCATTAAATTCCCCAGATTGAGAAAGTGTAGTCGGTGATGGCTCATCACATTGAATAGTCAGTAATGTCTCCATTCTAGTGCTGCGGCTGGCAATTGTGAAATCCAAATAAGACTAGGATTTGAAATTCAATAACCATTTGGAACGAAATTCAATCCTTAACTGAAATTCAATCCATCACGTTCTAGTGACTGTGTTTGTCTACACACAATTAGACAGGAAATAACTATGTTATATTGTTTCAGATATGAAATCAATTGCGGAGCGTCAAAATTGCTCAGTAGACACCTTTGGTGGCAATTTTATTCGTTAATTTTCATTCAAAATTGCTGGTATTTGAAAAATGTTGTTGTGTTGTCTTACGTGCTCTTTAGTTGATCCCAGGCCGGATGAAGCTTAGCCTTGCTTTGAGAAGTTCCTTTATGAATCTAGATGAAAAAAGTCCTGACTTTGAGCGGTGCTGGAGCAGTGGCACAACGACCCTCCTTGATGCCTTTCAAACGGACAAGAAGAGTCATGATTTATAGTTCCTGATTTAAGTTTTCTTGTGTTTCAACTGTCAACCTCTAATTTGGTGTGCATTGTTGGAGACAACGCTGCCAGGGTGGTTTGGTGGTTGAAACCCAGGCTGACCACACTTCCCCGCTAGCAGCTATCTATCTATTCGACAAAAGCAACGATTTCACTCATAATTTTCCCCCGCAAAAATTCCAATTAGAAGAATGGTAGATCTTTATATCCTGATTTGACTTATGGTAGGGAACATAACCCTGTTGCGACTCACACGAATTGCGTTTGCTCTTTGTATGCTGTTAAAATGCCTGGATGATGCCTGCCTGCCCTTGGTTGTATTTACGTTTGCGTATTGTTTGGGTTGGGTTAGAGTGACCGCTTTGTATATGCAACTTTTTTTCATTAATTTTCCAGTAATAATTAATAACATTCAATCTGTCGGAAGTGAAAGTGAGTAAAGACATGTTACAGTACAACAAGCCAATAGGAGCTTTGATAGGTCCTTTGTGATACCACTTCAGCGGAGTGCTAAAAAGCTTAATTCCTCGTTGTCTTATGTGCTATGGCTTAGAGTCACCCCGTGTCTGTGGTTGTCAAACTCTCGAAGTTGTATTCGGCGAGTAGCTTTGTGATATCTGAGCTGACATTAGCTATTGACAGAAAGCAGCCTAGACTTGGAAATGCACTGCTGTGGTTTGTGTTAACCTCGGTTACATTCCTCAGTGTAAACTTCCAGTTTTCGTTATTTTTGAAATCCCCAAAAGGTGTAATGGAGTCTCTATGCTTGAGATTATTCCCTTATTGCGTGAGTTATACAATCGACTGATTTCTCTTCAGTGACGGCCGTAGCATTGTGGGTACATGCGTCGACCGCTTCGCAACCGAACCTCGCTGCCTGGGTTCAATTCTCGGAACGACCAAAATGATTTTCACGGTCCCACCTCTTTCGATCCACTGACAATGCTCAAAGACTATAACTGTCTAGAGAAAGCTTCTCAAATTGGCCGTTCGGATAAAACTGTTAGGCCCCTTCGACTCGTGAAAAAACAATAGAACGCACAACACGAGTGGTTGCTGAAGAGCTAGGCGCCATGGCCCTGTACAGGCTGTAGCTCCACCCATATTTTTATATATTTCTCTCCGATGTCTGTTGTTTACGAATAAACCTGCTCTTGCCCCTAATGAGAGTGTTTTGTAAGAAGTCAGTTGTTACGTTACGCAGATCTTTAGCAATAATATAAAAACCAATATTCACAATTCGTGTTATAGTCCATTGGAGAGTCCACCGAGATGGTAGTCGGGAGGTATTCGTGCATGTTCCCTTAGTAGTTGGGCCCATTTAGTTCAATAAAACTGACTGGATCCTCGAGGGCACCAGCGGGCCAGAGAAGACTTCTCAGCACGTACTTCGCTACTGAGGTAGGTCACAGAGAGTTGCCGTTGCAAGAGTGGGGCAGGTACACGGATAAGATAACTGAAATGAACCCGATTCTCCTGGCTTACTTACCTTATTTTCAATCAACTGACTTTGGCGTTTGGAATTAATGAAATCGTTTCCCGTTTCAGTGTATTTTGCTAATTTTAAACGGTACGAGCTTACGGTCTTATAAAGGGTGATTCTTAAAAGCTATAGAAAAGTTCTTCAAAAAAAAAAAAAGCACATCAAATTCAGAAAAATGCATGAAATCTTTATTTGAATCGATAGTACGGTCCATATAATTTAATGTTTGAAGATTATTTCATGCAAATGTTGACACTGACTGCGCCTCAAACGGTCCATCCGCTTAGTCCAATTTTGGCATACTCTTTCCAACATTTCGGCCGGTACCTCACGAATAAATGCTTCAATGTTGTCATCCAATGCGTCAATTGAAGCGGGCTTGTCTTGAGCTTTAACATAGCCCCACAGAAAATAGTCTAAAGGCGTTAAATCGCACGATCTAGGCGGCGAATTGACGGGTCCCGAACGTGAAATAAAATGTTCACCGAACTCGCCTCTCAATAAGTCCATTGTTGCGCGTGCTGTGTGGCATGTGGCACCGTCTTGTTGAAACCACATGTCATGCAAGTCAAGCTCTTGCATTTTGGGCAAAAACAGTTGGATATCATCTCACGGTAGCGCTCACCATTCAGAGTTACGTTACGATTCGCATCATCTTTGAAGAAGTACGGTCCAATGATGCCACCAGCCCATAAACCGCACCAAACCTGTGACTTTTCCTGGATGCATTGGTAGCTCTTGCAATGCTTTTGTCTGATATTCACTCCAAAATCAACAATTCTGTTTACTTACGTACCCATTGAGCCAAAAATGAGCTTCGTCGCTGAAAAATTTTTTTCGCGCGATGAACTTTCTTAAAAATTCAATAATTTGCAAGCGTTGTTCGTTTGTAAGACGATTCGTGGTTAAATTATAGACCAACCTGAAGATGTTTGACAGTGAAACAAAACACGAAACGTGCGTCAGCTATTTAAACCAGTGTTGCCAAAAAGATAATAGCTAAAAAATCACCCTTTACTTCGTCCACAATCGTTTAAAGTCCTGTACACACGAGCTGCGTCTTGCAAACTGCTACATTGTACAAGCAGTGTTGCCTCTGTTATCACAGATGCGCGAAATTGCCCTTTATTGAGACCAGTGACAATCAGGGTATAAGTGGCGATCTGCAATTTTGAACAGTCGAGAATAACGAATTTTCAGAACATATACAAAAATGTTTGCTTCTGGGTATGCCAGGAATCAACAAAATCACGGAATTTTAGCTAAAAGCAAAACATTTCATTATTGCAAGCCAATAAATAGTGCATACGCCGCAATATTTCAATCTGCCAGCTGCATATGGGTGTGTCCTCCAAGTGTTGACTCATTGTTTATTTTCAAGCGTAACCGAGCCAAATGTTCCTTTTTTCTTTTTCAACTCATGCTCTTATCAATGTTTCCCTCGACTAAAGCAATAACCAAATAATTTGTAGACTTTAAAATGGGCATGCGACATTTCTTGCCAAAAGTATGTATCAACTGGTGACGCTATGAGCTTCGCAACCCCTGGTGTTGGTTCAATTACCAATTACCTCGGAAGAGGAGATGGCTGGGAAATAAAAGTTCTTGTGTCCGCGATCGCACCATGGCATTCAGGTGTTGACAAATATACGGTGTCAACGAATGCGTAGTAGTCAATTTATACGACAACCATGAACTGGATCGCACGGAGAAAATTCAAATAATTCTGAATTTTTGTTTGAATGCCAGACAGCGCAGTGCCTCGGATCGACAATCAGAATCTCAGATGATAAATAAATCCCATCCAAGAGCAGCATTTTTGTCCAACATCGATCTGCCGTGTATTCATCCCTACTCTCTGCTAATTAGAGAGCAGTTTCGCACAATCTGTATGATTTCATAGGTTTTTCTATCATGCTACGTCACCCTTGGGCATGGGGTAGTTGAGTATGCCTGAGCTACACTAGATTGGCTTAGTCATCTTAGTGATGTCGTTGAACTTGTTTCACCAATTGCTATCATCTCAAAATTATGTAAATTATTTGTTTTTGAAGCAAAGCGCAGCGATAAACCCACGTTAGACGTGAGACATGATCATTCTTTTTTCTGTTTGTAGAAAAAGACATCCATTTCCATGTCCCAGGCCAAGAATCAGCCGACAGATACTGATGCACTTTTAGGTTAAGTTGTAATTCCATTCGCGTATAAATGTGAATATTTTAAGTTAAGTTGCTGGTCGAATGTGCTGACGTTGAATGGTTTACTCTATACCGTGGATTGTTCTTTCACTTCTCGATATGCGAAGGAAAGAATTGGAATTGGAACAAAATGGGAGAACTGCTGTTAACTACATACGGCTACAAACAAACTATGTTTTTCTTTGGCTGAGCCCTACTCAGACAACTGCAACCATACTTGTGCGGCGCTACAATGCGGGACGTAGTCTTTAGCCAAGAATCCTGTCCAGCTAGCTACTTCCGTCTAAATGCGCACGCCAAAGTTAATTGTATTGTTTATTATGCCCCGCTTTAAACGCGGACTGCTGTTTTGGCCTGACACCGTAGTCGTTGGATCCATAGACACCAGAGATCTCCAGATGACATTAACGAAAAGAGGACCAAAAATTGCTCTAAGAACTTCTCTTCCGAAGACACTAAGGATGTCTTTAAGCGCTTTGGAAATTGTTCATGCTCTTGCGCTGTGGAGGATTGGGATGGTCTAGTATGAAGTCAGAGCGGGTCTTCGAGAGATGGCTAAAAAAAGACCGGCTGGCAAAGGCTTTTCTGTGTTTCATAGCGGATCCGAGGTAGACGAAGTCCTTGACTAACTCGTACTTATAGCTGCCCATTCGGTGCTTCTGTCCACGACGTTGATGTTTAATGTGCTTCCTCGAGGACTGCAATGTTTTGTTCTTCCATAGTTCCACGCCAGGCCTATTTCAGACGCTGCCTGTCTGTCCACTGACTGTTCAACGTTAGACAACGATAGAGGATTGAGATGGTTAATGTCTAGTATGAAGTTAGATTGGGTCTAAGAGAGATGACTCTTCCAGTTTCATTGTACCTTGTCGAAGAAAAAAAAAAAAAAAAAGAACGGCTGGCAAATGCTTTTCTGTGTTTCACAGCGGATCCGAGGTAGACGAAGTCCTTGACTAACTCGTACTTATAGCTGCCCATTCGGTGCTTCTGTCCACGACGTTGATGTTTTATGTGCTTTCTCGAGGACTGCAATGTTTTGTTCTTCCATAGTTCCACGCCAGGCCTATTTCAGACGCTGCCTGTCTGTCTTTTGACTGTTCTACGTTAGACCAACGACATTAGTGAATATTAACAGCTGAACAGAATTCTAGAAAATCGTGCCTCAATTGCCGGCCTTTCAGTTACGATGTTGAAGAAGCCAAAACCTTTATTGATATTGCAGGTCGTCGTGAATTTGTACCGAACGTGAAGGAGCAGCGATAATTCTCCACCTTCATCCTCCACAAGTCTGGCGTAGCCGTATGTGCTACCATTCACTCTTGTTGTAAGACATTCAAAGTCGTACTACACGAATAGTGAGCGAGTTATTAGTTTCAACAATACACATCTTCATAGCTCCACTTCCAACCCAATCTCCACTCGATGCCAAGACGTCAATATAACCTTACCAAGCATTCCCATAAATGTTTACTTGAGAGCATGGGTCTATTCCAGGGTCACACAACTCGTGAAAGTCCAAGCGTTTTTGCGGATGAAGCATTTGTTTGCTCATTAAGAATTTAATGCCACCATTGACATTTATATCAGACGCATAAAGCCTTTTATATTGCAATAGTATTCTTGTCTCTCTGACGAGTGATATCTATTGCTGTAGTAAAATGTTCGTCGGATTTATTCTATTCAACTTGAATATGAAATAGCCTGGCATTGCTTCGACTCAGGAGTACATCAGCATCAATTGGTTGATGGTAGAATATTCTCCTCAGAATATATTGCTCCCTCGCGAAGAATTGAAATGATTCAGCTTGGAGCACTAACGTGGGGAAATCTAAATTTCGGAAATAGCTACGACCACTTTCCTTTCATAGTCACATGAATATTGCCTTATATTTATAGGTGACGAGACGTTTGTCGTTTTTTGTGTTCAGCCATGCACCTTATGTGATAGGGACGGTACGAACAGCAATAGCTACCTCACTTGTTGACATCGGAACACTACATCACTAGAAGACACTCCAAAGGATTGGGTATCTCTGCAAACGATTTCTGTCGCAAGTGTACTCACCGATCTTGTTTCCTCGTGCTTTGTCCTCTCGCTTCGCAAAAGGTCCATCTAGTACCCAACTCCCTCAATATTTTGCTCAGTACTAATGTTGCTGCGTCAATTGTTATCTCGAAATTGTTATTTGCTTAGATCTAGGAGACTATTTGAACAGGGTGTTATCACAATAGGTATCATTAAATTGGCTTAGAGTAAATGTTGAGTTCCTTCCCTTGTTCAAAGTTTTGAATTCATCTTATTGTGTAAACGATACTAGCGTCGCAAGTAAAGGAAAATAATGTGTGGTTATGATTTATTAAGTCACATAACCTCAACAAATTGCAGTCTTGCAGTCATTAATTCAACAGCTATGACACCTTCTTGCTTTTAGCAGTAAACGCCATCCAAGTCAAAAAACAATCACAACTTCACAATTAATTTTCTAAGACGCACACCCTGTCCACACACAATCTGTCCCTCGAGCTGACGCAGATTTTGCCCCATTATTTGATTTATTCTTCTCTACCTTCAAATACATTGGTTTTGCTTGTTTTCGTGTTCGGAAATAAAAATGAAAATTAGCTTAAGCACAAAATCCGCGATAGTTGTACGTTCGATTTAGTTTTGTGTAAAGTGGACATGGTTAAGTTCTTTATGGAAAATGCAGTGCAGGGTTCGCAAACGAGAAACCCAAAACCACAATCCTCAAAAAACTGAATCCTCAAAGTAAAGTCCGCAGAAAAACTAAAGACCAAGCTTTCCGCCAAGCAACAGTGGAAATACAGTACGAACTCGGTTAAAGCAACCCTCGATTCGCGCATCTCCTCGATTTTCGCAACACCAAAGTCTTAGCACGTATTGACTCTATAAGTGCAACTTTTCAAAAAGGATACCTCGATCAGTGCAACTTGTTCATCCGTTTGTGGGTGTTTAGGGTGTTTCAGTAAAGCTATTTTATGAAAAATATAATGTGCACAAGTCAACAATAAGCGGGATAAAAGCAAAGGGAAGAAGTCTTAGACAATTTGTGGCGAGAGCTGAGTCTGGACCAGGAAAACGCGTTACACTCAAGCGTTATATGGATGGTTTCAAAAGCAAAGAGCTAAACATATTTCGCTTTCTAATGAAATTATAAAATCAAAGGCAATTCAATTGCACAACGAGATAAGGGAAAAACCACCATTTGACGCTAGCAACGGATGGATTGCGAAATTAAAAAACAAACGATGTTGTATTCGATTGTTAAAAATTTGTGGTTTTCTTCTCGTTCTTAATGCAATTTCAACAAAAACCCAATGAACTTAAATTAACCGCTGATCAAAGCTGCAATGTGGACGAATCTGGATTGATCTACAGGATGTTGCCAAACAAAACACGTACTTTTGATGAATCGTCAGCGCCAGGTCGAAAAGTAAGCAAGGAAAGAGTAACATTCCTTGCGTGCACAAATGCATCAGGGATGCACAACATGCTTGTCATTGGTAAAGCCAATCCAAGCCAATGCAAGAGCATTTAAACATTTTAAGACCAAGCCTGTTACTTATAAAGCAGATAAAAATGCATGGATGACATTCGTTTTATTCGAACAATGGTTCCACAACGTGTTTGTTCCCGATGTACGAAAAAGAATACAAATTGTAGCGGTTGCGTTAGTGAGTTTTTTAATCAAAGGGACTAGAGAAGAAGACATTGCTGCATTTGGACAGTGCCCCGTGACATCCTAAAGAAAATGAACTGCAAGGCGATGATGGACTGATTGCTGTTATGATATTTCCAGCAAATTGCACTGCAATCTTCAGCCTATGGATCAAAATGTTATTAACATTACAAAGCTCCACTGCAAAAAAAGGTTTATTGGCGCACTTTGTTGCCAGTGAGGGCATTGATTTGGAAGCGTTCAACTGAAGGGATACAATTTGTTTACTAGCAAATGCATGGGAAAAAGTAGACCCTTATACTGTCAAGAAATGTTGGAATATTTTAATGCCTACCAAGATTTGGGACCTTCCATTATCTACACTGTCCACAAATATCTTCAGGGAAAGAAAATTGATTTCATCCGTTTCCAATCCAATTGTTGCCCATATTTGCAACTCGATTGAAGATATCACTGATTGGCTTCACGAACACGTTGAGTCCGCTGCAAATTGTGAGGATCCGGCAGAAATTTAAAGCACAACTGCAAGTGAAGATCTATCGAAAGTTAAAACTGAAGTTGTCGTCCGATCCTTCAACATATGTTTACACTGGGCCGAAGAAAGCAACATTCCAATAGAAGACATTTTAACTCTACAAAAAACACAAAGAGAGGACAGTTTTGAAAAAAAAAACTCAGTCTATCCCACCCAGTAAGTGCAACAACCTCGGTTATTGCAATTGCCGTAATTTCTATTAGTTGCGTAAACCGAGTTTATACTGTACTAACGCAAGTGTTCAACATTTAAGCAGCACTTGTCGAGTAGTCAAGAGACAGCTCCATACATCAAAGACTGTCAGCCAGGCGTCTGCGTCCAAAGTGGTGTACAAAGCCTAGTAGTTTATAGTGTCACTCTTAAAAACCGAAGAAAACGGTCTTCAATCAACAACCGGTTAGAGACGCATTTGATATCGGGTCACACGTTTAAGGCTGATCAGTACATTTTTCAAGCCATCATGTACATTGTTGATGTCATGGACAGAATTCATTTGATGTTCTTGACGGAATTGTTCTTGTGCCAGTTTCATGTTGCAGATGCTTAATTTCCAATTTCGCACTGAATCTGAAGTCTGATACCCTCTTTCTGTGACAGAAGTCACTGTGATCTGCTCTCTGAACCTTCCCCTCCCATTGTCAAATCGAAACGAAGATTGAGACAAAATACTGTATTATTTATAGGCAAAGCATCAAATTAGAAATCATTAGGAACAGATGCTCCGGTTTGAAAACTAGAGTTATTCAATTGTATTCCACTTCAACCCACCGCGTAACAGTCACACAAGCGCTCTTCCAATCGCTTCTTCTTGAACATGTTAATCGATTTAAAATCATCAAAAACACCGATAAATGTGGAATGCTTCAACACCTCATTCTTTCGTCTCTCAATGACATCGCATTGAAATCTTTTGTTCGCTGCATCGACTTAATGCTTTCCGAAGTGAGATGGATCTACAAAGAGAATTCCTATTTTTATATTTATTTCAAACACCAAACGATATATTTTTCCTTAACCACAAAAATACGATGAGCCATCTGCAATACGTCACGGTGGTGGGGTACGTCGAATCCCAGGACGTACATTAGGTGGACCAAGATCTCGGAGGTCTAATATGTTAGTTAATTCTTCAAGTGGCCTATCAGCTTTATCACCATCTGGTCGTGATTCGGTTGATCCGATTGCCGAACTATTGTCACAATTGTCTGGCGTACGCCGCGGTGGCCCACAGACATCTCAGTTGCAGCAGCTGCAAATGCAAATTCAACTAGAACGGCAGCAGGTCACGGTAAGTGATACATAGTAAAGTTCACTGTGCATGTGATATAATGTCATTTTTGATTTATTTTAGGCAACTCGACAACAATTAGAAAGGTTACCAAGGCGTCAAGCTCATCCAATGGTTTCCTCATCCAGTTCAAATGCGACCATGCAAGAAATGGGCAATGGCGGTGGAGGAAACAACGGTACCTCAAGTGGTGGTGGTGGAAGCAATGTCAGTGGCACCGGCGGCTGTCGGGCTACAGAATGGACTGTGAACAACACATCAACATCATCGATCCAACAGTCGCAGTCAAATGTTGGCGGCACCAGTAGCGGTTCATCGCTCAATACTAGAGAAGTACCATTGAATACATCTGTGTTGACGGTTAACGATTTCGGTTTGTCGTCATGTCAATTTCTACAGCCAGCTGTTGGCAGTGGCAGTGCAGGGAATAATGGAAACTCAAACGCTTCCGATGGTGGACAGTCATCACAGTTTTTGCTATCGAAATTTATGACACCGTCTTTGAGTGAGGATCAATTAGTTCGCCTTGAAAAGGATCGTGCCGATCGGTAAGCATATCAATCTCAAATAAGTGTATACAAAAGTGTGTTTTGGTTAATGCTGAATGTGTGCGCTTTTGTTTTGCTAATTACAGATCACTCTTTGTCTCGGGTGTGCTGCTTTCAACTTTGGCAAGTTATCAACACGATTCAGAGTGGAATAGTAATAGTAAACATAAAAGTGTCGAACCGCAGTCGGACAGACCCAATAATAGCGACAGTGACGGCAATGTATATAGAGATGGGGGAGCAAATGAAACCAGTGATGAACAAACAGTAATGAATAACAATACAACAACAGCAACAATGAACCGTGACCAACAGCAGCAGACATCCCCCGAGGATTTTGTTGAAGAATACTCACTACATCAGACATCATACAATTCAAACAACGCCGTTTCAAAAAAGAAACCAACCTCTTCTGCCGGTAAGGGAGGCGCACAAGCGAACACAACCGCATCGGCAACAGCACTCGAAAGACGTGGCCGTCCACCACCACCACCAGTGGCGGTTATGGGAGGCGGTCACGGCGGTGGTGTTGGTGGCGGCGGAGGCGGCGGTGCCACAACCGGAGGCGGCAACCAACCACAGCAAGGCGCCACCAACAATCAGCAGCAAGCATCAAAGCTAACGCGCGAAATTAAATCAACAAGCTCTTCAATGTCTGCTTCAAATGAAATTCCAGATTCTAGGTAGTGCTGCTTTCATTTAATATTATTATTATTATTGAAACTTATTATATTATTATTAAAAAGAGATACATTTTGAGAAAACAAAAACGAGAAATCCATAAAAAAAACTACAAATACAAAATTAAACTAAATGATACTAATATGTGAAAAAAAAACAAAAAAATGCAAAAAAAATCAATCGTTTTTTGTTCTTCCTCTATTGTGCCCGCGCCCTCATCCTCTCAAAAACAACACACAACCTTAGAACTAACGTGTTCCTTCACAGTCCCTCTCTGAGTTTGATTAAAAAAAAAAAAAAAAACAACCGAAAACCACCCCATAGGTATGCGAATGTTTTTTTTATGTTTTTTGTTTTATTATTGTTGCAGGAAACTGATGATATAACTTTTTCCGTTTGTTTGTTTGTTTTATATATTTTTCTATTTTAATTTGTCTTCTTTTTTTTAATCTTATTTCGTGATCTCCCACCTATCTACTACTCTCTCCCTTTTCGTATGTTTTCATCAAATCAGAAGCAGAGATAAAAAATAAAACGAAAAATTCGAAAAAAGTTAAATACAACTATTAGAAATGGAAAGGCAAGCATATTTTTAATTCGAGTTTGTTGAGATTTTTTGTTTTGGTCTAGAGAAAAAAAAAGCACCCGTCGGAAAGCGAATAATTAAATGATGAAGATGTTTAAACTTAAAACACAAAATAAAGAATCGTATTTATGAGTTAATATTTTATTATTACATTTAAGGATAAGAATATGTATTTATATATTATTAACGAAAATTGAAAAAGCAACTAAGAAGCGAATGAATATGGAGTGTGTCAAGATTTTTAAATACTACTTAGTAGGGAGTATACATGTATGTATATACGCATATATATATAAATTAGTTTTGTTCTCTTCTTCCTATTTTGCCCTAGCTAGGCGAACCTAGAAGACCTAGTGTCTATCACTTCTTAAATTTGTTTTAATTTAATTCTTCTGAATTATTCATTTTTTTTTTGATTTTGTAACAATATTGCGTTGCGATGTTTTATGAAAAATAATGTGATTTACAAACTTTCTGCAAATACATGAAAAGAAATGAAAAAAAAAAATAAAAATATTAATAAATTTAAACAATTGTGAGTTATTCATTGGCAAGTCTCGTAAACTGTTCGTTCTGCTATCAATCATTTCCAACTCCTCATCTTCTTCTTCTTTGTTTGGCGCTACAGTCCGGTGTGGACCTGGGCCTCAACCAACAAGCCTCTCCAGCCAGCACGATCTTTCGCCAGCTGCCTCCAGTTGTGCACACCAAGTTGGTTGCGGTCCTTCTCCACTTGTGTGCGCCATCTTGTTCTAGGACGACCTCTTATGCGTTGTCCCAAAGGCTCGGAATCGAAGACTCTTCGGGCCGGAGCTGTGGTGTCAATCCGCTCTACGTGACCTAGCCATCTTAAACGTTGGATCCGAAGACGCTTAACTAGGTGCATGCCGCTGTACAGCCAGACGCCATCAATACAATACAAACAGGACCAAATATCGCACGCAGAACTTTTCTCTCAAAAAGACCAAGAGCTTCTTCATCCGCTTTCAATAGCGTCCATGTCTCTACCCCATAGAGCAGGACGGGGATGATTAGGGTGTTATATAAAGTCAACTTGGTGTTTCGAGAGATGGCTCAGTTACTCAATTGCCTCTTGAGCCCAAAGAAACAGCGATGGCAAGAGTAATTCTACGCTTGATCTCGGTACTGGTGTTATTGTCCCTGTTTACTGCAGAGCCAAGGTAGACGAAGTCCTTGACTACCTCAAAGTTTCTGCTGCCCATTATGACGCTCTGTCCGAGGCGTCGATGTTGTGCGTCCTTTCGTGATGACAGCATGTACTTTGTTTTGCCCTGGTCAACTGCCAAACCCATTTTAGCCGCTTCCGCTTCAATGCTAGCAAAAGCCTCATTGGCAGCTCGCTGTGTTCGTCCAATCACGTCAATGTCGTCCGCGTAGGCAAGCAGTTGAACGGACTTTTGGAAGATCGTGCCTCTGGTGTTGACATTTGAGTTTCGCACGATCTTTCGTGCGGTTACGATCATCGCGGTTACCTAAATACAAAAAGGTCTAAAGTCTCAATGCGCTGTTTTTCCAAATTTTATTCTTCAGCGTGTGGATGACTTTCGGAGTCGGATTGGATTCAAGTAGACCCATGGCTTAGCCATGAAGCGTGTATTCCTGGTAAGACTGTTGCTGTGCAACTTGTGCACTTCGTGGGTGAATATTTTCTAACCACCAAGATCTACTACACACGCATACTCCTCTATCGTAGAAAACGCCGTATCTGAGATTCACTTCACTTGCTCGATTCACTTTCACTTGCCATATGGATCGTAGAATAGGGCGGGAGTACTGGCGCCTCATAACAATCCGCACCGAGGCTACATTCGGAAACATCAGCCTAATCTGCGAGCACGACCCAAAGATGACGATTGCAAAGATGACTTTTACCATCTCATAGTAAGAACATACGATCAATGCCCCATTTACGACACCAATATCGTTCCAAGAGATTTCAACGCAAATCTGGTCACGGAAGACATCTTTGCTAGAGTCATCGAATTTGCACATGTGAGCTGTGTTGTGATAAGTGACGGCCATTAACGTTGGAAACTAAATTTCAAATTTGAATTAAGCAAGAGATTTTGTCAAATGAGAAAAGATGGGTAGTATAGGCTTATATTTGAATGCATTTGGTAATGAGGACCAGTTAGCTTCTGACAGAACAAGGCGTTCATCTTTAAAATTAACTACATTTAAGGGCCGATGTTGAATAAAACACAAATTATTTAGGAAATTATTGTCATTTCTTTTTATTATGATAATATTTTTATGGTTCAATTATGCATGGAACAAAATATCGGCCAAATGGCTGCCGCGACCTCGGCGGCACACCTACATCCGATGGTCCAAATTTTCGATGACGCTGAAGCATAAATGAGGTTCTATGCCGTTAATGTGCCGAATTATCTCATCCTTTAGTTCTTGAATTGTTGCTGGCTTATCGACGTACACCTTTTCTTTCAAATAACCTCAAATAAAAAAATCCAAAGGTGTCAAATCACATGATCTGGGCCCCCAATTGACATCGCCACCACGTGGGATAACACGGTGGCCATTGTTTCGTTAGCTGTGTGGCAAGTGGCACCGTCCTGTTGAAACCACATATCGTCCGCATTCATATCTTCCAATTCGGGCCATAAAAAGTTCGTTATCAGTTCACGATAGCGAACACCATTCACAGTAACTGCCTGGACGGCCTCATTTTGAAAATACGGCCCGATGAAGCCGCCAGCCCATAAACCGCACCAAACAGTCACTCTTTGTGGGTGCATTGGTTTTTCGACAATCACTCTTGGATTATCATTCGCCCAAATGCGGCAATTCTGCTTATTGACGAATAAACTGAGGTGAAAATGTGCCTCATCACTGAAGATGATTTTCTTCGAAAATTGATCATCCACTGTTGCCATTTCTTGCCACCATTCTGACCATTGACGACGCTTGAAATGGTCAAGAGGCTTTAGTTCTTGAGTCAATTGCACCTTGTAAGCGTGTAAATGTAAGTCTTTATGCATAATGTTCATCAACGACGAGCGTGAGAGGTGCAATTATAGGGCACGACGACGAGTTGAGGTGGACGGCTCTTCAGCCACACTATCGCGAACAGCAGCAATATTTTCTGCAGTACGAGCTGTGCGAGCATGCACTGGTGTCTTCACATCTCCTACAGACTCGGTTTGCTCAAATTTTTGCACGACTTTTCCGATTGTACGCACATATGGACGATTAAATTGACCGGAAAAATCACGAAGTGCACGATAGGCATTTTGATTCGAACGCCCATTTTCATAATAAGCTTTCCATGGTTCAACTAAATAGTCTGAAACAGAAATGAAGTATGATAGAGATACCCAACTTCACAGCTGATTGACCCCTAGTCCGTCGACGAATTTGACGGATAATCATGCAAATTTTGACGGTTATTCATGAATTTTTGACAGTAATTCACGAAATAACGTAAATGCCGTTCTCTGATTGGTCAATTTGGCTTTAGAAAACAATATAAAAAATGGTTGTCAACAATTTTAAGAGGCAAGAGAGGTAGAAGTTGGCATCTCTATCATACTTCATTTCTGGTCTGAAATTGAGAAATGTCAAATGAAATGCAGAAAAAAACTTGACGTTTAGATGTGGTTCACATCACCCTTTATGTGCATAATGAAACACAATCTTATTCGCATTGTGTTCAATAATTTTTCAGGTTTGTTAATGCCTTTCTTTTGAATAAGGCAGAATTAAGGTTCCTTAAGAAAAACGTCTACTCCTTCTGAAGTATCTTCCTGAAATCTTAGTTTTGCTTGTTCTGGCGGTCGTTTGCAATATCGGGACTCAGCTTCATGGAATTAATCAGCTCCCTGAACTGAAGCAGGTTAGTCTTTTTCTCTTGCCTAAAAACGCATTCACCTTGCCGACAAGTGGAACATTCACTTCGAACGTATTCACCGATCAAGAGTTTTGAATTTGAGTGAAACGTTCCCCCTGGCGTATTCTGAATAACACATTGCACACTGTAGTTGGAAAAACAAGTAATATGCGTACTGGGGCGCACTAGCAAAATAATTACTTGCTTATCAGACCAGTCATCAAGATCAAGCGCAAGCAAAATAATTACTTACTTATCAGTCTCCGCCTAATTCTCGTGGCGGTGACTTCGCAGTAGTATTGCTGACTCACTCACACAACTGATTTATTTTACAGCCGTGTGCTGCTCTTTTTACGCCCGAATAGTGTCTCCGCAGGACAGACCACGACCCCAAGGCCTAATGAAACAAAGCCCGGGAGCAAGTTTAGTGTGTCCTCCGACCTCGAGCAAAGAAAAATAAACTCACTGACTGAGGAATACCCTAACCTGCCTGCAAGTTCCAACATTCAAAACCACAGTTTTGCAATAATCTCTGCAAAAGACGAGTATCACATTACATTACGTTATCAAGAACGCAAATGATGCTGTTAGTACGGAGTCTGAGAACACCGCACATTTTTGTGATTTTCGATACTGCACACGGCCCTTTAAGTTGTTGATTGCTCTCAACTTGGTGAGATGTCAGCAACGATCCCTTTAAATGCACAGATCAAGTTGACATACAGTATCCTCGTGGCGCCCTCTGGGCTTAAACCAGGGATCCAGAGGGCCGGGGTTCGGGGTCTTTTTCATAAATTGCGCGTGCACAAGGTATTGTTAATACGCTTAAGTGTCCGGGTTCAAGACACAGCACGGGCCGAAGGTGTAGAGGGAGAAAGGGAGTTTAAATATCTGCGGATTGTATTCTGGGGAAATATTGGGCTGGGAAGAGCATTCCATATTCGTGTCGTGCGGCTGATGAACGAGTCTCTAAATTTAACTGTGCCTCCGAAAGTAGGCTTAAGGGTAAACTGATGAGCATTCCTGGCGAGACGGGTAAAGAGATGGCGTATTGCGGGTGAATTCATGGAGAGGAGGAATGCAGTTGGCAAGCTCACTTGAGCATCGTTTGTTAAAATAGCGTTAAAATACGGATAGAGACGAGGCGGTACGTCGATGTTCGAGCGAGTCAAGTGACTCTGCAATATTGTTGTCCCCTATAAGTTTTATCGCTCGCTTTTGGATCCTATCTAAGGCTGATTAACACGGGTTCGCTTGAGTGACAGCAGGCAGCATTGAGTTTTTGAAGCATTGAATTCCACTCGGTTGTTCTTCCCCTAATTGATTATGCTGTCAAGATCGGAATTCAATGTGCATGACATAGGCTGCCGGTCCAATTCTACGGCCGAAGATCAGGGTCGTGAGTCTTGGAACGAATATGAAAAGCAGAGGGTGCTGTCATGAGCGAGGGAATGGATTGGATTAGAACTAGCGGACAAGAGATCATTTATCAAAATGAGAAAGAGTGTCGGAGACAGAACAGAGCCTTGGGGAACACCAGGATTTATTTGGTGGATATCAGACTTGAACCCATCCAAAACAACTTGAATTTAACGGTTCGAAAGGTAATTTCTAATCCATGGAAGAAGAGATTAATCGACACCAGGGACGCATTTTCGACAAGAGAGCTCGATGAAAAACTCTGTCAAATGCCTTAGAAACATCAAGTGCAACGATCTTGCTTTCGCCTGCATTGTGCAAAGATTGGTTCCACTTTGAGAGGCGAGTTCGTGCGATTTAACGCCTTTAGGCTATTGTTTGTGGGGCTATGTTAAAGCTCATGTCTATACAGATAAGCCCGCTTCAATTGACGCATTGGAAGACAACATTGAAGCATTTATTCGTGAGATACCGGCCGAAATGTTGGAAAGAGTATGCCAAAATTGGACTAAGCGGATGGACCATTTGAGGCGCAGTCAAGGTCAACATTTGCATGAAATAATCTTCAAACATTAAATTATATGGACCGTACTATCGATTCAAATAAATATTTCATGCAATTTTCTGAATTTGATGTTTTTTTTTTTTTTTGAAAAACTTTCCTATAGCTTTTAAAAAATCACCCTTTATATGGTGTCGTGGTACTGTGGCCGGCGTTGGACAAAGTCAGCTACATAAAGGTGATAAACAGGGTCCAAAGGATGGCGTGTATATCAATTACAGACGCAATGTGCACTTTGCCAACTGCAGCGCTAGACACGATATTAAACCTCACTCCTGTAGACATCTGTGGCAAAGAATTTGCAACAAAATCGGCGTGAGAGACCTAAAGAACTCTTACAATGGAGCAGTCAATGCACAGGTGACGCCAGTATTCTTAACTCATGTAATTTCACCGAAGAGCTACTTAACACCGATCTAAGACTTCGATGTTAAATACCAAACCAGGATACCGAGTAGACAATGATGGGAGACGAACTCGGTACTGAACAATAACAACGCCAAGGAAATGTACACAGACGGATCTAAAACCGGTAATGGTGTGGGAGCGGGTATATACTCGGAACAACTCCAGATCAGTCAGTCCTTTAGACTTCCAGATTGTTGTAGCGTCTTCCAGGCAGAAATAACTGCTATTCGTGAAGCCGCTGAATGGTTGTTGATGATGACTATATCGAACGAGAGTATCGTCGTCTACACCGACAGTCAAGCAGCAATTATGGCACTCGAATCACCATTTTTGAGATCAAAGTTGGTAAGACTCTTAACGAGATGTCAAGACTTTGCAGCCTAACGGTGTGCTGGGTATCTGGACATAGAGAAATTCCAGGAAACTGCGAGGCAGATGAGCTAGCCATAAACGGAAAAACAACCATGGGACGAAAGATTGAAAACATCTGGGTTTCAATAGAAACTGAAAATACAAAAATCAGAGACCTAGCGATCCGCAGTGCCCGTGATTGACGGATTAACCTCAAAACTTGCTTACATACGACACACTTATGGCAAAAAAATGGGCTAACATAGAACCACGGCTATCCGCAGTCTAGGCAGAAGGAACCTGAGCGACCTAGTTGGAGTCCTCACAGGGCGTTGCGCAATGGGACACGCCGCTAGACTGGGATTATAATACAACGACTTCTGTAGAAGATGCATGGATGAGGAGAAGAGGAAAACCCCTCACATCTCCTCAGAAACTGCAGTGCATTGACCTCTATTAGGAAAGAAACCCTCGGAGAATACTACTTAAACGAACTAACAGATAAATCCGAAAATGATGTCAAACCAATTTGGGCGTTCGTCCAAAAAACAAAATGGTTCCAGGAGTAACGGATGAGCCGGTTACCGCTCAGTGGCAACGCAGTGGACGCTGGACGCGTTTAAGTGAATCCATCAACTACGATGGAAGCCACACTACCTAACCTAACCTAACCTACTTCTGCAAAATCGGGCTTTTGACAATTCTCTTTGTTTACTCGTGATTTTTCATTGTTGCCAGGCTGAGTTGTTTACATCAATTCTCTTTGTTTACTCGTGATTTTTCATTGTTGCCAGGCTGAGTTGTTTACATCAATTTTATTGTAGAGATTGTCAAATAAATGCAATATTTTCTGATAAAATGAATTTTAAACCATTTTACTTCTGAAACGTCCGCCTTTCATTCTGATTTGGAAAAGTGAAGGGGCCGCGCTTTGACATAACATGCTCGTAAGCTCAATAAAACGCGTACTTAAGCCTATCAACACGAACGCGACATTGTGATTTGATCATTAAGCTTTAAATACATAAGAGAGCTCATAACAATCTGCATCAAGGCTACATTCAGCAACATTAACCAAAGACGACGATAGCAGGGATGACTTTTACGATATCCTAGAAAGAACATACGATCAATGCCCCAGTTCAGATCGAACAAGATCGTTCTAGGAGATTTTAACGCAAAGTTGGGCAAGGAGGACACCTTTGCTAGAATCATAGGCAAGCACGGCCTGCACGACAACACGTCCGGGAATGGACTCAGGTTGTTGGACATCGTGACGGGGCGAAACCTCTCTGTAGCCAGTACGTGGTTCCTTCACCTCACGATTCATTAAGGGACCTGGCGATCTTCAATCAACCCTCAACTAGATTGATCACATTGCGATCGAAGTCAGACACTCCTCCAGCATTCGCGATGTCCGAACATTCCGAGGTGCCAACATCGACTTGGTTCATTTCCTTATTTAAGCCATGGTAAGAACGCTGACATCGATAGGACAACGACGGAGTAGTTGACCACAACAGTTTCACGTCTGAAAGCTACAATCGCAATCGACCGTCAAGAACTTTGCCAATCGAGTCTTCCTGAAGCTCTCAGAGAGCTCAATTCTGCCAAGCGAAACAATCGAAGAACAATGGAACCGTTGTCAAAACGCCATTAGAGAAGCTGCCTCTGATGTGTTGGGTTCTAAATCGCCACCCAGAAAAAACGCAACGATCCGAGCCATGTCTACTTTTGCAATTCCTGCCAAACCCTTCAGGTTGTGCAGTATGACAATTCAGAATTCTCCGTGCTCCATTAAGGTCGGTAACGAACTGACCAAAGCACTCAATGTCAAAAAAGGTGTCAGACAAAGCGACACGGGTTACATATGAAAGTAACGTCCGGCCGGAAATCCAAAGCTTCCTCAGCCAATTTCATCGAACTCGACAGCGAATAAGCGAAACATGCGGACACAATATTTATTTCTCATTGAAACTGTGTAAAACCACTTTGTCCTAGAGTTCAGTTAATAAAACACTTGGTATATGTCTATTGTTTAATTCGTTTATTCAAGAGCACTTATAAACACGACTACTCTCGCTCGACTGACTCAACTGCACCTAGGCACACACGCACTCTCAGTGTGTGTTGTCTCGGCTTTCTACACTTGTCGCTACAGGTCTCCACGGAAACAATATTCGATTGTCAGCAATTTCACTTGGTGGTGAGTCGTTTCCCGATAGCATAAGAATAAAGATCGTGTATAAAGAATCGGTGTTGTTGTTTGTTTTAATCAATATAACTCACGCAGTATGATGACTTATTTAACATCATTCTTGAGAAGGTTCTGTAACACGTATTCGCCAACACAAGAGGCACGATCGTCCAAAAGCCCGTACAATTGCTCGGATACGCAGACGACATTGACTTGATTGGTCGAACACGGCGAGCCGTCAATGAAATTTGTATTGAAACGGAGGCAGTCAAAATGGGTTTAGCGGTAAACGATGGCAAAACGAGGTATATGTTGTCATCGAGAGACAGCACGCACAACATCGACCACTCGGCCAGAACGCCACCAGAGACAGCTATAACTTCGAGTTATTAGAAGTCCCTACCTTGGCTCCCAAGTAAACAGTACGGACAACATCAGAACCGAGAATAAACACAGAATAACTCTTGCTAATCTCTGTCTCGGGGTTTAAGGTTAATTGAGTAGTAGAGCTCTCTCCTAAATCACTGTCCTGCTCTATGGCACGGAAGATTGGACAAGTTAAAGAGTAGATGAAGAAGCTCTTGGTCTTTTCGACAGAAAAGTTCTGCGTTCAATCGTTGGTCCTGTCTGGTTGATTCAACCATGAACTGTACGGACTGTACAGAGGCAAGTACTGACCATTCATTCAACCCTAAGATGACAATGTCATGTAGGGGGCATGAATTATACCGCTCCTGTCCGAAGAGTCTTCGACTCCGAGGACGTCCATGGATCCGATGGTGCACACAAGATGAGAAGGAGCTCAACCAATTTACAGAGCGAAATTGTAAGCAGCTGGCTAAAGATCGTGCCAGCTGGAGAAGCTTGTTGGTTGAGGCCCAAGTCCATCCCTGGCGGTAGCGCCATTCGGAGAAGAAGGAGATAATGAGGGACGGTCGAGAGTGCGAAAATATGGCCAACTACTGAATAACCTTATATTCGCTATATTTGGCTTTCTTCAACTCAATAATTTAGCAATGGCGTTCATAAAAGACATTCCGCAATTGTTGCTAGAGGGTTTTTCCTGTGGAGCATTTTTATAAAATGCATTCCCTATTCGAGACCTTGTTGGATTTAGCTCATATGTATTTCTCTATCTAGGCAGTCATTGACAACAAACGGCTCTGCAAAAACCTTAAGGGACTGCCAGTGGTCTGTTGATAGTTCCATTTCTTATAACTAGAATAAGACCTAGAATTTCTTTCCTATCGTTATCTTTTATTTATTACATTTTGCTTTCAACTTCCATTTAGTAGAGATTCTGCTAAATAAAATAAATGTGCTTCATTATCATTAGTTCCTATAAGGCTATAAGGAGCTTGGGTATTAGTATAGCACTCGATGGTGAGCGCCTTGTATGGATGCAAGATTTATTGGCCATGACTTGGTTCTACTTGTTGCGCGCAGTTTGACTTTAATAGCAGATGTTTTATGACCGTGAGACACTCAGATTCATATACGAATCTCAGGGCGTTTTTCAGTTCAACCCTATTTGATCCACCCAGCTCAAGAGAGTTCTATAGAGAAGAAGAGTTTTCACAGGAATTCCCTTCTTTTGTTCGCAGTTCAGATGTCGGGCAGATTATATTTCTTCTTCGTCTCTGTAGTTTTTGCAGAAGTCGCGGTACTTTCCGACGCTGATATGCTGATACACATTGATTATCTATGACTCAGTGGCAAAAGTCGGAGTAGAGCTGTTGATACCCGGGTAATCCGTATTTTCGGGTGTTACTCGGGTACCCGTAAATTTAGACAAAATTATTCTGCTTCTTCATTCAAAAGCAATTTGAACCTAATCAATGCATGCTATTATTACTTTTAGTGGGAACTCCAGCATTATCCGTCGGTGTGGTATAATGTCCACAAATAGAGGTGTACTTTACTAATTTTTGTCTTGAGGTACAGCATTTGTTGCGGTTATCCGTTACCCGATAATGACGGGTAGTCGGTACCCGATCAATGCTGGTTAACTGCTAAATTGAATATTACCCGCATTACACGGGTACTCCCTTCGACTAATACACATTTATGCTTGCTCGCGGCTGGATTGGTGTATGCCAGACTATCTGTCTGTTCTGTTGTATTGACCTGAACGGTCCAGGGTTAATGTATTTTTTGCTGTTTCTCTTAAGTTACCTACTTTTCGTATAACAATAATACCAATACTGGGAATGCATTTAGTTAATTCTTTTAAATATACGCCCAAGACATTAAATAAAAAAAAAACTAGGTTCGTGGCTGACATCGTGTAAAGCGAAGATGAGTTTCAAACTTCCTCGACGAAATATAACTTTAGTGAGTGTAAAATATGAACAGCCATCTGGGGTTAAATAAAACACGAATTCAAACACTTACTGGAATGATAAAAATTTATTGATATCATAAATATTTGTTTTCAATATTGTTACATATATTGCTAAACAATAACATACAATTTTTCTTAATTCTTTTTCTGCTTCATTTTCATAATAATATGTTTGTTTTCTTTCTTTCGAATAAGGATTATAAAATATATGTATAAATATATGGGTGGAATATAAACTACAAAAAGAATTCCATAATAATTTTGATAATTGAAAAAAAAAAAAACACTACTTCCTTACTCATCTTCTTCTTAATCTTTTCTAATCGACCTTTTTTTTTTCTTTTGTTTCCATGCTACAGCAACTTTGATTTTCTCTTGTATTTTTTTTCCTTCGACCATTTTCACTTTTGGGGAGTTCTGCTTCGATTACAAAATAAATTATAATAAATAATGCTCTGCTCATTGTTACAATTCCTTACATTCTCTTGCAAAACGTCGCTCGTCGTGTATCCTTCTCAATCGAAAATAATTGAATGGTTTACATTGTATATATGAGTAGAGTTTGTTTTTTGTTTATAATAAGTTGGTAAGGTGCACGCAAAGAAAACTTCTTACGTAAGTGCATATTTTGCCTTTGGAATAGTTTAAATTTGTTTACGTAACATGTGCGTAGTAGTCGTTATATTCATTTTGTTTTTATAAGTGCTTAAGGAGTGTAGTTCTTTTTTTGTTTTGGAATTATTGAATTCCTTAAATGTCAGTGAGAAAGTTTATATATTTCATTGGGTTGTCAATTTGTCCATCAACTGTCAAATGATAGATGTTGACGTTTGACGGTTGATTTTTGAGTTTTGGGTCAGAGATGATGTTGTTTTTTATGTTTTGTTCGAACAAATTGTAAACTCTCCACTAAGGTCTAAGGAATAACGGTGACATCTGTCAAAACAAAGAACTTAACGAAAACTTAATGTTATGTGGGTTATGGGTTGTTATCTACGCATGTCAACGCATATTGTACTATTTTGAAGAAACGCATTATATTTAGAGATCTACATTAATGTTCTTACAATAGTATAGCTTTTCAATTTGTATAGAAGATATGTAATCATTGATATGTATTTGTTAAGTTTTTTTTGTTGTCTTTTTTGATATGTTTTTGATATGTAACACATAGAGTTTCATTAAATCTTACGAAGGTGTATTTAAGTTTTGTTTCACATTTTTTGTTTCGTTTGATGGTATACAGTAAATAGTTTGCCCTATTCTGTGACGCTACTGTTAAGGAAAACTATATTTCCCGACGACATGATTCATCATCGTGGTCTAAGTGAGAACTGAAAATTGTTTGGTTTTGTTTTCGTTTCTTATGTTTCATTTCTTAAAGATTTTATCTTAACGTATCTACAATCTAATTTAAGGTACTTATAACTCCATTATTCTTGTTGTTTTATTTCGTGTGTTTCATTTTGTTTTCTCTTTGGTATGTTTCAAACATTTTTTGGTTTTTCTTAAATTTTACTTATGAATACGTGTAAAGTTAGATGAAGAACAAAAATTAGACACATCTAGGCATGAAAAAGAATGCTCAAAAAACCAACTTTACTAACAATAGTTTAGCGAGAGCGAAAGAATAGTAGAAGAAAGAGGAAGATAGTAGCCCAACTCCTCCTTTTTCCTTTCAAACTGGTTGTGTTTTGGAGATTCGCTATAGAATTTTGTATTCTACAAAAAATGTTGATGATTTCTTTGCAATTCTTTGCGGCCGCCAGGCCTTAAGTGTCACTTTTATGATCGGTATGCATTTTTTTTTTCTATTTCTATGATGTTTCTTTTCGTTTACTTTTTTTTTTTTTTTAAATTACACATATCACAACATTGACCAGCAGCTTTTAGAAAAACAAAAGCTTAAAAAGCTGAAAATGAATTTCAATTACGAGAGAGACTACAAAGAATGAAAAGGAGTAGATGTCGGGTTTTTGAAAAAAAAAAACGCTCTAAATTCTGACATGAGATTCAAAGAATAAAGTTTACAATCTAATGTGGTGTCTAGCTGCAGGGCTTGTTTTTTTTTTGGTTTTATTTTATTGAAAAATGTCTTCCATTTTACATCATTTCTTGGTTTTTGGATATCTATGGGACTCTACACATTTATAAATTGTGAAATTTAACATGTATTTGTATATACCCTTAGAAAGCTACATCTATAAATAGGTACACAATATAGGTAAATAGTAGGTATGTAGGTATGTTGTAAAGATTAAACCATGTTTCATTCATAAGACATGTGTGTAAGTGATAATTTTATTTGTTTCCTTCGTTTCCTTCATTTGTTTTTCTTTTTTTTTTCTTTTTTGCTTGCCAATAAACACTTAGAAGAGAAGGTTTATAAAAATGAGTTTCAAACATATTTGTTTTTTTTTTTTTTTGTTTTTTCTTTAGTTTCCTTTGGCTAACAAACACATTTATATAGAGATTCATAAAATTGTTTTAAACGTTCTTGTTTCATTGTTTCAACCGATCCTGCTTCCACATATTTATTTATACATATTTTATATTTCATGTTTTGTTTTGTTGTTTTTTTTTTTCACTTGTTTGTATAATTATGTTTTCACATATAATGCAAGAAAATATAGATATTGTATATATGTATTTGCATTTGAATAAATAGTAGAGAGCAGATAGGTTTTGCATTTTTTTTAAATTTTTTTTTTCTCGTATTCATTTTATTTTTGTTAAAATAATAAGTCAATTGAAAAAGAAAACAATGCGAAGCGCATAAAGAAAACAATGGAGTAGTTGAACTTAGTAATTGTAGCCGTCCATGTATGGAGAGCCCAGGTAAGAATAGAAACTTGGATTTATTGGTTGGGAATATGCATAATAAAATCCAGAAGCCGGATCTGGTGCTACTCAGTCTAAGAAACCGGTGTTAACGAGCTTCTCGAGGAAGAACTTCACATCGCCGAGCTCGGAGTCTTTTATACCAAGCGATTTCAACATTCCCAAGTCACCATTTTCAACGGCCATGAATACGGATCGTAAATGTTCCAAGTCAGATCTGAAAATAAAAAAGAAAATGGTTTAAAAGAGATGATGAATGAATAATGATCAATAATTGGCAATCACTTATAATCGGGGATAGGACTTGACCCCTTTTTTTTTGTTAATCGGACGATAGTATCGACTTTATACAAACACGCCTCATGTCCCCCTGATTCGAAATATATGCATTTTATTTTGCCTTTTTATACCGTTACTGCCTTATTTTGTCTTTTTGTACTGTTTGGCCTTTTTTGCCTATATTGAACTATTCTCAAAGCTATTCTCAAAGCTTGTCTATAACTTCGTGCGGTTTGCTAAGAGATGGCGTAACCTTTATTATTCCATTGGAACATGCGTTGGAAAGCTACTGTCATAGTACGTCATTTCAGTATATGTCATTCATTTGAAGAGTAAACAACTTTTTCACTCAAATATGTCGAACTTTGTGCCTGAA
Organism: Eristalis tenax; assembly: GCA_905231855.2. NCBI lineage: Eukaryota > Metazoa > Arthropoda > Insecta > Diptera > Syrphidae > Eristalis > Eristalis tenax. The sequence goes on along the minus strand of HG993124.1, from coordinate 107,783,538 downwards.
AAAGTGTTTTTGCGGAGAGTTCTTCTTTATTACTTTAGAAGAAGAAAACTGCTGCCGAAAGTCATCGTATTTTGGTGGAAGTTTATGGTGAACATGCGCTAGCCAAAAGTGGTTTGTAATATAAAAGTGGTGATTTTGGCTTGGAAAACCAGGACGTTAACTTGGGAACCCAAAAAAGTTTGAAGATGAAGCACTTACTCTATGAATATTGTTGCCAAACATAAGAAGAGCTCGCAGAATCTTTGGGTGTCATTCAAGCAACCATTTTAAAACGTCTAAAAGCAGCTGCATATTTTCAAAAGCAAGGAAATTGGGTCCCACATGAACTCAAGGCGAGAGACGTCGAAAGGCGGTTTTGCATGTCCGAAATTCTGCTGGAACGCCACAAAAGGAAATCATTTTTGCATCGGATTGCTACTGGTGACGAAAAATGGATCCATTACGACAACCCAAGAGCAAAAAATCGTATGTGAAACCCGGCCAACCCGGCAAAGCCGAATATCCTTGGCGCGAAGGTAATGCTCTGTATTTGGTGGGATCAGAAGGGTGTACTGTATTTTGAGCTGCTAAGACCTGGTGAAAACATCAATGGACAACGCTACCGAACACAATTAATCCGTTTGAAGAGAACAGTTGCCGAAAAACGCCCGGAATATGCGCCCAGACACGAGGCAATAATTTTCCACCATGACAACGCTCGGCACCACGTTGCTATGCCGGTCAAGAACTATTTGGGAAAGAGTGGATGGAAAGTTTTACACCACCCGCTTTTTAACCCCGACCTTGCCCCTTCTGACGACCATTTGTTCCGGTCAATGCAGACCGTCCTCACTGAAATACGGCTCACATCAGAGCAGAATATCAAAAAATTGACTTGATTCATTCTTGGCTGCCAAGCAGGCGCAATTCTTTTGAGTTGGGATCCACAAATTGCCAGAAAGATGGGAAAAAAGGCACAGCTTCATATGGGCAATACTTTGAATAATACTTTTGTTCATGTTTTTCTTAAATAAACGTTAATATTTTGAAAAGTTATAGACCCAATAGAAAAATCCTTGTTTGTGTGAATGTATATCTGTGCAAAAAAATGAGGACTGGTAATGTCGGGGCTCGAACCTGCCACCCTCTGCGCAGGCGTCGACTAAACAAACAATTATTATTAGGAAATGCCTCATGTAGTCATTAAATTGTTTCTCTGGCTGTACGGCATATGACACCGTTTTGTTGAAACCACATGTTGGTCACATCCACATCATGCCTAAATTAGGCAACAAAAACTGGTTTATCATGTCACAATAGCGAATACCATTAATTGCCACTGCCTGACCAGCCGCATTGACGAAGAAGAATCGTCCGATAATGCCTCCAGCCCAAAGTCGCAACAAACAGTCACGCATTGTGGATGCACTTGTTGTCAAAAATTACTCGTGGGTTTTCTAAAGCCCAAATGCGACAATTTTGGCGATTAACGAAGACATGAAGGGACTGGAAGCATTGGGTAATAAACAAGGGCACACTCGATATCTGCAACGCTGCACTCTTCACACAGGTGTAGCGATGGTTATTTGTTCGCCAGAAAGAAGTTTAGAATCTAGTTTGGAGAAGTCGACGGCGGACTTAATATCTCGGAATGTTCTTTATTTACAAATTAATAAAAAAGTCAATTAAACTGCTAATGTGCTTAAAAAGGCTTTCAAAGCGGAAACAAAATTGAAAAAAATTTAATTGAAATTTGGACCAGATTACTTTTCATCTGACGGAAAAGTGTTTTTGAAAACATGAAAAAAAAATATTTTATTGAACAGTTTATCCAGAGATCAAAGCACCAGCAAGCAATGGCTTTAAAGAAAGGAAAAAACTCAAACAATTACATTTTTCGTCACTGGTACTGAAAAAATGAATTTACGGCGATACGACAAAAATGTTGTTAGCATGTGACATACCGTTGGATAAATCAATAAACCCGAGTTAAAGACTCGTAGAGAAGCACACACCAAAAAAAGGGCACGACACTAAGACACTAAGATAAAATTAGTGACGAAAATATTTTTGAATCCAACGAATGAAACGACAGACAAATTAGGGCGCTGTGTAACAATTGTAATTGTTGGGCCTTTGCGAGCAAATAGTCGAGGGTTCATGTTAACGGCCGAAGTTCTGGAGAGAGTAAACTCAACAACCATTGCCCAGCTGTTTGACGACTCAATGCGGTTGCTGTGGCCAGATAAACCAAATGGAAAAGAGTGGTAAATCACAGCAAATGTTGTATTCGAAAATGGTACGTAACTTGCGTCGCTCACTGTGTGCATAGAGTCTGTGAAAGCATATACAGTCACTACACAAAAGTTGACGCCTTCGTATCGAACATGAAATAAATATTTTTTAAAAGTCCATTCCGGGTTGCTGTTTTTAAGGAGATGGAACCTACACTACAGCTAAGAAATAAGATTGTTTAAAATTAGACTTTAAATTGTTACATTTACATTACATCAAGTGTTAACTCGCTGGGGTACTTGCCTAGAGGCAGCGGTATATTATGTGGATTATTTTTCTCGGATGAAAAAAATTGTAAGCGTTCTTGAAGGCGATGACACAGCTTGCATGTGTTTGCAGGGGCATTCATTGAAGGTGAAACAGTACAAGCTCAACTGGCGTATATTGGGTTTTTAGTCGACCCAAAATAAATGAGTTTTCGAAGTATTCCAAAAACCAGATATTTTGAGAGTCTCTACTTTTATTTTTAGCTAACTTTATTCTCATTAAGGAACATCAACTGGCTAAGTGTTGCCGGTTTTGAACAGAAATGAAGTATGATAGAGATGCCCAACTTCACAGCTGATTGACCCTTAGTCCATCGACGAATTTTAGAGACATTTTGACAGTTATTCATGAATTTCTGACGGTTATTCACGAAATAACGTAAATACCTTTAGAAAACGATATAAAAAATGGTTGTAAAATTTTTTAAGGGACAAGAGAGGTAGAGGTTGAGCATCTTCTTATACTTCATTTCTGGTTTTGAACAAGATTTAAGAAAACTTGAAAAAAATCAAAGAGGCCGATTGCAAAGGAAGTCATGAAGAAGTTTACTGCCGTTTTGAATGCAAATAGGGGACTGAACACTACTGAGCAGATAAATTCTGTGATGAAGGGCGACGTGAAATCCAAACAGAAAACATTGATGCTGAAAGCTTTAAATGGGCTCCACTTGCTTCAGCTGAAGTCGAAAGGTCATTTAGCTCTTTCAAGGCGAAAACGGAGACAGAATTTCAAAAAACTCTTGGTAGTTCATTGCTACTACAATTAAATGCGCACTTACGTTTCCTTTTCATTTTTTACTTTTTTTAGGTCAACAAAATCCGGTCCCTGCTTATAATAAATAAATAACAGGATTTGCCAGAGTCCAAAGTGAATCTGAGCTTCTATCGAAGGTAGCTGCTATTGTTTTTTCACGAGTGACTGGGATACACAGTTTTATGTCATAAATCAAGCACTATCGATTTTCTAGCAGGTTACCCCCTTGTCCACTTTCCAAAGCTTACTCAATGGTTTGGTCTAGGTATTGAAGCATCAGCAAGGGCCGACGCTGAGCAAAACAGATCAACATCATATCGGTCTTAGTAGCAAGGATGTACGAATGTAAAGATGAGACCTTAACGTGCACTGTGTCATAGGTGCAGCTGCAATGCGTCTGAACATACAACTATTGCAGAAGCAGCGGAGATGAGGAAGAAACGGAATCTATCTTCTCTGGGATTGCCAAGCTCCTACCAAAGAAAAGAAGGGAGTTCCTAGGAAAGCACGTCTTCATAGAGCTGGAGGCCGTAAGCGGTGTTGAAATGAAAAATGGCTAAAGACTCATGTGTGTCTCTGACTTGATTTAGGACTTCAGTAGTTCTCACGGTAAAAAAAATTCTCAACCAAGGGCACAATAGACCCAACATGTTGGTTTAAATGAGCCACGGTCACGATGTCGTCAAGACCTCGTTCATCTAGCTAACTAACGACGGATTTTGACGAATAATTACACATTTTTGACGGTTATTTCCGAATTTATTGTTGATGGGCTATCTCGGTAATACTTGATTTCTGGTTTCATCTCAACTCTGACATAAATTTGATGGTATTTCACAACAAGGGAGGAGTGGAAAAAAAAATGAACCCAAATTCACGCATGTTTATACAGATGGGGAAAGATATAGGTGTTGGCATTTTCTCTGAATTGTTAAACATACACTGCTCCATTAGACTCCCTTATCACGGGAGTGTTTTGCAAGCAGAGGTCCTGGCAGTCAAGGAAGCTGTCAAAATGATATTATTGTTGGAAATACCACTGGCTGTTATTACCATTCTAATCGACAGTCAAGCGGCCATTACAGCAATTTCGGCAATAGAAATTAAGTCCCAGCAAGTCCGAGGTGGTCGCATGCTGCCGCGAAGAGCTTAAGGTTCTTAGTACACATCATTCGATTACTCTATGATGGGTCACAGGTCTGAGGGACATAACCGACAATGAAATAGCAGATGGACTTGCCAGGAAAGGGGCCGAAACCGATCTATCCCAAGCAATGTATCAACCCACTTCTTGCAGATATCAAGTGGTGGCAAATTCATTTCCAAACGAATGGTGGAAATCTCTAACCACTTGTAAAGTTCTCAAATGCTATATGACCCTAGTTGGATAGGCAAAAACCGACAAACACCTAAAATGCAGTCAAATGCTGCTGCGTACTGCAGTCGGAGCACTAACTGATAATGTTCTGAGATACCACGAACACAAATGGGACTTATTCTGACACCATATGCAGAGGCTGTGGGGACGAAGAAGAAATAGAGGATACTCCTCACTACCGATGTCAGTGTCTCAGTTTCTGCCTACTGAGACAAACAACACCGGGAGAATACTGCTTCCAGAGTCTCCAGGAACTATCACAAATCCCACTTACCTCTATTTTCAGGTTCATCGTGATGGCTGGACTATACAGATGCAACAGCATCATGCAGGACACGAGTACAAGTAGGAATTAGGATGCTAACCACTCTCCATGGGCAATACAATGGATGCAGGAGGACCTAAGTGAGACGTGGTCTCTCAACCCACTCAACCCCCCCAATATTCAAAAAGGAAGAATTTCTTTGAGGAATAAGGGGAGATACAAACAGCTTTTTCGAAAGTGAATTTAAATTCACACCACCACACAAACGCTTAAAATATTCAAAAGTGGGTAACAAACAGTCCCCAATTATCGAACAGACTTTTCCCAGAGGACATCTTCGAGTAAGGAATAGGAAAATTATAGACACCCTTACATCGCAGAATCCTTAAAACAATTGACTCTTAAAGGCCTTGTGAGCAAATGTTTCCTCAACTACTTTGCAATTCCAAGGCGTTCGACTCAAGAGCAAATATCTTCCAGAGAGTGCAAAACACATCCCCACACAGGCACTTGAAAACAAAATTCTATTATCCTTTGAAATTCACATCATAAGCGGATACATTCAATATTTTGCAGGGGGAATGCGGGAAGTATATTTTAACACTGTGTACCTACCTCATGAGATGTAGAGCGGCGCCAAAGTCCTCAATCGTTTGCGATTCACTTAAGGCGATTGCAACTTTTTCAACTCCTCCCAGCGGTGACAGTGCATCACGGGCCTTGCTGCCGAATAACTTTTCCAAGTAATTAGGTCCATGAGAAGCTATTAAGCTCTGCAAGAACGATGCGGTTTCCTCCACAGGTGGTCGCTTAGCTAAACGACGAAAAGAGAGAGAAAAGTGTTCATTTAAAGCTATTAGCGTAAATCAATGAAGACAAACGAAAATAAAATCTTTTATGATGTGCATGCTTTGCGGACCATGCGGAGCAACACGTGGCCATCATTGTTGAGGGCCATTTAATGTCCGGACACTTTGACCTTTTGATCGCCTTAAATGTTCGTTGCGCGGTAAGCTCTTTAAGTTGTACTTCGGACTGAGAGCATTTAAGTAGGGTACTCCAAAAAGGTCGAATCTAATTTTCATGGTTCAAAAATCACCCGCCTTACTCCTTCGCACCGTCGATAATTGGATACGATGACTTGCAGCGGGTGACATTTGAATACTCGAGGCCACCGTATCCCCAGCCTAATTATTATGTATTCTCTTTATTCAAGTACCGGGGTAAGCGCTGAGGATATGGTGGCACTGTGACACGAAGTTGACGAACCGAAAGTTCATATTTCATCAGGATATCATGTAACACCTGCAGTTCGTATATATGCATGTGCCTTAAAGGGGATTCATTGACATTTGTTAAAGCAGTTTCCATGCGTTTGTGTCGTGCCTTGGCACAGCCATAGACACGGACACAGTTTTAAAGGTCACGTGTTTCCAATTGTGTCTCTTTTTTTGGTTTATACAGTGAGTTGGCATTTAGTGCACACCAGAAATTAAAGAAATGGTAAAGAATAAAAAGGAAAACGCGAGAAATGGTAACAAACTCGAACCCCACAGCATAAACCCGTCTTAACCAATTGAGTAGTCTGTTGAAGGAGAAAATCAAAGCGTTCAAAGTCAATAATTTAAATCCCTATCTAGCAAACTTATTTGCAGAAAAAAGAAACTGAGTACTTTCACTGGAATGCGGTGCAGGGATTAAAAAACCTGAAGCACATAACCCGCCAATCCGAGAGAATGGAGACGAGTGGATGAAAGGAAAGCTAATCTCTTCGCAGATTCCCTGGGGGTAATGCTTAAACGACGACGCGTGCAGGCAACCACCTGCAGCCAAACAGGAGGCCTACAAGGCAACGCTGCATCGAACAACGAGAGCTGTTCGTGAGCCCTACGAACAGAAGGGAAGAGAACCGGCTTCTCAGAAGGAAGAAGAAGGAGCACGAGAACCGCGCAGTCGAGCAGATGGAGAGGTGGTACGACAGGAAGGAGGTCAGAAAGTTTTATCAAAAGGTAAAACAATTATAGACTTCAGACCGAATCCTGCAGGGACGTCCCAATGGACAACTAGTAGTAGAGTCGCCGTCGATGCTGAGAATTGAGAAAAATCACTTGTGCAGACTGTTAAACGGCGATGACGACACAAATCCCGCTGTCAGGCAGTATGTTCCACTTAATTTGAACGAGGATAAACAAGAATTCCGTCCCCACGACTTAGGCTAGGTCAAGATAGCGATATCTAGACTGGAGTCGAAGAAAACAGCTGAAGCGGACTGTTTAAAGAAGCTGGAGATGAACTGGTTGGGCGCATGCACCAGCTCGTCTGTAAGATATGGTCGGAGGAAAGCCAGCCCGATGAGTGTAATCTCAACGTCGTTTGTCCGGTCCACAAGAAAGGAGACCCCATTGACTGCGCCAACTACAGAGGGATTAGTCTCTCTTTTCTGCAGTTTTGTGTGAGCACCTGAAACCATTCGTGATTAATCTGATAGGTCCTTATCAGTGCGGTTTCAGGCCAGGGACGTCCACCATCGACCAAAACTACGGGAGATCCTGAAAAAAGCGATGCAACACAAACGCTTTGTGGCACACTGACGCAACGCCCACAACCGACACTGACATCCATCGACTCGCTAAAACCGCCGGTCACAGAACTTTGATATATTGAATAAGTTAGTTCTTGAGAGCACACTTCAAGCGGGAAATGTACAGCATTTTGAATAAAAGTCCCTGGAAGAAGGAAATCCGAACTAAACAACAAATTGTTTTATTCATATCCACTTTCGTGTTCAACGCACGCACCTTACCCAATAACCGACAATGCCCAGGCAAGAAAAGCTACTTAAACTTCATCGTTCGGTCTCGGCCATAATCTGTCGATTCTGTTTTTGAATATCGAATTGCTTTTATTTAAATCGAATTACGAATCAATGGGCACGACAAATGAGATGACAAAGTTTTAATTCTCGAAAATCAGTCGCCGGATCTCAGGTCTGTGTGAAATTGTCTGCAAAATTCCTGAAATGCGAAAGCAACAAAGCAACCAAGTCACGTAGGCAGGAATTAATTACAAGGTCCCCAGTGTGGAATACGCTAACAATATGCAAATACCCGTTGGCGTACATGTCGTAACTAAGAAGCTTAAGGCATCCCCTTCAGTTGTTTTGATTAAATACAGCGCAACACACATGCCTTGGCCTAAGTGTTTACTTTTCAAATTTCAATTTAAAGGTACACTCTAGGTGTCACATGGATGACAGAGTTTTGTGGACATATGCCAAATTTGTTGATCGCTGCCAAAATGGCGTGATGCCAGTTAAGCTGGCATACAGCCTCTTTCCGCAACACCCGTTGTGAGGTGAACTAAGGTATGCAACGATTCCCTTGTGGTTGTGCGGAGGGTTAACAACCCGCCCACAGCGTTTTTCGAGGGCAAACTGCATCGGATCTACGGACGGAAACACAACGACGACATGGAGGAAAAGATCCTCGCGCAGTATAAAGCGGATATCACAGCGATCCAGGAATTCCGCTGGATAGGACAAGGGATACAGAAAAAGAAAGAGTGCGACATATAGCGGCCACAAAGAGTTGCACATATTTGGATGCAGATTCGTTGTGGGAAATTAAACCGTTAAACCGATAAGTGATAGCTTGGTTGTGATCCGCATCCAAGGCAGAATCTACAACATCTTTGACAGAAGACTCTGTCAAAGAAGACTCTTACGACCTCTTGGACATTGCATACGGAGCCTGTCCGGAGTACGATGTCAAAATCATACTCGGAGACTTCAATACACAAATCGGGGGGCAAGACATCTTTGGCGGAGTGATCGGAAAGCACAGCCTCCACGACACGACATCACATAAGGGCTTCCGACTCACAGACTTTACGGCAGCATGTAATATGGTCATAAGCAGCACGAGGTTCCCTCGCAAAAAAATCCGCACAGCAACCTGTCGATCTCCGGACGGTCAAACCGCCAACCGTTCTCGACCATCACGCAAGGCATGCGTCAAATATCCTGTATGTGGGCATATTCAGGCGGGCAAACGTCGACTCTGGCCATTTCCTCGGAGCAGCAAGAGACTGTAAAATGTCAGAAAGCTGCACCAGCTAACAAAGGGGAGTTTTGACATTGGACGACTGAGCACACCAGAGATTGCCAGAGCAATTACGAAGTGCAATTACGTGAGGGACTCTCCGGTATGCCTAAGTCGAAGAACAACGCCAACTAGATGTGGCTGCATTGCGGCTCGTCCATCAAGGACGTAGCGGAAACTACATTAGGCTACCGACCACCCTCGACAAGAAGCCCGTGGTATGATGACGAGTGTGAGCAGAAGAAACGTGCAACGGACAAGGCATACCAAAAGGCACTGCAAAGGAAAAACAGAGCAGCGCAAGAGGAGTACCGGGCTAGAAGACGAGAGGAGAAGAAACTTCTACGCCCGTAGAAAAGGCCCGACGATGGAAGGCAGCAATTGCTCAGGCTCAGACCTTCTAAGGGTCGTCGGCCTGATAAGTAAGAAAGTAAATAAGTCCCCTCTAGAAAACTCGCTCGTCCGACTATTCACAATTTCTTTCTAATCTTATTGCTGTCTAGCTATAAAAAAGAAATGAACGAAGTCAGTTGATCTAAATTCTAAGTTTTAAGATCCCGAGCTTTGGAGAACATCATCTGCCAAAACGAGGTCGAAGTTAAAACAAAATCTAGGTTGAGGAACTCAAACAAAAAAGCAGTTTGACATTTAGAGGATTTACACAAGGGAGTAAAATGCGCTGATCTGTTTTTTTATTTTCAAAATTACAATTGAAGTCGTTCGGGGTGAGCGTGCGCAGGGAATTTCTCGAAAAATTCCCCACAAATTTTCAATGGGTTTGAGATCGGAATATCTGTTCAGTATTAACAGTGTTTCTTATTAATTTTTCACCAGCGAATGTAATATATACGATAATAAATGAGAAGCTATAGATGTTGCACTTACTTTTGTACATTTGTTCGACTTATGGAAAATTCGACGTAAGGATGTTCAACTTACAGAGAAGAACACAAGGTTATCTTTGATCTTTGTTGAATAAATCAATGTTTTGATTATCCTTTCCCAAGAATTAGATATTGCCTTACGCACATACCCCGACAAAAAAATTCACCAGATCAGTTCAAGTTAATTTTAACTTGCACTAAATTGCAGCGGGCATTTAGTGCAAGTTTTCATTTCATTGTCTACAGCCCTGCTTGCTCTCAAGTAGGATTTTAAGTAATTTCTCATAAAGCGGTATAAAGCTTCTTTGACACACTAGCACATGTTTAATGAATATAATTAATCGTTGGTCAGTAAGAGAACTTTTAGTTAGCAATATAGACTGTGTAGTTCACGAACGAACTAGTTCAAAAAACAGCTCTCACAAGTGAACAATGTGAACTAGTTCACAATCTCATTTTATTGTAGTTCATCTAAATATTTCAGTAGTACACCATATTCAGGTATACCTTAGTCTGCAAACATATATGTAACTCAGTAGGAATAACTGAACTAAACCAAACTGAAAAGGAAAGAGCTCAATTGTGTGTATGCTCATTGGGCTTGTTCATCAGGGTGGTTTCCGTTTAAAGTGTGTATGGACATTGTGTACATCAGGGTCGTTTTTGTCTACCGTAGCACAAGCACAGCGAGCAACGTTGCGCTGCCTGTGGTTTATGTGAAAGGAATTTTAAAAATATAGGCGCACGAACGTACTCATATGCATACAATATCCGATTTATGGTTTTTGCAATGGTTTTCTGATGCAATGAGTGCATGAACTATTGCGGATTGCTTTCTGGTAAAGTTTTGCTTAAGCCCGTTTGACAATACGTTTTTCCATATTTCACCATTTCACATGTTTTGCAGAGGAGACAACAAGTCTTTTATGGAAAGAGACAGCAATTATTTTGCAAAGGGTCATAGACTGCCTGTGTTTATGGTAAATGAATACGCGTATTATCTGTACCGTGCGTGTATTTGGTTTTCAAGCAAGGAAAATGTATACGTATATAATACGTAAATAAGCAGAATTGTCAATTTTGGAGTGAATATCAGCCAGAAGCATTGCAAGAGCTACCAATGCATCCAGAAAAAGTCACAGGTTTGGTGCGGTTTATGGGCTGCTGGCATCATTGGACCGTACTTCTTCAAAGATGATGCGAATCGTAACGTAACCGTGAGATGATATCCAACTTTTTTTTTGCCCAAAATGCAAGAGCTTGACTTGCATGACATGTGGTTTCAACAAGACGGTGCCACATGCCACACAGCACGCGCAACAATGGATTTATTGAGATTTAACGCCTGTAGACTATTTTTTGTGGGGCTATGTTAAATCTCATGTCTTTACAGACAAGCCCGCTTCAATTGACGCATTGGAAGACAACATTGAAGCATTTATTCGTGAGATACCGGCCGAATGTTGGAAAGAGTATGCCAAAATTGGACTAAGCGGGTGGACCATTTGAGGCGCAGTCAAGGTCAACATTTGCATGAAATAATCTTCAAACATTAAATTATATGGACCGTACTATCGATTCAAATAAAGATTTCATGCATTTTTCTGAATTTTATGTGTTTTTGGAAGAAACATCGGGCATTGGGCATCGGTTTTATACGGGCTTTATTGTGCTCTTCTGAGTAAGGATCTACATTTAACTAAATGAACTAGAATAACGAACTAGTTCGATAAAAAGATTTGAAATGAACTAGAATAACGAACTAGTTCGATAAAAAGATTTGACCTAAACTGAGAGCTCTCTGGACTGAACTAAAGTGTGGTGTGGGGGCACCTTTGAACGTGAGGTACATTTGAGCAGCGCTAATAAAATCATATGTGCTGTTCCACGTTCGAAGGTGCCGCCTATCCCCCTATCTCTTATCCAGAAATTATTATATAGACTGTCAACCTATAGCTCTCTTGCCGCTTAGTATACAGTTTTCTCGAACCAGGCATACAATGCCATTTACATGATTTCCTGAATAAATCTTCAAAATCGCGTCAAAAAAGTCGGACACGTTCGACGTTTATTCCGATTTAAAAATTTAAAGTCTTCGCTTTTGTAGGATCCACGTAAACTCGAAGTAAGGAAAGTATTATTCTCTCAATGACCGCAATTTAAGGCCGTCGTGCTAGTATTTTGTCACTCATTTGTGTGACAAATGAATACTAGCAAGACGGCCTTAAATTGCGGTCATTGAGAGAATAATACCTCACACAATACGTGTGGTTGCTGTAGAAGCTAAGCATTTATTTATTTATTATTCACATTATTTCATATATGGGATACAAATGTGTTTACAAAATTTGAGTGATTTCAAAAAGTGAAATAGTTGAGAACTGTCTATTGACCAAATGACAAGAGTTGATGGTACCAAGCATACTGTATTTTACAAAGACAATGTTGACATAGTTGAAGGGGAGTTTGTATGTGGAAGCAAAGAAGAAGAAAAAAAAAAAAATACAAACCAAGCTTAAAGTTATCATTTTTTTCAAAACAATAATATTCAAAAATATTCAAAGATCATTCAAAGAACGAAATTCCTTGACAAACAATCTATTTATGGTCAAGTAATCAAAAGACAATATCCATGTTCTAATTCCATTAATAAATGCATTTTCTACTCTTCGCATCTTATAATATCTGACAGTAAATTAAACAGGCGGGGTGCGGTTGTGAGGTAAAATCTTCCAAATTGAACTTTGCAAACAATAGGAACTAATACAACATTTCTAGTATTTCCTAGCAAATTGCAGTAATCTATATATATACTTGAGTAAAACCCCGCATTTTGAAAAAATATTTTTAGAACTTTGTAGCAGTAGAGATGCCTTAAAGAGAGAGTTTTAATTGTTCTGAACAAATTGAGACTTGAAGTTCTGCTATTCACTCTGAATCAGATTCGTATTGCATGTTTTTAAAAATGATCAACGCACTCAATCTTAAAACAGTCATTCTTACAAGATGTTAAGTTGTTAAATGGATAATCTTCATCATTCATCAGAGCAAATAATTGGAAGCGTGTGCAACTCGGAGAGTGATAAAATAATGGCAAATCATCACATACTAAATATATTGCTGGTTAAATATCATGCATTTAGTTTTATCACTGATTATGAGTAAGAACCATCTCCTCAATGAATTAAGGTCGTGCTTTACCATCTCAGAGAATATATTCAGAAGGCTTTCGTTGGTTTATGCCTTATTTGAATACGAAAGCGCAGTATCGTCAGCAAATGCTGTAGCTTTACCCCTATCAGGTTAGATGAACAGGGAGCTTACATAAATCAAGAATAGGATGGGTCCTAGAGTTATATAATTTACTGTTTGATTTAAAAAAAAAAAACACAAGTATTATTTATTTTTTCTAAAAATCTTTATTTATAATATTCTAATTCCAACTGTTTCCTTCAATCATCAGCACAGAACTGAACTCCTTACCATTCGTTACAACTTAACCTACTTAACATCTAACAAAATTGATAACGGCATGCATCGACGATACCAGAATGACAACAACAAAACTATCATCTTCGACACTTGCTATCTTCACATCCACCTTTCATACTGCAACTCAAACGTGCATGCAATCGCTTAGACGCTTGGTGTTTTTTTTTTGCCTTACTTGGTATACAAAAGTACTCAAAACTGGCTTAGCTAACTTAACAGTTGTTCTTACTTCTAACGTACTGACCCTATGCGGGTAGTACTATAAGTTAATCTAATATATATAAATGTGCCTTTCGACGTAGACTTAGTTTTTTTGTTTTTAGGCTTTAATGACAAACTTTTATTAATTTTTAATTTACCAAGAAAACTGTTGAAAAAACTTGGCGAAACTTAACCTACCTTAAAACCTATGTAAGTTGGCCACCATAATCGACTATCTGGTTACCTTGAAAGGAAAGCGGTGGCGGAGACTGGTTGTGGTGTAACCACCAGTAAAATTGCCGATCTTTGGCAGACTGCTTCCTATCTCGAGCGGGGATCGCTCCACTGAACCGAAGAGTGGGTGCGAGCGACATCCGTTTCGTAATGGAGTCGCTTGTCCACTGTTCGGCGTACGACATGGCAAAGCACAGGGCATCCGACTGTATCCTGAATTAGGCCAATCGTGTCCAAATAGAGGAATGCTTCGGGAGGAATAAAGCCGTTAAGGCGCACCCTTTCATGGTACATCAAATGGGGGTAGTAAGCCCCACAGATCAGACTGTTAGAAGAAGTCATAGCAATGTGCCTTCTGATCAGCTTGATAATAAAATTATTTATCCTATATTTATCTATCCTATATTCTATTATCTATCAGACTCGGGTGTACGATACAACCGGAGACAGGTCCAAAGACTCTGTCTTTCGAACAGCCTCATCTTTTCCATCTAGGAAGAACTCACGTTGTGGACAACAGTACGCCATGATTGGCTATGTAGCAGATTAGCCTGGTATCAAGTTGGCTACCAAAAAACAACCTCCTTGCCGCAGCAAAGGCCTTTCTGGCTTTCGTCAGAGCAATGTCTATATGTTTGTCAAAATACAGACATTGATCCAGCCAGATGCCAAGGTATCTAACCACACTTTTTAACGCTATCGGCCGTCCCCGTGGGTCAACTATGCCAAACTTGCGCAAGTTTAGGCGAGTATCCCGCGAAGCCATATACAACGGGGTTCTGAAAAGGGTAGTTTTAAACTTCATGAAGTTGATATCCAACTTCCAGTCGTCGCAACAATCTATTTACTACGTCGACCTTCGGACCTGATCTGCACGCTACTAGGTCGTCAGCGTACGCAATTAAGTACGGCATGGAACCTATAAGTTCTGCAGTGAATATTGAGAACAAGATCGGCGAACCAATCGCCCCCTGTTGCAGACCATTTTTAATGTCAAAGACCGCGGTAGAAGTTACGTCGCCACTTTTCACGATAAACTTTCTGCCTGTTGTAGATCATGTATAGCTATGGTTTACTTATGCCGAGCCTGACCATCTTGAGGAAAAGGCCCTCCAACCAAACGGTGTCGACCGCTTTCTTCAAGTCAATCAGGCAGGCACCCGTGCATTGTTTTTTGCCTTTATTCCACTGAATGTGGTTTTATACCTTGTGGCTGTAGCGTGGCTTCTGTTAAACGGTTTGCTTCTGTTAAACGCTTGCCTCTATTTTTAAGCGACTTAGTTTGGTACAGTCATCGACAAATTGGTTGTATACTCTAGTACTGAGCCCTGAGGGACACCAGTCAAAATATTTTTCGGAGAACTGTAGATCATCAATTTCCGGTGATTATTTAAACTATACGTACATCATCTAAGGCCCAATTGAAAAAGTTTATCCAATAGTATTTCGTGATCCACCATATCACTTGTTGTAGATATATCAACAAACAGAGAAGCAGGAATCTCGGTGATACAGCTCCCCTCTGTCAGTTTCAACAGTGCATTTTCAGTAGACATTCCGCTTCTAAAACCAAATTGACAGTTACTGAAAAAAGGTGTGTTCTTTCTAGAAATGGCAATGCTCTAGATTTAACACATCTTTCAAACGTTTTTGAAAAGACCGACAACAACGAGATTGGACGATAATTGTTCAAAATGGTGTTGCCGCCTTTGTGAAGTGACATAACTATAGCCGTTTTCAATAACGCAGAAACTCGCCATAAATTGAATAATGATCACATTAAGCATTATTATACAATTCTTAGCTAACAAATTCAATTAACGAATTAATGAACTCATTTATCTGTGAGTTAATTGAATCATGTTCCTATATTTCATAGAACCTAATACCCCACAAGATGATAGACGCTGAAAGTCCCCCATCTATACCACCACGAAGGACTAAACGCAGAAGCTTATCATCTCTGTCCATCTCTCTACTGAACCCTCAACAATTGAGACTGAAACTAGTTATTAGTGAAAAGACAGTCGAGCTGATTGTTGCGCTTCCTGAAATCGAATATCCTGGTGCCACACAAGGCCATCAATAATTGCTTGACTTGAATCTCACATCTCCTTGACAAAAACGACGTACAAACTATCGGCTATAGCTACTATCCCCAAAACGTAATCTATTTCGTCACTATGTGTGCCTCGAAGCACCCCGAATATGATACATATTGGATTCGCACAAAGCCTGAGGGCTGCCTGCCAGCTGATATCCGCCAGGACATGATTTCCCTGTTAAATTGATCATCCTAAATGAATGTGCTTGTCAATTGATTGATATCGATTTGTCAGCCATCAAGTATGAAACATGCGTACGGCGGGGGATTACGATGGCTTACTGCCAACGCGGTGGATGATGGAAGATGGTTCACTCGCTGTCCCTCCCCGGGACTTAATCGAAAACCGAACAGAGCACAAGGAACATGATTTAAGTATCGAACTCAGAATTAATTATTTTATTCATATGCCAAGGAGCATTATTACAAAGTTCCCTTAACTCCACATCTCCATCCTTGTCCGATGTCCCTTCCGCAACGCAATCACCAAACCCCACCGAGCTGGAGCCGGAGCCCGAAGAGCACGCAGCATAATTATAATGGGACAGGGACAAGCAAGCAACCCTTCAACAAGGAGTCAATTATGAAAGAACTTGTAGTATCTCGTAACGAACTTACGAACTTTCGAAGCGAAAATTCACTCTGTCGAATTATTAAAACTTTGAATCACTGATGACCCTTTTTTTGCCAGCACTTTAAGAGCCTTAAAGATTTCAGACATGACGAAGGAGGATGCATCGTTGCGAAGAAGAGCTGCTTTGAGAATATTTTATTTCATTCTAAGCAACCATGAAGTGGCCGTGAAGCACGTCCTTTTGCTCGGACCAACACTGGGGACGCCGCTATGCAATTGAAATTCGAAGCCTTCAAGTCATCCCTTTTTTCCATTTAAGTTTATTCAAATTTTCTCTAGTGATTTGATTTGTAAAACTTTTCAGCAACATCCGCGTACCACCCTGCGTTACGTGCGACGATGGCTGATGATTATTTAACTTGTCGTCTCATTCTTCAGGCTCCTCTTCAGATGCAGTCCTTTGGCGCATTCTTTGGATGTTGTTGACGTCAAGAGCTTGCTGGTGGTTTAGCTCAGCACTTCTGGGGGAGGAGGTGGGGGCTTTAATTACATAAACGGCGTTGCGAGATGGGTGCCAGGAAGAATGGGGGAAACAAGTAAACGTTCTCATTAGAACCCGACCCAATCATCATCAGGCAAAATGTTTTTCAGAGAGTTTAGGTTCCGTTAACATACATTTTCCTTTGCATTTCCTTTTTCTTCTTTCCGCAAGTATAAGGTTACGTGCACCCCTTTCCTCGGGGGAGTTTTTAATTAAGATTGCTTCCTGTAGGTGTTCTGATACCTCAAGGGATTGTATCCACACGGTGTGGTGCCTTGTGGCGGGTTCTACATCCTCCTGCTGGGTAACTTCAGATGTTTCACGACAAAGTGGGAGTTTAAACTGTAGTCCACTCAGGATTTCAAGTGACCGCAATCCTTGGAGTCAATGGGTCTTTGCTTTGTCCACACTTTCGCCGGCGCTGGATGTATGCACTCGATGTCATTGCAAGGTTTTTTTTGTTTCCTTCGAAGACTGGGGGAAATAAATCTTACGAGTGATTTGTCGTGTGCGCAACACAGGTGGGAAGTTCATGTGTCATTGATTAAGGCGAAAGTAAGGTGGGGCGTAAAGGTTTATCATGTTTTTCACTTTTACACTTGTTTAGACTTGCAGATTGTAGAATGTCGCTACCAAAGGGAAGAAGCTTGGCCACGGTGGAACATTTCATCTCATGGATCCTGATGTGATCTCCTTCTCACAGCAACCTTGGGTGGAATTATCTTTGGAAAAAGGCTCTTTTGAGACGATACCAACACAGTCTGGACAAACAGAACTTGCGCTCCCTCAGCATAGAAGTCCCATAATTTATTGTGTTTTTGTATGATTCCTGTTTCTAACCAAGCAGCTACAGGAAGGATTGAATATGATTCACAGAAAATACTGTTGGTTTTCATTTTCAAGGCAATGAAGCCCAACTTAGAGTACAGATTCTAAACGCGTCCGGATAGTAGTTTGGCCGTACAAACAGTGAGTCGACTTCTAAACTGAAAATTCTCGAACGTCGCAGCGGTACACATTTTTCCAATATTCCAAACATCCTGTCCACGACTAAAGATTTTGAGGCCCAGAGCTCTCTGATCATCAGCAAAATCAGCAATCTAAAACGAGCTCTATAGACCAATGCGAAATGTGCGCTTATTGACTTGAATCCTCTCGTTCAAAGAAGAATATATTTCTTCTCTGTTATTTTGGCACAAGATGTTGTATCCAGCCATATAGATTGTTCGCAATTACAAAAATAAATTCGTCCGGTTTTTTCTTTAAAACTTGAGCGTTTATTTAAGAAAAACATGTACAGTAGTATTATTCAAAGTATTGCCCATCTAAAGCTATGACTTGTCCCCATCTTTCTGGCAATTTGTGGATCTCATCCCAAAAGAATTGCGTCGGCTTGGCAGCCAAGAATGAATCCAGCCAATTTTTGATATTCTGCTCTGATGTGAACCGTATTTCAGTGAGGGCGTTCTGCATCGACCGGAACAAATGGTAGTCAGAAGCGACAAGGTATGGGTTATAAGACGTGTGGGGTAAAACTTCCCATCCACT
Source organism: Eristalis tenax (assembly GCA_905231855.2). Taxonomy (NCBI): domain Eukaryota; kingdom Metazoa; phylum Arthropoda; class Insecta; order Diptera; family Syrphidae; genus Eristalis; species Eristalis tenax. The sequence goes on along the minus strand of HG993124.1, from coordinate 107,764,923 downwards.
ATTGTCCAAATAGTTCTTAAGCGGAATAGCAATGTGGGCCGAGCGTTGTCATGACGAAAAGTTATTGTCTCGGGTCTGGCCGCATATTCCGGGCGTTTTGTCCATTGATGGTTTCACCCGGTTTTAACAGCTCATAATACAGCCCACCCTTCTGATCCCACCAAATACAGAGCATTACCTTTGCGCCTGGGATATTCGGCCTTGCCATTGATTTGGCTGGTTGGCCGGGTTTCACATATGTTTTATTTTGCGGTTGGGGTCGTCGTAATGGATTCATTTTTCATCACCAGTAACAATCCGATGCAAAAATGACTTCCTTCTGTGGCGTTCCAGCAGCATTTCGGACATGCAAAACCGTCTTTGAAATATATCCAGCTGCTTTTAAACGTATTGAAATGGCTACTTGAGTGACACCCAAAGATTCTGCGTGCTCTTCTTATGTTTGGCACAAATCATCATAGAGTAATGCTTCCAGTTCTTTATCTTCAAACTTTTTTGGCTGCCCAGGACGTTCATCGTGTTCCAAGCCAAAATCAACCAGCTAGCGCATGTTCATCATAAGCTTCCACCAAAATAAGATGACTTTCGGCAGCAGTTTTCTTCATATTAAAGTAATGAAGAAGAACTTCCCGCAAAAAGGGCACAAAGTTCGACATATTTGAGTGAAAAAAAATGATTGTTGTTTACGCTTCAAATGAATGACATATACTGAAATGACGTACAATGACAGTAGCTTTCCGATGCGTGTTCCAATGGAATAATACAAGTTACGCCATCTCTTAGCAAACCGCACGAGTTATAGACCCAATAGTACGAATATGAAAGGAGGAGTACGGTAGTACGCAGATGTCGAGAGGAGTACAAATACTCCTACAGTAGTACTTTCGACAACACTGGTCTGCATCAGTGCGGCGTCAGCTGATTTTTGCCTCTCTTATTTCTTTGTGGGAATCCATGACACACACATTCTTCTTTAACCCATTTAGGAGCACTAATATTAATTGTCAGAAAATCTTCAAAATTTTAATTCATTACTGTTGTACTGAGCGTTTGGAACAGCGCATTTTTTAAACTCTGCGCCGTCTTCTCCAATTTTCCGTATTTCTCTCAATAACGTGGACAACTTTTTTTAAACAGAAAGTGGGTAGTACATTTGAAGTTGAATCGCGTCTTCGAACACATTATGTTTTGCACTTGTCGGCACTAATGAGACTCCGAACTAATTGAAGTTCAGCTGCGAGGTGGTATTTTCCGTGTGCAACACAATTCTGTGCATTTTCCAATCATTCACTATTGCGAAGAGTCCTTAGTATTGATATATAATGACCACCACGGCCACCACCAGACGGTAGTTGGCCACCACATTGTCGTGCAAATAAACGCCCCCATATATTTATTGTATCTCTCTCTTTTCCTTCTAATTATATCGTTTAACAATAATATTTGGCTCAGCAGAGCAGCAGACTAGCATTTTGTTGCCACAGTAACACCAGAACTGCCATGTCAACGTATCGCACTTATGCAATAATAATCAGAAATGTAGTATGATAGAGGTGCCAAGCTTCTACCTCTCTTGCCCCTTAACATTTTTGACAACCATTTTGTTATATCGTTTTCTTAAGCCAAATTGACCAATCAGAGGACGGCATTTACGCTATTTTGTGAATAACCGTCAAAAATGCATGAATAACTGTCAAATTAGTCGATGGACTAGGGGTCAATCAGCTGTGAACTTGGGCATCTCTATTATACTTTATTTCTGGTAATAATAATAATAATATGGATGGGTCTAGGTAGTGTTGTTGAGATTTCCCGATTGTAAGCTGACGAGACAATACGCGTCTGAAGTGTGAAATAAATAACCAAAAAACCTTTCTAATTTATAGGAAAATATTTCACCCATTGTACACTCGGTCCAACTGGACAGAGAATTTGTTAGAAAAGTGATTTTACCGTCCCAACTTTCAAATGAAAAAAGGTGTAAAGAAGACAGGTATGGAATGGCAGATTGACGCAGTACCGTGTTGTTAGAGAAGGACAACAAAACTCATCGGTGGACGAGCATAATTGTGGAAAACGACGTCCCTAGTACAGTTAACAGTACTAGCTACGTTAACCGTACCGTGCATCATGGATTTGTTGAGAGGTCCAATCAAAATGTAGCCAGAGGGTTTTGCAATGATATTACTTAAGACAACAAAAATTCTTTTTTTAGCAAGTAAAGTTTTGACAGCCTTAGGGAGGATTTGTCTTATGAGATCATCCACCCGCAACAGGACTTGTCCCGCAGAAGAAGGAAGATGCCGGGCAGCTGAACACCTCCAGCAATGCAAGAGATGGTGAAAGAATCACCTCAACTGAACCGTAGCCACCGATTTTGACAAAAAAGTTAGATTAAACACAGTTCTCACAATTTTAGATTTATAAAAAAATGTATGAATAAATTCAAGATAGATTTAGAGGATGTTGATGTGCATAGACATATTCTGGGCTGTATTCGGGAGGCTCTTTTATGCGTACGCAATTGCGAAACTGTTTTACACTGTCTTTCCAACATTTTATTCGGCAGAGGATGTGCAGGACGAGCTCGTGAAGTTAGATTCCTCGTTGAAGGTCCAGGTCAGACATTACCTCAAACAAACGAGGTAAACGCCGAACTTTTCTTCTGTACATCAGTAGACAAAGAAAGCCTGATCAGAATCAAGCAGTTTAGTTACTTGCTGAGATATAAATTATGGTGTCAGGAACTCGGGTCCGAAGAGGTGTTACCATTGCCAGGGCATAGACCATATTGCATACACACACATTTACGTTCATATCTAAGAGAACAGAAAATGAAGAATGAGAAATGAACCGAGTAGTGGAGTAACATTTGAGTTCTTCTCTTTTGCGTTTTTATTTCATTCTGCTGATGTTCCTGATCAGTAGGGCCGAGTTCATAAGCCTCACAATGCGGCAGCCCTGCAAGAGAGCAGTCGGCAACTGCTTTCATAAAAGCTATGTGACAGTCAAACTGCGATCAAATTGGCAGTGATTTTTGTTTTGTTGCAGGATTGCAGGGAAACCGAAAAGTGGACTTTTTCACGCCAAAATCGTTCCTAAGAACATCATACGGATATTCCCTTATTATTTTAAAGAAATGTCTGTTATTTGGAACATGTGCTGACTGTCAATTCTTTTTGTTTAAAGGCATGGCCCTTTTGCTGCATATTTTGCTGCTGTTTCTTTCTTTTATATTTTTAAAAGTTGGCCAATTTATTGTATGTATCAAACCCAGTATTGTACTCTTCTTAGACATGGTGTAGACATTAATTTTAGCCAGAAATGAAGTATGATAGAGATGTTATTGAGAGAATATATATGTGTGCAGGGACAACAATGTTGCAATTATGAACTCGACCTAGCTCTCGACAGTAATTGTTTGTTAATTGTTCTAGCGCCAAATTCGCTTAATTCTAGCGCGCTTAATTCGAGTTCTCTAGTGTTAGTATTTAGTAGTCATTCGAATGATTGATTGAGAATCGAGATGTTGTAATAATCGATTATCTCTCGACTATTCATTCGAATGTGCCCATAAGCGACTCCACTCAATTCTTGATAGCGAGAGAACATGTTTGTTCTTCAAAAAATACACATGTGTATAAAATAGCTTCGTTCAGGAAGTAGTTCAGTATGTCCCAACTCAATGAACTAAAAAACAAAATTTTGCAAACACGCGACGCAATCAATTTTTCATTTCCCAATTAATTTTTTTATTTGAGAAAATTTGCTGAAAACTATATTGGTCATTAAATAATGCAGGAATTGCAGGGTGTTTGCATTTTCCGGTACCAAATCAGATCGATATTCTCGTGAAAAAAAGCTTTCCAGGTTCTGGCGGGAACGAAGCGCTGGACAACCAAATTTAATATTCGACTCAGAATTGCATTTTGTGTTTTAATGTACATAAAAGAAATATCAATTAAATGGAAAATTTACAGCCTTTCATTCGGTGCAAACCGAAGTGTGAACACAATGCAACTGATGATTTAATTATGAGCTCCCCGACTTATGCATTTTATGATTCTGCTACCAAAGTGAATGGCGGTAGGATATTCCGCAGTCATTTCTATAGTGTCTGACGTGAGCCCAGCAAACCAAATGCCATGGAGGGCGATGAGAATATTGATGGAAAGAAATCCTGGAGACGGTAATAAGAACATGTTTGTTTTTGCGAATGTGCAACATTTCATGAAATCAATTTACTGACATGTGCTATATTATGTGAGGAACAGAAATCACATTAGTGTTCAGTTGCCGTCCATGCTGTACATCAAATTGACAGATTAGCTGTTGAACTACATACTTCTGCAACCGACAGCGGCAAAGTACGTGCTGCTTGGGTTATGAATGATTTACCATGCGTGGATTTGAAACAACAAATTTCACAAGGAGCTTTTGGCATTTGAGCGCCTGAGGACATTATCAGAAAGCTAAAACCCAAAAATTAGTGTATGCCTATGTGTAGGGTTGCCATGGCTGTAGGTAGGGCTAAAGTTTTAAAATCCCTGATTTTGGAGGACATCGTCTACCTTACAAAAGAGGACAAAATGAAAACTAGATGCGGGAACTCAAACAAAAAAGCAGTTTGACATTGAGAGGGTTTATATCCGAAATCAAGTACAACTTCACAGCTGATTGACCCCTGGCCCATCGAAGAATTTCAATTTACGAAATAACGTAGATGTCGTTCTCTGATTGGTCAATTTGGGTTTTGAAAACGATATAAAAAATGGTTGTCAAAAATGTTAAGGGACAAGAGGTTGAAGTTGGTCATCTGGGCATTTCTGATTATTACTATGTAAGTGCGATACGTTGGAATGACGGTTCCGGTGTTACTGTGGCAACAAAATGCTAGTCTGCTGCTCTGCTGAGCCAAATATTATTGTTAAACGATATAATTAGAAGGAAAAGAGAGAGATATAATAAATATATGGGGGCGTTTGTTTGAACGACATTGCGTTGGCAAATTACCTGGTCACCACCTGGCGGAGCCGTGGTGGTCATTATATACGAGTATCAATACTAAAGACCAGAAATGAAGTATGATAGAGATGCCCGACTTCACAGCTGGTTGACCCATTCTCTGATTGAGTCCATCGACCAATTGTGAGACCAATATGAGACATTTCGAAACGAATATGAACCATCATCGATGCTATTCTTGTCACAACTCTTTTTCAGACGTTCAAGACTACTTATTTGTTTGTGTTGGTGTTTGAACTGATCCCAGGAGAATAGTTTTGAAACGCGAGTCAAGAATAATGACCATCCTATACTTGTCATTCTCATCAAAGCTGAAACGCGCCTCTAGTTCGTCTTGTAGTGAAGATCTCATTCTCAAGCAATTTGATGTTGTCTGTTCTGCCTCCTCACAGAGAACACCAAAGTGCTCACCTTAAAGTATCTCTGACATACCAGCAGGAAAAACCCGAGCTGGTTATTTTTGTAGTCTCTTCCAACGGTATGTAAAAAGAGAAATCTCGCTTTTATTTTAAAACCGAAATAGTATTTTGAATTCCAGCGTAAATGGTGGTCTGCCATTTCCACTTTTCTTGCGCTGTTCCAAAGTGGTTAAAATGGGTGACAATTGGTCTTTTAGCAGCTACCATCTGTGTCCAGTTAGACTTTAGTTGTGACACGACCTACTCGCAAATGAAACAAATGTGCCCATGAGGTTGTTACCGCATACAGTGCAATGATGCAGGTCGGATTATGTCACCCGCATGAAGTATAGCTACTTCATAACTTCAATCCTTGGCTTGTAAAAACATATCTCAAACGTATTTAAATTTTGACACAATATTCCCCAGCTAGCATTTTGGTCTACCTAAGAGTTCTTCTTCTCTACCAGAAGATGGAGGTGCTGTTCGTCCAGCATGGATGCAGATGCTCAGTCTTTGAAGACAAGTGTTAAGAAATTACAAAAAAAAGTTCTCTGTCAATTGGGGATGCAAGCACTGAATCAAGATTGGATTTGCTCCGCAAGCAAAATGACAACGGCACTTACGCCTTATGTTCAAACGAATATCCCCAAGCTGAAGCTGGGAGCTATCTATTCCGAAATAATCCAAGCCTAAGAAGGAAGAAATTGGTGGCATATTTTTCTTGGATGTGGCGGGAGGAACTGGCAGGACGCTCCTTATAAAATTGATTTCCGCAAGAATTAGATCACAAACTGCCATAGCCTTAGCTCTTGCGTCGTCTAGGGTAGGTGCAACGTTGCTACCAAGCGGAAGAAGGGCTCATTACGGGAATACAGCCTTATTATTAATCTCATACCCATTTTTTCCATTCGCCTATTATGAATTTCTCGTGAAGAATCACACTGAAAGATGATTGTGACTAACCAACCTCGTGGTCCTTTCCTACTCCTTTCTGGTATCCATCTTCAGCAAAAAAAACCTAAGCAGCGACGAGTTGCACTATTGTTGGAACAGCATTTGTTTTTGCTGGTACCAAAAAGTTGACGAGTGTATTCACCAAATACTTAAGCCGATTTCTTAAGCCTATGTTATTGTTGAAGGCTGGTAAGAAGTTAATGTATTTATTTCTACAAACGCTTAACATTTTTGATTACATACATTCAAGGGTTCACATTAAAGGTTTAGCATCAATCATCAAAATTATCTCTTAAATGTCTTCGATTCACTTTCACTTCGTAAGTTTCTTCTTCCTCGAATAAATTCCTCATGGCTATGCTGTGCATTTTAACTTTAATTCCAGTTTATAAAAACTGTTTACTAACTTCAATAAGGATCCAAATTCTTTTCAATTATTTTTCAACTTGTATTTCCCACCACTTGTCAAAATGACACTTGTTCGAAATTTCACAGCTGATTCGAAGTGGACTGGAAGAATATACAATGGCACTTAAAGTCACTCGAGACTCTTGGTCGGTCGTTGCAAGCTCCATGCGATAACAATGAACTCTTTGGAAAAGCATGAATATTGCTGGCTGGAGATTATAAAAAAAAACACTGCCGGTCATTACTCCGTCAACACCAGCGGAGCAGCTTGCCTAAAATATTCAACTTTGTGGCGACATGTTCAAACGCTGCAATCAATTACCAATGTGCGTATCCACCTGCAAAACGATCCATCGGCCGAAACATTTCAGTTACTAGGAATGAGCAACTTCTCAGCAATAGAGCAATTTGCTCTTAGCTTGGGGAAACCACGATCTGCAGAGCGGTTAATAGAGGAACTCCACAAAGTGGCCAATGCCGATTATCAATTAAGAATATCATGATCATCACTCGGCTATTTTCGAATTAGAAAAATGGACTAATTTTTGTGTTAATCCTCAAAAAACAAATCTAGCCCTCTTTATCAGGAAATGCGAAATTCCTGTCTTCTAAAGGGTGATTTTTTAGCTATTATCTTTTTGGCAACACTGGTTCGAACAGCTGACGCACATTTCGTGTTTTGTTTCACTATCAAACATCTTCAGGTTGGTCTATAATTTAACCATGAATCGTCTTACAAACGAACAACGCTTGGAATTTATTGAATTTTATTATCAAAATGCGTGCTCTGTTAAGAAAGTTCATCGCGCTAAAAAATTGTGTTCAGCGACGAAGCAGAATTGTCGATTTTGGAGTGAATATCAGACAAAAGCATTGCAAGAGCTACCAATGCATCCGGAAAAAGTCACAGTTTGGTGCGGTTTATGGGCTGGTGGCATCATTGGACCGTACTTCTTCAAAGATGATGCGAATCGTAACGTAACTGTGAATGGTGAGCGCTACAGTGAGATGATATCCAACTTTTTTTGCCCAAAATGCAAGAGCTTGACTTGCATGACATGTGGTTTCAACAAGACGGTGCCACATGCCACACAGCACTCGCAACAATGGACTTATTGAGAGGCGAGTTCGGTGAACATTTTATTTCACGTTCGGGACTGGTCAATTGGCCGCCTAGATCGTGCGATTTAACGCCTTTAGACTATTTTTTGTGGGGCTATGTTAAAGCTCATGTCTATACAGACAAGCCCGCTTCAATTGACGCATTGGAAGACAACATTGAAACATTTATTCGTGAGATACCGGCCGAAATGTTGGAAAGAGTATGCCAAAATTGGACTAAGCGGATGGGTCATTTGAGGCGCAGTCAAGGTCAACATTTGCATGAAATAATCTTCAAACATTAAATTATACTCAGGTTCAAATAAAATCGATTCAAATAAAGATTTCATGCATTTTTCTGAATTTTATGTGTTTTTTTTTTAAACTTTCCTATAGCTTTTAAAAAATCACCCTTTATATAAATTCCTGTCTATTCATGCTTCAGTCTAGACGTGAAGATAAGCTGGAAACTGAACATCCAGGAACCGCTCAAACAAAGCCTGTACTTTATTGCTGTAAAAACAGCCATAGGATGCAACTGGAGTTTACAGCCGCGCCTAATTAATCGTATCAGTAGTCAGACCCACACGCGTACGGCGAACCGCCTTGGACAAAGTCACCCCATCAGCGGAGCAATGCGAACTACCCCATCCCCATATCATAATGGATCCAACCAGGATATAATTGGGCGACAGCTGTGACACTCACCTAAACCTAACCAAACTCCTTCTCCAGCTTTAAATACACTCCTCAACCTTCCGCCGATAGATCGTTGATCTTTGAAATCGCTGCGTATGTGGAGCTCAGCTCCGCATTCTCGATAAATTTCGAAACCTACAGATCTTACTGAACGTCTGAACACCAGACGCTGGCCGATCCTCTGCGAATTTTCACAGATGGATCGAAGATGGGCGAAGGAGTGGGTGTCGGAGTCTACTCAAACGATCAGAATTTCCAGTCATTCCGACTACCTACTCACTGTAGAGTCTTTCAGGCAGTCTTCAGGCTATAGGGATTAAAGAAGTTCTGTTCTGACTAAAAACAGACAATGTAATATTGAAACGCTTACTCACACCAAAGGTAGACGGTCTCCTGGCACTGGGTGCCACATCGTAAAGCAATTATGGCCTGGTTTCGATCCAAAACGCTCACGTGACCTGATCAGGATGTGTAGGGCGAATCTTAGAACTTGCATCGTGCAGTGCTATCACAATCTCTCTTGACACATATTTTTCATGAATGTCATTAAAATAAAGATCTAAGCCCAGATCTAAGCACTTCAACTCATTTTTATGAACATTTAAACGTGCACCACAAAAGTGTACACTTTCCATTGCCGCTCAGTGTATACAAATTGTCACGTCATTCGTGGTACACCACAAATGTATCAAGATGTTCCTTCGGCAGCGTTTAATGCTCGTTCGTTATGGCTTGCAATTTGACATTCAAATAAGTTCGTCGTTATGTAAATGAACCACCTTCATCACTTTTGTAAAGCAGTGATAAATTTCCAATGGAAAAGTCGTGAAAAATTCTACGAATTTAACGGTTCCAAGTAGTTTTATTCTCACGCAACGAGACATGCCACCCGCCAGTGTACGGGTAGGCCCTTTAAATCGCGTGTCAGTGCCCGAAATGTTATGATTATGTTCCTAAACAGGTGCTTACCGGTGTAATGTTAACGTCTCAAGGCGGTTTTTTTGTTTCTGTTTTGATTGTCATAGCGAATGCAAACTCGGCAGCGGGGGTTCCTAATTTTATTAGCCATTGGCTTGGCTTTAGATAAATGATCGCTGGTCATACGAAAAGGACGTTAGGTACGCTAACTATTTGGTAATTTATTTGACCGTTTTGAGTGCTGTTTCGTGACCTATGGACTCTGTCATTACGTCTTGTTTGAAAGTGTTATTTATGTGCCACGTTGACGCCATTCAAATCGTGCTCAATGCTTTCGTTCTTAGTGTTCACTGAGCACTTGAGATTCGCTAACAAAGAATTTATTATTCCCATTCAAAAGAAAGGGTGATTCTTCGTCGAGACAGTGCCGTGGAGCTGCCACAATTGATTGATATCGTTTCTGAAAATCTATTCAGTAACGAGTGGCACTTATTCACAACATCCTGGAAAAGTCTTTAAGCGCCGAAGTGAACTGAGTGTTCAGTTGACGGCAAAGATGTTTCCTAATGTGAGGCCCTAAGTGAGACGATCTGAAATAATTGAGATAGTTGGCATCTGTTGGGTAACGGCGGCATCCCATCAGCAATAAAGATAAGCCTTAATGCTGATAATACAATGGCTTCCAAGGAGTAAGTGGATTCATACGCATTTCGAACAACTGTTGGTCTTCTCACGCTTAATGAAATTCATTGCAGAGCAGTTCTTCTGGGTTGGAGTGCCAACCAAACGTTGATGAATGCTCAAGGGAGACAAAGGAAATTATGCATGCTGAACGTGGAAAATGATGGAAGGCGAAAGAAATTGTACCTCATTAGATGGCTTAGGCTAATTCAAATGAGGAGCAATGAATGGCTCAGGCAAGGAATTCATCGTGGTATGCTAATTTTGAGTTTTTAGCTTAATTAAACGCTGTCAGGGAAGCAGCTCAGCTGGAAGGAAGGACAAAGAATGGGAAGGGGAATGTATATTTGGCAAGTGGACAGAAATTCCTAAAAGACGGTAATCTGTACAAGATCCACAAGGGACGTCAGGTCATTCTTCACGACTACTGTTTTCACGCTATTTTCTCTGACATGATTCGTGCCAAGTAAAAATTAGAAGAACCGACCACCGTAATGCACTAGAAAGGAGGCCCCTTTGACTGTAAGTCTCCTAAGCATCACCTATAACATCTCTGACCAGACCGTAGACGGTATTTACAGTCGTCCATTTTGCTACAATACATGTACACTTAGTGACAAAAGTCTACGTACACCAGCTGCACTAAAAGGATTTAGTGTGGTAAAGTTCTGCAATTATTTTTCTTTCGTGTGCATTTTATTCAGTTGTGTTTTTCTAATAGTCCACACTCTACAGTGCGAACAATAGTAAATAATTATAAACATTTAATCCTAAACCCCGGATCTGGACGCCCGAAAATATTTACCAATCGTGAAGAGAGTCTTATAGCGAGGAAAGTGTGCAAAAAATCCTAAAATAACCGCATCGGAAATACAAGCTGAGTTGCTGGAGGAAACGGGTAAATTTTGTGATGGAAATACTGTTCGGAGAGTTCTCAAAAGAAAAGGTTTTCGCAGTAGAGTGACCAGAAAAACACCCTCTATTAGCGAAGAAAAAGGTTAGACTTCGCTAAATTCCACCAAAATCAGTCATCATTTCATGAGTTATGGCGAAAGGTTATATTCAGTGATGAGTGTAAATTTAATATCTACAACAATGACGGTAAAGTGACAGTATGACGTAAGAGAACGTGAGAAATCAAACACCATTGGCACAGTGAAACACGGAGGTGGAAGCGTTCTCGTGTGGGGTTGTATGTTAGAGGCGTGGGTTGGAAACCTAGTTTTTGTTGACTCCATAACGGATAAATTCGTGTACTTGAATATTCTTAAAAATAACCTAAAGCAGAATGCTGAAAATCTACGATTGGGAGAGTCGTTTGTCTTTCAACAAGACAATGACCCCAAGCATACCCTATACCACACCAAACCATTTAAAATCACCTCCCCAATCTCCTGATATGAACCATGAAGAGCATTTATGGGACGAATTAAAGTGGCGCCTCAAGAAAAGAACCATTACAAACAGGTAAAATTTAAAGAAGGCTCTTGAGGAAGAATGCGCCAAAATTGATCCCTCAGTTAACAAAAAATTTGTCGAATCAATGCCGAAAAGGATGAGAGCAGTGATATCCTCAAAAGGAAATTCAACACCTTATTAACAACCATTATATTTTTTTTAATTCACGTTATAAGCTTTAAGTGTACGTAGACTTTTGTCATCCTAAGTTGTTTCTAGTTTTAAACTTTTTTTTTTACGGAATAAATGTTTACGTTTATAATTGATCGAATAATAAAGCGAACTTTATTCTGTTTTTTAAATTTGACTGTATTTTACTAGAGAATAACTCGTTTATTGTCTTGAACTTTGAGTGTACGTAGGCTTTTGCCACTAAGTGTATATTGTTCAGAAAGAACATTTCGACTGTACTCTACTGCACCGAAAATGCAAATGGGAGCGCATTTTCTCGTGTCAGTAAAGGCTCCAGCACATAGAAACAGTTGCGTGCGTGCGTTTAGAAAACGTTCTTCAAGCAACCCAAATAGCCGACCCCATGAGTATGTTGCGTGTTCAATCCACTTTTGTATAAACCCAAGAACTTTGAAATTTCAAGTTCCTCAATTTCAGGATTTATTTAAAAACAAATGTAAACAAAACAAAACGTATTCATCCATTCATAAAATATCGAAAAGACAAACAGATAAAGAGCACAAGAATGAATTTTCCTGGAAACACCTGTCAACCGCACAAAAAGTTTAAAAGTTGACCATTCCACAAGTCGGCAGCTCGGATCCTCACGAAATGACATATTTTTCTCGGACAAATGGTACAGTTTTTCGATTCTACAAATATGGGAACCCTGAAACCCAAAATTTTGTTGACTTTTGATAAACCGGTTCGCTGTACCGTTAGCTCAAAGTTGGGAGAAAATTTAAAAGTTGACCATTCCACAAGTCGGCAGCATTTGTTGTCTCCCACTGTCTCTATGGGCTGTGACCAGGGCTGCCGCTGTGCGATTTTAGTAGCACCAAGAGACCATTAAATGACTCCAGCGACTATTTTATATGAAACATATTTCTTTCTCGAAACGCGTTGAACAGTAGAACATTTGCATTGAAAACCTAGACAAACGTCGATTGTAATACTTTGAAATGAAACTTTACCTAACATTTTATGATGCATTTCTTTTTTTTTTGTCGTATAGCGTGACGAACCAAGTTCAAAGTCAACTTTTTTTTTTCTTGAATTCTTTTCTTATTCTTCGTTATTTGGTGAGTTTTGTGTAGAGAGTAAGCTTGTGTAGTTCACGAACAAACTCAAGGGTGATTTTTTAAAAGCCATAAAAAAGATTTTCAAAAAAAAAAAGAAAACACGTAAAATTCAGAAAAATGCATGAAACCTTTATTTGAATCGATAGTACGGTCCATATAATTTAATGTGTGAAGATTATTTCATGCAAATGTTGACCTTGACTGCGCCTCAAATGGTCCATCCACTTAGTCCAATTTTGGCATACTCTTTCCAACATTTCGGCCGGTATCTCACGAATAAATGCTTCAATTGAATCGGGCTTGTCTGTATAGGCATGAGCTTCAACATAGCACCACAAAAAATAGGCTTAAGGGCCTTAAATTTCACGATCTAGGCGCCCAATTGACCGGCCTCGAACGTGAAATAAAATGTTCACTGAACTCGCCTCTCAATAAATCCATTTTTGCGCGTGCTGTGTGGCTTGTGGCACCGTCTTGTTGAAACCACATGTCATGCAAGTCAAGCTCTTGCATTTTGGGCAAAAAAAAAGTTGGATATCATCTCACGGTAGCGCTCACCATTCACAGTTACGTTACGATTCGCATCATCTTTGAAGAAGTACGGTCCAATGATACCACCGGCCCATAAACCGCACCAAACTGTGACTTTTTCTGGATGCATTGATAGCTCTTGCAATGCTTCTGGCAGATATTCACTCCAAAATCGACAATTCTGCTTATTTACGTACCCATTGAGCCAAAAATGAGCTGACCATAAAATGGAAGAAGCGCGCGAAGAACTTTCTTGACAGAGCACGCATTTTGATAATAAAATTCAATAATTTGCAAGCGTTGTTCGTTTGTCAAACGAGTCATGGTTAAATTATAGACCAAACTGAAGATGTTTGACAGTGAAACAAAACACGAAACGTGCGTCAGCTGTTTAAACCAGTGTTGCCAAAAAGATAATAGCTAAAAATTCACCCTTTAGTTCAAAAAACAACTCCAACAAGTGAACTATGCGAACTAGTTCACGATGTCACGTTATTTTCGCTCATATAGTTCAATAGTTCACCAAACTTATGTATACCTTACACTGCATACATGTAACTCACTAAGATCAACCGAACTAAATCGAGCTGAATTGAGCGCATTGCCTTTTGTGTGTATGGGCATTGGACTTGCTCATGAAGGTTGTTTTTGTTTAAAGTGTCCTTGTGTTGCCGGAGGTGTATGGGGAAAAAATTTAAAAATATATATGCATGCGTTCTATGGTTCTTGTACAGGTCATTTCTGACGCAAAGAAGGTCGAAGAATGGGAATGTCATGTTTAAGCCCATATGACACTTATCATTTCTCATATGTTTGATGCATTACATCATAATGTTTCCAAAGGAAACAGCAAGTCTTTTTTGAAGAGAGACGTCAATTATTTTGCAAAGGGTCATACACTGTCTGTGTTTAGGGTACAGTCTGTATGCATTTGGTTCTGAAACAGTGAAAACGGTAGACATGCCAAGAAACAAATAAGCTGCTGAATAATGAAGCTGGGTTACAATTTTCAAACAATTTTCCAATTTATGAGGCTAGTGCGTGCACATACTTAATTGCAATTTTTTAGTAAATTTTTCCCACTGCTCTATTTTTTCATTGGAGAAAAAAGTTCGGAAAAAACCTAGTGGCACACGCGCTTTATTATCTGCTCTCCTAAGTACTAGACTACATTGAACTAAATGAACTAGAAGAACGAACTAGTTCAATAAACTAATTTGAACTTAACTGAGCGCACTTTTGACTGAGCTAAAATGCACAAGCCTATTAGAGAGTGATTGCGAGTGGCTGGGATAACAAAACTACAATTTTTAAAAGGAGAATTCATTTGTAGTTATGGAATAATAATTAAATTAAATTAATATGAAATAATAATTAAAAAGTAGTTTCGGAAATTAAGACTTTTTTGTTTGCTTAATTGACAGTACGTGTTTTGTTATGCTATACCCTGCCATTCGACCTTCATGTAAAGCTTTATGGTAACTTTGACTATTCTGTTAACTTATTCCAAAAGATTTGTTTGCGGACTTCTCCAGATAAGAAAATTATGTGCAAATGAAATCAAATCAAAACAAAAACACTCATACGCCATACATTTATTTTTAAATTACTATGTGCTGTATGTTATTGAATTGTTTTCAGTGAATTGTTTTTGGGTGATTTGGAGAGTAGTTTATATATATATATATAAGCCGGAAATAGGCTTTAAAAACCCTAAAACAAATAATTTTGTTCAATTAGGAACATCAGACTCAAGAGTTATGACCAAAACCTATCAGTTCGATATTATGGAAGAAAATTGTAACGGGAATATAAATGAATTAAACTATCTTAGAAGTTTTTTTTTACTTTCTGGTCCTTTTTCGAAAGAACAACTTCAAAGCTATAAGCCTAAAGTTTCTACCCTTGAATCCGCTGAATCCAGTTACAAAAAAGTTACATTTTTAGGAAGCAATAAATCAGGGCATTTACAATTCCCATCTCTTGTGCCAAATCTGGACGAAATAAAAAAATTGTTTCTAGAATTATGCGATAGGAGTAAGAAAATAAAAACGGAATAAATTAGGGAACCATCTCAAACTGAGGAATTAACATAAGCATCACAAAAGTTTAGAGAATCGGGAAAAAATATTACAATCTTTTAAATATAAGCTTTACCGACTAAAGAAATTCTCTATAAGACACTGCAAACACTATATACTCAATAGGTTGCTTTTGAGTCTGATCCACCAAAAAGTTGCCTCAGAAAATCATCATCAAAGGCTAAAAAAGGGTTTCCTAAGGAAACCCCATAGAAATGAAAAATGAAATGATTCTTCCAGAGGACGCAAATGCCGCTGATGGTAGTTTCCCATCTCTCCATGATGAAAATATTGAAGAAAATGAAGACATTGAAAATTCTTTTGATGAAGAAGAATACAACGATTCAAACTAAATTTGTTCAATTTATTTACATAAAACCGCGTGAAACATATCTGAAAATTGTTTTGGTGCAAAAATAATCATTTTAAATCACAAATAAATAGTTTTACTTAAAAAAATAATTTCGTCCAGGTTTTGGATGCAAGGACTCCACTGTGTCGTTAAGTCTCTTGTATGTAATAAATTCAATACTAATTATAAGAAAATGCAACTGAAAGACTGCAGCATAATAAAACCTTCAAATTAGTAGTGACGTTGGATGGTCACTTGGACTTTTGTTTCTCACATTTTTCTGCGGTAACACTGCTCGTGGCCTTAAAGGATCATTCATATTCACTTACGAATTGCGACCCAAGCTCACTTCATTCATATGGGGTTTTCTCAATCGCAGTGAGCAACGGGTAGATATTGAGCAAACAGACACTTCATCGCAAATTTTTTTGCAGTGTGTTTGTGGATCGCTTTTTTGTTTGCGAACTCTTATTCCACAGTTCGCAAATAGCATGATTGATTGGTGGAGAAACATTTTAAAATTGCTAATAAGGATACATAAACTATTTATTGTTAAGATCTGGATAAAAAAGTCCACAATTCAATCCTCATCGCTTTGCATACCGAGAAGTATTTTTGTTTATATTCGATGGAAATTGCTTGTTTCTAAAAGTTCGCGTTCGCAGTTCGCCGCTCATATGAATGCCACTTTCTCGGTCACTATTATAGTGTAGTGCATTTACTATTAAAAATTTACTAAAAATATTTAAATAAACTTAATGCGTACCTAAGTATTGACAACACTACGGTAGTGCGTGGGAGGTGATCTTCGATGTGTGAGAAGGAGAGGACGACGGAATCTCCGGTATAAGGACCAAGTAAACGCAGATGTCAGACAGCTTGGTCTTGAGGAATGGAAGCAGGGCAGCGTGCCTAGGACTGTCAGCGATGGAAGGCAGCAATTGGTCAGGCTCGGACCCTCACGAAATGAATCTCCGGTATAAAGACCAAGTAATCGCAGATGCCAGACAGCTTGGTCTTGAGGACTGAAAGCAGGGCAGCGTGCCTAGGACTGTCAGCGGTCGAATGCAGCAATTGGTCAGGCCCTTACGAAATAAATCTCCGGTATCGCCAAGTAATCGCAGATGCCAGACAGCTCGGTCTTAAGGACTGGAAGCAGGGCAGCGTGCCTAGGACTGTCAGCGATGGAAGGCATCAATTGGTAAGGCTCGGACCCTCACGAAATGACATATTTTTCTCCGACAAATGGTGTGGTTTTTCTATTCTTCAAATGTGGGAACCTTAGAATCCAAAATATTGTTGACTTTTGATGAACCAGTCTCTGTACCGCTCAAAGTTACAAAAATGTACGTAATTGAAGCAAATTTGATGTGGCATACGGTAGACTCTTGATATTTGCGACCAATGTCATGGGTTTAAATATTTAGATAATAGAAAATTTGTTTCGATTTTCGCAACTTTGAAATGGCACGAGTCAAAAACATTGCATGTTACAGCAAGAGAGAACTGTGGACGACATTACACATCCTCTAGTCATATTGGCGTGTGTCGCTGTTTTTGGTATTATATGCAAATTGGTAATGCGAAAGAATCTGGATTATTCTGGAAACACCTTCCAGTTAAAACATTAGTACATTTCAAGGAAACGTCTCAACCTAGGAGGAACGTACCGAAGAAAAGAATAACATCCAATTTTAAGAGTATATATTTAAGAGTATATTTTTTGCCGATGTTGATTTTGAATGAACCACAAATTATTTAGGAAATTATTGTCATTTCTATTTATTATGATAATATTGGTATGCTTCAATTATGTATGGAACAAAATATAGGCCAAATGGCCGCCGCGACCTGGGCGGCACACCTCCATCCGATGGTCCAAATTTTCGATGACGCTGAAGCTTAATTGAGGTTCTATGCCGTTAACCGAATTATCTCATCCTTAGCTTTTGAATTGTTACTGGCTTATCGAAGTACACCTTTGCTTTCAAATAACCCCAAAGAAACGGTGTCAAATCACATGATCAATTGACATCGCCACGAATTTGTCGCAAAATAGCCATTGTTTCGTTAGCTGTGTGGCAAGTGGCACCGTCCTGTTGAAACCACCTATCGTCCACATTCATATCTTCCAATTCGGGCCATAAAAAGTTCGTTATCATTTCACGATAGCGAACACCATTCACAGTAACTGCCTGACCGGCCTCATTTTGGAAAAAATACGGCCCGATGTTGCCGCCAGCCCATAAACCGCACCAAACAGTCACTCTTTGTGGGTGCAGTGGTTTTTCGACAATCACTCTTGGATTATCATTCGCCCAAATGCGGCAATTCTGCTTATTGACGAATCCACTGAGGTGAAAATGTGCCTCATCACTGAAGATGATTTTCTTCGAAAATTGATCATCCACTGTTGCCATTTCTTGCCACCATTCTGACCATTGACGACGCTTGAAATGGTCAAGAGGCTTTAGTACTTGGGTCAATTGCACCTTGTAAGCGTGTAAATGCAAGTCATTATGCATAATGTTCATCAACGACGAGCGTGAGAGGTGCAATTGTTGGGCACGACGACGAGTTGAGGTGGACGGGTCTTCAGCCACACTATCGCGAACAGCAGCAATATTTTCTGCAGTACGAGCTGTACGAGCATGCACATTTGGACGATTAAATTGACCGAAAAAATCACGAAATGCACGATATGCATTTTGATTTGAACGCCTATTTTCATAATAAGCCTGAATAACCTTAACGCGTTGCTCGATTGTGTATCTTTCCATGGTTCAAATTGAGTTAGTCTGAAATTGAGAAATGTGCTCGCTTTACATTCTTCTCGATATCACGAACAGATTTTCCCCTTTCTGTATTGATGAATTACAAGCTTCCGCACTTCGACCGACGTTTGTTTCTTTCCCGACTTAATTCAATTATTTTGTTCCCGAAAATCGCGTCAATCAATAATTCTTAATTTACCGTTATGCTCAGATGCAACGAAGTTATCTAAATTTGGAATGCGTCCCGACGTTGTCGTGTATTATGGGATGTGTTCGGTAGTTCGGTAGCTGTCCCAATTTAATTTTGGTGTCATTTTCGCACATCTAAATGATTTTGATTTTACTTTTAAGGTCTTTTGTTTGTATTGAAGCCAAAAAATATTAAAAAGGAATTTTCTACTTTCAAACTGTATGTTGTTGTTTTTTTTTGTAGTTTAAGTTTTATATTCATTGACTTTGATACACTGTATCCCAATCTCTCATTCCCATCTCTCCTCGTTATACCATTTGTTGACTGAGTGCCAACACGTTGAAGTAGATTTTTCAATGTGTGCTGCAGCCAAACGGAAGGCAAATACGGTTTTTTTTTCGATTGGTCTGGAGTGACAAAAACACACAGCGTGTTCTTGGAAATCCCAACTCTATCTGCGTGTCATGTGGATTTTGTTGTGCGAATTGAAGTCAAACTTTATGAACCAAGAAAAAAGTACCCTATGTTGTGACACATCATGTGATTAGTCTCGACAATTTGATCAAAATCAGCTAATACCCTCAGAAGTTGGATATGTATAGACTTTTAGCAGTTTTGTTGAAAAATCCTCCCCGAAGCAGAAGAGTGAAACATTGTCTCTGCTTTTTGGGTATGCACATAGTGAGCATACACACACAGCTATGTTTGTGTAGCCATGCATAGATGGTCAACGGATGGACAAAAACTTCGTAACATTCGAACTGTATGTCGTACCGTTTTCTAAATAGTCACATTCAGCATTTACATTGTAAGGCGATTTTTGCTGGAAATTTCAGAGCCCTGCGACGCATAGCTTCGGAGCCTTAATAAACTTTCTTCTTTATAGTTAAGATGCCAATGAATTACCAGTTTTTATAAAATATCTATTATGGGCATTTCATGTTCACATTCAACGTATATTGCGCAAGCTTTTTTAAGTGTTTTAAATATCTGTTCGATTATTGCAAATTTTGCAACAGGACATGCTTTCATTAGTTGCAAAATCAGTTTACAGTGTATGTCCTAAAATTAGGTGCTTTGAAAATATTCTTTTTAAAGGCCTTCAAAATGCACCAACAGTTTTTTTTTTTTTTCATATTGCTTACCTATTTTGTGAACAAGACTTTAAAGAAAAGCGACATTTTGAGCGGACATTTCAATGTTTGATGGGCTGCAACAAAACTGCTTCAAGAGTCTCCAACGGGAGATCAGCTTTTGTCTGGAAGCTGAAAGTGTTGTCTATCTAACTAAAAAACACTTTTGATGTGTGGAATGCCTATCCGTGTGCCGTCTATCTCTTAACGAGGCCAAGTATTTCAGCATAAAATGTATGTGGGTGCCGGCACACAGTGACATCAAAGAGACTTGCGAAGCAGACGAACTCGCTAGAAAGGGTACCACACACTTTCCGGACGGAGAACTGCCGTCCATGACTATAGCTACTACAAAACATCTACTAAAACTTCAAAGGCTTACTCACACCAAACGTAGATGGTGTTCTGGCACTGGACCTCATCACCTAACAATTATGGCCTACCATCGATCCAAAACGCTCACGCAAATCTTAGAACTCTCATCGGCGTTTTTGCCATTGGAAATCACGCCTCAAGACTAGGTATCCTCTATAACGACGTCTGTAGAAGTTGTAGGGATGAAAAGGACGAAGAAACCATTTCACACTTTCTTTGCAACTGTAATACCCTCTCATCCCGCAGATTTAGTCTCTTGGACGCTCCATATTTCTATGGCTTGACAGAACTAAGTAGTATTGCCATCAGTCAACTCCATCGTTTTATTAAGAGCTCCAGCTGAGTCGCGGATTAGGATCTATTAGATCTTGTGGTAACACAACGGGCCTACTTTTAGCCTAAGTGTGGCTACCCTAAAGTTAGTCAGCCACTTTAACCTAACCTAACCTATAATAATTTTACGACCTCAAGTATTCTAATTCACAAAAATAAAAACTTCCTCGGCCTCTCGCATAGCATTTGTACAAGACATGCATTGCAAGGGAAGTCGTTTGAAAATGCCAAAAAATGCACGAGATTGCAATTAAGAGGCGTCTCGGAGTTTAATGTGACTGCACTCAGAGATTTGATCGCTGCTTGGCTGTCTGTACATTGTTTTTTAGCCATGAAAGCTTCCTTGCTCGCTATAGAAGATTCGCAGAGGACCGTCTAGCGTCTGAAGTTCAGACGTCCAGTATCCAGATCTGGGGGGTATGCTGGTTGAGAAATTTTTCTTGAAGATGAACTTAGGTATCTTGAGGTCGGTGTTTCCTGATAGGGATCCAAATTTATCAAGGATGGTAGTGTCCGGAGCTGAGCTCCTTCCACATACGCAGCGATTTCAATCTAATCGCTGTGCTGGTGTCGACCTGCCTGCAGAAGATATGTATCCTCGGCAGGTTGAGAGGGGTATTTAAATTTTTTTTTTGGGTGGGAGGGGCTCTTTCCACTTGGTATCTATAAGTATGAAAGTAATTGCTTTGTTTCTTTTTTGGCATTCACGTGAGAATTTAGGGCGTTATTACGGAAAAAATGCAATGGCTTATGGAATCGGAATTAGCATCCGTTTTATGGAACACTCAAAATACGTAGACCACAACTGGGAATTAAAAGCTTAAAAAAACGATACTACCCATACACCGAGGAAGAAAGAGTCAAGTTCAGCACAAGCTTATTCGAAAAATGGATACTAACGCAGATGCAGTAATGAAAGGATTTGGCACAACCAACCACGGATTGACCTGGACAAATTTGGAGCTTATGCACAGGAAAGCTCTATTTGGGCTACAGGGATATAACCCTGGTATTATATGTCCACTGAGTAGAAATAGTATAATCGGCAACGTTGCCAGTTGGATCATTCTCAGAGGAGGCGCAAGAAAGCCGGAATAAAGGCATTGGTACTATTGATTTAAGAATACTAGAAATCTTTTTTTCAAATTTTTTTTTAATTTGAGCTTGCTGGGTTATTGTGATTGATAACTGAGCTTCATCAACCATTTTTGGCCAACATTTGATCTCATTATGCGTCGCAAAGTGGATGCGTTGTATGAAAGAGCTGGATAAATTTGTTACGTTTGATTGCGTGGTCGAGTGACTTTAATGAAATTTGGAACGTAGTACACTTGCCACGAAATCTTATTTTGGTCCAGATATGGTTGATGTAGCTCAAACCCATTACCCATTAACGGAGGAAATTTAAGTTGAAATAATAAATTAAGTCTTACATGAATTGGTAACATATGTGTTAAAAAACTATTGGGTCTATAACTTAACTCGTGCGTGGTAACGCTGCTAAAACCGGGTGAAACCATCAATGGACAATGCTACCGAACACAATTTATCCGTTTAAAGACGAAAGAGTACCCACGCCCGGAATATGCGGCCAAACACGAGGCAATCATTTTCCATCATGACAAGGCTCGGCCCCATGTGACGTTGCTATTCCGGTTAAGAACCATTTGGAAAACAGTGGATGGGAAGTTTTACCCCACCCGCCTTATAGCCCAGACCTTCCCCCTTCTGGCGGTCGATGCAGAACGCCCTCACTGAAATACGGTTCACATCAGAGCAGAATATCAAAAATTGGCTTGATTCATTCTTGTCTGCCAAGCCGACGCAGTTCCTTTGGGATGGGATCCACAAATTGCCAGAAAGATGGGAAAAAGTCGTAGCTTCAGATGGGCAATACTTTGAATAATACTATTGTACATGTTTTTCTTAAATAAACGAATTAAGTTATAGACCCAATGTAATAGGGCTTGCGCTTCATTACAAAGTGGAATTCAAACGCAATCCAGGCATCAGAATCTGACAACAAAATTGTGTACTATTAGTAAATCGTTCATCACCCCTATTCCGCTGTGTGTGATCTGTAGTCCAGCTGTCGTTTAAGTAGTCCTTTTACGTCATTAAGCGACAATAGTCATTTAAGTTCTGTAGAACATAATTTTTTTCCTATTCATGCCATGATTCGGTCAGAAATGAAGTATGATAGAGATACCCAACTTCACAGCTGATTGACCTCTGGTCCATCGACGAATTTGATGGATAATCATGAAAATGTTAACGGTTATTCATGAATTTTTGACAGTTTTTCACGAAATAACGTAAATGCCGTTCTCTTATTGGTCAATTTGGTTTAGCAAAACAATATAAAAAATTGTTGTCAAAAATTTTAAAGGGCAAGAGAGGCAGAAGTTAGGCGTCTCTATCATACTTCATTTCTGGATTCGGTATTACGGTTGTCGATTAAGTGTCAAAAAACTACTACTTAAACGACAGAATCAGGCATTTAGTTTTGCTGTTTTTTTTTTTACTTGTTTGGTGTGATTGCACTTTTTAAATATTTTACTAATTTTAAAATAGTGTGAGGCAACAGGAAGTCTGTGTAAGTTGTGAGATGTGTTCAGCAGTGAGATCAACGAAGCGGTAGCTAGAATTCATTCACTACATGACCCCTCGGGAAATGTGTTCGGCTGCAATCAAGATGTACCAAATGTCTAACCTTCCTCGGGTGGCATCAACTTCAAGCAGTCGACTTAAGTCATTTGTAAAGCGTGATCTGTTCTGGGGACAAAGTCCTTGATACAGATATAAGCAGAAAGGAATTCAGACTGCGCGCTACATTTAAAAATAAAAACATTCCAGATCCAACTGAAACGAAGCATACATTTATTTTAAATCTCTTGATTAATAAATAAAACCATCCTAAATGTGAACAATTACAATATTATTTGCATCATATATAAATCACAGAGCACACAAAACACTACGTTCTCTAAGTATTATTACAAAGCAGATTTTCGCTGCGCGACTAAGGATCATCTACCGATCTTGCATCTCACAGATTACATCAAGCAAACAGTGTTATTTAAAGAATAGTGTCTGCATGCATTTTTTAAACTCCAATCGAGACAAGCTAAAATCAATTTCGTTGCAAAGTTAATTAAAAGTGTTTATGCACCTTGTAATAGATTCATTACAACCACAGTTCGTTCTATGTCTCACCCGAAGAGATCTTTGGGGAGCATTTGTATATTCATGAGAAAAGGCAAATCTGGTGAATTTACGCGGCAATTAACAATGTCGCGGATGAACATGGCTGAGGCTGCCTTACGCCTGCAACTTAAGGTTTGCAAGCCTATTATTCTACATCTGTCGTCATATTTAGGGAGTTGTTGGAAGGTGTATAATTTACGGACAGCATATCTCATGAAATTTGTGTGTAATGTTTCGGATCTGAGTTCTTGTGTATCGTATGGGGAATCCCAAATGATGGAAGAGTATTCTAAATACGGTCTGACTAACGAGCAATAGATGGACTTAGGACTAGTTATATCCCGAAATCTTTTCTTTTCAGAAAACCTAACATAGCTTAAGACTTCCCAATTGTATAATCATAAAGCAATGACAAATTTAATTTAGTATCAAAAATGACACGCAGATCTTTAACCTCTTCTAGGTGATTAAGTGTATGATCATTTATGAAATAATCATAGCCAATCGGGGATGTAACTCGCTATGCAGTAAAAATATTACATTTTTGAACATTCAGCTCTAGTCGATTGCGCTTGCACCATTCCACTAGTACATCGATATCCAATTGGAAATTATTACAATCAGTTAAACTGTTTATAGACAAATATAATTTAAAGTCTGGAAATGTTAAAATTGTTCAATATTAGAAAATCTCATGAACATCGTTAATGAACAAGAAAGAGTAATGGCCTCACATGGCTACCTTGTGGAACGCCCGTTCTAACTTTTATTACTCGATCTAAACTATCGATCTTCACCAATTGCCTCCTGTCTTTTAAGTAATCGGAAAACCATTCTAACATTGACGAATGAAATCCCAAAGTCTTTACCTTGCTTAAAAGCAAAGTGTGGTGTAATTTATCGAAGGCTTTCGAGAAATCGGTGTAGAGCACATTAACTTGTAATTGATGTTCTAAATTTGTATAGATGTAATTTGAAAATAATGATAAATTAGTTGTACATGACCTACCCTGCATGAAGCCATGCTGGTTATAAGAAATAATTTATTTTACAATACTTTCAAATAACTTTGGTATCGATGAAAGCTTTGATATTGTTCGATAGTTTTCTACTTTTTGCCTTAACCCGCTTTTATATATAGGCGTCAGAAAAGAATACTTCCATTCATTTAACAATTCACCCATTTTTAGGGATTGATTAAAGATAATTTTGAGTGGACGATAAAGCGAATTACAATTTTTTTTAAATTCCAGCCGGAACCCTATCGGGGCCTGGGTGGTAATTTACTTTAAGATTTGTTAATTTTAATTTTATTGCAAAAAAATAAAAAAAAACAAAATTGTGTCTAAGCAAGCACTATTTTGTATCGCCAAAGTCCGTGCTAAGCTGTTGTCATAATAAACATTAAATTTTCATCTAGCGCTTTGTGTGGAATGTGTTCCACACATAATTGTGGGGGAAGCCGTGTCGTTTTAGTTTCGTAGTACCGACACTTAAGGGACTGTAAAATGAAACGACTCTCGAAACACCGCTAGTCGAATAAATAAAATGACAATCGGAATAGGGGTGAATACCTGTAATCTGTATTTCGACTTTCCTGAGTCTTGTCTGCCGATTTATATTATTTCTACTCCGTGAAACAGAATTTTACGTATAGGTCCATACACGACGCAGACACAGCCTCAAGCCTTAATGCTGGAAACAGATTATGCAGCGAAATTACACAAGATTATAGGCAGCTGAACACACGGAAATTGTGCATGCAGAGCAGCGCTGCAGTCAGTCTCCATTCTAATTTCGCTGCGCAGAGAATTCTATCAATTAGAATGAAATCAATCGCTTAAAGTAGGCTCAGATTAGTAATTCCTTCGCTTTGATGTATTAAGCGTTCAAACAGTTCCCAAAAGAAGTCCATTCCTCGTAGCTTCCATCGAAAGATGGGTTAACTATGGGTGGAAGTTTAATTAGTCTCTGTGCTGGCACTGCTGTCGGCATTGCCTCCGCTTGGTTCCGTTGCTGTTCCTCTGCCTTTAGTTTGATTTACGCATCTTGGTACCTCTGTTCCAGATCAACGTATTCATTGTTGGCAACGTGTGGTTGTTCGTAATCTGTTTCTTCAAGTGAGGACATGATTCATGATTCGTCGGTCATGGTCGATTCATGGTCGTCGGGTCGCTCATTGCTTTGGCAATTAAAAAAAAAAACAAAGAAAATACAAGAAATTTGTTTATTCTTATTCATGTTTACGACGTGAATTTTCCTGCTGGTCTGTGCAAAATTAACCACACACGACACAGGCACGTCGTTACAGACCATGCAAAATTCAAAAAAAAATGTTCATTTCAATTCACGCCGACATTCGCTGCGAAAATGCGACATGAATACACACCACGCAGACGGTTTTTTTTATTCGGTTTTATTGCAATATCCTAATAAACTTACATTCTAGACAAAAATGATTAAAACTAGTTGGACGAACATTGTTACTATTTCTAACTTACTAGCCCACGCAGACGGTCTGCACAGACATGTGCAGAACAACAAAATGTATTGGTTTGCCGCTACGTGTCTGTGTCGTGTATGGGCCCGATTACTGTGGTTCACAGATAATACCAGACATACATTTGTAGCCCAAAGTCCCTTTCCTACGCATAAGCTTCAAGCTTTTCCGGTTTGCCATCCTCTAAGTTAGTAAATATCGTTACAAAATCTCCCTTTCAAATAATGCAACTATTTTGCCAGCTAATATATCTCTCTTTCAACTAGCACGGTTTTCTACTCGTTTTGATTGTAATGGATTACTCTCAAAAACATATCTGCAACTTTAGGGGATTTTCCAACAACCTAATAACTACGTGTGTACATTAAACAAAATTGACACTCAATTATCTGTTGACAGCCTTATTGTTCCGTCAAGGAATTGAGTTTTGGGAACGATAATTCATTGAGTGGTCAAACACAACATCAGTGGGGGGAACAAAAGCACGTACAGCACAAGTGTTGCTGCAGGAGATCGTCCATCTCGGACTGTAGCCCCACACTTGTTGCCAATAAATAGTGTACCCATACGTCTACATACGTAGAGAATTATCTTGGTTTTACATTTCTGAACAAAAGCGCTTTTAGGATTGGTTACACTTCTTCGATAAAAATGGAATATGTTACTTGATCTGATTTGCGTATTTTATGGGTTTGTATCTTATGGGTTTGTCCACCCGTTTTGCGCGGCTTTAGGCCCCTTATACGTATTCATTCACTTGCATGTTCTTTTGTCTGGGTATCATTTACTGCTTTTGCTCTTACAAAGAGACTGTTTTACAACAGCCAACTCGATGCGAGGGTGAAGGTAATCTGCTACATGACCCTTATCCGGCCAATGCTCAACTATGGCTGTCCCGTGTGGTTCAACGTGAGTGCAAGCTTGATGGAAAAGATTCGGTTGTTTGAGAGGGCTTGCCTTCGCCTTTATCGAACTCCAGAGTTGCAGTACAAAAACCTCTATTCAATAGGGCGAGTGGACAATTCCCTAGAGAAGTTGATTCTAGGTCACACTGCTTGAACGATGAACTCGACCAACAACCTGATCTCTGGGGCTTACTACCGCAAACCTCAATACCACTAGAGGGTACGTCAAAACGGCTTCGTCCCCCCAGAAGCACTCCTCCATTTAAATAAGCTCGGTCTGATACAAGACGTACATCTATTACATCTCCAGATCAACTGTGGATGGGCGACTCAACCACGACCGCTCCGGCGCATAACGAGTCGAGGAAATCTTCCCTTCTTTTCAGTACTGCGGTATCAAGGCGGGATGTGCGGGATGTTGCTATGCAACATGGAAAGTTGTGGTGGCTGGGGAGCGAGGAAACTCCAGCGTCAATCTCTTTAAACCCCGGGTAGCAAATGTATTTCAGATCTCCTAATGGGGTGTAATCGGTTCCTGTCTTGCAGTGGATTGGATATATATCTATCAGCGGCAACTTATGGTCGACTTACGTATCTTAGTTTTATGGTAGTTGGTAGGTAGTTAGCTAGCTGTAAATATATGCAAATATTAAAAAAAATAAGTATACACACTCGTACACGAAGGTATACATATGTATATAATAAGTATGTAAAGTAAAGCCTCGAAAAAGCTAAGACGCACAAAAGTTAAGTGTACGGAAGAGTTAAGTAGGTTTCTGTCTCCATGGCTATCTCTAAAAAGTGAGATGGAATAAACTTTTGTTTAACTAATATTCCGACACTATTGTTTGCAGATGACATTTCTTACTGTAAAACATAGAATTTAGATGTTAATTTACAAAAATGATGAATAAAATGATGATTATCTTTAGAAATGGTGGTGGATGGTACGCTCTGGGTAAAACAATGGAGATTTCAGGGCCAACAGATTGAGATAGTCAAGCGGTACAAGTATCTTGGAGTTTAGCTGACAACGAACTTAAATATAAACAAGCACTTTAAAATTAAACTGACAGAAGCTCCATTACGACAACCGCAAGTGCAAAAAATCATAGTGAAACCCGGCCAACCAGCCAAATCAACGGCAAGGCCGAATATTCATGGCTCAAAGGTTATGCTCTGTATTTGGTGGGATCAGGGTGAAACCATTAATGGACAACGCTACCGAACACAATTTATCCGTTTGAAGACGAAAGAGTACCCACGCCCGGAATATGCAGCCAGACACGAGGCAATAATTTTTCATCAAGACAACGCTCGGCCCCATGTTGCTATTCCGGTTAAGAACTATTTGGAAAACAGTGGATGGGAAGTTCTACCCCACCCGCCTTATAGCCCAGACCTTGCCGTCCTCACTGAAATACGGTTCACATCAGAGCAGAATATCAAAAATTGGCTTGTGTCATTCTTGCAAGCCGGCGCAGTTCTTTTGGGATGGGATCCACAAATTGTCAGAAAGAAGGGAAAAAGTCATAGCTTCACATGGGCAATACTTTGAATAATACTATTGCACATGTTTTTCTTAAATAAACGTTAAAATTTTGAAAAAAAACCGCACGAATTAAAATATACACCCAATATTTATGTTGTTTCTGCTTCTTCATCTTCATTTTTGCCCAGTTAGAAGTTAAACAAATTACTTCTTTTTTCTACTCAGATATCGGGACTAACGTTTGTACTTGGATTGGGTAGTATTTGTTGTATTTTTTCCTCTTCAAAGGAAGCTTAAAGTCTTAGGCCCAGATTGCGAGTGTCGATTATCAATCGATAGTCGATACACACCGATTGTCGGTTTGGTATTATGAATGTCGATTATGATCGATATTATTCGATTTTCCCTTCAATGTTTACCGTTCACAAATTTCTAATCGCCGGTTTTCGTGCGGCAAAGAATCATGACATAAACTTTGTTTTCGTGTTGCAATTGTTATTTAATTTATTCTGTTGTGTCCTTAAAACATTTATATTGTAACTTCAATTTCAACCAAAGAGAGTTGCACATAAAAAATCGAACAAATCAACGAATAAAAATTGTCCAGAAAAGTATTATTTCATTCAAGTATTTGCAAACACGATTTGTTTTGATACGCACCCGAGTGCCTGTTTACACTGTACCGGCGAAGCCCACATCCCTCTCTCTAACTCATGGGATCTCATACACCCTCTCTATCTAATAACCCTGTGCTTCTAACGTCCATGTGAACATGAATTACGAAATTTGACACCCTCAACTGTCAGACGTATACAAATTTGTCACATGCACGTTTTTAATTCACAATAATACGATTCTCAGTCGACTGAGTTATAAAGGGTGATTTTTTAGCTATTATCTTTTTGGCAACACTGGTTTCAACAGCTGACGCACGTTTCGTGTTTTGTTTCACTGTCAAACATCTTCAGTTTGGTCTATAATTTAACCATGAATCGTCTTACAAACGAACAACGCTTGCAAATTATTGAATTTTTAAGAAAGTTCATCGCGCGAAAAATTGTGTTCAGCGACGAAGCTCATTTTTGGCTCAATGGTTACATAAATAAGCAGAATTGTCGATTTTGGAGTGAATATCAGCCAGAAGCATTGCAAGAGCTACTAATGCATCCAGAAAAAGTCACAGGTTTGGTGCGGTTTATGGGCTGGTGGCATCATTGGACCGTACTTCTTCAAAGATGATGCGAATCGTAACGTAACTGTTAATGGTGGGCGCTACCGTGAGATGATATCCAACTTTTTTTTGCCCAAAATGCAAGAGCTTGACTTGCATGACATGTGGTTTCAACATGCCACATGCCACACAGCACGCGCAACAATGGACTTATTGAGAGGCGACTTCGGTGAAAATGTTATTTCACGTTCGGGACCGGTCAATTGGCTGCCTAAATCGTGCGATTTAACGCCTTTAGACTATTTTTTGTGGGGCTATGTTGAAGCTCATGTCTATACAGACAATCCCGCTTCAATTGACGCATTGGAAGACAACATTGAAGCATTTATTCGTGAGATACCGGCCGAAATGTTGGAAAGAGTATGCCAAAATTGGACTAAGCGGATGGGTCATTTGAGGCGCAGTCAAGGTCAACATTTGCATGAAATAATATTCAAAAATTAAATTATATGGACCGTACTATCGATTCAAATAAAAACTTCATGCATTTTTCTGATTTTTATGTGTTTATTTTTTTAAACTTTCCTATAGCTTTTAAAAAATCACCCTTTACAATACCAAAATAGATTTCAAGCGATAGATTTTTCGACTATGGATTCAGTCGACAATCGACACTCGCAATCGGGGCCTTAAACTCTTCGCAGTGGTTTAAATTCTGTTTATACCTCACTAAGCCATTCTGCTAGTATTGGAGAAATTGTACACTATGCCAAGAAAATTGCTCATTAACAGTATTCATTTTTCTGCACACAAAAACCATCTTCAACAGAGCGGCAAAATCAAGGAATTCGTCTTGCTGCATTTTGTGTTCCTGGAACTTGAAAGCGCATGTGAAGAGTGTAGCATTTGTAGCAGGTGTTCACATTTGGATTTCTTAAGGCGAGTTTTAATTTGTGAAATTCCCTTTCATAAATTGAACGACCGGCAAATATATTTTCTTTTTATTAATTTAAGAAATATCCGTCTGGCTTCATAACCAGGTTGAGTCTTTTAATTGAGACTAAAAACCGAGATCCGTTGCAGTCACAGTTTATTTCCAGACAGAAAAACATGTGAACATGAATTATAAAAGAAAAAAAGCAGAAATGAAGTATGATAGAGATACCCAACTTCACAGCTGATTGTAGCCTAGTCCATCGACGAATTTGACGGATAATCATGAAAATTTTGACGGTTATTCATGAATTTTTGACAGTTATTCACGAAATAACGTAAATGCCGCTCTCTGATTGGCCAATTTGGCCTTCGGAAACAATATAAAAAATGGTTGTCAAAAATCTTAAGGGGCAAGAGAGATAGAATTTGGGCATCTCCATCATACTTCATTTCTGTAACAAAGTATACTAGTGTGCGTAGGTGTGAGAGGGGTTGATTCAAAATACAAAACAAAAGGTATAGTGCAAATTCTTTGGGTTGCCTACTTGATTTTACAAATTATTAACACACAAAATTCTCTCGTCCTACTTCTCCATAATAGCATAAAGAATGACAAAGTGTGATAAGAGATATTTGTTGGAAATATACATTCATGCAATAAGGGCACAAAAAGGTAAAAACAGGAGAATAGTCCAACGGTGGAGGAAGTCATTTTGGCGATTGAATCGCTAAAAGTTGGCAAATCCACCGGTGTGGATGAAATCCGGCCAGAAATGCTTAAGGCAATGGGTAAAGGGAGAGTTTTATGGGGCACTCGAGTCATTAAAGGGGACTTCGACCGAGTCCACGAAGAAAGCTCTTGTGGACAGTTTTGCAGGGGTATGGAATTTATGGTCCTCTTTTGAGGGCCATTCAGTCTCTACACTCTAAATCAACACCTTTCACAGTGGCCGTTGGACTTCGCTAAGTCTTGTTCCCTCCCCTTTCCATTGTATATATGGACTGGATGTTGCAGCGCAGCCGAGGCGAGGAATGTTTCACATTAAGAGAGTTGAGGGTAAGTCATCTTCTTTTTGCAGATGACTTAGTCATTCTCACATATTCCCAGAGGGAACTCCAGCGCGTACTCTATAGGTTTGTGGCCGTATGTGCTGATGCTGGGATGAAGGTTAACGTGGACAAATCGGAGGTTATAGTAATTTCCAGAACGTGTTAGTGGAGTCCCATTGAAGCAGGTGGAGAAGTTAATTATCTCGGGGACTATTTCACGAGTGATGGAAGGAGTAATGCTGAACTTTATTATATATGTAGGATATATACGTAGGATTGGCCAAAGTGGGTCGAGTTGGACACAGCTTGGTAGATCTGTAATCAGAAAGGCCGAGCTTGCCAAGTCAAAGCCAAGTTAGCGATTTTTAACTCATTATTTATGCCAACTGTCGCCTTTGGTCATGAAATTTAGGTAATACCCGAAAGAATAAGATCACGAATACAAGCTGCTGAGATGAAATTCCTCCGTGCTGTTGTGGGAATTACTCTTCGGGAGAGAGAGAGAGAGAAACACGGCAGTACATGGGGAACTCAACATTGAACGGAAAGGGCTGTGCTTCCTTGGTTTGGTCACGTGGCACGAAAGTCCCCTTCATCACGACATTCGAGACAAGTTCAGGGGAATGCTAAAATATGACGAAAAGCTTCGATTTTTACATTGTTTACGTTTATTAACGAGTTTTTCATCTAAACAAATAAAAAATAGTTTTTTCCACAGATCTGGAAATCACTGCTAGAGTATTTATATGAAAAAAGTGCTCGTTATTTGAACGTTATTTCAAAGCTTTATTAGGAGGAGCTTAACAAAGCAGCTTGTTTTCTGAAGGTAGAATCACTTAACTGGAAGAATATTTGAATGCATTTGTGGCAGCACCATTGACAGAAGACACAGATCAACTGGTGGCCGCACCATCGATAAGAAGAAGAGAAGCAATTGTGGCAGCACCATCTTACGGAAGGAAGAGAAAACAAACACTGATACCTAGAGCATTGTTCTGTTGTTCTCGAACATGACTCCTGTTCTGTTGCAATCCTAATATATGAATTTATCTTGTGTTTTCCAAAGTTGCAGTTCTTTAATTTAATGTTTAATTCAATAAATTTTGTTTGTGTTAATTGCATATTAATATGTTTTATTGGTGTTTAGTTCAAACACTAAACATTGATCATTGCTACGTTACATTCGAATTTAAATATTTTGCCGTTGAAATATTAGAAAATACTTGAAAACACACCTACACGTGATTTCTTGTTTTAGTCTTATAAGAGTACATAATTGTAGAAAACAACATAATTCTCTTGATTTTTCGTATTGTCGTTTAAAGATTGTGGGGGCGGTGCAAGCCCCAACCTGGTAGGATGCCAGCGCGATCCCTGCTTGTGCATAAGTCAAGTTGACATACAGCCTCCTCGTGGCCCCCCTGGATATCTATCACAACAACCGCTGTGTGGTGAACTAACATATGCAGCGAACCCTCTCCCCGAGGGTTTGAAAAAATGGGCCTGCCCTCCCAGTATGGAGGTTGTGCGTGAGGTCAACTTCCTCGCCAAGCAAAAAAAACTGTTGACAACCCCAGCAAATGGGAAAAGGACAATGACTTTCGGTTTTGCACGTGCAATGTGATGTCGTTTAATAGATCACGTGCAGCCGATGAACTCGCGAAGGCCCTAGACTGTGACAAAGCAGACATAACCGCTATCCAGGAAGCGTGGTGGAATGGGCCGGCAAAAGGAGGATCAGAAACTGCGACATTTACTACGGTGATTGCTACATAGAAGGAGGTTAGCGCTTATTTTGATGTGGATTTGCTGTTCGCGGCAGACTTAGGCAAAAGATCTTAAGCCTTAGGTATGCAAGCGAGCACCTCATAACAATCCGCATCAATGCTAAACACGGAAACATCATCCTGATTTGCACCCACGCCCGACAGAGGAGAACGATGACTTCTATGATCTCTTCTATGAGACGTAGGTGTTCTCTGTGAAGAGACAGCACAGACACCATCAAATTGATTGAGAATGAGATCTTCACTACAAGGCTAACCAGAAGCACGGTTCAACTTTGATGAGAATGATAAGATAGGATAGTCATTTTCCTTAACTCGCGTTTCAAAACTCTTCTCCTGGGATTAGGTCAAACACCAACAGAAAAACAAATAACTACTCTAGAACGTCTGAAAAAGAGTTGTGATGAGAATAGCATCGATGATGGTGGATACCCGTTTCGAGACCAATGAAAATTATAAAACCATTGAGATTCACGACTGTTTTTGGAACTTCATCTGTCGCTACAGATGAAGATGTAGGACAGAAAAGTTTTATTGCATATGAAATTAATTTTTACATGAAAGCTGTTCGTCCCTAGGTCCGACAACAGACCCTAGTTGTGCTCGGCAAACACAAAGCCGAGCTGTGCTTTCAGGTAAGGAAAAGCACAATCGTGTGCTATCAACTCTTGGTGAACAAATTGTTTTGATGCCACAGATAAATTTTTATCAAATAAGCTGATTTTTTCATTACATAACCATTTAAGATTTTTGATGTGTAAACATCTTATCGCTCACCCCTGACACTCGAATAGGGAGGGATTTGAAACTAATTAACGGACGGAAGTCGTTACCGGAAATGACATCAAAATATAGTTGCGCTCGCAGCCGATCGTTTGTCATAACTGTTGAATTAACTGTAAAAGTGTCAATTGTGATATTTGGGGGTTATATATCACTCGACAAAGTCGAACTGGACAAGCAACAAAATTGTGATTTACGTAGAGTGGGGTGGTTTACGGTAAGTACTCGATATTTTTCTGCTTATTTATGTTGCTCTCTCCCGAGTGACGACAATCGAAGGTCTCTTCATAATGTCTCCAACAGAGAATAATATCTTTTATCGAGGACGTAAGAATGCACTTTCAATGGTTTCCATCTGCGATTGATTCCAACGGCTTTCTACAAACCCTCTACGGGCATGTTAAGAACTTATCCTGGATTTCAGCAAGGATAATATCTCATTATTCTGGTTATTCTGGACAATTAGTAGTAGAATCGCAGTCGATGCTAAGAATTTGGAAAAATCACTTCTGCAGACTGTTAAACGGCGATGACGACACAAATTCCGCTGTCAGGCAGAATGTTCCACTTAATTTGGACGAGGATGACCAAGAATTCCGTCCCCCCGACTTAGGCTAGGTCAAGATAGCGATATCTAGACTAAAGTCGAACAAAGCTGCTGGGGCGGACGGACTGTCCGCGGAACTGTTTAAAGCAGCTGGAGATGATCTGGTTGGGCGCATGCACCAGCTCATCTGTAAGATATGGTCGGAGGAAAGCATGCCCGATGAGTGGAATCTCAGCGTCGTTTGTCCGGTCCACAAGAAAGGAGACCCTTTTGACTGCGCCAACTATCGAGGGATCAGTCTCCTTAACATAGCGTACAAGATCCTCTCTGCCGTCTTGTGTGAACGCCATTCGAAAACCATTCGTCAATAACCTGATAGGTCCTTATCAGTGCGGTTTCAGGCCGGGAAAGTCCACCATCGACCAAATTTTCACACTGCGGCAGATCCTGGAAAAAACCCACGAGATGCAGATCGACACCCACCACCTATTCGTCGATTTCAAGGCCGCAGAGACGAGCTATACAATGCCAGAGGCACGATCTTCCAATAGTCCGTTCAACTGCTTGCCTACGCGGACGACATTGACGTGATTGGACGAACACAGCGAGCTGTCAATGAGGCTTTTGCTAGCATTGAAGCGGAAGCGGCTTAAATGGGTTTGGCAGTTAACCAGGGCAAAACATATTACATGCTGTCATCACGAAAGGACGCACAACATCAACGCCTCGGACAGGGCGTCATAATGGGCAGCAGAAACTTTGAGGTAGTCAAGGACTTCGTCTACCTTGGCTCTGCAGTAAACAGGGACATTAACACCCGTACCGAGATCAAGCGCAGAATTACTCTTGCGAATCGCTGTTTCTTTGGGCTCAAGAGGCAATTGAGTAACAGAGCCATCTCTCGAAACACCAAGTTGACTTTATATAACACCCTAATCATCCCCGTCCTGCTCTATGGCGCAGAGACATGGACGCTATTGAAAGCGGATGAAGAAGCTCTTGGTCTTTTTGAGAGAAAAGTTCTGCGTGCGATCTTTGGTCCTGTTTGTATTGATGGCGTCTGGAGAAGGAGATTCAACCACGAACTATACGGGCTGTACAGCGGCATGCACCTAGTTAAGCGTCTTCGGATCCAACGCTTAAGATAGGTCACGTAGAGCGGATTGACACCACAGCTCCGGCCCGAAGAGTCTTCGATTCCGAGCCTTTGGGACAACGCATAAGAGGTCGTCCTAGAACAAGATGGCGCACACAAGTGGAGAAGGACCTCAACCAACTTGGTGTGCACAACTGGAGGCAGCTGGCGAAAGATCGTGCTGGCTGGAGAGGCTTGTTGGTTGAGGCCCAGGTCCACCCCGGACTGTAGCGCCAAACAAAGAAGAAGAAGAATATCTCATTATTCGCCTTCAACTGTCACAGTTTACGAGCACATTGCAACGACTTCAAAGTCGACGTAATGCAAAAATTCACATTACTCATGTTCTCCGAGGCATGGGCATCATTGACATTCCGAACTTTGATTGTTGTATCTAATACAAGCGCTGGTGGTGTTGCTATTTATTTGTAATTACTCCAAATATGGAAATAAAATACCGCCAAACCAACGGATTGGGTATTACTATTCGAGATATCGGGGATATATGACCAGAGAGTAATTTCTGTTGTTGTCGACATCTCTCCTAACCAGTCCATGAATAAAGTCATCGATTTATTCACTTCGTACTTTTGCCATTCACAGAAGGTGGTGCAGCTCTACTGGATAAGAACTATCATCTGTGTCCGATGATTCTAAGTGGAGATTTTAATATAAATTTTAACACGCCTGCAGCTGTACCCCTGGTCGAGTTTTTCAGAGATAGCCTAAAGCTTCAAATGAACTCTTACTCAGAAATTTCCACCACTCAAAGTGGTACCAGAGATGATGGAGGAAGAGATGGGCCACTTCTACGTTTCTTGCCCCTCAGATTCATCTGACATCGGTTTTTATAACCTTTTCACAGACAGGCGTCTGTGAATACGTGTGACCTAAGCGAAGCTGATTACTCCAGCCTAACATCATTGCGTTGCTCTAAACTTCTAACAAGTGTGCGTGAAAATAAAGTAGAATGCGTGACTTGAGAGCACAACTGCGATGGACTGGGGGTTTTTCACTGGAAAGATGTATCCCGTGAAGGTTCCTTGTCCGTTCGGATATCATTGATGGGGGGGACACTGCGGTGATAAGATGTTTACACATACACATAGCAATTCAACTTTTAACGAATTTGATGCGCTATCCGACTCCATCTCAAGAATTGTAGCCCTGTATCCTCGCCATTATCATTGCGAGCGATTTCAATGTACACAATTCTAATTGGCTTCGACATTCGGGCCAGAGAACATCCGAAGGAAGGTATGTTGAAATCTTTGCTGAGGTAAATAATCTGACACAGCTAGTAAATGAGACCATACGAATACCTGACATTGCATATCATTCCACCAACACCCTGTACCTATTTCTCACCTCTCATACTGACAAATATTCTATTGACTCTATATTCTATATGCTCTTCCCAGCCCAATATTTCCCCCAGAATACAATCCGCAGATATTTAAAACCAATGTGCACAGGTTTCCTTTCTCCCTCTACACCTTCGGCCCGTGCTGTGTCTTGAACCCGGACCAATTACAAGTTGATGTGCTCTACACCGATTTCTAGAAAGCCTTCGATAAAGTACATCACACTTTGCTTTTAAGCAAGCTAACGTCTTTGGGATTCCATTCGTCAATGTTATGATGGTTTTCCAATTACTTAAAGGACAGGAAGCATTTGGTAAATATATATAGTTTTATCGATAGTTTAGGTCGAGTAATAAAAGTGAGAACGGGCGTTCCACAAGGTAGCCATGTGAGGCCATTACTCTTTCTTGTTCATAAACGATGTTCATGAGATTTTCTAATATTGAACAATTTTAACATTCCCAGACGACTTTAAGTTATATTTGTCTATAAACAGTTTAACTGATTGTAATAATTTCCAATTGGATATCGATGCACTAGTGGAATGGTGCAAGCGCAATCGACTAGAGCTGAATGTTCAAAAATGTAATATTTTTACTGCATATTTTTACGATTGTCTATGATTATTTCATAAATGATCATACACTTAATCGCCTAGAAGAGGTTAAAGATCTGCGTGTCACTTTTGATGCTAAATTAAATATTTTATTACATTATGATTATACAATTGGGAAGTCTTAAGCTATGTTAGGTTTTCTGAAAAGAAGTAGTAAATCCATCTATTGTTCTTTAGTCAGACCGTATTTAGAATACTCTTCCATCATTTGGGATTCCCCATACGATACACAAGAACTCAGATTCGAAACAGTACACACAAATTTCATGAGATATGCTGTCCGTAAATTATACACCTTCCAACAACTCCCTAAATATGACGACAGATGTAGAATAATAGGCTTGCAAACCTTAAGTTTCAGGCGTAAGGCAGCCTCAGCTATGTTCATCCGCGACATTGTTAATTGCCGTGTAAATTCACCAGTTTTAGTTTTTGTCATGAATATACCATGAATATACTTATTTATCAAGTAATACTATTACTTTAGTGCATTCATGTAAAATTTCATATAAATGTGATTATTAATTCGCGTTTTATCTCTAGTTAAACAGAATCATAATGGCAACTGAGACGATGATGGTGGAAATTGAGCATCGCGCTGTAATTAAATTTCTCATGAGGGTTCCGCACCTTCATTATCAACTTTGTAAAAGTGGTCAAGTGAGTTCAAGAGAGGCAGAGATAGCATTGAAGACGAGCCTCGCTCCAGCGCCCCGGCTACTGCTTGTACGGGAGAAAGCATCAAAGAAGTCGAAAAACTTGTTCTTGAGGATGCCCGAATAAAGGTGAAAATGATGGCAGATATCACCAGGCTTACAATTGGTACCATTCACACCCACGGGTGCCACGAATACTCACAGCGCCTCAGAAAAAAGTGAGAATCGCATGCTGCAGAGAGCTTTTGGAGATGTGTAGTGAGAACGCGGACGGTGTTATGGATCGAATTGTTACTGGTGACGAAACATGGGTCCACCACTATGACCCTGAAAGCAAACAAGAGTTCATGCAGTGACATAAAAAAGGAACAGACCCCCCGAAGAAGTTCAAAGTCACTCCGTCTGCCGGGAAGCTCATGGCCACAGTTTTTTGGGACCTAAAGGGAATCTTGCTCATTGAGTACAAAAAAAAAGGTGAAACCATCAACGACACATTCTACGCTTCCACTTTGCATATTTTGCGGGAGGAAATTAAAAAGAAAAGACGGAGTAAACTCGCAACGGGTGTGTTGCTTCTTCATGGCAACGCTCCTGTTCACACGGCGCGAGTTTCCAAGGCTGCTGCGCGAGATTGTGGTTTCGAAGAAATCCTAGTGATTATTTCCTGTTTCCGGATTTGAAAAAATGTCTTCGTGGAAAAAGATTTTCGGATGAAGATGAAGAACTCAAGTCGGCAATAAATGGGTATTTTGCAGAGAAAAAGGAAATTTATTTTTTTGAGGGTTTAAAAAAGCTTATCTCAAGATGTAACAAATGCATTGATGTTAGGGGAGATTCTATTGAAAAATAAAAACAATTTAAATTGAATTCGGATTTTCCGTCATATCGATACCGAGAATATATTGAACGCCCCTCGTGTATGTTCCCCAAAGGTCTCTTCGGGTGAGAAATTTACTGTACGAAAAGATACATAGAACCAACTATGGTTGTAATGAACATATTACAAGGTGTATGAACACTTTTAATGAACTTAGCAACGTCATTGATTTTAGCTTGTCTCGATTGGAGTTTAAAAAATGCATGCATACACTATTCTTTAATTAATACTGTTTGTTTGATGTAATCTGTGAGATGCAAGATCGGTAGATGATCCTTAGCCGCGCAGCAAAACACTGCTTTGTAAAGCGACACTGAGAGTTAATACTCAGAAAACGTTGTGTTCTGTGTGCTCTGTGATGGAAACGTATAGAACTCAAAAAAAAAATAAACAATATTTGGTATGTGGCAATGGCATTGTGGGTTGATGCGTCGACCCCTTGGCATTCCAGGTTTGATTCCGGGTACAAGCAAAATACTTTTCACCTCTACCTTTTACCACCGACGCCCTACCTCTTTCGAGTCACTGACAATGAAGTTCTTGAATAAATGCCTATTCCTAGATTCGCACGCTGCCACATACGCCATGCACCAGCTCATGGACTTTCGAGTAGTTTCAAACATGCACTGAATTTCGACAAGAAGATGCACTGTCGGCTGACTTCTTTAAGAGAACGCGAGAATACATTGCACTGTCAGCTGCATCACTTTCGACACGTTGGACAGCTGGACGACAAGCAAGACCGCGCAGATGATTCTTGGTGCCTTCGAGAGAAAAATTCAACGTCGGATGGCAAATACGAATTCTATGAACTGTCCCAAGATGTGGATGAAGATAAAAATCCACAGCTTGTCACATAGAGTGTGTATGGACATGAATGCATCAGTTTTCATGTTCGAAGACTCAAAGCCTCATCCGGTATAAAGACCGATTTTCCCGGACACCAGCCAACTTGGGTTTGATGACTGGAAATGCTGGTTCCCTGGAGAAAAAGTACCCATCACTCCATCACGGCGTCACCAGGATTTTCAACGAAGGCAGCTATTGCTCAGTTTCAGTCCTCGATGAGCCGCAGTCCTGAGAAGTAACTAAGGAAGTACTTCATGAGACGTTTATAATCCCAGAATGAGCTGATAAAAGACTCCGGTGATAACCTGGAAAGCTCAAACTTCCCGCCTATGTCCTAACTCACGACATAATCAACCTACAGACTTCTACCCAACTCCGTCCAGCCGTTAAGAGGACACAGCTCAGCAAACGTTTAAACAACCAAACATTCTCATTCAAAATAGCTACTGCTAATGGCAGCTACGAGTAAATATGAATTTGAATACCAACCATCGAGCATCAACCCAAAGTGTTAATTATTAAGCTCGGGCATCCTAAATGGGACATCCCACAATCTGACCCGATTTGGCTATCTCATGAATAAACATTCCTTCCCCCAGAGTGGACATTGTTGGTTGTACCCTCTGCCATGCCCTCGGGATGCACTGAGAGAACCAAATACAAAATTGATTACTCCTCCGAACTAAAGCTTTGCAGCCATCGCCTGGGCTGACAATTATTCCATGAATAGAAAACAAGACTTGAATCAAAACTCATCGAAGAACCAACCACTCTCTCGCTCGGCACAAATTGAAACCGAACTCAGGCGAGTTTCTGCGAAACTTTAAGTGCTTCATCCAACTTTGACTGCACTCCCGACGGTGTGGTTGGGGCGAACGAGTAAGTCACTGTTGCTATGGAGATCCACTTTTATATTTCCAACCATAGCCACTAAATCGATTTAGCCAACGTCTCCGGGGATGTCCCGGATGAGCGTATACATAAATTCG
This sequence comes from Eristalis tenax, assembly GCA_905231855.2. Taxonomy (NCBI): domain Eukaryota; kingdom Metazoa; phylum Arthropoda; class Insecta; order Diptera; family Syrphidae; genus Eristalis; species Eristalis tenax. The sequence goes on along the minus strand of HG993124.1, from coordinate 107,723,392 downwards.
TTAGGTTCAGGTTCCTGCAGCGGTGCGGTACGTGTCCGACTGGTCTTGGATTGTGTACATCATTGCGTGGCGTGGGGACGTGTGTACATGTGTCGGCCTCCCCAGTTGGCAATTTGTTACCCGGCATTAGTTGTGGTTACTTCGTTTCTAAGTTTCTATTTGCGCTAAGCACATGTTCGTGTCCACGAGCGCTTCGACAAAGCAAATACAAATTTGGCTTATCTCTTCCTACGGATGGGCGCAATTTATTAGGTCCGGTTATGCACGAGTTATGTGTGTTCCAGTATCTGGCGATATGATAAAATAAAATCAATACTCCCACTTACCAGCTGTGCAAAGTCGCATGTCCTCGTCGTATCCGTCCGAACAATCGGGGGCACCATCGCAGAGGTATTGTATCGAAATGCAGTTTCCATCGCCGGGGCACTTGAATGGCTCGTACGGGTGGCATGCGTCTGAAAATGGAAAATTTTGAATGGTTAATAACAGTTTGGTGAGTCGAAAGTTCATGCAATCTGTCGTGCTCGCATCCACGCCATGGCATTGTGCGGAGACCGACCCCAGGGAGTACTAATAGTCTACTGGAGTTTTATTTGTGTATGAACTCCACACTTCTGCTTCACGTCACGGTCAGCGGAGCAAGGACAGTGCATGTGTGTCATGGGAATGGGAATGGGATTGAGTGTAGCACAGAAACAATTGCGACAAGTAGTAACTTGTCCCAGTTAGCCCAACAAGTTGGTTGGTGATTTGAAATGCTCTTCGGAATGGGAACTCGATGACAAACGAGATACAATCGCCCTGCATTCAGAGTGCATTTCCGAGTGGCTGGACTATCACAGTTGTCTGTCGTCAGCGATGATCAAATGTTCGCCGGCCATCGATGTGTCCTTTGTGGCACGGTCCACTTGCTTTGAAAACATGCCAGAGGAGCTCTTCGGTTCGTTGTTATGAGTGGCGTTTGTGGGTCATGTCAAAGGGGGTAGGTGTTAGTTTTTTTTGAATAATTCATTGCGTACGGCGTACAGAAGGAGAGAGAGGATAGACGAGCGACTGATGAGTTGATCAGTTTGATGACTGAAGGATGTGCTATGGTGGGTAGGTAGGTGAGCGGATGATCGAAACCACTAGAATCCTTTGAAGATTCACGGCTTGTTACATCTGGCGGGAGTTTGTGTTTCAGAGCTGACTAAGGTGGCTGTCTAATCTGGCGTGCTTTGCATGGATTCGTCTTGGATTCTCATCTGGCAAGTTCATCTGCTTCCAGTTGCCGGTTATGCCCATCTGGTACAGGGATACAGAATGGATTTTATAAAGAGCCTTGCATGATTAAGAAATCTGGATTTGGCTAACTAGGGCTTAAATTTCTATTTTTACGAAAATCTTCCCAAAACTTTCGAAATAAATCAATATTGGCTAGAATAAAATATAAGTCCGTTTTATGAAGGATACCTCGTGCCGACTTGCGATTTCAGCTTTTCCCTACAATGTGACCTGTAGGTAGGTAGTGAGTATGTGAGTTTGGTGCACGTAGGCCGTTGTACTGTCACGTGGGTCTACACAAAGGCGTGGTTGTGGCGGCGTGATTACTACGACAGCCAGATAGATTTATCTGTGAAATCAGTAACGTCTCTAAGATCGCTTATCAAAGAATTAGGAGCCTAGCTAAGACGAGTGCAGGGCTGTTGCAGAGACGGTGTTACACACTTTCCTCCTCCTCATCATCTGGACCGGTTCTGCAAAAATCACTAAAGAATGGTCTTAGTCCGGGTTTCAAGAATATGCAGTGTCCGACCATTATACCCACTGCTGTGCTGATTGATTTTAGATCTTTTTAGTGAGATCGAACTATCAAACCGTTTAGGGTCGAGACTGGGCCAGATTTGCTTGATGATTTCGCAAGTGTTGCCTGTTTATTTTGATCATTGAGTTGTAACTTAAACGTTTAAATGGACTACGTGTACATGTCCAATAGATGTGTGGACGTATGTGTATATCTATGTCCGCACATTGTTTCGACTCAGGTGCGCACAACCGTGTGTTTTTTTTTCTTTTTGTGGTTGCGTCCAAAGATGTGGCCCGGGCTATCAGCAAGCACGATTCGCAAACCCAAGTAATCGATTTTGGGGATACGCCTACGAACTAACTCATACCCTGCACACTTCCACTTCGCGGGGCTTGTTAGCAATTTTCGTTATGCTATACTATTGTTATGCTCTGTTAGCGTCATTTCTCGTCCTGACCTCTCGATTCGTCTGAGCTCTTTCTGTATGTTCACCACGAGATTCAAGATTTCCATCCAGTCTGCTTCTGAGCGCAGCATTCGTTCTATGAGGTCTCTTGGACTTGGGAGACTGTTCTTCCATTCGCTGAAGCGTCTGCATTGGATTACAGCATGCTCAGCATCCTCCTCTTGTTGCACAACCGTGTGTGGTTCCATGCGTTCGCTTTTACGCGCCATTTCTGTGCTTGCCTTTTATCTTTCCTTTGCTTCTTCATACTTCTGTGAATTCGGAACTATATGGAGTTTCCGTTTCACGACTGCCGACAGTGAGGAAATTGTAAAAATATTTTGGAAATTCCAGCTCGATCTATCTCGGGCCATTGAATCAATGCTTAAATTTTGTTCATTGTTCTTAGCTGCTCACCCTGTACCTTAAATTCATCAGCGAAGCGACAGGATACCAGTTTCCACAAATCTCATCGCAATTAACTCCATGCTGGAATCGCTAATTGGTATCCATGTATATTTCCCGCATAAATAATTATCACCCCAACCCCGCCCTTAGCGAAGCAATGTAACATAATCAGAGCACAAAATATTCTGATCTCGTGACCAGAGTCTGATCAGATTCTCTTACATGAACAGAAACTAAGCCCTTTCCACTCAAAAACTTCGTCCGTGTTTAACAATTGGAACGTGTAAGTACACCCTTGACTCCACAGAAAGTTAATCCTCAGCCAAAGCAGAGTACTTCGTACTTTCCTTATGACAGGCGATGATGAGGTGCATCGCCCCACGGCGGGAGTTGCTTCTGGCCACCATCAAGTCGACTTTCATTTGTTAAAGTGTAACTGATACAATTTTGTGGAAATAATTCCCAAAACTGGCTTCAGCGAGAAGCAAAAGGAATTAAATCTGTATTTTCTACGCTTTGAAACATTTCAACGCCTCCTTCCTGTAAGAGTATATATTGCAAATTTGAATTTACATTGTTTCGGAAGTTCTATAAATATCCACCCATTTATGGAACTTTTTAATCGCTCAACTTTACGGCGAAGTACACTCATAAAGATGCGATAACACTTTGGGGGATGTACTTTATCGTTCGGGAAAGGGTTGAAGTCGATGTACAAATTCAAAAGTCTTATCATAAGTCAGAGCAGCCCTCGAAACAGTCTTTGATTGCTTGAATTCGTTGAAAATGTTTTTTTCTTTTTGGTGAGGTCATGTGGGTTTTGTGTGTCTTGTCGGTCTTGCGATTGAGTGAAGGGAAGTCATTATTTATTAGGTGCCGAGAACAAAGGCCATTTGAATTAAAGCCAATATGGCGGTAATTCTCATTTAAGTGAGAATTAACACCATAATCCAAGTATGGCTTTATTTCACGTTAAAATGAGATCTAAAGTCACAACATAAATGAAAACTATCAGCATATGGTGTTAATTCACATTCCCATGGGAAGTAGTCACATAAAATTAGTCTAGTTTCAAGTGAGACACCCACATCGTACATTAAATACACCAGACTTTCTTAGATGGTAAATTTCAAATGAGGCCTTATTTCGATTTGGAAATAGAAATAGGGAAATTGAATACAATCCAATATTTTTCGAAATAAGGCTAAAATTGATTGGGAAATAAGGCCACATTTTTCCGCAGGGTCTAACCGTCTCAGGCGACTTTGTCGCCCCTCTAAATGTATGTCAACAACTGTCAGGCAGGCCCCTGGAGCTATAGTTTATTAAAACTTGAAAACCTTTTAACGGATTGTAACGATTTGTATTCGTGCGTAATTGATGAATAGGTGTAAAAAACATGGCCAGTTTTTGAAACTTCAAAACTCCAAATTAGAAAATTGGAGTTAGTTCCAGATTTAAAACGAAATAAGGCAAATTTTTCAATTTGTTGGCTTTAATTATACAAGCTCCTGAGATGAGATTTCTTCGTGCTGTTGTGGGAATTACGAACACTGCTGTGCGCGAGGAACTCAACATTGAGGAGCTGCTTCTTCGAATGGAGAGGTATATGCTTCGTTGGTTGCATAGACCTCTCCTTCATCACGACTTCCGAGGCGGGCGTGGAATGCGGTTCCATCAGGTAGGCGACCGCTTGGTAGACCCAGGACTAGGTGGTTGGACCAAGTCCAAAAACTCGCCTGGTTACGCTTGGGCATAACTCCTGATGAGTTGGAGTCGATGGCGGAGGATGGAGTTGCCTGGAGATCTCTCGTGCGTGGTTAACCCAGCGCCCTCCTTAGTGGAGCATGCGGGTCAGAAGATGATTATGATCGGCTTTAGTTCGTTGCGTCTTATTTCACGTCACTGTTGTGTGTACTCAAATTTTGATAGTCTATGGAAAACCTGAATAAAAATATACTTTGCCCGCATAGAACCTCGCACCTACCTCAAATTCTATAGCGACCCAGGGGGGTTGCAAGGTAGCATGCACATTCCACTTGTTTTGGCATTATTCCATTACTTCTTGGGTATTATTTCCTTTTGCAAAACAAAATAAGCCCAATTTGGTCTCATTTCGATTGTACATCCAATTGAGAACTAAGGCCACTTTCTGTAATGAACTAACGCCACATGGCTTAAGTTCGCATTTGAAAGTGAAATAAAGCGTGGATTATGGCCTTACTTCTCACTTAAATGAGAATTGACGCTTATGGCTTTAATTCAATTGGCCTCTGGTCACGGCCCCGTTTATAAGACTTAGCAGATTTTTTGGATAAATTGGGAATATCATGCAATGGCTGCTTTCACATTGAAGACTTTTGGAGCAAGATTTTTTCGAATTCTCCTTTGAAATCTCAAGTCAATTTCACACAGGAAAACTTTTCAATCTATGCAACTGAGATCTTAAAATCTCCATTTTGCCTATTTCTCACATATGCGTCATCTCTTTCTCACACATGAACAGCATGCTTCCAAGCAATTTAAAGAAAAAACAAAGAGAGATCAAAGATATCACAAGAAATCCCAAGCAAACTCCGAGCACACGAGACACGGTCTACCACTAGCACGTCTCACCCCCTTGCCAACAAGATGGAAGAGTAGCGTGCGTGAAAACAGCCAATTTGAACAGGTTGTGTTTACTTGGGCTGTGGATGAACCGGTGGTCAGGAGAATATTTGGTGTTTTGGTTTATTATTAAAGTTGTCGTTGAATCAATGTATCAGCGATGACGCTGAAATTGCCTGTTAATTTAAACTATGGATTCCCAAAGTGGTTCAGGTTGACCCCAATTGGTGGAATCCAGAAGCGATTTGCTTGGTGTTTCCCTAAGATCGCTCAGGTGATCAGAAAAGAAGAAGCCCAGAGTGGCTGTCCTAGCTAGCGCGAGTGCAGGGCAGCTGCAGAGAAGGTGTTGCACACTTTCCTCCTCTTCATCATCTAGACCGGCTTTGCAAAAATTATTAGAGAATAGTCATAGTCCGGGTTTCAAAAATATGCAGTGTCCGGCCATTATTCCTACTGCTGTGCTGATTGATTTTAGATCTTTTTAGTGAGATCGAACTATCAGATCTTTTAGGGTCGAGACTGGGCCAGATTTGTTTGGTGATTTGCCAAGTGTTGCATGTATTCCATCTGGCATTGGCTTTTAGTTTCCTTTGATTATTGAGTTGTGACTTAAAGGGGAGTACCTAGGTCACAACAGGTTCCGTCGTCTGGCAGTGAGGTGGAGATTTTTGCAAGTTTGTCAGCTTGGAAGTTTCCCATTCACCAGTTGTAAGTGGGGGTCTATAAAAATGTATCTGGCTTCGAAAGAAAAAAATCCTGTTCAGGCTAGCAAATGGATCCGATAGCCTCTTTATTAAGCATTGATTCCTTTTTCCAGATCTCATTTAATTGTTTTGAGCAATTTCTACAAGGTCTCCACTTGACATATTCCTGACCAAAATCGCAACCACAAGCTGCGCTCTTTCGCTTTGTGTCCAAAATTCGTCATGTCGCTTCACTTCAATGTTTTCTGCGAAAGCCCTTCTCTCTTATTTAGTGGAATAAGCTTTCACGTAAATAAGTAACTGCTGCTTCCACTAAGCCTCAATGAGCAGTCCGTTGCGCCTGCTTAGGGGCCTTCCCTAATACTCCTGCCCCCTGTTTTAGACACACTGCAGTCTCCCACCCCATCCACCCCCTTAATATTCACATTATGGGATGCATTTAAGATCTTAAGATCATCTTCCGTCTTTAATAGAGTGGTCTATGCTACTTCTTCATTTAACCCCAGCCGTCCGACGCACGGACATCAGCAGTTCAGTTGCGGTGTACATACAAAGTCGACGAAGCCAAAATCGAAGCCAGGAAAGGAGTGTGGTTGAATCTCTGGACCTCACGCGGCGCCTTCGTGGAGGGTGACAATATTAGGCTGCACTTATAAGGTACATTTTTTTCCAAGCGGAAACCTATACTATCCTTGTGGCGGTGAACAAAATTGTGAAGAACAGCTGGAATTGGCGAAGTATCTGTGTCTGCAGTGTCAGCCAAGTACAGCTTGGCTGACACTGCAGACACAGATACTTCATCAATTTCAAACCTGTGATCACTTCCAGGATAGTTCAGGAATGCACGTGCTCTCTGAATTTGATCGGCAGTCATAATTCACTAAGACTTGTCTTGGTTCCGGGTCACCACGAGATCGCTGGAAATGAGATCGCCAATGAACTTGCTAGACAAGGATCAGGGGAGACATTCTCAGGAGCTGAACCTGCGCTGGGACTACCTGTGCCCTTGGCTGGGGCATCCATCGATGGTTGGGCCTCTTGAGAACATGATCGGATGTGACAGACTAAGTGCATGCTCCTTAACGTCTGCACGAAATCCGCGGCAGACGACACTACATTACTTCGCCAAAGAAGTCTAAGTGTGCTTGGCCTAAGTGACGAAACCCTCTGCGACGCCTGTGGAGAAGTAGAAAACACTGCAGACCACTTCCTTTGTCACTGTCCCGCAGGTGCTCAGATGAAGTGGCAGGTCTTCGGTGTTGATGTGGTGAGGGCTGATGAAGTAGGCGCCTCATCACAGAAGCGCCTGCTGCTCTTCGGAAGACCAAGAAACTGCAGCAAAAGTAGGTTGCTGCCTGGCAGTACAATGGACCTCGTTTTAAGTCTGAGAACTCCAGTATAGCGTTAAGAACCTCCGATTAAAAAATAAAAGATCCTCCATGTAAACAGGTGTGCTTGAAACACACTACAAGGAGGTTTGGTTCTGATTAGGGAATGCATGGGATCGTCTAGGGATCGTCAGCATGAGCTAATTTTTCCGGTATGTCGGAGAAGACTCAAAAACGGGAGCCCTTTATGTCTAGACTGCCACTTGTGGATCTTGCACCAGACTTAACATATCCCATGGTTGGCTGTCAGAGCCAAATTTCAAGGCTTTGGCACAAATCAAAAGACCAAAGCACCACTGGAGACGGCAAACATATCCCATGCTTGGCTGTCAGAGCCAAACTTGACACAAATGGCTTTGGCACAAATTAGAAAACTAAAGCACAACTCGAGACGGCATGTAATCGTGTCGACTGTAGGTTATATCCAGTTCCATCCAATCGTCGGTGTCGTTAGCCCATAAACCTCTATTTCACTTAAAGTTGCCTCAGAATGGTTAAGTAAACCCTGCAGCGAATGTTGAGTCGAAGACGTGTATCCCCCGGCAAAGTCCCCCAACACATCCAATCAAGAGGAGTATATCCTTCGCATAAAATGATACATTCTTACATAAAAGATGCCCCCATTAACTGGTTTATGGAACAATGTTAAACTAATAAGTGACAAGAGACTCGCCCGCGACTTAGATTCCCTTCCAGGTCATTTGAAGATTAGCTTGTGTTCCGTCCCCATGCAGCTTTACTCACAATAAAAATGATACACTCTTCCTCCCCTTCGGGTCACTTGGCATTGACTTCGTTTCCGCATGACTGTCGGGGGAGGCTGGGTGCTTACCCAGCCATGTGGATTGTGGATTTGCGTGTAATGTATTATTACTATGCAAATGTCAACACTTTTAATATCAATTTAAGCGCTAAACACGATTATCGTCATTTATTCGATATGCCACAGACCGCAGTACGGCCGCTCCCAAGTCCCTTTTTTTATTCCAACACCACACCTCCTTCGTCCTTCCGTTGTCGTAAGGATACCGAAACGGGGGAACGGCTGGGCGTGAAAAAAACAATTTGTATCCGATGGCATACGCTTGATAATGGCCGACTTCAGTCTGTGGAATGTGCAATTGAGTAGTCCCCAGAACGAAATGACAGTCACCTTATAGGTTACCCTACCCACAGGCCCACAGACACACACGTAAGCACAGACAATAAAGGAGACCCAGGACTTCGATGACAATAGACAGTCCGCCACACAATGGTATTGAATTCGCAATTTCAGAGCAATGTCAAAGTAGTTAGGGCAACGACAACAACAGCGGTGCGCCCTTGACAACAGAAAGTTGGTACGTCGACATTCACATCAACGATGAAATGAGAGCAGAAAAAGAACACGATTCAAAGGGACTCAAGCGCTCGCATTATGAAATCGAACTGAACTGAAAAGCGAGCACCGCATTGGCACTCCGGCGAAATAGGATTGCTTTCAGTTAAATGTTATTCTTCGTGCAAGGAATATTGATTTTATGCCCTCATTAAATTTCATTCGACGGATGGTTGATAATGGATCTCTGGAACTTTGAGTAGTTTCCCAGGTAGTGCTTCGTGCTGCTGCTGTGGTTGTTGTTATATAAAGCGCAAATTTCCGTCGTAGGATAATTGCATCCGATTAAAGTTTAAAGCGCACCAGCTGGGGCAAATATTCCCGACAAACCCAGGCGAATGCGTTAAGAGACACAATTACGGTAGTTTTTGCAAAACTTTCAAGGGAATAAATTAAATGAGGAGTCATTTCTCGTCCTTGCCCTTGCCGGAAGTCACTGTACGCTTGGCTGAGTGCCTCGCGGAGTGACAAGTTTGGTCGCATTTATTTTCATTTTTCTGTACAAAGTCTCACAGTTGGGTTCGCTGTAGAAAACTTAGTTTTTAATTATTAGGGACTTTTGTTCACGCTAAGCGCACTAATGACACTATCATTTGCTTTTCGTCCCCATGAGCGTTTCACATTCTGCTCTCGTGCTCTCGTTACGAGGATATGAGCTGAGACCAGAAAGTTAGACGAATGTCTGAACGTCAACTGGAAGCGAAGGTCGTTAAGGACAACAATCAGCTATCCATCTGGTGGTTGACTGTAGCGATAAAGAAAGATTGACATCACTTTAATTTGGGGAACGTGCCCAAACGAGATGACATTTTGTTAATCTCACGCACTTCTGCGCCAGCAGCAACCAGTGTGCCTCGTGAGAAAAGTGAAAGGAGCAACACAGCAATAATTGTGGGTATCGTGGAATGTTGAAGTGCTCAGATCCTTGAGGAAATCAAAAAGACCTGTTGACATTTGAAAATGTCTTAAATTTCAGTCACGTGCTTTTGTCAATGTCAAGCGACCTAGCGCGTTGGCGTCCCCTAATAACAGCGTTGATCTAGAGTAAATTTGAAAACTGCTTGACTAACAAGGACCCAAATACGCATTGCATTTTAAAACGTACAAAAAAAAAATTGAATTTTACTTGACATCTCCCTTTGGTGGTTGCTTTTTTCAGCTCACTAGAAAACGAAACTTCAAATATCAAGTTTGGTGTTGCATTATAACATTAAACACTTGTGTGTGCCAAATGGCTTAATCCTGAACCGGGGAGCGTATATTGAAATGCTAATTCAGTACGTCCCAGGCGGTGACGAACTGAAGTAGGGTGTCAATAACTGTAACGGGCAGAAAGTGGAAGGTATCTCAGTTCTATTCATCAACTTTAACTATCGTGCTTGTAAAGGGTGATTTTTTAGCTATTATCTTTTTGGCAACACTGGTTTAAACAGCTGACGCACGTTTCGTGTTTTGTTTCACTGTCAAACATCTTCAGTTTGGTCTATAATTTAACCATGAATCGTCTTACAAACGAACAACGCTTGCAAATTATTGAATTCTTAAGAAAGTTCATCGCGCGAAAAATTGTGTTCAGCGACGAAGCTCATTTTTGGCTCAGTGGGTTTGTAAATAAGCAGAATTGTCGATTTTGGAGTGAATATCAGCCAGAAGCATTGCAAGAGCTACCAATGCATCCAGAAAAAGTCACAATTTGGTGTGGTTTATGGGCTGGTGGCATCATTGGACCGTACTTCTTCAAAGATGATGCGAATCGTAACGTAACTGTGAATGGTGAGCGCTACCGTGAGAGCTTGCCCAAAATGCAAGAGCTTGACTTGAGGACTGACGGTGCCACATGCCACACAGCACGCGCAACAATGGACTTATTGAGAGGCGAGTTCGGTGAATATTTTATTTCACGTTCGGGACCGGTCAATTGGCCGCCTAGATCGTGCAATTTAAGACCCTTAAGCCTATTTTTTGTGGGGCTATGTTAAAGCTCATGTCTATACAGACAAGCCCGCTTCAATTGACGCATTGGAAGACAACATCGAAGCATTTATTCGTGAGATACCGGCCGAAATGTTGGAAAGAGTATGCCAAAATTGGACCAAGCGGATGGACGAGGCGCAGTCAAGGTCAACATTTGCATGAAATAATCTTCAAACATTAAATTATATGGACCGTACTAACGATTCAAATAAAGACTTCATGCATTTTCTGAATTTTATTTATTTAGCACAACTGCAGACGGCAAGTAATCGTGTCAACTGTAAGATAAGTTATATCCAATTCCACTTAATAATTGTGCCATGCGATGCGTTCTAATATCAACCAATTACATTATAAATGAACAAATTTAAACTAATTTAATACGTAAAGGAAATGTTTAATAGAGAATATATATAGACCAAATATTTGCACTCACCAACATTGCTAATGCGTATAAAGTAAAAGACAAGAAGTCGTCGTCGATTTTCGGGCGGCTTTTGACACGATACACCTCGAAGCACTCTTGTATAAATTGTACAAAATTGGTATATCAACTAAAATTATTCGTTTCCTGAGAGCACTATATGAGAGTAATGTCGCAATTGTCTGGGATGGTGATCTAACCTCAGAAGAATCCAAAACTTCAATGAGAGTTAAACAAGGGTGGGGATACTCAGCGCATTACTTTTCATACTCCATATTAACGATATAACTGATGCTGTACAAGGAGGTGTAAACTTCTGCGGAGTAAAAAATCCCGCGTTGATGTGTGCAGATGACATTGTATTTCTGAGTGACTCTGTAGACGGTCTTCAGCGGATGATTAACAGGCTTGACGGGTACTGTAATACTTGGAATCTAACAGTCGACCTACAGAAATCAAAAATCATGGTGTTTAGAGATGGAGGTGGGAGTTACTGTCGTGTGAAAAAGCGGAAATTTAATGGTGAGTCAGTTGAAATCGTGCGCATGTATAAATACCTGGGTATGTTAGTAACAGCAAACTTAAATGTTAACAGACACCTTAAAGAAAACATTAGCGGATGCTAAGCCAGGGAAGATGTGTTCCATTTTCTTCTGGGCACACTCAGTATTGAAGGAATTTCTTTGTAGTCATTGTGATTAGTAGTCATTCGAATGATTTATTAAGAATCGAGGTGTTCTCGAGTTCGTTGTAATAATCGATTATCACTCGAGTTATCATTCGAATGCGCCCATCACTAGTTTCAATTTCTTTTCGAACGTTGTTCAGAACAGCCGGAATTCCAATGACATGAATTAAGAAAGGAAAAGTGCGGAACCTCTCTCGAAAGCTGATACAATCTCTGATGCACCAAGAAAAATAACGAAAGCTCATTCAAAAACTGGTACATTTTTCACACTCATGCGAGAACGCATATTTTCATTCCACGACAAAATGTTTATTGCAAATAGAACGCTTCGGAAAACATGTTTACAAAACAAACCAAAAAAGACAATACAGTGCCTCCAGCCAGATTTGATCACAAGATCTGGGAGAAACCACCAAAGAACCCAATATTTTCAAGGATTTTTTTATCACATTCGGTATAGGTGGGATGGGAAGTGTGTGTCCACATCCATAGCTGTGTTTGTGGGTACATCCATAGATAGATTGGGTAAAGGAAAATAAGAGAAGCTCGAACATGTTTATTGTTGCGTTCTTATTTGTTGACCCAGTCAAAGGGTTGCAGTGAAATGAAGTACAAAGAATATGTGTGTGTATCGAAGATACAACACACTGCAGGATATTTGATATCCATGACAACACAACTTGAAATGGTTTGATACCGAATTGATACATTTGAATTGTATTGTCGTTTAAAAAGTGTTAACTTATTTTTCCTCCGTATGCGACATCTATGTAACTACATTATCTGTGGAGTGATGTTAATTTACACAAAAAAAGAAGTATTGCCTATGAAAAGGAAAAAAGGATAGCACCAGCCAGATTTGACCACAGAACCTGCACGAAAGAGTGAGCACGGATCAACGCACCAAACCACTCCGCCAAGGGACGCGATAACTTCCGGGGTTGTTTTTTCGTTCGCATTCGGTATAGGTGTGACATACATACTTACACTTTATTATTGTATTGTGTGCCAATACAGTCGACTCTCCATATTTCGAAATTTTCGATAATTCGATCTGATTGTTGGGTTCCTTGGAAAAACCCATGTGCTCTCGTTGATTCGAAGTGACTGCTCAGTCGGACAGCCAGCAAACACGATATAATTCGAAATCAGTAGCTAGTTTCCCTCTCTCTTTGTTTGTGGTTTTTGTTTTTTGTTGGCTGTTCATTGTCCAGATGTTGTTTGCAATGCGTTGATACCGTTAGCTTGTAACATATGCGATGTGAACAAAATACAGTCAAAGCTCGTTAACTCGGAATGGAGGGGGGAAAGGTCAGTCCGAATAAACGAATTTTCCGAATTAATTGGAGCTTGTTATGCTCTAAAACGTGTTCCTATTGATTTTCATCAATGTGCAAGAACTTTATTTTTTTTTATTTTGTCCAAGGTTTTTAACACTGAATTGGAGCACTCAGACACAAAACCTATTCCATTGTACAAGCAGTAACCTACTTTTGCTGTAGTTTCTTGATCTTCCGATGAAAGACCAGCAGGCGCTTCTATAAGGGAGAGCCTACAAGATCAGCTCTCACCACTTCAGCTGCCTGCCACCTGATCCGAGGCGGGAGTGTGATAGAGGAAGTGTTCTGCAGTGCTGTCGTCCACAGGCGTCGCAGTGGGTTTCGTCGGTTAGGCCAAGCACACTTAGACTTCTTTGGCGAAGTAGTGTAGTGTCCCGTTTGTACGCCTGTAAGTCTATCCTTTCTGCCAATTACTTAAGGTGGCGCTACAGTCTGGGGTGGACCTGGGCCTCAACCAACAAGCGTCTCCAGCCAGCTCGATCTTTAGCTAGCTGTCTCCAGTTTCGCACGCATAGTTGGTTGAGGTCCCTTTCCACTTGCGTGCGCCACCTGAGTCGCGGTCTTCCTCTACTGCGCCGTCCCTCGGGGGTGGATTCGAAGACTTTTCGGGCCGGAGCATTGGTTTCCATCCGCTCTACATGACCTAGCCACCTCAATCGTTGGATCTTCACTCTTCTGGCTAAGTCGATGTCGCTAAACAGCCCGTATAGTTCGTCATTATATCTCCTCCTCCACCATCTCTCTCCTCTCACCATCTATGCAGACGGGACCGAAAATCACACGAAGAATTTTCCTCTCGAAGCAACCAAGAGCAGCTTCATCCGCTATTGATAAAGTCCATGGACTTCCGTGCGCCATATAGCAGGACTGGGACGATTAAGGTCTTGTAAAGCGTTAGCTTGGTTGTTCGAGAGAGGGCTTTGTTTACCAATTGCTTTCTTAGCCCAAAGAAGCAGCGATTGGCAAGAGTTATTCTTCGTTTGATTTCAGCGCTGGTGTCGTTTCTGCCAATGGATAACAATAATTCCGCAGATTTCTTACAGACATTTGGTCTGTCTGCATACTGGAGAGTCATACTATCTCCGATTTTGTACTCAAGAATCCCAACCATCGATGGAAGCTCTAACCAAGAACGCAGGCAGACCCAGTGCAGGTTCAGGTCCTGACAATATTTCCTCTGATCCTCGTCTAGCAAGCTCATTGGCGATCTCATTTCCAGCGATCTCGTGTTGACCCTAGACCAAGACAAGTCTCTCGTCTCTCAGAGAGGACGTACATTCCTGAACTATCCTGGAAGTGGTTAAGTTTGAGCTGGATTGAGCAAGACCTTAAGTACAGCTTGGCTGTCACTACAGACACAGACACTTTTCCCATTCCACCTGTTCTTCACAAGAAGAAAACTAACTGAAAACGAAAAATAATTTTACTAACCCAAAGGACTCCTCAAATAGACATTTTGACAGATCAATCAGTGCATTATTTAATTTTTGGTAATTTAATTTTTAGACAAAATTGAAAACCGACTCTCATTTATTCGGACATTCCGGAATTCATATTCATTCGGCATTCTTAATTCAAGGGCTTTTACTGTGAGTAAACAATGCAACCTCTTAGGAGGGATAGAGCCTTCTTCTTAACTTTGGTAAATCAGTGACTTTTGCAGACAATGTCCGCCCACATCACACCAAAGGGGTCAAATTCATTATTGTGTGCATTAAGTCAACATTTACTAAGAACGGAGGTGGCCGGCGAGGTATTCTCGGCACTGGCTGACATAGACAATGCACTCGGCCAAGATTGCTGGAAGTTGTTTAAATGTATGATTAAATTGTATGATTTCCAAATATGTAATGCAATTAGTGTGTCTATCCTCCTTCGCTCCAACTCGACAATTTTTCGTTCATTCGAATTCTTTGTAAGGTCCCTTGAGTTTCGAGAGATTATGGAGGGTCGGCTTTATTATGAAGTCGGTTGCTTGGACCTGCTTGAACCCTTCTTCTATATGTGTATACCAGTGGCAAGGTGTGCATTGTACACCCTGGTAAAATCATCGCAAAGTTCAGCACAAGCAACCGCAACACCTAAAACTAACCCCAACGCACACGGATTGTCATCCATCATAATCTTAAATTCTTTTTTTTCGGTAGTAGGTTGTAACTGTTGTCGGCACTTTGTCCAATGCTTGTACTTTAGTGCTTTGCTAATTTGTCGCACACCCATCTTAAGCTGCGTTGGTGCGTCGACCTACGCAATACAATGGTTCCATGCCCTTCATCGCGTCGTGCTACGTTTTGACTTTTATAAGAAAAATTAGAACGGTGAGAGCAACGTAGGCGACGCACTCTCTCGCCAAAATGTTTCCCTGGGCGGGAAAGTTCAAGAAATTTCCAATGTTTGAAATGAAAAAAACAGATAATGTGACATACTTATGCATTAAAGCTGATATCGTAAGCAGCACGTAGTCGAGGCACCAACGCTGCTCTGGGAAACGGGCAATAATACCCCACGCGGCGCCACTGTTGTATACCCTGCCTTTTCGTCATGCAATGTATGTCGGTTGTACTTCTCTGTCTTTCGTGATCCCATACACATCGTTATGGGACTACAATGACTTCTGCAGAAGCTAATTCGACATCGGTGGTGGAAGCACCTTTGTTCTTCTGAAGACTTTGTATGAAAATAATCTTGTGGAGCGGGAGAGCTCTTCAGAATGGCATTCCGTTGTAACTCGTTGCCGGTTGTTTATCCACCCACATTTGAAGCCGTCAAGTTGGTGCCATTCAATATTAGTACACATTTTATCGGTCCCGCGAGTGATACAAGAGTTTGGGTGTGATCACATTTTGCGCACTCACATGGGGTTACTATTCCCCTTAAGTGACCGGAGTCAAGACAGCTCGGGCCGAAGGTATAGAGGCTGAAAAAAAAGACGGGGTACGTGTGCACATTGGTCTTAAATATCTGCGGATTGTAGTCTGTGGGAAGAGCATTCCATAATCGTGTGGTGCGGCTGAAGAACGAGCGTCCGCTTAAGGGTAAACTGATGAGCATTCCCGGCGCGACAGGTATTACGCTTGCATTCACGGAGAGGAGTACTGCAGTTGGATAGATCACTTGGGCATGGTTTGTTAAAACAGCGATAAAGCACGGACAAAGAAGAGACGGTGCGTCGATGTCGAGCGAGCCTAATCAGTCTGCTTTATTGTTGTCTCCTATAAGTTGCATTGCTTGATTTTGGATTCTATCTAGTAGGTGCAGGGGGTGGTCTTGGGGGCACCAGACCAGATATGAGCTTGGGGCGGAGCCAAATCGGAGGGTGTGAAATATTTCTTGCATCGGTTAATGAAACCTAAACATACAAGAAAACTGTTGGCGGAATTTACAAACACGGTGAACACGAGTTTGAATAAGAACCATCACGTGCTTGTAATCTTCATCGATTTTAGTAAGGCCTGCGACACAATATGTCACAAGAAACTCCTACAGGTTGGGAGTGAGAGGCACACTAGGTGAGTGGATGGACAGCTACCTAACAGGAAGGACAACAAAGGTGAAAATCTGAAATAATATTTGCGATGAGGGGATGAGTGTGTTTGGAGTACTGCAAGGCTCAAAATTGGGACCATTGCTATTTATACTTTTCACGAATTAGCTCCTTCGCGTATTTGAACGAGCAAAATCCTTTGCGTTTGCGGACGACATGGCTATCATCGTTAGACACAATTGCCTTGCAACTGCAACAACGATTATGCAAGAGGAGTTCGATAAACTAACGAGATGGTGTCATGGCAACGGCTTGGAATTGAATGCTGCAAAAACTAAATTAATGTATATTCGTAGTCCACGTCAGCCGCAGACGTTCATTAAAATATATTTTCAAAACAATGAATGAATGAAAGATCTTCAAACGACATTTTTGAATTATGGAAAGTAGCTTGGACTCGGTAGGTTTTGCCAGCAGTTATGCCCGAGCGTAACCAGGCGAGTTTTTGGACTTGGACCAACCACCTCGTCCTGGGTCTGTCAAGCGCTCGCCTACCTGATGGAATCGCATTCAACGCCCGTCTCGGATGTTGTGATAAAGGGAAGAAGCAGCTGCTCAATGTTGAGTTCCTCGCGCACTGCAGTGTTTCTCACCCTATCCCGGCGAGTAATTCCCACAACAGTACGGAGCCATCTAAACTCAGCAGCTTGTATTCGCGATCTTGTTTTTTTGGTCTTTACCCAAATTGCATGACCATAGGTGAGAGTTGGATAAATACTGAGTTGAAAATCGCTTGGCTTTGACAACAAGCTCGGCCTTTCTGATTACAGAACTACCAAGCTGTTTCAAAATTTAGCCAACTTGACCAAACCTACATCAAAACTCAGCATTACTCCTTCCATCACTCGTGAAAAAAACCCCGAGATACTCAAGCCTCTCCACCTGCTTCAATAAGACTCCACTAACATGTAGAGTGCATTAAACAGGCGTTCTGGAAATTACCATAACCTCCGATTTGTCCCCGTTGATCTTCATTCCAGCATCAGCACATACGGCCATAAACCTATCAAGTGCACATTGGTGTTTCGTCTGGGAAGGTGTGAGCATTATTAAGCCACCTGCAAAGAGAAGATGACTTACCCTCAACCAAATATCCAGTCCATATATACAACGAAAAGGAGAGGTGACAAGACGCACCCTTGGGGAAGCCCAACGGCCACGGTGAAAGGTGTTGATATAGCACCGTTTACCCGAACACAGCTGCTACAGTTTGTGTTTAGAGACTGAATGACCCTCAGAAGGGGACCATCAATCCCATACTTCTGCAGAGCACTCCCGAGTGAACCTCAAATCCACAAAAAAAAACTGTAGATGGACTTGGCATACTCCCAAGCCTTCTCAAGTACCTGCCGGGACGAAAGCCGCACTGTTCATCCCCCATCCTGGGCTTCACGTGCAATATCTCTGGAACGTGCTTCCAACACCTTAGCGTAAACTAACCCGGGGAGACTTTGAAGAGATATGCTCCTTTAGTGGGAGCAATCTCTGGTGTCCCCCTTCTTGAAAAATGGGACAATCACCCCGCCAGGTGCCTCAACTCGTTCCCAGACCACTTTAATGACACGAGAGAGCCATAAAACTTCGCCTTTACCCATTGCCGTGGCCGCATTTCATCCACACCGGCGGATTTGCCAAACTTTTAGCGATTCAATCGCCAAAAGGGCTTCCTCCTCCGTTGGACTATTCTACGCCACACTCATGACTACGGGTCTGCCATCCTCAGTGCCCTGTTCGGGATTGAGCGGCTTCGAAAAGTACTCGCACCATCTGCGCAAGACGTCCATCTCATTGGGAGGGAACACACAATCTTTCGATTTGACTCCTTCAATGATGTTGAATTGCCTGCATTTGAAAATGTTGCATCAATTCAGTTGGAACGGAGTGTGTTGTACAATAATAAGCCATTTAATCAGCTGGATGTTCGTAACTCCACCCCCCCGCTATAAGCACTGATAGTCGCTAAATGCAACAATGAACAAACTTTGTATTTTACTTCTAAGTATGAAAACTACTTGTCAAGATGGTAAAATAATGCATTCAAACTGTAGAGCGACCAGAGAAGTAACAAAAGCAGATACATGGAAACGGAAAATAAAATAAATACGTTCCGGCCAGTTCCCAGTGCAGAAGAATCGATTTTCTCCTTTCTTCACTCACATCGCTCCCAAACAAAAATACAATGAAAAAAAGCAATATACCTGCAGGAAGGAATTAACGCATGGGTGTACCCACAAAAAATATAGAGACCATTACTCAATTCGTGGAAAAGTTAAGCTGCTGTATTTTTTCCTTGAAGGCCAACATCTAAGCCGGGTTTAAATTCTTGCAAAGACTTTACGGATAAACACGCGACTCGCTTAAATTTATTCATGTTACTTTGAAGACTTTTTTTGTGTTCAACATTGTCAATATTTTGTGTATTACTTGAGTTATGGCAATTTGACTGAATAAGGGATGCCCGTTGGAGTTGGTTCATAAGGAGGGTGGCAAGCAAAACTTCAAAATCGCTTGGTGGGCATAACTTCGACGGTGGGGAAATGGGGATGTTTTATATGATGTAGGTGGAGGTATGCAGATTTGCGGAATGTATAGAATAAATATATGTGAACTTACTAATCTAAAGGACTTATAAAAAAAAAAATGTATGCACAGACAGAGGGCGCACATAATAAAGCAACTTGTAGAGCATAGCTGGGATAAAATGAAAAACCCCTACCACGGCACGGCGGTGACTTGGGCAAAGTTTTAGATGCGATAAAAGACTTAATCTACTTCGGCTCCTCTGTATAGTAGTAGACGCGTTTTTTGAAAATGTTTCGGATATAGTCCATTAGCTCAGCTGGGTCGAAATTAGTTACTAGGGAAGTAATAGGGCCTACACACGATACAGACACGTCGCAAACCGTACGGTGCAGACAATTTGCACAGACATTAGTTGTTTGTTGTGTTTCGTCGTCGTCGTCGGGTCAGACAAATGGGCAGACACCGCTATAATCAAAGAAAAAGAAAGTGGGTCAATGAATTGTACAACTTTTATAATTTCTATGGAATCGATTCAACATTGTCTATCCGTGTTTTTATTCATTTTGATGCTTTTGTGTGCATAATTCACTATACACGACACAGAAAAGCCGCTGTAGGCCATGCGCTTTTCTGACGTGACTATGTATAGTATGGGTCCTATAATGAACGCACCGGATCGTAGATTGCTTATAAACGAATACTCAATTTTGGGGAATTTTAAAACAAGAAATGAAGTTCTTTAGAGATGGCCAACTTCACAACTGCCCATCGACGAATTCGAGAAGCTTTTTGACAGTTATTTATGAATTACTGACGGTTATTCACGCAAAAATGGCGTTTTATGATTGGTAAATGATTGGTTTGAGAGAACGACATAAAAACGGTTTTCAAAAGTTGGCGAGGTAGAACCTGGCTATCTCTACAATACTTCTGATAAAAACTCTCAAATAAAAAAAGGACCCTTTCTCATGCAGCTACTCACTTGGAATCGAAACTTGTATCTGTCCAGTGCACACATTCTAGTTTGAAACCCCAAATTCTGAAGTACGAGTGTCAATTCTCTCATTTTTTTGATTTTCGTATAAATTCCTCGTTATGACAAAACAATTAAATCGCCAGATTGCTGCATCAGCACCAATTGGAAACCGACAAAAGGCAGCGTTTTTCCCCGCAGCCCGACGCGCTTTCGAAAGAATGTGCCGATGAATCCAGTCAACTGGAACTTGTTCATAAAATGGCAACAGGCACGAATGCAGCCGAAGAAGCATTTCCGGCGAGCACTATTGTAGAAAATCCGCGTCCAAAATTCACACGTCCAGAGTCAGTGTATCCGCCAGCCCGAAATAATCGCAAACGGCCGACTCAGCGGATTTTTTGCGGCACTGGTGGCTGCAAGAGGAACATGAAATGGCCTTTTGGCGATTACTACCATTTCCGGCGCTTAGATTAAATGCAACCCATAACACCAGAAGACTGGCAGCGCCGAGAAAATATCCATTCAAGGAGCACTGTGGTGGAGCACATGGTTCGAGATGGAGTTTAGTATGCCCGAGAGGGTGGAAGGAGCTTCAGGGCAGATGAAAGCTTCAATGTGCCTCTGCAATTGAGGACGAAATTATAGATCCGATGGGAAGTTTTGAATGTTCTTCATGCATTGGCTGGATGATGTATGGACATGACTAATTGGCAGGAATTCAGCATTTGGTGTTCTGCAAAAAGCATTGCACATCACAGTGAAGCAGACACGACTAAGCGAAGACCTTTCGCAAGTATAAAGAGGATTGGTTGGTGGTTCGATAGAAATCGACTGGCGACAAATAAACTGGTGGACATTGCTGGAAAGGCAACAAAAGTGAATGGCATAAGAAACAACGAACACATGCATGCACGGTGCAATAAATGAACAATTTTGACGTTTTTTAAAGGCTTTTTGACAGTTTTTCATGATTTTATGACGGTTATTGACGTCAATTGGTTTGAAAAATTTATGCAAAAACTGTTGTCAAATATTTTAAGGGGCAAAAGAGATAGACGTTGGCCATCTCTATAATATGTAATTCATTTCTGTTTAAGACATGAAAGATTATATATTTTGCAAGAGACAAAGTAGCTAAGCTAATACCTGTTTGCGCTGACGGCATATGAAGAAGAAGATTAAGCCCCGAATTGCACAGGCAATGCAGCGACATGGACATAAACGTCACACTGCGACAGCCCTGAAAGATTCATAAATGTCCATAAACTGCAATGACTTTGCATGAGAGCAGAAGTTTTGAACCCGAAAAGTGAACTTGTTCATGAAGAAATGGTTCCTAAAAACATTGTACGGAGATTTTCTTGTTATTTTGAAGAAGCTTCTGTTATTTGGAGCATGTTTTGATTTCCAAATCTTTTTATTTGCATAAAAACATGGCCCCTTTGCTGCGAATTTTGCTACTGTTTCCTTCTTAAATATTTCTGAAAGTTGGTCAGTTTATTAGAAGTATGTATTAAATAGAGAGACATTAATTTTAGCAATACAAACCGCAACCAAACACGTTTTATGTCGCCTACTGATGTTGCACTTTTTTGACGACATGGCCTTGCGGCAGTATTTGTGTGCAAAAATGTATTGATAGAATATTTTGTGCAGTGCAAGGGAGACAATTATGCAATTATGAACTTAGAATATCTACCGATCCAATGCTGAAGGCGGTTGCAGAGCCATGTAGAGCATAAGTTGCCCATGTCCCGGAAAAGCCTGTGACTCTCCACCTGTTGGTGGAGGCACGGGTTACCCCAGACCAGAAATGAAGTATGATATAGACGCCCAATTTCAGCTCTCCTGCCCTTTAAAATGCTTGACAACCAATTTTTATATCGCTTATTAAACTCCAAATTGACCAATCATAGAACGGCATTTAAGTCTAAGACTTTCGTCGATCAGCTGTGAAGATGGGATCTCTATCATACTTCATTCCTGCCCCGGACTATACCGACATAGAAATAAGCAGATCATAATAATACAAATGTTACAGCTGCGTGGAAAAAAACCGCACAGTTTACATTTTTGACTCGAAATTGGAGTTCGAATTAGTGGAGTGTTTAAATTAGCGAGCTTGTACTGTATTATCCGTGTTAGATTGTACCCCTTTCGAGGTGTCTATGACTGAACCAACTTAAGAACCAGTTTTACTCCAGGTATCAAGAAATGAAGTATTTAAATTGCACTACATGCCTATGTGTGAAAATATGAAGGCATTTTCCACAGTTTCCTGATTTCGTCATATTTGCACTAAATGTCTTAAGAAGTGAAGGAACTCAAGATATTTCATATCACACCCCTTCATCTTTGCCGCGAGCTTGATATCCACAAACCATTTTATTTTGTTTGTAAATTTACTTACACTTATCGTTTCAGCTCTCGACAAACTTGTGAAAAAACAGTTTTAAACTATTGGGTCTATAACTTAATTCGTGCGGTTTGCTAAGAGATGACGTAACTTGTATTATTCCATAAAAACATGCGTTGGAAAGCTGCTGTCATTGTACATCAGTTCAGTACGTGTCATTCATTTGAAGCGTAAACAACAATAGTTTTTTTCACTCAAATATGTCAAACTTTATGCCTGAAAAAGTGTTTTTGCAGGGAGTTCTTCTTCATTACTTTAATATGAAGAAAACTGCTGCCGAAAGTCATCGTTCGCTCGCGCTAGCTGAGCGAACGTGCCAAAAGTGGTTTCGGCTTGGAAGCCAGCCAAATCAACGGCAAAGCTGAATACCCGTGGCGCGAAGGTAATGCTCTGTATTTGGTGGGATCAGAAAGGTGTGCTGTATTATGAGCTGCTAAAACTGGGTGAAACCATCTGTGGACAACGCTACCGAACACAATTAATCCGTTTGATGAGAGCGACCAGACACGAGGCAATAAATTTCCATCATGACAAATCTCGGCCCCACGTTGCTACTCCGGTTAAGAACTATTTGGAAAAACAGTGGATGGGAAGTTTTACCCCACCCGCCTTATAGCCCAGAGCTTGCGCCTTCTGACTACCATTTGTTCCGGTCGATGCAGAACGCCCTCACTGAAATACGGTTCACATCAGAGCAGAATATCAAAAATTGGCTTGGCTCATTCTTGACTGCCAAGTCGGCGCAGTTCTTTTGGGATGGGATCCACAAATTGCCAGAAAGATGGAAAAAAGTCATAGCTTCAGATGGGCAATACTTTGAATTGTCTTAAATAAAAGTTCAAATTTTGAAAAAAAAAAAAAAACCGCACGAATTAAGTCCATCACAATTATGGTGCAAGGTAATTTTTTAATACTTGTAGTCAACAAGTTTCCCCTCAAAACTTTTTTGCATTTTTATAACAAACAAAAAGGTACAAATTTGTAGCTCTGATACAAGTTCAAATTTATGGCTCAGATTTGTAGTTTGGTGAAATAGGCCACAGAAGTCCTCTGTTTTGGTAGAACGAGGAAAAGAGAAGCGTGTAATTTAAGATCTACTGTTAATAAGACAAGAAGACTCAGCTTTGATAGAAGTTATCTGGGGCCAACCCGTGAATGCTGCTTTTGAAGCAACAAGAGGTGGCGGTTAAGGCTTCGTCATCACTATTGAATTATTGAATCAATATCCGATTTTCAACGTACTACAATGCAAATGCAGATCAATGCACGGGCAAACAATTTGCCACAAGATTAGAAAACTCTTTGTCTTCCAGATCAGTCGTAGAGAATTGAAAATGTTAACCTTTTTGAACGCTCCAGCTTGTGATTGTCCTTTAAACGTCATGGTCAGCTTAAATGCAGCTGACGAATCATCAAGGAGCAAGCATTAAGCCAAAGGTATCAATTTTCAGACGATAAATTTGCCCTATTGGATGCCGAGATGAGATTTCTTCATGCTTCTTTGAGCTAACACGGCCATGGACAAGGAACTCAATGTTGAGGAGCTGTGTCTTCGAACTTTCGATGGTTTTCTCATATGGTAGGAATGTCGCCATCCTCACGTGCCTTGAATAAAATTCATCACTAGGCCACCGCTTGGCAGATCCAGAATAAGGTGGCTATGCCAAGTTAGAAAACTCGCTTGAATATACATAGCTCCTGATGAGTTAAAGTGGATGGCGATGGCCTGGATTTCTCTCGTGCATGCCTTGCCGCTGGGCCACTTTTAGTGGAGCTTGCGGGTCACTGAAGATAAGATATGATGAGATGGTAAAGTAAGTAAAATGTTCACATCTAAACCTTCCAAGTCCTAAGGAACCAGAGGAACAAAATTATCATACACCTGGCATGATGCCGTCTTGGGTGCTCTGTCAAGATTCTTATGAGACAAAACACACCAAAGACGACACTACCTTCTTTTCGGGTGAGATTATTTCCTTTGACGAAAGTACATGCTTTAGATTGAGTGCTTATGGCTCAATACACACCAGTCCCAGATAAACGAAAGAGGATCGTGTCAGGTGAGATTCCATCCTTTGACGAAAGTGCATGCCTTCGATTGTGTACTTATCGCTCAAAACACACCAGTCCCAGATAAATGGAAGACAATCGAGCACTTGTGCACGTAATCTGTGTGCATGGCCAAACCACGAAGGACAGAAAGATTAAAAGCACAAGAGACAACTTCTGACGACGGAGCACAAGTGAGTTTGTACGTAGGTGAATTCCTGGCATTGAATAATTTGGGCTTGCGCATGTAGTTCCTTTTGGAAGATCACCATATCGATTGGGGCATAAAAAAGAGCTTCAACAATTTGTCCATGTTTTCATCGGGGCTCGGTGAAAAGTTCAGTCAGCTGAAAGTCAGAAATGGCAGACATCGTATTCCAAAATTGTGATTTCTTGTTCATTAAAAAAAAATTAAGGGAAGCTATGCCAATTTCACATAAAAATGCTTCACAATTCTGTTCCACAGAAATGACACGCCTTGTTGAATGACACGGTATTGAATAGCGTCGCTTACAGGTAATGTAGTTTTAAATACTTTTAAAGAGATTATCTTATTCTACGTTACGCAAACAATTTTCAGATTGCGATCGTGAAATGGGAACTGTCATGCAATTAAAAGTTGCCGCGATTAATAAGATTGATTTTTAATTGAAGCGTGAGTACCCGCTTCACACACACATACGCCCCCTCGAATGCGGAAAATTGGACATTTAACTCTTTTGAATTTCCATTCAACACGGATGACTGAGAATTCCTTCCCCATCCCATTGAACAACTTCGATTTGGGGTTAATTGCCACTGCAATTGTTTCATTTCCGTATCCCACGAAGCAGCTTTAGTTTAGCCACCTACATGCCTTTAAATTATTAATTTGACAAGACAAGTTCAACATGTGTTCAACGCTCAGTTCACAACAACCTGGAAATCGCCTAACGCACACCACTGCAATTCTAAATGACCCAATTAGTCAGATAAAGGCATTCAGTCGTGCATAGCACAGCAGTGGTCCAGGCTCTGATTACCAAATGTCCCGGTCATGGAGAGTAATTTCTCTGGAAAAGCTCGAATTGTAATGCGATTCGTGGGTGGTCTGATTACAGAGTGCTCCAATTCAAGGGTTTGATTGCACCTATATAAGCACATGCCCGTCTATTCATATTCACATATGGTAGTATGCAATGCAGTGAAGTGGAAAACCACATTAAGGATTGGGTGTAGCTAAGGGAAGAGCGCTTGTAGGGGGGCATTGAGTGCAATTGTCTATTGTTTTGCGGGGTACTTAATTTGTATGATTTTGCTTCATTTTGCTTTAAACAATTATTTTTCCTCCTATAAGTGAGTGCATTAATATGCATTAGACGTCTGCATTAAAAGTCTGGAAACCACTTCCAAGACATTCATTTTATTTCAAGTACACTTTATTACTCTACTCACAGCCTAATGAGTTAAATGAATGAATCACCTGGTAATTGATTACAATGTGAGTATTGCACGTGAATAGTATAACGTGTATAAGGTGAAATAATCAGGACACCAACCACCACAAAAGAACGCCATCTATTCGCAAGGGGCCGAGCGATCAACTCCGAAGAGTATTCCCGAATTTGTTGTACACACTGCTCGAATGACACTTATACACTGATAGATTAATTGAATCAGTGTTTGCAAAATAAATTCGTGTATATCGTGAATAGTGAACTCTTGTGTTTCATTCGTCACAATCCAGTGATCGAGCCCGTATTTGTGGATAATTTAATTAATTGTACGTAGACTCATTTCGGCTAGACGTAACAACATTTTCAACGAAAGTGGTAATGACAGGATGGCACTATTCAGCAAAATTAAATAAACACATAAACATTCCGGCTGCAGAAATGATTCGCTTCGAAGCAGCTCAACCTACTTGCTGGTTCAGCTAATATTTTGCAGCTAATCCATCTACAAATGTATATAAAAATAAATCTATTTCCCTTGGTCATGCCATAACTTGAGAATGGCTTTACCGATTTCATTAATCTATTTTTCTAAGTTTTGTACTACTTTGTAGAAGGTTCGTACGGAAAGAAAAATAAAGAAGTTTGAGCAGGAAATTGGGTAATTTCAGAAAACTACTATTTAAACTTTGATGAATGTGAATTTGTCAGTAGACTGTTTTTTTGAGCAAACAAAATTTGTATACGCTGATTGACAAAAGTATTGAACTTGTAATAAAGTCCAAATAGCATAACCGATTTCATTAAATTCTCCTTCTGTGGATATTAGAGATATTTCCAACAGACTGCCACCGTTTATTTTATGATGAATACTTTTGCCCATTTTTCGATGTCGTTCTCTTGCTTCTTGCTCCCCGCATGCACTGGGCTGTGCATGGCGTGACTTCCGCCCCAACCCCAAAGCTGCTTACGAGGCCGCTGCTGGGTTGCTCGTAGCTCCTTCGGGCTTAGTCCGACCGGCTGCCGAGTTGGACAGGCCGGCCGCCAGACGCTCGCATACTGCCACCATTCAGGCCTGGCTCCAAATGCGGCCCTGGCACACCAGTGTAGGCAATACCCGAGGCCAATCGTCTTCTTCTTGTCATTTGGAGGGGTTGCACTTCGTTAGCCAGGCTTGGGCTGTAAAGAAATAAACTTCTACACCCCAAACCTATTGCCCGCTTCTCACCATGAGGAGGTCAGCTGCCTCTGACTTGCTTGGTAGTTTGGTAGATCAGTAATCAGGAAGGCCGAGCTTGGTGTCAAAGCCAAGTTAGTGGTTTTCAAATCAGTATTCGTTCCAACTCTCACCTATGGTCAGGAAATTTGGGTAATGACCGAAGTAATAAGATCGCGACTACAAGCTGCTGAGATGATAATTCTCCGTGCTGTTGTGGGAATTACTCGCCGAGATAGGGTGAAAAACACGGCAGTGCATGAGAAACTCAACATTGAGCAGCTGCTTCTTCGAACGGAAATGGCTATGCTTCCGTAGTTTGGTCACGTGGCTCGAATGTCCCATTCATCACGACTTCTGAGGCGGACTCTGAATGCGATTCCATCAGGTAGGCGATTGGAAAATAACACTAACTAATCCAAACGAGCGTACCTGGCAAAAAGCTATTATTTTGTTACTAAGAAAAGACTGCCAGTTTAGAGAAGAAACACCACAGAAACAGGAACACAACACGATTATAATAAATGTGATTGCATATTAGTGAGCAGCGTTCATTGGATATTGTTGGTAAGCAACACAAGAAACGTCAGCCATTCAGTGCCTGATTACTTACTGTGAAGCAGTGTTAATGCTGTTAAACTTTGCAAGTAAATCGTTGAACTGAAAATAGAATTCGTTTTGTAAATTTTATATATTGAAGATATAGATATACCCCAATGTCCATACGTCGGTTTCACACACGAGATGTATAATGAAGCATGAGGATTAATCGAAGTACCGTGTTATGTATCCTATTGTGTTTGCGAGTGTCGATAGTCGACAAATCTATCGATTGAAGTCTATTCCGGTATTGTGTAACTCAATCGACTGGAATCGCATTATTGTGAATTAAAAACGTGCATATGACAAATTTGTATATGTCTGACAGTTGAGGATGTCAAATCTCTTAATTCGTATTCACATGGACGTGGGAAGCACAGGAGTATTATACAGAGAAAGCGTGTGAGTTCCCATTAGTTAGAGGGAGATATGTGGGCTTGCACTTGTGTGCGTATCAAAACAAATCGTTTGTGCAAATACTTGAATGAGATAATACATTTCTGGACATTTGTTATTCGTCGATTTATCCGATTTTTTATGTGCAACTCTCTTTGGGTGAAATTGAAGTAACAATATAAATGTTTGAAGGGAAAAGCGGCTTAAGTGATAATTCAGATTTTTTTTAAATTGTCCAGTCCATCCTTTTTATAATTGTCACTTGAAGTGATTGATTGTTGTCTTGACAGCTGTTTTTTTTTTTTTTGTTTATGTCAGCTGACTGCAAAGTAATTATATGTCGTACAAACAGGGTTGGTCGATTTGAAGGACAAATGCAGCGAAGAAATTCAACATTTCGCTGGAACCCAGCATTTTACAAAGCTGGAAAATGTATGGCGAAATGCTCAACGTTTTGGTTAGAATGCTGATATTAGCCAACATTTTGGTTTTGGTGCGGTGTAAACCTACTATTGGTCATTGTGGTATGCCACCAATCGATCGAGCGACCACGGACTTGGTTAACAACGAGACGAACAATATAAGAGTGACTACGCAACATTTATTGGGAGTAATGAGCCGTACTGACAGCAGTACAAACAAATATTTATAATCGTAGTATGCTGACTAGTGATGCTGAACATGATGCTTTTTTTTCTTGGGCCAGTAAAACACTTCTAAAATCGTTGTAATCCCATTTTTTACACTTCTATCAATTCAGTATCTATATATACAAATATCGAGCCTCCGATTTTTGTCGCCGATTGACGCCTCAACGCATTTACCGATTTCAACCAGACTTTCACACATTGAAAGTCTGGTCTGCATACGGTTTGTGTGAAGTTTGGTTAAAATCGGTAAACACATAGGGGTGTTGTCGTGCGTGAAAAAGTACCTGTTTTTGAGTAGCATTTTCTTTGATTTATAGTGTTTTTAGTTTAAATATGAAAATAATAACAATTACTACTATTCGCTGTCAAAGTGAAAATCATTGAAACTTGAAACTGGAAGCAACCGAAAATATATCCGTTTTGGTTCTTTGACGTGTGTATGGTAAATGTTTGCATCGTAAGTAAAAGTTAACACACTCTCAAAGTTGCAAGGTGTGTGAACAGCCAGACGCTAGCTCAGCGTTTTATGAGCCTTCCAGACGCAACGAAAGAATCCGACACCACCGTGGGAGCGTCGCCGACCCTCCACCGTGGGACTGAATAAGATCAATGCCATCGTTCAACGACATCGAACGATTAGAATAAGTAGAGTAAGTTTAGTTTAAAGTTGACTTCGGGCTGAGTAACGTCTGCAGTTTAATTTTAATAAATTAAATCCCTCATAGAGGGAAACGAAAAAGAATACGTGTTTAATTTATATAATGCTTTGCTCATGGAAAGAAAATTAGAAGTCAGAAGTCCCCAAAGAAAGATCCTTTTCGTTGCTTTTAGTGTGCCATTTCGGCGTTATTTCTCACCCCAAGTAAAAACCTGCGTGTGAACTTTGACTATCCGAGATGTTTTCGACATATTTCATGTTGGTGTTCCATTGATTTCAATATTCAACGGCAGTTTTAGTAAAGAATGTGCAATTCGACCGCCCTCTAACAATGTAGGGGCAGTCAGGTGGATTCAATGGATTCCATGAAGACAAAATAATTGCAAACAAAGTACGAATTTGGTGTGGATGTGCAGACACTGATGCTTCATCCCATCGCCAATCAGATTCCGATAGATATAATTTTCGACATGCTTCAAGATATTTTGCACAAACATGTTCATCAACTTTCTGCTAGAACTGCTAGAACTACGATGGATCACGAAGATTAATAACTAGCAATCCTCTTAGTCGTTCTCCTAATCGTGTCACCCAAATTATGTGTCACTTTGACAAATTTGTATTCTCTTTGTAACTTTATGTGGCTTTTGTCAACCTCATGGCGTTCTTGAGTATTCCCTTAGACATTATTCATGAATTGTGATAGTCGTGAGGGTGACAAAAGTCACATAAAGTTACAAAGAGAATAAATAAATATAGGAAAAACCAGCAGTAGCACGAGTGCTTTTCCTTTTTATATTAAGGTGATCTGCGTCTTTATATATAAAAATTTAGCCTCAAATGTTTGTCGCCGATTCACGCCTTAAAACATTTACCGATTCCAACCAAACTTTCACACATCTTTGGTTTTGGTCTATATTCGGTTTGTGTGAAGTTTGATTCAAATCGGTAAGCGTATGAATTTCAGTACATTTAGGGGTTTTCTCACACATTAGCCGATTTTTGCGTCGGCATATGTATTGACATGTCAGAATTTTTCACGAAAAAGCGATTCGTAGCTGCTATGATTTTAGCGTGTCAAGATAAATGAAAATAAGTTTTTGTTTTACACTGTTTGCTGATCATCGCTGGCTGCTGGCTGCAACACATCACATCGTATTTTCATGGGATACCATGATTTGTTCGAGTTAGAGAGAGCGAGAGATTTTTGTTCGGTTTACTTACTTACTTAAGGTGGCGCTACAGTCCGGGGTGGACCTGGGCCTCAACCAACAAGCGTCTCCAGCCAGCTCGATCTTTAGCTAGCTGTCTCCAGTTTCGCACGCATAGTTGGTTGAGGTCCCTTTCCACTTGCGTGCGCCACCTGAGTCGCGGTCTTCCTCTACTGCGCCGTCCCTCGGGGGTGGATTCGAAGACTTTTCGGGCCGGAGCATTGGTTTCCATCCGCTCTACATGACCTAGCCACCTCAATCGTTGGATCTTCACTCTTCTGGCTAAGTCGATGTCGCTAAACAGCCCGTATAGTTCGTCATTATATCTCCTCCTCCACCATCTCTCTCCTCTCACCATCTATGCAGACGGGACCGAAAATCACACGAAGAATTTTCCTCTCGAAGCAACCAAGAGCAGCTTCATCCGCTTTTGATAAAGTCCATGGACTTCTGCGCGCCATATAGCAGGACTGGGACGATTATGGTCTTGTAAAGCGTTAGCTTGGTTGTTCGAGAGAGGGCTTTGTTTACCAATTGCTTTCTTAGCCCAAAGAAGCAGCGATTGGCAAGAGTTATTCTTCGTTTGATTTCAGCGCTGGTGTCGTTGTCTGAACTGATAGCGGTGCCTAGGTAGACAAAGTTTTTGGTTTACCTTGCCATAATTCCGCAACATGTAATTTACAATTTTTTTGATTGATCTTATGCAAAGTCAATAAAAAGTCTCCTTAAGGGGTGCAGAAAGAGGCCATGAATGGGAAAAAAGTGTACGAGTTAGAGGAGTTTCGACTTATGGAGAGTTCAACTTAGGGAGACTCCACTGTATATATAACGGGTGGTTAAATTTTAAGGGCATTTCATTTGAAATTTCTCAATTTCAGCCTAACTGAATCTGAACCATGGAAAGATACACAATCGAGCAACGCGTTAAAGTTATTCAGGCTTATTATGAAAATGGGCGTTCAAATCAAAATGCATATCGTGCACTTCGTGATTTTTTCGGCCAATTTAATCGTCCAAATGTGCGTAGAATCGGAAAAATCGTGCAAAATCTGAGCAAACCGGGTCTGTAGGAGATCTTAAAACACCAGTGCAGAGCTCGTACTGCAGAAAATATTGCCGCTTTTCGCGGTAGTGTGGCTGAAGACCCGTCCACCTCAACTCGTCGTCGTGCCCAACAACTGCACCTCTCACGCTCGTCGTTGATGAACATTATGCATAGACTTGGATTTACACGCTTGCAAGATTCAATTGACTCAAGAACTAAAGCCTCTTGACCATTTCAAGCGTCGTCAATGGTCAGAATGGTGGCAAGAAATGGCAACAGTGGATGATCAATTTTCGATGAAAATCATCTTCAGTGATGAGGCACATTTTCACCTCAGTGGATCCATCAATAAGCAGAATTGCCGTATTTGGCCGAATGAAAATCCAAGAGTGATTGTCGAAAAACCAATGAACCCACAAAGAGTGACTGTTTGGTGCGGTTTATGGGCTGGCGGCATTATCGGGCCGTATTTTTTCCAAAATGAGGCCGGTCAGGCAGTTACTGTGAATGGTGTTCGCAATCGTGAAATGATAACGAACGTTTTATGGCCCGAATTGGAAGATATGAGTGTGGACGATATGTGGTTTCAACAGGACGGTGCCACTTGCCATACAGCTAACGAAACAATGGCTCTTTTGCGAGACAAATTCTGTGGCCGAGTTATCCCACGTGGTGGCGATGTCAATTGGCCGCCCAGATCATGTGATTTGACACCGTTGGATTTTTTTCTTTGAGGTTATTTGAAAGAAAAGGTGTACGTCCATAAGCCAGCAACAATTCAAGACCTAAAGGATGAGATAATTCGGCACATTAACGACATAGAACCTCATTTATGCTTCAGCGTCATCGAAAATTTGGACCATCGGATGGAGGTGTGCCGCCGAGGTCGCGGCGGGCATTTGGCTGTAATTTTGTTCCATACATAATTGAACCATACCAATATTATCATAATAAAAAGAGATGACAATAATTTCCTAAATAATTTGTGTTTTATTCAAAATCAACTCGGCCCACCAACCACCGGCAATTTAACCACCCTTTACAACACATCGTCTAGATATCTACCATAAAATGTATAAACCATAGAATCGACATCTGCTATGATACACAAACACAAGTTTGCCGAAAGAATTAACAGTTTTCGAGCACACTTACCACACACACAAGTTATGTAAAATATTTAGATGTAAAATATATGAGTGAATGTAAAATATTTTGAAACTCAGCATTTCTCAGGCCCGACGAATTGAATGAATTTAAGGCTTCTTAACTAAACTGCATTTTCTTAGAAGGAAGGAGCCCTTGGAAATGTGCTCAGCGAAGAGAATATGGCTTTGTTTGACCTCACAAGGTTGTAATTTCCAATACGTCTTGCGTTTGCTATGCCAATAAAGAAGGCGCAAGGACAACCCTTGGAATTATGCGGAATTGACTTCTAATAAATAAAGTAAATAAATGTAGAAAAAACCGATAGTAAAACGAGTGTTTTTCATTCTTATATTAAAGTGATCTGCTTGGCGAAGCAGGCACAGGGTCAGCTAGTTTTGTTACAAAATTTTAATTAAGTAAAAGTAATTTTAGTAATTTAAAAAAAAAAATATTGCTTCCTTTAACTTTCCGAAACCCTGTACCAATTAGCTTTGAATTGACTATTTAGGAATGTTACCAATGAACACAGTACGCAATGGCCGAGTTCATAAACGTCACACTGCTGCAGCCCAGCAAGATGTGCGTTCATAAATGTAAATAAACTGCAGTGAGTGTGCATCAGAGCAGTCGGCAAACTGCGATCAAATTGGCAGTTTGTTTTGTTGCAAGATTGCAGGGAAACCGAAAAGGTTCCCAAGAACATTATACGGAAATTCTCTTATTTCTTTAAAGACATTTCTGTTATTTCGAACATGCTTTGACTTCCAATTCGTTTGGTTAAAAGCACGGCCCTTTTGATGCGTACTTTGCTACGGATTCATTTTTCAATATTTTTGAAAGTTGGTCAGTTTTAATTAAACATTAAGCCAAGTATCATGCTCTTCTTGGACATGATGTAGAATTTCATTTTTAAATAGAAATGTCAACCAAACACTTTTTGTGTCCATTGATGTTGCATTTATGAATACCTGCTGCAAATTTGCGGCAGTATTCGTGTTCATAGATGTATTCAGAGAATATTTTGTGCAGTGCAGGGGCAACAATGTTGCAATTATGGACTCAACCAATATTGATCCGTCGTGCTATGTGCACCGAGCCACAGCAATGCGTGGCCGGGTCAATATAATACAATATTATATTGCCTTTGCTAAAACGTACCTCAACCAACTCAAACATTTGCATCATTATGTTCACAGGGCACACACAGGGGGTTTAAAGCAAATTGAATCTCGTATGTACGTACAGTGGTGGACAACTAAAAATCACATTTGCGCTTTAAACAATAACGTAGCAATTTTTCAGCCTGTAATAATACAACAAATTGTGTACCTATTATTTTCTTTAACATAATCCTATATTCAAGCTAAAAAATGATTCAATTTTGTTTTGAAAAACTACGCACAAGGGTAAGTTAGCACGACACGAGTAGCAACGACCTGCAGTAATACGATCCACTAGCCTTGACCGTGGATTGCACGAGTAAAGTGTGCGAATGCCTATCAAGTGACCACGCGAAGAAAGATGATCCGCCAGGAGATTGCATCAGCCAGCAGAACACCTGTATCACCAACGATGGAAGGTGATGAGGAAAGGCTAGGCAGTGCCCTGCAAGTCGATTAGAGAAAACAGTGGAGATAATGAAATAAATTAAATTTGTAACGATATTTCGGACTTTGTTTTTATTTTATTCGTAAGTCGAACAGTTGGGTCGGCCTGAGGGCTGTTGTTCGCTATTTTTTTGGAATCCCCTTCAGGGACTCCTTTAACTGGTAGATAGCGTATTTCTTTCTTAAATTTTGTGCTACAGCCCGCAAAGGGGGGCCAGGGCCTAGTAGCTCAGCAACCACTCTTGCTGTGCGTGATATTGTTCTCTCACGAGTGGAAGGGAACTACAGTTTTATGCAGGAATGAAGTACTATAGGGATGGCCATCTTCACAGCTGCTTGCCCCGTAGCCCATCGACAAATTTGAGAGACTTTTTGCCAGTTATTCATTCAATTTGTACTGCTGTTCTCGAAATAATGTGAATGTTGTTCTCTGATTAGTCAATTTGGTTTGAGAGAACGATGTAAAAAATAGTTGTCAAAAGAAGTTGGCTGTCTCTATAATACGCCATTTCTGGTCTTATGCCAACTCCGAACGGCCAATTTGAGAATCTTTTTCCGGACAGTTATACTCTTTGAGCATTGTCAGTGACCCGAAAGAGGTGGGCCGTGAAAAGTATTCTGTTTGTACCGGGAAACCAACCAGCATCAAGTGCGTAGGGGATCGACGCACCAACACACAACGCAACGGCCGCCACAAATAAAGTCTATATCAGAAACAAATGCGACTCATCACTTGTGGATAGTGCCAGGCCATCTCATATCCGGAGTGAGTCTTAACCCGCCAGCCACCGTGGTAACAGGACACAACTGTTTCCAACTAAGGCCAATAATTGGTTTGAAATGCCACATTTTTTGTCGCTACAGCTTACCGACAGGCTCACAAACTTTGCACAGAGTCTCTAATTTATGACATGCGATTGGACATAAATATGTTTACATGTCCCAAGGCATAATGTCACAATTCTAACTGGAACATATCGCGAAGATATGGTGTCGGTCGTCAAATAAATGCTTCAATAAATTGAGTATGCTGAATGATGCCATTCATATACGAGTAGTATAGTGCTATCCACTGACTATAAGGACCAG
Organism: Eristalis tenax; assembly: GCA_905231855.2. Lineage (NCBI taxonomy): Eukaryota > Metazoa > Arthropoda > Insecta > Diptera > Syrphidae > Eristalis > Eristalis tenax. The sequence continues at coordinate 107,687,688 of HG993124.1, read as the reverse complement.
TTCGGCTCCCTCTTGAAGGAACATCATGATGAGGACGATAATACCAAAAACTCATAAAGAACGCCAAACAATGGCTTATTTATCGTATACCGGTGACTCAATAAAGAGCTGTTGATTATCTTCACTCCAGATTGGCAATTTTGTTTATTGACGCAGTTATTCCACCAAATGAACAAAGAGGAAATTGACAAGAAAAGCCATGCGTCAAAAGCTAAAGCCAATCGGGGAGGGATGCATTGGACATACACACCAGTGATAAGAGCAGTACTATTGTAAGATGCCGCGTCAATCGTTTGTGGACTGCACTGAGATGAGGTAAGCTTCGTTAAACAAGTCAATAGAATAGAAAGAACGGCGTTTATTCTGATAACAAGTGCTATGAGGACTGCACGAACGGCACCACTGGTAACGAATAGAAAGGAAATCGGCAGTAAATGGGCAATGTGGGCAAAAGCTAATTCAAGTCTAAGGCAAGTCAGGGATTTGGCAAGAAACCACTGATGACGAGATGTAACTCAAGATTAAATAGAACACAAGCATCCCAGTGGGAAGGCGGTACTGATTTACGTCAGTCTAATAATTCCACCTTGGAAATTCTGGCGCTGATATTTACTTCTTCTAGATTACAGAATCACAAAAGTGCTTTCCAAGCAGAAATTATGGTAATTCGCCGTTAAACTAGATTAACCAACGAAGATGGCTTAAATATTGTCGAACATATTTAAAGTGACATATATAGCATACATTATTATGTAACTTGGCAATGTGCTGGGCCTCCGATGCCCCAGACAACGGGGAAGCAGACGGACCAGGAAAGGTGCTGATACAGAAGTGCTGGTTAGTGACTTCAAATTGTGTGCCAATTATAGGGTCTATAAATTCTAGTCTATAACCAGAAAAATGGGAAAAAAGTCATAGCTTCAGATGGGCAATACTTAGAATAATACTATTGTACATGCTCTTCTTAAATAAACGTTCAAATTTTGAAGAAAAAAAAAACCGCAATTATTAATGACAAAAATAAGGCCCCAGAATGAGCTCTAATCCAAGCAAACGAGGGTTTTCGAAATTTAGATACTTGCGATCATGCCAAACTGCTTTGCAAAGCTAGGTCATCGCAGCAGAAACAGCGCCAATTAGGCTTACATTTCATGGCTTGGCACAACAGATCTCCAGACCGCTCGATCCTCCGCCATCAACTCTAACTCATCGAGTGTTACGCCAAAGCGGAACGAGGCGAGTTTGGACTTCAACTTCGACTTGCACTTCGTGACACGTGGCCAAACCATCCAAGCATATAAACTTTTGTTCGAAGATGTTTGGCGCATGTCATGTTTCTCATCGTACCCCGGTGAGTAGTTCCCACAACAGAACGAAGGAGACTCATCTCGGCAGCTCCCATTCGCGATCTTATTCTTTCGGCCATTACCCCATTTTCATGTGATGTGAGATTAGGAACAAAAACTGAGTTGAAAGCCTCTAACTTGACTTTGACATCATGCTCGGCCTTCCTGATCACAGATCTTCCAAGCTGTTCCAATACTGAACCGGCGTGTCCAATCTTACAGGACAGCTCAGCATTGCCTGGGAGATTGATTTCTTAGAGAATTATCGCACGTATAAGATAGACTTCAGTTATATCTTGAAATTCGTCCAGCGATCTAAACTATTAGTTTCAGGAGTGACTGATGATCTAGACTGCTGCGACAACACAATGCATCTTAGGTGTTAAGTGATACCCACACCTTAGTCTCTGTATGGTGGGTGGCCACCGAACAATACAAGCCAATAGAAATGACGCCGTTTGCTGATCAAGTAAGCCACGGTGTGTCTGCGTTCATGGTCGAACAGCGATTCATAAAGTCTGAACCAAAGTAGACTAAGTGAATTTATGTTAGAACCAGTCGAAAAGTAGTCCACACCTAATTCAAATTTACAACAGTCCATAGTTACTTTTGGGAAATTACACAAAATTTCATCACTAACTGTCGTTTACGTGTTAGAGAGCATGAAAGCACAACTTAACGAATCTTAACGAAACTTAACTAAACTGAACGAACTCTGAATTATGGTCACAGTTTATCAATCCTCTGTGTGATATAAGTAGACCCACATTAACTCACGTACACACATTAAGAAGCACACCCCTACAGATGTAAGTAAACTTAAACCTGCGTCAAAACTGAACGAGAACCAGCCTGTCATTCAAAAGTGCCCACAATCAGTCCGGGAGACTTCAGCAGAATTTCAATATCTCAAAGAGAGCAATTTAAATGACTCAAACTTAAATATGCAAAATTCAACGAACCTAACGAAAGTGACTAAAACAGTGGTTTCTTAAAGGGATATACATTTACACGTACGTCTATTACGGTTGGAAATTTATTGTTGCGCCAGAGTCTCTCAACGATCACACAAATGAATGAACACAAGAAAATGGATGTCATTGCAAACAGTACTGCCAAGTTACATCTGAAACTTTCATTTAGAAGAGACAAGCAGGTGTTTCATAAGACATGCCAGAGCCCAATGTTTTTGTCAGCTACAATCAAAAGTGAATCGACGAATAACCTATTTCGTTAAACCTACACAGGAACAGAAACGTGGAACACAATATGGAAAACAAGTCAAACAAGAATTAAGTCAATTATCTGATCATAATTTCCGATGTCCACCTTCCTACTATTATTTGCCTCGTAAACTATCGCATTTGGATCTAATTTAGTGTCCTCTAGGCAAACAGAACTATGCATTCACCTTCTCTTTTACGACAGCGAACTCCTTCAAGTCTAACAGCGCACTGGGCCCACCATAAAAATACAATTTTACGACGCAGGCACCAAATGTCAATTTTTATAGCTTGTCAACCAATTAACAATCTGCTGCTTGGCGGAAAAAGTGGAAAACTGTTCGATCATAAAAAAAGACTAAGAAAACTTTTCTTGTTCATTTCTACAAATATTCCCACGGGGGGCGAGTTAACGTTTATTCCATACGACGTCTGTCATTAGGATTGACATAGAGTTTCTCTGTGTGCGTGTGTCAGTGGCAATCGAATATGAGGAAATGTTGTACACATCTAATTGGATTCTCATTGACAGCGTTAATTATTTTTACATACCACTAAAATAATTAAGCTCGCTGTCAAACTCGAATAAAACACACACACTTTAGTGAGTAGGTGCCTGCCCTTAACCTCACGACGTTGGGTTAAGCTCTAATTGAAATGGAACTAGTGTACCCTGAACGTTTGATTGGGCATCATTAAGTCGATAACGTCAAACTATAAGCCAAAGGACTTAAATTAATCCCATGTCTCTTGAACTCTTGTGTTTGGGTCTTTCTTTTTTTTCCTCGTCAATGTTCAAATGTCACAACCACCCACATGCACACATTCCCTCCACTGCAGGACTTGATGGAGGAAAAAAGTGTTGATTCCTCTCTCTCTCTTTTTTATCCGTGCCTGGGAGAGTTATAGAATAATCGACAGTCATCGAGGGATGGCATCGATTAGGGGGGATAAAAAATGAAACTCAGTCCGGAGCCGGGGAATTGACATTGGCACTCGTGACAGATGAAGGGTATGTTCGTAGATGCTAGCTTGCATTTTTATATGTCACATGTAGCATGCGTTGGCGAATACTGCACGTCGATTTGTCAAAGTGACACACTAGATGAATCCAACGATAAATATTCAATCACTTAAGCTTGCCTGGGCATAGGGACATTCCTGAAGCAACAAACATTGTTGGCTGATGATGATTAATTGAGAAGACATCCAACACGGGAGCTTCCCCTTCTAAGTAATCAAGGCTTAAAGCACAAAAACAGAAGCAGTTAAAGAATCCATTACGCAGGACGTTCATTCGAGTTTCAGTGTTTTTATTTTGTATTCCCCGAGCAAGTTTTGGACTCACGGGGGTTTGGCAATAGTCGTGCATATAAACGTAATAAATCCTAATTAGTTTTGACAGCAGGAATCATAAATCCTTCTGAGCTCCTCCTGGCAGACGCTATCAGTATCATGGTCGTATTTTGTCAGTGAGATGCCAGTGAGATGCGGCGGCGGCAGGAATGGAGTAATTTGTCTCCATTGTGAAAAGAGATGAATATCTAGAGTTTTGCAAAATAGACGAGTAATTACGAAAAGTTTTACGCATGGCCGGGCGTTGTTGAGCATCAATCAAATTTGCATATGATGACTAGGTTTCTGCTTAATTACTTTACGGTCTCTTCAACCAGAAAGTGCTGTTGCTCGGGGCCTGTTGATTGCACTCGGATGTGACCGGCCAGTGCAGGGAATCATATGTAAAGGGGGAATCGTAAGAGTGAGAGCTGGGTTTTGTTTTTGAAAGCTGGAAGGGGGCCAACTGATGACACCCATGAGATGATGGTATGTAGGTTCATCCTTCCAAAGGGGATCTGAAGAGGGACAAGTGCGAGGCGTTGAACTGGTGAAGTGAAGTGATTGTGTTTAGAACTATTCTATGAAGACACCGATAAGCATCTTGGGGAGCTTTAGGGGTTTATAGCTGCTCGTAAGAGATAACCATTAATTGGCGGCCATGTGTGTAGGCTGACGGCCAGGCCCTGCAGGGACTGTAGCGCCGTCAGCAGAAGATGGTGATGAGCTTTTGTTGTCTTAGAATATAAAAGTGTCCACGGTTCACATTTCCACGCCATTTCGACGGCACTCTACAGAAATTCACTATTTTTGACTGACATTGCTTGTTCTTCAAGAATTTCACCCACATCCTCACTTGGGAATAAAGATAAAAAGAGAGTGAGAAACCGCCTTGTGATCACCTCAACCACAACGACCACGAAGATTCGCCAAGATTTAACTGAGTTTCTGTGAGTTTGTAATTGCTTGTACTTTTGCTGTTAGTTTCCCAACTGTGGCAACCCTCAATGTGGGTAGATACTGCGGCAAGGGAATCAATCTATGCGAAACGATAAGTGTTACTTTTACGTTGAACGTTAGGCTCTTATTCTCAACTGGGTTAGGTTAGACTGGAGTGACTGGCTAATTGTGTTACCACGCTGATCTGATTGATCGTATTAGGCAAGCCAATTAGCGGTTTTTAAGTGAAGCTGGGGTGATTGATTCTGATGCTACTTAGTTCCGTGATGTTGTTGAAGTAGAAGGCATCTGAGTGACTTCATTTACGAGAGGAGAGAGCGCTGCAATTGCACAGATGTAAAGTAGTTTCTTCTTAAGTGAAAGTTTCTTCATCTTTTTGAATTCTCTTTTGTTTTTAAATTCCTTTAAAGCTTGCTAATAATAAGAGTACAATAAAATGGGTGGCGTTACAGCTCCTAGCAGCTACAGCTCCTAATAACAAGTCGTGCTGTGAGTGCTATTGTTCTCTCACGAGTGGAAGGAACCAACAGTTTTATGTCGACTTCGAGGCCTATTTGAGAAGCTTTTTCTGGGCAGCTATACTCTTCGAGCATTGTCAGTCACTCGAAATAGGTGGGACCATGAACATTTTTTGGTCGTACCAGGAATCGAACCCAGGTTCGGTTGCGTGTGGGTGGAAGCACATACTCACAACGCCACGGCTGCCACTTACTTTCTAGACAAAAGGGCTTAAAATTAGTCCTACGTACAATATTACTATTTGCAAGTAGTAATGCATTCCATGTAGGTTTGCCTTCGACTCATGACAGGAGTGTAGTGGGTGGAACTTAACACACACGTGTCATCTGCAGAGAGTCACTGCGGCTTATTTTGCGGTTGGAGTTGTGGCTACATCCAGATAAGCTGGCACAGAAATTAAGGGACAGGCATAGACAATTTTGAGTACCGGCTTTCTTCTTGTCGGAAGAGGCCCATTTTCCCTGGCATAGCGGCTATGTCAACAAGCAAGATGACCATTATTGAGGCTAACACAGCCCACAAGTGTTCGACCAAGTATCAATGCATCCAGCAAAAATATACTGTTTTGTGTGATGCATCATCGGACTTTATTTCTTTCGAAATGAAGATATAGGCACCGCTATCGTCAATGGTCTCAGGTGTTAAACAATGGCAGAACGCGACAAGAAATATTCGCTGTGTTTCCAACTAGCCATGCAAAGCTCGTAGTTCTGAAGTAGAAATTTGGCGACTGGCTTTATCCATTGACCGCAGCGATCATGCGTTCATGGAGTTCTTAGTCCACGCTTGCAAGCCAGCGACCAGCTCAAAGGAAAACTTTCTAGACCCTATAGTCGAAGTAACATATTGCGCACATATTGTCCCAAGTCATCGAAAATTGGAACGATCACTTGACGCATTGTCACCGAAGCCGATTGCCCAGTGGAACATTCGAAGGATGGCTGATAGTTGTGCAATATTTTCAGTCTTAACATTGAGACAAAATGTACAATACGTTGCTGAATTATTTATTAATCATCTAAGAAAGTGGAGAACGAAAGTAAGTTGCGGAAAAAATGCAAGCTATTTTTTTCCCGAGAAAAACAAAGTTTTGCATTCTACCAATTTGTTATTAATGGAACAAATGAAATGGGAGTCGAATGTGAAGTATTTAGGGGTTTGCTTGAACAATAAACTTACCATGAAGGATGACATTACTAGGACTTTACGTAACACAAATATCGCAATCAAGATTTTACACCTATTTATCAAATGCTATCAAATGAAAATAAAATAATGATTCATAAAGTAATTTGCCATGCTATTTTACTATTTGGCTGTCAAATATGGGGCTCACGTGTCATCATTCAAACCGCGATCAGCATGACAGAGCTACTGTTAAATTGATCTCTGATAGGATACGCAAGCTCACCGAAACATTTTGGATCAGGTGCAACCTTTCCGATAACACTTTATTTGATGAACTCAATGATATTCAAAACTGATCAGCCTGCGATCAGTTTATAATATTCAAAAATTGACTCAGGCTTGCATTAAGCAAACATTAGGCAATGTTATTTTATTTTATTTTTTCTTGCTTAAAGTCTAAAAACATGGCAAAGCATTTCTTCAGGAAATGAATCAATTTTTGTTTTATTTTTTTTATTTTTATTAAATTTTCATATTTTTTTGATCAAACCATGCTAATGTGACTCATTCACAGCGGTTTTAAGCCCTTTTTTCCGAAATCTCGAGCCACCCATCCCATACTTTAAATACACCAGACTTCCTTACAGGCGCCTGTCTGACAGTTTTATTTATACACTAATTTAACTGCAATATGTAACTTCGTTTAAACTTTATGAAAACCCATGCCCACCCCATCCACACCGATAGCTGGATGGCGTACAATTGTGTGGGTACTCATTGGTTCATTCACAAAAAGTGAACCACAGTGATCCTGACAATCCTTTTGTTGGTCCTAATGGCATACGCACTCAAAGAATTGAATCTCAGTGGAGCGTCGTTAAAAGACAATTTTAATGATCTCAGTGGAGCGTCGTTAAAAGACAATTTTAATGATTCTGTTCGAGAGACAGTGTCTTCGGACCTGTCTCCGGTTGTATCGTACACCCGAGTCTGAGTAGACTCGAAGTACTATCCTAACGAAGTCCTGTACAACGAACGTGAAAAGGATAGATAATTTTATTATTAAGCTGATCAGAAGCGGATTGCACAAGCTATGACTTCTTCCAACAGTCTGATCTTCGGGGCTTACTACCCCAATATTATGTACCATGAAAGGGTGCACCTTAACGGCTTTATTCCTCCCAAAGCATTCCTCTATTTAGACACGATTGGCCTAATACAGTGTACAGACGGATGCCCTGAAATCTTCCATGTCGTACGCCGAACAGTGGACAGGCGACTCCAATACGAACCGGATGTCGCTCGCACCCACGAGGATCTTCTTCGGTTCAGTCGAGCCCTTCCCGTTCGAGATAGAAAGCAGTCTGCCAAAGATCGGCAATTTTACTGGTGGTTACACCAAAACCAGTCTGCGCCCCCGCTGGCCTTTTTAAACGACCCGGTAGTTGACCATGGTGGCCAGCTTACATAGGTTCTAAGGTAGTTAAAAAGAAAAAAAAATAAAATCAAAAAAAAAATTACAAAACAAACACCTAAAAAAAAGGTGCACCACGGCGTATAAATTATATATGTTAAGCATGTACATAACATATACGCCCTGGTGCACGCGTCCGTACTGTTACGGACATAATTAAGATAGTCCTAAGTTTTATGTTAGGATAAGTTAGTATAAGGGAGGTTAAGTAGTTAAGTTACGTTTAGCCAAGTTTTTTTATAAGTTTTCTTGGCACATACTAAATGAATCAACTTTGTCAGGAAAGACTAAAAAAAAGTAGATTAAGCCGAAAGCCACATTTATGATTTTAGATTAGATTAGCTTAGAGTAGTAGTAAGTTACATTTAATACAATAAAAACAAAATTACAAAAAAAAAAGGGCGTTCTGCATCGACCGGTAGTCGACAAATGGCAGTCAGAAGGGACAAAGTCTGGGGTATAAGGCGGGTGGAGTTAAACTTCCCATCCACTGTTCTCCCAATAGTTCTTAGTCGGAAAAGCAACGTGGGGCCGAGCGTTGTCATGAGGAAAATTTATTGCCTCGTTTCTGGTCGTATATTCCGGGCGTTTTTCAGCTTCTGCTCTCTTCAAACGGATTAATTGTGTTCGGCAGTGCTGTCCATTGATGGTTTCACCCAGTTTTAGCAGCTCATAATAAAGCACACCCTTCTGATCCCACCAAATACAGAGTATTACCTTCGCGCAATGGATATTCCGCTTTGCCGTTGATTTGGCTGGTTGGCCAAGCCAAAATCACCACTTTTAAATCGTGTAAACCACGTTTGGTACATTCGCTCAGCTAGCGCTTGACTTTCGGCAACAGTTTTCGTCATAATTAAGTAATAAAGAAGAGCTCCCCGCATAAATAACTTTTCAGCCACAAGGTTCGCCATATTTGAGTGAAACAAAATTATTGTTGTTTACGCTTCAAATGAATGACATATACTGAAATGACGTACAATGACAGGAGCTTTCCAACGCATGTTCAAATGGAATTATACAAGTTCTATTAGCAAACCGCACGAATTAAGTTATAGACCAAATATATATTATTGGAAAGGTATAATTCGTTATATACCATGTCCCTGAATTGTAAATTGTGCGAGACGCCGAACTTTTACCTCTCTTGCCCCTTAAAATTGTTTTCCAACCATTTTTTATATTTTTTTCTAAGGCCAAATTGACCAATCACAGGGCGGCATTTACGTTATCTCTGTATAAGACAATGTGCGGTAACTCAGACCATGTAAGCTTAAAAAAGAATCTGAATAAAATAAGTACAAATACAAATACAAGAATGACCGTTAAAAATTCATGAATAACTTTCAAAAAGCCTCTGAAATTCGTCGATGGGGTCAATCAGCTGTGAGGTTGGGCCGCGAAGTTGGTCTCTATCATACTTCATTTCTGGTTTTTAAAAACTATTCATCAAAATAGAACATTTTTCTCTTCAATTATTAAAAAACAAGTCAATATTTATAAAATAAATATTTTATTTCAAAAAACAACTCATCCGTAAAAAAAATAAAATATAAAAAATGACTCATTCCATAATAATGGAACAACATCTCAAGAGGACACTGAACAAATCGGATGGTCTACATCTGGTTCTTCTTCTTTATCGCCTTCGTTTTCGTCTCCTTCAATATCTGAAGATACTTGAGTTTCGTTCGAATTGGATGCCGTTTGTGCTCGTCCTGTTATATGGATCAGAAGATTAATCACTTCCTTAGATACTGTGTTAGTATTGGACGCTAAACATTTAATTTGAGTCGTCTTTAAGCAAATCGTGTTTTTGCACACCGAAAGGATACAACACAAAAAAACATAGGTTAACTATATCGAGACTGTTCACTAATTAGAGTAGCCTGTAGAAAATATTGTGTGTTCACTATATCGAGCGTGCACTGTAAATGCAGTTTTCTTTATTTCAATTCATTAGCTAATTTCAATTTATAATAAAGTTACTGAGAAGTCAAAGCTCGTAAATTAGATTTTCTGCCTTGTTTGTCTATACAATTGCCTAAATAAGTTCCAAAATAAATATTCTATAAACTAACAAATAATCAGAAACGCTGATACATAAGTCTCATGGCGACTCCGAACTGCGAATTCTAATGGAATCGAAACCAGGCTCCAGGTTCCAGCGAGTAGGGTAATTTTCAAGTTTCTATTTTGGGGCTCACTACTCACGTCGTACCAAAGACCGGATGAGATTTGAACATGGTCCTTGTGGTATTTCCTGTTTCATATTCCAATTGAGGTATGCAACTGAAGTTGAAGACTCGATACTTATTGCACATCAATTGCATTGACAGGTTCGATATTTGTTTCTATGATGGCACTGTGACCGATTTGCGGTGAAATTCCGGTTAAGACACCATGTGTATTTGAAATGAAGAGTTGTTTTACATGAATACCGATATTCTGAAGTCGTGCATGCCTTTGGTATATAATGCAAACGTCATTTGCTTGGAATTTGGATCTGAGTAACGAATGCTTGCTGGAGAGAGGAATTCTCAAAACACCACGAGCGAGAAGAAGGACATCATTAAGGTGCCAACTAACCCGTGTGGGAGGTGCACATACTGGCCATCCTGCAAGTTGATATCCCCCACTCCTACGTCGGTTGCAAAATTGACCAACATGTCTTCCTGACATTTAGTTACTCCACTGTCACGGGACCCTCATCAAATTGCAATCAGAGACCACTTTCAAACCAAGTGCATGTGGGATAAAAATCATTAAAGTGTGACTGAGCTCTTAATGCCGACATTAATGGCAGCATCAAGTTTCTGGCACAAAAATCCCATTAAAGTGATATAATTTGCCGGGAGTGATTTCAACTTTGCATCCGATATTCCAGCTGAAATTTGAGTGATAAATTTCCCCCACAAATTGATTTTATGCGCATGAAAAAAAATCTGCGTTCGCTGAGCTCTCGCAGTGCGATGATTTAATGCATTTTGCGCAACAATTTTCACATAAATCCACGCGCTCACTGGGTGAAACACAAAGGGATATTTTATTAAATTGCACTCAGGCAGGATACACTTCCATATGTGAAGTGTACACGTACACCCTACCCACTTGTGATTGTTGCTGTTAGTGAGTATAATTTAACATTCTACGCCTCGGCTGACGTTTAAACACTCGGGTTTCGCCAAATTGATTGCGATTTTTTCCACTCCGACATGTTGGCAGCTTAATTTATCACATTCGCACACATAAGTTGTGCGTCCTCGTCGGCCTCACTCCTGTCCACGCCCTTCCATCCAATGGCCATTCGTGGATACGTGCTCCAGCCCCACCTTCACGTCGGCATAAACTAGTTTTCGCAAATTTATCGAGAGAGGCGGGGTACAAAAAAAAAAAACCTAGATGGAAGTAACTAGAGCAATTTTTTGTTTCTAGAGCGGTGGCTTCTACATGAACGCATTTTCCACTTGACCTTTGACGTCGTGAAATATGGCAAAAATGTGCATATGCAAAAATGTAACACAGAAAAAAAAGAACTGGATGATTTGCATTTGCATCCACCCACCGAGGGGTTTCAAACGAAACAACCCACCGAAAGAACAGCACCGGGGCAGGGCGCTAGAGAAACAAACAAACGTTCATTCGTTTCCGAGCGACTTGTGGAGCGCAGAAGGAAACTCAATTCCAACCGAAAATTGCTGAATAATAAACCATTTCTGTGGGAGGTCAGGCTGGTTTTAAGGACTGAAATATGCATATTCCTGCCGCGCCACTGGATCCGGAGGAGTGAAGGAGGAAAAAGTCATTCAAATCCCCTTAGTGGACCATTCAACTGTGTCGGCGATGTGCATTATCGTGTAATTGTACCAGGGGACGACGACGACGATGGCGACCGTCTGGCAGTGGCTGCTCCCGTTCGTTTTAACGGACAAACGCTTGTCAGATGATCCCTGGGAGGATTTCGATTGGCGTTAAAGAATCGTGCCACAGATGAACGGCAAGTAGATTGTTTGCAGTCTCATACCGAATCCTCAATTCGGAATCTATGCAAATATTGTTTGAACTCAATTACTGTACAGACTACATTCGGCAGCAGGGTCGAATGCTTTGCTGCTTTGATTTGATGTGGGAATGCCAGCCTTTGCAGTCATAACGTGAAATGTTTCCTCAAGGCATTTGAGGGGGGCGTCAATTACGTATTCAACAGGGACTCCCTTCTTTGCAAACACACTCGCACACGCTCGCTTTCAATCCGATTTATAATTTAAGAACTCTTCCTGTTGCCAAACCGGTGGTGATGAGGTGGGAAAGTGAATGGGTTCTTGGCACAACCAGAAGGGCACAACATTAAATCCCAGCAAAATCGATGAAAACCATTTCTGCAGATGGCAGCTACATTTTCACCACCCCAGGGGTTATGTTCGCCTTACAAATCATGTCCTTTAATGGAATCATATTCGTTTCATCGCCACGACTCGGTAGACCTCGGTGACGTGTTAAAATGACTGAAACGGGCACAGAAGGGCCCATGTGGAGTGCAACAGATGAAAAGAGGAGGCCATGGGGATGGCTCGTCGATCGATGTATGGTACCGCCCCAGAGAAGCGACTCTCCTCCTCGACTGCTGTTGTCCGCATGTGAGACACACACACTTTGGTGTCCTGACCCGTGCCAGTGGCGGAGTGACGATCAAATCTTTCCCCCAATTGTTAGGTTTTAATGTGTGATTTATGAGCCAGCTGCCGTCTGTCTTAGCAAAAAAAAAACCGTCACTTTCAGCAATAAATTAGCCGAGACTGCGACAAGACTGTGAACAAAAGCGAAAGGATTAATGGCCTGACCGCGTACAGCATTTATGTTTTTCATTCCGTAATCTGACGTAAATGGGGCTGAACAGATTACACTCCTTCTCCTTAATGGCGAGCGGAAGGTGTGGGTCGTTGAGATCGCGTTTGATTTATTTATTCCCTGTCTGAGATCCATTTAGTGTGTGGTTTTCGAGGCGGCAGCCTTTTGACATATCCACCCGTTTCGTGACACAGATCGTCAATCTTTAATCGCTAATCGTTGAGATTAGGCCCACCATTTGCCTGCGAGAAGGGATTACTTTTGTTGCTGAAATTGTTTTGGTCGGGACTACACCTTGGGAGAATTTCGCTGACGGCAAATTGCGTTATAATTCCCCAATGGGAATGTGACTGCTTACACGAATTCGATTTGTAATTCCGCTTACATTTGACATTTCGACTAATTTGCTGTTTATTCTGACATTAGAAGGATGCCCATCTGGCGCGTATCGTGGTAGTCATTGCTTAAGTAGGTTTTATGGGGCGGCAGACAGAATGTTAAAGCAGCATGATTCTTGCTCTTTCGCAAATCATTTTGGGTGCAGATTTGATTTGAACAAGATTTGCTGAAACTGAGAGCATTAAACATTCCATTTGTGAGGAATCGTGTTGAATTAATGACAAACTGTTTCTGTCGGGGAATTGTACCCAATGTCTGTCACAAAGTTTCTGTGTAAAATGCATGTCATGCCCATTTCACAATGCTGCGTTGGTGCGTCGCCTCGTTTTTCAACCTACGCAATTCAATGGTTCTGTCATTCGTTACGTTTTGACTTTTATAAGAAAACTGAGAGCGGTGAGAGCAACGTAATCGACGCACTCTCTCACCAAAATGTTTTCAACATGTTGACATTTACTTGACATTAACTTTTGACATTTACCAGCGTTACACCACATTTTCATTGAACGGGAAAGTTTGACGGAAATTAACAATGTTTGAAGTGCAGGGAACAGATGATTGTGACATATTTATGCGTCAAAGCAGATAGCGTACCCAGCTCGTAGTCAAGGCATTAGCATCGCGAGCGAGTCACAAAGGCGTGTTTTGCATGTGGACAAATTCAAGAGAAAGCTCATGGTCATGGCCAAGGCATTGGTCTGCCATTGTACGCCAACCGCAGTTACAACGTCTTAGTTTCAATTTTCCATCACTTTTTCTATTAGATTCCAACATCACCCGTATTTTTAACGCAATAATTATGACTTCGACAAATCCTGAACTTTGGAAAAAAAACAAAGACTATGCCTGTTCCAAAGAAAAACAAACACGCCTGCATATCGACCAATTGCAATCCCTCCGCTTTTGTCGAACATGTTTGAATCGATTATCAATCAAGATTGAGGGACACAATCATTTAAATCCTATGCAACCAGGATTCCGAAAAGGACACAGCTGTGTTCCGGCCTTGCTTAAAGGAATCGGCGACATACGGAAAGCTATTGACGAAGATAAATCAACCTTCTTAGCTTTACTTGACCTTTCGAAATCATTCGACAGTGTTAACCCGTCAATACTTTGTCAGAAACTATCGTCCCACTTTAACTTCAGTAATCCCACTCATAAGTTGATCTTCTCGTATCGCCCTAACCACGTTCAAGCTGTGTTATATAACTCACAACTGTCGTCTTTTCGTGATGTTCACAATGGAGTACCTCAAGGTTCTACTTTCGCCCCGTTATTATTCGGTATGTTCATTAATAATCTTCTTAAAGGGCTGTCTTACTGCAAATGTTATATATTATATGCAGATGATGTTCAAATCTACTTAAGTTTGGTATGGTTGAAGATTCAGATGCAAAATTAAGCTAGGATTTGAGCTGAATTACGAAGTGGGCTGACAAAAATGCTCTCATGCCTAATCCTGACAAAACCAAAGTCATTCCATTATCAAAACTCCACCCCTCCCTTTCAAACTTTCCCATCCATAGAAATAAACTCTGTTCCTGTCGACTATGTAACCTGTGTTATAAATCTTGGCTTAATGTGTAACAGTGAACTAACGTGGAGACAGTGTAGTATCAAAGGTATATGCGTCGCTTAAAGGTTTGTCAACTAGCAAATTTATACTCCCAATAAATGTAAAATTAAAGCTTGCCAAAGCACTCAAATTCCCTATCTTAACGTATGGCTATGGATTATGTTCTGCCAGTGATAACTTCTCTCTGCAAAAATTGTTAAAAGCAATCAAAGCGACTGCACGGTATGTCTTCAACGTTCGAAGATTCGAACATGTCTCCGACCAACGTCGCATCCATCTTGGATGTGAATTGGAGGCATTCTTAAACTACAGGTCATGCATCCTATTCCTTCAAATCATTCATAGTAAACAGCCTAATTATCTGTATGAAAAATTAACTTTCCGTCGCGCTGGCATTTATTCATTCATGCACCTGTGGAATCATCTTCCCTCAGAACTACGGTCTAAGACCGGGTACAGACAATTGGGTTCAGCTTGTTTTTTTTTTCTACCTCTCCAATATGAACTGAAATATTTTCCTAAATTAAACTTTTTCAAATTTGTAGCATGTAAAATAATTCTAACGCAGTAGTTGCCGTCCCGGCAATCGACTATAGACCAAATCTTCACGCCGGATGACCAGCGAGTTTCTCCGATACACACCACTTTTTCGAGCAGAGGCAGAATGCGATGGCAGAATTCCAGATCTAGGGAAAATGGATCCAGTTTTGTCGCACCACGCTCAGAAGTACGCAGATGACATCGACATCGTTGCGCGGTCCAAACGTGCCGCAGTGGAAGCTTTTACGGCGATTGAAGAACAAGTGAAACGAACTGGTCTCAAGGCAAATGAGAACAAAACTAAATACATGCCGTCGACCAAGAAACATTCCGTCGCACGCCAACAAAAACATTACGATCGACATCTGAAATTTCGAGGTAGTACTCCTTAACCTCAAAATTAACTCCACAAACGAGAGCACAGTGGAGATCCGACGTAGAAACGCCCTTGTCAACCGGGGTTGTTGGTCGTTGGCCTGATAAGTAAGTAAATAAGAAAGCTCTTCCATGTCAATCTTGGTTATTAGGAAGGTTCGGACATCGAGAATAATGGCGGAGTGTCAGTCGATCGCAATGTGATAGATCTGGTTGACCGTTCTTTGATCAGGAGACCGGGAGATGAGGCAACAGCGTGTCGCCCACTCACAAAATCGACCAGCCCTAGTCCGTTTTCGAACATGTGTATTTTCCGATGACTCTAGCAAAGTAAGAATGATCTTGGTATCACAGATCATATGCTCTCTGTAGGAGATCATAGAAGTCATCTATGCCATCGCCATCTTTGTCCTCCACATGGGGGCAGATTAGGCTTATGTTGCCGAGTTTAGCAGGGAAGCAAGCCCCGTGCGAATTTCCCGAATCTTAACGACATGCTCCTGCTTTAACCCCGGCGCGAAACGTCCTTCACAATCAAAGAATTTTGCAGTATACCCCGGCATCTGGCGACGAACAGTATTTCATTTCTTTCAATCCAAATGACATTGTTTTTGACTTCAAGCTGAAGGACATCGGTGATAATTTCGCAAAGGCCATTCATAGTATAGAGGATCTTGAACCAGCCAAAATGCAGCAGAGATGAACAGATGTAAATCGAAGGAAGCACGAGAAGAAGGAGAAATGTAAACTGAAGGGTTTGTAGGCAAACACAAGCTTCCTACAACATTCAACTGAGGAGGCTTAGTGGTGGAAGAAAGTGTTCCTAAATCGCCCTAAGTGGCGCACATTGGAGTCGAAGTACAAGATGATGGGTCTTTGTAAGAACCGTTTTGTTCTGGTTTAAATAGAAGCGCATCCTGCAGTCAAACAGGAAGGGCGCCCACCAGGCAGCTTGGAGTGTATCGAAGTTGGTTACACGAAAAATTCGCTTGTTCCTTTTTTTGCTTGAGAAATAAAAATCTATGAAATATATTGAAACGCTTTTTTCTTTTAAATCAGACGCCGACATTTAAGCTTTGTACGAGTGCAAGTCTTTCTACGAAGACGTGACAATTAAGCGTGACCTGTCAAAACGGATCAAGCTTGACCTGTCAGAAATATAACACTGAAAAAGGAACACCTCTTCATTATCAAATTATTTCAGTCCATTCGTTAGTCAATATTTTGTATTTTTGAATTTTGAATTGAAATTACTTACCGTCATTATAACAAGAGAAGATGTCTAGAAGAAGCTGAAGTATCTAGATCGCGAAACCGAGGTAAAACGATATCGCTAAAGGTAAAACTTTGGGTTTTCTTTAAATTAAACTCCAAAACAGTGCTACATTCACAAACATTGTTTTACGAAGGAGCAGCATATAAAATTTGCTCGTTAGTCAATAGAAACAAAAAACGTCCAATTGAAAATCTCTAACAAGCACTGCACCAGTTTTTCTGAAAGACCGTCCTAATTCTAGATGCGAGTAAATTGGATTTTTCTGTGTCGAATGAAAGAGTAAACATTTGAAGAAAGGTTAACGAAGCAATGAATTCACGCCATGTCCATTTAATGATTAAACACCGTGGAGCTCATATGATGGTTTCGAATGTGTGTACAACTGGGCGGTTAGTTACATGTCTTCGATGGAAGTATGACCAAATACAATGTACAACAATAATATGTAGAAAAAGATTCAAAACAAACAAAAAAGATTCAAACATCAGATTCTCATTGAACGCAGGGACTTGAAACCGAAAATGAAATCGACCTTCAAACAATCAAAGTAAGATGAGTTCCAAATCGATGTGTGATGATTTACACGAGTGAGTTCATTCCGCAGTTTATACATTAGTAATCAACTCAACCGCGTGGACGATTTATTGTTATCTGTGGGCATCAAGTATATACTCACGATAAATTGAAACCACATCACAATCTGAAGTGTTCTAAAATGCTACTAATGCGCATCCGTGTTGTTAGCAAGCCCGACGCTTCAACGAATGTACGCTGGAAAGTGCCTTTAATAAAGGAGCAAGCAAAATGCTTTCGAAAATTCAAAAGTTGAGCTAAGACTGGGTACGCCATTGATGAAGTCATTATCACCACAAGGCACCACATTGCTACCCACAATTAGTGAACGCAATCAACAACTTTACTTAGATGGATTCAATCATGTGGTTTAGGAATCATGTCCCAAAAGCCACAATTGGTCTTTTTATCCAATGAAAATGTCATTCCATGAGTTATGTGCCAGGGAGAGCGAGAGAGAGACAGAGAGAGAGAGAGAGAGAGAGAGAGAGAAGGAGACGAAGAGAGAGAGAGAGATGCATGACTGGCAAATTAAATAGCTCTTGTAGAGCTGCCTTTAATGTATCTATGGCCCGGTACGCAACACAGCAGAACGTTAAGCTGTGTTGTTTTGAAATTAAAGACAACAGTTTAAGTACTGGCTGTCTGATGGCCCATTAAAATGCAAGAACGACGAAAAGGTATTACTTTCAATCCAAGCTAGTACAGAGTTTCCTAAATCGGCGTTATCTCCCCTCAAACGCAATACAGTCGTCAGGGCGATGCGATGGAGACACACTCTCCTCCATTGTTTTATACCAGACGTATAGGCATGCACAGAAATCCTGAAGGAGATGAAATTTCTTACGCAACATTTTAGGAGAAGGATGAAAAAAAGGGTCAGAAAATAAAAAAGGACATATTTTCACGATTCTAACTACTTTTGGCAGCAGACTGGTATGTTGGGTCTATAAATTCGAGCGGTTTGCTAAGAGATGGCGTAACTCGTATTATTCCATTGGAACATGCGTTGGAAAGCTTCTGTCATTGTACGTCATTTCAGTATAAGTCATTCATTTGAAGCGTAAACAACAATACATTTTTTTCACTCAAATATGTCAAACTTTGTGGCTGAAGAAGTGTTTTTGTGGGGAGTTCTTCTTCATTACTTTAATATGAAGGAAACTGCTGCCGAAAGTCATCGTATTTTGGTGGAAGTTTATGGTGAACATGCGCTAGCTGAGCGAATGTGCCAAACGTGGTTTACACGATTTAAAAGTGGTGATTTTGGCTTGGCCAATCAGCCAAATCAACGGCAAAGCCGAATATCCATGGCGAAGGTAATGTTCTGTATTTGGTGGGATCAGAAGGGTGTGTTGTATAATGAGCTGCTAAAACCGGGTGAAACCATCAATGGACAACGCTACCGAACACAATTGATCCATTTGAAGAGAGCAGTAGCCAAAGAACGCCCGGAATATACGACCAGACACGAGGCAATAAATTTCCATCATGACAACGCTCGGCCCCACGTTGCTATTCCGGTTTAGAACTATTTAGAAAACACTGGATGGAAAGATCTATCCCACCCGCCTGATAGCCCAGACCTTGCCCCTTCTGACTATCATTTGTTCCGGTCGATGCAGAACGCCCTCACTGACATACGGTTCACATCAGAGCAGAATATCAAAAATTGGCTTGATTCATTCTTGGCTGCCAAGCCGGTGCAGTTCTGTTGGGATGCGATCCACATATTCCCAGAAAAATGGGAAAAACCCATAGCTTCATAATACTATTGCTCATGTTTTTCTTAAATAAACGTTCAAATAAATTTTAATTTACAATTAAATTATAGACCCAATAGAATATGTTTAATTGACATACAAATAAGTAAACATTGACTGGGGCTTATGGAATTAGGCCACACATTGAGGATGTGTCCTCCATATCATCTCCACTTCCGGCATCCATTTTGTTCATTGTTTGGTTTATTGTGTTTCGCTATTGCACACTCTGTTTTTGTACTGGATGACATTTGCTTTTACGAATTTATATCCACAGTTGTTGTCAATTGAAAATGCAATGTTTGGTTTTTCATATAATTCATTATTTCTCCAACAGATGGCTTTAGAAATGTGTATCGCGCGTCATATACGTTCCATTGGGACGAACTAAATGCCTTTAGAAGGATAAGATTTCTTATGTGTATGGCACCGCTACAGCAACAGTAAATAATGCGCAATTTAAGTTTAGTCGATTCCGTTTCAGAAATTTCGAGGTCAACCATGTAATTGGTTGGAAAAGTTTCGTGGCATGTCATTTTATTATTTAGTGCTCTGGAAGGCCATTTCTGGGAAATGTCGGTAAAATCATGAAAGTAATCGAGTCGAACTGACATGTAAGCAGTAAAAACCAGTTTGGAGCCATTTGAACAAGGCTGGATACAAAAGGAAGCTCGAGGTATGTGTAGCACAAAAGGACTGGATGGCGCAGTTGGTTAAGTGGCTGCGCTTGTTTAGTGGGGTCCCGGTTCGAATCCCTGTGGAAGCAAAGTTACGCTTTAATACGCTCTCATTTGGTTTTCAAATCTGGTCCAGGAACAAATAAAGCGCACTGTCACTGGAGTGGTGGTCGATTAGTGGTAATAGTCTGACTGTGGGTATCACTATTACCCAACATGGTCTAAGTGTGCTGGTGAATTCACTGGCAGCCTCCTTCCCTACCTTAACTACATACCATGTGTAGCACACAAGTTAATGCCAAAGAACCTCGTGAACCGAGTTTTCATCTGCGAATCACTGCTGAATAGCAACAACATCAACTCTATTTTGAAGCGGACGGTGACGAAAAGTGATTCACTTACGAATCTCCAATCCAGTATTGACATCCTGGAAGGTCTGGCTGTGTGTTTGGTTTGATTGGCAACCTATCATCTGCTAAAAGGACCTCCTAAAGCAAAACTCTTAATTCGGACCTGTATCGTCAACAATTAGACCGCCCGAAGGAAGGAGAGAAATTGTGTCCCATCAGGACCACACACATCGATAGCGACTCTTCAGAGGTTCCGGGAGCTTGGTTGGAAGGTCATCATGAATTCACCTTGCAGTCCCGGACTAGCACCAAGTGAGTACCACCTGTTCCTGTCTATCGCAAGATATTCAGCTGATGACCGCCTCAAGAAAGGCTCGTGGCACAATACTCTCTCAGTGAGGACGAGGACTTTAAGAGTTAGGGATTTCGGCACTATCACAAAAACGCAATAATCCAACAAAGCGGTGCATAGTTGACCTAAAATGATAAATGCAGCCTTAAGTTTTGAGTACGAGAAAAGTGGATTAATTAAAAAGCTTTTTGACTACCAACTTAGAGTCGTGTTTGATGCTTCTTCAAAAACATCATCAGGAGTATCACTAAAAAATATCATGTATACAGGACCCACGCTTCAAAGTGAATTGTTCGCTTTACTGCTCCTTTTTCGACTTCCAAAATTTGTCTTCTGCACAGTTATTCAGAAAATGTACCGGCAGATAATTATGCGTCCAGAAGACAGGAAGTACCAATCAATTGTCTGGAGAAGAAATGAATCCGAACCATTAAGCTTTTATCAATTAAACACAGTGACATATGGAACGAGATCGGCACCGTATCTAGCAACAGGGTGTTTGGAGCAATTAGCCAAGGAAGCCAGTGAGAAATTCCCATTAGGCGCCCAAGCCCTACACCAAGACTTTTATGTAGACGACTGCCTGACGGGAAGTAACAACCTGTCAGCTGCAATCGAGATACAGGGTCAACTTATGTCAATTTAGAAGAGGATGGATTCTGGATGGGAAGATCTATCCCACCCGCCTGATAGCCCAGACCTTGCCCCTTCTGACTATCATTTGTTCCGGTCGATGCAGAACGCCCTCACTGACATACGGTTCACATCAGAGCAGAATATCAAAAATTGGCTTGATTCATTCTTGGCTGCCAAGCCGGTGCAGTTCTGTTGGGATGCGAGATACAGGGTCAACTTATGTCAATATTAGAAGAGGATGGATTCAAACTTCATATTGAAATCTCAGCCCATTGAGAAGGGGATATGAGACAATATTAAACGGAACATCTGCGCTATAACAGTAGGTTTGATCAAATCAACAAACAACTAAATGAACTTACTTCAAGGTTACATGACAATGGCGAAGAAATATCACATCTTTGTCGTCACAACTTATTGTCATGATCCTTAACATTCAACGAATGCAATCCACACTCGCGTCGACGTATTTACAAATACTTCTTCTTCTTCTTTGTTTTGGCGCCACAGTCCGGGGTGGACCTGAGCCTCAACCAACAAGCCTCTCCAGCCAGCACGATCTTTCGCCAGCTGCCTCCAGTTGTGCACACCAAGTTGGTTGAGGTCCTTCTCCACTTGTGTGCGCCATCTTGTTCTAGGACGCCCTCTTATGCGTTGTCCCAAAGGCTCGGAATCGAAGACTCTTCGGGCCAGAGCTGTGGTGTCAATCCGCTCTATGTGACCTAACCATCTTAAGCGTGCGATCCGAAGACGCTTAACTAGGTGCATGCGGCTGTACAGCCCGTACAGTTCGTGGTTGAATCTCCTTCTCCAGATGCCATCAATACAAACAGGACCAAAGATCGCACGCAGAACTCTTCTCTCAAAACGACCAAGAGCTTCTTCATCCGCTTTCACTAGCGTCCATGTCTCTGCGCCATAGAGCAGGACGGGGATGATTAGGGTGTTATATAAAGTCAACTTGGTGTTTCGAGAGATGGCTCTGTTACTCAATTGCCTCTTGAGCCCAAAGAAACAGCGATTGGCAAGAGTAATTCTGCGCTTGATCTCGGTACTGGTGTTATTGTCCCTGTTTACTGCAGAGCCAAGGTAGACGAAGTCCTTGACTACCTCAAAGTTTCTGCTTCCCATTATGACGCTCTGTCCGAGGCGTCGATGTTGTGCGTCCTTTCGTGATGACAGCATGTACTTTGTTTTGCCCTGATTAACTGCCAAACCCATTTTAGCCGCTTCCGCTTCAATGCTAGCAAAAGCCTCATTGACAGCTCGCTGTGTTCGTCCAATCACGTCAATGTCGTCCGCGTAGGCAAGCAGTTGAACGGACTTTTGGAAGATCGTGCCTCTGGTGTTGACATTTGAGTTTCGCACGATCTTCTCAAGTATGATGTTGAAGAAATCACATGACAAATACTCATCGGGGTAAAATAAGCCCGTTGCTGCTTTCAACTCAGCAATTGAGGAAGGAATTACTAATTATCAAGGGTAACTTATCTAGAAGATCTGTTGCAACAATATAAAGTAATGACAGTAAAAGGAGGATATAGGTATCATAAATAACCTAGCGGTATTTTTGATCAAACTTCCATTAGTAAGTCAGCACCGCTACGGATTATTCAAGATAACACAATTACCAAGCAGTATAAAAAACACATTGCTGTTCATCATTCCATGTGCACCAATATTGGCTGTCAATGCACATCGCGACCAATACATTCCCGTACAGCCTTCAATCATGGAGACATGTATCAACCTTCGTGATAGTCAATGCATATGATACAGCAGAGGTTCAGACGTTTGTTCCTGTGAACTTGGGTTATTCAACAACGAAACAAAACCTGCATGCCTACTTAAGAAAGCTGAAACCAACTCCACATGGATCCCAATGAACAATAAAAATCAAAGGCTATATTCTACAATCGGGACATCTCGTTTCACAGCAATATGCCGATGACAGATCTTCTAGGTTGTCATAGAAGGTTCCGGATTGTTGACGTTGAAGCCAGACTGTGGCATAATTTTCAAAAAGCTTATATAGCATGTAGATTTTTCAAAAAGCTACATTTTATAAACATTCGAGTATGTGAAAACCGGGAAGTTTTGCTGTTCTCTCCTGACAATGAGAGCTAATTAAAACATGGCTAGTTCACATTTTAGAGGCATTCACATTATCGAATAGAGAAAAAGCACGGTTTTTCATGAAACCAGTTTGGAAAGTATCTGTCGACACCTAGGAATTGCTTAATACAACACAGCCCCATTAAATTCGGAAGACCCGTGCTTTTTGGCCTCTCCTGTTATGAGAGGTTTTACTTTGTGTTTTTCAGTCGCATTGGTGGTCCCAAAATAGGTACAAACTCTTTGCTAGTTTTTTTTTTTGCAGGTCCAGTTGCTTCTTTGGACAACACAAGAGTTTTATCCGGAAGAAGTTTCCAATAAAGAGCGATCTGATCGGCTTTAGTTAGTTTTGTTGCAAATACTTCCAAAGGTTCAAAATATACACCTCCTCTATGGATAGAAATCGGCATTGTGCCGAGTTGGCCAATGCAATGGTAGGAGTAATATAGTCCGTTGGAGCTGGGGTTAGGTGCTCAGGCAGGAGTTGCAGAGCTCTACTATGGCCATACGATCTCGCTGACCAACACCCTACCTCTCTGAGTCTAATGGAGCTGCACGTTACTACATACTTGATGTAAAGGTCCAAAGGGAGGAGGTGTAGGAGAAGTTTCAGTGCTTCGGTGAGGCAAGATCTCATCGCCCCGGAGGTTCCGACTCCTGTCGATCTAGGGACTTGCCTAAGTTGTATGTTTTACTTTGGGCAGTCTACAATACTAGGGACCTGTAGGTGAGAATGCGACCGACAACAGTTGTGTACATCCAAATGGTCATTTTGGGTTTGAGACCACGTCTCCCGCCGAAAGTACAGTCGTAGAAAGCTGCACTTGCTTTCTCAACCCGGTTTTCTGGACATTAGACTTCCAGTTGAGCTTGGGATCCAGGATTACGCCTGTATACTTAGCACTGGAGGAAAGGGAGAGAGTAATATTGTTAATCCGAGGGAGCCTAAGGTTGGTATCTTGGTCTTCGTGGTAAATAGCATCAGTTTCGTTTTCGTAGGATTCACGTTCAGGCCACAGCCTGCAGTCCAAGAGTGAATTCTAGATGGAGCCCCCTCTATGATTTCGCTAATCACTGAGGAGAACACACCAGATACTAAGATTACCACATCGTCCGCATACGCAACTACTTTGGAGTAGTGAGATAGCCCCGTCTTGGAGTGTATCGCAGTTGACTGATTTGGAAATTTGGCAGTTACCCAGTTGCGACTAGATGATTCTGATTTCTAGCATGGCCACAATCCACTTACAAAGGAGGAAGTGGCTCGAAATATCTGCATCTTTGCGCTATGGTCCACAAGCCTCCATACAACGGCTAGTAAATAGCTCTTTTCGCCTCAGCTAGCTTTTTAAAGCTTGGGTTAGGACAGACCACTACACCGAGGTACTTACTCGTATGTACACTCTCGCACAATTTCCAAATTCTGACCTTTGTATCTCCCCCTTTCGTTTCTCGAATATATACCACCACCATCCCTGAAAGTGAATAATTTTTGATTCTCCAAGATTCACAGTCAGATTCCGACTATCACCGATTGATCATCCGCTCCCTCAACTGAGTCCACGAAGTGATCGGCTTAAATGAGGTCTGATAACCTCCGCAAGCCTCAACGCTGTCCATTGTTGTAGTTACATATCGTTTTTACTATTTTTGTTTTCCGTAAAAAAGTTTGGTTTTTTAAGAATTAGTCAAACAGCTCAAGGCTCGTTTGAAAATCGAACAGTTTGGCATTACCAGCACTCGGTTCTTTTTTCAGAAATAGTTCAACTTCAAAGTTGAATAGAATCCCAAGTAGAATCGAATACTGTAATAGCGCCCATTCAGACACATAATTTTGTTTTTATTTTGTCATCGTTTTTCTACGCAAAAAAAGTAATGCTCACTCAGCACACGAGATTCCCTTTATTCCTTTGAAGATGTTTTACGTTGCTATGGCTGTCGAACACGCCCCAAATGCACACTTGACAGTAGTCTATGACAGTTCAGTGTTTTGAATATTTCATTCATGTTTCCTCCCCCCAATCTTTCTCCGTCAGTTTTCCGAATTTAAAAACCGCCGAGAAAGTATACCAGCTCAAACAAAAAGAAGCACTGTCATGAATCAGGGCGATTACTTTGTCTTATGTATTCCCAAAGTGCCCCAATCACCATGACAATGGCATGGCCGAGGAATCGTCCTTCTATTCAATTCTCTTTCAATTCGTCCGCAAATAAAGGAGCCTGGGATAATACGGACAGAGTTGAATATTAAATTCAGTCCATGGAATGCACATTTCCTGTTTATACAACCCTCGCCTCACTCCGTTGCGTTTGTAGGACGAATATTCCGTCGATAATCCTTCCGTACGAATGTCTTCCCGACCGGTCCACAAGGGAATCAATCGATTTATGCGCAATTCAACGGCTGTGTGTGGGCGTACAGTCGAGTATATGTGAACGCTTGTCCTTAATTAACATATTTTCCGTTGGAAATGGAGAACAAAAATACCGTCCGAAACCATAATCCCAACATCTCCACCCAAGCTTATCCCATTTTTTGTAAAGACCATCTTCTAACAAAACCCTCCTGGAAAACGAAAACACCTTCAGGCTTCACATTTAAATCTCCCATCACATAAGTCAAGCACAAAATTCTTGGAAGAAGTAGAACGGACCCTCGTTAAAGTTCCTCTTGATTGTCTAGCGATGTTGGCACAAGTGTTCCCCAGACTTCCAAAAGAAGACAAAAAAAAAACTCTAAGGACTTTCCGCTTGCCTCGTATTCGCGTAAATACGTTTTATTGTTTTCCAATAACAAGATGGGGAGGAGCTGACCTTTCCCTTTGTCAGCTGCCAGCTGCCAGCCATTAATATGCATAAAGTTCCCGCCTTCGATGGTATCTCATACATTTATTGCCGGGAATAACTTGAATATCTCTTATCTAGTTTAAAACTCATCTAAATGCACGAAACAATTCTGCAAAGTTTGCAAGCACAAAGGACTAAATCAGCAGTGCACACGTGCAGGCGTCAAAGGCGGTACGTGCCATGGTGCCGTGCAGTGTATCATATGCGATGCCATTTACAAGCATTTTAAACCAGAATGCCATCTGACACTCGGCTGTGAGAATGTTTTCAAAATTCCTCCCAATCCCCCCCTTTGCGGAGTTTAAAGAAGTTGAAAGAAGTCGGGTTATCGCATTACTTGGCATAAGACATTTCTTTCGTGGCACGTAGCCGGCGTGGAACACATTTGACAGTACTGTTCAATGACTGTGGCTGGCACTTGTCATGGGATGTGAGTCATTAGATATTTGAGAGTGCAAACTGTGCGGGAATTCAAACCGACATGTTCGTGGTACTCGATGATAATTGCATTTTGACATCAGTATAGTAGACGTTGATGCGGTGTGTGGGTTCCTGAATGTCACAATGTCAGTGCCGAATGAATGGCCGATACCACATCAAGTGGAGTAATTGGGTTTGTTCGGAAACAATTCGTGTCAATCAATGTAATTAGATTTTAAGATAACCTGAATGGATGTGCGATTTCGATTTTAATGCATTTGTAATTCTAGGAATTTCCAGCGACACTGGGGAGTCAATTCGCATGGATTACAATGAGCCCGACAGGGGGCTAAGTGCGTCGCGTTCTCGAAATTTTGACATTTCAATCAAATTGATTTTTCTCTGTTCACACATAGCCGCGGGTAGAATTCGCGATTGGTGCTTTGAAATGATTTGGATATTCGAACTTGTGTGCAGAGATTTCCGATAATCCTTCACTGCAGTGTTCGCTCGAGGTTGAGCTTGACCTCTCCCAACTAGTCCCTCCAATAAGCCAGTTGCCTTCGACTACACACGACAAATGGGCTGCCGTCCTTCTCCACTTGTGACTTTTTCCTAACCAGGGACCATATCATTCTGGCATTCTGCTTATTTTTGCTGAAAATTGATTATTTCCCACGCTGCGATTCAAACCAGTAATTTAGAAACCGAGCCACAACACAAATTCACCGCACTGAAAATCGGTTGTCACCTGACATCTGTCAATTGAGAAACGTCATGTTGTCTCGTTCATATTTCACTTTTTACTTAGATCTCGCCAGCTTGTGTCGCAAAATTAGGGCCGGTAAAAACATATGCATGGTGACCTCGACTTGATCTGACCACGCAACCTTCTGAAATTCGCGGTCGTAGTTGGGGGCTATTGTGTAAAGCAGTTTACCTAAGCCGCAAGCTTTCATTTATGTTGTGACTGAATTTGTATGGATTTCTGAGGTGCGTGCGTGAATTACGGTTTTATATACAATTTGCTCTTATTGTTAGATTTTCACGAGTGGCAAGTATTGGGTCTATAATTTAATTCGTGTGGTTTGCTAAGAGATGGCGTAACTTGTATTATTCCATTGGAACATGCGTTGGAAAGCTACTGTCATTGTACGTCATTTGAATTGAAGCGTAAACAACAATCATTTTGTTTCACTCAAATATGTCGAACTTTGTACCTGAAAAAGGGTTTTTGCGGGGACACTACACACGACGCCACAAAAGGAAATCATTTTTGCATCGGATTGTTACTGTTGATGAAAAATGGATCCATTACGACAGCCCCAAGTGCAAAAAATCATATGTGAAACCCGGCCAACCAGCAAATCAACGGCGAAGCCGAAGGTGATGCTC
The DNA here is from genome assembly GCA_905231855.2 of Eristalis tenax. Classification (NCBI taxonomy): domain Eukaryota; kingdom Metazoa; phylum Arthropoda; class Insecta; order Diptera; family Syrphidae; genus Eristalis; species Eristalis tenax. The sequence continues at coordinate 107,659,558 of HG993124.1, read as the reverse complement.
TGTATTTGGTGGGATCAGAAGAGTGTGCTGTATTATGAGCTGCTAAAACAGGATAAAACCATCAATGGACATAGCTACCGAACATAATTAATCCGTTTGAAGAGAGCAGAAGCCAAAAAACGCGCGGAATATGCGACCAATAACATTTTTCTAGAGTAAGATGTAACATTTTTACAGGCTTCAGGCAAATCAAAAAGCACTTATTTGCTGACCAGAGCAATCATGCCAGTATATCTTCTCTTTTAGACCAGAGGAAGTTAAGGCCTAACTTCCAAAGACAGACCAAAGGCAGAAAAGAATTTTTAATTGTTTAATCCAGCAAAACAAGCATTAACAACACTTGCAAAATTGTTTCCGTTCATTTCAATGTTCTCCGGTTTATGTTACTACTAATCCAGGGTCGGGTTAGTGAAAGGGGATGCCAGTGAATTCACAAGCATACTTACACCATGTTGGTCCATTGTGATACCCACAGTCAGTTACTACCACTACCACTACCACCGATCGACCACTCCAGTGACTGGGTTTAAGGAAGACCATCGATTTTTGGCTGTGGTAGGATTGCCATGTGGTTTCATTTTGGTGGACATGGCTCGGAACGTCTTACAATGTTTTTCGAAATTGGCTTCTTCGCCAATAAAGTAAAAAAAGGAAAACAGAGAGAATACGAATCTGATAGAAAACATAAAATGAAACGGATCTTATTTTGACCCCCATGAAACCCCCAGAAATGACGTACTGTAGAGATGGCCGACTTCACAGCTGATTACCTCTCAAATTTTTCGATGGGCTACACAAATTTGAGAGGCCGCTTGACAGTTATTCACGAAATAACGTGAATGTTGTTCTCTGATTGGCAATTTGACTTTAGTGCGGTTTCCTAAGATATGGCGTAACTTGTATTATTCCATTGGAACATGCGTTGGAAAGCTACTGTCATTGTACGTCATTTCAGCATATGTCAATCATTTGCAGCGTAAACAACATCTTTTTTTTCACTCAAATATGTTGAATTTTGTGCCTGAAAAGGTGTTTTTGCGGGGAGTTCTTCTTCATTACTTTAATATGAAGAAAACTGCTGCCGAAAGTCATCGTATTTTTGGTGGAAGTTAATGGTGAACATGCGCTAGTTGAGCGAACGTGCCAACAGTGGTTTGCACGATTTAAGAGTGTTGATTTTTACAACTAATGACCCTTATAGCTAAATTGCACATAGGCCCAACTATGCAGCATGCAGGAACGATATAACTACGAGTATGTATAATATTATAGCTTTAAGATATGATTTATTTTCCTTAATTTAAGATGTTACGAATAAGGCCACTCTCAGAATGAGGGCATTTGCATAAAGGTGTGAGGTGGGAGGTGTGACATGGTATTTACATTTGCTTTTTCATGGAGGCTCATAGTAGAGAAACGCCAGGAGAGGGGGATCTTGTGGGGTTGATTTTAGGAATTGATATTTTTTCCAAGGATTTTAAAACTTTCTGCCCTACTCTAGCTAAGAGAGCCTGGCAACCCTAGGCCTTGGGATTGTGGGTTGGTGCGTCGACCCCTACGCACACTCATAGTAGAGAAATGACAGGGCAGATTTAACATTGGCTTTAGCACCTTGTTTTAACATATTTGCAGTTTTTTAATGTGAGATTTGGCACAATCGGCCCACACAGGTGCACCGTACGTTAAGACTGGTTGAAAATCGTTTTGAAAATTAGTAGTTTGTCATCAATAGTTTTGATTTACGATTAATAAAGGGACATAGGATTGTAATGATTAGGTTTGCTTTCTGAACCGTACTCGGCATATCTTTTTCAAATGTGAGTTTTTTTATCGAAATTACTTACAACTTCAAGACCACTCGATGGTGGGCGAGTTCAATTATAGGTTTGTTTGTGGTAGGAATTGCTGTTGTCTGCGTCGAGTAAGCCACATAGCCTGAGATTTATCTACATTCGGTTTGATTTACGATCTGAAGCAGAATAGCTGAAACGCATGAAGTGCATTTTGAAGAGAAGTTAGCGTGTCCTGTGCTAAGATATTGGATGAGAACATTGCTGTGTCATCAGCGAACAAAGCTGGGGAAGTGTTACCATTAGGTACTGGTATGTCGGACATGAAAACATTAAAAAAATGGGAGCCAATACCGAACCTTGGGGTACTCCAGAGTGACTGAGCAAGACCTACGAAGACTATAAATTTTCTTTGTTGCAAGAAGCTTTTAAAAGCTTTAATTTTGATGAGAAACTTTGGAAAGGAATGTTGGATAAGCTTAAATATGAGTCCTCCATACAGTATCGAAGGCCTTTTCAATATCCAGGTGAACTAATCCTGTTGACAATTTCAAATCTAGACTTTTTATATTGTGCTGCTTAATTCTCATGTTTTTGGTGACATGTAGAGAGACCGGCTCGAAACCCAAACTGTTCTCCTGGATAGATGATTGGTCGATATGTGAAATGAGGTATTCGTTTATTATTTTCGCGAACAGCTTACTTAAGCAACTTAGTAAACTAATAGGTCTGTCGGTCGGGTCGGGCTTTGCAATAGAAATTACCTTAGCTGTCTTCCACTTAGGAAACTAGCCAATGCGTAATCAAGAATTGGAAACGAACGTTAAGTAAATTATGTCTTTACGAGGTAACGCTTTGATTTAATTCCTATGCCATCGATACCCGCGGCTTTATTGGTCCTTGACATTTCTACTAAGTCAACAACTTTTTTGGGAGGAATAAGGCAGATAACGTTAGAGACATGGGTGGAGTTATTAAAATCATTCAAGGTATTACCGACTAGGTTTTCTGTATTGACATCACCGTGACCTGAGGATATATGATACTGGTAGAAGTTGTCTGCTAATAAGGTAGCTTTCTCTTGTTCAGTAACATACATTCTATCTTGACATAGACGGGTTGGAATGTTGGGACCTTTCTTCTTTATTATTTCACTAATTTTCCAGGAAGGCTTGGCACCTTTTTCGAAACCACTTAATAAAGAATTCCAATTTGTATTACGAAAAGTATGTATTTCATTTTGGGTTACGGTGTTAAGGAACTTGAGATTTTCCTTAAAATGACTAAGTCTATATCGAATCCACCTTTTTCGCTCACAGCAGTCTGATTAGTTGCAAGATATGGTCTGGGAGAGTGAGATTTTGTGGGGTTGATTTTGGGAATTGATATTTTTCTCCAAGAATTTTAAAACTTCTTGACCTATTCTTGCTAAGAGAGCCATGGCATCCCTAGGCCTTGGGATTGTGGGTTGGTGCGTCGACCCCTCCGCACTTGATCCTACGTTGGTCTGCTACCTATACTTGCCTGCTACTGATTTGATATTAGGTTTGTTTCAAGTCTTATTTAGTTTTCTACGCACAAAGCTGGTTCAACAACATTGGTTTGCAACATTGGTTCATTGTCCTTAGTTCACGTGTTTTGTGATTATTTTAAAAGATATTTTGCTGCTGCTTGTGAAAAGTGTATGGATTGCGTGTAAATTTGTTGTGTTTTTCGACTCCAGTAAAATGCAGCGAGAAGGCACTGAGTGTGATATTATTACAAGTATGGTCGGCAACCTGAAACGTAACAACACAGTCAGTACATCTCTCGTCATTTCCCGTGCCCCGTCCTGATAAATACGTATTAAATAAGCATGGGTCTGGACAGACCCTTATGCCCCATTTATCGCCTAAAATGCAACCGCTCAGGGTTAAAGAAGAGAGACAAATGACAGATACCTCAGTTGTCAGACGTGCATTTCATACCCTTTTCGTACCTTAATTCATGAGCTGTGACACAATAAATGCGTAAAAGACCCCGCACAACCATCATATGAAACCCTCGATTGATTCACTAACCCTTCTTCCGTCAGGAGCCAATTTCCACCAGCCACTTGAGTTATGGCCAATTTATTTCGGTCATTAGCAGTTATGAAAGCCACTTTATTATTCTGTGCTGTCGATTAAATGTCTGGAAAAGGATTCTCTTTTGATTCGTGTCCGCACCGAACACAGCTGTGTTCAGTGATGGAGTTAATTTCTGGTTGAGCTGCTCCGTCAACAAGCAAAATTGCCACAATGGAAACAATGCTCCCTTCAACGTCCGCAGAAAGGTTCGTATTTTTTCATTTCAAATGCTTCACGAGCAGATGGAACTATTTACGCGGTTTCGATCGTTAAAATCGATTTGAAATCCATGATTCCTGACCTTTTCGTTCCGCACTTGAAATACATTTACGAGGAAAACCAACGCTTTTACAGAGTTATCGCAACATCGCGTGAGGCAGTCTGTGAATTCGAGAACACCTTCGATTGGTTTTGCAATTTCCCGTAATAATGCCATGAATTGGCTTTCAGGAGCTTATTACGTTTACACCTTTGGGACCTCGTCTGCGGGACCATGCGAAGTCATTATTTTCCACCGATAAAGCAGAATCGATGAACAACTTAACAGCAAACATTCGTCTAACTTGACACACACGTGTGTATGCTGTTAAGGCGTTGCTAATTCATGTGCTTTCATTTGTGTGTCACATGGGGTGCTACATGGGGTGGTTTCGCACAAGTCATTCTCTGGATGTGAATGGAGGAATTGCCGTCAAATGTAATTGGATTTGAACTTGAGATCCAAAGCACTTACAAGAAAGTGATCGCTTTTAACAAAATTTAGTTTGATACTTATGAAAAGTCTGGCGTTCCGAGATAAAAGTTAGGTGCAAGTAGTATTCGTGCGTTAAGAGTACTTTTATGGAGTTTGTGCTTGGGGAAAGTTCAGATATTAGGTGGGCTTCATGGACCCCCATTCACCGAATGAAACATAAAGGTGCAGGCAGTTACGACTATCGCGGCAGTCGTACGACAGGCAGCATTTTATGCATCGCTGCCATATGTGCATTTTGTTTTCACAACTTTCCATATTGATTGGAAATAGAATACTTTGGAAAGCAGAATAACAAAACAAAACAACACAAATGGTATTTATTGCCCATAACAAAGAAAAACAAAAGAATAGCATCACCCAGACTTGAACACAGAACCTGTATAAAGTGGTGTGAGCAACGCTCGAACCCACTTTGCCAACGGACCCGATATCTTTCAATGTTTTTTCGTTTATATTTGGTATAGCCGTGACATACCTACATACATAGCGCTTTATTATAAAGCCCCTCAGAGAGCAAGGGGCTACCTTCTACAGCAACCACTCGTGTTGTGCGTTGCATTGTTCTCTCACGAGTGCAAGGGGCCAACAGTTTTGTGCCGACTCCGAACGGCTGAAGCTGTTTTAGGCAGTTATTTCTCTTTGAGCATTGTCAGTGACTCAAACGAGGCCCTAAAAATTATTTTGGTAGTACCGGGAATCGAACCCAGGCAGCGTTGTTCCCACAACGCCACGGCAGCGACGATGCCGGTTTATATCCATATTCAAAAAACTAACTGCGGGTCCTGTGGACTAGAGATGGTCATACAAAAAATACATCGGTGTTTTATTCGATGTAATACATCGATATGTTGCATCGATTAATAACGATGCATCGCTGAAAAACATCGATAAGAAAATGAAATAAGAAAATGAGAGAACAAGCAACATGTTCAAATGAGAAGAAGTCATGTCCCAAAATGGGAGGAGATACTATCCTAATTGGCAGTCAAACGGCCTTTAAAGCAATCAGCAAACGAAAAAGCAATCGATTTTAAGTCATATTTGGTGGCATAATGCCGCGAAGAACTTCAGTTCGCAACGCTAGCTTACTCTGGGTCCCAGATCATAGAGACATAAGCAAGTAGATTGACTTGCTATTAAAGGGACCACCCAATCCAGCAATCATATGCAGTAATCCATCTCTTGCAGATATCTAGAAGAAAGCAAAACGAAAGCAAACGAAAGGTGGAACTCTCTAACCACCAGTGATATACCTCGGATGCCATGGCCCAAATTGAATAGTGCAAGAACGGACAAACTGCAACAATCCGATGAAAAGTTGCTCCGGATGGTAGTCGGAGCCCTTACTCCATAACCATCTGAAGTACCATGGCATCAAAAATAGACTTACGCATGACTTCATGGTAACCTTACTACATTTGCCACTGCCCCAGTCTCTGCCGATTGAGATAGAGAACACTGGGAGAGCATTTCTTTCAAAACCTCCAGGAACTAACAACAAACCCACTAACCTCTATTTTCTGGTCCATTCGAATTTTTCAGGATGGCAGGATAACACAGAAGCAACAACATGACACTTAGAGGTTATTTTTCCCCTACCTAGCCTAACCTGTATCTTGACTCAGACCCAGCACTACATGCGCCCATTCGTATTCGCACTGGGGAATTTTCTTCCCTTTTCTTTACCACAATCACAAGGAACACGTTTGCTATAAGTCTGTCACTCTGTCAGTATCTGTGGTCCATGCGAACGGGGTCCGGTTCCCTATATTTGCCGAAAATATTAAAGTTGAAATTCAACTATGGAAAGTGTGTGCTTTTAACCGATGCATCGAATGAAATACATCGATACATTGTGAAACATCGAAGGATCCGATGCATCGGATATATTCGATACATCGAATAACTGTTGTTTCTGTATACTGCTCGGTAGTTCTCAAAAGAAAATACTTTCGGATTAGAGTGGTCAGAAAGGAGCCCTTTATTAGCGAATGGAATAAAGAGAAAAGGTTCGACTTCATTATGTTCTAAGAAAGGTTATATTCAGCGACAAGTCTAAGTTCAATATTTGCAACAACGACACCGACAGTGATGTGAGAGTATGGCGTAAGCCTAATACTGCGCTAGAGAAATCAAACACTGTTGGTACAGTGGAGCATGGAGGTGGAAACGTTCGCTCTCCAATCCCCTGATATGAACCATATAGAGCATTTATGAGGCGAATTAAAGCGGGAGCGCATCAAAAACCATCACAAACAGGCAATGTGAGAAGGAAGAATGGGCCAAAATTGATCCCTCAATTAAGAAAAAATTGGTCGTGTCTGCAGACTTTTGACATTAAGTGTAAATGCATTTTACGTATATTTTTTTCAACTATAAAGTTCAAGACCTTAAATCTGTTTCTTCAGACGAGACGTTGACAAAAGAGAGAGAGAGACAATATACATCAATATGGCGCAAGTTAAGGCTAGTATGGTCTAACTCTCACAGAAACTGGTGGCTTCGGAAACGAATAGCTCTGACATTAAACTCAAGCCTGAAGAGTTGGTTAATGGAAATCCGTAATGAAAAAGCGAGAGTTTTGTATCAACAGTGTAACCAGAGGAGTTTAGCTGGGATGTTCGATTTAGACACGGCGCTGTTAAAACGCAATGAACAGGTAACAGCCATTCCGATCTACACCCCTTGGGTAGTTTGAAGACTCTGCCGCAGTGTCCGGAACTTTCTGGATTGACAACATCAAGGACGGATAAAATGTTGGCGCTAAGGATAGGGCTCATCCATCTAAAACTGTCCCTGGGCAAGAGAATCTGAAATCATCTGATTACATGTTACCGGGGGGTATTTGTAACCCCAGATTGAACTTTGCGAGGTTCAATTTAAGATTCATATAGCGACAACCCATTCGGGTATGTCTTAACATATTTTAATCAAACGAACATCCTTGTTCAGGCATTCCTTAATTGACTGACAATGACTCCGACTGAGCAGGACACTCCTTCAATTCCGCAGAAACAGCTGATATTTATTTGATTCTTATCCGAATGCGTGTCAACAATACAAAGATGCTTCTGGACGGATCTCTCCGCCAAAGGTATTCGCGTATTTAAGTGTCCAATTCAAACTACGATCCCGACCTTCGTAAAACCCATCGAAAAATAAACAAGAAAAAATAATGAATTGGGAACGCTTCTCGCCATTTCGGTGTGTGCCAATGAGAACTTTTATTCGTGTTACATAAAATGAAAGTGACATCCAAGTCGTAAAAGGACGGTCAATCGTTCCTAATTTCAATATATTTTTTATAGTCCACCCACGGTCGTAAAGTGAACATCAACAAAAGGCTGTGATGTGTTTCCTATGAATGAAAATTCACCGAAGGCTTGGACGAGCGAGACGTGAAGCACGTTTTAGAAATTCATTATCCTTCAGACAAGGCCAAAATAGATATCTCGTCACCATTTTGAAATTAATTTAGCCCTCCGCTCAGCAACGGAACGGAAGACGGACGAGTGACAAATGTTTATGTAATGTCTCTGTGTTACGTGCGAATTCCATTCAAAGCAATGTATCACTTGACCTGCCGTCTTTGAGCCAACTTGACTGGTAATCAGACGTGACATGACATCTGCATTTACATTATTTACGGCCTAAACTGACACACGAAAGGGCCCAATAACATCCCTGTGCAGACAGTCTGACGTGTGAACACAGAACTGTTTGTTTACGCAATCACACCAGCACGTCAACAACCATTCCTTTGTCACTGAAGATTAACTGAATTACGGACAAAATTTATGGAAATAACATCAAGATGACGCAGCAATTGTAATTAGTGGACGATTACGTTGAGCGTGTCGTAATGAAATAAACCTAATAGTGTCTGTGATGAAAGAAGCAAAGAACAACAAGTCTTACACTTCATCATTCCGGCATTCACCATCAAAACGTCATGAATTCTGCGTCAGATTACTTATGCACATTCATTCACTCATATGTGACATTGTAAACAGCAAGTCTGCGCGCACTCTGATGACAGATAGCGGTACACAGATCGATTAATGCTTCATTTGACGGCAAATTAACACACCCACTGTCAGAGCAAATGTCTCTCCAACCACTTACGGTAATTTGTTTATAGAATAAACATTGAACGTCAATTTGAAAATTAAAAGTACAACTATTTAGACTGCCGTCATCCAATGTCAACATGCAAGCCATTTTCTGTCATTTGTTTTTCCTTTTTGTCAGCTTTTTCCATCCATCTTCTCGCTGACACTCACCCGTGTGTACATTAAGAGCTTATTTTTTCCCATAAAATTAATTCACTTGATGGCATACAATGCGAGAGTATGTTGGCGTTTTTTTTTTTTTAACATCCCTGTTATGAGAGAAATTAAAATCATCCACCCACCATCAGCAGCAGCAAGTGGAATTTATAATTAAGTTTGTTTGGAGCAAAACAGTCGTAAATTTGAACGTATTTTAATGTGCTCACGTATGAATATTAATTGCGAAAAGTTTCAAGTCGGGAATTGTAACACACAAGAAGGGGAGCGCTTATTTGTGTACGCTGGTTTTTTTTATTCCAAAAAACCATTTGTTCAAATGTTTTCTTTTGTGGGGAGCATGTTGATTGGGCAGAGTTTGCATTCGACTCTCGAATCAACTCTTGTGGGTTATTGAAATATTGTAAGCTTCAATTTACACGCATCGCATCGTCGATATTCGGAATGTAAACACACACTCGCTCGTGTGCGAATGTTTGCAATGCCTTTCCACATCAATTGACGTAAGCGACATTTATCCGAGGGGGTTAGATGTGTATGCACGATGTCTTCAGTTCACTGGAGAGTGTAATCCGATCATATCGAGATATTGGTGGGTTGGGTGCTGTAAACATGTCGGTTTTTATGATATATCCCATTGCAGCGTAAAATGGCATTATGCTCCCAAATAAATATGATTTGGAGCGGGGCGGTGAACGAACGGCGTTCTCTCACACACACAAACGCTTTTGATTGGAGCTTATCCTGATGGGAGTTTGTGTCATGTATCGAAAGTGTTGCGATGCCAAAAACCACTTTTGGGAAATGTTAAGCCGTTTGTTAGCACATCCTGCTTCCAACAGGCAAGTGACAGATAAACGCCTTTATTAATTTCTCGGTGAAGCGGATTGAGTGTCTTCGAGAACTTTTCCAAGTGCATTTATTGATACTAGTTAAATGTGTTTATTTTAGACGAACATGTGTTGACACTTATAATTAATGTTTGACGTGTCAAGTGTATGAAATGTCGCAACATTGTAAAAGTTCGACTGTGATTGATGAGTCACTTATGGACTGCATGTCTTCAAAGGTTCAGTTAACCTCCTACAGGAAAAGTTTAATGTTTCCCCCCCTCCAATATGCGGTGCTATGAAGCTGAACAGACTGCGCGATATAAACAATAGAGCGGACGAATGTCCGTCCGATTGATTTCGTTCTCAATAAAGAAAGTAAAATTGAACGAAACTTAACGGCGGTGCTATGAAGCTGAATACACTGCGCGATGTAAACAATAGAGCGGACGAATGTCCGTCTGATTGATTTCGTTTTCAATAAAGAAAGTAAAATTGAACAAAACTTAACGAAACAATAATAAGAGCCGTAGATGTGGACATTGTGACATCGAAACTGGTCGGGTTGTGTAAACAAAGCATCAGTCATCTATGTTTGGTCAACACGTTGGGACCGGGACATACTGGCATCCAAAAAGAGGACAAAGCGGACAGCCTTTCGAAAGTGGGATCTAAACTGGAGGAATCTCTGGCAATACCTAAGCTAAGCTCCATAAGTCCTTAATAGATCCAGAAATCGATGGCTTAGAGTAGACATTGGATCAACAACGAAGACGTGCACAGGCATGAGTCGTTACTGAATGCGTTTGTAAAGGGTGATTTTTTAGCTATTATCTTTTTGGCAACACTGGTTTAAACAGCTGACGCACGTTTCGTGTTTAGTTTCACTGTCAAACATCTTCCTTTTGGTCTATAATTTAACCATGAACCGTCTTACAAGCGAACAATGCTTGCAAATTATTGAATTTTATTTTCAAAATGCGTGCTCTGTTAAGAAAGGTCATCGCGCGCTTCTTCCATTTTATGGTCAGTTTAATCGAAGCTCATTTTTGGCTCAATGGGTACGTAAATAAGCAGAATTGTCGATTTTGGAGTGAATATCAGCCAGAAGCATAGCAAGAGCTACCAATGCATCCAGAAAAAGTCACAGTTTGGTGCGGTTTATGGGCTGGTGCATCATTTGACCGTACTTCTTCAAAGATGATGCGAATCGTAACGTAACTGTGGATGGTGAGCGCTACCGTGAGATGATATCCAACTTTTTTTTGCCCAAAATGCAAGAGCTTGACTTGCATGACATGTGGTTTCAACAAGACGGTGCCACACGCCACACAGCACGCTCAACAATGGACTTATTGAGAGGTGAGTTCATTGCGTGCGATTTAACGCCTGAATTTAATGTGAAAAAACTTTCCTGTATCTACCTAAAGAATTTCTCTGGCGAAATGTGTCTGAATAATTTCACTAGTGCATTTGCAAACAATTTTGGCACCTAGATTAAAAACATTATTCATCAATGCGACACTGTTACATCGACACACACTTCAACATTATCCAGATCAGTATCCGTACAGGAAACAAGCTTCTCAGAAGTTCTAAGAATTATTCTTTCACTCAGCGATAACAAATCGCCAGGAAGAGGAACAAGAGCCCAGGATACAAAAAGACACTCGGACATATTCACCCCAATAGTATGCAAATTTGTGAACCTTAGCATAAAGCAAGTAGAAATTCCTTCAACTTTAAAAACAGCCTCAGTCCGGCCCATATATAAAGGAGGTACCAAAAGCCAGTACGGCTTTCAGAAAAATAAAAGTACTGGAAAGCCCATAGGAGAATTTGCCAACTGTGTCAACGAAGGCCTAAACAAAAGCTACCATGTACTAGTGCTGTTCGTGGATTTCAGCAAGGCTTTTGACACACTGAACCATGATAAGCTAACAGAAACACTGGAAAGTATTGACGTAAGAGGTCTGATGGCAGATTGGCTAAAAGAATATCTGAGCAATAGACAATTCTGTGTCAAAATAAACCAGACTTATAGCCAAAAGGAACGCGTACAATATGGAGTTCCTCAAGGATGCCCGTTTGGCCCGATCCTATTTATTTTATATACCAACGAGCTGCTAAGTGTACTTGTGCTGCCCTTTCACCGATCCACTCCGTCCTATTCCTGATATTTATTTAAATGAAAAAGTACTTCCCAAGTGCGAAAAGTTCAAATATTTGGGATCAATGATCAATAGCGAAGGAACCTGTGACGACGATATCAACCATCGCGTAAGCGTAGGACGGATGAAGTGGCGGGAAAACCCAGCCATCTTCTGTGACCAGAAAAAGCTGAAGGGAAGGCTCTACACCGCAATTGTACGTCCGGCGCTCACATAGGGTTCAAAATGTTGGACAGCGTACAAAAAGTATGAGAGCAAATTAACTGCAACTGAGATGAAGATGCTTCGCATGACGGTGGGAATAACAAAGCTCGATTGAATAAGAAGTTCAAAGATCCGAGGAAGCCTTCACGTCAAAGAACCCATATCCAAGAAAGTACAACACGACCGGCTCAGTTGGTATTGCCATGTTCAAAGGAGAGATCCCTCGAACCCCGTTAAAAAGGCGATATCAATAAACGCTCCAACCCAAGCGCGAAAGAGAGGCAGGCCTGAAAACTCCTAGATTACACAAATGCAAAAACACCAGCATTTGATCGACCTCAGTGATGAAGTTATCCCAGATAGGGAGGCCTGCCGATATTTCTTGAGGTCGTATTGGCGAACCCCACAGGCGGAGTGTAAAGGCAGGGATGCAGTAAAGTGGGAGGGTTATGATCCCCAAAATTCGGGTCATAACCCCGTCATTTAAAAGAAAGAAGAAGAAGACCAACGAGCTGCTAAGGGTTTTCAAACAGGCCATTCCATTCGCGTATGCAGACGACACGGCGATAGTGGTGCGCAATAGATCTTTGAACACAGCAACAGCAATTATGCCGGAGGAGTTTGATAATGCGGTGAAATGGTGTCATGATCACGGTCCAACGATCAGCGCATTAAAAACAAAGATGATGCACGTACGAAATCCGCAGTTCAAAGCTACAAATCAACAAATTAATTCTAGAAATGATTTCTGTAGTAGCTCATAAAGCTGCCCGAGAGTGAAGAGATTCAAATATCTTGGAGCGACTATCGACAGCAATTTTCTGTGGGACACGCATATCGATGAGTTACGCTTGAGCCTTAAAAACGCTTCTATGCCACAAAGTCTGTATTGAAACAAGTATACTACGCCCTAGTGGAATCGAAATTGAGGTATGGACTACTTGCATGGCAACGCATCTGCAACACACATAAATAAGCTGAAGAAACTGCAAAACACTGCGTTAAAAAAGATAAGTGTAGATAATCGGCGAAACGTAATTCAACAAGAAAGGGTTTAAGATCTTCCAGTAGATGAAATCCTTAAGATGACCCTTATACTGGAGTACTATGACGACACTAGATTCATCACACCCATTCAACATGGGATCAACACAAGAAGACGGGCACAAGGTATGCTTCAAGAACCTCGATTCTGCAACAACTGCGAGAGAAGACAGCTGAATTATAGTGCACCAGAAGTTCTCAAGACACATCACAAACTTAACAACTAGGAAAAACAACATAAAGCTATTTTTTCTAAACAAGAATTCAAATAAGCAGCTTTTATTTTAATCTGATAATCTTTAAAATTTTTAAACACCAATTAACTTTTCCATGAATTGTTTTCAAATAGTGAAATGTAGAGATTCATTTAAACTAAGCTTGATACCTAAAGTTAATTATACAATTTTGAACCTCGATCTTCTGCAGAAAGGCTTCGCGGAAACACATAACTATTGTAAAATATTCTCTGAAAAAAAAAAAATGAATTGAATTGAATTGTATACCATTTCATCGCAAGGTGCCCCATCTTAAAGGAACTCCGACTGAAGTACTTTATGGCAACATGGGCTGGGAAATTTTACACAAATATTTAGCATCTGTGTTAAGATGTAGGCGACGTATAAATGAGGGAAACTTTTAGTAAATAAATAAGTCATACAAATATTTAGTGTTTAATAAGTCAATCTGGTAGACGGCTTTTAGCCACACCGTATGAAACTTGAATTTATTATGGATTGTTAATTGTAGAATAAAAGAAGTAAATAAAGTTTCTGTTAACTAACAGTAAATATAGGGTGATTTTTTAAAAGCTATAGGAAAGTTTTTCAAAAAAAAAAACACTTAAAATTCAGAAAAATGCATGAAATCTTTATTTGAATCGATAGTACGGTCCATATAATTTAATGTTTGAAGATTATTTCATGCAAATGTTGACCTTCAATGCTCCTCAAATGGTCCATTCGCTTGGTCCAATTTTGGCATACTCATTCCAACATTTCGGCCGGTATCTCACGAATAAATGCTTCAATGTTGTCTTCCAATGCGTCAGTTGAAGCGGGCTTGTCTGTATAGACATGAGCTTTAACATAGCCCCACAAAAAGTAGTCTAAAGGCGTTAATCGCACGGTCTAGGCGGCCAATTGACCGGTCCCGAACGTGAAATAAAATGTTCACCGAACTCGCCTCTCAATAAGTCTATTGTAGCGCGTGCTGTGTGGCATGTGGCACCGTCTTGTGGAAACCACATGTCATGCAAGTCAAGCTCTTGCATTTTGGGCAAAAAAAAGTTGGATATCATCTCACGGTAGCGCTCTCCATTCACAGTTACGTTACGATTCGCATCATCTTTGAAGAAGTACGGTCAAATGATGCACCAGCCCATAAACCGCACCAAACTGTGACTTTTTCTGGATGCATTTGTAGCTCCTGCAATGCTTCTGGCTGATATTCACTCCAAAATCGACAATTCTGCTTATTTACGTACCCATTGAGCCACAAATGAGCTTCGCGCGATGAACTTTCTTAACAGAGCACGTATTTTGATAATAAAATACTTTTTTGATAATAAAATAATAAGATGATAATAAAATAATTTGCAAGCGTTGTTCGTTTGTAAGACGATTCATGGTTAAATTATACACCAAACTGAAGATGTTTGACAGTGAAACAAAACACGAAACGTGCGAGGTTTAACCAGTGGTTTAAACCAGAGGTTTAAACCAGTGTTGCCAAAAAGATAATAGCTAAAAAATCACCCTTTAGTTACGTAATCTCTCTCGTTCAGATTACAGAGATCATAGGTAATTGTTAAGTCTGATCGATACGGGATGAATTTTACTGCTGGTTTTAAAATTTTCTGGAAGTACGTATTTTCTTGCAGATCAAATTGTACAATAACTCCCTGTATACTGTTCTGAATTGGGATGATTGTGCTTCATTCTTATCTTTCGTAGATTGAGTGGCTCAATGTTTCCATTATGGTGTTCAAATAATTTCTTAGAGCTATTGGTGCTTATATTTTCGGATACACTCACAGCCATACCTGAATCATTTCCCAGCTCTTCCCTGATTTCAACAAGCTGTCCTCTTGCAGGTAAATCATGCTTTCAAATTTGCTTAGGCAGTCTCTCATCGTCCATTCCTAGCACTTGTGGTATATATTCGAAGGGCAATACGAGTGTCTAGATACAGAGGAGGCATAATTTGGAGTGTAATTTGGCATCTTCAGAACTTTTCCACTTCATCAAATTGCCTGCATCCCCAGATTTGAGCACCGTAAAGCTGAGTTGAAAATGAAGTAGCTTGAGGTGGTTTTATCTTGGACTCGTGTTCCACATATTTGCTGTCCATACAACGCCCCCAAATGAAAGAAATTGCTCTCTTCGCCTCGGCAAGTTAGCCTTGGAAATGGTTTTCCTTGTTAAGATTTAAGGCTATTAATACTCCCAGATGTTTGTGCTCCCTCACTATTTCAACATTATCTCCTTTGCATGTCCATTCTTCATTAATAAATAAGAGGGTACTCAAGGCACAACCCTGCTTGAATTCCAATGTGGAACCCAAACTTTCTGAAATGGCCTCCCAGTCCCAAACGAATGCCTCGTTACTTTGGTACATTGCTTTCAGTATCTTGATAATTTTGCTTGAGACTCCAATCGAAGCCAGCTCTAAAATAAGACAGCTCTAAGATCGACAAAAAAACTGCATCAGCTGGTGTGTCTTTTAAACAGTGGCAAGTTCAACACACTTTCGAGATGATGTGAGCAACAAGACGTCCACGTTAGGGGTTCTTAATTTATTCCAACAGTGTTATTGTGCGTGTAATGAGCCAGCGTGTGACATATTTTCCGCGGTATTCCTGAAAATGCTAGTTAAACTACATTTCCCGGATCAAATAAAGCACAAGGCAAATTCCTTAACAATTACTTTCCTAATTGGGACGCACAAAAAAGTGCTCAAAGTGAGTGTTAAAAATAAATTCCGATTCTGTTCTAGAATAAAAATACGTAACTTGGTGGCGGTGGTGTGGATTTCCCGCACATCCTAAACATTTAACGGGCCCGGAACCTAAAGGAGCCTAATGAGGCCATAAACTTCGCCACGAGCGGCTTTTGCAAAGGGGAGAACCCAGTCATTGTTTTAATGCATTCCGACAGCAATTTATTCCTCCGTAACTACTGAGCTATTTCAACCCGCTGCTGGCTTTAAATTTTACTTCCAGATATAATTAACCTAGAAAATAAAACCAAGAACATACCTGCGCTTTAAGTTAGCTTCTATGGCAACACGTTGTTTTATATAAAATGAAAGCTATTCAGAACTATTTGTATTAAGACTGAGGGGATTCACGAGCATAACTACCCACACATGGGGTTACCAGTGCGAGCTTACTCGTTGCAGGAGTTGATGAGTCAGGTAAGTCAGACTGTAGGATATCCATGCGCTGTAGGGCGACGGGCAGAGCAAGCTTGATGGGTGTCATTAGCAGCGGAATAACGAAGCAGTGATGTGGGGAATTCCCTCTGCGAATGTCGGAAGCAAACAAATCTGAACACTCGCATTCAAGGAAAGGAAAAAGTTTTAAATTTCAGCAATTAGTCCTGGACTCAAAGTAACTAACAAAGGGAAAAAGCAGAAAAGTTAACAGTTTGAAGCGTTCACACTACATGCACTGGAGCACTGGATGTTCACTGCCATCGGGCGTCCTCGAGTGGGTTTCCGCAAGCGTGTACACACGGTTTATATGTACAGAACAAATTCCTGCTTATGTAATCCCATCTCTGTTGATCTCGGTACTGGCGTTATTGTCCCTGTTTACTGCTGAGCCGCGGTAGATGAAATCCTTGACTACCTCAAAGTTTCTGCTGCCCATTATCACGCTCTGCTGAGACGTCGATGTGGCAAGTGGTGACAGCATGTACTTTGTTTTCCCTGGCAGCCGCTTCCGCATCAATGCCAGCGAACGCCTCATTGACGACTCGCTGTGCTCGGCCAAACACGTCAATGTCGTCCGCGTAAGCAAGCAGTTGAACGGACTTTCGTAAGATCGAGCCTCAGGTGTTGACGTTAGAGTTTCGCACGATCTTCTCAAGTATGATGATATTGAAGAAATCACATAAGATGACTAAGGCTGTACAAACCACTGTACAGTAACATGTGACACGACTAATAGAATAAGGGTGATTGTCAATACAAGCGAATTCGCTTACTAGCCGGTAAATCTGAGGCAATCGACGACATGATGAACGCGAATTTAGGGAGAGCGTATACGTCAAGTGTCAACAAATGCTCCCCTACCGCCGCGGCGTCAAGGTTTGGTGCGCTTGCGATTCACACAAAAATTATCCCTTGAAAGGGAAAATATATACCGGCAGATTAGCCAACGCAGATCGAGAAGAGAAGCAAGGCGAACGTGTAGCGATATCCGAATTTACCTCATTGTCTTTGGTAGAGCACTTGCTTCAAGTTGGACTCGCCGTTGTGGGAACTGTTCGGTCTAACAAACGCTTAGTTCCAGCTGGTTTAAAAAAAATCAAAAAGACGCCCATTGTATCGAAATATGCATTGTGCTCGTACGTGCCAAAGCCAAAGGAAGCCTTCATTCTGTTGTCGACAGAACATTAACACATTACCAGTGCTACCGACCAAGAAAATACTTCCCTAAAATCGAATTAAGTCGTGGACTATAATGGCCATAATGCTACGTTTTCTCGGAACGAAATCGCGAGGTTCCATCAATTTTCTCCGAACCTACCAGGTCCCGCCATAGATTTTCGGGATCGGGAAACCTTGCGGTTTCTGATAAAACTCGTTAAATCCTCCTCTTGTTCATCTGTCTGTGAGAGGTTGTGAACACGGATAAGCCTACAGCGTGAATTTCTGTTTATTTTCTCATTTTGTCTCTTTCTATTTTCTTGTGTTCTCACACTATTGTGTTCTGTAAACAAACAGCTGTTCTGGCGGCCATTTAAAAATTGAGAGCGAAACTACTTCAAGCTCGGTGGAGGTTTCAGTAAAAGTTAATCCGGACCTCGCGGTTTCCGTTCGGTGGAAACGTAGGACACCATGGACCAAAAGATCCGCGGATATTCCTGCAAACGTGGAACCAGTCGATGGTCATTGAATGTTGCTGGATTGACTTTTTTGATTATTTACAATCAGTTGCAGCCAGTAAAGCGAAAAACGTCATCAGTTTTTAACTCAATACTCTGCATGTGGAGGTTAGAGCGATGATTGGCAACACGTATCAATGAAACAATGGATAAATTTTCATTTCCGTTACATATAGGAAGGATTTAAATTGGCATAATATAACATCAATGACAGAGTTCGTTTTTCTTATTTATTCTAATGCCTTTTCCATAGAATATTCATATGGGCCTATCGAAGCCCAGTATGCTATGTTAGCGCCTCACATACAGCTGCTCGTCCTAGGGTTTAGAGCTACACAAAGGGATTCACTGATCCCTTTGCCCTGTTAGCCCTGTACTCCACGGTCAGGCCTTTTGTCAATTGCTTGCTATAAATTCTCTAAAAGCTAGACAAGCATGCTGATTATGAGGACGACTGAATGGCGCAGTGGTTAAGTACCTGCCCTTGGTTATCGCGGTCCCCGGTTCGAATCCCAGTGAAAGCAAGGATAATACGCTTTTATCTGGTTCCAGTCAACATTTGCCATCACTGGAGAGGTCACTGGAGGATCAGTGATAGAAGTCTGACTGTGGCCAACATAGTCTAAGTGTACTGGTGAATTCACTATCAGCTCCCTCCCTACAGTAACTACTGCTTATGAAGTAATGTCTGTTAGAGACACATCTTTTGTCATTACCTCAGTTTTACTTGCCCGCAGGCTACACCTAGCTTTGAATACGGAAGAAACGAACCAATTACAAGAGTAATTAGTATTCACAAAGTCTGGATTTATTTGATAGCAGGCTGAAGCAACAATTAACTACTAAGAGGTTATTAAAAACTATATTGGAGCGTTCAGACAACGATGCGTGTCCATTGTACGGCCAGGCAGGAACCCCCGATCAGACTTCTGCCACGGATTGACCACTCCAGTGATAGTGCCGATAATTTGATCCCAATGGCAAATGGTGACTGGACCAGATTTGAAAACCCGATAAATGCATTTTGACTTTGCTTTTACTAGGATTCGAACAGGGGACCCCTCTAGTAAGACTGTTTACTTTTTTAGTTTCTCTTCATTGTATCCTGAATTAGTGGTGTGCCAACCCGAAAGTTTTAAAAACCCGAGTTAACTCGAGTTACCGAACTCGGTTTGATAATGAACGGAAAGGAAACAATATGGTTTATGGAATTGTCCAAATCGAGTTGTATTGACAAATTCCGTTCTGTTTCCAGTTGATTTCGGTCCGACAGCATATGCTCACACCGAGTTTGAAAGTCTGTAGTTTTTTGTATGCATTCGGTTTTAC
The DNA here is from genome assembly GCA_905231855.2 of Eristalis tenax. Classification (NCBI taxonomy): domain Eukaryota; kingdom Metazoa; phylum Arthropoda; class Insecta; order Diptera; family Syrphidae; genus Eristalis; species Eristalis tenax. The sequence goes on along the minus strand of HG993124.1, from coordinate 107,639,928 downwards.
CAATTCGGTTTGTGTTTCAGGCTTGTGGTTGGTGACGTTGCACAAGAAAAAAAGCACCTTTTTGTTGATGTCCTGGTAGGGAGTAAACTAGTACCTCGATTCTGATTCCTCGTCACCTCGGTGAGCAGTGAAGGGTTGGTTGGGAAGGAAAGTTGACTCTATGTTGAATAACTCCCAGCCTGGTGGGTTGAAAACCCCAAGTAAAACATGCATGAGAGGTTACTTCCTATATATGCTCTCCCTCTAACCTTGGTTTTGTTGAAACTGGCATTACTACCATTCTGCGCAAGTGTGAAGGAGACAGAGTATATGGTCATTTTTGTGTATGCCTTGCGCATTTGACATTTGAATTTTTTATTGTTTGTGCAAATGTGAGAGGCAAATTTTTGAGGATTTTAATAAGAAATGAAGTATTATAGAGATGCCAAACTTCACAGCTGATTGACCCCTAGTCAATCGACGAATTTCAGAGGCTTTTTGACAGTTATTCACGAAATAACGTAAATGCCGTTTCCTGATTGTTAAATTTGGTTTTAGAAAACGATATAAAAAACGGTTATCAAATTTAAGGGGCAGGAGATGTAGAAGTTGGGCGTCTCTATCATACATCATTTCTGATATGTAAATTTTGAATTAATTTATTTTTGATGTGTTGTAGCGTAATGTTGTGGATATAGATATAACTCGGTTTGACCGTGTTGACACACATAATATAATTTCTTCATGTACAGTCAATCAATCTCATATTCGTACAGCAGATAAAAAGTAATCTTTTTTCGATTTATTCAAGAATCGCAAAAACTTTTAGTTTTATTTGGTTGAAAATCAAAGATCTAATGAATATCTACTCTCAAACAAAAAAAAAAAGCACCATCATTCAACAAAAACAGAACATTTAATCGCAAAAACCAAACAAAAACCAATTAACAGGCAACAAATTCGTATTCGTACGTTTAACAATAAATGGTTCAAACTTGAATTTAACAAAGAATTTAGTATTTTGTAGCATATCCCTTATTTTTAATTAAATGCTTAAGTCATTTATCCCATTCTTGAACTATTTTGTCTTTCGTATCTCTTGCATTTCTTATATCCAATTTTCGAAGTTGCTGTTCCCATACATTTTCGATGGGGTGAATATCTGGTGACTGCGGTGGAGTTTCGATCACTTTAGGACAATTGTATAGCAGCCACATCCGGGTACCATCGGTATGGTACTTAACAATCATTTGTTTTAGCTCATTGGACATTTCGCTCTGTTTCCTTCCCATTTTGTAAATTTCTTTTTTTTTTCCGAATTTAAAACACACAACCAAGTAAGAAAACGTTTACAGGACAGAAACAAATTTGACGTATTTTTAACAGTTACTTGTCCTTGATTTTATGAATAAAAAAATACTGTACGAATATGAATTTGACCTGATTTTGTAGATAATTATTTTCAGATGAACCATAGTGCTTGTAAGACATTATGCATCTGAATTTGAATGTAGTTGATTATTAGAAATTATTTGTTGATTCAAATTTAGCGGAAACAGTACAGCTTTGGTTAAAAAGAGTGTTAAGCTAATTTTGAATCCACTGTACGAATATGCATTTGATTGACTGTACATATAAACTCCAAATCAAAACGACGCGTACACGCGGTCGGGCGTTGATAGGCTTCAATACGCATTTTATTGAGCTCACGAGCAGGTTATGTGAAAGCGCTACTCCTTCACTTTTCCAAATAACAATGAAAGGCGCGCGAGATATAATTTTGCTTCACCTCACAACTCGAAATTCTAACAGAAATTAAACACAACTGATTAGCTTGAAGTCTCATCCAACTGCACTCTTCTTTATTTCTTTACTCATTGTTTCTGAAAATTATTAAAGGTCAAGGCATTCAGTTTCCGCTGGGTTTCGAATAACAACACAACCGGCAAGTGACCTACATTGGCGTTACTCGAAAGCCATCGACACCTGAATGCTGTATTGACACTTAATTGCTTATTGGTTGCGAAGCAACACAAATGCTTCGTCAAGTTTTTTGACTTGCATTTGTGTAACTCGCGTTTCACAAGTAAAATGGTCTGAAATTCATTTTACCAGACAAAAAATGCAATTAAAAAATTAAAAAATAAATACACAACTCATTGCCTCAACCTGCCAGCAATGAGAAATCACGAGGAAATTAAAGAAAACTGTTTCACAACTGTCAGGAGCCCGGGTTTGTAGGAGTAGTTTATTTTTGCTCGCGCTTGCGATATTACGGTCTGTAAACTATCAAAGCGCGACCGCTGCATTGTGTATTGTTCAAGGGATTTACGTATATCCTACTTAAAATGTCAGAGCCCGACCGTACAAGAGTTCATAATCAGTTAGTACGTAAATAACTGGTAGATAATAAACAAATTATTATTACGAAAATGTCACCACCGTTCAAATACCACAGGAATTGACCTTGAGTCTGTCTGCAAACTATTACAGCTCACAATTTACTTTTCTCCCACATCAATGGACTGTCGGACTTCGCACTTGTCCATCCGTATTAATTCATTTTATCGCAGTCACTGCAATGAGAAACATTGGGAAACCTCAATTTTGCTGATGGTGCATCAAATTGGCAAGCCCTTGCTACACACAAAGTTGGCAGTATTTGCTATTGACCACCATGTCCACAGTGAGCAGTGGAACGAAGTTCCGCAAAGACACTTATTATACCCCAAACAGTCTTGTGAATCATTTTATTAATAAAAGCATGATTTACTGTCCCAGCAGTCGCCATACACCCTAAACTATTGGGTTTGTAACTTAATTCGGTTTTCTTCGCCTGGTCGCATATTCCGGGCGTTTTTCGGCAACTGCTCTCTTCAAACGGATTTATTGTGTTCGGTAGCCTTGTCCATACAGCACACCCTCCTGATCCCACCAAATACAGAGTATTACCTTCACACCATGGACATTCGGCTTTGCCGTTGATTTGGCTGGTTAGCCGGGTTTCACATATGATCTTTTCGCTTGGGGTTGTCGTGATGGATCCATTTTTCATCACCAGTAACAATCCGATGCAAAAATTACTTCCTTTTGTGGCGTCGTGTGTGTCGAGTCCCCGCAAAAACACTTTTCAGGCACAAAGTTCGACATACTTGTTTACGCCTCAAGTGAGTGACATATACTGAAATGAAGTACAATGACAGTAGCTTTCCAACGCATGTTCCAATGGAATAATACTAGTTACGCCATCTCTTAGCCACCACAATTCGCAACCGGAAGGAACTTGAGACTTGAAAAACTAGCCTCTTTTCTCGACTAACTTGCGTGATCCAGCATGACTGCGAAGCACATTTTTTACAGCTTGTGGATGACACTTTGGAATAATTCTTTCTGTGACTTTTTTCGCTCTAACAACCAAACTGGTATCGTATGAGCCTATCGGCATTTTTGAATTAAATAATCTTGGTTAAGATGGCATGGGTACTTACAGGATCGCTGAAGTTTGATGTTTTTGCCCCTAAACGCGACTACAAATCTTCCTTAATCAGCCTCAACTCTTGCATAGTCAAGTGTGACCGGTCTGCTCGAACTGGCAGTTTCGAGGACTGGATAGATGAGGGATGGTTACTCGATTAAACCTTGGCAGTACACGAGTGAGACTGGAAAGGTTAACTCCCTCTTGGGCATCACAATGGGTCCAACTGGACTCAAATGTGGCGTGGCTCCGCCACCTCTACCCACTGACCTAACCTAACCTACTCGATTAGAAGTAGACCGAACTCTTCTTTTGTTTGTGCTTGTGCTACTTGTGATCATCAAGCGCCGTCTGAAACAGTTTCTTAGCGTTTCTACGGCGGCTGTTGTGACAAAACATCACAAAGGGCAGCTATAGCTTCAGGTAGTCCCATTAAACAGTACAAAAAACATCAGAACCGGGAAAAAATCGATGACTAACTCTAGCCAACAGTAGTTTCTGCGATCTTAAGCTCAAAGAATAATAGCGTCGTCTCTTGAAGGATCAAGCTTGGCTCCCTCAAGCTGGCTTCATATAAGACATTGTTCATCCCAGTCCTGCTGTGCGGACTAAGAGCTAGGATCAGCGTGCGATTCTTGGTCTTATTTGCATTGAGAAGATTCAAGGCAACCAATTTGTTGTGGGAAACTGGAAGCACCTAGACAGATATTGCTCTAGCTGGAGAGAGGCTTGTTGTTAAAGGCCCAGTGCCAACACTACGCCTACCGTCCCGAAGAAGAAGGCGGGATCAGAATAGAGACACTCACAACCTTTCTTAGGGCCCTGTTAAGGAGAGAGTAATAGGAAATCAAGAAGTCCCAACTGGAGTCAATGACGTATTCCACTGGACGGGACCCATGCTCTGTTAGTGATCCATGTCCAAACCTACATCGTGTCGGAGAATTTTGATTTTACGACATGGCATGAGCTCTGTTCGAAAGTTAAGAGTAAGAGTAGAAGTGAATATAATGAGATCTACTCCGTTGATTGGTTGTTAGTTGCCCGCTTCTTGATGTTGACGCTCTCGCAGCCAACGTTGAAGTGAAGCGACATGACATATCTTACCCACGAAAGAGAGATCGCAGCAGGCTGTTCAGATTGTGGTTGTAATGCTGGGCAGAAATATGTCCAGTGGAGATGGTGTGTAAAGAAGTCCCCTCCTTGAGGTGTGCCCCTCGTAATTAGTTAATCGTTTGTATAGTGCTATCCCACACGGTGGTGATGATACGACTACTGAGTAGGTTTACAAACCATCTAGGTAGGTGGTGATTTAAGACTGTTCTCGTTGGTGGGTTGGATCTTGCTTCGATGGTTGCATTTTTAAGGGCTCCTTCAATGTCCAGGAAAGTGCCTATTGTGAATTCTTGCTTCTATTGGGCGAGTTAACACCTGCTGAGCAGTCTCGGTGGACCTACCTCTTTGGTACGCCTGTTGAGAGTCGGAGAGGAAATCTCTGGGAATTGACTCTCTGATGGAGGAGTCTCTGATTGAGAATAAAAGAGGTTGGACAAAGCGCTATGTAGTGCTTGGCTTCCATATGACTTCATTTGGGATGAGGAAAGCCCGTGAGATACGTCAGTTTTTGGGAATATATTGTGCTTAATACTGCCCTCAAAAATGATGCGTATTGCCTTCTATACCACAGCTCTTTCGCTTGGCGTGCGAAATTTGAGGCAGCTGGCTAACGATCATTCCAGGTGGAGAGGTATGTTGGTTGAAGCCCAGGTCCACCCCGGACTGTAGAGCCACTAGAAGATGAAGAAGTATTATAGAGTACTTCAGATGCCAGAATTTTCTCTAAAAAACTGATCACGCATTCCCTTTAACACAAGGAAGAGGAAGCAATGGAGACTCTTCTAAACACCTGCTTCCTAGGTCAGACACAGCCAGACACAGCCTGGTGCTGATCCGCACTAGGATGCATCGGTTGTACAAGATGAGCTTTGCAGAAATTTCACAACCAACAGAACCAAATGGACTATACATTCCTTCAGCTCATACGAATCTGATGATACCTCCTTGTCCGGATGGTATCATCCGTGCTGTGGTACAGAAGGCAATACGCATCATTTTTGAGGGCAGTATTAAGCACAATATATTCCCAAAAACTGGCGTATCTCACGGGCTTTCCTCATCCTTCTTGAGGTCCTTCTCCACTTGTTTGCAGCAACGGTTCCGTGGGCGTCCTCTTTTGCGTTGTCCCACACCTCCGTGACGTAAAGCAAAACGGGGATGATCAAGGTCTCATATAAGGTCAGTTTGGTCCTTCGAGAGATGGCTCTATTACTCAATTGTAAGGTGGCAAGAGTTACTCTGCATTTGATGTCGGTACTGATGTTGTTCGTACCATTTACCTCTGCTCCAGGTAGTCGATGTCATTGGCTACCTGGAAGTTATAGCTGCCCATTGTGACGCTCTGCCCAAGACGTCGATGTTGAATGTCTTTCTTGACATAGTCATCCGGCACAACCTGACGAGTTTGGCAGGAATGTCAAAACTAGACATGGCATTGTATAGCTCGTCTCTATGCATGCTGTCATATGCGGCCTTGAAATCGTACACTCTATGTTGACGCATAAAGCCTTCCATTCCCCTTTCTTGGTATTTCCTGTTAGTTTCCCGAACTTTTTATTTCAGCCCTGTAGATGCTCCAGTCTTGCGGCTGGTTGTATCTTCTTGGAGTTTTGAAAAACGTTTGTTTTTTCCTGGCTACTGCTAGGTCTTTATTCCACCATGGAGGTTGTGTTTTCGACTTCTCAAATGCCTAAAAATTGTACACTTTTGCCAGTTTTATAAAATGCTTCCTTTACACACCGGCTCCACTGGACATATTTCTGTCCAGCATTACAACCACAATCTGAACAGCCTGCTGCGATCTCTCTTTCGTGGGTAAGATATGTCATGTCGCTTCACTTCGACGTTGGCTGCGAGAGCGTCAACATCAAGAAGCGGGCAATCAACAACCAGTCAACGAAGTAGATCTCATTGAAAAATAATTCCAAAAAATTGTATTCACTTCTACTCTTACTCTCAACATTTACGACGTCAAATCGCATGTCCAACTTTCGAACAGAGCTCATGCCATGCCGTAAAATCGAGATTCTCCGACTCGATGTAGGTTTGGACATGGATTTTTGAGCCTCCACTAGATTTGTTCACATCATGTTCATGAACAAGGTTCATGTCGAGTGGAGACGACGTGATAAGTGTGATTGATAAGTGAATACATAAACAAATGAAATCATTAACTATTAAGTCGTCGCTTTAATGAAACAGCGATGTTCAGCATACCGCCAGTGGCGCCTAAAGACCTTTTGAAGTCTTCCCCTCGAAATGGCAAACACCGCACATCGTCGCATATCAAGAACAGAAGATATTTGCAATGCGACTTCATTTTCATCAGAAACTGGCAAAAAAAACATGCCCTCTTGAAAGTAAACATTTTCCATCCCACACAGTAAACACGGTCTCCTATGAGCTCCATCCGCAATTATTTTGACGTTCATTTCGGGAATTACTTCAGCCGTGCTCATCTCAGAACATCAGCAGCCTCAAGCCGCTTTGCTCTGCTGAGAGAGTGAGTGAGAGTCAAAGTGATTCTCGAAAAGTTCTGTGAACTTTTGCAATACCCTCGACATTCATGCTCGCAACAGTTTTCTGCAAGGGAATTAAAATGAATAATGCCTCGAGTGACGCTCTGTCATTCCAATTCATTCCCCAGTCAACAAACGGCGCATAAGACAAATCACCAGCCCGCGGCCAATGAGTGCGTGTGTGCGCAGCATATTCTGATCCCGTTGACAGGTGCTGCGGGCAAAATATAGATTCTGAGATGCCCTCATTAGGCACTCGTGACACCTAAAACATAAAAAATAACGGCCAGTCTATGTTCAGCCGCGTTGAACGGGGGGTAATTCCATCAGTCATCGCCACGAAAACATGCAAAGCAGCCTCCAATCTCCGTCCCCATCAGCAGCTGATGAGGACGAATTCCGCTTCAATGTCCTAGCAGAATTGGAATTAATTCAATTCGCTTCCCATGGGGAACTGCGTTTTTGTAAAATGTACACATTTCATTCCCGTACGCCCCTCGGAGGTCGGTCTAATGTTCGCTCGGTGCGACTCCAGCATGAACAACGAGTTCCCTTTTGTCAGTCAATCAAGGCGTTCGTTATGTTCCCGTGTGGGCGGCACAGCCTTGCTTCAAATTTGGTCTTTTGTCAAATTAAGCCACCCACATTGACAGAAGCTGCTGAATCACATCGTACAAATGTTCGTCAATTTGTCGCGGTTATGGCTGGGCTGGAAACCCTTCAAGGACGACGGTGTCATGCATCACACGTAAGCTTCAACATCGCCACAGCCACTGCCACGTCACCACAACGTGAGGCAAGTCAACCGATGAATAAATAAGTTTACACCTCACCCGCGTGACACAGTTTGAGTGATGGAACTGACGTTGACAACCAGAATGTCATCATCTGTCGCACACAAAACTTCGCAGGCATTCAGGAGGAGTATTCTCGCACAGTAATGACGTCCCATTTTTGGAGGAATTAACAGACATCATGCTTCGCATTGCGGTTAAGCCACGAGGAGAGCATGTGGCTTACCTTAACGCAGATTGCGACTAACGAAGTCCTTTTCGCAATCGTTGAACATCATGATCGTTTACATACACATGCTGTACGTGCCGTCGTTATGGACGTGTGAATTCCGTGCTTTCCCTGTGAGGTGGTGAGGATTAATTTTACTACGGACAGACTTTATCCGACTTTACCATCACACTCCGTCTATCCGGAGCCTGCTGGATGTAGGACATCCAGGCGTGTATGGATGTGCCCATCCCTCATTCGCTACGACAATGGGCTTTGTTTTAACTGCGAATGCGTCATAAATTGCCATGAAATTGAGAAAGGGATTCAGCAGAGGGCGGGCGTGTATTGTTGCCGGAAGGCGCAGTGTTACCTTTCCCCGGGGTTAGCGATTTATTGCCGTCATCGTGGAATTAAATTTCTTTGCAACTTTATTACACCGCCGTCGTCCTGATTGGCAGAGATCTTAACGAAGGATTTTATTAAGAGTTGATTGGGGAAATTAAATGAAAGTGGACTCCAAGCGGCTAACTAGTTGGTCTTATGCTTTCCGAAAGACGTCGCTAGAGATGGCATTGAATGCAGGCCATTGGCCGTATTTTGTAAGCGTGCAGTTAAAAGTGCAGTCCGAACCTGCAAGCGCGAGTATGAGTGTAGTCCACTCAGCGTATCCCTTTGATGGATATTTTTCAGTCTTCTTCGCGCACAAAAGGCGGGTGGATGCCACAGTTGACGTCTGATTACCTGCCATAAATTTAAAATAAACCGTTCAGAGTATACCCAGTGCGGGGGTATTTCGCGCATATGTGCAGTGGGCCCACAGAGTGTGCATATTGCCAAGATGTCCCTCAATTGCCGCCTATGTCTCAACTAGATGACCAAGTATAAACTTACGTGTGTGCTGGGAGACAGTTTCATCCCAGAGAACTGCGAAGCAGATGAACTCGCTAGGAAGGACGCCACCTCAACACAGTTTATGGACGAGGAACTGCCGTCCATGCCTATCGCTACTACCAAACATCGACTGAAGCTTGAAACGCTTACACTCACCAAACGCAGATGGTCTTCTGGCACAGGACAAAACATTTATGGCCTACTATCGGGGCTATTCACGGGGATGAATTCACGCTTGCGGAATCTGGTCTCAGGAGTGAAGTGGAACCAGTGTATCCGGAGTCTTCGGATCCAGGAGCATATCTCACCAAACTCGCATCCACTTGAACGCATGAACAACGAGAAACATTCTAAAACGCGTCCGAATTTGTGGTAGAACGTGAGACGATAGAGAGAGTAAAGAGAGAGAGAGAGAGAGACTACTTCATATTATGCTGACGACTCGGGCTCGGATTCTCATGCACTTAAAAACACGTTTTATGCGCATGCAGTTAAAAACCACATTTGGTTATTTTTACAAACTTTTGCCTAACTTCCATGGAAGCGAGACTTCAAGTTGACTCTGTATACACTGACTTCACGAAGGCATTTGACCGGGTTTAACATAATGTACTCAAAAAGAAGTTTAAGGTGATTGGTTTTCATTCCAAAAGTTTTGAAATGGATAAGCAGCTACCTTACAAATCGTAGACAGTTTGTAAAAATAGGTAATGATCTGTCACGGATTAGCACACGAATCTGGTTGGTTTTAGAATTACAGTAGGTCTCACGGTAGCTTAATACTCCTAAATATGGACACAGTGGTCCCAACCCGTTGGTCTAAGTGAGCCCCGGCCAATCCAATACACCCACCTACCTATCAGCCAACGGCCTTAAGTGGATTAATCTAATACCAGCTTTCCATCAAATCAAGATTTTAGCCGAGATCCTACCAGCCCTTAGGCACCTCGTACAGCCAATCTGTGAGTACAAGTACCGGTCACGGTAATTAGACTTCCCCAAGAGAATCCACTATCTGTACGGGTTCTTTGTGACATTAATGTCATAAAATGATACAAAAATGTCAATTAAATTTCATGCACATTAAAACCATTTTCAGCGCTTAAATAAAGCGCTAATCTTAAAAAAACATCCTCTACATTTGTACGTGGTCTGGTACATCGCCTGTTGATGGGCGATGTACACGGGAACACAATTACGCAAATTTATGTTTACATTTGCGGATGAGCAAAAGGTCACCAATGCACCCGGCGATGTTTGTGTTATCAATCACCCGCTCGAGGAGGCCGCCGTGTTGCCACAGCTGAAGGATGCTCAACGGATGACGCACAAGTAGCGAACCGTGAACTGCGTCAGTTGAGTTGTAGTTGGCCGCTGCAACAGATTGGCAAATAGGGTCGGCTTCTGTTGCAGTTTGCAGGAATACTACGGTCTTTAAGCACGTTTACACAGGCTTGCCCAACCCAGAGTACGTAAGAGCGTATGATTTTCCTTTAGTTGATGGGTGCTACATGCCGAAAGTTCAAACTGAAGTGGACTGTCGGCTGAAGCACGCCATTTTCATTTCACGTGGTAGGCGATGTAAGCCAACGTTTTGCTGTTTTTTGATGACCTTTGAAATTAACAAAAATGTACGTATTTTTTAAGGAACTTGGAGCCTTATGTTGTATGTTCCCACTAGACGACAGTGAGTACTTTCGATGAATTCGATTTGAATTGCGTACGAAATTGTGTATTATGCCTGTATCGTTAAAACAATCTGTACTAGTGGAATTCTCACAGCTACTGGAGTTAACTTGCATATTTCTGTCAGAAACAAATAAGTTGTGTTTCCAATTGTATAAAGCAAGAAGAGTTGGTCATCAACTGAGGAGGATTTATTATTTAAGCTCTGGCAAGACAAATTGCGCCAGTTGTGTGGGTCAGGAAAAAAAAACCACGTTTATCAGGAGGTGGCGGTTTCTCTGATGGAAAGGGGATTTATTTGTTCGACAGAAGAGATCAAAGTTCAGATCGACAACTTGACCACCAGATACAAGAATACCAGATACAGAATTCCAATGCTAACTGTCACTTAGGATTGCCTTCACTACAACTTGAATATAAGAGAGTGAACAAAGCCAACGAAACTGAAGGACGTGGTTATTATTTCTGTTTATTCGCTTGATTGCTTAAGTTGACCTATGCCTACGTACGTCCATTATGGTTGGCTCTGGTAAGACTTATGTCTACGTACGACCACTATGGTTCATAAGCTGACGGTTATCAGCGTTTCCATGACCTTAGAAAGAAGGCACAGATGTGCTATGGGTCGGTATGAGGTGGGTGACGCTTTTAGGGACGGGTTGGACAAATGGTGTTTTCCATCTGCTCGGAAATAGACGTAAAGAGTAGGATAGGTGAAAAAACTTATGCAGTGGTTTTGCCAGCGCAGAAGAACACCTTTTCAGATGAATAGGGGCCAGCGGATTTGTGTACCTCGAGATTTTTAAGTACTCTTGCGACTGTACGAGTGCGGAAACGCTCTCATGCACAGGTGGCGACATGTTGGAATCTGGCAGTGTTGAGCTGGCTGCAAAATGCGCCGGAAGCATATTCGGTTTGTCTAAAGAGCTGACAGCTGGGATGTCATTAACCCAACCAGCCTCTTTACAGCGTTTCATGCGTTTGCTTTGGGCTTGATACACTTCACTCTATGAGGAATGAAGGACGTCAGGGCCAGCAGAAGAATGTTTGTGATCATATCAGCAGCTGCTTCCACGCCACTATCGAGGAAGCATAGTGACCAGTTAAAATTCCTAAAGAAGTTGTTCGACCGCTCCAATCGGCTTTCTCGTACAGCCATTCCTGTTCTTTTAGCAATTTATTCACTAACTATTTGTGGCGATAAAGAGAAATTAGCTGATACGACAATGGTCAGACGAGCCTAGAGCTGACAGAATGTCAATAGAATATTTGTCAGAATGAGATGTGAGAAACAGGTCCAGGGTGTTGGCGGAATGATCTGCAATATCAGGTATTCGTGTGGGCTCTTTTACTAGCTGTGCCAGATTATTTACCTCAGCACACATCCCTTCCTTTGGATGTTGTCTGGCCCGTATGTCGAAGCCAATTAGCATTGTGTACATTGAAATCGCCCGCAATGGTAATTTCAGTGCGAGGATACAGGGATAGAATTCTTGAGATGGAGTTGGATAGCGCATCGAATTCGTTAAAAGTTGAATTGCTATCCAGGTTTGGACTTCTATAAATAAATCAGTAATGGATTAAATGCTCACGAACACGGAGTTTAAACCACAGAAAATTAAATTCCGGATTGGAGCAGAGGCCGTATTGAAGGTGAGGCAGAGGCACGTAAAGGTCGAGACCGAGGTGTAAGAATAGAAGCGGCACCAAGCTATATCCAGGCAGGATTAAATCCGATAAATCGGTGTTATCCCCTACCTGTGTTTCACTCAGCGCAAAGGCAGCTGGTTTATAGCAGAATAGGTGGTCATACACAGCGAAGAGATTCACTCTAAGCCCACGCACATTGCTAGAGTCAGCCCGAAAACTTCCCGTAAAATACCAAACGGAGATATCAGAAAAAACCAACTCCGACTTTGAGTGGTAAAGCAGAGATGAGATGCGTAATTTTCAGATTAGCTTCCCAACAACAATCGATGTAGGTGTTAAGCCCATACATCGACTGGAGTTGGTCCACCAACAAATTACACTTCTAACATCTGCTACGTCAGATGCTACGCACTCTCAGTCATGCCTCATTCCGCCTGATAAAGATGGTGAGATGGAGCGGACCGATCGCACTCGACACTGAAACACACTGCACTTTGTTTTGATTTGTTTTCCTTGTGGGGCATTCGCGACGTTGTTGTTGGTGGCTGGGCCGCGGGGCTTACGTTTTTTATGCGTAATGCACCGATGGAGACAAGTGCACGCGTCGAAGGATGGCACAGATCTGAATGTCGAAGCAAAATAGAAATACATTGAAATCATTTCAATGTGACGATATATAGTCGCCTAAAACTTAAAGTTTGTACGAGTAAGCCTATTTTTGATATCTATCGTCATATTTAAAGAGCTCTTCGAAATATAATTTACGTCTATCTCGTGAAATTCCTTTGCACTCTTTCGAATCTGAATTCTGGCTGGTATCTTGATTATTGCACGTGTAATTCGCTGCTTTGTCGACATGGACGACATATTTGACGTATACGAGGTCGACGACGAAGGTCGTTCGATGTCAGTCTTTCCGTGATGAAATATAAATTCTAACTGAGTATGTTTGACACATACCACGAATCCCGTGAGAGCTGCTAAAAATAGACCACAGAAAAACGAAGCAACAAAAAAAAAACAACGCCTAGTTTGTAGCCTGTTGCAGTGCTTATCTAAGCGAATGAAGTTATCTTAAAGTTTATTGCTCAAGTCCGAAGCAAGAGCGAGTAAGAGAAATTTACGTTTCCCCATTTGAAGACACCACAGAACTGTAGATGACCCCACTCGTGGCAAGAGAAAACGATTGCTTATGGGAAAAATCCAAATTGACAACTCTTCATCTCATGCAATACGAACATTCAATATTTGATCAACAAATATTGAACTGTCTTCATATAATCCGACTTATCCCCTTTTAGACACAACAGGCCCATTAAACGCACTTCAGACCCTTCCTTTTCAGCGCAATTCAGGAATATCGAAGATGTGGAAAAGGCATCCCTCCACACAGTCATGCAGTAACTTTTTTGGTTTTGTAGACTCAAGAATAATTTTCTTTTGAATGATTATTTATCAATTCGAGATTGTGTAACTACCGACGACTGTGAGTACCTGCCTAAGGGCAAATTTGAAAATTCCACAAAGGCTCTGCAGGACTTTTCTTCTTAGATCATATATTCGCCCTCTCCAAGTTGGCAATGCTTCCAAAATAGATTCGACACTCGCACTTAAACATGAGTCTATTCCATTTCCAGTATCGATGCCTCAGTGGAGGGTGACCATTCAATTTTTGTGGAGCACACAACTTTATGAATGTCTCCTATAAATCATCTCATCTCTAACTCATCTCTCCTGTTTCGTGCAATAAATACGTCAGATGTTCAATAATTAACGACGAGGCAAACTAACGAAGAGTTCTACGACAAGCCACGAAACTTTGAAATGAACAAAGTTGTTCGGGTCGGTTTCTGAGAAACGAGGAAATAGGTTTCGCAATGCGTTGTACCCTAAGTGTATATGAATGCCCAATTGGATTACCTTAAGGGTATTGCTTTTGGGATTCACAAGTAAATATAGGAAAACAAAGTTCTAAAATGGATTGATTGATTGTCTTTAGTTATTTTTTAGCTGTGCTAAAACCGGCTAATGGATTGCTTCCGCTTTATCCCATTTTTCGGAAAAAATCCTTGAGGTGATCCCTCTGACATACGTAGGCAACAAAATTTCAGATCCATCAATCATGTGAGAATCAACAAGGGGTATGGTTGTGAGAATATATTTTTGTCATCTATCGACGACGCCAGCGATAATTTGAGGATTCTTTATTTTTTATATTCTGATGCTGGAATACAGAGAGAGAGAGAGAGAGAGAGAGACAAAGAGAATGTCCACGTTGCTGTCATTGACATTGACACATTCTTTGATTTGCAGAAAATATTGATTGAAGAATTAACGTAAACTGGAGAATGATTTTGTTTATTTTTAAGCATCGAGTGATTTAAGACCGCATATCAATTACAGTGCTGCAGAAGGGTATGTGTCGACAACATCGACATCCACTTAAGGCGATCACTTTTGCCCTTGACGAATTGTTGAACATTCATTGCTTTATCAGATTAGCAGACTACGGCAGTGTTTTCCAAGCGGAGGACCGGTGGTCAAGCAAGCGGCCAGAATGAAATACCACCGGCTGACCTTACCATTCTAACTGATCAAGCGGCCATTAAAGCAATTTCGGCTATAGAAAACAAGTCCAAGCTGCAGCGCAGAACTCAAGGTTCCTGGTACGCAGCATTCGATTGCTCTATGCTGGATCCCAGGTCATGAGGTAGCAGATGAGCTTGCCAGGAGAGGGGCCGAAACTATATCAAGAGAAAAATGGATAATAAAACCATGGATTTTTGTGTGATTTTCGGTCCCGTCTGCATAGATGGTGAGTGGAGGAGGAGATTTAATGACGAACTATACGGGCTGTTTAGCGACATCGACTTAGCCAGAAGAGTGAAGATCCAACGATTGAGGTGGCTAGGTCATGTAGAGCGGACGGAAACCAATGCTCCGGCCCGAAAAGTCTTCGAATCCACCCCCGAGGGACGGTGCAGTAGAGGAAGACCGCGACTCAGGTGGCGCACGCAAGTGGAAAGGGACCTCAACCAACTATGCGTGCGAAACTGGAGACAGCTAGCTAAAGATCGAGCTGGCTGGAGACGCTTGTTGGTTGAGGCCCAGGTCCACCTCGGACTGTAGCGCCACCTTAAGTAAGTAAGTAAAACCATGGATTTAGTGCGGTTTGCTAAGAGATGGCGTAACTTGTAAAATTCCATTGGAACATGCGTTGGAAAGCTACTGCCATTGTACGTCATTTCAGTATATGTCCTTCATTTGAAGCGTAAACAACAATAATTTGTTTTCACTCAAATACGTCGAATTTTGTGCCTTAAAAAGTGTTTTTGCGGAAAGTTCTTCTTTATTACTTTAGTATGAAGAAAACTGCTGCCGAAAGTCATCGTATTTTGGTGGAAGTTTATGGTGAACATGCGCTTTGGCTTGAAAGACGATGAGCTCCCTGGATAGCCAAAAGAGTTTGAAGATTAAGAACTGGAAGCATTACTCTATGAAGATTGTTGCCAAACACAAGAAGAACTTGCAGAATCTTTGGGTGTCACTCAAGTAGCCATTTCAAAACGTTTAAGAGCAGCTGGATATATTCAAAATCAAGGAAATTGGGTGACACATGAACTCAAACCGAGAGACGACGAAAGGCGGTTTTGCATGTCCGAAATGCTGCTGGAACGCCACAAAAGGAAGTCATTTTTGCATCGGATTGTTACTGGTAATGAAAAATGGATCCATTACGACAACTCCAAGCGAAAAGATCATATGTGCAACCCGGCTAACCGGGCAAATCAACGGCAAAGCCGAATGTCCATGGTGTGAAGGTAATACTCTGTATTTGGTGGGATCAGAAGGGTGTGTTCTATTATGAACTGCTTAAACCGGGTGAAACCATCAATGGACAACGCTACCGAACACAATTAGTCCGTTTCAAGAGTGCACTAGCCGAAAAACGCCCGCAATATGCGACCAGACACGAGGCAATAATTTTCCATCATGAGAACGCTCGACCCCACGTTTATATCCTACATATTTGGAAAACAGTGGATGGGAAGTTTTACCGCACCCGCCTTATAGCCCAGACCTCGCCCCTTCTGACTACCATTTGTTCTGGTAGATGCAGAACGCCCTCACTGAAATACGGCTCACATAAGAGCAGAATATCAAAAGTTGGTTTGATTCATTCTTGGCTGCCAAGCCGGGGCAGTTCTTTTGGGATGGGATCCACAAATTGCTAGAAAGATGGGAAAAAGTCAGAGCTTCTTTTTTCTTAAATAAATGTTCAAAATATTTACCCAATAGATTAACTTAGAGTACCCGCATAGGGTCAGTAGGTTAGTAGTAAGAACAAGTGTTAAGTTAGTTAAGCCAGTTTTAAGTACTATTGTCTAGCAAATAAGTCAAATTAATACTAATATAACAAACACCCTGTAGGATGTTTGATACCCATGACTACATAACTTGAAATGGTTTGATACTGGATTGATGCAACAAACCTATGTTTGAGAATTGTATTGTCCTTTAGAAAGTGATCATTTATTTTTGCTCCACATGCGATATTTATGTAACTACTATCTGTGGGGTGATGGTTATTCATACATAATAAAAAAGGATTGCCTATAAAAAGGTAAAAAAAAGGATATCTCCAGTCAGATTTGAACACAGAACCCGCACGAAAGTGTGAGCAACGCACCAACCCACTCCGCCACAGCTGTTTTTCGTTTGCATTCGGTAGAGGTGTGACATATTTTCTTACAAAGCGTTTTATATACACGAGAACATATTTTATGAGAGTATTAAAAAAGCAGAGAAAATTTTTCAACATAAAGTTAGTTCGCGCTTTACATGAACAAAACGAGCATAATAAAATCTGTAAAAGTGCTTACTTGCCGCTTTTAATTTTTTTTTCTGTCTTGCGTATTTAAGTTCTTGCATACATTGCATCCACAATTTATGGGATCGTTGGTTAATAATTGGTATCTCATGAGATAAAATCCCCAAGGCTAGAAATTCGATACATGTAATAATACAATTCGATCGCAAAGGCTCAGTGGTTAAGAATTTTTTTTTGTTGTTGAAAAGCTGCCACTGCTGTCACATCGGTCGCTGTAATATTGTGTTGAAGAACAAATAGTCGTTGGTCGCTTTGAAAGAAATGATCCTTCAAAAAGCAAAATAATTGGTTGGTATTACTGCAATTGCTCGGTGGTACATTTCCCCTGGGATCCCTCGACAGTAATTTGCTTGTGTCAGAGGCAATTTTCATTCGGACCAAGAGGCTCTTGCATAAGGATGAGAGCTTGCTGGCGGGGGGTTAGAAATTCCACTACAGCGATCAGTTGCTGAGCTGAAAGTTATTCGGTCTTCTACTAAGGGAAAAATAATTAAAATCAAGAACTTAATTACTGCAAGAGGTCGCACTATGTCTAGTGCAGAGTTCGAATGGCGTTTGGGCATAATTTCAAAAAACGTTTAAGCATGCATTTGTCTTTGGATAGAAATATTATGGCCAAGGAATGTTCTTGTAAGTTTGATAAAGAAAGAAAGCATCCCCAAGGTTATCGCCATGCAGTGCACTTGAATCGGTTTCCAACACTTAAACTTCCAAAATCCCAAAAACCTCCCAAAATTCTTAAGAAGTAAAACCAAATGGAGATCATTTCTCGCACTGAATGTATTAATTGAATCACATATACGTGGAAAATCTGTTGAATTTACAAAACACGACATATCACTGTTAAATTAGGTGCATTCCGGATATCCGCTTGATCCCTTGGACATGACACGCATCAGCAGACGGACTACCTGCTGTGACCGCTCTCAATGCCATAGCAATTGTGCACTGAACCGCAGAACTGGATTATTTGTAATTGGTTTGGGGCCGAACCGCGACCATAAATTCACCGAACTGCACGCAATGCAAATATTGAAATTCCATTGCATATGGATTGAATGGCAATTGAATTAGAGTTCACGGACTGTGATGACTCTAATGTAATTTGTTCGGCTGTATTTTGATTTACAAGCTGCTGGGGGCTTTGACTCGGGTCTGCACACATGGGAGCACTTTAATCGAAAAGTTTGATGAGTAATGGGCTATTATAACCAAAAGCAAGCTGGGACCGATGTGAAATGAATAAAGAATGCAGTCTGAAACTTCGTGAGAGATGAATATTAACCGCCGTATGTGTTAACATAAGCCGTAAATTGTATTAATGGGGAGATATTAAGCAGATGATTTATGGACACACCTCGAGACTGTTTGGGTACAAGTTCCCAAAGATGTAATAGAGATAGAAATGAACTCTTGCTACAACTAGAGGGAAGTACATGGAAACATACCATTTTTTTGAATTTTCTCTATAAGTTTTATCGAACCGCAGAACGAGCACCCGGCAAAGCTGTTGACTGACGCCAACCTGATGAAATGTTACAATGATCCTTCACAATGCAATGAAGACAAAGATTCTCTTCTCTTGACTCTCTTGACTTATCGAAGGCCTTCGGAAGGTTCGCTTATTGAGAACTTTTCTTTCTGGTAGTTCACAAAGGGTCTTCACAAAGGACGAACAATGTTCTCCTTCCTTTTTGGATGACTTAGGCGTTCCGCACGGGTCCATATTAGGGCCAATACTGTTCTGCATGTGTATCAATGGTCGTCCTTCTGTATGCAAACCCCTCGGTACATCTATATGCTGATGGCGTCTAGCTACGTATTTCTGAACTACAAGAACTTGCTTACCTTATGAACGACGATCAAAAAGGAGTCAACTCAAAAATAGATTGCTATTAATTCCAACAAAATCGCAAGTTATTCCAAAAAAAAAAAACATTTCAATCTCGATCTTTTACCTGACATATATCTCCATAGCTCTCAAATTAAGGCAGTCGAGTATACTACTAGCCTTGGACATGTCGTAAGTCGTGATCTCTCAGGCTACAAGCACACAAACATGGTCATTGGTCGTATGTGTGGCTGCTTGCGAAAACTGCTCATTGCAAGTAAGAAGTTAGTGCTCTCTTTAATCTTACCACTTGTAACATATGCTGAAGCCTTGACTCACTATCTCAACGTAAGTTACAAGTAGCTTGCAATGATGCTGTACGTTATGTCTAGTGTGTCTCGATACGAGCATATATCTGTGCACTCTCGTGACTTGCTGGGCTGTAACATGCAGCAGTACTTCAACGCAAGGAATTCTTTGTTCTTACACAAAATAATTAATAATCGTAGTCCGCCGTATTTATATAACCGACTTCATTTCACTCGCTCTCTTAGAACCACTAACATTATCCCTTTTCGTAGCAATCATTTATGCTCCTCGCGCTTGTTTTTCTTGTTAGACTGCCAGACTGTGGAATTCTTTGCTATCTCGCATAAGATCATTTTCAAACCCGTAGAATTTTAAATGTGCAATTCGTCATCACTATTACAAAAAAGATAAAAAATCGTAATGGACGTTCCTTTTAAGAGAAGAAGGAAGCCACCCTACCAGTGGCGCTCCCTGAATAGCGTCTACTGCAACTGCTTCGAGGTGAACTGATACACGCAGCGGACTTGAATTAGATCCTCCGCACGAGGGTAACGTCTACACCGGGTATAGTTCAGAGATGGCGACTAGCCTCTGATTCGAAAGATTCTATTACTGACGACCGTGGACAATGATTTTGGGCTCTGCAAGTGCAATATGAAGTCTCTTAACAGACCACGCACAGCCGATGAACTTGCGGAGACCCTAGAAGTCTACAAGACAGACATCGCCCCCAATCCAAGAGATGCAATATGAGCAGCCCGGCAAAATAAATGTGAGCAACTGCTGCGTTCACAGAGAGCACAGCCAACGCTTGTTCGGATGCGGGTTTGTTGTAAAGCTCGCAGCTTAGCTTAGGAGTAATCAATCATAATCGGCTAAAATCGGCAAGGTCTACCTCATCTGCCTCCACGACCCAGCTGAGGATAAAGCTGGCGATAGCCAGGATGATCATACGAGTATATTAAAAGCATACGATCAAAGGCCCAAGATCAGTCTGGTAGATTTCAACGTACAGCTGGGCAAGGAAGACATCATTGCTAGAGTCATCAGAATGCACAGCCTGCATGAAAATCCGTTTGAAAACAGGAGCAGGCTGTTGGATTTTGTAACGGGGAGAAACATCTCAGTGTGAGTCTCAACGTGATTCCCTCACCTCAACAGTAACAAAGCGAACTGGCCGTCCTGGCTGTGTCTAATCAATCGTTCAGTACTCGTGATGTCCGAACCGTCTGAGGCAACATAAAAATAATAAAAATATGGGTGGCGCTACAGCCCGTAGAGGGTCAGGACATAGCTTCTCAGCAAACACTTTGCGAGTGGAAGGGACATACAGTTGTATGCCGGCTCCGAACGGCCAAATGTTTTAGACACACTCGAAAGAAGTGTGAAAAGTATTTTTGCTTGTACCGGAAATCGAACCTGAGCTGCGTATTGGTCGACGCACCAATCCACAACGTCACGGCCGCCAACATAGATTACGATAATTTACGATAAGCCGCCACTCCACGATAAGCCGCCACTACACAATATAATACCAATGGTCTAGGAACTAAGATCTTTGCGTACTCGATTGCTTAAGTTGACTTATGTGTAAGTATGTCCACTATGGTTGGTTCTGCTAATACAAAGCCTTTGAAAAGGCAAATTTTCGCTGTCTATATCCACGCTTAAATGAAGTTCAATGAATTAGAGGACTGGACGTACCCATCTGTTGGTCATGGTCGGGGGAAAGCATCTCCTTAACATCGCGCAACGTTTTGTGTGCTCTTTTGTAGCCGTTTGTCAACAGTCTTAGGCCTTCAGCCTTGGGAGGTCCACAATAGACCACATCCTCACACGACTATTTCAGGACCGCATAGCTGTACCGTCCCATGCCTAGGTCTATCTGTCTTGGCACACGTCAGGTTGTACAGAAAGACGATGCACTGTGGGCCAAAAAACATGGCGTGGACCTATTTTGTTCACTCTAAACGGACTGTTGCATCAGCAACCGAATTGCACTTTAAAGGAATGGACAACTCTTGCTTAATTTAACTAACATCAATTTTAACTTCTACAACAATTTCTTCTCTCTCTACAACAATTTCTTAAATATTATTTCTTAATATTTTTTTTTCTTAAATATTCTTAAATAACCTTTTGACGTGTGAATTTTCTAACCTCGTGGATAACCTTTTTTCTCTTTTTCTTTTCCGACGTTCTTTTACATTGTGAATTAAAATTAGACTAACCCTTAATCACGCAGTCTTTTAATTCGTAAGTTAAGTCAAAACTTGACACGGACAAAACGCATCTGGAACACTTCGTTTGCTTTATGTTCCTTTTCTTTGCATGTTGCCCTTGAACAAAAATTACTATACGACTATAATTCCCGTTGGCGCAAGTCGTGGATTTGTATTAAGTGTATGCATAATTTGAAGCTTGAACAAATTATTATTTTTTCGTAATTTGTTCGAATAGTATTATCATGGGGCAAGTGAAGCATTTGTTGACATTGCAAGAAAAATTTGAACCTAACACACACGTTGGCGCAAAAAAAATTACCGGATAGTCACTATTTTGAAATAAAATTTGATACCACACATGCATTTGTTTATTGTGTTTCTTTTTCAAGATTCTCAACGTGGTATTTTTGCTCATAACCGGACACCTCTCATAAGCGGACACATTTCTTGGTACCGGCAGTGTCCGCTTTTGAGAGAGTTCACTGTGTACACCTCGTGCTTTGGTTGTGTTCCATTTAGTTTTAACCACATATTACAAGGAAGTCCACAGTAGACTGGTAAATTGTTCAGTTGATATATTGTAAGATATTTAATATGGAAATGTTTGTCCAGTTTAATTGATCATCATCAAAGGCCAGAGGCTTTAAATGCTCAAAAATGTAGTTCCTTTACCAATTGCTTTCCCAATCCCATTCTGATAGAGCACCACTTAAAACCATTCATTTAGTATTTTACTGACTATAAGCCTAGGACAGAAACAAAGTTCTCATCAATTAATTTAATATCCTGATTTGTATCACCATCTGTATTTAATGGATTGGGTAAGTTGTAAATGATCGTGTCGGGCCTTAGTATTATATGGAAGTTCAAAAACTAACTTTAAATAAATTTGAAAAATCATAGGACCTAGGATGGAACCTTTTGGAATATTTAGGTTAATTGATTCGTAACCATTTAAGCGGTCCATTATTCTTATCCTCCCCTCTCATGCAGCTCTTCAAAGTTGTATTGAGGGTTATTTGCTCCTTTTACGCGAATGTGGATAAGATTTGTCCTAGAGTACTCTCTCTGAGCCAGTTACAGAACTGAGTTTAGTGACATCAATTCTCCCTCTGCAATTAGGTGCTTACCAAGTCATCTTTGTCTTTTGTGGGCTAGAGCCTAACAAAATCGGGAATTTCGTTAGATTCTTCGGAAAATCTGCAGAGACCTTCTTCTGACACACCTAGTTTCCTTAGGTGCTCCCTGTATCTGCAGTGCTCTTCTAGGAACCCTGTTAAGATACGGAGGCTGTTCTTGCTCATCCTGATATATGCTTCAAACCTCTTCTGGTTATGTTGACCCAAGTGTTTATTCACCTGCGTCATGAGCGTTATCTGACTGGTTCCTTAATTTTAGAATTCTTAACTGAGGACATGGTCTCATACAGCGCAGGGCCTATATAAGGTTCCGATGCTCCTTCCTTAACGAGGGAGTCACCCATTTCACTGCCTTCCATCCCTGTATGGCCAGGTATCCAGCAGAGTTTTACTCTCTTACTCCTGTTCAGCTCTTTAAGCTTTTGAAGGCGTTCCCAGACAAGCTTGGATTTTATGATATAGGAGTCTGGTGCCAGAACAGCGGCACGACTTTCCGACGCTATTGTTATGTAGTTGGTATAGTTCCTGTCTGAACTCATCTGTCTATGGCATAGACTTCTGCGTACTGCTGCGTTTGCCCATGTGTTCGTAGTACTTTGTCCAGGCTCCATAAACACCCGCCTCTGTTCTTCCATCAGTTCTTGATCCATCTATATACCATTCTACCTCATTGCTGCCCAGTCTGTGGATTCATTGTTCCAGTCCTTTTTGGTGCTGAGCTTAATGGCAAACTTATTTTGAAAATTTAATTACCTAATCGTGTCATCCTTCGGAATGGCCAAGAGTGGTGGCTTTTTGACTAGTGCGTCGAATTGTCTCAAATGTGCTTTGCTGGCACATTCTGCAACCACTAGACGCAAGGGAGTCAGCTCCAATGGCAGCAGTTGGACAGGTTCTCATGGCACAACCTTTAAACTTTATTGAGCGTCGCTCTTGCGCTGATCAGGTGGGTTCTTTGGACCATGTCCGTATGTGATTGTTGGTCTAACAATAGCTATACACATTCATCTGAGGATGCTTCGACTGCAACCCCAGGATTTGCCCGCCAAACTCCGACAAATCATTAGAGCACGCGTCGCTTGCCTGGTTACCTCTTCTGTGTGCCTTTTCCGGATGAGTTTGCTGTCCAAGAAAACTCCTTAGGTTTCCTGTGGATGAACCGCTTTCGAATATTACGAACTTTGATCATTTAAGTCCATTGAATCGGAAACCAGTCTCATAAAGATAAAGCCTGATTTGCCAGTCGCGTCACTCGCAGGCCATGAATCAGGCTATGGCAACGACACCTGACACCATACCGGTGTGTCACATTTCGCGAATCATGTGCCACACAGAGTTCAGACATGAATCGCGAGGAGACGCGGTGAATGCAACTACGAGTGACATTAATCATAGCTGGCAGCGCATATTTGGGTTGTGAACGCGATGACATGGGATCGGGTGGTGACCACGTCGAGAACTGGATGATACGACTGGGCGATAATATCGGCTGACTGGTTTCGTCGAAGGGCATCATTTTTGGTCGAGAATCCATCGGGAGCTAAACGAGCTGTAAGGGGGTTTGAGTCTAACCTAGCGTCTGCTGATGCGCTGCATAAGGCATGAACAACTAGGCTTGGGGCTGAATAGTCTTCGATTACGAGCCTGTAAGACAACGCAATAGAGGACGTCCGTGTGTAAGAAGGCGCACGAAACGACAACAACCATCCATACATCTTACTCACTCCAGCTTAAGAAGGTTACTGGTTGAGGCCGAGGTCAGGCCCAGGCTGTAGGGCCACTGATTGATCTTTCAGAAAGCCCTAGTGTTTCCGATTTCAATACTTTCCAAAGCGAATATATGAAAGCACTGCATTCCCTTCTTTCAACATTGATGCCTTCGTGAGTTAATTGGTTTCACAAGCGTCTGTCGTAAAAAGGGGAGCCTGTTCGAATGTGAGGCTTTTGACTCAGAAAGGGATTGAACATTTCACACCACTCTGCAGCCAATCGATATCCCTTCTCTGTGTGTATACAAACCACTTGTGTGAATATGTTTGTCATTCGTAAATTGATCCCCGCCCGTTGTTATCAGACAAGTATGCAGTTGACGGCAACTTGTCAACCCAACACCAAGCACAAAATCACTCGAATTGATATTGCTTGTGGATTTCCCCCCGTTGTATGCCGAAATCTGTTGGCTTAAAAGTGAAAGCTGCTGCCACGTCCGTTTCATAAATACCTGCGAGAGCAAAGTGCTCCCACTCAAGAAGGAAACATTCAGCTGGGGCCCACGGAACGGAGCAGAGGGTGATGAATCCGACTCTGACACCTTTCACCCCCAGAGCTATTTGCTTTCCACAACCGTATGAATGCCTATTCGAAGTGTGCATGTGTGGTTAATCCGCCCCCAACATCAGCACGAGCAGAAAGGATGAAAAAATGAACTCATGCTCCCTTTCGTTTCTTCTTCTTCTTCGCTTTTTTTTATGAGAAAGAGTGTCCTTGATTTTCGAAAAAGTATTCATTTCCTCGTAACCGTGTAATGGATTTTTCTCCCTTCATGTTAGAGACGTGGGCGGCGCGGCGGTGGCGTTTGCGTTCAATGTTCAGGAGCGCTCGGAGTGCTCCATGACGTTGTACCTTTCCTTTCATTTGCATTGGGCTGGTTACGAAATGCAAAAGCATTTCCTTTTCGGATTTATTGGGGCGTTATTCACTCGTTCGCTTTCAATCCTAGTCTCATTGCCTTTCAATTCTAATCCCAGTCGACGACGACTCACGACGGCGGCGGCGGCTGATGCTGCTGACTTCTTTCTTTCACTCTTGTGGCTGCGTTTTATTGCGGTTTTTTTGTACTCGTATTTCCTTTTATAGCGAGATCTATTGTTCTGCTGATTCATCAGTGCAGATAGATGATATATAAACAATGACGGAACTTAGGTGCGCCGCCTTTGTTGGGCTATTAAAGTGCGCCATTTAGAGGGAATTTAATTTTTAGAAGGTCAACGCACATCCTTTGAATTGCTTGCGATTTTGTCGATCCTTTGACTGTGACTTGTTCAGGAAGTCGTCGCAAGGTCAAGGAAGTCGTCAACTCTGGGAGGGTCTTCGTGATTTGAAGTGCTAAGGGACTAGATAGGAAATTCCCGCGAATGAGTATGGATGGATAATCGCTGTTTGATTGACTATTATTTTAAGGTCACTTGTTTTTCATGGGCTTTATCAATTGCCTCCTGATGGGTTTTTGGGACGCATAGCATGCTTTTCCACTGACCATCTGTGCAATAAAAGAATGCGGTAACGAGGCGTGGGTCGTTTAGAGAAGGAGACTGAGGTGAGCATATCGACCAATTTACAGTCGTTCACAGACCTCTCTGATCAGTGCGGTGTTAGTTCGTGAGAGTCTCGATTTAAAACAAAATACAATGTAATTAGTGCAATAGTTCTGAAGTAGCACAGGTGCCGCCAGTTTCTACAGGAAGCCGAAAAGGTAGAGTCAGTGCTTTGGGCGCTACGAACTCGGGTTCGAAACCCTGTGAGGGAGGCATATATAAATTGCTTTCATTCGCTCGGAATCTACATCCCCAACAATATTTTAAGCGGGTGACTACGGCGAATGGAATCACACGAGCGCTCCGCGTTCTTTCATGCGGACACTGGCAGAGTCAAGCCACCAGCCAACAGTGCCAAAATAAGGCACAGCTTAGAGGAGGAGGAAGGAATCTTCTACTAAAAATGTTAAGCGTCGCAACACTAATGCAACACCCGAATGGCTGCAGGCGGGAGACCATAGTGAAGCCGCAACGAGTTCTTCAGCAGCAGACACAGACTTGTCTGATGGAAGGAAAGGCCTGTTTGCGGTCAGCAGCAACAGCTTTGATTCTCTCGCCTCCGACACAGAAGGCGAAGTTGAGCGTGTACTTCGTATAAATGAAATGCTAATTGACTGAGGGGAAGGGGTTTCCTGCATGAAATCAGGGAGCTGAAAGCTAGAACCATAGCGAGAAGAATGCTGGATCAGAAGAAAGAGCAACAACAAGTGGATAATAAGTCACAACAAAAAAAGGAGCAGCAACAAAAGAGGGCTACAAAGCAACATCATCAACCACCAGCAGCTGAACAACAACAGCAGCTGCAAATAACCCAGAAACAAAAAAAGGCAAGGAACTGATGAACTTCCAGTAACACAGTTGCCAGTTACAAAACAGCTCTCTACTCCTCCTCCAGCAACACAACAGCGACAGCAGCAACCAGAAAGTCAACAGCAGCAGCGGCAGAAGAAAGAAAATGTGCCGCCAATTTATATCTACAAGGCGGATATTGAACAAACTGCCAAGATGTGTAAGGAGGCCGTAGGTGAGTAGAATAAATGAGCGGAAAAGTACGCAATCCACTGCAAGACAGTGGAGGATAACAATTCAGTAAAAACATTTTTAAAGACATCGAAGTTGGAGTTCATCGCAGCTTTGTTGTACTACAGATTTCTGAATTCTCGAACATAATATTCACCCTACAGTGGTCGCAGTATCACATGAAAGAATAGACGGAATTAACGGACAACGCAACCTCAACGCGTTAAATCTGCTACACGAGCAGAACTTTCCAACGACTTCCAACAACGAGCTGCATGGATTCTACCAGAGCAGCGATAGCCATCACCATCGAAGCTAAGTCGGCTACTACATCACAGGCCCATCCCAAAAGGACGACCATGGACACACGGATTTGAACAACTCGATGTAAGCACCAGCCATTCTAGGACATACAAAAATAAACAATAAGCCGACAATAATAATAAACATTTAATTAAACAAAGTACATCAGTTTTGCCGCTATTGTTGAGCCAACACCCTAACTTTAGTTTGTAAGTCTGGTTGTAATCTCAATTGTAAAAATAATTCCGTTCAAATAAATTTTTAAAACGCTTTTAATTGAAGTCACCCCGCACGAGAGTGGTTAGGACCTTTGAACCTGATCTGTGCACAATCAACTCGCGCACGCAAATACGAGAGAGATCGCTTTGGAGACCATTTTGAACATTGAATCATAGTTCTTCGAAAATGAGTAAGGCATCAATTCTTGCAAAACCAAAGATATGTGGTGCCAGTAAGACAGTCCCACACCTCACAAAATTAGAGGTGCTTCAAGGGATACGCGCGTAAACTGGAAGAAGTTCGGCATAGTTGACCCACAGGGTTAGCCGTGTGCCGTGAAAACTGTTAGATATCTTGGCATTTGGTTGGGTCATTTTCCGTATCTTAACAAACATATAGAGAAGGCTCTGGCCAATGCTAGAAAGGCCTTTGCTGTGGCAAGTAAGCTGTTTTACAGCAGCCAACTTTATATCAGGGTGAAGGATCAGCTACATGGCAATCATAAGGCCAGTCATGGGATATGGTTGTCCCCTGTGGTTCAACGTGAGTCCTTTCCAGATGGAAACGATGAGGGTGTTCGAGAGACGGTGTCTTAGGACTTGTCTCTAGTTGTAACGAACACCCGGGTCTGAGTACAAGAAGTACTATCCTTACCAGGTCCTGTACAACAGGGCAAACGTGAAAAGGATTAACAATTTTATCTTTAAATTAATAAGTCACATTGCAAGAAGTATGACTTCTACCAACAATCTGACCTTGAAGAATTTTTGTTTAATATTCAGTAGTCCTCGAAGAAGTCCTGAATTATTATTTAATTGAATTATGGTTAGGTTCGGTCGAAAGACATAGGACAAGATTAAGTTTAGCTTAGAGTGCCCGACGAGGGTCAGAAGTTAGAACAGTAGTATTGCTCGTACAAGTAGTTTCAAGCATTTTTGTCTAGCAAGTAAGTTTTAAATGAATTTATAAATAAAAGTGAAGTATTGTAAAAAACAGAAAACTGATCGATCCTTTTTGCTCAACAGCAGGAACAGAGTTTGGCGTTTGTAGAGATTTACCAAAAGCGAAATTTAGCTTCTCAGGAGTTGTCGGGAAATAATGTCAATTCCTACATTATGACTTGTTTTTATAGCATTCTGGAAGTTACGATGCGTTATTAATGTTTAGTTTTCGTTCTCTTTCTCCTTTAACAAATATAAAGAAGAATAAGAAATATACTACATTTATTTTTATTCTTAAGAATTTAGGGTTAGAACTCAGCCGCGACGCAAATTACCAAGTGCCGTGAACAAAGGCCATTTGAATTAAAGTCATAACAGCGTTAGTTCTCATTAAAGTGAGAATTTACACCATAATTTCAATTATGGCTTTATTTCACTTTTACATTAGAACAAGTTCATAACTTCAATGAGAACTATTGACATATGGTCTTAATTCACATTCGAATGGGAACTAATCCCATAAAATTAATCTAGCTCTAGGCGGTGCCGTGAACAAACGCCATTTGAATTAAAGCCATAATGGCATTAATTCTCTTTTAAGTGAGAATTAAGGCCATAATCCAATTATGGCTTTATTTCACTTTCGAATGCGACTTAAAGCCATGTGGAGTTAGTTCATCTCAGAAAGTGACCTTAGTTCTCAATTTGTTGAAATAAGACCAAATGGAAATGATGTCCAATAAGTAAAAATAATAATGCCAAGACAAGTGGAATATGTATGCTGCCTACCCTGCAACTCGCCTGCGAGGTCCTCTGCTGGCATAGTTTAATTTTATACAGGTTTTTCATAGACTATCAAAATTTGAGTGCGTAGTAGGGTGACGTGAAATAAGACCCAACAAAATAAAGCAAAAAGTTGGCCTTATTTCGTTATAAATCTAGAAAGCGCCAAATTCCCAATTTCGTTTTGAAGTTTGAAAAACTGGCCATGTTTTTTACTACTATTCATCAAGTACGGATACAATCCGTAAAAAATCTGCTAAGTTATAATTATTGTCGCTCCAGCCGCCTGACTAACAGATGTAGACATACCCTTAGGGGAGCGTCGAAGTCCCGTGAGCGGGTTAAGCCCTGCGAAAAAAATGGTTAAAATCATGCTACCGATCGAAGCGAGCTACCGACCTCATACTTAAAATAGACCAGAGTTTCTTATATTCTATGTGTAAAATTTGGCCCTCATTCCAATCATTATTTTGATTTGGAAATGGAAAAAGGTCAAATTGGTTTTATTTCTAAATCGAAATACGGTCTGCATTAGAGTCTTTCCCAAAATTGGCATCACTCTACCAGTTGTTGAATTGTCTTACTTTTTATGTGGCAGCAATTTACTGCACAAAATGTGGCAAATTGAAATCCTGCGTTAATTTAGATACACCCTGTACAACTCTAGATTTCCCAGTTCAATTAGAGATTAACTGATTACGTGCGTGCAAGTGTTCTAAGGAAACGAGTTTTTGAGATTGGCGTTGCAATCAACGTGCACGGTTGTAAGCAACACAACAAGGAATATCTCTTATTATCTCTTAATTAATTTTGTTGTCGCCGCAATGAAAGAAAGTCATAAACTCGGAGTAAAAAACAGGATTGCTTGCTCCTTCATTCAATCATTTTCCTGAAAAATAAGAAAAATTAAATGAAGACTGTTCACACGTCCTCGCAGTCAGAAGTATTAGAATAATTTAAGAAACGTTTCAAAGTATCTTCAGAACACGCTCCGTAAAGTTGTTTAACATACATTCTGACGAAGGGCGATAGAAAGCTCTTCTATCGTCATTTGAATTTAAAATTCGTCGATTGTCGTCGGGGGAGACTTGTGTCAACAACATGAAGTACCCTCAGGTTTTCTTCTCTGTCCCATCCAATTTAGTTGTCCGTCTGAAGCATCTGAATTTCGCTTGCTTCTTTTTCGGTAATTTTTGTCATCTCCTGGTCGCCACCTTAAGGCATCATATTTTGAATCCAATCGGATGGACAGGAGACCATCTGAGTCCGAGCAACCTCTATCCTGAGTTCCACAATGTAAATTCCCATTAATAAGACCCTTCAACCTCGACAAGTGCAAGTCGCACGCTCAAATAATTCTAGTCGTTGCAGCGTTTTCGAAATTGTGATATGAAATCAACGCAGCGTCGACACAAAGGCTGAAGGACACACAGCGAAGTTGTGGCTTGTGGTTGAAGGGCACTACAGATACTGAGTAAGTGTTCATGCAAGTTGAAGTGATTGTTGTCCAGTAAAAAGTTGGTCTATGATACAATTGCGCACAATACAACTCATATTTTTTCGCTTACAAAAGTTCGCCCACTCTAAAAGTTTCAATTAATTTTTAGTTTTTCTTTTTTTCTGAAAATTCTGCTTTTGTCAGAACTCGTTTCAACCCATTTGTTGAAATCACAGCTTTGGAAGGGTGCACTTGGGGATTTTCTTTTGCATTCGTCACGTGGGTGTTCGTTCTGGCCAGTAACTCAAAAACAAACAAACAGGACGAAATGAATCAAAGGACATGTATCCACCAAAGTTAAGGGCTTTCATCGTGCGTCCTCACTCTGTCCAAATGTGTCCCAAAGTGTAGACCAATGTGAGATGAAATAGCTATCACAGTCGACAGTTTTCAGGTAGCGTCCGACGATTGTCGTAATATGCCATGAGATCCCAAGGCGTTCATTGATGTCCATGCTTTGCTGTGGCGACTGTTACAAAACGCGATTCTACATAGACTCTGCACAGAGAGAACAATCGGATAGCAAAAGCCTGACATACGTCTGAAAATGACGCACAAACCAAATCGACTTCATGTATACAGTCAATCACAAAAGTAAGTACACAGCAGAAAGGCGGCGCACAGTGGTCCCGTTGCATGGGAGAGTTGGAAATAATTCTGCAACTTTTGATCCCGTGGACCGATCTTAATGAAATTTGGCACATAGTACATGTGCCATGAAATCTAAAAAAAATGGTTGATGTAGCTTAGCTATCAATCATAAGAAAGCAGTTGTCTCAAGTTAAACAAATGAAATAAAAAAGATAAATAAATAAATGTTTTGTCTACTATTATAATTCGATCGACTCTTACGTCTCTTCCTTGGTGTATGAGCAGTGTCGTATTCCAATGGATGCCAATTTCCGATACCTCGAGCCAGAAATCAATATTTTCCGTAATGACGCCATAATGTCCCACGTTAATGTCTATTGCGACAAGTTTCCAGACATGCATATTTTTATTTTAAAAATATGACATAAAGTATTATAATTCACAATAATAAGAACTTCCTCGACCTCCCGCATAGCATCAGCCCAATACACGCAATGCAAGGGAAATCGATTGAAAATGCAAAAAAAATGTACGACATTGCTCCAGACATAGCTTTCACAAAATTTCTGTGCCCGTCAAACATTGAAATGACTTGTCCAAAAGATGGCTTAACTTAAAAGCCCGGTCTTCAAAATTGGTAAACCGTATGAAAAAACTGTTGAACTGTTGCTTAAAAAATATACAAATTTTCGTAAATTTCAAAGTCCCAACTTTGAGCTAACGGTACAGCCAAGCAGGTCATCAAAAGTCAACAAAATGTTGGCTTTCTAGGTTCTCATATTTGTAGAATCACAAAACCTGTACCATTTGATGCACTGAGATATTTTTTTTTTTTTTTTTTGCTAATGTATTGGGCATATAGCTCATTCGTGCGGTTTGCTAAAAGATGGCGTTACTTGTATTATTCCATTGGAACATGCGCTGCAAAACTACTTTCATTGTACGCCGTTTGAGTATATGTCATTCATTTGAAGCGTAAACGACAATAATTTTTTTTCACTCAAATATGTCAACTTTGTGCCTTTGGGTTTTTGTGGGGAGTTCTTCTTCATTACTTTAATATGAAAAAACTGCTGCCGAAGGTCATCGTATTTTGGTGGAAGTTTATGGTGAACATGCGCTAGCTGAGCGAACGTGCCAAAAGTGGTTTTGGCTTGGAAGCCAGACAAATCAACGGCAAAGCCGAACGTCCATGGCGCGAAGGTAATGTTCTGTATTTCGTGGGATCAGAAGGATGTGCTGTATTATGAGCTCCTAAAACCGGGTAAAAACATCAATGGACAACGGTAGCGAACACAATTAATCCGTTTGAAGAGAGCAGTAGCCGAAAAACGCCCGGAATATGCGAACAGACACGAGGCAAAAATGTTCCATCATGACACTATTTCGGTTAAGAACTATTATACCCGCCTTATAGCCCAGACCTTGCTCCTTTTGACTACCATTTGTTCCGGTCGATGCAGACCGCCCTCACTGAAATACGGTTCACATCGGAGCAGAATGTCAAAAATTGGCTTGATTCATTCCTGGCTGCCAAGCCGGTGCAGTTCTTTTGGGATGTGATCCACAAATTGCCAGAAAGATGGGGAAAAGTCATAGCTTCGGATGGGCAATACCAACATACACAGATTTTGTTAAGGCTGGTTCATCATGGATTGTTAATTCAAAAACTTCGAAGGCTGGGACTTAGTGCGAGCTTCTTGAAATAGCGAAAGTCTTATTTGTTCTACCGGAAGCAAGTTATACAAATTGGTGGGTTTCATTCATCCTTCATTAATGTAGAGTCCGGTCTTCCCCAATCTAGTCATTTGGCACCACTTTTGTTCATTTTATTCGTAAATGATGTGCCTGGCGTCATACAATTTTCAGATTGTTTGCAGGTGACATCAAATTATTTTGTGGAATATCCTCTATTCAGGACTGAATTTCAAATGTACAATCATCTTATGCAAAATACATTTAAATGTTCCGTGCCCACAGAACCTTGTTACCCGTTAATTTCATGTACAAGCTCGGACATGATAAACTTCCAATAGTTAGACCAGTGAGAGATCTTGGTTTTTCTTGGATTCGAAACTGACTTTTTCGGCCCATATTTATTTTAATATATTTGCAAGCGAATTCACTTTTAGGATTTCTCAGACGATCTGCAATTTACATGTCATTGGTACTGCCAACATTAGAATATTGATATGTTGTCTGGTCAACATTGTACGAAAACGCTAGCAAAAGAATTAAAAAAATGCAAAAGAAGTTCACACGATTTGCCTTAAGAAATATAAGACGGTCCTATGAAATGCCTGGTTATTCTTCATGATGTGCGCTAATCAATTTAAAAACTTTAGAACGCCGCAGACAAACCCAAAGCGTTCCTTTTCTCAAGCACATTGTTTGAAGAGCTGCTCGCACCTGCCTATTGGTATGTTCCACAAAGATGCCTTAGAAATAGAAATGAGCTTTCCAATCCCAGCCGCAGGACAAATTACGGGTGTAATCTAATAATCTTAAAACTCGCGCCTTAGTGCTATACAACTCTATTTGTTATGAAGTCGATCTATAAATGAGCAGGGATTGTTTTAAGAATACAATTATGAATTTATTAAATTCTACTAATTTTTAAGTATTAGCATCATTGTGATCGAAATATGTAAAAATCCATTGATTGAAATAAACAAATCAATAAATAAAGAAATCGAGTATGCTACATAAATAACACCCTGTAGTTCGGTTAGACGTTTATAACTCAACGACATGCATATTTGTATTTGTATGTCTTTAAATGGACGGTGTTTTTTAATATGTTTTAATAGATTAAAAACACGACTTTGGTAGTATTTCCTTTTTTTTACTAGGAAACTAAATAAATGAAAAAAGGGTGTTTGACAGATATGCTACACTGTGGCATATATCAACAGCTTAGAAGCAATGATTTTGCTTATTTTTGTACAATGTTATGCCACACTTTTGCAGCACAGATTACTTAGTTTTTATGATTTTAAAAAATACAACACTCAAAAAACAATTCTTACAAAGTTGCAGCAAGTGACCTTGGTACAACTTTTGAGACAACTATGTAGTTTGCGATTCTACAGATCTCCAATGTCATTTGTGGAGCTGCGCCTATGTATAGAACATCTTCACCACCTCCAAATTGGACCAGTCCGCCCTAATGTTTTGTGGTGCAATTCGCCTGTACTACAACTGTCGTTAAGGCTCCCACAACGCGTTGCGTAACCCAAACAGTTTGACTGATTTGCATCAGATAGTGCCTTCCGTTTTTACAACTGTACGAATTTGAAGAAATCACACCACAGCACAGCTCCACTACACTATCTTGATGTATCAATGTAAACACCGGACGCCAATGTTCCCTCCTAATAGTGCCGTTAAAGCCGAGTGTCCTGTCCCGAAGTGCTGTAACGTTCAACATCTTCATGTACAAGTATCTTCGGGTTAAAATATGATTAAATGTTCGCAATTCCCACTCCTATGGCACGCCAAAGAACACAATGACAGTAAAATTCAGAGCTCATTAAAATTTCTCAAATTATGCAGAAACATGTGTAAAAACGTTGAACCTCGATTAGTCGGGCTTTTAGCTTTTGTACTTTTTTTTCTTCTTTTCAAATTTGTCGGTGTCAGGAGGAGAATCATTGAGATGATCATGGACGAAGTAAATGGTGTCGAAGTAGGTACACCGGCAAAAGACTGCATAGAGCGACCTCTATGTCAAATTTAATATAACCCCGTGTTGTTAATTTCCCTAGTTTCTTCGTTTCCAGTATTAAAGACAAATCGCAATAACAAAACGCAGCGTGAACCAACTGCTGCTAATATAATAGCATTGTGACACTTGTCACAGTGTCTAGTGACAAGTGTGTGTTGGACTTACATGCACGCTTTGTTTGCACTTTGGACTTAAGCCAGTGCCACCATGAAGCTCCTACACGAGGGCCAACCACAACTGATCAGGCTGAAACCGCACTATGTTTGAAGGGCTCCTGATAACCAACTGAGAAGCTTTAGCAACTGGTTTTCTGGTTACTAACAGTAAGATGGCTGAACATCGAGAGATGGAGATGAGAAAGAGATGTGTGCTGGCTACCGAAATTGTAGGATTTTATCCCGAATTTCTTCCTCATGTGGCGTTTCCTTAAGTCACAGGGTCTGATGAAAATGGTGACAGGACGAGATAGTCGGTAAGAGTCGCTCAACGCAGACTGTCACTGATGAACATCCATAACTTGAGAGTAGTCTAGGATTTTGTCTACATCTGCTTCGCAGCAAACAATGCAAACAGTATCAGTGTCGTGATTAAGCACTTCTGCCAATCGATTTTTGGGGCCAAGATTCCATTGTGTAAAAAAGCTCAGTCTTGAAATTTTGTGAGGTATTAATTGGTTTGTTTCAGATTTGTCACACGGCAGGTTTGTATATAGAAATTAGTTCAGCTATTAAGTTTCTTTCCTTTTCCGAATTTTTCATAACAATGAGTAGTCCTGTAAGAATTATTGTTTATTTGATTAGGGTTAGGTTAGGTCGAAAGATACGATTAAGTTAAGCTTAGAGTGCCCGCCGAGGGCCAGTAAGTTAGTTCAACTAGTTTTATGCATTTTTGTCTAGCAAGTAAGTTTTAAATGAATTCATAGTTAAAAGGTGTCGCAAAATAAATGTAAGGGTTTGATGATACTGACAGCACTAGCATGGGATCGACACTTTCTTGGAATGACCACATATTCTAGATGGAATGCTGTGAAATAGCTGCATTTCCTCAATCGATGCAATGAATATTTCCCTCATTTGGCTTTAATTTAGAAGGTCAATGGGCACTTTGTTGTTTGTATAACAATCTTGTCCTCAGAAATCAAATCAAGACCTGGAACTTCTACCGTTTGTGCCCCTCCTATCTATTTTCAGACCGACTAATATTTTCTCGCAGCAAGAATGGTATTTACATGATTTCGTAATTAACTGTCAAAAATTCAAGAAATTCCATGATTAACTGTCAAAATGTGCCTTAAATTCTTTGCTGGGCAAGGTGTCTACCAGCTGTCAACTTGGATGCCTCTAAAGTACGTGATTTCTGGTTTATATCTCCCGTTTCTGTTTGGGTATGTTCACAAGGTTCCATCAGTGGCTCTTGTGTCGGATTCGGTGAGACTTTTGTTCACACACAGTGACTCGTGAATCTCCTCTCCTCCCTTTTAATTTGTTTTTCTGTTCTGAGGTATTAAAGAACAAAAAATTAGATGAAGAAACGTCGCAAAGTGTCAACGAGGAAAAGGGAACATGACTTAGCAAGTTGGCGATGTGTCATAACCCATCAGTCACACTGTGAATCCAGACTATGGTTGTATTCGCCAAAAAACCCACACCTTCACTACAAATTTTGATTATGTACTGTTCACTTGTCGGTCAAATGGTACATAGCCATTGTTTCGCCAAGAAAATGCAAATACAAAACAAAAGCAAACATTGGCCTGGACGTTTAATGAGCATTTTATGTTTGCCAACAGAGGACCGCAACAGGGTGCATATAAAGTGCAGATATACATATTTGCACATCTCGGCCGCAGCAATCAGCCACAGCAATTTGCGGAAAATCATCTCATAAGTGTCCTTCTTCTCCCACAAACTCCACCACCAATGTGCAAACAATTTCGAAGTAATGTCATGCAAACGTGTTAGCGGCGCCCACATTTTAACGACACAGATGTCGGAACTCCACCAACTTTTACTGCTTGTGTACGTCACTTTTGACGAGTTCATGTTTTTAAACTTACACATCAGCCGGCAAAACTTTTCCAACAAACAACCGTGTAATGTCGTCCTTCCACTGCAGTCGCCCGTAGTTGTTTGTCATTTGGAAAATGTCGTGATTTCAATTATCCCGTGTGCAAACAAAACCGCTAAGAGAAACTCATTAGAGCTGACGAGTGTTGTTCCTCGTTTTTCTTTTTCAGACAAAAAAAAAAAAAAAACAAAACAAATAAGTCTTTGTATCGAAATGAGGTTATAATAAATGTCATCTTGACAGCTCCGAGCTGATACCGCCATGTTCCGGGAGAGATTAAGTGGCTGTGGCACCTTGAAGCTCGCGTGCAGAGAACCAAGGGTATGCGTGCAAGTTGTACACATTCTATGTCGGCAATGTATTTGCATTTGTTGCCTGTCCGAAAAGGTGGCGAATTTATAATGCTGTCACCGTGCGCAATGTATCGTAGCGGGTCGAGACACAAACCTTGTATTCATGGCAAATTCTCCGTGTAAACAGCTTCGGGCCATCAAGGAAATTATATGTCAAAACCACATGCATGCCTGATGCAGTGGAAAATGTGTGTAAGGGAAAAACCAACGAACTTTAAATGAAACACGGGCACACTGATATCTCGTCAATAGATTTCACATTTTAGATAATCCTTTGCGTGCGAATGGCATCCAGGATTCATTACCGGCGTCGTAAAACGCGTGAAAAGCAATCAAAGTTAATCTATTGTTGAGACCTGACTTGAATACGAACCGCCGAGTCACGTCGGGCAGGAGCACAAACGAACACAGTCCTGACAATCTTTACGGTTGGCTTGGCACCTGATTGAGCCGATTGAGTGTGTATGGAGAAGTTGTGTTGATTGTCAATTTGACACTTAATTGGATGTGGCATTGTGATGGGAGATATTCGATTTTGACTGATGGCAACCGTAACTAAGCAAGGATGACCCTATTCTGTCGATCACATGCGGAGCATGGGGTTATTGATTTCGAAAACATTTAGTCACTTGAAGTTTTAACAAGAGGATGCCATTATTGCTGGCAGGGTTTATTCTTTTTCACATGCCAACAACTGTCAGTGGCAATCAACAGAAATTCTGGTCAATTACATGGCAATTCATCGGGACTTATCGAAGGGGTATCTGAAAAGCCCAGAAGCAAGACAAAAATCTCACCACATGTGGACAGACTTATCCCAAGCCCTTGCCGCTGAGGGTGCACATTAAATGGTGGGGAAAAGTATGAATGCTCAAGTTGACCTTTAGTTCATTATGCATTTTGATGTTTTGTTTTCAGGTGTGGTGGGATTTCGAAAACAACATAAAGGGAAAGCTCCACTAAGTCAGAGATGTCTTTAATTCTTCTTCGCTCAATTTGCCTCATTTCGCTCCTGATTTTCTTGTAAATTAAATCGAAACGTTTTCCGTTTTTTTTTTTCCCATAAATTTGTTTCTTTGTTTGATTTTTTTTTATGTGTAAACATCTTATCGCTCGCCCCTGACACACGAATACGGAGGGATTCAAAACTAAATGGGACGGAAGTCGTTACCGGAAATGACATCAAAATATAGCGCGAGTTTTGTTTTTTGGCATTCTTTTGAAACCAAGAATAATACAAGTGTATATTTTGTTTATTTCTTTATTAATTCTAGATTAACTTCTCGACCGTCCTGTTCGAAGCTTGAGATAAAACTTATCAAATATATATTACTTCTCATTCAGAGAAGCTGGAGTTCGCGGAAATTGCTTATTCAGGTGTTTCACACACCGAGTTCATTTCCGCGACCAGAATGAGTGGAGAAGGGTGTAGGTTTTCAACAAATTTTGACAGTTTGTCTGAGGTGTCAAATGAACACCGTTTCCTTCTAACTTCGGATTTGTGGAGTGTGGGAAAGTAACTCGCGCAGCCAAACGTTTGTCATGAGTGAGTATAGCCCTGTTACCGATGGTGGAAGTGACGTTTTAATAATTACTCGTATATTTTATGTTTGAGAGGTAAAAAATTAAAATAATACTTAATACTTAATTTTTGCATGAATATAGTTAGGTGAAGTCTTGAATTAACAATAAAAGTGTAAATTGTTTATTTTTGGGGGTTATGTTGTAAATCACTCGACAAAGTAGAACTGGACAAACAAAATTGTGGCTTACGTAGAGTGGAGTGGTTTACGGTAAGTACTCGATATTCTGCTTCACCAGCACATTTAACCTGCTTGTCATATGTTGCTCTGTCCCGAGTGACGACAATCGAAGGTCTCTTCATAATGTCTGCAACAGAGGATAATATCTTTTATCATGGGCGTAAGAATGCACTTTCAATGGTTTCCATCTGCGATGAGTTCCAACGGCTTTCTACAAACTCTCTACGGGCATGTCGAGAACTTATCCTGGATTTTATCAAGGATAAAACGACGTTATTCGCCTTCAACTGTCCCAGTTTAAAAGCACATTACAAAGACTTCAACGACGACGTAATGCAAAAAGTCACATTACTCATGCTCTCCGAGGCGTGGTTTAATGATGAAGCGATCGTTGACATTCCGAACTTTGATTGCTGTATCCAGTACAAGCGCTGTTGGTGTTGCTATTTATAAAAATGGACGCAGTTCTCATGTAATTACTCCAAACATGGAAATTAAATATCGCCAAATCCACGGATTGGGGATAGCAGTTCGAGATTTCGGGGATATTTGTGCGGCTGAATGCATTCTTCCGATTTCTGTTGTCTACATCTCTCCTAACCAGTCCATGGATAAAATCCTCGACTTCATTCACTTTGTACTTTTGTCATTCACAGAAGGTGGTGCAGCGCTACTGGGGAAGAACTATCATCTGAGGCCAATGATTCAAAGTGGCGATTTTAGTATAAATTTGAACACGCCTGCGGCTGTACCCCTGGTCGAGTTTTTGAGAGATACTCAGAACTCTCCACCACTCAAAGTGGTACAGTCATCGACGCAGTATTCCAACGACATCTCAGTACGTTGCAGTCTCAAGTATACGTTTCATATTTCAGCTATCATAAGCCCATTGTTCCAACGTTACCATAAATTGATCCTGATTAAATATTCGTCACCAAATCATTCACGACTCATTTTTCAAATAAAATACTTTGTATCCCGTGAAGGTTCCTTGTGCATTCGAATATCATCAATTGGGGGATACTGCGGTGATAAGATGTTTACACATAGACCTCGAGTACGTCCACTGCTCGCTGCTTTTTTTCAAGAAAGTGACTTGTCAGCTCGAGGTTTGTTCGAAAATTGAAAATTAAAAAAAAATCCGATTCTATTTCTATACCATTTCAAACTAGAATCGGAAATAATTTTCGAGTAGAATCCAAACTAGAATCGAATACTATAGTAGGGCCCTTAGAGCGCTCACTGTTACGTTAGATGATGCGAATCGTAACGTTGCATGACATGTGGTTTCAACAAGACACATGCCACACAGCACGCGCAACAATGGATTTACTGAGAGGCGAGTTCGGTGAGCATTTTATTTCACGTTCGGGACCGGTCAATTGGCCGCCTAGATCGTGCGATTTAACGCCTTCAGACTATTTTTCGTTAAAGCTCATGTCTATATAGACAAGCCCGCTTCAATTGACGCATTGGAAGGCAACATTGATCAACAACATTGATTCGTGAGATACCGGCCGAAATATTGGAAAGAGTATGCCAAAATTGGACTAAGCGGATGGACCATTTGAGGAGCAGTCAAGGTCAACATTTGCATGAAATAATATTCAAACATAAAATTATATGGACATAAAATATATGGACAAAAAAATTTTTTACTATCGATTCAAATAAAGATTTCATGCATTTTTCTGAATTTTATGTGCTTTTTTTTTTTGCAAAACTTTTCTACAGCTTTTAAAAAATCACCCATAATAAGTTAAGTAACAAAATATTCTCTCGTCAATGCTACACGTGTACTTCAAAGGAAACAAACATTGTTTCTGCCAAACTGCTGACATAGCGTCTAGGACACCGGAGACACCGATATCGCCGCTACATTCTGTCACGTACGGCACACGGAGACCCGAAAGCAACAGAATATTTAAGGTAGCATAAGAACTTTTGTAGTTACTATTTTATTGACTCGTGTAAAGGGGAAGCTCTGCCAAAAGAGCCGCGTAATAAAAAAATTTTTTTTATCATAAAAACTAAGATAAAAGTTTAGTTTATATAAAAAAAATAGCTGTACCCGCGACATTGAATGCGCTTCCTAACGCGATACTTTGTTAGGTTCGGCCGAGGTTTATGAACTCGGCAGCCCTGCAAGATGTAAATAAACTGCAGTGACAATGCATGAGAGCTATGTGCAACTGCGTTCATAAAAGCAATGTGACAGTCAAACTGCGATCGGAACTGGCAGTGATATTTGTTTTGTTGCACGATTGCGGGGAAACCGAAAAGTGTTGGTTGGTTCCTAAGTCCATCATACGAAAATTCTCTTATTATTTTAAAGACAGTTTTGTTATTTGGGTCATGTTTTTACGTCGAATTCGTTTTATTCAAAATCATGGCCCTTTGCTGCGTATTTTGCTTCTGTTTCTTGAAAGTTGGTCAGTTTTTAACCTTCTGACTGTAAGTTGGGGTCTACGAGTATATGACCCCAGGGATATAAAACGTTGATTTTTCTAAATATGTTCTGTTGCATTTGACTGATTCTCTTCGACATCCTCAAGTTGTTCGTCACACACATTTTAATTCGAAATTCAGCTCTTTACCTTACCGATAAGGTATATTTTTTTGGTCTTAAAGCAAAAACAACTTAAAACCCTCATTTGGTTTCTTAACAGAGCACGCATTTTGATAATAAAATTCAATAATTTGCAAGCGTTGTTCGTTTGTAAGACGATTCATGGTTAAATTATAGACCAAACTGAAGATGTTTGACAGTGAAACAAAACACGAAACGTACGTCAGCTGTTTAAACCAGTATTGCCAAAAAGATAATAGCTAAAAAATCACCATTTATTACTTCTCATACTTTGCAAGAAATTAGTTCTCCAATCGATGCTTTCAAAACTATAGTTCCTCCAGTAATAGTTACAATCATCGCCAAAGAGACCAACCGTAAAGCGCATGCTTTTTGTTCTGCAAATCCAAGCAGATCGATTGCCGATTTGTCTTCTCGAAAGCAAGGACTCTAGTCAGTTATGTCCCTAAAAAGAAAAAAAATGTAATTCTTTTGTCCACCATGCACCACTCCGACGAGATCGGGTCCGGCCAAAACAAAATGATGATTCTCGGCTACAATGAAACGAAAGGTGGAGTTGACTCAATGGATAAAATGGAAAAGACTTACACATGTAAAAGGAAGACAAATCGATGGCCGATGACTTTATTTTTCAATATGCTTTCTATATGCATTTAATCTTTACAATTGGAATTTACGTACGGATAAACGTCGCACTTTCCTTCGAAAGCTTGGCGAAGAATTAGTCCATCCACAAATCATGGAAAGAATTGGGCGTGGCAAATATATATACGGCCCTACCGCCCAAGCCATAAAAATATTCGATTTTGGAAGTCCAGGTGCCCGTAGAGGGAAAACTAAAACGCGCCCGATGCGCAGTTTGCCCAAGATCGAAAGATAATAAAGTAAGCACAGTTTGTTCCTCATGCAAAAAGTTCACGTGCAAGGAACGTTTACAAATGTTTTGCAGTTTGTGCATTGCTGCCACTGAAGATGGTGAGGACTCCGCAGAGGAAAATCACAATTAATAAAAAAAAAGTTTCGTTGTTTTGTTTTGAGCACTAAATATAATAATTCAAACATTTTACCAAAGAGTTCTTGTCTTAATTTGTCTTTCCATACAAAATGTTTTCAATACGGGTGCGGTATCTATATCTATATGACCCCAGCTTACGGTATTAGGGAGAAAAAATCATTGACAGTCAGAAGGTTAACAAAGCTAGTATTATGCCTTTTTTTTAGACCTGATGTAGGCATTAATTTAAGCCAGGAAAGAAGTATGATCGAGATACCCAACATCTACCTCTCTTGCCCCTTAACATTTTTGACAAGCATGTTTTATATCGTTTTCTAAAGCCAAAGTGAGCAATCAAAGAACGGCATTTACGTTATTTCGTGAGTAACTTTCAAAAATTCATGAATAACTGTCAAATAGCCTCGGAAATTCATCGATGGACTAGGGATCAATCAGCTGTGAAGTTGGGCATCTCTAGCATACTGAATTTTATCAATACAAACGTCTACCAAACCCCTTGACTTTATGAACACTTCTTTGACAATGCTGACCTGCGACATGGTTGTTTCGTTGTTTTTGCATTTATTTTTCACTCTATTTGACAATAAACGA
Organism: Eristalis tenax; assembly: GCA_905231855.2. Classification (NCBI taxonomy): domain Eukaryota; kingdom Metazoa; phylum Arthropoda; class Insecta; order Diptera; family Syrphidae; genus Eristalis; species Eristalis tenax. Next base: position 107,596,440 of record HG993124.1, on the reverse strand, counting down.
CGAAGTGTCCGGCTACTAGCACTGTCCAGCTACTACCGCCTATAACACGATGAACATGTATTGCATTGACCGCTGAATATCACTTCTTGGTTCTTGTATTTACAACAATTGCATGTAACAGTTGGAAATGCGCATATTGCAGTGTCTGCAGCGTGTATATCAAAGCAACATAGTTTGCCTTCTTTAGAATTGCTTACAGCAAACACAATTGAGATATGTACACACATCATAATTAAGCAGAGTAAATATTTAATAGCCTTCAAACACTGTTTCTCCGCAGAAGACGTCATCCAGTATTGGTTACTGGTCCAGTGACCAAAGTTTGTGAGTGACAAGTAATCGCTTTGCAAGTGGAAAATAACATCTCCTTGTCTCGGGAACTTGATTGAAGAGGAAAGTAACCGGCAAGGATATCACAATTACGGCACACAGGATGAGGCGGAATTATAGCCCGGAATTATGGGCGGGTTGAAGGGGAAGCCATCACTTCTTCTCTCTCACTCGCTGCCAAGCGATTTAAAAGCAATAAAAGAGTTTTGCTTTCAGTTGGAATTGAATGGAAATGATAATTGCTTTAAACATGAGTTCGCTTTGATATTTGGAAAGTGTTTTTCTCGGAAGATCTAAGATGTTGGGACAGGACAGGCATTCGTGGCAAATATTGAAGTCTGCCGTGCTTCGGAGTTTTGAAGAGAGAGGAGACTGGAGACTTTGAGTTCTTGGAAATCGGAAGAAAAGGATGTGCCAGTAAACCAAGAGTAGGTCTGGCAAATAAATAGAAATGAAACAAATTGCTATGGGCTCTGCCAAGTGGAAAAGTGTAGGTTGATAGAAATCGTTGTTACCCTTAAATTTGTGAGACTCTCAAAGCACACGCACAGGGAAGGTAAAATAAGCGTTTGTACAGTACAGCCTCATTAGTCCGGACTTATAATGGTTTTGGGGTGTATCCGGAATAGCAGAATGTCCGGACTAAACATAGAATGAAGCTGCCAACCGACACCTTTTCTGACTGATAGATCCTTTCTTATTGCAAATGCCACCAATAAATATTTCAAGGTGATAGGTATTATCTTTGAACAATTTTTCAGTGAGAAATTTAAGCTTGAGCCACGAACAATACGTCCTAACCTTAAAAGAACTTAAACAAATAACTCTACAAGCACATACGTCACATTGCAAACGCAGTGTCTAACCTCAAGAGCCGTTTGTTTTATTACTCTGTCCGGACTGTAGAGATAACATTTTAAGAGTGTCCAAATTAGAGAGGTGTCCGGACTGCTGAAGTGTCCAGTACATAGGCTGTACTGTATTTAATGGGACATACGGCGATAACAAAAATGGTGAGTTGACTATCGCTGGTGAACACGTCAGAATATGGAAATGGATGATCCTTCAATAGCGGATTACACCGGGTTTCCGGGGCGAAATTTCCGTAACCACTTCTCAAGCGTTCTATGAAATTGTCTCGTGGATGTCACATAGAGCGTGTGTTCATTTACATTTTATGAGCAAGCAGCAATTCAAGTAAATATAACGAATATCAAAAATTTGTTTAAACAAATACTGCGCATCGCTGCTAGCAAAGTATCCTCTGTTAGGATAAATTAGTATTGTTGTAGGCCCGTTGTGGTAGCTCGCTGATTGATTTCCCCTGACATTGGCTCCAGTTATTACATTTGACGAAGCGGATTGGATGGCTAGTGTTAATGTAATGCTATGTAGTTCTTTGGGATTATTGAATTGGCAGTCACCCGCGCGTAAGTCCCTACGACTTGCTAGAGTGCTACACGAGCAGAGTAGGTGATTTGTGGCTTTCGCCTCTCGTCCTGGTACCCACATGAGGTGAAAACGATCAGCTATCTCGTTGAGAGAGAGATAGAGAGAGAAAGAGAGAGAGAGAGAAAGAGGTAGAGAGATTTTTGAGTCGATCATAAGATTTTCGAGGGGCTCAATTATGGCGAAGCGTTGAAACATCGAGAATACAAGAGGCACAATTGAAGGCCGAGGCGTTGTGGGTTGGTGCATCGACCCCTACCCACTTGAACATAGGCAGCCCAGGTTCGATTGCCGGTAAGTGCAAAATACTTTTCACAGCCCCACCTCTGGCGATTCACTCAAATGCTCTAGTCTTGTAGACGAACAATTGTTCGTTAGGAGTCGGTATAAAACTGCAGATCCCTTCGACTCGTGCAAGAAGGATAGCACGCACAACACTAGTGGTTGCTGAGAAGCTAGGCCCTGGCCCTCTATGGGCTGTAACGCCCGTATTTTGTTATTATTATTCTTGATTACGGCCCAACTGTCCGGTCAGATGGTGATATGTCTTTTCGATATTACGTTGTTCTTGAGCCAGGATATTACCACTTTTATGGCAATGACTTCTGCCTTCAGGAAGCCAGGAAGACAGCAATATTAAGGTTCTTGGAATAGACACCTGACCTTCTTCTGCTTCATGTGCCTACCCTCGTCAGATGATGTTATGCTGGGGATCAGCCGTCTGGTCATCAGACATCCATCCGACCTAGAAAGAATGGCAGGTATGTAGGACGGGGGGCTGCTAGTAGGTTCACCAGCACACTGTTAGACTACTACCACTGATTGACCACTCCAATCATCTCTCAAAATAGCTTAGGACGAAGGCCTACTACGTTCGGTGTCATTAAGGAACAAGTTATATTCACTAAGAGTGCTTTAGCGTTCTGTGTGAGTTTGGACCACCGTCGGAGTGTTTTGAGTCTCCATCCTCCATCAGTTGCAAGCCTATTAGTGTGGTAGGCTTTCAAAGACGGTCACTGTAATCAGAGTCGCAGTCATCCCATTTGTACAGTCTTCATTGTCCTCTGTCCTGTCATCTGTTAGGATAGGTTAGGTTATGGAATGATGGTGGAACATTACTCCCACTCGAAGGCCTTAAGGCCCTCCACTCGTACCGGGAATCGAACTCTATGCTCAAGTGCGTAGGGGTCGACGCACCAACTTATGCTACAAACAATTAAGAAGAGGGCGCCAAACGTAGGCCTGTCACCAGGGCGCTCAAATGGCTTGGGCCGTCCCTGGTCTCAGGTATATAGCCTTTCTGTGGCCAGAGCTCAACGCCTGTGTCATTTCATGGCGAGAGTTCATCAATTGGTCGCCGCAATCATGCGACGCCACACGATCCCTTAGTTGACAGTAGCAATCCAACCACGTTGGACGAGTTCCAACCACGATGCCAACAATCGAGACGGCATTTCGGCACACGTTGTCAGAAATTGGACAGCTTGAAGCACCAACAGCGAGGTTTTACATAATGGCATGACTATAGTTAAATCGTACATCCCAGCCGTTTATTTTAATTTATGGCCAACTTGTACGAAGCCGCTTAAAACGATTTATCTCCTCATCATGGAATTCCAGTCCTGCACATATACGCAACCAAATCATGTTTCAAAATCAAGAATTTACCCAAAATTCCCCCAAAAATGTATGCAAACAAATTCAATGGCTGCCCTGTTACCCACTTTGGTGACCGCAGCTTCCTTTGCATACACTTAGCAGGCAGCGGTCCGTCTCCTCAGTGCCGCAGAAGATCACATTTAATAAGGAACCTTTAGCATTTCTGCTTAACGTCGTTACATCCTCACTTCATCAAACCGCAAATAAAGTTGGCAATATCCATAAGGTTAATCTTCGGCCATTTCCTCTGATAGTCACTGTGATGGGAAGTAGTTTAACCGGCAAGAAAATAGGATCACCGTCCCGGGCAAACTCACACGTCATTAAATATTCCCCGATGTGTGATAGAAGGTAAAGTGAAACAGTGTAATGTACCCCAGGGGCGAATGCATTTTACATATCTCAACATGCGTCCGAGTTCACCGACGGGGCGAGAGCAAGGGCCCTCGTTGTTCTTACATCTTGATAGGAAGACACGAACCGAAATGATGAACGAGTAGTTTTAAACAAAACAATTTCAAAGTTAGTTATTCTTTTGTGAACGAAATCTGTGTCTGCGTATGCAAATTACACTTCCTTTTCCCTGGCTGCAGCTGTTGCTGCTACGAGAAGGGCTCGAGGAGGGACTGAGGAATGATAAAAGGACAAGTTGTGACGTGCATGACATTGCTTTCTTTTGCTGGCATGAATATTCGTAGCATGGAGAATAAATGTATGCAGACGATGGAAATTTGTAATGTATTGTTGACAATTCATTTATTGTGATTCCAAATGGAAGAACGCGGAAGAACCATTATGCAGTCGAAATCATATGCACTTGCTGCAGTTGAGACAGTGATAAAATTATCCGTGGTATGGTGATTTTCAGAATTTTTGGGTTAAAAGTCTGCACAATTTTTATTTGAGTTGACAAGTCAAAGCTTGCCATTTACTCTTGAAGGAGAATGTATGAAAATGTTGACTATGACTTCGTTTTAGGCGGAAGTACGGGGACTCACAAGAAAGGAGACCCGTTTGACTGCTCAAACTACAGAGGGATGGTCTCCTTAACATCATCAACATACAAGACTCTCTCTGCCGTTTTGCGTGCCGTTTATAAGCAAACTGATCCATCTGTCCATATTAGTATGGCTTCAGGCCATCGACCAGAACCTTACACTACGGCAGATCCTGGAAAAAACCCAAGGGATTCCAACCGACACCTGTAACCTATTCGTCGAGTTCATGGCCGCGCATGGAACCGTGCGCAGAGACGAGCTATACAACGCCATGTCCATCACATTCCTGCCAAGCTCGTCAGAGATCGTCTTCTGACTGGTGTCCTGTTAGGATTCCTGTTAAAATACGGGGGCTGAACATCCTCATCCTGATACAAGCCTCAAACCTCCTCTGTTTATGTTGACCCAAGAGTTTCCTGGCCTTCTTCATGCCACGTGCGATGTTCCAGGTATCTGCCCGGTTCCTTCGTTCTAGTTCCTGAGGGCATGGTCTCCTACAGCGCAGAATGGTTCGGGCCTATAAAAGGATCCGATGCTCCTTACCTAGGGGGTCGGCCATTTCATTGCCTTCCATCCCTGTATGGTCAGGTGTCCAGCAAAATTGTTCGCTCTTACTCTTATTCAGCTCTCTAACCTTTTGTAGGCATTCCCACTCAAGCTTGGATTTAATGATACAGGAGTCTGGGGCCAGGATAGCGGCACAACTGTCCGACATTATTGCTATGTTTTCTGTCTATGGCACAGACATCTGCTTGAAAGATGCTGCTCATGGGTTCGTAGTAGTGCGAACGGGGTCCAAATACTCCCGCCCTCTTGATCCATCTGTATACCATTCTACCGCATTGCTGCTCAGCCTGTGGACTGTGGATTCATTGTTCCAGTCTTTTGTGGTGCTGAGCGAAATTGAATTTCCAAATCGTGTCATCTTCCGGAATGGCCAAGAGTGGTCACTTTCTGACTTGTTCATTGAATTGTCTCGATGTAATAAACCTGTCCTTTCCTATCCCTTCCTTTGCCGTTCTCATGATTGTTTTGGTTTTTACATTCTGCAACCACTAGATGCAAGGGAGTCAGCTCCAATGGCAGCAGCTGGGCACATTCTCATGGTCCCTGTAATGCAGAGAGAGGCTTGTCAATCTTTGAACTCTATTGAGTGTCTCTGATTGTTCGTCTAACAATAGCAATGGACATCCATCTGAGGATGCTTGGACTGCAACCCCAGGATTTGCTCGCCGGGCTTCTACAGATCATTAAAGCCTGGTGATCTGAATGTTTGTCAACGTGTCGAAACCTCCCCACTACCATACGAATATAAAAAAAACTTAAGCTCACTTTTTCCTTAGCTCTTGGTTTCCTTTAAAAGTCTTGGTGCTACCCTAGAACTTATTCGGCCTTCTTAGCCTTCTTGACTGGAGCTGGCTTTTGTGACCTCAGCCTGTTTTAAGTCTTGACGGTATTTGCTACCAGTAAGCAAGTTCCTCAGTTTCTTCAACGACCGCCTGGGTCCGGCTTTCATTGTCACCTGAACTGTGTTCTTTTGCTGGGCGGTTCTGGTTCTTGTCTTTCTTCATGACCACTGTGAATCCCTTGCCCTTCTGGGCAGGGATTACTCATAATGTCATCTTGTGAACCAGGCCGCTGTACCTGTACGAACTGACATTCGTAAGATTGTTTGGTTCCGTGCTGAAGGGTTTCTTAACGTCCCTCTTCTTCAACAAATATGAATTGTTGTTGCGGATGATCAACCAATTGAGATGCGATGACGTGGTGGCCATTTTGTACGGTCTTTCGTACCAAGGAATAGATATTAAAATGTTGTAATGTTGACTTAGGGCAACTTGTGCAATTGTAATGCGTTAGTTTTTTGTTTCCACTTGGATGTACATCGACGTGCATTATGTTTGACCTCACGATGTAGATGATAGATTCGACGTGGCTACTCTAATGATGCCTCACAACAAAACCCACGTGGTATGTCTATTCAAGTTTCTGTACATCAAGGCACTAGAGAATGTTCTTTAGTAGGTGTACATGATGTTCATATTTTTCCCTTTAAATGATGGCATCGTTGTAAATGAATCTCAATCTCAATTGCCAGTGTAAAGCTTACCGGTCAGACGCAATTTATACAAGTACTTTCAAACCCATAAAACAATGGAGGAAGTCCGTTTTTACTCTGAACTTGAATGCGGGGTGGGAGCTCATACCAGTTTTAGAACAATAAAGACAACTTTAGAACAAAATACTCATAAAATCCGATGAAATGAACTCAGCACAGGAAGCCCTTGGGAATTTAGGGTTTTCCGAAATTGACAAAAGCAATAACTTTGCCGGAGAGCACAGGTTTTTAATTAAAAGAAAATGTGACCATTCGTGAATGTTTAACAGTTTAGGGCTGTGTGTGGAGAACAAGATGGGTTGAGTAGCTTCAATGTTCAATTAAAGGCACATACGTGTTCAGGTTTCGTATGAATGTAACGTTGTTCGTTTATAAAGCGCCCTCTATACCTCGTCGATGCGTGGATGGCTTTAAATGAAATGTGTATTTGTCACAGAGTTACTAAAGAAAAAAAAACTTAAGCTACCTTAACCAACACCGCAACCTACGGACGCGTGCGTCAGGGCGTGTGTTTATGCAGATGTAGTGCACAGGCCCTAATGCACCTATTTTTCGTCGGTTATTAGTTTTTGGTTGAGGCAACTGTATGTTCAACTATGTACTGAGGTTGTAGACCTATTAATACAATCTTTTCTGTATTGTTCGAAATAAGCTTGTAGAGCATATCCTTTGTTGACCTATATATAATTCATATATATAATTCATATATATAATTCTATATTCAATATATAATCTATATGAAGCTTCAGTGTCTTGACAAAAAAGGCGATATTCCTGTTTCTATTATTAGCACATAGTTAGGTGTCGTGCTTGGTAGTCCAAAGGTTCGTGACGAACCGACGCCTAGGAGAGAAGGGGCCTTATCATTGCCATATAGATCCAGAGGGATCTAGTTGGTGATAGACCCCAAGACTTAACGAGAATCCTCTTACACCGATTTTCGACTCGATGTGTTTTTTCCAGAGAAGTTTTCTACCTAGAGTAGCACCCAAGGCTTCATCAATGAAAGGGATGGCGGAGCCTTTTAGTTTCAGTTGAGTCAGTCAATGTACGGAACGACTACAGTTTTACGAGGGTTAACTAGAAGCCCATTGCTGATACACGTCGTTCCGCTAGGCCGGAACCGACAGACAGTATGGCTAAGCCATAAACATAGGCCTGGGTGTAGATGTTAGAGCCATGGAGAGCATCAAGCAGAGAGTTAACCAGCATGCACAAACAGAACACCGACTTACGGATAGCCCCTATTTACCCCCGCTATGCCACAGTCCGCATCCGCAATTATAGTTCTGTTCATTAGCATTGCTTTGATCCACAACACTAATGATTCAATAATACCGTGTTCTCTGGCCGAGTTGCACATGTCATCTAAAGCTCCATTGTCAAGCACCATAGAGGGTGCCATAGAGAGTGCTCGATGAAAATGCCCAACGCGTATTGTTTCGTGTCGAGTGCACACTCAATTCTGCCGACGAGATGTGCAGTTTCGAAGGATTCTCTTTGCGCACGTGAAACTTAAAAGGCGGCCATGCTTTCCAGCCAGAAGGAAGATAGACTGATCGGCCTGAAGCTCTAGTCCATTACCCGTTTTTCCCCATTCCAATTTTTGGTATCAAGGCTACTCTAACTGCCAGTGCCAGGCTGTTGAAATATAGGCCAGTGCCAGACTGGCGGTTACATATGTTCTTCCAGCACTGTTTTGTAAAGCACTTCTTTCTAGACAATCCTGTTTCATTTGTTTTTGTTCGTGTCATTTTAGTTGTCTCCTGAACGTCTCATTATTTGCAGAGCGTGTTGTACACGATGCCGTTTATCATTTTGTTTTTATTTTACTTTATTTCGTGTTACTGCCAAGATTCTTAACAAAAATGTCGTCGATGACGATACGATGTGTTAGTTGAATGTTCCGTGTTCTAAAACAAACGTCGTCAGCCATGGTATGTGAAGTGGTACTTTGCCAACAAAGTACTCTTCAGAATGTTCAAGTGTCCATCCAGTTTCATGGACACTAGTAAGTTTCTAATCAGAAATCAAGCTCCATAGACACAGCGGAAGCCTACCTCTCGGCCCAAGTGAGTCAAAGAGAGAATGCCATTCACATGATTTGTTGAATAACTTTCAAAAAAGTCGCTTAAATTCGTCTGTGAACAAGGCGACAGTCAGCTGGCTATCACGGTCCATTTAAGTTTTCAATTATTTTCAAAAATGTCCTTGGAGTCACGTGTGTACGTACGTGTGTAGATTTTATGTTTGTTTAATCTGACTCTGTATGGTTGCCGTGGGTTGGGGCGTCGGGGGACAGGCATCCCAGAATTTAGCAACTTTCGTGAATTATGCCTACACCTCTTTATGCCCAGCTCTCAAGGAGTATTCCTGTCTTCGCCGTTCGGAGTTGGCAAAATTGTGTGTCCTACCCATTTGTGATTGAACATTAGCTCGCACAATGCCAGTGGTTGCTGTTGAGGCTAAGCCCAGGTCCATCTCGCTCTGTCGCGCTAGCCATTTCATTAATATGGCCTGTAAGTCCCGCAGTTCGTAATAAAATTAAAAAAAATACAACGACTGCAGTTCCAAGTCCAGATGTGTAGTAAGTTTTTATACAGTCTCATATTGCCTATACCCCCTTACTTCTAAACAGATTCCGCAACACTAACGAAGACCTTATATTTAAAGCTGTGGTCGACAAGATTATGTGAGAAACACCTTTTCCAGGTATCCTATCCAGCCTTAATAAGTTTGTCCTCAAGTGTAAATCAATGTTAAGGTTATTAGTGATTGCCACTGCAAGGTATTTATTCTTTTTCACCTCTTCAATTGGTGGCTCTCCGATGTAATGCTACTTTTCATTCCGACATAAACTACCACCTCCATGTATATCATCATTTTTGATTTCAACAGGTTAACCGTTAAGTTCCACTTCTGACCATACATCTAGAGACAGTTTATTGATGAAACGACAGACAAAGCAGGACGCTGTGTAACAAATGTAATTGTTGGGTCCTTGCCAGCAAATAGTCGAGGGATCCTGTCAACGTCCGAAGTTATGAAGAGCGTAATCTCAACAACCATTGCCCAGCTGTTTGGCGATTTAATGCGATTCCTGTGGCCAAATGAACTTAAGCGTGAGAAAGTTTTGTTGTTCGTAAGAAACGCTGCACCGTATATGGAAAAAGTGGTAAATCACTGCAAATGTTGTATTCGAAAATGGTTCACGTAACTTGCGTCGCTCACTGTGTGCATGGAGTCTGTGAAAGCATACACAGTCACTGCTCAAAAGTTGACGCCTTCATATCGAACATGATAATAAGTCCATCCCGGATTGCTGTTTTTAAGGAGATGGAACCTGCATATACGGTTTATTTTTCTCGGATCAAACAAATTGTACGCATTCTTGGAGACTATGCAAGTTGTGTTGTGCTTGCAAAGAAATTGATTGAAGATGAAGCAGCACAAGTGCAGCAAGGCCGATTGCAAAGAAAGTCATGAAGAAGTTAACTGCCTTTTTTAATTCAAATAGGGGACTGATAACTATTGATCAGATAAATGCTGTAATGAACGGCGACGTGAATTCCAAACTTCCAGAAAACATTTATGTTGATAATGTTGAAAGCTTTAGACGGGCTCCACTTGTTTCATCTGAAGTAGAAGCGTCATTTAACTCTTTCAAGGCGGAATAACTGCGTGGGGTAATGCAGCGCGTTATAGAGTTATAGAACTCCAAAGGGCGCAAAACAGAATTTTCAAGATTCTCTTCAGAGCTAAGTATGGTAGTCGCTATGTAGAAAATTTGTATAGTCATCGTGAAGATTTAAATGTACTAACCGTCGAAAAAATTTGTCTTTTCAACATAATTAATGAGATGTACAACGACCAACGATTTAAGACGATCACGGCGTCAACACAATGCAAAGAGCAGATGTGGTTCTGAAAACACCAAGGATACACAACTCGTTTGGAAGAAAGCAGCTTTCCTTTGCGGTGCCAAGAATATTCAACCAACTCCCAGGCCGGTGCACACCAGGAAAAAAGACGTAAAGAAATACTTACTATTGAACAGCATAAACTTATAAAATTATACAATAATTAATCTATGTCCGCTCCCATAATTTGCTAAAATTCTGAATAATCTTCTGCAGAAAAGCCTCTAGGCTTCGCAGATTCTCTATTGTCTTTCATGTAATCCAGAATCAACTGTTATAAATAATGTTGTAAGGCCAACCGACGGACTCTCTTCTGCAGCTTCAAGGTTTTATCCAGCATTGGGGAGATAACTGCATGGTGTCGTTGGAAGGCATTCTGACATTGCATTGTAAATTGAATATTGTGAATTTATTGAGTCAATAAACTCACTCACTCACTAATCACATCCATATACAGAAATGAGTACAGTCCAGTACAGCTCCACAAAAGGTCTGATAATGGCGCTTTTTCATTTTCAATATTCTCCTTCCACTGCACTTCGGTACAGTCACGCGATTCAATAGCATCAAAAACGGTTTTTTCCGACCCCTGTTCGCTGGAATATTATTCGGCTGTGGCTACATAAATGTTCAAATAAAAAACTGATATGGAGGGTTCGTGTTCCTTATCATCAAGATGCAGTAATAATTCGATTGGTATTGATTCGGAAGACCATCCATCCAGTTCTTCGTTATTAACAACAGGTGTTGGTTGTTGGTGGAAGATTGAAAGAAAAGAATAGTGCTAATAACGTGGTCGGTTTGTGTTTGAAATGCCTACCCGGAAGAGTCGAAATAAAAGAAAATTCGAACTCATCATCCAATTACCTTAGCCATTTAAGAAGAAGAATACATGGCGGAATGGCGGGAGAAGAAGATAAAAGATATTCGCTTCAAACTAAAGCAATCAAAAACGTGAAATCAGGTACAAGTAGGAATTTTAGGAAAAAAAATTCAAGAAAAATCCGACAATAATACATTAATGTTCGTCATCCACTCTCTGGTTGTATTAAGTGTGGTTGATGGTCCATACTTCAAACGATCCCAAAATTTCTCAATTATGAGTGAACGTGACAAACCGTGGAAGTGGATGACGTATTCCACAGCAGCATGGAGCTACTGAAGGAGAAAGTAAAACAACGTCTGTACCACAGCTGATATTTGGTCAGGGCGTCGGAGAAGATTTTTGGGTGTCACAGCGCACGTATACGGAATAGAGGATCTGCAGCTATAGCGATGTAGGCGATTTCGTAGCTCCCATACCTACGATAGAAGAACTAATTAGTGAAATCCACAGTGAACAGGGAATTCGCGGCTTACATTCCTTAAGTGTGGTCTACAACAGCTGACAACAGCAGCAACTTTCTTAAGGCTTCAAGGAGTATGGTGTGAAGGATAAGTGCGTAGAATATGAAATCAGGAATTCGACAATGACGGACAATTCGACATTCCGGAAAATGCCTATAATGCTGAATGAGCTTCTACGTATAAAGTGGAGTCTCTGGATACTGTGATGTCAAGAAATTCATTGCGGTCCATATCGACACGAGTTTCTGGACAGTCTGGTGTCGAGAAAGTCATTGTGGCTCACAGCGACTCGAGTTTTTGGACAGCTTGGTGTCCAGAAAGTCATTGCGGCCCATACCGACTCGAGTATCTGGAAAAATTACCATGACAAATTGTAACTCGCTGTGGTGAGCTGCATGTCGTCCCAAGTCGGCCGAAGTCCTATAAGATCTGTTAAATCACGCTTTGACAAGACCGGGTGAAATTCGATGGAACTCAGTTTATGACGCCTTGAAACAAATTATTGAGATGGAAGCCAAATGCGGGCAAGTTTCCGAAGCCAAAACTCCATATAGTGAGGACGAACTTTCGACTTGTACGGAAACGGTTGCGAAAGCGCTCGACAAACTTCATTATGAACACCATACCCGTAATATGTAGTTCAACAACACCTGTAATATTGTCATTAATAACCTTAGCTCGAAGACATATTTCATCAAGAATTGAAATTTGAAAACCTATCGTTGTAAGTTTGTGGCGGCTGTAGGTTCCGGGAACTTATCGCCTGTTCTGCCACACAATCTAGGGATTTTTTTTTTCGCCACTGTCACATCCTCAATTCAAGGACCGATGGTCTACTCTTATCCGCGAGCAGCAACAAATTAACGTTATGCAAGCATTCAAGGAAGCTCTGTCTGCTGAATGGAAACCAACATAACCAGAGACGCGACAAAACGTACACACACCTCATTCTGATTATTTCGCTTTTGGGGGTGAAATAATTAAGCTCCACCGTTCAAGAACCTCAAGTCTAAGTTGTACAGTACTTAAGAGACTGCCACCAAACATTACTCAATCTTTGCTGGAAGCTTACCTTGGAGTAAAAAAAAAATGTTTGTAAAGTTCAATACGCCCCTACCGTCTTCTGCTCCTGTGAAAAGTCTTTTTAGTCTTGCTACGATGACGAATTTGCCCAAGGCAAATTGACTTTCTGATAAAAGTTTCGAAAGTAGGCTCATTTCTAAGGTTTACCCACACTATATTTTCAACGACAACTCAATTTATGTATTTTAATAGTAAATTTGTATTATTTATTTAAAAAGCTGACAAGTAATTGTAAAAAATACAAATTAGCTGTTAAGCCAGAGCGACGAAGCCCTAGGTTAAAGCTTGTATTATTTATGTAGAAGTTAACGTTCCGCTTACATTAATCGTTTTCATTTCAAAAGAGCTGCATTTTTACCGATAACTATTTGGGCCTTAGTTATTTGAGAAGGTGGTAAAAAAGAGTGGTATGTTGTAAACCAAGGACTAACATCTCAATAATAAATGGCTCTTCTTGTGAAAATGATCCTTCGATAGTGGCTTCCTTGTTTAATAAATTCTGTTCCAACGTAGGTACCAACTTGAGCAACAGTTCCCCAGTTTAAACGATTCAAAAACCACCGCTGCTCGATTTATAGACATAACTAAGGCGTTTGACATGGTGGATCATGCTCTGTTGTTTCAAAAACTGTATAAGCTAGGTTTTAGAGGATCGATACATAATTGGTTTGCGTCTTATTTAAAAGACCGTGTTATTTTGAACATGGACAAGGGTCCATGCTAGCCTCAATGTTATTTTAAATTTTTATAAATTCGTTATTTATTCAACGGCTTCAAGGTCAAAGTACAGCTTTTGCTGATGACGCATCCTTTATCCTACTTTGAACAAAATTACTTCGACTTATTTACCTCCGATAGTTTGGATTTAGAAACCCTTCGCAATTGGTTTTCCTCCCATAAGCTTATTATTAGTGACGAAACTAAATTGATGGCATTCAGTATCACTGGCCCCTCTCATATAAATATGGTTCTAAAGTACCATTCGCCTAATTGCTCTAAATTTGCTTTAAATACTGGCTCCCATCTTGGACTGAAAACTATATTTAATCATGGAAAAAAATGTTCGACCGAGTGCTTCAATATCGAAAGGGTTGACAGTTATAAGTGTCTTGGAATAACTTTGGATAGCAAGTTAATTTGGAAAGATCATGCATACAATTTGTCCACCTTAGCCTTTATTGCTCCCAAAGTATTCTATTATTGGTACATAATGGCATTTTTAAATACCAGCTGCAATATGGACTAACTTGTTGGGGTGGCACGCATTCCAATAAAACTGTTTCTTTCCTTACCAAATCAAAACATGCAATACGCATCCTTTGTGAAGTTAATCGTAGAACGCACAGCTTCGAACTTTTTAGAAATCTTGAAATTTTGTCACTCTAGCATCTATACATGTTTTAAAAATTCTGGTTGTTAATTCTCAAGATTGTGATATTCCCACAACTTGAGGGTCAGTAATCAGAATTTAGTATATGTTCCTGTCGTTATTAAAACACATTTTTCACATTTCTACAAGGTCACCGCCCCCCGTTTGTTTAATAGGTTACCTTATGCTCTGAGATGCGTGAGTCACAAGTCTGTTTTTCTAAGTGAAATTCTAAACTGAAATTCTTTCTATTTTCCTTGAATGTTGATGAATTACATTCTTTGAAAAGTAGGCTGCATGTTCTATAGTTTAAAAATGCCTCCAATTCACATCCACAGAGAATGCGACGTTGTACGGAGACATGATCGAATCTTCGGAGGTTGACGGTATACCGTGAAGTCTCGTTGATTGCTTTTAACGATTTTTGCTGAACGAAGTTATCACAGTCAGAAAACAATTCACAGCAGTACGTCAAGACAGGGACTATGAGTGCTTTGCCAAGTTTTAATTTTACATTGATTGGGTGTATAAATTTGCTAATTGACAAACCTCTAAGAGACGCATATACTTTTGATGTTACACTATCAACACGGTCACTCAGTGTAGGTTCAGTGTTACACATTATGCCAAGATTTTTAACACTGGTTACATATTCGAGAGGAACAGAGTTTAATTCTATAGATGGGAAAGTTTGAAAGGGAGGGATGGTGTTTTGAAAATGGAATGACTTTGGTTTTGTCAGGATTAGGTAAGAGAGCATTTTCGTCAGCCCACCTCGTAATTGAGCTCAAATTCTCGTTAAATTTGCTGCTGAATCTCCAACCATACTAAGAGGAAAAAGATTTGTACATCATCTGCATATATATAAAATTTGCAATAAGACAGCACTTTAGGAAGATTTATTAATGAAAATTCCGAATAACAACGGGGCGAGAGTAGAACCTTGAGGTACTCCATTGTGAACATCACAAGAGACGACAATTTTGTTTAATAGTAAGCAGCTTGAATAAGAATAAGAGAAGATTAACTTGTTAGTGCGATTACAGACGTTCAATTGGGTGGACAGTTTCCGACAAAGGCTTGACGGGTTAACACAGTTGAATGCTTTCGAAAAGGCAAGAAAAGCTAGTCGGTAGATATTCGACTGGAACAGAGTTTAATTCCATTAATGAAAAGTTTGAAAGGGAGGTATGTGTTGTTGTGGTTGTATTATCTTCGTCAACAGCTTCTCGTATGTCGTCGGTAACTTTAAGTAAAGCTGTAACACATGTCCTTTACGGAATCCTGATTGCATAGGATTTAAGAGATTGTGTCGCACACTCGACTAACGATCGATTCGAACACTTTCGACAAGAACGGGATAGTTGCTATTGGCCTATATTCATTTTTGGGAACCAGGATAATTTTTGCTTTATTCCAAAGTTCAGGATACGTCGAAGTCATGATGAAACATTTCATAATGAAATAAAAAATTAAAAATGTGTGGGATGTAAGGCAGTATGATGAGAAGCAGCACTTTCATATCATTCAGTCCAACAGACTTCGTCTTTACGGAGATTATTGCACAACCGACTGAGTAGGAGTCCACTCCTGCTGCTTCAAGCCCATCTTCACGAGTGTTGTTGGTTATTGGTGAAGACACATTGAGTGGGGTTACGGACGGAGCAGAAGTGAAACGAACATTTAAATCCTCGGGATCTATGCCGTCGTTTGTTAATCTTGGCATGTCCGATATCTCGCACCTGTTTCCAAAGAAACCTAGTCGATAGTCATTGTTGTTATGGCTATTGAATAAATTAGTCATTAGTCACTTGTGTCCAGGACTAACGAATACATTAGTCATCAGTCGACTAAAATGTGCCCAACTTTGATTTGTCAGCGTTTTAATTTCTTTTGCAACCACACATCATCCATATCCAGCGACTTAGGCAGCAGTCACAGGACTATTCTTTATGGAAAATTGAGTGACGGCGTAGTAACAAGGTAAAGGAAATATTCAACGTCTCAATTCATAAAGGCCGACAAAACTTTTTCGTCGTCGAAAGATACGAGATCCTGGTTCATCCTGAGCAGTACGACTTGTTTGATTTGACAACAAAAGGATTGAACAATAAAACAACGCCACATAGAATAAGAAATATCCATTTCATTGTTTCAAAGGCTACAGGACGTTGAACAACTAAGCGAACTTTTCACATTGATTCAAGGACAAAATCGTCGGGCTAGAGTATTCAATGCGGAAAATAACACAAGACTCCTTGACCAAGTTTGAATGAAGACTGAAGTAAGGGACAGGCATAACTTAATTACTACGCACAGTACAAGCGGGCTGTGAAACTGCCATTAACCATAGTGGGATTATCATCCCACGCTGCGCTAATGGATTAAAGGGGAAATAGACTGTTCCGTTTTCGGACGAAATTAATGGAGGTCATAATTGATTCAAACATGAATCGGCTTTTATTTACGCTTTGTAATGATGTTGAGAGTTGGGTTGCATGACACTGAAATACTCGTTATAAGAATGACCTGATTTTCATAAAACCTGAGACGAGACAGGGTCAAGGAATTTTGGAAGTGAACCCATTTTTTAAGAGCAGAAAAGGTTTCTTGGAGTTGTCACACATTGTGTCAAGATTATTTTGGCAGGTCTCGAGACTTGGTCTCGCGTCTCAAATACGTGGTTAGTGGATGCCAGTGAGCAATGTTGAAACAGGAGTAATTTGCACTTGTCCAATGCTATGTGACCCTCTTTCATAAGCTACGCGTACACAACCCGAGATTTTTCTATTTATAAGAAGAGATGAGACAGTAGCGATCTGAGAACCCAGGTTTCGCAAGGTTCAAAGACGATTAAATGGCAAATAGTGCCGTCGCCAATGATGGAAATCACATATTGACTTCTCAAGAAGATCTCCAGGGTATCTTTAAGGCGCTGAGAAGGAAAAAGTCAGTGGGAATTGATGATATCCCTAATATTAGATTTTCAGAACATTATTTGACAATGCGCTGATTAACGCCATATTACCTAAAACATTGGAAAACAGCTGTGGTGCAACCAATCCCTAAACGGGACAAAGACAGATCAATCCCGACGAACCTTCGGTCGATCAGTCTTCTTCCTTGCATAAGCAAGGTTTTTGAAAAAATTATCATTCGAGTTCTGAAACAATGGGTTGAGGAAAATGATATCATACCGGACAACCAATTCGGATTCACGGCGGGGGATGAAACCACACATGCCGCGTCTTAACTCGGACACCAGTTTTCACATTCAGTGGAATAAAGACAAAAAACAATGCACGACTTGGAGAAAGCGTTCGACGCCGTTTGGTTGCAGGGCCTCTTCCTCCAGCTGGTCAGGCTAGGCATAAGTAAACCATTGCCATGCATGATCTATGACATGATAACAGGAAGAAAGTTCGTCGTGAAAAATGACGATGTAACTTCTACCACGGTTTTTGACATTAAAAATGGTCTGCAACAAGGGGCTGTTGGTTCGCCGATCTCGTTTTCAGTATTCACTGCAGATCTTGCAGGTTCCATGCCGCACTTAATAGCGTACGCCGGCGATCTAGTAGCGTACAGAACAGGTCTGAAGGTTGAGGTAATGTGACTGTTGCAGTGTGACTTCGATAAAATTCAGCGATTTTGCGACGACTGGAAGTTGGTTACCAACTTCCTGAAGTGTGAATCTACCCCTTTTCAGGATCCCGTTGTACATGACGTAAGTAAGTAGGATTAAATACAATAAGTTATTGTCAAGATATTTAGGTTAGTTTAAAGTATATTTTGTCTAGCAATAAAATTCAATAAAAACAAAATTACATTGAAACAAACAAATGGTGCACAACTCACATTTTCTATGTGAAATTTGTTTCTGTGTTCAAATCTGGCTGGGGTACCACTTCCTTTTTGTTTTTGTATGAATAAGCATTTCATATTCTATTTTCCGAAGTATCATATTCGCAAGAAGCGTTTTGCCGTAGACACAAAATAAGAAAAATAGCGTTTGAGTGAGTTTTCCTTATTTTTCTGTGTGCATCAGAGATCGTGCCAGCTTTCAAGAGTGCTTCCGCACTTTTCTTTCTTTATTCCTGCCTATTATGCGTAAATTTCCCTCGGGACGGGTTTTTTTTTCTTATATTGAATACCGCTATTGTGCACAATGTTCGAAATGGAAAGACTCTTCCTTATTGCAAACAATGAAAAATTCGAGAGGAAGAACGAGACAAAAAATAATATAGTAATCAAACATGCACCAATTCCAATTAAAATTCCCGAGTGCACGCTTATCTGCTGTCTTAGCTCGCACTGGACATTATACGTGTTTGGATATTCTTCTTCAAATGTTAGTAAGTACACCCATTAAAGTGTTTACCACACGGAAAACATTCCGGTATTGCAGCAAATTTACTTGAGGGTGAAAGAATTCTATAAAAGTGGTCCAAGGGAGACTTGGAAGCTCGTTAATTCCAATATCGAATTAACGAGCTTCCAAGTCTCCCTTGGACCACTTTTATAGAAGGTAGGAAGGCGACTAGTCTGGATGACGCCCTAAAAAAGAACTTCGCGAGCGAAAGCAACAAGAAAGACCTGACCAACGGATTTGCCAAAACCCTAACGTCCGAAGTAAGAAACATTGTGCATGAATGTACAAACCAGACATATTCTGGTCATACAAGCTGTGCACAGCATTCCATTCAAAAACGCCTTTGACACTTTGAGTCACAAGCAAATCCATAGACAGCTGAAAAATATTGGAATACGAGGTCAAATATTAGCATGGTTTGAATGCTACCTAAGTAACAGAGTATTCCGGGTAAAAATTGTTGAGAATGTCGGTGACGAAGAAAAGATCGAGTAAGCTGTCCCGCAAGGGTCAAAGCTGGGTCCACTGCTTTTTATCATTTACGTCAACGATCTACTGTCAGTGTTAAAGTATACTACGGGTTATGCGTATACGGACGACACAGCGATCGTAGTTAGCCATAGGATCGTTGATGAAGCAGAAAAATATATGCACTTTGATTTCAATAGAGTCACTGCTTGGTGTCGCGACAATGGATTAATTACCAACGCACTTAAGACAAATGTAATGCGCATTCGTCCGCCGCATATTCCGAGAACAAAGCTTGAGATTAAGATGCACGATGTAGATTGTTTGCACAGAAATAGATGTGAGGGAATAAAAGAAGATGGCGACTGCACTGGAGTTATAGAGAACGTGTCAGCATACAAATATCTAGGACTAACGATCGACTACAACTTCAAATGGAGCTATCATATCGACAACTTGCGTCAATCTGCTTACGCACTCTTTCACCTAAACAACCTCAGCACATCAGCAGTAATCACACAATGCCATTTTGGACTTGTGGATTCACATCTAAGCTACAGAATACGTGCATGGGGAAAAGCGTCACAAATGCAAACCCTATATCAAGGGTATACAAGACTTCAAAAACTGGTACAACGAACTGGACGCAGCAGCCATGATCAGCAAGGAGCAAATCAGACGATACGTTTATAAGCATCTGTATTAACAACTATATAAACTGGCAATCCTGGCAAATCTACTGGCAACGAAAACATCTACAGAATGCAGACGCAGCAGATGAGAAACACCAGAAGACGACAGAAACATCCATATGAAGTTCCAAGATACTGGAACGAGTATGGCCGAAGAACATTTATGGTAGCAGTTCCGTTGGTGCTCAATGAACTCCGCAAAAAAAAGTCAAAGGAATGTATCTATCGTAAAAATAAAATCGTAACTAATTGTAATTGTAATTTGTAAATTAACTTCCAATATGCCATTTTTTATGAATTGTGAATACTTGATTTTCAACATTTTTATAATAAATAATTTTGTGTGATTAGTCTTCTGCAGAAAAGTCCTTCCGGCTTTGCAGATAAAATATGTATTTAAATCTAAAATGAAATAAAATACTTAATAAAAAAAAAATAAAACTATCATTCTCAGTTCAAACTTCCTGCTCCGTTATAGGATACCTCAGTATCACCAATGAGATTAACCACAATTGATGCTGATATGACTCGACTTTCCAAAATAGTAACCTTGAACGAAGCAACGATGGCTCCAAGCTCTGTCGTAAATATTGTTGACAAACTGTTAAAGGATATAATGCAAAATGATATACCTTTTGGAGGTAAAGTACTATTGCTTGGCGGTGATTTTAGACAGAGTCTTCCAGTTGTACCTCACGTTTCAAGAGCCGCAATAGCTGAAGCAAGCATTAAATTTAGTCCGCGCTGGCAGCAATTTAAAACATTGAACTTGACAAATAATGTTCGATCAGTAGATCCAGAGTGTAGCGCTTTTTTTAATTAAAGTTGGTGACAGAGACTTACCAAAGAATTCTGATGCACAAGACAGGGTTCATTAGTAGGAGAAATATTTGGAGAAAGACTTAATCCAAGTGATGTAGACAAATTCTCTAAAATTTCAATTCTTTGTCCAAAAAATTCTGACGTTAATGCGATTAATGAACAAGTCTTAAATACACTTGATGGAGTAACACAAACTTATGGAAGTTCCGACTCTACTGATGATTCTTCTGAGGAGGATCAGTAAAATTACCCAAAGGGATTTTTGAATAATTTAAATCCTTCTAAAATGATTGGTAAGTAATTTAAGCAAAAAAGAGGCATCTATAATGCTACACGTCTTATTGTAAAAGACTTAAAGACTTTAAGACAAACATAGTAATAGCAGAAGCACTGACAGGATCTGCAGTGGGTCAAATAGTATTTATTCCAAGAATCGATCTTGCATCAGTTAATCCAAACCAGCTATTTGTCTTGAAAATTAGCATTTGCTATGACAATCAATACGTGACAAGGGCAAACATTTGATCGGTCGGAACTCATTTACCAGAACCAGTATTCAGCCATGGGCGACTTTACGTTGCTGCGTCCAGAGTTCGTCGCGCATGTGACTTGAAAACTAAAGTTATCAAGGAACAATAATTTCAGGTTTAAAAAAAATATTTACTGTGTAGAAAACTTCCATGAGGTACATAAATGTAAAATAAAAAAAACAAATTGGGTATATAACTTAATTCGTCCTGTTTGCTAAGAGATGGCGTAACTTGTATTATTCCATTGGAACATGCATTGGAAAGCTACTGTCATTGTACGTCATATCAGTATATGTCCTTCATTTGAAGCGTAAGCAACAATAATTTTTCTTTTCACTCAAATATGTCGAACTTTGTGCCTGAAAAAGTGTTTTTGTGGGGAGTTCTTCTTCGTTACTTTAATATGAAGAAAACTGCTGCCGAAAGTCATCGTATTATGGTGGAAGTTTATGGTGAACATGCGCTAGCTGGTGATTTTGGCTTGGAAGACGATGAGCGTCCTGGACAGCCAAAAGAGTTTGAAGATGAAGAACTGAAAGCATTACTCAATGAAGATTGTTGCTAAACACAACACGAGCTCGCAGAATCTTTGAGTTTCACTCAAGCAGCCATTTCAAAACGTTTAAAAGCAGCTGGATATATTCAAAAGCAAGGAAATTGGGTTCCACATGAACTCAAGCCGAGAGACATCGAAAGGCGGTTTTGCATGTCCGAAATGCGGCTGGAAGGCCACAAAAGGAAGTAATTTTTGCATCGGATTGTCACTGGTGACGAAAAATGGATCCATCACGACAACGCCAAGCGCAAAAAATCATATGTGAAACCCGGCCAACCAGCCAAATCAACGGCAAAGCCGAATGTGGTGGGATCAGAAGGGTGTGCTGTATTATGATCTGTTAAAACCGGGTGAAGCCATCAATGGACAACGCTACCGAATACAATTAATCCGTTTGAAGACCAAAGAGTACTCGAAAAACGCCCGGAATACTCGACCAGACACGAGGCAATAATTTTCCATCATGACAACACTCGGCCCCATGTTGCTATTCCGGTTAAGAACTATTTGGAAAACAGTGGATGGGAAGTTTTACCCCATCCGCCTTATAGCCCAGACCTTGCCCCTTCTGACTACCATTTGTTCTGGTCGATGCAGAACGCCCTCACTGAAATACGGTTCACATCAGAGCAGAATATCAAAAATTGGCTTGATTCATTCTTGGCTGCCAAGCCGGCGCAGTTCTTTTGGGATGGGATCCACAAATTGCCAGAAAGATGGGGAAAAGTCATAGCTTCAGATGGGTAATACTTTGAATAATACTATTGAAAAAAAAACCGCACGAATTAAGTTATAGACCCAATAACATGGCAACACACGGAAGGGGGCCCACGTCCCTTGCCATGATGCATATAATTTCATATTTAGCAAACGCTTCCGTCATAAATGCATCTGTTTTAAGCTCAATAACATTTAATTTATCTGCGATATATGATTTAGTAAAAATTACTTAATTACATTGATTACATAAATGCGTATGAAATTCTTCCTGTCGTACTACAGGCTTTTCTACTAATTTAATATAATTGTTTTTGATTTCTTACTTTCTGATCCTTCTGAAGATAAGCCTAAGTTGAATTTCATGATGGCTGATTACAATTTATTAAATAAATATTTCCTTTCTGTCGACTGGGATAAGACTTCCCATTTTCGCAGTTTTGCCTCGAAACATTGTAAAAGATGCAATATCCAGGTCTATTCCCATATGATATTTTAATCTGCTTATTCCATAAAACCTATCTGTTTCAATAGAATATTATGCAGACTCGGACAAAGAAAAAAACAGAAATCAAAGACTTTCTGGACGTTTATCATTTCTAAACGTAAGTCTGTCGGATCATGTTGGTCATACGATGGTATCTACTGATTACCGTAAACTTGTCAAACTTTGTTGACTTGGATATAGGTTGCAGGTCAGAACTTCGAGCAAATACAATCGCTGTCATAGGGCTATTCGAATTGACGAATGATGGTATTCTTTCTCATCTGACCTCTCTGGATTCTAGCGCAAGACTAGCGCCACTTTTTTAAAAAAAAATATGTAAGGATGGATTATTTAAGCCCTTCCCTCTCATTTTTAATACGCCACCAGGTCGCTGCGAATTTTTGGATTACTGGAAGGATCCTTTCATCACACCAGTTCACAAATCTAGACCCATGAGATCTACTGTCAACTACAGACCAATACCTAAACTGCGATTAATCCCGAAATTATTCAAGGCTATTGTTAAGATAAAAAAAATATGTGCCGAATTTCGAAACCATATTTCACAATTTCAGTATGGCTTTGTGAGTGGAAAGCCGACTTTGATCAATTTGGTAATTTTTACAAACTTTTGCATAAGTTAGATGGAAGCGAGACTTAAAGTCGACTGGATATACATTGACTTCTCGAAGGCATTCGACCGGCTTAAACATAGTGTGCTCATAAAGAAGTTAGAGATGATTGGTTTTCATTCTAAAATCTTGAACTGGACAACTAGCTATCCCTTCAAATCGTAGACAGTTTGAAAAAATATGAAATAATCTGTCACAGGTCGATTTCTCCTTTGCCTTCCTACATATGTTTCCCAATCTTCTATACGCCTTCTGATATAAAATCTTTAAATCAGTGCGATCATTGTTAGATGCAATGGAGTTACAGAATTGGTTGCAATATTTTTCCTGCGAAAACTCTTATGTTGTCCAAAGAGGAAACTGTACCAGGCAAAGGCATTCACTTCATTTTATTTTTTCTCTATAATCCGGACTTTTCCGTATTCTGGACACACAAGAAACCTTATGTGTCCAGACTAGCCAGGCTATACTGTACTTCCGAAACATAAACTTTAGAGGTACAGTTGACTCTCGTTAAATCGAAACTCAAGAGACCTTACAAAAAATTCGAATTGACGAGATTCCGAATTTCGTCGAGTTGGAGCGAGAGGCTAAAACGAAATAAGTCCATACATTTTATGCAACAATAATTTGACACATTTTATTGTACACTTGTTTGTAAATAAATCAGTGATTTTTGTCTGTCCAACAAGAGCATTGTTCATGCACAGCCAGTGCCGAGAATATATCCTCAACAGTGACCTTGCCTTCATTTGATGTGGCGGGCGGAATTGGTTCTGTGTCCGAAGCTTCTTCACTGTTATTTCTTGAATTTTAAGTTGCCAAAATTTTGCCGTCAAGCAAAGCACTGCAGCGTGTTTGCACTTTGTTTTTCAAGGTTTTTCTAATTAACCTATCCATCAGTTCGAATTATCTAGAGTTCAAGTACTTTTCGTACTTGAAACATAACTATGAGAGATCTTGATATTCGTGGGTACCATGGTACCAAATGATCGGGTGCCCGGATGGTCGTGGTCACCCGCAATATTTCGGGTACCAGTACGTTTAAACTTGCTCCTTATCCTTACTATTAAATCTCTAATCAATAGACTTCTATTACTCCACCAGCGACTTATATTTTCATCGCTCTCCTTGTTAACGCTAATCGGAAACATGTTGCATATTTCTATTAAATTCAGATTACAGGTCTTGTACAGCAACATCCAGACCCTCATAAATCCAATTTACAGCCTTAAGGCCAATCAAAATTCCAATATTTGGCACATGAATCGAACTCAATTTCCCCCCATTCCTTATTGCAACCACACGTGTTGCCGTCAATCAATCCTCGGAAATTTGTACAGTAATTTGCTTTTCCACGCGTTGTATCCACCCCTGGCTCCCAAAAAATAATCAATTTGTAATCTAATACGACCCGTGGAAGTTTTCCAGCCATTCGTCGACACGTTAAACAAGCAATCCTTTTAATTTGCAGTCAAATTAATTCAGAACACACACACAGACACCGCAGACAGCAAAGCGCGACCGATCAAAGGCATGTACACCTAATTTTCACCTCAAACCGAGCCCCAGTCGTGTGGGTGCGTGCATGTGTAATTAGCAATCTGTATGCTGCGAATCATCGCGCTCATTACAGCGATCCATCCGGTTCGCATCGTTATTTTTCTTTCACTTCAGGCACTTGACACCGCAAAGAATTGAAGCCACTTGCTTGCTTAGTCATCATGACGAGTGTCATTTGTTTATTTATTAATATTCAGTGTCGGCTTCTACTTCTTCGTGCCCCTCATGCATTAATTCTATTTCACTTAATTTCTCCTTCGTCCTTGCACATCCGTTCCCGGCATATCGCGTGTACATATATTTGGCATATCGAACCGCAGCTAAGACGGGACGAGCACAGCGGCAACAGATCATCAATGGCAATCCTTTGTTTGGTTATTTCATTGAATAAATGAAATTTATTCCCACACTGACGTCATGCGTCGGAATGTATGCATCATCATCGATTGCCGAAGGACGGAGATAACTCCGGCCCCGACCATGAAATGTGGTTCGTGGAGGAGAATGCACAGTAGGCGGAGGCAGCAGGAATGGGTAGTTCATTTTAAATGAGAATCCAAGAAGCATTTTCTTCGTGCCTTTGTCTGATTTCATTGTTGCCAGTCAGTGTACAGCACATCCAGTCAAGCGCCATTAAGTCGCTGTTAAAGGATCCGCCATCGCCACCGCCACCGCCACACAGCCCAGAACATTACTTAGTCATCATCACTAACGTGTATACTCTTTTCTGTACCTGACTGAGGTGAGTGCGGTAAGCACAGCAAAAAGGACCTCGTTTAAGTAATCCCAACGAAATACGAGCAATAAGCGTATATGGGGACGTGGATGGAGTCAAGCGAGCGAGAGGGAGAGGCAGACTGGTGGTGGTAATCGTGAGGTGTATGTGTGTGTATATGAAAAGGCGGAGTAGTAATATGGTGGACTCAACACGTACACAATGGCCTTTAGGTCGCATATCCTTTAATTAAATTGAAAAACTTTTCGTACGTTCAGATGTGCAGCGCGGCGATATGGTGGTTCCTTTTTCCTCAAACCGACTTTCGTTTATCCAACATTTTCGTTCGCCAATCCTTTCTGCTTTCAACCACCCTCAACATACTCTACCAACGCCACAACCACCCTCCACCCCCCACCAGCACTGCTGCCACCTTTAAGCTTGTGCTTGTCCTGTTGCGGCATTTTTTTTTTTCCTTTATTTTGTGTTGTGTGCAATTTTTTGTTTTAATTCAGAAAGGATCTACGTCCTGGCGAGGGGGCGAAGGATGTGAACGTTTTTGTTCTTTTTTGAAGAAACAGGGAATGCCCCCGTGCACACAGACACCGACACATTAACCTCGACCATTGAATCAATATTTTTCAATTAAATTAGAAGCAAATTAATTCTGAGCGTGTATTCGTTTGGTGCTCACCCACCATCGCGAGCTCCTCGAACTACGTGCTCGGCATTGTATGCAACAAGGACTAAGTGAACAAATGGAGAAAATATATGAATTGTATCAAAAAGAAACTTACCACTTCTCTTTTGAATCGGTTGTCCCATGTGCCCATACAAGCGACTCAAATCAATCCCGGCCACGCTGACTGGATGCATGACCAAGAGCACACCGAACGGAAGGAAATACCACATGGCTATGGACATTTTGTTATGATTGAGTTGATGGGGAATTATTTTATGTTGTTTTTGTGCACAGAAAAGAACAAGATCCGAAATTAACGTCCTTGGGGGAACGTCGTCGTCGTTGTTTCACCACTGACTCTACGGCGCACGAGACACGAGCAAGAAGCGTATCTCGTTTTTTTTTATCTGTTTGCCTCGGTGAAGGAATCTCTGGTGGTGCTGGGGTGCCGTTTCCCTTTTCCAAGGAATTGATTTTCTTTTTTTTAGAAATTCAAAAGACAAGACCAGACCGAGGAAGAACAAAAAAATACAAATGCGTAGCTATGTACACAGTAAGTGATGAAATAAACAAAATTAAAATGCGAACGAAAAAAACTGTTGACACAAAAAAGGACGATCTAGGAGGTTTCAAAGTTGCTTGCTACGAGATTTTTGATTTGCTCTTTTTGCCTTTTCTTCGTCGGATCTGTTGTTCGTGAGGTGTTCTGTGTTTTTTTTTTTCTCTTTTGTTTGTTTGGTCTCTTGTTAAGATTTTCACGTTAATTAAGTCATATTTTCTATGTTACCCTGGATGGAGATTGTCCTAGAAAAATAGCACCAACGGAAGGAAATTAAGGATTGACGACGATAAACAGCATCAACGAACACTTAAAGATTCAAACTTGAAGTAGCACTTTGTTTCAATCACATTTCCTTGAATTTTTCAATACTCTCTCACACGTTACACGGCTGTCTAGGCATTCAACGTATATGTGTGTGTGTGTGTGTTCATAGAAGGACTCGTCGACTTTGCGACTGTTCTACAAGTTAAGCAACACATCACATGTGTATCCGTTCAGGACATGTATCTACATTTTAGACGCAAAAAATGAAAGAAATATTCCACTCTCAAGAAGCAGGACACTTCAGGAAAAATGCCTAATTAGCCCACTAGCCGAGCACCGAGAGAGAAGTGAGAACTTCAAGGATTTAAATTGCAGTTTATTTATTTATTTTTATTTTAGAAAAAAAATATATGTATCAAATTAAAATACACTACGGGTGAGTACGAGCAAAACAGTCACTCGCTTCCTGATACTCTGTCGACTAGAGTAAGTTTAGAACTCGACTGACTAGTCCTGAGCTTTTCGCGAACCTAATATACTTGCACTCTCTCTCGCTCTCTGCTTTTTCCCACCGTCAAACTGGATATCCATATTTGTACACACACACACACAGAACCAACACCACCGCTGCCGAGAGCACAGGGTCACGATAAAGTAATGCGTAGCTAAAAGCAAAGTCTCCCTTCTGACGTATCCCATTTGAAATATGCACACAGTCTCGGAATGAACGTGTAGGGGTGAATGAGAAAGTAGAGGCATCTCTCATCACACCGTGCCACCACCCAGCCAGCAGGGCAGGTGGGATGAATAAAATGGAAAAGAAATGACTCTAGTTCATGGGTTATCTACCTGATTTGGTTCAACTTGCGGCAGTTGAGCCACCCCCAGGAATTTGGGTTTATGTATGTTTTGGTAGCATTACAACCCTGAAAAGAACTGAGAGAACGGACTGCTCGGTTGCTCTTCGCCCGGCCAGGGCCGTATCAGTCGGAGTTGGTCGCCTGCGATAGGTTTCTCTTTGTTGGCACGAGTGTCTCTTACAAGTGGATTTGCTTGAAGCTTTTCACTTTTATTTTGTCTCGAATTATTTCACTCGAATGTTGATAAGCGTCAAGATAAGATAATAGATGTGATTTGGAGACGTAAGTCTTAATGATGGCAGTTCAAATGGACAAGGGAGCTGAGATCCTGGCGGTGGGCGGCGGGCAACAGGTTTGGGATGTACGAACTTATGCAGCCCAAACCTGGCTAACGAAGCGCGAGCCGCTATAAAAGCAAGAAGACGATTGGTCTCGGATAGTACCTACACTGGTGTACCAGGGCCCCGTTTGGAGCCAGGCCTGAATGGTGACAGTGTGCGAGCGTCTGGTGGCCAGTATAGGGCCCGGTAGGGTCCGGCGATGGAAGGGCTTAGCCCGAATGAACGACAGCCGATAGGGCTTCGCCCGCACTAATCAGTGCGTGTAGGGAGTAAGAGGCAACGAAGGACATCGACTTCGGATAGCCGCTTAGAGGTCTCATCCCTCACAGGAGAGGATCTCGAGCTAGTTGAGGAAGCTGCAAAGTTTCGTTTGGATATCGTAGGTAATCTCTTCACGCAGCAAGGGGGATCTAGAACTGTGGACCTTTCGGACGAGTGGAAACTCCTTCTGTCGGGAGTTGCACCTCAAATGCATGCACAGGTGGGACTGGGGATACTCACAAGTCCCAGGTTGGCAGGCAGGGTGTTGGATTGGACGCCATTAGGAGGGAGAGTCGAGATCCAAGCTTGAAAGGTCAACTTTGGCTCTAGTGCAGGTGAATTCACCAAATCTCGAGGTTGGGTACGCGGCTTTCCTGGATGAAGTTGATGCTGCCCTTCATAGGGTAGAGGAGATGGATAATGCTCAGGTGGTTGTGCATGTAGCGACATGATTGAGTGTGCTTGGGAGGAACAGTGATCCCCACCAGACCGGTAAGCGAGAGAAATTTGTGGACCTTTGCTGTGCAAATTTGCAACGGCAAAGGTATCCTTAACACGTAGTCTCCATTGGACATGAACCATGTCCGGTTCATGAACATGATGCGAAAAAATCTAGTGGAGGCACAAATTTCCATGGCCAAACCTACATCGTGTCGGGGAATCTTCAAAGTTGCACATGAGATTTGACGTTTTCCTATAAGTGCAGTAAAAGTAGAAGTGTAAGTGTTTTTTGGCAATATTTTTAGTGA
This sequence comes from Eristalis tenax, assembly GCA_905231855.2. Lineage (NCBI taxonomy): Eukaryota > Metazoa > Arthropoda > Insecta > Diptera > Syrphidae > Eristalis > Eristalis tenax. The sequence continues at coordinate 107,566,893 of HG993124.1, read as the reverse complement.
GACATACTTCGTTAATTTCGCAGCCAACGTGAAGTGAAGAAAGAAAAGCGCGAGGATGGCTGTTCAAGCTATGGTTGTGATGTTGCGCCAGGGATGCCAGACGTCCCGCTCAGTGCGGCTTAGGGGTTTTGTCATGATTTCAGCTTGTTCGAAATTTTCCATCTATGGCGGAAAGTTATATACAATATATTGTGGGAACCAAAATATAAAAGGATTACGTCCCATAAACACTGCCCACATTTTGCCGAATGTAGGTTGTGTGTTTTAAGATTTTCCATATGCCATGGTGGCCAAAATGACGCTTTCTTCACAAGTTCGAACTTGAAAACCGTCGGATCTATAGGAGAAGCGACATTAATTTACCATGCTATCAAACACTCACAGCTACAAGTCAGCTGAGTGTACAAATGAAATGATGCCATGTCTTTTTGCCGATTCCAAAACTACAAGGGAAATATCATATTTAAGGACTAAATGTACCAAAAATTGCACAAAATATTCTGGCTACTGAATTGAGGAAAATTATAATAGCAGATCTGACAGAATTAACAAGTTAACCCTTTTCAATTGAAACAATGCCTCAAACAGAGGATACCTTAATAGTAAGATATTTTAAAAGTTCGAATTTATATAGTCTAAACTCTGAAACAAGCAAAAATATCGCATACTCCTTAAAAACACCTCTATTAAAAATATCACAGCATACTCTGCTGATAACGCTTCAGGAACTGATGGCAGAACACACTTAAAAATGCTTGTTTTGAAATTTGATTTGGAAAGCATAGTACTAATGTCTTATAATGAGTTCAACTCAAGTACTAAAAGTAAAAGAGAATTAAAAGAATTAATGGACTTGTGTAACGAACAATGCCCTGATTTACTTAAGCATGTGCCAACCCGATGGTTGTCTTTAGTGCCAGCAAGTGATCTTTACTTAAGCATTTCATGTCTGTTAAGTCATAATATTTATCAAAAAAAAGTACGTTCATACTTGAACAATTTTTTTGGATTTGAAATTGCTGCAGCGTATTTAGCATTTATTTCTCATGTTTGTGAAATAGTCCAAAAGGCCGTTATTTCGCTGGAATCCAAGGGCACTTCGTCTGTTTATTTATATAATATGATGAACAACGTCAGAGTTCAAATAAGAAACAAGAGAGAACACAAATATTTTAGTTCACTCGAACAATTGTTTTAAAATGTGATTATGATGGAATTGTTAACCAATTTTATAGAGAAGTAGATGCATTCAATGAGAGCGCGCTTGATTATTTAGAAAAACACTTTGACTTTAACACTAAACTTCAGCACCTATCAGGGAAGAATTTACAAAATAAACTATTTTTTGAAAATTAACTTAAAAGTATAAACCTTTTGAACTTAAACATTTAAATACTGACATACTTTTTGAGAAATTTCCAACATTAAACAGTTTGAATGAGGAAAACGATGTAAAAAATTTGGTAATTTTTTTTAAAATCGATAAAGCTCCAAAATTTGGAAATGCTTTGCAATGTTATATTTTCGTTGTCAGTTTCTAATGCTAGCTCTGAAAGAATTTTCGACATGACCGAAATCAGCGTTCCATGGAAGTATTGGAAGCTGAGCTTCTTATAAAACAAAATTTTTCGAATATGTCGAACTTTGTGCCTGAAAAAGTGTTTTTGCGGGGAATTATTCTTCATTACTTTAATATCAAGAAAATTGCTGCGGAAAGTCATCGTTTTTTGGTGGAACTTTATGGTGAACATGCGCCAGCTGAGAAACAAAAAAGCAGAATGGAGTTGGTTTTTTTTTTTCGCAATTTTTTGGTTAGAGAGTCTGGCGAGTGTACACGTGTCTTGTTCTTGAAATTTATATTTAAATAAAGAATTTTTATAATAAAGAATTGTAACATGATGTTTTTGGTTGCTTTAAAGGGTTGCAAGAAAAGGCGAAGTTAGTAAGTTCAAAGACACCGAAAATGGGTAACTATTTTAAAACAACTTAAGTTGGTTGCAGGTTTGTTTCTTAAGGCCTGAAACGTATGGAACGTATTATTTTTGTTGTGTCCTACTTTATTTTTACGGATGCGTTACCTTGCTTGATGATAAGACACTCAGACCCATTTCAGAATATATACACGATTGTATTGTATTCTTTCATCATTTTCCTTTGAATGTGTGTCTTAAAATGTTGAAAGCTATCGATTCTGTAAAATGATATGCTCAGGATGTTGATGGTATCTCTCCCAAATTTATAAAATGTATATTGCCATTAATTGTTAGTTATGTAAACCATATTTTTAACGTGTGTTTTCGTGTAAATTCCCGAAACAATGGAAAAACACCAAAATAGTACCTGTGCCGAAGAAAACCAATCCTTCAGGATCATCGGATTGTAGACCTATAAGTTCGCTACCGTTTCCTCCAAAAATTAAAAAAAAAATTATAGCCACTCAAATACTGCAGTGTCTTGATACAAGGGATGTCCCTCCAAGTAGCGGTCAGGCTTTAGACAAAAACGTATCTGTGAATCTGCTGTTATAAAAGTGCTTTGGACGTAGATGGCGCTGATTTATTAGTACTCTTGGACTTTTCTAAGGCTTTTGACTCTATTGACCATACTCTTGCTGACTTAAGGCGTGTTTTATTGAGAACTCAGTACTCAACTCAGCAATGATCCTCAATAAAACGCTCTCCATCTCATTTTATTTTTTTTTTGTGTCAAAAGTTAGTGCGTGTCCTTATTTCCATGGCATTAAATATCAAAATGCGAATTGAGTGTCTCTATATTCAATTTGTTCTCAAATGTGTTTTATAATGTTCGTACAAATATGGTCTTATTGACTAGAAGCGTTTGTATATTAAATAAAGGATGGATTACAAATTGGGGTACGATAGCCTATGTCGAACTATTTAAAACACCAATGCCGATTATTTCGCTGCGGGAAAACCGGAATAAGTTCAAACGGACCAGAAATGACTGCAATGAAATTATCAGACGTGTGAAATTATCCTGTGAACAAAAGTTGAGGCAAAAAGTGCCACAATGTCCTTAAAGGTAGTAAAAACTTTTAGTCATTTGTAAAAAACATAAAGAATTCCGCATCGTCTTCAATTCCCACACTCATTTACAATGACGTCCCAGCTGTGAGCTGAGCTTTTTGCAGCCAGCTCAACACTGCCAGATTGTAATATGTCTCCAGGTGTACTTGAGAGAGTTGATTTCACCATGGGACAAATCCACTTTCGCACTCATAAAGGGCCGCCGGAACAGATGTCCGTTGACAGGCAATTAACACTAAAATGATAAGCTGAAATTCACGCTGTAGACTTATTCGGTTTGTCAACCTCTCATGGGTGGATTAATTCAAAGATGCTTAAAGTAAGTTTACAGTATCCGAAGAAAGTTTCGGATGAAATTGATGGAATCTCAGGGTTTAGTTCGTTGGGAAGGTTGAATTATCCAGATTTTGTTATTATTCTAAAGCTTAACAACACTTCCTCTCCTGATCCCAAACACTGATCCCTATCACGAATGTTTTTTTTTTAGGAAAGTAGCAATTTCTAAACATGCATAGGCTACGTTTCCCCCGAACGAAACCGAGAGGTTCCATCACTTTTCTCAAAACCTAACAGGTTTCGCGATACATTTTCGGGGCATCGAAGCCAATCGCTTTCCGTGAAACCTAGTTGCAGCTCCCTTGAATTCATCTCTCCATGAGAGGTTGCCATACCAGTGGCGTAGCGTGGGTTGAGGCCGCCCGGGGCAAACCCAGTTCATGCCGCCCCTAATATTTTGTTCATAGATTAAAAAAAACTTTGTTTACGATTTCAACGAGGTACACCTACACACATGTATGTTAGGTTAGTGGTTGAAGTGGTTGACAGCGGGCACAGTTAGGATAACATAGGCCCATTGTACTACCACACGCATTTAGGAATACCTATTCCGCAAACCTGTTAGGTCTTGAATAAAGTGAAGAAGATGGTTGACTCTTCGATCTGCCGTGCTATCAAAATAATAGAATCTCAGAAATCTGAATCTACGGGATGAGAGAGGACTGCAGTCGCATAGCAAGTGTACAATGGTTTTTTCCTCATCCTCGTCTCTGCAGTCTCTTCAGAAGTCGTTATAGGGGAGGCATGAGCTCCTGTAGCCTGTGATAACGCCAATGAGAGTTCTAAGATTCGGCCCGCTCAATATAATCAGAGTAAGCTATCGTCGAGAGTGGATCTGTTAGCTAATGAATCATCCTGTGGCAGTTGACCATCTATGATTCATTTTAGCAATACACATCTCAACAAACTTGTTGGTGTGTTCAGAAGCATTAAGCATTTGGTGTTAGGTACCAAATGTATTCCCTTACGTGAAGCTGGAGGTAACATATTTGGAGTATTAGTTCAGGCCAGAATGTCTTTGTTGAGTTCTCGTTCCACCGAATTGTCAACAGTCAAAATATCTGTTGGAGATATTACATTTGATGACAAGGTTAAAGTTTAGAGTCGAGGCAAGAAATACTTCACCCCTTCTGATTTGGCTTTAATTTATAAGGCGTATATATGCCCCAAAGCTTATATCTGGTCTGGTGCCCCCAAGACCACCCTGCACCTACTAGATAGAATCCAAAAGCGAGCGATAAAACTTGTAGGAGCAACAATATTGCAGAGTCATTAGACTCGCTCGAATCCGTCTCGTCTCTATCCGTATGTCATCGCTATTTTAACAAACGATGCTCAAGTGAGCTTGCCAACTGCATTCCTCCTCTCCACGAATTAACCCGCAATACCCGTCTCGCCAGGAATGCTCATCAGTTTGCCCTTAAGCCTACTTTCGGACGCACAGTTAAATTTAGAGACTCGTTCATCAGCCGCACGACACGATTATGAAATGCTCTTCCCAGCCCAATATTTCCCCCAGAATACAATCCGCAGATATTTAAAACCAATGTGCACAGGTACCTCCTCTCCCTTTCTCCCTCTACACCTTCGGCCAGTGCTGTGTCTTGAACCCGGACACTTAGGGGTACTAACATTCACTGGTGCGCGCGCAAATTATGAAAAAAAAAACGCAGAATGCTTAACGAATTTGCAGCAAACTCTGTTTAAAGTGGTTGAATCAATTCATCCTCCAAATCGTTCTCCTTTTCACATCACTGACGCTGTTGTCGAACTGAGTGAATAACAGTAAACATTTTTTTTAAACTGGGCCTCTTACGATTCCATTTCACCTCAACTCATTGCCATGGGATATACAGTCGAACTTCCCTATAGTGAACTCCTATATAATGAACTTCTCCGTATGATGAACAAATTTCAAACACACAGCTTTCTGGATCTGTCTTAAGTGTATTTTTCTCTCCGTCTAATGAATTTCTATACAGTGAATTTTTCTCTACAGTGAATAAATTTTCTAGTTGGAAATTTTATTTTCATACGTTTTGTGTCTCCTTATAATGAATTTTTTTCATACTACTTTCTCATGTCCAAATGTTTTAACATCTGCACAAATATCGACCGTAACGGTAATTTTACCCGTTAGTTTTTTGTTTGTCTCTGTCGATGTCTCCTTGTCTGTTTCATTCATTTTGAATGCACACAAGTATCTTGAACTTCGATGGTGAGTGATTACAGTAAAAATGTCGCAGCGAAATAGTATTTCTCTTGAAAAAAAGGTGTTGATAATTAATAAAGTTGAGGAGGGAGTAACGAGGAAGAAAGATATTGCCAAGGAGTTTGGAATTCTTCCCAGTTCATTGTCAAACATTCTAAAAAGTGCAGAAGACGAACAGTTAAGTGCTAAACGCAAAAGACTTCGAACATTGTCTTTTTGAGGATATTGATGAAGCAATGCTGATGTGGATAACCGCTGCACGTGGAAGGAATCTTCCTGTATCTGGAACAATAATAAAGGGAAAAGCCAAAGAGTTTGCGCAGGGCATCCGCAAAGACACAAAGAATTTGAAGCGAGTACTGGTTGGATGGATATGTTCAAAAAACGGCACGGAATTGTTCAGAAAACCTTATGTGGAGAAAATGCTGACGCCAACTTACAAGATCGGAATGATTGGGTACTGAACGTTTTGCCGAAACTGATGCAAAAATATAAACAAGACGACATTTTTAACGCCGATGAGACTCGGCGGAAAACATAGCAAAGAGCAAATAACCGTTCTGTTAGCAAGCAACATGACCGGGTTAGAAAAGAGAAAAGATGCTTTAAAGGTATTAGAACATTAGATGTGCATTATGAGTCTAACAAAAAGGCGTGGATGGCCGGTGAAATTTTTACAAAATGGCTTTTAGGAGGAATGTATTGCTGTATGTTGATAATTGTACTGCGCACCCCAGGGATGAAAATTGAAAAGTATTGAGCTAGTCTATTTTCCTCCAAACATGACTTCATTACTTCAACCAATGGACCAAGGCATTATCCACAGCATAAAACAACTTTACAGAAAGCGAATTATAACGAACATATTAACACAAATGGATGAAGGCCATCCTGTTATTGCCATAGATTTGCTGCAAGCCATTCGAAATTTAAGCACAGCATGGAACGTCTACTTAAAACCAGAAACAATTGCAAACTGTTCTAGAAAGGCAGGATTTTTGAAGGATGACAATCAAAAACTATCGTTGGAATGGAATGAAGAGGACTTGGCAGCTTTACAGTCTTCATTTAAAGAAGTAGCAAATATCGATGCATCATTTGAAGACTACGTTAATTTAGATACTGATGTGCAGACCAGAGAAATCCCATCCGACCAAGACAGTCTAAGTAGTGTTTTGGAAAATCGTGGAGTTCAGGATTCCCAAGGTTTTTCTTGCTAAATAAATGTTTGACAAAAATTATATTAACATTACATTACATTGACAGATTCAGAAATTGATGAAGATTTGGCCAGTGAAGAAGATTTGGTAGTGGCGGTGTTACCTACAATAGGTCGAGTTTCTTCATCTCTTAATGAACTTCGAACCTTCGTCGATAATGTGTTTACGTCTTTAAATATATTAGAAAACTTTGTTGAGGAAGAAAAATAGGGAAGTTCGACTGTAGTATAAAGCCAAAAAAGGGTGAAATGGAAATTACAGGCACCTTCTCGAGCGACTAAACTTTTAACAATGTTATAAAGATAGGTTTGCATAAAGAAATAATATCGATAGTATACATTTTTAGAGGCAGATAACTTTCTCTTTGCAGTCCTATGCTTTTTTACAAAAACAGGAATGACTAAGGATAAAACGGAAAATATTTGTTCAAACTCGGCAAAGGCACGTTCCAAGTATTTTCACGTCGGCACAAAACAAGATTGTAACTGCTTATTTTGCATTTCTCTTATATAATAATATAATACGTGTGGAGCTACAGCTCGTAGAGTACCTAGCTTCTCAGCATCCACTCGTGTTGTACGTGCTATTGTTCAAGAGTGGAAGTCACATACAGTTATATGCCGACTTTTGCCGACAATTTGAGAAGTCTTTCCAGGCATTTATACTTTTTGAACATTGTCAGTCACTCGAAGGGGATGGGGACGTGAAAATTATTTTTCGAGGTATCGGCCGGGAATCGAACCCAGCCCTGCTTGGTTTACGTAGGGGATACGGACAATCCCAGCAACGCCACGGTTACCTCTTTTATTTTCATTAGGACATTTAAAAACACAACGTTTTAATTTGATATTTAGTACAAATCAAAAAAACAACACGAACTTATCGAAAAAGTGCACCTGCAGTACAAAAAATGTCGCTCCTAGCAAAGTGCCGCCCTGGGCCTGTGCCCCTCTTGACCTCCAATCGCTCCGCCAGTGTCATACTGAGCCAGACTACAGCATGAACTTCTGCTTATTTTAGTGTTCATTTTCTCATTTTGCCTCTCTCTATTTTCTGATGTTCTCACACTATTATGTCAACAAACAGCTGCTCCGGCGCCCGTTTAAAAACTGAGAGCGAGTGACATTTCTTTTGGTGGGTACTTATAAATTGGGAGCGAGTGTCTTGAAAATTGAGAGCGAAACCTCGAAGTGGCCCGATGGAAACGGCCTATTAAGTCTTCAGTAGGTTTCAGTTCATCCGGACCCCGCGGTTTCGGTTCAGTGCAAACGTAGCATCAAGCTTAATAAATTGGGGGTGTTTCCCTCACAATAAACTATAAACAATGTGGATAGTGAACCCGCTCAACGTGCATGTCATCTTCCATCGAAAAAATACGGTGCAATGACATCGCAGTCCAATAAAGTTATACGTCGTTCTCGGCAAACATTTTATGATCCCTACCAGATGTTCAATGAATGGAGAAATTCATTATTTATCGAAAAACCAAGAAGGTACTTCCACAGACTGGCACTGTGGTCAGTGGTACTTCCATAAATTGCAATGTTGTTCGGCGTTTCTCATTCTCAGGGGTCGAAAGTTTTCCAATAGACACGAATGATGTTAAATTGAATAAAACAAGCAGCGCGTATGAGATATCTCCGAATGCTTTGTGCTTTATTTGAGTGCACCTTCGTCCATCAATGGCATTATGTGTGAAAATCGATCGACTGCTGGATGGCGAGTGTCCGAGAATTTCAATTTACTATGAATGTTGTTCATTGTTGTTTCATATATATTGCACTGCGACCTTTAGATCCATTGTGCCCCCTTTCATACCTTTGCTTTCTTAAGAGCTCCCCTGACATGCAGTTCTATTCAGAGTTGTATTGAAGGTTAAAGGCTCCTGTCGAGCGAAGGCGGAAGAGATTTATCGTAGACTATGTGACCTGGTTCTAGTGAATTCAATTCTTCCTCTGATATAAGGTGATGACCCAATTGCCTAGCGACTCACAAAATCCGTGTATATGTTCGTGAATTTCGTTAGATTCTCCGCAGAATCAGCAGAGATTTCGTCTTCTGATTCTCCTGGTTTTCTTAGGTGCTCCCTGAGTCTACAGTGCCCTGTTTGGATACGGAGGCTATCCTTGCACATCCTGATACAAGCCTCAGACCTTATGTTGATCCAAGAGTTTCTTGGCCTACTTCATGCCATGAGATTGTTCCAGGTATCTGTCCTTTTTCTTCATTCTAGTTCCCTGAATTCTCCCCTGAGGACATGGTCTCCTACAGCGCAGAATGGTTCAAGGCCTTTAAAAGGTTCCGATGCTCCCTTGAGGGAGTCGGCCATTTCGTTGCCTTCCATTTCTGTATGGCCTGTAAAGCAAAGGTGTGGTGCTATATGTGCAAAAGCAAATTTATGGCTGACATTTCCCTCATCGATCGAGGAATTGAGAGAAGTTAAACAGGAATGACAAGCCAAGTAATGTGCCCAGTGCAATAAGCCCTCTCGATTGTACTCGCATTGAAGTGTTGAACCTTCATTCACATGGCGATGTCAGGTACTCATACATCACAAGGGTTTTTTTTTGGTGTTTTCAATTACCCCATGGGTTTTAATAATTCCTTCTTCTACAGCTTTCAACGCAGCTTGCTTTTCTTTTTTTCCTGTCTGGAGTTTGACTTTTCCTGATAAAATTGCAAACATTTTATAAAATCGTCATCTTTCATTCCATGTTTCTTTTAGAGATGAAGTTTAATAAACTCAAGTCCAAGCTCAATCTTTTTCTTTCTCTTTGGGAGTGAACTCCTATGCACACTCATCTTCTTTGAGCGATCACTCAATACATTCCATCTTTATTTAAATGAAAATGGAGATATGACTTATCTGTCAAAGTATTCGAGGGAAGAGGATTTGTTAAACTGAACGAAATACATTTCTAGGCACACCAGATGTGTGAATTAGATTTGGAGTGTTCACTCCAAAATGCTGAGGGAACACTCACCAAATTTTAATTCACACCATTTTTTACCCATTATTTCTTTGGATGTTTGTTGTCGGTTTCTTTCTTTCTGAGCAAGCTTCTGCCGTATGACATGTTCGTCGACTGATCGTACAACTCTACGTTGGGGTTGCTGACAATTCATTGACATGTGGCCAAGCTTCGGTATAAGTAATATTCGATTTACGTCGAGCCTGTCAGAACCAATTAGCGACTTAAATCGAGGTATGCCTGTAATTCTACAGGCATCAAACAATCCTGCTCGCTATCCCGTTCGAGGTTCTGCAACGCGTTTAAGCTCTCTTGCACTCATCCCTAAAGAACTCGATTCCTTTTCATAAGTTCTGCGCCACTGCGAACCTCGCAATGGAGTTCTCTTCGCGCCGTAGACACCCTACACCCCAATCCCCTAGGACTTTCTCCTTCATCTTGTGATGTTTATAGGTTCGTGGCTCGTTGGAGATCACGGTTCGGCCAAAAAATCTGAGGATGTTTCTTAAACATCTGTTTACTAAAGATTGTAGCTTTCATTTGGCAATGGTGTCTACTTGTCAGGTACTGCATCCATATACATAGCAGCATCGATCCCCCGTTGGAGCGGAACAGTCCCAGCTTGGCTCTCAAGCCGATAACATTGTTACAGATCGTGGATAGCATTCTGAAAGCAGTTTTAACCATTCCTATTGTGATGATCACTTCCAGTTCGGTGCCACCGCTATTAGCGCAGACCACCCTGTTAACTTTCTATTCTCTTCTCGATTTCCTGTCCGGCATGTGAAGTGGGGGCGCTGATGTCGGGAACGCTAAGGGCCTTAGTTTGCGCTGTATTTATTTTGAGCCCCACTTTGTTTGCTGGAGCTTCTAGATTATGGGCCATCAAGTGAAGACCCATTATACAACGCGAAAGTAGGCAAACATCGTCAGCGTAGTTTAGATGTTTATGATGTCATAGTCCATTGAAAGGCATCGCTGATAGCTGAACCAGAAAAAGAGAACAAATATATGGAACACTGAAAATACCAGGAAAATTAATTCAATCGAACCACCACACTCCAGGGCTGCCGCTAAGCGACTTTAGTCGCAATTTGACTCTTTGTGACACGCCGAGAGATCATACAATTTGTTCACGATTTTCACATGTCGTTAAGTTTCTCGTAACTTATGAGTCTTATGAGCTTATGAGTCACAAGCAATAAATTCAACACTAATTATGAGAAAATACAACCAAATCAATGCACCACTCCTAAGCAGGATAAATCCTTAAAATTAGTGACTTATTTTTTTGTCCGGAGTCACTCTTTTGAACGACTTTCTGACATTTTTCAGTGGCAATACGCAGCTTATCATTTGGCTTTCTCCGGGCGAGAGAAATACACAAAAAAAGGATTTGTATTAATTTACCAACTTTTACCTTGGCTTGCGGCCAATGTGCATCCAAAATAATTTGTTTTCAATAACACTTGGTACTAATTAATTCAATAAGCTTCAACAATGTTTGTTTGCACATAGTAGGTACTGTGCTTGTTGGTGATGTACTCGTACATGTGTGTAAGTCTACACTATTGCTTCTACTTAAATGATACTTCAATCTCAATGGAACTCAATGCCTCCCTTCAGAAAGCACTCCTATGCCTAGATAGTTGCCTCCTAGTAGGGACAAGGCAAGTATTTTAAGTGTTGTATACAAAGTCTGATTAATCGATGAAGGGTTATGTTACGCAAACCTAGTTGCCCTTTTTTGAATGATTGAATGCCCTGTTTTTATGCTAATGAATAAAAGAGATCCTCAAAACAACGTGAATTTGAACCCATCCAGCTGAAAGGGTTAAAGGAGGCGTGCACATAATGGTAAATCTTGAATAATACCACATCAACCGTGCAGTGGAATATTTGGCGTGTTTTTTGCAAGTGTATGTACGCTTTAATTATAAACCACTAGCTGACCCGTGCCCACTTCGCTGGTCACTAAGCTCACTTGTGATGAAATTATCTTGTGTGGTTCTTAGTACTGAGTGCTTAGGATTTATTTTGTGTTTATGTTGTGTTATGTTTTTTTTTTTTTCAAAATTTGAACGTTTATTTTTGATATTCTGCTCTGATGTGAGCCGTATTTCAGTGAGGACGGTCTGCATCGACCAGAACAAATGGTAGTCAGAAGCGACAATGTCTGGACAATATGGCGGGTGGGGTAAAACTTCCCATCCACTGTTTTTCAAATAGTTCTTAACCGGATTAGCAACGTGGTGCCGGTCTTTGTCATGATGGGAAATTATTGCCTCGTGTCTGGTCGCATATTCCGGGCGTTTTTCGACTACTGCTCTCTTGAAACGGATTAATTGTGTTCGGTAGCGTTGTCCATTGATGGTTTCACCCGGTTTTAGAAGCTCATAATATAGCACACCCTTCTGATCCCACCAAATACAGAGCTTTACCATCGTTCCATGGATATTCGGCTTTGCCGTTGATTTGGCTGGTTGGCCGGGTTTTGCATACGATTTTTTACTCTTGGGTTGTCATGATGGATCCATTTTTCGTCACCAGTAACAATCCGATGCAAAATTGACTTCCTTTTGTGGCAGCACCATTTTTGGCACTTTTGCTCCAAAATCAGATGGCTTTCGGCAGCAGCTTTCTTCATATTAAAGTAACGAACAAGAACTCCCCGCGAAAACACCTTTTCAGGCACAAAGTTCGACATATTTGAGTGAAAAAAATATTGTTGTTTACGATTCAAATGAATGACATATACTGAAATGACGTGCAATGACAGTAGCTTTCCAACGCATGTTCCAATGGAATAATACAAGTTATGTCATCTCTTAGCAAAACGCTAAGTTATGGACCCAGCATTTGAACGGAAAATTATTTTTTCAATTGAGGTTGCAACTATATTTACAAACTAAAGGTTAGGGTGTTGGCTCAACAATAGGGGCCCAGCTGATGTAAAGGGTATTTTAAGGGCCGATGTTGAATGTGAACCACACCTAAACGTCAAGTTTTTTTCTGCATTTTATTTAACATTTCTCAATTTGAACTATGGAAAGATACACAATCGAGCAACGCGTTAAAGTTATTCAGGCTTCAATTTAATCGTCCAAATGTGCGTACGTGGAAAAATTTGAGCAAACCGGGTCTGCAGAAAATATTGCTCCCGTTCGCAATAGTGTGACTGAAGAGCCGTCCACCTCAACTCGTCGTCGCGCCCAACAATTGCACTTCTAACGCTCGTCGTTGATGAACATTATGCATAAAGACTTGCATTTACATGCTTACAAGGTGCAATTGACTTAAGAACTAAAGCCTCTTGACCATTTCAAGCGTCGTCAATGGTCAGAATGGTGGCAAGAAATGGCAACAGTGGATGATCAATTTTCGAAAAAAATCATCTTCAGTGATGAGGCACATTTTCACCTCAGTGGATTCGTCAATAAGAAGAATGATAATCCAAGAGTGATTGTCGAAAAACCAATGCACCCACAAAGAGTGACTGTTTGGTGCGGTTTATGGGCTGGCGGCATCATCGGGCAGTATTTTTTTCCAAAATGAGGTCGGTCAGACAGTTACTGTGAGTGGTGTTCGCTATCGTGAAATGATAACGAACTTTTTATGGCCCGAATTGGAAGATATGAGTGTGGACGATATGTGGTTTCAACAGGACGGTGCCACTTGCCACACAGCTAACGAAACAATGGCTCTTTTGCGCGACAAATTCAATGGCCGTGTTATCTCACGTGGTGGCGATGTCAGTTGGCCGCCAAGATCATGTGATTTGACACCGTTGGATTTTTTTCTTTGGGGTTATTTGAAAGAAAAGGTGTACGTCGATAAGCCAGCAACAATTCAAGAGCTAAAGGATGAGATAATTCGGCACATTAACGGCATAGAACTTCAATTATGCTTCAGCGTCATCGAAAATTTTGACCATCGGATGGAGGTGTGCCGCCTAGGTCGCGGCGACCATTTGGCCGATATTTTGTTCCAACCATACCAATATTATCATAATAAAAATAAATGACAATAATATCCTAAATAGTTTGTTTTATTCAAAATCAACATCGGCCCAAAATGTAACCACCCTTTACTTTGTTTAATTTGATGTTTATTATTATTGTCGGTTTATTGTTTTTTTTTATGTCCTACAATGGCTGGTGCTTACATCGGGTAGTTCACGTCCGTGTGTCCATGGTGGTTGGTTTTGGGATGGGGTAGTGGTGTGGTAGCCGATTTAGCCTCGATGGTGATTGTTATCGCTGCTCTAGTAGAATCCATGCAGCTTTTTGTTCTACGTCGTTGGAAAGTTCTGTTCGTTTAGAAGATTTAACGCGTTGAGGTAGCGTTGTCCGGGGATTGTGTTTCTCAGGTTCCTGATTTCCTCGTTAGGATGGTTGTTGATATCTAGTAGCTGCTTTCTAAACAGTGTCACCATGTACTGTTGCAAGGGGATGATGCGTGCTTGGTCTTAAAGCCTATTGTTGCTGTGGTGCCTTTGACGATCCCTGTCGAGGGTGAGTCCGGTACATATTCGCAGTATTTTTCTTTCGAAAATTGAGAGCTTCATCATGCTGGTCTTAGAGATGGGGTGCCATATTGGGAAGCCGTACATTAAGATCGACCGTATAAGCTGTTTGTATGGCAGCAGTCTTGTCCTCTGGTTTGATCCATTTAGCTTGCTTATCAACGGACAGATGCGATGGAATCCTAGATTGACCTTTTTAATGGTCAGTTTCAAATGACTGTTGAACTTCAACCTTTGCGTAATCTTTTTATTAAGGGTGTTTTTTTTTTGCAAGCTTATATGCCCTTAAGTAATAAGCTTACAAAAAAACGATCATCGGGGCTTATTTATTCATCATTAAACCCCTGCAGCACCGACGACATTAATGACATTTGTGGCAGTCAGAGGTGGAGTCGTGCCGATTGATGGTTGATCGTTAATGGTCGCAATCTTCGATTGCGATTTTGTAGCCTGACCACCACTTTAAAAGCGAAAACATTTAAATTCTATCAATTTAAACAGCATTTTTCATCGAATCAAGAAACAATTAAAATAATCGATTACGAAACATAAATGAGAGTGGAGCATAGACACGAAGCAAAAATGCTATAAGTATGCAAAAACATCTTCCACCTTCCTTCCGGGGTTCGACTGTACAGATAAAACCGAGCATGAAAGAACATGCATGCAAACTAACGGTAAGATGTTTCAACAGAATTGTGATATACGCCTTATAGTGAAAACAGTCGAGTAAAAATAAAGAAAACACAGCCACTCAGGCTGGTGGATTTTGTCACGGGAAGTAATCTCTCCGTGGCTAGCACGCGCTTAACAAACCGCAACATCCACTAGGTGGACTTGGCGGTCTCCAGATCAATGAACCGTCAAGCAGATTGATAACGTTGCGATGTGCGATGTTGGCAAAACATCGATTTTGACGTCGATGGCTGAACATCGATGGTCCATAATAATAGAACTCAAACCGTCGATGCTCGTGAACATCGTTGTTATAGAATGAATTTATATAATTCTGACTACTAGGGTAAAAGACAATGTGTATAGACGTTACAGTGCTCCACAAAAGTTTGCATGCAATCATGAAATTTGGAAAGAATGAGCTTATAGCTGTTATATTCCAATAAAACAACCATTAATTCTTCAGTTTTCAACTAAATAAATGATATATTGCTATTTGTTTAAAAAATACAATAACAAAAAATAAAGGAATTTACAAAATTAACCCCTCAAAAGTTTGCGTAGAGGGGGAAATACTCTCTCATTAAACACTGTTAATGCAACGATAGTTAGTTTCATAGATTACTTGTTTACTCGTCAGTTCAGCCGACAGAAACAGGTCGCACTGTAAAAGGTGCATGTTAATAAGTCGCCAGACTTCTGGTGTAATGTTATCTTCTCCGACGCACCAAAATCAAGCGTTTTTGAGTCTGGGTAAGGAGGCAACAATTGAAACAGTGAAGTACGGTGGTGGAAGTGTAATGGTGCGGATCATTATGGCGTCAACAGGGGTAGGAAATAATCGAAAGAATGGTGAAGCAGTTCGTGTTCCGTACCCACGGAATAAAGAGATGTTAAAAGAAGCTCTACTAGTTGAGCGGGCATTTCATACTTCGAAAAATTAGTAGCACCCATGCAAAACCGGTTAAAATTGGCCATGAGGATGCGATGATGTCGGTTTTAACACTGACACCAAAAGCAATAAGATGAAGTGATAATTGATCAACATAAATGAAAGTTCCTTGCATTTATTTCCATCTTTACGCAAACTTTTGTGATTAAATTTTGCAACTTCTTTTGGTTCTTGCTATGGTTTTTTGAATATTTAATTTTTTTTGCTGAAAACTGAAGTCTGGAACCTTGTATTATTGGAATTTACCTTTCGGAAATATTTTCAACTGGAGCACTGTACACTGTCGAAACCATCCATGCACCGATTTCCAGAACTGTCTAGAACGGTGAATTATTTCTACGAAATTAATATTAAACGATGTAATGAAATTCCAAAAAAATGTTACAAATTTCTTTTGCTAACATCGAAGACCGATGTTTTGTTCCTACTGATACATCGACATTTGATTTCTCAACATCGATGTTTTGTGAACATCGAACATCTCTACCTCCAGCATACTTGATGTCCGAACGTTCCGAGGAGCCAACATCGACCCGGACCACTTCCTTGTTGTAGCCAAGGTACGCAAGAACGCAAGTGAACAGCGGAGTTGAGAAAGGGCACCACGGTTTGACATCGCAAACGGTCTGCTCGGATCGAGTCTCCAGTAATCGCTCCCTAAGTATCGTCGCCGCCTTCGGGAATGCTCGTAAAATATGCTCGTAAATACTGATGTGTTGGGTTTTACGGCATCACCACACATGCAACGAAGCTGGATGCCTATAAGGCAACGCTGCAACGAACAATGCGAGAGCTGTTCGTGAGCTCTACGAACAGAGAAGAAGGAAAGCGACCCGGCTTCTCAGAAGAAAAAAGAAAGAGCACGAGAAGCGCGAGTTACGTCATCCGCGTCAGCGTCTGGACGAATTCCGTTCGGGAAAGTGCGGGTAAACAAACTAGCATGTTTGCCTATAGGAGAGGTCTACCTCGTGGGGCTATTTTAGAAAAAAAGGACTTAAAATGGAACGCAAAAACGCGAATGATTTTGAAAATAACTAAAACTACTTTTTTATGAGAAAACATTTTCTCTTTTTTGGTACATATTCACGCAGGTCTCTCTTTGAGGATTAATGTTGAGTTGATAATAGGTTCGTCACCCAGTTACTGTTATGTAAAAAACTGTTGATATAGACGCTTGACATTCCAATGCACCTAACCTGAGCGGAGTAACGCAGTTGCGTGAGCGGTCCTGCCGTCTGCAGAAAGGGAGCTGAAGCCCCTTATTTTTGCAGATGACTTAGTTATCTTCACATCTTCCCAGACGGAACTCCAGCGCGCACTCGATAGGTTTGTAGCCGTATGTGCTGATGCTAGAATGAAGGTCGACGTGGACAAATCGGAGGTTATGGTCATCTCCAGAACGCCTGTTCCATGCCCTATACATGTTAGTGGAGTCCCGTTGAAGCAGGTGGAGAAGTTTGAGTATCTCGGGGTCTTTTTCTCGATGGAAGGCTTAATGCTGAGCTTTACTGTAAGATTGGTAAGTTGTAGCTTGGTAGATCTGCAATCAGGAAGGCCGAGCCGAGTATTTATTCCAACTCTCACCTATACTCATGAAATTCGGGTGATGCGCGAAAGAATAATATCGCGAATACAAGCCGTTGAGATGAGATTTCTTCGTGCTGTTGTGGTTATCACTTGCCGGGATAGGGTGAGAAACACGGCAATGCGCTAGGAACTCAAAATTGAGGAGCTGCTTCTGCGAACGGAGAGGGCTATACTTCGTTGGTTTGTCACAAATGTCTCCTTCATCACGACTTCCGAGGAGGGCGTTGAATGCGATTTCATCAGGTAGGCGACCGCCGGGCAGACCCAGGGCGAGGTGGTTGGACCAAGTCCAAAGCCTCACTGGTACACTTGGACATAACTCCTGATGACTTAGAGTCGATGGCAGAGGATCGAGTTGACTGGACATCTCTCGTCCGTGGCTTACCCCAGAGACCCCTTTAGTGGAGCATGGGGGTCAGAAGATGATGATGATGATGATGACGATGAGAAAATAAGAAAAGGACACAAATGTTTGTTCTGTTTTCGCTTGATGAAGGGTGATCGTACAAGATGAGCTTTCCACTCTTTGAATCTGATTTGAATGTGAAGCCTAATGCTTAATAACCTACGTTGCATATGTGGATGATGAAATAGGAATAGAATAGGATAGGAATGCTGGGGTGTCAAATGATTCGTCTGGCTGCAAAAGGCAAGCATGCTGTTGCTCGTGGGTGCCAAGTGAATGAAACGTTTTGCGAGGTTTCGAGCTGCAGATTGCAACTGTCACTTGCAAGTACGTCGTTGCTTATGTGCGGCATCCAAGTCTGCTGGCGCGATAATCGGATTTATTGATGCGTTGTTCACCCATATCACTTCTTCCCATATAGATGAGACATCGGGGGATCTTCTGCGTAGTTTCTTATCTCTGATTATAGGTACAAGTAAAGGGTGATTTTTTAGCTTTTTGGCAACACTGGTTTAAACAGCTGACGCACGTTTCGTGTTTTGTTTCACTGTCAAACATCTTCAGTATGGTCTATAATTTAACCATGAATCGTCTTACAAACGAACAACGAACAGCCCATTTTTGGCTCAATGGGTACGTAAATGAGCAAAATTGTCGATTTTGGAGTGAATATCAGCCAGAAGCATTGCAAGAGCTACCAATGCATCCAGAAAAAGTCACAGTTTGGTGCGGTTTATGGGCTGGTGGCATCATTGGACCGTATTTCTTCAAAGATGATGCGAATCGTAACGTAACTGTGAATGGTGAGCGCTACCGTGAGATGATATCCAACTTTTTTTTTTGCCCAAAATGCAAGAGCTTGACGACACGGACAAGACGGTGCCACATGCCACACTGCACGCGCAACAATGGATTTATTGAGAGGCGAGTTCGGTAAAACTATATTTCACTTTCGGGACTGGTCAATTGGCCGCCTAGATCGTGCGATTTAACGCCTTTAGACTATTTTTGTGGGGCTATGTCATGTCTATACAGACAAGCCCGCTTCAAATGACGCATTGGAAGACAACATTGAAGCATTTATTCGTGAGATACCGGCCGAAATGTTGGAAAGAGTATGCCAAAATTGGCGGATGGAACATTTGAGGCACAGTCAAGGTCAACATTTGCATGAAATAATCTTCAAACATTAAATTTTATGGACCGTACTATCGATTCAAATAAAGATTTCATGCGCTTTTCTGAATTTTATGTGTTTTTTTTTTTTTTTTTTAAACTTTCCTACAGCTTTTAAAAAATCACCCTTTAGTTGAGACATCTGGGGATCTTCTGGGTAGTTCTCTGATTTTAGGTACAAGTATATACAGTTTGATGTTTAAGTTAATAAGCTCAAGCCCTTTGCAGTACACTTGCGCAACGACTGAATTGGAACTGGGTGTGTGAAATATAGCTTCCAAATGAAGCAGTATGCGTGATTTTGTGTATCTATGGATACATTAGTGTATCTGTGGATATATTACATAAGCTTAAGTCAAGTGAAATCAAAAGGGCGTTAAAGCATTAATTGTGTCGTCCCTTCAGGTAGCGCACTGTCAATTAATGCATTTATGCGCGAGTTACATATCCAATGGACATTCCGGTTATGAAGAAAACAAAAGTGTCAGTTAACCCTCTGCAAACGCCACCTGACACTCCATTCAGTACCGCGATGCGCATTTTTCGTCGGGTAATGAGCTGTACGAATTGGGTTGCTGCTGCGACTAGTTTTTAGTTGTCTATCAACCTTCCGGTAACGGGCGGCTTTTCCTTAGGAAGAAATATAATTAAATAAAATAAAATAAAACGATAAAACGAAACTTGCGGTATTAGTGACAGCCATCTTGTCATAGGCTCTTCCTGGTTTGAGGAATAGGATCGACTAGACTAGCTTAGTGTGAGTACTGTATACTGGCAGTTGACCACTTTTACCTAATCTACATTTCTCTCATTGGTTTTCGATAAACCTTAGACGCTTACATTTCATAGCACCTACCTTCCAAACCTTTGAAAGACAATGTACTCAGTTTTGTAGGATGTTCAAGAATCACGTCCTCACCCTTAACTTTGTCAGACACAGATTCAAATCCAACCAAATCGCTGAACGTTTCGACCATAAACATGCTGTAACAAGCAGCCTTGAACAGGTTTCGCATTCCTTGTTACAACCATCAGAAAGTATACGGCAGATAGCGCCCTACGCGAATATTAAAGCAGTCAATCTGGCGGCCATTCTTGCTGAACAACACTGATATTCAATCTATACGTCTTCCTCTCCAACAGCCATATCTAACAGATTAACTTTTGTGTTAACTGAAGCAGATCATCTGCAGCTGCTTCGAGACTCCCGGGGCTGGATTACACAGGGGAGAACTTCACTGCGTGCGATTCCGCAACGGTGACGATGTTTCTTTCCTGGCACGTGTACGGCGGTCGTTTACACAATTATTGAAATTTATGCGCTCCCTTTTTTCGCTGGTGAATGAACTTGTTTCGCAGTGCGGAAGAGGAAGAAGTGGAGAAGGTGGCAACATTAGAAACAAGTCTCTTAAATATTCACCCCAACTCCGGCAGGTCGTACCCAGCCTTCAAACTGCAGTCGCATTTTGTTGTTATAGCTACAATCGAGTTATTTAAATTTTAACAGAAGTCGTACCACGGGCGCAACGTGAGCATATGTAAGATTTTGGGCCTGAAGTCAGCGGGACTGTTTACTGGTCTTATGTGTTACACGAATCTCATCTTCTGTCAAACAAGAAGACTATCAAGGGGTTTGTTGGAAGTTTCAAAGAAGTGAACAAAATGGAAAAAATGACAAAGTCTACGTCTGGAATTCTATTAAATTTAATTCAAATTAGTTTATTCGGCGTACAAGCAAGATACAAATCTTTTGTAGTACGAATTTAAAACATAGGCTTATCATAAATCTAGAAGAAGATTGGAGATGTTGTCAAGAAGCCATCAAAGAAGCTGTCACAGACGTGTTGGGTTTTACGACAGCACCACCTAGAAAGACCCCCTTGCTTGACAACGTGTGCAGGCAGGCACATGTAGCAATCGAAGGAGCCTACCAGGCAACGCTGCATCAAACTACAGGAGCTCTTTTTTCCAAACGCAGGCGGCAGGGAAGACAGCCGTTAATGGAAGAGCACGAGAAGCATTTTTTCACTTCCTTCCTTTCACTTTCTCTTGTTATCTTAGTTTACATTTCAAAAATCGACTGACTGTACTTAGCATTACACTTCGTATTAGATCCAGCATTGGACTCATATTCTTAGCGTCGGCTAGAAGAACAGCTATCCTATCGAGAGCGTTGATTACAGCATTTTGTTGGACTCAAATTAGAGTAGCATTCTTAGCGTCGGCTAGATGGACAGTCAGTTACGTCAAAGCGTAACTACTTTGAACTTTGATTCGTCATCCTCATTAGTACTGTAGCTAAATGTATATATTCGTTACTGAGTAACGAATATTCAATAAAGTACCCTGTAACGAAACGTTACTCCTCAATGAATATCGTTACTATCATCGTACCATTACTGAGTCGTTCACAGACCGTTCAGCAGTATACACGTGTTTCGATTTCATAAAGCCAAGCAATAATTTAACAAAGTGAAGTAGTGCAAGTAACAAGTGGATCCGCAACAAGAGCGTGGTCAAGTGCGTAGAACTCACAGCCGTAAACGAGGGGCCTGAGTTCGAGACCCAGGGGGGGCGTGCATTTTTTTCCCTCGTTCATAGCCACCAATTGAAAATTGCACCGACAAAGAGAGTAAGTGCAGAGTATGGAGGAGAACGGGCAGTCCGCTCGCCTAGAAGCAGACAGCGTGAATCCACCGGTGGCAGAAGAATCCCGTAGCCAACCAACGGTGCCTAGAGATGGCACAACGAAGAGGAGGAGGAAAAAACAGACCTCCTCCAACGACGCAACACAGCGTCAACTGACAAAACCAAGGAGGAAGAAAGTGCAGCATCTGCGTCTTCGAACAAGACATCACACGCGGCCGATGCAGAAGACGCATATTCATATGTGTCCGATGGGAGGGAGGGTCGATTCGGAGAAAGTAGTATCAGCTTTGAATCGGTGCCCTCCGATACAGAAGAAGAAGTGGAGGCAATAATCCGCTCCAACCAATCGAAAGTCTCCAATCTGAGGGAGGAGACCGACAAACTCCTTCAAACTCCTTAGGAGAACAACTCTCGAAAGGCGAAGAAGGGAGGAACAAGCAGTTCTACAACTCAGCAGGAAAAGCAGCCGCAGCAACAACAACAGCAAGCGGCAAAAAAGCAAACTAAGCAGCTTCAACAGTCAACAGCTCAGCAACGACAGCAGAAGCAGCAACGAAAATAGCAAACGAAAAAAGAAAAAGTGCCACCGATCAACCTCTACAAGGCGGACATCATTTACACTGCACAGGTATGTGGGACGGCCGTAGGTAGTGGTAACTTTCTAATTAAAACAAATAAAGGCATCGAGAAACAATCGATCTGCTGCAAGACACGCCAAAAGAAGAAAAACTGAAGTCAAAATTGATAAAGATCTCCGCACCGCTCGAAGCGGAGAAGATCCTCCAACAGCTCAAAGAGCATGTGTCTGACGGTCTCGAGTTCTTCGGGGTCAAGCCCTTCACCACAGCTAGCGCAAAAAGGGAGGGACGAAAATTACCGTTCTTTATCCAGATAACAGCTGTCACCCAACAGCAAAATAGACAAGGTAAACGATATAGTTAGATTATCAGACTATCATTGCGCCTGGGAAAATATAAGAAGACGCGACAGCATCCTACGATGCGCTCGCTGCCAAAGGTTTGGTCACGCCGCGTCGAATTGCCAAGTGCAGCCTCGATGTGTGAAGTGCAGTCTAATCCACAAGGCGGAGGAATGGCCGCTGGGGAAAGAGGGAGCAGCTGACAAAAGTCCGCTGAAGTGCGTACTTTGCGGGAACGCGGGGCACACCGATAACTATAGGGTAACTTATTTTCCAATTCCAGAGGGGACCAGCTCTATAGCTGTTTTTTTTTACACAGTGTCGAGTATAGACTCGATTTGAAAGCAACCGAGATCTCGCCGTTCCCTAGAAGCGGCTCTTATCTGGATCTCCCGCTGTTTGAGGCAAGACTGCAGCTGAAAGACACAACTTCACTAACGGTAAACTGTTTGAACACATTCGTGTATCTCAGTGACCATTGCGGACTCAGTGCCAAAATCAAAATTCCTAGCGATATTGCGGAGTTAGGAGAGTTTGTTATATTACAAACAATTATAGAAGATCACAATGAGATAAGGCACGCTTCTCCAGACAAATTACGAGAGCAATCTCTTCGAATGAGCTCCACATACTTACACATATATTGAAAATCAACTTTTAGAAATCGGAAACCATACTGTTCAGGACGCCGTTGTATAAGGCCTTGGCGGATAAAAAAAAGTATTGGCGAAAGTCCTCAATTGTTGGACGACACGGGCAACCACTGGAGCAAATGACTGTAGTCAGATACCTGGGGGTCTGGCTAGATCGGTATCTATATTTTAACAAACATGTAGATGCTGCTCTGGACAGGGCCCGAGGCGCTTTTGCTCTTACAAAGAGACTGTTTTACAACAGCCAACTCGATGTGAGGGTGAAGGTTATCTGCTACATGGCCCTCATCCCGCCAATGCTCACCTATGGCTGTCCCGTGTGGTTCAACGTGAGTGCAAGCTTGATGGAAAAGATTCGGTTGTTCGAGAGCTTGTCTTAGGGCTTGCCTTCGCCTTTGACGAACTGCAGAGTCCCAGTACAGAAAATTCTATTCCAATGAGATCTTATACAACAGGGCAAACCTGATAAGAGTGGACAATTTTCTGCTGAAGTTGATTCGAGGTCATACTGCCAGATCGATGAACTCGGTCGCTACTGATCTCGGGGGCTACTACCACAATCCACCTCACAACGGATTCGTCCCATCAGAAGCATTCCTCCATTTGGATACGGTCTGAAACAAAATGAAAATGCTGTACCGCTCCTCTTTCACATCGCCCGTTCGGTTGTGTGTGTGTTCCATCTCACAACGAGCTGAAGAGGGTCTCCTCCGGTTCAGTACGGCGGTATCAAGGAGAGATGTTCGGGATGTTAATATGCAACTAGATGAAGTCGAAGGGCATAAGGTAAGATTAAGCTTAGCTTGGAGTGCCCGCGGAGGGCCAGTAAGTTAGAAATATTAACAATGTTCATCGAACTAGTTTTAAGCATTTTTGTCTAGTATGTAATTTTATTACGAATTCTGAAATAAATATTTAAAATTAAAAAAAACGATGTCCATTGTGCGCATACCATGACCTTCTCTTCTAGACTACTTTTCCTCTGTGTAAACAGATTGCTGCTGTGACTTTGTTTGCGCACAATGTCGTATAGTTGAGCCACATCACGCATGGGTATGGTCTGATGGGTTACTCTTTCCATGCTCTATGTGTACGGTATCGGTTTATCTCTCCTCAAATTAATTAAAATGATGTCTGTGGAACGCGATAGTAGATGTGTATCCAGTATCCCCGTTGATGTATGTTTGGGATGGTATAGTAGATGGATGGCTTGAGTAGATATCGATGCGGTATTGTAACGTTTCAATAATATTGGTTCGGTATTCTTTACTCTTGGAAATGCAAACATTGTCTGGACGTTTGTTTTGATTTAATTGAGCAATTGCATTGTGTTTTGTAACAGTTGCAGTTCTAGCTATCATGTTATCAAGAGTAACTATCGCTCAAGCCTATACCTAAATACAACGTTCCTATTTGAGGTTCCACAAGAAGTATTAATTTTAACATTAAAATGTCAATTAAGATTAACGTAACGAAGGTAACGAGTAAGGAGTATTAATTAATGCAATGTTACGAGTATTCAGATAAAAAGTAACGAATGCGAATGGGTACTCAATGTGTCGTTATTTTTACAACCCTAATCATCATCAGCATCTTCTCATGATGCCCAAGCATAGGTTATGGACTTGGTCCAACCACCTCGCCAAGCAGTCACCTACCTGATGGAATCGCATTCAACGCCCGTCTTGGAAGTCGTAATGAAGGCGACATTCGTGCCACGTGGCCAAACAACCGAAGCGTAGTCCTCTCCGTTCGAAGAAGCAGCTCCTCAATGTTGAGTTCCTCTCGCACTACCGTGTTTCTCACCATAACTCGACGAGTAATATCCACAGCAGCACGAAGGAATCTTATCACAGCAGCTTGTAGTGGCGAGTTGAATAGTGAGAGTTGAATACATATTGTGTTGAAAACCGCCAAATTGGCTTTGACACCAAGCTCGGCTTTCCTGATTGCAGATCTATCAACCTGTTTCAAAATTGAACCCGTTTGACCAATCCTACATGAAAGCTCAGCATAACTCCTTCCATCACTAGTGAAAAAGACCCCGAGATACGGAAACTTCTCCACTTGTTTCAATGGGACTCCACTCAACATGTAGAGTGCATTGAAAAGGCATTCTGGAGATGAT
This sequence comes from Eristalis tenax, assembly GCA_905231855.2. NCBI lineage: Eukaryota > Metazoa > Arthropoda > Insecta > Diptera > Syrphidae > Eristalis > Eristalis tenax. The sequence continues at coordinate 107,541,436 of HG993124.1, read as the reverse complement.
CATAACCTCCGATTTGTCCACGTTGACCTTCATTCCGGCATCAGCACATACGGCCACAAACCTATCGAGTGCGCGCTGGAGTTCCGTCTGGGAAGATGTGGAAATAACTCTAGACAAAGAAGATGACTTACCCCCAACTCTCCCAAAGTGAAATATTCCTCACTTCGGCTGCGCTGCAACATCAAGTCCTTATTTGCAATAAAAAGGAGAGGTGACAAGACGCATCCTTGTCAAAGTCCATCGCCCACGGTGAAAGGTAAACAAGATCACAGCTGCTACAGTTTGTGTGTAGAGACTGTCGTCAGAAGAGGACCATCAATCATTCTCCTGCTAAACACTCCAGAGTTCACCTCGAGGAACTCGGTCGTATGCCTATTTTAATTCCACAAAACAACTGTAGATGGACTTAGCATACTCCAAAGCCATTCTCCAAAACCATTCTCAGAGCGAAAGTCTGGTCGGTTGTACTTCTACCGGGCTGTTCATCCCCCATCCTGGACTCGACCATACCTCTAGAACGCGCTTCCAACACCTTAGCGTAGACTTCTCGGGAAGACTTAAAAGAGACATGCTCCTGTAGTAGCTGCATTCTCTTTTGTCCCCCTTCTTGAAAAGTAGGACAATCAATCCAGTCTGCCAATCGCCAGGTGCCTCACCGCGTTCTCAGGCCACTTAAATGACACGTGAGAGCCATAAAACTCCCTCTTTACCCATTGTCTTAAGCATTTCTGGCCGGATTTCGGCCACACCGGCGGATTTGCCAACTTTTAGCGATTCAGTCGCCAAAATGACTTCCTCCACCGTTAGACTATTTTCCGCCCCACTCAAGATCAAGCCCTGTTCGGGATTGAGCAGCTCCGAAAATTGCTCGCTCCATTTGCTCCATTGCTATGTCCACTTCATAGGCAAGCAACACACCATCTTTGGATGGTCGATGATGATGAATTTCCTTCCTCTGAGTCGGCGAATGGTTTCTCAGAATACCTTTTTCGCAGATCAGTGGTCGCTTTCCAACTTCTCGCCGAACTCCTTACAAGACTGCTCTTTAGCTGCTCGCACAGCCAATTTCCTTGAGTACCGGTCACGAGAAGTAGAGTCCCCCAAGAGAATCCAGGCTCTGTAGGTCTTCTCCTTCTCTCTGATGGCTTGTTGAACTCCGGGCGTTTTATAAGTTCTTTTCTCACCACCAGCCGCCACTCCAAGCCCATGAACTCCACAAACATCCCGTGCAGAGGTTGTTGAAAACAGTCAATATGTGCCGCGCAAAATTTAGCCGCATCTCACTGTTCTGTAGTTTCCCCCACCGTATGCGTGTAATCTCTCCGCCTTTGTAGGAGAGTTCCTTTATCACCGAGGAACAGCGTACATAACACCAAGTGGTGATCAATTGACAGCTCAGCCCCTCTCATCACACGAACATCACAAACCATCCGTTTCCCACACGATGGTACCACAAAGAGATCTATCAACGACTGCTGTTGAAGACTCTGACGGTACCTTGTGTATTTATGGAAAAGGTGTTCATTATAGACATGCCATTGGCACGCAAAAGTCTAGCAACTTCTCTCCGTTCGCGATCTGGTAAGGATCACCCTTCCTCCCAATCGCACTCTCCCATGTCGTTGCATCATCACCCACATGAGCATTGAAATCACCCATTAGGATATAGGAATCCATTTCCGCTACCCTATTGAAGGCAGCATCAACTACATCCAGGGGAGTCGCGTAGTCTAACTCGAGATTTGGTGCATACACCTGCACTAGAGCCACAGTTGACATTTCAAACCTGAGCTTTAAGATCCCGACTCTCCCTCCTAATGGCATCCAATCCAATACATTGCCTGCCAACTTGGGACTTGTGAGTATCGCCACTCCCGCCAGTGCAGACATTCGAGGTGCCACTCCCGACAAGAAGAATTTCCACCCGTCCAAAAGGTCCACAGCTCCAGACCCCCTTTGTTTCGTCGAAGAGATACCCACGAAATGTGCTTCCTCAACTAGCTCGAGATCCTTGCTTGTGAGCGATGAGACGTTCCATGGGCCTACCCTAAGTCGATGGTACTGTCCGTTGCCTGGTTAGTCCATGGAGTGATTTCCCCCACACTCCCGCCACTGACAGGTTGCTCGTAGTTCCTTCGGGCTAAGTCCGACCGCCAGTCGAGCGGGACAGGCGGGCCACCAGACGCTCGCATACTGCCACCATTTAGGCATGGCTCCAAATGGGGCCCTGGCACACCAGAGTAAGCATTATCCGACGCCACTCGTCTTCTTATTGTCATTTGGGGGGTTGCGCTTCGTTAGCCAGGCTTGGGCAGTATGAAAATAAATTCCTGCACACGAGCAGGTCATCTGCCGGTAGGCAATAAACAACATTTCGTAATCATCATAATTCCTGTTCATTTGGTACTTTTTGCTGATTTTCCTGTTATTTGTTGTTATGTTTCAGTTGTACTTTAGACAGGATTGAATTCCGGATTATTTTTTTTTTTTTTTCAAACTACCATCTCTACACCCTTCCATGCGGAGCTCATCCATCCAGAGTACTGACAGAAGATGTCATTCCCGACGTCAGTTCAAAGAAATCTAAGTTTAAGTTTGGAGCTCTTGACAGCGATTAGCAAGACAACTGAAAGAGGAAGCCTGCTATTTGCTGGCCACACAGCCACCCCCGTCAAATATGAATGTGCAGAAAGGAAGGTGACCGAAGGAAATTCCCGAACCAACTCCACTAAATTAAATATGTAGTACCCAAGGCCGTACAGTACGAGTATCATGATAAATGGCCGAGCAGTGAAATAACACACCAGGCCGATCCATGTGCTCGCCTATCAATCTGCTATTCAATTTATCCAAAGCAAGCACACCAGGCGGGTCACATCTCAGATATCGTCATTCAACACCACAAAGGCTGAGTCATAAAGGGGTTAACCGTGTCGATTGTTCGGATTTGTAAACTCTCCCTCACTTACGCCCACAATCCAAGGCCACTCAAGGCTTACAGCATACAACAATCAACTCGGTGTCGCTCCTCCTCCGGTCCCACTCAACCGTCGTCGTCTGCTTTCAATTCACAGAAAAGCTCTTACCTCTCCTCCCCGTGCGGGGACTCCCGGCGTTCATTGTTCGCTTGTCGTTCGTTTGGGAATCCATTCCATGCTCGCTCTCTCGTCCCACTCTCGCCCAGCATCCTTGATGAGCCCAAATTAAAACGTCAAGAAACTATTCTTGGGAAATATTTTGGCCAGGCAATTGCTATTTAGATTGCCTAGAACCGGAGAACGCAATAAAGTCCAAGAACGGGCACAGAATTCCAAAGAGAAAATCTGGAGAAAAGTAGCCTTGTTCGGGCTGAGCTTTACTCTTTGATCTTTCCCAACACAGCGCCACTCTCACGCACACATGCCGACTGTGGGCGAACGCCCTCGTGTGTGAGAGTGCCTCCATAACCACATCCGCCGAGATGGAGCACTCAGCACGGAAGACTCTATCGCTTTCTGCTCGTGTATGGGGGCCTGTAAAATGGCATCCTGTTGCTCTCCTAACAGGTGGGGGAAGTTATGTATGCGAGAGATTGCTGCCGTTGGTGCTCTAGATGGGGAAAGCTGGATAAAATTGTTGAACGTCGGGGGCTGGCGACAGAGCTTCAGAGGACTACCTGAAGAGAGAAACAGAGAGCAGCGAGAAGAGTGCGTGTAACAGGTTTGATCTATTTTCCAGGGAACGCGTACGGCTCGGGTCCTTAAATTTCCACGAGCATGCACAGGAAGCAGCCGTGGTGCCCCGAAGAGAGGGCCATCGGCCGATTCAAGCGGTTCTGATTGGACGCGTTGTGGTCTCGTTGAATAGTGGCCTATTCAAGTGCGGTATGATGGCATAATGAATGGCTAACGTGAAACCGAAACACTTGCTGAAGGGATGATGGGAGCTGGGGGGATGGGTGCTTGGATGAACATTTGAAAATGAAAATCGTTTTGAATGTCAGGAGTCATTGAGAACGCGTCCGAGGTGGGGACACCGTGGGGGGAGTGTATATTTGGAGCTTGTGGAAATTTGTGTTCTACTTAAGTCGACGAGGATGCCCGTTTTAATGATTTTAAGTAGACGCCGCAAGCAGCGTGTGTACGGATCTGCGTTTATTGTCAGCTTTCAATGAAGCACTCGAAGGTACTCGATTTGAAGGGTGGTTCAGAACGTTGCTTCATTCTGTACGGGATGAGTTTTGAGACGTTTGACTTGAGCGAGTTTGGGGGCAGGCGGGCGACAAAATTAAATTATATCAGATGTTTGGAATGGAGTGCTTTGAACATTCTAGCCGACGGTACTTTAGGATTCGTTGTGTAGCCAGGGTTAGGTGATGTTAATGTTTATAGAGTGGTGAATGGCGTATGGTAATAAGGAGACTAAGTGCGTCGTTCGTGATTATCAATTGAGTCAAATCGGACTGGTCAATGGTGTGCTGGTTAACTTAAATTTCAATGAACGAGCGGTGAGAACAGGAGTGAATTGTCACAGACAACTGAAAGAGGACCGATAACAGCACTATGCATGTGGACTTTTCACAGTGAATGAAAAATCACAGGCCCTAATTGAGAGTGTCAGCCGATACACAGTCGATAGACAGTTCTAGCACTGTTGTCAATATTTTACAACTTGACAGCTCAAATAGGTAACGTCATTGTTTACTTCAAAATATCGTTTTCCCGCCCAGACAGAAAATAATTAATTAAAATAAAATAGTGAACAAGAAGAAGTAAGAAGTTTTTTAATTATAAACAAATTGATGATGGCATCAGTTGGGTTCTGTTTGATGAGTCCGACGAAGAGATGTCAGGAAATTTCCTAAAACTCGCACGTACAAGGAGACGATTAAGGGATGCTTCCAATCCTTTGGAAATAGATGACAAACTGCAAGTATGACCTTTAATAATTCTGCTTATGTAGTAACTAGCTGGCCCGTGCCCACTTCGCTGGTCACTAAACTTTTTTACTTGTGATGAAATTATCTTGTGTGGTTCTTAGTACTGGCTGATAGTATGTATTGGCGAGTGTGTTAATTGTTTAAGACTTCTCTGTATACTATGTGTGTTGCTGTGCTTTTGTCTGGTAGCAAAATGTATTGGTTGTCTGGAGTTCCAACTCGAGATAAGCAAACATATAAGTGCCCATGGGAAAATGGATTCCTTTCTCAAGTCCATGCCCACCAGAGAGAATGTTTGGCCCTGGCAAATGTGTTTACTGAAAACTGCAGCCAATTAAACGATATTGACAAATCCGTCGGAATCATGGGTATTCTCGGAATATAAGCAAGTTGTCCCACTGTGGGCCCCGTGTGGATGGTCGCTACGATTATATTGTCCCGCAACTCTTTTATCGAGCCTTGTGCCATTACACATGTTGGGAGGGCTCAAGTTTATTTTTTTTTAATTCATTTTTATTCTTTACTTCATAAAATACTTAAATACTAGACAAAAATGCTTAAAACTAGTTTAACGAGAAATGCTAGATGTAACTTATTGGCCCTTGGCGGTTCGACGAGGGAGTTCCCTCTCTCGCCAGCCACCAAAACGTTCGATGTTGCATAGCAACATCCCGTACATCCCGTCTCGAAACCGACGTGCTGAACCGGAGGAGACCCTCCTCAGCTCGTTGTGCGACGGAACGGTCGTGGTTGAGTCGCCCATCCACAGTTGATCTGGCGATGTGGTAGATGAGCGGCACCGCATTTATATTTTGTATCAGCCCGTTTTTGTCTAGGTGCAGCAAGGCTTCTGGGGGGACGAAGCCGTTGTGGCGAACCCTTTCGTGGTGTTGCGAATTGGGGTAGTAAGCTCAGGTTATTGACCAAGTTCATCGCTCTAGCAGTATGACCTCGAATCAACTTAACTAGGAAATTGTCCTTAACTAGGAAATTGTCCACTCGTATCAGATCGCCCTGTTGTATAGGATATCATTGGAGTAGAATTTTCTGTACTGAGACTCTGGAGTTCGATAAAGGCGAAGGCAAGCAGTAAGACAAGCCCTCTCAAACGACCGAATCTTTTCCATCAAGCTTGCACTCACGTTGAACCACACGGGACAGCCATAGGTGAGCATTGGCCGGATGAGGGCCATGTAGCAGATAACCTTCACCCTCGCATCGAGTTGGCTGTTGTAAAACAGTCTCTTTGCAAGAGCAAAAGCACCTTGGGCCCTGGCCAGAGCAGCATCTACATGTTTGTAGTTTAACAATGGATACTGATCCACCCAGATCCCTGGGTATCTGACTATTGTCCTTTGCGCCAGTGGTTGCCCGTGTCGTCCAACAATTGGGAACTTTCGCCAATTCTTTTTTGTATCCGCCAAGGCCTTATACAACGGCGTTCTGAACAGTATGGTTTCCGACTTCTGAAAGTTGATTTCCAACTCCCACTCATCGCAATCTCTCATGAATGAATCGAAGTCACCCTGCACGAGAGTGGTGATGTCCTCGATCTTTTTGCCTGATCTGTACACGATCAAGTCGTGGGCGCAATTATATACGCAATTACATGCGGAAGAGAACTTATCAGATCGCTCAAGTAAATTTTGAACAGGATCGGCGAATTAACGGCACCCTGTTGGAGACCATTTTTGACATCAAAAATACCTGTGGAGGTCACGTTGCCATTCTTGAAGACGAACCGTCTACCCGTAAGCATGTTACGCAGTAGGTACAGCAGTGGTTTGCTAATGCCCAGCCGATTGAGCTTGTAAAAAAGACCCTCTAACCATACAGTGCCAAAGGCCTTCTCCAGGTCAATAAAGCAGGCACCCGTACATTATTTCTGGCTCTTGGTCCATTGGATATCCGACACTAGTTTCGACGCGGCATGAATGGTGTCATGCCCCGCTTTGAAACCGAATTGGTTATCTGGAATTATATTTTTGTTTAGTTCAGTTGATCAGAGCTCTATTTATCACCTTCTCGAATACATTGCTGATGTTCGGAAGGCGACTAATTGACCGGAGGTTGCACGGATTCGAATATGGACTCAAGTTTATTAACAGCATGATATTCCGATCATAAACTGGTGGCAGGTGGCAGGCAGGTGGTGGCAGGCCAGAAGGGCTCAAAGAATTTAAAAATTCTTGAGGATAGTGCACTGTGTCCTCGATTTTACATGTTTTGATTTGACTGGGGTTTTCTGTGTTTCCGGGTGACACTATTGCCCTTGCACAAAACCAGCGATAATTTCTTTCAAACAAATTCTCAAGACTGGATCTATTGCGTCTGTTCTAATCTATGGACTACGAGGCCTAGTCTATAGTCAAGTTTAATTTCAGCGCTACTACTGTTACCCCTCATAATTTTCCCATCTTCAAGTTTGAGTAGTCGTTTTTTACGATATTAGTTTACCTGCAAAGCTAAATGCTTATCTGCAGGTGGTTGTAAATTGATCGTTACAAATTTTGAAGTGACTTTGAATTACATTTTTTTAAGTAAACATTGCTCCAGTTGCTTTTTTAAATGTGAAGCTTTCCATTAAAAATCTTTTTAGCTCTTTTTTTCTTTTTTTAAAATTACTTTAAGTCACTGTGGCAGCGAATTCGTAAATTTGGGGACGGTGCAACGTAGTTCTCGGTCTCCATATAAGTTGTGTGCTTTCGGAACATCAGGCATCCCTTGGGCACGTCTTCTGGTGTTAAGCGTGTGACTTAATGTTTGCTGGAACCGTGGGTCTCTCATGTACTGCAGCACTGTGTGTCGTCTGGAAAATAGCTTTGACATCTAGGACTTGAAAAGTTGAGTTAAAGTGCCTAACAAATTTTTAGAAGACGGTGTTGTGTATCCTGGCTGCAGCCCAGAATGCCGTATCTGATGCGCGATTCTGCTAATGAGTAATACACCTGCTTGAGCACCTCTACGTTTGTGTAACGCTTAATATACGTCATTGCGAAGAGGATGCTCTTAAATTGCAGGCGGACGTTACTGCTCACGCCAAAGGAAGTTCTCGTCGATGGTAATTCCTAAGTACTTGATACTTCTGGCAATTTCGATTTCGTTGCTGTTGGGTGATAGCGGACAGCAGTCAATTCGATGAAAAATTTGGAAGACTTCTGCAGGTGTTGATGGCGTGCGAATGTGCATCACCTTTGTTTTCGTAGCATTTGTGACTAAGCCAATATCATGGCACAATTCGGATACAGCGTTGAATTCGTCCTGCCTTATCTGCACAGCTGAATGCAGGTGTTGGTGTTTCACCACTATTCCCAAGTCGTGCTAAGCAGTAGATTTTTTCAATAAGTTCAGTAGCTCGTTCGTGAAAAGGATGAATAAAATCTGGCTCAATATTGAGCCTTGTGGCACACCGCATTTGACTTCCTTTTCAGTACTCAGTATCAGCTACCTTGACTTGGATAGTTCTGTCAGTCAGAAAACTTTTGAGTCAGTTTGTCAGGACTCCTCTAAACCCCTTTCTGCTGACACTTTCTACGAGCTTTTCATGTGTCAAAGTATCGAATGCTTTGCTGAAGTCGATAAATAGGACAATTACGTGATGATTCTTGTGAAGGCCAGCATTGACGACATTTGCGAACCCGTACTGATTCCGGTGTAGTATTTTATCTTTCGATAGAAAACAATTGACACGATTAACAAGCAGTTCTTCCAGGCATTTTTCAACAGCGGGTAGTTCCCTGTTTCGCCTTTTACCCTTCCCTTGTAAATTGGGCGAATTATCGATATGGCACATGACATTGACACATGACATGACTGGGGTGAGACACATGGCATTCAGTTTGAGGTCAATTGGTCTGATGGACTTTTGTACAATTCAGCTGACTCAGTATCTTAAATACTCCCTGCTCAGTTGCTTCCTCTAAGATGATGCTTTTCTGAAGTTGACTGCTCACGTGGTTTATGTCGCAGGCATGGACGATGTTTGCCGACTGGTTGGAGAATTGGTCTGCAAATTTATCCACGATGTCTCTCAGGCCAACAGATGCAATTGCAAAACTAGTTATAACAACTTCGTCAATTGAGCGCTTCTAATGATACCTCAGGTTTTTCTCGGGTGATTTTAAATACAGAGAAAGCATTCGACACGGTCTGGCATGCTGGCTTGTTCTTCGTACTTGATTAAAATCATTCAAGGTTTCTTGCACGCTTTGTAGCCACAATAAACGACGACTTCTCTTGAAAAGAAGGAGTTCTATCGAAAGACCAAGTCGACTTTGTATATTGGGTATATTACTTAATTCGTGCGGTTTCTTTCGTCTGGTCGCATATCCCGGGCGTTTTTTTATCATTACCCAATCATATACTTCCCACCAATGCAAAAATCTGCTGTTAAAGAAAGTACAGTCAGCTTGTCCTATATATCTAACGCAAAGGTTAACGAATTAATTGCAGAAACAAACTGGGATGAAGTCATCAATGAAAGTGATGCAGTCTCACTTTATCAGAAACTTCACGATAAAATGGCATATATTTATGATGGAGCGACATCTACCAAATTGATAAAAAACCGAAGAAAGTTTAACCCATGGATGTCTACGGAAATAATCAACAAATGTAGAAAAAGGGACATACTTTATAGAAGGTGGAAAAACAACCGACTGAACAAATATTATGAACTGGAATATAAGACTTTCAGAAACAAATTGAACAAGGATATAATGGCTCAAAAATCCTGTTTTTATAGAGCCAAGTTCAGCCAAATCAGGTCAGATCCCCGTAAAACATGGGGTCTTATAAACGAAATTCTCGGAAGGAAAAAACCTGGAGTTGACGAAACTATAAGAAAGAACTTCTCTGGCAAAATGTGTCTCAATAATCTCGCTAGTGCATTTGCAAACAATTTTGGCACTCAGATTAAAAACATTATTCATCATTGCGACACTGCTACATCGACACATACGAGTTCAACATTATCCAGATCAGTATTCGTACAGGAAACAACTGTCTCCGAAGTTCGAAGAATTATTCTTTCACTAAGCGATAACAAATCGCCAGGTTTTGACGGGATAAGAGCCCGGGATATAAAAAGACACTCGGACATATTCAATATTATGCAAATTTGTTAACCTTAGCATAAATCAAGCAAAAATTCCTTCAACTCTGAAAACAGCAGTAGTCCGACCCATATATAAAGGAGGTACCAAAAGTGAGCTCAACAACTACAGGCCGATTTCAATACTGCCGATAATTGAAATGTGTATTGAAGAGGTTGTAACAAATAGGCTTCAAGACTTTATAGCTAAAAACTCGATCATACACAAAAACCAGTACGGCTTTCAGAAAAATAAAAGTACTGGTAAGCCCATAGGGGAATTTGCCAACTGTGTCAACGAAGGCCTAAACAAAAGCTACCATGTACTAGTGCTGTTCGTGGATTTCAGCAAGGCTTTTGACACACTGAACCATGATAAGCTAATAGAAACATTGGAAAGAATTGGCATAAGAGGTCTGATGGCAGATTGGCTAAAAGAATACCTAAATAATAGACAATTCTGTGTCAAAATCAACCAGACGTATAGCCAAAAGGAACGCGTACAATATGGAGTCCCTCAAGGATCAAAATTGGGCCCGATCCTATTTATTTTATACACCAACGAGCTGCTAAGGGTTTTCAAACAGGCCATTCCATTCGCGTATGCAGACGATACGGTGATAGTGGTGCGCAATAGATCCTTGAACACAGCAACAGCAATTATGCAGGAGGAGTTTGATAATGCGGTTAAATGGTGTCATGATCACGGTCTAACGATAAACGCATTAAAAACAAAGATGATGCACATACGAAATCCGCAGTTTAAAGCTACTAATCAACAAATTAATTTTAAAAATGATTCCTGTAGTAGCTCATCGAGCTGCACGATTGAGATAGTGAAGACATACAAATATCTGGGAGTCTCCATCGACAGCAATTTTCTGTGGGACACGCATATCGATGAGTTACGCTTGAGCCTTAAAAAAGCTCTATATGCCCTTACCCATCTAAAGTTCTATGCCACAAAGTCTGTATTGAGACAAGTATACTATGCCCTAGTGGAATCGAAATTGATTATATGCTGATAAATAAGTTGAAGAAACTGCAAAACATTGCATTAAAAAAGATAAGTGTAGATAATCGGCGAAATGTATTTCAACAGGAAAGGGTTAAAGTTCTTCCAGTAAATGAAATCTTTAAGATGACCCTAATACTGGAGTACTATGACGACAATAGATTCATCACACCCATTCAACATGGGACCAACACAAGAAGACGGGTACAAGGTATGCTTCAAGAACCTCGATTCTGCAACAACTACGGGAGAAGACAGCTGAATTGTAGTGTACCAGAAGTCCTCAATACACTTCCACAGGAGCTAAAAAACATCACAAACTTAACAACTAGAAAAAAAAAAAACATAAAGCAATTTTTTCTATTTAAATCTAGTCTTAATTTTTAAAAACTAATTAACTTATCCATGAATTGTTTTCAAATAATGAAATGTTTGAGATTCATTTAAACTAAGCTTGCTTTCTAAAGTTAATTATACAAATTTGAAAATCGATCTTCTGCAGAAAAGCCTTTATAAGGCTTCGCGGAAACATATAACTATTGTAAAATATTCTCTGAAAATAAAAATGAATTGAATTGAAATTGAATTTTTTGGGTACTGCTCTCTTCAAGTGGATTAATTGTGATCGGTAGCGTTGTCCATTGATGGTTTCACCCGGTTTTAGCAGCTGCACAAAGCACAAAGTTCGACATATTTGAGTGAAAAAAAATTATTGTTGTTTACGCTTCAATTGAATGACATATACTGAAATTACGTACAATGAGTAGTAGCTTTCCAACGCATGTTCCAATGCAATAATACAAGTTACGCCATCTCTTATCAAACTGCACGAATTAAGTTATATATCCAACAATTGAACACCCCCATCCTGCACTACGGCGCAGAGATATGGACTATATCCAAAGCGGATCAAGAGAAAACTCCTGCGCGCTATCATTGGTCCTGTTTGCGTTGATGCCATTTGGAGAAGAAGGTTGAACCACGAACTGTATGAGCTGTACAGCGAAATGAGTCCGGCCAGGCGTCTACGGATCCAACGTCTAACATGTTTAGGCCATGTAGAGCGTATGGACAACTTAACTCCGGCAGGAATAATCTGCGACTCTGAACCTGTTGGTCAAAGCAACAGAGGACGCCCACGTACAAGGTGGCGCACACAAGTCGAGTGGGTCCTCAGCCGGCTTGGTGTGCGAAATTGGAGACAGCTGGCGAGAGATCGGGACGTTTGGAGAGCAACATGTCTCCCTACCGGACTGCAGAACCCTAAGAAGAAGAAGAATTTAAAAATAGAGGCACGATCTGCCATAGGTGTGTGCAACTGATGACGTTGACATCATCGGAAGAACGCAGCGGGCTGTCACTGGGGCTTATGTTTGAGAATAGAGGGCGAATAATGTGGGTCTTGAGGGTAAGACGTAGTACATGCTGTCTACAAAAAAGATCCATCAGCACAGAACTATAGACAAATACAGTTTCGAGGTAAAAGACTCTGCTTACGTGTAAGTCGCAGTAAACCCTGGAAATGACACCACCGTCGGATAACTTTGGCCAGTCGCTATGTCTTTAGGCTTTCTCGAAGAACCAAGCCATCCCCATATAAGACCTTCAAAGTTCCAGACTTGCGGATGAAAATATTCTTGGTAGCTTCGAAGTATATTCGGTTCCGTTTGTGGAGGAGTTTCGAGGAGAAGATGGAAGGACAAACTCTATGAGCTGTACAGCGACATCGACCTAGTCAAAACAATTTGAATGTCTCGACTCAGTTGGCTAGGCCATACAGAGATGACCTACATCAACGCTTAGTCTCGGAAAGTCTACAGGTCCAAACCGAGAGAACATAATGGTGTTCCTAGCTGGGAAGGGAACTCAAACAGCTGGGTATGAGAAAACTATGAGAAACTAGAGGTGCCTAGCTCAAGATCGTGCTAGTTGGAGGAGCAGGTTGAAGCATAAAGTAATTGCTTTAGGGGCGGTACAGCCCGGGGTGGACCTATTTACTTTAATCATTGCAATCACAAATGTGTCAAAAAAGACGACTACCGGTTAAAGCAAAATGTGTTATTTTGCTTCATGCCACAAGAGAACATTGTTCCTTATGAGAGTACACACACCAAAGAAAACTAAACAAAACCACACGCTTGTAGTAAAGTGCGATCTTTACAACTCTCTACCTGCATACATATCTTCTCTCATCCTGTTCCGCACATACCTATAAACATTCCATTTCAATCACAAAATCTCAAACATTCATCTCTGCCTCACTTAAATTTCCGCCGTTCATCACGGTCTCCTATTTCATCGCCGATACCCCAAACCCAAACCCATTCAATTCTGCCTTTGTACTCCTATTTCATCCCCTATCCGTCAACCCCAAGCCTATTCAACTCTGCCCCACTTAAACTTCCGCAGTTTACTTGCTGTCCAATTTCATCCTCGATCCGACAAATTTCCACGCACATTTTCCGCTGATCAACGCTGACCCATTACGCGATGATCCGATCGACTCAGTCGATGGCGATCTCTGATAAATTACTCTATAATCGGCATCTCTTAGTCGTTTCACCCAAAAATATGTGTCACTTTGACAAATTTGTATTCTCTCTCTCGTCACTTTATGTGACATTTGTCACTCGGACGACTATCGTGTGTATTCCCTTTTATTAGTTGCATTTTTGTGGGCCACGCCAAGAGACGTAGGACAAATATGTAAATTTTAATCCAAACTTTGTATTGATAGGAATAAAAGTCAATTAATGTGTTCACGTTTAGTGTTGAAACAACAAACAATTTGAGTGCCTGGTAGCTTGAATAGAGGATACTTCGAATCACACCCAGAAAAACAATTTTTTTAGAAACCGAAAGGTTTACATTTGCCTTTTTATTGGGCAGTCATTAATTATATACCATTTGGAAATTATAGCAAAGACGCGATCCAATACGAACGAATTCTGCACTAAAGGCATCCTCAAATTACAAGAATTAGCAAATATAACCACCGAATGGAAATTGATCCCACGTGAAGACACAAATCTGCAGCAGTGCTGCCAGTCTGATTTTTTGAAACCTCACTTGAATTCAAGAGCACAGATTTTGATATAAGTTGACAGAAAAATGCGTGGCAAGAATTTGTCACCTCGTCTAAGACAATAAGCGGGAACAAACATTTTCGCCCTTTTCTTATTTTCTCACACAAATACAGTTGGGGATGCGTGCATATACTTACCGCCACACCAATACCGAATGTGATAAGAAAAACTTCTTCGAGTTGTTTGGCGTCGTGTGTTGGTGTGGTTGCATTCACACTCGAGTGCTCGGGGTTTGCTTTCCATCGGCGTCGGCAAAAAATCCCCAGTGTGAGAGTGGCTTGGGATCACAAAAGGGAATTGAAAAAATCTTGCTCGAAAAGTGGCCAGTGTGAAAGCAGCCTATGTTGCTTACGGTTTTTGCAGATCATGGGTTCAAATCTCGCTAATGCGAGATGCTTTTTTGTTTTTTTTGTATGAAAAAATATTTTGTATTCTGTTTTGCGAAGTACCAAGGAATGCAATGAAATTCGTCGTAGAAACAAAATATAAATATGGCTCCAATTGCAAGTCAGCAAACTTGCTGACGGCACATTTGTGCTGTTTCGCAACATGTTAGTAGACTCTACTTATTTGTAGTTGGCTTATTAATGCTACTAGTCCCGCTTCTACCTCTAGTTTTGTAAGTAGCCGTGAGATTGCATGTGGGTAGATATTGTTGAAGGCGCCCTCTGTGTCTAGAAAAGCAACCATGATATATTCTTTGTAAAGGGTGATTTTTTAACTATTATCTTTTTGGCAACACTGGTTTAAACAGCTGAAGCACGTTTCGTGTTTTGTTTCACTGTCAAACATCTTCAGTTTGGTTTATAATTTAACCATGAATCGTCTTACAAACGAATAACGCTTGCAAATTATTGAGTTTCATTATCAAAATGCGTGCTCTGTTAAGAAAGTTCATCGCGCGCTTCTTCCATTTTATGGTCAGTTTAATCCAAAGCCAAAATTTGGGTCAATGGGTACGTAAGCAGATTTTGGAGTGAATATCAGCCAGAAGCATTGCAAGAACTACCAATGCATCCAGAAAAAGTCACAGTTTGTGCGGTTTATGGGCTGGTGGCATCATTGGACCGTACTTCTTCAAAGATGATGCGAATCGCGCTACTGTGAGATGATATCCAATTTTTTTTGCCCAAAATGCAAGAGCTTGACTTGCATGACATGTGGTTTCAACAAGACGGTGCCACATGCCACACAGCACGCGCAGTAATGGACTTATTGAGAGGCGAGTTCGGTGAACATTTTATTTCACGTTCGGGACCTAGATCGCGCGATTTAACGCTTTTAGACTATTTTTTGTGGGGCTATGTTAAAGCTCATGTCTATACAGACAAGCCCGCTTCAATTGACGCATTGGAAGACAACATTGAAGCATTTATTCGTGAGATACCGGCCGAAATGTTGGAAAGAGTATGCCAAAATTGGACTAGGGCTGGACCATTTGAGGCGCAGTCAAGGTCAACATTTGCATGAAATAATCTTCAAACATTAAATTATATGGACCGTTCTAAAGAGATTCAAATAAAGATTTCATGAATTTTTCTGAATTTTATGTGTTCTTTTGAAAAACTTTTCTATAGCTTTTAAAAAATCACCCTTTAGAATACAAGTCAATCCATTAAACAAGTCAGAATGCAGAGGTCGCTCTGTTCACCGACCGTAGAATCGTAAGCGTGAGCACAAATAAGTAGAGCTGCTTCTACAAACTCGGGCTTTTAACATTTGTGAAATAATTTTCTTTTATTTACTTGTTGTAGTTTTTAGACGATTTTACTTGTGAAACGCGCGCTTTTCATAGTGATTTGGAAAAGTGAGGGAGCCGATCTTGGACTTAACATTCTGGTAAACTCGATAAAACGCGTACCGACGCTTATCAACGCCCGGACTCGAGAACGCGACATTGTGATTTGGCCTTAAAGTCTTTACTATCACGTTCTCAGCATTTCGTTTTAGATTACGTAAATGGATGCACCCAGCATCCTCTACTACTTGCGTCCTATTAAGCAATTGCTTCAATTGAATATAATGCTACGTTCCCAGTGAACCGAAACCGCGAGTTCTGGGTGAACTTTGACTGAAACCTCAATAGACCGAGGTTGAAGTGTGCCCTCCAAAAGAAATGTCACTTGCTCTCAAGCAGCTGTCTGTTGGCGTTTAATAATAGTGTGAAAACACCAGAAAATAGAAAGAGACAAAATGAGAAAATCAACAACAAAATTACCAAAATAAACTATAATTCACGCTGTGGACAATTGACATACTGACATGGACGGATGAATTCAAGGGGGCTGCAACTAGGTTAATCGTCAACTGCGGTGTTTTCAGGCCCAGGGCAGGTTGAAACCCTCGCAGTTTCGTTTGAATGGAACGTAGCATAAGAATGGCAACTCCTCAACCAACACAACTCATGCACCTTAAAATTTCATTCACATTATTTCATGAAAAACCGTCAAAAATTCATGAAAAACTGTTAAAAAGCCTTTCAAAATCGTCCATTGGCTAGGAGGGGCAATCAGCTGTGATGTTGGCCATCTCTGCGCCGAAAAAAAAAACACTGCTTTCAAATAAAAACGCACAACAACTTATTTCGCTCGCCATACAGCAGCAAATAATGGGATGATGATGAAAGCTAAGTCAAAAAGTAATATAATTTTAATGCCTGAAACACAATAGTGCGTTGCTGCGTTGTGTCATCTTTCAACGCGCACAATTTAATGGCCATGCACAGAATACTGCGGCGATCTACGTAAGTACAAAATGGGAGAGATGACAGGTTCCTAAAACGGAAAACCATCGCATGTCATTATCGAACATGTTGGAACATTTTTGACAGATTGGTGCGATGGTAAACAGCTGAATACATTTTAACGACAAAATCAATTTGAATTCGGACCAAGGAGGAAAAAAAGTACAATTGTTTGAGCAGAATATTTTTTGATTTGACATTTCACAAACGGAAACAGCTGACACTATATTTTTCATCTGATATTTGAGAGAGAGAGAGAGAGAGAGAGAGAGAGAGAGAGAGAGAGAGAGAGAGAGAGAGAGAGAACAGCTGATATTCGCAGTGCGTCATCGCACCCCTCCGTAACATTGAAGTCGAACGCAGCAACGCACTATTGTGTTTCAGGCATTATAGTAAAATTCTATAAGCTGTGTTGAAGGTGTGTGGGGTGGCAGAAAGGCGTCGGAGAAATAGCTGATTGTTTGAAAAGCTCATTTGCTTAACAGTGCTAAAAGTTTTATTTTAAATTTCGATGATCATGGCAGAAAACTATACGTTGAAGCCAATCGAATACTGTACCAAGATTAAAGATACTTAGGTAGATATACATTCATATCCAAATTGAAAATTTCTTTCGCTTCGACAGCTAATGCATAACTCATTAGATAAAATACGACACACTAGACAGAGTTTATAGGTCTGAAACATTCTCAAACAAAGTTTTAGCGATGGGCGATTGATTTAAGCGATTTAAAAATTTATTTTAAACGGAAAATTATTTTTAAAATTGAGATTAAAACTAAACTTACAAACTAAGGGTTAGGGTGTTGTATGTCTATGGTGGTCCTTTTGGGATGGGGTGGTTATGTGTTAGCCGTCATAGCCTCGATGGTGATTGCAATCGCTGCTTTGGTAGAATTCAGGCAGCTCGTTGTTCGACGTTGTTGGAAAGTTCTGCTTGCTTAGCAGATTTAACGCGTTGAGGTAGCGTTGTCTAGGAAGTGTGTTTCTCAAGATCCTCATTTCCTGGTTAGGATGGTTGTTGATGTTTAGTAGCTGATTTGTGAACAGTGTCACCATGTGCTGTTGCAGGTGGATGATGCGTGCTTGGTCGTAAAGCCTATTGTTGCTGTGGTGCCTTTGACGGTCCTTGTCGAGGGTGAGTCCGGTACATATTCGCAGAATTTTTCTTTCGGAAATTGCGAGCTTCGTCATGCTGGTCTAAGAGATGGTGTGTCATGCTGGGAAGCCGTATGTTAGGATCGGCCGTATAGACTGCTTGTATAACAGCAGTTTTGTCTTCTGGCTTAATTCATTTTGCTTGCGAATCAAGCGATAGATGCGATGGAAGCCTAGGTTGGCCTTCTTAAGGGTCAGTTTTGAATGACTGTTGAACTTCAACCTTTCCGTGAAGTTAACGCCAAGATATTTCACTTTTTCGTGTGTTGATATTTCTGTACCGTTAGAGAGCACTACCTTTATGCTTCGACATTTGGCTGCTGATCTGCATTCACCTCTGGATGGTCTCCTTAAGCACATAAGTACCGATTTACCAGCATTGATACGATTACCCCATTTGATATAGTAGTCAAATTTGTTCGCCGTTTGGATTTGGAGCTTTCGCGCGGCTATCTGTGGTGACGTCGAGCTTTTATACGTTTGCAACTCCCGCCTTGGTGCGGGTGGTGACTTGCTGCCTTCAACTGAGACGTAGAATCTTCTTGACTGTTATAAATTATTCTGATGAGGTCGGAGGGGAATCCCATCTGGTTCAGCTTCTAGATGAGCCCCTCAATCCAGACCGTATCGAAGGCCTTTGGATGTAAATCCAGGAAGCTGGCGACGGTGGCCTGGTTATTGTTCAGGGCAGCTACAACATTGTGGTGGAACTTCATTAGAGGGTGTAGCGTTGAATGTTTTTCCCGAAATCCGTACTGAATATCTGGAATGATGTTTAGGTCGGACCATCAGGTTTTCCAGGATCTTGCTTATACTCCTCAAGAGCGATATAGGCCTGTATCCTGAAACACTGGCAGACCTCTTTTGGTATTGGGCTCCGTTGAATAATTTTCGGCCGTTGTGAGGTCATCGTTTTCTGTCGTTTCGAAAGTTTTATAGGTTCATCGCTGAGCACTGTCCAGATATCAAGAGGCAATTGGGAAAAATGTGTTCGTGCTAAGGACACTTGTGAAAATTTCCCGCATTTACTGAAAATGCTAATGCTGCTAGAAATACCTGTCAACTACATTCCTTCACAATTTTGCCGAAAGTTAAAATAGCATGATCAATATCAATAAACTATTTCCATCAGTTTATTTTTATGTATACTTCGTCGAACACACTCACCCATCGAAAAGAGTTTCAGCGCCATCTACATATCAAAATAGTATTGAATAATCAGTGACCGGTTTCGTTAAGACATTCGTTAAATTGATAAACAACTGTCACACGAGAATGGCGTACGGCAATAACATGTCAAAATTTTCAAAGTTTTTCTCTACCTCTTTGGCATTTACTTTTATTTGTTTTATTGCCTTACAAGTGGCGTGTATTGAGAAAATTTGACGCACATCACTAATTAGCCAAATGGCAAGTCATTTCTAGGGCATTTTAATTCATCAATATCTGCACTTACTGCAGTTGCGTGGAAGGAAAGCGAAAAAGAGTTGTGTTTATAAACAAAAGTGGAAGTAAATATCGCCAAAGATCCACGGGTTCGACGTGGTTGTGCCGCGAATAAAAAGCACGACGAACGTAATATCAGGTTTTCGTGTGTCGCACACGAATATAGGTTAGTTTAGAGTCATGAATTTGGCGAAAACAGTGAACAGCGAGAATGGCACGAGTTCGAAGAAATTCGCAAAGCCGTTGCATTTACAACGTCTGGAGGCGAGTCTGGACATGCGACCGTTTATGTCGTTTGCCCATAAGATGCTGTCGCAGCCCTTGGCCAGCACAGACTCTGAGACCGACGAAGACGACAATGATGGAGTGCGCCGAGCGGGTGGACGATTTAAGGGCTTACATGGATCCAAACAAGGTGAGTGGCCAAGAGATTGAATCTAATTGGAGTGTATGACGTAAGCGGATTGCATTGCAGAGCGGCAGAGCGATAAGGCACATGTATACAATCTGTCCAGCGTGACGAGTGAGCGGGAATGGCTGTGTGATGCCCTGCTGAGTGACACTGAGACGGAGTCAGAGATCTCAGACGAGGACGACTACGTGAAGGACATGTTGCGCTGTCACGTGCGTGAACAGCGATACAGGGAATCGTACTATAAAAAGGAAAAAGTAAGGAACTGCATTCGAAGTTCGAAGAATCTCTTGACAATTAGCGTTTCTTTTTGCAGAACACACAGTACGGGTATTACGGGACGGGGCTGCTGTCAGCGTACGACATGTTCCCCGAGCACCAGCGATCGATAGTCGGCGTGCGGAAGCGACGCAAGGAGCGTGAGAAGAAGGAGAAGCCACCGAAGATTCCCAAGCCAAGGAAGCAGAGGCGCAGTAAGCACGGGGATCCGTCAGCTTCCAACGATACTAAGAGCCAGAAATGGGGCTCCACACACGGCTCGGTTCAAATCAAATCGGAGTGCGGCGACGATGACCTTGACTCCAAGTCGCACAGCCCTATGAGTTCAATGAAGGTGCTCCATTCGGGACGCGGACGGAAAAAGAAATCAGCGATGGCGAAGACGCCGGAACTGATGGCAGCCCGGCGCCGGAAAGTCTGGCAGCTGATGTCGAAGAAGGAGCTGGGCAAGATCCAGCGGGCGAAGGCCAACAATCACAAAGAGATGCTGCAAGGCTGTAAGCGGGTGGCCACGATGTGCATGAAAGTGACACGCCAGAAGGCAATGCAGTCGCAGAAGATCATGAAGGAGACAATTTGGCGGGCGAAGCGCCTGACCAGAGAGATGCAGGGCTATTGGAAGCGGTACGACCGCGTGGAACGAGAAACCCGTCGCCGAATGGAAAAAGAGGCCGAGGAGCAGCGTAAGATCGACGTGGAGATCATCGAGGCAAAGCGCCAGCAGCGCAAACTGAACTTTCTCATTACCCAGACGGAGTTGTATGCTCACTTCATGTCGAAGAAGTTGGGCTTTGGCACGGAGGAAGAACAGCTGCGGATCTTAAACCAATTGGACGAGGAAATAAATCCCAGGCTCTCCGCCTACGACGACTACGACTCTGAGCTGATGAAGCAGCGCGCTCAAAAGAACGCCACAGATGCCTTTGACACAGACCGCGCAAGGACGCAGCAGTTTGACGTAAACATCAGCGATGAGAGCAATAGCGCATCCACCTCGGTCACGGGCGACTGTAAGCCGGACCTCCCGCAGCCGGACATCTTCCGCGGAACACTGAAAACTTATCAACTCAAGGGCATGACCTGGTTGGCTAATATCTACGACCAGGGCATCAGCGGGATTCTGGCTGACGAGATGGGCCTGGGCAAGACCGTTCAGTCCATCGCCTTCCTCTGTCACATCGCCGAAAAGTACGGCGTCTGGGGACCTTTCCTGGTGATCTCGCCAGCGTCCACCCTGCACAACTGGCAACAAGAGATGCAGAGGTTTGTTCCCGACTTCAACGTGGTCCCGTACTGGGGCTCACCCAACGAAAGAAAGATTCTACGGCAGTTCTGGGAGCAGAAAGACCTGCACACAAAAGACGCTAGTTTCCACGTGGTCATCACCAGCTACCAGCTAATTGTGTCGGACTACAAGTACTTCAACCGCATTAAGTGGCAGTACATGATCCTGGACGAGGCCCAGGCGATCAAGAGCTCGTCATCGATGCGCTGGAAGCTCCTGCTGGGCTTCAACTGTCGCAATCGACTCCTGCTGAGTGGCACGCCTATCCAAAACAGCATGGCCGAGCTGTGGGCCCTGCTCCATTTCATCATGCCGACGCTGTTCGATTCGCACGACGAATTCAATGAGTGGTTCTCCAAAGACATCGAGAGCCACGCGGAGAACAAGACGGGAATCGACGAGAAGCAGATCTCGCGGCTGCACATGATCCTCAAACCGTTCATGTTGCGCAGAATCAAGAAAGACGTGGAGAACGAGCTCTCGGACAAGATCGAGATCATGGTGTACTGCCCCTTGACCACAAGGCAAAAGCTGCTCTACATGGCCCTGAAGAAGAAGATTCGCATCGAAGATCTGCTGCACTTTACGATTGGCGGCGGAGGCGATGGCCACCACGTGGACAGGAACTTTACGTCGAACCTGATGAACTTGGTGATGCAGTTCAGAAAGGTTTGCAACCACCCGGAGCTTTTCGAGCGGCGCGACGCCAAGAGCCCATTCTCCATGAAGTGTGAGGAGTACGTCCTGCCGCGGTTGGTCTATAACGAGGCACTGCTCAGCATTGGCATCCCCAGCAAGAGGCACTTGCTCTACAATCGGTATGTGCAGTGCTCATAGTCATTTGAGGGGTGGTTAATGTGCTCATTTTTTCCCTCTAGATTCAGCATTTTCAAAGGTGAGCACGTGCACCGTTCCCTGTTTTCGGAGCCACCACGAAGCGGAGCGGATCGCAAGTCGGAGAACTATCCCAGATACGTGGACTTGGGCGTGAGCAGTGCATTTAGCTTCACGCGCTTTTGTGATCTCAGTCCGAAGGACATGCAGGAAGTGACAGTTGCGGGACTCCTTGGATTGTAAGTTTTACAGAAATGTTATTCCGATTCCAGTCAGTGCTTGATGATGATTTCTTGTGTTAAAGACTGCAGCACTATCTGCGTACTTTGCGGGCGTACAAGGACCGTGCGTATCAGTTTGAGTGGTGGGACCATTATAAATCCGTTAAAATGATCTTAATAGAACCGTGCTTGAGGAATGTGCTGGACAGGAGGTTCCAGTCGAGCGGGAGTGTGCTGAACGGCCTTATTTTTACTGGAATGGTAAGTGATTATTGAAAACATTAATTTTTCCATTCGCACTTTTTTAATTTCACGTGGTCGCAATAACTGCGAACTGAGACTTTGCTGTGCTTCAAGGACAGCCATTTGACCTGATACTGTGACAACTCGTCTTGTGCATGCTAGAGTTGAAGTTAAATAACCATTCCGCCGTTGTTACATTCTTGAAGCGTGGTTGGTGATTGAATGTGCATCAAATTTTGTCAGAACCGATCCGCAAATATGGGCCAAATTGATTCATTGTAATTTCTCATTTTAAAAAAAATGTTGATCGCTTTTGAATCCTTTCTTCTTCATTTTTATTTGGCTCTGCAGTCCGGGGTGGTCCTGGGTCTCAACCAAGAACCCTCTCCAACTAGCGTTATCTCTGAATAACTGCGTTCAATTTCGCACGCCAAGGTGGTTGTATACGCCATTAAAGGGTTCGGAGTGGATGACTCTCCGGGCCGGAGTTTAGTTTTCCACGTGCTCTACTGGGTGCAGCTTCCTTAGCTTCTTTGACTCCTGGCTAGGCTCATGTCGCTTTTACGCCCGTGCGGTGGTTGAATCTTCTACTTCCAAATACAGCCCACGCCCACAAGACAAAATATAGCACGCAGAACTTTTCTCTCGAAGAGTCGTAAAGCAGGACTGGGCTGATCAAGGGTTGGTCCTTCGAGAGATGGCTCTGTTACCGAGCCGATGTAGACAAAGTCTTTGACTCCTTCGAAGTTATAGCCGCCCATTGTGACGCTCTGTCCAAGACGTCGATATTGTATGTCCTTTCTTGAGGACGTCAACGTCATCTGCGTATTCTACTGTAGTACGGACTTCTGGAAGATGTTGGCGTGTATGTCTTGTACGATCTTTTCTAGGATGAGACCGTGTCGCCTAAGCTTAATTCTTTTTCGGCATTGAATTTCTCGGTGAGTTCTTTACCTACTTTGATGCAACAGCAAGAGTTCTCCGTCAGAATGTCAAAACTTGACACGGTGTTTTATAGCTCGTCTCTATGCACGCTCTCATATGCGGCCTTGAAATTGACGAATAGGTGGTGGAAGTCGATTGCATTTCTCCGATATTTTCGAGGATCTGCCGCAGTGTGAAGAATTGGTCAATGGTTGACTTTCTTCGTCTGAAGCCACACGGATATGATTTAACGGCTTCCGGCAGGCACACAAAACGGCAGAAAGGATCTTGTACGCGATGTTAAGGAGACTTGTCCCTCTGTAGTTGCAGTCGAAGGGATATTGTGGATTATGCGAACAATACCGAGATTCCTTATCGGGCATGATTTCCTCCGACCATATCTTGGAGCGAGCTGGTTCATACGCCCCCAGACCATCTCCAGCTGCCATAAAGATTTGAGCGTAAAGACCGGGCTTGTCCTTGTTGGGATTCAGCCTCGATATCGCTTTCTTGACTTTGTCTAATTCGGGGGACAGAATTCTCTTCTATCATCGTCCATTGTCTGGAGTGGAACATTCTGATTGACAGGGGTATTGTTTGTACAGCATACGGAAGTGATCTTTCCAGATTCTTAGTAGCGACTAGCGAGTTTTAGTGCTTTCACTTTGGCCTGTTGCGAGCTTGTTAATTTTCTCAGGAGACTTACATCTGTACGAGAGCTCCGAAATGGTTACCGAGGAGTAGTTATTTAAATGAGGCCTTCCCAACCAACGCATGTCCGCATATGTGACTAGATAACTAGACATCCATCCCACGACATATGCCGCCTTGTATTTACCAAGGTGTACTAATCTTACATATGTACACTTACTTTTTAATTCACACAACCCATCTCCTCGTAAAACTGGAATTAGTCAATCCCTGAGACATGACTTTACTGATTAGGTTGTACCACGATTAGAACCAGCTGTAACTGACTGGTTTAACTGATGAGCATGTTATTCTTATATATTGGGTCTATAACTTAATTCGTGCGGCTTGCTAAAGATATGTATTATTCCATTGGAACATGCGTTGGAAAGCTACTGCCATTGTACGTCATTTCAGTATATGTCATTCATTTGAAGCGTTAAAAACAACACTTTTTATTCACTCAAATATGTCGAACTTTGTGCCTAAAAAAGTGTTTTTGCGGGGAGTTCATCTTCATTACTTTAATATGAAGAAAACTGCTGCCGAAAAGTCATCGTATTTTGGTAGAAGTTTATGGTGAACATGCGCTAGCTGAGCGAACGTGCCAAAAGTGGTTTGCACGATTTAAAAGTGGTGATTTTGGCTTGGAACCCACCCAAATCAACTGCAAAGCCGAATCCTATGGCGCGAAGGTAATGCTCTGTATTTTGTGGGATCAGAAGGGTGTGCTGTATTATGAGCTGCTAAAACCGGGTGAAACCATCAATGGACAACGCTACCGAACACAATTGATCCTTTTGAAGAGAGCAGTAGCCGAAAAACGCCCGGAATATGCGACCAGACACGAGGCAATAATTTTCCATCATGACAACGCTCGGCCCCACGTTGCTATTCCGGTTAAGTACTATTATACCCGCCTTATAGCCCATACCTTTCCTCTTCTGGCTACAATTTGTTCCGGTCGACGCAGAGCGCCCTCACTGAAATACGTTTCACATCAGAGCAGAATATCAAAAATTGGCTTGATTCATTCTTGGCTGCCAAGCCGGCGCAGTCCTTTTGGGAAGGGATCCACAAATTGCCAGAAAGATGGGAAAAAGTCATAGCTTTGAATAATACTATTGTACATGCTCTTCTTAAACAAACGTTCAAATTTGAAAAAAAAAAAAACGAAACCGCACGAATTAAGTTATAGACCCAATAAATAAAATATGTTTCACAAATGTCAAAAATTTAATTCAGAAAATACCGAATTGTTATTTCATTTGTTTTTAGTTCACAATGACCTGTAAGTACGTAGACCTCAAAGAGAGTTGTGCCGAATTGAATGGCGATAGCAATTCTCGATTGTTTCAGGCCCCGATTGCGAGTGTCGATTGTCGACTGAATCGATAGTCGACAAGTCTATCACTTGAAATCTATTTTGGTATTGTGTTACTCAGTCGACTGCGAATCGTATTATTGTGAATTAAAAACGTGCATATGACAAATTTGTATACGTCTGACAGTTGAGGGTGTCAAATTTCTTAATTCATGTTCACATGGACGTGGGAAGCACAGGAATATTAGATAGAGAGAGTCTGTGAGATCCCATGAGTTAGAGAGAGGGATGTGGGCTTCGCCCGTGCAGTATATACAGGGTGCGTATCAAAACAAATGTGCAAATACTTGAATGAAATAATACATTTCTGGACATTTTTTATTCTTTGATTTGTTCGACTTTTTATGTGCAACTCTCTTTGGTTGAAATTGAAGTTACAATATAAATGTTTTTTTAGGACACAACAGAATAGATTAAATTACAATTGCAACACGAAAACAAAGTTTATTTCATGATTCTTTGCCGCACGAAAACCGGCGATTAGGAATTTGTGAACGGCAAACGGTGAAGGGAAAATCGAATAATATCGATCATAATCGACATTCATAATACCAAAGCGACACAATCGGTGTGTATCGACTATCGCAATCTGGGCCTCAGGTTTTTGGCACTTTTCCCCCAACTTCTGCATTTCTGTGTGTTGTGAGATCCATTCCGAAGGTTGCATGTGTCTACGTTTAAACGTTCTTGATACTTCTTCTTCTTTGTTTGGCGCTACAGTCCGGGGTGGACATGGACCTCAACCAACAAGCCTCTCCAGCCAGCACGATCTTTCGCCAGCTGCCTCCAGTTGTGCACACCAAGTTGGTTGAGGTCCTTCTCCACTTGTGTGCGCCATCTTGTTCCAGGACGACCTCTTATGCGTTGTCCCAAAGGCTCGGAATCGAAGACTCTTCGGGCCGGAGCTGTGGTGTCAATCCGCTCTACTTGACCTAACCATCTTAAGCGTCCGAAGACGCTTAACTAGGTGCATGCCGCAGTACAGCCCGTACAGTTCGTGGTTGAATCTCCTTCTCCAGACGCCATCAATACAAACAGGACCAAAGATCGCACGCAGAACTTTTCTCTCAAAAAGACCAAGACCTTCTTCGTCCGCTTTCAATAGCGTCCATGTCTCTGCGCCATAGAGCAGGACGGGGATGATTAGGCTGTTATATAAAGTCAACTTGGTGTTTCAAGAGATGGCTCTGTTACTCAATTGCCTCTTGATACAGCTTATACTAATATGAAGCCTGTTCCATAATTTTACAACTAATGTATATGTAAAGTCTTTTGAATCTATCATTGATGCCTATCGATAGTTTTTCGAGCTGTTAATTTGCGAAACCGCTTTTGGAAAGTCGGCACAAGGTTTGGGACGATACTCAAGATAATTTCAATAAATCATCTGTTATGATGTCAACCTTTCTACCTCTGGCTTCATTTCTTGACTGCATCCAACCACCCATCATATCGAATTTTACAAGGGAGCACCACTACATCTCCGGTGTGGACTAGGGTCAAAAGTGGCAGGAGTTAGATATCTCTATCCCTCCATTATCTCTGGTTATATTCTTTACTGTTACTGAGATCATAGCGTTGGTGCTATCCACCAGGGTTATATTCAGAGATAATGATGGGATAGAGATATCCATCTTCTACTTCTCTTGCCCCTTGATTTCATCTGACAGCGTTTTTTATACGCTTTTTGTCCCGTGTCTGTGAATACGTGTGAGCTCTTGAGATCAGCTGGCGAACAGCTGATACCCTTCCCCAACTTAGTAGAGGTGAATTAGACTTCTTATTTGAAAAGTCGCTCGTTAGTTGGACGTTATTTCAAATTTTGGTGTTAAATTTCAATACAGTATGAAGTCGATTTATTAAGATCCCATTTGAGCCACTACAACTAGTGGCAGAAGTTGGATATCTCTATCCCTCCATTATCTCTGGTTATATTCTTTAGTGGTGTAACTTAAAAGTGAGTTACTTAAGCGGCCCATACACAGCAAACTTGTGTCGATTTTCTGAAGTGTGTCCTCTGAAGAGCTTTAGAGGTACATAAGCTTTCCCCAATTATTAAGTTATACTCTGCAGTTTGATGAAATGTGGGTCGAGTTCATAATTGTAAAAATACCGCAGTCGTCTAGAGTTTGCGTTCATAAATGCAGAGAGACTGCACTACTATTGCAGCTGCTAGGCATGATTTGTGTTCATAAATGTAAAATGTATATAAAACTGCTGTCAAAGTTGTGTATTCCCTGGATACGCTTTGCTGCCAGTTTTTTCAGAGTTTATTTTTGATTTTAAAAGAACTACCTAAATTCTATGAAGTACGACGGGCGTTTTTATTCTCGGTATCGATATGAAGAAAATGCGAGTTCAATTTAAACTGTTTTTATTTTTTAATATAATGCATTTGTTACATCTTGAGATAAGTTTTTTAAACCCTCAAAAAAATAAATTTCCTCTTTCTCTGCAAAATACCCATTTATTGCCGACTTGAGTTCTTCATCATCCGACATTTTTTCAAATCCGGAAACAGGAAATAATCACTAGGGGCAAGGTCTGGGTGTTGGATTTCTTCGAAACCACAATCTCGTGCAGCAGCCTTGGAAACTCGCGCCGTGTGAACAGGAGCGTTGTCACGAAGAAGCAACACACCCGCTGTGAAGTTTACCCCGTCTTTTCTTTTTAATTACCTCCCGCAAATTATGCAAAGTGGAAGCGTACGATGTGGCGTTGATGGTTTCACCTTTTTTTTTTGTACTCAATGAGCAAGATTCCCTTTGAGTCCCAAAAAACTGTGGCCATGAGCTTCCCGGCAGACGGAGTGACTTTGAACTTCTTCGGGGGGTCTGTTCCTTTTTTCTGCCACTGCATGGACTCTTGTTTGC
The DNA here is from genome assembly GCA_905231855.2 of Eristalis tenax. NCBI lineage: Eukaryota > Metazoa > Arthropoda > Insecta > Diptera > Syrphidae > Eristalis > Eristalis tenax. The sequence goes on along the minus strand of HG993124.1, from coordinate 107,512,833 downwards.
TTTCAGGGTCATAGTGGTGGACCCATGTTTCGTCACCAGTAACAATTCGATCCACAACACCGTCCGCGTTCTCACTACACATCTCCAAAAGCTCTCTACAGCATGCGATTCTCACTTTTTTCTGAGGCGCTGTGAGCATTCGTGGCACCCACCTTGCACTGACCTTTGAAAGGTTAAGATGGTCATGAAGAATGGTGTGAATGGTACCAATTGAAAGCTTGGTGATCTCTGCCATCATTTTCACCTTTATTCGGGCATCCTCAAGAACAAGTTTTTCGACTTCTTTGATGCTTTCTCCCGTACAAGCAGTAGCCGGGGCGCCGGAGCGGGGGTCGTCTTCAATGCTCACTCTGCCGCTCTTGAACTGATAATGAATTTGCGGAACGCTGGTAAACAGCCACCATCTCTTCATGAATAGTTTTTTGACTTTTTCCTTGCTTAGTGAGAAATTTAATTACAGCGCGATGCTCAATTTTCATCGTCATCGTCTCAGTTGCCACTATGATTCTGTTTAACTAGAGGTAAAACGCGAGTTAATAATCACATTTATATGAAATTTTACATGAATGCACTAAAATAATAGTATTACTTGATAAATAAGTCAATTTAAATATACAACAGCTTCACCCCGATACCGAGAATATATTGAACGCCCCTCGTACTATACACATTTTTTTTTTATATAAATAATCATTATCTTCTGACCTGACACGGTACACTAAAGGCAACACGAACACCTCTGCCATCGATTCATCACGAGTTATCCCTAAACGTAACCAGGAGAGGGTCGCCTGCCTGATGGAATTCAACGCCCGCCTCGGCACTCGTGACATGTGACAGGATATAAATTAGTGGCATTGGGCAGAAACCGATCAATTCTTCCGAAGAGAACGACTGCATTTCTGTTGGATTTAGCTTAAGCAGAAACATAAACTGAGGCAGGTTCTTTGAAAAGGTTTCCATCGAAAGTCCAGTGGCTGATCAATTTATTTATAAGCGCCAGATTCCTTTTCCTGTTCTATGATTTTGTTATGAAGAACGACACAAGTAAGGTTTCGAAACATTGATTTCAATGTCCCAAAATCTTGCTTCAACCCTACACCGGCCGCACAGCCTATATACAACGAAAGCTCCTAAATAGGGCAAGAAAATGTGAGCCAGGAGGTCTAAAGTGGGCCAAATATCCATTATGTCCCAGTTATACATAGCTCTGAAATAAAATGTTCCTGAAATGTTAACTTACCATTAAAAGTTATTAAACCAATTTTTAGAACACTACTAAAATGAATGAGTGCTTTGTGGCAACAACAAAACGAGCAATTTTGTTTACAAACCCATTTCCCACATTCCGGGGAAATCGCCTGCTTTTGGTATCATAGCGTGGGCTCACGATGTACACATCCATACAACCAGTTCCGGTACTTGCGATTTATAGCTCTCTGCATTTTCTAAGGCAACGAAAAGTTTTTTCAAAAGAAATCGTTGCACCATGATCCATATCAGGGGTGCCCCGCAGGACACTTTAAAATTAACATTTATGAACTCAGTTTTTGCAAATGCATAGCTGCCACATGAATGCAGCAAGGTTTGTGTTCGTCAATGGAGACAAAGAAGTTGTACAGCAAATTGTTGAACTCGATCGTGTCTTCTCATGATGGGGCTGATGGAGCTGGGTCGAAGTCCACCACGGCCTGTCGAGAGTGATTCTCGAGATATTCGTATTCACTTTCCGTGTGAAGCTTGTCTCTCAGCTGATGGAGCTAGGCCGAAGTCCACCCCGGCCTGTCAAGAGTGATTCTCGAGATATTCGTATTCACGTTCCTTGTGAAGCTTGTCTCTCAGCTGATGGAGCTGGGCCGAAGTCCACCCCGGCCTGTCAAGAGTGATTCTCGAGATATTCGTATTCACGTTCCTTGTGAAGCTTGTCTCTCAGCTGATGGAGCTGGGCCGAAGTCCACCACGGCCTGTCGAGAGTGATTCTGGAGATATTCGTATTCAAATTCCGTGTGAAGCTTCTCTCAGCTTACAGCTTTCACCCCGCATTAGGTGAATCAATAGAACCAGCAAAACATCGTTTCAAATCAGTAAAGAGCAATTGGAATTGTGTGTCTGAAATGTTTGCCTTTTTAAATCAGGGTAAACAATATTAGTCGTATGAAGCTCTGTTTTTGACCTTGCCCATGACAGCACATTCTAAAAAGCATAATCCAGCTTGTGCTTTACCTCTTTTTCCAGTAAAATTTGTGCGTCCTTTGAGCCATTAAAAATGTATGCCGCAAATGGAATCGCAGTGGCAACAAACACTTATTTTCGTTTCGAATTTAATAAAAAAGTCTCTCCCAGCGGCATTTACCTGCGTAGCCGAATCTGATGATTCCCGGAATTTATGGGAAAATCCCATTAGTCGACAATGCAGCATGTACACACATGTGGAGATGTGAAAGTGTTCTCCAGAAGCGGCCTTTGACTTTTCAACAAGAGATAAATCATTAAACCCCCGCGTACCTATTTGGCTTCTGCTGATTTGGTTTTTTTGTTTTGCATAAAATTGTGCGAAAGTAATGAGATGACTTCACCCTGTCAATAGAACAAGAGAACTCATTTACGGCTTGTTTCATTTGAAGTATGTATGATGCGATGTATGACGCGATATTAACTGATGAATGCCGCCTTAATTGGAAAGGGTTGGTGTGGAGTCGAGATGGTATTTTTGTACTGCTGGGTGGTATTTAAAGGGCACCTGATGTCGAGGGGGTTGCTTGTGACATTTATGCCATGGGTGGAGGTGCAACGAAAATAAGCCGCTGGATGTTTATATTTTATTAAGGATTTATGGTAAATATTTAACATTTTCATTTCAAGAATTTTAATATCGTGCGCTCTCGGTAAGAGCAACAGATTGAGGTTATGGCAGGAGCTGAGTCAAGTCACGTGGGAATTTAACGTGAAAATCAGAGTAAGAAAAATAAAACCATGGCCCATCATTTTTTGCATCATCAAACCAAATTCATAGAAGTAATAATTAAAATAAATAAACATACAGTGAGTGCCATAAGTCGGCAAAATTCAAATTCAAATGTAATGACACAGTTATGTTCCTCTTTTTATTAATATTGGGTCTATGTTTATTTAAGAAAAACATGTACAATATTATTCAAAGTATTGTCCATCTGAAGCTATGACTTTTTCCCATCTTTCTGGCAATTTGTGGATCCCTTCCTAAAATAACTGCGCCGACTTGAACCAAGCCAATTTTTGATATTCTGCTCTGATGTGAACCGTATTTCAGTGAGGGCGTTCTGCATCGACCGGTAGTCGACAAATGGTAGTCAGAAGGAGCAAGGTCTGGGCTATAAGGCGGGTGGGGTAAAACTTCCCATCCACTGTTTTCCAAATATTTCTTAACCGGAATAGCAACGTGGGGCCGAGCGTTGCCAAGATGGAAAACTATTGCCACGTGTCTGGTCGCATATCGATTGAGGTTCCCGGCGTTTTTCGGCTACTGCTCTCTTCAAACGGATTAATTGTGTTCGGTAGCGTTGTCCATTGAAGGGTTCACCCGGTTTTAGCAGGTCATAATACAGTACTCCCTTCTGATCCCACCAAATACAGAGCATTACCTTCGCGCCATGGATATTCGGCTTTGCCGTTGATTTGGCTGGCTTCCAAGCCAAAATCACCACTTTTAAATCGTGCAAACCACTTTTGACACGTTCGCTCAGCTAGTGCATGTTCACCATAAACTTCCTACAAAATACGATCACTTTCGGCAGCAGAATTCTTCATATTAAAGTAATGAAGAAGAACTCCGCGTAAAAACACTTTTTCAGGCACAAAGTTCGACATATTTGAGTGAAAAAAAAATGTTGTTTACGCTTCAAATGATTGACATATACTGAAATGACGTACAATCAGAGTAGCTTTCCAACGCACGTTACAATGGAACAATACAAGTTACGCCATCTCTTTTTACCTTGATAAAAATAAAGCAAAAGTCTATATATGTATGCTTGTTGTAAGCTGGTGTAAGCTTTAGTTTCTTGTATTTAGATGGAAAAAGTAACGCTATTTGAATCTTACATTCATTATCAGTTGTATATTGTTTTGCTTGAACATCGATTGAGGTTCCGCTTCTGATAGTATTAATGGTTTCGGACAAATAATATCGATAGCATCGAAGTTGTTTATCTTAGGCGGCGCCTAGTGAACCTCAGTACGATCATATGTTCTCTGGTGTATTTAGGATAGTTTTGTATACAATTGCTCAACTTCCCGGAAAACTGTGGGTTGATCAACATCGGGGTTGGTCTCATCTCGTTATTTAATCGGCGAGTTGAAATTTAAAATCCAGAAGTTGTCCAACTTTCTTTTCCCCTTTGATATTTTTGACAATTCACACATACAATGTCATTTTCCACTTTGAACTTACGATGTGTGCTGTTCGTGTTCGTTATTATAAGGAGAATTGGGAGCGAAGGTTTTCAGCAGAGATAATGGTTGCATATCTCTATCCTCCATTATGTCTGGTGTTCAGTTGCTGCCGGCATGTTATGGACAAACAACACAAGCGACTATGCACATTTGTAATGCTTTCACTAATAAAGTCTGTATTGGCATATTGAATTGATCCGAGCGAATGATATTGACGATTGGTCAGTGTGTAGTTGCCCGCAATTCACGGGCTTGTTAATAAATGAAAAACAATCTATCAAAGACTTCATTATTTCAAATCAAAGGCTATCTTCTCTCCTTTTACGGCAATGAATCCTGTATTAGTTCGACCACCATTATGTTTGTCCGCTTTGAGAGCGAAATCGGAAAAAATTACACACAATCATTCCTTCTTTTATACAGATGTGAGCAGGCAACTACGACAATGGAAGAGAGAGAGAGAGAGAGAGCTAAATCTCGATTTGATAACTTAACCTCTGCTATTCCATAAGTCCAAAAAAAAAGGATTTGATAAACTCATGGGACAGTATTTGAAAGTTGAAACCAAAAAAATTGATGAATGAAAACAAATCCAGAAGTTGAAGAGAAAAATCCCAAAGTTGTGTTTAACTTTTTGTGAACAAAACCTTATATTCTTCCAACAAGTTTATTCACTCATCGAATGAATGTGTGGTGCGTCGGTCTCGTAAGTAATTTGTTTCGTATTTTTTTCAGGGCTAAATAAAATTGTATGATTTTTTTTTAAGCTGTAAACAAATTCCAAGTTCTAGGGGACTCCTTTTAGTTTGGTAAAGAAATTTAACTTTTCGATTCGGTCTACTATAGATCTTACTATGCCTCGCAGTAAAAAACAGTTCGCGACCTCCTTGATATAGTAGAAACCTTCTTCATTAGAGAAATTTAAAGAACAAAGCTGATTTTTAGAAACTTGGGAGGGATTTCACCGTTTTTATAGTACGTTTACACGTCACCGAAATTTAACATTTCGGCTAGTTTCTGCATTCCAGCCCAGATTTTATGCATTTCGCCATACATTTTCCTGCATTCTGAAATGTTGGATTCTAGCGAAATGTTGAATTTCGTCGCTGCATTTGTAAGTTCCTCAAATCGAACAATCCCATTTACAGAGTTTTTCATTTAATGAGTTTGCAGTCTGCTGACATAAACAAAAAACAGCTGCCAACAAAGCAATCAATCATTTCAAGGGATAATTACAATATATTTACTCGACCATGTATTTAATATGTCTGAATTAAAACTTAAAAACATCTTTAAATTACTATAGCCAGCTAAAAAGCTGTCATCGGAAATGCTGTTGCAGTGGGAACGCAAAATTGGATTTCGAAATTTGTCTCCCCAATTCTGGATTTAAGTGCGGTCAGTGCCAACGTACTATGAGAAAGTTTTTACATAATAATTATATATTTGCAATGGAAAGTAAACCTTCAAATGATTAAAAATCCTGGATATTATATTAATCCAAAGCGATGTTAAACTGGGCTACCTATACAAATATTTTATAAAGACTCGATATCCACAAGTACTTTGGAATATGTTGAGCTGTTTTCTCTTGAGTAGTTTTCTCCACTTCCCTTACACCTGTCAGTTTCAAACCTTGTATTGAGTCCAAACTAGACGTCGGCCAATTAATTTTGGAGATTCGTGACATTGAAGTTGCTATGAGTAGACTTAAACCAAATGCAAAACCAGGGCCCTATTGCACCAACCACTTATTACTAATCACTTAAGAACTCATCTTACATTTTACAAAAAATTAACATGAGTACTGAAAAGTGAATAGTGCTCAACTTTCCACATTAGCGTTGCACGAAACACAAAATGAGTGAGCGATAAATGTTCACTGAAATGTTCATGAATAAAACGAGCAAATAAGAACCTTTTTTCTCAATTTCTGTTGCCCCAAATCATTATGCTTATCAATTGTCATTTCCAATATTTCGATAATTTAAGCAAAACAAAGCTAGGAAAAAATTCTCATTGCAGAATTGATTTTCAAAGTCGTCGGTCGTGGTTTTTCACGGAATATGCACAATGCACGCAATTCACAAATCGAGTGTATGAAGAGTTAGTTCACAGGGTGGCAACCGCAATTAAAATGAAATTCGATGACTAGAAAACCGTCATAGCATTGCAAAAGAGTTTCAAATGTGGTGGCTTCCCTCAAGTAGCAGATGTGTCGCTGGAACTATGGTAGAGAAGAGATTGATGCGCCAATGTTTAGTTATGCCTGAGGCGTTTCTGAAGCCATGCACTACTGCACAACTTTTGACAAATGGTAGTACAGTATTATATAGTCTGCATATAATATCGCATCCGAGTTCTGATGTACCGAAAATCAGAATTTCGGGTTAAACGCGAAAAAGAGGATTACAATCCTGTTAACGAGCGAAGCAAGCCACCCAGCTCCTATTTCACGATGAAATAAGCATCGTGAAATAACCCCCTAATTAAAAAAAATAAAATAAAAATAAATCCCCAAAAACCCATGAAATAATCAGAATTTTGGGGTTTTTTTTTCATATGACAGAAATTCCCACCTCCATCCAAATTTGGGGGGTTATTTCATCCTCCTTTCCTGGAGCCGAGAAGACGCTTTCGAAAATACTGATAGAGAACGATCTGCAAGAAAACTTTTGATAATTTTCGTTAAATGGGGTGGAAAGTGTATATAAAACAATTTGTAGATGAGGCCGTCACGTCGCTAAGTGTCGAAGATTCTTCGGGCCGGAGCTAAGTACCATCTTAGGCGTTGGATCCGTAGGCGCTTGGCAAGAGTTATTCCCCGTCGATTCTGATGTTGTAGACGAAGTCCTTCACTTCAATCACATTAATGTCGTCCGCGTATGCTAGCAATTGTACGGACTTTTGGAAGACCATGCATCTTGTGTTGGCGATTAAGTTCTGCACGACCTTCTAAAAAGCTATGTTAAAAAAGTCACATGACAGTGCGACCCTTGTCTAAAACGTTCCTTGACATTAAAGACCTCGGTGAGTTTGTTATCGGCACAACTTGACGAGTTTAGCAGCAATGTCAAAACTAGACATGGCGTTGTATTGCTCGTCTCTATGCACCTTATCATATGTGGCCTTGAAATCGACGAATATGTGGCGGGTGTCGATCTGCATCTGTTTGGTTTTTCCAGGATCTGCCATAGCGTGAAGATTTCGCCGATGGTGAACTTCCCCGGCCTGAAACTACACTGATATGGATCAGATTACTAACGAATAGAAATACTAACTGCAGAGAAGATCTTAGAAGCGATGTTAAGGAGGCTTATCACTCGATAGTTGGTGCCGTTGATGGAGTCTCCTTTCGTGTGGTTTTTATTCTGCAGGTACATATTCTGTGGAGTGGAAATTACGTGTTGTGTCTTAAAATGTCTGCTTTTATAGCCTTTTACAAAGAACTTTTCTTTTTTGTTGTTTTTTTTTTCGTTTTAGAAGAAAATGTTTTTTGGTTATTTTTTTTAACTAAATTTGATTCTCGAAACGATGAACAAAGCCTGTTTTATATCTGCTCATCTTTCCAAGATTCTACTGTATACCGAAACGATAAAGATTCGGTGGCCTGTTTGGATAAAATAACCGGGACGCACGCGATTGTTGCAGAAATTACGCTTTTAATTAAGAAAAATTAGAATGAAATGGTATTACGAAAATGCAGTACACGACCATAATTATTTCTAATTAGATCATAGTCATCATTGAAACGACTTCATTTTAAGACGAGCAAACGAGAAGCTAGTCTTTTAGTAAAATATTAATTTCAACTTTTTTCTTTAGTTAATTATGGTGTATGATAGTATATATAATTATGATGCAGATATTGTTGAAAAGTTTATGAACATATTTATTATAGAGCTAATGAAATTAGCGAAGGCTATTTTTTATATACATTTTCCAAAAAACAGCTTCACAAACATGGCCGTTCGGAGTCGGCATAAAACTGTAGGTCCCTTCCACTCGTGAAACAATAATTGCATGCACGCCATGAGTGGTTGCTGGGAAGCTAGGCTTTGGTCCTCTACGGGCTGTAGCGACACCCATTTTATTATTAACACATTTAGGGCAGGCTCTTTATGAACATAAGCTGAAAGTTCACATTTGCCCGCATGTCATGTGACTTATCACATTTGATACATTTTTGTGGACCTGTATAAAAGCTCGAAATATGGCCTATACCTTAACAACAGTAACAACGCTTCGTCCGTGAGTAGTGCTGCCAGATGTTTTGCACCAGAAATCGTAATTTCTTCTAGTATGCAACAAAATATCGACCAAATGGCCCCCGCGACCACGGTGGCACACCTTCATCCGATGGTCCAAATTTTTGATGACGTTGAAGCATAATTGAGGTTCTTTTTAATTTTTCTCTGAGAATTATCTCATCCTTTAGCCCTTGAATTGTTGCTGGCTTATCGACGTACACCTTTTCTTTCAAATAACCCCAAAGAAAAAAATCCAACGGTGTCAAATCACATGATCTTGGCAGCCAATTGACATGGCCACCACGTGAGATAACACGGCCATTGAATTTGTCGCGCAAAAGACCCATTGTTTCGTTAGCTGTGTGGCAAGTGTCACCGTCCTGTTGGAACCACATGTCGTCCACATTCATATCTTCCAATTCGGGCCATACAGTACGAGCTGTACGAGCATGCACTGTTGTTTTCACATCTCCTGCAGACCCTGTTTGCTAAAATTTTTGCACGATTTTTCCGAATGTACGCACATTTGGACGATTAAATTGAGCGAAAAAATCACGAAGTGTACGATATGCATTTTTATTTGAACGCCCATTTTCATAATAAGCCTGAATAATTTTAACGCGTTGCTCGATTGTGTATCTTCCGATGGTTCAAATTGAGTTAGTCTGAAATTGACAAATGTCAAATGAAATGCAGAAAAAAACTTGACGTTTAGGTGTGGTTCACATTCAACATCGGCCCTACAACCCTTTATTAAAATCCATAGATCTCTGTACATCAATTTTTGCACAGGTTATTAACTCACAATAGTGTTACAAGTAATTTACAACAATATTTATTTTGACATAAGGCGTGTTTTATTGTGAACTCAGTACTCAGCTCAGAACTGATTCTCAATAAAACGATGGGTTTGGTGGTGTTATCTGGATCGTAGGTGAGGCGCCACCTGTGATAGAGATTCTTCAACACGCTGTAGTCAGTGATGACTGTCAAATATCACAGCAATTACTCAGTAATTTGTTTTGCTGTTGCTTCGCGTGTATACATAAGTAATACTGAGCTGAGTTCCCTCACATGAAACTCAGGAAACTGCGTTATTAGTCAAGTTATCAAACTTTTTAATTTGTATTAAGCTTTCGTTATCTTCTAAAGTACGAAATAAGTTGAACTTTAGTCTCGTTATTTTCAGAGCGAGGAGGAACGAAGTCTTTGACAGAACCTTTCAACGTGGTATCCAACCTCAATATCTTGTCCTGGACATCCTGTGCCTAATAAATCTAGAGATTCTCCTGAGTATTGAGTAGAATTTTCGCAATTGTTTAGGCATAAGCGAATCCACGTCCCCTTCCTCGATAATACTCAGAATAAATCTATGAACCTTTACATAAATTTTGAATTGATTTAAACCATTCTTATTAAATTTATAATTGGCAGAACTGTACATTATTTCATTTAGACACTCACTCAGGTTTCTAATGGTCACCTGTTTGTGCTTAAATCTGTGGTCACCACTGGGCCTTCCTGGTTCCTGTCTCTGGGGAGATGTTCTTCTCTCCAGTAAGCCAAGTATTAAAGTTGTTTTGTTCTTGCTGCTTGTTTGGCAGCTTCCTTCGGTTTTGACTCACTTCTTATTTGAACGAGATGAGTTCCTCGTCCACGTCTTCGCCAAGGCAGTCAAACCGATTGTTCCTCTCATTTTGACGTTTATTTATTTAAGAATGTGCACTTTAACTTCTTCGTGAATGATATATTTAATCATATTTGTTGCTTTATTCTGACCATCGATGGTGAAACATCAAAATTGTCACTTCACTGCTTTGGCCTTTGTTCTTGTAGGCTAAACACGAGCCAGATAGTTTTTGTTTTGTTTATCTTTGTTTGGAAATGGCCAATAAGAGGAAGCACACAGCACTAACATTGAAACAAACATGTCAAATTATTAAGAAAGTCGATGTTTCTTTTCCTGTACTCATTAGTTCGATTAACTTGATAATCGGAAAAGCCCCGTGACATAATTGATTCGGATAAGCAAGACATTACAGTATATTTTATTTTTGTCCGTCGCATTCAATAATAGCGCCGGCAAAATAACTTTCCAAATGATTTCCCATTCCTTGTCGGGAACAATTGAATGTCCAATCAAAGGATTATTTTCCTCCATAATTGATTTATTCGGGAAAACTCACAATCGGAAATCGAGATCAACGTGTCTGTGTGTGAACGTGTGTCTGCGACTTCCAAAGAGCGAAAAAAAGGTATCGGGTATAGAGCTGTTCTAACAGACTTTCCAGAGCTCGACAACATCCAAATTTCCTAGCAGCGATGTTGACCAAACCATCGATGTATAACATTCCAGCGATGCAACGCTCGAAGCTGTCAAGCGGAAGTTTGGCGACTGAGTCATCTCACGGCGAGCTTTCATCAATTATCCGCCTCGATCATACGACACCACTGGATTATTTGCTCGTGGGCTAGCATGCCAAACACTTGGGCGAGCTCGAGGACAAGATTGCAGACGATATTGCAGGAATAACGCCGCACAAATTCGTCGGCCCAATTTTAATTTTAAAGCTGTTCGTAATGACATAAAAGTAACTTTGAAATAAAGCCGAAATCAATTTGATAGCTCGCTGATCCTGTCGTTCTTATCTCGACACCCTGTACTTCTCAACTCTAATTATAAAAAAAGTATGAACCTGATTCATCAAAAGCGCTCATTCTCACTCTTGAACGCATTGTTATCCCAAGAAACAAAAACTAACTAAATAATACACTCCGAGTTCAACAGTCCCCAAGTAAGATTCCTTATTCCTTGTGCAGATGCAAATGCCAACGGGACACGAAAATAAATATCCCCTGTTGAATAAAAATGTTTGTCAAATTACTGAAACCATCCTCAGTGAGCATGAAATTCTTTCAATTCCCCATTTGTTCTTCCATTTCAGACATCATCGGAAAGTTCGGTGTACACTTTTGGGGATTATCAAACCTGCAATATGCAAGAGACCATCGAACATCGTGTCATCCGGAGTAGAAAACGTAAAATCATCGAAATGAAGTCCACCGCAAGCGCAGATGTATCGATTAAAAGTGAGATGGGTTTGGATGAAGATTTCCCACGACAAGTTGTACTCAAAGAGGAACCGAAAATATTTACATCCCCTCCGAGAGGACGTCCTCCAAAGAATCCTGACAAGAATTTGAAAGCTGCAACCATTCTTCTACCAGAATTCCCTCACATTCCCCGACCACCGACGAAGTACTACTGCGAAGCTATAGACATGCCCAGATTCCTCTACGGCTTGGGTCAGAAGATCCAGGCTGTCAAGAGGAGACTTTAGTAGGTTTCCATGCATTTGAATATCGATTAATGAATTTAATGAGTGCAATTTGTTTGATTTTGTTTTAAGCTGCGAGAGCAGAGGAGCGGAATGGGCACATATCCGCCACATACAGTGTGACAACCAAGAGGGCTACAATTTGGTGCACGACAGCTTAGAGTTGTGCAAACCCAAGTACGGCTGGTCTTCCATAGTGATACCTGATAAGCAGACACTGGTGTCCGATGCTGGCAAGTTGGCGGTATTGGACAGTTTGCTGACCAGATTGAAGGCACAAGGACATCGAGTGTTGATATACTCGCAGATGACGAAAATGATTGATCTGTTGGAGGTGAGTTTGACTTGGCAATGTAATTGGTTTGGAATTTGGATGGAATGCTTTTCTGTTTTCAGGAGTACATGTGGCATAGAAAGCATCGGTACATGAGACTGGATGGTTCTAGTAAAATATCGGCTCGCCGTGATATGGTGGCCGATTTTCAAAGCAGAGCGGACATATTTGTTTTTCTTCTATCGACGAGAGCAGGCGGATTGGGTATAAACTTGACAGCAGCAGACACGGTAAGTTGGAATTGTGACTGGGAAAATATTCGATTACTCTTGATAGCAATGACTGCCAAAACCTTTTTCAGATTTGTATTGTTTTCTTTTGAAAATATCTGTTCTGTTTGTCCTATCTTCAAAGCTGTCTATTTCTGGCAAATTGTAGTCTTAACCAGATATTAGGTCTGTTCCCGTACTTTCTGCACAAAATTGTGAAGACTGTCATTTTCTAAGGAGTGGTGGGAAAATCTCTCAGAGAGAAGCAAAATCTCAAGAAAGTACGGGAACGCAGTCTTACTAAATGTGTAAATTATGTCATGTGTGAAATGTCAAATAAGAAATGTCACATACTGGTTTGAATTAAATTACATTTGTGATTTCTAAGTGCTCTGTAAAAAATGGAAACTTTAAAAAATTCAGCTAAAAAGTTATTTTTGGACATGATAACTGACGACGACGACGCGATGGAACTAATTATTAATGAACCGGACATTGAAAAGGAATTGTTGCTAGCGGTTGTGTCTTCATCTAAGTCAAAAAGAAAGTGTGTGTGGGATTATTTAGAAACGACTGTTCCACTCTACTCTGAAAAGGAATTCATAACACATTGCAGTATTAAAAGATCTTTATTTGAAAGCCTTTCGGAAAAGTTTGAAACATCGCACTTTTGTGCTGATCTACGGCCCGATAAAAGATGCAGGGCTCATAGGCACACTGCAGTTTTGCTATGGTTTGCTGGTCATGAAGCATGCAGTTTCAGAGATTTAGCCGACCGTTTTGATCTTTCATTATCATCTGTTTCACAAGCACAGGAAAACTAATCTAAGTATTTGACACATCAACTGATTTGACAGAAGACCAACAAACTGCCCACAGAAATTTCTTGTGTTAAAATGGGCAGGGTGGGGACATTTTTTACTCTCTCTCGAGAGAGCGCTCATTTGACATAAAACCCTAATTATTGGCGTACGTGAACAGACTTTCGTAGATTTGTGTTGTTTTGTACTGTTTTGTGTTGTTTATTTTGGGTACGGGAACAGACCTATTGAATCAATATTTTTCTTATCAAGCAATTTTTTTGATTTGTAAGCACTCTGAACTTCGAGCGCGTGTAAGAGTCTGAAACCAAGGCAAAGCGAAGACTGATTATGTAAAGGGATGAGGGGAGATGTGCATAGTCGTCTTAAACAAACTCCAGTGTTCATCTGATGAACATTCCTAGCGAGTCGAGTATTGCGGGTGTATAAATCCACCCGAGGAGGAAATGATTTGCTTTCTTGAGCATCGTTGGTAAGACTACGTTCAAGCGTGTGTGTTCAAGCGAGTCGATCAACATTAAGACATTGCTGTATACTCTAAGTTTAATCGCAGGCTTTTAGATCCTGCTTCACATGCACGGTAAAAACGATACAGGCCATATAAATTGAATCCAAACCAGATGAGGTAAAATATTTCTTGCATAGTTTGAGGAAGCGCACATTTCGCAGCATTTTTGCCGACCTCAAGTAGGTGATCATTCCAACTTAGTGTTGTATTGATACGCATACCAAGAATGGAAAGGTCTTTGGTTTTATCTATACAAGTGGCATTCATTAAAAATGCACGGCGTTTTAGAAATTGGAAGTTGGTTATTTTGTGTTGGTAATGATATTAAACTCATCCACAACCCGTGACTGGAGTTTTCTTTGACAGTCGTCAAGCTGAGGCCCAACATACGCCCAACTCAAATCTCTTGCCCCTTAAAATTTTTGACAACCATTTTTTATATTGTTTTCCAAAGCCAAATTGACCAATAAGAGGACGGCATTTACGTTATTTCCTGAATAACTGTCAAAAATTCATGAATAACCGTCAAAATTTGCATGATTATCCGTCAAATTCGTCGATGGACTAGGGGTCAATCAGCTGTGAAGTTGGGTATCTCTATCATACTTCATTTCTGGCTGAGGCTGCTAGCGTTGCGTTTTGTTGTAAGAGAATAGGGTTTACTCGCCACCGATGCTATTCCAAGATCAAGCTTGAACTTGCTAAAATCATTTTCGGCTTGAGCTTCAAATGTGTCAGAGTGGACTTGTACCATCAGGCGGTTTCTGCTGGCACGGGCTCTGGAAGTTGCCGCTGGCCATTAATTTTACCAGTTCATCCGGATTTAGTTGTAAACCCACTCACCCACTCTTCCCTTCTTTCGTTTGCAGTTGCACGAGGTTTAGGTATCCCTTCTTCGTTCGAACATGTCGGCTCCTAGTTTCCATCAAGTGGGCTAGGGAGCAGAAGTTCGTTGACAGAAATGTATTAAATCATCGAAGAAATATTTAACAAATGTAATTGATTCGAATTCTGGAGCAAATATTTTTGTATTCAGTCCTCTGCAGAGAAGACAAAAAGACAATAAGTCTGTAAATGAAAATTATTAGTGGTTTAAAACAAAAGAATAACTTGTCGCCGATCTATGGTCGTTTTCCAACTTCCCACCGAGTTCCTTCGAAGACTGTCCCTTAGTTGATCGCACAGCCATTTTGCAAGCTCTTCGCGCCGCACAGTGGTCGATTGGACTTAAATCGGATTTAACTCTTCTTTTGTTTTGCTCGTTGGGAATATGTTTTACCATCAAGGTGGTACCTTGTGATGTCGGGTTGGTAGATGTCTCAAATCGCTTATTTTTGGATCTGAAGTGCGTGCGCGCGCACCAGGGATTGTTAGTGTCCGAGTTCAAGACACAGCACCGGCCGAAGGTGTAGAGGGAGAAAGGGAGAGGAGGTACCTGGGCACATTGGTTTTAAATATCTGCGGATTGTATTCTGGGGGAAATATTGGACTGGGAAGAGCATTTCATATTCGTGTCGTGCGGCTAATGAACGAGTCTTTATATTTAACTGTGCGTCCGAAAGTATAACTGTGCGTCCGAAAGTAGGCTTAAGGGTAAACTGATAAGCATTCCTGGCGAGACGGTTATTGCGGGTGAATTCATGGAGAGGAGGAATGCAGTTGACAAGCTCACTTGAGCATCGTTTGTTAAAATAGCGATTAAATACGGATAGAGACGAGACGGTACGTCGATGTTCGAGCGAGTCAAGTGACTCTGCAATACTGTTGTCTGCTATAAGTTTTATCGCTCGCTTTTGGATTCTATCTAGTAGGTGCAGGGTGCAGGGTGCAGGGTGGTTTTGGGGGCACCAGACCAGATATGAGCGTTGTACTCAAGCTTGGGGCGTATATACTCCTTATGGAATTAGGGCCAACTTAGAGGGGGTGAAGTATTTCTAAACATATCGCAGCATTTTTGGCGACCTCAAATATGTGATCGTTCCAACTAAGTGTTGTGTTGATACACATACCAAGGATGGAAAGCTTTTCAGTTTCATCGACACAGGCGCCATTCATGGATAATGCCTGATTAACAAGGGTTCGCTTGAGTGGCAGCAGACAACACTGAGGTTTTGAAGCATTGAATTCCACTCGATTGTTCTTTCCCCAGTTAATTATGCTGTCAAGATCGGAATTCAATGTGCTTGACATAGGCTGCGGTTCCAATTCTACGGCCGAAGGGCGGGGTCGTGAGTCTTGGAACGAATATGAAAAGCTGACAGTGCTGTCATCAGCGAAGGAATGGATTGGATCAGAAGAGATCATTTATAAAAATGAGAAAAAGTGTCGGAGACAGAACAGAGCCTTGGGGAACACCAGCATTTATTTGGTGGACATCAGACTTGAACACATCCAAAACAACTTGAATTGAACGCTTCGAAAGGTAATTTCTAATCCATTGAAGAAGAGATTCATCGACACCATAGGCACCCATTTCCGACAAGAGAGCTTGATGCCAAACTCTGTCAAATGCCTTGGAAATATCAAGCGCAACGATCTTGTTTTCGCCTGCATTATGCAAAGATTGGGTCCACTTTTCGGTGAGATAAGCTATCAGATCACCAGTGGACCATTTGCTGCGAAAACCATACTGCCGGTCATTAAGAAGCTTCCGCGATTCGAGATATTTCATAAGCTGACGATATATCAGCGTTTTCCAAGGGACGTAAGTGCTATAGGTCGGCACGAGGGGGGTGACGAAGATTCGCCCTTTTTAGGGACGGGCTGGACAAATGCTGTTTTCCACCTGCTCGGAAAGAGACCTAAAGAGTAGGATAGACGAAAAAGCTTACGCAGTGGTTTTGCCAGCGCAGAAGAACACCTCTTCAGAAGAATAGGCGGAATACCACCAGGGCCAGCGGATTTGTGCACGTCGAGATCTTTAAGTACTCTTGCAACTGTACGAGTGCGGAAGTGGATTTGTCCCATGGTGAAATCAACGCTTTCGAGTACAGGTGGCAACATATTGGAATCTGGCAGTGTTGAGCTGGCTGCAAAATGCGCCGCAAGCAGATTGGCTTTGTCTAAAGAGCTGACAGCTGGGATGTCATTGTAAATGATATTGTGAGTCACATTGAAAATCCGCTTCGAACAATTTTGTAATCCTTTTGACGAGCTTCTAAGACATCTTCCGAAAACTGTCCGATGGGGATTGGAAAACTTTCAATGACGTCAGCACCGTGCGAGAGAATTTTGTGGACACTTACTGGCATTCTGTACCAATTATATTTGGAAACAAATAATTTTGTCTTGTCCAAACAATAAGTTCGGAATTTCATGGTATCCTTTTTCAATTGAAAACCGTTCTACCAGTCTTGTGTCCAAGCCTACTATTTCATAGATCTACGAGTTCTACGCGTTCAATATATTCTCGGTATCGATATGAAGGAAATGCGAGTTCAATTTAAACTGTTTTTATTTTTCAATATAATCTCCCCTAACATCAATGCATTTGTTACATCTTGAGATAAGCTTTTTTAAACCCTCAAAAAAATCAATTTCCTCTTTCTCTGCAAAATACCCATTTATTGCCGACTTTAGTTCTTCATCATCCGACATTTTTTTAAATCCGGAAACAGGAAATAATCACTAGGGGCAAGGTCTGGGTGTTGGATTTCTTCGAAACCACAATCTCGCGCAGCAGCCTTGGAAACTCGCGCCGTGTGAACAGGAGCGTTGTCATGAAGAAGCAACACACCCGCTGCGAGTTTACCCCGTCTTTTCTTTTTAATTTCCTCCCGCAAATTATGCAAAGTGGAAGCGTAGGATGTGGCGTTGATGGTTTCACCTTTTTTTTGTACTCAGTGAGCAAGATTCCCTTTGAGTCTCAAAAAACTGTGGCCATGAGCTTCCCGGCAGACGGAGTGACTTTGAACTTCTTCGGGGGTCTGTTCCTTTTTTATGCCACTGCATGGACTCTTGTTTGCTTTCAGGGTCATAGTGGTGGACCCATGTTTCGTCACCAGTAACAATTCGATCCATAACACCGTCCGCGTTCTCTCCAAAAGCTCTCTACAGCATGCGATTCTCACTTTTTTCTGAGGCGCTGTGAGCATTCGTGGCACCCACCTTGCACTGACCTTTGAAAGGTTAAGATGGTCATGAAGAATGGTGTGAATGGTACCAATTGAAAGCTTGGTGATCTCTGCCATCATTTTCACCTTTATTCGAGCATCCTCAAGAACAAGTTTTTCGACTTCTTTGATGCTTTCTCCCGTACAAGCAGTAGCCGGGGCGCCGGAGCGGGGGTAGCCTTCAATGCTCACTATGCCGCTCTTGAACTGATAATGAAGTTGCGGAACCCTGGTAAACAGCCACCATCTCTTCATGAATAGTTTTTTTTAGTTTTTCCTTGCTTAGTGAGAAATTTAATTACAGCGCGATGCTCAATTTTCATCGTCATCGTCTCAGTTGCAACTATGATTCTGTTTATCTAGAGGTAAAACGCGAGTTAATAATCACATTTATATGAAATTTTACATGAATGCACTAAAATAATAGTATTACTTGATAAATAACCACAGCTTCACCCCGATACCGAGAATATATTGAACGCCCCTCGTAAGTTAATTTTGCAAAAACTCTTTTTTATTCTTGACTACCAGTTTCTCTTCAGCTCCCCTAGCCTGCCAGCTTTCATTTTCAATTTTGTAAGATATATGTAGCAGTGCTTTCATAAATCTTATATGAGCATGCAGAGTTTGTAAGCCATAAGAATAGGCAGTGTTATCAGGAGGTTTTTCTAAACAAAGTTCGAGATTGTTCATCTCCTTAGGGAATGCCTTGCAAACTGAGCTAGCCCTGTTCTCCGTAAAATTGCATATTTTGCCATCTTCTTAAACAAAGTATGGTAAACTAAAACAGTTTTGTCGTTACTGGCTACCCTTGCGGCTTCGAGACAATTTATCTCGGCTTCCATACGGCTGAACTCCCTAGTTATTGCCACAATATTTTCCTTTGCGAATTCGAGACGTACTGGACGGCAGTATCTTGGCGAAGATGTTCTTGAATTCATCCAGATATTTTCAGTACTAGAACCAGCTTTACGTATTTCTAAAGGTACTATGCATGTTAGCACAATATCAGAATCTCTTGCCACAGGATTTACCAAAAAGTTTTGCTTATAATGCGAGTGCCCTCCTATACCATCAGAGCCCCATTTCCACGAGCATACTAAGGTATCACCGTTTTTTATCTGATTTCCAAAAGTTTCAAGGTGTGCGAGAGACAAGCGTTGTACTGTCAAGTCCAACAATGACTGTAGTTTGAAATTGTCGCCCTGATATGGACGTTTTGGTATCTGTAAGAGAAGAAAAAGGTATGTTGCGCTGAGTGTCGGCACTTAAGTTTTACATTATTTAAAGGTAACAATACAACCTTTAAATTAGCAAGGTTTTGAGGTTGTACTCAGCTCGACTTTTTTTTTATGGCCCAACAAATAAAAAAAAGTTATCTTGTCTTTTCACGAGAATCGATTGATTGTAGATCCTCTTCACAATGATATTAGTCACTACGGATTCAACAAGAAAGAACACCCAAAAATGAAAAATTGAAACGGGCCCTGAAGAAAACGTCTCAAGCGGATGATCGCATTATTTTCAGAATCAGCAGAACTCCCAAACCCACGCAGAAATATCACCTCGGTTGAACGAGAAGGGGGACTCCTTGAAAGCGACGATAAGAAGAAATTATACGTATAAAATCAATATTTTAAAAGACGAATTCAGTTTTCGATGGAGCACGACGAAAATCCCTCAGAGTTTTGGAAAAAAAAAAAAAAAAAATATGGAGGGACGAGTCTAAGTTTAACTTGTCGGATGTTAATGTATGCTAAGGGTTCTCCAAACAAAGAACTCGATCTTCGCAATAACTTAAAGACTGTAAAGCATATTCTCCAATCAAATATTTCGAAGTGAAAATCTGTTGTCCTTAAATAGATGACCACCACTGTGTAATCCCATACGCGGCCACTAATAGGCTCCGGTAAAAAATTGCATTTCTGGTATAACAGCAGACCCTTAACACCCCTAGAAGTTGCAATAATAAAGTAAGGGAAATTGCCGCCAGAGATGCCATCAAAGTCTAAATTATAAGTAAAGGGTGATGTTTTAAAAGCTATGGGAAAGTTTTCCAAAAAAAAAACACATAAAATTCAGAAAAATGCATGAAATCTTTATTTGAGTCGATAGTACGGTCTATATGATTTAATGTTTGACGATTATTTCATGCAAATGTTGACCTTTACTGCGCCTCAAATGCTCCATCCGCTTAGTCCAATTTTGGCATACTCTTTCCAACATTTCGGCCGGTATCTCCCGAATAAATGCTTCAATGTTGTCTTCCAATGCGTCAATTGAAGCGGGCTTGTCTGTATAGACATGAGCTTTAACAAAAAATAGTCTAAAGGCGTTAAATCGCACGATTTAGGCGGCCAATTGACCGGTCCCGAACGTGAAATAAAATGTTCACCGAACTCGCCTCTCAATAAGTCCATTGTTGCGCGTGCTGTGTGGCATGTGGCACCGTCTTGTCTAAACCACATGTCATGCAAGTCAGGCTTTTGCATTTTGGGCAAAAAAAAGGTGGATATCATCTCACGGTAGCGCTCACCATTCAGTTACGTTACGATTCGCATCATCTTTGAATAAGTACGGCCCAATGATGCCACCAGCCCATAAACTGCTTAATTACGTACCCATTGAGCCAAAAATGAGATTCGTCTTAAACTGACCATAAAATGGAAGAAGCGCGAGTTACGTATCACTCAGCAACGGATTCAATTGACGAATTTATTAAACAAATCCAAATGAGTGCATCAGCACAAAAGTGACACGAGCACTTGACCAAAGTGGGTCAACAAAATATGCTGACATAAAGTCTGCAGTTGATTGTGCGATCGATTCTTCAAACCGATCGCTGAATAAGCATTCTGAGCAGAATAAATACAGGTAGCCGAAGGTGAATGGTACGTAGTTCGCTCCCCCGTCCAAGTAGTTTAAGTCGTTTGAAATAAAGATTAATATTTTTTTCCTTCAATACAAAGTGTATAACATTTCTCGCGCGATGAACTTTCTTAACAGAGCACGCATTTTAATAATAAAATTCAATAATTTGCAAGCGTTGTTCGTTCGTAAGACGATTCATGGTTAAATTATAGACCAAACTGAAGATGTTTGACAGTGAAACAAAACACGAAACGTGCGTCAGCTGTTTAAACCAGTGTTGCCAAAAAGACAATAGCTAAAAAATCACCCTTTACAAGCCAGCTGACCTAACGGGTTGGGATACTCAACTCAATCCCTAAAAGGGGCATGAACAATGCAATGCTGGAGTTATGGTCAAGCGGTCTTGTTTCGGCAGGTTATCTGAGGTTCAAATAGTGGATCGTGAGAATTGGACCAATGGTGTTCCAACACTAGACCTTTGAAGTCCGGGCGGATCGAGAATAATTTCTGGAGATAGACCTAATGGCTTTGGACACGTGTTCGAAGCTGAAATCCACGTCATTGACATTTGCGCCACACACAATCTCCTCAAAGCTATATATTAAGGCGCGAGAGTTCAAATGTTTTCAGACATGCCAACGACATCGTCCAACATAATGGACTCAAAAACAGTTAAATCTTGCAACATGACGGAACTCAATCCCCTGTTAGACAAAACGAGCTCTTGCTATGACGCAACACAATCCCCTGTTAAAACGAAGTGTAGCACGGCTGGGTCTCGGGACACAACGGTCTGCAGCCAAAGAATCTGCACATGAGCTCTTGCTATGACGCAACACAATCCCTTGCCAGACACAACAAAGTGCAGCTCGGCTGGATCCCGGGACGCAACGGCTTGCAGCAAAAGAATCTGCACATAAGCTCGCCACGACTGTCTCGGAATCTGCATTCGTAGGTTCTGAACCGTCTTATGTCATATCAATTGGACAGCAGCTACAACGCTGATTAATGAATGCAATAACAAACTTTACCCAGCCCACTGCATGACCTGGCGAAGGTCTTAAGCAACCCCGACGGTAAATAATAATTGTAGTAATATGGGTGGCGCAGGGCGCTATAGCCCGTAGAGGGCTATGGACTAGCTTCTGCCGTGGACTAGCTTCTCCGAAATCACTCATATTGTGCATGCTATTGCTCTCTCACGAGTGGAAGAAATCTGCAGTCTTATGCCGACTTCGAACGGCCAATTTGAGAAGGTTTTTCTAGACAGTTATACACTTTGAGCATTGTCAGCGACTCGAAAAAGGTGGGGCCGTGAAAATAATTTAGCTCTTCCCGGGAACCGAACCTAGGCAACGTAGGCTCAAAGTGCGTAGGGGTCGACGCACCAACACACAGCGCCACTGCCGCCAACCCAAACGATCAATCAGGCATTATTCGTATAAGGGAATCCTCTGCCTCGATGAAGTGTGAGAATCGAAACGGGTTTTCTTGCTAGCCACTTCGGCCTAAATTGCCTGCTTTGCAAAATAAACCAGGTATGACATGCCTTATGAGGATGAGACATCCGATGCCTTTTGGCAAATTTTTTTGCCGTCAACTTGCTCCACAATTATGCCCTGGCTCCTAGCTTGATTTCAGATCGGATTCAAGATCGGAATAATAAACCACTCAGAATAACACATGACTGAAAGCATATCAATTGCAGAAGCCCCCCGAACTGTGGATCAATGGCGAGTGTCCAAAAAGGTTTACGCAGTGGCACGGTGGTCGATCCTCATCAAGTAATGCCAACAGCAGAGCAAACGCCTTGTCTCACCTATTAATTTGCTTAATTCATGTGAGATTATAGACGTTCCGCGCCGTAAAATCGGTATTTTTCTCATTTAGCCACATCTGCTATTTCCCCTGCATACAAAGGAGACACTTAACGAATTGTTTTGTAATTATGTCGCCATAAAAACAAGGGGGAGCACGTCAATTTGGGGAGATTGTGAAATTGTTTTCAAAAGCAAAACAAAAAAAGAACACCAACCTTGACGGAAACACAATCACTTCTCGACAAGAGCTCCACTTCGTATGCTCGCACACGAGTCTTTTCAAAGTGTAATAAAAATCTTTCGGCAACAACAATCCACGCCATTCGTTTTCGAGTCACAGTTAAACGCACTACATCACACGACCAAATGGACGGAGTACATAAATTTCAATTCAAGAGTGAAGGGCAAGACAGGCTAAATCGCTTAAAAATCCAATCGTTTTCTGATGTGAACCACAATCGATCTCGTAAATTTCCCACATGTGTGGAATTTGTGAATTTTATTTCCAAATAAATTAGGAAAAGTGTCCGTCGTGAACGATGTCTTTCGTTCGAGTCTGCCTCACTCTCGCCATGATTCTGACAAATTCGAAACGAACCGCACAGCACCAGAGGGACTTGGTGTGTATTTAAATTCCAGGCATTCTCACCTTAGAACAAACACAACATGCGCGGCTCATTCCGCGCGACTTAATCCCGAAAATCGTGGAAACAAATTGTTTTCCCATCACACGAACGCGGTAATGCTCGTTGTGCTCCAAATCATTGGGACAAAGACTGGGAAAAAAAAGAGCAGTCCACACTGAGACGAGGCGAGGGGACACGACATTCCAGGTGGAAGCAGTGCTGCAGTGGAAGATAAAGAAAAGAAAGGGTTACAACATCCTCCGATGGCCATTTCGCGCGTATCAAGGGCCAGCCGTTGATAGCATTTTTTCCCAGAAGCGATTTCGGCACCCAATATACATCGCCGCGGAATACCAATCAGAATCTATGGCAAACAGAAATGGTTAATTTATTGCTGAGGCAAATTATAGATCGTCTCGATCGATTGTAGAACACATCGTCCGTCGTCGTCGAACACATCGTCGTGTTGGTGACTCTTCTCTTTCTCTATGAACAACACACACCTCCGCCAATTGATCGGTCGTCGCCGGGTAAGCATCGGCTGCTCGGGGGGAATACCAAGTAGTTGCCGGGGTGTTGTTGATTTGCAGGGAGCTACTCGAAATGTGGATCCCACTATCAGGAAATCGAACACAATACCCATAATAAATTCTGAGTAATTCTCTCCTCCCCCGGCAGCGTGGTGAGAGTTTAGCGCATGCGTCATACATGAGGCAGATGTGGGAAAGATTATTTGTTAACACCACACCGGCTATCTGGCTCTGGCTGATGTTTTGGGTGAATCAGTGTTTCCTCTCAAGAGCGCAACGCTCCTTTGGTTTGAATCGTTGTCATTATTTATCGATCGCACCTTTAATCGGTAGCGATAGTTGCATTTTAAAAAGCTCCTTTGCCGCTGACTTGGACAGCTACGACGACGACGGCAACAACGACAGAGACTGCGACGAGTTTGTTTAACTAGTCTCAGCTTCGGTTCAAACGAGCCAGTGGTGCACACTCCGCACCGCAGAGAAAAACAAACTACTCAGGCGAAGGAGGAGGCGGAGGAATCTCTGCGAAGATGACGAGCAGTTGGCAGAGCAAGAAATGGCAGAGTTTAATTGATTTATGAAGTAAGGCTGGATGCGACATTTGTCGCTTGCTGCACATCTGGGAATAGTTTTCGGTGAAGGTGGCTCAATACTTCTTGTTGTTGCCTGTTGAAGAGAAACTGCATTGGCGCACTCAACCGGTTGGCTTGAACTTTATGTACTCTCGCAGTCACTCGTCTGCAGGCTCGGTTCGTTCTTTTTGATTTCATTGCCAAACCGACGGGTTTATGGAATTTTCATAACAGGTTGCTAGTTGCTGGGTGATTTTTGTTGCTTGTCGCGACAAGGAGTTGTGCAAATGCAATAGATTGCTGCAGGCACCGGCGTGGAATCAGGTAGCACTGGAAATTCTTCTGAATGTACGATGGGATAGCCTTATTGGTAATTAGCAAGAGATGTTGCTTACCGGGATGGATGTGAATGGATGTGTCTCCTGTTGGGTGTCCGTTTCGCAACGGAAGTGGAATATTTTGGAATGATCTTGGATACACATAGCGTCTGGTCGTCCGGCTGTGGCCGCGGTTTATGGTTAGGAAGAAGAGTAATTATTCATGTCGTCCATTGCAGTTTATAGAGTGTTGAGTGGCGTGCGTAATTTGGTGTTGATGAAATGCCGTTTGTGCTGTTTTAAATGGAAATTCGCTGTAAAGTTAAAATGGAGATGTCAGCTTTTGCTGAACTGATCGATGGCCATTGCATGCTTAAGTTTATCAATTTATTTTAGTTGAGACCTAGGCGATCAGTGAGTGTGGTAAATCCACAGCAAACTTCGAACTCGGAAAATGCTACTATCACCAGATTGTCGCTAGATATGACTCCAAGATATGACCTATCAGATGTGGGAAGGATTGTGATAAGAGAAGCGTTTTTGATTTTTTAATAGCTTAATTTTATGACGTTGCAAATCATCGATTGCGATTGTTGATTTTGTGTTGTTGTCATACTTTCGCTTAGTGTCAGAGAGGGTGGCATTTATTGGTAAGACTGTATAAAGGTATAAAGTTCATATGAACTGCGAGCGTGAACGACCATTTTCGACCAAATATAAACAAAAAGTTGTACTTCTTGAGACGCGAACAGATGCGGATATAATTATCGTGTTGTTTTTTATCGACAAGAATCTCAATAAAAGCTAGCTCAAGTATGGTAATTTTCGATTTAAAATGTTGCCTCTGCCAATCAATCATTCTGTCTGGAAACAGGAGCACAGCCGCTCTTTTTGGACACTCTTTAATACGTGGCAAGACTTATTACAATGGATGAAGAAAGGATTCCGCTGTGCTGTCACAAGTTCTAGACTCGGAAGGAACTGTGTAACATGATGGAAAAAACTGGCAGTAGATTGTTCTAACAATTTTGTTTATATCAGCCAACGAAAACGTTGAAATTTGGCAATATGATGTTAAGAGGGAAGCTGAATCGTCCATTTACAGAGCCTACTACAGCAAGCTGAATCTCTCTTAAGTCACAAGACCTACTCCTTAGCCGCCAAAACTTCGGAAAAAATTAGCGTGCTTTTCAAATTATGAGGTGAACTACGTTCCCCATCGCCCGGAACTACCAACTCTGTGTGACCTATGCAATCTGAAAGAACGTGTTTCATTTCCTGGGAATTTGCTCAATACAAAAGGAGTTCCGTAGACTCTTCTTTGGTGTAGAAAATTTGAATTTAGAGGAAATGATGAACATTTTGAGGTTGGGACCTTCTTTATGAATATTTTTGAGCGCCATTTGTTATAGAATGCTCATAGTTCAGGAAAGTTTTTAAAAGTTTAACTTTGAAAACCATTAAGAACATATTTACAATGTGTAATGTAATGTCAGTCTATCGTCTACCAGACCAGCCAAACCTAATAAAGACTTAAGTCATATTTATAGCTTAGGTTATATAAATTGTAAACATTTTGTGAAGTCAATTGATGTCAACTCAATCATTCTAGTGCAAAGTGTCAAGCCGTGAACGCACTACACAGGGCAAACGCAATCCACAAATTCAAGGGAAGTGTCAGATTGCTCAAATTCTACCAGTTTCTATCTGCGAATGAGGAAACTCCATTTCAGTGTCAGAGTTTGCGAACTTGGCAAATTCGCAGTGTGCTCATATGAATGACACTGAACAGTGGACAGGTGCTTAAAGCCTCTCGTGGATCCTAGAAGTCCGAGTTGGCCAACGTTATGTGTTGCATGCCCTTCGAGTCGCAAAGTCTGGAGTCTAAAGCTTCCAGGCTCTCTAAGAGTTTCGCCAAAGTATTTGATATTATTGTCAAACAGCCTAAATGTTGCTTTCATTTTCATTTCATTTATTATTTTCTTACTATCTCTGTACTTTAAGAATATACTGTTCTTGTTTAAGTACAGGGCTTACAATATTCCATTGATTGAATATTGGGTCTATAACTTAATTCGTGCGGTTTGCTAAGAGATGGCGTAACTTGTATTATTCCATTGGAACATGCGTTGGAAAGCTACTGTCATTGTACGTTATTTCGGTGTATGTCATTCATTTGAAGCGTAAACAACAATAATTAGTTTTTTCACTCAAATATGTCGAACTTTATGCCTGAAAAAGTGTTTTTGCGGCGAGTTCTTCTTCATTACTTTAATATGAAGAAAACAGCTGCAAAATTCATCGTATTTTGGTCGAAGTTTCTGGTGAACATGCGCTAGCTGAGCGAACGTGCCAAAAGTGGTTTGCATGATTTAAAAGTGGTGATTCTGGCTTGGAAGACGATGAACATGAAGAACTGGAAGCATTACTCTATGAAGATTGTTGTCAAACACAAGAAGAGCTCGCAGAATCTTTGGTTGTCATTTACGAGTAAGCAGGAATTTGGGTTCCACATGAACTCAAGCCGAGAGACGTCGAAAGGCCGTTTTACATGTCCGAAATGTTAATGGAACGCCACAAAAGGAAGTAATTTTTGCATCGGATTGTTACTGGTGATGAAAAATGGATCCATTACGACAAGTGCAAAAATCATATGTGAAACCCAGCGAACCGAAGGGCGCGAAGTTAATGCTCTGTATTTGGTGGGATCAGAAGGGAGTGCTGTATTATGAGCTCCTAAAGTCGGGTGAAACCATCAATGGACAACGCTACCGAACACAATTAATCCGTTTGAAGAGAGTAGTAGCCGAAAAACGCCCGGAATATGCGACCAGACACGAAGTAACAATTTTCCATCATGACAACGCTAGGGCCCACGTTGCTATTCCGGTTAAGAACTATTTGGAAAACAGTGGAGTTTTACCCCACCCGCCTTATAGCCCAGACATTGCCCCTTCTGACTACCATTTGTTCTGGTCGATGCAGACCGCCCTCCCTGAAATACGGTTCACATCAGAGCAGAATATCAAAAATTGGCTTGATTCATTCTCCGTTGCCAAGCCGGCGCAGTTCTTTTAGGATGGGATCCACAAATTGCCAGAAAGATGGGGAAAAGTCATAGCTTTGAATAATACTATTGTACATGCTTTTCTTAAGCAAACGTTGAAATTTTGAAGAAAAAAAAAACCGCACTCAATTAATAACCAATACATTTCTCTTAAAATCCTCTGAAGTGCGTATTTTTGGTTCACAAAGTCATAGTATTGATTACGTGAAAAAATAAACAACAGACTGAGAATAAAAATCAAATCTGTCGAAACTGCTATTGCATGTAGAACGGATAAGCAACAATATCTTGTTGAAGCCTCTATCTTTGACGCGCATTTGCTGGAAGTTGAATCATAATTAGTACTCCAACATTTGATTACCGAGTCATATTTTATGATCTGCTGGCCAGTAAGGTTGTTGTGTCTGTCCGACTCACTTCCTGTGCAAAATCAAGTCAATTTACTTGTTCGTTGATAAAAAATGAATTCAAGAACACAGCCACCTTACTCAAGAGTCTCGTTTACGTTCCAACCGACTGAGAACACCAAAAACTGCTGCCCATGTCACGTCTTATTACTTATTTTCATAACGTTCATTTTTATATGTCGGCCATAAACCATGAATTATGTGACAATTGCTTGTATCTTGTCATTGTTCCCATGCAATATTTGTTGTTAAGCGATCTATGACGCCTGGAGTTGCTTGTTGGTCGATAGTCTGTGAATTATTTGTCCGCTGTTTCGTTCCTTATTGCGACATGAGTATAAATTCAGCAGAGTGCGCAGAGTTTTATTACAACTACTGAAGAAGACTGCTCAATTTGATGAGATAGCAATCGACTGCTGGATCGACTGATGTTCATCAGCAGCCAGCACTAACTATCTCCTCCAAAAGTAATTATTTTGCTTCTGTTGTTCATTCACACACTGTCTCGGTGCAAGTTGTGCTATGGTTGGTTGGACTGGGTGACTAAAAAATCAGCTTTTGCATTTTATATTTTCTCATGCTGGCTATTATGTTTGATATGACCTTCAAATGTTTAAATCTGAAGAGACTTTATGTCAATCAGACCCACTTACTTGTTCATCCCGAACTCACTCGGGCGCATACTCGATAACTAACTGCGGGACTCGATAAGACACATTGCTACACAGCAACTTCGACATTTGTATAATCCACTTAATTTAAATAGCACACGGTAGCCTCCTTAGATATACAAAAGAGAGTTGTAGCGAATAGTGATTTGGCCGGAACTGGATACCGAATATTCGGCGTGCAGCTAGACCGGATAGCCGGGTATTCGGCGGCCGGATATTCAATGCAATAATATGGGTGGCCTAAATTCTCAGTAACCACTCGTGTTGTGCGTGCTATTGTCCTGGACCTACAGTTTACAATTTGAGAAGATTTAATATGGGTGGTGCTACAGCCAGTAGAGGGCCAGGGCCTAGCTTCTCAGCAACCACTCGTGTTGTGCGTGCTCTATTGTCTTGGACCTACAGTTTACAATTTGGGAAGATTTAATATGGGTGGTGCTACAGCCAGTAGAGGGCCAGGGCCTAGCTTCTCAGCAACCACTCGTGTTGTGCGTGCTCTATTGTCTTGGACCTACAGTTTACAATTTGGGAAGAATTAATATGGGTGGCGCTATACCCGTAGAGGGCCAGGGCCTAAATTCTCAGTAACCACTCATGTTGTGCGTGCTATTGTCCTGGACCTACAGTTTACAATTTGAGAAGCTTTCTTAGACGGTTATACTCTTTAACGCACCGGCCCATAAAGCCACGGCCGGATATCTGCCCAAATTAAGTAGTTTGGTGGTCTGATACTCAAATCAGAGCCTCACGATATTTTCTTATTTTGTAGACAGCAAATGTACAGCGCATTTGTTGTCCTCCTCGCAAACATCAAAATAAAATATCTGTCCCGTCTATTTCTTTTTTGTTTCATTGAATTTTCTTAACCATATTTCTCGCACGTCGGACCACCTCAGAGTGCTAATGCTTCACTAATAAAACAGGGATTAATGGCCTTCTTCTGGCATAACTCTGTGATGTGTCACAAGTCCCAATTGCCTCACAAAAGCTTGGTGAGTTACAAATTGGGAGGTTTTCGTATTTTGAGCAAACCCTCAAAGCGTGTGAGCATCACAAGATCTGTCAAAGTTGTAATCTCTTGAGCACATCCAAGGAGAAAGTAAGGACAAATAATTTCATGGCAACGTAGAAGGATTGTAAGGAAAACACGACTATCCGGTATTCGGCTGGATATAAAAAGATTTTTCGGCTCCGGCCGGATATTATAAAGGCAGTCGGTTAGGCCGGATACCGGATATCCATCACATCTCTAACACAGAGTCCCTAAAACCCTCGATTCGGCTCAATGTTTTGAGAGAAACTCCCCTTAACCGACCTCGAAATTCTCGATTTTCCCTTTTTTTCTGATGAGTTTCCTCACGAATTCCCCGCACTCATTTTTCCATGAACAATGACGAAAGTATGGATTTGTTTTACTATCTTTCACACAAAAACTGAGCCATGAACGTTTCGAGCAAAGCATAACACTTTTTCATTTCCTAATGTCTGTACCTTCATCATCTACAAAAAGCCAAAATGCGAAGAATTTCTAAGAGGCTGTCTGTTTCAACTTAAGCTTATACGTTTGCCATGGTCTTAGAACATAGTTATAAAGGGTGATTTTTTAAAAGCTATAGGAAAGTTTTCCAAAAAAAAAAAAACACATAAAATTCAGAAAAATGCATGAAATCTTTATTTGAGTCGATAGCACGGTCCATATAATTTAATGTTTGAAGATTATTTCATGCAAATGTTGACCTTGACTGCGCTTAGTCCAATTTTGGCATACTCTTCCCAACATTTTGGCCGGTATCTTCAATGTTGTCTTCCAATGCATCAATTGATGCGGTCTTGTCTGTATAGACATGAGCTTTAACATAGCCCCACAAAAAATAGTCTAAAGGCGTTAAATCACACGATCTAAAATGTTCACCGAACTCGCCACTCAATAAGTCCATTGTGCTGTGTGGCATGTGGCAGCGTCTTGTTGAAACCACATGTCATGCAAATCAAGCTCTTGCATTTTTGGCAAAAAAAAAAAAGTTGAATATCATCTCACGGTAGCGCTCACCATTCACAGTTGAGTTACGATTCGCATGATGTTTGAAAAAATACGGTCCAATGATGCCACCAGCCCATAAACCGCACCAAACTGTGGCTTTTTCTGGATGCATTGGTAGCTCTTGCAATGCTTCTGGCTGATATTCACTCCAAAATCGACAATTCTGCTTATTTACGTACCCATTGAGCCAAATTTTGGCTTTGGATTAAACTGACTATAAAATGGAAGAAGCGCGCGATGAACTTTCTTAACAGAGCACGCATTTTGATAATAAAATTCAATAATTTGCAAGCCTTGTTCGTTTGTAAGACGATTCATGGTGAAATTATAGACCAAACTGAAGATGTTTGACAGTGAAACAAAACACGAAACGTGCGACAGCTGTGTGTGCCAGTGTTGCCAAAAGATAATAGCTAAAAAATCACCCTTTAGTTGTTCCTAAACATGCTTAAAATGTTCTAAATAAGGAGACAAGTTGGTCAATACTATGCAAAGCCATAAAGCAAATAATGATATTTTTCCGTAACATCAATAGCTGGGAATTCACGTTCTCTTAGTGTACTATGTCCTCAGTATTGAACATTTGAAGAGGTTGCAAAACGTCTAGGATACTTCCTGAAGAAAATGTTCAGATTATGAGAAAATACAGCGATATAATAAAATATAATAAAATAAAAATACAGCGAAAAAATAAAAACATAAATCAACAACGCATTAGTGGCTCATGAAGGAATGTATGCCTTTTTGTGCCCGTAACCAAAACCTTCGGAATGAGGTGAGATCTCCGTCCGAATTCGCTGGATTGAATGTATGTATGTATGCGAAACTCAGATAGAAAGGGCTTTGGCTCTGGGCAAAATTGTATGGTGATATCTGGATTCTTCATTTAGTGCGCAGTGAGCTTGTATTGAATTCAACAGGCCACCGTCATCATCATCTTTTGACCCGCACCATCCACTAAAGGCGTCAGGGGGGTAAACCATATGCGAGGAGCTCCAAGCAACTCGATCCTCCGCCATCGGCACTAACTCATCAGAAGTTATACTCAATCCAAGCGGTTGCCTATCTGATGGAATCGCACTCAACGCCCGCCTCGGAAGTCGTGATGAAGGGGACATTCGTGCCAAGTGACAAAACCAACGAAACATAGCCCGTTCGATGAAGCAGCTCCTAAATGTTGAGTTAAGTGTCCGGCGAGTAAGTCCCACAACAGCACGAGGAAATCTCATCTCAGCAGCTTGTATTCGCGATCTAAGTCTTTCGGTCATTACCCAAATTTCATGACCATAGGTGAGAGTTGAAAACCACTAACTTGGCTTTGATACCAAGCTCGGCCTTCCTGATTACAGATTTACCAAGCTGATTCAAGATTGACTCAGCTTGACCAATCCTACAGGAAAGTTCGGCATTACTCATTCCATTAATCGTGAAAAAGACCCCGAGATACTTAAACTTCTCCACCTGCTTTAATGGGACTCCACTAACATGTAAAGTGCATTGGACAGGCGTTCAGGGAAACACCATAACCTCCGATTTGTCCACGTTGACCTTCATTCCCGCATCAGCACATACGGCCACAAACTTATCGAGTGGACCATGGAGCTCCATCTGGGATGATGTGGGGAAAACTCTAGACAAAGAAGACGTCTTACCCCCAACTCACCGAATGTGGAACATTCCCCATTTCGACAGCGCTGCAAGATCCAGCCCATGCATAAAATGAAAAGGAGAGGTGACAGGACGAACCCTTGGCGTAGTCCAACGCCCACGGTGAAAGGTGTCGATTTAGCACCGTTAACCCGAACACAGCTGCTACATTTTGTGTATAGAGACTGAATTCGCTCAGAAGAGGACCGTCAATCCCATACTCCTGCAAAGCGCTCCAGAGTTTACTCGAGGAACTCTGTCGTATGCCTTTTCCAAACCAACTGTAGATGGGCTTGGCATACTCCCAAGCCTTCTCAAGTAACATTCTTAGAGTGAAAAGCTGGTCGGTTGTACTTCTACCGGGACGAAAGCCGCGTTCATCCCCCGACCATAGCTCTAGAACGCCCTTCCAACAGCTTAGAGCAGACTTTCCCGGGGAGACTTAAAAGTGATATGCCCCTGTAGTCAGAGCAATCTCCCTTGATAAGTGGAACAATCACCCCAGTTTGCCAATCGCCAGTCCCCGACACGAGACCACCATGGTAAAAATGTCTTCCTCTACTGTTGGACTATTTTCCGCGCCACTCAAGACTACAGGTCTGCCATCCTAAATGCCCTGTTCGGGATTGAGCAGCTCCGAAAGGCGCTCGCTCCATCTGTGCAAGATGTCCAGCTCAAGGAAAGTAACTCACCATCCTTGGATTAGACTCCTTCAATGATGTTGAAGTTCCTTCTTTCCTGACTTTCACGAATGATCAAGGTAGCTGGGGTAGTGTCCCTCGATCCTTTCACTTCTGCCCTACACTGCACAAGCGTGCAGTTGTATATCGAAAGCTAATGAAGAAACCCTTCACTGTTTGAGGGAGAAATTGGCTTGGGATCTATGCTAATTTGCCTTGGTGGCGATTGGATTAGAATACTCAGCTATGAGCACCACAGCGTATATGAATGTCGTAAGCTGTCTGTCTCCAATGCCAAATACGGCCGGGTTACGAAAAGTTTCGGCTCCGTCTGGGTGAGTCTTCGATAAACGAGTCTGTGTACAAAATACGGCAAAGGACGCTGTGTTTATAACGGCTCACAAAGTGTGGGGGACCTGACACGATTTCGTGTCCGAACGTGGGAACAAGTAGGGGATTGAGTTGTTGATAGCGGTCGTTTTGGTTGGTAGGGCTTGTTGGTTGACGCACGGGTTCATCTCAAAAATGGTGTAGTCGCTTAAAGAGAGCCATGAAAACATGCCCGGTTTAGGGCTGTTTTGTCCCCTCTTGAAGAGTCCAGTCTCCTTGTTGCCGGGGAAGACCACCTTAGCGTATCATCTTGACAATTTCCTCAATTTCTTAATCGCCTGACGTCGATTATTTCTGAAACTATTTCTGAAACTAACTTCCATTCATATTCCAGCACTAATGATTTACTATCGTTGCCACAAAATTTATTGCGGCTACCGCTCAATTGCCAGAGCTCCTAAATCACTTAATAGTGATTTCGACGCGATAACGACGCGCAATAAATGCACGAACTTATCGAGCTACAATCAAACATCCTGATAGCTCTTATCAAGACGTATCAACGTGGAACCTGGATTATTTACGACTCAACACAACGAACTAGTGAACACGCTTTAATTTTTCGATTAAGATCTCGATTGGTTTGTGTTGGCTACGAAAATAAAAAAACAGTTTTATTGACTTCTCTGAAATCAAGATTCAAACTTGATGGCTGAGTGAAATTTAAACTCTAAGGAATTGCCTGGGGAATTTCCGTTCAGTCTTCACTGCGGCATCATCCTTCAGCCATTGGCGGACGAGCTCGGCAATCTTTAACTTGGACGCCCTCATTTCCGCTGAGTCATAGGAACTGATGGATCCGAAATCCTTGCAATGAGCGTACACTGAAAGAAAACAGATTGAGTTGTGAGCAATTCGGATGGAAGCTCTGTTCTGAGCTCTTACGTGGTAAAACTGTGGCCTTGCCCTCTTCAGTGATGCCCATTGCGCTCCATGGATCCAGTTGACCGTGGGTGGTGTACACATTTTCTACTTGAATGTCCTTGCCAGCGAAGAACGCGTTCGTGCTGTCAGCATTCGCGTAGACTGAGCTATTGGTAAACTGATCGCCGTAGACGTCATTGCAGGCGGCAATGTACAAAGTGACCGGGAACTGAGTGCCGAATGGTTGATCCCTTGAACCTGAGGTTTGATACCAACCGTATTCGTTGCAGGTTTGATAGTACCACTGGCGCACTGCGAAGGGAATTTGGTTTAGTCAAAATTCAAGTGTGAAAGCTGACAGATCAAATGTCACTTGAATTGTTAGAACTAAAAACTCACTCATTCCATCGGAATATTGGGTCTCCAAGAGATAATCAAGCAAAGCCTTGTACGAGACGTCAACGCATGACGAGGCTCCTAGGTACCACAGGAAGAAGTTCGAAACCCCGATAACGTCATTCTCGCCTTCCATAATCTTCTGACAAACATACTGAATGTTGCCATCACTGGGAATCACGGGGAACGCACGTCAAACAAACTTCACGTCAGACAAAAGTGATTAACTTACTTGTGAGTTTGAACGACACCAGCGAAAATGTCGGAAATTTCACTGAACAACGACCAAACGTCCAAGTCATTCGTGGGATCGAAACTGTCGCAAAGTTTAAGCATAGCCTTGACCTCAGCGGACCTCTTGTTCGCCATCATGTACTCCAGCTCGGCGATTCCATTCTCGATTCTGTTGTAACAAGCTTCACCGCCGACCAATTTGATAGATCGTCCAGCCACTTCCTTGTATTCTATTGTAGGCAAGTGTCAAATTAACATACGAACCAACTATCAAAATGTGCGCCACCTTACCGACAAAGTTGACCTTAGCCAACAGCGGGGCGCTTGAAGACCAAGCACCAACGATCAACTCCGGATACAACTTCTTGAACCATGTCACCATGGTTGCCGAGTACGAGCCACCAGTCAGGATGACCTTGGAGTTCTCCAAACCCACGATGTCCGACTTGACAGTCCGAATGAAGTGCGCCAAATCGGCGAGCGCCTGCTTGATGTCCAGATACTTCAGATCATCCGTGCGAAGGTCGCTGAAAAGTTTCGAAATTCCAATGTGAATCGAATTAACTTTTGTTGCGTAACACTTCATTACCCTGTCGGCTTGCTTTGACCGTAGAACCTGTGCTCGGTGTAGAACAAATATCCGTTGTGCTCCTTGGCCATGTCGTGCATGTGACCGCCTGTCAGGTATCCAGGCGATATATCCCATTCGCCGCCCACAAATATGAAAATCGGTCCACCAGCTTGGAAGTACTCGCTGTTCGCCATGTACCTCTGAAAGGGAAGACCGTGTCAACGTCACGAAATGTCATGTCAGACGACTGACGGACTAACCATTTGCCATGTTCTCGTCTCGCTGTCATCGAAGTTATCCAACTTTTGCTCGATCCATCGAGTATCCACAGTTGCACGACTGGTTGCCACTGGTGGCGGTGGCTCCTGGTGCAAGGTGCGGAACACTTTTTCGAAAACGTTTGTTCCCTGCACCACCGCGGTAGCAGAGAGTGCGACAAAGACGAGCGCGACAGCAAACTTCATCCTGAATTGAACGACAGGCTGAAGGTTAGACAAAAACTAAAAGTTTAATTTTACGTACTACCGCTTTTATTCGTGAGATTAGTGAGTCTTGAGTGTGCCTTATCGAAACTTGCATGATAGTTGAATAGCAGATAGACTGGGCTTTTCGGAGATAAGTGCGGCGATTAGGCGTATCTTGACCAGATTAGCCAAAATGCCTAAGCGAAATTGATACGAGTGTGCTTCAAGAGGTGGTTGGCGGCCGTGTGGAGGCTTCACGGAGGCCAGAATTGTGAAGCTTTGACGCGACGAAAGTTTGGGCAGGTTTTCGGCGGCATTAAAAACGTTGATTTTTTTTTTCATCGCAAAATTTAAGGACAGCTTACACAACATTAAGGCATAAGCTAAGTTGACTTCTGGGCTGAGGGTCTTAGTCCACCTTTTTCGAGTCAGAACTTGGCTAGAAAAAGCCTTTTAACTTCGATGATTAACTGGAGGAAACGGTTAGAGACAATATTGCAGAGGACACACATGTATTGTATAGTCATCGCGTCCAGTCTCTTGTGCCACTGGAACCACCTTGCGGCGCATTAGTCACCGCGTAAAGTGCACCTTACTCGTCGATTGGAATACGGCCAAACAGTCGCCCCATTAGCTGAGAATGAACCTGATTTCCGAAATCTTGAAGACCTACGAGGCCCATTTTACACACTCAGGTGCCCTTAGAAATGGATCGAGATCCATGCAACATCATTGAATGACTGTTTTTGCCGTCATCGATGTTGCTGGATGTTGGAACATTGTCACGCTGTAAGACGAACAATGCAGGATCTGCAGCAGAAGTTCCAGATTTGAACCCTCGTGGCTTTAATATTGTGGAATTATTTCAAAAGCAAAGCATGCACCAGAAAGTGCATCGACGGATAGAGAATATCCATTAAAAAACTTTGCTGGAGTGAGTGGCGTTACTACATTTGTTCGGCTGACACATAGGTAAGCGGTCCCTCGTTGGCTAAAGTTTCCGCCTCGGTCACTACCGAGCTTAGCTTTGCCTATGACAGTTTTAAGGGCGTTCTTAATGGTTCTCATGAGCCTCTCCCAGAACCCACTCGATCATGGCGCTTGCTGGGCAATGAAGTTCCACAGGATCCTTTTCTGAGACAGGAACCCTTGTAAGTCCTCTCCCTCAATTAATTCTTTAGCCTCCCTTAGCTCAAAAGAGGCACGCTGGAATGTTTTAGAATTGTCGGAAAATAAAAACAGTGAGAGTACACCACGTCGAGCAATGAAACGCCTTATAGCCACAACGCAGATATAAATTGACACGCTCGTGGGCAACATCAAGTGCACAGCTCCGACGTTACCACAGCTAAGAATATAGGCTTTATACATCACGGTGTCTCCAGGGATTACAGAGTACAAAGACCAGCAAAATCCATCCCCACAGTATCGAACGGTCTAATCGGGGTGATTCTCTGAAGCGGCAGTGGAGCAAATGGCTGCGAGGCAGGTTTTCCAAACTATTTTCTGCAGGTAATGCAGCGTCGTTTGACAAGCTGACGGCATCTGATTACCAAGAAGCATTCCCCGACCTTGGAAAGGACGATATTCACACCTCCAATAATTGTCTTTAAGTGGTAGTCGTCTATTATAAGAGAAACGGCGTGATGACAGGAAGGCAGTATGAAAGGATGTATGACCTCAAATGCTTCATCTAATAATTGAAGCCTCCACCCAAGCCTCCGTAACCCATCACGCAAAAAAGGAACCCAATAATTTTTGAAGACGGCTTCTGTTCATCAGTTCTGCCTCAGTCCTCAGTCTGAAGTCCCAGTTCATCAGTAGTTATGCCCAAGAGCAACCAGGCGAGTTTTTGGACTTGGTCCAACCACCTCGTCTTGGGTCTGCCAAGCGGTCGCCTACCTGAAAGGTGTTGATTTATCAGCGTTAACCCGAACACAGCTGCTACAGTTTGTGTATAGAGACTGAATGCGCTCAGAAGAGGACCGTCAATCCCATACTCCTGCAGAACGCTCCAGAGATTACTCGAGGAACTCTGTCGTATGCCTTTTCCAAATCCACAAACCAACTGTAGATGGGCTTGGCATACTCCCAAGCCTTCTCAAGTAACATTCTTAGAGTGAAAAGCTGGTCGGTTTTACTTCTACCGGGACGAAAGCCACACTGTTCATCCCCCATCCATCATGGGCTCGATCATAGCTTTAGAACGCGCTTACAACACCACAAAGAGATATGCCCCTAG
This sequence comes from Eristalis tenax, assembly GCA_905231855.2. Lineage (NCBI taxonomy): Eukaryota > Metazoa > Arthropoda > Insecta > Diptera > Syrphidae > Eristalis > Eristalis tenax. Next base: position 107,474,420 of record HG993124.1, on the reverse strand, counting down.
AGTTGGAGCAATCTCTTGCAAAGATTGCCAATCTCCAGGTGCCTCACCACCTTCTCAAGCCACTTTAATGACACGAGAGAGCCATAAAACTCCCTCTTTACCCATTGCCTTAAGCATTTCTGGCCGGATTTCGTCCACACCGGCGGATTTGCCAACTTTTAGTGATTCAGTCACCAAAATGACTTCCTCCACCGTTGGACTATTCTCCGCCCCACTCAAGATCAAGCCATGTTCGGGATTGAGCAGCTCCGAAATTTGCTCGCTCCATTTGCTCCATCGCTCCATATGTCCACTTCATTGGCGAGCAACACACCATCTTTGGATTTGACTCCTCCGATGATGATGAATTTCCTTCCTCTGAGTCGGCGAATGGTTAGCTAGAACACCTTTTTCGCAAATCTATGGTCGCTCTTCAACTTCTCGCCGAACTCCTTCCAAGACTGCTCTTTAGCTGCTCGCACAGACAATTTGCAAGTTCTTCGCGCCTCAGTGTACCGGTCACGAGAAGCAGAGTCCCCCAAGAGAATACAGCCCATGAAGGTGTTCTTCTTCTCTCTGATGGCTTCTTGAACTCCTGGCGTTTTAAAACACCCATTTTTTCACCACCAGCCGCCACTCCAAGCCACTTCACTACACAAACACCCCGTGCAGAGGCAATGAGAGCTGTTGAAAACCGTTCCTCCAAATCGCACTCTACCATGTCATTGCATCCACACCCATGTGAGCATTGAAACTTAGGAATCCATATCCGCTAATAGGGGACAGCATCACCTTCCTCCAGGGGAGTCGCGTACTCTGACTCGAGATTTGGTGCATACACCTCGACTAGAGCCAAAGTTGACTTTTCAAGCGTAAGCTTTAAGATCCCGACTCTCCTCCTAATGGCATCCACTCCAATACCCTGCCTGCCAACCTGGGACTTGTAAGTATCCCCACTATCGGCTGTGAAGACATTCGAGGTGCAACATCCAACACACCGACGAGTTACCACCCGTCCAAAAAGGTCCACAGTTCTAAATCCCCTTTGCTTCGTAGAAGCTTGCTCCGGCGTGCGTTACTTTTCGCTCCCCGCACGCACTGCTTAGAGCATGGCGTCACTTCATCCCAACCCCCATAGCGGCTCACGAAGCTACTGACAGGTTGCTCGTAGTTCCTTCGGGATAAGTCCGACCGGCTGGCGAGCGGTTCATGCCACAGTTCTAGGCGGGCACCAGACGCTCGCATACTGCCACCATTCAGGCTAAGCTCCAAATAGGGCTCAGGCACACCAGGGTAGGCCAATTTTTCCTGCCTGTAACCTCGCTGCGTTAGCCGGGCTTGGGCTGTGTGAAAATAAACTCGTACACCCAAGATCTGTTGCCCGCCCGCACCACATGGAGGTCAGCTGTCGGAGGGTTAAAACTGCAACTGTTTTCGTCTTTCAAGTCAAAAATTGAATTCGTCCATTTAAAAGTGAATATATTTCTGACCTAGACCTAATAAGATTTCAGACATTCGCCCTTTAGTGGCAAAATCTCTATTCCCTCCCCGGAGGACAGTCCAACCTCTATTTATCGGCAGATTCGGCTTCTGCGTCGTCTTTCAACCACATTCGCACAAGCTCGGCAATTTTTTCCTTCGACGCCCTCATCTGCGGCGTATCGGTGTCCTTAATCGAACCAAAATCCTTGCAGTGAGCATACACTAGAATGGATGACAGAAATATTGCGAAATCAAAACCACCTTATCGACACAGTTGCTTAAGTGAACCTGCACCACTCCTACTTACACGGTATAACAGTGGCCTTGTCGGCATCAATGATGCCCATCGCGTGCCATGGATCCAGGGCGCCATGAGTGATGTACACGTTCTCCACTTCAGGATTCAGTCCACCGAAAAACGCGTTTGTCTTGTCAACATTTTCGTGCATTGACGCGTTGGTGAATCGCTCGTTGTACGCATCATGACACGCAGCAACATATAACGGTAACTGGAACTTGGAACCAAAAGGTTGGGCCATCGATCCGGACGTTTGATACCAACCGTATTCGTTGCAAGTCTGATAGAACCATTGTCTGTCTAAAATGGGAGAGTGGCGTGGAAATTGAACCGATCTGTCAGTTGACACCTGTCACTTACACATTTTATTATTGTCATTTTCTGTCTTCCGCAGGTCGGCAATGGTGCTCTTGTACGTAACGTCTGAGCAGTTGGCCGAACCGCTGAAGTAAAGCACGAATTTTGTCACTCCCATGACGTCGTCCTCGCCGCTCATGATTTTTTCGCAAGCCTTCTGAATTGTGTTGTTGCTGGGAGGAGAAAGTGTGCTGAACGTCGGTTCGGACAAACAAGTGTCGGTTACTTACGAGTGAGACTGAACGGTGTTGGCAAAGATATCGGAGATCTGTCCAAACAATGACGCGACGTCTAGCTCATTGTTTTCGTCGAAGTTGTCACAAAGTTTGAGCAGGGTTTTCGTCTCAGCTGCTCTGTTCGTCGACAGCATGTTCTCCAGCTCAGCGATTCCGTTTTGAATTCTGTTGTAACAAGCTTCTCCTCCGAGGAGTTTGATGGATTGCCCCGTGACTTCTTTGTACTCTAAAGAGATGGCACGCTTGAGAGGTTCTCCAAATTGCACAAGTCCAGTGAAGATGCTTACCAACAAAGTCCAGCTTGGCAAAGAGCGGTGCACTTGAAGCCCAGGCTCCCACAATCAGGTCTGGGTACAGGCGCTTGAACCACGTCACCATGGTGGCTGAGTACGAGCCTCCTGTCAGAATCACTTTTGACTTTTCCAAGCCTGTCGTTGTGGACTTGACAGTCCTGATGAAATGTGCCAAGTCGGCCAGTGCTTGCTTGACGTCCAAGTACCGAAGGTTCTCCGTAGAGAGGTCACTGCGGGAAAAAACCACCCCACGTCAGCTCGGTCGTGGTACTTTGAGTCGCGTCGGTCACTCACCTTGTCGGTCTGCTCTGGCCGTAGTACCTGTGCTCGGTGTAGAACAGGTATCCCTTGTGTTCTTTGGCCATGTCGTGCATGTGTCCTCCGGTCAGGTATCCACTGGAAATCGTCCATTCTCCGCCAACGAAAATGAACATCGGTCCACCCTCCTCGAAGTACTGATCGTTGGCCATGTACCTCTGTGAATTGATGTAAAATGCGCCATCAATCAAAAACACTCAACCAGTGCCCACGCCAAACAAACCATTTGCCAAGTGCGTGTGTCACTCTCGTTGAATTGATCCAATTTCTGCTCCATCCATCCGGTGGCGACGCTGACGCGACTCGTTGACGGCGGCGGTGGCGGCTCCTGATGGAGGAAATTGAAAGTCCTCTCGAAGAGCGATGAACCCTGCGACGACGGCACGCAGAACAGAACCGCCAAGCTTATCGCGATTAAAGACTTCATTCCGGCAGAAGTGACGATGAAAGTGGTGGCTTTTTCACCAATTCAACGGACTTTTATTCGAGTGATTACGAAGGTTCCGATGTGAATGGCTTCCTGATAAGGGGCTCATTTGAAAGTTTAATTGACTCTGGATGCGGGCGGCGGAATAGATTTTGCTGTTCTGTTTTGCCTTTTGCAGATAATTAAACGCCGAACAACGGTCGGGTTGGGGAATAGGGGTGAGCTGTGGGCACAAACCTGTAACAGCGGGGAATCTGTTTTGATTTACCTGTTGACAGTGACAGTGACCGTGGCTAGCATAACTGATGAAGTGCTTCGAATTGAGTGCTTCGGGGAGTATTTAACGGTGTCTACTGGGACGCCAGTAAAATCTTCGACGTTCTGTTGGATTCGGATGCCAGTTGGATTAGTGCCAAGCACAGACTAGAGCTGATTTTGGAATCACTTTGTGTTACCGTTTCGAGTTTATTTATAGTTCAAGTGCGTTCACCTCGAGCTGTCATTCATGTGAAGTGTGTGGTTTTGTAGAACGAAATGGTTGCGGTTGTGAATGACTGACAATGGGGGAGAGTGAGCAAAGGCCATGGCTTATTGAATCGTTTTCCGCAGTCGCGATTGGCTATTTTCCGGGCTACACGTTCGGCGAGCGTTACTGGCATCAATCGATCGGGTTTTAATGGCAACGGTTCAGTTCAGTAATGTGTGCCTGCTTCAAAAATTAACACATTTCTGGAGTAAGTTGTGGGAATTAAGGAGAAGCTGAGGAGGCAAGGATTGAACCTTTGCCAAAATTATACTGATGAGGATCTTCTACCCATAGTCTGACCACGAGTGCAGGCAGACGTGTGTAGCAAATGCAAGGATTTTATACGAACGCGAGCTATTGGTGCGTTCCCGAGATTGCCTGTTAAGGAGCTTTGTGGCCAGAAAAGAAGGGCAGATTGCCCGAATCACAAGAAGCGATCGTGGACAGCACTCAATTGGGGATGAGTTTCATGTTGAATCAATTGGCGAATGGATTTTAATTTTACACAGGCGCCTGCTGGGACGATCTGGACGACCCCAGGCAACGACAGTCCACAGATGGACATTTGATGCAAAGCATTTCGATTTCAAGGACAGCTGGCATAAAGAGGAATTGTACATCTCCATGTCCAGAATTGACATTTGTGTCAATCTCGTTAGGTTGGGGGAATTCTGGCTGATCCATCAAGGTCGGTAACGAAGTCGCCAATAGCTTCAATGGCATGGATATCGTCACGAGTTCCCAACGTACTGTGCTAGGAGCTTTTACGGCGGTTGACGAACGGGCTAAAATGCGTTGGAGGTCCATGGGGACAAACAAATATACTTATCCTGTCGAGAAAAAATCCTTCGTCGGATATATGGTTGCATTTACCGCGAACTCTACGAGCTCCACCAAGAAGTGGATTTTCAGACAACAATGATCCTTGGTCTGCACTGGTTCAGGCCCATCGAGCGCATGAACACCATTTCTCCGATTCGTATGCTTCGATCTTCCTCCTGGAGAGGGAGAGACTCGTCGGTATAAAGATCGAAGGCGCATGTCGAGGCGCGTCAAACATGGATAGCTGCTATAGATCAGGCTCATGCCCACCAAATTAGCATTAGCACTAGCCGGATGAATATTTGACTCTGAACCTTTGGGACGAATAAGTAAAGACGCAATGAGGAAAGAAGCAGACATTCCGGAGTGCGGAGGTTGGAAATCAAAACAGATTGGGGTCTGATCTAATCGTTGATCTCCTCAACCGAAAGTGTCGCACCTGAGACAATACTGGGTGAAAGCCTGTACGACTTCAAGCTCAGATCGTCCAAGAATCCCAAGCTCGACACCTAGTAGCGGTTCCAAGACAGCATCAGTGGGTGATTTTCTGGACACTTGTCAGTCTCCTGTGTTCTGAGCCTTACCTTTGCCATGCTTTCTGGTTATTTTTTTTTTTTTTTTTAGAAATGCATCGAGTTTGAAATGCGCTACAAGACAGACCTCAGTCAGTGAGTTTGTTGAACTCCCTACGCCATTAAATGAAGACCAGTTCCAGAGCACTACGATGAACAAAAACAGATTTAGGTGATCTCGCACGATCTAATTTGCATAAGCAACCCTCTCCCCACCAGATGTGACTTGACGCAGATGTTAATTCATACGCAACTAAACCAGTTTTCTTAAATCGCTGAATAAGCCTAAATATAAATAGAATGAAGTTGACCACAAATGGCTCGTTACGCACGCCAAATCACCAAGGCTCGGTCGTGCTTTAATGGACGTTTGTACGCGTTTTATCGAGTTTACGAGAATGTTATGTCAAAGCGCGGCAACCTCCGTTCTCCAAATCACAATAGACCGCGTTTTACAAAAAATAAGGAGCGAGCAGTGGATGGACTCAAGACGTACTCCATGTGTAAACATTTCATCACCGCAGCGTCCCCCCCAATCGATGATATCCGAAGGGACAGGGAACCTTCACGGGATACAAAGTATTTTATTTAAAAAGCGAGTCGTGGGTGATTTGGTGACGAATTTTTAATCAGGCTCAATTTAGGGTAACGTTGATACAATGGGCTTATGATAGCTGAAGTAGGAGGCGCATACTTCAGACTGCAATGTACTGAGGTGTCGTTGGAATACTGCGTCGATGACTGTTCCGCTTTGAGTGGTTGAAATTTCCGAGTTAGAGTTCATTTGAAGCTTTAGAGTATCTCCTAAAATCTCGACCAGGGGTACAGACGTAGGCTTGCTTAAATTTATATTAAAACCGCCGCTTAGAATCATTGGCCACAGATGGTACTCTTTCCCAGAGGAGCTGCACCACCTTCTGTGAATGGCAAAAGTACGAAGTGAAGTGAAGTCTGATTTTACCCATGGACCCATGGTTATGAGAGATGTAGACAACAACAGAAATTACGCTCTGGCCATTTGGAAGATTGCATTCAGCGGCACATATATCCCCGATATCGCGAATTGCAATACCATATCCGATGGTTTGGCGACATTTAATTTCCTTATTTGGAGTAATTTCATGCGAACTGCGTCCATTATTATAAATAGCAGCACCACCAACGCGCATTTCTGGTCGTATTGGATACGAAAGTTCGGAACGTCAATGATGCCCATGACTCGGAGAACACGAGTAATGTGAATTTTGCATTACGTCGTCTTTGAAGTCGTTGCAATGTGCTCGTAAACTGTGACAGTTGAAGGCGAATAATGAGATATTCTTCTTCTTCTTTGTTTGGCGCTCCAGTTGTGCACACGAAGTTGGTTGAGGTCCTTCTCCACTTGTGTGCGCCATCTTGTTCTAGGACGCCCTCTTATGCGTTGTCCCAAAGGCTCGGAATCGAATACTCTTCGGGCCGGAGCTGTGGTGTCAATCCGCTCTACGTGACCTAGCCATCTTAAGCGTTGGATCCGAAGACGCTTAACTAGGTGCATGCCGCTGTACAGCGCGTACAGTTAGTGGTTGAATCTCCTTCTCCAGACGCCATCAATACAAACAGGACCAAAGATCGCACGCAGAACTTTTCTCTCAAAACGACCAAGAGCTTCTTCATCCGCTTTCAATAGCGTCCATGTCTCTGCGCCATAGAGCAGGACGGGGATGATTAGGGTGTTATATAAAGTCAACTTGGTGCTTCGAGAGATGGCTCTGTTACTCAATTGCCTCTTGAGCCCAAAGAAACAGCGATTGGCAAGAGTAATTCTGCGCTTGATCTCGGTACTGGTGTTATTGTCCCTGTTTACTGCAGAGATGTGATAGACGACGTCCTTGACTACCTCAAAGTTTCTGCTGCCCATTATGACGGTCTGTCCGAGGCGTCGATGTTGTGCGTCCTTTCGTGATGACAGCATGTACTTTGTTTTGCCCTGGTCAACTGCCAAACCCATTTTAGCCGCTTCCGCTTCAATGCTAGCAAAAGCCTCATTGACAGCTCGCTGTGTTCGTCCAATCACGTCAATGTCGTCCGCGTAGGCAAGCAGTTGAACGGACTTTTGGAAGATCGTGCCTCTGGTGTTGACATTTGAGTTTCGCACGATCTTCTCAAGTATGATGTTGAAGAAATCACATGACAGCGAGTTGCCTTGTCTAAAACCTTTTTTGACATTGAAAGTCTCGCTGAGTTCGTTACCGAGCTTGATGGAGCAGCGAGAGTTCTCCATCGTCATCCTGCACAATCTGACGAGTTTGGCTGGAATGTCAAAACTAGACATGGCATTGTATAGCTCGTCTCTATGCACGCTGTCATATGCGGCCTTGAAATCGACGAATAGGTGGTGGGTGTCGATCTGCATCTCGTGGGTTTTTTCCAGGATCTGCCGCAGTGTGAAAATTTGGTCGACGGTGGACTTTCCCGGCCTGAAACCGCACTAATAAGGACCTATCAGGTTATTGACGAATGGTTTCAGGCGTTCACACAAGACGGCAGAGAGGATCTTGTACGCTATGTTAAGGAGACTGATCCCTCGATAGTTGGCGCAGTCAAAAGGGTCTCCTTTCTTGTGGACCGGACAAACGACGCTGAGATTCCACTCATCGGGCATGCTTTCCTCCGACCATATCTTACAGATGAGCTGGTGCATGCGCCCAACCAGATCATCTCCAGCTGCTTTAAACAGTTCCGCGGACAGTCCGTCCGCTCCAGCAGCTTTGTTCGACTTTAGTCTAGATATCGCTATCTTGACCTCGCCTAAGTCGGGGGGACGGAATTCTTGGTCATCCTCGTCCAAATTAAGTGGAACATTCTGCCTGACAGCGGAATTTGTGTCGTCATCGCCGTTTAACAGTCTGCAGAAGTGATTTTTCCAAATTCTCAGCATCGACTGCGATTCTACTACTAGTTGTCCAGAATAACCAGAATAATGAGATATTATCCTTGCTGAAATCCAGGATATGTTCGGGGCTGGCCTGGGCCTGACTCAACTTACCTCTCTAAACGGAGCCGATCACTCGCTAATTGCCTCCAATTTCGCATACCATGGCGGCTGAGGTCCCTCTAGGCATGTGAGCGCCATCTTGTACGAGGGCGTCCTCTGTTGCGATGTCCCACAGACGGATCTAAGTTGTCCAAACGATCTACATGGCCTAACCGTCTTAGGCTTTGGATCCTTAGACGCCTTGCTCATGTCGCTGTACAGTCCATACAGTTCATAGTTGAACCTTCTACTCCAAATGCCATCAACGTAAACAGGACTATAGATGTCACGCAGAACTTTTCTCTTGGAAGACCATGAGCCTCTTCATTCGCTTTGGATATAGTCCATGCCTCTGCGCCGTAGAGCAGGACGGGGAAGATCAAGGTCTTGTACAGAGTCGACTAAGTCTTTCGAGAGAGGGCTGTATTATTCTATTCTCCTCCTCTTGAGCCCATAGAAACAGCGATTGGCAAGGGTTATTCTCTGTCTGATCTCGGTACTGATGATGTACTGCGGAGACGACGTAGATGAAGTCCTTCACTACCTTGAAGTTATAGCTGGCTACGGTGACGTTCTGTCGAGTCTCCGGAGTCGTCAACTTTGTGCGTCCTTTTGACAGGACTTGGTTCCCGTGTTTACCGCCCGATCCACTTTAGCCGCTACCTACGTCATGTCGTCTGCGTATGCCATCAATGGAAAGATCGTGTCCTTGCATCTTGTGTTGACGTGTGAGTTTTGCACGACCTTCTCAAGTGTGAGTTTTGCCCGATGTGAAAAAACTCACATGACAGCGCGTCACCTTGCCTAAAACCTTTTTTTGACATTGAAGGTCTCGGTGAGTCGGCGGCTTCATCTTCATCCTAGCCAACCTGAAGTATTTGGCACAGTGCCCTCGTCTAGATCGGGAGGGAATTCTCTTGACACCTGTCATTGTCCGAATTAAGTGATACATTCTGCCAGCCTTGCTTTGGTACTGGGGTTTTGAAATCAGTCTCATTTATACTTCGTTGGGTATCCTCTTCTTTCAACAACCTATCTCAGCCTCTTTGGAATTGACGAAATCGAATTTTTCGTTAACTGATCGAAAAGGTGGCTCTAAGCATATTTAGTAATGGTTTTTAATACTGGTGGTAGATTTTAGCAGAGCTCGAGAATTCCGGAGTGGGTTAATATCCGGAGACTGCGGTTGTCTTCTTATAGTTCATTACCAAATGTAGAGTAATCATTCAAAGACTAAGCGGTTGATGTAAAAGCTTGGAAAACCCTGACTTAAACCTAGGTTTTCACACTAACGACAACACCGATGATTTTTTTTCTTAGGGAGTTAGCGCATAGACGTCCCTACGAAGAGCAATTATGTGAGAGATTCTCCGTTATGCCTACGTCGCACACCAACGCCTTCGAGATGTCGTTGCACTGCCGTTCCGGGAACCACCATAGGCTACCCCCGATAAGAAGCCCGTGTATGACGGCAACTGATCCGCAGGGTAAATTAATAATAATAAGTTGGTTGGTTCTACAGCCCGTAGAGGGCCAGGGCCCAGCTTCTCACGAGTGGAAGGAACGTACAGTTTAATGCCGACTCCGAACGGCCAAGTCTGAGAAGCTTTTTTCTAGACAGCTATCACTCTTTGAGCATTGTCAGTGATTCGAGGTGGAGCAGTGAAAATTGGTCGTAACGGCCGGAACCGCAGGGTATATTGGATGTATTTAAGAAACATTTCCAACAGGTGCTTAGAGGGAATGACCAGGAGAGAGTGATAAGGAATCAAGAAATCCTATCTTTGAAGAAGTCGGCACATTAAAAGGCTGAAGCACAACAAACTCACTTATGTCCTGTATCCCCTTGTGGGTCCTAGGGCCTCTACAATGCCTAAGCGTCATCGGGTGCGTTTTCTGGACATGTGCCTGAGGCACTCCCAACTTTTTCGCAGTTGCGTGTTTCCTTCTCAACTGTTCTGCGCCACGTAATACTAGGCCCGCCGCGGATTCTGCCATCTTGAGTAAGCGGGTTCCATTGCATGGCTTGGGTAGCTATTGACTTGTCACCCTTTCGGAGAGTGTGTCGTATGGTATATGTGCCTATAGGTTCATGGTGCGCTCTATGATAAAGCTGTTCGTTAGAGTTACTGCTTGGTCAGAATATTCTTAAGTGGTGGTCACCCTCCCGGTACCACGTCCATATAGCAGCACGGATTCATCGTCGTAGCTTGGTGTTTAAGCTAGTTGCATTGCTTCGGCAAACAGTGGATAGCATCCCTAACGCAGATTTAGCTTTGCCTATGCGGTTGGCTATGTCCAGTTCGGTTCCGCCATCGGTTGAGACAATACTTCCAAGTCCACATTTGTGTGTTTGCGGCGTTAATTTTCAGCCGAACGACACTGCACAACTCGCATTCATGCCCGCAGGATGGGTGTCCCTTATAACGCATTTTTCAGAAGCTCTAGGCATGAAGAGGATGTGGAAACTACAGATCACCTACTCTGCTCGGACGCTGGCAAGTCGTAGGTACTTACATCTAGGGGCCTACTATTTACTTCGATAGTCTGAATGAACTAAATAGAGTCGGCATTAGCCAGATAAACAGCTAATAAGTCAGTCACAAGCAGCAACTGGTTCTAACGGTTTGGAGAAATCAATCGGCGTGGGTCCAAGTGTGACTGCCTTCTGCAACCATACCGGGATCTACTTTGGCCCAATTTTTTCTAGTGTTGGGGGTTGGTGCGTCGGCTCCTCTGCAGAGGGTGCCAGGTTCGATCCACATCTTACGAGTCACAGACAATGCTCAGAGGCGGCATAAAAACTGTAGATCCCCTCTAGTCGTGAGAGAACAAAAGCACACACAACTCCAGTGGTTGCTGCGGAAGCTAGGCCCAGGTCCCCAGGGTTCGGACTATCATTCAAGAATATTTCAAGGCCTCTTAAAACATGCGTTCGTTTCAGTGATGACCTCTACCGCCCTCTGCAATCAGGAAACAGGCGCAGTAGGCTAGCTCTGGAGAATATGCTGGGATTTCCTTTGGTCTCTGGCATGTGATGGATCCCTGCTTCATCCACGGTAAAGAAACAGCCTAAGTCTCGTTCATGTTGCGGCCGCCCGTATACTAACACTCCTTTGAAGGGGTTTCATGGTTGCGCTTACGGTCGAGTGTGATGATGTGCAGAAGTCTTCGATTTTAATGAGAAGACAAACGCGTCTTAGTTGACTATGTAAACAGGTCATGATATTTTAGACGACAATTTTATGTAGTGCCCGTGCCTAGGATATCCCTGGCTGGGAACCCTCAAGACGTGATGTTGCGATACTTGATAACGTTACGACACCTAACTTGCGAGCTTCCACCTTATGCAGCCCACGCTGCGCAATCCCCAGCTTAAACTTCCAGCTTCTCCGCCACTAGGGGACTTAATATGAACGCCTTTAATAAAATAATGGCTGGTGCCCATCACTGCCTGCAACCACCTCCCTCTGCCCCAAGACTTTAACTCAGATCATGAAAAGCTTGAGCTTTAGAAAATAACTACACAATATCGGTGCCTTTTTGGTGCATCGCATGGAGCTGTGCCATGTTGCGATCATACTGGGTTTGAAAGGCCTGCCATCTGCCAAGCGTGGGCGGCTGGTCTTTGGCGCTTCGATCTGAGGGCAGTGCTCCTGAAAGTAAGAGTGGACGAGTAGAGTGGACGACTGGATGGCGCAGTTGGTTAAGTGCCTGCCTTGGTTCGAATGCCAGTGAGAGCAAAGTTAATATGCTTATATCTGGTCTTCAAATCTGGTCCAGTCACCACTTGCCGTTGGGATCAAATTAACATTACTGGAGAGGTCGATCAGTGGCAGTAGCCTTATTTAAGAACAATAGTATACATGTACAATAGTATTATTCAAAATATTGCTCATCTGAAGCTGTGACTTTTTGCCATCTTTCTGGCAATTTGTGGGTCCCATCCCAAAAGAACTGCGCCGGCTTGGCAGCCAAGAATAAATCAAGCCAATTTTTGATATTATTCTGCTCTGATGTGAACCGTATTTCAGTGAGGGCATTCTGCATCGACCGGTAGTCGACAAATGGTAGTCAGAAGGGGCAAGGTCTGCGCTATAAGGCGTGTGGGGTAAAACTTCCTATCCATTGTTTTCCAAATAGTTCTTAACCCGAATAGCAACGTGGGCCCTAGCGTTGTCATGATGGAAAATGATTGCCTCGTGTCTGGTCGCATATTCCGGGCGTTTTTCGGCTACTACTCTCTTCAAACGGATTAATTGTGTTCGGTAGCGTTGTCCATTGATGGTTTCACCCGGTTTAGCAGCTCATAATACAGCACACCCTTCTGATCAAACCAAATACAGAGCACTAACTTCGCGCCCTTCGGTTGGCCGGGTTTCACATATGCACTTGTCGTAATGGATCCATTTTTCATCACCAGTAACAATCCGATGCAAAAATGACTTCCTTTTGTGGCGTTCAAGCAGCATTTCGGACATGCAAAACCGCCTTTCGACGTCTCTCGGCTTGAGTTCATGTGGAACTCAATTTCCTTGAAGTGCTGCTTACTCGTAAATGACAACCAAAGATTCTGCAAGCTCTTCTTGTGTTTGACAACAATCTTCATAGAGTAATGCTTCCAGTTCTTCACGTTCATCGTCTTCCAAGCCAGAATCACCACTTGTAAATCGTGCAAACCACTTTTGGCACGTTCGCTCAGCTAGCGCATGTTCACCATGAACTTCCATCAAAATACAATGACTTTCGGCAGCAGTTTTCTTCATATTAAAGTAATGAAGTTGAACTTCCCGCTTTTTCAGGCACAAAGTTCGACATATTTGAGTGAAAAAAAATTATTGTTGTTTACGCTTCAAATGAATGACGTACAATGACAGTAGCTTTCCAACGCATGTTCCAATGGAATAATACAAGTAACGCCATCTCTTAGCAATCAGCACGAATTAAGTTATAGACCCAATATACATATCCATATGCTCAATCGATCTTGTTTTGCTTCTCTTGTCCCGTCCTATGACCGTTAGAATAAGAAGTCGCTTAGATTTTGCAACAGCATTCAAAAGACATTTTGTAACTGCCCGCCTTTATTTTGAACACAGCCGTAAATCATCACAGAGCTACCACCAGGTTAAAAGGGTTCCTTCTCCTAACTATTCCTGCTCCCTTTCTATTCCTGCTCTCTTTCCAACAATCGGCCCAGACAAAAGGGTAAAAACCACTTGTCTTGTCTTGTCCGCGAATACTAGCGTTATCGTCTCACATGAGCTCTTTGCTTTGGGTAGGCTTTGGCTGGATAGCAAAAATAGTGAATGACAAGGAAATTTATGTGCCATGCGATTCGAACGAACGGAAGCAATCACAAACAGGATGTTGCACATCACCTTCATTTCCATGCATCCAACGTAATTCTAATCCCGTAGCAACAAGATCGCCATCACACATGGGTTCAAACCCACCGTCGTCCTAGTCTAGACTGCTCGACAGGATCGGAAAATTACTCTCAGATTTTCTCATTGACATCCTCCCAGTGTTTGTCATGTGCGCCATCATTAGCTCGCCGAAAACACAAGCGATGTTCGCCGAATGTCGGCATTGTTGCTGTGTCTGCACTTTTCCGACCGATTAAATATTCTATTCTCTCCGATCCTTTGATGAATCCTTGTCTTTCTCAATTTCCTCCGGATATAGTCGTACATGATTTCCACTCCGCCTCCACCTTCGAAATTCGGCACACATGAAGACAAAAGAAGAACCTCAAATCTCTTTGAATCGTTCGTTCCCGAAGGCGACACATAAAAGGATCACGTGCATCCAGCGCAGACACAGCACAAGGGGATGCATTTTGTGTTCTCATTTCCATTACCACTGTCATTAGTTCTATTACCGCCTCTTTTTACTTTTTCTTTGATCACACATTTTCGTCACGTGCACACGTACGAAGGCGACCAACACCCTACCCTCAATTTAACAGATAAATTCAACTCTCGGTAGTGCGTATCTTGTGAACAGTAGGAGCCATTGTTCTGTGACCCTATAACCCTCCAAGTGTTGCATAATAATTGTATTTAACCCCTTTTCTTTGTAGGTTATCTTCTATGACTCCGATTGGAACCCTACCGTCGATCAGCAAGCCATGGATCGTGCACATCGTCTGGGACAAACCAAACAGGTAACCGTCTACCGGTTGATCTGCAAGGGTACCATCGAGGAAAGGATACTCCAGCGAGCGCGGGAAAAAAGCGAGGTAAACTTATCTTTTTTCTTTTTTTTTTTGTTGTAACGACCCTTACCACTGTGAAGTGAGGGAAAAAACTACTTATGCAGAAGAAGAAGACGAAGAAAAACAAAAACAAAAAAAAAAAGACCTTCCATTTGTACTTACCCGCATTTGCTGCGCACGTGCTGCATGCGGTGGTGCTATTATGCCACGGAACATGATCGCCTCTGTTGCTATTTATGTAAATTCTATCCACCGGAAGCTCGGTTCCGATCGAGCGGGGCGTGTGATCTCCAACACACAAAACCGAAGAAAAATGATGAAAAATCGTACGAAAGGCTGAAGAGGAGAGCGTTCATCAGTTTCGGTGGGGGGCTATGCAGTGGCGGCGGTGGCGGCGTCAGCGGTAGCGACGGCGCCCCGTTCATGAGATTATTAATATTTAATAGGCTTCTTCTTCTTCTCAGCGATTGTTGTTTGATAAACATTTATCGTTGTTTTCTCATCATCATTTATTTTTTCGCTCTTGTAGATCCAACGGATGGTCATAAGTGGAGGAAACTTTAAGCCAGACACACTTAAGCCAAAGGAAGTGGTGTCTCTACTCTTGGACGACGAAGAAATAGAACTCAAGTGTAAGTACATAGAATTTTCGAAAACCAATTTGAAATGGAAAATTCTCTCTCTAATTCGATTCTGCTTTTTGTAGATCGCCAGAAGACAGAGGAACGTAAATCGAACGATGAGGTGACGACCAAGGAGAGCGGTGACAAGAAGCGGAGAACCACGGGAAAGGTGAGTTGCGCGGGAATGATGGGATTTAAACGCTCTCACATTTGGGGCAAATACTTTAATTATGCTGAAGCGGAGCTAATGAATCACTTGGTAGCGCATGGTGTGGAATTTAAGATGAAATGGCTCTTTCTTTTTGGTAACGGCTAGGGAGGAGGCGACAGCATTTTGAAGTTGTTTTTTGGGTGTTAGGCGGATGTGGACGCGTTCAACGGCTTGCATTCAGTTCAACGTGAGAGATAACCTTTGATGCGACGAATAATTCGTGGTCGGAGAAACTATCGGCGGAGAACTGCAAGCTTGAGGACTTCCTGATGCTTTCATCGGCTAATGATGGGTGGGAACCAGCGAGAATGTCATTTTCATCCTGGGAATGGGTGAAACTGTTCCATCTTGTATTGAGTGGCGTAACACACAGAAATTGAAATTATGCTGATCGTCACCAGAGGCCTTTGAGGGCCTCGAAAATTGGGGTTCGGGTTTTGTGGGTTACGACACATTGGCACTGATCGCCTCAACTTATGTCCGTTGCCTGTGTGTGATGTTTTTGTATTCCTATTGAGCAGATATGAGGACAGTTGTGAGAAGAAATGTGAAGAGGATGGACCACACCATTAATAGACTCTACAAAACCTGATCTACTTGTGGTACTGGTAATCTTTCACCCATCGATGGCACAACTTACCCAACTCGTGGAATGTAAATGGACCGCGTACTTCAGCCGCAATATATCTGAGAGACTGAAATTCAGGCCCTGGATGGCCATGCAGATGCATTCAAGACAGATAAGAGAGTTTAGCCCAAGACTCACATCATACACTTATCCCTTCCCTTAGCGTCCTTCAGACAGATACCACTGCGATACAAGGTCCTCTGTCTTGGTGTAAGCCAATATGGTATTTAATATTTACAGAGATCCTCGATTAGCTGCCTGTCATAAGAACGGGGAAAGTCTTCCCTACTCTCGTCAAAGCAGCTAAATTTTGCGGGAAGGCAGCTAGATGTTTTTGACAATGTTTTGGAATGCCAACCAAGCATTCTTTTGAAGTTCGGTCATGTTCATCTTTGATGAGCTGCCGAGTCTGTGGACCGTCAAACCCACCGGCCTTACCTTTTCAAAAGACAGTCGAGTAAATGCTGAGATGAGGCCTTTGAAACAGTCTCCTTCAGTTGGCTATGCTTTAAACTACTGCTTTATGAGGCCCAGTTTTATATGCAGAGTTGGAAATATAATATTCCTTCTGTGAACAAGCGGCCGATGTTGAATGTCTGGATCACCAGGTTTGAGTTCAGATCTTGCCACCCAATTTTACTGCACCCAATGCTTTTCACGAGCTCTACTGTCCCACATACACAAAAAACAGGGTTACTTGTTATATCATGTTATGGCCAAGAAGGAAGCACACCATTTTAAGGTGAACACAGATGATCCATATTGCAACAAATCAATGACTCTCTTTATGTCTTCATATTCTTCACGCAAGCAAACTGAGTGGCCTATTGGAACTGCACCAAACAAGTTTCCATTGCGGAGGAGAACACACTTCAAGCTCCGCTTTGAGCTGAATATTTTGACAGGTTAATGTCATTGGTAACTTTGACAGCTGCTGAAACATGTAAATAAAAGAAACTATCATTGCTAGAGCAGTCTTGGAGGGCAACCATTCGCCGGCTCAGAGGAAGGAAATTGATTATCATCGAAGGAGTCAAATCGAAAGATGGTGTGTTGTTTTCCAATGAGGTGAACATCTTGCGCAGATGGAGCGAGCGCCTTTCGGAGCTGCTCAGTCCCGAACAGGGCAATGAGGATGGCAGACCCGTAGCCTTAAGTGGGCCGGAGAGTAGTCCAACGGGAGAGGAAGTCATTTTGGCGATTGAATCACTACAAGTTGGCAAATCCGCCGATGTGGGTGGAATCAGGACCGAAATGCTTAAGACAATAGGTAAAGAGGGAGTTTTATGGCTCTCGTGTCATAAAAGTAGCTTGGGAACGTGGTGAGACACCTGGCGATTGGCAAACTGGGGGACAAAAGAGATTGCTCCAACTACAGGGGTACATCTCTTTTAAGCCTCTCTACGCTAAGGTGTTGGAAGCGCGTTCTAGAGCAATGGTCGAGCCCAGGATGGGGGATAAACAGTGTCCCGGTAGATGTACAACCGACCAGCTTTTCACTCTAAGAATGGTACTTGAGACTTGGGAGTATGCCAAGCCCATCTTCAATCGTAGATTTGGGAAATGCATACCACCGAATTCCTCGAGGTAAACTTTGGACTGTTCTGCAGGAGTATGGGATTGATGGTCCTCTTCTGAAGGCCATTCAGTCTCTATACACAAACTGTAGCAGCTGTGTTCGGGTTAACTGTACTAAATCAACGAACAGGGCGCTAAGGACGGCAGACCCGTAGTCTTCCTGCAACGGTAGCGGTAGACATTTTGGTTATTGAATCGCTAAAAAGTGGCAAACACTTTGCCAAGGGTGTGTCTTTTCACCTCTCCTTTTCGTTGTATACATGAACTGGATGTTGCCGCTCAGCCGAGGCTAGGAATGTTTCACATTCGGAGAGTTGAGAGTATGTCATCTTCTTTTTGCAGATGACTTAGTGATCCTCCCATCTTCCCAGACGGAACTCCAGCGCGCACTCGATAGGTTTTTTGGCCGTATTTACTGATGCTGGAATGAAGGTCAACGTGGACAAATCGGAGGTGATGGCCATTTCCAGAACGCATGTTCAACGCACTCTACATGTTACTGAAGAAGGTGGAGAAGTTTGAGTACTTCGTCGTCTTTTTGACGAGTGGTGGAAAGAGTAATGCTGAGCTTTCCTGTAGGATTGGTCAAGCTGGGTCAATTTTGAAACAGCTTGGTAGATCTGTAATCAGGAAGGCAGCTTGGTGTCAAAGCCAAGTTTTCAACTCTCACCTATGGTCATGAAATGAGGGTAACGGAGAGGGCTATGCTTCTGTGGTTTGGTCGCGTGGCACGAATGTCCCCTTCATCACAGTTTCCGAGGCTGGCGTTGAATTGCGATTCCATCAGTTAGGCGACCGCTTGGCAGACCCAGGACTAGGTGGTTAGACCAAGTCCAAAAACTAGCCTGGTTACGCTTGGGCATAACTCCTGATGGGATAGAGTCGATGGCGGCGGATCGAGTTGCCTGGAGATCTGTCGTGCGTGGTTTCCCCTTGCGACCCCTTTTGTGGAGCATGTGGGTCAGAAGATAATGATGATCATTGCTATCTGGTCACCCTTTAGATAATAGAGAAGAAAACGAAATAGGCAGCTTTTTGATTGATTTCTTACCAACATTTGTAGAGGCTGCTATTTTTGATAAGATAGTGTCGCCAACCGTCATTTTGTGTCAGAATGAGCAGACAATAGAAGAGCCCTCGCACAAAAATAATTTCTCAGACAACAAATTATGTACATTTTCCAGAGAGAGGTGGATTTGGAGTCGGTAGATAAGAGATAACAGAAATGGCATTTAACTACATATTTCACGTCGGCTGCTCATAGTGGTCGGTAATGTAGTACGCAGACGTAGAAAAATTGTCAATTTAACGCCAGTTCAATGTTGCTTGAATGTGAAGAATGTGAAAATATTTAAAAAAAACAGCAAAATTCGCACGTAGCAGATCTGGACAATCAATGAATCAAATCGGGTGCAGTTCATTCAAATAACTAAGCGTTTTTTTTAATCGAGTAGATTACCTCATATAGAATACTCTGATTGGGCTGCCTTCTTTTATTTTATTCTGTGTGTCGCAGTATAGCCAGGATTGAGTACGATGGTCGTGGTACTTTTCTGCTCGTGTGCGGCAACTTAAATGCGAGTGTCAACTGTTGAGTTTTTCCACAGACCCGGAGTCGATAACTCAGAGCCAACTTGTCCATGCGCTAGATAACCTAGCCGTTAGAACCACAGACACTCATCTTTCTATACAGACCGTGGTGGCATATTCTCTTCCAGATGCCAGCAATTAAAAAAGTACCAAGGATCGTACACCAAATATTTCTCTCTCTGAAAAAACAAGCTCTTCAATTGATGTCCATGCTGTTTGTTTTGTGCATCCATGATGTACCCACAAAATCCATGTGTTTTCTCGAGTCCTTCGAGAGGGAGTATTAGTGAATCATCTGATGCTGAGGTGGGCAGGAGTTATTCTGCTCAGTAGAGCTCCGATGTAGACAAAGTCGTTTACTATCTCAAGGTTACAGGAGCCCATTGTGACGTTCTGCCAAATACGTCGATGTTGTGCGTGCTTTCCTGAATATCAGACGCATTTCCATCGCGAATTCTGGAATCCACCGCAGATTACTGTTCAAATATTCAGACTAAGAGCTCATTTTAAATATTCAGACACATACTGCAAATTTCTCTTTCTCTGATGCTCTCTTTAGTCGGGGTTCCAATATGCCCGCTTAACTCAGTCTACTGCTCAACGAGGCAATTATTGGCTTCAAACGTCAAAAATTCAAAACAGATTGCCCGTTGCAGCTAAGTTGCCTCAGTTCTTGGAAGCACTTGCTGACTTGTGAGAGCAAGTGTACAAAACGCCTCTGTTTCTTTGTAGAACTTGCATGGACCAGAATAATATAGAGTGGGTCCCACGTCTTTAATTAATGTACTTGCCGGTTATTCTGTCATCCCTTAACTGCTGGTACCTTTCACCATTATTCTGGTTTGGCTAAATCTGGCTACGAGTCAACAGTCCGAGATGGATCATGTCAGATAGAGGAAACATGGTTTACTGGGCGTAGCACTCCTGAACTCATCACCACAAAAACCTTGCCTTAACCCCGCTTCTCAGAGTTTTCAGTCAACTGTTGGCAGATCTGAAGAGAACTTTCCTTGAAACTGAATTCCACATAACCGCAACGACTTACCTCTGCTTTGCCCTCCGTTCGCGATAACGCTTCCACTGGACTAGATCACAGACAGCCGACAGTCGGAATTCGGAAACGTAAACGACATGCTTATTGAACATTTCTCCTTTTGGTCGGCGTCAACCCAAAAGAGCCATCTCCAGCAATGGCTCTTTAGATAGCGGGTGTGCGTGTCAGGTGTGGGAGTCTCAATCAGAGAGCTCCCGGTTGTTTGTCGGTAGCTACTGTGCTCAAGGGACAAACTCGATCAAACAATTAACATAACATTAACCTACAATTCAGGCAGCGGCTTATCGGCGGCAATCCAATGGAATTTAAGCTTCGATTCATAATTATGCTGGGAATGCGCAGCCGGTAGCGATTCGATCACAATGCTCGATGTGAGAGAAGTGTTTGAGATAAAGTAACCCTCTTCCCGGTGATTTCCATTAAGCACCAGTTGTGTGGTAAAGCAAGCCAATTAGTCTGTCGCAGTCGCGCGGGAGGTGATATAATTGGATAAAATATTAACCGTTTGAGTGGAGGAGGCAAGTCTCTTATCAGGGATAAAAATCGAAAGCTGCACCGACTTATTGAGGACAAATCAATTGAGTGGAAGTGGTCACAGGTGCTTTGGGAGAGAAAAACATGATGCATCTGAGTGGGAGCCAGATGAAGAGGTTAACCCGGTTGAACCCGGTCTTTGGGAGCGTCCAACAAGGAGCGGCATGTTGACACAACATTCAAAAGGTTGTTCGAGGTTTTCACTAAGGTACACACTGCGACACTGACTTTTTTTTTTGGTTTATTTATGGGATAATATGATAAAATACTAATTCAAAAATACAAAAAACGAAAACAAGTATTCGATACGAGGCATAAACACTTTCAAGTGGTACGACAAAAAGATAGCACATTTTTGAAAATAAAGGGTGATTTTTTAAGATCTATAGGAAAGTTTTTCAAAAAAAAAAAACACATAAAATTCAGAAAAATGCATGAAATCTTTATTTGAGTCGATAGCATACTTACTTACTTAAGGTGGCGCTACAGTCCGGGGTGGACCTGGGCCCTCAACCAACAAGCGTCTCCAGCCAGCTCGATCTTTAGCTAGCTGTCTCCAGTTTCGCACGCATAGTTGGTTGAGGTCCCTTTCCACTTTCGTGCGCCATCTGAGTCGCGGTCTTCCTCTACTGCGCCGTCCCTCGGGGGTCGATTCGAAGACTGCATTGCTTTCCATCCGCTCTACATGACCTAGCCACCTCAATCGTTGGATCTTCACCCTTCTGGCTAAGTCGATGTCGCTAAACAGCCCGTATAGTTCGTCATTATATCTCCTCCTCCACTCACCATCTATGCAGACGGGACCGAAAATCACACGAAGAATTTTCCTCTCGAAGCAACCAAGAGCAGCTTCATCCGCTTTTGATAAAGTCCATGCCTCCGCGCCATATAGCAGGACTGGGACGATTAAGGTCTTGTAAAGCGTTAGCTTGGTTGTTCGAGAGAGGGCTTTGTTTACCAATTGCTTTCTTAGCCGAAAGAAGCAGCGATTGGCAAGAGTTATTCTTCGTTTGATTTCAGCGCTGGTGTCGTTGTCTGAATTGATAGCGGTGCCTAGGTAGACAAAGTTTTTGACTACCTCAAAGTTATATCTGTCTGCTGTGACGTTCTGACCGAGACGTCGGTGTTGGGTGTCCTTTCTCGTTGACAGCATATACTTGGTCTTACCCTCGTTTACCGCTAAACCCATCTTCGCGGCCTCCGTTGCAATACCCACAAAAGCGCCATTGACATCACGCTGTGTTCTTCCGATAATGTCAATATCGTCGGCATATGCGAGTAGTTGGACGGACTTCTGAAAGATTGTTCCTCTGGTGTTGGCGTTCGAGTTTTGAACAATTCTTTCAAGAACGATGTTGAAAAAGTCGCATGACAGCGCGTCGCCTTGTCTGAATCCTTTTTTGACATCAAAGGTCTCGGTTAGGTCTTTACCGACCTTGATGGCGCAGCGTGCATTCTCCATCGTCATCCTACACAAACGGACGAGTTTGGTAGGGATGCCAAAACTAGACATTGCTCTGTATAGCTCGTCTCTATAAATGCTATCATACGCGGCCTTAAAATCGATGAAAAGGTGGTGGGTATGGATTTGTTGCTCCTGGGTTTTCTCCAAAATCTGCCGCAGTGTGAATATTTGGTCGATGGTGGATTTTCCTGGCCTAAAGCCACACTGGTATGGACCGACCAGGTTGTTGACGAATGTCTTTAGGCGTTCACACAGTACGGCAGATAAGATTGAGTCGATAGCACGGTCCATATAATTTAATGTTTGAAGATTATTTCATGCAAATGTTGACCTTGACTGCGCCTCAAATGGTCCATCTGATTAGTCCAACTTTGACATACTCTTTCCAACATTTCGGCCGGTATCTCACGAATAAATGCTTCAATGTTGTCTTCCAATGCGTCAATTGAAGCGGGCTTGTCTGTATAGACATGAGCTTTAACATAGCCCCACAAAAAATAGTCTAAAGGCGTTAAATCGCACGATCTAGGCGGCCAATTGACCGGTCCCGAACGTGAAATAAAATGTTCACCGAAGTCGCCTCTCAATAAGTCCATTGTTGCGCGTGCTGTGTGGCATGTGGCACCGTCTTGTTGAAACCACATGTCATGCAAGTCAAGCAAAAAAAATTGGATATCATCTCAAGGTAGCGCTCACCATTCACAGTTACGTTACGATTCGCATCATCTTTGAAGAAGTACAGTCCAATGATGCCACTAGCCCATAAACCGCACCAAACTGTGACTTTTTCTGGATGCATTGGTAGCTCTTGCAATGCTTCTGCTGATCACTCCAAAATCGACAATTCCGCTTAATTACGTACCCATTGAGCCAAAAATGAGCTTCGTCTTAAGCTGACCATAAAATGGAAGAAGCGCGCGATGAACTTTCTTAACAGAGCACGCATTTTGATAATAAAATTCAATAATTTGCAAGCGTTGTTCGTTTGTAAGACGATTCATGGTGAAATTATAGACCAATCTGAAGATGTTTGACGGTGAAACAAAACACGAAACGTGCGTCAGCTGTTTAAACCAGTGTTGCCAAAAATATAACAGCTAAAAAATCGCCGCTTATAAGAAATTAAGTTACAGAGGTTGCAGTAATCATAAAAATTTGGACTTCTAGTAATGAGTTGACCCTCCTTGCTTTTTCAAAATCTCCGTCATTCGCTGTGGAAGCGATTTAAATAACGTTTTGATATATTTTCTTGGCATTGCTCTCAATTTTTCTCCAATGCTCCTTTTGATACCCCGAACTGTGTCGTACTGTCTATTTTCGGCGTAAACTTCTCTCGTCAAGTCAGGGGAACGTGCTGGCCATTCTAGAATTTCAACTTCTTTTTCGCGGAAAAATTCTTTCACAACCCTGGCAGTGTGGACGGCTGCATTATCCTGCTGGAAAATCATGGGACATTTAGTAAATTCTTGCCGCGAATTAGTTACGATATCCCCAATCAACTCCAGGTAGCCTAGGCTGTTCCTGGTACGAACTTTTATTTCAGTTCTCCCGTAATACCCTATGGAGGCCCAAATCATTACGCTTCCGCCTCCATGCTGACGACGGCTGAGAACTACCTTGTCTTTTCGCAAATCATGATAATAATATGACTACCCATCTGGGCCGTCTGAAAAGAGAACCTGACGCCATCTTTTTGTCCATTTAGTGAAAGTAAACTTGAGTCTTTCTTCTCTATGTTTTTTTTTTTTTTGTAAGCGGGGGCTTTCGCTGTAATTTTTTGCGTTTTATAATTTTAGAATTTTTTAATATTCTCTGTGCATTAGGAACATTAGTCTTAACACCTGCTTTTTCCGCTATTTTTCTTGCAGTAAGGTCGAAATTCGATCGTAAAATTGCTCTTTTTTCTCTAGGTGTTACTGCTTTCGGTCGTTCACTACTGTGAGCTTTGCCATCATTTTCTGGGACTTTAAGCATATTCGGCTTCTGCATAAATATTTGCAATTTCACTGATTTTCACGAGATTAAGGGCTACTGAACTTCACTACTGTTAAGCCGCTTTCCTCTGCGCATTTTCAAACTAAAGAAAACTTTATTAGTTTTTCAAAGGACCAAGAGATAATTTTCTTACAAAAAATCAAACTGCACCCGCTCTTGCAATCGCTCGATGAAAACTGAATACAAATTCATCGTCCTGTGCTATCATTTTGTCGCACCACATGTCGTACGTCGCACGTTTTGTTGCAACTAACAGTAAATCTCTTCAATTCGTTTCTCAAAGCAATGCACTCAAAACTAAACGAGAGAGATGCGTCCAAATTCATTGCTAACTGTATATTTGCGAATTTTGTATATTTTTGTCGCGATGTGTAGGTAGGTGGGTTAATAAAAACCATGCTTCATCGTGACCAGTGTTGCCGCTGAGGGGGGACAAAATCCGCTGCGCCAAACTGGCTAGAAATTGCGACAGTGTCAATATGAAAGTAAGTCTTTCTGACAAGGCAACTATAGACGGACAGCGACTGCCGCAACACATTTGTCCGGCGACGGGAGATGTTTGTCCAGGGGAATGTATGTAACTTCAATTCAGGATCCACGGCCGTGAGAAGCTGTCCGGGGACCGAACTCAAAGGTAGATCTATTTCTTGGCTGGCTGTTACTGCCAAGTTTCAACGACAGCGCAGTTGGTTAAGTGCCTGCCCTTGGTGAGTGGGCTCCCCGGTTCGAATCCCAGTAAAAGCAAAGTCAATATGCTTTTATCTGGATCTCAAATCTGGTCCAGTCATCATTTGACGTTGGGATCAAATTAACGACGCTATCACTGGAGTTGTCGATCGGTGGTAGTAGTCTGACTGTGAAGCAATATGGTCTACTTCCCAACCCTACCTACCTACTACCAAGTTCTAAGTAGATGCCTCAGCCTCGGCTATTGCTTTGGAGTCTTTAGTCTTTCCAAATTTAATTATGACGTCGATCGGTAGACCATAGTTAACGCAGCTCCTGAAAACCACGAGGGCAATGAAAAGGCAGACATTCAAGCAAAAACCTGAAATTCATGGATTGAGCGACATTGACATAAAATAACGTATAGACAACTGGTTAAATAAGTGCCGCAACCAATTCTGTAACAATCAGGAGGACTCGTAAGCGTAACAAAAGTTGCTCTAAATCTAAAGAAGCCTGACGTTAGAATTCTACGTGGGGCACTTACTGACCACATCCTATGCAACTATCACATGCACAACATAGGGCACGGCAGCTCAGAAAACTGTAGACACTGTGGGCAATCAAAGGAAACCATGGAACACCTACCAGTCCAGTGTCTGGACATGAACAGATATTTTTTCATTTGTACGGTGCTCCAAGGCCTGATTGGCTATGAGGCAATGTCAAGTTATTGCGGCCATCTGTTTGCTAATTAGATTCCTGTCTCCTGTATTTTTTCATTTGTACGGTGCTCCAAGGCTTGTTTGGCTATGACGCAATGTCAAGTTACTACGGCCACCTGTTTGCTAATTACATTCCTGTCCAACTCTAAACAAAATGTTTTCGGTGTTCATCCGCTTTGAGATAGTACACTCTCCGGACAGGACTAGGATGATCTGTGTCCTTTACAAAGTTGGTCCTCCTCCTTGGTCCACCAAGAGTTGTCAGTTGTTGACAGGAGCCTCGGTCTCTACGAAGCCGAGGTAGGCGCAATTATAGCTGCCCATTGAAATGCTATGTTCCCACAACACGACTGGTTACCGAGAAGCTAGGCCCAGGCCCTCTACGGGCTGTAGCGCCACCCATATTATAATTGCAGTTTCATGGTTCCTCCTCGCACAAAATAAGATTAATTTTCACGCCATCGACTCGGTGGAGTCACGGATAATGCTCACAATGAAACTACAGTGGAAGCTCCCTTGAGCGGAACTTCTCACGATTTTGTGAATCTAGCGGAGCTTAATTCAAAAATCAAAGTCGTCCGAATGACAAAGGTTTGGTATCAAACGGCAGGTATAAAAAATTAATTTCATGGAAACGGTATTTACCGTTGTGTGGCATAGCAAACAGCAAACATCAAGAGACCTGTAAAACAATAGTTGCATTATGTGACTCAAATTCGTCGTTCGTGTGACGTGAGTAGCAACGCTTTCCTTCGTTTTTTAATTTCTTATATAGTTAGGTGCGGAGCGTAATTTTTTGAGAAATACATGTATTTGCGAATTAAAATACCTTTCAAATATTCAACTTTATCTTATGATATTGAGTTTATGTTGCTGACCCCTTACCACTGGTGGGGGGAAGTCAGATGGTAGATGAGCGTCTCTGAAGGTTTGACGATGAACTGATCCTTCGTTAGTTGGGACTGGATATTTATATCCAGTCATGGTGTGACGGATATTGCTAATGCATTGCAAATTTGGTTATTTTCAAATTGTTTTGGTTATGTTGTCACCAAACAGGGCTAAAAGCTAATTTTTGTTGATGGCGATGCGTTTGTGTCATCGCTAGGGTTGAAATGAAAGCTTTGTTGTTACGATGATCCTCGATTACTGCATCCATCGAGTACTGTATGACGGATGTCAATGCCGTAACTATATGTAAGTATTATTTAAAGAATCTTCTTGGTTTGTACGATCTCAGCAAATGGTAGTAATTACCGATTTGCTTGATGGCCTTAGAATTAATTAGTAACTTTGTGCAGAGTTTTCAAAATACATCCGCATGTAGCCAACTCGAGATGTTATTAATTACCTTCTCCGGACTATATATTGGGCTTATAACTTGTACAATTTCCAAGTATTGCCCATCTGAAGCTATGACTTTTTCCCATCTTTCTGGCAGCTTGTGGATCCCATCCCAAAAGAACTGCGCGGGCTTGGCAGCCGAGAATGAATCAAGCCAATTTTTGATATTCTGCTCTGATGTGAACCGTATTTCCGGGAGGGCGGTCTGCATCGACCGGAACAAGCGGTAGTCAGAAGTGGCAAGTTCTGGGCTATAAGGCGGGTGGGGTAAAACTTCCACATCCACTGTTTTCCAAATAGTTCTTAACCGGAAAAGCAACGTGGGGCCGAGCGTTGTCGTGATGGAAAATGACTGCCTCATGTCTGGTCGCATATTCCGGGCGTGTTTCGGCTACAACTCTCTTCAAACGGATTAATTGTGTTCGGTAGCGTTGTTGATGTCGTTGACGGTTTCACCCGGTCTTAGCAGCTCATAATACAGCACACCCTTCTGATCAAACCAAATACAGAGTATTAACTTCGCGCCCTTCGGTTGGAAACCCGGCCAATGATTTTGTGCACTTGGGGTTGTCCATTTTTCCATTTTTCATCACCAGTAACAATCCGATGCAAAAATGACTTCCTTTTGTGGCGTTCTAGCAGCATTTCGGACATGCACCGCCTCTCGTCGTCTCTCGGATTGAGTTCATGTGGAACCCAATTTCCTTGAAATGGCTGCTTGAGTGACACCCAAAGATTCTGCGAGCTCTTCTTGTGTTTGGCAACAATCTTCGTAGAATAATGCTTCCAGTTCTTCATCTTCAAACTTTTTTGGCTGCCCAGGACGTTCATCGCCTTCCAAGCCAAAATCACAAATCCACTTTTGGCGAGTTCGCTCATGTTCACCATAAACTTCCACAAAAATACGATGACTTTCGGCAGCAGTTTTCTTCATATTAAAGTAATGAAGTTGAACTCCCCGCAAAGACGCTTTTTTAGGCACAAAGTTCGACATATTTGAGTGACAAAAAATTATTGTTTTTTACGCTTCAAATGAAATGGCGTACAATGACAGTAGCTTTCCAACGCATGTGCCAATGGAACAATACAAATTACGCCATCTCTTAGCAAACCGAACGAATTAAGTTATAGACCCAATACTTCCAGAATCCGTTAAGACATTAAGACATTGCGCTCAACTGCGCATCCCAGGTAATTAAGGATTATTTATCTTTGGACCAATACAACTCGGCTGCTCTAAAGAAAGCTACACACTATCTGTTTTTTAATTACATTCCTGGAATATCATTTCTTATCTCTTCGATCATTTAATTGGCTATCACACCTTTCTTTGCAAGAAATGTTGTTCGACATTAAGAAATGTCAAGTTTAGTTGCGAACGAGAATAGCCACATTCAAAAACGGTTTCGGGATGAAATGGGACTACCAGTTGACACATGAAGAAGGTGAAAGTGGCAGGCAATACGAACACAGTGTGAATATTTTTTTTTAGGATTGAGATGAGTGCGGATATAACATGCATTGATCTGATCTACCATTTCCGAATTTTACTCGAAGCAATGTCGAGTGTATATGAAATTGATGCAGACAATTTGCAATATATCAGGTACCTCATGGCTGCTAGCATACATAAACTTCTGATACACTTAAAAAAGATATAGTTCCAGCCTGCATGCTGCCACTTGGTCAATTGTCCGAGGAAGCCCAAGGAGCAACAATAAATACAAACGATTCCGAGCACATTTTAGCCGGAAATCTACGAATAGAGATGTTAACATCATCAGATCCACATATTTCGAGTCGTAGCACAGCACCCCGTAGAAAAAGGAACCCACTACCTCAAGAATGTATTGCCCTGTTAAAGGCTCCCGAAGTACGAGCAGCACCATCTAGTAGCAGTTCCGATGAAGACGGTGATGAGAGCGACTAACTTCAAGTAAAAAAAAAAAAAAAAAAAAAACAAATTAAATCAACAAATAAATAATCATACACTTTGCTAACAAATGATGCATGTAATGATGGGTTAGTTTCACCAAAATATCTTGGCACGTATTTGAGGTAATGGGTTGGAGTAAAAGAAGCGATTCTTCTTCTGTCTTTTCTGAACACATCGATGGAGGCTTGAACAAAATCGGTCCAGTGGTCTTTTAGTTAGAGACGTTTGTATCCATTAGGTTTATGGAGGATGGATGGTGTGGGCTATACACGCCCCCTATCAGTGACCACATAGGTTTTAAAATCTTGATAGAATTCCTTTCTTTCCGTCACCGAATTAGCTACACCAAGTGCAACAGGAATAAACTTCCGCTAGATGTGGAAAACAACGCACTTTGCGACCGTGGATCTTGAAATGAAGTTGCATACATTCCCATGGACGGACAGCTCTCTTAGCCGGCAATAGTTCTGCGACCGTCGCTGTCTCCCTGTGGGAAATCTCGGTCAATGAAAGTCTATCTGTCACGGCAAGGTTCCCAAACTGCGCCGCTCTTAGATTTCCCAATAGAGCCCCCCTTCTGACGGCAGGAATGGGAATGTCTCTAAAAAAATTGTACATTTCCTTATCATTCATCAAGCTCAAGAGAACATCCAATTTATCCTCACAAATTTTGAAAACACAAAGAACCAACGAAAAAAAAGACAACAAAAAGAACCCAAAGGGATATTCAATCAATTCCCCTCATCGGTGCATAATTTATCGATCTCTTCGAGCGTGATTCCCCCCATCAGGAATTAGTGAACCAAATTCGCAAGAAACATGAACAGCAGCAACTGATGAAATCACTTCAAAACATCACCAGTAGCCGCAGCACACATCCAGGCCACTTTGGACGAATCATTAAATTACTCACCTAAATGATCGTTCCATTCATTGCAAAAGCAAGAGACCCTATCTGCAAAAATGAACGAAAAAAAAACACGAACGCCATGATCGTTAGTCAACACACTTGCCGTCGTTCATTCACAGAACGTGGCATCGCGTCGCATCATCCGGTGTATGGAACAGAAAAAAACAAAACACTACAGAAAAATTGAAAGAACCAAGGTGGAGCATGGAGAATAAAATAACAACGACAACATTAAACAAAACAAAAGCGATCACTCGCAGTTGAAGCTGAAGAATCTAAAGGGGGAGCCAAACAAAGTTGTCAATAGGTCTTGTACGGTATATGATTTCCAGAGCGTTCTTGTTACTGATTCGTGTGTTCGTTCTTCTCGGTGAGACGATGAAAACTTAATGTAGACGAACTCTTCTTGTGCGTTTGCGTTTGTGCTCCCTCGACGGAGGAGGAGGTTCTTCCACTTCTTGTGGTGGTATATGAAGCATATTTTTTTTTGTTGCTCTGGTTCTTCGTCTTCGTCTTCTTCTTCTTCAATAATCAGTCTTCCATTGAACGAGCAAAATCATTTACCGAGACCGATGGCAAGAAGATCTAACCCCAACTACGACACTCAGTCATGGTGTGTATGTGAATGGATTCAATTTTAACTTCTTATTCTTAATGTTTGCATAAGGACTGGCCTGACGGTGGTCACTGTACGAGTTGGTACACCTTCATATACTTCCACCTGTGCCCTGTGTAGCGTCAGCACACAGACGTCCACTGTCTGCTTCCTCTGTGCGCTTCATAGTGACAGACAGGCAGACAGAGTTGTTGCGCCGCGAAGTTAATTGGATGGACGCGCGGTTGCATGTAATAAGAGCAAGAGCCCTGGCACTGGCACAAACACCAACACAGGAGTAGGAAAAAGCAATCAAATGTATGAACAGGTATTCGATGGCAAAGAAGACAATTAGTATGCACCTTGACATTAGCCGAAAAATGGACCGTGACGGGATACTCTCATTAGGACATAACTAACCGAGAGAAGACGAAATGTGCGCACTGGGGGGGAAACAGTTGAAGAAGGGGAAAAATCCACCTGTTCACTTGAGAGCAGCATGTTGCAAGGCGCACCATACAATTGAGGCGTTTTATGGCTTTCCCGTGAGCCATAATTTTCTTGAAAACAAAAAAAATGAAAAATTATACCCACTTAGTTGCAAACATGGATACGGTTGCGCTTTAAGGATGCGCTTGTGTCATGGTCCGAGTTGAATTCGGTAGCATTTAAAGGACATTATAACGGTCGAGTTGAGAGTCCCGAAAGGGATACGGTAATTACAGTCATCGCTTGTGAATTTGTACGCTCATTTCGGGAAGTGGATGCTCCTTGAGGTGATGGATACCCTTTGCGTGCCGCTGGAGATTAGATTCGATTTAAGGAGACTTCGAATTTAAATGAATACAGTTTAAGCTGATGATAACAACAACACTTTGTAGTTTCACTCTCGTTGTTGCAAAGTTGGTATATTCGCAGTCAGAAAATGGAGATGTTGCGTTGTATCTTTCAGGAAGGTGAACAAATTGATTTTAATAAGCGCGAGGAGGAGTTACGAGTTACAATAGGTTACCAGAGGTTACTTGTAATAGAATGTTGTTAACAGTGGCGTCCTATAATGAGATCTGGCAAAACCACTTTTGTGCGAGCATCTGTAACAGAATGCTCAAAGTGGGAGACAAAACTAACCAATTGGACATCACAGACGCTCCGAATAAGTACATACTGTGTGTCTGTTGCGGCTAAATCAAAACCACAAGGCACATGTAACTGCGACCTTCTTTCCTGATTTGCTTAGCGATGTCTCTCAAAGTAAAAGCTTCGTTTTCTAACCATTTGCCTCACACGAATATCATGCGTTTAAATAACAAAACGTCTCTCAGTGCGTTATTTTCCGAATCTAGCGGAACTTAATTCCTGTGGCGCTTGGTATCGATGTACTATCGATGTAATATAGTATTTTTTTTGTTCGAAAATAGTATAAATTTGATTCTAAACACTGGTTTAAACAGCTGACGCACGTTTCGTGTTTTGTTTCACTGTCAAACATCTTCAGTTTGGTCTATAATTTAACCATAATCGTCCTACAAACGAACAACGCTTGCAAATTATTGAATTTTATTATCAAAATGCGGTGTCTGTTCAGAAAGCTCATCGCGTGCTTCTTCCATTTTATGGTCAGTTTAAGACGAAGCTCATTTTTGGCTCAATGGGTACGTAATTAAGCGGAATTGTCGATTTTGAAGTGATCAGCAGAAGCATTGCAAGAGCTACCAATGCATCCAGAAAAAGTCACAGTTTGGTGCGGTTTATGGGCTAGTGGCATCATTGGACTGTACTTCTTCAAAGATGATGCGAATCGTAACGTAACTGTGAATGGTGAGCGCTACCTTGAGATGATATCCAATTTTTTTTGCTTGACTTGCATGACATGTGGTTTCAACAAGACGGTGCCACATGCCACACAGCACGCGCAACAATGGACTTATTGAGAGGCGACTTCGGTGAACATTTTATTTCACGTTCGGGACCGGTCAATTGGCCGCCTAGATCGTGCGATTTAACGCCTTTAGACTATTTTTTGTGGGGCTATGTTAAAGCTCATGTCTATACAGACAAGCCCGCTTCAATTGACGCATTGGAAGACAACATTGAAGCATTTATTCGTGAGATACCGGCCGAAATGTTGGAAAGAGTATGCCAAAATTGGACTAAGCGGATGGAGCATTTGAGGCGCAGTCAAGGTCAACATTTGCATGAAATAATCTTCAATCATTAAATTATATGGACCGTACTATCGACTCAAATAAAGATTCCATGCATTTTTCTGAATTTTATGTGTTTTTTTTTTTCGAAAAACTTTCCTATAGCTTTTAAAAAATCACCCTTTATAAGGATTTTAGAACCTATAACCATATGTGGTCAGAGATAGGGGGCATATACCCGACCTAATCCATCCTCCATAAACCTCATGTATATAAATGTCTCTAACTGTAAGACCTTACTTACTTACTTACTTAAGGTGGCGCTACAGTCCGAGGTGGACCTGGGCCTCAACCAACAAGCGTCTCCAGCCAGCTCGATCTTTAGCTAGCTGTCTCCAGTTTCGCACGCATAGTTGGTTGAGGTCCCTTTCCACTTGCGTGCGCCACCTGAGTCGCGGTCTTCCTCTACTGCGCCGTCCCTCGGGAGTCGATTCGAAGACTGCATTGCTTTCCATCCGCTCTACATGACCTAGCCACCTCAATCGTTGGATCTTCACTGTTCTGGCTAAGTCGATGTCGCTAAACAGCCCGTATAGTTCGTCATTATATCTCCTCCTCCACTCACCATCTATGCAGACGGGACCGAAAATCACACGAAGAATTTTCCTCTCGAAGCAACCAAGAGCAGCTTCATCCGCTTTTGATAAAGTCCATGCCTCCGCGCCATATAGCAGGACTGGGACGATTAAGGTCTTGTAAAGCGTTAGCTTGGTTGTTCGAGAGAGGGCTTTGTTTACCAATTGCTTTCTTAGCCCAAAGAAGCAGCGGTTTGCAAGAGTTATTCTTCGTTTGATTTCAGCGCTGGTGTCGTTGTCTGAATTGATAGCGGTGCCTAGGTAGACAAAGTTTTTGACTACCTCAAAGTTATATCTGTCTGCTGTGACGTTCTGACCGAGACGTCGGTGTTGGGTGTCCTTTCTCGTTGACAGCATATACTTGGTCTTACCCTCGTTTACCGCTAAACCCATCTTCGCGGCCTCCGTTGCAATACCCACAAATTGCGCCATTGACATCACGCTGTGTTCTTCCGACAATGTCAATATCGTCGGCATATGCTAGTAGTTGGACGGACTTCTGAAAGATTGTTCCTCTGGTGTTGGCGTTCGAGTTTTGAACAATTCTTTCAAGAACGATGTTGAAAAAGTCGCATGACAGCGCGTCGCCTTGTCTGAATCCTTTTTTGACATCAAAGGTCTCGGTTAGGTCTTTACCGACCTTGATGGCGCAGCGTGCATTCTCCATCGTCATCCTACACAAACGGACGAGTTTGGTAGGGATGCCAAAACTAGACATTGCTCTGTATAGCTCGTCTCTATAAATGCTATCATACGCGGCCTTAAAATCGATGAAAAGGTGGTGGGTATGGATTTGTTGCTCCTGGGTTTTCTCCAAAATCTGCCGCAGTGTGAATATTTGGTCGATGGTGGATTTTCCTGGCCTAAAGCCACACTGGTATGGACCGACCAGGTTGTTGACGAATGTCTTTAGGCGTTCACACAGTACGGCAGATAAGATTTTATATGCGATACTTAGGAGACTGATGCCTCTGTAGTTGGTGCAGTTCAAAGGGTCTCCTTTTTTATGGATCGGGCAGACTATGCTGAGGTTCCATTCATCGGGCATGTTTTCCTCCGACCATATTTTACAGATGAGCTGGTGCATGCTCCATACTGAAAGACCACTTGATCAATTTTGTTCAATGATAGAGTCTATATCTCTAACGCCTTGGTTGATTGGGAACTTCAATTGATGTACGCTATTTTATAAATTTCTTAATTTAACCTAATTGTTTTTTAATCTGAAAGTAGTCGCTCTCATCACCATCTTGTTTTAATCTGCTACTTTATAGAAATTTTTGGGGAGCCTTTAACAGGGCAACACTTTCCTGTGGGAGGGGATTTCTTTTTCGATTCCGTTTAATGCTTCGGCTCGATAAATATGGATCCGAGGTCAATAAAATCGATCGATTAAGGGCATCTCTATTTGCTTCTTGGGCCTCTTCGGACAGCTGCCCTAGTGGTAATATGCAAGCTTGGATTATTTCTTTTGTTTGAGTCAAAAGTTCGTGAAAGCTTGCAAGCATTTAATACCAATCCCGAAGATCGAAATTCTTCGTTTCATTGGCATACCTTCCAAACTGCATCAATTTCATATTCACTCGATATTACTATGAGGCTATGTTTGATGAGGTCAATGTTAATACCTGCTATATCGGAGTTTATTTCAGTGATTCGAACAAACTTTCTGGCTGTGTTGCCATCATTGGCTATTTGTTTTGGCAAAACAAAATTAAGCCAGCAGTGGAAATGGCTTAATTTTTTTCAGCACCACGGTATGTGTTTTAAAAAACAATTACCGTTTCATAATGTTGCAATAACAGGGTCTAATAGCGGCAGCAAAAAAAATTACACTGGATGTGGAAATGAGACGGCACCCTAATCGCATGGGCACGAGCTATATCTGTTAAAAAAAAAATGTTGCATAAGTTGGTCAGTTGAGGGTAAAAAGTGAGAACGAATTCTGAAAGGCAATATACAGGGGACTAATTTAAACCTTATACCCTGAGGGTACATTTGGGTACATAATTAAAAGTCTATGCTAAGTCAACAATGTACAAAAAAAGCCTAAGACCTTCAACCCAAACCACTTGCTGAGGTCGTATAAGGTTCAAACTTACCATAGAGAGTTTTTGAATAATAAGCAGAAATTTAAAATTAGAAGGCTAGCGTTGCTACTTACTCAGTATTAACACGATGAATTTAACTCACGTAATGCAACTGATGTTTTACATTTCTCTTGAGAGATGTCACTCAACGGAAAATACCGTGTTCAGGAATGTTTTTTGTTTTTTTGCAGAACATTAAGACCTGAGGTTTTACCTTTCGTTTAATATCAAACTTTTGTCATTCGGACGACTTTGATTCTTGAATTAAGTTCCGCTAGATTCGCAAAATAACATACTGTGTGATTAATAAAGCCCTCTCGGGAAGGACCCAAACATCCCCATATAAGACTCTGAGAGTCCCTGTCCTATTGTATGGCCCAGAATTTTGGACACTAACACTAATATTTGCTCCCATATGTACTGATGGTACTTAGATTAGACTGAATGACGAACTATACGGACTGTACAGAGACCACGATATGGTCACACGAATTCGAAAATCGCGTCCCAGATTTTGGTGTCCACCAATGCTGCAGCTCAATTAGCGCCGCTAGATTAGCAAAATAACACAATGTGCTTGCTTACCTCTGATGGTGTCACAAATCATCTGATAAGACGCATAGCATGTCGCATATTACCGATGTGTCATCGCACATATTCAACATCCAGCGTAAATTGTGGTATACTTCTCAAATCAAAAATCGCTTAAAATTGCGGAAGTCACTCCTTGGCTTAAAAAAGGCATTCGTAAAGAAATGAGCCAATACAGACCAATGTCTCGACTTCCAACGTTCTCGAAATTATTCGAAAATTTAATGAAAGCCTGCATTTTGTCCTTTTTAAAGATAAGTTGGCTTTCGCGAGTGAATTTGATGTAGTAGTAACACAGTGGCTTAATTTATCGACATGACCAAGGCATTTGCCACGGTGAATCACAATATTCTGTTGAACAAGCTCTACAAGGTGAAGGGTTATATATAGAAATAACCATACGTACGTGCTTGATGATTAAAGGACAAAGCAAAAGGTGGACCTTTTGGACCTTTTGCTGGGTCCAACTAGTGTGCAACAAAATCGTTTAGAGGATTAAAAAATCTTGTTTTGAAAATAGCAATGATGAATGAGAATGTGTTGTTGGGTGAGGATGAGGTTGTAGTAGTGTCTACAGTGGGGGCAAAAAGTTGTAGCAGGTGTCAACAACACGCGGTGTTCCCTAGCGGTCCACCATTCAAGAACTATCCGCTATCCGTGATCGGACGAGAACCATTTGTTTTTTTAATGTTATTCTCTGGCTATTTCAATAACTAGGGCATCCTCTAGGCTGTTCCCGTCTTCAGCACATGGCAAGGCAGAACTGCTACCCTCTCGGCCACCGTCGACCCCGTGGTCTTTCTGCTAGCGCCCGCAGCTTTTGCAACGTTTCAATAGTTCCTGCCCTCCGCGGTAGCAGATTGCTTCGTGGGTTCCGCCCTTGATCTGTCCTGCTTCGGAGTCACCCTTCGTTTTTTGTGTGCCGTTTGGAGAAATGAACCCACTGTTAATTTTTTACGAGGTTGAAGGTTCCGAGCTAGCCTGGGCCTAATGCTCGTTTGCCTTTTTTTCTCGCTTTCTCAGGCACTAGGCCCATCTCCAGCCAGCGAAGATATCACCTTCACAGATACCTTCAAGATATCAGAAGATATCACCTTCAAGATATCACCATCACTCCAGCACCACTGAGCCGGAGCGGGACAATTGCGCAACGTTCTCTTTGCCTCGGCTTTGGAGGATTTATGGGTCACAGAGTTCTTAACCTCCAGTTCTCTTCTCATTTTCTGCCTCGGCCCGCTTACCCCATCGCCAGTTTGCGTGCCCTTGTCTATCGGTTTTTCCCAGGGGTCTCGCAGCTTTTTCTCTGGTGCTGGTTTGCACCATCCTTTCGCCACCCCTGCTGGCAGCTTCAGGCTTGACACTTTTTTTTACTTTTGTCATTACTGCCCTTGCCAATCGAACACTTACCTCATACAAACACGATGAATTTGACTCACGGCGGTCTTACCTATCGTTTGATACTAAACGTTTGCCATTCGGACGATATTGATACTTATGGTGGCGCTGCAGGATGGACCTGGGCCTTGCTAGCCGCCTCTAGTTTCGCACGCATAGTTGGTTGAGGTCCCTTTCCACTTGCGTCGCACGTCTACTGCGCCGTCTCCCTGGCGTAGATTCGAAAACTTTCCAGCTTTGTTGTTGAGCTAGATTCGGAAAATAACACACTATGCGACCCTTGTGGGCCTTTCATCGCTGACGGTCCTGGGCATTCTGCTTCCAGTCTTCAAGATCAAGCTCTCTTGCGTTAGCGATAACTTGGTCTTTATACCGGTCTTCCTCTCCTTCTCGAACCAGGAGGCTCAGATTTAAGGACTCTCTTGGATGGAACATTGGTGTCTAAGTTATGGCCACGTCAGTGCAGCTCCACAGCCTGGTGCAGCTCGAAGAGTACGCGGTTGCGTCTGCTCCTACATGCTCCTTCCTCGAGGACGGGATCATGTTCCCAAGCAGACATTTTCTTTCTAAGGAACCAAGTATCAGTACTGCTGTTTTGCAAATCGCCCAGCAGGACTGGCAAAATATGAGTTTTGGATATCATGATTTTGGTCTTGCGGGGCTTGAATTTTGAACCCAGTTGTTCTCGACGCTACGTCGGATCTCGACTGTGATGGCAATCCTTCGCAATACAAAATTGTAGCTATAGATTGTACTGTTTTGTCTCAGTGGTGTGCTGCTGACCGTTCCCTGCTCGACAGGATATATATCGACTTATCCTCACCGACCTTAAGGCCAGCTCGTTTCCCATGTTCTTCAATCGCCGTGAATGCTACCGCTAGAGCACGGGACGGGTCGCTAGTTCACCTTTTTTTTACAGCTGGACACTGTGTGGGCTTTCGGTCAAAATAACTAAATCGTCAGCATACAAGCATGTCGCACCTCCTCAGTCGTTCCGGTTAAATACT
The DNA here is from genome assembly GCA_905231855.2 of Eristalis tenax. Lineage (NCBI taxonomy): Eukaryota > Metazoa > Arthropoda > Insecta > Diptera > Syrphidae > Eristalis > Eristalis tenax. The sequence goes on along the minus strand of HG993124.1, from coordinate 107,436,161 downwards.
ATATTTGCTATGTCGTCGGTATGGAACACAAACAATAGTGGACTAACCACACATCCTTGTGGGACTCTTGCTGGCAGTATGCAGCAGCTCTTCTCATTTTGAAATTCTCCATGATTTTAGTAAAAACATGAAACCCTTTATTTCTTTTCCAGACTCAACCAGCTGAAGGGTCCGGTTCGACAACAACAATCGAGAGTCCAGTTGGGAAGCGAATGAAAATAGAACTCGACGATGATTCGAACATTGACGTAGGAGCCAACAGTCCGGTGCCAAGTGAAAAATCTCACATCGAATCGTTTGTGCCCGGAGCGACACCAGTTGTTCGAAACGATGATTCCAGCAATGAGCCGCTGATTGTCGATTGCGATACACCGCTGCAGCGGACCTCACCAAGTAAGTTCACTATGCATGCTGCCTTCATGTGTCTCTGCGGCTCCGTGGCCACAAATCAAGATTCTGCTACAAATCCAATCCAACAAATTGATTATTTATTGCTCAGCCAAACCTCTCGGACGGTGGTTGCTTTCAGTTTTTTTTTTTTGTGTGTGTTTTTGGGAGAAATTCGCAACCAGTAGTTGATGTTTGACGATTTTATTGCCGTTGTCCGTGGCGAGTTGATAATCGGCACGAAGACGCGGACAACTTCGACCCGAAACTATCGAATTAGTACATCGTAAGGAGGGAAGTACTGGCCAAATCAGCCGGCGTATGTTTCACGTGGGACGCGACAATGTCGATAATAATTACTTCAGCATACCGTGAGAGTTGGCTGGACAATTAACAAGTTTTCCTCGATGGCCATTGCGGACTTTCCCGAATGTCTGGGGATCACACATGTGTGCAGTTGTAGGACATGAAGTTGTAATTTCTTATCTTGTAGAGCACATTGGGGAAATAATTGAGACAGATGCAGGGAATGGCTTGTTCAAGTGATCAGCATGAAACGGACTTATCGATACTATTCGGTCTCTGGGGGCGGGACAGGCTGCCCGAGGGAGATAAGATTTCGGACAGGGAGACCTAACATTGCTGACTGGGTGGGTTACTGGGTCAGTGGGTAGAATGGAATTGCATAGAGTCTTCGGGTGGTTCTGGATGTTTACCTCTTTGTGGGTTCAAACTGGAGTTGTGTAGCTTCACAGTGGAGAAGTTGTAGTTTCTGTAGTTTTTGTAGCGTTTAGGACAAGACATTTTTCCACAGACAGGCCTCATTCATTCGACAAGAGGAGTAATTACAAATTTCGATCCATTGTTGAACTTTCAAAATTCAATTGTCATTGCGACGAATATTGACAAGTAAAAATGTAATGATAAGTAAAAACTGGGAGGCTGTGAACTGTCAAAATTCAACTGTCATTGTGACGAATTTTGACAAGTAAGAACTGAGAGGCTGTGAACTGTTATAATTCAATTATCATTGCGCGGAATATTGACAAGTAAAAACTGGGAGGTTGTGAACTGTCAAAATTCAACTGTCATTGTGACGAATATTGACAAGTAAAAACTGGGGGGCTGTGAACTGTCAAAATTCAACTGTCATTGTGACGAATATTGATAAGTAAAAACTGGGAGGCTGTGAACTGTCAAAATTCAATTATCATTGCGACGAATATGGACAAGTAAAAAGTGGGAGGCTGTGAACTGTCAAAATTCAATTGTCATTGCGCGGAATATTGTCAAGTAAAAACTGGGAGGCTGTGAACTGTCAAAATTCAACTGTCATTGTGACGAATTTTGACAAGTAAGAACTGTGAGGCTGTGAACTGTTATAATTCAATTATTATTGCGCGGAATATTGACAAGTAAAAACTGGGAGGCTGTGAATTGTCAACATTCAACTGTCATTGTGACGAATTTTGACAAGTAAAAAGTGGGAGGCTGTGAACTGTCAAAATTCAATTGTCATTGCGACGAATATTGTCAAGTAAAAACTGGGAGGCTGTGAAATGGGCACATCGAGTGTCAGTTTGGGAGAGGATGCGTGGTTCTTCCATCTTAAAGTTCGCTGAGCGGCACGTCTATTTTGAACACGAAGCCGTCTGAACTGATGATGACATTTCATGACTCTCGGGTGAAGTCTTCGGTCACCAAATGCGGCGATTTTGCTTGTAAGCGAAGCCCAAGGGAGTGAAATGGGTTTCAACAGGGCCCAAGGGAATGAAATGGGTTTCAACAAGTTGAGAAAGTTTACTCTAAGTTAGACCGATGTGGAAATAGAACATCTCGACAATCGCAATGCAAAGATGCGTAAGTGATCTCCAATTTTTCAGGAGAGCAAAAAAAAAAAAAGAAATATTTTTCCTTTTGTTACATTATGTTGACATTTTTGGGGCGTTTTTGCTGGCCAAATACTTTTATTGTTTTAAAAAGAGTTAAGAACTGATATCTTATCTCGGTTTTTGTGTCCTCCATTGAAACGTGATCTTATCGCTTTGGAATTTCGAAAGCTATAGCTTACGCCTTTTTCTCTTGCTTGGGAATGTCAGAGAACCACTTGGGACCAATAATTGATACGAACATTTTTTTTCTCATGAATACACGAATCTTTTAATGAGGTTCTATGATAATTATACAGCTAAGGGGGGTGTCCGTTCATGGCACTTCGATTCAATATTCGAGGTCGTGTGACACTGTCCGCTTAAGGGGATTGTCCTCAAAACTGAAGAGTTCTGACCGTAATAAGAACTTCCACTTTGCATATATTGTTAAATATTCTCGCTGAAATGTTCAATTCGTGAGCCCCCAGTAGGCATCAAATATTTCCTTCCTCTTTTTGTCAGTAAAAAGCGAACATTTTCTATTTAATCTTTCACAGCCTGGTCCATTGCAACGGTCGTTGATTTTTCTTGAAGCAACAAAGTTCATACTTTTGTATTGCGCATGAGATTGTCCTGAGTTTCTCAACTCTTTCTTCTCTTTTAAATGGTTTATTCGTCGTGTTTTTCCCTGAGATCTATCCACTACACGTCTGGACACCTCCATGGAAAAGTCTTCTGTTGTAAATAATTCCGGAGGTCTGTTTGGGGATCTTTGATTCACAAATATTGCATTTATTTACGAAAAAAACCACGTGATCTACATATATATATGTACATACTAACTACAGAAAAACGTGACCAAAACAGAGCAAATCATTAACCATACTCCCATTGTCTGTAGCCGGTTCAATGTCACCTTCAATCTTTTGACAGCTTGGTGTCCCTCACTAGAAGTCGCTGAAGTCATTAACGATAGGGTTGTACAGTGGTGCCAAGTCTCGATCAGGTTCGGCTTTGCTCTTCTTCGTCTACTATGCCTTCTCTATTCTATTTGATTGTAGCTTCCACTGTGAAAATGACATTCTTGGCTTTCATCAAAATGTTGATAAGACAAAAGACTGTCCATCCGCACATCCCTCATCAATCTTTTCTCTCTTCGCCTTGTCCATCTTCCGTTTCCCATTCACTAAATGAACCATTCGGCTATTCTCATCCCTTGAAATTTCCTTATTACTTCCACCTTCACAGGATCAGCATCACTACCGGAAACATCGCGATCACTGTCGGCAGATTCACCCAGCAATTCAATCAATTTGTCCTTCATTTTATTGTTGTTTTTGAACTTTCTACACGGTTATTGTTTCTATTTATTTTATTTATATAAATCAACTTTCGAATACGACTAAAACAAAACTGCACGGACTCGACCAAACGAACTAGACTAGACAAAAATGCTTCAAACTAGTTGAACACACTTGGTTAATTCTAACTTCCTGGCCCTTCCTGGTCTTTCGACCTAACATGGTACACATACAGGTACACATTTTAACAGAATAAAATAATATTAAGTGAAAAATTGAAAAAACTTAATAACGTCGGCCATAGGTTGCAGCTGATATGCATATCCAATCCACTGCAAGACAGGGGACCGACTGTTCGCAATACGGGAGTCTGAACTACCCCTTCTAACCGGGGTCGAAAGGATTCGAAGAGGGAGTGTCCTCTCCTCCCAGCCATCAACATTTGTGGTGCTCCCGAATGTCCCGCCCGGTTACCGCCGTACTAAACCGGAGGAGACCCTCCTCAGCTCGTTGTGCCACGGAACGATCGTGGTTAAGTCGCCCATCCACAGTTGATCTTGCGATATGATATATGAGCGGCACGGCATTTACGTCTTGTATCAGACTGTGCTTGTCTAGATGGAGAAATGCTTCTGGGGGGACAAAGCCGTTGTGACGCACCCTTTCGTGGTATAATGAATTGGGGTAGTAAGCCCCCGAGATCAGGTTATTGACCGAGTTCATCGCTCTGGCAGTATGACCTCGAGTCAACTTCACTAGGAAATTGTCCACTCGTATCAGGTTCGCCCTGTTGTATAAGATCTCATTGGAGTAGAATTTTCTGTACTGGGACTCTGGAGTTCTATAAAGGCGAAGGCAAGCCCTATGACAAGCCCTCTCGAACAACCGAATCTTTTCCATCAAGCTTGCACTCACGTTGAACCACACGGTGACAGCCATAGGTGAGCATTGGCCGGATGAGGGCCATGTAGCAGATAACCTTCACCCTCGCATCGAGTTGGCTGTTGAAAAACAGTCTCTTTGTAAGAGCAAAAGCGCCTCGGGCCCTGGCCAGAGCAGCATCTACATGTTTGTAGTTTAACAATGGATACTGATCCACCCAGATCCCTGGGTATCTGACTATTGTCCTTTGCACCAGTGGTTGCCCGTATCGTCCAACAATTGAGAACTTTCGCCAATTCTTTTTCGTATCCGCCGCGGACTTATACAACGGCGTTCTGAACAGTATGGTTTCCGACTTCTGAAAGTTGATTTTCAACTTCCAGTCATCGCAATCTCTCGTGAAAGAATCTAAGGCACCCTGCGCGAGAGTCGTCGATATTTTTGCCTGATCTGTACACGATCAAGTCATCGGCGTACGTAATTACCTGAGGAAGAGAACTTATCAGATCGCTCAAGTAAATGTTGAACAGGATCGGCACCCTGTTGGAGGCCATTTTTTTACATCAAAAATGCGTGTGGAGGTTACGTTGCCATTCTTGATGACGAACCGTCTCCCGGTAAGCATGTTCCACAGCAGGTACAGCAGTGGTTTGCTAATGCCCAGCCGATTGAGCTTGTAAGAAAGACCTTCTAACCATGCGGTGTCTAAGGCCTTCTCCAGGTCAATTAAGCAGGCACCCGTGCATTGTTTCTGGCTCTTTATCCAGTGGATTTCCGACACCAGTTTCGACGCCGCAAGACTCTTGCGATTGACTGTAACCCTATTTTGCTGTCGAAAATTCACTTCATAATATCTTTGGTAAACACTATAAAGCCGCTTTGGAGTCATTATAAAACGTAGTACCATTGGATGCATTTGAGTACGTTTTTCCATCGCGACGAGTACACTGCCTTACCTAAAGGGAGGGGACGCTGGGTCTTGCACGCTGTATTGAGGAGAGTCGGCGTCTGTTGTTTTGTAGACGAGCACGTTTTGCCTTCTGACCAGTGGCCAAAATGTGTTAGTTTTGAAAATTGGGTTTTCTCTCCCCTGCAGTGGCACAGATTTAGAGACCAGATCCTCAAAGGAATCAATTCTTGCCTTGAACCGAATTTTCAAATAGTCGAAGACCAGCTCAATTCGAAAAATGTCGCTACTCATGTAGCGCCTGTTTCGAATCCCAAATCGAACAGCAATCCGATCCGTGCCTCATTACGTGCGCAGCGAATACCACCCAACTCCACAAATCCACGGCATGTTTCAGTCCCGTCGCGAGTGTTGTCCATGCCTCAGCGTTGGAATAACAAAAAATAAATAGCAAATCTAGTTAAATCTCTGCAACAATCCACTTGGTATTGGGCCAATGAGGTGTAAATATATTCGATTTAATTAATGCATTGCAAAATGTAACAGGTGTAGTTGTTAGTCGGTGCAGGTTGTCACCGGTCTGCGATTGACCATCACGGTGTGTCTAGGTTTCTTGTGCACCGGCTCGCTCCGTCCCATAGTCACTCGGAGATAATTGCATTTAATTTCTTATGGACAAGGATTATGCGCGAGTTAAGTGCTTTTATGTGACTGCAAGGAGACGTCTACGTGTTACTTCTGGCACCATGGTAATGCTTTTGGTGGGTTCCTTCTTCTGGTGACTGTCGTCACATTGGCGACATGTGCTCACCATGGGAAATACTTGTGCACATCATCTCTCTCGGAGCTTGTTGGTTCAGCTTTACAACCTGTTTGCTAACATTTCGTAGTGACCTCAATTAGAATTAACAAATTTATTGAGACATGATTACTGCCGACTGGTTGTTGGTTTTCGTTTGACTGAGATTTGTGTTCCCTGCACGATTGCTTCAACGCTCAGAAAGAGTTCTCTTTCTCAGCCGTGTATAGACAACAAAGCGGTAAATATTTACAAGCCTACAGGTGGTGCAACATTTCTAGTTTACCAATAGTCTGACGGTGACTGACTGACTGCCGAAAGTGTGACGTGTAGCACTACTTTTTTATGAAACTGGAGAAGAATCGCTAAAGCTACGTTTTTGTTGCGTATCTTTCGTGAGTTAAATGAGAAATAGTGCGAAACATTCACTTGTCATCAAGTGTCATAAATTCGAAAAAAGAAAATTGATTAAAAATTGAATTATTCAGCCGCTGGCAGCTAGTTTATGGTTACCCATTTCTCTAGGTCATCTCTGTCTGAAAACCAAATACATGCAGACCACGGGACAGATGAGCTCAAGTACATGTGACTTGCACTCAGGCGGTGTATAATCCTTTGCAAAATAATTGCTGTCTCTTTCCGGAAATGGTTGCTGTCTCTTCTACAAACGTGTGATTTAATGTGCTAAAAATATGGAAAAAACGTAGTGTCTTATAGCCATACGCACGGTTCAATATTTGGCGTATCACTGCAAGTGACATGACGTTTGGTGGCGCCACCTGTCAGAAGAGTTTACTGATACTGCAATATATCAAGTGGAGGCGATGAAAATTTTAACATCATCATTTTCGGTAGCTGTGGAGGTAGGTAGGTAGCTAATTGGGTCCCCTGACGGCCTTGAGGCTGTGGCTCACTTAGATCAACGTGTTGGGTCCATTGTGTCCTTGCTGTGGAGTGTGTGAAATCTTGGGAGGTTTAATATCGCTTAAGAACTCCACCTCTGTCAAGATGTGCTTTCATAGGACCTGCCTTCTATTTCTTGCTAGGGCTGGGCCGTCGCAGAGAAGATGGTGGACAGTTTCTGTTTCTTCCTTGTTTCTTGTCTGCTTCTGCAAAGGGCTTTGTGCGGTTTGTTTAGACGCATTGCATGTGTACCTATGGCGCAGTGCCGGGTAAATATACCTGCATTCATCCTTGCCAGAGCAGGTACTTATATTAATCGAAATAAGAAGCTATACGCATTTTTCGTCGATTTCAAGGCAGCCTTCGATATAGTGTAAAGTCATGCTAAATCTCTCCCAAAATACCAAGTCTGCTGTGTGGATTGGAGAGGCTCTATCGCAATGGTTCCAGACTGAGTCAGAGGTAAGACAGGGATGCCCACTAAGCCCGAGCATATTTGCCCTATTTATAGATGATATTGTGGAATATCTCCCTGGAGGCGTAGAATTTGCAGGTGTCTACATTAAAGCCCCCTGTTTGCGGATGACATCGTGTTGTTGGCAAACTTGCCGGAATCTTTACAATTGATGATCAACCGTTTACATGAATTCTGCAATCTATGGAGTCTGTTCTTGTTAAATTGGAAAAATCAAAGATAATGATTTTTTAAAAAAGGAGGAGGTAGAACTGCCTGCATGAAAGGTGTCAGTATGGTGGGGGAGTATTGAAGTGGTTAAGGCATACAAGTATCTGGGAATCCTGTTATCAAGTAACCTTAGTTTAAAAAAAAAACATCTCCATGAGAAAATACAAAAAAAAAAAAAAATCATAGCCAATCTAGTGTGGAAGGTATTCGAAGCGGCATCTGAAGCAGTTCAGGTATGGTGAGACAAACTACACCATTTTTTATTAAAAAGATTTTCCGCCTCCCTCCAAAGTCGCCAAACATGCCTTTGCTGGGACCAGTTTTATCCCCTCTTTTCGTAAAAACACTATATTGAGGGTTATGAAAATGCCAGACAACCGACTCCCAAAACTAGTGACCCTGAAAAACAATTAGGATCAACGATCCACGGTACGAAGGGTGGTTGGATTTAGCATGTAGTTATGGTGTAGAGCTGAATGCAGAAAGACGGATCTGGAAAATGTCCTTATACCAGCTGATAGAAGAAGTCGACAGGCAGGCGAGAGTGAAGTTTATAGAGGAAGCGGCGGGATCACTACATCGCAGTACGTACAGCAGATTGAATCACAACCTGGAGGCTAGAAACTTTTTTAAGGGCACGCATAGTATACATGAAATTGCGACAATGTTCCCTCGAGCAGAAGGAATTTGCCCTTTCTGCTTTTGTCGACATTGAGGGGCCTTTAATAATACTAAACCCCATGCAATAACCTCAGATCGAAGAGTCCATAGTGTTCTTATTCACCAGCTTCTCAAAAACAGAGCGATCAGGTCGAAGCTTGGTGAAACCACGATCAGCAAATCTGTTACTAGAGGCACGCCACAAGGGGATGTACTCTCCCCTCTCTCGTGGAACGTTTTGGTGAACGAACTGCTCGTGACACTGGAAAGGTCAGCGTGCAAGGTCAGTGCCTATACATTCCTGGAATGTTACGATTTATTGGTGGAATGATGAGGAATGAAATTGTTCCCTGACATGATGGAGAATAGTGCCGAAAACGTCTAAGAGTCTAAAAATGTGTGAGAAAACTTACGAAAAAATGTCATTCCTGGAATGATAGTATGTAGCCTTCGTGACCCTTCGTTTTGTTGCCAGTGATAATCTTTTAACACTTTAATGCCCGATCTTGTGTGCACGCACATTTTGTTATCGTTATCATTTTTTCCATATTTTGTACACCGATGTTATTTTTTCTATTTTCCTGATATTTTTTTTAAACAACCAGAAATAATTCGGACGTCAAACGATGCGATAAATGTCCGCGCATCGCCTTGTCGAAATTTTTCTTTGAGTTTCAATGTCCCGGTGAGTTCATTTTCGATGCGAGAAATCTCCATCGTCAACCTGCACAGCCTGGCAAGTTAAACTTTACATTGCGCTGTATACAGTGAACAGTGGACTTGCAGGAATCGCTGCTAACATCTGACCAGGTTGTGAGCAATCAACAACTTGGATGATCACACATTTGCCTTGTGGACTTCTTTCTTTTAAAGTAGATCTAATAATTGAGTTGTCATATTTTTTGCTTCTGTCGCAAATTGGCATGAGTCGGCTTGAGTCAACACAAGTGTCGACTATTAAACATGAGCGTCAAGTCCATCATTTCAATCCATCGCCAATTAAAGCAGAAGTTTCATTTTCACAATTCACACTGGCTACACACACACACACAATCGACACACCTACACGCTTTAAAAAATGTATTAATCCTTCATATCCGTTTTTGCTTTCTTTTTCAAGGCTCTGTGCAGAGCACAAGACCATAAGAATTCAAGCAAATCAAGATCGCAGATCCTCCTCAAGAAACCCGCTCCTCTCAAGACTTAATTGAATACTCAAGCCTTTCAAATTCATCCTTTATTCCTCTATCAATCGCATGTAATTCGATTTTGTAAGCCTGTGTTTCATTTATGCACGCAATAAATCTTCACGATCAATCCTTAACTCATGGTCTTTTAATAGAAACACATTTCGACAGCAGGGACATCGACATCGACCCAGGGACGGGCTATCCAACCTCGAACATCCACTCACGGCAAGTTTTGAAGGCCGAAGCTCCAAAGTTGTCAGTTCCGAGGGCTGGAGTTCCAGAGACGGAGGCGGCGACGTCGGCATTTCAAGTTCAGGTTCTGGTACGTTTGAGTAGACTTGCACAGGACCCCATTTGGGCTGCGCCAGCCTCTGGATGTTTTCAGAAGCTACGTACTGCAAGGCCTCCTTCCTCACTGGGAATCTTAGTGCTCGCCAAAAATCTAATTCAACTTCTACATGCGGGAAGCGAGCAGGAACTTCGGGCGGTGGGAATGGCCGGCCCTTGTCGTGATGAGCCGGTTGATCGCGGTGTATGCTTGGAGAGTAGGTGGCGACCCCCTTAGGAGGATTGTATTTCTCACAGCAATACTTGGGTAGGCTGAGATAGTCAGTCAATGTGTACTCACCGGGTGGTGCAGGGTGCCACAACTTGGCCTTGTGCCTCTTCTGAAGCCAGCTGAACCAGTTGCGCTTGGGTTGCGCTCTCTCTTGGGCCCACCTGTTGAATTTTCTCCAATCGGACGCGGTCATAGGTCCTGGCTTTTGGAATCTTGTCGGTCGCGATGTGTTCGTCACTTTTGGTGTGCATTTCGGTTTTGCCAAAGTCTGAAGCCTTTTTACTTTCTTGTGTTGATTTGAAATCATCTTTTTTTTGTTTCTATTTTTTTTTTTCACGACAAATTTGAGAATATTTTTGGTTGTGAGAGAGGTGACGGACGGTGTCAGATTTTATTTCGTCGGGTCCTCATTTCACTGGTTATTGAGCGCTATCTACATTTTAAGACGAAGACAAGTGGAAAGACAGAAGAAATTCTGCCTAATATCTGATCCTTTGTGGATACTACAAAACAATGAATCATTCTATAGTGACAAGATTGTTTTCAGACTCTTTTTCAGTTTCTGGCCCTTATCTGTAAAGCGGCGTGCTATGCGGGCGTGTTCGCCGCCAAGCACTCGATTTGTAAATACGTCTTTTGAAAAGTTTACACATTGATCATGGCAAAGTAGGGCATTTTCGGGTGACTCGATTGGCAGATATTCTCGGCGGTCTGTTGTAACTGTTACACTAATTGGCGCTTTATTTAATCTACCATCCCACCATAATTGTTTAGATTTTTTTGATTAAGTGCTTGTCTTCTGTAACGACCCACTTACATACTTACTTATCAGTCCGATAACCTTTGGAGGATCTGAGCCTGAGCAGTTGCTGCCTTCCATCGTTGACGGTCCTGGACACGATGCTGGCAGTCATCAAGACCAAGCTGTCTTGCAACCGCGATAACTTGGTTCTTATACCCGAGATTCGGTCTTCCTCTCCTTCTCGAACTAGGAGGCGACTAGGAGAGCCTCGAAAAGCCTTGGTGTCCATTCGCTCGATGTGGCCGAGCCAGTGCAGTCGACGGATTTTTGCTTGGTGGAAAATCCGGATTGTAGTGCCAGTTCTTTCTTTGAACCTATTACCGGATTTGAAATTTTATCCATAATCAATACGCTAAATCAGTCGCATTCATGTGGTGATGATGGTTTATCCAATTGCTTTTTGAAGCACATCGCTTTAAATATAGTCGACATACTGGCTTTTCTCTTTAATTCTCTTCTGCTACATGTTTTTAAAAAGGGAAATACTCAATTACAGACCCATCTTACTGCGCTCTTCTACCTCAAAAACCTGTTACGAGTAAAATCCTTAGTTTCTTGAACCGAACTCAATTTTTCAGTTCTTTTCAACTTGGCTTCAGGGAAGGACTCTCCACTGAATATGTGCTTATGGCTGTCTGTTCTGTAATCAATAAAGGCCTGGATTCGAAAAAGAAGTTGTGCCGGTCTGTTTGTAGACATTACCAAGGCCTTTGACATGGTGAATCATAGTTTTCTGTGAAGCAAACTGTATCGGGCTGGTTTTCGGGGACTTATTCATAGATGGCTAGCTTCCTATCTGAAGGCTAGAAGGCAAAATGTTAGGGTTAGGAACTGTTTCAGTAGTTTTTGAGCAATCAATCTTGGGGTACCTCAGGGGTCTGTCTTATTAATAATTCTTTTCCTAACTTTTTGCAGGTTTGCAGGGAAACCGAAAAGTGGACTTTTTCATGCAAAAATTTGTTCCTAGGAACAACATACGAAAATGCTCTTATAATTTTGAAGACATTTCTGTTATTTGGAACATGTTTTGACTTCGAATTCTTTTTATTTCAATGCATGGCCCTCTTGCGGCGTATTTTGGTACTGTTTCTTTCTTTAATATTTTTGAAAGTTGGTCGGTTTATTATATGTATGGAACATTAAGCCTAGTATTATACCTTTTTTAGACATAAAGTAGACATTAATTTTAGCCACAAATGAAGCATGATGGAGATGCCCAACTTGAATAACCGTCAAAAATTCATAAATAAGTGTCAAAAAGCCTCTGAAATTCGTCCATGGACTAGGACTCAATCAGCTGTGAAGGTGGGCATCTCAATAATACTTCATTTCTGAATTTTAGCAATACCAACGTCAACCAAACACTTTTTGAGTCGCCCACTTTTGTTGCATTTATGAATACTTTTTTGACAATGCTGACCTGCTGCAGACTTGCGGCAGTTTTCCGACTCAACCGAAATTCAAAGGAACTAGCATCTCTCAAATTTTGACAGTTACACCTACTGTAATATTTCACATTTATGAGAGAAATGCAATGTTTAACATTTAACCTGTATTTGAAGCATTTTTTTAATATATATATTTTCTAAGAAAATATTATTTTTATACATTCATTTTATAATTTATTCGTTTTTGTCCATAATTTGCTCTTGTTTATTCCATCTCAGCAAAATGTACCTTTTATTTATTTTTCTTTCCCCTTTTCGTGCCCAAAAATGGAGACTGCTTGTCTTACAGTTTTTTGAATTTTAGAACAATGACTCCTTGTTTATTTATTTCTTCATTTATTGCACTGTGCATGCATGTGTTCGTTGCTTGTTATGACATTCACTTCTGTTGCCTTCTTGACTGTGTCATTCGTTACAACAATTATGTCGATTACAAAGATACCTTCATGCCAATGTCATCCAGTTTGTTTGTCGTCTGATACGATGCCAGCTCCAACCACACAGTCCTCTTTATATTAAGTCTTGTCTGCGTTTGCAGAGCGACATTTCCTCAATCCATGCCCATTAGTCTTGTTACATCGGTTGAAACACACACCCCCAGCCGTCAATGCATTAAGCACCTTGAAAATTTCCTCACATCGGAACTACAAGTTCGCCCTAAATTGCCGAGTCACCTTGAAGCTTCCGTCTGCCAGATATTTTAAACGCTTCAGGTGCTCCTTCCACTGTGCCGAGGACATTTTTACCCGCTCGGGCATACGAAACTCCGTCTCGACCCATGTACAGTGCTCCTTGATTGGATATCTTCTCGGCGCTGCCAGTATTTTTGTGTTAGGGGTTGCCTTAAATCTAAGCGCCTGACGAATCACCGGAAATCGTAGTGATCTCCAAAAGGCCATTTCATGTTCCTCGTGCAGCCACCAGTGCGGCAAAATAATCGGCTGCATTAGACGTTTTCGATTCGTCCGCGCTGGCTTGTGGCGATCAATCTTCGGCGAGAACGGATACACTGGCTCTGGACGTGCGAATTTTGGACGCGGATTTTTTGGTTCGCTGAGCGATAGTAGCCGAGGTAATAATGCCTTCAAAGGCATCTCCTTGCGTTCGATGACTTGTGCTCGCCGGAAATCCTTCTTCGGCTGCGTTCGTGTTTGTGCCCATTTTATGAACAACTTCCAGTCGACTGGATTCATCGGGCCATTCTTTCGAAAGCGCGTCGGGCTGCGAGGAATAACTCTGGCTTTTGTTGGTTTCCAATTTTTCCTGGCCATTTGCACGTAATGTGAAATTTTTGATTTGTTTTCCTCCCCGTCGTCAGCATGCTGTTCGGTTTCGGCTGACACTGATGCAGCAAGCCGGGGATTTAATTGTTTTGCCATAACGAAGAATTTATACAAAAATGAGAGAATTCATACTCGTACTTCACAATTTGGGGTTTGAAAACAGAATGTGTAGGTTTGACAAATACAATTTTTTGCTTCCATATGAGTGGCTCCTTGAGAAAGGATACTTTTTTCGCTTAAGTGTCTTTATCTGAAATAAGAGAATTTAAAGGATTTCATGGCGGACGCATAATAAGGTGTGCTGGAATGCTTGTCAAAACAGCTTTTTGTTTTGTGACTCAGGGTTCGTTCCAGAAGCTTGCACCACAATTCAATTTTGTTTACACGTAAAGGATAACGCCACAATGTGCTGTGCATTGTTGCGGAAGCTATAATGAGTATGAAAATGTTGAAAATGAATCTCTTAAGTATATGAGTGTATATGAGAAATGTTTATTTGTTCCGTCCTTTAACACATTGGCGGCCATGGCTGCCATTTATGATAGCCAGTGATGTTTCCCAGAGTGTCATGGCGACTTATAATTTCATTCGAGGCCCTGGTATACACAATTTATTGAAACCACGTACAAATCCGGTATGTGGCCATGTTGCCAGAAACCCCACGTTACTAAAAATGGTTTTGGTTTTCGTAAGTGAAGTAAAACTCACCGACTTATGCCCAAAATTGTAGGCAATCTTATTTTGAATGAAAAACTATATATAAGGTCATGGCCGGCCCGAGCCAAATGAGCGCCCTACGTTTGGCGCCCCTTCATAATTTTTTTGAATGTTTTTGTCAATTGCTTTGGTTTCATATGTTAGAGCAGAAATAAATGCTGGGTGTTATACTTAAACGATTAAATTGTAATTATTAATTGAGTGCATTATTTTAAGACCTCTTCATATGGAAATTTGTGAGTGCTTGTGCAAGAAACCATCCTGCACAGGCGTGCGGGATTTTTTTATTTTGGCTTTTTCGAACTATTGTGTGTGAATTATATTTTGTGTGAACAGATAAAATAATGAAAACGTATAAGGCTTCATAATACGCCCATAGGACCTCGGCGCCCTATGCATTTGCACATCCTGCACATATGGTAGAGCCGGCCCTGTATAAGGTCATATCATAACTCATTCAATAATTCATTGCTTTGAGCTCTTGATAAGCTCTATGATTCCACACAATTTTCACAAAAGCACGTTTCTGTCGGATGAAAAATAATATGGTCCAAATTTCAATACAAAATTTCTCAATTTTGTTTCCTCTTTGCAAGCCGTTTTAGGCATAGCACCTTAATTGACTTTTTTTGGTAATTTTTAAATAAAAGTCAGTCCGAGATATGAAGTCGACGGCGGACAACTCCAAACTATATTCTTAACTTCTTTCTGGTTTACAAATAACCAACGCTACTTCTGCGTGTGAAGAGCGCAGCGTTTGCAGATAACGAGGGTGCCCTTGTTTATTGTCCAATGTCCCTTGATGTCTTCGTTTATCGGCAAAATTGTCGCATTTGGGGTTCAGAAAACCCACGAGTAATTGTTGAGAATAAGTGCAGCCACAACGCGTTCCTGTTTGTTGCGAATTTGGACTGGAGGCATTATCAGACCATTCTTCGTCGAAAATGTGGCTGGTCAGACAGTTTTTACACCAGTTTTTACATGATATGCATGTGACCAACATGAGGTTCCAACAAGACGGTGCCACATGCCATACAGCCAGCGAAACAATCTAATGACGACATGAGGCATTTCCTGATGACAATTTTTTGTTTAGTCGACTCCTGCGCAGAGGTTGCCAGGTTCGAGCCCCGAAATGACCAGTCCTCATTTTTTTTGTTCCATGCCTTTGAGTGAGTAAGACTCAATGTCTGCAAAGATATGAACTCCCGCAAACTCGGATTTTTCTACAATCTTTTTTTAGCGAACAAACTTTGAGAATTGTTAAAAAAAAACGGTATAAAAAAACAAAAAAGGCAAGATAAAATACATCTATTTGAAATCAGGAGGACATGAAACGTGTCGATACTATCGCCCGGTTAACCAAAAAGAAGATGGAAAACTAGAAAAAATGTATCCCTGTTGATGAGTTAGAGTCGATGGTGGAGGTTCGAGTTGCCTGGGGATCTCTCGTGCGTGGTTTACCCCCGCGAATCCTATAGTGGAGCATGCGGCTCAGAAGATGATGACTGTGTATTATAACAGATTATCCCAGTTTCCGTACAGTAATAACAAACAAAACTAGCAGATTCCTAAACCATTGTGCCAGTGAACTAGCAAATTTTTGCTCAAATTTTCCATACAGTGTCGACGTAAAGACATTTCGCTGTCAAACCAAATTGCTTCAATCGTAGTGGGAACACTTTGGGCAATTTCGAAATTGCTGTGGGAGATTTTTTTTTTTCGAAGGTTTTTAACGCTGCACTAAAACTGGTCCATTGTACTACCAGGCAGCAGCCTACGTTTGCTGTAGTTTCTTGGTCTTCCGGAGTAAGACCAGCAAGCGCTTCTGTCATCATCAGCTCTCACCACTTCAGAACCAAGACCTGTTACCTAATCCGAGCAAACAGTGACAGAGGAAGTGCTCTGCAGTATCGTCGTCTTCTCCACAGGCGTCGCAGAGGGTTTCGTCGCTTAGACCAAGCACATTTTGACGTTTGGCGAAGGTGTAGTGTTCCGTTTGTACGCTTGTAAGTCGTCTGCGGTCTTTTCTGCCAAGCAATAACAAGAATGCAGAGGATTTCTTAAAGATATTTGGGAGCATGCAACTGAGGCCCAGCCATCGATGGAAGCTCTAACCAAGGACACAGGTAGACCCAGCACAGGTTCAGGTCCTGAGAATATTTCCTTGTCTAGCAAGTTCGTCGGCGACCTCATTTCCAGCGATCCCGTGGTGACCCGAGATCCAGACAAGTCTTAGTGAATTAAGACTGCCGAGGCATGCAGAGAGGGCATGCGTTCCTGGACTATCCTAGAAGTAGTTAAAGGGTTGAGCAAGGCCTTAAGTACAGCGTGGTTGTCACTACAGACACAGATCCTTTTCCCCTTCAACATGTTCTCCACAATATAGTTCGTGGCCATTAGGATCGAATAGGTTTTAAATTTACCTAATGAGGTGTGCAGTCTAATGTCGTCGCCCTCCACGAAAGCTCCGTAAAGGTTCGACTGCATTCCCTTCCTGGCCCATATTCTGGCCAGAGCTAGTCCTGAGTGTAGGGAAAGTCGACTTTATATGTGCACCGCTAAAGAAGTACTGTTGTCCGTGCGTCCGACGGTTATAAGACTGGGGTAAAATGTCCAGGTCCTCGAAACTCCAGTGCGTGTCATACCAAAGACTACTTCTTTTAAAACGGAAGATGGCCTTGAGAGTGCATCCTATAATGTCAAGGGGGGAGATTCAGCAGTGCATCAAGAGCAGAGCCAGGAGTGCTAGGGAAGCCCTCTATGCAGCCGGGACAGACCGTTCTTTAAAGCTTAGTGAAAGCAGCAGTTACGTGGTTACGTGAAAGCTTATTCCACCAAACGACCGATGTTCGGAGAGAAGGGGCCTTATCATAGCCGTATAGACAAAATTAATCGTGGACCCCAAGACTTACCGAGAATCTCCTTACACTGCCACAAAACTGTCGGCGGCGCCTTGGCGATTTTCGACTCGACGTGATTTTTCCAAAGAAGTTTTCTATCTAGAGTAACACCCAGATATTTGGCTTCATCGAAGAATGGGATGGTGACGCCTTTTAGTTTCAGTTGAGTCCGACCAGTCAATTTCGTCCTCCTGGTGAAGAGTTAACTGAAAGCCCATTCCTGATACACCAGTCGCCGATCATGTCTACAGCTGCCTGCTATTTTAAGCATACATCCGCTAGGCGGGAACCAACAGACAGTACGGCTACGTCATCCGCATAGGGCTGGCCGTAGATGTTAGAGCCATTGAGAGCATCAAGCAGACAGTCAACCAGCGCGCACCACGGCAGAGGCGACAGGACACCGCCTTGCTCGCAGCCCCTATTTACTCCCGCCAAAGTCCGCATCCGCGGTTATAGTTCTATTCATTAGCATTGCTTTGATCCACAACGCTGATGATTCATTAACAACGTGTTCTCGGACCGAGTTACACATGCCGTCAAAAGTCGCATTGTCAAAGCACCCTTCATATGGATGAAAATGCCCGAAGTGCAGTTTCGCAGGATTTTCCGCGCTGATGAGCATCTTGCATCTGAGACACGGGTTCAGATCAAATGGCGCAGTTGCGTACTTGATAGCCTCATCCCCCACTAGACCAGCATCGGCAAGTGGTATTTAGCGGCTCATCTTCAATTCCAGGGATGGGAGCTGGGTGTGAGGTGGTTGTGACCTGGTTACCTGAAAAATGAGTGCTAAGCATGAGGCTAAGAGTCTCAGTTTTTGACTTGGTGTAGGTAGCATCGGACTTTCTGAGATTTTTCCAGCCTGGTGGGTTTGTCCTTTTTAAGGACCAGTCTGCTGTAAAAGTCTTTATAGGAAGCACTTTTCGATATTCGAGTTAACTTCTTGTATTTTTTTTTATCTTGATCGGTACAGGTACCATTCCTCTTCCAAATTGGTCTTGTGGGACCTATTTAGAAGCTTTCTGGTTTCCGTGCATGGTCCCTGCAGGTCTGCGTTTCACCATGGAACCGGTAATCTGCAGGGGATTCTTCTGGCTGGACAGGTCAGTTGGAAGCATTTGATGAGGACATCGTTTAGATCTTGAACTGCTTTCTCAAGAGGTTCGCTACGATTATCTATCATTTCTGCACCGTATCCAGTTGTTTTTTCTAGGATTCCTCCTCTTCAGCAAGGTTTTGTCTTTGTTTTCCAATCGGTCTGACAAGGACACTTCCAACAGAGCCCTCCAGCCTGTAATCTTCTTAAGGTCTCTGTTAAATATCGTTCAGTCGATTACTGACTGTCTCCTTGTCGCAACAAACGTTGGTTGGTAACCAACAGTCAATTCCTCAATCAGACGATAGTATGAAATCGAGAAGGCTGTCCCCTCTCTTATTGCATTTACTGCTGCCTCAGAAGGAGTTCTGAGCATTAGCGTCGCAACAAATGATTAGGCTCAGCTTTCTGGTATCGCAGCACTGTTCGAGTTCCGCTACCGCTTCTAGTGGTGGCGCCTGCACGGAGTTGTAGAGGTTAACAACGCTGTGTTCTCCGGCCGAGTTACACATGCCGTCAAAAGTCTGTCGTTCTTGATCGCCGTCCCTATTAGTACTCAAATCAATTGTCATAGCAATGCTGGCCATATTCAAATTTAATTTTATTAATCAAACTCCAATGTCACTCAAAAAAACAATTTAAAAATGTTAATCCAGACAGAAACTTTCGAAATTACCCCATTTCACTATTTGAGCTTTCAAACGGACTGGCAGCTTTTGAGTGAAAGCCTTGGAATGTGCTTGAAACATTCGAGTCGATTAAGGTTCTTAATCAGAGACAGAGAACGCCTAAAAAGTGACTCGACTCTCAAAACGCTTTCTGTCGTTTGAGTAAAACGACCGATCACTTTAGGCCTGATTATTTCCACTCTGTGTTAAGAAAAGGCTACAAAATTTGTCAAAATTTACAAAATGCGACTCCGAAGTTCATAACCAATTGATGATAGATCGATCAATCTAAAAACTCAAAATCTAAAAAAAAAACTTCGTAAATCATCATTATTCCGTCTTAACATAGAAAAACACAATTTTGAACTTTCCCCTCCTTCAGTGCTCATGCAAGCAAAAGTTCACGAAAAAAAGAACACGCGCCTCTTACTTTCTTCCAGATGTTCAACTTTGTTTGATGCTCGTCCCAGTCTGCCTATTCCTCAAACAGAAAAACTGTAAAAATTGTGCACCCTCTTCAACAGAGCAGTGAGATGCAACTAGACTGGCCATCAAACAAAGTCACCAACTGCTAATGTTTATTGACGTCTCACGTTGGCTTCGCCGATTTGAAGCAGCAAAGTTCTTTTCCAAAATTTGGTTCACAACATTTTGCGCGTGACAATTTTCTTCAAAACATCCTCAAAATGAACTGTTTTCTAAAACCTTCCCTTCCGAAGCGAATTTTGCAGTCTTTTTTGACGAGTCACCTTGAAGCTGGCATCGGCTAAGTACTTGAGTCGCACCAGATGACTCTTCCATTGCAGCTGGGTCATCTTGCGGGTGGGCGGAAATACATCGTCATCCGGTTCGGGAATAAAGCAGTGCTCCTTGATGAGTCTTGAGTTGCCTCGATACAGCCTTGGCTTGGCCAACCTCTTCTCGGTCGCTGTCGGCCGGTGCTTGAGGGCAGATTTGCTAATCGGAAATCGCATGGTGGCCCAAAATATCGCCTCCATGTCGTCATTGATGAACGACCTGGGCAATTGGATAGGATACAGGGGTCTCTTGGGGTCCTTCCGCGCCGGTTTGTTGTGGAAAATCTTGGGTGAGTAGGCAAAAAATTGTTGCCACGATCTGTGCTTGGGCGTCACAGTTCGCGGACGGCTGAGAATTTCGAGGCGTTTCATGTCCGGAAACTTGGGATTATTCCACAGATCGTACTTGGGCCTTGGCTTCGCTCGCGTTGCGCTGACATCCCGTTTTGGTTGAGTGTTGACCTTGGCCCATGCCAGAAATCGCTTCCAGTCCTTGGCCTTCATTGGACCCTGCTTTCGAAAACGTGTCGGCAGCTGGAACTTTCTCAGTCTTCTTGTCTTATCGATTGGTGAACGAATTTCGCCAGGTGTCGGCTTATGCTGAGGATGATCTGTAGCGCCTTTCAGTGAAGCTGCTGGTGCAGGCTCTGCTGGTGGGGTTGAACGTACCATGCCGACAGAAAAAAAGAGACAAAAATACAAAATTTAGCACACAATTTGAAGCGACTCCGAAAACAATTATAATCAAAGTTGTAATGTCACTCCAAAAATAAGACCTGACAGGTGGGGCGAGGCGTATCATTGCTTCATTAACTGAGTTCGAGATTGGAAAGGAATTCAGTTTGAGATTGGGAGACATTTTAAAGTGGAAATGGCTTAAACCCAGACGAAAAAATTGGTACGAAATTGGCGTATTTGATAGATGTTCGTTAGAAATTGCTCAAAATGTTGGAACTAAACACTGACTGAAGGTCTAATGCGAATGTAAGCCTCCTGGGTTTGGCAGCCTAGTGAGCTACTATACACCTTTTGATGGAATACTTACTTATCAGGCTGACGACCCTTGGAGGGTCTGAGCCTGAGCAATTGCTGCCTTCCATCGTTGACTGTCCTGGGCACGCCGCTTCCAGTCTTCAAGACCACGCTGTCTTGCATCTGCGATTACTTGGCCTTTATACCGGAGAGTCGGTCTTCATCTCCTTCTCGAACCAGGAGGCTCGGATTCGAAGACGCTCTTAGCTGGAGTCTTGGTTTGTTTTTTCACTCGATGTGACCGAGCCTCGAGTGATTTTTGCCTTCCGGACTACATCTACACCCTCGTACAGCTCGTAGAATTCGCGGTTGTGTCTTCTCCTCCATTCACCTTCCTCGCAGACGGGACCATATATCCGACGTAGAATTGTTCTTTCGATGTTACCAAGAATCAGGTCTGCAGTTTTGCCTAGCGTCCAGCTTTCGGCTCCATAGAGCAGACAAAATAAGAGTTTTGCAGAGCATGATTTTTTTCCTGCAAGTCAGGAGGTTTGATCCTTTAGTTGTTTCGACAAACCGAAGTAGCACCGGGTGCCAAGGCGATTCTACATCGGATCTCCACTTTGATGGCATATATTTGGTTTTGTCCTCATTGACCTTGGGACCAGTTCGTTTCGCCTGTTCTTCAATCGCCGTAAAAGCCTCTACTACGGCACCTTGATGTTATCTGCGCACCCCATCAGTTGGACCGACTTGTAGAAAATAGTCATTTCCGTGTTAACAGCTGCCTGCGGCACAATCTTCTCCAGTACTAGATTGAAGAAATCACGCCAGTGCATCTTCCTGTCGAAATCCCGTGCAGGTTTGAAATCCTTGAACCGAACTGCACGATGCATCGCGTGTGTATAAGCGTGGTGCGCCACAACTGCATCAGTTTTTTGCCGGATCCGGAATTTGGACATCGCGTCAACTTGGCTTTAAAATCTATGAAAACTATTTGCCTTAGTGTGAATATTTGGTCTATAGTCGATTTGCCGGGCCGGAAGCCGCACTGGTACTTAGACGTTCACACAGTCCGCTGGACAGGATCTTGTAGGCGACGCTGAGCAGGGCTATACGTCTATAGTTGTTGAAAGAGATAGGATGGGCCATATGGAGCTTATATTCTAGTCGTCGGGCATGATTTCGTATTCCCAAATTCTACAGATGATCTGCTGCATGCTCCCTAACAGAACATCGCCACCGGCCTTGAAGAGTTCAGATGGTTAGCCATCTGAGCATGGGGCTTTGTTGTTCTTCAGCCTTTTAATGGCTGTGCCCACTTCTTCAATGCTAGGTGGGAGGACAGTTGGGAGTTGGGATTTCTTGATTCCCTATCGCTCCCTCCCTGTCTGGCCCGCTAAGCAGCTGTTAGATATGCTGCCTAAACACATCCACTATTCCCTACGGCGCAGTAACAAGGTTACACTTACAGTTTCGAAGAGCCTGGGTGCCTTTCCTAAAGCCAGCGGCAAGGCTTTTGGCTTTTTCATAAAAGGCCCGTAGTTTCTGTACCTAGACTCTTCGATGTCCTTAAGGTTGTGAGAGACCTTATCTTCAGGCGTGAACTTCTTCTCCTCTCGTCTTCTAGCCCGGTATTCCTCTTGCGCTGCTCTTGTTTTCCTTTGCAGCGCCTTTGATGTGCCTCGTCAGTTGCAAGTTTCTTCTGCTCTCACTCGCCATCATACCACGGGTTTCTTGTCGGGGGTGGTCTGTTGCCTAAGATAAATCTGTGTGTCCATGGTTGTCCTGGACACGGAAGGGGTGATGGTGTAGCCGACTTAGCCTCGATAGTGATTGCTACCGGTGCACTGGTAGAATCCATGCAGCTCGTTGTTGGACGTCGTTGGAAAGTTCTGGTTGTTTAGCAGACTTAACGCTTTGAGGTAGCGTTGCCCGGCGATTGTGTTTGTTGTTGATGTCTAGTAGCTGCTTTCTGAATAGTGCCACCATATACTGTTGCAGGGGGATGATGGGTGCTTGGTCGTAAAGCCTATTGTTGCTGTGGTGCCTTTGACGCTCCCTGTCGAAGGTGAGGCCGATACTTGTTCGCAGATATTTTCCTTCGAAAAATCTTCCCCAAAATGCTGGTCTTAGGGATGCTGTGCCATATTTGGAAGCAGTTTATTAAGATCGGCCGTATAAGCTAGATAGATGGGATGGAAGCCTAGGTTGGCCTTCCAGTTTCGAATGACTGTTGAACATCAACCTTTTCGTGAAGTTAAGGCCAGGATACTTGAAATTTTCGTTTGTTGATATTTCTGTACCGTTAGGGAGCACTATCCTCATGCTTCGACATTTGGCTGCTGATCTGCATCGATCTCTGGTTGGTCTCCTTAAACACTTAAGTACCGATTTCCCAGCATTGATACGAATACCCTATTTAGGTATAGTAGTCAAATTTGTTCGCTGTTTGGTTTTTGACCCTTCGCAAGGCTACCTGTGGTGATGTCGAGCTGGCAGAAGTCAGCGAGTAGTCTGCAAATTGATAGCAGTTCAATGTGTCGGTTGGATGTGGTTGATCTGCCGTGCAGATGTTGAAAAGCCACGGTCCCGGCTTCGATGCTTGTGCAACTCCCGCCTTGGTGCTCCGCTCTGTTGACTTGCTGCCTTCAACTGAGACGTAGAATCTTCGGGAATGCATAAGGCTATCAATTATTCTGATGAGGCTATAGGGGAATCCCATCTGGTTCTTGTGGATGAGTCCCTCAATCCAGACCGTATCGAAGGCCTTTTCTACGTCCAGGAAGGAGGCGACGATGACCTCGTTATTGTTCAGGGCAGCTACAACATCGTGGTGGAACTTCATTAGAGGATGTAGCATTGAATGTTTTTCTTCCGAAATCCGTACTGAATTTCCGGAGTGATGTTTAGGTCGGACCACCAGGTTCTCCAGGCTCTCACTTATATCGCTCAAGGGCGATATAGGCCTGTGTCCTCCCCACTGGCAGCGTTCCCCTTTTTTGGTATTGAGACAATTTTAGCTATTTTCCACTTGCTAGGAGAGTAGCAATTTTTCACCATATCATCACCATTTGTGGCATTCGCTTCAGGACAAAATTCGAAATGCTGTCAGCCCCGGCTGCTCGTTGGACTATGTTGAATAATTGCAGCAATTTCATCGGCCGTTGTGAGGTCATCGTCCGCTGGGCTGGTTTCGCTGAAGATGATGTCTGGTGCGGATGAAGTCTCAAGTACATTGACGAAGATGTTGACTTCTGTGACAAATTCCGGGTCATCGGCGGGTCAAGAAAACGTCTAAGCACAACGGATGTACGGGTGTGTTTGGATGTCTAATGCAATAAGCTACACTATCCTTCCTTAAAGGGACCAGGCACTCTAATTATTGATTCGTTGTTGTGTTAACACTAAACGTGAACACATTAATTTTCTTGTATTCCACATACACACTTATCCTACATCGTTCGGCGTCACCCACAAAAATGCAAGTGACAACGTTCATGCACATATCCCATTCAATCTCACTTTCTCATGAAATGTGGCTAAGAAATTTGGTGCGGTTGACAAATGTCACATAAAGTGACTAAGAGAATACAAATTTGTCAAAGTGATTTCTGTTTTTGTTACACGACTAAGAGAATAAATGGAATGGGTACACACATACGAGAGACTGCACACAGTCGTTCGCAAAAGTATGCATACTAATCTCAAACGGGATTCTAAGTAAAAAAAAATTTAATGCAGCTTGTTTAAGCTGCACATGGAGTCATAAACCAAAAATTTAAGCAAAATTCACAATCACAAAAGTAAGCTAAATCCGTGCTAAATCAACACCTTTCACCGTGGGCGTTGGACTTCGCCTAGAGTGCGTCTTGTCACCTCTCCTTTTCATTGTATATATGGACTGGCTGTTGCGGCACGCCGAGGTGTGGAATGTTTTACTTTTGGAGAGTTGAGAGTAAGTCATCTTCTTTTTTGCAGAGTTATCCTCACATCTTCCCAGACGGAACCCCAGCGCGCACTTGATAGGTTTTTGGACTTATGGACAAATCGGAGGCTGTAGTCATCTCCAGAACGCCTGTTCAATGCACTCTACATATTAGTGGAGGCCCATTGAAGCAGGTGGAGAAGTTTAAGTATCTCTCGTCTTTTTCATGCGTGATGGAAGGAGTAATGTTGAGCTTTCCTGTAGGAATAGTCATGCGGGGTCAATTTTAAAACAGCTTGGTAGATCTGTAATCAGGAAGACCGAGCTTGGTGTCAAAGCCAAGTTTTCAACTCTCACCTATGGTCATGAAATGAGGGTAATGACCGAAAGACTAAGGTCGCGAATACAAGCTGCTGAGATGAGATTTACTTCGTGCTGTTTTAGGGATTACTCGCCGCGTTAGGGTGAGAAACACGGCAGTGGGCGAGGAACTTTACATTGAGGAGCTGCTTCTTCGAAAGGAGAGGGCTATGCTTCGTTGGTTTGGTCACGTGGCACGAATGTCCCCTTCATCACGACTTCCGAGGCGGGCGTTGAATGCGATTCCATCAGGTAGGCGACCGCTTAGCAGACCCAAGAGGAGGTGGTTGGACCAAGTCCAAAAACTCGCCTGGTTACGCTGGGGCATAACTCCTGATGAGATAGAGTCGATGGCGGAGGATCGAGTTGCCTGGAGATCTCTCGTGCGTGGTTTACCCCCGCGACCCCATTAGTCGAGCATGCGGGTCAGAAGATGATGATGATGACAAAAGTGAGCGCACAACATGTCAATCACGCAGGGAAAGCTGCCCTAATGTGGGGATTTTTGGTAGCATCTCCCGTGGTCAATTATGGTCTCATTCGTGCCCGACAAATGTCTGCGAGGCGAAAATTGTGATGCCTCGCTTTAAAAAAGACAAACACCATGATGTGGTGAATTTGTTTTCTCCACTCTCATCGCTCTCTTCTCACATTGTCCTCTCAGTGTGGGAGAACAAAAAATTTCGGTATTTTGAAAGCTGTCAGACAGCCCAGTTAACGCACAAAAATGTCAATAACTCACCTAAATGCGCTCCAGATCATCCAACATGGACACAGAATACATCTCATCAAACCTGCGCCAACCCTCAACACAAGCCGTGGCTTGTGACTAGGGTTGGCCCAAAAAGTTTGACCGACTTCTATGAAGACTGCCTGGTTAGTGATTCGCATGTCGTACCTTCTTCTCAATCCCTCCTCTGTCTCATTCTCCCCATGCAACAACGCCTTTCTTTGTGTTGCTCATGCAACATCTTTTGCTTCACCCGCCGGACGCGTGTTTCCTTAAATCGCGGATCACTGAGGTACTCCAAACGTCGCAAGTGCATTGCCCATTGGCCGGGATTCATTTTGACACGTGGAGCCGGAGGTTCCTCCGTCTTTTCCGGCAGAGGACAGTGCACTCTTGGTGCCCCGAGCTCTGTCAAACGCTCAATCCCCTTTGTCATCTTGTACTTGAGTGCATTACGGCTAAGAGGGAAGTGCATGTCTCGCCAAAATGCCATTTCCAACTCCTCGTGGTACCACCAACGCGGCAACTTCACCGGTTCAAGGGGCCGCTTCTTCTCCGGTTTGGGGGGTTTCTTAGGGTCTATTGCCGGCCTCCAGGCATACCTTGGTGGCGGTGGCGGTGTGTACTTCTCACGCTGATGTTTCGGCTTACTCAGCTTGGCTATTCGCGCTGCTCTCGCCTGAAGGCCTCGCTTCTGCTTTCCCAACATGGACTTGTGTTGGGTGACTTTTTGTTGAAACAATTTCGGTGTCGTCGGAGCCGAGGATCGGGCCGTATGCCGAGGTGTGTCCTCGTTTGGGAGAACTTTCCTTCGGTGTGGGGTCTGTTTGATAACCCACTTGTGGAAGCGCCTCCAATCCTGCTCCGACATCGGGCCCTGCTTTCGAAAGCGTGTGCCTAAATGAGACCCCTTTGACTTATCGTCCACTGATCCCGATTGCTCCCATCTTGGCCGCTTACTTGCGGCGCCTTGAACGGGCTTCTCTCTCTTGCGTCTGGATGGATTTGATGTGGGCATGCCGAAATTTAAATTAAAGGTATTTGAAGCCGACTCTAAATTTCGCTTGTCAAAGATCGAAAGGTCGCTTGAGTTTATTTGTAAAAATTTTGATTTAAATACATTTTTGTGACAATTCATGGCATGACATGTTTTATTTGGTTTTTGTGTGAGTTGCCGCACGACTGCTGTGGGTCCTTTGCAGTCTCCTGAGATCACCTCTCCCGTACACCACTAGAGCCAAAGGCGTATTGTAACATCGGCCCGATCTACTCACAAAAGCAGAAGTCGATCGAGGTCCAGTAATGGCAATTTTGCATGTTGACATGGCCGTTGAGCCAAAAGTATGGCAGTCCGAGTGGAGAGGAGGAAGGTTTCCGGATCTGAGGATAACACTTAAAACTCCCAGTTACTGAGCTTACGGCGTTGTCTGTGTTTGTCCGGCTTCAATTCTTGCGGCTTGCCCAAGTCTACTGATCGGCGATTAATCGATTTCTGAGTCTTCTCTGATACTGGCCGCTACAGCGCCCATGTTTTATTTATTGTCTATCTCGTCGGTGTCTTAAGGTCCAAAAGGGTGTACTGCAGCTCAGGCCTTTAAACTGAAGCCATGATAATGACCGGCATTAGGACGAAATTCATGTTTCGTATTTTCAACAGAGGCGGCACTTCGATATTTTTTCATAATTTCCTCACGTTCGACAATAGCGAAACGACGCATGATGAAATGGCAACCTTCACTGAATATTTTGACAGCTGGACGGCGATTGGTTACCTTGACAACTGCTGACAGATAACAATTTGAAAACCTATCATTGCTATCTGGTCACCCAGAGATAGGTCGTAGCTAAATACTCATGGGCCACCGCGGGTGATGAGGAAACATGATATTATTCATAGGCATTCAAAAGTGTTGGCTTATGTCAAAACCCTTTAATTTCTTGCGGCAAACAAACCGTCAACGCGATAAGCTCCCCTTATCCAGATTAAGTTCGACTTCATCTGCTCTGCTCCTCTCCCAAGCCACTGACGGGAAGAGGTTTACGCCACCATCCCAAATCCAAAGCAACCAGCAGTCACAATATTTCCCCAAGACAAACGCTGCCATTTGTCACACATCCGCTCAGGGCTGCAATCTTCTAATGCACCGCGACTGAACTTATCGACTCTCTGATCGGCGTTAAGCCCGATCCAAAAATCCGTTTCCCAGATCGATTCGTCGTGGAAAACCCAGTTTCTCAGACTCCGACCTCTGCCCGCTGGCCAGGCTATTAGGCGGTTTTATCTTTTTAATCCGATTGACAAACGTCACTTGGGAGGAAGCGATAAACGACCCCGACCAGTGGAGAGGGCAATGGGCCCCATTGACTGGACAAATGAAGACAAGTCTTTAAGTGAACCACATTAGAGGACAATGTGAGCGGGACCTGATATCTGAAAAGCCAATTTCGGTATCGCTATCGCGGGACAAACAGTTCAATTGTTCGGTTAATCGGATTTACGGATCAACTGAAAGGTCTACTTAGGGTTCGACTCACGTTTGTGGACTTTTCCTCTTATTTTTTGTTCTCACCCCATTCAGGGTACAATCGCCATCGAATTAGAGTGATGACAACTAGGTTGTTGCTGTCTGCTGAGACGTCATTGTCGCTTTGTACGGCTTCGTGGGGTTTCCCTTGATGATGGACATTCCCGAATGGGACTTAACATTGACTTCGAGTGATGTGAATGGGGGAGGATGTGGATGATGGTTGAGGTCGGCTCTATAGTCTGGACAGAATGTTTCTGATTAGCGTTTGTTAATGTGTCATTTTGGGGACCGGAATAATGAAGTGTAAAGGTGCCTTCGGGAAGTAGGATGGCTGACGAAATGGACTTGGGTACTCCATTGTACCACTGGTGGAGAACTAACCGGAGATGAGGATGAACTGAAGTATGGCGAATTGGTTGTTCCAACTTGATTCGTTGAGTCTTCTCTGATACTGGCCGCTACAGCGCCCACGTTTTATTTATTGTCTATCTCGTTGGTGGCTCGAGGTCTAAAAGAGTGCACTGCAACTCAGGCCTGCAAACTGAGGATGAAGTGCGAATTGTAGCGAATTGGCTGTTCCAACTTGATTTGTTGAAAAAGGGGCTCCTAGGGACTGAAACATTAACTCGGTCATAAATGAAATGAAGCAGGTCTTCACTCGATCATATGAAGCGACGTCTTCTTCTTCTTCTACTGGCACTACAGTCCGTGGTGGACCTGGGCCTCAATCAACAAGCCTCTCCAGTTGGCGCGATGGTGAGCCAGCTGCTTCCAATTTCATTGGTTGAGGTCTTTCTCCTGAAAGCGGACGTCCTCTGTAGCGTTGTCTCTGCCAGGCGCCTGCCTAGTAGTTGTTGACATGCCCTAAGCGGAGGGACAAAGTCGCCTGAGCGGGTTAAACCCTGCGGAAAAGGGTTAAAATCCCGTAAGCGAGCCACCCACCTCATACTTTGAATACACCAGACTTTCTTGCTTTAGCTTAACACACACTTTTTACAAATTGGAAGTTAAAGAAGTCACCGGATAGCGCGTTGCCTTGTCTAAATCCTTTGTTGACATTGAAGTTCTCGGTGAGTTCGTTACCGACCTTGATGGAGCAGCGAGGATTCTAAATCCTGCACAACCTGACCTGGTTTCTATGCACGCTGTCATGGAAGATGTGGGAGGTGAGTGTCGATTTAAAGTTCTTGGGTCTTTTCCGGGACCTAGCGTATTATGAAAATCTGGTCAATGATGGATTTGCTGATGTGGACCTATCAAATTGTTTATAAACAGCTTCAGACGATCACACAAGGCGGCAGATGCGATGTCGAGCAGACTTATCCCTCGATAGTTGACGCACACAAAGAGGTCTCCTTCGTTATGGATCGGGCACCAACCATGAGGACGAAATATCTGTCCAACTCTTCGTCAATTGCTGGAATTTTCTTTTTTGGACTGCTATTCGCCCAATTCTTGATCGTGTTCACCCATTTAGCACATTCCTTGCGAGCGCATGACAAGAGTGCCTACTGAAGAGAATATTGCACACATTCAGGAGGTCGCTGAGAAAGATCCATATTCACGACGTCATTCAATACAGATCAGTCCCTCGTCTGTCCGCTTTATGGAGAAGCTGAACCGAGGACTCAGCTCATGTAGGGATCAAACCCGCATGACCATCGTTGTCGAAGATTGTGTTCAGCATTTGGAACCTTACATTCTTCGATGATGTCCCCTTAATTGTGCCTTAATAAAAAAAAAAACCAACTGCTCTTACCCTATTGCTGAAACAAACCCCGATCCCTACCAGAACTAGGCAACGCCAGTGCCTAGCAGTTGCACAAACGCATTATCCGCCGATCGTATTACTCAAACATTTGTACAGCGCGTCGATTGTTTTCCCCAAGAGATGAACAATAAAAAAGCGGATAATCGTTGGCAGAGCATATGCTAGATCGGCGCGAGTTAATTGCCACATCATCTCGCGTGTTCTCGCATATGTTCGCACGTCCACACCTTGGCGCAGTCGTTGCTCTGACCAGGGACGCAGCGAGTCCAACCGCTGCACTAAAATCGATCAATTTCACGGCAGACGGTTGATTCACACGAATTATCCATCACAGGTAATCCATCTTCTTCGTGTCCGTGCGCCACGACCGCGGGCGCATGTGTGTCGGGGGCATTCGCTTGTCGCTGCCGCTTCCACTGCGGCTGTTGTTTTTTGCCTTTGCCCCCAGTCATCAGACACACTTCAACCAAATGACTGACTCTGACAGATCTTGGTCGCTCTCCCGCGCTTAACAGTTAAAACAACTGAAAACATTTTCATTCATATTCATTGACTCCGCAAGAGAGGCAGTGGGGGTCTAAATTAAATCAGTTGCATGTTCGCCGGCCATCCTCGAGTCTATTTATGCATCGAAACAGGCACAGCAGCGGGTGTACGGGTTATATCTGCAAGTCGGCAGCGAACCAATGACACCGCCGGAGTGCCGAACAGTTCCCGTTTGCCTCGAATGAGGGGAGCCACGTGATTCTTTTGCCATTTACCTAGTTATGACTGCTGGCACTGTTATGTGTGCGGGGGGAGGGGCACAGGTACAGATTCTCAAAAATTCCCACTGGATACTCGAACAAGTGAAGCGGCGGCGGTGGGTTGTTGGATGGCAACTATCGTCTCCACGCGGGAGGGCGACGCGGCGGTCGGCTATTTTCGTCTGGGGGCACGTGCTGTCTAGCTGGCAATGGGGTCTGAGTTTATCGCTCTCGGAATGTAGTCCTCATAAAGTTTTATCAATAAAATTGTTTTTAACTCGGCAAAAAAAGGGACGAAAACAAAAGTGAAACCGATTCGATGGCATTAATGTGGATGTCGGTCATAACGCGATTGTCACTGTGGATGGCTGGCAGGCGGACGGGAGCCGGGGGAATGCGGATTTTTTCGCTCTCACGAATGGTAATCAATCATGGGAGGTGAAGCATTAACATCGGTTATTGGGTATGAAGTAATCGCAGCCGGTTAAATGCGATGGCGACGTATGTTGAGGCATGAATTTGAAGGGGTGTGGATAAACCATTCTGGATTGGTAGTGACAGCCGCAAAGACCTAGTAAAATGCTTGCGTCCTCAGCTACTAAGGAGCTCGTAAAAAGTCTGCATTGTCAGGAGTCTAAGGCGGAATGAGCCGGAGGTGTACTGACACCGAGTGTGTAGCTCTAACTGCAGGCACGAAAATGATCCAGCATGAGTTTTACTACAACAACACCCACGATATCATGGCCTTGGTTTAAAGAATGATTTATCATTTGGCTAGGAAGCAACTAAAAGGCTCTTTGTCCAGTTTTGACATCACTGCCAAACTCGCCAAACGATGGAAAACTCTTGCTGCTTCATCAGAATCAAAATTCAATGTCCACCTTCAATGTCCAAGAAAAAGTTCATGTTAACATGTGTCTACCAAGATTAAAATTGAGAGTGTCTGATACACGTGTTGACGTGTCAAATCGCACGATCTATCAAGGTTCAGCGGTTCAAAACTAGAGCTAAATTGCTCATTTCTCAATTTGGCTGTGGTTTGCTGTATTTTTGGAACCATATGCCGCCCAGAATGGTTCCATTAGACCATGAACTGCTCCAAAGAGTACGCTTGTGTAGTGTACGAACGAAATAGTTCACAATGTCGACGAAGAGACTGGGTAATGGCTCTGCTTGACGGACATCCGAATAATGGGTTCTTCAGGACCAGGTGTATTCAATCACACACAATAGCTTGACTTGCTACACATGTTGTTGGCTGGGCGACTTTGAACGCTTTCCAGAAGTCAATTCTCAATTACAGCTGCTGCAACAGGACACTCAATCTCAATCTCATCCATCTCTATACCAAGAGAGAAGCAGCATCTTCTAGTTCTAGATATCGGCCGTCTTCACACACAAGTCGGGTGTTGTTTCTTCTTACAAAAGCCTAAGCTCCCTCGACTCGGCAACTGACTGCTGTTCTTCTTCTTCTAATAGCGCTGCAGTTCAGGGCGGACCTAGGCCTTAACCAGCAAGCCTCTCCAGCTGGTGCGATCCTTAGCCTCCATTTTCGCCAAGTTGGTGGGGATCCTTCTCCTCTTGTGAAATGGACTGTAAAAAGTTAAATGCTGAGATTATTTCCCCATCTCGCTTACCGTCAGTTAACTATCAACTCGAGATAAATTCCGAGATAAATCCTTCCCTGAGCATGTCTTGTTCTTTAATACGATACTCGACGATGATGTAGCGAAAGCAATACTATCGTTAAAGTCAAATGCTACTGGCCTGGAATTTGAGCCGTCCATAAATGTGTTCAATTATTATTGTAGTTTCTATTATTTATTCTTTAACTAGTTCCACCTTCCCGTCCAAGTGGAAGAAAGTAAAAAGATGGTCCCCCTCCCTTAGAGCAGGCCAAGAAATGCTGTAGAATATAGACCCATAGCTAACCTGCCGCATCTTTCAAGGCTCTTTGAGAAGTTACAATACACCGTCACCTATCATAGAACAAACTTCTTAGCAACAACCAATCTGGCTTTCGTCCGAAAGGAAGTTGTTGTACAGCTCTATTATTTGTCCTTAATGAGATCCGAGAGGCCCTAGATGAAAGCCAATCGACATTGTTAACATTAGTGAACTTCGTTTGACACAGTCAATCATTCATGTTTTCATCTCCATCGACAAAACTCATTTTATCATACCTCAGTGGAAGGCAACAGTGTGTGAATACTGGTGAAAGATCGTTAGGCTTCCTTAGAGTATAAAGTGGGGTACCACAAGGATCCATTCTTGGCCCTTCTTTCTTTTCCATGTTTGTCAATGACTTACACTTAGCGACAGAAGTCTACGTACATTAAAAATTCCAGTCAATAAACGAGTTATTCTCTAGTAAAAACAGTAAAATTCAAAAAAGTAAATACGGTTCGCTTTATTATTCGATCAATTGTAAACGTAAACATATATTCTGTAAAAAAAAGTTAAAAACTAGAAAACAACTTATTTTCCGTAAATCTAAGTAAAACCAAGATGACAAAAGTATGCGTACACTTAAAGGTTATAACGTGAATTCAAAAAATTAGAATTGTTGTTTGAATTTCCATG
Organism: Eristalis tenax; assembly: GCA_905231855.2. Taxonomy (NCBI): domain Eukaryota; kingdom Metazoa; phylum Arthropoda; class Insecta; order Diptera; family Syrphidae; genus Eristalis; species Eristalis tenax. The sequence goes on along the minus strand of HG993124.1, from coordinate 107,402,682 downwards.
TGAGGATATCACTGCTCTCATCCTTTTCGGCATTGATTCGACCAATTTTTTGGTAACTGAGTGATCAATTTTGGCCCAATTTTCCTCAAAAGCCTTCTTTAAACTTTGCCTGTTAGTGATGGTTCGGTTCTTGAGGCGCCGCTTTAATTCATCCCATTAATGCTCTTTAGTGTTCGTATCAGGAGGTTGGGGAGGTGTTTTCAATTGTTTGGTATGGTATACAAGCCATTCCTGTACGAGGCGAGAGGTATGCTTGGGGTCGTTGTCTTGTTGAAACACAAACGACTCCCCCAATCCTAGATTTTCAGCACTCTGCTTTAGGTTATCTTCAAAACTATTTAAGTACACGAATTTATCCATTATGGATTCAATAAAAACTAAGTCACCATCCCCCGCTTCTGACATACTCGTACATAAAACATAGAATGTACCAGAACATGAGCGTTAAATAAGTGCTGCTAAGTGACAAGTCAACTTTTTCGCTGTCTTGTACGTCGTCGGTTTTTTCGTTAAAAAAATGTTCATTTCTACTTTGCGCGAGTTATAATTTAGCTTCACGACACACCTCGAAATTCGACCAGAATTTAAACCGATTAGCTTGATGTCTCATATCCAACTCCACTCTTAATTATTCCTTTATTCATTGTTTCTTAAAATTATTAAAGGTCAAGGTATTCAGTTTCCGCTGGGTTTCGAATAACAACACAACCGGCAAGAGACCTACATTTGCGTTACTCGAAAGCCATCGACACCTGAATGCTGTATTGACACTTAATTGCTTATCGGTTGCGACGCAACACAAATATTCCGTCAGCATGTTTTTTTGACTTGCATTTGTGTAATTCGCGTGTCCTTGTCGTATGGACGATAAGCCTTGGATTCCGCTGAGTATCCAACCATTGTCTACTGCTTGCCTTTGACTTCAAATTTAGGGCTATGTGTTTTATTTAAGGCTACCTGCAACTGCACCAAATGCTTTTAAGTGACTCACCGCTGATTTCCTATTGTGCCAGACTTCGTACGGCTTCGGTTTAGTAACAGCTTCGTAGGGCACCTGCTCCTAATATCTGCTGCCGTTGATACCGCTTCATAGGTCCACAAACATGTGAATTAGCTCCAATCATTCCTCAGATCTGCGTTCTGACATTTGGGGAAACGGCAATACATGTATTTTGCCTAACATGCGAGAATTGCAACAATCCTAATAATGTCTCTTCTCTAATTTCATGCCGTGTGCCACACCTTTTTGTTCCAATTCACGAAGACTCTGATAATTTAGGTGACCAAATCTACTCGAACAACCATACGTTGCCAACAATGAAAACGTTGATCTGGATCAGAGGTACCCAGATGCGTACATCAAACTAAAGGAAGCGGAACAGCGACGAAACCAAGCGGAGGCAATGCCGACAACAGTTCTCGCACAGAGACTAATTAAACGTCCAACCAATAACTGTCCCATCATTCGATGGAAGCTACGAGGACCTAGGCCGGAACTGTTTGAGCGCTTAATAGATCAAAACGAAAGTATTACTGATGTGGAGCGCATCCAGTATCTAAAAGGAATCTTAAAGATGGAAGCAGCCAGTATCGTCAACCATCTGGCACCAGCATCAACAAATTATGCAGCAACGATAGAGTTGTTACAAAATGAAATCCAGCAGCTCTGATCAATACGTTCAGAAATCGTTCAAAAATTAACAAAAATCGACTCCACAAAGCAAATTTTGTATCCCATAAAGAATTTAGGAGTACACACAAGTGGCTGGGACCCAATGGTGGTTCATTTATTATGTTCTATTGGGTCTATTCGTGCGGTTTGCTAAGAGATGGCGTAACTTGCATTATTCCATTGGAACATGCTTTGGAAAGCTACTGCCATTGTACGTCCTTTCAGTCTATGTCATTCATTTGAAGCGTAAACAACAATCATTCTTTTTCACTCAAATATGTGGAACTTTGTTGCTGAAAAAGTGTTTTTGCTGGGAGTTCATCCTCATTACTTTAATATGAAGAAAACTGCTGCCGAAAGTCATCGTATTCTGATGGAAGTTTATGGTGAACATGAGCGAACGCGCCAAAAGTGGTTTGCACGATTTAAAAGTAGCGATTTTGGCTTGGAAGCCAGCCAAATCAACGGCAAAGCCAAATATCCATGTCACGAAGGTATTGCTCTGTATTTGGTGGGATCAGAAGGGTGTGCTGTTTTATGAGCTGCTAAAACCGGGTGAAACCATCAATGGACAATGCTATCGAACACAATTAATCCGTTTGAAGAGAGCAGTAACCGAAAAACGCCCGGAATATGCGACCAGACACGAGGCAATAATTTTATTCCATCATCATGACAACGCTCGCTTAAGAACTATTGGGAAAACAGTAGATGGGAAGTTTTACCCCACCCACCTTATAGCCCAGACCTTGCCCCTTCTGACTACCATTTTCTCCGGTCGATGCAGAACGCACTCACTGAAATACGGTTCACATCTGAGCAGAATGTCAAAAATTGGCTCGATTCATTCTTGGCTGCCAAGCCGGCGCAGTTCTTTTAGGATGGGATCCACAAATTGCCAGAAAGATGGGAAAAAGTCATAGCTTCAGATGGGCAATACTTTGAATAATACATGTTTTTCTTCCGGTTTTGTAAAGCACTTGTTTACTTATATGTACGTAGGATAAACCATATTTTTCGCGTTGATATATGTCTTAAGACAAACATATCCTACATCATTACTTCGTAAAGATACTTGACCTACGGTACATGTATGACATTAATTCCACAGGCGATCAATATTTATTGGGGAAGTGACCTCAATAAGCATATAATCATGTCATCTTTTTATTTCTTTTTATATCTTCTTATTTCTATATTCTTTTCTATACTGTAAAATGTTCAGGCTTAATTAAGTCCAGCTATTTTTTTAATTAATTTTTATTTTGCTTTAATCTTATGACCTAGACAAAAAGCTTAATTCTAGCTATTCATTTGAACTTATAACTAAATTACCGATCCCATGCGGGTACTTCAAACTAACCCAGTCTTCTACTCTTATTGCATTTCGGCCAATGCTACCGTTTGTTTCATTTTGCCAAGAAAACTTGAAAACTTAACTCTTCAAGGACTGATTATAATCTAAAATTACCGAACCTATCCTAAGCCTTTCTAAACCCTTATAAAACTTAAGCTACTATGTCCACAAACTACGGACGCGCGTCAGTGCGAGTGTTTATGCATATGCCTAACATATGTAGTGCACAGACCCTGGTGAACCTATTTTTCCGTGGATTTCGATTATACTTAATTTTCTACTTAACCTACCTTAAACCTATGTAAATACGCTGTTAGTTCACAAATACGGAAGGTAACATAAAGCTGAAAAAAAAAACAGCAATACTAATCGTCGGAAGACTGTTGAAGGGCTGACGATGTCGGAGGCTGGTTTCGATGCAGCCACCAAAAGAAACATCTCTCCTTAGCGGATTCCTCTCTATCTCGAGCGGGGATCGCTCTGCTGAACAGGAGGAGCTCCTCGTGTTCCCGAACGACGTCCGGTTCGTATAATAGTCGCCGTTCTACTGTTCGGCGTACCACGTGGTAGATTACAGGACATCCGTCCAGAAGTACAGGAATGCCTCAGGTGGGACTAGGCCATTCCGTCGCACCCTTTCGTGATACATATCATTGGGGTAGTAAGCCCCGAAGATCAGACTGTTGGTAGGAAGACATAGGTCGTGCCACATGTCTCCTTATCAGCTTAATAATATCATTGATGTACTCTATTCACGTTTGCCTCGTGATACAAGACCTCGTTGGAGTAGTACTTCTTGTAGTCAGACTGGCACTGTCTCTCGAACACCCTCATCTTTTCCATCTGGGAAGGACTCACATTGAACCACTGGGAACAACCATAAACCAGTGTAGGCCGGATGAGGGCCATGTAGCAGTTTACCTTCACCCTGGTATCAAATTGGCTGCTAAAAGACAACCTTCTTGTCGCAGCAAAGGTCTTTCTGGCTTTCGCCAGAGCAATGTCTATGTTTGCCAAAATTAAAATTTTTTTGTTGATCCTTCCAAATGCCACGATATCTAACTAGACTTTTCACAGTTAGTGGTCGTCACTGCGGGTCAACTATGCCGAACTTACGCCAATTTGGGCATGTGTCCCGTGAAGCCCTGTATAACGGGGCACGGAACAAAATAGTTTCGCAGCTATTACTTTTCGATGTTTACAGACAACATTTTTTATTTTAGCGAACTGTGCCCGGAACATCCCGGATATGGTTCCGTTGTGCTCAGGGAACATCAGCGCAAAGTCACTGAGTTTCAGTCTTATTGATTTGGAAAAAAAGTTAGACATTTTCAAACACAAATTGGGCCTGATTGGGCCCAGCTGCCCATCCTAGGGTTAAGCATTTTTCCGAACGATCGGGTCGTTTTAATTTGATATTAGAGAATCGTATTTATTGGTGAACCGGCGTCGACGACAAACGTCAAATGCACTTGCCGTCAAGCATTATCTACCAAATCATGATCATTGAATAAATCAAAGGGGTATTGCAACGTTTCATGTGAACAATGTGTTTCAGATATTTTTTGCAGATACCCAGTACTGCGACCTGTAAGCACAATACCACGTGCTTCCAAATTTTCACCAACAATCAGGACGGCAACTTCTTCTATTGTTGGAGTGTTATATGCGCCATGTCAGTTGCGTTTTTTATACGACGTTTTATGTCACGCTCCACTAACTACCTCCCCACCAATTTTCAGCCAAACCGGTGCAGCCGTTCTTGAGTTTTAAAAAGTGTAACTAACACGATTTTCTTTTATGTATATTAGATTTGATCCATGCTTGCTTGAAAACGAGCCAAAAGCCAGACATGTTGCGTTGGAGAAAAATCCATCCACAGACAACAAACTGCCAAACTGGATCTTTGAATCCCAATGTCCTTCCCAACTTGAACTTCGGATCCCGTATTGCCAATGTGTCGAAGGAATATTTTCACCTTCTCAATTCGTGACATGGCACCACCACGAGTTCCACCATTCCATGTTAAGAAACTTGAATCTACGCAGATTTTTGAAATGATCATTTGAGTCCCCCGAAACGTCATAAAGTATAGTTATTTGATTTTCGTTTGTCCGAAAACTTAAGTGCCCATACTTTGCACCCACCCTTACTCCATTTTCCAGACTCCAACTTGAGGGAAAGAACCTACTTTGAGGACGTTTTTTTTTTATTCACTCCAAATTGAGTGTTTCCTTTAAGGAAAATTCTTGACTCGTGCATCTACACCTGGAGTCCTTAGTCCCTTAATTTTTATTCACGCCAATGGTAAAAGACTCAGATGTGCATGCGGAGAGCAGATTCTCCCAAGTGCTTACAAAGTTAGTGTAAATTAAACTTTCTAAGAATAAATTTAAAAAAAATATATTTAATTTGGGTGGCAATTCTGCACCTCAAAAGCACAATGAGCAACTGAACAACGTGAGCTTAAAGTCTAGACATTAAATAGCTAATTATTGCTGCGTCTGCTTGTCTGCATTCTGCTCCGATTTTTGCATTGGTTTGCAGGTCGGATGACGACATGCGGATCGGTTGTGGCTTGTGGGTTCTTGTTGGGAATTTATTATTCGTTAACTTGTACCACCTTCAAACGAAAGGCTTTCACGGTGATACATGAAGCTCCGTTTTGTTGATTATTCCTGTACAACCTAGAGACAACCCATTTTAGAACAGGAGACTGAGGTCAATCGAAGCTCATTTCCAGCATTCCCTGTGAAAGATCAAATGATTTGTATGACCTTTTGTTTCTCTTAGCATTGTCATCTTGTCCCGCCCAACCAACCGACGTTCTTCAATTCAGTGCCGTCGCGTCGCACGTCATGTTCCAGGTCCTCTCACCAACATTTCCGCCCTCTTCACAACAAATTAAATCCGCCCAGAAAACCTTCAAACCACATATCGAATTCAATCCACTTGCCATTAAATCTGTGTTTTCCGGTGTACCTCCCCCTCGTCCGTGTCTCTCACCGAACCTGCCTTCAATTTCAAATTCGACACACTTTCAATTCTTCTAACACTTTCCCTATCTTCCTTTCAGATATGTTCAACCACTTCGAGTCCATTGGGCGCTCCCGTCGGCGTCATCATCCGCGCGGCACGAAGCGCGGTCGTCCGCGAGGCTCCCGCCGCGGCGGTGGAAACGGTACACTCGGCCGTTCCGACACAAATACGACAAGGGCCAACACATCCACGTCATCATTGAACGAGTCCAATTCCGGCGGTAAGTATCTCAGATGCAAGGGAAATCCTCCAGAATTAACTGCATAACGAGCATATCCCAAGCGGAAACCCTTAAGTAGCATCATCTTAATCACGGCCCAGCCGAGGGGAAGCATCGCAACCAGTCACGTCTGTCGCCCGCCCTCGCCTCAAGGACCTGTCACTCATTCACGAGACAACACCACTATTGCCAGCCACTTCTGGTCGGATGGTGTGCCCCTGTGGTCGCCGTGTTTGCGTCTGTGCGGCGCGGATGAGGGTCCCCTTTGTGTTGCTCTGCCGAGTTCGTGTTTCACAGCAGCGCACGTGCTTCCCCCAGAGCGGAAAATGGTAATCCATCGCCCATTCGCCGACCAGATACGAACAAGTCATCCCAAATATTTGCACAGATCTGCTCCAGGATAGCGCAAGTATCCTGGATGTTTGCTGACGCTTGTTTGTCGGATAATAAAACGCAGCCAATCCCCCGAACTCTAGTGCAGCGCCGCGCCGCTGTGCAAGGACGAGTGTATTTAACGACTAATGGCTGGTCATGATTTAGTATCATCCCCGTGCTGGTTGGCGCACGAAAGCCGCTTACAAAGCGGCAAATGCACTGCTGGCTTGGCCCTCGCACTACAACGCGTTAATTGAAATAATCGGCTTACTGCCGATTGTGTGTCCCTCAACCGGAACGCATTTGTGCAGGATAATTGCAATAAGCTCCTTCGCACAGAGACGCGACGGCGGCAATGGAATGGCATGTGCCCATGCTTCGTCCCTGGGACGTGATAGAATCCCATGCAAAGCAGATTCAAATGTCCTGCGGTACGTGACGATTAAATTTGATGCGTATTTTTGCTAATTGCGACATCACCGCCGGCGACAAGGACACACTGCGGGCGTGATTGCGTTGAAAAGACTCTCGTTTGCAGCAAATCACGTCACGTCAATTTACATTTTCTTTCTTCTCTCCCTCTCATCTTAGGTACGACGACGGAGCATCTCACCAACACCGGCGAAGGTGCCTTTGTGCCGACAATTCCACCCGTGAAGCGGGGTCCTGGGCGGCCGCGATTGAAGCCAGGCGGTCCGCCGCATCAGGGGACACGTGGCACGCCGCGACCAAGGAAGCCAATTGGGCCGTTGGTCGTGCCTTTGGGACAGAGTCCAGCTGCAACGCCACTCAATAGGAGTCCGGCAATAAGCCCGGCGCCCAGTCCCGCATCGGAGCGCAGCGCTGTGGGCTACTACCAGCCGCCAGAGGGCGACAATTGACTGCAGACACGGAGTTGAAGAGGCTTCGACGAGCGATTATGGGCGATTTTGGCGATCGAGACTTAGTTTGTTAAGCAATAAAATGTTCATTTGAAATATAGGCAATAAAGTGTATTACGAAATATTGAGTGTCGGGGGGTTTTCCTGTGTCTTTTGTTTTCCCTCCAACTGGAAGTGAGAGGTTCACCATATGATGGGCACGAAGGAGGGAATTAGCAGCGACTGGATGAAGACTGACTTTGTTCGACTTAATTTCGGTTTATTCTTTATTTTTTAAGTTCTACAATGGCTGGTGCGGGTGGTTCAAGTCCGTGTTTTCATGGTGGTCCTTTTGGGATGTGGTGGCGGACTTAGCCTGGATGGTGATTGGTATCGCTCCTCTGGTAGAGTCCATGCAGCTCATCGTTCGACGTCGTTGGAAAGTTCTGCGTTGTCCGGCGATTGTGTATCTCAGATTCCTGATCTCCTCGTTAGGATGGTTGTTGATGTCTAGTTGCTTTCTGCACAGTGTCACCATGTACTGTTGCAGGGGGATATGATGCGTGCTTGGTCGTAAAGCCTATTGTTGCTGTGGTGCTTTGACGGTCCATGTTGAAGGTGAGTCCGGTACATATTCGCAGTATTTTCCTTTGGAAAATTGCGAGCTCCGTCATGCCGGTCTTAGGGATGGTGTGCCATATTGGGAAGCCGTACGTTAAGATCGGCATTTAAGCTGCTTGTATAGCAGCAGTTTTGTCCTCTGGCTTAATCCATTTTGCTTGCGCATCAAGAGATAGATATCGATAGATAGATATCTAGAGATAGATAAGCCTAGGTTGGCCTTCTTAAAGGTCAGTTTAGAATGACTGTTGAAGTTCAAACTTTCCGTGAAGAAAACGCCAGGATACTTGACCTCTTCGTTTTTTGATATTTCTGTACTGTTAGGGAGCACTATCCTCATGCTTCGACATTTGGCTGCTGATCTGCATCCATCTCTGGATGGTCTCCTTAAGCACATAAGTACCGATTTCCCAGCATTGATAAGAATACCCCATTTGGGTATAGTAGTAGAACTTTTTGCTGTTTGGATTAGATTTCGACCCTTCGCGCGGCTACCTGTGGTGACATAGAGCTGGCATAAGTTAGCGAGTCGTCTGCAAATAGACAGCATTCCACTGTGTCAGTTGGATGTGGTTGATCTACCGTGTAGATTTTGAAAAGCCACGGTCCCCGCTTTGATCCTTGTGCAACTCTCGCCTTGGTGCTCCGCTCTGTTGACTTGCTGCCTTCAACTGAGACGTAGAATCTTCTGGAATGCAGTAAGCTCTAAATTATTCTGATGTGTTGGAGGGGGATCTCATCTGGTTCAGCTTGTAGATGAGTCCCTCAAACCAGAGCGTATCGAAGGCCTTTCCTAAGTCCAGGAAGCAGGACTTAGACGGTGACCTCGTTATTGTTCAGGGCAGCTACAACATCGTGGTCCATTATTCATCATGACCGTGAATCAAATGGCTTCTGGAGCAAAAACGAGGTATTATAGAGAGAGAAAAGAAAAAGCTCACGTACACCTTAAAATTTTTGGGAAACATTTTTTAATCGTTTCTTCAAACTAACCAGAGGACGGAATTCACATTCATGCCGATTATAGAAAACGTCGTGTCGGTTCCGGTGGGACTTCATCCGATCCGATGCGGAGTTCAACTCTATTATGGAATTCATCGGGTATGTGGTTCACCCGATGCTGTTTTCTGTATATTTTGAATTTTCATTTTTCAATTTTTCTGAAGGATACTTATCTCAAGTGTGAAATAAATTATATTATGGATGCAATTTGCTTTTTTATGGATTTTTTTTTAAAAAATGATTCCCGAGAAATTATTAGGGTATCGAAAGTAGGGCTAAGGATAATTTATCGATACCGGAAGATTATTTGTTCATCATGCTAAGTCCATACATATGTATTCCTTTAAAATCGGAGATACTGGATATCCTTTGACTACATGGCTTATCACATCATTCAGAAAAGCTGGTGTCGGATCTCCAGAAAGTAGGTTTATTGGTAGATATACCACTTTCCCTCCTGCAATGCCCTATATTTTGTTGTTTTTTTTTTTTTCAAAGTTGGTGTTTTCTTGTTCCTTATATATTTTTGTGTTGCAGAAAATTGCGGGCTCATTCTTAGAACAAAAAAAGAAATTATTCGCTTTCTTCGTGGATTTTAAGGCAGCTTTTGATACGGTCGATCGGAGAGCTCTATTCTACAAACTTTACACCATCGGAATAAGTTTCAAATTGGGAAGAGTTCTTGAAAATATGTATGAGGGTAACCGCGCAGCAGTTTGGTGTGGGTCAGATTTTTCAGAATGGTTTGAGACCAATATGGGAGTAAGACAAGGATGCCCTTTAAGCCCTCAACTGTTTTCATTGTATATCAATGACTTAACGGACTTTCTACCAGGCGGAATTGCTGGGGTGACAATAAAAACGCTTCTGTTTGCTGATGATGTGATTTTACTAGCGAATTCAGTCGAAATGCTGCAACTGATGATAAACCGTCTCTATATGTATTGTCTAAGGTGGAACTTAACGGTTAACATATTAAAATCAAAAGTGATGATTTTCAAACAGGGAGGTGGTAGACTGTGTCGAAATTAAAGTTGGCACTACAACGGGGAACCAATTGAAGTGGTGAAAAAGTACAAATACCTTGGAGTGACAATCACTAATAACCTTAACATGGATTTTCACTTGAAGGACAAACTTATTAAGGCGAAAAGTGCTATATGTGCTACCGGGAAAAGGTGTTCTGGTGATCATAGTATTAAATATAAAGTCTTCGTTGGTGTTGCAGAATCGGTATTGATGTACGCAGCTCAATCTTGGGGACATACGCAATATGAGACTGTAGAACAACTTCTAAGATATTACATCAAACGAACCTTTGGTTTACCAAGAACAACGCCTAACTATATGGTAATAATAGAAACAGGAATATCGCCATTATTCGTCAAGACACTGAAGCTGCATATCGATTATATATTGAAAGTTCTTGAGATGCCTGATGAAAGAATGCCAAAAGAATGTCGCTATGAAAACCATACATAAAAGAAATCTTTGGTTTAGGAAACTGGAAGAGCTTGCAGGTTACTGTTTGATGCAATTCCATTTCACGACGACTAACCCCAGGTTATTAAAAGTTATGCTCTACGAACTTATCTCCAAAGTAGACGAACAATACAGAAAAGATTGTATTAATATGGCTGCATCCTCCGTACATCGATCAACATACAGTTGCCTCAACCATGATTTATGTGAACGAAATTATTTTAATAACAGTAACAGTCAAGAACTCATATCTACCATTTTCAAGATGAGAGGAGAACTCGTTAATTTATATCCCACATCGTCCCGACTTGCCGCTATACTGCAGTCTTTGCAACCTATCAGAGAGAGAAGATATTGTGCATTTTATTGGTAGATGTCCATTCCTTAAGGAATTGCGCAGATTTTATCTAGGCAGTGATATTAAATCAGTATCTGAGGTCAGAGACCTTTTAAATTGCGATTGTGATATAAAACTACTTTTAAACTATTATAAAAAGTCAATCAAATATAGAAAAAATATTATAAACGAAGAGTTTTGAAATTCATAAGCGAAAGCTACATATGTGTATACATGTATATTAACTTGTTATATGTACCTTATAATTATTCGATAACAAACTTATTTCTTTTTTGATTATTATATTAATGTCAATCAGGCAGACGGCAAAAGCCATGCTCGTACGATTTATGTAAGAAAAACAAAACCACAACTTGTAATGATGAATAGGTACAATAAATCTATCTCTATCTATCTATCTCTATCTTGTTCTTTAGTAATTCAAAAGCGCTAATATATATGAAATTAATATTTTTTTTGCAACGATGTCCTGATTAAAGTATCGTCACTCTACCTACAGTCTACCAATACTAAATAGGCCCTTAAATCAACAAAAAAAAAAAAAAATAAACCACATTTAAAAAATATTTTAATTTAATTCTATATTAATTCTTAGAGTAAATATATAATGAAAAAACGGTAAGGTTTACTACATTTTTGTTTTTTTAAAATTTTGTCTGAAATAGCTTGAACCAATTTGAATCCTTTGTCAAGCAAATGTAAACTTGAGATGTCTCACAAATCGTACAAGAGCAGCTAGGGCAAGTGGCCAGACGGCACTTAAGAAGTGCTTTCAAAGATTCCACAACTATCCAATGGTTAAATCCAGAAAACCCCTTGTCTTGTCCTAGTAATGGCTGCATTTTCTTTTCTTCTCTCTTCTGGCTCTGAAACTTCTTTCTCGAGGCATAGCTTGGGCAATAAGATCAAAGTGAAACCTTGTATTCCAATACATATGGGTGCGTGGAAATTTAATGCAACAAATAAATTCAATGCTTCCCAAAAAAAAAAAAAACGGGCAACTCTTCGAGCGCAGTCTTAAGTTCCCGACACGTTGTTGCCAAATAATATCGCGACGTACTCGTAGGTACAACCGCTTTTGCAATTAAATCCTTAGTGAAATATTTAGAAAGATACTCGTACGTCGATCTTTCAGCCTAACATATTAAAATATTTTTTTTTTTAATTTTAAAGTTTATTTAAGGAAAACAATAGTATTATTCAAATACCATCGGAAGCTATGACTTTTTTCCCTTCTTTCTGGCAATTTGTGGATATCCCATGTTGGCAGCCAAGAATGAACCAAGCCAATTCTGCTCTAAGTGAATCGTATTTCAGTGAAGCCGTTCTGCATCGACCCGTAGTCAACAAATGGTAGTCAGAAGGGTCAAGGTCTGGGCTACAAGGCGGGTGGGGTAAAACTTCCCATTCACAGTTTTCCAAATAGTTCTTAACCGGAATAGCAACGTGGCTGCTATTCCGAGCATTATCATGATGGAAAATTACTGCCTCGTGTCTGGTCGCATATTCCGGGCGTTTTTCGGCCACTGCTCTCTTCAAACGGATTAATTGTGTTCGGTAGTGTTGTCCATTGATGGCTTCACCCGGTTTTAGCAGCTCATAATACAGCACACCCTTCAGATCCCACCAAACACAGAGCATTACCTTCGCGAAATGGATATTCGGCTTTGCCGTGGATTTGGCTGGTTGGCCGGGTTTCACATATGATTTTTTGCGCTTGGGGTTGTCGTAATGGATCCAATTTTCATCACCAGTAACGATCCGATACAAAAATGACTTCCTTTTTTGGCGTTCCAGCAGCATTTCGGATATGCAAAACCACCAACAAAGTCAACAACGTTCCCTCAGCTAGCGCATGTTCACCATAAACATCCACAAAAATACTTTTCGGCAGCAGTTTTCTTCATATTAAAGTAATGAAGATGAACTCCCCGCAAAAACACTTTTTCAGGCACAAAGTTCGACATGTTTGAGTGAAAAAAATTATTGTTGTTTCCGCTTAAAATGAATGACATATACTGAAATGACGTACAATGACAGTAGCTTTCCAGCGCATGTTCCAATGGAATAATTCAAGTAACGCCATTTCTTAGCAAACCGCACGAATAAGGTATATATCCAATATTATGCTTAAAAAACAAAATAAATAATCTAATCAATCAATCAATAATAGAATTATAAGATAAGGAAACAACGATGTACAATCTCCAGAACAGTTGTATACCCAAATAAGATCGTTTTCAACGTTAATACATCTGGATATGAATTTTTCTGGATAACGACCGCTCTTTCGTGCAGAACAATAGTTGAGAAATCTCGCGGTAAGTAAAGCATTAATTTAAGAATTTTATTCTGTACGGTTTGCAGTCTCTTTAAATGAGTTTTCGCGCAGTGACCCCAAACAGGAGGGCCATATGTCATCAATGCTTGAAAAATCACCTAAAAAATAATTATCTCGTTCTGAATATTCAGCAGTGATTTGCTTTCGATTGATTAATTTCGAGATGAAGGATTTTTTATAAGAATGTTAATGTGATTACCGAAAGTCAATTTCTTGTCTAAGTGCACTCCGAGGTACTTAACAGAATCAACCCACGGTATAACAGTGTTACCTGTGTGGAGACTTCCAGTAGGGAAGTAGCAACTAAGCATTCCTCTTGTAAAGAAGATAGCCTTGCACGTATCTGCAGCTTGAAGTATTCAGAAACTCGTTGGATTCCTAGCTGGAGAATATATTCTCTCACAAAACCAAGCTAGTGTGAAGTGTATATAGCCAAGTCATCTGCACAGAGTCCAATGTCACAGTTTGGTACGCTGGGAAGATCAATCAGAAAGAGGTTGAATAGGACAGGGACAAGAACTGATCCTTGTGGCACTCCAGCTGGGACATGTTTTGTTGAAGAAAAACTTCCATTAAGGGAGACTACGAAAGCACGATTTAACAGGAAACTTTGGATGATTTTGACACTATATTTTGGAATGTCTAGTTTAATAAGCTTGAACATCGATCCGTTGTGCCACACTGAGTCGAAGGCTTTTTCAATATACAGTAGAACCAATCCTGTCGACATTTTAAGGTCAAACTGTTGCTTAACAGCCTAGAGATCCTCGATATTTGATGCGAAGTGCTGTGGTTTTTCCTGAATCCAAATTGTTCTTATCCAAAAATGCATCCATCTTCATTTTGATGACTTTTTCAAGGGTTTTGCTGCAACCGTTTGAAAGACTAATAGGTCTATAACTAGCCGGAATTGATGGGTCTTTGCCATGCTTTAAGATAGGAACTACCTTAGCTTTCTTCCCTGTGATAGGAAAGTATTTCATTTTCAAGCATGCATTAATAAGAAATGTTAAGTAAATCAGAGCACTGGTTGCTTATGCTGTCCAGATCAGGGGACTTACGGCTTTTAAGATAAGAGAGATGAGTTCATTTGTGGGCAGCTGATCATTTGTAAAGGGTGATTTATTAGCTATTATCTTTTTGGCAACACTGGTTGACGCACGTTTCGTGTTTTGTTTCACTGTCAAACATCTTCAGTTTGGTCTATAATTTCACCATAAATCGTCTTACAAACTCAAGAATTGAAGCCGAACGACCTACCGCAACGTAAAATTTTTGGTGCATCGGCTCTTGGAAAGTTGGCCGAAGATCAACTTTTTTACCGAAAAATTGTGTTCAGCGACGAAGCTCATTTTTAGCTCAATGGGTACGTAAATAAGCAGATTTGTCGATTTTGGAGTGAATATCAGCCAGAAGCATTGCAAGAGCTACCAAAGCATCCAGAAAAAGTCACAGTTTGGTGCGGTTTATGGGCTGGTGGCATCATTGGACCGTACTTCTTCAAAGATGATGCGAATCGTAACGTAACTGTGAATGGTGAGCGCTACCGTGAGATGATATCCAACTTTTTTTGCCCAAAATGCAAGAGCTTGACTTGCATGACATGTGGTTTCAACAAGACGGTGCCACATGCCACACAGCACGCACAACAATGGACTTATTGAGAGGCGAGTTCGGTGAACATTTTATTTCACGTTCGGTACCAGTCAATTGGCCGCCTAGATCGTGCGATTTAACGCCTTTAGACTATTTTTTGTGGGGCTATGTTAAAGCTCATGTCTATACAGACAAGCCCGCTTCAATTGACGCATTGGAAGACAACATTGAAGCATTTATTCGTGAGATATGTTGGAAAGAGTATGCCAAAATTGGACTAAGCGGATGGACCATTTGAGGCGCAGTCAAGGTCACCATTTCCATGAAATAATCTTCAAACATTAAATTATATTTACCGTACTAGAGATTCAAATAAAAATTTCATGCATTTTTCTGAATTTTATGTTTTTTTTTTTTTTTTGAAAAACTTTCCTATAGCTTTTAAAAAATCACCCTTTATTATTGAAGACGGATAACTCGCTCTCCACATCGGATTCAAGAGGGGATGATGCGCTACATGTAGACGTATGGCTCAAGAACGTAGCTGCTAAAAGTTCCGCTTTACCTTAGTCGGATGCTACTAATGAGCCATTTATTACAAAATTAGGACAATACGACTATACGCTCTTCTTTCTCAATATTTTAGTTACTTCCCAAAAGGGACTAGAATGCGAATCTTTTGCTCCAAGAACAATTTCTGTTTTCCAAGATTCGAGAATTTATTAAACGAGTGAGGACATTCATTACGTGGCAATCATTGCCTGTATCTCTGCCAAAGCCTTCTGTGGCGGTTTCTTATTTTTGTCAAGCTTAGAACTTCGCAGGACATCGGAATTTTCACGAATTTTTGCGCACCCGGCATCGTGAATTTGAAGCCTAAGGTCAGTTCAAACTTGACTGCCACATCGGCCCTAATAGACCAAACTATGACCTCTGTACACCTTTGGTGATGTTATCGTGTGTTTATTAACTGATTCCGATACCTTGGGCAGCATTTCAGGACATCGGAGAAAAAGATTTAAGGCGAACAGAGGCACAGATGCTGTTGGATATTTGATTTTGAAAAGATACAATGCAGTCTTGAATTTGCTGACAAGAACGAATATTGTTTGTGAGGTGGCATCTAAATACATCCAGATTTGCGTTTCTATAGTCTAAGTATTGCACAATATTTTTATTAGGACTAAGTAAAATATCACAGATAACAGGAAGATCCACAGAACTAAGCTTGTTATGAACAACAGGAGTATACAACAAATTAGGTGTTGTGGTTCAAAACAAATCCAATGAGGAATACCTACTGCAAGCAGTGGTGTAAGTAGGACCAGAAGGGTACATTATTGTAAAATTATGACTTCCTAATGTCCTATTTAAGGAAATGACTGCATTTTGTTCGCCCTTTCTTGAACAACTTTACCGCTAACTTTACTCACGTATCTTTTGCCGCTATGAAGGGCTAGTACGTTCCTTCCTTGTGCGCCAGGACCACTTCCCACCATTATTCTCTACATTTACTTGAGTTGAACTAGTTGTGACTTCATTCATTCCTCATAGCGCATATCGCCCCTACGGCAGCTGACCTCCTAGTGGTGGGGGCAGGCAACAGGTTTGCGTGAAGGAGTTTATTTTCATACATCAACAGCCTGGCTAAACCCCCCCCCCACACACACACACATGACAAGAAGAAGTCGATTGGCCTCGGATATTGCCTACCCTTGCCAAGGTCTCATTTGGAGACTGCCAGGCCTGAGTGGTGGCAGCATGCTAGCGTCTGGTGGCCGGTCTGTCCCGTTCGAATGCCGGTCGGGCTTATCCCGAAGTGGTCTCGTGTGCAGCTATGGGGTGGGGGAAAATCACGTCATGCACAAACCAGTGCGTACGGGGAGCAAAGGGCAACGGACAGCGGCATCGAATTAGGATAGGCACATGGAGCGTTTCATTGCTTTCAGGAAAGGATCTCGAGCTAGTTGAGAAGGCTTCCAAGTATCGTTTGGATATCGAGGGTATCAATTCGACGAAGCAAAAGGCCCTTAGAACTGTGGACCTTTCGGATGGGTGGAAACTCGTCGGTGTGTTGGGTGTTGTACCTCAAATGCCTGCACAGGCGATAGTGGGGATACTCACAAGTCCCAGGTTGGGCATTGGAGTGGATACCATTCTCGGGATCTTAAAGCCCACGCTTCTAAGGTGAAGTTTGGCTCTAGTGCAGGTGTTTGCCCAAATCTAGAGTCAGAGTATGCGGCTTTCATGGATTAAGTTGATGCTGTCCTTGATAAGGTTGTGCAGATGGATTCCTATATCCTGATGGGTGATTTCAATGCTCACGTAGGTGTGGATGTAACGACATGAGGGAGTGTGATTGGGAGGAACGGTGACTCTTACCAGAACGCGAACGGAGAGAAGTTGTTTTACTTTTGCTCTGCAAATGGCATGTCCATAATGAACACCTTCTTTCCACACAGAGTCATCTTCAACAGAAGTCGGTGATAGATCTCTTTGTTGTACCATCGTTTGTAAAACGGATGGATGGTGACGTTCGGACTTGGTGACTTGGTGTTGTGTACGCTGTAAACGATAAAGCACCTCTCCTGCCAAGGCGGCAACATTGATCGGCACATATCTGAAAGGTTTGAGCGACTTCCAACTGTTCCATCGCGTGTAGAGGAAGAATGGCGACTGTTTTCAGCAGCTGCCTCTGCAGAGATGTTTGTGGAGTGAAGCGGCTTGGAGTGGCGGCTGGTGGTGAGAAAAGAGCTGCGTGGCTTAAAACGCCTGGAGTTCATTAAGCCGTCAGAGAGAAGAAGAAGACCTACAGAATCTGGATTCTCTTGGGGGATTCTGCTTTTCGTGACCGGTACACTGAGGCGAGAAGAACTTGCAAATTGGCTGTGCGAGCAGCTAGAGAGCAGTCTTGGAAGAAGTTCGGCGAGAAGTTGGAGAGCGTTCATAGATCTACGAAAAAGGTGTTCTTGCAAGCCAATCCGACTTAGGAGGATGTTGTGTTGCTTTCCAATGAGTTGGCTGCTCAATCCCGAACAGGGTACTTAGGATGGCGGACCCGCAGTCTTAAGTGGGGCGGAGAAAAGTCCAATCGCTAAAAGGTGGCAAATTCGCCGGTGTGGATGAAATCCGGCCAGAAATGAGTTTGATTGCTCTCTCGTGCCCTTAAGGTGGCCTGGGAAAGCGGTGACATACCTAGCGTTTGGCAAACTGGGGTGATTGTTCCATTTTTCAAGAAGGGGGACAAAAGAGATTGCTCCATCTACAGGGACATATCTCTTTTAAGTCTCCGGGGGAAAGTCTTCGCGAAGCTGTTGCAAGAGCTATGGTCGAGCCCAGGATGGGGGATGAACAGTGCGGCTTTCGTCCCGGTAGAAGTACAACCGACCAGGTTTTCGCTCTAAGAATGGTACTTGAGAAGGCTTGGGAGTGTGCCAAGCCCATCTACAGTCGTTGTGTGGATTTGAAACAGGCATACGACCGAGTTCCTCGAGGTAAACTCTGGAGTGTTCTGCAGGAGTATGGGATTGATTTGGATTGAGGGCCATTCAGTCTCTATACACAAACTGTAGCTGTGTTCGGGTAAACGGAGCTTCATCAACACCTTTCACCGGGCGTTGGACTTTGCCATCATCACTTACCCTTTTCGTTGGACTTTTATATGGACTGGATCCTAGTACTTTTATATGAACTGTATGTTGCGGCGTAGCCGAGGCGAGAAATGTTTCACATTGGGAGAGTTGAGGGTAAGTCATCTTCTTTTTGCAACTTAGTGATCCTCATATCTTCCCAGACGGAACTTCAGCGCGCACTAGGTTTGTGGCCGTATGTATTGGTGCTGGAATGAAGGTCAACGTGAACAAATCGGAGGTCATGGTCATCTCCAGAACGCGAACACATGCACTCCACATGTTAGTGGAGACCCATTGAAGCAGGTGGAGAAGTTTAAGTATCTCGGGTCTTTTTCACGAGATGGACGGAGGAATGCTGAGTTTTCCTGTAGGATTGGTCAAGCTGGGTTAATCTTGAAACAGCTTGGAACATATGTAATCAGGAAGACCGAGCTGGGTGTCAAAACCAAGTCAGCGGTTTTCAACTCTCACCTATCATGAGAGTTAAAATTTGGGTAATGACCGAAAGCAAGCAGATCGCGAATACAAACTGCTAAGGTGAGATTTCTCCGTGCTGTTGTTGGAATTATTCGCCGGGATAGAGTGAGAAACACGGCAGTGAGAGAGGAACTCAAAATTGTGGAGCTGCTTCTTCGAACGGAGAGGGCTATGATTCGTGGTACGAATGTCCCCTTCATCAGGACTTCCGAGGCGGGCGTTGAATGAGATTCCATCGGCTTGGGCCACCGCTTCGCAAAACCCACGACGAGGTGGTTGGACCAATTCCAAAAAAACGCTTGGGCATAACTCCTGAGGAGTCGATGGCGGGGGATCGAGTTGCCTGCAGATCTCTCGTGCGTAGTTTACCCCGCGACCCTCTTAGTGGAGCAAGCGGGTTAAAAGATGATGATGATGATGATCAATGTAATATTATAAGCGCTGAACTTAAACAAGAATAGTACATTTTGTAAGTACAGATATATTAAGGTAATAATTAATGAAATTAAATGCCGTTATGTACTATATTTCAAATTTCATTAAAATCGGCTACAGTCTGGTGCGGACCTGGGCCTTAACCAACTATCCTCTCTACCTTGCACTATCTTTAGGCTCCAGTTGTATTTCTCCCCTTGTGTGCGTCATCGGTTCCATGTGGCGTTGACCCTCCGGTTCGGAGTGGAAGACACTTGGGGCTGGTACGGTGTTGTATAATGTTGTACATGGCCTGGCTAGGCACATGTGGCTTTACATGAACGGGCTCATGGTTGTTTTCTTCTCCAAAAATCCTCAACGCAAACAGGACCAGCGATTGAAAGCAGAAATTTTCTTTCTTAAAGACCCAGGGCTTCTTCATCTGGTTTTGAGTTTGTCCAGGCTTCCGCCCAAAGAACGGGGCAGCGCTGATCAAGATTTTATGAATTTTCCGGGCTCCTTGGCCTCTGGAGCCCAAAAAAACTGCGATTACTAACTTACTAATCAGGCCGAAGATCCTTGGAGGGTCTGAGCCTGAGCATTTGCTGCCCTCCATGCCTTGTTGACGGTCCTGAGCACGCTGCTTCCAGTCATAAAGCCAAGTTGCCTAGCACCCTCGATTACTTGGTCTTTATACAAGGAGATTCGGTCTTCCTCTCCTCCTCGAAGCAGGAGTCTCGGATTCGAATTAGGCTCAGATTCGAAGACCCTCTTAGCTGGAGCGTTGGTGTCCATTCGATCGATGTGGCCGAGCCAGTGCAGTTGACGGATTTTCGCCTTCCGAACTACATCCACATTCTGGCACAGCTCGTAGAGTTCGCGGTTGTGTCTTCTTCTCCATTCACCTTCCCCGCAGACGGGACCATACGATATATATTCTCGGTATCGATATGAAGGAAAATGCGAATTCAATTTAAATTGTTTTTATTTTTCAATATAATCTCCCCTAACATCAATGTATTTGTTACATCTTGAGATAACCCTCAAAAAAATAAATTTCCTCTTTCTCTGCAAAATACCCATTTATTGCCGACTTGAGTTCTTCATCATCCGAAAATCTTTTTCCACGAAGACATTTTTTCAAATCCGGAAACAGGAAATAATCACTAGGGGCAAGGTCTGGACTATAGGGTGGGTGTTGGATTTCTTGCCGCCGTGTGAACAGGAGCGTTGTCATGAAGAAGCAACACACCCGCTGTGAAGTTTACCCCGTCTTTTCTTTTTAATTACCTCCAGCAAATTATGCAAAGTGGAAGCGTAGGATGTGGCGTTGATGGTTTCATCTTCTTTTTGTACTCAATGAGCAAGATTCCCTTTGAGTCCCAAAAAACTGTGGCCATGAGCTTCCCGGCAGACGGAGTGACTTTGAACTTCTTCGGGGGGTCTGTTCCTTTTTTGTGCCACTGCATGGACTCTTGTTTGCTTTCAGGGTCATAGTTGTGGACCCTTGTTTCGTCACCAGTAACAATTCGATCCATAACACCGTCCGCGTTCTCACTACACATCTCCAAAAGCTCTCTACAGCATGCGATTCTCACTTTTTTCTGAGGCGCTGTAAGCATTCGTGGCACCCACCTTGCACTGACCTTTGAAAGGTTAGGATGGCCATGAAGAATGGTGTGAATGGTATCAATTGAAAGCTTGGTGATCTCTGCCATCATTTTCACCTTTATTCGGGCATCCTCAAGAACAAGTTTTTCGACTTCAATTTATATAAACAACCACAGCTTCACCCCGATACCGAGAACATATTGAACGCCCCTCGTATGTCCAACGTGAAATTTTTCTTTCGTAGGCACCAAGAATCAGGTCTACAGTTTTGCTTAGCGTCCAGCTTGATCTTGGCCCTTCGAGTCAGGAGTTTTGAGCCCAGTTGTTTCGGCAAACCGAAGAAGCACCAGTTGCCAAGAGCGATTCTTTTTTTGGAGTTCACGTTTGCCTCGAGGTAGACGAACTCCTTCACTATCTCGAAAGTGTAGCTGTCGATCGTGATGTTTTGTCCAAGGTGGTGTGCGACGGAACGTTTTTTGGTCGACAGCATATATTTCGTTTTGTCTTCC
Organism: Eristalis tenax; assembly: GCA_905231855.2. Lineage (NCBI taxonomy): Eukaryota > Metazoa > Arthropoda > Insecta > Diptera > Syrphidae > Eristalis > Eristalis tenax. The sequence goes on along the minus strand of HG993124.1, from coordinate 107,381,116 downwards.
TTGACCTTGAGACCAGTTGGTTTCGCCTGTTCTTCAATAGCTGGAAAAGCCTCAACAATGGCACGTTGGGAACGATCGACGATGTAGATGTCATCTGCGTACCCCAGCAGTTGGACCGACTTGTAGAAGATAGTGGCTTCCGTGTTTACAGCTGCCCGCCGCACAATCTTCTCCAGTACCAGATTGAAGAAATCACACGACAGCGCCGAAATCCGGTGCAGGTTTGAAACGGCTCGGTGCATCGCGATTGTGTTAGCTTTGTGCAACACAACCGGATCAGTTTTCGCGGGATTCCGAATTCGGCCATCGCATCGAATAGCTTCTTGCGATGCTGTCGTATGCGGCTTTCAAATCGATGAAAAGATGGTGGGTATCGATTTGAAACTCGCTGGTCTTCTCCACGATTTGAATTAGAGTGAATATTTAGAAGCCAGACCGATTAGACGTTCGACGGCGGTGCTGGTGTTCTTCCTACTGTTTACATGGGTGCCGAGGTATCCGAAGACCTTGACTAGCTCGGAGTTATAGATGTCAGAGGTGATTTCCTGGCCGAGTTGTCGATGTTGTGCCTCCTTTCACGATGTCAGCATATACTTCGTTTTGCCCTCATTCGCCGCTTAACCCATTTTAGCAGCTTCCATCTCAATGTCAGCAAACGCTTCATAGACCGCGCGCTGTGTTCGGCCACTCACGGCAATGTCATCCGCGTATGCTAACAGTTGCACGGACTTCTGGAAGATCGTCCCTCTAGTGTTATCGTGTGAGTCTTGCCCGCACGATGTTAAAGAAGTCACATGACAGCTCGTCGTCTTGTCTACAACCTTCTTCATATCGAAGGTCTCGATGAGTTCGTTACCGACCTCGATGGATCAAGGAGAATCTCCCTCGTCGTCCTGCACAACCTGGAGAGTTTGGCAGAAATGTCAAAACTAGACACAGCGTTGTATAGCTCGTCTCTATGCACGCTGTCATGTGCGACGGGTGTCGGGTCCTTCCACAGTCCACAGTCTTACACAGGCTCAGCTATGAGGCCATACATGAGTCCTGCCAGACCACTGCGCCACCATGTCCTCTGTGTCATCGATCGATGGATGCCCTGGGCCAATGCATCAGAGCACAACACCGACTAAAGTGGCATTTCCATCGATCTTTTCTTCTCTCAAAGAGTCTGAAATTGCGACACACTTCCTCTCGGTCGTCAAGTCTCATCTCTGAGGACTTTGTGGAATTCACCAATGAGACATGCATTCAACCAAAATCAAGTTGATTTCCTCAGAACCACTTCAAGTGACACAGCACTGATTCACTCTCGCGAAACTGCTACCGCTCGACCACAGGGTCCCTCATCGCAGCATTTATGACCTCAATTAGGATCGCGGCAAACCTCTAGAGACCCCTACAGACCGTTTATAGAGACATTTTATAGTACTCAAGAACTCATATGCGGTCGAAGGTCCCATCCGCAGCTCGCTCTCTCCACGATCCCAGCACACGGAGTATTAAAGTGTGTTCGCATTCGTGGACGTAGCCGGGGGTTCATGCAGCACCACAATCTCATAAAACCAGAACACGAACCGAATTCTAATCCGCAACAGCTTCCAACTTGGCCGTCCCGTGCCGGTCGTACCGCCGCTGTCGAACGCTGGTGGTCCATTTGAGTCACCAGACTCACTGAGACGGGTGCGAGTACCGCGGGCATCGCGGTAATGACTCCGAGTAGCCGAGTCCCACTAGCACTGGCCACTTGACCTTACGAGGTGTTGATGGAATCGCGATTACCCAAGACAAGAATCACACTCGGTTGCCGTGTCCCCACCGCGGGCACGTCTGGACCAGTGACGGTGCGGCGGTATCTTCTTGATTTCAAACGTTTAATGCGTTTAATAGGCCTTATTACGAGGAGAGCTCCCCCCGAACCCCTGCAGCAGCGGAAAAAGATTTAACGACGTGCCCGTGTTACCGGCGACGATGACGACCAATTAAGCCACTCGTTGAGTGCTATAATGTTATAATTATGACTTATGGGAAAATCCAAGACGAGATGCGAGATCTCGAACGGGGTCAAGACTTGCCTGTGCACAGCGACGCAGGGGCGCAGACGCTGCCGGCTCTGAGCTGGACCGTCCTTTTGTTTGCAACAAATTGAATTCGTATCCGAAGAGCAGGTCAATACCGACGAGCAGTGTCCACGGCGAGCAACTGGTTGCATATGCGCATGATTGTCGTGTGAAAATTCAAAACTCTACCGCGCAGGTGGGTAGAGCCTGGGATGCTTCGAGGGGTTGGCTTTGTTGCGCTGCAGGTAGTTTGGGGTTTGTTGCACTGCACCGATCCGGAGCCGGAGCCGGAGCCGGAGACAATCAGTCAATTGTGTTCCCCTGATTTTTGTTTCCATCCTCAACAGATGCACTCCTTTAATGAATGAAATTCCAGTTACTCGCTTGAGTGTGGGAATTCGTGTGTCTGGACGAGAGAGTGCACAAGATCGTCTCTGACGCAATGCGGGCTCAGCAGACGAACTCTGAACAATGGACGAGGTGAATGTGAGTTCTGCGAAGGAATTGTGGGTGAAACAATATTTTTTCGAAGATTTAAAATCACTGGATTGAATGGTGTCCTTGGGCAACAGGTGGTGCTGGTGGGTATACAAACTCCGTGTTTGGCTGGGAGACTTAGAGCGAGAGTGTGCATCGAGGCAAGACCTTGGGAAAGTGACGTTGCCGATTGGTGGTTATGTTGCAAGGTCGGTACTGCACTCAGGCCGGTGTAAAGCCTGTTGTGACTACGCCGATCTAGTAGATCCTGCAGTTGGTGCTGTCCAAGATGGCAGACTCCAATGTTGCTTAGTTTTCAGAGGTTATAAAGGAAGGTAACTTTCGAGGCGAGGCCGCTGCCATTGGAAGGAAAGTCCACAATGACTTCCCTCTTGTCATCGTTCCTGCAGCTTCTACAGAAGTCATTGTGGGAGAAACAATCTAGAGGCGCGAGTTAGAAAGCCACCAGTGATGATGCCAACAAGAGTTCCGAGAGGCGCCCAGCTCATTCTGATCAAGCTGTGTGGGACTTAGAGTAAGCTATTGAGGCACCCCGTGCTGTTGTTGTGATCAATCGTTTCAAGCATCTGAAGAAGTCTTGTATTAGTCAGAGGCGCGGATGACATAGTACATCCACCCGGCGCTGAACTGGTGCAGCTTCGCCAGTGTTGTGTCCCGGCACCCACACAAGTTGGACGACAAAGTCCTCCTGTAAAGGTGACTGAGTCGTGACGATATCTCTCAAAGCGACAAAGGATTCGCTATATTTTCTGCCAGAAAGACGCTACTCGAAATGGAATAGTTGGATATTCATATCCACAGAGTAGACGCCCAGGGCCTCCGGAAGTAACATGCCCTACGATCTGCTGCGGTGCAGGCTGGCAGTGTTTGCTATTTTCCCGCATGCAGTGCAGACTGGCAGGGTTTTGTTATTTTCCAAACTGAGCATTCGTTAGATGTTGTTGTGCGTTGGATGAAGACCGGTATAACCAAGCCAAGCCAATGCCATGTGCTTGCGATTGTCAAAGCACGCTCCCAAGCCTAATAACTCACGTGATGCTGTTGTGCATTAAATGAAGGACGCCACAGCCACAGGACACGGCTGTTGGAAATTCAGGTCCTGTGAAGATTCAAGAACACCGTACAGCGTCTGGTATTACGGCGTTCAGTAGGATCAGATGGAAGAGTGTCCGGAACTGAGCTCCTTCCACACAAGGCCGCAGGCTGTCTGCCGAATAGATCTACCGCCGAAATAATAAGGAATGTATTTAAGGCTGTCGAGGGTGTTGAAAAATACTAGCAGTTTCGACATTGGACGCCTGAGCACAGCAGAGATTGGCAGTGCCTACGAAGAGCAATCGCGTGAGAGACCCTCCGCTATGCCCAAGTGGAACTTTAACGAGATCTAGTTGCAATGCCGCTCGACCATCAAAGAGGCAGCGGAAACCTATCTTAGACCACCGGCCAGAACCGCCAAGCAGCCCGTGGTATGACGGCGAGTGTGAGCAGAAGAAACGTGGATCTGCCTAGGCATACCAAAAGGCGCTGCAACGGAAACCGGGCTATAAGACGGGGGTAGAAGAAGCTTCTACTACTGAAGATAAGATCTTTCGCAACCTCCCAGCTATAGGATATCCAAGAGTCGAGGACAGACAGAAAATACGGGCCTTTTATAAAAAAACCCTTGCCGCTTGCTTTAGGAAAGTCAACCAGGCTTTTCGAAACTGAGAGGCTAACCTTGTTACTGACCCACACAGCATAGTGGATGTGTTTAAGCAGCACTGCCAACAGCTGGTCCCCAATCGTTCCTGCATTTGCATCACAACAATATGTCAATATGACGTCATCCCTTCATTGACCAAGCAAGAGCGTCATTCCCCAGTCGGAAGCCGTCACCCCTTGACTGCTGCAGCTGCATCAAAACAACAACTCCCATCCGCTCCCATCGTCTCGTGATCCGATCAGCTTAGGCATGCCCCAATTGCACGGTGAATTGAATTTTGGCGCTCAATGTCAACAGCACATGCACAGTCCCATGCCGTAATCCCCAAGCGTCCCGAACACAAGCGACCTAATCCACGCAGCCGAACACATCGCATTCATGCTTGCGGTTAGAAAAATCGCATTTCACAGCGAAACCCTTTTCATCGCGAACAATGCCGTGACTTCGTTCTTAAGCAAAATCCTGTTTTGTTTTCTCTAAGGACATCAGCAGTCCTTTCTCCACTGCGTCGTCGTTGCCTAATCTCCTCTGCGCTCCGTTCGGGATATCCTTTGTCACGTCTGCTCCCGTCGGCATAAAGGATTGAATCTCGAGACAATCGTCTCTATCTTACGACATCGTCATCCTCCTCCTCCTTCTCGTCGCCGTCAAGGATTTGAATGCATGCAGCAGCGCGCCAACATAACATCCGAACATCCGCTCCCGACGAACTGCAGCCAGACGAGAGAGGGAACACTCCAAGAGCAGCAACAACAATTGAACACAACCCCGTCGTAATGTGTGGGAACCGAGGCAAGGATTAGATACCTCCAATTTATTGCCACGGCTGACTCGGTCGAATCCTTTACCGCGCCAGGGATTGGAAAATTTCAAAAAAGAAACTCATTTTTTAAGCCAAGCGAGAGCACTTATAAATCTTCTTACGTGGCGGGGCCCATATGGGGTTCGGCGAAGAATGGAAAACTATCTCTGCCTGGACAGAACTGTACTCAGACAATGAGCCAGTGTTCTGGCTGCTTTTCACTTTTTTATTTTCTTTCTTCTCATGTAGTTTGTGCCTTGTTGTTGCTTTGTCTTGTCCTTGCTCTTAATTCCTAGATACTCCCTCATGTGCGACCGCTTGAATGGATCGCATTGCGTCCCGTCGAGCAGATGTGCAGATGCGTTTTCCACGATTGCTTCAGAGAGACTGAGCAGCATGGTGCGTAGGTAGGAGGGCAGGACACTGATTTGATTTAATGGGAATCTTCTGTTGTTTTTTATGGATCGGATCCTTTTTTTTGTGCTCCCTTCTGTTTTGAAGTGGGACGCTAAGGACATTAAATTGTTTTTTCGAAGGTCTTCCATCACATGGTGGACTATTTTTAGTCGGAGCTGGAGTCAGAGGATGCCCGGAGAGTTGAAGGAAACTCACGGGAATTAGGTCATAATTCACAGCGCAGTCGATCACGGACGGGGAGGCGTAAGAATGCGGTTTTTTAATGACGAACACTGTCATCGGATACCGCTTCGAGTTCGAATGACAGGAATCTTGACGTGATGTGCGGGTGTTGCGGCTGAAAGGAATCCGAAGGAATGAGGAAGCATCAACATCGTAAGTCTTTCACGGAGTGACTTCTTCTCAGCATTCACCGGCGCTAAAGGAGTTTTCGTGTAGCCGTTAAGTGGTGATGTTGTGCGAAGGAGGGCGCGGGTTGAGTTTGCCAAAAGATTTACTAGGAAAACAAATTCATTGCAAATTCATTGAAGTTCTCTGAAAGGCCCGTCCTTGAAGCCACGAAGCGACTGGGTAATGTCTCTGCTTGACGGACATCCGAATAATGGGTTCTTCAGGACCAGGTTTATTCAATCACAATTGCTTGACATGACCAAGCTACACATGTTGTTGGTTGGGCGACTTTGAACGCCTTCCAGAAGTCAATTCTCAATTACAGTCGCTGCAACAGGACATTCAATCTCAATCCCATCCATCTCTATACCAAGAGAGAAGAAGCATCTTCTAGTTCTAGACATCGGCCGTCTTCGCACACAAGTCGGGTGTTGTTTCTTCTTACAAAAGCCTAAGCTCCCTTGACTCGGCAACTGACTGCTGTTCTTCTTCTTCTAATAGCGCTGCAGTTCAGGACGGACCTGGGCCTTAGCCAACAAGCCTCTTCAGCTGGTGCGACCCTTAGCCTCCATTTTCGCCAAGTTGGTGAAGATCCTTCTCCTCTTGTGAAGTGGACTGTAAAAAGTTAAATGCTGAGTTTATTTCCCCATCTGGCTTACCGTCAGTTAACTATCGACTCGAGATAAATCCCGAAGATGATAGTGAGCATGTCTTGTTCTTTAAAACGATACTCGACGATGATGTAGCGAAAGCAATACTATCGTTAAAGTCAAATGCTACTGGCCTTGACCTTGAGCCGTCCATAAATGTGTTCAATTATTATTGTCGTTTCTATTATTTATTCTTTAACTACTTCCACCTTCCCGTCCAAGTGGAAGAAAGTAAAAAGATGGTCCCCATCCCTAAGAGCAGGTCAAGAAATGCTGTAGAATATAGACCCATACCTAACCTGCCGCATCTTTCAAGGCTCTTTGAGAAGTTACAATACACCGTCACCTATCATTGAACAAACTTCTTAGCAACATCCAGTCTGGCATTCGTCCGAAAAGAAGTTGTTGTACAGCTCTATTATTTGTCGTTAATGAGATCCGAGAGGCCCTAGATGAAAGTCAATCGACATTGTAGACTTCGTTTGACACAGTCAATCATTCATGTTTTCATCTCCATCAACAAAAATCAATTTATCATAATTCAGTGGAAGGCAAAAGTGTGTGAATACTGGTGAAAGATCGTCAGGCATCCTTAGCATACAAAGTGGGGTGCCACAAGGATCCATTCTTGGCCCTACTTTGTTTTCCATGTATGTCAATGACTTACACTTAGTGACAAAAGTCTACGTACACCAGCTGAAACACACAAAATGAACGCGAAACGCAGGGAAGTTTCCATTGAACTGCGGAAACTTATAATAAAACATAGGAAAATCATTACGGGATATTGCAAAACGTATTGGAAGACCACACTCCACAGTGCAAACAATAGTAAATAATTATAAAACGTTGAAATAAACGCCGATCTGGACGCCCGAAAACATTTAGGAAAGTGTGCAAAAATCCTAAAATAACCGCATCGGAAATAAAAGCTGACTTGCTGGAGGAAACGGGTAAATCTTGTGATGCAAATACTGTTCGGAGAGTTCTCAAAAGAAAGGGTTTTCGGAATAAAGTGGCCAGAAAAAACCCTTTATTAGCGAAAAGAATAGAAAAAAAGGTTAGACTTCGCTAAATTCCACCAAAATCATGCAAATGAGTTCTGGCGAAAGGTTATATTCAGCGATGAGCGTAAATTTAATATTAACAATAATGACGGTAAAGTGAGAGTATGGCGTAAGCCCAATATGGCGCTGGAGAAATCAAACACTGTTGGTACAGTGAAGCATGGAGGTGGAAGAGTTCTCGTGTGGGGTTGTATGTCAGAGGCGGGGGATGGAGACCTAGTTTTTAGTGACACCATAATGAACAAATTCGTGTACTTGAACATTTTTAATGATAACCCAATGGAGAGAGCGGAAAATCTGGGATTGGGGGAGTCGTTTGACTTTCAACAAGAAAACAACTCCAAACATACCTCTCGCCTCGTACAGGAATGCCTTGTATACCATACCAACCATTGAAAACACCTCCCCCCAACCTCCTGATATGAACACTATAGAGCATTTATGGGACGAATTAAAGCGGCGCCTCAAGAAACGAACCATCACAAACATGCAAAGTTTAAAGAAGGCTCTTGAGGAAGATTGGGCCAAAATTGATCCCTCAGTTACCAAAAAATTGGTCGAATCAATGCCGAAAAGGATGAGAGCAATGATATCCTCAAATGGAAATTCAAACAACAATTCTAATTTTTTGAATTCACGTTATAACCTTTAAGTGTACGCATACTAGAGAATAACTTGCTTATTGGTTCCAACTTTTAGTGTACGTAGACTTTTGTCAGTAAGTGTACATAGCATTATTCAACACTACAAAATCCACATGTGTGCTGACGATGTCCAACTTCTTTTAAGCTTTCCACTAAGTCAGATTAATAATGCGATAGACTTTCTGGGCACCTTAGGGCACAGCTCCAAAGCTCAGCACACGTGTCCTGTCGTCCATCACACGCAAGTCAAGGCAATATCTTTCGCTCATAACTCCGGCGTATCCCTTGTCGACCGAGCGCACAAAACGAGTCTATAATTTACGCTCAAATCTCACTAAGTTATTCATAGGGCTTAATAGGTTTGCATGCTTAATAGGTTTACATGTCCTATGTTGGATTGGTGTCCGCTTAAGAGAAAAAATTCTTACTTTTCCAGTCGTAGTATTATTTATAGTATTGCCCATCTGAAGATTTCCCATCTTTCTGGCAATTTGTGGATCCCATCTCAAAATTACTGCACCGTCTTGGCAGCCGAGAATGAATAAAGCCATTTTTTGATATTCTGCTCGGATGTGAACCGTATTTCAGTGGCGTTCTGCATCGACCGGAACAAATAGTAGTCAGAAGGGGCAAGGCCTGGGCTATAAGGCGGGTGGGGTAAAACTTCCCGTCCACTGTTTTCCAAATAGTTCTTAACCGGAATGGCAACGTGAGGCCGAGCGTTGTCATGATGGGAAATCATTGCCTCGTGTCTGGTCGCATATTCCGGGCGTTTTTCGGCTACTGCTGTCTTTAAACGGATTAATTGTGTTCGGTAGCGTTGTCCATTGGTGGTTTCACCCGGTTTTATCAGCTCTTAATATAGCACACCCTTCTGATCCCACCAAATACAGAGCATTACCTTCGCGCCATGGGTGTTTGGCTTTGCCGTTGATTTGGCTGGTTGGCCAAGCCAAAATCACCACTTTTGGCACGTTCGCTCAGCTAGTGCATGGTCACCATAAATGTTCATCCAAATACGATGACTTTCGGCAGCAGTTTTCTTTATTTTAAAGTAACGAAGAAAAACGCTCCGCGCGACAACTTTTTTAGGCACAAAAATCGACATATTTGAGTGAAAAAAAAATGATTGTTGTTTACGCTTCAAATGAATGACATATACCGAAATAACGTACAATGACAGTGGCTTTCCAACGCATGTTCCAATGGAATAATACAATTTATGCTATCTCTTAGCAACCCGCACGAATTTATCACTGAGACTGAAATAGTAAGGAACACTGGGGGTCTTGATAGAATTCGTAATATTTATTTGAAGAACGGTGGCACTAGGTTTTTAGCATTTATAATAAATGCTTGCTTAAAATTTCAATATTTTCCAACTGCTTGGAAAGAAGCAAAAATGATGCCTGTTCTAAAGGCAGGGAAACCTCCGAATGAACCAACAAGCTATAGGCCTATAAGTCTATTGAGTAGCATAAGTAAAATTTATGCAAAAGTAATAAAGGATAAATTAGTGAAAATCATCGATGCCCAAAACATACTTCCCAATGAACAAATTGCCTTTAGACGCTTCCATAGTACGAACCACCAAATTCTAAGAATTTGCATTATAATCAAAACTCAATAATCAATAATAATCAAAATTTACTGGATATTGAAAAAGCATTCGATACTGTGTGGCACAATGGCCTGTTATATAAAATGATAAGATTCCATTTGCCAATGTACGTCGTGTATTTGTAAAGCTGTTCAGGGTTTTTTGTCAGATCGAAGATACAGGGTTCATGTCAATAACAGTCATTCATGTTTGTGTAATATATATGCAGGTGTTCCTCAAGGATCAGTTTTTGCCCCGATCTTGTGTAACATGTTCTTATCGGATTTTCCCCATTTACCGGAATGTGATTTCGCCTGTACGCTGATGACTCTGCGATTTTTTCGTCGCATAAGTTTGGTCTCAATATTGAGACAAATTTAAGAGATGCGGCGGGTATAGTTATTGCATAACTCAACAAATGGAAAATTAAAGTTAATGAGGACAAAATAAAAGCTATCTTTTTCACAAGAAAAAGTAAGTCTTGTTATCTTCCATCCGACCAGTTAACAGTAAACGGGCAACACACAACTATGGCAGACGTCGGTGAAGCACTTGGGCGTTTATTTAGATAAAAGACTTACTTTTAATGACCACATAACAGAGGCTACCCATAAAACGGGCACTGCAACTAAAATGTTGTATCCATTAATAAACAGAAAATCCTTACCATCCAATGGAAATAAAATACTCTTATATGAGGTTATTTTTCAGGTAATATTGTTGTACGGCTGTCAAATGTACAAATACAACAAACAAGATACTCAAAATGATGCTCAACCTCCCTTGGCATCACTCTGCCCGCGATTTACGCTCTAAAGCTAATGTTGAATTGATCTCTGTTAGGATACACGCACTTACCGAAAGACTTATGGGCAGATGCGATTTATCTGATAATCCACTAGTTGGTGAGCTCTACCAATGTCAACTCTACCAATGCATGTCATTGCTCTTCCTTATGATGCCTTCGCGAGTGAACAACTGTGTGTTGCTATCAACATCTGTGAGAGGGAATCGGTGCGAGAAGAGATTGTACTGGATGACGATGGAAAACTTTCGCTGCTCCATCAAGGTCGGTAACGAACTCACCGAGACCTTCAATGTCAAAAAAGGTTTTAGACAAGACGACACGCTGTCATGTGATTTCTTCAACATCATACTTGAGAAGATCGTGCGAAACTCAAATGTCAACACCAGAGGCACGATCTTCCAAAAGTCCGTTCAACTGCTTGCCTACGCGGACGACATTGACGTGATTGGACGAACACAGCGAGCTGTCAATGAGGCCTTTGCTAGCATTGAAGCGGAAGCGGCTAAAATGGGTTTGGCAGTTAATCAGGGCAAAACAAAGTACATGCTGTCATCACGAAAGGACGCACAACATCGACGCCTCGGACAGAGCGTCGTAATGGGCAGCAGAAACTTTGAGGTAGTCAAGGACGTCGTCTATCACATCTCTGCAGTAAACAGGGACAATACCACCAGTACCTCGGACCTAAGTTGAGAACTATAGAGGTATCTCAAAGCTTTCCGCCATTCCGAAATTGTTCGAATTAATTGTTACAAAAAAACTTTACTTTACTACTAAAGAAAGAATATGTTTACAACAAAATGGGTTTATGTCTGAAAGATCCACCTTAACTAACTTGACTTTATTCACGAAATATCTTTTTGATTGGGTAGAGTCAGGACATCAAGTTGATGTGGTTTTGACAGATTTTAGAATAGCTTTTGACACAGTATGTCATACAGTCTTGGTAAATAAATTAAAGTCCTTTGGTATTCATTCTACATCCCTTAACTGGATTTCGAGTTACCTATCAAATAGGACTCAAACTGTGAAAATTGGTACTTGTCAATCTAGAATTATCAAGGTGTTATCTGGTGTTCCCCAGGGCAGTCACTTAGGGCCAATACTATTTATTTTATTTGTTAATGATATTCCGTCAATTTTTAAAGATGTTAATTGTTTAATGTATGCTGACGATTTAAAGATTTTTCTGCGTGTTGCAAACATCCAAGACTGTAAAAAAATTCAAAATGATTTAGTCTGGAGTTAAATGTAAATAAATGTCTTTCGTTTTCTGTTTTCCATATTTTGTTGCCAATTCTCTGTGAATATACTCTATATGGGACGACTCTAACGAGAAAAAATGAAATTAAAGACCTTGGTATAATTTTTGATACGAAATTGAAGTTCTCATTTCAAATTGACTACGTAATTGCTAAAGCAAACTCAATGCTTGGGTTTCTTAAACGTTCTTGTTATGAATTTTCTAATCCGTATGCCCTAAAGTCAGTTTACATGTCTCTTGTACGTCCGTATCTCGAATACTGTTCCGTAATATGGTCTCCATAGCATTCAAAGCACGCGTTACGTTTAGAAAAGGTTCAAAAGTCCTTTACGAGATTCGTTATAAAAATAATGAATTGGAACCTTGAATCTATGCCTCCTTATACAATAAGATGTGCCTTAATAGGACTAGATACACTAGAAAAAAGACGAAGTATTCAATCTATTATGTTTATTTATGATATTTTCTTGTACCGTGTAAACTGTCCTGATATACTTCAATGTGTTAAACTGTATGCCCCTGAAAGAAATCTTCGAGCAAGAAACCTGTTATACCAACCAAGAAACTTATATAATTATGGTTGTAATGAGCCGCTTACAAAAAGCATTCTCAATTTTAATTCTGCCTGCATCGAAATAGATCTATGTGATGATAGACTAAAATTTAAAAATTCAATTCCAAGTCTCTGAATAAAATTCATTTCGTGCCTTAGTTAAATATGTTTAAATTTCACGTTTATTTATTATTATTTATCATTATTAATTGTATTTATTATAACTAGCTAATTACTGACTTAAATAACTATATAAAAATTTGTTCTTCTTTGTTTGGCGCTACAGTCCGGATTGGACCTGGGCCTCAACCAACAAGCCTCTCCAGCCAGCACGATCTTTCGCCAGCTGCCTCCAGTTGTGCACACCAAGTTGGTTGAGGTCCTTCTCCACTTGTGTTCGCCATCTTGTTCTAGGACGCCCTCTTATGCGTTGTCCCAAAGGCTCGGAATCGAAGACTCTTCGGGCCGGAGCTGTGGTGTCAATCCGCTCTACGTGACCTAGCCATCTTAAGCGTTGGATCCGAAGACGCTTAACTAGGTTCATGCCGCTGTACAGCCCGTACAGTTCGTGGTTGAATCTCCTTCTCCAGATGCCATCAATACAAACAGGACCAAAGATCGCACGCAGAACTTTTCTCTCAAAACGACCAAGAGCTTCTTCATCCGCTTTCAATAGCGTCCATGTCTCTGCGCCATAGAGCAGGACGGGGATGATTAGGGTGTTTTATAAAGTCAACTTGGTGTTTCGAGAGATGGCTCTGTTACTCAATTGCCTCTTGAGCCCAAAGAAACAGCGATTGGCAAGAGTAATTCTGCACTTGATCTCGGTACTGGTGGTATTGTCCCTGTTTACTGCAGAGATGTGATAGACGACGTCCTTGACTACCTCAAAGTTTCTGCTGCCCATTACGACGCTCTGTCCGAGGCGTCGATGTTGTGCGTCCTTTCGTGATGACAGCATGTACTTTGTTTTGCCCTGGTCAACTGCCAAACCCATTTTAGCCGCTTCCGCTTCAATGCTAGCAAAAGCCTCATTGACAGCTCGCTGTGTTCGTCGAATCACGTCAATGTCGTCCGCGTAGGCAAGCAGTTGAACGGACTTTTGGAAGATCGTGCCTCTGGTGTTGACATTTGAGTTTCGCACGATCTTCTCAAGTATGATGTTGAAGAAATCACATGACAGCGTGTCGCCTTGTCTAAAACCTTTTTTGACATTGAAAGTCTCGGTGAGTTCGTTACCGACCTTGATGGAGCAGCGAGGGTTCTCCATCGTCATCCTGCACAATCTGACGAGTTTGGCTGGAATGTCAAAACTAGACATGGAATTGTATAGCTCGTCTCTATGCACGCTGTCATATGCGGCATTGAAATCGACGAATGGGTGGTGGGTGTCGATCTGCATCTCGTGGGTTTTTTCCAGGATCTGCCGCAGTGTGAAAATTTGGTCGATGGTGGACTTTCCACGCCTGAAACCGCACTGATAAGGACCTATCAGGTTATTGACGAATGGTTTCAGGCGTTCACACAAGACGGCAGAGAGGATCTTGTACGATATGTTAAGGAGACTGATCCCTCGATAGTTGGCGCAGTCAAAAGGGTCTCCTTTCTTGTGGACCGGACAAACGACGCTGAGATTCCACTCATCGGGCATGCTTTCCTCCGACCATATCTTACAGATGAGCTGGTGCATGCGCCCAACCAGATCATCTCCAGCTGCTTTAAACAGTTCCGCGGACAGTCCGTCCGCTCCAGCAGCTTTGTTCGACTTTAGTCCAGATATCGCTATCTTGACCTCGCCTAAGTCGGGGGGACGGAATTCTTGGTCATCCTCGTCCAAATTATGTGGAATATTCTGCCTGACAGCGGAATTTGTGTCGTCATCGCCGTTTAACAGTCTGCAGAAGTGATTTTTCCAAATTCTCAGCATCGACTGCGTTTCTACTACTAGTTGTCCATTTTCATCCCTGCAGGCTTCTGTCCAAGGTCTATACCCTCCGGATAACTGTTTTACCTTTTCGTAAAACTTTCGGACCTTCTTCCTGCCGTAACATCTCTCCATCTCTACGACCGCGCGCTTCTCGTGCTCTTTCTTTTTCCTTCTGAGAAACCGGTTCTCTTCCCTTCTCTTCTGCTCGTAGAGCTCACGAACAGCTCTCGTTGTTCGATGCAGAGTTGCCTTGTAGGCCTCCTGTTTGGCTGCATTTGCCTGCCTGCACTCGTCGTCAAACCATGGGTTCTTCTTTGGTGGTGTCGTAAAACCCAGCACATCAGTGGCAGCTTCTTTGATGGCTTCTTGACAACGTTTCCATTCCTGGTCTATTGTGGTTGTAGGCAGGGTCGAACTTTCGGAGAGTTTCAGGGAGACTCGGTCGGCAAAGTTCCTAACGATCGATTGCGATTGTTGCTTTCCAACGTCAAAACGAGGTGTCCTGTCTCGACTCCGTATTTCTCTCGATATCCTCATTCTTACCTTGGCTACAACAAGGAAATGGTCCGAGTCAATATTGGCTCCTCGAAAAGTTCGGACATCGAGAATATTGGAGGAGTGTCTGACGTCGATCGCAATGTGATCAATCTGGTTGACGGTTGATTGATCTGGTGACCGCCAGGTCCTTTATGGATGTTGAGGTGTGGGAACCGTGTGCTCATTACAGAGACGTTACGCCCCGAGGCGAAATCCATCAGCCTGAGTCCGTTTCCGGATGTGTTGTCGTGCAGGCTGTGTTTTCCGATAACTTTAGCAAAGATTTCTTCCTTGCCCAGCTGTGCATTGAGATCTCCTAGAACGATCTTGGTATCATAGCTGGGGCATTGATCGTATGTTCTCTCTAGGAGATCATAGAAATCGTCCTTGCTATTGTCATCCTTCTCCTCTGTCGGGGCGTGGGCGCAAATCAGGCTGACGTTCCCGAGCTTAGCCTTGATGCGGATTGTTATGAGGCGCTCGCTTACATACTTAAAGCTTAAGACTTTTTGCCTAAGTCTGCCTCGAACAACAAATCCACATCCAAATAAGCGCAGCCCTCCTTCCCTGTAGCAGTCGCCGTAGTAGAGGTCGCAGTTTCTCATCCTCTTTTTGCCCGGCCCGTTCCACCGCACTTTCTGGATAGCGGTTATGTCTGCTCTATAGCAGTCTAGGGCCTCCGCTAGTTCATCGGCTGCACGTGGTCTGTTAAGGGACCTCACATTCCACGTACAGAACCGAAAGTCATTGTCCTTTTTCCGTTTGTAAGGGTCGTCAACAGTAGATCCGTCCGTATCCGAGGCAGGTTGTTGTTTCTGAACTCGTATTTTTTTTACGTGGTGAGGGAGTTAACCTCACGCACAACCTCCAAACTGGGAGGACAGGCCCATTAATTTAACCCTCGGGCAGAGGTTTCGCTGCGTATATTAGTTCACCACAGAACGGCTGTTATGATGGCTATCCAGGGGCGCCGCGAGGAGGCTGTACGTCAACTTGACTTATGAACAAGCAGGGATCGCGCTGGCATCCTACCAGGTTGGATGCAGTCAGCAACTTTACCCTGTGTACATAAGCCCATGCCACCCATATAAGAATATTCCCTTATTATTATTAAAATACGTATTATACTTATATCTGCAATCTGTAAGAGAGTTAAACTCGGTAGATGAAATAAAGAAATAAATAAATAATAACTATAACCGACAAGACTGATGTTTCTTTTTTATAAATATCTTAAGTACTTATTTGTTTATTTATTTATTTACTTATTTATTTATTTGTTTATTTGCCTATTTATTTACTTTTATTATTATTTTTTTTTCCTTAAATAAAGTGTTTTGGTTGTTCTTTCCCTTTGCTTAAAATAATTATGTAAAACGACACTTGTTTTGTTTTTTAGATGTATTTCAGTAGAAAGATATAATATGACATTGTGCAGTATATCAAATCTCTGAATTGTAATTTGTGTGGTGGCTCGCTTTGTAAATTTGATTGATTGATTGATTTAAGAAAAAAGTATACATACCCGATATATTTTAGCAAATTTGTAGATGCTGCTCTGGCCAGGGCCCGAGGCGCTTTTGCTTTTGCAAAGAGACTGTTTTACAACAGCCAACTCGATGCGAGGGTGAAGGTTATCAGCTACATGGCCCTCATCCGGCCAATGCTCCCCTATGGCTGTCCCGTGTGGTTGGACGTGAGTGCAAGCTTGATGGATAAGATTCGGTTGTTTGAAAGGGCTTGTCTTAGGACTTGCCTTCGCCTTTATCGAGCCAGTACAGTAAATTCTATTCCAATGAGATCTTATACAACAGGGCGAACCTGATAAGAGTGGACAATTTCCTTGGGAAGTTGATTCGAGGTCACACTGCCAGAGCGTTGAACTCTTGATGTTGGCTTGACGTTGGCTTACTACCCTAATCCTCAATACGACGAAAGGGTACGTCAAAGCTGCTCCGTCCCCCCAGAAGCTTCCTACATTTGGACAAGCACGGTCTGACGCAAGACGGTCTGACGCAAGATATAAATGCGGCACCGCTCATCTATGAAATCCCCAGATCAGCTGTGGATGGGCGACTAAACCACGCCCGCTCCGTCGCACACCGAGCTGAGGATGGTTTCCTCCGGTTCAGTTTGGCGGTATTAAGGCGGGATGTGCAAGATGTTGCTGTGCAACATCGAACGTTGTGGTGGCTGAGGAGCAAAGGAACTCCATCCTCGAACCCTGTAGACCCAGGGTAGTAAGCGTATTTCAGATCCCCCAATGGGGAGAAGACAGTCCGTGTCTTGCAGCGTCTGTCTCTATCAGACTGTCCCACATTCTTCACGAAGTTTTCACCGTGACACCAACAGACCAAATTCCACTCCATACATTCTGCGTACGGTACCTTGTGCGTTTTACGTAAATGATGCATCTAAAGGAGTAAATTCAATCTAAATCCAATCGCGAAGCAAGGCTACACTACTCCAGTCGATCATACACCCGCTCTATGGCTTAACCAGCTAGGACATGTTTGTATTCGATTCTGAAACTGTTGGACAATGCAACTTAGAACTCTGCTGTTTAAGGTGGCACCCACAAAGGACGCAACTGTCAGGAGGTCATATAAACTTTCAAAGCTTGTTGGTTGAGGTTCGCGAGTGAACGCCATACACGGCCGCTGAAACAGTTCTAATGGCCCATCCCCCAAATTGAATAAGCACACTAACAAAATTAACTCAAATAAGTGAAGACATTCAAGAATAGGGTTCCAAGTGAAGACCATAAAAATAGGGTCCCATCGTCAACGGGTTGTGCCTCCTTGCCTCACTGAACCGCCGGGCATGTGCAAGATTTTCACCCGATACCAAGAAGCACACGCAAAGTTCCCTCGTACAAAACCAAACGACCACAAAACTCTCACCCCGTAATCCTTTACGCTTCAGGACCCTCCCCCGGCCATGGTAGGCAGTCAAAATTTCTCAATTTCCTTGCCCAAATTCCCATCACTTCGACACGCAATCGACTCGATTGAGAACTCGTGCATGTCCGAATCCTTGTCCCCTCCGCCCACCGGCCCTGTCACAACAAAAAAAAAGGATGCATTTTGTGAACTAATTTCCCTTATGCTAATTTTTGGCCAGCTGAACCGACACACTATGGACGCGACGAGTCGCACCAAAAATTCCATCATCGTGCGCGCACTTCGCTATCAAATTAAATTTAATTGTCCCCCGTGAGTGGATGCGAGCGTGTGTGTGTGTGTACCTGTGCCCAAAAACTGAGCCTCTACAGAGGTGGACAACGCAAGGGGTTATCAAAATATGATTGGACACCATCGTGTGTGCGCGTCCATTTAAATTGTGCGCGTCCAGTGCGGCTCACTTGAGCATAAAATTCCACGAGCTGATGTCTCTCAAGACATCTGTTTTAATTAACGTGGCTAAAGACTGCTGAGTGGAGACTCCAGCAGTGACCATAAAACGAAAAACCGGGCCACGGCAGTGATCAGAGCGGAGAAAGGAAGAACCGAGAGAAGATGAGAAAAAACATGAAATAATAATAAATTTGCTGGCCGAAAAGTTTTTCCGTGTTAAATTTGGGGGAACGCGCTTCCTGGATTTGTTTACCTTTCCTCTCTGCGCTTCTGGTGTGCGTGCGCAGATCGTCTCTCAGGCATTCTCCATTGTGTGGGCAATTAAGCGACTGTGGACTGTGTTGACTGTGGCGCTGGTCATTCGGCCAGCAAGTCGTGCCTGTAAATGTGATATAATTAATTTAAGTCATAATTGCTCGGGGAACGGGAAAAGGGGTGATTCTTAGGTCAGATAAACATTCTAAATTATTACATCAATCCGATGCTTAAATTTAATTTTGACAAAAATGCTCTCTCGACTGCCTGGCCACGTTGGTCACGAGTAGACGGTGCGTTTTGGTATGGCCGCTGATGCTAATGGCACCAAATGTACAGCGCTCGGGGGTGTCATTTGTCAGTGTCGACTTGAAATGAAGTGCATTTGGAAGTTGGTCAACAAATTGCGACTGCACCGGGGAGGGGGCTATTCACAAGGAGTCGGTGGTGTGAGGGCTGAGAACAAGGCAAATGAATTGATTCATTATGTGGTTTGCAGCGTAGGAAGAATTAATTCAGTTATTGTCTTCGAAGTCGCTTAAAATTTTTCGATTAAACTTGAATTTATAAAAATGGTATTGGTGGTGCTGCAGCCCGTGGAGGGCAAGCGTCAGCTTCTCTGCAACCACTGTGAGTGTTGTGAGTGGCTTGTGGAAGTGGAAGGGACCGGCAGCACTTTGAGAAGCTTTTTCTAGACAATTATACCTTGAAGCAGTGACTCGAAAGAAGTGGGTCCATGAAAATTATTTCGTGCCAGGAATTGAACCTAGGTAAAGTAGGAAACAGTGAGTAGGAGTCGACACAACAACGAACCTCGCCACCGCCACCCAATTTAAACTTAACCTCACATTTTGTAAGTATTTCTCTGCTTTTTTCCGAGCATGGAGCTACCCTGTCGTAAGACATTCTACTTATTCATCCTACCCCCATCGTAAGACATTGGAAGCGTTGCTCATGTGATCAATGGAATGTTAATGGGACTGTACATATTCCTATACCTTTTATTAAAAACGACTACTTTCGATATGCATCAGTGATGGTAACTTCAGGGGGGAAACCCTACATGTAGGTATTTTTCATTCAAAAATTGCAGCCAGCTCAACGCTGCCAGATTCCGATATGTCGCCACCTGTACTTGAGTGCGTTGATTTCACCATGGGACAAGTCCACTTCCGCACTCGTACAAATGCAAGAGTACTTATGTATCTCGACGGTCACAAATTCGCTGGCCCGAATGGTATTCCCGTAAGATATATCCGCGTAAGCCTTTTCATCTATCCTACTCTTAAGGTCTCTTTTCGAGCAAATTTGTCCAGCCCGTCCCTAAAAAGGGCGAATCTTCATCACCCACCTCGTACCGACCTATAGCACTTACGTTGCTTCTTTCTAAGGTCATGGAAACGCTGATAAATCGTCAGCTTATAAAATATCTCGAATCGCGGAAGCTTCTTAATGACCGGCAGGATGGTTTACGCTGCAACAGGTCCACTGGCATTTGACCACCAAGGCATTTGACAGAGTTTGGCATCAAGCTCTCTTCTCGAAAATGGGTGCCTATGGTGTCGATGAATCTCTTCTTCAATGGATTAGAAATTTACTTTCGAACCGTTCAATTCAAGTTGTTTTGGATGGGTTCAAGTCTGATATCCACCGAATAAATGCTGGTGTTCCCCAAGGCTCTGTTCTGTCTCCGACACTATTTCTCATTTTTATAAATGATCTCTTGTCTGCTACTTCTAATCCAATCCATTCCTTCGCTGATGATAGCACCCTCAGCTTTTCGTATTCTTTCCACGACTCACGACCCCGCCCTTCGGCCGTAGAATTGGAACCGCAGCTTATGTTAAGCACATTGAATTCCCAGCTTGAGAGCCTAATTAACTAGGTAAAGAGCAACCGAGTGGAATTCAATACATCAAAAACTCAATGATGTCTGCTGTCACTCAAGCGAATCCTTTTTAATCAGCCGTTATCCATGAATGGCACGTGTGTCCATGAAACTGGAATGCTTTCCATCCTTGGTATGTGTATCAACACAACACTTAGTTGGAACGATCACATATTCGAGGTCGCCAAAAATTCTTGCGAAATGTTTAGGTTTCCTCAATCGATGCAAGAAAATGTCCACCCCTTCTGATTTGGCTTTAATTTATAAGGCGTATATACGCCCCAAACTTGAGTACAACGCTCATATCTGGTCTGGTGCCCGCAAAACCACCCTGCACCTATTAGATAGAATACAAAAGCGAGCGATAAAACTTATAGCAGACAACAGTATTGCAGAGTCGCTTGACTCGCTCGAACATCGACGTACCGTCTCGTCTCTATCCGTATTTAATCGCTATCTTAACAAACGATGCTCAAGTGAGCTTGCCAACTGCATTCCTCCTTTCCATGAATTCACCCGTAATACTCGTCTCGCCAGGAATGCTCATCAGTTTAGCCTACTTTCGGACGCACAGTTAAATTTAGAGACCCGTTCATCAGCCGCACGACAAGAAATTGGAAAGCTCTTCCCAGCCCAATATTTCCCCCAGAATACAATCCGCAGATATTTAAAACCAATGTGCACAGGCACCTCCTCTCCCTTTCTCCCTCTACACCTTCGGCCCGTGCTGTGTTTTGAACCCGGACACTTAAGGGTATTAACAATCCATTGTGCGCGCGCAAATTATAAAAAGAAATGTCAAAATGTTCAGCCATCTCGCTAAGAGATTTAAGGGATGTGTCACTTCCTTTCCAGCAAATGTGCACGCGGAACATTGATTATCGAAAAATCGGTGGCAGAGGGGATGAGTTCATATTTGCAACATTCTTACCCCTGCACAGCACAAAATACAGTGAGCAAAATAAGTTTACGTACACACATTTAATTTATTAATAATTTTTTCCTTTATAAAAACATATTTAAATAAGTCAGTGACCTTAGTTCTTTTACCTACTCATTAACCTGGGTTTTAAGTCTAAGTTTGGACAAAATATGATTCTGTTACATTTTAGACGGCATAAAATCACACCAAATAAGTTTACGTACAGTTCCCTTTCCCTCAATTATATTCCTCTAAATCGATCCTGTTTTTGCAAATACAACTGCAGTTAGTTATTTTCTCCTAGTTTTGATTTAACGAACACTTCTTGTCACAGTAGAATGGTCATTTCCGAGTTAAGCACTTTAAAGAACGGTCAAAATGGGACGTGGTCGCGAAATTCCTATCGAAGTGCGCAAAACTATAATAAAATTGTACTTGGAAAAAAAATCTCTTCGCGAAATCGGAAAAATGATTCGTAAACCACATGCCAGTGTGCAAACAAATATTAATTCATACGATAACAACGGTAATTTGGTTTTCAAACATCGGCCTGGTCGACCGAAGAGGGTATCTTATAGAGAAGAACGTCAAATTTTGAAGACTGTAAAGGCGGAACCGAAAAAGTCAGCCCCTACATTAAATGAAGAACTTTTACAGAGTTCAGGAAACAAATTTTTATCCCCAAACGGTAAGAAATGTGATCCACAGACACGGCTATAAAGCTCGAACACCACGCAAGAAACCTTGGATATCAAAAGTGAATCGGGAAAAGAGGTTAGCTTTCGCATTACAATTGGGATAAAGCATTATTTAGTGATGAATCAAAATATTATATTCTTGGATCCGATGGTGCTCGAAAAGTGTGGAGGAATCCCAATGAAGCTCTGAAAAATATAACTCCTGGTGGTAGCTAGATGGTTTGGGGGTGTATGGCAGCAGCTTGTCTTTATTGATATGTTGATGTACTGAAGCATGTTACTGTACTGAAGCATTCTAAAACAAAATCTTAGGCAGAGTGCAGAGAAACTGGGGCTTGACGTTGAAACATTCTTGTTTCAGCAGGACAACGACCCCAAACACACCTCATATCTCGTCAAAGACTGCCTACTATACAACTGTGAGCAGCTAAAAACACCACCGCAATCACCGGACATTAATCCCATCGATCACATCTGGGAATTGTTGGACAGGAGAATCAGAAAAATCCACATCACATCGAAAGATACACTGAAATCAGCTCTAGCGACAAATTGGGCAAAAATAGAACAGAAGGAAACGCAAGTTTTAGTCAGGAGCATGCGTCCTCGCTTGTTAGCAATACTTGCTGCAAAAGGAGGTCCAACAAAATATTTATTTTACCAAGTTATCGTTGTTTTGTTTGTTTTTTAGTCAATGTACGTAAACTCTTTTGGCCTGAAATATAGCCTTTTGATGAGAACCTAGAGCGTACGTAAACTTATTTTGCTCACTGTATTGTCTCACTACATTTATGAACACGTTACTGCCGCAAGTTTGCAGCAGGTTAGCATTGTCAGAAAAGTATTCATAAATACTCGAAAAGTGTTTGTTTGACATTTGTTTTGATAACATGAAAGTCTACATCATGTTTAAGAAGGGTATGATACTAGGTTTAATGTTCAATAAATATAATAAACTGAGCAACTTTCAAAAATATTAAATAATGAAACCGTAGCAAAATGCGCAAGGCCATGCTTTTAACTAAAAAGTATTTGAAGTCAAAACATGTTCCAAAATCTTTGAAAACAATAAGGGAATTTCCGTATGATGTTCTTATGAACCATTTTCGCATGAAAAAGTCCACTTTTCGGTTTCCCTGCAATCCTGCAACAAAACAAAAATCGCTGCCAATTTGATCGCAGTTTGACTGTCACATTGCTTTTATGAACGCTCGCCCCATTGGTACGAAAATTCTTGCGTTAGGTCCAAAGACCTGGTTGGTTGGTTTAAGTGGCCAGGTATTTGCGCGCCGTTTTGATACCACGCCTCGTAGACCTTGGTTGTGAGTATTAGCTAAATCCAGCCGGTGGAGAAAGCAGAGGCCTTTTCATCATTTTTCGAAGGCAACTTTCAACCAGCACCGCCCGATGATCCGCAATTTGTCACAGAAGTCAACACCTACGTCAATGTACTTGAGACTTCATCCGCACCAGACATCATCCTCAGCAAAATTAACCTAGCGGACGACCCGACAGGAAACGATGACCTCACAACGGTCGACGAAATTGCGGGAATTATTCGACGTAGCCCAACGAGGAAAGCTGCCGCGGCTTCCATTTGGATAAACCATCATGACCACAGGAATGCGATTGATTAAGCGTGTTGATTATGGATAAAATTTCAAATCCAGTAATAGGTTCAAAGACAATCCGGATCTTCCACCAAGTAAAATTCCGTCGACTGCACTGGTGCGGCCACATCGAGCGAATGGACGGACACCAAGGCTCCAGATAAGAGGCTCTTCGAATCCGAGCCTCCTGGTTCGAGAAGGAGAGGAAGACCGAATATCGGGTATAAGAACCAAGTTATCGCGGTTGCAAGACAGCTTGGTCTTGATGACTGGAAGCAGTGTGCCCAGGACCGTCAACGATGGCTCAGGCTCAGGTCTTCCAAGGGTCGTCGGTCTGATAAGTAAGTAAGTAAGTACGTCGTTATAGAGGACAAGCATTGAATCAAAAAAAATCTAAAAAATTATGATGGATTTAATAAAGCAACAATTAGTGTAACAGTTACAACAGACCGCCGAGAATCTCTGCCAATCGAGTCACCCGAAAATGTCCCACTTTGACATGATCAATGTTTTCAAGAGACGTATTAACAAATCGAGTGCTTGGCGGCGACCACGGCCGCATGGCACGCCGCTTTACAGGAAAGGGCCAGAAACTGAACAAGAGGCTGAACAAATTCTTGTCGTTACAGAATGCGTCATGGTTTTATTTGCTTTTATGAACGCATTTGCCGACTGCTCTTATGCATAGTGACTGCAGTTCATTTCAACTTATGAAAGCAAATCTTGCAGGGCTGCCGCAGTGTGACGTTTACGATCTCGGCCCGGCTTAAATGTCTTTACAGCTTCGAGGTAGGCTATTCAACAAAATCGCTGCCAGCAAATTGTCATCCAGCTTAGATCGACCAGGTGTGTCACAACAAAATTGGATTAAATAATTTTCCATGGTTAATTCGGCTTCCAGAAAGTCCCAAATCTCCTTGGAAGTGGGGATTGATTTCACGAGTGAGACCTGTGCAGGTGCCATGCGGATAATCATCTCACATCCATTTCATCCTGGTTTTTGTTGATCCATTCCTCTAATTTTAGATCAGTGGTCCTTTCTGCCACATCTGTGGTAACAATTTTTATGCAACCATCTGCGGTTTCCACGTTGCAAAGTTTTCTCCATTTAACAATGAAATTCTGCCGATGAAAGTCGTCATTTTGATAAATCGTTATATTGGGAATATAACTATAATTCGTGCGGTTTGCTAAGAGATGGCGTAACTTGTATTATTCCATTGGAACATGCGTTGGAAAGCTACTGTCATTGTACGTCCTTTCAGTCTATGTCATTCATTTGAAGCGTAAACAACAATCATTTTTTTTCACTTGAATATGTCGAACTTTGTGCCTGTCTTCGTTACTTTAATATGAAGAAAACTGCTGCCGAAGTCATCGTATTTTGGTGGAAGTTTATGGTTAACACGCGCTAGCTGAGCGAACGTGCCAAAGTGGTGATTTTGGCTTGGAAGACGATGAACGTCCTGGGCTGCCAAACAAGTTTGAAGATGAAGAACTGGAATCATTACTCTATGAAGATTATTGTCCAACACAAGAAGAGCTCACAGAATCCTTGGGCGTCACTCAAAAAGCCAATTCAAGGAAATTGGTTTCCACATGAACTCAAGCCGAGAGACGTCGAAAGGCGGTTTTGCAAGTCCGAAATGCTGCTGGAACGCCACAAAAGGAAGTCAGTTTTGCATCGGATTGTTACTGGTGATGAAAAATGGATCCATTACGAAAAATCATATGTGAAACTCTGACAACCAGCCAAATCAACGGCAAAGCCGAACACCCATGGCGCGAAAATATAACTCTGTATTTGGTGGGATCAGAATGGTGTGCTGTATTATGAGCTGCTAAAACCGGGTGAAGCCATCACTGGACAACGCTCCCGAACACAATTAATCCGTTTGAAAAGAGCAGTGGCCGAAAAACGCCCGGAATATGCGACCAGACACGAGGCAATGATTTCCCATCATGACAACGCTCGGCCCCACGTTGCTATTCCGGTTCTGTTTGGAAAACAGTGGATGGGAAGTTCTACCCCACCCGCCTTGTAGCCCAGACCTTGCCCCTTCTGACTATCATTTGTTCCGGTCGATGCAGAACGCCCTCACTGAAATACGGTTCACATCAGAGCAGAATATCAAAAATTGGCTTGAATTATTCTTGGCTGCCAAGTCGGCGCAGCTCTTTTGGAATGCGATCCACAAATTGCCAGAAAGATGGGAAAAAGTCATAGCTTCAGATGGGCATTACTTTGAATAATACATGTCTTTAGTCAAAAAACGTTCAAATTTAAAAAAAAACCGCACGAATTAGGACCCGATATCAAAACCAAACATAATTCAACGTTTTTTTTTTTTGGCGGGGCATGTACATGTACTTTGGGTAAAAGCCACCGATTACCTTTCAAGCGAAGTGTAAATAGAGCGGCTGGACCTGCTATTTTAGTGCATTGTGACCCTTGTGGTCTTATGCATGAAACATCGTATAGATGTCCTTCCTATTAATGAAAGACGATTTCTCGAATTTTTGATATGTTCATTTTTTGAAACAAGAACCCGACGGGTTTCACTTGTTAAAAGAATACTTGAGCAAGTAGAAATAGACACGGGCTATTCGGTAGAGACGATGATTTGGTAAGGAGCATGCACCAACTCATCTGTAAAATATGGTCGGAGGAAAACATGCCCGATGAATGGAACCTCAGCATAGTCTGCCCGATCCATAAAAAAGGAGACCCTTTGAACTGCGCCAACTACAGAGGCATCAGTCTACTAAGTATTGCATATAAAATCTTATCTGCCGTACTGTGTGAACGCCTAAAGCCATTCGTCAACAACCTGGTCGGGCCATACCAGTGTGGCTTTAGGCCAGGAAAATACACCATCGACCAAATATTCACACTGCGGCAAATTTTGGAGAAAACCCAGGAGCAACAAATCGATACCCACCACCTTTTCATCGATTTTAAGGCCGCGTATGATAGCATTTATAGAGACGAGCTATACAGAGCAATGTCTAGTTTTGGCATCCCTACCAAACTCGTCCGTTTGTGTAGGATGACGATGGAGAATGCACGCTGCTCCATCAAGGTCGGTAAAGACCTAACCGAGACCTTTGATGTCAAAAAATGATTCAGACAAGGCGACGCATTGTCATGCGACTTTTTCAACATCGTTCTTGAAAGAATTGTTCAAAACTCGAACGCCAACACCAGAGGAACAATCTTTCAGAAGTCCGTCCAACTACTCGCATATGCCGACGATATTGACATTATCGGAAGAACACAGCGTGATGTCAATGGCGCTTTTGTGGGTATTGTAACGGAGGCCGCGAAGATGGGTTTAGCGGTAAACGAGGGTAAGACCAAGTATATGCTGTCAACGAGAAAGGACACCCAACACCGACGTCTCGGTCAGAACGTCACAGCAGACAGATATAACTTTGAGGTAGTCAAAAACTTTGTCTACCTAGGCACCGCTATCAATTCAGACAACGACACCAGCGCTGAAATCAAACGAAGAATAACTCTTGCCAATCGCTGCTTCTTTGGGCTAAGAAAGCAATTGGTAAACAAAGCCGAGGGTAAGACCAAGTATATGCTGTCAACGAGAAAGGACACCCAACACTGACGTCTCGGTCAGAACGTCACAGCAGACAGATATAACTTTGAGGTAGTCAAAAACTTTGTCTACCTAGGCACCGCTATCAATTCAGACAACGATACCAGCGCTGAAATCAAACGAAGAATAACTCTTGCCAATCGCTGCTTCTTTGGGCTAAGAAAGCAATTGGTAAACAAAGCCCTCTCTCGAACAACCAAGCTAACGCTTTACAAGACCTTAATCGTCCCAGCCCTGCTATATGGGGCGGAGGCATGGACTTTATCAAAAGCGGATGAAGCTGCTCTTGGTTGCTTCGAGAGGAAAATTCTTCGTGTGATTTTCGGTCCCGTCTGCATAGATGGTGAGTGGAGGAGGAGATACAATGACGAACTATACGGGCTGTTTAGCGACATCGACTTAGCCAGAAGAGTGAGGATCCAACGATTGAGGTGGCTAGGTCATGTAGAGCGGATGGAAACGAATGCTCCAGCCCGAAAAGTCTTCGAATCCACCCCCGAGGGACGGCGCCGTAGAGGAGGACCGCGACTCAGGTGGAAAGGGACCTCGACCAACTATGCGAGCGAAACTGGAGACAGCTAGCTAAAGATCGAGCTGACTGGAGACGCTTGTTGGTTGAGGCCCAGGTCCACCCCGGACTGTAGCGCCACCTTAAGTAAGTAAGTAAGTAAGTATTCGGTAGAGACACTTAGAACTGATAACGGTTTGGAATTCAAAAATAAAGATGTTTAATCATTGCTTGAGAGACGGGGAATATCTCACGAGCAAAACGGGGGCACAATCGTTGAAGCTTCCAGAACCTTGTTGTACTGCAAAAATCTCAGCATCAAATTATGGGCCGACGCAGTAAACACAATAGAAGTGGTGCTACAAAAGCTTCCCAGAAAACACCTTTGAACTCTGGTTTAATAAGGAATACGATAAATTGGACTTCAAAGTTTTTTGCGGCGATTGTTCGTGTTCATTTATCGAAAGAAGTGGCATCCGAAATCGAAAAAAGGTTTTTGGATTATCACCGCGATTTTATAAAATAATTTATTTATAAGGGTCTGGGCCCATAGCCTGTAAAAAAAAAACTATACCGAGATGTGCGTTAATTCCAAAATGTATTTATTTAAAAATAACTTCAGCGTCTTAACAACTTAAAGGTTGAGGAGGGACTGCAAATAAAAAAGAGTAAAGATTAAAGCAGACTTAAGGTGTAAGCACAATTGAGTTACATCTATGGAATTCAGTACAACATTTTAGCAATCATCTCACTCATCTCATCTTAACAGCCATCTCACGACACGTTGCCAGGCAAGTGAGTCGACTAAACCAATCGCTTATAGGTGGCCTTCACTCCAGCAGCAACGCTCCTTTGATGACCCTCGGTAAGGCTCGCCATTTATGCCAAGTTGTCCTCTAACCTTTTTTTTCAATTTTATTTTCATTTTAGATTTGAACAAATATTTTTATCTGCAAAGGCGGAAGGGCTTGTCTGCAGAAGACCACACACCTCGCGAGCAGCGTGTGGGCTCGTAAATGAAACTCAACTCACCCACCTCCCCCGTCACACCGCTCCACTTGACTTTCAGCATATCGCAATATCTTGCGATATCGGCTCGCGTCATCAACCAATTCACATGACAGTTGACCCAGTTTTCTTTTCGTATGCATTCACTTGAGTCGCGTCGCAACCGTTTCGATTTCAAATCGAATCAAGTGCAGCAATTTCAATCCATTTACTCAAAGCCTAGCCCCGAATATCGATTCGATTGGATTCTATATTTCCTATCGTGCCGCATGCCTTCATAATCGCTCCGGCGGCGGCGGCGGTGTCGGCGATAGTCATCGGACTAGACTAGGAATGGAATTGCACGCGATGTTGGTTTTGATGAAATGCGCACGGAAGAACATGCTGGTTGCCAAGCAATGCGCGACTGCAAGACACCTTGCCTTTCGATGTGACTTCTGCGGCGGGGGGGAGATGTTTGCACACGGTGGAGCTCATTTTTGATGCGTCTTGACATGTGATTGGTCTCGGGAAAGAGATAGTTGAGATAAGACGAATTAAACTGCTTTAGGTAGTGATTGGGTCTAAGTGGCGTGGTGGACTAGTGCATCGACTCCGAGTGTGCCAAGTTCGATCCCTTAATTCACTCATTCATAATTCCCGGCTCCACCTCTTTCCATTCGCAGACAATGTTCAGAGAGTGTTCCTGTCTAGAAAAAGCTTCTCAAAACTTCGACGTTCGGAGTCGGCATAAAACTGTAGCTGCCACCCAGTCGTGAGAGAACAATGCAACGCACAACACGAGTGGTTGCTGATAAGCTAGGACCTGGACCTGACACCACACATATTATTATATTACGTGTTGAAAGTGTTACTGATTCTTTTAAGGGCACAGTGTTGGCAACACATTGCTTCTGTCAGTCTGTATTGCAAGAGTCTTCTCAAATTAAGGTTGGCCGTGATGAAAACCCCTTAGTTTTGTAGTTCCACAACACTTTCTCCATGGTACTGCCATTTTTCATTGCGTGAATATCTCCATCATCAGCTTAGACTTTTCCAAATTTACGGTCAAGGAAGTTGGAGTAACTTTCAAGGCGGTTTATCATGAGTTATAGACCTGTAATCAGGAAGTCCGAACTTCGTGTCAAAGCCAAGTTAGCGATTTTCAACTCAGTATCTGTTCCAACTCTCACCTATGGCCATGCAATTTGGGTAATGACCGAAAGACTAAGATCGCGAGTACAAGCTGCTGAGATGAGATTTCTTCGTGCTGTTGTGGGAGTTACTCGCCGGGATAGGGTGAGAAACACGGTAATGCGAGAGGAACTCAAAATTGAGGAGCCGTGTCTTCGAACGGAGAGGGCTATTATTCGGCGGCTTGGTCACGGGGCACGAATGTACCCTTCAGCACGACTTCCGAGGTGGGCGTTGAATGCGATTGGCAGACCCAGGACGAGATGGTTGGACCAAGCCCAAAAACTCGCCTGGTTACGCTTGGGCATACCTCCTGATGCTTTAGAGTCGATGGCGGTGGAAAGAGTTGCCTGGAGATCTGTCGTGAGTGGCTTACCGACGCGACCTCTTCAGTGGAGCATGCGGGTCAGAAGATGATGATGATATGATGATAAAAATAACCGACAAAATGAAGACTACCACAGAGACTACAAACATATCTAAACGAGCTGAATAAAAAAAATAGCAAGGACAAAGGCTAACTTCTATATACAGAAATTCCAACTCTATAAACGTGATCCAATGGAGACTTGGAAGCTCGTTAATTCGATATTGGGTAGGAAGAAAACTAGTCTGGATGAGGTCCTAAAAAAAAACTTCGCGAGCGAAAGCAACATGAAAGACCTGACCAAAAGATTGGCCAAAACCGTAACGTCCGAAGTAAGAAACATTGTGCATGTACACACCAGACATTTTCTGGTCATACAAGCTGTGCACAGCATTCCCTATATATGGTGAACATGCATCTGTTGCAGAGGTATATAATATAATAAGATCACTGACAGGCAACAAATGGGCGCGCATAGACGGATTAAGACCGATAGACCTTAAAAACAACGCACAAATACTATCTCCTGTGATAACAAGAATGATCAATATGAGCTTGAATCAGGCATATATTCCAAACACGCTTAAGACCTCAATAGTTCGACCAATTCCCAAAAGCGGCAAACAAATGAAATACTGAACTACAGGCCTATTTCAATTTTACCGGCTGTCGACAAAGTTTTGGAAGAAGTGCTTGCAAGAAGACTTCACGAATTCATTGAAAAATGCAACCTCCTCAATAAAAATCAATTTTGTTTCCGTAACGGCAAAAATATAAACAGACCGACAGGAGACTTTGCAAACAAAGTATACCAAAGCTTGGACAAAACCACAGTTCAGTAGTTGTATTCATTGACTTCAAAAAAGCCTTTGACACTTTGAGTCACAAGCAAATCCCTAGACAGCTGAATTTGGAATGCGAGGTCAAATATTAGCATGGTTTGAATGCTACCTAAGTAATAGGGTATTCCGGGTAAAAATTGGTGAGGATGTCAGTGACGAAGAAAAGTTCGAGTGGTGTCCCGCAAGGTCAAAGCTGGGCTCACTACTTTTTATTATATACGTCAACGATCTACGATCAGTGTTAAAGTATACAACGGGTTATGCGTATGCGGACGACACAGCGATCGTAGTTAGCCATAGGATCGTTGACGATATTGCATAGAGTCGCAGAGTCCCAGAACAAAACTTAAGATTAAGATGCACGAAATAGATTGTTTGCACAGAAATAGATGTGACGGAATAAAAGAAGAT
Source organism: Eristalis tenax (assembly GCA_905231855.2). Classification (NCBI taxonomy): domain Eukaryota; kingdom Metazoa; phylum Arthropoda; class Insecta; order Diptera; family Syrphidae; genus Eristalis; species Eristalis tenax. The sequence continues at coordinate 107,349,548 of HG993124.1, read as the reverse complement.
GACGACTGCACTGGAGTTACAGAGAACATGTCAACGTACAAATATCTAGGACTAACGATCGACTACAACTTCAGATGGAGCTACCATATCGACAACTTGAAGAAAAAAATGCGTCAATCTGCTTACGCACTCTTTCACCTAAACAACCTCAGCACATCAGCAGTAATCAAACAATCCTATTTCGGACTTGTGGAATCACATCTAAGATACGGAATACTTGCATGGGGAAGAGCGTCTCAAATGTAAACACATTATCAAGCGCATGCAAGACTTCAAAAACTGGTACAACGAACTGGACGCCGCAATGATGATCAGCAAGGACTAAATCAGACGATAAGTTTATTAAGCATCCCTCAACTATATAAACTGGAAATCCTGGCAAATTTCGGCAACAAAAACATCTACATAATGCAGACGCAGCAGACGAGAAACACCAGAAGACGACAGAAACAGCTATATGAAGTTCCAAGATACTGGACGAGTATGGCCGAAGAACATTTAAGGTAGCAGTTCCGATGGTGCTCAATGAACTCCCAACAGAGCTCCGCAACTTACCAAGAAAACAAAGGCAAAAAAAGTCAAAGAAATGTATCTATCGTAAAAATAAAATCGTAACTAATTGTAATTGTAATTTGTAACTTCTTACAGAAAATATAAATTAACTTCGAAATTGTATTTGCACCATTTTTTACGAATTGTGAATACTTGAATCTTAACATTTTATAATAAATAAATTTGTGTGATTAGTCTTCTGCAGACAAGCCCTTCCGGCTTTGCAGATAAAATATGTAATTGAATCCAAAATGAAAAAATAAAATGAAAGATAAACTGTCCACCCAATTCAACTTCTGTAATCATAAATCATAAAAAAGTAAATTTCATATCTATGCGATGAGACGATGTTCAAATTTACTTAAGTTTCCCTCTTGGTATCAGTTGCTAGAATAAACAAGGATTTGGGCTCTATCGCCAATTGGGCTACAAAAAATGGCCTGATGCTCAATCCAGGCAAAAAAAAATCCATCCCGTTCCGCCTTCCCTATCCAATTTCCCGCCAATTGAACTTAACGCGACCGCAATTGAATATGTTACATGTGTAAAAAAAAACCTTGGAAGAATGTGCAATAGCGAACTTAGAAGCTTGTCAATCAGCAAATATATTCCCCCTATCAACGTTAAATTAAAACTTACCAAAGCACTCATAGTGCCAATCTCGCCATAGGATCAGAGCTGTTCGCTGACTGTGATCATTCTTCATCGCAAAAGTTGACAAAAGCAACCAACGCGGCTGTACGGTATGTTTTTAATCATCGCAGATTTGACCATGTCTCGGAACAACGTCGGAGTCTCCTAGGATGCGAATTGGAAGCATTCCTAGGTTACAGACCGTGCATATTACTCTAGTAAAGACAATTTTGTACCAGGTGTTAAGGATATAAGAGACGTTTCGGTTTAAGTTTCAAGGCTTCTCTCTGTAGTTGGTAGTTGCTTTTTGTTAGACTGTCATTAACGTAGAAGCTTTTAGGTGGGTTGAATCCGATTTTGGTAAGCCTTAGTGGACTGCGATATTCGGCCACCGTTCTCATTAACTTTTGCTTCTCTTGCTTATCCGCGGGATTAAGTATGATGCTAGCATCAGTACGTTGTAAGGTGTTCGGGGGGCGTGGTCTAGCACGGAAAATCATCTTCAGATGTTATTATAGAGAGTCTCCGACAACAACTGCATCAAAGCATATTTTCTCTCTTTCTACGTCATCCACAAGAAGTTGCAGTCGCGTTTTTTCTTGGCAATTCTTCTCGATTTTCTGCACCAGCTCCTCTTTTGTTTCCTCGATCTGTTGAGTCGATCTCCCAGTACCGACAGCTTTGCATCCAACAACTGCGAGAAGTTCTCCGCCCATGCTTGAAATTTGCTCTCAATGCGAAGGCAGAGTTTGTCAGCAATGAGGGCTGAATTAAGCTCACTGACTTCCATGAGAGAGTCGCTGACTTTCGGTGAGGTTCCCTGTATTTGTTGTTGGGAGCGACCACGTCTGGTATCGATGGGCATTGTCGCACGATGAAGAAATCGAAATGCTACAAAGCAATCGAAAATTACAAGATTATGAATTAAAATTAGCGAGTGAAGCCACTTTATGAAAGAAAGTAATGCGGTTTATAGTTATTTTACGCACTAGCACTTCTCTTATGCCTTGAACTTTTGGCTTTGGAATAATACTTTGAATCTCGCGAATAAAATCAGACAAAGAAATATCACGTCTACCGGCTGTGCATGTCAATCTTACACCCTGTCCTGCCTTTTTGTCAGTAAAAATCTGACACTACCAATGGACGTCGAACCATTGGCGTCTATGCAAGGTTTCCACTCCCACAAAAGGAAAAAAACCCCGTCCTCACATGACATGGTGTCACTGGATGAGCTGCTAAGCTCGCCCGCTGATGACAGCACGTACTCAGTGATGGATAGAAGGCGGACGTCGCTAACTATAATCGAACGAAAGGAAACAAAGGAGCATCTGCAAAAACAGGAGTTTCTTAACGAGTAGGGTGCTGCCGGCTGAGAGTGTCCAGAACGAACACCAGCACCGAAATCAAACGCAGAATAACTCTTGCCAGCCGATGTTTCTTTGTGAGCCCTCTCTCGAAGGACCAAGCGAACATTATGTAATACCTTGATCATCCCTGTCTTGCTCTAAGACGCAGAGGCATTGACAATCGAAGCCCTTGGGGAAAAGTTCTGAAATAACTGGTGGGCTGGGCGCAATATTGAGTTCCAGCTAGACTTGGTCGCAACTGTGATGCCATCATATCCCAGAAGCGGGTCATATCTGGATCTATTATTGATCGACGAAAGCCTGACCATAATAGACATGGATAGACAAACATTGAATTGGTTAGAGGCGATCGAGTATGAAAGTGGTCACCGTGCTCTTTCAGGAGTCTTCTCAGGAGTATGTCCAGACAAACCCTTATAATTATTATAAGGCTCGCTGGCCACGTTTCTACCCACAGAACTACGTTCGAGTGTGATCAACCCTCCGGCTAATAGAAACCTGACTGCCGAAGAGGTAGACAAGTATCTCATACAAATTGACATGGACATGGACAAACGAGCGATGAACAGGACCAAAAACAGTGAAAACCGAGGACTGTGATGTCTATCGGAATGCAGCTATAACCGCACTTCACGTGCATAACTGCTATCGAGAGTTAAACTCTTGCACAAACGGTTTGCAGAACCACAGAGTAAAGAAGTACGGTCCTTGAAAGTGTTGCTCAAAAATCTCAAACATTTAACAAAAATTAACTATAGATCCGGGCTGTACAATCCAACAACCCGGGTATGTTCCCGCAAGTAAATAAAATATTTAGGAAAAAAACAAATCACAGCTACATTCAGGCCGTACGACTTCCAAGAACTACCGCCAACGAACAACTACTGACTTCAATCGATATAGATCCAGATAGAGCAGTGTTAGGCGACGAGTTCTTCATTGAAGACCTCGAGGAGAAAGTGAACGCGATAGGAGTTGTCGTTCACGATCTGGAGAACAGAGCCTTGTTGAATCACTTTCATCTCCGAAATGAGTCAGTGGCGATCAGAGAATCCTGGTTTTACTAGATTCAATGACGAAAACATAGCAAATAGTGCCGTCGCCAATGATGGAAATCATATCCTGATTTCTCAAGAAGATCTCCAAGGTGATTTCAAATCATTAAAGAACAAGAAGTCAGCTGGGGTAGATGGTATACCGAATATTGTGCTGAGCCATATCCTCACGTTTGCACATTACCCGGCACATTGGCAGACAGCTATAGTGCAACCTATCCCTAAACGGGACCAAGATAGTAGTATCCCAACAAACCTCCGGTCGATAAGTCTTCTTGCTTGCACGAGCAAAGCTTTTGACAAGGTACTCATTCGAGCCCTGAAATTGTGGGTTGAGGATAGACAGATAATTCCGGATAACCAACTTGGATTCCGGGCGGGACATAATACCATGCATGCCGCGTCAAAACTGGTATCCCACATACAATGGAATAAAAATTAAAATCAGTGCACAGGTACCTGTTTGATAGACTTGGAGAAGGCGTTCGACACCGGATCAACAAGGACCTTTCGCTCTCCGGTCTTATTCTCGATATTCACTGCAAATCAAATAAGTTCCATGCCGCACTTAATTGCGTATGCCGATGATCTTGTAGTGTACAGATCAGGTCCGAAGGTGGAAGTCATAAACATTTTGTCGCAACTTGACTTCGATCAAATTCAGCGATTTTGCGAAGGCAGCTTCCAAGCCGCTTATTAACTTTTAGAATTGCGAAACTATTTTGCTCCGTACCCCGTTATACAGGTCTTCACGGGACACATGCCCAAACTGGCGTAAGTTGGTCATAGCTGACCCGTAAGGACGACCACTAACTGTGAAAAGTGTAGTTAGATATCTCGGCGTATGGTTGGACTAGTACCTGTATTTTGACAAACTTAGAAGCCAGAAAAGCCTTTGCTGTGGCAAGGAGGTTGTTTCATAGCAGCCAACTTGATACCAGGGTGAAGGTAATCTACTACATTGCCCCCATTTGGCCTACACTGGTTTATGGTTGTCCCCTGTGGTTCAATGTGAGTCCTTCCCAGATGGAAAATACGAGGGTGTTCGAGGGACAGTGCCTCAGGGCCTGTCTCAGGTTATATCGCACACCCGAGTCTGACTACAAGAAGTATTACTCCAACGAGGTCTTGTATCACGAGGCAAACGAGTAGATAGTTCAATTATTAAGCTGACAAGAAGGCATGTGGCACGACCTATGTCTTCTACCAACAGTCTGATCTTCGGGGCTTACAATCCCAATGATATGTATTACGAAAGGGTGCGAGGGAATGGCCTAGTCCCACCTGAGGCATTCCTCTACTTCTGGACGGATGTCCTGTAATATTCCACGTGGTACGCCGAACAGTAAAACGGCGACTCTTATCCGAACCGGACGTCATTCGGGAACACGAGGAGCTCCTCCTGTTCAGTAGAACGATCCCCGCTCGAGATAGAGAGGAACCCGCTAAGGAGAGATGTTTCTTTTCGTGGCTGCATCAAAACCAGCCGCCGACATCGTCTGCCCTTCAATAGTCTTCCGACGATTAGTGTAGCTGTTTATACCGCCCGTATTTGTGAACTAATGCCGTATTTACATAGGTTTGAGGCAGGTTAAGTGGGAAATTAAACATTAAAAAAAACTAAGTAAATAAATAAAAAATAAAAAATAATAAATAAAAAGTAAAAAATAAAAAATAAAAAATAAAAAATAAAAAATAAAAAATAAAAAATAAAAAATAAAAAATTAAAAATAAAAAATAAAAAATAAAAAATAAAAAATAAAAAATTTTATATAAAAAATAAAAAATAAAAAATTTTATATAAAAAATAAAAAATAAAAAATAAAAGATAAAAAATAAAAAATAAAAAATAAAAAATAAAAAATAAAAAATAAAAAATAAAAAAATAAATAAAAAAATTAAAAACCAACGAAAAGTAGGTTCATCAGGGTCTGTAGACTACATATGCTAGGCATATGCATTAGCACACGCCATGACGCGCGCGTCCCTAGGTTGTGGACATAGTTAAGGCAGCTTATGTTTTATAAGGGTTTAGAAAGGCTTAGGGTAGTTTAGGTAATTTAAGATTAAACACAGTCCTTGAAGAGCCAAGTTTTCAAGTTTTCTTGACAACATGAAATAAACAATAAATACGTCTTCAGACAGAACAAAAACAAAAACGGTAGTATAGGCCGAAAGGCAATTAGAGTGGTAGATAGGTGGTAGATAGGGTCAGTAAGTTAGTTATAAGTTCAAATGAATTGTTAGAGTTAAGCTAGAATTGAGTTAGACGTAAGATTACATCAAAATCAAAATGAATTAAAAAAAACAGAAAAGTTCTGATTCAATTATTGCTCCTGTTTGCGTTGATGGCTTCTGGAGGTGTGTGTGTGCTGTGCAGAGGCATACAGTCTAGCCAGGCGTCTACGAATCCAACCCCTACGCCGTGTAGAACACAAGGGCGACACTGCTGCGCAATAAAGGGCACCACGAAACCGATGGCCCACACAAGTTTGGAAGAACATCTAGCCAAATTGGCTCAAACGTCGCCCGCCAGAGAAGAAAACAAGAACTTTATTCCACAAGCCAAATCCAGAGGGACGACAAAGCAGACGACAGCCTGATGTTGTCCGGGTACCATTTGGAAACAACTTTAACCAGGCTGAAGTCAGTAACAGAGTGACAAAAGTGAAAGACACGTTGCTTGTGCCCCAAAAACCAGAAAATCAGAACAAGTTGTCACCCGATTTGACGAGGTAGGGCATGCGATAGTCAGTTAATCGCACTGTTTATCGTTCAGTCATAACCATGGGAGGGTTCTCGTATGCAAACGATTCCTGCTTCCGAAGTTAAGGTTCTTCGTCGGCTATTTGGAGAAGAAGTGAAGGCCTCGACTTCACCTGAACCCTGCATCACGAGTTCAGTAGCCACGTTCGCCGGTGACAAAGGTTGATCGTTGACTCCTTTAGCTTTAGTCATCCAGATGAGCACATCACTGTCTATGATTCTCCCTCCCCTAACCATAGACAGTCCCTCCCAAAATTCGTTTTCGCCATTCGCTGCAATTGCACAGTCGCTGCCTCCCAACTCGACCCAGACTGCGTGACCCCAATGTGCCGCCGCCCGAGAGAACGCCACTGCTTTATGCAATCCAACACCAGCCACCGTCAGCAACCACCAACTGAAGTGGATCGTCATCCATTTTGGACGCCACCGCACGGCAATTAAACAAATTAATGGAGAAAAATGTTTTCCATAAAAACTATAACAACAATTAAGTATTCATAATGTGGCCATTGTGCGGAGCAATTTACCAGTGAAACTGGGAAAAGATAAGCGGATACTGGAGATTTTCCCAATGCCGCGCCGTAGCCATTGTTCGCGAAGCGGCCGATCAGAGAGATTTATTTCGGCGATCGGAGAGCCAGCCGGCCCGAGCTGTGGGCTGTTTTTGTTGTGTGTCATAACCCAACGACGGTGCCGGATTCCAGCAACGCCTTGGGCTGTTCCGCCGATGCAGGGGGTTGCAGGGCGGTCCAGTGGCACCGGAAACTTTTCACGCCGTTGCCAGCCATTGTTGGGGCCGTTTTGTGAGATTTATCCATCCACCAGCACCACCACCACCGCTGCAATCCATCGCGCTAATGTTATCAAATTATTGTTGCACGCTTGGCTTGGCGCGGCTTGGAGCGACTCCGGCCGAAGTGCGGAATCTCCCGATGGCCGACCAGGGTGCTAATTATTTATTTTTTATGTTCCCTTTGTAGTCGACGCACATTAATACGCGAGAACATGGTTATTTCCCGGGGAGCGGGGCCGGCTTGTGTCCGAAAATATGCGTGAGAGGTTGCGGTCCGCCTTGAGAGGGAAAATTAAACGAAAAGAATGGAGTTCGTGTCCAAGTCCGAGTGCTGTTTGTGGACTTTGCTCAGTCTTCCGGAAAATCTTTGGAAGTGTTCTAGTTGTCTGCGATGGATAGCGATGCTTGCAGATGGCGATGGCTATCTTGATAACTGTTTTGGGGTTTTGTGCTCTCGATGCGTACATGTGTTCCAGTTAAGGGCTTGGCTTGGTCAGGTGCTTGGTTAATTGGATGCGCATCGGATGGGGTTACGCTCGGTTGAAGGGATTATTTGTCAAGTCAGAGATGACTGCAGATGACAAACGATGAGGAGGCGGACGGCAGGTTGCTTGGCACTGGTTGGTATTTCATTTGGCCGGTTATCTGTAACCTAGATACGATTGAACGCCAGGTTTGTCATGATCTAGTGCCGGCTGAGGAGGAACAGTTCGAATGAGTGCAGGCAGTAGGCGGAGAAGTGCATCGGAGCTTGAAAGGTGAATGATGAGCGCGTCAACGTTGTTGATCACTCGAAATTTGAACGAGGAAATGAAATGTTAATTAGAGACGTCAGTATTCGTGCGTTTGCTTGGAAGTTAGTTTGGCCGTGTAGGGGTAGGGGTAACGCCACGCTGTGAGCGATGAGCGACTGATTGACCGAGTTATTGGCGAGGTGAGCAAATTACCTAGAGAGAGAGAGAGATAGAGAGAGAGTGAGAGAGAGAAAGAGAGGAAGAGCGAGAGAGACAAAGAGGGTGAGAGAGACAGAGAATGAGAGAGTGACAGGGGAGAGATAGGGCGAGATAGAGAGAGAGGAAGAGGAGAGAGAGAGAGAGAGAGAGAGAGAGAGAGAGAGAGAGAGAGAGAGAGAGGGAGAGAGCGAAAGAGAAAGAGTGAGTGAGAGAGAGAAAGAGGGAGAGAGAGAGAGAGAGAGAGAGAGAGCGAAAGAGAAAGAGCGAGTGAGAGTGAGAAAGAGAGGAAGAACGAAAGAGAGAGAGAAAGAGGGTGAGAGAGACAGAGAATGAGAGAGTGACAGGGGAGAGAGAGAGAGAAAGAGAGAGAGCGAGAGAGAGTGAGAGAAAGAGTGAAAGAGAGGGTGAGATAGGGTGAGAGAGACAGAGAGAGTTCGGCGCGCCTCCAAGTGGTTATTTTAGCTCCAAGTGGTAGCCATCGAATACTGGTTGTAGTTCACCCGAACTCGACTTGCTAAACTTATAAGTGCAGCCTCTTGTCCTAGAGGTGAAAACAAATAACTGGTGCTCCAGGTTGGGGGTTGTGTCGTCGCGGTAACTGCCCGGCCACGCAAAAAACGCTGTTTACGAAGCAACAACAAGCCTCGGATACGGACGGAATCACTGATGACGAAATAAGGACAACGATCTTCGGATACGTGTGTGGAACGTATAATCCCTTTAGAGGCCACGTGCAGCCGAACAATTAGCAAGCACTAGACTGCTACAAAGCATGGATGGACCGGGCAAAAAGAGGATGAAACACTGCGATATATACTAAGGTGATTCCTACTAACCACAAAAAAAGGCCCTTGTTTGGATGTGGATTCATCGTTAGAGGCAAACTTAGGCAAGAAGTACTATCGCTTACGAGCGCCTCACGACGATTCGCATAGCCTGATATCCGCACATGCCCCACAAAGGAGAGAGACTAAGATACCAAAGACAGCGTTTACGAGCTCTTAGACAAAATATACGAGCAGTGGCGAAAGTTTCGAGGCCTCAACATTGACTAGGACCACCACATTATTGTAGCCAAGGTAAGTTTGCGGATATCTCGAAACCCGGCAACACAAGGATATACTGTGAGTACGGCTAGAATCGCCAGAAATCGCGTAGAGTCGAACTCCATGAGATTCGTGCGATCGGTAGAATAGAGGGATATTATTGCAGGAATGAGGTAAGGATGTCCTACCAAAGAGTAAAGTTAGCCAGACATGGTCATAAGTCCCGAACCGAAGCCAGTAAGGATGATCAAGGGAAGGTGTCGATGCTGAGGATATGGAGGAACCATTTGTGCAGACTGTATAGCGGCGATGAGGAACCAAATACAGCTGTCAGATAAATAGAACCATACAACCCGAATCAAAGCGACGGTATAGATGAACAATTCCGTCCACCCGAACTGGATAAAATGAAGGTAGCCATATAAATCCAACCTGAGGCTGACGGCCTACCGGCTGAGCTTTTCAAACCGGCGCCAACTATAGAGGCATCAGTCTTCTGAACATCGCATACAAGATGCTATCTGCCGTGTTGTGTGAACGTCTAAAGCCGTTCGTCAACAACCTGGTCGGTCCTTACAAGTGTGGCTTTAGGGCAGGAAAATCCACCATCGATCAAATATTCACGCTACTGCAAATTTTCGGGAAAGTAAAACCAGGAACAACAAAACGATACTCAGCACCTCTTCATCGATTTCAAGGCCGCGTATGACAGCATTTATAGTGAGCAATGTCTAGTTTTGGCATCCCTACCAATATCGTCCGTTTGAGACGATGGAGAATGCACGCTGCTCCATCAAAGTCGGTAAAGACTTAACCGAAACCTTTGATGTGAAAATAGGATTCAGACAAGGCAACAGGCTGTCATGTGACTTCTTCAACATCATCCTCTAAAGAATTATTCAAAGCTCGCACGCCAACACCAGAGGAACAATCTTTCAGAAGACCGTCGAACTACTCGCATATGCCGACGGTATTGATATTATCGGAAGAACTCAGCGTGATGTCAATGGCACCTTTGTGGGTATGGAAGCCGCAAAATGGGGCAAGACTAAGTATATGCTGTCAACGAGAAAGGACTCCCAACACCGACGTCTCGGACAGAACGTCACAGTAGACAGGTATAACTTTGAGGAAGTCAAAGTAAGAACCACTATAAATTCAGACAACGACCCCAGCACTGAAATCAAACGAAGAATAACTCTTGCAAATCGCTGCTTATTTGGGCTAAGAAAACAACTAAGTAAACGAAGCAATTTCTCGAAAAACCAAGGTGACCCTCTATAAGACCTTAATCGTCCCAGTCCTGCTAGCAGATGCATGGACTTTGTCAAAAGCAGACAAAGAGAGAGGAAAATTCTTCGGGTGATTTTCGGTCCCGTCTACATAGATGGTGGGTGGAAGAATAGATACAACGATAAACTGTACTGGCTGTTCAGCGACATCGACCTAGCCAGAAGAGTGAATATCCAACGATTGAGAAGTCTAGGTCAGGTAGAGCGGTGGAAATCAATTGTCCGGCCCGGAAAGTCTTCGAATTCACGCCAGAGGGACGGCGTATTAGAGGAAGCCCGCATGCAAGCGGAAAGGGACCTCAACCAACTTTGCTGCGAAACTGGAGGCAGTTAGCTAAAGATCCAGCTGGCTGGAGCCGCTTGTTGGTTGAGTCCCAGGTCCACCTCGGACTGTAGCGCTACTTACTAAGTAAGTAAGTAATATATACGATGTGGAGCTGATTTGGCCCATACACGACACGGAAACGGCCCTGCAAACTTTAATTCAGCGCTAACAACCCTTTGTCACACACCGTACAGACAATCTGCACAGACTTTGTATCGCTTCGTCGTGGTCGTCGGATCCGAAAAATGACAGACACTGCTTTGGCAATTAAAAAAGAAGAGACATCAAAGAAAAAAAAATAATAATTTAGACCAAGGAATGTTAATTTTTTTAATTTTCTAAAATCTCGATACAAAATTGTCTATACGAGCTTTTATGCATGTTTACGACATTAATCTTCTCGCTGGTCTGTGCAAATTCACAATACACGACACAGACACGCCACTGTAGATGCCAAATTCAAAAAATTCGGAATTCATGCAGATACGGTACGCAAACGGTCTGCACAGGCATGTGCGGAGCAACAAAACATATTGGTTTGCAGCTACCTGCAGTCTTATGCCGACTCCGGACGGCGAATTTTTAGAAGCATTTTTTACTCACGACGCCAAGGACGTATAAGGGCATACCTGCATGCAGTCCCTTGGAGTACACAACAATACTTCCCTTCCTCTTGTGTCTTCCATCCGAGACGGTCTATAACTTAATGTCATTAGTTTTTAATTAATGCCAGACATTCATAGACGCCAGGAGTCCTGATGCGTGGATCAGAAAAGCGCTAATGAAGGACACATGACAGCCTGGTGATGCCAATGACTCGCCATTAAAATTGACAACAACTCAACCAATCAAGAATCATGTTGACTCCCATTTATCTGCGTATTGCGTCCAACTTAAGTGATGCCGTTTCACCCCCTCTCCACACCGCGCAGCCCTCACTAAACGCCCGTTGACACAATTCTGCCATTTCCCTCCCCCCAAACATCCGTTGACAACACATCAAACAAAAGAGTTGGTGTACGAACCTTAGAACTCCCCAGTGACCGATTGTGTGGAACCGCACTCGCTGGGCGCACAATCAACAGAGCTTCATTCTCACTGCATGCCTGTCGGCTGGCTGATGCCATCCATTGACTACCGGTGCTAACGGGACATTTATGATTCACACAAAAAAAAATCAGCACCCATATCTCTTCGGCTGTCCAACCTTTCAACACGAAACCTCAAGTTGCATAAACAACGTCCCGTCGTTGGCCGGGACGCCCGCCACCGGTTGAATTGAATTTATTTGCGTGCCACATCTGCTATGTGCGCCCTTACCTATGACATAAGAATAGAGCTAGAGCGCGGGCTCGCATCCAAGTCATGAATAAACCATCGATCGTCGTCACCGTCGTCGAGGAGAACTTCTGTTCTTGCGACAAAAGAAGGCAAAGAGCTCACCATAGACGGGAGATGGGAGGATATTGTCCTCGATCCGGGGTGATCGTTATTGCTTGGACCCTTCGGATCGATCTGAGGGTCATTCGACGTGTGAATTTGATGTACGAGCATGGAGAGTGTGTTTCGCTCCCGCAGTGACACAATTTCTGCCATTAATGTCAACACAAGAGTCCGGATACAATAGAGCTCTCGAGTGTGCGGCGCTCCTCTTGAGAGTGCAGAGAGCATCCGCATTGACACCATGTATGCTTTGTGTGCGAGTGCTGCTGCGTGCGCATGTCATCGTCATCCATCGATGTCAATGCGCACACGAAGATGAAGAATAATTGCGATCCGAACCGAGGAGAGTGCTAAATGGACGGCCATGACTACTTTCTTTCCAAGTACTTAGCTGCTGCCGCCGCCATCTCCCCTCCAACCTCTTGGCCATGGTGGCCATTGTAATTCCTCATTTCACGGCGCATCATGCCACGGTAAGGATTTCGTTGTGGCTCTTCGTTTGTTTTGATGCGAACGTGAGAAACAGCCATCTCATAAATTATTACAATATTTCCTGCTCTATGCAGATAATCGTGGCTCGGTGCATTTCATGCGACGAAAACCAGGCGCGGAAGGAATTCCTGATGGCACTCTCGGAATGGCATGGCGCAGGAATGTGTGTCACATGCAGAGGGAATCGGTTGCAGCCGCGCCGCACCGCGCCACATGTGCGACCAGCTCTTTCGGGGTGTTGCGGCTAGCGAATGATGCAACGTCATGATTGCGGGGTCCGTGCAAACTTGGCTGATTCGTGAAGGTGATGCCGAGGTGGTGGACCCTAAGCGCTGTGCCATGGATTTTGGTCACAGGGAATGTGAGTTATATTTCGTGGTGTTATCTGTATCCTGCCCTTGAATAGGCAGCTCGCCATTTTCCATCGTGCGACGGCGCATCGTCCCTCTGCCGGCTGCCGAGGGTGTGCGGTTATGTCAGACACGCAAAATATTGGCACGATCTTTGAGCGCATGGGATGGGTGCTATTTGCGGAGTCATGTACCGGCCAAATGGAACGCAACGAACCACAGTAGTTCATGGTACCCCGATCGGGTGAGAGAGATTGTGTGATGAATTTCAGTGAACCCCGGAGCTGGCTGGGGGATAGCCACGTTTGTTCCCATAATTGGGCACAAGATCAAGTGTGGATCTCATGCGATCATGCGCTCATGTGACAAAAAGGTGTGTGACCGACTCAGAGATGGGATTTAGTTTGAGGAGAGGCCGCGTTCCTGGGTGTCTAAGTTCAAGGAATCAAGTGGCTGAGGCATGGTTCAGGACTGGGTTGTCAACAGGATCGTCGGTCGTCAAGGGGACAGATCCACTCAGGGTGAAGGCGATGCACGTGAGGTCGCCGGATGATACCCCTTGGAGCGAACAGGTTCTGATTCCACATCGACCCGTGGACTCTGAGTGAGTGCCGAGCCCGAATGCGTCGGATGCCTGCTCTCATACAGGAGTCTTGGAAAATTGGAGAACTTCGTGTTAGATTCGGTCGTCCTGTACATCTCCATCGAACTCCGCCAACTTGGAATCGGCGAGTCAGCTGGTGAGTGGATGGATTTGATCAGAAGGGTCGAGCATTTGGATAAAGAGGGGGTACATCAGAACACGGACAACCTTCGAATGACTGACAAACTGACTGTTGACACTTGCATGCTTCGTCATAGTTTCAATAATTCGACAGTCCGCCTCCTGACCATGTTGAACGGGTATGAATCGCTGGGGGATCAAGGTTCCATCTTTGAATTTGATGACATTTCGATCCTTAAGTGTCCGGAGTCGGAGAGGTATAGACGAAGAACGGACGAAGAGGTACCTGTCTTCATGGGTGTTGAAAATGTGTGCAGTTGTTGTCAGTGGGAAATGTTAAACTGGGAGGAGCTAGCCATGCAGGAGCGGCCGAGAAACGAATCTCTTAACTTAAGAATGCTTCCCAAAGCTGGCTCAATGTTAAATTGGTGCGCATTCCCGGGTGAATTCATTGAGGGGACTCACATAAGCATCTGTGAGGGACACGACAAGTATCTGTGTTCCAGCGAGTCTTTTGACTTTGCGATACTGCTGTCGCCGTCGCGTCTAATCGCTGATTTTTAGTTCGTATTCAGCAAGTACAAGGAGGTTTTCGGAACATAATACCGAGTGATCAAGCTTTGGCGGATATTGGCCAAGTCATAGGATACCGATTTCGATGAGAAGAAGCTTCGACGCTCTACAGTCAGCACCAGAAGTGTGTGTACAGCAGGTAGGTGTCCTGCGTTTTAATTAATATTTAATTAAAAATTTCTTTTTCCGTGTCGTGCTGCATCGGACATGAGGACCGAGACCTGCGCAGACTCTTCTCCCTAAGATGTGAGTTTCTAATTGGAGGTGATCCAAATTGTCGTTGTAGAGACTGGGGTTGTAATTTACTTTCGAACATAGCTACCATGTTGCCCATTTCCATTCTGTTTCCGTGTTGTCCTCGTGGATGTCCGTCTGTTCTCGTGTTACACAACCAATTTCTTTTAATGAACTAAGCTCTGACCACAATCCGGTTTACTGGGCACTTCTCTGCTCTGGAGAGAAGAATTTAGACCTAAAAAATGTCAATTGCTCTTGCTTTAGATCGCAATTCTTAACTTCGTGGTACTGAAGGACTGAAGGTGGAAAAACAACCGACTGAACAAATATTATGAACTGGAATATAAGACTTTCAGAAACAAATTGAACAAGGATATAATGACTCAAAAATCCTGTTTTTATAGAACCAAGTTCAGCCAAATCAGGTCAGATCCCCGTAAAACATGGGGTCTTATAAACGAAATTCTCGGAAGGAAAAAACCTGGAGTTGACGAAACTATAACAAAGAACTTCTCTGGCAAAATGTGTCTCAATAATCTCGCTAGTGCATTTGCAAACAATTTTGGCACTCAGATTAAAAACATTATTCATCATTGTGACACTGCTACATCGACACATACGAGTTCAACATTATCCAGATCAGTATTCGTACAGGAAACAACTGTCTCAGAAGTTCGAAGAATTATTCTTTCACTAAGCGATAACAAATCGCCAGGTTTTGACGGGATAAGAGCCCGGGATATAAAAAGACACTCGGACATATTCACCCTAATATTATGCAAATTTGTTAACCTTAGCATAAATCAAGCAAAAATTCCTTCAACTCTGAAAACTGCAGTAGTCCGACCCATATATAAAGGAGGTACCAAAAGCGAGCTCAACAACTACAGACCGATTTCAATACTGCCGATAGTTGAAATGTGTATTGAAGAGGTTGTAACAAATAGGCTTCAAGACTTTATAGCTAAAAACTCGATCATACACAAAAACCAGTACGGCTTTCAGAAAAATAAAAGTACTGGTAAGCTCTTAGGTGAATTTACCAACTGTATCAACGAAGGCCTAAACAAAAGCTACCATGTACTAGCGCTGTTCGTGGATTTCAGCAAGGCTTTTGACACACTGAACCATGATAAGCTAATAGAAACATTGGAGAGAATTGCCATAAGAGGTCTGATGGCAGATTGGCTAAAAGAATACCTAAGTAATAGACAATTCTGTGTCAAAATCAACCAGACGTATAGCCAAAAGGAACGCGTACAATATGGAGTCCCTCAAGGATCAAAATTGGGCCCGATCCTATTTATTTTATACACCAACGAGCTGCTAAGGGTTTTCAAACAGGCCATTCCATTCGCGTATGCAGACGATACGGCGATAGTGGTGTGCAATAGATCTTTGAACACAACAACAGCAATTATGCAGGAGGAGTTTGATAATGCGGTTAAATGGTGTCATGATCACGGTCTAACGATAAACGCATTAAAAACAAAGATGATGCACATACGAAATCCGCAGTTTAAAGCTACTAATCAACAAATTAATTTTAGAAATGATTCCTGGAGGAGCTCATAAAGCTGTCCGAGAGTGAAGAGATTGAAATATCTTGGAGCGACTAGCAATTTTCTGTGGGACACGCATATCGATGAGTTCCACTTGAGCCTTAAAAAAGCTCTATATGCCCTTACCCATCTAAAGTTCTATGCCACAAAGTCTGTATTGAGACAAGTACACTATGCCCTATTGGAATCGAAATTGAGGTACGGAATACTTGCATGGGGCAACGCATCTTGAACACACATAAATAAGCTGAAGAAACTGCAAAACACTGCATTAAAAAAGATAAGTGTAGATAATCGGCGAAATGTATTTCAACAGGAAAGGGTTAAAATTCTTCCAGTAGATGAAATCTTTAAGATGACCATAATACTGGAGTACTATGACGACACTAGATTCATCACACCAATCGAACATGGGATCAACACAAGAAGACGGGCACAAGGTGTGCTTCAAGAACCTCGATTCTGCAACAACTTCGGGAGAAGACAGCTGAATTGTAGTGTACCAGAAGTCCTGAATACACTTCCACAAGAGCTAAAAAACATCACAAACTTAACAACTAGGAAAAAAAAACATAAAGCAATTTATTCTATTTAAATCTAATTTTAATTTTTAAAAACTAATTTACTTATCCATGAATTGTTTTCAAATAATGAAATGTTTGAGATTCATTTAAACTAAGCTTGCTTCCTAAAGTTAATTATACAAATTTGAAACACGATCTTCAGCAGAAAAGCCTTTATAAGGCTTCGCGGAAACATAAAACTATTGTAAGATATTCTCTGAAAATAAAAAAAGAAAAATGAAAAAAAAAATGATTCAATGAATTTGAATCCTTTAACTATCAAACAATATGTTGATTCCCTTATAGCTGATTTCACCAACATCGTATGAGATTCTCCGGATGAAAGTACACCTAAAATTCCACAGAAAATACATTTTAATAGTTCAGAAGCAAATACAATTACAACTCGTAAACCAAACTATCTCCAAAGACATATTAGAACACATATGGAACAAGAAATTAACCTTCATCACATCCTGAAAAAAAAAAAATACTTTGTCTATCCTTGTGCGTGGATTTCTACTTTTCTTTCATGGCAAAGGTAACATCTTGATTTGCCTTTTATTTGTGGTGGAACGCTTCTTGATTGCCTTGGCAGATTTGATAAAGATGATGTCGATATACCCTCGACATATTGGGCTGGTGAACTTGCAAGCAAATCTGCTGATGATCCTGATCTTGGTTTACAACTTCTAGCTGTCATATGTGGTTTTGCAAGTGACAATCCAAGTTCACGTAGAAAATTCCTTCGCAATGTTGTTTTTTGTGTCACTTGCCAATTCGGGTTCACTCCTTTGAAAATAATTTACGAATTCAGGCTGAAATATCGACCATGTTTGCAAATACAGTCATTAGCCATCTATTGGTTTTTCCTTTACAGCTGTAAAAAGCTGTAGCAGGGTAGCATCTCGTCAACTGTATCCACAACGCCTATATTGAATGAAAATAAAATCATTAGAGGAATTGAAATTTGATGGAAGTGTATATGAACAAACCACTTGTTTTATTGTATGAGTCTAACTTAATTCGTGCGGTTTGCTAAGAGATGGCGTAACTTGCATTATTCCATTGGAACATGCGTTGGAAAGCTACTGCCATTGTACGTCCTTTCAGTCTATGTCATTCATTTGAAGCGTAAACAACAATCATTTTCAATCATTTTTCACTTGAATATGTCGAACTTTGTGCCTGTCTTCGTTACTTTAATATGAAGAAAACTGCTTCCGAAGTCATCGTATTTTGGTGGAAGTTTATGGTTAACACGCGCTAGCTGAGCGAACGTGCCAAAGTGGTGATTTTGGCTTGGAAGACGATGAACGTCCTGGGCTGCCAAACAAGTTTGAAGATGAAGAACTGGAATCATTACTCTATAAAGATTGTTGTCCAACACAAGAAGAGCTCACAGAATCTTTGGTTGTCATTTAAGCAGCCATTTCAAGGAAATTGGGTTCCACATGAACTCAAGCCGAGAGACGTCGAAAGGCGGTTTTGCAAGTCCGAAATGCTGCTGGAACGCCACAAAAGAAAGTCTGTTTTGCATCGGATTGTTACTGGTGATGAAAAATGGATCCATTACGAAAAATCATATGTGAAACTCGGACAACCATCGAAATCAAAGCCGAACACCCATGGCGCGCTGTATTTGGTGGGATCAGAAGGGTGTGCTGTATTATGAGCTGCTAAAACCGGGTGAAGCCATCAATGGACAACGCTAACGAACACAATAAATCCGTTTGAAGAGAGCAGTGGCCGAAAAACGCCCGGAATATGCGACCAGACACGAGGCAATGATTTCCCATCATGACAACGCTTGGCCCCACGTTGCCATTCCGGTTAAGAACTATTTGGAAAACAGTGAATGGGAAGTTTTACCCCACCCACCTTATAGCCTAGATCTTGCCCCTTTTGACTACCATTTGTTCGGGTCGATGCAGAACGCCCTCAATGAAATACGGTTCACATCAGAGCAGAGTATCAAAAATTGACTTCATTCATTCTTGGGTACCAAGCCGGCGCAGTTCTTTTGGGATGGGATCCACAAATTGCCAGAAAGATGGAAAAAAGTCATAGCTTCAGATGGGCAATACTTTGAATAATATATGTCTTTAGTCAAAAAACGTTCAAATTTTGAAAAAAAAAACCGCACGAATTATGGCCCGATATCAAAAGCAAACATAATTCAACGTTTTTTTTTTTTGGCGGGGCATGTACATGTACTTTGGGTAAAAGCCACCGATTACCTTTCAAGCGAAGTGTAAATAGAGCGGCTGGACCTGCTATTTTAGTGCATTGTGACCCTTGTGGTCTTATGCATGAAACATCGTATAGATGTCCTTCCTATTAATGAAAGACGATTTCTCGAATTTTTGATATGTTCATTTTTTGAAACAAGAACCCGACGGGTTTCACTTGTTAAAAGAATACTTGAGCAAGGAGAAATAGACACGGGCTATTCGGTAGAGACACTTAGAACGGATAACGGGTTGGAATTCAAAAATAAAGATGTTCAATCATTGCTTGAGAGACGGGGAATATCTCACTAAAGGACAATGCCTTACACCCCGAGCAAAACGGGGGCACAATCGTTGAAGCTTTCAGATCCTTGTACGGCAAAAATCTCAGCATCAAATTATGGGCCGATGCAGTAAACAAAATAGAAGTGGTGCTACAAAAGCTTCCCAGAAAACACCTTTTGAACTCTGGTTTAATAAGGAATACTACAAATTGGATTTCAAAGTTTTTGGCTGCGATTGTTCGTGTTCATTTATCGAAAGAAGTGGCATCCGAAATCGAAGAAAGGTCTTTGGGTTGGCTGTGCTAGCCAAAATAAAGGACTTAGAAAATTTTTGGATGGTGTTGTGGAAATATCTCGTGACGTTATATTTAACAAAACCTTCATTCGAGGCAATGAGCAAGGGAGCAAGCAGAGCAGCGAGCAAGGCAGCAGTGGTAGTTAATTAGACACTGTGGTTCTTCAAGAAAATAAGGAAGACATTTATGAGAGTTCGGACGGTGAAATAGCAGAAAGTCCGAACGAGTACAAGAAAAATGATGATGTCTCTCTAAAGAATGTAAGTCATGATCAAAATATCTATGATAATGCCTGCAAAAATCCTACTAAAAAATTATGACGATGTAAGTAAAGGTTGTGCAACTCTGAAGATTACATTAAATATAGATTGCGTAGTCAAGGGTGGTTAAAGTGGGCCGATGTTGATTTTGAATGAAATACAAATTATTAAGGAAATCATTGTCCTTTCTTTTTATTACGATAATATTGGTATAGTTCAATTATGTATGGAACAACCTCGGCGGCACACCTCCATCCGATGGTCCAAATTTTCGATGACGCTGAAGCATAATTGAGGTTCTATGCCGTTAACGTGCCGAATTATCTCATCCTTTAGCTCTTGAATTGTTGCTGGCTTATCGACGTACACCTTTTCTTTCAGATCACCCCAAAGAAAAAAATCCACCTGTGTCAAATCACATGATCTTGGCGGCCAATTGACATCGCCACCACGTGAGATAACACGGCCATTGAATTTGTCGCGCAAAAGAGCCATTGTTTCGTTAGCTGTGTGGCAAGTGGCACCGTCCTGTCGAAACCACATATCGTCCACATTCATATCCTCCAATTCGGGCCATAAAAAGTTCGTTATCATTTCACGATAGCGAACACCATTCACAGTAACTGCCTGACCGGCCTCATTTTGGGAAAAATACGGCCCGATGATGCCGCCAGCCCATAAACGGCACCAAACAGTCACTCTTTGTGGGTGCATTGGTTTTTCGACAATCACTCTTGGACTATCATTCGCCCAAATGCGGCAATTCTGCTTATTGACGAATCCACTGAGGTGAATATGTGCCTCATCCACTCTTGCCATTTCTTGCCACCATTCTGACCATTGACGACGCTTGAAATGGTCAAGAGGCTTTAGTTCTTGAGTCAGTTGCACCTTGTAAGCGTGTAAATGCAAGTGTTTATGCATAATGTTCATCAAGGACGAGCGTGAGAGGTGCAATTGTCGGGCGCGACGACGAGTTGAGGTGGACGGCTCTTTAGCCACACTATCGCGAACGGTAGCAATATTTTCTGCAGTACGAGCATGCACTGGTGTTTTCACATCTCCTACAGACCCGGTTTGCTCAAATTTTTCCACGATTTTACCGATTCTACGCACATTTGGACGATTAAATTGACCGAAAAAATCACGAAGTGCACGATATGCATTTTGATTTGAACGACCATTTTCATAATAAGCCTGAATAATTTGAAAGCCTGAAATTTTGATTGCGTATCATTCCATGGTTCAAATTGAGAAAAAATGTTTTGACGTTTAGGTGTGGTTCACATTCAACATCGGCCCTTAAACCACCCTTTTTTCATAAAGGTTTAAACAGCTGACGCACGTTTCGTGTTTTGTTTCACTGTCAAACATCTTCAGTTTGGTCTATTATTTAACCATGAATCGTCTTACAAACGAACAACGCTTGCAAATTATTGAATTTTATTATCAAAATGCGTGCTCTGTTAAGAAAGTTCATCGCGCGCTTCTTCCATTTTATGGTCAGTGAATATCAGCCAGAAGCATTGCAAGAGCTACCAATGCATCCAGAAAAAGTCACAGTTTGGTGCGGTTTATGGGCTGGTGGCATCATTGGACTGTACTTCTTCAAAGATGATGCGAATCGTAACGTAACTGTGAATGGTGAGCGCTACCGTGAGATTATATTCAACTTTTTTTTGCCCAAAATGCAAGAGCTTGACTTGCATGACATGTGGTTTCAACAAGACGGTGCCACATGCCACACAGCACGCGCAGCAATGGACTTATTGAGAGGCGAGTTCGGTGAACATTTTATTTCACGTTCGAGCCGGTCAATTGGCCGCCTAGATCGTGCGATTTAACGCCTTTTTTTTTTTTTTGTGGGGCTATGTTAAAGCTCATGTCTATACAGACAAGCCCGCTTCAATTGAGGCATTGGAAGACGACATTGAAACATTTATTCGTGAGATACCGGCCGAAATGTTGGAAAGAGTATGCCAAAACTGGACTTAGCGGATGGACCATTTGAGGCGCAGTGTTTGAAGTAATCTTCAAACATTAAATTATATGGACCGTACTTGAAAAACTTTCCTATAGCAATCACCCTTTATTTTTGAACCAAAATATGTATGATAGGGCGAATTTGTAAATTTGGGGTCGGTGCAAAGTAGTTCTCGGTCTCCATATAAGTTGCATGCTCTCGGAAGATCAAGCACCCCTTGGGCACGTCTTCTGGTGATAAGCCTGTGGCTTAATGGTTGCTGCAACCGTGGGTCACTCATGCCCTGCAGCAGTGTTGTCATCTGGAAAGTAGCTTTAGCATCTAGAACTTGAAAAGTTGAGTTAAAGTGTCTAACAATTTTTAGAAGACGATGTTGTGTGCTAGATATCTTATCCAGGTGGGATTTTGCTGCGTTTCCCCAGGCCAGAATGCCGTACCTGATGCGCGATTCTGCTAATGAGTAGGTCTATTACTCACCTGCTTAAGCACTTCTACGTTTGTGTAACGCTTAAGATACGTCATTGCGAAGACGGTACTCTTAAGTTGCAGACGCAGGACGTTGATGTGCTCACGCCAAAGAAAGTTCTCGTCGATGGTAGTTGCTAAGTGTTTAATACTTCTGACAACTTCGATTTCGTTGCTATTGATGTCGATGTCTTCATCATTTGAAAGACTTCTGCAGGTGTTGATGGAGTGCGAATGTGCATCGCCTTTGTTTTCGTAGCATTTATGACAGTTGATTTTTTTCAATAACTTCAGTAGTTCGTTCGTGAAAGAATGAATAATATGATAATGGGGTTCAATTTTGAGCCTTTGAGACTTCCTTTTCAGTACTCAATGTGTCAGCTACCTTAACTTGGATAGTTCTGTTAGTCAGATAACTTTTGAGCCAGTTTGTCAGGACTCCTCTCAGCCCCTTTCTGCTGAACGAGCTTTTCATGTGTCAAGATTTGCTGAAGTCGATAAATAGCACAATTACGTGATGATTCTAGTTAAGGCCTGCATTGACGACATTTGTAAACTCCCCCAACAGTGATTGGGTGCTCTTGCCTCTTTGGAAGCCTCACTGATTCGGGTGTAGTTGTTCGAGTGTGTTAATCCTAGTTTCCAGGCTGCATATTTGATGATATTTGTTTGGTTGTAAATATATATTAAAGGGTTGGATCAGCAAAACGGGTTCGATTACGTGGAAACTTTTAGCCCAGGAGTCAAATTTTCATCAATAAGAATAAAGTTGGCTTCTGCTGCAGCACTTAACCTAAAATTATATCAGTTCGATATTAAAACTGCATTTTTGAACGTCGATCTCATTGGAGATATTTATATGAAACAGCCCAAAGGGTTATGACGACGACAATGGAAGAGTATGTATGTTGCCAAAGAGCCTTTACGGATTCACATAATGATCCATCACAATCACTACGCTTCCTCGATAGTGACATGGGCGCAGCTGCTGATATGATCACAAACATTCTTCTGCTGGGCATGTGATCCTTCATTCCTCATAGAGTGAAGTGTATCAAGCCCAAGGCAAGTGCATGGCATGACTCGAGCTGTAAAGAGGCACCCACAAGATGAGAGACTTGAACTTCCGGACAAACAAAGCCAACCCCACTGAGGAAAACCGGAATAAGTGTAAACGGGCCAGAAATGACTGCAATGCAATTATAAGACGTGTGAAATTCTCCTACCAGCAAAAGTTGTTTTGTCCCAAGGGTTTGGCCATTTGTAAAAAAGATTAAGAATTTCGCCTTGTCAACATCACAGCTGTCAGCTCTTTAGACAAAGCCAATCTGCTTGCGGCCCATTTTGCAGCCAGCTCAACCCCGTCAGATTCCAATATGACTCCGCCTGTAATTGAGAGCGTTGGTCTCACCATGGGATCCACTTCCGCTCTCGTACTGTAGCAAGAGTACATAAAGATCAGACGACGTGCATAAATCCACTGGCCCGGATGGTACAGGTGTTATCCTGCGCTGGAAAAACCACTGCGTAAGCTTTTTCATCTATCCAACTCCTTATCGCTTTCTGAGCAGATGGAACACAGCATTTGTCCAGCAGGTCCCTAAAAACCTGCGACCCTTCGTCACCCACCTCGTACTGACCCACAGCACTTACGTCCCTTCTATCTAAGGTCATAGAAAAGCTGATTAATCGTCAGCTTATGAAATATCTTGAATTGCGAGAGCTTCAGAATGACCGGCAGTGTGGTTTCCGCATCAACAGGTCCACTGGTCATTTGATAGCTTATTTCACCGAAAAGTGAAACCAATCTCTGCACAATGCAGGCGAAAGCCAGATCGTTGCACTTGATATTTCTAAGGCAATTGACAGAGTTTGGCATCAAGCTCTCTTGTCGAAAATGCGTGCCTAAGGTGTCGATGAATCTCTTCTTCAATGGATTAGAAACTACCTTTCGAAGCGTTCAATTCAAGTTGTTTTGGATGGGTTCATGCCTGATATCCAACAAATAAATGCTGGTGTTCCCCAAGGCTCTGTTCTGGCTCTGATGCTCTTTCTCATTTTTATAAATGATCTCCTGTCAAATCCAATTCACTACCTAGCTGATCACAGTACCATCAGCTTTTCATATTCATTCCAAGCCTCACGAACCCCTCCTTCGGCCGTAGAATTGGAACCGCAGCTTATGTTAAGCACATTGAATTCCGAGCTTGACAGCATAATTAACTGGGGAAAGAACAATCGAGTGGAATTCAATACTTCAAAACCTCAATGTTGTCTGCTGTCACTCAAGCGAACCCTTGCTGGTCAGCCATTATCCATGAATGGCACCTGTGTCGATGAAACTGGAATGCTTTCCATCCTTGGTATGTGTATCAAGACAACACTTAGTTGGAACGATCACATGTTTGAGGTCGCCAAAAATGCTGCGAAATGTTAAGGCTTCCTGAATCGACGCAAGAAATACTTCGCCCCCTCTGATATGGCTCCAATTCCATAAGGCGTATGTACGCCCCAAGCTTGAGTACAGCGCTCATATCTGGTCTGGTGCACCCGAGCAATAACACTTGTAGAAGGAGACAATATTGCAGTCAGTCAGACTTGCTCGAAAATCGGCAAACCGTCTCTGCTTTGTTCGTATTTTATCGCTAATTTAACAAAGGATGCTCAAGTGAGCTTGCCAACTGCATTCTTCCTCCCCATTAGTTCATCTGCATCATCTCCCCGTCTCGCCAGGAATGCTCATCCGTTTACCCTTACTTCTCAGCCGGGCCACACGAATATTGTATGCTCTTCCCAGTCTAATATTTCTCACAGACTACAAACCGCAGATATTTAAAATCAATGTGTACAGGAACCTCCTCTCCCTTTCACCCTCTATACCTTCAGCCTGTACTGTGTCTTGACCCCGGACACTTAAGGGTATTAGTAACCCCTAAAAGCATTGTCAAAGCATAGAGCGTGCTTGATGAAAATGCCCAACGCGTATTCTTGCCTGTCGAGTGCACACCCAATTCTGCCGACGTGATGCGCAGTTTCGCATGATTTTCCGCGCTGATAACCATGTTGCATCTGAAACAGAGGAAAAGCCGTTCTGCGTACGTGAAGCTCAACCAGATTTTCCATGCTTTTCGTCAGAAGGAAAGAAAGACTGATCCGACTGAAGATCTTGGCGAGTGAGTAGTCCCTTACCCCCCTTTCCCCTTTCCAATTTTTGGTATTAAGGCTACCCTAACTGTGCGCCAGGGTGTTGGGATTTATGCCATTGCCAGTAAGTAACTGCGGCAGCAACTGGTCAATGCCTGTTTGCAGCAGAGCTGTGTCTCGGCACCTGGAGACTTGAAACTATCAAAGGACGTAACTGCGTTATTGGTGGTCTCATCCCCCACTAGACCAATATCGGCGAGTGATATTTACCGGCTCATCTCCAGTTCCTGGGATAGGAGGTGGTGAGGAGGTTTGAGGTGGTTGTGACATGGTTAACTGGAAAATGAGTCTCAAGCATGAGGATAACTGTCTCAGTCTGTGACTCGGCGTAGGTACAATCGGGTTTCTGTGAGTGTTTTCATTCACTACCACCCTTTTGTCCGTTTTACGGACTTTAACCAGTCTGCTTGTTGCAGTCTGGAAGCACTTTTCGATATCCGAATTAACGTCTTGTATTCTTTTTGTTTGGATCGGTACAGGTCCCACTGGTCTTGAGGGACCTATTTAGAGGCTTTCTGCTTTCCTTGTGAATTCTCTGCAGTTCTGCGTTCCACCATGGAACCGGTGATCTGTAGGGGGTGTTCCTGGCCGGACAGGTCAGTTTGAAACATTTTGCGAGAACATCGTTATGATCTTTCGTCTCGTGTTGAGCTTAGGGAGAGGTTCGCTACGATTATCTGGCTCATCCCTTAACCGTTGAATTTTGTGGAATTAGTCCGAGTTGGCTCGGAAAGTTCTTTCTAGTCCTTTTCATGATATCGACACTGGCGAGATGGCGTAGACCAGGACGCCCGAGGCCTTGGGGTGCGAGGCTAGATGGCGTCGAGAGGCTGGAATCATATCCCGGTTGTAGCTCCGCAGTGCGCCGATGATGCTGTTAATGTGTGAGTCTCTGCCGATGTTCATTTCGATACTTCTCTCTCGTTAAGAGCTCGAATAATTGCATCATGAGATGTGTTGTCAGATGCTCCTTCAAAATCCAAGAACTTGTCAAGATTCACAGTCATAAGGACCACGTGTGATTTTTGGACATCATATCATCAAAATGTGCAACTCCGTGTCAACGATCAAAGTGGCGGATACAGCAGGTGATCGTCCCCAGACCCCCTTATGAGAGGCAATGAGCTCCATGAAAAGGAGACCCGTAAAATTGTGGTCATCTTCATTCTCGCCTTAAGATCTCCCTTCTCACATTAAGGCTGTCGCCAATTTTCTCTTCTCTTTCCGATGGTGCAAGAGGCTGCGTTGGAGCTGGCCCATGTTCTCCATCCAATTGCCTTCCCATGAGTGGACCAAATCCAACAACCGAAGAAGCCTTTCCTAACAGCGTCCCTCTCCGACCGTCGACGACGTGTCTTCAGACGCGGTGCTGAGGCGAATTTAAAAGTTATTGCTTCCGCATCGAGCCCGACACGTGCGCCCGATGCCAGGCTGGACATCCTCCATGATCCAAATCAGCGCTCCCCCCCCTTCTTATCCTCCCCTGACTCTGAAGCTCTTTCAAATCTCACAAATGTTGGTCCCTTCCGCACTTCGAAGGTGAAACAGAAGAAAATCAACTTGAACCAAAGTGTGAACTTCACTGTGATCTCTTTGCAAACGGCTATCAGTTTCGCGAAAGCCATCTGTCCATAATGGGAACAGGTGGTCACTGACTGGTCTTGACAAAAAACCATCACCAAAGGCAAACACATACACACATCGACATCCGTGGTTCCATGTCACCGCGATGAAATTCACTTAATTACTCGACGACTGGCGCACACGAGTGTCTGCACCCATCACCGGATTCCATCGCATAACCACTCCTGACATATCTGTAACCAGCCTCCGAGGGCCTCTGCTTCGCAGCCACGCCGCAAATAGTCAAATACACACGAAAAGTACCCGCAACCATCGCGGGATCCATTATTCATTAGGTGTCTCTGTCCATTCATTATGAGACGAAACGAAACCAACCGGGCTCGAAGCCAGGCACGCCACTCCGTGTCAACACCCGAAGGATATCTGCTCATGGCCGCGCAGATAAGGAAAAAAACCTGCCCTCACCCCGATAATGAAGTCGAGCCAACACCAACACCAGCCACATCCGCTCCCATCAGGCGGCCAGCAGTGACCAGCATCCAGCCCGTCAAAGTGGCCCGAAAAAAGAAGAAATTCAGACCAGAGTCCGTGTGCGTGTGAGTGCGCGTGTGCGAACGCGTGTGCGCACGCGTGTGAGTGCGGATGACAAGTCCTGTGGAAATATGATGGCAATTTTCATGAAATGAATTTTTCATCGGAAAAGCGTAAGGATTGCGGTTGGCACAGTCGAGGCCGCCGCCGCCGTCGCCGCCACCGCCTCGTGGAATCTCATTACGTGTCCAGTCCACCGTGCCGTGCTCACTGAAAGCGATGTCGCTTGTCTAGGCCTGGCGGTGTCTGGGCCGAAGGATCGGCCAATGTTTATGAATCAATTGAATTCCATCATCATCATCGCCGAGGCGGCCATCTGTGTGGCGCAGGCCGGTGACACTGAATGGAGAAGAAATCACTGCAGCCGCGGTCGGAATGGGGCACAATAAAAAGCGGTTACCACTGGCGACACTGGCCAAGTGAATTCGACGCGGACGCGACGTCGACCGAATGCGACGTGCGGTGATCGACAGTAGTCATCGTCGTCATCGTAGTCATCGTGGTCATCATCAGTCGTCGACGTTGTCGGAGGCTTCGTTTGCTGTGGCTGCTGCCCGTTGTGCTTTGTCTTAGCTGGTCATTGTCGTCGCCGATTGGGCAGCGAGCAAAAACGAAGCAGGAAGTCTCCATTCCAGCAGCAGTTGGGAAGCAATGCGCGCGCACACGTTCAAATGGCCGTTTAACGTTATTGTGGCGCTTAGGCTGAGATTATCGCGATTCACACACAAGTCGAGTGGCGCGCTCTCTCTCTCTCTATCTTATCTTGGCGGAATGGTGATGGTCATCATCGGTGTCATCGCCACCATCAGTGAACCCCTCGTTGGGGGAACACTTGTTGTGCAGTTCTGCAGATTGACCATTTGGCCGGGCGAGTTGTTTTACGAGGTTTGATAAGTCTGCGGTGGGCTTTCGGTTGCCAGTTTTAGGGGTTATTGGCCATCGTTCGATGTGTGTGGAGATGTGGACATTGGGAGGAAGGAAATTTCTCTCCGGAGTGTTGACATTTTGAGAATGAGGCGACAGGAGAGAGTGTTTGGTCAAGATGTGTCCGAATGCTTCGTGAATTGCAGTCTCATCTTACGAATTTAGGAACAACCGGATGTGATGTGAGGTTAGATAGGACGCTGAAGTCGAGTTTGATGGAGCATCTATTTCGTCCCTAGTCTTTGTGTACATTCTAATCATCGGTTGGCATGGTTAGTGATGTAGTTTCGATTGCCTATGAGCGGTGGTCTTATCGAGAGCGCAGATAAAAAAGGCTTATGATCATCTAGCACATTTTTGGGAATTTACAAAACATTAGCACTTACTTGTGCTCTTAAGGGGGCCTTCTGCGGGAAACAGACAGACACTCTGAAGGGTGTGTGATGTGCTGAAGGTGCTTGGAATCAGGGGTTATGGTGCCTGTTTTTGCTCCAGGTCGATGATGTTCGGCCTCCATTTCGGTTTAGATGATATTTGCAACTTGGTCTTTGCCAGTCGTGGAAAGCAGTCGATAACTGAGCAACAGCTACCTCCATTGCCGACGGTCCTCGGTCTACGTTAGATTTTTTCATTCTAAAATTGCCACTAACCCTAAACGGGATGAGGTGGACCACCTTCCACATTTGTAGCCCCTCTACGAAATACCGATATCGATTCTTGGTGCCAAAATGATCGTGCTCACCCCGCACGCTGTATCCAGTCATCAAGACCAAGATGCCTGTCATCCGCGATAACCGAAGGTTCGGTGTTCCTTTTCATCTCGACCCAGGAGTCTCGGAAGAGACCGAGAGTTGAGTCGAGGATAGTTACTTTTCGGACTAGGAACCAAGGCAATCGCCTACGCCGATGCCGTTGTCATAGTTGCCTGTGGTACATTTCTCCCAAGCCATTAGTGAGCTAGTTGAACACCCTCCTTAGGTGGACAAAATTTTGCGGTCTAAGGATCAACAGGATGATGGGCAATAAACACCCTCCTCAGGTGGACAAAATCTTGGGGTCTAAGGATCAACAAGATGGAACTGGTTCTCTTCACCAATAAAAGGGATATTCCGCCTTTCGACCTTCCAGTTATTGAGGGCACGACCCTCACCCTGATCGAAAACGCTAACTATCTTCCTAGACAGGAAACTAAGTTGGAAATTTAACGCCAACAAAAGAGTGAAGGAAGCGTCCTGCGGCCTATACCTGAGCAGCAGGATATTCGGCAATAAATGGGGTCCGAACCCCAACACAATCCTGTGGATGTACACAGCGACTGCCAGGCCTATTCTGACATGAAAAGAGGGAAGACGACAGCAAGAAAATGAAAAAAGAAGAAAAGAGAGAGTCGATATGTTACAATATTATAGAAAATAATGAAATGAGAATTAATTTCTTGTGAGGAAGTTGTGATCCATTATTGTAATGTAGATTGTCACCGTCCGGTCCTGCCACATTTCATAGTTCATCGAGGTGGGGTACTTGCGTTGATGTCGGCTGAGTAGGAGCGCGAACACAGATCTGACCATTAAACGTGTGAACAGTCTGAAGGCAGTTTCTACGCTTAAGTTTGAGTGCTTCGCGATGAATAGGGTCGTTCTTTTTCGTAAGGCTTTCATTGAGCAATCTTTTCAGCGAATTTAAACCAATGTCATGCAATGTTAGAGAAGATTTCTTGGTTTTTCTGTAGAACTGTAGAGCGACGGCTTTTATGAATTTGAGCGTCTTCTCTTTGTTTATCATTTTAATTGTGATGCAATAATGTTGCTAACATTTTAGTTGCGAATTTCAGGAATTCCAAAGATGACAGCATCAGAGCTAACTTTATCTCTCCCTTTGAAGCATCAACAAGATCGAACTTAAATTATGAAAATCTTTAGGCACACACTCATCTATGTTTTCAAACGATCTTCTAATGCATCCCATTTTAAGTGAGAAGTCCTCGGTCCATTTTTCGAGTTTTTTCTCAATGCGACTCCACAGTTCGTCGACGATGGTGGCGGTGTTGTTGGGTGAAAGGTCCCTCAGAGAACCTGTCACAGTTGGTTGTGGCAAACGGTTACTTCGCGTTTCAATAGGCTTAGCAGTACTCAGCAAAATAATAAATCTAAGTAAAATTGACTGAAATCACAATCAAACAAGTAAAGGGTGATTTTTTGGCTATTATCTTTTTGGCAACACTGGTTTAAACAGCTGACGCACGTTTCGTGTTTTGTTTCACTGTCAAACATCTTCAGTTTGGTCTATAATTTAACCATGAATCGTCTTGTTCATCGAACGAACAACGCTTGCAAATTATTGAATTTTATTATCAAAATGCATGCTCTGTTACGAAAGTTCATCGCGCGCTTCTTCCATTTTATGGTCAGTTAAGACGAAGCTCATTTTTGGCTCAGTGGGTACGTAAATAAGCAGAATTGTCGATTTTGGAGTGAATATCAGCCAGAAGCATTGCAAGAGCTACCAATGCATCCAGAAAAAGTCACAGTTTGGTGCGGTTTATAGGCTGGTGGCATCATTGGACCGTACTTCTTCAAAGATGATGTGAATCCAACTTTTCCAATCCAACTTTTTTTTGCTCAAAATGCAAGAGCTTGACTTGCATGACATGTGGTTTCAACAAGACGGTGCCACATGCCACACAGCACGCGCAACAATGGACTTATTGAGAGGCGAGTTGGGTGAACCGGCCAATTGGCCGCCTAGATCGTGCGATTTCACGCCTTTAGACTATTTTTTGTGGGGCTATGTTAAAGCTCATGTCTATACAGACAAGCCCGCTTCAATTGACGCATTGGAAGACAACATTGAAGCATTTATTCGTGAGATACCGGCCGAAATGTTGGAAAGAGTATGCCAAAATTGGACTAAGCGGATGGAGCATTTCAGGCGCAGTCAAGGTCAACATTTGCAGGAAATAATCTTCAAACATTAAATCATATGGACCGTACTATCGATTCAAATAAAGATTTCATGCATTTTTCTGAATTTTATGCGTTTTTTTTTTGAAGAGCTTTCCTATAGCTTTTAAAAAATCACCCCTTAGTTGACAGTAAACAAAGTGAAGTCATTGCAACTTTTAGAAAAATAAATAAAACTGTGGTTCTATATTAAAAAAGAAATATTTCTGACAGCGAACTAAAAACGTCAACAATGGCAAAGGTTCCATTCTTTCTTTCCATTTGAAGCTGTTAACTAGGGTACAATGACGCGCACACCTGGGTGTGACGGGATCAATCACTACCACTACAACGGCGGGCCTTAGAAGTTTTAGTGGATCTTCTTCCACTCGACGTCTGTATGCCGAAGACTGCTGCGAAGAGTGCCATGAGGATTGGCCAATCCAAAGGCTGGCGCTAGAGCGCGAGGGTCATGCAAGTACACTCGACAGACTACAAATTGAAAACACTGACTATGGCAGTGTTTTTCAAGCGAAGGTCTTGGCGTACGTTTTTCCAGCTGAGCTGTCTGCATTCTGCCGCGAAGAGCTCAAAATACTCGATAACTCTATGCTGGGTCCCAGGTCACAAGGTAACGAAGTAGCAGATGAACTTGCCAGGATTGGGATTGGGGTCCCAGAAAATCCCATGCATTGACCGACCTCTGGCAGACGTCAAGAAGAGAGTGGACGACATGGAGCTAGCTTATGAAAGGTGGGACACCTAACCACTTGTGAGATCTCCCGAATGCTATGGTCTAAGTCCAACAGGACCTATACACTCCTTCAATGCAATAGAAGGCTGCTGCGATTGGTAGTCAGTGCGCTAATCGGTCATAATCATTTGAGATATGAACAAAAAATAGGACTTGCCCAGGATACCAAATGCGAAGAAGAAAAAGAGGATACTCCTCACTACCTTTGCCAATGCCCCAGGCTCTGCCTACTGAGACATAGGACGCGGGGAGAATTCTTCATCCAAGATCTCCAGAAACTTACAGAAATTCCACTAACGCCTATTTGCAGTTAGATTTCCGGATGGTTATAATAAATCAACGTACTAACAACTGAAGGACGACACGAGAAGGTGATAGAAGATTCAAGTGTTCCCTCATGGGCCGGACCTTAAATGAGGCGTCTACCCACTTAACCATTCAGACTCCATCCACATCTTGGTCCAGCTTGTATAGTTCCCTGTCAGATCTTATCCACTCACCCTCCTTAAGGACGATATCCGCGGCACCAAGCACAAGCTGCTTTGTTGATAGTCCAACTTTCGGACTAGCAACATAGGAGTTTTGTAAAACATGGTCTTGGTCCTTCGACTCAGGATTTTTGAACCCAGTTCTTTTGACAAGCCGAGGTGGCACCAGTCGAACTAGCAAATCAACGGCGAAACAATTCTTGCTCCAAGGCATACATTTTGTTTTGTCCGCAATCCTGTTTGGCCTGTTCTTCACTCGCCATCAATCAATCGAAACGTCGGCAACGCACGACGCACGTCCGATGTCGATGTCTTATGCGCAACCTAACAGTTGGACTGACTTGTTGAAGGTAGTGCTTTCCGCACAGCTACCCGCAGTGCAGATGCATCGTGTGCACCGGGATTCCGAATCCGGCCATCGCGTTGAAGAAACCACAACTCAGTTTCAACTCAAATCACCCATGGTCATGAAGTTTGGACAATGACCGAAATAATTAAAAATCGCGGATGCAAGCTGGCGATATTAGACTTCCTCGTGCTGTAGTGGGTTTAAGATAAGATTCAAGGAATTACGTGAGAAACTCAATGTAGACCAGCTGCTTCTTCGAACCTTCTTCGAAGGTATCGCGACTTCCGAGGCGCGCCTTTAATGCGATTCCATCAGGTAGGTGACAACTTCGCCGACCCAGGACGACGTGGTTGGACCAAGACCAAGAACTCGACTGGTTGCGCTTGGCCACAACTCCTGATGAGTAAGATGAACTAGTGGCGGGACATATCTCGTACATGCATTGCCCCAGCGAGCCCTTTAATGGATCATGGGGGTAACTGGAGACGAGTTAAGAGAGTTAAGAGAAATCAACATCACTGATCAGCTTTAGTCGCAAGGAAGTGTGAACGCTAATCGGTGCGCTTACATGAATCGCGTTGCCCAGCCCTAGTAAGGGAAAGAAAGCAGCTCCTGGAAAACCACTTCTTCGCAGAGCTGGAAGACACGGCCGGTGTAGAAAAGGAGTTAATAATAATAACTCAATACCCCCACGCATACGGTGGCGCCACAGTCCGTCAAGGGCAAGTGCTATTGTTCTTCCATGAGTGGAAGGGACCTACAGTTTTCTGCCGACTCCGAAGGGCCGTGAATCGAAACCAGGCAACGACTTTCAGTTACGTATGGGGTCGACGCTCATCCCCACAACACCACGGCCGCCACAGAATAGTTATCTTATTGAACCCGGATAGGTCTAGCAGTAAACGAATGCCACGCGGTAGTATCATACTTGTGGTATGTATCATAATGGTCACACAATGGTCTAATTGATCCAGGCCGTAAGGGCACCCATACCAACTCTCCTACCTATCTTCATTACATAAACTTTAAAAGACATACAATCTTTGTGCGGTGAGCATTGGTATAGGGCAGTGTTTTTCAGACTACTTTTCCCGTAGGGGTCTGCAATGAGCTAGTTTGGGGGGTCGCGGTTGCAAGCCGGTAAGATTTATAAACAAAATTCTTGGTATAAAAATATAGAATAAAATAAAACAGAACATCTATAAATATATATTTATCATATATTGGGTCTATAACTTAATTCGTTCTGTTGGCTAAGAGATGGCGCAACTTGTATTATTCCACTGGAACATGCGTTGGAAAGCTACTGTGATTGTACGTTATTTCAGCATATGTCATTCATTTGAAGCGTGAACAACAATAATTTTTTTCACTCAAATTTGTCGAACTTTGTGCCTTTTGCGAGGAGTTCTTCTTCATTACTTTAATATGAAGAAAACTGCTGCCGAAAGTCATCCTATTTTGGTGGAAGCTTATGGTGAACATGGAACAACGGAACTCAGCAAACCTAATTTAGGATTTAGCATTATGTCTAGTGATTGACATTTACTCATCCAAACCATACGATAGTTTGAAGCTGATCCGCTGACGTATTACAGACTTTTGGGCGTTTCCGAACGACAACCAAGCTATGGAAACTTTACCACCCCCATTAAAGAGCCCAAACTTCTCCTGAACCACTGGTTTTGTAGTAGTAAGCCCTTTATCATTTTCCAAGTACAAGTAACACCAACTGATACAGTTTGTTTTATTGTCTTGTTGCACCTGACTTCCAGCTGGTTTTGAGAGGAGAAAACATTGTGCTATGCCTTTGGGACCTTAGATGATCAAGAAAACCAACATCGAAGCAGATGATAGATTGAGCATACAACAAGTGCTTTCATTCAAAATCTCGACGTTATGTCACATGACTCACTGCTTTCCAGTGAGGAGTCATCTACTTTAGAATGCCTGTCAGTACAGAAATCTCGTTTTCAATCAATTAAATGGAATCCTACGGCTTATTGCCCAGCTTGGGGACAGTACAATAACTTTGGCGCAAAAAGGAGGTAACGACATTTTGTAGACTAGTAAAAAAACAAACCTTTTTTACCATGGGAAGGACAAAGAACGCAAGAGAGACTCTAGATTGGGACTCCTAAACCTATGCAAAAATTAACTTAGGAAAATGAAGTACGGTAGAAGTACAACCGACCAGCTTGTCACTCTAAGAATGGTACTTGAGAAGGCTTCAGATTATGCCAAGCTCATCTACAGCTGGTTTGTGGATTTGGAAAAGGCATACGACCGAGTTCCTCGAGTTAAACTCTGCAGAAGTATGGAAGTATGTTCTGCAGAAGTATGGGATTGACGGTCCTCTTCTGAGAGCCATTCAGTCTCTATACACAAATGGTAGCAGCTGTGTTCGGGTGAACGGTGGTAAGGCAACAGTGGGCGTTGGACTTCGCCTAGGGTGCGTCATGTCACCTCTCCTTTTCTATGGGCTGGATCCTTTTATATGGTCTGGATGTTGCAGTGCTGCCGAGGCGAGGAATGTTCCACAATGGGAGAGTTGACGCTAAGTCATCTTCTTTTTGCAGATGACTTAGTGATCCTCCCATCTTCCCAGACGGAACTCCATCGCGCACTCGATAGGTTTGTGGCCGAATGTGCTCATGCTGGAATGAAGGTCACCGTGGACAAATCGGAAGTTGTGGTCATCTCCAGAACGCCTGTTCAATGCTCTCTACATGTTCGTTGAGTCCCATTGAAGCAGGTGGAGATGTTTATGTATATCGTTATGTTATGTATATCGTCTTTTCCACGAGTGATCGCAGGAGTAATGCTGAGCTTTCCTGTAGGATTTGTCAAGCTAAAGAGGTCTATGCTTCGTTGGCATGGTCACGTGGCACGAATGTCCCCTACATCACGACGTCCGAGGCGGGCGTTGAATGCGATTCCATCAGAGAGACGATAGCTTGGCAATTGGGACCAAGTTTAAAAACTCTGTTTACGCTTGGGCGTAGCTTTCGTGTTAGAATCGATGGCGGAGGATTGAGTTGGAGATCTCTCGCATGCGGGTCAGAGGATGATGATGATGATGAAGAGGAAAATTAAAAGGTCAACGTATAAGAAGCCTCGGAATCCTCCAGACTTCGAAAGATCTAATCAACCTGTCCAAATGTATCGCGCTAGTTCCAAAAAGGCCATCATCTAGTGAGGAATCTATAAAAACTGCTACTCATTTCCCGGAGGACTCAATAGACTGCCCGAATCCAAACCAAGAAGGAGCGATACCCACTCTAAGAATCCTTGATAACAAGTCACAGGATAACGTGGGCTAGATTCAGTCAACACAAATCAGCGGGACTGGACGGCAATATCCCAGCCGAACTTAAACAAACCTCCGACCTGTAATTATACCATGGCTGGAAACCATTTTCAAAGGATACCTTTCATTGTACTTCATCCCAACTGGATGGAAACAAATATCCTTATACGCAAAGCGGTAAAGAGTTCCCATGTACTCCCTAAGGACTCTAGACCCACCAGCCTATCGTCCTTTCTTCTACCTATTAGAAAGGCTTATTAACCTACATCTTCGATCTACTATCGACCGCACTAAACTTTCACCATCTCCACATGCATACAATAAAGGAAGATCCGTAGAAACGGCTCTTCACACGTTGATACGAAGCATCGAGGAATCACTTAACTACAAAGAATATACCAAGATTGGCTTTCTAAACATAGAAGACACCTTCGACAACATCAACCCACATGCAATCGCAGAGGCACTGGTAGAGCTAAACGCAGAAGCAGGACTAGAAGCACTAATACACCAAGTACTCACAAGTTGAGTAATTAATGCTACTCTAGGTAATGCATCCTCTAAAAGCTAGTCCAAAAGATGTGCTCTCCAAAGAGGAGTAATATCCCCTCTCTTTGGAAGCAGTGAACAAACTGCTACTAATGGAAGGGACTGGCTGCACACGATTGCCTGATGCAGATGAAGTTGCAATAGCTTTTTCTGGACAGTACCACTTAGTACTGCAAGATGTAATGCAACATGGTCTTAATCTACTCAATAACTGGGCGACCGAAAATGGTTTGAGCTTAAGCGCACAGAAAACCGAGATCGTTCTTTACACTTCTTACTTACTTAAGGTGGCGCTACAGTCCGGGGTGGACCTGGGCCTCAACCAACAAGCGTCTCCAGCCAGCTCGATCTTTAGCTAGCTGTCTCCAGTTTCGCACGCATAGTTGGTTGAGGTCCCTTTCCACTTGCGTGCGCCACCTGAGTCGCGGTCTTCCTCTACTGCGCCGTCCCTCGGGGGTGGATTCGAAGACTTTTCGAGCCGGAGCATTGGTTTCCATCCGCTGTACATGACCTAGCCACCTCAATCGTTGGATCTTCACTGTTCTGGCTAAGTCGATGTCGATAAACAGCCCTTATAGTTCGTCATTATATCTCCTCTTCCACTCACCTTCTATGCAGACGGGACCGAAAATCACACGAAGAATTTTCCTCTCGAAGCAACCAAGAGCAGCTTCATCCGCTTTTGATAAAGTCCATGCCTCCGCGCCATATAGCAGGACTGGGACGATTAAGGTCTTGTAAAGCGTTAGCTTGGTTGTTCGAGAGAGGGCTTTGCTTTCTCTTGCCAATTGCTTTCTTAGCCCAAAGAAGCAGCGATTGGCAAGAGTTATTCTTCGTTTGATTTCAGCGCTGGTGTCGTTGTCTGAATTGATAGCGGTGCCTAGGTAGACAAAGTTTTTGACTACCTCAAAGTTATATCTGTCTGCTGTGACGTTCTGACCGAGACGTCGGTGTTGGGTGTCCTTTCTCGTTGACAGCATATACTTGGTCTTACCCTCGTTTACCGCTAAACCCATCTTCGCGGCCTCCGTTGCAATACCCACAAAAGCGCCATTGACATCACGCTGCGTTCTTCCGATAATGTCAATATCGTCGGCATATGCGAGTAGTTGGACGGACTTCTGAAAGATTGTTCCTCTGGTGTTGGCGTTCGAGTTTTGAACAATTCTTTCAAGAACGATGTTGAAAAAGTCGCATGACAGCGCGTCGCCTTGTCTGAATCCTTTTTTGACATCAAAGGTCTCGGTTAGGTCTTTACCGACCTTGATGGAGCAGCGTGCATTCTCCATCGTCATCCTACACAAACGGACGAGTTTGGTAGGGATGCCAAAACTAGACATTGCTCTGTATAGCTCGTCTCTATAAATGCTATCATACGCGGCCTTAAAATCGATAAAAAGGTGGTGGGTATCGATTTGTTGCTCCTGGGTTTTCTCCAAAATCTGCCGCAGTGTGAATATTTGATCGATGGTGGATTTTCCTGGCCTAAAGCCACACTGGTATGGACCGACCAGGTTGTTGACGAATGGCTTTAGGCGTTCACACAGTACGGCAGATAAGATTTTATATGCAATACTTAGGAGACTGATGCCTCTGTAGTTGGCGCAGTTCAGAGGGTCTCCTTTTTTATGGATCGGGCAGACTATGCTGAGGTTCCATTCATCGGGCATGTTTTCCTCCGACCATATTTTACAGATGAGTTGGTGCATGCTCCTTACCAAATCATCGCCTGCGGCCTTAAAAAGCTCGGCGGGTAGGCCGTCAGCTCCCGCAGCCTTGTTGGATTTTAGTTTGGATATGGCAATCCTCACTTCATCTGGGTCGGGTGGACGGAATTGTTGATCTTCATCGTCCCTTTCATTGGGGTTGAATGGTTCGTTCTGCCTGACAGCGGAATTTGGTTCTTCGTCGCCGTTATACAGTCTGCAGAAATGGTTTCTCCATATCCTCAGCATCGACTGTGACTCTACTACGATGTTCCCTTGATCATCCTTACAGGCTTCGGTTCGGACTTTATAACCTTGACTGGTTAACTTTACCCTTTGGTAAAATTTCCTTACCTCATTCCTGCAGTAATATCCCTCTAGTTTGCCGATCGCGCGCTTCTCATGCTCCTTCTTTTTTCTCCTGAGAAGCCGGTGTTCGTCTCTCCTCTTCTGCTCGTAGAGCTCCCGAGCAGCTCTTGTCCTTCTTTGCAGTGCCGCTTTGTATGCTTCTTGCTTGGCTGCATTCGCCTGCCGACACTCGTTGTCAAACCAGGGGTTTCGTTGTGGTGGCGGATTGAAACCCAGCACATCAGAGGCGGCATCTCTGATGGCTTTTTGGCAATGCTGCCACTGATCTTCAATACTTGATGTTGGCGGCGTAGGATTTCTTAAGAGGTTAAGGGAGACACGATCGGAAAAGGATTTGGCAATCTCTTGCGATTGTAGCCGGCTGACGTTAAACTTCCTCACAGTATTTCTTTGTCTTGGCGGTGTTCGGGATATCCGCAACCTTATCTTGGCTACAACAAGGTGGTGGTCCGAGTCAATGTTGGCGCCTCGGAACGTTCGAACATCTATAATACTGGAGGAGTGCCTTGCGTCGATCGCAATATG
The DNA here is from genome assembly GCA_905231855.2 of Eristalis tenax. Lineage (NCBI taxonomy): Eukaryota > Metazoa > Arthropoda > Insecta > Diptera > Syrphidae > Eristalis > Eristalis tenax. Next base: position 107,310,007 of record HG993124.1, on the reverse strand, counting down.
ATCAATCTGATTGACGGTTGATTGATCAGGAGATCGCCATGTTCCTTTGTGGATATCGAGATGTGGGAATCTTGTACTGGCTACTACAACATTTCGCCCCGCAGCAAAGTCGATCAGCCTAAATCCGTTATCGGATGTGGTGTCGTGTAGGCTGTGCTTTCCGACCGTACTACCAAAGATGTTCTCTTTTCCAAGCTTTGCGTTAAAATCGCCAAGGACAATTTTAATGTCGTAGCTAGGGCATTGCTCATAAGTTTTGTCCAGGAGCTCATAGAACTTGTCTTTGGTGTCGTCATCTTTCTCCTCTGTGGGGGCATGTGCGCATATAAGGCTTATGTTGGCAAATTTAGCCTGGATGCGAATTGTCGTGAGGCGCTCGTTCACGGATCTGAACGATAAGACTTCTTGCCTAAGTCTGCCTCTAACGACAAATCCACATCCAAATAGGCGCTGTTTTTGCTGTTTGTAGCAGTTACCGTAATATATATCACAGTTTTTCAGCCTTCTTTTGCCCGGTCCATCCCATCGCACTTCTTGGATGGCGGTTATATCTGCTTTGCAGCAGTCTAGGGCTTCCGCTAATTGTTCGGCTGCACGTGGCCTATAAAGGGACCTTACATTCCACGTACAGATCCGAAGATCGTTGTCCGTATATCGTTTGCTGGGGTTGTCATCAGTAAAATCCTCCGTTTCCGAGGCTTGTTGTTGCTTCGTAACTATATATTTTCTTTATGTGGCCGGGCAGTTACCCCGACGGCACAACCCCCAACCTGGAGGGCCAGTTCCTTTTTTGTCACCCCTAGGACAAGAGGTCGCACTTATAAGTTTGGCAAGTTGAGCTCGGGTGAACTACAACCAGTACCCGATGGCTACCACTTGGAGGTAAAATAAGCACAATTGGTGTGTAGAAAAAGTTACAACACTGGGCATCGCCAGGTTGACGCCAGTCAGTGCCTACCCGATTCCCGCAACACCCAACCATCTTTACACTTCTACTTTACTTTATATCGACCAAAACCAACCCTGAATGACACCATTTTGCAATTATCTTATGAAGCAAAATACCTCGGCCTTATACTAGATAGTAAATTGAACTGGAAGCCACGGCATTTTGTATGAGCAAAAAAGCCATCGGGCAAAAATGAGGTCTTCAACACCACATGACACCCTGGCTTTTCACTGCTGTGATCAGACCCTTCTCCTTATATGGAGTAGCAGTATCGTGGCCCATACTCAACGTCGACACACATCTAAGCATCCTAAGAAAGGTACATAGGTAAGCCTGCATCTATATAAGTTCAGCCTTGAGAACGACTCCCACCAATGCACTTGAAACCACAAACCTTCCCGCTTCTTGGCAAGTAACTAGCAACCAACTGTGCAATCCGATTAAAAGCGCGCTCTCAATGGCAAGATTATACATTCGAACCGGTCTCTACAAACTCAAAAATAGTCATAGGCTGTAGAACATCTCTTGACGAGATCTCCGAACAGTTTCGAATTCGCCTGTGTTGGGTACCAGCCCATAGAGACATTATGGGAAACTGCGAAGCTTGCAAACTCGCAAAAATCGCCACAACACTGCCAGATGACGGAACCCTCGGTAACATAGGCACTCCCTTAGCTTACTTTAAGTTACAACTAAATATTCAAAGTAAACTAAAGGTCAGTGCCAGATGGAATACAGGCAATACTTAGCAAATTGCGAAACAAATCTGGCCCAGTCTGATAGTTCGATCTCCTTAAAGATCCAAAAATCAGCACCGCAGTGGGAATAATCACCGGACACTGCCTTCTACACGCGAGAAGACTAAGACTATTTTCTACAGACGCTGCCGAGACGAGGAAGAACAAGATAGTGTACAACACCTCCTCTGCAGCTGCCCTGCACTCGCCTCAGCTAGGAAAAGCAATGGCAACACTTACAATGAAGTACTATAAAACATTTGAAACCTAGAAACCTGTTCTTTAATCCGCCTGTTTTTTTTACAAAAAATTAGAGTTTACATTGGAAAAATTCAAAATCTATTGACGTAAATAATTTGATATAAATGATAAGGTACTTCAGTGTAAGTGTTGCCGTTGCTTTATTAATGTTCTTTTTTTTTAATTGCCCCAACCTCTCACATGGTAAAAAATGCTTGCCCTTTAAAAATACCGTCATACAGTTTTGGGGCCTGAATTATCGTACCCAGCTCACGGACAGATTTGAATCAATTTTTCCCTCCTTGGGATTTGTTTAACCCCCAAAAATATCGGACTACAAATGAGACTATTAGTGCAAAATTGACGTAATCCTGGTCGGAGGATGAACAGTGCGGCAAAATCTAAGGGTCTCAAAAATTCTTCTCATTCTCATATCAGGTTTCGTGAGCTACGACACTTTTTCAAATCATCGTTGGGTCTTCCTTCAGAAGCCAGAAGGTGCGTCGTCTGTGGCAGCCATACAGCAGAGGACTTGCGACTCTTTGTGCCTGGAGCACCACCAGCCTGACAGAGAGCGGTGTCTTCTAGGGTGACCTGAACGAGTTGCTCTTGCAGACTCAAACCGAGCCGAATGACTGTACTTGTCACAAGGTGGCAGTTAATTCGTAGAATCTGAGCATGGGAACAAGAAGAAGGTGCTCGAAAAACGATCCGCAACCTAACCCACGACCAACCTCAGCACGACCTCCAGTTCCACAAGAACCGCATGGAGGTGCTGGAGAGTAAGCTGCTGATCAACAAGACCAGTGTGGACCTGCTGCCAGAACGTCTGTCAGATCGCCTGCAGAGGAAGATCAGATTGGAGAGGTCGGTGAAGGAAATCCGGAAACGAGTAGACATTCTTGAAATTAGAGTAGTCATGGCACCAGGGGGAGGAGTCCGCGTCATAACACATGTACTCCACGTGACTTCAATCCGCATGCGTGCTCTGTTTCGTTCAATTCGATCGAGTCTATAGCAACTCTGGTTGCGATTGCGGTGTAATCTGTAGACTTCGAAGTAAGGTCAAAACCTTCCAGCAAAGACTTCAGAAACAAAATGGATTGCAAGAAGTTCCTCAGGAAACCATTCTTGGGCCCCTTATTGTTCCTTTTCAATTTTGTAATCCAGAGGAAAAAAATACTCTCCCTTGTTCATTGCCTCTCTGAATCATTAGTGCAGCTCTACCGCACACGCTGTCCACTCTACACCCGAACCGCTGGTGGCCTGCCATCCGCCATAACGTGCACATGATCCGTTACACTGTTGTTGTGTGTTGCGTGCAAATCATTGTCATGATTGCAGAATTAATTGAAACGATTTCTCCCCCGAACAAAAAAAAACACATACGAACGACCCGAAAGCAGACAAACAAGCCACAAAAAAAGAAGAAAAAAACAAAACAAAAAAATGCACCAAAACGACGACGCTAACGCCAAACACCTTGCATCCTGCTGCCTCAGCAGACCAGGGGCCCTTAATCCAAGCACCGGCTTTGAGTGGCTGCGAGTGCTGGTGTGTTGCAACATTCATCCATCCATCCATCCATGGATGGATACCTTGTATCTCGTCCCGTCCTCCCACCGCCACCAGCAGCCCCTTGGCCACCCGGTGGTGTAATTTTTCATTCTTTTCGCCGAAAAAATGTTCATCGTCTTCGCGGCGAACGGAGAGCGAACGTGTGGCGAGAGCGAGAGAAAGGAAGCTCTCTCAACCTGTTTGCCGGCGCATTAAGGACCGACATGAAATTACACCTGCACACGCGTATCCCCCGAATTTTCGGTGGCGGACCGAGAAGGGTTAGCTCAACCGACAGCAAAGCACCGCATCACACGCACACAGGCGAACGCGAATGGCACACACCTGAGCCTTATCTCCCGGTTGAGGCAAGGTACTTAAGTTTTTTTGCTCTCCCTCAACGTAGACACACACAAACTCACGCCGACTGGAAGCGGGACGAGGGGTGTAGGATGGAATCATTTCACCTGTTTGTTTACATCACCTGAATTTAAAGAGGGACCAAGTGCTGCGGTGTGGATTCGTTTTGTGATTCCACAGAAAGGGACCGACCAACAACTTGACTCTGACAGATCGACGGACTGACGGGCATATGCACATAATTTGGCAAGAGATTGCTTTGCGATTGGGCAGACCGATAGATGGAGGAGAGGGTAGGCAGGCGGGCGTCGGTAGGTGACTGCGTGCGGCCTTATTCTTATGCGGACACAAGTGCCATCGATTTCGTCAAATTCGCTTAATTCAGTTGAATCGTGTTGACGATGTTCCCATGATCGCAATTCAGGGCGAGTCCTGGGTGTAGGTGGTCGTGTTACGTGATGGCTTCTCGCTGAGACTGTCCAGGAAGATCTTGGAATTCGCTAGAAATCTGGACAGGGACGTGTCTCTTGGCAGTTTCACTGCGAATTGAAGGTGTTGACAGGAGTTTTTGTAGAAGGGGTTGATTTCTGCAGTTCCTTGGTGTCTATTTTCGGAAGAAGAAATTCAATGTGCCCTTTATGGCTCGTGCGTACCAACGGACGTGTGACCAAAGAAACATGGGACTGTGGCGACACATCAGACAAAAACTAAAGCGGGAATGAGGATTTGTTGTGATGAGTCGTTTGAATCTACCCTGACTTTTTCACTGGTTCATGCAAGAGAAGTAAACCTTTTACTGTGTCACGTGTGATTCAGTGCAGTGCAAGAAAAATGTTTGAAAGAAGCAATTCTGAGGGACAAGCAATGTATTCAAACTATTTCAATTGGATTGGCTACTGTTCAACATCTAAAGGAACGATCATTACGATCATTATGAAGAAAGTTGATTAATTTCCGACCTAGTGCAAAATAAAGACACGCTGGAAGGGCTATGTTTTCGGTTTGCCATGAAACATAACTCCAATTGGTATTCAATCTAGAGTAAGCAGACAAGTCATACCACGACTACAACTTTACGAACTGATAAAGTCTTCGATATTTTCCAAAAGAAAGCTAATCATGTGATATTTCCTCATCCTTGTAACAACAGTTCGGTAACAAGAGCCTCTTCAGACGTCTATATTTTGAAGACACATCCATCATTCAGTTGAAACAATTAACCGAACACTCAGAAATGGTCCACAGTGTGATTATATGGACTTTATTCACTTTCGTTAAGTTTCGTCAAGTCTCGTTAAGTTTCGTTCACCTTTGTGTACCAGTGTTTACTTTCATTGTAGCAAATTGAATTACTTTCTACTTACGTATGCGACATTTGGTTATAGAATTTTGAGTTTCAAAAGCAATTATGGTCACTCTCAGGATGCTTCTAGCTAGTTTGCGTTCGGTTTTTTCGGTTAGGTTACTAACGTCGACTGTGTTATACACGAATGGAGTCAATCGTCGACTACAGAGTAGCACGTCTATGAATATCAGAGGTGAAGAATAGAATGAAATAACTCTTGTCGCTCAGAAATGGCACAAATTGAAACCGTAGTTATAAGTGGTTGCAGGTTAAGATCCAAATCAAACAATGCTTGTGTGAAATATCATCTCTAGGCATGTCTCATATTTTGCAGACTCAAAAAATCGGAGTACTACTGCTAAAAAGTTAGCTGATTTCCTAAGTAGAACAGATGAAGGCATATTGTAAGTGTGATGGCTGTTGTTGTACCATGAAACATCACTTCAATCGGTCTTCTTTCCTTCGAGGTCCTCCACTAAACAGAGATCAGACAGGTCGAGTCACATGATGCATCGCACAACTATTATCACCCTTAAGGAGATCAGCGAAGATCGATGAAGAAGTCCTCAACCTTCTGTCAAGCCGTCCCTTTTGCGTTGACTGTAAAATCTGTTCAGCAATATATAGTTAAGGTAAGCTGGTAGCCAAAGTTTCACTTATGTCAAAGGGCATCAGAGCCACGAGGTTAGTCAGCGTCAACATTCGTAAGGCCCAGCTTAACCAATCCACCAAACATTCAGAAAGGATACAAAGATAGCGAGATAGATTATATGTAAGTTCCCCATTCAATTTCACTAGGTTTCGTTAAGTTTCGTCAAGTTTCGTTAAGTTTGCTATCATAGTTGGAGCGACAGGAATCACTTCCTACATACGAAAATGAGTTTCTTATGAAATTTTGCCATGTAGAGTGCATGACCAACGGCAAACTCTTATTGTGCACACGAATGGTACCATGAAGGGTGGTTAAGGGGTTGCACATCAACCACGACCCATTCTACGTTGGCTCACGTGAAGGAACCATCTTCCATTACATAAATAGACAGCGAAACAAGAGTCTAAGTGGCTTAAAAAAATAAGTGTGACATCACAGTCCGATGTTGACCGATGTTTCACGAATAGAGGGGACTACCAGTTTAATGCCGACCCCGATCGGCGAAGGATGATAAGCCTCTGAAATATGAGGATTACTCGATTCTGGGATCACAGCTGCACACTTCGATCTCTAGCAACAACAATTCGACCAAGAATTTACTAGCGTAGTAATGAAATTGTTTCTTGGGATGTATTTAACCAGCCACCGTCTTGTGAAAACCACATGTCGTCCACAATCACAGTTGAGCGTATGTCGCACTAATTGAGGGCTATTGCCTTATTTATACATTTTTCAAATAAGAATACACTGACCAACGATCGATGTGTAAGAATTTGCTCTAGGCCGCTTCTCTATAGTTGTCCAGCCAAAGCTACACTATGACGTTCGTGTTGACCAACTATGGCCAGAGCGTCCACGATCACCAACTAATCCAGCATCACTCAAGGCATATTTTGTACGAAAATTGAGAACAACAGCTGTCAATCAGGATCTTTAAAATATTGATCAGCAACAAATACGCGTTGTTCCCTCGTGTAGCGCTCCATTTTTAACAAACCCTGTACTGCAAAATTGCCTCCCTGCATTTGTCGCATTGTCAGCACTCTACAAAGTTTTGAGGCACAGCCAACGTCTCTGTGATACTATTCCTTTTCGACACAGTCTGCCTCCTTGCCTTTCGAAATGATGTCCCACAAGGTTCCATACCTCGTCCAGGACTGTTCAAACATCGAATACAAACCAATCAGTCTTTCAAAGAAAACAACATTTGTAACCCAAAAAGAGAATTCCTTCAGAATCATGTCGAAAAAAAACCATCAATTTATTCTCCTCCGAACCACACGAACATCCATGTCGGTCCTCAACAAACTGCCCAGGCATCCCGAGTAAACACTTTCACCGTGAGCCCCATCTGGATGCGTGCTCAATGGCTAGACACAATCGACAAAAATGACCAAGAAATAGGCGCGAACTTCCCTCAAAAACTCGGTGTGCTCTTCCGTGCAGCCGTTCGTACACTCTCACTTCCGCACACAAAAGAAGTGCAAACATGACATAACCAAAGATTGTCTTGTCGCTTCCCGGTAACTACAAGCGAGAGTCGGTCGGGACTCCTGGTCCCCCAATAAATCCTTGACACAACGCAGGCGACTGTCATTTTGTTGACATTCAGTTGCGCAAGACAATTACGAGAACTTTGACGGATGCCTGACTCTTTACACGGAAATGCTCTGCCATTGGCACGGGAACAATACCGATTGTCCTCGGCTGTCCTCTTCAGTGGCAGACGAGGGGCAGAGTAAGAATGAAAGTGCGAGAGATTGCGACTCATCATCGTCATCATTTCACGGTGAATGGGACTGATTGTGTGCACAGTGGCCATTCAGTGGAGGATTCTTTGGATTCTCCTCGCCGCTGGCTGTGTTTGGTTTTAAAATGATTTATTGTCCGGGTCGATGGAGGGAGGTCACAGGAGAGATGACGGTAAATAATTGCTTAAGACGGACAATCAGGGAAGTCCTATTTATCCTTTTTGACAATTTCTTGTTCCCTGTTGACGGTGATGCATGGAAAATGGGTTTAGAGTCATCGTTGTTTTCAGACTTAAACGATTGCACTGGAAAATGGGACTTTGACGTTGTATGCAATGAATGGAGAACGGATGGAGGAGGAAGGTTACATGTTGCCGACGTGTCTCAGCCTCTGTCATTTGATCTTCGTGAATTTTCAAATAACCCTCTGTTCAGGTTTGTACGAACAAGAAGCTGGCTAGAGAGCAAGCCCTAAGTTAAGTTAGGTCAGGGAATGTCGGCCATGCGTCACGCAGATCTCTTGGTCCATCGTGCTGCCAGAGAACAACATTAACGCTATGTTCGTATGATGCCCAAAACCAACTTTTACTGAAACCTCAATAGACTTTCCCACTGAGTTTGAAGTGTTTTGGAATGTCATTAGGAGCCAATTTTCAAGTGGCCGGCAAAGCAGCTGTTTGTTGACAGGAAATTAGAGAGAGAGAGAGGAAGAGAGATAGAGAGAGTGAAAGAGAGAGAGAGAATAAATGAGAAAATTAACATCAAAATCAACTTAAATTCAACCCACTTGGTTTAACAACATCTCACTCAAGGGAGTTTCAACTAGCTTTCGCCGAAAGTGCAAAGCAGAAATGAAGTATTATAGAGATGCCCAACTTCACAGCTGATTGACACCGAATTTGAGAGGTTTTTTGACAGTTGCTCATGCATTTTCACGGTTATTCACGAAATAACGTGACTGCCGTCCTCTGATTGGTCAGTTTGGCCTTAGAAAACGGTATAAGAAATGGTTGTCAAATCCTATGGGCATCTCTATCATAATTCATTTCTAGTGCAAAGTTTCGGGATCTCCAAAGTGTATGGCGAAACCTCGGAGGTTTGGATACCTCGCAGGTTTGGAAACCCCGCAATTCATTATTGCATTAGAAGACATAGTTTTAGCCCACTGTGGCCTTGTTCCGGTTTTATATGCGAAATTGGTAAGATGGTGTGGTTTCACAATTGCCACAGTGAACTCTTGGTTTGTATGATGCGATGTTGATTTCTGATGAGAAAATCTAGGTTTTGAAGCAGCTTCTACATTTTACTGTCCGAATAATCGAATTCCTTGAGAACAATTAACTGGGCTTGCGAAGATGGTGTGTTGAGACTACATTGTGACATCACGCTTAGAGAATTTTTGATGGATTCCCATGTGTCCAGGAAGTACTGAGAAACTGTGGCCTGGGTAGACTTTGGTAGGCCACGTCCCATTATGATACCCATGGCGGATTGATAACCTCTTAGTTCCAATTAATACTCGTCTTCAGTGTGCATCTAATGAACCTGAAAAAAAGGTTAGTGGGATTTCTGGTGGTTCCTGGATGTTCTAGAAGACGTGTCCTCCCACAGTTCTGTTCAGGGGTAATGAAGGATAGATATGTCCACCTTCTACCTCTCCTGCTCCTTGATTTCATCTGTACGTGGTGGAGTCGGGAGCTATGTGTGAAATGCAAGGTAATTCCACTACACTCTTATTCATTACGACTCAAAGCCCACATGGACAAGAGGTAAAATAGGGCTATGATCTCCTAGAAAGAACATACGATCAATGCCCAGATTCGACACCAAGATCGTTCTAAAAGATCTCAACGCACAGCTGAGGAAGGATGACATCTTAGACATCACATCAGATAACTCATTCTAGTGGACTTCGTCACATTACGTCTCTCTGTAGCTAGCACGAGTTTCCCACACCTCAACATCCATGAAGGGACTTGGCGGTCCCCTGTTCAATCAACCATCAACCAGATTGATCACGTTGCGATCAACGTCAGACACTGCTCCAGTATTCTTGATGTCCCAACGTTCCGAGGAGCCAGCACCGTTTATAAGCAAAGTCCAACCAGATGTTCAGATCCACACTCACCACCTACTCGTCGATATCAAGGCCGCATGTAAAAGCGCGCGAGGAGCTATACAGCGCCATGTCTAGTTTTGACATTCCTGCCAAAATCGACAAGTTTTCTCTCTCAGAATTCTCTCTGCTCCATCAGGGTCGTTAACGAACTCACCGGGCACTTCAATGTCATCAAAGGATATCGACAAGACGACGCGCTATCATGTGACTTCTTTAACATGGTCCTGGATTGAACCGCGCAAGACACACACGCCACCCTAGAGGCACGATCATCCAGAAGTCCGCCAACGCGGATGACATTGGCGTGATTGGCAGAACACATCGATCCGTCGATGAGGTGATTGCTAGCACGGAAATGAGATGGAAGCGACTAAACTGGGTGTGGCGGTGAAGGAGGGCAAAACGTAAGGTATGCTTGCCTCAAGAAGGGACACACAACTTCGATGTCTTGGACAGAGCATCACAACGGACAAATACAGCTTCGAGGTATTCAAGGACTTCGCCTAACTCGGCTCTGCAGAAAAGAGTACGAACAACATCAGTACCCAGATCAAACGAAGAGTAACTCTTGTCAATCGCAGTTTCTTTGGGTTCAAGGGGTAATTGAGTAGTAGAGCCCTTTCTAGAAGGACCAAGCAAAATTCAGAACACCTTGGTCAGCGCTGCCCAGCTCTGTGGCGTGGAAGCCTGGACAATCTCAAAAACTGATGATGAAGCCCTAGGAACTAGGGGATAAAAGCTGTGGTCCTGCTTACGTTTAGGGTTTTTGGAGAAGAAAATTCAACCATGAGCCCGTACTTGTATAGCGACATATGCCTAGCCAGGCGTGTACGGAATCAACGCTTAAGGTGGCTAGACCACGTACAACAGAACATGTACCGCTCCAGGCCGAAGTGTCTTCGACTCTAAACCTTGTGGGATAACGCCACAGAGGACGCCCGATTTTAGGTGGCGCAACCAGGTGGAGATGGACCTCAACCAACTTGGTGAGCGACACTGGAGGCAGTTAGACAGAGACCGTGCTAGTTGGTTGAGGCCCAAGTCCACCTCGAAGGAGGCCACCACTCCGTGACTCCACCGACTTCTTTGGCAATAAACAACAGCACACTAATCTCACAAACCCAGTCTTAAAAATCACGTCTGAAATGGCAAATGAGACACGTAGTTAGAGGTCGCAGCGCTTTGGCCACGCAACTTGCATAAAGAGACGTTTTAATCGAATGTCGACACGGGTTATCATTTATAAAACGTGGTGGCCGTGGCGATGTGGGTTGGTGCGTCGACCCATACGCACTTGAGCCTAAGCAGCCCAGGTTCGATTCCCGGTACGAGCAAAATACTTTTCGCGGCCCTACTTCTTTCGAGTCAATGACGATGGTCAAAGGGTATAACTGTCTAGAAAAGGGCTTCTCAAATTGGCCTTTCGGAGTCGGCATAAAACTGTAGGGCCCTTCCACTAGTGAGAGAACTTTAGCACGCAGGCTGCTAGAAGCTAGGCTCTGGCCCTCTACGGGCTGTCGCACCACCCATATTATTGTAAGCTATCTCGGCTTATTACGAACGTTCTAAGAAGGAAGGCGCAGAAACATAACTTGAGGAACACCCTAGATCATGTTGCGATTCACGAATGCGGGAAAGAGTGTACCCATTTGGTGGTATTTTTTCTCACCAATCAAGTCTTTGTCAAAAGTATTTTCTTGAAATCCAGGCCCTGTGGAAAATTCTTTGCCATATCCAGACCCCGGTCAGAAAATATGCCAAGATTGATGCTCTGCACGAATCCCTTAACAGTATCCATTGATTTCAAGTTGGAAGTATCAAAAACGCTGAAAGTGTGGTTGGGGCGAACAACACATGCGATTTTCTGAGTGCTGTTCAAAGGTGCCCCCTCTCCCCTATTTCTGGTGTCACCAACGTCGTCCATCGTCAAGCTGCGTATCTCCCCGGCACGCGTCCAATTCATTCCCCCTCTCGATTGCCACACCAAAGTTCGTCTATTTTAAGCATCGCTCCTGACCCACAGATCACAATGCCACACAGCCGTCGTCGTCGGCCGCATCCCCTCCGACGGGGTGCCAGGAACCAACAAATCCGTCATCCTACTACAATTAAACCATGAAATTGAATCGATTTCCGACTGCGGAGACCAACAAAAAAGAAACAGAAACAGAATCCTTATTACGTTGTCAAAGGTGACACTGCGTGCGATATTGACTCCCCAGCGCACCCATCCCCGCCAGACGGCCACCGCTCCGCATCGGCAGCAGCTAGACCGAGGAAAATAAGATTAATCGTCATCACAGCAATAATCCCCGCCGCCAGCCGACAGATGTCATGGGATATCCTTACAAGAGTCGAGAGTCTATTTTTTAACAAGAATCCTCGAAAAAAGCAGATATTTTTTTATTTCCAATGAAAAACCGGTCCCAAAAGTCATCGCCACGCACACAGCCGCATCGCCGGCCGATGAAAAAAGGACACACTAACCAACCATCTGCCTCCTGCATCGGTGCATGGCACGTCAAAATTCAGCGTTTCTTTTTTTTCCTGTGCCTCACTCACCTCGGAATCACTTCAACGTGCCTGCTGGTGGTACACACGCACACACACACTCTCACGGAGCCCTGATCGTCTGTCAGGCATTGACCGCGAAGCCAATCAAAGTCCCGGGGAGCCTCATGCCCACACCCTGGCGAATCAGAAAATATTTAATTACCGAAACCTTAGATACTCCACTCGCCGCCGCCGGCGGTGGTGATAGCCTTTCGCCAAAAATGCATATGGCACGCGTTTGCGTATGTGTAGGGTCGGCGCGTCGTGCCGCAGCCCACCCGTGAGATGCTCCCTCGCAGGGGCTTCGTGGAGCTCGTCGCCTCATCGACTCACCGTCTCATAGAATAGAAAACCAATTAGCGATGCGCCTCTCTGCGGCCGTGTAGGTGCAGAGCAACGAAGTTAATTGAGATGTCATTATGCGGCCGTCATGAGCCGTCACTTAGCCGAGGCATTTTATTCCAATTAACACGCCATCACCTGCAAGCTGTGCGCCGGGATGGGCAAGTCCCAAGATGCACGGCCCGTCAGCCTCGTTATCGACATGCAAATGATCTCCGCACCAGTGATCGAGATCACGACTCAATGTTTAGATACTCCATTACGGCGTGGAGCGAAGCTGCTCTCGGGCTCAGATGAATCGCCTAATCCACGGGCATCGTCTGCTTTCCCAGGCCCTCGCGTCTGCTGCGTTCTGGTTCAATGCGCCACAGCCGCAGTTCATTTGTATATTTGATGAAGTTTGTGTCAATTTGTTGCAGCACTGTTGACACTCCGGTGGGAGCGAGTTGAGAGGCAGACGACTGCGGGCCCATCGGTTTCCTGTTTGGGTGACAGTTGGAAACTTGGCCGCGTGATGGATGCGCCGGCAATACTTTCTTTTCAATCTCTCTGCTTGGAGCCAAACCTGTTGGGGCTGGAGATGAAGTGTCAATGAGTTGATTCGGAAGGAGATAAGGTCGTTCGAATTGATTTGCTCCACAAAGTTCGGACGTGAGAACGCAAACGGAAGCAAGACAGACAGTAAGTTGATCGTTGGGGCTAATTGAATGGCTTGTTTGTGTGTGTGCATATGGGTGCTTCTCAAATTTGAATTTCGATGTAAGCTGGTCTTTGCGGTCACATCTAATCGATTTGGGAGCGATGAGGGAGATGAATGTGGGTCTTTGAATTCTGCTTCTGTCACATTTTATGAGGGAATTGTGGAGGCAACACGATGTCGTGGTTTATGGATGCTTGGCTCCTCACGGTCAGTCAGGGGACATCGAAGCACTGGCATGAGTCTCCGGCATCTGGAAACCTATCGTTTATCCTTAGAGGAGTAAGCATGAGAAGTCTATAGAGGTTACGAGAGCACCGGGAAACTTGAGGCAACAATGAAGCGGTCGAACTTGCAATAGACACGCAATAGCTGGCGTCGGTCATTTGGGCGAACTGTTCTGGCTGCTCTTCAGATTAAACCTTTAGAGCCGGAATGCAGTTATAATTTTGTGTTGTCTGTTCAAATGACTTATTTGCGCATTATGCGAACATTGAGTGGGACACATGTGTCGCATCAGGTGCAAAATGGTGGCGATTAATTAACAGTTTAAGAGTAACAGCTGTCAAAATAAGTGTTGCCATTTTGTACAAATTGGCAAGCATTTACGAACCGCTTACAAAATCACGTGAAATACACTTGCTCACAAAATTATCCGCACAAGATGTTCGACGAGCAATAAATACGAAGTAAACCATTTTCCTTAAAAATGTAATGATAAACTACCCGTAAATCAGACTTCATAATCATAATGTTGCCAAAAAGCTAAAAACAAAAAAAGTAAATTCATAAGCGTAGAGTGGAAAACAAAATATAAACCTCAATAAAATATAACAAAAAATTATCCGCACAAAATTAATTCAAGACATAAAATACACAAATTTGAGGGGTGGAGGGACTATCAATAATTTGTTGATCCACCTTTTACCTCAATTACACCGTGCAAGCGTTTTGGCATGCTATCGAAAAGTTTCTTTGTGAATTCTGGGCTTATAAGTTCCCATTCCAGCTTAAGGGCTTCTCTAAGAGTAGTTTTGCTGCTGATAGGCCTAATCCGGATGTGGGGGTGTTTTCTGTTGTGACGGGGTATTAAAAAGGAGTCACATCCTAATATTATATGCAGTATGTTTAGGGTCATTGTCTTGTTGAAAAACGTAATTTGACCCTAACCCCAATTTGGTGGCGCTCTGTTGCAAATTTCTTTTAGAATATTGAAGTATCCATATTGATCCATTTTGTAGTCTATAAACTCCATTTGCCCTACCCCGCTTGCAGCCATGCACCCCCACATCATTATGTTACCTTCGCCGTGTTTTACGGTTGCTTGAAGATTATCTTTTTCTAGCTCGGTATTTGCTTTTCGCCAAACTATTTGCCTTCCATCATTGCCAAGCAAATTGAACTTGCTTTCGTCGCTAAAAATGATAGGCTTCCAAAACTCTGAACTTGCTACTCTGCCATGGAACTCATTTGAACGTAAAACCCGTCTTTTTTGTTTCGACAGGGACTGACTTATTAATAATTTCTGACATCTCATAGATCTATGATTTGAGGGGTGTTTTCGGGTTTTGCTAAATTTTTCTTAAAATATACCTCTCATTAGCTGCCGATAATATTTTCGTACGTCCTCTACTTGGCTTATTTTCCAAATTTCCTTCATTTCTGAACTTGTTTACTATTTCTCTAACTAAAGAGAACGACCTGCCAACAAGTTTGCCTGTCTCTCGGTATGTTTTACCATCGTATACTAGATTAAGGATAAGCTTCTGTTCATCCAATGAAGTTTCCTTTCTTTTTCTTCTCATATTGCGTTAAATTTTACTTGCTATAGGAAAGTTTTTCAAAAAAAAAAAAAACATAAAATTCAGAAAAATGCATGACATTTTTATTTGAATCGATAGTGCGGTCCATATGATTTAATGTTTGAAGATTATTTCATGCAAATGTTGACCTTGACTGCGCCTCAAATGGTCCATCCGCTTAGTCCAATTTTGGCATACTCTTTCCAACATTTCGGCCGGTATCTCACGATTAAATGCTTCCATGTTGCCTTCCAATGCGTCAATTGTAGCGGGCTTGTCTGTATAGACATGAGCTTTAACATAGCCCCACAAAAAATAGTCTAAAGGCGTTAAATCGCACGATCTAGGCGGCCAATTGACCGGTCCCGAACGTGAAATAAAATGTTCACCGAACTCGCCTCTCAATAAGTCCATTGTTGCGCGTACTGTGTGGCATGTGGCACCGTCTTGTTGAAACTACATGTCATGCAAGTCAAGCTCTTGCATTTTGGGCAAAAAAAAGTTGGGTATCATCTCACGGTAGCGCTCACCATTCACAGTTACGTTACGATTCGCATCATCTTTGAAGAAGTACGGTCCAATGCCACCAGCCAATAAACCGCACCAAACTGTGACTTTTTCTGGATGCATTGGTAGCTCTTGCAATGCTTCTGGCTGATATTCACTCCAAAATCGACATTTTTGCTTATTTACGTACCCTTTGAGCCAAAAATGAGCTTCGTCGCTGAACACATGTGATGTCGCGATGAACGTTCTTAACAGAGCACGCATTTTGATAATAAAATTCAATAATTTGCAAGCGTTGTTCGTTTGTAAGACGATTCATGGTTAAATTATAGACCAAACTGAAGATGTTTGACAATGAAACAAAACACGAAACGTGCGTCAGCTGTTTAAACCAGTGTTGCCAAAAAGATAATAGCTAAAAAATCACTCTTTATGTTTAAAATTACAATAAAATCGGTCCACGTGCTCAAAAGTTACAGAACTAGTAGTCGTCACAACATGGTAATTACAAAACAATTGATTGATGTACTCCTGATTCCCCTGTGTCTTCGAAGAAGATGAAGCTGGAAAGCGAGCTTAGCCGAAAAAGCAGCTTGCGAGTTTGTTGTTACGCAACTCGGGGAATTGTGGAGGCAGATTTTAATATATAACAATATGCATTTATATATGCACTAAATACATATTTTACCTCTACATTTATGTACTTACTTACTTACTTAATGTGGCGCTACAGTCCGAGGTGGACCTGGGCCTCAACCAACAAGCGTCTCCAGCCAGCTCAAGCGTCTCCAGTTTCGCACGCATAGTTGGTTGAGGTCCCTTTCCACTTGCGTGCGCCACCTGAGTCGCGGTCTTCCTCTACTGCGCCGTCCCTCGGCGGTCGATTCGAAGACTGCATTGCTTTCCATCCGCTGTACATGACCTAGCCACCTCAATCGTTGGATCCTCACTCTTCTGGCTAAGTCGATGTCGCTAAACAGCCCGTATAGTTCGTCATTATATCTCCTCCTCCACTTACCATCTATGCAGACGGGACCGAAAATCACACGAAGAATTTTCCTCTCGAAGCAACCAAGAGCAGCTTCATCCGCTTTTGATAAAATCCATGCCTCCACGCATGGACGATTAAGGTCTCGTAAAGCGTTAGCTTGGTTGTTCGAGAGAGGGCTTTGTTTACCAATTGGTTTCTTAGCCCAAAGAAGCAGCGATTGGCAAGAGTTATTCCTCGTTTGATTTCAGCGCTGGTGTCGTTATCTGAATTGATAGCGGTGCCTAGGTAGACAAAGTTTTTGACTACCTCAAAGTTATATCTGTCTGCTGTGACGTTCTGACCGAGACGTCGGTGTTGGGTGTCCTTTCTCGTTGACAGCATATACTTGGGCTTACCCTCGTTTACCGCTAAACCCATCTTCGCGGCCTCCGTTGCAATACCCACAAAAGCGCCATTGACATCACGCTGTGTTCTTCCGATAATGTCAATATCGTCGGCACATGCGAGTAGTTGGACGGACTTCTGAAAGATTGTTCCTCTGGTGTTGGCGTTCGAGTTTTGAACAATTCTTTCAAGAACGATGTTGAAAAAGTCGCATGACAGCGCGTCGCTGTCAATAGTATTGTTGAAAGTATTGCCCATCTGAAGCTATGACTTTTTCCCATCTTTCTGCCAACTTGTGGACCCCATGCCAAAAGAACTGCGCCGGCTAGGCAGCCAAGAATGAATCAAGCCAATTTTTGATATTCTGCTCTGCTGTGAACCGTATTTTCGTGAGGGCGTTCTGCAGCGACCGAATCAAATGGTAGTCAAAAGGGGGGAGGTCTGGGTTATAAGGCGGGTGGGGTAAAACTTCCCATCCACTGTTTTCCAAATAGCTCTGAATAGCTCCAAATAGATGGAAAATTGTTGCCTCGTGTCTGGTCGCATATTCCGGGCATTTTTCGGCTACAGTTCTCTTCAAACAAATTAACTGTGTTCGTTAGCTTTGCCCATTGATGATTTCACCTGGTTTTAGCACACCCTTCTGATCCCAATAAATATAGAGCATCACCTTCGCGCCATGTTCATCGTCTTCCAAGCCAAAATCTAATTAAATCGTGCAAACCACTTTTGGCACATTCGCTTAACTAGCGCATACTGCTGCGTACTCAAAGTTTGGAGATATTTGTGGTGCATTGAGAAGAGATTTAAAATGGTCTCTTACTTGCTCTACTTGTAGTCCTAATGAAATCGGATTGGTTTTTCCATAAATAAGCTTAACGACCCATATAGTAATGAATTTTGAAATTCTATGTAAACAATACTCGGATCACGGCAGAGTAAGCTTTTTCACCAATTGTTCACGAGGAAACAATCAGTATCCCCAATCCTCTAAAACGGACATGGAAACATTCTAATACAATCAAATACAGAAATAATTTGGATCTCAACTTGAGTAATAAACGTCTGAACATGAGTGAGATTGAAAAGTTAGTCAAAAATTGGCTTGATTCATTCTTGGCGCAGTTCTTTTGGGATGGGATCCACACATTGCCAGAAAGATGGGAAGAAGTCATAGCTTCAGATGGGCAATACTTGGAATAATACTATTGTGCACGAATTAAGTTATAGACCCAATATGCTACACTTAGAGACTTAGAAGAATTCATTAGTTGGTACTCGCACAAATGCAAAAATATAAGGTTAAGTGTATTCAAGAACGGGAATTATTAGGATCAGAATGCAGTTATAACTTCAATTCTACACCAAGTGAACGGCAGGATTCTTTGAAACAAAAACTAAACACCTTGCTCCAGAAAACTGGACACAGAATTTGTTACCTTTAATCTTTCTCTTACTAAACGTAATTGTCGACATCCGGTTGTCAATTTCTGGTTTTTGTATTGTGAATGCTTGTCTCTGATATTCCAAATTATTAACTATCACTCACTGACCCAAGTGACCGCATAAGGGCTCAGAAGTGGGGTCAGTGTTGCCGCCAAGAAATTTGAGTGATGTCTCAAAAAGAAGTAATCAATAAAAACATGGCATTTTCCGCTGAAATTATGACAGTTCTCTGGAGGGAAGATTTCCATACCTTCTCAAAATTTTAAGTTGTTGGGAAATACTAGGCCTCCTTTATTGAGAATCTACACAGCTCAGTTTTACTTTTACAAGCGAAGCAACAAGAAAATAAATCTGCGTTATTACTGATTACAATTAACTCAGTAATCAAAACTGACTATTGAGCGTTGAAGAATCTTAATCAGAGGTGGCGCCGCACCCACGATTCAGGTACCACCACTGAATCACAGGTCAGCATTGGTGTTCTAAATATCGACATATGATAACGTATCCCGATTTGTAATCCATCCTTTGTTTAATATACAAGCGCTTCTAGTGAATAAAGCCATATTTGTAAAAACATTAACGCATGAAACACATTTGACAAGAAATGAAATATAGATGCGCTCTATTTGTATTTTGACATCTAATGCCATGAACGTAAAGATACGCGCCAACTTTAGACACAAAAAAATAATCTCAGCAAAGAGCGTTTTATTGAGTCTCAAAATCGTGCAGGGTTCGGTGCACTCCTGCAATGGGTGTTTACACAGCGTGTCCGGTATCCGCACACGTGTTGCACTTACTGTGCGGTAACTTATAAATACAACTTTATTTTTTCCAAATCAATAGGACCGAAACTAATGGACTTCTTGCGGCGATGTTTGCTGAGTGCAATGAAACCATATTCCCGTCGCGACAAAATTAATTGTATGTCCCCGTGGTTTTAGTGCAACCAGATCTGAACGGCTAACTTTGAAACACACAGCGACAGTGTTGGTGGAAGTTATTACCGAGGAAGAGGGTCAATTTGCTGATGATGATGGAGGAGACTATGTGCAGGATAATGATGCCCCTGATGCGTCGTATTGAGGTCGAGTTGGAAGTATATGAGACTGAAACTAACCACGTGGTGATGTGATGAATGTTCTTCACTAAGATGTACTTGACGCTGTTTTGAGTGCTGGTTTCCCAGTGGTATCACACAGTTCGTGATACCAGAGAGGGTTGATCGATATCATTTGCCGTGAAACAAAACGAAAAGCAAACTACAGTGTATTCTCTCCTAACGGACACCTCTTATAACCGGACAAATTTCCAAGAACGGAATTCTGCACATGATTTTTAGTGTAAGTTATTCTCTCCTAACGGACACTTCTTATAACCGGACAAATTTCCAAGAACAGAATTCTTCACATGGTTTTTGATGTAAGTTATTCTCTCCTAACGGACACTTCTTATAACCGGACAAATTTCCAAGAACAGAATTCTTCACATGATTTTTAGTGTAAGTTATTCTCTCCTAACGGACACTTCTTATAACCGGACAAATTTCCAAGAACAGAATTCTTCACATGATTTTTGATGTAAGTTAATCTCTCATAAACGGACTTTCTTATAACCGGACGCGGACAACAATTTTCATAAGAGCAATAGAATTTCACACTCTCTTAAACGGACAAAACCCATCTGGCACACTTCGTTATCATTGATATTGTTTGCTTTGTTTTCCTTTTATTTGCGCTTTCCTATGTTGCCCAGCAAACAATTAAAAAAAGTCTGTGGACCATTTTAGTACAATTATCATTGCAAAGTATGTAGATTTGTGTGAAGTGTATAACGAATTAAAGTTTCATTACTATGGGACCAACTGGACCTCAGTGAGACGTGGTCCTACTGCGTATACCCCCGGCCTAACAGAAAATCCCCGTGAGCGGACAATTTCTCACGCCCGTGGATCTTGAAATAAAGTTCCTTACATACCAGATTGTCACTGCCGTATTTTTCTAATAACAAACACTGTCTGTAGTGCGCACTTGGAACGAGGCACATAAAACAGCTAATCGAAAAAAGCTTCATCTCCAACACCCAGCCGACCAAGAAATTGGGGGTGCCTTAGGCTTGGTGCACACATGCGTCATATTAACGCGTAGTGCTGCAGCGATGATGCTATAGTTCAATGCACAAGTGCGTTTATCTAGTTGGAGTGCATTGAACCTATCTTCTTAGAAAGTAAGTATTGGTATTGGTATGCCTCGAGGGTAATACTCCATATTTCTGGAATAAGTTTGACGTCCTTCTTTCGAATTTTAACTATAGACTCAATAGAAAAAATAAGCACACTTTTTAAATTAAGAGGTGAAGCTCAATTTCACACCGCATCTAATTTTATGCGAACTGTGTAATCTCAGAGAGCTAGGCCAAACCATATAGACTAAGTTATAATAATAAATATTGTAAGCATTCACTTTTTTCGAGGTAAAATAGTCTAACTAGTTAGTTAAACTAACGCTCGTAGCTAGTCTGAAAAGTACTCAAGACAATGGCAACACCATATGCCTCGGCACCTTAGGTGCAGTGTAAGCTATTCCTTCCCCGAGTATGGGAATCAGATTTTTCCCCAGAAATGCCCTCCAAAGGACATTCTCCAAATTGAATGATCTTGGCCTGTCAACCGTAGTAGCTGCGTGCTGACACATTGCACATTTTGCCAGATGGACACCCGGTCAATGGCTTCTCTGAATACCCTTCAAACACTAGACTAGCTGCAATAATCAGTGTTCACCACTTAGTTCATTGTTCGTCCAGAAGCAAGAGCATTTTCGCAGAAAAACCTCTTGTGACGTCCGCGCCGCGTGAATGCCACTTCCGTCAAAACACGCAACATTTGTCCAAATCGCTGCCTTCAGACGATCGCCCCGGGACGCTTCAATTTGCCAACAAATGCCAGCATGGCAGCGTTTCGAAATCATCTGAGGCATCGTCCCCGCAGGGACACTGAGACTCAACAAGTCGCATCTGAACATCTGTCTACACAAATCTGTTCACAATCGGCGATGGGCATCGTAAAAATCTCTTCGAAGAAAACAGGTATCTGCAGAGCAAGTGATGTGCACCCGTCCCGCAGGACAACAGCGCATATCCTTATCCCTCGAAATAATGCCATTCCGATCCACTACCCCCGAGGATTCGATACATTTCCCATGACACTGTTGAATGTGCCGCAATGCACATGTTCGTTTCAAATCGTATTTCAAGGTGTTCGTCCTTTTTGCTGTGCTGCTGCGTCCCCTTCCCTCCCTCTTGAGTTTTTAATGTGTTTTTCAACAATTCTCTCGTTTTGTGCAGTCGTCGTCGATCCTTGGATGTCCTTTTGCCAGTCAAGCATACTGTTGCTTCTGGAAAACGAAGAAAAAACAGAAAACGACAAAACCAATTTCACATGTTAGCCGCGCGTATGCAGATGTAAAGTGTTCTTCCGCACGGACAAGGGCTCGTTTGAAATCTGTGCCCGGCCGAGGCTGAGGAGCCTCGCATGTGCATGTGGAGAGTATGTGTGCACAACAAGTGTGCGCTCGCTTCCGGAAGCCTGTTGATTCGAAACCAGCACCCGCAGATCCCCGCAAACGGGGCATCCTCGTGGTTTGCCTTGTTCCTTTGTCCCTGTGTCTGTGTTTTGTTTTCGCATTCCGTGTGTCTGTCCGTGTTTGTTCAGCATAAATGAATTTGTTTTGTCTTCCGGAAAGAAATGCGCGAGGTTTTGAGAGTTCTGCTCTAGCTCTGGAGCGCTCATCATTCGTGGCGCGACGGATGTGTATGCTACGATGTATGGAAGCACATGTTGGTTGCGAGAGGAGGTGTTCTCCAGAATTCAGAGAGTGAATGATTGATGTTGATGATGAGGAGAAAAAAGGACAACACGCAGATTGCTGTTGTTCTTCTGCTGGTTGTTCTTCTGTTGATCCTGCAGGGATTTGGATGGGTTCTTAGTGAGAATCTGGATTATTAATCTGCGGGACTGCCGGATGTGAATCTTTTGTCTTTCCCATTGACGGATAGGAAATAGGAAAAATCCGGAAGTGAGCATGGCCTTATGGTGTGCGCGATCATTATGCTGGTCTTGTATTGGGGTATGGTTATCCTGTGTCAACAGGTTGATGCGCAAGTGATTTCTTGTGAATGTGGTCAGACGATTTTACTTTAATTCTCCGTTCAATGTCATTCCATGGATTTTAAGGACTTTTTTGGGGTGATGACCCATTTTGCCTGAGCCCGACCTCAATGTTCGTCTTCATGACGTGCCGGTGTGGTCGGAACTGAGTGAACAAAGCCTTCGGTAATGGGTTGCTTTTGTGAAAATTCATGAAGTTACGACACTCGTATCTCATCACCAGCCTCCATGCCCTGTGAGACGCCGTAAGTTGCTGCTACGAGAGAGACGAAAGGGAGTGAACTGATACCAGAACTTTTCTCTTTTTAAGGACGACGGTGGCGGAGTGGGTCAACTGGTAAATGCCGGTGTCCAGAACTCCAGCCAGCAGGGGCAACCTGTGAACTCGGTGGGTGTTAGGTCTACTCTGACAAACTCAGACCTCAGGACTTAATGGATTCTTCCAAAATCCGGTCGAGATGTTGGAGGCTGAAGGAGGCTTTACGAACCGATTTAAAATACTGTACTGACTTAATTTTTTGTGATGATAACGTCTTTCCTAGCTCCAGGGAAGTCCACCATCGACCAAGTCCTCAAGATAAGGCAGATCGACACCCACCAAGGCCGCATATGACAGCGTGCATAGAGACGAGCTATAGTGCTCCATGTCTAGTTTTGACATACCTACCAAACTCGTCAGGTTCTGCAGGATGACCAGCCCACTCGGTTACCAGCCCACTGAGACCTTGAATGTCAGAAAGGAAATTCAGGAAGGATACGCGCTGTCATGTGACTTCTTTAACATTGTTCTGGAGGAGATCTTGCAACACGATCTTCCAAAAGTCCGTGCAACTGTTAGCATACGCGGATGACATTGACGTGATTGACAGAACACAGTCAATAAGACATTTGCTGGCATTGATGCAGAAGCTTAACTGGGTGCATCGGTGAATGACGGCAAAACGTAGGGTATGCTAGCCTCAAGAAGGGATATACAACTTCGATGCCTTGGACAGAGCACCACAACGGACAGCTACAGCTTCGAGATAGTCAAGGACTTCGTCTACCTCGGCTCTGCAGCAAAGAGTACGTAACTCTGACCAATCGTTGTTTCTACGGGCTCAAGAAGCAATTGAGTAGTAGAGAGTAGTCTCTCGAAGATCCCTGTCCTACTCTAGCATGGTCAGCCTCAAAGCGGATGAAGAAGTCTTTGATCTCTGCGAGTCTCTAAAGTGGTCTTTAAGGTGGCTGGGCCATGCGTGTGGAAAACTCAGGACTCTTTAACTCCCAACAACAGTCTTTGACAATGCAACAGAGTCCACCCGCAACTAAGGCGGCGTACGAGATGGACCTCATTCAGCTGAAAAGACCGTGCTGAATGGAGATGCAAGGAGACCGACTCGGACTGTAGCGCCAGAAGACGGCCGCTCTAAATCGTTTGTGAATTTGTTCTTCCAAACAGACCTAGATACACAGTCCAACCTATAAAAGCCTGATCCTCAAAACAAACAGCATCAAGGCTCAGTTCAACGACGTCAACCTAATTTCCGATCACTGCTCTACAGAGAAGAAGTGTGATACGGATGACTTCTACGAAGGGGTTAATGACTCCAATCGAACAAGGATACCTTCTAAGCCAAGTCTAGTCCTAGGGTTGACACCGTCTATTCCTTCCACCAGGCTTTATAGGAAGACGACGGCACGCGTCGTTGTCCGTGACGATATCCGTGTCACCTTCAATGTCAAAAAAACGTACAAACTTAACTGGTCAACACTGTAGGCTTCCAAAGATTCGTATTAGATTCGTAATACATCTAGTAGCATATGACCACGCTACATGTGCATACATGCGTGAAACACTCACACATGCGGCCCCATTTGGAGCCAGGCCTGAATGGTGGCAGTATGAGAGCGTGAATGGTGACCACCCTGTCCCGCTCGGCTGCCGGTCGGGCTTAGCCCGAAGGAACTACGAGCAACCCAGCAGTGGCCTCGTGAGTCCCTATGGGGGTGGAGGGAAAGTCACGCCATGCACAAACCAGTGCGTGCGGGGAGCAAAAGGCAACGGACAACGCCATCGAATTAGGATAGGGACTTGAAACGTCTCATCGCTTACAGGAAAGGATCTCGAGCTAGTTGAGAAGGCTGCTAGCTATCGTTTGGATAACGTGGGTATCTCTTCGACGAAGCAAAGGGGATCTAGAACTGTAGACTTTGTGGACGGGTGAAAACTCTTCCTGTCGAGAATTGCACCTCAAATGTCTGCATAGTCGGGCGTGGGAATACTCACAAGTCATAGGTTGGCAGGCAGGGTATTGGAGTGGATACCATTAGGAGGGAGAGTCGGGTTCTTAAAGCTCACACTTGAAAGGTCAACTTTGGCTGTAGTGCAGGTGTTTGCAATAAATCTAGAGTCTGAGCATGCGGCTTTCCTGGATGATGCTGATGCTGTCCTTAATAGGGTAGCGGAGATGAATACCTATATCCTGATGGGAGATTTTAATTGCTAACGTGGGTGTGGACGTAACGACATGAGGGAGTGTGATTGGGAGGTGTGGTGATCCTCACCAGAACGCGAACGGAGAGAAGTTGTTGGACTCTGCTTTCCACACAAAGGCATCCATAAATACATATGGTATAGTCAGAGTCTTCAACGGAAGTCGTTGAGTCGTTGAAAGGTTGGAGCGACTTCCAACTGTTCCATCGCGTGTAGAGGAAGAATGGCGACTGTTTTGGTGACTTGGAGTGGCGGCTGGTGGTGAGAATAGAACTGCGTGGTTTAAAACGCCCGGAATTCAAGAAGCCATCAGAGAAAAGAAGAAGTCCTACAGAGACTGGTTTCTTTCGGGAGACTCTGCTTTTCGTGACCGTACACTGAGGCGCGAAGGACTTGCACATTGTCTGTGCGAGCAGCTAAAGAGCAGTCTTGGAAGAAGTTGGAGAGCGAACATAGATCTGCGAAAAAGGTGTTCTTACAAACCATTCCGACTCAGAGGAAGGATTCGACATCATCGGAGGAAATCCAAACTTAGATTGCTTCAACTACAGGGGCATATCTCTTTTAAGTCTCCCGTGGAAAGTCTACTAAGTTGTTGCAAGTGCGTTTTAGAGGTATGGTCGAGCCCAGGATGGGGGATGAACAGTGCGACTTTCGTCCCGGTGGAAGTACAACCCACCAGCTTTTGTCTGTAAGAATGCTCCTTGTGTAGGCTAGCCAATCTACAGCTCTTCTGTGGATTTGGAAATAGCATACGACCGAGTTCCTCTAGGTTAACTAGAGTATTCTGCAGGAGTATGGGGTTGATGGTCTTCTTCTGAGGGCCATCCAGTTTCTATACACAAACTGTAGCAGCTGTGTTTGGCTGAACGGTGCTAAATCAACACCTTTCACCGAGTATTATTATTATTATTTATTTAGTATTTATTAGTATTGTCGGTTTATTGTTTTTGTTTATGTCCTACAATGGCTGGTGCTTACATCGGGTTGTTCAAGTCCGTGTGTCCATGGTGGTTCTTTTGGGATGGGGTAGTGATGTGTTAACCGACTTAGCCTCTATGGTGATTGCTATCGCTGGTCTGGTAGAATCCATGCAGCTCGTTGTTCGACGCGAAGCTGACGAACTCGCTAGAAAGGGCACCACCTCAACAATCGTTTCGAACGGGGAACTACCGTCCATGCCTATCGCTACTACAAAACATCTACTAAAGCGAGTATCTGAAGCGCTTACTCTGGCACTGGATGGCTCACTACAAAGCTATGACCTTCGATCCAAAACGCTCACGCGAATTGACCAGACTGAGTAGACTATAGCATTGGCCTTATGCCCCTATAGCGACTTCTGCAAAAGTTGTCGAAGTAGAATCCTTTGCAAATAGCAATAGCATGCGAGGACGGGGGAAGTCTTGTTTTGAGCAATGCCTAGACTCTGGATCTTATCCTACTAATACCAGTTTCGACCATTATCCGAGTACACGGGTACCCGGGTAATGCGGGTCTGTTTTGCTGAACTGTAGTAGCATGCGCAGAAGGGGAAGTCTTGTTTTGAGCACTGCCTAGACTCTGGATCTTATCCTGGTAATGCCAATTTCGACCACTATCCGAGTGCACGGGTACCCGGGTAATGCGAGTGTGTCTTAAGATTTTCGCTGAACTGTAGTAGCATGCACAGAAGGGGAAGTCTTGTTTTGAGCAATGCCTAGACTCTGGATCTTATCCTGGTAATGCCGTAAGTCTTTGGTGGAGTACCCAATAAAGCTGGGTAAGAATTGCATTTGAATTCATTTTAATTAGCAGATTCATTTCGATTGAATTTACTGGTTCCCGAGTAATCCCCGCGAATGCAGGTACCCGGGTACCCGCGTGTTTTGTGCAGATACCAAGAGCTCTAGCCTAGACTAGGTATATGCCCCGATTCTCTCTGCCACCATCTAGGCAGCGTTGCGAAATGTGATCACTTCTCAGTGAATAGAGAGAGATGATGCATCAAACTAAGGCTGCGCATGTAAGATCTGCTTTGGCGAAAGAACTTGTCTCCTAAACGGCTGCTCGAATTTGGATGAAACTTGGTGGGAAATGCAGGTTTTGTACTGGATTCGGATACAGGTCGTACTGTGAATGATACTCCCTGGAAGATTCAGCTTCGTAGTTATGTACATCTAATTCGCTTTGTCAGTGATCCCCTTCGCACCTAAACTCCTCAACAGTTCAACAGAAAAGCGTGATCGGCGAACACTTCACTTTAGGAGACCCAATTCATGACAGCAAAACATGATGGCACCATTCAAAGAAAAACCAGAACAGACCCCGAATCGCTCGTTAATTGCCCGAGCAACCTCTGAATGCTGAATGAAAGCAGCCGCAAACGCACAAGCACAAGTACAAATCGTGCAACTAAGTGCGAAGAGCTTGTAGACCTTCAGCCTCGACTCGACACGCGGAATTCTCCATCCAATTCCTTGTCATTGACCATATCCGCCAGTTAACAAACAAAGAGCACCGTCTCATTCTGAGCTGCTAACGTAACACATTTCAGATTCAAGCAACTAACTCATTTTATAGTCTGTCTGCCGTTGCCCCCTGATTTACGGTTGATCTATCGGATTTTTCTCGTCGCCCATAACATGTCCAATTCAAGTACAAACATCCATCTATCCATCCACTCAATTAGCTCCGCTTGAACTCGATTTAATGTGTAAGCCATGTGCCCAATAAAATGTACCCACCAACCGCCGGCCGCTCTCCCATGACTCCTCCGCGAGCATGAACCCGAAATAGGTGTGACCGTCCAATTCTAGGTACCCACCATCCCATCGATGCCTAATTCCGAATGCAGAAGCCTGCTTCGCGCTTTCGCCTCCTGCACCGCGAACCGCGTCAGCGCGACTGCTCGGCGATTTTTTCTCGAGAACTACGCAAATCCCGATCTACATTTCGCATTCCAATCACCTGAACGAAGAGCAATCAAAAATCGCCTAAATTATGGAAACAGCAGCCGCAGCCACTGGGATCCATTAAACGTCGAAGAGTGCCAGTCAGGCAGTGTGCGACGAGTACTCGTATCTTCTGCGAAATATTGAATGTACCACGAACCGAGCGACGAGCATGTAAATTAACCTCTCCGCGCAGTACTTACGAGCTCCAATGTGGGACGTGATGCGACTGATCAAACGGTGGACGCCCGCGATTGACCACAAAGGAATCCCATGGCAGGCCGTGTAATGGAACACAAATCGATGCCCGAAAACGCTCTAAAATGCCCAAAAATGACCGAAAATCGTTGTCTACCCTCGTTCCCTCGATTGTGGTGTCGATTGCTGTCTCGGTCTGCTCCCCCTTCGTCGTCGGTGTCACCGATGTGTCGCCAGTGTCGTCGGTGTTGTCGGTGTGAATTTGATTAGCGGAATCGGCCCGAGAGCCGGAGTCAGAGCCGGAGTCGCGCAACCGGAGACCTCCTTCTTCATGGGGCTTTATGGCGTTTTAATTATTTCGATGGCGTTGCCGCTGCTGTCTGACTGGCTGGCTCGTTGGCTCTTGTTGGCTGGCTTGCTGAAGACATTTGATTGAAGAATTTATATCTTCCACGCTGGGGACGTGATGAGTTTTGGAAATTGTCTCGTGTGCTTCTGTCCTCTCTGAGGGGAGACGGCAGAAATTCATTCTCACGAATAACCGATACCGCACCGACAGTTGACGGTTCCGATTCGTTTTAATTCGTCCGGGCAGTTCAGCGAGAGGGGCGGTCTCTGTCGCTTTAATTCAGCCATTAAAATACGATCAACCGATGAACGGATCCATTTGGCCAGCTTAATAGGTGTCACATCCTTGGGCCTCGCCGCGGTCTAATGAATGACAATGCGGCCAACTACGGTCGGCGTGCATGAAGTCGACATAAAAGACTTGAACTGGTCGCGAGGGGCGGCTGACAGCCGGGCGGGACAAGGCGAAAAGAATGTTCGCCGAGATACATGTACATTGGTTGCATTTTGAAGCGTCTAATGGGCAACTGTAACATCTGGGAACACGGCGGACGTGATGGCTTCGAATTGCACACGAGTGTTGTGATTTATGTCGTGGATTAGCAAATGAGCTGGAAGCTGCTGAATACTGAATTCAAAAAGCGGACTTCGCTAAACACTTTGTGAACGAATTGTGTCTCGGCGGACTTTGGAATGCCGCTCATGGGAAAGGAGCCGGGCAAACGAGCAAATTCCGTGATTCGGAAACGAAACCACAGATGGATCGAGTGCCAAATTTCGGTCAACTGGCGTTGTGAATGCAGACAAGGCTGTTGAGTGACCGACAGTCGCTGCTGGTTGGGGACGCGCAAAGAGGCTTTCTACCAACATTGTCCGTACGGCAACGACGAACTAGAGTTGGCAAGGCAATAATGTGTTTCGCTCACCGAAACGTTGCGATCGACTTCAGGCACTCTGCAAGTATTCTGCATGTCCTAACCTTCCGGGGAGACTGTATCGACAGAAAAGGAGGTCTAAAGGGGGTATTACACCTGGAATGCACTGATTCCGTCATCCGTTCGTCATTTCAAAATCTGGTTTGCTCTTGGCTTCACAGACTGATTAAACAGGTTAGCTAGTCAATTTAGCTGGAAACTCAACATCCAGGAACCGAGTAGTTCCCCATGGCCGGGACTATACCGACCATTGAATGCAAATGTGGTTAATAGCCACGCAAAGTGCACTGGCTCTTCAAGTCGATAGTCAGGTCTGTACTCATGTACAGACTTGCAACATGATGGACAGCCCTCGATGTACAAGCAACCTTCTTTAACGAGCCCAGAGATCGGTCTCGATATGCCAAAGTCAACACCTTCCGTCGGACTTTACACACCTCTTGATCCCCATTGCCGACATAAATTCGAACGGCAGATGGCTGCATCATAAAACACGTCCGATGTGGATGGAAATCCGCTCCGGGACCAGTGGCAATAGCTGTTGAAATGGTTAACAATTTTGGTAGAACATGTAGGTCCCTTGTTGAGCGCCATTTGGATGTTTGATTCAAAAGCTGCCATGACACATCCGTGAACTAGTACTTGTTCCAGCTGAACTGGTAAACGAAGGGCCACCAGATCACCTCTAGCCCGTGATGAAATCCAACTCACTCGGCAAGAATCCGTCACATCCGCCTCAGCCAAGGGATAACGATTTAATCACGCAAGTCCACATCCAGTCAGTTTGGCACGAGAAATCCCCCACCCAACTCAGCTGGACGCAACAGCTCATCGATCTTCGCGTCTGATGATCCGTTCGGCTTAGTATCGCTTTGATTGTTCGCCATTCACTAGAAATCATTTCGAAACCATTGGCAAATGCCAGCTATTCAACAAGTTTCTCCTCGGTACAGTCCCAGCCAACGCTCACAATGCCCGACCGGCACAACCGGCATTCAATCACCGACAAAAAGTGCGTACAACTGGCATCTGTATATCGAGAAACACGACGAACAAAAAACAGAAAACGTCCTTACGCATCCTACGTAGGCAGACAGACCGACCTGCTCGGGGATTATCTGTGCAGTATGCCTCTGTGAGGATTTTTTTTTTCGTCGGTTGTCCATAAAAAATAATGAACAGGCAACAAAAAGCAAGGAGATTTGAAGCCACCTGGTCTTGGGTCTCGGTTTTTTGTCGCCTGTTGGCAGACATCCTGTGCGTCTAACACGTGTCATACGCCTACGTCTGTGAGTGCGTTTTTTAGGACACAACACAACGCACATGTCCTTCATTCCAGGACACATCCAATTTGAAGATGTCCTCCCGGCAGTTTTGACGCTTGAAGGACACCACTCCGCAGTCACTGACAACTGCCAGCCGTGCGCGGCAGAGGGTTATGCAACAACTTAATCACCGCGGGGACCCCACAGAGGATTGCCAGAGGATAACCCTTTCTTCCGTCGATTGACTGCAAATGGAAATGTGCCAATCGAGCAGGGCGCATACACTCGCGCCAGGTGTTGCGCAGGCCGAGTCCGTCCGGCAAAACGCAATCATCTTGAGAGAGATCCTGTAAGGAAAACAACAGAAATTCAATTTCATCCTTGAAGGCCCGGCCAGATACGAGGCCTTCTGGACGCGCAACTCGGCCCCGTCTCCACACGCAGAAGCAGAGAGTGAGAGCGAAGCCCATCAAGAGGGTCATTAGTGCGGCAATCCAGTGTGAAGAGGGTGAACCCTTTGATTTGGAGAGTCGTGGCAAAGGATACAACGCCGACGACGACGACTACGACGAGCAACATAAAAAGGATACAATATAACATCATCACCCTTTCGATTGATGCCCCGCTCAGTTGGGGCAGCCTATCGCCTGTCAAATGCGCCGCACGGTGAAGGACTGCTCGAGGTTCGGCGCTGCCTACCTGCTGCTGCTGCTGCTGCCTCCGCATTGGGTCAACAGGCAGAAACAATTATTTCAGTGAATGCACCTTTCTCAGGTGAAACGTGCTTCCTTTTGTCTGTTCTGTAAGTCAGTCAGTCAGTCGCCCGGCTCGTTATTTCCCTCGGACATGCAAATGGGGAAGGTGTTCGATGTTCCCCTTTGTTGCCGTTGTTCCCTTCGCATCGGCAGCACAAGGTGTGCACGTCTGTGCTACGGTGCTGCATCTTCTATTTACGACCCATGCGAGTGCAACAAGCGGCCTTTGGACAATAGACGGGGGACAGCAGGTTGTAAAAAAAGAAAAAAAAGAAAAAAAGGATTCAACAAGTCGGCTGAGGAGTTGTTTGTTTGTGTGCTCGACTGAAGGATCCTATTATATCAATCACGTTCGGACAGGCAGAGCAGACTGAACACCACAGCAAGTCACACCACCGCACGGCAAATATCGTTGCGTGGGTCAAAAGGTGCGAGTTCGCGTGAAGTCGCTGCTGACCGAAAACCACATGCATCCATGGGTGAACTGGTGGCGGTCCTTGATCGCTCGATGTTTGATCGTTAGTACGGATTGTTGGCAATCGGCCGCTAATTAGTTGTTCGGAGGAATTTCGGGGTTTCAGTTCGTGAGAGGGCCACCTCTTCCGGAACCAATCAACCGTGAGCGTGAGACGAGTTTTTCACTGGCTGGGTGATCTCCTGCAGGAGTTTCTGATCGGAGTTTCTATTTTTCCACGCTCTTCGATAGGTTTGTTTGTACAGAGAGCGCAATAAAGGCTGTCCCGAAGAATCCTTGCTCTGCCTTGTTTTGCGATGATCAGTTGATCAGTGGAACGATCTTACTCGACGGATCATTGATGATCAATTGATCATTGGAACGATCAAAGTGGACTGTGAAACGATCAACCATCTTTCTCGAAGTAGGATGCTTGAATTCCAAGACTCTCGTATCGGTGTTCATGTGGCCAAGCCCTGATTACTCGATGGATCATTGCTCTTCTAGCCAATGTCCACATCTCCGTCCATTTAACTCCCTGGTACAAGAAACCAATTACTCGACGCAGAATTTAGGAATACAGAGCTCTTAAGCTCTCTGCTGTCTCCGTTGGCATATATCAACCGACAAGATCTGAGTTTTGAAGATTTTGGTCCTTCGAGCCTGGAGTTTCGTCTCA
The DNA here is from genome assembly GCA_905231855.2 of Eristalis tenax. Classification (NCBI taxonomy): domain Eukaryota; kingdom Metazoa; phylum Arthropoda; class Insecta; order Diptera; family Syrphidae; genus Eristalis; species Eristalis tenax. Next base: position 107,277,364 of record HG993124.1, on the reverse strand, counting down.
AGATGTGTACAAAAACCAAAGACGGCAGCGGTTGGCAAAGGGGACTGTAGGTCGAATCATCCTTAGCTGATTTCAGGTCCCTTCGTTTGATCTTCCACTGCCGTACCTGGTTCTAGACCGGAATGTCTAGTGCTGTTCTTGTTGACACCGTTACGACGCACTTTATATTTCCTTTTATTGTCTCGCGCCTCATTCTAGGGTAGACTTGGGTTTAAAGCAGCAAGTTTGTCCGACGTGCATGATCTTTGTCGTTCACAAACATGGGTATCCTCAATGGCGTTTTTTCCCACTGGCTCGGAGGTGAAGACTCCAACCTGACCTACCACTCTACGTGGCTTAGACCCATGAAGTTTAATCACATTCTTCTTCCGCATCTCGACCATCTGCGACTTCCTCTACAACTCCTTTTTCGAAAACTGCAGTCCTCTCTAATAAACGACTCCAGACGTTTCCATCAATTGATTAAAACCAAAAAAAAAGAGTCGGACGGACTCCCTTCCACTCTTAAATTGAACAATATCTCCTCCGACGACCCTCAAACCAGTGCTAAGCTTTTTGGCTCTTTCTTTAGCCAATCTTTTCATAGCCAAAACCAAAATCCTGACCCTAGATAACTGCAGCCAAAAATCAATCACTGAAATCGATATTGATGAGGGCATGGTACGAATGACGAGTTGAACATGGATACCACCCATATTCCTTAAAAAATGCTTCCAGAACTTTCTATGCTCTTTCGCCTTTCGCTCCATCCACGTTCCCCTTAGTGTGGACAGACGCCTCCATCTGCCCCATTCACAAAAAAGGTGTAGGGAGTGATGAATTACAGACCAATTAAATCCCATCCCCAAACTCTTTGAATCGATCGTGTGAGTCATTGTACGTCTATTGTAAACGCATGTCTTCCCCACGCCAGTATGGATTCCTTAAGGGCAGATCTACCACAACCAACCTTATTAAGTTTGTGTCAACTTTGGACATAGTAACTTATGGGTTCAAAATTGTGCACCTATTTAACTAAGTAAGCCCCTCCAAATGCAACAAATTTGCACACACGTATAAGGACTGTAGTCAGATACCTGGGGGTCTGGCTAGACCAGTACCTATATTTTAACAAACATGTAGATGCTGCTCTGGCCAGGGCCCGACGCGCTTTTGCCCTAACAAAGAGAATGTTTTACAACAGCCAACTCGATGCGAGGGTGAGGGTAATCTGCTACATGTCCCTCATCCGGCCAATGCCTGCCTATGGCTGTCCCGTGTGGTTCAACGTGAGTGCAAGCTTGGCGGGAAATGTTCAGTTGTTTGAGAAGGCTTGTCTTAGGGCCTTTTGCCTTCGCCTTTATAGAACTCCAGAGTCTTAGTACAAAAAATTCTATTCCAATGAGGTATTATACAAAAGGGGAAACCTGATAAGAGTGGACAATGTCCTGCTTGAGGTCATACTGCCAAAGCGATGAACTCGGTCAATAACCTGATCTCGGGGGCTTACTACCCAAATCCACTATACCACGATAGGGTAACAAAGGCTTCGTCCCCCCCCAGCCTTTCTGCACCTAGACAAAAACGGTCTGATACAAGATACAAATGCGGTGCCGCTCATCTACCACATCGCCCGTTCAACTGTGGATGGGCGACTCAACTACAACCGTTCCGCCGCACAACGAGCTGTGGAGGGCCTCCTCCGGTTCAGCACGTCGGTCTCGAGACGGGATGTTGTTATACAACATCGAACGTTTCGTGGCTTCAAGCCGTTCTCGGCTGTAATTGAGTTGTTTACATTCAAGATTGTATCCGCTTCAGGAGATTTTCTATTGAGTAATCAACAACACGCCCCTCTCTTTTGGGATTACCAAGACCAGCTGTTATTTTACTATTACAATAAGTATCTCTGAAAGAAGAAATAAAAATCTTAAGTTTATAATTAAGTTTTTTAAAATATTGTTTAAGCCAGGTTTTTTGACTAATAGACCAGGTTTATTTTTCTCTTCAGAAGTGTGAAAGTCGTCCATGGCTTTAAGTATTTATCAATTCTCTGTCTGCGGCCTGTAATCTGTGTGCTGTTCACAATATGAGACGGAAGCTTCCCTAAGAAAGTGGCATATATGTGACAGGGAGCTTATAAGTGACAGGGAGCTTATAAGTGGCAGAGAGCTTATAAGTGACATTGAGCTTATAGGTGACAGGGAGCTAAATTTCCAATCACACATTATCAATATAATCCTACGAGCCAATTCTTCCGTTGGCTTCATAAAACGCTGGTCAAAAGAATTATGAAGCCCATACGTTACTAGATCCCTTTACATCGCCTGTATCAGAGCCCTCCTAGAATAGACCAGAAGTCGAAAGTGCTTAACGTGAATACCCGGCTAATTATTGGCATACGTCACGGTGGGCCTACCCACAATAACGGAGTCAAATTAAGCGTTGACCACCGCCCTAAGGAGGTAATTACCACCCCAGTAGCAATTTAGTGACGCTTAAGGACGACCACAAACCTTGCTGAAGGCGAGGCCTATCTAGCACCTCTTGCATCCACATGCTATACGCTCCCGCGATTTTGGGCAACCACAGCCACCATGATACTCCCACTAGGGGGCCTACCTCTTGATAGCTCGGAAAAGGATTTTGGGAGCCTGACGGCACCAATTAACCTTTCCGGGGCCAGCTATCTCCCATGGTACCAGAATATAGCCTCTGGTCAGGCTTTCGTAACCGTGAAGGTCACTTCTAGATAAGTGCCTTAACACTCAAGGCCTAGCAGCCTTTTAGATGACGCACATCGAATCAGTGGTCGAGGCAGTGACCAATGGTCGACCTGCATCATCTACACAAAAATACAACACAAAACAACACAATTTCGTCCGGCAATCCCATCAAGGTCAGACCGAGGCATGAACCAATCGAATCGTTCAACACCACTACCGAAAAATCCCATTGCTGGAGAGTACAAGTACGTAACACATGCACTCATCCCCACCGAAAAACCCCAAAGAAACAAAGGCAAACTGGCATTCCTAGAATAGACCAGTCAAATCTGGTCCCCACACTACGATAATCACTCAAACCGTATAGAAGCTGTCCCACGTAGATTCGGTCTTCCGCGATCTGATAGCCTTGCTTTACCACCCTATAAAGATCGCCTACAACTAATCGAATTGCTTACTCTAAGAAAACGCCGGGAAGGGGCTGATACGCTGTTTCTGTACCAAGTCTTAATATTGACTCGCCCGCCCTTCTGGAAATGATTCCAAGACACTCCAACCCCGGTCGGCTAAGGTCTGTTTCTCTTTTCCGACCTCCCCTCCATCGAGCCAACTACGGCCTGTCTGAATCCATCAGTAGAATGTCGCGCTTAGCAGACAATCCATTAGAAATTCCTTGTTCACGTCTTCATAACTATCCCTGCCTCCTTCATATAAGATAATTTTTAATTTACATTAGTTCTTAGTTCAATTGACAGTTCTTAAGTTTAGGCTTGTACCAAGCTAATAAAACAAAATAAAATAGAGTTGGTGATAGAGCCTGGATCAGGATCCACCAACGCGAACACGACTAGTGATCGAACCCACAACTATTCTCTCGGTAAGGAGTCCTTGTGGGCGTTTATCGAACCCTGTCACTGAGTCAAGATGTGTGCCATCGTTTGGAGATAGCCCTGTAGACGCCTCCTGGCTGTGTTCGACCAATCACCCTTGTCTATCATCTTCAAATTGATGTCGAAGAAGTCACATGGTAGCTCGTTACTTTGTCTAAATCCTTTGCGTTTCGGTAAGTTTTTTCCCGACCTTAATGGAATAGCGAGAATTCTCCAACGTCATTCTGCACAATTTGACGAGTTCGACAGGAATGTCAAAACTAAACATAACGTCGTACAACTCGTCTCTATACACTCTGTCATATCACCGAGAGAATAGTCTATGGTCGAGCCTAGGATAGAGATGGAAGCGGAAAAAGGTCATTGGAGAAAGTCCTTCGCAGCCTTCTAAGTTTTATGGCAAAGTAGTCTTAGATAACGATGAGTGGAATCTCAGCGTCGTTTGTCCGGTCCACAAGAAAGGAGACCCTTTTGACTGCGCCAACTATCGAGGGATCAGTCTCCTTAACATATCGTACAAGATCCTCTCTGCCGTCTTGTGTGAACGCCTGAAACCATTCGTCAATAACCTGATAGGTCCTTATCAGTGCGGTTTCAGGCCGGGAAAGTCCACCATAGACCAAATTTTCACACTGCGGCAGATCCTGGAAAAAACCCACGAGATGCAGATCGACACCCACCACCTATTCGTCGATTTCAAGGCCGCATATGACAGCGTGCATAGAGGCGAGCTATACAATGCCATGTCTAGTTTTGACATTCCAGCCAAACTCGTCAGATTGTGCAGGATGACGATGGAAAACTCTCGCTGCTCCATCAAGGTCGGTAACGAACTCACCGAGACCTTCAATGTCAAAAAAGGTTTCAGACAAGGCGACACGCTGTCATGTGATTTCTTCCATATCATACTTGAGAAGATCGTGCGAAACTCAAATGTCAACACCAGAGGCACGATTTTCCAAAAGTCCGTTCAACTGCTTGCCTACGCGGACGACATTAACGTGATTGGACGAACACAGCGATCTGTCAATGAGGCTTTTGCTAGCATTGAAGCGAAAGCGGCTAAAATGGATTTGGCAGTTAACCAGGGCAAAACAAAGTACATGCTGTCATCACGAAAGGACGCACAACATCGACGCCTCGGACAGAGCGTCATAATGGGCAGCAGAAACTTTGAGGTAGTCAAGGACTTCGCCTACCTTGGCTCTGCAGTAAACAGGGACAATACCACCAGTACCGAGATCAAGCGCAGAATTACTCTTGCCAATCGCTGTTTCTTTGGGCTCAAGAGGCAATTGAGTAACAGAGCCATCTCTCGAAACACCAAGTTGACTTTATAAAACACCCTAATCATCCCCGTCCTGCTCTATGGCGCAGAGACATGGACGCTATTGAAAGCGGATGAAGAAGCTCTTGGTCGTTTTGAGACAAAAGTTCTGCGTGCGATCTTTGGTCCTGTTTGTATTGATGGCATCTGGAGAAGGAGATTCAACCACGAACTGTACGGGCTGTACAGCGGCATGAACCTAGTTAAGCGTCTTCGGATCCAACGCTTAAGATGGCTAGGTCACGTAGAGCGGATTGACACCACAGCTCCGGCCCGAAGAGTCTTCGATTCCGAGCCTTTGGGACAACGCATAAGAGGTCGTCCTAGAACAAGATGGCGCACACAAGTGGAGAAGGACCTCAACCAACTTGGTGTGCACAACTGGAGGCAGCTGGCGAAAGATCGTGCTGGCTGGAGAGGCTTGTTGGTTGAGGCCCAGGTCCACCCCGGACTGTAGCGCCAAACAAAGAAGAAGAAGAAGTCTTAGATAACCCGGGCTTATGGTGTACTTTTTAAGCCGTCAAGGTCATTCAATTTAAATTGCGAGCCATATATTGAACGAAAGGCGGCATGCGCTTATCCCAAGATCCCTTAAAAAAAATCTGTAAATTTATACAAAATTGTATTGGTCTGTTCTTGGCCATTTGAAATAAAAAAAAAGAATATTAAAAAAATCTTCAAAGATGCCTTCGATAAGTAGCTTCAAACAAAGGTGTTAAAAAAAAGTTTTGATGAATACTTGAAACGTTTTAAAAAACTGTCCACCAAGCCATGCGTAGTGGCTTATATAAACGTGTGCTCCATACATTCAAGTTACAGCACAGATAAATATCAGCTGCATATTCGTCCATATTTCGGAGTTATGTTCCAATATGCTCGGCTGTATCGGATGTAAAAAAAACACTGTTTTGACAAATGTCACAATTTCTTGGCTAACAATAGTTGGAATGAATGGATCCAGGACTTTATTGTTAGCAGAAATATAAAGCTTCTTTTAAAAAAATTCATGAACAGAGCTCTGGATATTCGATTTCTTGTACTAGGATCCTAATTAAGTGCACCCGTGCGGAGTGCGTTTTTAAATGTTTGTTGGACTGTACACAAAAATCTGCAAGAGGCTCCATCAGAAGACTTGGTTTATCTGAAAGCTTGAAACGTGATCTATTTATGATGCAAATATCATAGCAATCTTTTTTGGCTCCACGAGCCTTTTAAGTGCAGCAATACATCGCAATTGAAACAACCAGGTTGTGACGATAACTAGTTCTGCAAAATAATAAATCTGTAACTTTTGAACCCGTGGTCCGATCTTAATGAAATTTGAAACATAATAAAAGTGCCAAGAAATCAAAAAAGTGATATTTTTATTGAATTTTCTCCGTTAATGAGTAATCCGCTGCATCAGCCACTTCTGAACACGCGAATAGCTCGTGGCACATGTACTATATTACATCGGTTTCTTTAAGATCGGTCGACGAGTTCAGAAATTACAGATGAATTTCCGCGCTCCCATATAAACCAACCCATCGTGCGTCTTTCGTCCCGACAGAAGTACAGGCGACCAGCTTTTCAATCCAAGAATGGTACTCGAGGAGGCTTGGGAGCAGATATGAAGCATGCCCAACTTCTGCCTCTCTTGCCCCGTAAAATGTTTAACAACCATTTGTCTTTTTATCGTTTTCTAAAGCCAAATTGGCCAATCAGAGAACAGAAATAACTGTAAAAAATTCATGCATAACTGTCAGAAAGCCTCTGAAATTCCTCGATGGACCAGGGGTCAAACTTGAATCCTACGAAAACGGAACTGATGCTGTTTGCCACGAAGACCAAGATACCACCCTTTTAGGCTTCATCGGCTCAACAATATTACTCACTTTCCCTTTCCTCCAGTGCTAAGTACCTAGTACCTAATATCGAAAACCGGGTTAACAAAGCAAGTGCAGCTTTCTACACAAAACTTTCGGCAGAAGGTGGGTCTTAAGCCCAAAATTACCCTTTCGATGTACACAGCTGTTGTCCACCTACGGCTCACTTGTCTCCCCTAAGCAAAACATACAACTTAGACAAGCTCAGCAAAGTCCACAGATCGGCACGAGTCGGAACCTCAGCTCCGGGGCGATGAGATCATGCCGCACCCAAGCACTACTGAACGTGCTCCAACTCCTCCTCCTTCTGGAGGAGTGCTGTGCTGTGTCATTCGACTCAGAAGAGTGCGGTGTTGGTCAGCGAGACCGTATGGCCATAGCAGAGTTCTGCAACTCCTACCTGAGCACCTAACCCCAGCCCCCCACGGACTAAATTACTCCCACCATAGAATTCGACAACGCGGCACAATGCCGATTTCCATCCAGAGAGGACTGGAAAACCCAATCATCCGCCTCAGAATACCAACTTCTGATCTACACAGATGGGTCTAAGCTAGACCATGGCGTAGGTTCAGCGGTCTTCTCGGCACTTCTTACCGCCTCCCAGATCACTCGAGTATCTTCCATTCTGACGAACTAACGATCAGAGAAGCGTGTAAGCGATCTGTAGCCACAGCCAAGCAGCCATAAGGACCATCTACTCAGTAACCACTTCCTCTAAATTGCTGCAACTGTGCAAGGAAGAACTCAAACGGGCCAGTAGCAGGTGCGATATCACTCTCGTCTGGGTCCCAGGCCACAGCAACATAGACGGAAATGAGATTGCCGATGAACTGGCTAGGCAAGGTGTTTGCGGAAACGTCCCCACTGAGCTGGTGGTCCCCCCAATCAATCACCTCAAATGCATCATCTACCACCACTTCCTGCTGGGCGGCGCAGTTGGTTATGTGCCTGCCCTTGATTAGTGGGGTAACCGGTTCGAATCCGAGTTAAAGCAAAGTTAATACGCTTTTTTTTTCTGGTTTTCAAATCAGGTCCAGTCACCATTTGCCGTTGGGATCAAATTAATTACACTGGAGTGCTCGTTCAGTGTTGTACTGACTGTGGGAGACCACAATGGACCACAATGGACAATGGTATAAGTGTGCTCGTGAATTCACTAGCAGCCCCCTACCCTCCCCTACCCACCCTAACACTTCCTGTCCATAGCTAGTAGAAGGTGGACCAGGTCCTTTTTTCTAGGAAAACCTGGCCCTCCTACTCGAAAAATAGGACTGATGACCTCCCGAATAGAAATCGCTCCGAAATGGCTAGAGTCGTGGCTGTAAGCACGGGGCACTGGCCCATAGACATCCACGCTGCTAGACTCGGAATACCATTCAACCCACACTGTCGCAGTTGCCTCGACACCCAGTTAGAGGTAATTGTGCCTCACCTTCTCTGCGGATGTCTGCCACTAGCCAAACATAGATATATAGCGTTCGGTAAACTCTTCCTCTCCGAGATCGCCAACCAAAGTATATCCTAAGCTCCACAAGCTGGATTTAGCCAACCCTAACAACATTGGCCTACGAGGTGTGGTATCTTGCGCTACTTGAACCCGGTTTGAGCCAAATCGGGAAGCCACTTAAACTAACCAACCACCAGGGGTCGATCAGCTGTGAGTTGGACCGATCTACAGCCGTTTTGCAGATTTTTCAAAAGACATACGATCGAGTTCTTCGAAGTAAAGTGTGGAGTTGCCCGCAGGAGAACTGGAGTGATGGCCATCTCTTGAGAGCCATTCGGTCTCTATGCACTAACTGTAGCAGCTGTGTTCGGGTTAACGGCGATGAATCAACACCTTTCTCTGCGGCCGTTGGACGTGCGTCTTGTCACCACTCGCCACATTTCATTGAGGATATGGACTGGATGTCGGGAACGGTCAGGAATGTTTCACATTGGGAGAGTTGAATGTAAGTCATCTTCTTTTTGCAGATGACTTAGTTATCCTCGCATCTTCGCAGACGGACCTCCAGCGCGCGCTCGATAGGTTTGTGGCCGTATGTATGAATGTAAAAATGGACAAATCAGAGCTTATGGTCATCTCCAGAACGCCTGTTCAATGCACTCAACAGGCTAGTGGAGTTTTATTGAATTCGTTTGGAGAAGTTTAAGTATCTCGGGGTCTTTTTCACGAGTGATGGAAGGGGTAATGCTGAGCTTTCCTGTAGGATTGGTCAAGCTGGGCCCATCTTGAAACAGCTTGGACGATCTGGAATCAGGAAGGACGAGCTTGGTGTCCCAGCTTGCGGTTATAAACTTGTATCAACTATGGTCATGTAATTTGAGTAATGACCGAAAGACTAAAATCGCGAATACAAGCTGCTGAGATGGCATTGCTGCGTGCTGGAATTACTCGCCGGGATAGGGTGAGAAACACGGCAGTGCGCGAGGAGCTCAACACTGAACAGATGCTTCTTCCAACGGAAATGGCTATGGTTTCATGGTTTTGTCATGTCGCACGGATGTCCCCATCATCACTTGCCTCGACTGCGATCTCCTCAAGTAGGCGACAGCTTGACAACCCAAGACGAGGTGATTGGACCAAGCCCTATGTCCGCAGCGGAGTATCGTGTGCCCCGGAGACCGCGATCCCTTTAGAGGATCATGCAGGCGACTGAAGGTGCGGTGAAATGAGATGAACCAGCTTGAAGTAACTTATGAAACGTTCTTTCGGTTTGAGGTGAGATAGTGGTGACAATGGCAATGCCGATAGAGAACAACTTTCACCAACCACAGTCTCATTGTTGAACAATGCATCCTTTCTGTTGAGTTCAAATCCAAGTTGATCGCTGCTTTCTATCACATATTGGAGACTGGGACTAGAAGAAAAGCTCAGACCATCCGACAAGACTGAACGGCAGACGGTATGAAACTGCAATTCGATCGCACTAGATTGAACTTACATAGGATCGTATCTGCTGAACGGAGAGAGAGAAGAAATTGAGAGAATTTCTGCAGATGCAGGGCTACAGGTGCAATGCCATCGATGCATCGAAAGGAAGGTTAAAGACTGTGCACAACAAAGTTCTTCGGAATCAGTTGAGTCATGAGTATGAGTGTATTTGTCGTCGCTGTAGACACTATTTAACCAATCTCCAATTGGACAGATAGCACACCTTTCTTTTGTCCCTTTCCAAAAAAATTCGCCTCCCCTTGGACTTTTTGAAAAAAATCCCCTCGTAGACTCGTTCGTGCTCGTCGATCAGGCGCCGATCCTGTCTTTGAATACCTTCTAGCCATCATCTCCATTCAAGCATGACATCCTCTCAGTCAAAAAGTCACAACTAAGGCCCACTCAAACTCAGAAATCATTTCAATCATATCACATTTCAACGTCGAGCTGAGAAAAGTCCGTGGGACAGGAGTCGTACACCATTCCTGACCCAAATAGACACGACTTGCGTCCACTTGACCAGCAGACAACTAGTCCACAAGACCACAATGAATGTGGCTGGCAGCACTGACCTCAATTCCGAAACCATCACTATCATCCCACACACATTTGGCGTCGCCTGCGGATTATCTCACTCCGCACACACTCGTCATCATCATCATCACCGAGGGCAGGTGTGCTCGTCCGCAAGGAGCACTCTCCCTAATCGTGGCATGAATGGCAAATTAAGACCTCACCAGCTCTGGCTCTGACTGCTCTTGAAAAATGAAAGAAAAACCTTTTTGGTCATAAATTCAATTTGTGACTCGCTCGGGCTCGTTCGGAGCAGCAGCAGCAGTGGCTTCTGTTTCGCAAGTCGCCACCGTCAAACCAAAGTCATTACTTTGTGGTGCGTCCCCCCACTTAGGAGGGACGCACCTCCTCGTCGTCGAGGACACTCTGTCGCGTGTTGCGCTCTTAATTGTTGCGCACCGCACTCGCTTGCGCACTTGCGAGTGCGCGCATTCGATGTGCGTCTGTGTGGCACGGAAGTTGCCCACCGAATACACCTGTTTCCACAGCCCAACAGCCCGTCCCTGCCACGGGAATACTTATGAGGGACTGCGAGGTTTACTGTCTCGTATATAAGCTACCGAAATAGATTTTTTATTCCTCGACCACTCCCCTCCTCGCAATCGGGGCTCATTTTGTGGGACAGGCGATTCGGCAGCTGATGGCACTGATGTCGAGTTCGAGCTCCACACCGGAGTTGCCTGCCACCAGAGGCAGCAGCAAGTAACACATCACACATCAGGTGTGCGATGCGATTCTACTGGTCATTCTGGTGGTGTCCCATACCCTCCTCACCTCTCTGTGCTTTTTCATCTCTTGACTGCTTTTTTTGTGAATCGCCGAAAAAGTGGACATCTGCGTCAATCAAGTGCCTTCGGAGAGTCTATCACTTTCGTCCTAACGCCGGTTATGCGCCGTCGTCGGTGGAGCCTCCGTGCACTGCCGCCTGCTGCTGCCGGTGTGGTGGTGTCTCTTCGTGTGGTGTTGGTGGCATGACCACTTTTTGTGTGAAGCCGGTTTTGGGGTCGCTCACTTGTTTGACTTCGGCTGGCTGAGTGGAGCCACGCGACCCGATCTCTCCGTGGCACTGGCATAAAGCCTCACTGCAATGCTGTGCTGTGTGTGTTCCGGTTTAGAGTTTTCGGCAGATAACAGCACGTGGAGCTGGCCTAAGTGACCTCGTTTGCGTCTTGAAACTAAGCGGAAACGATCAAGATGATGGATGCCAGTCCTGCGGAGAGTGTGGGCACCTGTTTTTTGATGCTTCCCTTGCTCGAGTCAAAGCCCCGAGTGAAGAAGAGAAACTCCAAGTGGATGCTCGGAGGACCGAGGAGGAAACGCAAAAAGGTGTCAATGGGCGAGGGGCGTGCCGGCGCTGGTAATTATGACAGCTGGGACTTTGTTTTGAGTTGTCACAACCGTCCTCAAAGCTCAGAGGTGTCAGAATGCCGGAAAACAAATGCACACAGCTTTCTGGCAGATGCACTCTGCTGCGGATGGTCGCCGATTGAGGTTACGTGTGAATGGAATGCAAGGAGTGGTGTTGCTGTTTGGAATGATTCGATGTCCTTTTGAGTGTGAGAAATGCAGTTTTTTCAGAAGCATGCTGGTATTGATCAAGTAAAAGGCCAAGTAAAAGGAAAGCCAAGTATTTCCGTCTTGTAGAGTTAGATCTTGTGATCAACACGGTCAAAGGCTTCCCTGAAATCAGTGTAGACTGCATCAACACGGTTTCCTTTGACGATTTCAGACAGTGACAGAATTCGAAAAGATAAGAAGTTTAGTAACAGTCGATCGTTTCCATGTTCATTGTTGGAGACAAGAGATTTGCTTTTCGCATTAACCAACATATCTAGCAATTTTTGGAATAGATGACTGTTGCCTCTTTAATTTTCAATTCTATGTCTTCTACCAAAATTGGGATAATAGAGGAATGCTTCCAAGCAGGCGGAAAGGTACTTGAATTCAAAGAAAGACAACAATGTAGGGCACACTTTTTGAGGAAACCAGAAGGAAACTAGCGTTCATTCTAGTCAAACTGTTCAACGAGTCTCTTTCTGAAATTTGGGGTGGAACTATCGCCCAGGCAGGAGAAGATGTCACTGCATCTGTAGTGTTTTGCGGGACTTCTCAGCACTCTACGACTAACGGTCTGAACGACCGAGAACCTGTCTTATTGTGTCGAAAATTCTCTCAGCAACCAAGCTTGCACCAAGCAATATTTCTGTGGACAAGATTTGGCTGTTATTAGCTACAAAGCAAACGGAGGGTGGCATAACTTCGATGTTGCTTCAGCTTACTTCCTCTACAACTCTGTGCAGCCGCCACCACCAGAAGCCGCAGCGGAACTCCAACAGTGCTGCGTTAACAGGAAGCTGAGCCTAATCATTACCTTCTGCGGCAGCAGTAAATGCAATAAGAGGGGGAACAGCCTTCTTGTCCTTTCATACTATCGTCTGATTTACAAATTGACAATGTTGGTTCCCAACCAACGACAAGGAGACAGGCAGTAATCGACTGAAGGACTCCCAGAGACCTTAAGGAGATTACAGGCTGGAGGGTCCTGTTGGAAGTGTCCTTGTCAGACCATAGGTTTATAGAATTTCGAATTGAACGCAGAGACAAAACCTTGCTGAAGAGGAGGAATCCCACAAACACCAGCTGGTTACGGTGTAGGAATGAGCTAGATAATCGAAGCGAACCTCTCCCTGAGCTCAGAACGAGACGGAAGGTTGAGAAAGCAGTTCAAGATCTGAACGATGTCCTCACCAAATGTTTCGAACTGGAACAGGAACACCTCCTGTGGATCACCGGTTCCATGGTGGAACGCAGAATTGCAGGGAATTCGCATGGGAAGCAGAAAGCTTCCCTCAAGACCAATGGGACCTGTACCGGTCCAAACAAAAAAAATATAAGAAGTAAATTCGAAAAGTGCTTCCTATAAAGACGTTCGTGGCAAGACCGGAACACTGAGTGAAACAAACAGACTGGCTCAAGTCATTAAAAAGGACAAACTGGAAACACGCAGAGACCCGATAGTACCTACACCGAGTCAAAAACTGAGCCCCATAGCCTCATGCTTGAGACTCATTTTCCAGAGACTCATAACCAGGTCACAAGCACCTCACACCCAGCTCACAATCCTGGAACTGGAGATAAACCGCGAAATATCACACGCCGATGCTAGTATCGTGACGGATGAGGCTATCAAGTACGCACTTGCGTCCTTTGTTAGTTCAAAATCTGCAGGTGCCGAAACCCAGCTCTGCTACAAACAGGCATTGACCAGTTAATGCCGGTTTCAACTAATCGCAACTAAACATAACCAAACATTCGGTGAATAAAATGTGAGTTAAAATATTGGACTTTGAACTGCAGTCGTTGTATTTTTTTTTTTTTTTTAAATTTTATTACGAACTGCGGGACTTACAGAGCCATATTAATGAAATGGCTAGCGCGACAGGGCGCGAGATGGACCTGGGCTTAGCCTCAACAGCAACCACTGGCATAGTGCGAGCTAATGTTCAATCACAAATGGGTAGGACACACAATTTTGCCAACTCCTCACGGAGTTGTGAGAGCTGTCGGTGACTCGGAAGAGGTGTAGGTGTAGGTAATTCTCGAAAGTTGCTAAATTCTGGGATGCCTGTCCCCCGACGCCCCAACCCACGGCAACCATACAGAGTCAGATTAAACAAACATAAAATCTACACACGTGACTCCAAAAACGTTTTTGAAAATAATTGAAAACTTAAATGGAGCACTGCAGTGACAGCCAGCTGATTGTCCCCTTGTCCATCGACGAATTTAAGCGACTTTTTTGAAAGTTATTCAACAAATCATGTGAATGGCATTCTCTCTTTGACTCACTTGTGCCGAGGGGTGGGCTTGCGCTGTGTCTATGGAGCTTGATTTCTGATTAGAAACTTACTAGTGTCCATGAAACTGGGTGGACACTTGAACATTCTGAAGAGTAAGTTGTTGGCAAAGTACCACTTCACATACCATGGCTGACGACGGGTGCACAATGTCAGAACACGCAACATTCAACTAACACATCGTATCGTCATCGACGACATTTTTGTTAAGAAATAAAGTAAAATAAAAACAAAATGATAAGCGGGATCGTGTACAACGCTCTCTATAAATGATGAGACATTCAGGGATCCTCTAAAATGACACGAACAGAAACAAATGAAAGAGGATTGTCTAGAAAAATTTGAGAAGTGCTTTACAAAACAGTGCTGGAAGAACATATGTAACCGTCAGTCTGGCACTGGCCTATATTTCAACAGCCTGGCGCGCAGTTAGGGTAGCCCTGATACCAAAAATTGGAATGGGGACAAAGAGTAATGGACTAGAGCTTCAGACCGATCAGTCGATCTTCCTTCTGGCTGGAAGGCATGGCCGCCTTTTGAGTTTCACGTGCGCAAAGAGACTTTTTTTATGTTGCATCAGCTCGGAGAGTTCTTCGAAACTGCACATCTCGTCGGCAGAATTGAGTGTGCACTCAACAGGAAACAATACACCTTGTTAATTTTCATCGATATAGAGGGTGCTTTTGACAATGGGGCTTTGGATGGCATGTGCAACTCTGCCAGAGAACACGGTGTTAATGAATCATTAGTGTTGTGGATCTATGCAATGCTAATGAATAGAACTATAATTGCGGATGCGGACTGTGGCCAATATGTAAGGGCGGGGGTAAATAGGGGCTGTCCATAAGGCGGCCTGTCTGTGCATGCTGGTTGACATCCCGCTTAATGTTCTCCATGTCTGTCGGTTCCGGCCTAGCGGAAGGGCAGACAGCTCTAGACGTGATCGACGACAGGTGTATCAGGAATGGGCTTCCAGTTAACCCTAGTAAAACTGTAGTCGTTCTCTCCATTGACTAGTCCGACTCAACTGAAACAAAAAGGCGCCGCCATCCCTTTCTTCGATGAAGCCTTGGGTGCTACTCTAGGTAGAAAACTTCTCTGGAAAAAAACACATCAAAACGCCAGGGCCAAGGGGATTCTCGTTAAGTCTTGGGGTCTATCACCAACTAGACCCATCTGGATCTATATGGCTATGATAAGGACATTTCTCTCCTAGGCATCGGTCGTTTGGTGGAATAAGCTTTCACGTAACCACGTAACTGCTGCTTGCACTAAGCTTCAAAGAGCGGTTTGTCCCGGCTACACAGAGGGCTTCCCTAGCACTCCTGGCTCTGCTCTTGATGCACTGCTGAAACTCCCCCTCTTCATATTCACATCGTGGGATGCACTCTCAAGGCAATCTTCCATCTCAAAAGAAGTGGTCTTTGGTATGAGGAGTTTCAAGGACCTGGACATTTGAT
This sequence comes from Eristalis tenax, assembly GCA_905231855.2. NCBI lineage: Eukaryota > Metazoa > Arthropoda > Insecta > Diptera > Syrphidae > Eristalis > Eristalis tenax. The sequence goes on along the minus strand of HG993124.1, from coordinate 107,261,749 downwards.
CCCGGACTAATGGATATGCCGTCTGACGCACGGACACCAGTACTTCATTTGCGACGCACACAAAGTCGACTTTCTCTGCACTCAGGACTGCCTACGGCCAGAATCTGAGCCAGGGAAGGAATGCAGACAGATGACTCCAAAACCAGTACAGAATCAGCCGCTGGCGCCTTCATGGAGGCCGACAACATTAGACTGCACACCTCATGAGGTAAATCCGTTTTCCTAGCGGAAACCTATGCGATTCTAATGGCCACGAACCATATTGTGAAGAACAGGTGGACGGGGAAAAGTACCTGTTTTATGTAGTGACGGCCAAGCTGTACTCAAGACCTTAGTCATTCCTTCAACTACTTCTAGGATAGTTCAGGGATGCAAGTCTTCTCTGAATTTGATCGGCAGTCATAATTCACTAAGACTTGTCTGGATCCCGGGTCATCAAGGGATCGCTGGAAATCAGATCGCCGATGAACTTGCTAGACAAGGATCAGGGGAAACAATCCCAAGACCTGAACCTGCGCTGGGTCTACAGGCGTCCTTGGTTAGAGCTTCCATCGATGGGTGGGCCCCGCGAGGATGCGGAGGTTGTTTTTGCTTATTCTGATGTACGCCTTCAACCTCTTTCGGTTATATTGGCCGATGAGCTTCTTGGCCTGCTTCATGCCACGAGCATAGTTCCAGGTACCTGCCCGGTTCCTTCTTTCTAGTTCTTTGAACTCTTCCCTGAATACGTGATCTGTTACAGCGCAGACTGGTTCGGGGTCAATAAAAGGTTCCTTTCTTAGTGAGGGAGTCGGTCATTTCATCGCCTTCTATCTCTGTATGGACAGGTATCCAGCAGAGATTTACTCTGTTACTCCTGCTCACCATCTTAAGCTTCTGTAGGCATTCCTAAACGAGCTTAGATTTGAACATTATTGCTATGTGGCAGTTAGTGTATAGTTCCTGTCAAGATTGATCTGAGCGCATCTGTCTATGGCACGTAGACTTCTGCTTGAAAGATGCTGGTGCATTTGCCCATGGGTTCGTAGTACTTTGTCCGGGGTTCAAATACTACGGCCCCTGTTCCTTCATCAGTTCTTGAGGCATCTGTATACCATTTTCCAGTCTTTTTTTGGTTCTGAGCTTTGGAAAGTTTACCATTCTTTTGGCAGCATCCCGGAATTCATCCGTCGAAAGGTCACCTTCCATAATTTTACTAAAAAGCTTTAGCAGACGGTTCTTGTAAGAAGTTTGTCCGAACTACGCCTTAAAAGGAGAAAACAAGAACTAACCGAGTGGTCCTGAGTTAACGCATGCATACGCGCGTACTCGTATGTGCCGTGGACACTACGTCAACATTGTTAATTTCTCACGTGAATTGCGGTTCAGTTAAGATGTCGTCAACCAGAAAAAGGAACCGAATAGCTTTATCAATCGGAACAAAGTTAGAAATTAGGAAAATTATGGCGAAGATGATAAAGGACTGGACATTTGGGGATCGACTACACACCTGACTCTTATTCGATTCGCTTTAGTGTTCGAATATCCGAATATTTCGATCAAATTTGATCATCCGAACCACCATCGGTCTCAATTAGTTTGCATAATCGATGCTCTCTACTTTCGAAGACTTATGTTAGCGATGGAGGCCGAATTGAGGAGATTCGCAAACTTCTTTAATTTATTTTTATTTTCTAGGGGAGTTCAGAGGCTCATGGTCCGCTAATGTCGATTTTCTAAACTAAAAGTTGAGCGCAACCTTGGGATTTTTCTCTTCATCTTCTGGAATTGCTTTTTCACTCGCTCAAATTCCATGGTTTCAATTTTCAATTTACAACTCGAAAGTTTATCAACTGCTGATTTTCTCAACTTTCGGCAGTGGGATAAGGTAAAGGTGAAAATCAGAGATTTCTTCCATTATCGTAGTTGCCTGCAACTATCCATTATACACCAAATATGACAGACCATTGGCATTACGAAAAAAAGCCACGGCGAACAAAAAAAGCAAAAAAATATTTAGAATTTGGTCTTATTTCAGTAAGCCTAGGTTCAAGCCGGTTCAACTGGGTTTGGATGTAACTCGGGTTGCCTCGGCTTATCAACTCGAGTTGACTAAGCAAAACAATTCTAAGCGTACCGCAAAAAATGACAGACCATTGACATTACGAACTAAAGCCACGATTTCGAAGACGAAGAAGTGTAAGAAAACGTTTAGAACATGGTCTTATTTCAGTCACCCTAGCTTATTAGTCGTACCTTCGTGTACTTTGTTCTATCGTAGAAGGTCGACTAGAACATGGAAGAACAAATTCTCTAGGTCCTCCTGTATGAAAAGCAGGATTGATGACCTTCTCAAAAGAAATCGCTCCGAAAAGGCTAGTTGCCTCGACACTCACTCTGCGGAAGGTCTGCCGCACTTTCTCTGACTCTCCGGCACTAGCCAAACTAAGACATTTTACGTCCGGCAAACCTTTCCTCAGTCTCTGAGATCACAAATCAAAGTATAACCAACATAATAAAATTCCTAAACTCCGCAGATTGGATTTAGATAATCCAAACAACCCAGGCCTACAAGGTTTGGTATCAAAATGGCGCGCAACGCGCTACTTGTACAGACTGAGCCCAATCGGGTAGCCACTTAAGCCAACCAACAAACTGTGTCTTAATGTGGCAAAAAGGCTAATATCATCATTGTCCCAGTCTTCCTGAACCTTTAAGTAACCCTCTTCACATTTGACAATGCTCACTATTCCGACCATACTTTGAACAAAACTCTGAAGGCCACATGTCTTATCCTACTTTGTGTACGTGTCCATCGTTCTTTGTGTGATTGGCGATAGGTCTAAAGTTTTCCGTACAGTTGATCGTCGAGCTTGCCCAACCAATCCCATTCTTAAAGCACGTCGAGCAACAAACGTCAATTGGAAAATCCCAAATCCTAAATCAAATCAGACCATCACCGAAAAAAGAATCGTTTTGAACTCTTTTACATCCTCCACTGCGAGCTTGTCGAGACGACATTTATCGTCTTTGTCGAACAGAGGAAATAAAACTTGTCGATTGGAAAGCGCCTGCTCGTGAATCAGTAATTTGCTTGTGCGCGTTGATTGGGAATAGCGCGCAAAATGTTGTGATTTGCTGATTGATTGACGAGCAGAAGCTCCCTATTCGAAGCATGGTACAAGTTGGAATGTGTTGCTAGAAGAGCACTGGACGCCAACATATTCGTTGCTAGGTACAAGTTCATAGTATTCTTTTCGCTTGAACAGGTAAGCAGATTGAAAGGTTGACCTTCAACTGTCTGAAGGTCGTTGAAAGCTATCAGTTTTGGCTGGTTGTGTGTTTTTTTGCAAATAAGAATACAATGATGGTGTTCCACTGTGTTTAGTTAAATATATAATTCAGCGAAGGGAACGTGGTCTCTGAACAGCTGCACTGAAATTTCCTTTGCTACCATCAGGATGTTGGTTGCCATGATCGTCCCCTCTTCAGCTGATCCACAGGAGGTCCACTCGAAGTGATCGCGCATGTCGATGCAGCCGGGTTGTCCATATCGTAATACCCTAGGGGGCTGAACCCTTATCGAGTAGGTATAGCAGAGGATGGATACTCCCCAGTTTTGATGTGTCTAACTGGATGTGGGGGCCGTGGCGGTGAGGGTTGTTGCGTCAAGCAAACCAGGTTCGATTCCTTGTAAGAGCAAAATTCATTTCACGGCCCCCCTCTTTTGAGTCACTGACAATGCTCAAGCTTCTCAAATTGACCTCTCGAAGTCGGCTTAAAACCATACGTCGCTTCCACTCGTGAGAGAACAAAAGCTCGTGCAACGCGAGTGATTTCTAAGAAGCTAGGCCCTGGCGTTCTACTGCCTGTAGTGCCACCCATATAACTGAATGTGCTCAAGGTGGTCCTACCATGCAGTAAGGAGGTGGATTGAAATAAATTCATGCCGGCATGACTACGCTTGGTAATGGGCATGGGCTTATGTACACAGGGCAAGTTGCTGACGGCACCCAATCTGGTAGAATGCCGGTGCGATCCCTGCTTGTGCATAAGTCAAGTTGACATACAGCCTACACGTGGCGCCCCCAGGATAGCCACCACAACAACCGTTGTGTGGTGAACTATTATATTTAGCGAACCCTCTGCCAGAGGGTTTAAAATAATGGGACTGTCCTCCCAGTATGGAGGCTGTTCGTGAGGTCAGAAACAACAACCTGGCAAAAAAGACAATGACTTTCGGTTTTGACCGTGGAATGTGAGGTCCCTTAGTAGACCACGTTCAGCCGATGAACTCGGGGAGGGCCTAGACTGCGACAAAGCACAACCGGACATAAAGAGGATGAGAAACGGCGACCTCTACTACGCGATTGCTACAGGAAGGAGGACAGTGCTTATTTGGGTGTGGATTTGTTGTTCCAGACTTCGGCAAAAAGTCTTTAGCTTTAAGTACATAAGCGAAGGCGTCATAACAACCCGCATCAAGGCTTAACTCGGGAAGATCAGCCTGACTAGAGCCCACGCCCCGAGAGAGGAGAAGGCTGACTTCTATGATCTCCTTCAAAGAACATACGATCAATGCCCCAGCTATGACACCAAGGTAGTTCTAGGAGATCTCAACGCACAGCTGGGCAAGGAATAAGTCTTTGCTAGAGTTGTCAGAAAACACAGCCTGTACGACAACACATCCGGAAACGGACTCAGGCTGGTGGATTTCGCTCAGAGGCATAACCTCTCCGTGATGAGCACGTGATTCCCAGGCCTTAACATCCATAAGGGGACCAGGCGATCACCCGATCAATCAACCGACAACCAGATTGATCTCATTGCGATCGACGTCAGACACTCCTCCAGTGTTTTCGATGTCCGAACGTTCCGAGGAGCCAATATCGACTCGGATCCGTTCCTTGTTGTAGCCAAGGAAAGGATGAGGATATGGACACTAGGGTTTGATGTTGGAATGGACCGAGTCTCCAGAATCTCTCCAAAAGTTCGAACCTGATTACACTCACAAAATAGATGAGGTATGGAAAGGTTGTCAAGAAGCCATCAAGAAGCCAGTGATGTGCTGTGTTTTACAAAACCAATGGTTTAACGACGAGTGCATGCATCCAAACAGGAAGTCTACAAGGCAACGCTGCATCGAACAACGAGAGCTGTTCGTGAGCTCTTCGAACAGAAGAGAAGGGAAAAGAACCGGCATCTCAGAATTAGAAGCGCACGGTGAACGAGATGAAGAGATGTTACGGCAGGAAGCAGGTCCGAAAGTTTTACCAAATGGTAAAACAATTATCCGGAGAGTGTAGACCTCGGCAGGGTTGAAAATGGACAACTAGTGGTAGAGTCACATTCGATGCTGAGAATTTGGAAAAATCTTTTCTGCAGACTGTTTTTCGCTGCCAGAAAGAATTTCCACTTAATTTGGATGAGGATGAACAAGATTTCCGTTCCCCCGACTTAGACGAGGTGGCGATATCTAGACTCAAGTCGGGCAAAGCTTCTGGAGCGGACGGACTGTCCATCTGCCTGTGCATCTGGGCATGATCTGGTTGGGCGCATGCACCAGCTCATCTGTAAGATATGGTTAGAGGATAGAATGCCCGATGAGTGAAATCTCAGCGTCGTTTGTCCGGTTCACACGAAAGGCGACCCCTTTGACTGCGCCAACCACAGAGGGATCCTTAACATCGCGCACAAGATCCTCTGAGCCGTTTCGTGTGAACGCCATTCGAAAACCACTCGTCAATAATCTGAGGTCTTTATCAGTGTGCTTTCAGGCCGGGAGCGTCCAGCATCCACCAAATCTTTACACTATGGCAGATGATGGGAAAAACCCCAAGAGATGCAGATCGACACCCACCATCTTTTCTTTGATTTCGAGGTCAACATGCGATGAGCTTTACAACGACATGTCTAGTTTTGACATTTCTGCCAAACTCGTCAGGTTGTGCAGGATGACGATGTAGAACTCTCTCTGGTCCATCAAGGTCGGTAACGAACTCACCGAGACCTTGAATGTCAAAAAAGGTTTTAGGGAAGGCGACACGTGACACAGGGCTGTCATGTGACCTCTTCAATATCATACTTGAGAAGATCGTGCGAAATTCAAACGTCACCACCAGAGGCACGATCTTCCAGAAGTCCGTTCAACTGCTTGCTTACGCGGGCGAAATTGGCGTCTGCATTTGCTGGCATTGAAGTGGAGGCAGCTTAAATGGGTCTGGTAGTAAATCATTGCAAAACAAAGTTCATGCTGTCATCACGGAAGGACGCACAACATCGACGTCTCGGACAGAGCGTCTTAATGGGCAGCAGAAGCTTTGAGGCAGTCAAGGACTTCGTCTATCACATCTCTGCAGTAAACAGGGACGTTAGCAGCAGTACCGAGATCCAGCACAGAATTGCTCTTGCAATGTGTGTCCTGTCTTGTTGTGTCTTTGGACTCAAGAGGCAATTGAGTACTAGAGCCATCTTACGAAGGACCAAGTTGACTTTATATATCCTTGACCTTGATCATCCCAGTCCTGCTCTATGGTGCAAAGGCATGGACTCTATTGAAAGCGGCTGACGAAGCTCTTGGTCGTTTTGACTGAAAAGTTCAGCGTGCGATCTTTGGTTCTGTTTGAGTTGATGCCTGTTAGTTGATGACCTAGTTAAGCGCTTCGGATCCAACGCTGGGTTGGCTGGGTTATGTAGAACGGATGGACATCACAATTCCGGCCCGAAGATTCTTCGATTCCAACCGATTGTGGCAACGCAACAGAGGACGTCCTGGAACGAGATGGCGCACACATTTGGAGAAATACCTGAAACAACTTGGTGTGCGCAACTGGAGGCGGCTGACGAAAGATCGTGCTGGCTGGAGAGGCTTGTTACAAGAGGAAGATTACTACGTTTGGTATACACACATCCTTCGATGTACATAGTCGCCTACACAAGGTCGCATTATTCCCACCACGAACCGTGGAATTGAAATATTGAAAGCGCCTGACCTCCGCCCTCTCCCCATTGTTGATTGGCACTGAGATGTAAGCCTAGTAGAGTTGTTTAGAGACAACTGAAGGCAGCGTCGTGCCTCGGTAAATGTCGAGTGGTGATTTTGTCTATGTCCTTGGCGTTAAGAGGATGGACAAAAACGTCAGAAACGATTGATTAAAGTAGGCTACAGACCACCAGTTTTCAAATGACATTCATGCGGGAACGATAGGAAAATGCCAGTGAGTAGCTTGGAATGGTAGAGTACAGCCTGATAAGAAAAGTCATTCGCTGGCGGACGTATGTTGATCATTGAGACTAATTGAGACAGGCCTCGGATCTACTAATGAAGACAGAGAGTCTGTCCTCCAAATCCTCATCGCAGGCACGCAATTTTCGCCATTTGAGCTGATCTCCTTAAACCCAACCAAACACACCGTGCCTCAGTCCCACACTAAGGCAGGTGATCTCCAGGACGACCCCAGTGCTTGTCGAACAAACGATAACCATCGCAACAAACGCAACACATTTTCCACCAAAAAATACAAAATCCCCAGCTATCATATCAATTTCAGACAAGCTGTCAGTATTAAAACCCAATAAGGGACACCCGCCCGCCGCCGCTGACGAAGACATCCTGCGCGGCATTCAGCTCTCGCCAGATAAGTCATGTCCCTCCGACCACAACACGACCAATAACGTGACCGCAAAAATTTATTCCAAATTCATTAGCAGACATTTCCGATCGACAGGATCGCAATAAGGATAACAAGATCGCCAAAAACTACCGCATCCCAGCGATCGGCGTTCGCCGCCGGCCATTTGTTCGGAATCACCGAAGGATACAACATCATTGTTAATGTGTTGCATCGTCCCATTGTGTCGGACGTCCATTGTCCAGGGCGATATTCATTTCACATTGCATCTCAATAAAAGTATCATCTTGCGTGTCCCGATGATGGGAGGATACTCTATGAGCGAGGATATCAATCAAATGGTGCCTGCAATCGGGATCGGGCCGAAACAGCAGCAGCAGTTGGACACGAGCAATAAAGTGACCATTGATGAAGGTAAACACAAGGATTCACTATGATCCTTTGGCAAATAATCTTTTATGTGCGATCCTAGTTAGAGAAGAATGCGAACAATGGGATACAAGTCATTTAATTCCTAGAAGAAACCGAGCCGAGGACGAAGGAGGATAAGGATTTTCGAGCGCAATTGTCGAGAGGCAGCAGATTGCGAACGATGAGTGCCAGCAAGAGTCCTTTGTGCGACCTGTGTGTTGGTGCCAAATAGAAGCCATGCCATATTCTTGACGAAGAAAAGACTGGGAATTGATAAATTGCTGATAGGCATCGTCGGGACGCACAGACAATTCTAGAGAATTCGACTGTGCAAAAATGTTTTTCTTCATCTTTCGACAAGGTGTTCAAAGGTCCACCAGGGAGAGGAACGTCTGCGAAGGGGGCAGGCGAAAGGGAAAGCATTCGTTCCTTTTGACCAACTCCAATGCCAAAGCAATGTATGCATTGAGCACATCTTGTTGTAAGAAATCCTTTGCGAAATAGTAGTCCTTCTTGAGATTCCTCCCCCCGAAGAGCCTACAGAGAGTTTCGATGGAACTCGAGCTGGACATCAGTGCTTGCTTGGAGGCAATGTTGCCAAGAGGTGGACGGTATAATCCTGAAGAGGGGCTTGATCGCTTGATTTTAAACCAGAGCAGAGCAATAAGTAACGATTTTGTGCCAAGAACAAGCTGCAAATCCAACCAAAAATGAGCCAATTCGTCCGCAGTCTCAAGAGACTTAGATTAAATCAAGCTAAGCCTTGCATTTTTTCATATTTTTGTTACTGGGCAAGGCTTTTAAGAATTGTGGATGAAACTGAAACCACGGTTGCCACTTTGCTCATTTTTAACCGAATGTGGTCGTTTTTTTCTACTTTGGGACTTTTGATAATTTGGTAATTTTTACCTCGTTTTGGTAAATAAAAGTCGAATAAAAATTATCAGTCAAAAATTGAGTGTCCGGCGTCAAGAGACAGCACGAACCGAAGTTTGAGTGACGAGTGAGAAAAAAAGGGGAGGTATCTGCGCACTTCCGTCTTAAATGTCTGCGGATTGCAGTCTGTGGGAAATATCAGGCTGGGAAGAGCATTCCATGTTCTAGTCTCTAAATTTACTGGACGTCCGAAAGTAGGCTTAAGGGTAAATGGATGAGCATTCCTGCCGAGACAAGAATTGCAGGTGAACTCATGGAGAGGAGGAATGGAGTTGGCTAGCTCACTTGAGCATCACCGACAAAGGAGAGACGGTGCGCCGATGTTCGAGCGAGTCTAATGACTTCGCGATATTGTTGTCGCCTATAAGATTTACCGCTTGCTTTTGGATTCTATCCAGTAGGTGCAGTATGGTCTTGGGGGCATCTGACAGGATATGAGCGTTGTACTCAAACTTGGGCCGCATATACGCCTTAAAAACAAATCAGAGGGGTGAACAATTTCTGGCGTCGATTAAGGAAACCTACAAATTTCTCAGCATTTTTGGCGACCTCAAATATGTGATAGTTCCAACTAATTGTCCATTAATGAGGGGTGCACGTTCTGAAGGGATTTAAATACACGAATATATTAACTCCGGGACAATGCGTCCTTGTCCTGGAGTGAGACATAGAGGTGCCCTTTACAGAGAGGTGTCCTTACAGAAGGGTGTCCGTAAAGAGAATTTTCGCTGTATTATTTCATATTTGCTAAAAATGTATCAATCTAACAAAATTGTTATCTTTCAACGACCTTCTGACACATGAAAGGCAACTTTTCAAACTGCTGTCTTTCCTGTTCCACGACAAGCGAAAATAATGGGCGAGTTCAAGGCTTATTAGCAACGAATGCTTTGGCGGCCATTGCTCTTCTGCCATCACATTACATTATGTACCTTGGTGCTTCGGCCCAAGGTACCAGGGTGCTTCGGCCCGTCAATCAATCAGCAAGACACGCTATTTGCGTGCAATTCCCAATCAACGCGCACAAGCAAATTACTGATTCACGAGCACACGCTTACCGTTTAACAAGTTTTATTTCATTTGTTCGACGGAGGTGACATTTATGCTCGACAAGCTCCCAATTCAGGATGCTTAAGTGCTGGAGAAAAAAGTGGAAGTGACTTCAGTTGGGTGCTGGTTTGACTTTTGGAATTTTGGAATCTATTTAACTTACGTAAGTTGCCAGGAGCTTCAGGTTTGACGGAAGAAGAACTACCAATGTTAGCTTAGGTAAAGCTACAGTAATAATTATAATTTCGCTTAAGAACATGTTATGGCCATTCTTATCACTGCATATGCAATGTAGTGTATTGGCAATACTACGTGCGTGGGAGTTGCTCTCTAGTGCGTCATGGGAGCTGCTCATGACATGCATCCTGCTCTTATCATTGTTGTCTTGTGTCCATTTCCAATCTTGTCTCACGGCAATTGTGAGCTGACCACCGGCAAGTGGTGAGTCGATACTGCATGCAATATGACCCTGTCCACAATTTTGCTCCATACTGACATCGGCTCTTTTTAGCGCGTTTTCCATTAGACTACACCAGAAACAAGAGTCGAAAACTTTTGCCTTCATTGTATATTTAGGCTGTCTTACTTACTTATGGTGTCGCTAAGTTCCGGGGTGGACCTGGGCAGCAACAAGGGTCTCCAGACAGCTCACTCTTTAGGCAGCTGCCTCCAGCTTTGCACTTAAAATTGATTGAGGTTCCTTTCCACTTGCATGCGCCAGCTGACTCGCGGTGTTCGTCGACTGCGCCACCGTCAATCGCGGGTGGATTCGAAGACTTTTCGAGTCAGAGCATTGGTTTCTGAGTATCAAAGAACAAGCCTCACCAGCTGATCTGATCCCTGGCACTGACAGCTGACAGCTTAGGACCATCTCCTCCTGCTTGGGCCACCTCAAACCCGGCAGTCCTCTGATGCGTTCTCCCACTAGATGTGTGTGGAAGGCTCTAAGCCCTGGAGCAAAATTGTCCATGCGTTCAATGATCAGGTTGGATCCCGCACCTATCGTCCTTAAATCTTCTCCAGTCCCCATCAGCGCAAATAGGACTAGGCAGTTCACGAACTAACTAGTTCAGAAAAGCGAACTAGTTCACAATGTCACTTTAATTTATCTCATTCGGTTCAGTAGTTCACCAAACTCATGTATACCTCCTCTGCAGTTTTCAGTTGGAACAACCAAACCAAATCGAATTAAATTGAGTGCTAGTCTTCGTGTGAGTATGGGCATTGTGCTTGCTCATCAGGATTATTTTTGCCTACCGCAGCACAAGCACATTAAGCTGCGAGCATCGATGCCTTGCCTTCGGGGGACATATATGGAAATTGAAGTAAAAATGTGCACGAATGATTGACAGTGACAATGGTTATCCGTCGCGATAAATGGATGAACTAAGAGATTTCTTTCTGGTTAAGTTGCTCGCTATGCTTTCCTGAGCAGTGAACTACATTCAACTAAGTGAACTAGTTCAATGAACTAAATTGAGTGCTCTCTGGGCGTTGCGCCATTCTCACACTTAAGGCATTCAAAACAATTTCTCATTTCTGGTGGTCATGGATGGCGATGCGAACTCTTCTTCCTTCAGCAAGATCGAGACAAGATCAGAGTCAAACAAATTTAAGACGTGATGACGCTCCGCCATGTGAGTCATCGATCTCGAGTCATCGATCTTGAGACGATCTGTACCTACGGTACGTAGCTTTACATGATCTTTAGATGCGCTTGCATTAACTGACTGTCTGCTTATTTATCGCCGGTAAGGGGTATGCACTGTAATTGGTTTGCACTTCGCAACAGAATTAGAAGATTCACTCAGTGCGAGGGTATCACAACGGTATCGACTACGCCAACGTATCTAACTTCCAAACCGTGCTTAGCAAATTTAAAAAAATGGACACCGCCCGTCAATCGTCATAAATCAGACCACATCGTGTCCTCCTCTGATGGCATTTGTTCCAAATTTTGATCTGAAATGTGCACCCCGTCCGACAAACAGATCGTCTGACTTTCCTTCCGCCGAGCTGTCAACCCCGTGATGGAGGTTTCCAGAATGTCTCCAAATCGTGGCAGCCAATCCCTTCGATTAGCTGATTGAAACCGAATCCGTCTTGAAATAACAAACCAGGCACCCATTGGCGACCACAAACCGTCACAATAGATGACAGCCGACATCACATGACAGTTTCTTGTCAGAGATGACAGCTAACCCCATCCGGCTGCGTTTCGCAATTTTCGGCATGCGTACACAATCTTACCACGCAGCCAAATGCTCTTCTGCGTCTTCACGTCACTTATTGTGGCGCGATAACAAAAGGATTGGTAATCCCTACGGACAAGGCAATCTCCTAGATGGATTACCGAATGTAGGCCATGTTCGACAATGGATGAGAGCACACCTAAACCAACAGCCATTCAGCCGAGCAGTACCGCACCTAATCGCGTGCAATATGCAATTGCAACTGCACAACGGGAGACGTCACCCTGCGCAATGTGACATGTGTGTCAACAACTTTGACAAAACTGCAAGCGGCCGGTGAAAGGGACGAAAGGATTAAACCGGCCACGCAGCTGTCGGCCTTCGCCCTCATGTGCAAAAGGCAATTTCGTAATTAAAGGTGTGCGCCTACACAGCGCCCCGCATGTGGGCATGGGGGCATCGTTAATTTATTGCGAACGCACTAGATACGCGTGGAATTAAAATCACAGCGCCGATGTCGGTGATCGCGCTGTTGTGACCGTGACGCACGCATGCACGCGCAATTATCGGATTAGCAGCGTCGCCATCTGCGCCTGCGATCAGACCCCGAGTGGCCCCCAATCAGGAACCTATTAGGAGCGCGCTTGAAGGACGCGTATTGTGTGCCGAGTGCCTTGTCTCCTAAGCTGACCTTGACATTGTTGTGATGATGACTTTTTTAAGGGGCATCGGCATCCGTCCACATGCAGCCAGTCGGTGAGTGAGCGTCCGCGTCGTGTGTCGGTCGCTTGCACGGCGTCAGGGATTATTTTTGTATGTTTTTTCTTCTGTTTTCACTCGGAGGGCAGATGTTTCGTTAAGAGCCTCCACGCACACCGCTGTGCTCAGAAACAATAAGACCGAGACAAGATACTGGCTGTAGCCATTTGTAAGGAGTCTCCTTCGGGAGAGAACAGGATCTCTGCCTGCGCGCAGAGCGGAGCAGAAAATCCTAAGCGACGACGCTGATAAGGGAAAGGTGTCTGCGTCGGTGTTGTTGTCGAGTGTGCAACAGGCTGTGCTGGACGTAGATTATCATCGGCCGAGCGGTTCTGCTTGGGACGCAGATACCTGGCGAGCTCGCCTGGGATTAGGCGTCCCATTGTAGGTGGGTCGAGCAACCGTAGAGCCGAACAACCGAACCACCGAGCGACCGTAGACAATTTCATGGCCCAGCTAAGCAGATAAGCATCGGGATTTGAAAAAAAAAAACCGGAGCTGGAGGTGGAGATTCGAAGGACGCTGCCAACTACCTGACGGATGCGTGGCTGTAGCAACAGTTGGATTGTCGATACGTGTGTGGTGCGCGTTGTTTGCTCAGACGCAAGGTGTGTGCTCTAGGATCAATAGGTCGGTCGTTTCTTTTTTTTCCACTTTTGTTTGCCAAAAAATGGAGTGGTGCTGCGACGCGAGAGATTTGGTTATCTGTCGAATTCGATTGCTTGATTGGTATCACTTTAAGTGACGGCATGAGGCTACAGATGGTTCCATTTGCAGGACCAAGGTGGTTGAGCGAGAGGATGGGATAGACCCATCCCGTGAAGCTGTACTGAGTCCATGCGGATGACTCAATCAGTGGATTAGGGACGATGTAATCTGCGAGATCGAGGCACTTCTGCTGTCGGGTTGCGATAAGGGATGCCTTAGCACGCTCGATTGACTGTGGGGGGCACGAGTGATTGACGTGTGAAATCTTGATTTCGGCTGCCATGTAAATAGTTGACCACAAATTAGATGTAGCATCAACATTCTGGCGAAGATGTTAATTTGGCAGGTTTAGCGGTCGAACAAGGGCTACTGTCGTACTACAAATCCTGACCAGTGATCTGGGAAAGTGCATAAACTCTAAAGTTCGATGGTCCGATCCGGGGCACACCGACTTCCATTTCCACGACTCCAATTTTCATGAAGCCAGACTGTTGGACTGTAGGTCCGCTCCCTTGCTGAATAGGTCATTTATAATTGGAATGGCCGCTATAAAATATGCACTCGTGAAATCCAAGGCCATTCTGACTGAACTTCAGTCCGTCATCGAACCGCTGTCAAATCCCCAAAACACCGACATGGCTTTTTCAAGGCTCGATCAAGGGTTGACAAACAAAGCCCGCTGGATAATCGATGGAACGCGGTAGATAGGTGGAAGTAAAGTCTGTGGCCAATTCGTATTTATGCAATATAATCGATCTCAAACTATATTAAACATAGATTACTGTTTTATGATTCCGAAGATGGAACGAACAGAGGTCGAAATGGTTGTGAAGAAACTTATATCAAATCTAAGAATCGAATAAATACACTGAAATGTGACTGTAATAACCATTTCGTCAAGTTTCATTTAGTTTCGTTAAGTTTCGTTCACTCTTGCTTATTTAAGTGGAACACAATCATTTGCTCCCCACGGTATCCACATAACTGTATCGACATTTTTCGCCTGTTCTCCGAAGTCTCTGACTACTCTTCTTTCGGTTCTGGCAAGCTTAAGTTTGCTTAGGTCGATTGTAGTTGGACCTTGAAAGCGGCATGGCAAAGGCCGAAAGTTGAGAGCCGAAAGTTGAGAGAGGTAACGAATTCACTTGTCAATAAATTAGACAAGATGCAATTGTGACCACTTCAACGCCATTCTTGAGGAGATCGAGCAGAACTCACTCGCCAATGCTAGAGGCCCGATCTTCCAAAAGTCCATAGTTATGTTAGGATACGCCACCGTCGACATCGATGTGATTGCACAGCGATTGAATGCAACGAACTCTCAAGGAGGCGTTTGCTGACATTGAGACGAAAGTGGCTACAATGAGTCTGGGAGCATCGACATTTTAGAAATATGTAACTTCGAGGTAGTTAAGGGTTTTTTCTAGGAAACAGTACGAATAACATCAGTACCGAAGTCAAACGCTTTCCATGGAGAATTCCTTAAGAGACAATTGAGGAGTGTCCTCTCTAGAAACACCAAAGCCGACTTTATACAAAACATTGATCAGCTAGCGAATAATGAAGCAAGACCGTGGAACCTCTGCATTGAAGGCAATTCGAGCAGAGGATCCACCTGCAAACTGTATGAGCTATACAGCGACAAGATCCTAGTCAGGCGTCTATGGATCCAACACCTAAGGTCGCCGAGCCATGTATGAACAACGCAGAATCTTCGACTTCAAACATGATGCGCACATAAGGGGAGACGGGCCTCAATCATACCAACCTTAACCTGCGAAACTGGAGGCAGCTAGCCAGAGATAGGGATAAGGTGGGATAAGGCTGTTCATTAAGACCAAGGTCCACCACGAACTGTTGTGCTATACAAAGAAGAAGTGGAAGTGAGTGAGGCTTTTGAATGGGTTTCCATAGCGAGTGGTTGAGTTTTTAATAGCGGTGCGATATGTAAGAAGTTCGTCCAATTGGTAGCCGTTGGATGAAAGCTTATCAACATAAGATATCACACAAGTCGAAATGCGAGAGGTGTTAGTCCACAATTCGTGGTGAAACGGGAATTAGACGTAAAGGAGTGACATTTAACACCAACATTAAATACTCGGAGAAACGATGTATACAATTATAAACAACTTGCTTTCGAGTCGAAAAGTTCCAGTAGAGAAAATTAGTAACACAAAGAAATGCGATGCATTTAGACAAGTGAATAATTAAAAAAAAGAAAATACTGGAAAAAGTGGTCAAAGTGGAACATGTGGAATATGTTGCCACCGAAGATAGATTATCCACAGATCAATCAAGTTGTGGGAGAAATAACTCGTGTGAGACCGCAATAAACCATGTAAATGTAAATGAATGGAAAGATGAGCGAAGTTCGAAAAAAATAGTGTCAATGTTTTCAGATTTCAAGAGAGCTTTCGAGACGATCGACAGGGAAATTCCTCTAAAAAAATCTATTCGCATACGGTGTAGAAGGCAAGGAACTGAAATGGTTGAAGTCATACCTCACAAACAGGGTCCAAAGAACGAAAGTAAATCGGGAGTATGTGTCAGAAAGCATTGAAGTTGAGTGAGAGGAGTACCACAAGGGGGAATATTAGGAGCGATTTTTTTTTCAAAATTTGAACGTTTATTTAAGAAAAACATGTGCAATAGTATCATTCAAAGTATTGCTCATCTGATGCTATGACTTTTTTCCAACTTTCTGGCAATTTGTGGATCCCATCCCATCCCATCGAGCAAATTTTTGATATTCTGAAAAATTGGCATGATTCATTCTTGGCTGCCAAGCCGGCGCAGATGGGATGGGATGGGATCCACAAATTACCTCTGATGTGAATCGTATTTCAGTGAGGGCGCTCTGCGTCGACCGGAACAAATGGTAGTGAGAAGGGGCAAGGTCTGGGCTATAAGGCAGGGGTAAAAGTTCCCATCCACTGTTTTCCAAACAGAACCGGAATAGCAACGTGGGGCCGAGCGTTGTTATGATGGAAAATTATTGCCTCGTGTCTGGTCGCATATTCCGGGCGTTTTTCGGCTACTGCTCTCTTCAAGCGGATTAATTGTGTCCGGTGGCGTTGTCCATTGACGGTTTCACCCGGTTTTAGCAGCTCATAATACAGCAGACCCTTCTGATCCCACCAAATACAGAGCTTTACCTTCGCTCCATGGATATTCGACTTTGCCGTTGATTTGGGTAGTTGGCCGGGTTTCACATATGATTTTTTGCGCTTGGGGTTGTCGTAATGGATCCATTTTTCATCACCAGTAACAATCCGATGCAAAAACTTCCGTTTGTGGCGTTCCAGCAGCATTTCGGACTTGCAAAACCGCCTTTCGACGTCTCTCGGCTTGAGTTCATGTGAAACCCAATTTCCTTGAAATGGCTACTTGAGTGACACCCAAAGATTCCGCGAGCTCTTCTTGTGTTTGGCAACAATCTTCATAGAGTAATGCGTCCAGTTCTTCATTTTCAAACTTTTTTGGCTGCCCAGGACGTTCATCGTCTTCCAAGCCAAAATCACCACTTTTATATCGTTCGCTCAGCTAGCGCATGTTCCCCATAAACTTCCACCAAAACACGATGCTTTTCAGCAGCAGTTTTCTTCATATCAAAGTAACGAAGAAGGACTCCCCGCAAAAACACTTTTTCAAGCACAAACTGAAATGACGTACAATGACAGTAGCTTTCCAACGCATGTTCCAATGGAATAATACAAGTAACGCCATCTCTTAGCAAACCGCACGAATTAAGTTATAGACCCAATATATTAACGGTATGCCTGAAGTAATACAAAATCGCTGTCAGTTTTCTCAAAATGATCGCTCTGGAATTGAATACCGTTGTTGGGTTGGGTCAACTCATTCATCTAGGAAATTGGTGGCTTATATTCATGTCTACCGACACTTGTCCGTTCATTTGAAGAACGGAATCTATTCAAGACCCATTGCTTCTTCCCCACGTGAAGGTCGCCGAGTAACCTTGCTCCGAAAAGGCTTGAAAGAGAATAAGTATCCAAGTCAATCTTCTTCTCAAATGCAATCTACGCAAATATCCAACTCCCTTTAATAATTTCCTACTTCCGCCAAGAATCATATGTGATCAAGAGAACGTATGCGGTTCTCAAGCTAAACTCTCGCGATCATCAGCGATCATCATTAGCTGCTCCACTTGCCACGATCGCAGCGAGAGCAATTTATGAATAATCGCAGTAGATCACATTTAGGCATGTGTTGAGCCACCCATTAGCACCGACTGACGGCAATTCCCAACAAGATTAGATGCAATTTGATTCGATCGTCTCCCGATCATGCCTAGATCTCCCGCCAACTGCTGCTGCCCCATTTGACGTCAACGTGAGCATGTGACTTTTAATGAACTGAAGCGAATGGTTAGTCGTCGTCGTCGGTCGTCCATCCATCAGCCGAGCTGACTCTGATGCCAGGCAACCTGGTCTTGTGCCACCACCACCATCGCCGCCGCCACTCGCCCCCTCGACGTTAGGTCATCGCAGGAATTCGATGCATAAGTGCACACATTTCGGGCCTTATGGCTGACCTTATAAGCACGGCCCAGCCGCGGCGGTGATGGCTGGAAACAAAAGGAAAGGATTGTAACGATAATGACGATAATAAGGGGTTGCTGGGGAACACTCTCGGGTCCCGGGAAAAAATAGTTCAAACATCTGCTATAGACCGGCGGACGAGGACGATGGCGGATGCACGAAAATTACTCTCACTCTCTCTCGCTCTCAGTCTCAGGCCCGATCCAAATGCAATCTAATTTCTTGTCTGCTGCCGTTGTTGTTGGTGTTGTTCCTTATCAGGTGTTACCTGAGCGCATACAGGCATGTAACGGTGGACGAGGACGCGAAGCAATTACCGAGACATTCGGCACGACCGTCGACCGAAGGAGAAGTGAAGGGGGCCCCAGACCGATATTCAAATCAAATTATCTTCGATTGCGCGCAGGGGTGACTTTGGGTTCGGCATTCTTCAGGAATTCCTCGAAGCGATTAGGGCCCTTTGGCGATAGAATTGGAGGCGATCGTTTGTTTGTTTTCGCTTCGAGATAAACGGCAGCGTTTAGAGATTCGGGACGGGTGCACACGAGGCTCAGTGTCTTGTCTTGTCATACATACGAGACGAGGGCATGTTCAGTGAGACGATCAGACTAGGGCAGGCAAATTGGGAGAGCTTGAAGAGTGGGTCTGGACGAATTCCGTGGATTTGATACGTACATACGTATTCGATTGATTTAGAAGAATCGCAAACAAGTTGTGTCAACTCAGGAGCTTACAAATTCTTGTTCTTATGTCGGTTTTTTTTTTTCTGGAGAAAAACAGATCTTCATGGAATCAAATTTAGTAAACAGAAGGGGTGAGAGATAGCAAACTGCACCAATCAGTGAATTATTGCTTAGGCCTCAGTGCCTGGATGTGTCTCAATTCGTAAATATCTGCGGATTGTAGTCTGTGGGAAATATCGGGCTGGGTGGTGCGGCTGAAAAAGGAGTCTCTAAATCTAACTGTGCCTCTGAAAGTAGGGTAAGCTAATGAGCATTTCTGGCTACACGAGTGTTGCGGGTGAATTCGTGGGGAGGAGGAATGCAGTTGGCTAGCTCGCTTGAACATTGTTTGTGAAAATAGCGATAAAATACGGACAAAGAAGAGACAGTGAGTCGTTGTTCCAGCTTGTCTAATGACTCTGGAAAATTGTTGCCATCTACAAGTTTTATCGCTCGATTTTGGAATCTTTCCAGTAGGTCCAGGGTGGTCTTTGGGGCAGCAGACCAGATATGAACGTTGTACTCATGCTTGGGGTCGATATGCGCCTTAAAGCCATATCAGAGGGGGTGAAAAATGTCTGTTGTCAATTAAGGAAGCCTAAACATTTAGCAGCATTTTTGGCTACCCAAATATGTGATCGTTCCAACTAAGTGTTGTGTTGATACACATGCCAAGGATGGAAAGCTTTCCAGTGTCATCGACACAAGCGCCATTCATGGCTAATGGCTGACTAACAAGTGTTCGCTTAAGTGACACCAGACAGCATTGGGATTTCGAAGCATTGAATTCCACTCGGTTGTTCAATCCCCAATTAATTATGCTGTCAGTATGGGGATTCAATGTGCCTAACATACGCTGCCGTTCCAATTCTACAGCCGAAGGTCGGGGTCCGGAGTCTTGGGACGAATATGAAGAGCTGAGCTGAGAGTAGTGAATTGGGTTTGACGGGAGATCATTTATAAAAATGAGAACGAGCACCGGAGACAGAACAGAGCCTTGGGGCGCACCCGCGTTTATTTGGTCGATATCAGTCTTGAACCCATCCAAAACAACTTGAATGGAACGGTTCGAAAGGTCATCTCTAATCCATAGAAGAAGAGATTCATCGAAACCATAGTCACGCATTTTCGACAAGAGAGCTTAATACCAAACTCTGTCAAATGCGACGATCTTGCTTTCACCACAGGATTACAACCACGCATCACCTACTTTTATGTACGGAGTCTCAGTTTTGTGGACAGCACTAAACACAGCTCTCAACTGCGAGCAACTTAATTAGGTGCAGCGACTGGCCTGCATGTGCATCATCGGGGCATCTCTAATCCATAGAAGAAGAGATTCATCGAAACCATAGTCACGCATTTTCGACAAGAGAGCTTAATACCAAACTCTGTCAAATGCGACGATCTTGCTTTCACCACAGGATTACAACCACGCATCACCTACTTTTATGTACGGAGTCTCAGTTTGGTGGACAGCACTAAACACAGCTCTCAACTGCGAGCAACTTAATTAGGTGCAGCGACTGGCCTGCATGTGCATCATCGGGGCACTGAAGAGCACTCCTTGTGATGGACTTAACATACTTCTCCACCCCCACCTTTAGCAAACTGGTAGAAACCAGTAGAGCCCTGAGACTGAAAGCACGCGGACTGTCGTCCAAACTCACCTTCGGCCACTCAAATATTCTAAACGAATTCAACTTTCTCCCCAACAACACAGACAATTCTCCACCAGCTTTCCTTCCAGATCGGATTAAGAATCGGATCACAAGACGCTGGCTGATCCCCGCCGCATCTTCATAGACGGGCCGAAGACAGACGAGGGAGTACTTGCTGGTGACTATGCCAAGACCTTGCTATCTCCCTGAAGCTCACTGATCACGGTAGCGTCTTCAAGGCAGAAACCATTGCGATAAAGGAGGCATTGTCCTGGCTCAAAAACAATGTCATACCAAAAGAGATATCACCATCTTTTCGGACAGTCATGACGCAATCAAGTCCCTAGACAATGTCATGTTTAACTCAAAAACATCCCTCAACTGTAGGCTGTCTCTGAACGAGATGGCTGAGCATTTTAATATACAGCTCATGTGGATGCTGGGACATTGTGAAATACTGGGCATCGCTACCGCTAGGTGTGGTGCATCCTCCTGCCAAACACTAGAGTAGGGGGCTGCTAATGAATTCACTAGCACACTTAGACCATATTGGTCCATTGTGTAACCCACAGTCAGACTCCTACCACTGATCGACCACTCCAGTGACAGTGCTGTTAATTTGATCCCAACGGCAAGTGGTGACTCGACCAGATCTGAAACACAGATTAAAGCGTAATAACTTTGCTTTCACTGGGATTCGAACCGGGGACCCCACTAACTAATGGCAGGCACTTAACCTAACACTAGGAGCTGTTCCATCTTCAATGCCAATCGCTACAGCCTATCATCTACTCAGGGTACACACAATCAACACTACCAATCGTAAATGGTTAGAAGGTATCACATGCCTTAAAACAAAAGAAATATGGCCATGACTTAATGGCAAACGATTCTTCAATCTGCTTAGACTCAGCAGATCTTCACTGAAGACGAACACCGGCGTCATGACCGAACTCTGCACAATTGGCATTCATTCCCAAAGGTATGGTCACCCCTTTAATGACTTCTGTAGTAGCTGCATGGATGAAGAGGAGGTTGAAACCATAGATCAACTACTCTGCTCGCGTAGTGCGCTGGCAAGTCGTATGTACATACACTTAGGGGCCTGATACTTTTATAACCTCAGTGAGCTAAGAGGCGGCAGTATTAGCCGGCTTAATCGCTTCGTTGTAAGCACCAATTGGTTCTGATTTTTAGGCCAAATTAATTCGCGTGGTATCGCAACGGGCCTACTTTGGACTGCCTTCCGCAGTCAGACACTACAACCTAATCAACCTAACCTAACTAAAAAAAAGTGCAATATTAGTCTTTTTGGATTGCATTGAATAAGATAACTATGCACTGCTCGATGCTTGAGCCGAAGAAGGCTGCTGTTCGCTTTGCATGGCAGCGCGGAGATAAATACGTAACTTTTGGACCCGTGGGCCAGGCTTAATGAAATTTCAAACGTAGTGGATGTGCTACGAGATCTTTTCTTTCACAAGCCTTGTGAACAAAAACCGTTTATGCGGTTAGAAGGCCAAATATATGACTTTCAAAATAAATAATATTTCTTCCCAGACTATTATTCACGATCATCTTAAGCGCGTAAATTGGGTACAGTGAAACTTCGTGAACAGACTACTCCTAGGATTTTGTTCCGATAAAAACTGGTCTGCCCCAAGGGTCCATTCAGCTACCCATTCTTTTTCTCATCATATTTCCACTATAACATCCTCCTTCACTGGTAACAATACTTTAAGGTAGTGTTCTCCAAAAGAGATTTTAAAGATTTCCTAATCATTGCTCTGAAAACCTTCAATAGGATAGAGCATCAATCATCGCACCAACAAGAAAAACTCAACAGTTCCTATTCCCATCGAAATGACGCTCTCATTCGCTTCAGCGCTCGCAATGCCTACTCAGCTTCCGGACATCAATCTCCGCGTCCGATATCGTTGAGTGATTATATTTCAACTAGGATTCGATGTCATAAATGTCACTGAAGCCGATCAATTTAATAGCTGTTGGATAATAAATCACCTTCAAACAGATCGTCGTGCAAGACGACATTGGAACAGCTGCCAGTACGCAAAGAATAACAACTTTTTTACGATCTCCAAGGATAACAAGGTATTAATGGCCGTCGAGCCTGCAATAAAGACATCAAAAGACCCCGTGACCAGCGCTGTTGGGGGGGCCCCGCCGCGCCGCCGTCGCTCAGAAGTCAGTCATCCTTTGACAGTAAAACCGTCTCACGTGATCAGATACCAAAGTCCAACTGCCAAAAATCGGCCATCTCCAAAGCCCGTTTATAGCCCGTGCAGTTTTATTGCAGCCCGACAGATGGAACCCGAAAGTCAGTCGCATGCACCGAGCTCGGAACCCATTAGATACCAACGGCGGCGTGGCGCAGCACGTTAAGTGCGAATGACGGCAGTAAACATTGAGAGGAACATCTGCCTCTGCTCCGACTGGAAATCGGTACGCATATCAGCACACCGCGCAGATAACAGGACTATTTACAAATGATTTCATTATTCGAAGCCGCGAGGGCTTATCTCTGGTGAAGGGGACAGGCGTGCTCCGGTGGCTACACACCGAGCCACCGTCGCACCGCCTAATCGATGGCACGCTTCGGCGCGAGCAAATATTTGCTCAGCTTCACGGATCGAGCTGGTTTGGGCGCTTGTTTGTGTACTGAATGCCCATCTGACATGCAAAAATGTATCTTTCAGTCGAAATGCGATCACCACTCGAAGCGGCGCGGCGGCAATCAGAGATCAGATCGCATTCAAGGAATGTCGAGTGCCACTGACGGTCGAGCTAGTCTGCCGAGCGTCGTTATTCAACGCCGACCACATGTGACCGGGCGCATGTTGTCGGCGGTGATTTCTGCTCGACAAACGCACGAAATGGATTTTCCAGGGCGGCATAGAGTATCCTCTTTCGGCGTGCCTTCACAGAATGGGTGA
This sequence comes from Eristalis tenax, assembly GCA_905231855.2. Taxonomy (NCBI): domain Eukaryota; kingdom Metazoa; phylum Arthropoda; class Insecta; order Diptera; family Syrphidae; genus Eristalis; species Eristalis tenax. Next base: position 107,238,184 of record HG993124.1, on the reverse strand, counting down.
GTCCTGGTTACCACCCAGAGATGGGTTTTAAATTGGTTTTCCTTTGGTCTTCGCAGATTGGTCACAGACCTGCTATGGTTTCTTCTCCTGAGCAGTGTGACGACGCGAACAAAGGCGGCCGCAAGGACAATGGAAGTGCAATGCCGTGCATTGCGTGATTAGTGAGGGAAATCCTTGTAGGAGGACAGAGTCTTATTCGCTTTTCTTCTTCTCCTTGCTCGGCAGGTAGGTGGTTGCATTCCTCGTCTGTCCTCGTTTGACGCATGTACCGCTGCTTGGGACGGGGATAATGAATCCGTATGGTGCCGCATTTGAGAGGCACCCAGCAGGGCGGGCCTAAGTGTTGCTGGATTTTGCAAAACACTTTGTCGGACTAATGACAGATTTCCTGCTCAGGAATGCGAGCGATGCTGTGTATTCGAAAATGGATTCCGCCTTGTTTCATTTTAATTTATTTTCGGAACATGACTAAGGGGCAGACGTGTCGTGCGGAATTGTTTTTTCAGGTCAACTCGAGAGAGGCAAAGACAAAGCGAACGGTCACCGTCGGCAGGCATTGTTTGGTTAAGCACTTTTCAAATATTTCTTGTACGATCTGTCCGTCGCACACACGGCCGTAAGGTTGAAGAAAAGCGTTATGCTCCAGCGGCGCAAACGATGGTAACATAGAGATACTTGGCAGCACTAAGAGGAGCTTCTAAAAGGATCACAGATTGAGGAAGGAATGCGAATGAACAGTGGTGTTGAACTATTGGGGGATTAAGAAAATTTGAAACTCCATCTCAGTGAGTTTCTTTTGCGGTTGGTCCAAGCAACTGGATCGAAGGACCAGCTTGTTGCTCTTTGCTCTCTAGTCTTGTTGTACTGAGTTGGAGTTGTCCATGTAGTGTGGAAGGAAATACACCTTCGACTAACCTGGCTCGACCACAGAGCGTCCATGCCGTGTTTAGAGAGTCTTCCCAAGAGAAATTCATGCTTCGAGAGGAAAATGTAGACTGGATCTCCAGACTAGGTTCTGGTGAGTCCGTAGCAAGTGACTGGAAGCATCTGACAAGGATGACTCTAAAGCGCGATTCACTCAGAGGTTGCATTTGAAGTGAGTTGACATTGAGTGTATGAGTCTTACATTATTTTGCATATATTTTACATGGATCAACAATTTCAACGACACTACTAGATCCAATAGGAAATTCGTCTTGCAATGAAGACCCTCTCCTTTTTCCATTTTTCCCTTTCTATTTAATTCTTTTCAGAACAACTTACACTAGACAAAAAATCTATATATCTAACACTTCAATATAATATCAATCTTAATATCTAACACTTCAAGCTCTCGAATAATCTAATCTAACATATCCTTGCCTATCGTTGCCTTTTGGCGTCTAATCAATTAATGGTTTTTTTAAGTCCTTAGGACAGACTTTATTATTTAAGGCTTACTAGTCAAGGCAACAAAGAACAAATGTGGAGCTCTAGACATTTTTATTGTTACCTAGCCCAAATCAAAGCCTAAACCTTGTTCCTCTATTAAAAACCTAACAAAACTTAATCCAACTTATTCTATATCCGTAACATTAAGGACGTGTACACAAGGGCGTGTACCTTTTATTTATCTTTTTCACTTACTTTGTCTTACAACTAGGTAAGTGGGCCGTTAAACCAACTTCACGAACAGGCAGGGGCCGGCGAAGGCGGAGACTGGTTCTGGTGTATCCACCAAAAGAAGTGCCGGCTCATATCATTCTCTCTCTCTCTTGTCTCGAGCAGGGATCGCTCTACTGAACCGGAGAAGCTCCTCGTGTTCGCGGACGAGATCCGATTCGTAGGATGTCGCCTGTTAACTGTTCGGCGTACAGCGTGATAGATTACAGGACATCCTTTCGTGTCCTGGATCAATCTGATCGAATCCAATTATAGGATATGCTTCGTCGTCATGGCTCACCGTCTCATGGTACATATAATTGGGGTAATAAGGCCCGAAGATCAGACTGTTAGTGGAAGTCATACTTCTCGCATTGTGACTTCTTATTAATTTAATGATACAATTGTCTCTCTTATTCACGACCTCGTTAGGATAGTACTTCTTGTACTCAGACTCGGGTATTCCATACAACCGGAGACAAGTCCTAAGACACCATCTCTCGAACACCCTCATCTTTTCCACAGGGGACAGCTATACACCATGATTGGCCTTATGAGGGCCATATAGCAGATTACCTTCACCCTGGTATCAAGTTGGCTTCTGTACAACAGCTTACTTGCCGCACCAAAGGCTTTGGTCAGAGCCTTCTCTATATGTTTGTTAAAATACAGAAAATTATCCAACCAAATGCCACGATATCTAACTACAGTCTTCACGGCTAACGGCTGACCCTGTGGGTCGACTATGCCGAACTTCTTCCGGTTTACGCGCGTATTCCTTGAAGTCCCTCTCCTTTTGTGAGGAGTGGGATTGTCTTCCTCGTTCTTCGATTTTAAATTTACAAGAATTCTATGGATACTATAGGGTCTATAACTTAATTCGTTTGGTTTGCTACGAGATGGCGTAACTTGTATTATTCCAATGGAACATGCGTTGGAAAGCTACTGTCATTGTACGTCATTTCAGTTTGTTTTTGAAAAAGTGTTTTTGCGGGGAGTCCTTCTTCGTTACTTTGATATGAAGAAAACTGCTGCTGAAAGGCATCGTGTTTTGGTGGAAGTTTATGGGGAACATGCGCTAGCTGAGCGAACGATATAAAAGTGGTGATTTTGGCTTGGAAGACGATGAACGTCCTGGGCAGCCAAAAAAGTTTGAAAATGAAGAACTGGAAGCATTACTCTATGAAGATTGTTGAAAAACACAAGAAGAGCTCGCGGAATCTTTGGGTGTCACTCAAGTAGCCATTTCAAGGAAATTGGGTTTCACATGAACTCAAGCCGAGAGACGTCGAAAGGCGGTTTTGCAAGTCCGAAATGCTGCTGGAACGCCACAAACGGAAGTTATTGCATCGGATTGTTACTGGTGATGAAAAATGGATCCATTACGACAACCCCAAGCTCAAAAAATCATATGTGAAACCCGGCCAACTACCCAAATCAACGGCAAAGTCGAATATCCATGGAGCGAAGGTAAAGCTCTGTATTTGGTGGGATCAGAAGGAGCTGCTTAAACGGGTGAAACCATCAATGGACAACGCCACCGAACACAATTAATCCGTTTGAAGAGAGCAGTAGCCGAAAAACGCCCGGAATATGCGACCAGACACGAGGCAATCATTTTCCATCATGACAACGCTGGGCCCCACGTTGCTATTCCGGTTCAGGACTGTTTGGAAAACAGTGGATGGGAACTTTTACCCCACCCGCCTTATAGCCCAGACCTTGCCTTGACTACCATTTGTCGACTACCGGTCGATGCAGAACGCCCTCACTGAAACACGGTTCACATCTGAGCAGAATATCAAAAATTGTCAATTGATTCATTCTTGGCTGCCAAGCCGGCGCAGTTCTTTTAGGATGGGATCCGCAAATTGGCAGAAAGATGGGAAAAGTCACAGCTTCACATGGGCAATACTTTGAATAATACTATTGTACATGTTTATCTCAAATAAACGATCAAATTTTGAAAAAAAACCAATATTTTTGATTGCATCAGTACCAAAAGGTTTTTTTTTGGTTTTAGTTCACTGATTATGCATTCAATGTCTTCAGCAGAAATGTACTCACTTAATGATGGTTGACTGGAATTGTTTTGTTTGGCTGTAGTTTTGGTATTGTAGTCTCCTAAATTAGCTGAAATTATATGATTTTTTGCAAAATTAGAACCAAGTGCATTTGCTTTACCAACGTCGGTGCAAAAGGTATTGCTTGCATCTATGAGAAAGGGCAGATGTTTGTTCTTATTTCTTATTACTCTTGTAATGTTCCTTGTAATGTTTTGAGATTCAGGAAAGAATATGAGTTCTTGAATAGATTTTTAGATAAACAATACGTCTTGTCTGTAGAATCTTCGATAAGGAGCAATGGTGCATCATTTTGGAATTACGTTAATTCAAAAAGAAATTCCTTGGGCTTGCCCAAGATAATGGAATTTGGTAACGTAACTTCAACAAACTTGGATGAAACCTGTAACCTATTTGCTAACTTTTTTGAGTCGATCTATAATGGGTCTCCGGTCCAGACAACAATGAACCATTACTCTAATATACCCGAGGTTCTGGATATAGGTGTATTGGAATTTACGGATCAGGATGTGATAAATGCCTTAACAAATCTTAAAGCAAATTACTGCCCAGGCCCCGATGGGGTTCCGGCTGGAATTTTAAGAAAAAGTTGGAATTCGCTTTGTCGTCCACTTAAAATTATCTTTAATCAATCCCTAAAAATGGGTGAATTTTTAAATGAATGGAAGTATTCTTTTCTGAAAAGTAGAAAACGATCGACCAATATCAAAGCTTTCATCGATTCCAAAGCTATTTGAAAGTATTGTAAAAGAAAAATTATATTTCATGGTAAAAGAAATTATTCCTAATCACCAGCATGGCTTTATGCAGGGCAGGTCATGTACAACTAATTTATCATTATTTTCAAATTACATTTATACAAATTTAGAAAATCAATCACAAGTTGATGTACTTTACACCGTTTTCTCGAAAGCCTTCGATAAAGTACATCACACTTTGCTTTCGTCAATGTTAGAGTGGTGAGTTACATCGGGCGTTCCACAAGGCAGCCATGTGGGGCCATTACTGTTTCTTTTGTTCATAAATGATGTTCACGAAATTTTCAAATATTGTAAAATTTTAACATTCGCAGACGACTTTAAATTGTATTTATCTATAAAAAGTTTAACTGATTGTAATAATTTCCAATTGGATATCGATGCACTAGTGGATTGGTGCAAGCACAATGGACTAGAGCTGAATATTCAAAAATGTAATTTCTGAAAAGAAACAGTAAAGACTTTCGGGATATAGCTAGTCTTAAGTCCATCTATTGTTCGTTAGTCAGACCGTATTTAGAATATTCTTCCATCATTTGGGACTCCCCGTATGATACACAAGAACTCAGATTCGAAAGAGTACAAAAAAGTTTCACGAGATATGCTGTCCGCAAATTATATTCCTTCGAAGAACTCCCTAAATATGACGACAGATGTAAAATAAGAGGCTTGCAAACCTTAAGTTTCAGGCGTAAGGCAGCATCAGCCATGTTCATCCGCGACATTATTAATTGCCGTGTAAATTCACCAGATTAACTTTTTCTCATGAATATATATGGTCCCCAAAGATCTCTTCGGATGAAGCAACTATGGTTGTAATGAACCTATTACAAGGTATATAAACACTTTTAATGAACTTTGCAACGCAATTGAAAATTTATCCATGCACTATCCTTTAATTAATATTATTTATTTGCTGTAATCTATGAGATGCAAGATCGGTAGATGATCCTTAGTTGCGCAGCAAAAATCTGCTGTGTAAAGCGATACTGAGAGTTAACACTTAGAGAACGTAGTGTTTTGTGTGCTCTGTGACGAAAAAAAAAAAAAAAAAAACGGTTTTGAATTTTTTTCGAAAGAACGTAGTTTTGTGTTCCACCTAGAGTTTTTCTGTTCAAAACTCCTTTTCGAAATTAACTTATTCAAGTGTTTCTAATTTTGATTAGCTCCAAAATGAAGGAAGGAAGCTTAATCGAAGAAGGTTTAATAGGGATTTTAGACATATTTTTTTCTGAAACGCCTAGAGTTTTACCGAAAAGCTAGAAATAGTGGAATCAACATCGTCTTTACAGCTTATATTGTCTAAGTTCTTTGGAATGCCTTGTAGTTTAGAGGTTAACTCAGATCGAAAACAAGTCCATTCTACCTTTTTTTGAGACCTTGTCTATACTGCACTTTTTTAATGCAAGGTCTTAAAATTTGTCACATAACCTGTCGATGATCCGAGGTCAGTCTAAGGAATTTGGTTGTGCAATATGAAGGTACGCTGGAATGCTTTGTTGAAAATGGTCTCCGGTTAATTCGTCGATCCTGTTCAACCTAATTGACCTCTCTTCCTCACGAATTTGCGAACGCAGATTGATTGTGTACAGGTCAGGTTCAAAGGTCCTTACCCCTCTCGTGCGGGGTGACTTCTATTCGTTCATGTGACACTGCGACCACTGGAGGGAGAGAGAGAGAGAGAAATCTGTAGTCTGAACTCAGAAATCTGAAGTACGAAAATATCGGCGAAAGATATTACAGTGAATCCTCTCTTAAGCGGACAACAGCGGGAAGAGCATGATTTTGTCTATAATCTACTCTTAATAACAAAAAATATGGAAAAAGTTGATGGTGTAGCAAATAATTATGGTTGGACATGGCCTACGTACGCTGTACATTTTGTTTATGTGACAGTGCTTAACAATTTGACGTTTTCAATAAAAGGACAGCTACCCACTGATGCATCTGCAGAACTCTCGATAGTTCCATCAAGTCAGAATCAGGCAGACAGATTTACGAATGTAGTTGTCCCAACTACAGTTGGCCGGATATGTATCCGCGTTGACGGTGACGGTCATAAATAAGTTCACAGGCCATAAAACCAAGAGTTGTGAACTTTTAAGTCTCCGTCTGGGTCATAAGCCATTGTGGACGTATGGCCTGTGGAATTATGACCTTGCACTAGCGTTGTCATCTACGTCCTGGCCCCACTCTGCCCGATCACCCTACCTAACCCCCTAACCGTCTCTGGCTTCGCTCGCCGACTTGGTTGAGGTCCACCCGTGTGAGGCGTCAGCTCCTACATTGTCTGGCAGCTCTGCTACCGCAGACCTCACAGTTGTCATGGCAATAGGATTATGGTAAGGAGTCCTAGTCGCTTTCCTAGTGAACGAAATGAAAAATACAGGTGGGGAGCCTCCCTCCACATACTTGATCAGCATAATGTCAAAAAATGACTTGTGTCGGGCGCCAGCTTAGCACATAATCAGAGAAGTTGACAGGAGCCACTCTACACACGCAAGGAATTCTAGTTCTCCACTGTCGTGATGTAAGCCGCTATCCCTCAAAAAGGATGATTACTTGTTATAGAACCACTAGACCACAAGGCCATGCATCAAATGACGCTTCACAATGCGCCGGGTCCTCCATAAAACATCTTGTCACCCGCTGGCTTGACCTCCACAGATCACTGTCAACTACGACGGCATGACAGCCGATGACAGGCGTCAAAAGTTCGTCATTTCTAATTTGATCGACCTGCAAACCTGCCATTCGACACCGCTGATCTCCGATCAAGATCTTCCGGAAAAAAACCAAATTCGATCCTCAGGTGCCCACTTATGCCATTTATCCCTGGACCTGTCAACCCACACCAACTATCTATGCACGAACATCAAATTACTTTAATTCATCCTCCGTTCGGCATATCCTTGCACCTTTCGATGATTTCCTCTTGCTTCCTTCCTTCCTCGTCCTGGGACGTCAAACCAAACGAAAAAAAAATACTCACAATTCCGCACTTCCGTTTGTTCAAAGTTCTCATGAAAAACACGAATATCCTTCTCCTCGTCCGTGGCAGGTAGCTTCGTGTTTATTTTGTTCCTCCACCTTCCCGTTCCCCCACAGAAGCAGGACATATCCGCTTTGCTGGCAAACAACCCGAAACAACAAAAAAACAAACGAAGACGAGCACACATGCAAACGCTGTCGCACGGTGCCAGGAGGAAGAGAGGAACTTGTTCCTTTTTTTTCGGAAGGATGTTCCCTGCATTGATGGAACATCCTCAGGTGCTTGCTTCGTCTTTTTTCCCTCTCGGGTCCTCGTCGGGTTTCGTGTGTTTTTTTCTTGTGTCGTTGTTCGTCCTTAATGCAAATTCGACTTCGTCCTTTTTATTCACAAAATCAAATCAAATTCCGGATATTGAAGGATCCATCCGAGTGTGCGTTTGCGTGTGCGCCTGTGTGGACCGTCGAACAGGTAGTTGTCGAGGGTGCAGTGCTGCGCTGAGATCACCGAGAGATCTCACTTGTGAGAGATTTTCTCTCAGTTTTCACACGAAGATAAGGCAATCCACGCAGATGCTCAGCGTATCTGAATTTTAGTGCGTTTCTTGTTGTTCGACAGAGCCACTGCAAGCGTGGGGGGAGGAGAGATCTCATTGTAAACTGGAACATAAAAATGTTTACAACTGTGCAAGGTGAGGGCAAGGTGCCGGCGGCGGCAGCGATGGTGTTTCGAATGGAAATGGTAACGATGACGTTCCCACACACACAGCATCCGAGATGGGTCCCGGTCGAGGTGCATATGGCGTTTGCAACTTGTTCCTGTGTGCATGCACCGAGTTGGGTCGCCTGCAAATCTACATGGGTATGGGAAAATCGTAAGGTGGTTCCGGTTTGGTTTGGTTTTGGTTGTTTGTTTTTTTTTTGGAAATTCCCTGGGGGACCTGCGAGCGATGATGAGTGAGGGCGATCAACAAAGAAATGAGATGGGATCTGATGGCCTGAGAGGATCTTCTGTCATCTGTGGCAAATCTGTGAGAGACTTCGAGATGGTTCTTTCATGGCCTAAAAATTGCGCAAAATTGATATCAAATTTTTGGAGAGGAGTCTCAGAGCAAGGGAGCTTCTCGGGCCTCCTTGGAAGTCCCCTCAGAAAGCAATTGCTTAAAGGTGGCTCTTAAAAGTGGTTGAAGCCTAGCCATCCTCTTGCTAGAATTGTGTCGCCTGCCCGTTGTAAAGGAGCCTCAGAGCAAGGGAGCGTCTCGGACCTCCTTGGAAATCCCCTCAGAAAGCAATTGCTTAAAGGTGGGCTATGAAAAATGGTTGAAGCTTAGCCATCCTCTGGCCAGAATTGTATCGCCTGCTTGGAGGACATTTCCTTTGCCTTCAGACCTTCAACATCATAAAGCTTCCAGGTCAATCTCAGTCCGAAGTCCGGAGTGGAGAGGCTCCTCCAGCAACTGTCGCAAACCAAGGTGATTGAAGTCGATCACTACTTGACCTCGGCCTTGGACGCAGCATTGTCCCACAGGCTCAGAGTCGACGATTTTTCGGGCCGGAGTCAGGCAGCAACCATCCAACTAGGTGTTGGATCCGCAGACGTCTGCGTGAACTTACATATGTCACTTTGCAGCCCCTACAGGTCATAGTTCAATTATCTTCTTCAATTGTCACCAGCGCCAAGATCAACGATCAGGCACATACATGGAGTGCTCAAGATACCCTTCGATCTTCTTTGATGCTCACGCCAAGAAGTGGACACTTAAGACACTTGAGAGGGACCGACTCAGAAAACTCTTCGTGATGTTTTTTGTTATTTGTTATGTCAAACACATGTTTTCCTATGAAAGAAGAGCAGAAGTTCTTCTTTCTTAGACTTCCAAATCGTTCAGAGGCATTTTCATCCGCTCATCATCGGCTTGCAAATAGGCGCCTGTGACTTAAGCAAGACATTGCGGCATGAACCTTGAGCTGGTTTCGATTAAGTGGCCTCCCATTACAAAAAAACACCGCTTATATTCTATGCAAGGTTAGTAGACGATTTAAATATTGATGTCCTTTGTGACATTTTTCCCAAGTCGCTGGTGCTGTGCTCAATGCAGATTGCACAGCACAAGCGACGTTGAGTAAAAATCAAACAAAATGAGGGGTCTTCTGTGACCTCTTCGAGAAATTCTCGGCACTAATGGACGACTTCAACCGAAGTGGCTGCGATATACGAGGAAGCACACTCGGATGGATCCTTCTCTCATTCTCTAATAGCCAAGCGGCAATAAAGACTACAGCACCAGACATTCCGACATTGAAGCTGGTTTGGCTAAGTCTGCACGTCAAGGAGAATTCGGTGACCCTCTGATGTGTACAAAGTGACCACAATAGCTACTTCGCTTAGTTTCGTTAAGTTTCGTTCAATTTTGCTTATTTAAGTCTAAGCCCATTAACGTACATAATTGTACGCAATTTGGACATTGGAATGTTTCGTAAGTTCCCAGAGGCAATTAAGGTCAGTTTAAAATCTGAAGATGCTTCTGGGTACATTTTGCTTCGTTTCAGACGCTACAGTTCGAGATGGACCTGGGTTTAATACGGCTAAGACTCACCAGACTTAGGCTCAGCCTGTCCACTACACTACCGCAGCTTCGTTTGAAGTCGTCCGTTAATGCCGAGATTTTCTCGAAAACGTCACAGAAGACCCCTCATTTTGTTTGAATTTGTCTGAACTCATCAGATCCTGGAAAAGGCCCAAGTTGAGTCTTAGACACACGATATGACGGCTAGGGCCTAGAGACATTCCTTCTTAACCCGTAAAGTTGCGTCGGATGATGATGGAGTATTCTCAATATCCCATCAAGGGCGGTAAAGAAGTCAAACAGAACTTCAATGTCAAAAAAAAGTTTTAGGTAAAGTGGAGAAGATCGTGCACAACATGTCATACCAATTTATTTGACAGATCATTTTATGACATTAAGGTTTGAATGTGATTACACGCATGTGACGGCGACCACCGCGGCTTGCGTGTACACGTCGCAATCTGTAGGTCCTATCCTTACATGCTTTCCGTAGATAATCAGGCTGTATTCGCAAAGCGCGCGTGGAATGTTGGCTTCCAAGTCAAAGTGTTGCAAAAGTTAGTAATCACGTAACGCTTGACAACTGATTAAACCGACCCAAAGTGTGACATTGTCTGCATGTACTGCTGTCTCAACAGTGACTCGAGCTTGAGTTTCTCAAAGTTGAACCGCTTTTTAAGCTTTGCGCTGACTTGATGTCTATACCTGATGAATTGTCAAAACGAACTAACCTCAAAATAACTAAAAATTGTCAAATCAGCTGTCATAAAAATCGATGGTGCAAATTTTAACGTTCTTCGTCTCTAAAACGAAAAACACCCTTTAAATGCATATTCTGGAAGCTAATTCGTCATGTTCTCCGGCTCGATAGATAGGCAACTGAGTGCCCGAAGGGCTTGTGTCTGTGGCTCACTATACTACCGTGAGACCTACTGCATTCCAAAAACCAATCTTAGAAGATGTTTCAGTTCCAGAAGTCAAGTCCTTCAGAAGTGCCTTCCTATGAACTGCCTTCTTGTCCTTGCTAGGGCTGCTCAATCGCAGAGCAGATTTTGGATAGATTCTGTTGCTTCCTAATATCTTCAGCTTCTACAAAAGTTGTTGTGCGTCTTGTGTAGACGCATTGCATGCGTACCTATGACACAGTGCCCAGTAAGGAGTCACTATAGTCACTATAGACCGTAGAGACATTGGCTATGTCCAGGGCTGCGGCATACGAGGTCGCTAGATATTCTACCAACTCCGAACCTTTATTCGCGAGACTGGCCGTCTTTTAGGATTCACATCAGAGGGTTACCATGGTTAGGTCAGTTTAGAGTGGCTGAATACCTTAAGGCAAGTCACACTTAGGCCCACAACACAAGGTCTAATAGATCCTAATCCGCGAACCATTTGGAGCTCTTTGTATAGCGATGGAGTTGACTGCTTAGATCTGTCAAGTCGTAGAATTATGGGGCGTTAGAGTGACTGAGTCTGCGAGATGAGAGGGCATTGCATCGCAAAGAAGGTGTGAAATAGTTTCTTCTTCAACTTCTACAGAAGTCGTTATACAGCCTCGTTATAAAGCCGATGAGAGTTCTGAGATTCGGTGTGCTCATTCGGATCAGGTCGCGTAAGCGGTTTGAATCGATGGTAGGCCATAATTGCTTTGTTATGAGGCATCCAGTGCCAGAAGACCACCCACATTTGGCGTGAGTAAGCGTTCAAGCTTTGGCAGATGTTTGGAGTAGCGGTAGGCATGGACGGCAGTTCCCCGTCCGTAAAGATTGTTGAGGTGGTGCGCTTTCTTATTCTCTGGGATATCACTGTGTCCCGGCACCCACATAAGTCGAATGCTGAAATACTTGGCCATCTCGTTAAGAGATATGCCGTAATTGTGGGATGTCTTGGAGTTAAATCTGACTGCACTCAGAGATTTGATCGCTGCCTGGCTGTCTGAACGGATGAGAATGTCTGGACATTGTTTTTAAGCCATGACAGACCTTCTTCTAGTTTCTGCCTGAAAGACACTACAGTGAGAGGGTAGTCGGAATGACAGTCGAAAAATGAGACCCATAGAGTAGACTCCCACACCCACTCCTTGGTCCATCTTCGATCCATCTGTGAAAATTCGCAGAGGACCGTCCAGCGTCCGGTGTTCAGACGTCCAGTAAGATGTAGCGGCTAGGCTGGTTAAGAAGTTTGTTTCGAAGATGAGCTTAGGTATAGTGAGGTCGGTGTTTCCTGGTAGGGATACAAATTCATAGGGGATCGAAGAGTGTCCGGAGCTGAGCTCGATTTCAATTTAATCGCCATGCTGGCAGCGACCTGCCAGCAAAAGTGATCTATCGGCGGAAGGTTGAAGAGTGTACTTAAAGCTAGGAAGGAGGTGTTTCCTGGTAGGGATCCAAATTTATCGAGGATGGTAGAGTGTCCGGAGCTGAGCTCCTTTCACACACGCAGCGATTTCAATTTAATCGCCATGCTAGCAACTACCTGCCGGAGTGTATTTAAAGTTGATGCAAATGCCAGCCATCCGCTGCACCTTTTCGAGCCGTTTCCAGCTGATGTCTTTTTTCAACGCAGTCCACCAAATCGCGAAGGCGGCGTATGGGTCTGACTACTGATACGTAGACCCCATTCGCACCTTATAGCGTTTTTACAACAATATAGAGCCGTACAGGCTATTTTGACGCGTTCCTGGATGTTGGGTTTCCAGCTTAGCTTCGCGCCTAAAATGAGGCCGAAAAATTTTCACTGTTGCTGAGTTCCAAAGGGATCCCCTGATAATGCGGCACTTGAAGTCAGGAATATTATATTTCCTGGTAAATCTGGTTTCTGAGCATTATATCCCTAATCGTGGATAGGAACTTCCATGACCTTACACCCTGTCCTATCCAGAGTTAGTTGAAGTTCATTCACTTCTATGCGCCCCAGGAGAGGAGAGAGTACTCCACCTTGCAGAGTCCCCCTATCAACAGCTGTACAGGGTTACCATATTCACTAAGGACATCTCCTTGGGTCTCAGTTTGCATAGCCCAACCAGCTTCAATGTCAGAATGCGTGATGCTATGGTCTTTACTGCCGCTTGGCTATCAGAGAAACTGGTGATCATTTTGGTCTCTCAACGAGACGGCTGCCTTGTGTTTCTCAGCGACGTTGGCTTGAAGTCGCACGATAGTGCCGACTATGTTTTCGAAGACGTCACAGAAGACCCCTGCAATCAGGGCACTCACCCCTTTTGCTATTACCGTTTGTTCCCGCCATTGTTTTCGGTACGGCAATCGTTGATAAATACTCTTATACCGGGGCTATTCTCGGGCTAACGTCCCAAGCAACATTTTGTTCTTGATCAAGTTACAATGTCCCTCATTGCCAGCGCTTGTTCGGATCTAATTCGGTTGCCGCTTAGGCAAGAGGTTCAAGTTCCAGGCAGAAGTTTAAGGAAAAACAATTCCAATTTGGCAAAAACGGACTTTGCGACCAAACTGAGCTGAAAAAAAAAACAAAAACAGCACGGCCTACTCACCCTAGTGGACTTTATCACGGTACTCAGGCTTTCTGTTGCCAGCCGCCAGATTGCACAAGAGTTAAAATACTCTTCTCACAGTCAAAAGAGAGGGACGAGGTCAGGCACTGTGTGCACAACGAAACTGACGCTTGCCGGAATGTTCACGTGGTTCCGCCACCTCAACATCGGCGATAAATCAACTGCCAACCAGAGTGATCCACTCAATCTTTATTTTTGGCATCTAAAACGACGAACCCCAGCATCGACTGGATGGACAAAAATATCTCTCAATGCGTCATCGATTGGCCCCGTTGTGTGCTAATGGAAATGTATTTTTTTTAACATTATTGTTGAACATTTATTCAGCGAGAACCAGAAGAGTCTTGGGACAAGGTTTGATAAGTGCCCGGCTAGCTCAGTCGGTAGAGCATGAGACTCTTAATCTCAGGGTCGTGGGTTCGAGCCCCACGTTGGGCGAAAATTGTTTTTTTTTTTTTGAGTTTGTTCTGGAAATCAATGTCGTGTGTTGTTTCGCGTGCGTTAGCTAATATCTGACGAAGCTAGAGAGAAGACAAATTGGGGAGCTGAATGTGGTGGAGTTGAAATAAGGAGAACAAGGGTTCTCAGAAATTAGCTATTCGGGGTCTAATTTTGCAGTTGATGAGAACTTAATGAGAACTTGATCAAAAAATATACCTTCTCGTTGTCCTGAGCACGCGTTGGCTAGGTTACAAATACAAGACCCTATTGGCAGATCAGGGCCTGTGGGGAGTAAACTTCAAGCTGAGTAATTCGCTTCGAAGCCAACCCATTGGACCAACATATATGGACACTGCTTGCATTGTCGTCACATCATAACGCGTCGTCTCTCATAAATTCAGATCCACGTAGAAGAAAAGTCTCTGAACTGAGGCTCTGTATATACTGCAACGAGCTATGATTGTATTCATAAAAGACAAACCTTGTGCGTGTGTGTCCGTTCCTCCGTCTGTCTGTTACACTCTCCCATACCACATGAAACCATAGACGGGTTTAAAGCCCACCATCCTGATAACACATCAGCAATCCGAACCCAAATATTCATCTTCAAATTCGATTGAATCCAAGATCACGATAGGCGGCAATAATATTCGAGTCGTAAAACTGAAAATATCGAGGAGTGTCGCTTACACGTCAAACGTAGAAAAACTGGGCGACTAGTAGCTGCAGCGTGCGTAGACTGCTGCGAAAGCGTATCAGTTCCTGATGGGAAGCATGAGCAATGTATTCTTCATCACTGTTTATGAGATGTTTCATATCTCAAGTGAAACTGGATCAGTTGCGTAGGAGTTGACAACACTGTTCGTCGCTCAGTGGGGAAGATCAAGCACGTTCTAAACAATTCCACGTTATTTTCATCTAAAAGCTAAGTGATTCGACGGTTGTAAGAAAGTGGTAAGCAACACATCGTCGTCGAAATCTCTGACGGAATTCTGTTTCGTTGGGCTCAGTAGAGCCCTATCTCATACAGTGCAATGGATATAGGTGCTTTTGGCATATAAAACACGTGGACAACTTGGCTTCGGTCTGAAAAGTCTTGTGTCACAGTGATCCGGTCTAACAAAGCACGGGCGGACAGCCGTGTTAGAAATGGCACACACGTGTGAAGAAGGACCTCAAGCAACTTGATGGAAGAAAACGAAGGCGGACAGCGAAGTGTAGAGTTAGCTGGCAACGCTTATAGATAGAGACTATGTCATGTCCAAATGAAGTCAGCTGAAAATGAAAAAGAAATCTTAAAACAAAGTAAAATTGATTCTGGGATTCTTTTGCAGCTAAATTCAGGCCATTACGTAAGCAATAGCAGATCATTCAAATGTGTGGTAAAGAATTTGTTGTGTGCGACTTTATTCCTGCAAATGGCCTCGTGCTGCTTTGAAAGCCTGGATTAAAGCCTTGACATAGCACGCAGAGAAAATAATCGAATACTTAGTGTCAAATCGCGGCGGCCAATTGATGAACGCCCGGATGATGGCCCACTCGCCAAATTTCACCTTGTAGTCCCGTCTAGTTGGAACCTCAACTCGAATGTTGTCGACCTCTGGACATAGAGGAAGACTCCATCGACGGTAATGGTCTCTCCTTCCTTATGTAGAAGGAAGGCCATGTCACAAACCGCACCTAACAGCCCTCCTTTGGGGACGCACTGATACTTGGTCCAGGACTGTGTCCATTCCAATAACATCAATTGTCCACTGAGCCATGTGACAATATGATTTTCGGCCAAACCAGTATCTCCAGCGAACATTTCCATCGTCCAATTGGTTATCTCATGGTACTGTTTACGCTCAAAAGTCGGCCTCATTCTTGCGTCTGTTTCCAGCTGTGTACGAATCCAATACTTGGCGATGGCCAATTCAGCTTAGCGGCACCGAATTGACTTTTCTGGCCGGTTCACACAAATCTCTCGCCTTATATTCAAGACTCACGCTCAAACTTTTCCACGGTGCGACGAATTCCCGGCACACTGCAGCCATGACAGTGACCGATCCCACGACGAAGTTCGCTTGGCGTATTTACAATTGAGTCAGAATGTGGGTTATTTTTTTTTTAATAATTTCGGCACGTTGGGCAACAATGCAACTTGTGTAATCTGTGACTTTGACAGCTGCTGAAGCACAACAATTAGAAAAAACTGTCTGGTTACCCTTTAGAGCAAAAGGCTGTAACAGATTATGAGCAGAAAATGTACATTAAATGATCACAATTTGCGGAAAGATCTGTAATTGAAGGCTGGAGTTGAGGTCCGAGCCGGCATTTTTAGCTCAAAATTATCGTTATCCATTGCCGACGACTGACGACTAAGAATTTCATCCTTATTAACTTGCAGTCTAGTCTCTTTTTAAAAGTTCATTACGATATATGAAAATGTTGTAAGTGTAGACCTTGGTGGTCGAGGTTCTATAACGTTTTGGTAATAAAATGAAAGCCTACTACCCATGGTCAGAGCCTGAGCAATCACTGACGGTTCTGTGAACTCTGCTTCCATTAATCAGCACTTAGCTGTCTTGCGGAAATTCGGTCTTCTTCTCCTTCTCGAACTAGGAAGCTCAGATTTCAAAACCATCTTAACTGGAGCTACGACATGGCTGTCATCGGATGTTTGCCATCCGGACAATGTCGCCATCTTTGTAAAGCTCTTAGAGTTCGCGGTTATGTCCTCTCCTTCCACAGTTGGTGGTATTTATCTACACTATGCAAAGCGAAAGCATGAACAGCACAATTTGTGGACAAGAAGAATAAAGAAAGAAAAACTCCTTACAAGCGATTATGGTCATACTAGAGTTGAGTGTTTAATTTCAACAGTTATCCCAGTTCTGAGCTACAATCTGTATTTGCAGTCAAATTCTGAGTGTCACTAGAATCCGTTGCAGCTTCTGCATTCTGAGCAAGAAGTGCGCATGTTTGGTGCACAGGAAAACGAACGTAATGATGCCAACCATCGAGAGTTGTCTGATTAGCTGAGTAGGCAAGAGTGACATCTCGTTGAACTGGCTTTTATTCGAACGCGACAAACTCTTCTGCACTGTAGAAGCCCTGATGGACCTCAATCTACGTCCAATGCTTCGTTACAGTTGAGATGATGGTGTATACAGATGAACCATCCCTTGTTAGCACCGATCAGAATCGCATGAACATCTAGGTACATCAACCCTCGCCTGAACAAGGGTCAAGAAGTGACTAGACATTTTGTAGTAGTGACTGCTGCGTGTGACCAAACAAAAACTGAAACAGAAACGACAGCAATGCGTTTCCAACAAGCACTAGATTGCCTCCACCCCAAACGATTATCCACAAGCTGGAGAACACATCAAAACACTCCTACAGAAATACCCTGTACCCGCATCGATGCATTGCCCAACTTGCTACAGCGCAACAGCTTATGAACGCGCCTATTCAGATCACAGCATGATCTGGTGTCTTCGTTTCATCTTCATTGTCCTCTCACTGAGACTCGATTGCGACTCAACTACCTACAAGCCACATGTCCAGGAATTTGAAACAAAGCAGTGAATACAGCCCTACGAGATTAGAAAGAATAAACGATTTCTGAAAAATCCCCCTTACACGAAGTCAACAGAACTCCCTTCAAATGGTTCTCTCTCACCCCTTTTACTTAGAGCGACCTTCAAAGGTATGCAGTATTTTATCCTTCACGTCTTCCGCTGCTCATCCATCGACCACCCTCGAGAAACTGATCGCATAAATCGCTTTCATAAAATTATTATTCCAAGAAGAACTTCGAGGCCACCACCACCCATTCACAGCTACCACTCGAAGACGCAATCGCAACTCCATCATCAAACACATCAATCCATCGTCGAGTTTATCGCGAAATTCAAATCATCCCGCCACTCGGCGAGCAATTTCAAATCAAATTCACAGCGCAGCAGCGCCGCAACACGGATAATCCGACAACTACAGAGGCCACAGCAAAAGAGAGTTCGCCCATAGTCCTCTCCTCTCGCAAGTAAACAAAAAACACACAATTCATTTCTCCGTCTCCCTCTCGAGCAGGAAAAAATGAACTCACGCGGAGGGGAAATCCGAAGAAAACATTTGCAGCCGGCAATTCATTCGCATTCATCCTCTCGAATTTCGAAGAGAACTCAGAAAACATCTGTCGACCGAGTGACTTGTTCTTTTTTCTCTCTCCATCGCGCCGTCTCGCTCCGACTAGTCGCGTCGTGCCGCAGCAGTGCACAGTTCACCCCTCTAGGTGTGTGCGAGCGACAGAGAAACAGTTCATCCAACAACCCTACCGCCGCTCCGCTCGCACACGAATTCATTTCGAACGTCGAGTTGAAAATCTTCGGGTTGACGGATGAGCTGAACACCGAACCAGTCGCCAGTTTTGAAGTTTGCGTGGTGAATGTCGGGTCGGACATTGGAAATCGCTATCGCATACCGTGCTTGAATATTATATATTTTTTTTTATTTTACCAAACTCATACACTTTTAATTTGCTCTTCAATCTCGACTTGAATACACGACACTCACCCTGTACTCCGTCAGTTTTTGTTGAAATTAAATACAATCGCCGGCTACTCTGCTACTCCGCCAAAAAGCAAAAAGGATTAAACTGACACTTTGTTGGATTTTGCAATTGAATGTTCTTTTCAAATTTTTCGGTTCTGGAATTTCGAACATAATTTTCTACCGACAAATAAACGCGCGCGTTACCGCTGTCAAAGGGTGAAAAATAAGAAAATAAAAACAAATTCGCATTCCGTGTCAAAGAAAGCCGTTATAAACAGTCGTCCCACTAAATAAAGGGAGACAATACAATTCAGTGTGTGTGACGGTTGAACATGTGCTTATAACGTTACATTTTGTAAGAGAAAAAGTTAAAACAAATTATATCCATCCTCACGTCTCTGGGATGATCCCTACAAGTCACGGCAAAATGAGAAAAGTGTGTAACAATTTGTGCTGAGCCCTCCCTTCCGCCACCACCGCCCCCTCAAAAATAAAGTTGTGTGATAGAAATGATATATCTGACGACATGGTTTGAATGAAACTCTAAAATCGAGACCTACAACAAAGCAAACCAAAAAAAATAAATAAATAAATAAATAAGAAGAAGTCGAGGAAAGTGTGTCATTTGTGCAGCACTCTCGCTCGCTTTTCAAACACTCGTTGACAAGAGGTGATCCTCTACACCATCGAATCCGCGGATAAATTAGTGCTCAAATTCGAAAGAGTTTCAAACATAAACTTCAATTAAAACACCGCCAAACAATCTACAATTAAAAGAAATCGAACGAGAAAGCGCATCACAATTTCATATACAAGATGAATTGGATTAAAATTTGCCTGTCTGCATGGATTTTATTTTTAGTTTTAAGTGAGGTAAGGATCAACAATTCCATTGAGAATATTTACTAGTCTCCTACATATTTCATCTTGCATTCGATTAAGTTAAACGATTGTGGTTTGAGATTGGCACGGGCACGGGGCTGGCTTTGTTACAAATGCCATGTGACAAGATTCGAAAGCAAAGCATGCTCCGGGAAAAGAATGTCAATTCAAAGGAGTTTGAAGTGATTTTCAAAGCACTGCGATTTGAGGTTTTCAAATTGACACCATTTGCCGTCTGGGACTGAGTCAAATTAGAACTCACAATCCTCTTTGTGGTGCTTTTGACGCACAGTCCTTGAAGGTTTCCCATCCGCTTTGATGACAAGCTTTGCTCTTGGCCTTCCCTGACCATTTCTTGTTGGCAGAAAAGTTACAGAAGAGTTTTCGTGAACCATTGTGTTTCTTTTTCAATCTTGATCGTTCCCAAAGAACTTTGGTTAACTTTGTGTGCAACGTCGCGATGGTCTTAGGTGCAAACTTGTAGCTGCACTGTTCTGTCGTTGGAGTGCTGACTTTTGTGATCCTTCATGAATTGCATTTATGTTCATCTTTAAGGAACTAAGGATAACTTAGCGTAGAAAGTCACTATGGTCTTTTTCCGAATGATTCAAAGCCTACACATTCTTGGCGCAGAAACTTTCTTTCTCCCGAATAAAAAAAAAAAACGCTGTCATAGGCAATGCCCCCCAAAACAAGCGTGTGGTATCCACACTCGCTATCCCGTCTACCACCATATGCTCAGCGTAGGTCATCTCCAACATCAACAAGCGCAAATGTCATTCTCCTGCTGTTTCGGGTCTAAAAACAGCTTCTCTCCCCTCTGTCTCCACAAAAAAGCGCACACACAAAAACACAAATTAACGAAGAAACTTAAGTATTTTGCATGGACAAAAAGTTCGCATGAACAAAACAAAAAACTGCTTAAGACCAACGTTCAAACCAACAGACGACATCATGCCTCGAATGCCTTGCATCTCTCCTCGTCCCTTACAGCCGGCGGCGGCGGCTTGCTTGGGTAAAAGTGTCGATTTACTTAAACAAAATGAAAAAAAAGCATAACTCTCTCCTGGGGTTCTTCTTCAATGAATGTTCTTTTATGAACCAAAATAAAAAAAAAGAATGTATCTCAGTATGACAGCATCTTAGCACTGGCACTGGGCACATATGTTCTTGGATCATGTGTTTCGCTGTGTTTTCTTTTTTGTTGTGTGTTGCCTTCCCCGCTCCTCATCTGAGTGGAAATTCTTGAAGATCTTTTGCGAATTATAAAGACAAAAAGAAAAATTGCGAAAAAAGACGAGCAAAAATTGGGCGTAAAGCTTGGTGTTAATGATCTTCGATAGTAATGCCCCCGCCGCCAGGGACTCGTGCAAGTTCTGTCGTGTTTGTTTTGCGCACTGGCCTGGGGGGCTGGTTCCTGCTGCCAATTCGATTGTCAAAGTAGAGTTGTTGCAATTCAGTGTACAAGGTCGGAGGTTATTTCTTGAGAGATTCAAGTGACTTGAGGCGAATACCAAATAGTCACAGTGTCGACTTAACCCCATTTGACAGATACAAACGGGAAGTGGTTGTTAACATTTGACATTTTCGCTTAAATTAAAAATCATCATCGCGGCATAAGTTCAACTGTGATCTGGATATGCTCATTTGCATGGATGTACGAACATTGTTTGGCACTTTGTATTTTAGAGAAATTTTCCAAAGTCGCTTGACACTTGATGACATTTAAGGTGACACACTGCTGAATGGGATGGCTCGGTTGTGAACTGTTTGAACTGTGAGGCATGCTCGCAAGTGTAACTTTCTGTCAGGTTGAGGAAATTTTCATCGTGAGATTTTAACACGATGTCAAGAGTAGAAATTTGTAGTAAAAAATACCACGTCTGAAAATTTAGTATCTAGTCCATCGAAATGTCAAATTTGACGTCTTATATCTACTAAAACCGTTCAAATGATTTCTATGAGCCTGGTTGAATTTTTGTCTCGTAATGGCTTCTTTAGTCACAGCGGAAGGAATTCAAAATTGTGACATTGATCAGAAATTTTGGGCCTTTGCTGTGTGGCTTCTGAACATGAGGGGGGAAATGATTGACCAAAATTGTGCAAAAAAAAAAAAAAACTTTGCCAATGTGTCATTTTTGACAGAAAAATGTAAAAAAATCCTGTACGTCAGAATGTCAAAATTTGGACAAAATTGAAATCGAAAATTATGTCCATGACCAGAAGAGTCCATTAAAATCGAACTGAAATTGCTCTGTTGAGTGACCTATTAACCTGAGCGGAATGATTGATGCAAATTGTGTCCAAAAATGTCTAAACGATTCCGTAAAACATCAATAAGTCCAAATATCTCTCATTCATGCTCTAATGTGCCTACGGGCGTCCTTGCTTTGGACTTATCGCGTAAAAGCATGCATATCCCAGGTACTTCAGAAAACGACAGATCATCTGTCACTTCCACTGACAAATGTTGTCCCCTCCGTACTCTGAGTCAATGAACCAAAACAAAATTTATCTCCATCCCATTAGGCCAATTTCACCTACTAACCCAAAACACAAGGGGAAAAAAAACACCAAACAATAGAAGAAGATCCTATGTTTTCAAATAAATTGACATTTTCCCATTCCCCCACCATATCGGTCAATTCATTTCGATTGGATCAAGTGACAGATATGAGAAACAAAACGAGTCCCCATCGCGGTTCCGCTCAGAATGCGATGAATCATTTTGTCATCTCATTAATATCTCATGGAAATCTATTAAAACGAAAAATTTGGTCACATCGCGTCTGGGCCCTAGACGCAAGCACCACCGATCGTGGTGCTCTTCGCTCTTCGTGCCACGATCATCATCGCAAGCATCGTTTGCTCCATATATTGGATATGAGGTGTACACGTGTGCGTGTGTGTATCTGATGGTCATCATTTGACAGATAGTTGTACTTTGATGCAATGCGACTGTGTGCGTGTGTAGGAAAGGAAGGAAGGAACTTTCTTTGACTTCTTTGACACCACTCGCTGGCGCTAGTGGCTGCCAAGAATATGGTGCGCTTGCTGGTGTGATGGTTTGGTGCTCTCTGTGTGTGATGACACAGCGACAAAACAAACAATAAAAGCACAAAAAAAAACGACAGAAACAATAATAAAACAACATAATTAATGGGTGAAGTTAGGTTCTTTTTTTCCCTCTACGTGCCAGCCGCCGCCTCTACTTGTGCGTCTTTTTCTTTTGCGTGGCTTAATTAAGAGCGCCGCTCATAACTGTTTTTTATTATATTAATAAAACATGCTTACATACAGTGCACGTCAAAGCCCACAGCAGAAACAGAAGCACCAGAGCCAGTGTAGTGTGCTCCTATTTTTTTTTTCTGTTTGTAGTATATGTAACACACTTTAACAATGATTCTCCTCACTCTGGTGGTAGAACTGGAAACCAAACGCTTGAGTGATTCCCATCGTATCATCCCATACTTTCCTGCCCCCTCTCGCACACTCACACACCGCCTCCTTCACCCTCTTCAATAGGCACACCGACGACTACGACGAGGGCGTATCGTCGTCGTGGTCGTCATTGAGTGCGTTTTCTATTTCTGCAACAACTTGACAGTTTTGGCCCGATTGAAGGTGGTCAAGAGATCTTTCAAAAAAAAAGCCTGTTCATCTGGGACAAAGAAAGTCCTCCTCATCTGCGTGCGTTGATATTCGGTGGTCTTCTAGCACAAGACAAGCAGTCTTTTTTCCCCCTTGTCTTACGTTTCACGGCAATTGGCCGAATTCTTATGCTGAAGGTTCCGATCGTGCTGTGGCCGATCGATCTTCTGCCTCACCTCACCTCACCTCACCAGTCAGAGTGAGCTCAGCTGCTGCCACTAGTTTGTGCTGCAAATATGTATATCCAGCATAAGTGTGTATGGTCTCCTCTTTTGTAAAGTCACTTTTAATCCCAAAGCAGCAATTCACCCAAACCAACTGCCGCCGTCATCCCCGGTACCTTACCCTTCTGCCATCAGAGGCAACCCATCTCGCTGCTCCACCATCAGGCAGCACCGATCTCCTGTCGATCGATCGGCAACGATCGCGCATGAAAGCGCAATCCAACACGCAGCAGCAGTCAGCCAGTCAGGCAGTCAGCCTCAGTCCAGTAGTTTGAGTATGGGGTATGGATGGGGGCCATCTAGTAGCAGAAGTATGCACTCCATGTGCATACCACTACACTGGCAGCACCCAGCAGCAGTCAGCAGCACCGGCCAAACCAAAACGATTCCGTCGTCGTCGTCGCCGCCGCCGCCGATCGTGTGGATCGAGTGAACTGAAGTGAAGTGTGTGGAGAGTGGAGTGTCGTGTTTGTACACCTATAGCTCTATATTATAGAGTCGGAGAGGTACTCTACACCAGTCCTCTTCGCTTGCGCTTCTCGCCGCTCCGCCCGTCCCTGGGCATGTCCACTCCAAGATTCAATGTTTGACCGGCGAATCGTATGCCGTGGGAAACAATTCGGTTTTCTTGAATTTTTTTATTCCTCCTTTTCTTTTCTTTTTTTTCCTCTGTTTCTCTGTGTTTTTTTTCTTGTGTAGTTTCGTTCTTCTTGTGGTGTTCTCTGTGTTTTTATTGTGTGTATATTTTTCCTTGCCTTTTCATTTTGTGTGTTGTGTTCATCGTAGTCGTTTGGAGGTTTGTTGTGTTGCCTGGTTTTTTTTTGTTTTTTTGCTTTTCAGTTTTTATTAATAAGGTTTTTTCCTGGCTATAAACTTGAAATGAATCACGGATGCCGATGAGGGAGAGAGAAAGAGTGAGTGTGGTGTGAGCGATATGAAGGGGGGTAGGTCAAGATGAAGAGGCAGACGAGAGGTGACCAAGAGAATGCAGTGTATGGTGATCGTCGGGCATAAAATAAGGTGTCTGTGGAGTTGCCTACCTTTTGAGACCCAACACACACTGTATACACTTAAGAGTCGCTCATTCACCTCCCCATCGTCATCATTATCATCGTCGTCCTCCACCTTCTCTCTCTCTTCGTCACTCCTTCTCCTTGTTGATTCAATCTATCTTTTGGGCCTCTCTTGGTCTATTGCTGGTGCTGCTTAACCATTTGGGAGTAGTATTCACTCCAGTCAGTCTCTTTTTTATGTTTTTTTTTTTAATTCTCTCCTAGACTTGTTTGTGTATTCGCCTAGTCTTCTTTGGTGTGATCTGCTTTTGTTGTTTCGCATTGAGCATCGTTGTCAGATTTCACAAAACTAAAGAAGGCCCCCGTACAGGCCCGTTGGTTTGCCAATGTCTACTTTTGCACTATCCTCTGTGTCGTTTGATTCTATATGAAAAAAAGGAGTGGAGACGAACGTACCTTTAGATAGACATTCACACAGTCGAGTGCCTTCTTAATTGCATAATTTGGTTAGTGGTTGTGTTCATGTAGTTTTTCTTTTATTATTTTTTTTTCTTTCCTTTATAATTTTAATTAAGCAATTAAGGCGGTAAGGAATGTTTGTTTGGTCTTTTTCTTTGCAAAATCTGACAGCTGTCAGAAAATTTGCATAAAATGTAGGTCATCTATTGCATTTGCACCCACATCTTAAATCATCTCGTTGAGATTCAATGCTCATCAAAGTGACATCGTTTGACAGCTCTCACTCGGCTTCCGGTTTCAATGATGATGGTTGAATTCCATCCGAAAAAGTTCACACAAAATTATTGCGGATGCAGCAAAAAAAGAAAAAAATGCGCACTACCTAACGCACAAAAAAGGGAAAACGAAAACAGATCGTGCCACTTCTGCCAAATAATTAAAAGCTTGGTGAAAAGCTCATAACTCAAATGTCACATAATTTACCAGCAGAAAGTGGTTTGATGGTAAAAAAAAAAAAAACAGTAATTTGATGGTCTCTTAAGTTTATGCTCATTTTTGCCACAAGAATGAGGTGAGAGGTTGATTATATCAGCTGACAGTTAGTTTATTTGACAGGAGCTGCCACGTGAAATGGGCTGGAATCCGTTTGGCTTGTCTTGAGACTATCAACTCCTTGCACATTGTCAGTTGTATTCAAAGCACCTGCGGTTAGTCATTTGGAATTTCCGGTGATGCCGCTGTATTTCTTGTGAAACTGGCAATTGGCGGATGTGACATTTGACTTTGTTGTCACGTTTTCATTTTTCTTTCATTTTTCGTATTTGATCAGCATTTTTGCAGTGATTGGCTGAAGAGGAATATCGTGAATGTCATTATTTGACATTTCATCTTCATTATTTCACTCTTACGAATTTGCCTAGAATTATCTCCTCTACTTCCATATGTCAAAAATGACGTTGTCTCAACCTCCTCCTACCACAAGAAGGCCATCGACACAAACCCAAGTAAAGTCCTTGACCTTCACACGTTCGCGCAAGTGATTCATTTTGAAAAAGAAAAAGTGACCCCATCGTCAAGCCAAATTGCATGACAAATCAGTGACAGCTGTCAATTAAATTGGCGCCATTCAAAATCACCATACAAAGGCATAAATCCCCCTCGCGTCAGATTAAAGTGAACTCCCAATGTCAGATGAAAACATCATAAACATTCAGAAACTCACTCATTCCCCGTTTCCCATATCAGGCGGATACCGTTGCTCCCACATTTTCAGATCACCTGTCAGAAATCAATTCGCAAAAACAAACACAACTTTGCTGATTTTATTGTTATCGCGTTTGCTGTCTCCGCCGAGTTGAAAGAAAAAGATTCATAATGGAACGCATCGCATCAGTTTTGTCGTTGTCCGCTGATTGTCGGCTCGTCGCACACTGTGAATGTGTGTGTGTGTGTGTGTGTGGATGTCAAATCGAACAGATACGGGAGACATCAATATGCGAAAGATTTGACATATTCTAATTCTAATTTATTATAACTTCAATAATTTATTATGCATTTTTAATTTTGTTAATTTATCTTTTACCTCAATTTTCGAAGATTGAAAGATAAGCAAACCCCCCTCTCGCCCCCGTTGAGTAGCTCACACTGAGACGCCTAGAGGCATCCCTAAGTGAGGGAAAGAGAGAAATTTTAGCCGAAAGTAGATGTCATAAATTTGCAATCATTTACCGTGGACAGACAGTTCTGTTCATTCTATGTGTCAATTTTGGGGCTAGCGAGTGACTGTTTGGTTTTTTTTTCTGGTTTGTTTTGATCGAAATTTATGATTTTTGCTGGCCTGTCTCGGGGAACTTGTTCAATTTGTTAGTTGAATTTATATCGAGAGAAGACAAAAAGGCGAAAAGAAAAAAATTACCACAAATTCTTTACCATATCCAGTTGCATTTCATTTTCACCGAATGATTAATGTTTGACTAGTAACCTGATCGGAAAGGAGAGTGAAAGAGTCGCGACCGGCGACGACGACGATGACGGTCGGCGGCGGTTGTTAATGGAAGAGCAAGACATTAGCACGCTGAGTGAGGCCATCGGCGTGCATCCCCTATGCTGGTGCTGCTGCTGTTGCTGTCGGTCGGCTGTTTGGTTGGGCCGCCGAATCTCCTCGACAACTGCTTTTTAAGTCAACTGTCCAAATAGTTGTCTTCGTGTTTGTTGAATTTTATCTCTCCCTCTTCTGCTAAATACCATGATGAAAGATTTATCGTGTTGCATACATTCATTCGAAGCAAGACTCTCCACCGCCGCCACCGCCACCATCATCATCGCCGGCTTGGGTGAGGAGTAAACGAATGGCTTTTTAATTCGATTATCTGCAGGAGGTTATCTGACGATGATGGAGGCGCGAGACACGAATCGGTCGGAGAGGAATTTAAGAAGAAAGAGAAATCCTTTGGAATTTTCACTCGTTGAATAGGAGGAACCAGCCAGCCTATAGAGTAATTTACGAGTTATCCCAGCAAAAGTGAAAAAAAAGGAAAACCCACAGATCCACATACCACTGCTGCCGCTTCTGCTGCATGCGAGCTACCAAGGCAAAGAGTGTGCTGCTATATCCTGATGGGAGGACGGGACACACTGTGTAGCGCACAGCAGACAGTGAAGAAAAAGAGTTCGATGGATTTATTTTTAGTTTCGACCCGATGTGGCATGTGGATGTGTGGATTCTGGTTGCTGTTTCAATTTTATTATTCATTTTTCGGGGAGTTGTGACACGCTTTAAACATTTATTATAATTGTCCCTGGTCGCATGTGCCATGTCATTGCAATGCCGCCACCATTTGCCACCACCGCCGCCACTGCCACCGTGCGTCGTCGTCGGCGGTGCCAATGTTACATCTGTGCTGAGGGGAGTTATTTTTGATAAAAACAAAAAAGAAACAGTCGTGAGGAGTGACTTAAGATAAGTGCTTTCTTGGTCGAAGGAAATAGATTAGTCTGGGTGTCACGGTGTATCCCTAATTTTTGGAGTTTCATTGACAGTTGACAGGTCTTTCTATGGTTTCCGAAATGTTTTCTCTTTCAGAACGTAAATATTGTGCCCGAACTTGAACGACCCTAGTCGTATTTTATAAAAAAGACATTAAATGCACATGTCAGAAAGGACATGAATTTGCCTGATGGACATTCTGTCGAGCCGATTAGTCTGGATGGCGGTGTCCTCAATTTTTGAGCTTTCTTTGACAGTTGAAAGGTTCAGAACGTGAATTGGGCTGGTGATAGCACGCCCTGATTTAAAATAAAATCTCATCCTTTTCCGCCACTAAATATGACCCACAAGTGACAGTTACGCTAGATGAAAGTTGTTTCTTTTTGACAGTTAACCTGCTGTCAATTTTTCCTAACTTTCTTTCAACCGAAAGACATCGTCGCGTGCATCTCACTTGTCAAAATGCAGCGGTTAGTGAAAAACAAAGACTTTCAAATTTGTTGAAAATCAAATGACACGCAATGACAGCAAGTGTCAAAGTCAATCAGTCATGGCCACACCATTCATCACACACCGGAAATTCCATGCCACTGACTACAGATGCAAATTGCAACAAACTATCTAATTGCAGGTGATGTCAGACAACTGACATATTCATAAACGTCAGAAACGGCAGCTGATGATGATGTTGTTGCCCTGTGCGACTCGTGCGACTGTTGAAAGCAGAAACTTATATGCCGACACACTTCCAATCTGATCTCAGCTCATTCATCTTTCTTTTTTGTGGCTTCGTTAAGTTTTTCATTTTCTGTTCTTTTTATCCCCCTCGCTGTTGTTGTTGTACCCATGACAACTTCCTTTGTCTTGAACAAGAGAAACAAATTTGACATCTCTCAAAAAGAACAGTATCTATTCCAAAATACGACCAGGCCGCGCATATGTAAATCAGATGAAAGAAAAAAAAAATTATGTATCTCTAAGCATACCGACAGCGCAGTCATAATTTCTATCTACCGCTCTAATGTTCGGGCTTTCGTGTTGTAAAACCGAGAATTAATTAATAAAGATACACCTAACTGCTAATAATAGTTTAGTTTATGCTAATTTCATACCTCAAAGTAATTATATGTCTAATCGTGTGATGGTTTCCACTAGTCCCTCCTGATCGCACGGGCATTGTTAGACGTTGTTTCTTTGTCGTTCGAGTGTTCCTTTCGTATGGGTACACTCACAACACTAAGTTTGATAAATATTATAAATAAATTTTTCATATTTACATTCGTTTTTCTTGTTTTTTTTCCAGGTGAACAGTTCCGGTTTATTTGAGTTACGACTCAAATACTTCAACAATGACAATGGACGCGATCATGAAGGTCACTGCTGTAGCGGGCAATCGGATACAAACGGCAAATGCATTGGTACATGTAAAACACGATTTCGTGTTTGCTTGAAACACTATCAGGCCAAGATCGATACAACATCACAGTGTACGTTTGGTGATGTCTCAACGCCGATACTTGGTGAGAATTCTGTTAATCTAACAAATTCGCTGAGTCAAAAGAAGCTGGAATTCACAAATCCCATACAGTTTCCGTTTAATTTTGCATGGCCGGTAAGTTGTCACAATCAATTTTGATTTTTATTTCTGTCATTTCTAGTGTTTTTGCAAAATTTACATTTAGATTGAAGTTGTGTATAATTT
Source organism: Eristalis tenax (assembly GCA_905231855.2). Taxonomy (NCBI): domain Eukaryota; kingdom Metazoa; phylum Arthropoda; class Insecta; order Diptera; family Syrphidae; genus Eristalis; species Eristalis tenax. The sequence continues at coordinate 107,208,720 of HG993124.1, read as the reverse complement.
GATTTGTTTCGTTCACACGGTCGTCGCCATTTCGAACTTCGAATGGTGACATTTCGATTTCCCTTGGCAAACGTCACAATCATTTCTGCCACATTTGCTTGATCCCAAAATGTCATCGCGATCAGCTGATGCTTTGCACAATCGACAGGTATCATTGAAAAACGATAGACATCATCTATTTCGAAATCAAACAAGAAGGAGTGAGAAAAAAAATAGATTGCGATGCGTCGATTGAGAAAGAACACAAACAAAAAAAAACCATCAGTAAATCTCCCCTCTCTCTATTTATAACTCCACGTCTGATGTCTGCAAAAAAGAAAGAGAAAAAAAGTTGAGAAAAACAAAAACACGACACATAATATTCGAAAACATCGCGAAGCGCCGAAAAAAGAACACTTGCTTGACTTTACTTGACGTTTAAATCTAAAAATATTCCCCATCCAATGTGTACACGATGTTGTCGGGAAAAACGATCATTAATGGTACACGCGAGAGGTTCAACTCACTTTCTCTCTCGCTCTCATTTACTCTGTCTCTGTGTCTGGCACACCCTCTCCCATAAGCACACATTTTCGACTGGAGATCTCTCTCTTGGTCTGATTGCGACTCGCGAGTATATTTTTATCCCGATACGCTTATAATCATATTCGGAATGTCCTTGTGGTGGCCTCTCCCCTCGCTGGGTTTCCTGCCAAAGCGAATGTCGAAAGAATGAGACGAGGAATATAAATGAAAAACCGTTACATATATGTAAACACTTGATAAAGGGAGTGTATTTCGATGTCGCACACTTTCGAACACCACCCCGTGTGCGATGAATTAAGAAGAAATTCATTCGCACTCTATATCATTGAACGCGACCATCTGTCCCTCTACGTATGGTAGTGTGTGTGTAGTACACCTTAAGTCATGTGCTTGTTTTCTCGATCGCAAGGACATTGAACTAATTACGATGAAGGATAAACGAGAAATGAACATGTGACTAGACATTTGTTGACAGAGTCTAGTTGTCAGCGGTGCCTTGATGAGTGGAAGGTCTCTGGAGTCTTTCGATCGTACACATTGATGATTGACGCCAAACACAACGCTGGATAATTTCTGCAAATCGAACATGACAAATGTCAATGCCTTAACCTTGACAGATAATAGTTGAACGAAAAAAAAGTATGTCCTATTCGTTTTCTGCTCTCCTTGTGGACAAATTGGATCGATCGGGGTTTCATGTGACAAATGTGACTGTAAAACTTCATTCCTTAACCATCCGTTCTGGCTTGAATGTCGCCATGCGTCACATTTACACGTCGTCATCAGTGTAGACTTCAAATTCAGCCGATGGATGCGCTGATTCCTCTATGGCATGCAACAAATTCACAGTTTACAGAGTCTCTACAGACATCTGTGAAAGTCCTCCTTCTCATCTTCAGAAGTAGCTTTATGTCATATGACATATGACACTGAAACGTCAAATTCTCCTCATATGACATTTAATTCAGGGATTTGGCAGGCGTTCTGGATTATGAATCCCCAATGGAATGCGTCAAATTCACATTCGAAACCACTGAAGGCATCTGTAAAATGTCATCAACTCCGGTGTCGCATATCGAAACGTCAAATTCTCTTCACATTTTCCATTTAAACTCTACAAAGTACACACTAACTGTCAAGAAAAATTGTTGACACACAAATTTCCCGTAAGAGTTTGTACAACACACTTGAATCTATCAACTGGTGTCAATAGTTGTCTACTTTTCGCTTTTGACATTTGTCAACGATTACTGTCAGTTTTTTTTTTCTTTTTTCCGCTTCAATTTAAGTTCCTCCTGAAGAGTCTTAATTTGTTTGGTGTGTGCGTGCGTTTTTTTTTTCCTTATTTAAGTCCGCACGTGGATTACTGTACGCTCCAGTGAATAAAGTACTGTCCATAAATTATTACTTCACCCTGTTTCACTTTAAAGAACGTCATCTTCGCCATGCCGTGCTGCCGGTGGTGGTGCTGGTGCTGTTGCTGCCGCTGTCGTCAGTCTACCAAAACATAATTTGTGCTCTTCATGTCCGTCTTTTTTCTTGTTTTAAATGATCGCGCGGTTTATTTCTTTCACCTTTACCAACTTGAACGCCGCGCCATGTTCCTCTTATGTTATTTTTTTTATTTTTAAATAAATTTACTCGGGTATATACTGGACTCGTATGTCGTACTGAAAGAACAATAAAAATTATTTGTAATCGTGCACACAGGAAGGGGAAGACGAAGTGGAAGTATCACCCGGTGGTGACGGCGACGACGACGACGATTATGTTGATGATGATGATGGTAGTGGTGCTGGTGGTGGGTAAGACCCTGCTTTTGCATGCGCTCTAGTGAGGTTCCTTCCTCCCCTTTTTTTGTTGGTCGGTTTTTACTTTCCTCCGATCACCATCAGCAGCAGCAGCAGCCTCATCATGTTACCAAGGCCCTGAAAGTGTGCACAGTTGATATAGGGGTGAAATTAAAAGCCTGCCCGATCAGATGAGGTCGGTTCTATATATATGCACAGCACATGATGGTGGTTTGGTTTTTGACTTAGGGGAAGGTGGTTGGCATTAGAGGCGAAGTTCGTTACAAAAAAGAACTATGTACTCGATGCAGGAGATACGAACACTCGTGCCTGTGCCCTGCTGCGTGTGTTCCTTTAAAGTAGGCAAACAGGTTTGTTATTTTAATGAACACAGCGGATCACTCGCGCGCTCTCAATGCTCAAATGACAGAAGATAGATTTTTATCAGACCTTTAATTTGTGAACACACCGTCACTTGGGATTTATTGAAAATATATGCAATTCTCCTCGTTCAGAAGACGGCAGAACTGCTGCGCTAATCGCCTTGATTAAAATGAATTTGCAATGGCAGAGATTAATTTCGAGTCCCAAAAGCTGGGCTATAAAAATAACGTTTCACAATCGTTGATCATTTGCTTTCAACCATTCCGTCTGCCTGTCAGCGATTCTTGCTCAAGGTAATTTTCGAAGGTCTGCTTCTTTTTTCTGTGAGATTCTGGATCAGTTTCGAGATCGAATCTTTCCCATGACTTCGGCTGGTGAGACAGACAAGCAGCGGCTTGTTGAGATGACAGAGTGGTGTGGAGGTTAAGTATTTATCAGATCGTTGGCGTCGTATCCAAAACTTGGGTGTTAACATGAAAAGCATCAATTTGTTTAGTCGTTAAACTAGGCGACTTAACTAGGCATCCCCCAGACCATTGTCGCAGTGTGGATCGTCTCAAATTTGGATCATCAGTTAATGAAATTTTGATCGACGATATGAATTATTACATTTTCAAAAGTAAAAGGTGACTTTCTTTCTTTGTCGTCAGTCAGAGGAGTCTTGTGCATTTAATGGATCGATCAAGATCCGATGATCAGAATTTAGTCGGTCTTAATTGGGTAAAATTTTAATGTCGACGTTGTCTAAATTTCGATCGCCTCAATTCGGTGAGGATTTCGAATGTTAATTCCTCTTAAAGACGTGTACAGTCATGTCAAAATGTCGATCTTTTATACTCGTGAACTTGAACATTTGTACTAAATACTCCGACTTTTCAATATTTCTACGGGATGATCCAACTTTTGAACGTTATCCCAAGTTGCTCAAATTTTTGCACGATGTGCATGATGGTCCAAATGTTTAACATTTCTGCGAGATGAACCAAATTTGGAACATTTTTACAAGATGCTCTACATTTTGAACGATATTCAAAGTTGCTCAAAATGTTGCACGATGTGCAAGATGGTCCAAATGTTTAACATTTCTTCGATATGAACCAAATTTGGAATATTTGATGCTCCAAATTTTTAACGTTATTGCAAGTTGCTCCACACTTTACGAGATGATCCATGTAAGCCTCTTTCTGATCTAATTTTTGAAAATGTCTACAATTTGCAAATTTCTTCAACATTTCTCCCGAAGATTGTCACAATAGGGACAACACGATCATATTTGGATCACACGTAATTTCTCCCACAATTTCGACAAAGTTGCACCAAAATGTTCATCCTCCGGCTTACCTCATCATTTCTGAAATGTTTCCACCCAATTATCCACTCATTCATCGGTTTCATTAAATTCCTTCGTCAAGTTTACTTAAAAAAAAATGTTGATTTCTGACGTATTCCAAGAAACACGTGAGAATAATTTAAGAAATATTCTCATAGATGTCATTGATCGTTTGACGTGCCCAGACTCTCCGACCACCGGCAAAAATTGAGTTTCTTTTTGCTTTGCTTTGAAATATATTCACGTCTTCACGAACGGTTTCCTAACAAAGTTCCCACCATAAGTGACTCGTATCATCGATATTCTCTCTCTCTCACTGTCAACAAGGAGGTATCTAATAAAATCAAATTAAATCGTTTATTTTGATTGATTAGCACGCTTTAAGCGTCCACATTCGAAGTGTCGCCCCTCTCTTCTCCAGCACCCTGCAAAGCGTCTCTCAGCCATCGTGCATGATGGAAACGCATAAATTTTAATCGTTCGCATCACAAGAAAAAAAAGAGCAGAAGAAAAACAAAAATCTCAGTGATTGTAGGTCAGAAGAGTTAATTAAAATCTCCAAAGAGGCCAACACACACCACACACATCTTCGGAGCGCGCATACCAATTAGGACAGAACAACATCACAAGAAGCAACAAAAAAAAAAAAAAGCCAATCGAAGACAGACAAAAAAAAAAAAGTGGAAGAGAACCCCAACGTATCTAATCATGATGGGTCTGATGAAGAAGTTTTTCTCCAAAAATAGCTGCATCATCACACGCGTATGAATACCGACAATTTCTGGACAAATTGCATCCGACTATATGGATGTTTATGTCTCAGGGATGCACATCCTTGCCGTGGGGGAGGTGGACCCCTTTTTGTTTTATTGAGCAAACCCATTATGAAGTGTGTGATGAGTTTATTTCGAACATAAACACAGACAGATGGATGCGAAATGCGACGCGGCGTTGTTGTCAACTTCACCGTCATCGTCGATGCATGCCTTCTTCGTTAAAGTGCAACAGCCACCAGACCAGACCCTCGGCGTTTGTGTGTATTTTTCTTCACTTATGTGATGTCTGGATTATTTCCTGCCCATCCCTCCGAGTAAGATGCGTGGAAAAACCTGAGCGCGCTTTCAACGTCTTAAGCAACCACAGCCACACACGGTCGGGAAATGAATTCTCAAAATGAAATTGAAATTTCGTGTCGTCCGATGCTTCTTCACTCACAACATTGTGAACAACAAAAAAGACAAGAAGCACCCACATACAAGTTTTGATCGGCTTTTGTGTATCTCCGGTTTACTATTACCATTTTCAATTTACATTTTAGTGACGAGAGAAGACTATCACTATCACTTTTGATGACAAAATCGCCGGGAAATGTTTGAGCTTTGACTTAGTTCGTCTTCTTTTGTATTTAAAGTGAAACTATGCGTCTCTACCCATGGTCGCGCTTGGTAATATTTGCCACCTCTGCATATGTCAGCAACATCTTCCGGTCGTAAATTAACATATTTGTGAGAGATAATACATAATATTTTTTTTTGTATAACAGGCTACATTCTATTTGTGTTTTTTTTTTTTTATATATTTTTTGATTATTTTTCACTAATTAATTGACTTCCTTTATTTTGTGTCTTTTTAGGGTACTTTCACACTGATTGTTGAGGCATGGCATGACACAAACAATGACTCAAATGCGAGATCAAACAGTAAGTAACAAAAATTTTTGACATTGCCTATAAAAATATGACAAACAAATAACGAGTGTAGTTTGTAATTAAATCTGTCAAACATCTGGTAGTGAATGACTTCCTAACTATGGTATCTATTGTGTTAGAAAATTTCATTTCCTTCCTGTGTTTATCCATTAAAACGAGAAAAAAAAAAAAAAAAATACTTGCGACCCAATATGTCACTTGATCCTTCTGTCAAACCAAAAACTAAAAAAAAAGAATGTGTGCACATGTGACACTTGATCAGGTTTTTGTTTTTGTGCGTGTGCTGTTTTTTTTTTTCCATTTCTGCGATCAACTCATGATCCTCCCTGCAAGGATCAAGAATCGACACACACACTCCACATCGAACGAATCGCATGGTTTCCGGCATATTGAGGTTTTGAATGACACTGACAATGACACTGACACAAACTGTCTTGTCTTGTATCCCTCTCTTTCTTCCCTGTTTGCTGGGTTTGCATATGACGTTGAGAAACAGGAAAACTAACTATTGTTCTTGTCAAGTTATGTAAAACTCGCATGAAGTACGGTGTCACCATAAGCGCGTGAACGCAAAACAAAACAAAAAGTAAAAAAAGGATAAAACGCTGTATGTGTGCTTCTGTTGTTCCTTTTATGCAAGGTTTATGGTTGTTTGGGTTCGGATAAAAGAGCGGAAGTTTGCCTTTTAGTTATGAAGGCACTTGTGCTTACATAGTTAATTTTTTCGAATCGCCTGGACTTTTTACCCTCTCTCTTGAGATGAAGATTGGATTAAGTGACACTACATGTGCGTCTAGGCAATGGTACCTCAAACTGTACCTTTTTTTGATTGCTTTCAATGACCGCATGCTAATTTACACCTCCTTAGACTTTTTATAGGGATAAAAGAGGCATTCGGGTGTGTTCAGAAAGTACAGGAGTGAATTAGTCTTTGACTCAAGCTCTTGGGTAAAATTTGTCCAAGACAAATGATTTGCGGACCACTGAGAAGACCTTCTCTAGATATTAGAAGGCTTCGCGAACGCGCCCTGTCGTATCTTGTCACTTCAGAGCCAATTTGGCGTTTGAGGAAGGCATTAACTTGCACTACAGCTTCCAATTCAGTGAAATGCAACGCACGACCTTCGGGTATCTTTGCGGGATTTTCAGTCAAATGCTTCCTTCATGGGGTATTCCCATTCAATCAACGAGTAGAAAAATTCAATTACAAACAATTGAAAACCCATGTGTCCATGGATGTGCACTGCGTCCTTATTGCCTGCACTCATTCTCTGCAACCATCTTCAATTCAATATCCCATTGTAAACTAATCAACAAGTGGTGTAACAAAACAGATTTTCCATTTTCAAATAGCTCTCATGGTTTCTTGTTCTTGATCGGTTTTTCAGTTTTTTTTTCAGTTTTTTCCCACCCTACAGCAGAGAAAATCTCTGAGATACCTGAAGGTGCATGCCTAGGGAGTGTAGTATGCACACATGTTTTGTACCTGCTAACCAGTTTCATTGGGTGTGCATTTTTCTTTTACTACCGCCGACCCTAGATGAGCAGCCATTTACCCACAGGCTTTAGATTTATGACACCGAATTCTTTTTCCTTCGTTCGTTGTGTTTTTTTCTTCTTTTTGTTGTATTCCTCATCCTTTTAACCGTCGTAAGCATCTAAATGCCAAGCAGACGATGAGTGGAATTTACAGAAATGAGGAAAAAAATGTGAAAGAAAGGACATGACATGGGAGATACTTAAACACAATCAAGTAATTTAGAAGAAAATCCGTCGAAGAAGAAATTGAAAATGAGATCCTTGAGACCACCCCCCGCCTATGCAAAGGGACACACATGCACGCACACGGGACACCAGAGTGAGAGCAGTGCCAATGGCCGGGGTTAAAGACAGACAAATGTAACCCAGCAAGCTGTTGATTTCACCCGCCTGGATCTCAGTTTGGACGAAGGAAGACTAAAAAAAAGGGCACATCGCACAGATTCATGTATAGATACTTTGTGGGGATTAATTTCAAGACAATCATCATCCTTTTTCCGCTTTTTTTTTTTTTTGTATTTTTCCTGTTCATCTGCCAAAGCCCTTGGCTTGGTTGGTTGGCAAAAAAGGTTTAAGGCTCCGCCGCTCAGTCTCTCACAGTGCCTGAAAAATGTGTGTTTCGCTGCCATCGAACATGGAAAGTCATTTTTAAAAAGATGATCATTCGCCTGTCGTCTTTTTTCGTCGTTGTTGTTGGGTTGTTGGGTATCGCTTTTTTACCCCCGCTTTGGCCAAGAGTTGTGTATCCCTGAGATAGTGCCGCGTCCTGGGCTCTGTTGGCCATTAAATGCCGGTGTTATTTCTGTTTTTTTTTGTTAATACCTGTTCGAGGTTCTTCCTTCGGCTTTTGATTCTCCACTCAGTCGTTTTGTAGAGGGATCAAGTGATGGTGTGGTGCAACAGTCGTTGCCGCCACCGATAACTTCACTGTTGCAGCAGGAACAGCAACAACAGCAGCATACACCACATCACAGCGAAGAGAGAATGGAATTTCATTTAAAAACATAAATTGCATCTGTTAGCCGGTGAGTTGACCTTTTGTGCCCATGCTGCTTGTACTCGTTCTTTCTCTCTGTCTCCTCTGAAGTCTGTGCACAGTGGTGGCGCGCCAGCACTTGCTTCAACTCTCGTCATCATCCTGTGCTCTCTCACAGTGTGTGCTTGTGTGTGTGATGGTCGTGAAGGTAGCCTCCAATTAATCAATGCCAAATGCATGCCATCTCTCCCGTGCCTCTGTCTCACTCCCCACAGCATCTTCTTCAGCCCACCCCACCTTGAGGATGCTTTTTTTAGTTTCTTTCTTTCAATTCTTTTCTTGTATTTAATTCTGTGTCATGCTATGCTGGATTGCGAAAGGAAACTACTCAGAGACTGTCTGAAAATCTTAACGATTAACCGCATCGTAAAAGAACCAAAACAAAATACTGAAGAAAAAGCGATTTGATAGATAGCTAAAGAGCCAAGAAGACAGAAGACAAAATACTTGTTGTGTACTTTGCATTCCGCGATCGTTAGTGCCATCAACCAACCGACCGTCCAACACATCACTGTGAGATATCCGAAAAGGTCTCTGAGTACAAGCAGGTGCACACACTGTGAGATGAGATGAGAGAGAGTTGTGTTGTGCGTTGCCTTCGTTATGTGTCATAACTGAGAGAACAAGGAGTTGAACGCCTGTAAGTCCTGAAAGAACACTTATTGCCCTTGGGTGTTATTTAAAAGGTATTTGACCTAACGATGAGCAAAAAAAAAAATAAATGTAAAGAGAAGTTTTCCCATAGACCTCTTGCTACTAACATATCTTCCAGGGATTCTCATTTATCAAATTCATGTTTGACTGATTTTTCTTACGATTATCTGTCTGATGGGGGTTTGGTTGGTTTTTAGGTTTCATTTGAGTATTCGCATAAGGTTTTGGGACGATTTACTTTAAGTAAATTTGAATTCAGAATGAATTTTGTCAAATGAATGCGTTTGTGGCGCCATCTACCATGCATTTTTGTACATTTCCATTACTATGGACAAGTTCTGGTTAGATTCTAAACTAAGCAAATCGGGATGTATTGATTTAACTTTTGTTAAATCACCCCATTAGTGGCGCTATCTACTTTGGACTATTTTTCCATTATTTTCTATGATTCAAAAGTATTTACAAAACGATTGCCATTGAAGAATCTGGATTTGGGTCCAGTTTTGTCAAATGAATGCGATTGTGGCGCCATCTACATCGCATAAAAATCATTATTTTCCACCTGTGATGGGTTTTCCTCGTCCCAGCACAAGAAAAACCGTGCTGTTGATTAACAAATCTGCTCTGATTATCCAAACCAGCCTGTTTCATTTTGTAAGATCTCCAATTTTCCTTTAGCGAAAAATCCTCACCGCACTCGTCCTCATTAAAAATCTCGTCGCATGTACAGGCGACCACCTCTTCCTGAACTCTCCACCATACCCGCTTCATTTATCTCATGAATGTGAAAAAAATAAATTGCTAGTCCTTTGATATTCGCATAAATACCTATTTCATCATCCTCGGCTTTCTTCATTAGTTTCATTTCGTATCTGAAGCATGTATCTTTAAGTGAAACTTTCCACATTTTCTCGTTTGTTTCTTGTTTCATTTCCCATCCAGAATCCACAATCGAACGAGACGACCAATCAATTTATTCACAGCTGTCACACGGATACCGAGTCGAGTACGAGTACTGGAATGTTTCTCTCTCTCTCGAAATACCAACGAATTCAGCCTTTTGCTGCCAATTCACCACCTCAAGCGAGTTTGAGGTTGTTATTTATTTTGTTTTTGTGAATTTTCTGTGTACACACATAATAACTTGTCACACAACATGACCAAGCAGCATTTTCTTCATCTACTTACGCTTGGTGTTTTTTATTCTCCTTTTTTTTTTGGTTGATTTTAACTAATGCCTGTACACCCAGCCATGCAGCTATGCACTCTGCGAACGCATCCATTTAGAAATTTTGTTTGCTGTGAATTTTTTGTTTTTCCTTCCCTTCTGACAGTTGACCTCTAATTAAATTACTTGTCCCTGTGTCACTTCATAAATTTCTAAGTGTGCACTAAAAGCAATTAAAAGAGAATAGGTTACGCATGCTCAAGCGCCTATAACGTTTATCTATCGTCGATTCTGTGAGACTGTGGGTGTGTGTGTGTGTGTGTATGGATGGATGGATGGATGGATAATTGGTGTATCCACTTGTATACATGCGAAGCTCTTACTTAACTTGCAATGTATCTCCAATCCATTCACTCTTCGCATTCATCTGCTTCTTCGACGGTGCCGTGGTTGTTGCGCCGCCGTTGTCGTCGTCGTCGTCGTCTTCACTCTCGCCAGTACTACAACGTAACGAACCCACCGAAACGTACGAGTACCCAACGTCACCGCCGCCACACGCTCTGGGGGAGATTTATGCGAGGTTGTTCCTTTTTTTTCGCCAGCAGCAGCAGCTTTACATCAAGTAAAGTGAGATACTCCAACAAAAAACACACATGCACACAAAAAAAAAAAAAAAAAAACACGATAAAAAATACAACAACAACACTATCCACAGCGAGGGGAGTACGTGTGTGCGCGCGGATACATGAAGCGAAAAGATATGCACCTGCAGTATTTATTTCTAAAAATATTTCAGAAACAAAAAGAACAACGAAACAATTTCGTGCAGATGCGTGTATCTGTGGGTATGGGCGTCTGTGTGTGCTTGTGTGCATTATCTGCATCAACTTCAATAATCCATATGCGGTACGCTACGGTGTATCCATCGCGCCATGGGTTACCATCAAACTCTGGATACTCACCACCATCTTTGCGCACACACTCGTACAGTCAGTCAGTCAGTCAGGCAGTTAGTTAGTTAGTTAGGCAGTCAGGCAATGCACCAGCAGCAGCGCCTAGTGTAGTACCACACCGTCACCACCTGAAGAACTTGAAGTCGTCCACTCCCTCCTGCTACCCTCAGATGGCAACGACCATGGTTATGATGATGGTGGTGGCGGAGGCGACAGTTGCTGGCAGCACCGCGGTTCGGTTTGGTTCAGTTCGGTTCCAGTGTATGATCATCAAAAGTGGCAAGAGACACACAGGGGGACCAAGAAGAAATAAGGTTTGGTTTGTTGGATACACATTTATAGTGCGCAGCGCGCATATATGCATTGCAATGTGCAATGGATGGCATTCGTTTCGTCGGTCGCTTCGTTTGTGTTCCGTAAGTAGACGACGATCGACCAAGACGACGATGATATTCATTCACGAAAACCCACCAGTCCAGTTTTATGACCGCTTTGCACAAAAACCTCCACCATCGCCGCCACCGCCACACACTCCCTCTGTGACAGCCTAGATTGGGTGGAAGTCGCAGTCGTCTAACAGCTAGCCCGCCATATCCACCGCCACAATCATCCGCACAAGAGCACCAGCACCAGCAGCAGCAGCAGCAACAATGAACGATGGAAGATGACAAAAAAAAAAGTATCTATTTATCTCTGCCTACGTATGAAAAATGCATGCATCATCGTCAAATGCACAGCGCGCAACAAGTATCCAGAGACTTGTCGACCATCGGAAGATACGAAAAATGCCAATTGCTGCTCAAAGTCGCGTTAAAGCATCGCAATGCGACACAAAACGCGAGGAGGTTGTACGATATATGAAAGTTACACGATTAAACAGGATGTCATCTCGACCGAACCGATCCTGGCGTGGACTTTAATTCATATCCCAGCTGTGTGACCATAGGCTGTCCGTTTTGTTGTGTTGAGACGCTTAAACAATTTCACCTATGCCAGTGTCGACTTAAAGACCAACCAACTGACAGAGACAGACTTGCATTCACATTTGATCGGCGGTGTTGGTGGATGCTCTGTGCGCCACACTCGAACTTAAACGGCAGACGATCCAGAGAACGAGAAGAGCACAGGATGAGGAGGAGATATTTTCAAGATAAATATCTTCAAAGATATTTGCAATGCACGATTAAATGTTCCCCCTTGTCGTGTGTTGTTCTTGTGGCCTGTTTTGCGGTGTGTGCCATCTTTAAAAGCCACAACACACTCAGTGAGGGAAGGAATCAGACTTTGTTGTAAAATGATTGCTGTTGGCTGAGAGAGGGAGGGCGGGAGGACTTACAGGATCCTCTCTACGATTCGATTGACAACAAAGTTAAAACGATGTTCTCGCTCTATCTCTCTTCGTCTGCGTGCGGGTTTTCATTTGTTTTTCTTATCTGACAACTTGTATCGATTGAATGCATTTTTTCGATGCAATTTTCTTAATTGTTATTGTTTAATTTTCCCTTTTGATGATGTCGGCTGAGAAAGGCGATCATACGAGACTCACATGTGAGCGAAGGCTGCTTGTGGATGGCAACCAGACAGACGAGCGGTTTGTGTGTGCATCCTTGGGAGGAAAGAATCTATTTAAGTGGGGCTTGACTCACTTATATCATTCCAAAAAGGAAGGGTCAACAAAAAGTGTCGCAACCTCTGGAGCATGTTGATTGTTTCATCCAGTCGATTGTTTGAACCCGTGCATCGATCTTTCGATAGCAGCCCTTTCACTTGATGGCCCTGTAGTCGCCTTAACCCACACTCTTTCGAAAACTGCACAAGACTCCAGCCCGGCTTTGCATCCATCCTTCGACTCGCTTGATTGGCCTTGGCCTTTAAGTCGAATGAACCCACGTTCCAGTCGATGTTTATCTGAGAAACCGAAACAAACGACCCCAAAATTGTGTTCGTATGCCCTTCAAAATGATTGCCCACTTCAGACAACGCGCTTGCCAAATTCCAAACGCAGCTAAATAGGTCACACTCCAGGCCAAGAAAAAGAACACACCGAAATGCAAGCACCACTCGCGTGTGCTTTCGTGTACCCAAATATGCCACAAGAATAAATCAAAAGAGAACGTTGAAGTTTCGTTTTTGTTCTCCATCGTAATGATCCAACCACTGGGAAGAAAAAACGAGAAACAAATTCAAATTAATAATAATCTAATTAGCGGACTGCTGCTTATAGTTACATCTTCTTGCCATAACTCATCCATTATCTATGCATAAATTATCTCCATAATCTGTCTGTTCCCTGATATTTAAGCCTAATTTTCATTCTCCTAATTCTATTCGTCTACCTCTTCGCTTGTATATGCATTTACTTACTGATGTTTCTTTTGTATCTTTTGCCAGGTTTACTTATCCAAAGATTGTCGGTGCAACAGGTTTTAGAAGTTTCACCCGAATGGAAAACGAATCGATCTGAGGCTGCATACACATGGTTGGATTATGATTTTCGTGTTACATGTGATCCACATTACTTTGGAGCTGGCTGTGCGAATTTGTGTCGTCCGCGTGATGATCAATTTGGTCATTATACATGTTCTGAGAATGGTGAAATTAGCTGCCTATCCGGATGGCAGGGAGACTATTGTGAAAAACGTAAGTATCTACTTTCAGTATGGATTTGATTTGGGTTTTTTATATCTGTCTAGCGGCAAGTGGTGAAGGTCATATCAATTATTCTCTTCTTAAGTGGTAATGTGCGTCAAGATATGATGCGAATGGACGATAAACGAAGACCAACTCTTGACCGGAGATCGATCGTTCCTCTCATTCTCCAACCGAGTGACTCGGAGCCAAACAATCACAGGAGAGGATCCCACATTGAGTGGGAGGACATCAATTTGTGCTAAAGCTCAATTCTTTCCATCTCTCAACCCACCAAGTGCAGGGGGGAAGAGGCAAAAGATAAAAAGAAAACGCAAAAACTTTTCCTTATCAATGATCACACTTCGTGGATATACTCTTGAGGTATATCCCCCCACACATGCTTTGTCACACTTTCAACAGAGATGGAGAGAGATACGGTGTAATTTGATCTGTGATATTTGCAATCAACGACCTACACAAAGCACCACACCCTTCATGGATCCCCGAGCCACCCACAATACCGAGTATATCCAACATAACAGTTCGCAAAAGTACCAGTACAAAACAAAATAAATAAATAAATAAATACACCAACCACATTGTGGATATCAAAGAGACACCTGTTGATCGTGTGTGTCCAGTCTGATGTGAAGATACAGTGCAAAGATATCTCTGTATCATTTTCCTATTTCTTCTCGTGTGTATATATCTTTTGCGGGACCGCTTTCAATCAATGCGCAAAATGAAATTCACAAACAGAGACCAACAACGTCAACAGAAAATGAAAGAAATAAAAGAAACACACAATCGAAGCTACTACTTCCTCTCCAAGACCTGTTTTGGACTTTTTCCTGGTCATAACCAACATCGTCATCTTCTTCGGACTCCTCATCATCGTTGTTGTCGCCGTCCACATCGAACTCTGGTCGGGGTTTTCTGAGAAATTCCTTTTCACTTGATTTTCAAAATGCACACATATCTATCCAGCTCTCGAAAATCCAGGGAAAAACAACGAACACGACACGAAGAAGCCGAAGATGAACAACACACATTGTCCAAACCGGACGAGGATGGTCAGGAAGACCAAACGGGAGGAGGAGAGTACCGATGGAGAAAATTATACCTTTTCATTAAACAAAAAAAGAACTGAAAGAAATATGAACAAAACGAGCAAACAACAAAAAACAAAAAACAAAAATGATCATCATCAAATGGTTCGGTTCGGTTCGGGTATTTTAGGACGAATCCTCCACCCCTTCTGCACAATCTGTGTTCACCTCTTGTTCTTCCGTTTCTCGGAGGTTAAATGAAATGCTTTGAACTTCTGCTTGCTGCGATGACGATGAATCTTCCGTTCCTGCTGGCACTGTGGCACTGTTGCCCGTTGCCTGGTGCTGCTGCTGCCGATGCCGCTGCTTCCTTTTACACATATTCTCCTGATGCCTGGCTGGCATCATTCATTGAAATTATTGGTGGTGTGTCCACCAATCTGGATGGAATAAAACAAGAAAAAATATGTGAAGACCATGCCACTTCCACATCATCCGACCATCATCAGATGTTCATTTTCAAGCAGACATGAAAAGGCCCGGGATTCATGAGAGTCCACAAACAATCAGCATGCCTGGTCGGCGGCGGCGGCGGCGGCGGGGGGAAATGCATATAAAAATATGTATGCCACGGTCAAGAATCAAAAAAAAAAAAAAAAACAAAAAAAGACTAAGACTTCAAGCATCTTATCGAGTCCAGGAGTTGAGTTGAAGTTGAGGGAAAAAATGTTCCCATGCCTTCGTGGTGCACGAACACACAACACAAGAAGCCCAGAACAGCGCGCACAAGAGGAGAAACAGAAGACAACAAAGAAACAGAAAAAAATAAGTAACTATCCAAGAACTCCAAAAAGATACCGAGTATCTGTTGCGTTTTTTTTTTTTTTTTTTTGTCGTGTTTGCCTTCCATTTTGTGGTGATCATCTTTGGTTTGGTATCTTTAAGCCTTACATATTTAGAGAGTAATCGCCTCCCCGCCAAAGCATACGCAGATAGAGAAGAGATAAGTACCTTAATCTAGCAAATACCGGTAAAGCACTTACAGCGACGAACGAGTCTGAAGATGAAATACCAATCAAGACCACGCGATTGACTATGACGATGCTGATGATGCTGATCATTTGCGGGGCAGCGTCGGGCGGAGGAATTGAATTGAAAATCACAGAATCGTGAGTCGAAGGTAGAGGCACTCCCTATCGATGGATGATGATCTTGAAAGTGAATATCGAAAGGATTTATTTATATCACATAGATACGAGTACGTCTACACTTTCACCTGTGAGACTGGTTTTGGTTCACACACACGTCAGCGTGAATTGAAGCGAGGCTTTTGAATGTCGGCATTTTGAAGGGGGCACAACTTGTCACTTGGTGCTTTTGCTGGATTCTCAAACTTAATTGGTTAACATTTTCGGCAGCTGTGCTCGATGGGGACTGTGGTGGTGTGTTAAAAACGGAAGACCAAAAGGAAACAGCAAACTTGAAGGAATGTCCGCCTGAAAATGGGAAAGAAGACCAATCCACCACCACAAGAACAACACCAACAACTGCAGCAGCAGCAGCAGAAGAAGAGTGAATTCCTTTTTGGTAACGACCAGCATCACCAGCCATCACTCTCACAACAGAGAGCAGCACAGGAACATCTTCTTGAACAAGGTGTAATCAACATCCGCCATCGAACGAAGACCTTCTCAAAGGCGGCAACAACAACAACGACAACGATGAAACCAGCAGGAAAGCTGAGGCACAAGGTACAACGGCCATCGCACAGGCACAGGGAGGTATACATCGAAAAAGGAAGAAATAGCCTTATGGGATCCCAGAGTTTTGGTAAACCCTACCGAACACGCACAAAAGGAAATGAAAAAGACGGCGCGGCGCGACCACGACCCAAAGGAAGAGGAATAAGCCATGGCTCTATGAACCCCATTGACTGGAGCGCGGGTTGGAATTGGAGGACAATCAGCTAGCAACTATCTGTTGAATATTCACAGAGGAAACGAGGATGAAGGGTGTTTGCTGGTCCATGCACAGGTAGAGGCATTTCAGGAGTTTCGGGATCAGTCATATGTTCTTCTATAGTATATCCACCACCTCTTCGCACACAAGCACAGATGCACACACACCCGAGGCATGCCAAGGCTGGCGTGGGAAGATTTTTCTTAGCCCATAACGTATCGTCTTAAGGGTCTTAAATGGAATATTTTTCTTCATCTCCCTCTCTCTCTCTCTCTCTCTCTGTCTCTTGATCTTCAGTTGTACACCTCCTCAAGAGTAGTGTGTGTTCGGTTCGAGATGGCGATCAAACAAATCCCTTTTTGATTTAATCGGAAATATAATAGAGTGACGATGACACATTGTTTTTTTTTTCTTCTTCTTCTTCTTTATGAATGAATGAATCGATCCAAATTTGAATAATAAACAAGGGAACCGTGGAGACGGTGAGACACACCGGGGATACGCTGAGAGAAGAGTGGCCATAATTACTAACTGATTGAGTGAGCAACCCAAGACGCGAGGAGACAGCCGCCAGGCAGTGTACACAAAGGAAATCGAATTTTTCATTTGGACCTCTTCAAATCAGTGTCTCTCTCTCTCACTCTCTCTGCCTCTCGGTGGGATTGTGTGGACAGAGATTCATTGTCACCATTGCGTTGTGCGATGGGATTTGGATTTGATTTGATTTCAGTGTGTGACCAGTTTTTTTTTGTGGTAGTCCTCTTCAGAACTGGTCCATCACGTCATTAATATACAATTATATCGGCCGAGAAATGGGGGTTAAGAGACAGGGGGATTGAAGAAGGAATGTCTTTGCCTGTTGATGTATGCACACACAAGACTGTGGCTCTAATCTCATTGGGCGATGATAATCGGTAATGAGGAGACGAAGAAGGATCCATCTGAAAGATCAAACAAAGATAGAGTCATCGTTTGTCGATACAGTTTGTCAGTGAATTTGGGGCTTGCAATGGGGTGGGAGAGTAAAGAGGGGATTAAGTAAACATATTAAGAGGGATTCGAGGCATTCGACAAGAGGACAAAGGAGGAAATTAGAGTAGCTGTTGACTTCTTTATGACCTAAAATTGGTTTAAAGAAAGAAATCCGTTCTTCGGATCGACTTTGACAGGTGAAGGATCAATTCGGTCAGATTAGGCGATAAATTGAAGATTATCCCAGACTCAAAGGGGGATTGAAGGGAAGGTTGACCGGCGGCATATTTGAATGTAGCTGACCCACCCCCTTGTCTTGCCAATGATCAGGCAAATGCAAACATTTTGCAAGAAACCCACCATCCAGTCTCCCCTGTAGAACAAAGTACTCACCCACAATTGTATGACATTTGCCACTTGCTATCCATTCATAATCTCACTGACATTTATCACAAATCATATACATTTTTTTTTAATTCTCAACACCCTTTCGTGGTGTTCTCAGTATCCAAGCATTATTTCATTTTTGGTTTCCTCTTTTTATTATTTCAGCACGTTGCACCAAAGGTTGTGAACACGGACAATGCGACCAGCCCAACAGATGCGTGTAAGTATTTAACTTTTACTACCACGAAATGACCAACCTAGTTCCCACCACCACCCAAGACCCCATATATACCCACCCATATTCCCATGAACAGGCACCACCTTTACCCCGCGTGCCGCTCGGTTTTCCGCTCACCACCGGCCACCTACAATCGTATCAGAATCGGGAAGACAAAAAAAAAAAAAAAAAAAAACACAACCGTCGAACGACAATTCCGTTGACGAAAAAGAAAGTTGTACACAGGCACTCGCTTGACTGTCAGCAAATTGTGTTATCCATGCGCAATGCGTTATGCGAAACGAACGAATCCGAATGAAATTATTCGCTCGTAATTAATGTGAACTATCATTGGCTTGGGGGAGCTGAAGCCTGCCGAAAAATTGCCCAGAAACGAGAGACGAGAGAACAATGGGAAAGCCCAAATGAAGGCAGGGACCAAATGCGATTCCCTTTGTGGAGATGGTGACTGATGGTTTTTGCTTGTATGCGCGGGGGGCGGCCGTGTATTTGTGTATGTAAAAAATCTAGAAAACTAAGACTTGGCTGTATAATAAATTAGCTTGCATTGCACGATGTTACCTGATGAGCTCTAGCCTGCTAGCTGGCACCAAACGCCCCTCATTCCCTTTTGCAATCTAATGACAAACAGACAACGAAGTACGAGTGTGTACGTTACCGGCGACAACGACTACTCCATCGTCGGGGACGACGACGACGACGACGACACACCTTCAGCAGTTATTTAATCACAGAAACTGAGCTCTGGAAAAGCTGAGAGGTACAACACAACAAAAACGAATCTGCCCCGAAAAAAAAAATGAAGAAAAGAACAACACGAAAATGAGGTGGAAAAATGAGAAAATCCAAAAACGCGCCGATGAATAAAATGCTGCACGAGCAAAGAGTTGAGCTGAATGCATCGAGCAAGGAAAGGGCAAAAATACCAGTGAGCCAGCTTCAAACTTCTCCACCTCTCTGGTCCCGGTCTCTGCTAGGTTTAACTGTGAGAGATTTCAAGCGCACAAGACGACGAGAAGAGACAACGGCGCGCATCGGTGAAGTTAAAGAAAATTCGATGAGCACACGCTAGCGGGGTGTACAGCTAGGGAGGCAGGCAGGCACAGGCACAGGCGGAGGTTGTTGAAGAAGAAGAATGCCTTTTTGGCGTTGCCCTGTGCATTCTCAATTTTTCCCACACACCACACCGGTTCGGTGTTCGGGTTTAGTCTTTCGATTCTCGTTTTGTCGCGTTTGTCTTGAGTTTTTCTTTTTTTTTTCTTGTGTTCTTATTTTCATTCCACACATTTGTTGCTTTGGGATTGGATTTTGGAAGGTTTTAAATTTTTGCAGGTTCATACTAGCGCTTCGTCATCAACATTGTAGGTTCGGTTTGGCCGTCTTCATCTGGAACCGGAGCGGGCGGCTCAGACACTCAAATGAGTCAGCTTCTGATGCATGGTGTGGCAGATTGCCGATGGGTGTCACGTAATTGAAATAGGGCTACATACCGATCGATTGAATTTTCATGTGTCATCGTGGTCAAACGTTTGAGCCCTGAATTTATAAACAAGTTTGTGAACTTTACGATGTGAAATGGGTGAAGTTTATGGAATTGATGGGGTTTTTTCGTGCCCAAATGAAGGGCGGGCAAGATGTGACAGTGACGGAAGAGGTCAGATCTGTTTGATTCGTTGACTTGGTCTTGATTATTTTGGTGACAATGTTTCGGTGCTGCCAGATGTGCATTATCAGAGTGGGATCATTCACACACAATTGACTCACGGTCGCAACAGATTTTAGCAAACTGTCAGTCTGACATTCACTCAAATCCACTGTCTGGATTATTTATTCAGTGAATGTGTCAGTTTTCGCAATTTCCTAGACATTACATCACAATTTCCCATCAGCATAGAATAGCCTGCTAGTCAACTGTCAGTTGCCAGCAAACTGTCAGTCAGCTGTCACCTGCCATCTATCAAAATGCAACAATCCTCTCCTTAGAATATTTTTGCATTGTTTACACACAAGAAACAACCGTATTCCTTGCAAAATTTCTGAATGTCAATTCATTACGTCAGCTGTCAATTTTATTTCGCCCAATGCAACAGGAAACTGTTACATTTTTGTAACAGTCAGTTACTTCATCAGATTGACAGAGAGAGAGAAAGAGAATTCCCGTTAAAATGGTTCCATTAAATTCCTTTCCTCAATCCCTGCATTCACCCAGGTTCTGTGTTCTGCGTTCTTTTACTGGCTCTGCGGATTCTGGACCACAAATGAAACGAAACTTCAGTTCATTGACACACATCCTGTATCATCAACCACTTGAGAACTCACATATCAACCTGCATCCACATGAAGTGGCAACAACCTAATCCCTCATTCGCTCTCTGTCACCAAGGTATATTCATTATGAAAACATGACAATACAAGTTGCAATTCATCATCAGCTCTCTCGGAAACAGTCTACCACCGTGCCCAGTCTAAATTCTTCAGGGATCACACACTGTGCACTGCAATCCACCCGAAAGCCAGCGTCAGCTTCAGCCGCAGTCACAGTCTCTCAGTCTCAATCTCATTCCTCCCGTCATCGTCAACATTGTCCGTTGTCGTCGAAAATGAAGAGGGGCACAACAAACAACAAAAAAAAAAATACCTAAAAACAGATCCAAAGCAGACCTCATAAAACAATGTCATAAACTTTCGTATTCTGGAAGCATAAGTGTATGCTTGGAATTGATAAAACATTCCCACACATTACACCGTGCCATTATTTTGTTGCTTTTGGTTGGACAAACCTCCACCACCTTTGAATGCCTGTGTGGTGTGGTGGTCGGTGGACACCATGCGCACACACTCTGCTGCCGAGCTGAAGACGTACGTTCATAGTGGCGGCAGCCACTGGTTGGTGGTGCCTTGATGATGGTAATAATGTGACGAACAGCGCTTCGACGACATTGCGGCAATGATGATTGAAAATTCAGTTTAAGAAAAGAATTTTTTCTTAGGAAAACCTTAGCCATTCCTGATCGTGCAACCTTGTCGATGGCTATGGTCACACACAGGGACGGCACCAGTGTGTGTACACCAGTGTTCTTTTGCTGCCTTTCTGCCTATACTCGTTGTTGAGGTTTTATTTGTTGTCTTTGCTTGTCTGCCTTTGATTCTTTGGGGTGCCTGCTCCAACTGTTCATTTTTGATATTCAGTGGAGGCCACCCGAAATGTTAATGAGCGCAAAACTGCTTTCGATAATCGACATTCAATATGAGTTAGAGGGACAGAGACAGACAAACCATAAAGAGACCATCATCAGTGAATAAGTTCACGTTCTGGAGGGTTTTCAATTGTGATGGGAGCACCTCCTCCAATGAGACAGGTGGTAATCACCTGTGATTGTTCTAGTTCAAAACGACCATCGATTCCAGTGAACACTGGCGACGACGGCGGCGGCAACGTCAACGGCGAACGGTGGACGTGGACATGGTGGATAAGGAGCATACGACGACTCCATCAAACAAAAGAAGAAGTAGGGGCAGGCCTTCTTTTTGATCGGCAAGTGCTTGAGAACTCCCCATTTGTGCCGGCATCCGCCATCGGTGGGCACTTCTGTCTCGTTGTCTGTTTTGAAAACACAAAAGGAGGGGCGGCTGTTCAGTCGTCGGTCTAGTCTCTCCCTCTCTCAAAAAGTCGAACTGAAGCTGTCAATTGAATGTTTGTTCTTTCAGTGTAATTGTTGTGTGTCTGTGCACACTTGAATCACTCCAACCACAATTTGACAGGGCAGAGGAACAGAGCGCAGGTAAACTCGATCAACATATCCATATACGGTGAAACTATTACATTTTGTGTGGTATTTTGACGAATCTATTCGTGAAGTATTCCTTGTCTGCTGTCTGTCTTCACATTTCAGCCTCTAACGATGATTTAGTCGTTGGCATTAGGAATTTGATTCGGAAATTCCATTAGCGGACAATTAAGTGATCAACAGTTGCTGTCACTTGTCAGATTTTTCAAGTGACTCATGAGCACTGATTTGGGTTCTGATGCCGATGCTGGATGCTTTCAACAGTGCTTAATGAGAACCGCATGTTCGTCCGCGAGTGGAATTGTTGGAATTGCAATTTATTTACGTAATGGTTCAATGACTGGGTCCTTGAAGGTGATTCAATTCAACTCTCCCTCACATGGACTTCCTTGCCCGCCGTCATTTGTCATAGACAAGCCAAACCACAAATATATCCAACACTTCCTCCAAAACTCGCTTCTTCCTAGCACTTGCCCGTCCACCTTCACCTGTCATAGACAAACAGCGATACACCGTGGAAAACTTGTCGAACAAGGCAGACATTCCATTCTCCTGCCTCAGTCCCCAACCGCTCAGATATCATCATCGCTGTCATTTGTCCCTAAACGTCATAACCTCAAAATAAATGCAAAAAGAGAAAAAGAAAAGAAAAATGATGTGCAAAACAAACAAAGAGAGGCGCCTGTCACTCAGGCAACAAAATCGATAATCTCTCCAACAACGTGTCATTCCGGCTTTCATATTCCAGTGCATCCAGCACACACCATCGCCGCGCCGCCGTCTGCATTCATCATAATTTACTTGACCATCATCGCACATCCTTGTTTCGGTTTCTCTCCTCCCTCTCACTCTGCTGCAGCCAGCAATAGCAGCCGGTTCTTCAGCTTCGCCTCACCACCAAACACACACACTCTCTCTGTCTTTCTCTGTTTATCTCTTCTCTCGTCTTGAAGCCAAGCGTGAGAAAAATTTTTCGCAAATTTAATCACATACACGGCGCACGTACGCGCGATCACTACGTTTGGTGATTTCAAAAGAAACCCCCAGCAGCAACAGCAGCAGCAGGAACAGAGCACACCAGAGCGGGAGCAGCAGCAGAAGCAGTAATCGCAATCAAAGAAAATAGAAGAAGACGAGGAAACCAAATTCGCACAAAGAGAACCATCGAGTGACGACGACAACGACGGCGACGACGATGAAGATACAAGAGGTGGCAGACTGGCAAAGAAGGGGCGAGGAGGAACAAATCAAAAAGAAGCAATCCGTGATGATGGTGGAAGCAGGAGCAGGAGCAGGAGCAGCAGCAACAGCAACAGCACTCTCATCCATCTTCGTCGTCATATCACCTGTTCGTCTTTTAGTTCCAGGTTGAGCGATGGACAGTTAGAATACACACACCATCGCCATCCTCCATTATCATCATGAGCAGCAGCACAAGCTGAAACAGCAGCAGCAGGGCATGCATATTGCATGTGGCAATGGTTGCATATGGCGGCGGCCCACAGCCGCCGGCGGCCTACGAGACGAAAGCCAGCAACCGGTGTCAGTGCCACCACCACACCAGTTAGCTTATTTGCATTCCAGCCATTTGGTTGGACCCACATTCACTTTTTTCTTCTTTTGCGCGATTTTTTCGTTTTCTTGTCGTGTATCTCTCCACTCTTCGTGCCAATTTATTCCTCCGCTTCCTCTCCACAGCTCCCCACATCCAAGCGCAGAATTCATCCTGCAACAGGCTCCATTTGGAGCAGCAATTTTCTTTACCAATGGAATCTTATTAAATGGTCTCTTCTCTTCTTGTATCTTTACAGTTGCCAACCAGGTTGGAAAGGACCTCTGTGCGACCAATGTGAATCCTATCCTGGATGCGTGCACGGCACATGCAAGAAACCCTGGGAGTGCCATTGCAATGAGGGCTGGGGCGGTCTGTTCTGCAACCAAGATCTCAACTACTGCACGAATCATCGACCCTGCCAAAACGGTGGAACCTGCTTCAATACCGGTCAGGAGCTGTACACCTGTCAGTGTCCACCCGGATTCAATGGGGAAAACTGCGATGTACAAGTTAGCTCCTGCGAGTATGAACCATGCCTGAATGGTGGCACATGCACCGATGACCCGATGAACAACAACTACAAGTGCGATTGCAAGAAGGGCTGGACTGGACGCCACTGCGAGGACAAAGTGGTGACATGTGTGGACAAGCCCTGCAAACATGGAAGCTGTCGCGACACCAAGACCGGCTTCAAGTGCGAATGCCCATATGGATACAGTGGAGTGCATTGCGAAACACATGTGGACAACTGCAATCCGAATCCGTGCCAGAATGGCGGAACTTGCATGGTCAGCAACGGCGAGAACTCATTCAGATGCGAATGCCCATCCGGGTTTACCGGCGATCACTGCGAAGAGAACATCGACGATTGCCAAGGCAACCCTTGCTTGAATGGAGGAACCTGCATCGATATGGTCAACCAGTTTCGCTGTCAATGTGTGCCCGGATATCTGGGGTTGATCTGCGGTGAAAAGGTCGATTTGTGTGTGACGAAACCCTGTGCGAATGGCGGTAGCTGTACGAATCTGAATAACGACTATCAGTGTCAGTGTCGGGCTGGATTCACTGGTAAGGACTGCAGCATTGACATCGATGAGTGTGCTTCGCAACCGTGCCGCAACGGTGGAACCTGCGTCAACCGAGTGAACAGTTTTCAATGTGTCTGCTCCAATGGATACCGTGGCGTGCAGTGCGACGAGGAATCATATTCATCAGCGGCATCGGCAAGTTTTGATGCCCGTCAATACGAGGCGAACATTCAGGGGCGCAGCGACGGTCTCACCGGAGGTCAGGTGGTCCTGATAGCCATCCTCTCAGTTGCCATGCCTGTGATCGCTGTGATTGCCGCTTCAGTTGTGATCTGCATGAAACGCAAACGTAAGCGTGCCCAGGAGAAAGACGACGCCGAGGCGAGGAAACAAAACGAACAGAACGCTACTGCCAATGGAATGCACAATGGACACGGTGTCGGTGGCATCGGCGGCGGCGGCATGGGTGGTGTCGGCGGTCTTGGCGGTTGCAGTGCGGCCACACTTTCAGCAAAACGTACGACAAGCAGTGCCTTAGCATTCGATAATACAAATCCGAACATCATCAAGAACACCTGGGATAAGAGTGTCAACAATGTGACCAGTGTGGCAGGTGGCGTCGGCGGCGGTGTCGGCAACGGCGGCGTTGGTGTCGGTAACGGAGGCGGTGGCGGCGGTGGTATTGGCAACGACGACTGCCTCATGAACTCCAGCCTCTATGGAGCAGCAGTGATCTCCGGTTATAGTGATAATAATAATGCAAATAGTGAGTGTTTTGTTGGCACAATAACCCCATTGGCACGTGCCAAATCACAAAAACAACTCAACACAGATCCATCGCTGATGCAGCATCGAGCATCACAGATACTCAGTAGTCCGCCTACAACCAAAGAATACATGCTCCAGCAGGAGAGCAGTAAACGGATATCAGTGTTGGCTGATCCAGCGTACTGCAGTCAAAGATGGCCAGCGGCGTCATCGAGACAAGTTGTCTGTGGGACACCGCACATGTAGTGTAATTCAATATGAATCACATTAACGAATTAATTAACACATTTTGTATACACATATATATAAAAACGTAGAATTTGTAAAAAAAAAAACGAAAAAAAAGAAAAAAAACAACAAAACTGAAGGTTTATAGTTCCCTCATATCATGTGTAGTCATGTCTTCATATAAGCCTAAGTCCTTTAAAGACCTGTTCCTCTCTATATTCTTTCTCTCGAATGTGCATCCCTGTAACTTAATTTTTTCCGAGGATTTTTTTTTTTTGATTTTTCTTTCCTTTTTTTTTAACAAATGAAATTTATTTTATTCTTCGATAAGTAAAGGAAAAACTGAAACAAATTGTAAATCAATCTCTGGACTGACTGTGGGTCAATTAATTGAACACACCTCCTGAACACACCCCCTCAAAATTTGATACACGCGACATTAGTGCATAAGTAATTTATTTTGAATGAGAAATTCGCAAAAAAAAAAAAAGAAAAAAGAAAAGAGTTGACAACAGACGGACAGACTTCAGATTGATGGTTTGCTTAAATAATTCAAAATGAGATACGATAGAATTCATTGTGTTGTGTGTGTATAGGACAAATTACAGGACAATTACATATAGTGTTTATTCTTAGCGGCAGATTACTGTAAAACAAAACAAAACAAAAATAGAAAAGCAAATTGAGTTGAAGTGAAAATCCACAGACGTGACAATGAAAGAAAAAAGAAAGAAAATTGATCTTCTTCACCCCTTTTTACTCTATTCCCCGAATTTAGTTTGTAAGTGTGCGATACTATCTTAAACAAATATATATATATATGTATGCAAAATATGAGTATATATATGTGTATATATGTCATTCATTAGATTGTAAGAGAAAGCAAAACAAGCAAACATTTAATTTGACATCCCTTCAAAATATTCTTGAATGTGTATCCGCTATCCCCCCCCTCACGCCCCTCCCTCTATTTGTACATAGAATTCATGCATATACATATATATATTTATTCATTAACGACATATTTTTTTATATATATAAATAATTATTCTTATTATTTAGTTTTTAGACAAACAAAGAAGCAAAACAAACAAACAAACAAAATTATTTACTCCACTCTCTCTCTCTCTCTCTCTCTATCTCTTCTATTATTAATTATTTCCATTTTTTGTTATATATAGAAAAAAAAAAACCGCAATTCTTCATCTTCTTCTTTTCTCTTTATTTTGACAAATATGTAAGTTTTGACATTATGATTTAAACAAAAAAGAAGAAGAAATGAACAAAATGCATCTCATGCTTGCATTGGCCAGTTACTACCCCTCTCCCAGTCCGCCCTCCGCCCTACGCCCTACGCCCTCCAATCATTCCTCTCCACTGCCAACTATGAAGGAGCCTCCTAGTGCTCCCTCATCTCATTCCAAGGTTTTTCTTGTTCTTCTTGTTGTTGTTGTGTGTGGTGTGTGAATGTTTTTCTCTTTCGTTTCTTTTTTATGCAAAGAAACGAACGAGAAATCTGCGGCATGGAGAGAAAAACAACAAACAAACATTGTAAATAAATAAAAATGGAAATAAAAACAAAATAAAAATTATGCCTAGACATTTATCTACATGTAAACATTGTACGTATAAACGAAGAAAAAAAAAACGAAACTATTTTTAAAATAAAACTCACACACATTGGCATCCCCCCTAGATAGACCGAACCTCATCAGAACCGTCATATTCTGTCACAAAAAAAAAAAGCCCATCCTTCCTCTGATCCTCTCTCTCTCTCTCACACTCTCCCTCCATCCTATGTCCCACAAAACCTTAGAGAACCAAAACAAAATTTTGTTCGTTACATGTATACTTTCGCTAATTAATAATTAGTTTCTTTTTTAAATTTAACAAAAGAAAACCGCAAAAAAAAAAACAAAAAAAAAATTAAAGGAAAAAACAGAATATACATTGTATTATTATTATTATACATAAATTACTTTTAAATTATATATATAGTATATATATATGTATGTAAAAGATAGAATTTATTAATTGATAAGTTAACTAGTTAAAATTATATGAAATGTGAAAGAAAGCGATAGGAAGATGAAAATATAAAAAATCAAAAAAAAAAAACAAACGAAAGCAAGAAGGATGAAAGAAAAGACAAGACGAAGAAAAATATGAGAAAAAAAAATGAATTATAAATGAGAGAAAAAAGTGAATAATTTATTAAAAAATTGAAAACATTAACAAATTGTGTTCTTATTTTGGATTCTATTCAAAGTTGTTGTTTATAGCGAATGGGAAGATTGTTTTGGAATACGGGGTACTTAGTGGAAGGTGGTAAGCTCAGTTCATTGTTGACCCGACCATAATGAACGTACCGAGACTGAAGCAAATAAGGAGACTCATTTAATGTCTCCTTAACATGGCGTACAAAACTCCACTGTTTCTCGTGCTCTCCTGAAGCCCTTTACAAACAATCCATGTTAGCAAGGCTTCAGGCCAAGGGATTCCACCATGGACCAAATTTTCGCGCAATGGCTGGTCCTTAAAACGATCTAGGAAGTGTAAATCGACGCCCACCATGTATTCGTCAATTTCGACACCACACATTGCATATAAGGACGATCATACAAGGCCATGTCTAGGTTTGACATTTCTGCGCAAATCGTCAGGTCTCGCTCTGCTCCATGAAAGGAGGTAACGAACCTGGCTGGGCCATCGACATCGAATCCAAACCTATACGACTTCGATTCCAAACTTGTGGGTCAACGTAATAGAGGACGCCCATGGCTAAGGTGGCTCAAACAAATGAAGAAGGACAAACTTGAATACCCGGCCTAAAAGCCCCTGGACAGAGAGTATATACAAATCAAACGCGTCCAAAAGCGCCCTATCATTGGAGGCGTCATCCTCGAAGCCCAAAAGACCGAAACCGAGTGAAGGAAGCTTAACTATTCTCATTAAAGTATCATTGGAGGCGTCACCCTCGAAGCCCAAAAGACCGAAACCGAGTGGTGGAAGCTTAACTATTGCCATTAAGCTTAATAGCGGCGTACTGAGAGGTTTTTGATTAAAGATAGGCCAACTCTGACAACAGCATCTCTCCACTAAACCGGAAGAATGTGCAAACGGCGAACAACGACATCGATTTCAGCCTGTGGTTGGGAAAAGGAGGCCTTTCATCTGTAGGTTTAAATGCGTGGTTTGACATAGCAGGCTTGTGTCCTTGACGAACTAAAGGTCGGGTGACCTTTTCAAAAATAACCATTACTAGACTGAGAAAGGGTTTGTAACGAGGGATCAAATGCCTAAGGCGGATCCCGATAAAATCCGGAAATTCATAAGGCTTTGCAGACCTTCATACCCACAATTGGAAGGCTAGAAAGCTGGACCACGGCCGCAGTGATAGTCACCGCAATGGAATCACTGGGTCCTCGGCGGAGACCTTCGGAACCCGATATTATCCTGAAATTCATAAGGCTTTGCGTTCCGACCATCCTGTTCACAATTGGGAGGTTGCAAAGCTGGCCCACTTGATAGTGGAATCACTGCGCCCACTAGTGTCATATACTATGGAAGGCATCATATAATATGACCTTGGAACGATTACCGTTAAGATATACAAAAACGTCAGGGAGGAGACTACGAGAGTGGAGCGGAGTCCACCCCGACATCAGGCGCTGCCTTACAGGACGGTAATAGGTCAGTTTGGGTGATGTGGCTACCATCATGAGCGATAGTTTATTGTGTTGCCACTGAGCCAGTTACCGTTCGTTATCCCTTGGAACCATTTTGTTTTTGGGACGAAAGCCCAGATTGATTTGACATCCTCTTCGGATGCATTCGTTCATTTAAACATTCCTAGTGGAGGTTAGTGCAGGGCAGAAGATGTGATTGGTTTTCCTCTTCCTCCTCACCATGCATCTGCTACAGAAGTCGTTGTTTGGTAATGATAGTCCTGCGGCGTGTCTACCCATTGCGCTGTGTCCTGTGAGGACTCCAACTAGGTGACTCAGGTTTTTCCGGTCGGAGGAGGGCCGTGGTCCTTTGTTTGTCCATGTTTAGCCATAATTGATTCACATGCAGACACGAATTAGGATTATTCTATCTTTCACTGGCACTTCCGATCGCTAGGGTAGGGGATAGGGAAAGGGGCTGCTAGTGAATTCACTAGCTCACTTAGACAATGGTGGTCCATTCTGATACCCACAGTCAGACTACTACCACTGATCGACCGCTCCAGTGATAGTGCCGTTAATTTGATCCCAACGGCAAATGGTGACTGGACCGGATTTGAAAACCAAATAAAAGCGTATTAACTTCGATTTCACTGGGATTTGAACCGAGGACCCTACTAACCAGAGGCAGGCACTTAACCCACTTCTTCTCCGAGCGTCTTCTGATCCCTGGGATCTGTGATTTTGGGTTTTTGAGTTTCTACGCAGATGTTTTCAACCTTTGCAATGACTTTCGTCGTCTGCCTCACAGTTTCCAGGGATATCTCTATGTGCAGGAATCCAGTATACCGTTAGGCTGGCAATGTCTGGATATCTCGTTAAGAGTTGTCTCTAACCAATTTTGGTCTTTAAAATGGTGATTCGAGTCCCATAATTGCTGCTTGACTATTGTTGTGGATGACGTGGTGGTCTAAGCGACTGACTGATCTGGAGATGTTCCGAGTGCTCTACTGGTCTTAGATCCGTCTGTGTAGATTCCCTTGGTGTTGCTATTGTTCAGTATCGAGTTCGTCTCCCATAGTTGTTAATTCAGTGCTCTGGTCTTATATTTAGTCTTGAGATGGACTCCATATTGATAATAAAACATTGAATGGAATCGAAATCAGTGGAGAGTGATATAATGAACAATGCTTATCTGTGATGTTTCTAATCGACGTTTCCGCCAAGAACAAATAACTAATATGGTTTGAAAACACGCGACGTCAACGTACAGCTGGCCGTGACAAAAACACTGAGATTTGAAATTAACCCCACAGACTTCCAGCGATTTATTAATTGAAGATTGTTTTGGAATACTTAGTGGAAGGTGGTAAGCACAGTTCATTGTTGACCCGCTTAAGGAGCAACCATAATGAACATACCGAGACTGAAGCAAAAAAGGAGACTCATTTATTGTCGCCTTAACATGTCGTTCAAAACTCCACTGTTTTTCGTGCTCATCACATCGTAAATGTCAATCGGATGAGAAAATGAATCCGCTCGAATTGGAACGGAAAGATCTGTTGGAGTAGTCTGCTGATGGACTTGCTCTCCTTTGAATTTGCCTTTGATGATGGTCGCTTGAATCACATTGTCCATCAGTTTCTTGACGGATAACGGCATACCGTTGCACAATTTCCGATGACTAAAATTCCGGAACATGATTATGATCGATCCCACCTTCGGCTGTAAATTATGGGGTGTAGTTCGTATTTCAATCGGATTAAAAAATTCCGTCATAATAGGGTACTTGTCGGTCACCCTACGAAGGGACTTGTACGAATGTAATTCTCTAGCGATTTGACTTTAAATAATGAACTTCAAGCTATCGACGTCCTTATTCGTCGCTGATCGATGCAATGCTTGCATACGACAGGCAATGAACATGTATCAACGCAGCCAAAGTTTCCAATATTCGAAAGCAGCGGGAATCAAGTCTACATTTACGGCCTGTTTTCTTCTAGATACATTTTTTCGAATTTGAGGTGGTGATTGTGCAGCGCGAACTTGTCCAATATGGGCACGTCTCCTTTCTTTTTCTTCTGCGCGTTCTTCTTGCGTTTGATTTTTGTGGGCATTCTGACAAAGTATAGCACGACGTGTATGCTGACGTGTATAAAACATATATCCAGACACAAACGGGTACTATAAATAAATGAAAAGTTAAATTAATAAATTAAATAATGCAGAAAAAAAATAGATAAATAAACAATAAATAAGTAAATAAAGAAATGATAATAAATAAACAAATAATAAATATAAATATAAATATAAATAATAAATATAAAATAAAAAATAATAAATAAATAATTAACTAAATCAAAAAATCAATATATAAAAAAATAAAAAAAGTAAATATAAATTAATAAATAAGTAATAAAAAAATAAATGAACGGATAAACAATTTGTATCTTATACATATAACTGAATTGAAATTGCTAAGGAATATTGCAAGAACAACGACTAGGAACATAGATCTTTTACTAAAGTGTTGTCAGACTGTCTGCATCGGACTTTAAATTTTGCCATCAGGGTATCAATTCAACATCAGCCCTTTTATGTGAAACCTTCGTAGAGAAATACCATGGGAGGCTTAGCATAATTTTTAAGAGTTAATTTTGTGCTCTCTGTAACTTTGCCATATGGCACTTTGCGCAATTACCCCAAACCTGGCTTCCATATAGAATAATGGCTTGAAATATAACCTTGTACAATATCATTTTGTTTTCAATTGATAACAGTCACTTTCTGTTTATAAGGGGATACAAAAGTTTTGTACTTATATTTAATTTGTTCAGTGTTTGCACCACATGTTTATTAAACAGTAATTTCGAATCAAGATGAATTCCTAAGTATTTTACGGAAGAACTCCATTCAATTGATACATTAGCCACTCGCAAGTGGTTGGACGGAATGTAACATGCTTTTCTGTTCCTTATTTCCTTTTCTTTATTTAATTTTCCACTTCGTAAAATAGCTTATAAGTATTTCCAGCGCAATGGAAAGATTCCTTTCAATAATGAGAGGAAATTCATGCGATGTAAACACAACAGTGTCATCCGCGTACATAGCAATACGCAAAGAGGAATATCTGATGTAAATACATTGTACAATGTACATTCGCAATGAATGCCCGCAATCAAATTGGATAACCTCACTTTCTACACGCCAACTCATTTGTTGATCTTTTTTCAATTGAATTTTGCAATTGATCGTAATGTTTGTACTGTGCTACAGTGTAATTTCGATTTTTCCAATTTCCCGACTTCTCTTTGGTAAAAACCTTCTGCCGGCAATTGCGAACAACCGAAAAATATTGAGCCAAATCGGCCAAGCCTTACTCCACTACTTTACATTTTTCACACGAAGTATGTCTAAGAGGACAAATTTCACGCAATCCTCTTTTGCAAAGAAAATGTTTCTGAAAGCGATAACGTGCTTGATCTCATACATACTGGCGTGTGCGGGCCTATGCGTGTACGCTCCCTCGGTGGTTCGGTTTATTTTGTGACATTTATAGACGACAAATGGCGAACAAATTTTGGTTGAACTATTAAGAGCTAAATCGGAAGTGCTTGAGCGTTTAAAAAGTTTAAAGCAAGAGTCGAGCTTGAAACAGGAAAACAGGCGGCAGTTGTCAGCAAAACGGCTTTGCTGAGCGCTAATCGGATCCGACTCTCGTCGCAATGGCACGTTGTATGCTCTTGGAGTCTGGTTTTCCCGAAATGATTTGGGCGAAGGCAATTCACACAGCAGCAGGTCGCCCGCAAAATCGATTTCTGGAATTACACCATCTTAAAGCTGGAGCGGTAAGAAGCCTAAGGTTTTTCAATTCAGAGCATTATCAAACTCCTTTGGCATAATTGGTGTTGCTGTGTTCAAAGATCTATTGCGCACTACTATCGCCGTGTCGTCTGCGAACGCCAAAGGAATGGCCTGTTTGAAAACCCTTAGCAGCACTTTACTGCATCCCTACTAGTCCGCCTGTGCGGTTTGTTACCGACGAAATCCCCGAAACCGATTGGGGTTGGGCGGAAGAACGCCAGCCGCTCAATGGAGATTGGCCGTAGGTTGTTGATGGCAATTTAGGGCGCCACGCAGTTGCCCTTCCGCTCACCACGCTTCTTACCTCCAGAACTGCGACTAGAGGGGAATCCAATCTTTCCGTAAGACTTGCGCCCGATCAAAGAAAAAAAATAGTGGAAGCCCAACACTAAGACAACAAGGAAAAAGGAAGAAAAAGGACTCACAATTGACTTCACTGTTTACAATTTGTTCATGAATTCTTAAATCTAGCTTACTATCAAACAATGTTTATTCGGTAGTGAAAAAAAAAAAAAAAAACAATAACCTATTGGAATTCACAGCAAATAATTTCTAAAATGTAATTGATTTGGGAAAGGACGAGTACCACAAAGTCAGGACACCAAAGGAGACAGAAACCCAAAATTCAAACCTACACCGGTAGGTTTCGAACCGTCGCAGTCAACAACACAAGAAATTCTCGCGCACAGCCTCAACCTTTTTGCACTTGTGGTACTGGTTTATGGTATTTTTTTTTCTAATTCCTTTCTTGCCTAACTTATCGAAATTCGCTTTTTTTTATGTCCGATGATGATTATTATTATACTTTTCTTAAACTCCTCTTGATACTGAGCTAGAATCCCTACCCGCCACTTATCTACTTTTGCCACTATTTGATTTCAGCTTTCAACTTAAATCTTAACTGTACACTTTTCATTTTCCATTTTCTCTTGTCGCATTCTTCACTTGTCTCATGGTCTGGCCCTCCTGACCATAATTACGTCACTATGTCGATTCGTTTTTTCTTTTCTTGTTGAAGTACACTATGGTGTTATTTAACTGTGGGGACACCGTCAGTATTAAGGAAAAGAATTTCGATTGATCACTTCGCGTATAGACCGAGTGCAACCCCAGAAGAAGAGCAATTGACACAATTTTCTAGACGCCTCTGACCTATCCCTCTTGTGTGGCGATCGAAATAAATCGACGCACAACTCAAAACACTCGAAAACTAGTTAACAAAAAAAAAAAAAAAACCCCCCGAGAGGAACCAATAAACGTATTACCTCAAAGTCTACTGTTCACATCCAAACCAAAACTGACTCGACCCCGACACGCCACAATTTTCGACATCCCAAGCCACCCACGCCGTCCCGATCAGATGATCACTCTCTCGTTCTCCTTGCGGGACGAACGTCTGTTGGATCGATCACTCGATCAAGGAGACCGCTATCCACCACGTGACACTTGGAACACCTCGCGTCCTTGAAAAGGAGAAAACCAATGGAACACCAACGGGTTCGGACCAGCAGAAAAAAAAAATTTGGAAATCGCAATCGCACTCGCCCGGGTAGGTACTGAACATGCCAACCCTGCGCTACAACCATGCACCCTACACTCAGCGCTACTGGCATCATGTAACATTTACAGGATTCTAGCGACGTCACGATCAATGCCCCATACGCCCACCTCCCATGACGAATCGGTAGCATATTTCTAGGTGAAAACCTTTCAACAGTAGGAACCCATAATAGGTTCGCCGATACGACCTCAAGAAATATCGACAGGCCTCTCTATCTCGGATCACTTCATCACTGAGGTCGATCAAATGCTGGTGTTTTTGCATTTGTGTGATCCAGGAGTTCTTAGGCCTGCCTCTCTTTCGCGCTTGCGTTGGAACGTTTATGGATATTGGCTTTTTAACGGGGTTCAAGGGATCTCTCCTTTGAACACGGCAATAACACCAGAGCCGGTCGTGCTCTACTTTCTTGGATATGGGTTCTTTGACGTGAAGGCTTCCTCGGATCTTTGAACTTCTTATTCTATCGAGCTTTGTCATGACCCGCCGTCATGCGAAGCATCTTCATCTCAGTTGCCGTTAATTTGCTCTCATACTTTTTGTACGCTGTCCAACATTGTGAACAGTATGTGAGCGCCGGACGTACAACTGCGGTGTAGAGCCTTCCTTTCAGCTAAGGGGGCATTTTTCGGTCACAGAAGATGGCTGAGTTTTTCCGCCACTTCATGCAACCTACACTTACGCGATGGTTGATATCGTCATCACAGGTTCCTTCGCTATTGATCATTGATCCCAAATATTTGAACATTTCGCACTTGGGAAGCACTTTTCCATTTAAATAAATATCAGGTATAGGCCTGAGTGGATCGGAGAAAGGGCAG
The DNA here is from genome assembly GCA_905231855.2 of Eristalis tenax. Classification (NCBI taxonomy): domain Eukaryota; kingdom Metazoa; phylum Arthropoda; class Insecta; order Diptera; family Syrphidae; genus Eristalis; species Eristalis tenax. The sequence continues at coordinate 107,173,118 of HG993124.1, read as the reverse complement.
CACAGGTACTCGGTCTTTTTCTGGCTAATGCGGTACCCATTCCCCTCCAGAACATCCACCCACATATCAAGTGCTCGCTGCAGGGAAGTTTGATCATCACTTATGAACACTTTTGGGTCCGTCACTTTTCCTTCAAGCAGAAAATCAAGGAAAACAACTTAAGGCGCTCCCCTGGTGGACACCGACTTTGATTGGAAACTCCTCGGTGACTCCGGTAGTACATCTTTTCCTTGTCTTTGCTCCCTAATAATCTGTACGTAGGTTTCTGGAACTCCTCTTTTTCTTAGCGCCACCCATACTAGATCTCTTGGTTGTCTATCAAACGCTTTTTCAAAATCAACCAACGCCATATGTAAATCCTTTAAGGAATCACGATGTTTTTCCATTTTGATCCTTATACTTTGGATTGCATCCGTTGTTGATTTGCCAGCGACAAACCCGCACTGGTCATCAGACAACCGTATTATTTTTCGCAATCGGCCATCTAAGACCCGCTCAATGATCTTCATGGAGTGTGACATCAGCTTGATAGAACGGTTCACAGTTTCGCGTATCGCCTTGTCCTTTGTACAAAGGAAGAAGATAACTTTCCCTCCACTGATCAGGGATTAGATCGCTTCTCATGAGTTTGGAAATAAAAACCATGAGCCATTTGAACCCGATGTGTCCCAACTTTTTCCAGAACTCAGAGCGTATCTCGTCCGGCCCAGCCGAACTTCGTTTTTTTGAGGCTTTGGCCGCCTTTCCAACCTCTTCGACAGTCGGGTACTTCATCACAGTTGGGGACGGCTTCTGGAAAGAATATCTGTTCGTTTAAAAGCCCTTCACAGCCCAACTGGCGCCACCTGTGTGTTATTTTTGCGTCTTCCACAAGAAGCTGACCTTGCGCACCATTAATGAACGTGCTTAGGTGCTTAGGTGCAATGCTAAATAAGAAAACAGGAAAATCGAATTTTCAAACGAGGAGGCTTTGATTGCGTGATGGTAGGGTGCTCAACTGAAACTAAAGCATACAAAGTCTACGTTCCTGAACAACGGAAAATATATAAAAGCCGCGACGTCAGATTTCTTGACAAGTTTGGCACTCAACAACATGAAGAAATACCGTTATTTAACCTATCTGAAAGGTAAAGCAGCAGGATGAAACTTTTTTGAAAGATCTAGAGGACGTAACGGATCAAGAAGTCCTCGATACTTAATCTTCAAGCCGAGATGAAAAACGGGAACGCGTTGGCGAAGTGTTTGCCTAGAACTCGGAGAAAGGCAAAAGAAGTGGAATGAGCTTACATGCTGTGTATTGGAAGTGTAGAGGAAGCGTTACATTGTGAAGAAGCCATACACCTAGAGCAGGTTTTGAAATCAGAATACAATGCTTTGATTTCCAATGAGACGTGGACGCTTGTTGACCCTCCTCCTGTAAAGAAACCGGGAAAATCTAAATGCATCTGTAGTGTGAAGAGGGATAAAGATGGTCACGTCGAAAGGTACAAGGCAAGATTGGTTGCCAAAGGTTTTATACAAAGGCTGGGAGTTGATTTTCACAAAACATTCTCTCCTGTTGTGCGCTATTCGACGGTGAGACTTATTTTCGCTTTATCTGTAAACTACAGGTTGTACATTCATCAAATGGATATGACAAGTGCGTATCTCAATGGACGACTTAAAGAATATGTCTGTATGTGTCAACCGGAAGGTTTCGTCAGTTCCAAGTATCCTCAACGTTAGTTGTTCTGGAACAACCTCCTTCCACTGCGGAGCGAAATGCACACGGTGCAGGCCTCCAACTCCTGAAACCTTCGTACTTCACTACTATACACTACTTTGTGTTTTATGTTATTTTTAATGAAGATTTCAACACCGCCTCCACCATTGGAATTGGGCCGGTCTCTTCTAATAACACTATAATTACAGTGCTCCAATATGCCTCTCCGAGTTAGCTTGGTTTCGCTAATCAACATCAGCTCTGGGCTTTGATCATCCAAAAGTTTATAGAGCTCGTTTTTTCGGGGGATCCCTATCAATGAATTCGCATTCACGGCAAGGATCTTATAAGTGAACTCCGTCTGCGTAGTTTAGTAAAGCGCTATACGGCCTTAAGTAGGCAGGACGTGAAAGGAACAACAGATTGGATGAAGTGCTTAAAAGGCTTGGTTTTAACAGATAGACTTACGATTACTGTGTCTACACGAAGAACCGAGACGAAGAATTGAACATACTTGATCTTTATGTCAAGGACATCTTGATCGCTTGTTCGGATGAAAATCGCTTAAGCGAAATCAAGGAAATGTTAAAAAATGAGTTTGTTCTTGTTGACAAAGGTAAAGTTGGTCATTTTCTGTTGCTGGAGGTTCAACAAAATAAAACGAGAGACATCATCTGCATTTCGCACAAGCAAACGATTTTATCACTTCTTGAGAACTACGATCTTAAGGATTGCAAAAGTAGAGGCACACCGTAAGAGCCAGGCCAAACATTCACCAAATGTTGAAGCTAGCACCGTGATTTTTCACTAGCACCGTGAAAAGTATTTCAAACGTGAAGAACTGATTGCTCATGATCCTTCGCAGATGATACTTCACGGATTTGACACCCGCATCATATTCGGCCGGATCTATATTCCGTCCCCAAGGCGATAATCTGGTCGAATGGAAGTCTGTCCTTCCATTGTTCTCTCCTCTTCTTTAATTTCTCATTCGCTCCGACGTTGTTGCACTGTCGCTCCAAAGTATTACGCACGCACCGCGGTGACAATTGAATCTCTGGAATGCGGCCAAAAAGGCACCACTCGTCTGGTTGCTCACACGCTCTAGATGTATGGCCTTAGTTACCATACACACGAAGACAGCTATATAGAATGAATCTTCTTTCGACGGCCTTTGATCGCCCTGATCTGGCCTTAATCTGCACTGGGCCGCGTAGTCAACTCAACTATGCTTGAACGCTTTGGACGGTCGGACACGTTAGTTGGGACGGTTGCTCTGATGTTACCTTGCTTTGCCGGAAACACGTTATACATCGCGATATGTAGCTTCTTGTTGCACGTTGCAATGATGGAATCCAGAACCTTTGCCTGATGTATTGCATGCACAGCTGTACGCCGCAATGTACCGTTCTTAAATGTCCTTCACGATTAAAAAACTCACTCAGCTTGCAGTGGTGAAGTATCCGAATTGCCACCAATTTCGGCAAGAAGCAGCTAAACAAGTACGTAGAGTTGGTGCTTTTGGCTCTGCAGGTCTCCAGTTCGAGTCCCAGTGGGGGCGAATCTATATAAATTCCTTTTTTCCTGGTAATCCATTACTCATATAAGTGAGGCAGTAAGGACATGGAAACATACGAGCGGTCCGCGCTCTTGGAAGCGGGCTATGACTAGAAACAACTGGTGACAGAATCAAGCCACCACCAACAGTGACCAAAGAAGGCACAGTTAAAAGGAAAAGGAAAAATACGTCACCGATAAGCGGAAAACGCCGCAATACATATGTGTCACCCGAAGGGCTGAAGGGAGGAGAGCTTAGTGAAGCAGCCTGGGTTCGTACAACGGCAGCCGAGTCGGTGGAGAAAGAAGCAGTGTACAGTACGTGTCTGATGGAGGGGAAGCCTTGTTCGCTGTCAGCAGCAACAGCTTTGATTCGTTCACCTCAGACACAGAAGATGAAGTTGAGCGTGTACTTCATATGAAGGAAACTCTAATCGCTAAATTTTGAAAATATCGACGTTGGAGTTAATTTCGTTCATTCGAAAAAACGGAAAATGCCAGTCCCGACTTTAAAAACTTACCTAGCTGCTCGAATCGGCAAAGTTCCTTCAAATGCTCCAAGAGCAAGTCTGCGAGAGAAATGAGTTCGTCGGGGTCAAGCCTTTCTCCAGAGTTAAGTCAAAAAGAGAGAGGGATGGAAATCCCCCTTTTATATTTCAGATTCCAACCACAAGCATAGCACAAGCGCAGTGTTGCACTTCCGGGATGCTCCACCTGGACAAGCTTGGGCAAAGTGCCCAGTACGCAAGCAATTTGCGCATAGCTTTCAGAGACGTACTTTTTCGTTCCTAGCTTGGAAAATTAGCGCCAAAAAATACCCGCACCGTTAGAGTGGGTGTCGTTCCCTGCATAGTTGGCACTTTTGCAAATCCCCTTTTTCTGTTCCACTTGTGATCTGCCCTGCATCAAAGAAAGTCCATCGCATTGTCTCTTGGCATTAGCCATGCATGACTTGTAACGACTGCCAATTCGTTGATGATAAGGAATATCAACGACTTATTGGGTCACTTTTGTTTATTGGATTGGCACCTAGACCAGACCTCCTTCATTCTGTCAACAAATTGTCTCAGTTTAATGTGACCCCACATATGGAGCATATGCTCACAGCGAAGCATATACTACCAGTAGCTTTTCTTTCTTTTTCAGAACACCTGAGGGCCCATTGTGTGGGTATTCCGATGCTGATTGGGCTGCCAAATTATTGTCAGCGGGATCAAGACTGATGAACATTCATTTTCCTAAAGTTAAAGCTGCCTAATCAAGGTATATCAAGTTCATTCAACTTGCTTTACCTATTTGATCAGATTCCTTTAAAATCCATACACGCTTAATCATGCTCCTGTCATGCTTCTCTCTGTGCTTCCAGGACATTCTTAAATGATCGATTTTAATGACTCTATCTGCTTGGTCAACATTGCGCGTGTGGCATCACCACCCAACAGTCCACTCAGACAACACTAAAGCGCTAAGTGTTCCCTTGGAAGGTCGTAAAGTTGACGAAATTCACTCCCCCAAGGACGACTGCCAATAAATTTCTGAATTGCCCACCAGGGATTTGCCTGACACCGTGGCTACAATTATTCCGAGGCGGGAATATTAACCCAAAGACTATTGACTTTGCAGAAAAAATGGTCGAATGGGGAGGGCGTTTTTCAAGGTTTGGCCAGCTGAAGGGCAGCTTAGTCGTGCTGCGAGCGACTGGAGAAGCACCCTGCGCCCTGCGTGTTGCCGAATAATTAGCCTTCGACATGAAACTGTTTTAGGTCTCGGTGATTAAAATGTGGAGCACCACACGAGTTAACTTGTTACGCTAACACCCAAAATGTCACTCCTTACCGCAAGGAGTTTAGTTGATGGTCAGGTTATGGGCAGGGGGAAGCGAAATTACACATCGTGTCAGTAGTTAAAGGAGGGCTAGGCTATTTGATGATATGTTGGGTGGACAGTGGAATAATACTAAGGGTTGGTGGTTGAAGCGAGGGGCATGGTCATAACCGGAAGGATTTAGTGGAGGAATGTCACATCAAAATTTGTTTTATAAGCTTCTTGTGTAATCTAAGTTCAGATTGTCACATAGCCACATCTGACACATGTACGCGAAGGCGAAGCAAGCACGAAGAGATCGCGAGGTCACTCGCCGACTCCAACTCATCGGGAGTTGTGCTCAAGCGGAACCAGGCAAGTTTTTGGTCTTGGTCCAACCACCTCGTCCTGTGTCTAAAAAGCGGTCGCCTACCTGATAGAATCCCATTCAAAGGTCGCTTCGGAAATTCGGGTCGTCGAAGCATATCGCCTTCATTTCGAAGAACAGCTAACGTTGAGCGTTGAGTACCTCGACCGCCGTGTTTCTCACCCTATCCCGACAGAGTAATTCCCATGTATCATCACGATATCCCGTCACGAAGAAACCTCATCCTAGCGACTTGTATTCAAGATCTTATGTATTCGGTCATTATGGGTGGTGCTACAGCCTGAAGGGGGCCGGGGCCTAGCTTCTCAGCAACCACTCGTGTTGTGCGTGCTATTGTTCTGTCACGAGTCCAATTTGAGAAGCTTTTCCCAGACAGTTATTACTCTTTGAGTATCGTCAGCTCCTCGAAGGAGGTGGGGGCAAAGTATTCTGCTCGTACCGGAAATCGAACCTAGGCTGCATAGGCTCAAGTGCGTAGGGGTCGACGCACCAGTCCACAACTCCACGGCCACCACTGACGTTGAAAAAAATACAAATAATGAAGTGAGAACCGATAACTTGGCTTTGACACCTAGCACGACCTTCCTGATTACAAATCTTCCAAGCTGTTTCAAAATTGACCCACCTTGAAAAATGTTACAGGAAAGTTGAGAGGTACTCCTCCAATCGCTCGTGATAGAGACCCCAAGATACTTAAACTTCCCCACCACATAACGGAATTAAGTTCATTAGTCAGAAAAAGAATTGCTCCCGAAAATGACAAAGCTCTTCTACTGACAATGAGAACACAAGCTGTGAACGTAAGATTCCGTATTTTAATTTCGGCAACCATTTACAAAGACTTTAATTACTTCACCTTCCAGGTCAGCTATTGGAATCATCTAATAACTGCAGTCCATCTGTAGATATTGAGTATTATGCATATCTTGCCCATCCGCCGACATCTATAGAACTCCTCTGCAACAGAGTTGTAAAAGACTGCAATCTTTTGTATTGCAATCCCTGAATTATTCAAAAGAATTTCATGATTTGTGATTCGATCAATGGACTTCACTTGATGACCCTGACTTCAGAATGAAAATCAGTATTCATTTTTGAAGTTTTGACTGGATAATCAAAATCCTTCCGACCAATCTTATGACTGAAATCAATTGAATGTAAGTCTTTAGATTTACCTTGCAGTCACTGAAGTCACTTTGAAGTCTTCAGCATTCACTTGAAGTCACCTGCATTCAATTGAATTCTTTGAGACTTCAAAAAATTTCGGTGCATTCTTTGGGATGTTTTTTCTTTAAATGTCTTATGAAATTCGATATAACTTGCGCGGACTGGACAACCAGCACACCACTCCTCTTACGCTGGAACTCAGTTTCATTAAGCTATTGATGGAAAAAATAATTGTAAGGCATGGCAATATAGTGCATTCCCGATCGCATTTATTTTCAACATATCAGGTAGAATGTACGGTATAGAACATAGAAATTATACATTAAAACTACCAGAGACAGTCAGAGACAAAACTGCACTGCTATTAAAAACAATATACATTCGATTCTAAGGTAAATTTCTTTATCACATGAGGAACGGGAAATTAAACCAAACCCATGACTTTCATCTCTACACACAATGCATACAAAATCTAATAAATACAGCATTAATAAGGCATATACCTGCTTTATTGACATTGTATTTATTTTATTCAGATTATTTTTTAAGCTTACACGGTGAGTTACCGCACATTGTCTTATACAGAGATTTGATACCTCGCATCTTTCTCGCATCTTTCTACTGAAATAGTTTAATATTGGTGATTATAAAAAACAAATGAGATATATTTATAATTACAATTTGAGGACAAAAGAAACATTAAAAAAAAAAAACAAAAAACCTCACTTAAGTAAAACACAAAACAAAAAAAAATAAAATTATGATAATAAAACATATATCCGGATATAAACGGATACTATAAATAAATGAATAGTTAAATTCATAAATTAAATAATGCAGAAAAAATAGATAAATAAATAATAAATAAGTAAATAAAGAAATATAATAAATAAACAAATAATAGATATAAATATAAATATAAATAATAAATATAAAATAAAAAATAATAAATAAATAAATAAATAAATACATAAATCAATAAATAAATATATAAACAATTAAATAAATAAATATGAATGAATAAATAAGTAATACAAAAATAAATGAACGGATACACAATTTGTTTCTTATACATTCAACTGAATCGAAATTGCTTAGGGATATTGCAAGAACAACGACTAGGGAAATAGATTTTTACTAAAGTGTTGTCAGAATGCTTTATAATCTTAAAAAATTTACTGGACAAAAGGAGTGTATTCCCAAAGCACGATTCCTCTGATTGTTGGGACAATTGTGCGTCTGTTGCACCACTATTGATTTTGATAGCCGAAGATGTTGTTTCTGTTTTGCACTTTTTACAGCTTACGGAAGGTTTCGTTTGAGAAGGAACTCTTACGATTTGAGCTTTCGGTGTCAATACAAAAATTGGGATCAGCCTCGTAGTCATCTGATGAAAAGTCTCCTTCCACTTCCATTCTTGTTTACCACAAATTAGATCAAATTTAAGAATACACAACACTTTCGCGCCACAGAATTCAAGCAACTGTATTTATTATGTATTATATATATACATATGTGTATGTTTGTATATATGTACATACCCAGTCTGGGGTTGGTCAGCGTCTCAAACTGCATAGATAGAAGGAGTAAAACAAGAGTAGTCCTCCCTCCCTCTTCCAACATCATCACTATTTGTCTATTCTGCCAGCACCTATCGATATACATAAATTGCAAATCGTCAGCCTTTCAGATGTGTTCAAGCTTGAAAGACTTCAAAGAAAATGTTTGAAGTCCCAAAGACTTCAACCAATATTTTTGAAGTCCCAAAGAATGCACCGAAATTTTTTGAAGTCTCAAAGAATTCAATTAAATGCAGGTGACTTCAAGTGAATGCTGAAGACTTCAAAGTGACTTCAGTGACTGCAAGGTAATTCTAAAGACTTGCATTCAATTGATTTCTGTCATAAGATTGGTCGGAAGGAATTATCCAGTCAAGACTTCAATTGAATTGAATTCTGATTTTAATTCTGAAATCTTAATTCCAAAACGAAATAATGAATTGGAAAATCAGATACATGAAGTCAATTGATTTTTTAAATCAAAAGATTTAATTCTTTTACATCTCTGCTCTGCAAATATTTAGCCCTGAAGAAAACAAGGGTAAAACACTTCACTGCCTGCCTCAGCAGCTGTGGATAGGCTGTTTTCAGTTGCTGGTCTACTGAATGCGCCCCGGCGAGGAGCCCTTTCAGACTGGAATTTTGAAAAGAGTTGCTTCTGAAAGTTAATCGTTTGGAAAATTGTTAAATATGCAAATTCTTAATTCAAATAAATTTAGTTCATTTACTTTCATTGTATTAAGAGCTTCATTTGTAATAGTACGACTCCATCCCAACCCCATCCTCTCCTCCCGCCGTGAACACAACGTACTCCTCTTCCCCTAAACCTAAAAGTCCATTATTCGTGTTTCGTGATTCTATCTGACTTGTTCAAACCTGCTCACATACTGAAGTCCCAAAGACTGCAAAAAAAAACTGTTGAGTGTCAAAGAGTGCATCACAAAGACTGCATCGAAAATTAGTTGAATTCCCAAAGATTGCGTCGAAAATTAGTTGAAGTCCCAAATACCTCAACTGAATGCGGTGACTTCAAGTGAATGGTAAATATTTCAAAGTGACTTCAGTGAATGCACTGTCAGTCGATAGACTTGCATTCAATTGATTTCAAATCAAAAGACTGGTCGTAAAGATTGATCCAATCAAGACTTTAAAAAGAATAATGATTTAAATATTGAAGTCTACATCTGAAAGTGAATTCAGGAAATGGAAATATCTTTAAAATCAAAAGATTGCAATCTTTTACAACTCTGCTGTACGGTAGTAGAACGGAGCACAACACAATCAAGAAACAAACCAAAAAAAGAGAAATATTTGCCAACTTAAATAAACTTATAATATCCATTATAGTAAATATGCAAATATTTTGAAAGTTGTTGTTTGTAAGTCGCCGTCAATTACAATGGCTATCACACGTCTTGCAAGTGTTTGATCGAGGTGATTCAAAAGAATGCTTTAAAAGTATTCCCTATAAAAATCGCATGTAACTTTTGGCCTTGGGCTAACATTTTTCTTACATTTAAGTCGAAACGTAAGTAAAGGGTGGTTGAATTTTAAATATGGCCGATGTTGAATGTGAACCACACCTAAACGTCAAGTTTTTTTCTGCATTTCATTTGACATTTCTCAATTTCAGACTAACTCAATTTGAACCATGGACAGATACACAATCGAGCAACGCGTTAAAGTTATTCAGGCTTATTATGAAAATGGGCGTTCAAATCAAAATGCATATCGTGCACTTCGTGATTTTTTCGGTCAATTTAATCGTCCAAATGTGGTTAGAATCGGAAAAATAGAATCGGATGTAGGAGATACGAAAAGACCAGTGCATGCTCGTACAGCTCGTACTGCAGAAAATATTGCTGTTGTTCGCGACAGTGTGGCTGAAGAGCCGTCCACCTCAACTCGTCGTCGTGCCCAACAATTGCACCTCTCACGCTCGTCCTTGATGAACATTATGCATAAAGTCTTGCATTTACACGCTTACAAGGTGCAATTGACTCAAGAACTAAAGCCTCTTGACCATTTCAAGCGTCGTCAATGGTCAGAATGGTGGCAAGAAATGGCAAGAGTGGATGAACAATTTTCGAAGAAAATCATCTTCAGTGATGACGCACATATTCACCTCTGTGGATTCGTCAATAAGCAGAATTGCCGCATTTGGGCGAATGATAATCCAAGAGTGATTGTCCAAAAACCAATGCACCCACAAAGAGTGACTGTTTGGTGCGGCTGGCGGCATCATGAGGCCGGTCAGTCAGTTACTGTGAATGGTGTTCGCTATCGTGAAATAATAACGAACTTTTTATGGCCCGCATTGGAAGATATGAATGTGGACGATATGTGGTTTCAACAGGACGGTGCCACTTGCCACACAGCTAACGAAATGATGGCTCTTTTGCGCGACAAATTCAATCGCCGTGTTATCTCACGTGGTGGCGATGTCAATTGGCCGCCAAGATCATGTGATTTGACACCGTTGGATTTTTTTTCCTTGGGGTTATTTGAAAGAAAAGGTGTACGTCGATAAGCCAGCAACAATTCAAGAGCTAAAGGGTGAGATAATTCGGCACATTAACGGCATAGAACCTCAATTATGCTTCAGCGTCATCGAAAATTTGGACCATCGGATGGAGGTGTGCCGCCGAGGTCGGGGCGGCCATTTGGCCGATATTTTGTTCCATACATAACTGAACCATACCAATCTTATCATAATCAAAAAGAAATGGCAGTAAGTTCCTAAAAAATTTGTGTTTTATTCAAAATCAACATCGGCCCTTAAAATTACTTCGATTCCTTATTTTGGCTGTAGCGAGGAGATCGTTTTCGGAAACTTTTAAAACGGCTGTCAATATTTGCTGGGCAAAAACAAGACAAAACCAGGAGGTGTCTTAGTCTTGCTCCGCTTTGCAAACAGTGATAATTCAACTGATCATCAAAACTGATATTCCGAATCCGAGAGCCAACTTAGATCACCTTTTTTTCACTTGCGACGCAGGATTTTTTGGTATTTTTGCATTAAAAAACATTTTGCAAAAAAATGGAGTTATCTGGTTGTTGCAATGGGTGCTTCAATTGGTCCAATGACGCTTTTGAAAGCGTCATGAGGCTGAATATTAACATTTGGCAAAATGGCACTTTCTTTGGCCAAATTTTGTGCAGGGTCATAAGTGCACAATCATTACAATCGGTTAAAAAGTTTAGCTCCAGGCGCCTGCCTGACAGTTGTTGACAAACCCTTACCGGAGCGACGAAGTCCCTTGAGTTTTCGATTAAGAGAAATTTGTTTTCTAAAATTGCAACTACCTCCTACGCAGGAAGAGATGGAACCCTCGTCCCCACTCATAGTCAAAATTCCTGTTGTTGACCCTTCTACAAAATACCATGATCAATCTTTGGAGCCAAGGTTATCGTACTCTCCCACTTTGATTAATTAAATATGAAGTAAATTTGTACACTTTTTCCCGTTGTACATTCTGTCTTAAACTCAGAAATTCTAATAATGTGGCTAGCGCTATAGCTGGTAGAGGGCCAGGGTCTTGCTTCTACTGCAACCACTCGTGGTATTGTTCCCTCCCGAGTGGATGGGAGTCAAATAATTGCATCCATCTAACAAAATCTGACAGCCATGGGAACTGGCAATTAGCCATTGTAAAATAATTTGCTATTGGCACTTCTTTTTGCAGCACAATGTGAGCACATTGATAGACCCGACAATATTATCAGATCTGGCAATCGTGTGAACATAGTAGCGATTGCGTTTGATGCGGAGTGTATGGATAGAGGTGAGTGTGAATGGAAGGGTGTATGATAACCTCGTTTCTGCATAATCAACAAATCTATCTTCGTAGGTTTCCCTTTGGTGACTCTATCTTCGCAGGTTTCCCTCTGCCCCTTTTTATGCACACAGTAAGGATTATTTTGTTCAAAGTCCACAGTGGATGGTGAAAACCAGAAACCAAGTAGAAGAGATATAGCAAGCTTACCCATTGACGAATTTGAGACACTTTTTGACAGTCATTGCGGTGTTCCCCAGGGCTCTGTCCTCACCCACCCAAATAACTACATTTGTCGATGGTACGGCGATATTCTCTTCCCACGAATTAGCTCTCGACACTGAGCGGAATCTTGATAATGGGTTGAATATATTTAAAATTTCTGGGAAATAAAATAATTACTTCTCCCTATTGAACAGTTGCAAGTTAACACGACAAGCATAAGATGGGAACCGTCTATAAAATAGCTTGGAATTTGGTATCCAATACTACATAACTAATACGTTAAGAAAACTTGGTATAGCTATCAAAATGTTATATCCATTCATTAATCGTAAATCAAGGCTTTCCAATGAAAATAAAACAATTATTCATAAATTTGTGTTCCGTACAATTGCGCTAAAAGTCATCTTAAAAAATTACAAATTTCAAAAAAAGGTACTAAAAATGGTATCCAACTTACCATGGTATTATTCTACAATCGATATTCACCAAAGGGCAAATGTTGAATTGAGCTTCGAAAGAATTTAGAAACTTAACCAACGTTTTTTACCTCGCAGCGATTTTTCGAAAATCCCTTAGTCAAAAGATTAAATGTCAACAGTGCTTGAGATTGAGACTTTCAACACTTGTTTTGTTAATATTCAATTATTTATTTATGTTTAGTCTTTATACTTATATGAGTTATCACGCACAGCAGCTACCTCGGACAGCTGTCGGCGATCTTGTTGCGCTAGACGCTGCGCTAGCAATTATCAATGATATATAATTTGTATTTTCATTATTATTCGAGCACTCGACGAGTGAAATACATAATTTTATAACGTTAATTTGGTGTTTGATTTGTCATAGTTTAGCACGGAGTAGTCCGTGCAAATTGTTTTTTTTTCAATAATCAAAGGTCGAGGGACTTTAACTTCTTTATACATCTATATAATTCTTTATTTATTTATTTATTCATTTCGTTTCATTTTAATTAATGGATATTTTCATCTTTTGATCACAATGATGCGAATATTTATAACGGGTGATTTTTTAAAAGCTATAGGAAAGTTTTTCAAAAAAAACACATAAAATTCAGAAAAATGCATGGCATTTTTATTTGAATCGATAGTACGGTCCATATAATTCAATGTTTGAAGATTATTTCATGCAAATGTTGACCTTGACTGCGCCTCAAATGACCCATCCGCTTAGTCCAATTTTGGCATACTCTTTCCAACATTTCGGCCGGTATCTCACGAATAAATGCTTCAATGTTGCCTTCCAATGCGCCAATTGTAGCGGGCTTGTCTGTATAGACATGAGCTTTAACATAGCCCCACAAAAAATAGTCTAAAGGCGTTAAATCGCACGATCTAGGCGGCCAATTGACCGGTCCCGAACGTGAAATAAAATGTTCACCGAACTCGCCTCTTAATAAGTCCGTTGTTGCGCGTGCTGTGTGGCATGTGGCACCGTCTTGCTCTTAACAGAGCACGCATTTTGATAATAAAATTCAATAATTTGCAAGCGTTGTTCGTTTGTAAGACGATTCATGGTTAAATTATAGACCAAACTGAAGATGTTTGACAGTGAAACAAAACACGAAACGTGCGTCAGCTGTTTAAACCAGTGTTGCCAAAAAGATAATAGCTAAAAAGTCACCCTTTACATTACAAGAGTTTAATAAATTCATAATTGTATTCTTAAAACTATCCCTGCTCAATTGTAGATCGACTTCATAACAAATAGAGTTGTATAGAATTAATTCGCGAGTTTTTGGATAGTTACACAAATAATTTGTTCTATGACTGGGAATGGAAAGCTCATTTCTATTTCTAAGGTATCTTTCTGGGACATAAAAAGACAAGTGCGAGCAGCTCTTCGGATTTAGTATTGTTACAAACAATATCTTTGAGAAAAAGAACGCTATGAGTTTGTCTGCGGCATTCTAAAGTTTTTAAATTGATTAGCGTGCATCTTGAAGAATAACCAAGCGTTTTCTTGAACCATATTATATTTCTTAAGGCAATAAACGGTTTGCCTCTTTTGTACACGTTCAATTATTTTGCTAGAGTTTTCATATAATGGGGACCAGACAACACAGCACCAATGACATGAATAGGAGCATTTTCTTATTTATTTATTGATTTAAGTATTTATTTATTCATTTAATCATCTGTGTATCAATTGTTTCATTTATTTAATTATTATTATTTTTTTTTTTTTCATTAAACCGAAGAATTTTTCCGCATTTCCCTTGGGTTACTTCTTTAATATGTAAGCCATATTGACTCCTATTTGTTATATCATAATTTTACAGAAGCCAGATACCAGATATCGTGTCTCTGAATTGTAAAACGAGTGGTACTAGAGTCATGTAAATGTTTTATGGCTATAAAGAACTGTCTATCTATCTAAGTAGTAGAGATATATCCGCTTTCACAGTGGGATGTAAATACGATTATCTGATTAGTTTGGGTCTATGATATAAAAACACAGCCAAAAAATGGTAAGGGGCATGAGAGGTAGAAGTCGGCTATCTATATGCTACTTAATTTCTGGTCAAAGCTGCCCTAGCAAGTGAGGACAGAGCCTGCTGGAAAACTTCCCATCCTTGGTATGTGTATCAACACAACTCTTAGTTGGAACGATCACACATTTGCGGTTCCTAAAAATGCTGCGAAATGTGTATGCAAGAAATGTTTCACAATCTCTGACTTGGCTTTAGTTTTTAAGGCGTATATCCACCCTAAGCTTGAGTACAACGCTCATATCTGGTCTAGAGTCACCAAGGCGACAATGTTAGGGCATTCTTGGTAAGTCTCGGGGTCTTTCACCAAAAAGATCTACATGGCTATGATAAGGCCCCTTCTTTGATACGCATCGGTCGTTTGACGAAAGTTCACGTAAACACGAAACTGCTGATTTCACTAAGCTTTTGCCTCTGCGGCATAGGAGCCTTCCCTAGTAGGCCCGGCTTTACTCTTGATGCACTGCTGAGTTTCCCCTCTTGATATTCACATCATGGAATGCACTCTCAAGGCGATTTTCCGTCTTAAAAGAAGTGGTTTTTGGTACAATACACACTGGAGTGTCGAGGACTTTGCGCACCGCATTTCATTCGAACCCAGTTTTATGGATATGCCCGCAAACAAAGTCAAGTTTCACTACATCCAAGACTTGCTCTGACCGGAATCTGAGCCAGGAAGGGAATGTAGTCGAATCTTTACTGATGGCTCCAAAACCGAAGGTCTGCCGCTGCCCCCTACGTAGAGGGCGACAACATTAGACTGCACGCCTCATTAGGTCAATTTTCGTCGGTTTTCCAAGCGGAAACGTATGCGATCCTAACCACTAGACATGCTGATGCCTAACATCACAATCACAATCTGAACAGCCATCCGTACTCTTCTTCCGTGGGCTAGATGTGTCACGTCGCTTCACTTCAAGGTTGGCTGCGAGAGAGTCAACATCAAGAAGAGGGAAAGCAACTAGCTGGTCGATGAACTAGCTAGGCAAAGATTAGACAAGGAATTCTCAGGACCTGAAATTACGCTGGGACTACCTGCGCCCTTGGTTAGGGCTCCCATCAATGATTGGGCCTCTCGAGAACACAAACAGACCAAGCGCATGCTCTTAAAGGTCTATAAGAAATCCGCGCCATTCTTGTTATCACTCGGTAGAAAAGACTGCAGAAGATTTACGACCTTGGCCAAACAACTAGGCGACAACTAGAGTAGAAGACGACGACATTGCACAGCTCTACCTCTGTCACTGTCCCGCCTTTGCTCGTGTCAGTTGGAAGGTTTTCGGTGCTGATCTGGTGAGAGCTGATGTTGTAGGCTCCTCATCACAGAAGCGCCTGCTAGACCAAAAAACTGCAGCAAAAGTAGGTTGTGCCTGGCAGTACACTGGACCAATTTTTGAGCCTGAGTGCTCCATTGTAGCGCTAAAAAACATCAGACAATCATAACAACAACAACAACGAGATTCGCTCGAACTCTGAAGTACCGTGTCTGTTTTGGCTCTGTTTTATCGCTATTTCAACAAACCATGGTCAAGCGAGTTCGCCAATTGCATTCCTCCTCTCCATGAATTCACCCGCCGTACCTGTCTCGCCAGAAATGCCCGTCAGTATTCCCTTAAGCCTGCTTTCGGACGCACTGATAAATCGCGAGACTCCTTTTTCAGCGGCCATACATGAGTATGGAAGGCTCTTCACAGTACAATCCGCAGACATTGAAGACCAATGTGCACAGGAACCTCATCTTTCTCCCTCTATACCTAGGGCACTGGCTGTGTCTTGGAGTACCAAAACATGTTCCTATTATGAAGAAGATGTTTCCTATTGCATATCTGAATGTACACTGGGAAAGGTTGAAGCTGGACACACATTTTGGGAACAGCTATGAATCTGAGTGAGTCATGCCCCTTTGTACACCTTTCCCAACCATCTAATTGCTGTTTCGTAGTGGTTAGGTTAGGCTAAGTTGGATTGGCCGACTGCAGAAGGCAGTCGCACATGTAGCAATGCTGCAGCGCAAATGCCATTCTGATACCACGCGGATTGCCTACTGTTAAAGTTGTAACTTAGGACAAAGCGGTTTAGGTGGCTATTATTGACGCCATTTAGGTAACTCAAATAGTAGGTCCCTAGATGTCAGTGCCTGCGGCTGGGCAAAGCGTCACATGACTAGAGGAGGTCTTCTGTAGTTTCTACGTCCTCTTCATGCAGCTTCTGCAGAATTCATTATACGCGACACCCCTTCTACCACCAGGGACCTTTCGAAAGTGAGTGGAGTCCCATTGAAGTAGGTGGAGAAGCTTAAGTATCTCGAGATCTTTTTCACCAGTGATGGGAGGAGTAATGCTGAGCTGATTTTTAAACATCTTAATCAGAAAGGCCGAGCTTGGTGTCAAAGCCAAGTTTGCGCTTTTCAGCCCCGTACTTGTTTCAAAACTCACCTATGGCCATGAAATTTGGGTAATGACCGAAAGAATTAGATCGCGAATACAAGCTGCTGAGGCTAGATGTCTCCGTGCGGTTGTGGGAATTATTCGCCGGGGTAGGGTGAGCAACACGGCAGTGCGCGAGGAACTCAACATTGAGCAGCTGCTTCTTCGAAAGGAGAGGGCTATGCTTCTGTGGTTTGGTCACGTGGCACGAATGTCCCCTTCATCACGACTTCCGAGGCAGGCGTTGAATGCGATTCCATCAGGTAGGCAACCGCTTGGCAAACCCCGGACGAGATGGACGCTTGGGCATAACTCCTGATGAGTTAGAGCGATGGAGGATGATCGAGTTGCCTGGAGATCTCTCGAGCGTGGTTTACCGCCCGACCTCTTCATTGGAGCATGCGGGTCAGAAGTTGATGACGACGATGGTTCATGCGGTCGTATAAGGAGGTAGAGGGCTGGCTCCATGTTGTCCGTCGACTTATATTCTGTGAAGGACGCATGCTTAAAGCGAATCTGTTTTCCATCACATGATATTGTTTTCCAGCACCGGACGTTTGATCCTTTTGGAAGCCATAGGGATTCCACCACATTCACTTGAGCTCCCTGACGCATTTTTTTCGTACTTGGAGACCCTTCCCTGCTTTTGTCGCTCGGTCGATTGAACACTTATTCCGATGTGGTAGCTTTTTATAATTCCCTCCTTCCATTTTCTGAAGAACCCATGACCTTCGAAGCAACGATGATACAGCGCCTGGAGATGATTAAAGGAACGGCATCAACAACAAAAAGTAATCGCCTATCCAAACGGTGTACCCAGTTTGAGCTCCAAAGGGAAACAATTTTCTATTGCCTCCATTCTCGAGTCAGCTGCACTTCGAACTCCAAATCCCCGATCGTCTCAATGACACGCCAGAAAGCTACCCTCCCCTCATCCAAGAAACACTCTCACTGCCCTCTTGCGAGTCGTCAGTCAAGTCAGAAATAACTGCAAATCTTGCCGAAAACAAAAGAACGGAGCGGATAGCAAAAACTAACCAGAACGGATTACCAAATCATTTCGGCTGCACCCAAGGCTGGGAACTGTTTCAGCACCATGATCACCCTCTTCGGCAACATCCTGTCATTCAAGACGCCCCACCAGACGGTGCATCCAACCCAGCAGGCAAACAAAAACAAAACCGACCAATCATTCCGCGTTCTTCGTGCGTCCATTCAATTTTTGCACGCTCCCTGCCGCTGCCGCTGTCGCTGCGGACGCCATCGCCAGCACCCCTTCTGCCGAGTTCCTTCGTCCTCGCCGTCGGGTGTGGAGTGAGTATCGGCGAGTTACTTCTGCTCTCCCTCATAATGACCACCTAGGCCGCAATGCTTTTGCACGGTTTTTTATGGACCCCGGTCACGTAAGACTCCTTCCAGATACAACCCACCAATTGGGCTCCAATTTAAACCGAAATTACATCTACACGCTAATGAAATGCGTTGTTTGAGTACGCTCCCGCTCGGGCAGTTTTCTGCCGCAGTGCAGCGCTGTGCACCGGCCAGAGCGCACAGTGGACAGTGGTAATGCGTATGCGGACTGGTCTGCGTTACATATGGTCTTGTGGGGTGGCTTTTTGGTCGATTTTTGTATCCACTTTATGGGAATTTCTGTGATATCCTGATAGATTGGGCGTACGTGATAAGCAGGACTTAGTGGGGGAACGACCCAACACGTTGAATGCGTTCGCTGCGCGAGTGAACAGTGCCCACGGCGGCGTAGATGGATGAATGGGGCGGGCGATTAATCTTTATGGGAAACTTAATTAGATGCTAATGGGGAAAACGATGGCGACACATTGTCTTTATTTAAATGTTCATGGCAGGTGGCGTGGGCAGGTTGGCGTGGAACTGCGTTAAGTGCGAGACAAAGTGGCTCGTCGATCGGCTTCTATCGGGGCTGGGTTGAAAGTGAAAAGAAATCTTGGTCTAATTATTCACTGGGTCTTGATGGGACTTTTGGCTTTAATGTGCTGTAATCGGAATGTTTTGTTTCAGGGTCAACGTGGGAAAGTCTTTAACTGCGTTGAAATTTATTAAGAGGCAAGAAGTCATTCAACTTGGCAGCACTTTTCGTTGTCACAGCCAATTTGACAACCGTGAGCTGATTTGTCGGCAGTGTGATTTGTCATCTTGATTTATCTTCAAAATTGAGGTTGAGTAAGCGAAATTTGGGTGCCTGTTGGGTGTTACTTCTCAAGCTGCAGGACTGAATGTTGAAGGGATACGTCAATAAAAGAGATGGGAGAAGAAAGAGATATGAAATTTCAGGCATTTTTGCCCCTAGTCCATGACGGCATTGAGCAGTTATGAAATAAGACTGTGTTGGTATTCCTTTCTGCTTTTCACACACTTTTACAAGATTACTTATTCATTACACTTACCCATTGCTTACACTTATTCACAGACACTGGGCGATACATCGTATACAAATTCCTGTCAGTCGAAATCAAGGGGGCGGGGGACGTAGAAGTTGGAGGAGATCAAATACCATTAATGGTACGAAGTGCATTCCTGAAGCCACGACTGTTCGTAGATCAGTAAAGCCGATGGCAAGATCCTGTCAGCATTCGCAATATTCGGTGAAGAAGGGAATAAAGTCGCCGAGGTCCTGGACCGCTTAAAATGAGATACAGCCACGATTGAGAAATTATGACACTACTGCCAGCAAGTACAGGGCATGGAAACATGCGACATTTATAATGACATCCAACGATTTTTTGAATACTGCAAGCACTGGAAAATAAGACTAATGCAGATAAGTGCAAGGCTATCTTCTTAGGAGAAGGCTTACTTGCTTCTTACCTAATGGAAGTCTCCACATAGGTGACACTGTTATACCGTGGGATGATTCTGTTAAGTACCTCGGGGTGTACTTGGACAAGAAATTGGATTTCGGTTATCACATAGGTCAGATTTTAGCAATCTCGCTGATCTCTGCTGAATATTCAGAACAAAATAGTTATCTCTAAGGTGATTTTTTAAACATCGATGACATATGACTCTCCTGTTTGGGGTAACCGCGCGAAAACTCACTTAAAGAGACTGCAAGCCGCACAGAATAGAATTCTTAAAATAATGCGAGATTTGTCAACTATTGTTCTGCACGAAAGAGCGGGCATTATCCAGATTGGGAGAAGGATTGAAACGCCCAATGAAAAATTCATGTCCAGTTGTGTTAACGTTGATAACAACCTTATTAGGGAGATACAACTGTTGTAGAGTTTATACTTCATTGTTTATTTATTTATTTATTTATTTATCACTTATTATTTATTATTTATTATTTATTATTTATTATTTATTATTTATTATTTATTATTTATTATTTATTATTTATTATTTATTATTTATTATTTATTATTTATTATTTATTATTTATTATTTATTATTTATTATTTATTATTTATTATTTATTATTTATTATGTATTATTTATTATTTATTATTTATTATTTATTATGTTTACACTTAACAACTTGATTATTTTGCTCTGTGAAAATTACGACAGAGACCGATGGAAGGATTTAATATGGCTTTGTTGTCTATGGAGCTTCTCGAAATTGTTGACTCACTTTCCGAGCAGCCGCCAGTATACAGACATATGTGAAACTAATCTGCTAAGGGCAAGGGGTGATGACTGAAAAGTGGCGAGGGAGGTTTTCTCCAAAGGACGTGTGGATGGAATAATACCACTGCTCCTACAAAAAGCGGAAGGTAGATTCAGAAGTAGTCTGTCACAGGGCGACACAACCAAACCAGCGGAGACGTGCAAAGGTAGTGTTTATTCCGAAAATACGGAAGAAAGACCAAAGCCTACCAAATTACTATAGACCCATCAGGCGAACATCGTTTCCCTTTAAAACGATGGAAAAGCCAAGGATAGTTACGTAAGAAAGGAAGTGCTACAGACATCTCCTCTTCACTCCTGTCAGTCTGCGTATAGTGAAGGCAGATTCGGAAGAAACTGCACTCCATCAACTGACGGAAACCACCGAAAGCGCCCTCTAAGCAAAAGAAAAACTAATAACAAGAACGAAGTAAACATTGCAGCATCGAGTACAGTACATACTCCTACGCACGTGATAAGTTGAGACTCACACACCAGGAAGCACAATAAATGTGAACACGACAGGAGGATGTCCACAAGAAGGACTCCTATCTTCTCTCATGTGGAGCCTACGTCTAGACGAACTCCTAGAGATACTGACAAATCTCCATTAAAACCTATTCTCTGTATTATCAGAATGTTGGTGGTATAAGAACGAAATTAAAAGAAATTTTCATATCTCTCAGAAATTTTTGATCAGTCATATGTGAGTTACCATAATGATCCGCTGCAGGTCCAGTGAGGTGTCTCATCTCATCTCGTCTACTCAGCTGGCAAATTATTTTGGTGCATCAAACAATTGATGTAGGGCAGTGTGTTACCTTGGTGATGTCACTTGGAGGAACGCGGATGGTGATGATAATTTAATCCCATTTAATGTTATTCATGAATGGGGACGTTTGTTAATAGATGATCTTTTATCTTTGAGCTTATTTCAAATAAACAATATTCGAAAAAGTTTAGATCGAATTTTAGATTTAGTATTTGTAAATAATGAAGTCAACATTAAAATATCAGATGCCCTGAATGTGATCGATTCGAATAAAATTCATCACAAAGCCTTACTTTTAGATTTTGAAATCTTTCGTTACGAAAATTGTAGTAAATGCCGGTTTAACTTATAAGTTCGCTAAGATCAATTTTGTTGCACTGAATGAATACCTAAATCAATTGGATGACTTGTTGGATTCTCCCAATTTGAAAGGTAACTATGGCATATTTATGAATAAAATTGATTCTGGTTTAGAGGCATTTGTTCCTCAAACCCGTCATAGAAATTGATTTAAAATTCCATGGGCAAACAGAAGTTTAGTGAATCTAAGAAATGTTAAAAGGAAAGCATATTCAAACTATGTTTCGAATAAAACGGGTTTAAATCGTGGATTCTTGAGATTCAGGAAAAAATATGAGTTCTTGATTTGATTGAGTTCTATATAAATAATACGTCTTGTCTGTAGAATCT
This sequence comes from Eristalis tenax, assembly GCA_905231855.2. Taxonomy (NCBI): domain Eukaryota; kingdom Metazoa; phylum Arthropoda; class Insecta; order Diptera; family Syrphidae; genus Eristalis; species Eristalis tenax. The sequence continues at coordinate 107,150,896 of HG993124.1, read as the reverse complement.
TCAGTAAGGATCAATAGTGCGTCATTTTGGAATTACGTTAGTCCAAAAAGAAATTCCTTGGGCTTGTCCAAGACAAAGAATTTGGTAACGTAACTTCAACAAAGTTGGACGGAACCTATGACCTATTTTCCAACTTTTTTGAGTTGAAAAATGGGCCTTCGGTCCAGCCAACGATGAAACATTACTCTAATATACCCGAGGTCCTAGATATAGGTGTATTGCAATTTACAAGCTCATGCCCCGATGGGGTTCCGGCTAGAATTTTAAGAAAAAGTTGGATTTCGCTTTATCGTCCACTTAAAATTATCTTTAATCAATCCCTTAAAACTTGTGAATTTTTAAATGAATTTAAGGATTCTTCTCTGACGGCGGTTTAAAGCGAAAAGTAGAAAACTATCGCCCAATATCAAAGCTTTCATCGATACCAAAGTTATTTGAAAATATTGTAAAAGAAAAATTAAATTTCATTGTAAAAGAAATGATTTCTAATAACCAGCATAGTTTTATTCAGGGCAAGTCATGCACAACTAATTTATCATTATTTTTAAGTTACATTTATAAAAAATTAGAAAATAATTTACAAGTTGATGTAGTTTACACCGATTTCTCAAAAGCCTTAGATAAAGTACATCTCACTTTGCTAAAGTCTTTGTGATACCATTCGCCAATGTTAGAGTGGTTTTCCAATTACTTAAAGGACAGGATGCAAGTAGTACATATCGATAGTTTTAGTTCTCGAGTATTTCTGCCAGGTCTGGGGTAGCTGTGCTAAGTGTTACATTAAAATGCTTCAAATATTGCAAAACAAAAAACAAATGCTTAATCTGATGCTTAATCTACCGTGGCATCACTCTACATTGGATCTTCATGCCAAAGCGAATCTTGAATTGATCTCATCGAGAATAAGTAAACTTAATCGAACATTTGAACTAAGATGTTATACAACTGACAACCCTCTAATTAGCAACTATTTGAAATACCTGAAATTTCGTTTCACTCTTGTAACCTAATTAATTTGCGTTTTACTCATCTTTGTTCACCTTAATGATTGTGTGCATATATTGGGTAAATATTTTAATTCGTGCGGTTTTTTTTTCAAAATTTGAACGTTTATTTAAGAAAAACATGTACAATAGTATTCTTGAAAGTACTGCCCATCTGAAGCTATGACTTTCCCATCTTTCTGGCAATTGGTGGATCCCATCCCAAAAGAACTGCGCCGGCTTGGCAGCCAAGAATGAATCAAGCCAATTTTTATTATTCTGCTTTAATGTCAACCGTATTTCAGTGAGGGCGGTCTGCATCGACCGGAACAAATGGTAGTCAGAAGGGGCCACTTCCCATCCACTGTTAACCAAATAGGTCTTAACCGGAATAGCAACGTGGGGCCGAGTGTTATCATGCGTGTCTAGTAGCATATTCCGGACGATTTTCGGCTACTGCTCTCTTCAAACGGATTAATTATGTTCGGTAGCGCTGTCCATTGATGGTTTCGCCCGGTTTTAGCAGCTCATAATACAGCACACCCTTCTGATCCCATCAAATACAGAGCATTACCTTCGCGCCATGGTAATTCGGCTTTGGTAATTCGGGTGACTTTCGGCAGCAGTTCTCTTCATATTAAAGTAATGAAGAAGAACTCCCCGCAAAAACACTTTTTCAGGCACAAAGTTCGACATATTTGAGTGAAAAAAAAAAAAATGTTGTTGTTTACGCTTCAAATGAATGACATATCCTGAAATGACGTACACTGACAGTAACTTTCCATCGCATGTTCCAATGGAATAACACAAGTTACGCCATCTCTTAGCAAACCGCACGAATTAAGTACGGTTGTCACATTGGTGAGTTTTGACCAAATTTGGTAAAATTTTTTACTTTGGGACTTTTGCTAATTTGTATGTCGTTTTAGTAAATAAAAAAATAATTATAAATTGTCAGTGAAAAATGTACTGAAATTCATAATTTGCCCACCTAAGTTATTGAATACGAACATCAACTCATGTGAATTGAGTTTTGTTGCACATACTGCATCCTTCCCCTCCCTTCACGGACTCAGATGCACACACTTTGCTCGGCACTACCATATTAAACGTTGCTGTTGCTTTGCTTTGTACCAGATCACACCACACCACATTTAAGAAAATTAACAATTCTACAACTTCTGGATGAATGGCCAATTTTTACGCAACGAAAGCATCGATTTGTTCGGCGAAGGATATCCCGTTGAATGGACTGACTGCTGTCGCAATTGTTCGTAAAGTGTTTTGAAGAGGGATAAAGAACAGGTTCGTCTGCTTCATTCACTCACATTGTCGATATTTTTCCGTATGTATGAACAGGAATGACTCTGCTCTGCTCCAAAGCTTCCACTTCCCTCTTTAAAAAGCGCATAATGCATTTCACGTGTCGATCATTCATGCCGTCTAGAGACCCTTGTGATTGCATTATTATTATACAATTGCGAAGTCTAACTCAGTGTTAGGTTTCTGAAAATAAAAAGTAAAGATTTTCGGGATATAACTAACTTAAGTCCATCTATCGTTCGTTAGTCAGACCGTATTTAGGATACTCTTCCATCATTTGGGATTCCCCATATCCAACAAATCTTACGAGATATGCTGTCCGTCTAAATAATATTAATTCGAAGAACTCCCTAAATATGACGATAGATGTAAAATCATAGGCTTCTTCTTCTTCTTTGTTTGGCGCTACAGTCCGGGGTGGAGCTGGGCCTCAACCAACAAGCCTCTCCAGCCAGCACGATCTTTCGCCAGCTGCCTCCATCTTGTTCTAGGACGACCTCTTATGCGTTGTCCCAAAGGCTCGGAATCGAAGACTCTTCGGGCCGAAGCTGTGGTGTCAATCCGCTCTACGTGACCTAGCCATCTTAAGCGTTGGATCCGAAGACGCTTAACTAGGTGCATGCCGCTGTACAGCCCGTACAGTTCGTGGTTGAATCTCCTTCTCCAGACGCCATCAATACAAACAGGACCAAAGATCGCATGCAGAACTTTTCTCTCAAAACGACCAAGAGCTTCTTCATCCGCTTTCAATAGCGTCCATGTCTCTGCGCCATAGAGCAGGACGGGGATGATTAGGGTGCAATATAAAGTCAACTTGGTGTTTCGAGAGATGGCTCTGTTACTCAATTGCCTCTTGAGCCCAAAGAAACAGCGATTGGCAAGAGTAATTCTGCGCTTGATCTCGGTATTGGTGTTATTGTCCCTGTTTACTGCAGAGCCAAGGTAGACGAAGTCCTTGACTACCTCAAAGTTTCTGCTGCCCATTATGACGCTCTGTCCGAGGCGTCGATGTTGTGCGTCCTTTCGTGATGACAGCATGTACTTTGTTTTGCCCTGATTAACTGCCAAGCCCATTTTAGCCGCTTCTGCTTCAATGCTACCAAAAGCCTCATTGACAGCTCGCTGTGTTCGTCCAATCACGTCAATGTCGTCCGCGTAGGCAAGCAGTTGAACGGACTTTTGGAGGATCGTGACTCTGGTGTTGACATTTGAGTTTCGCACGATCTTCTCAAGTATGATATTGAAGAAACCACATGACAGCGTGTCGCCTTGTCTAAAACCTTTTTTGACATTGAAGGTCTTGGTGAGTTCGTTACCGACCTTGATGGAGCAAGAGAGTTCTCCATCGTCATCCTGCACAATCTGACGAGTTTGTCTGGAATGTCAAAACTAGACATGGCATTGTATAGCTCGTCTCTATGCACGCTGTCATATGCGGCCTTGAAATCGACGAAAAGGTGGTGGGTGTCGATCTGCATCTCGTGGGTTTTTTCCAGGATCTGCCGCAGTGTGAAAATTTGGTCGATGGTGGACTTTCCCGGCCAGAAACCGCAATCATCATAGGCTTGCAAACCATAAGTTTCAGGCGTAGGGCAGCGTCAGCCATGTTCATCCGCGCCATTATTCATTGCCGTGCAAATTCACCGGATTTACTTTTTCTCAGGAATATATATGCTCCCCAAAGATCTCTTCGGGATGAGAAATTTACTATATGATAAGCGGCATAGAACGCAACGAAATTGATTTAAGCTTGTCTCGATTGGAGTTTGAAAAATTTATCCATGCACTATTCTTTAATTGATACTGTTTATTTGATGTAATCTATGAGATGCAACATCGATAGATGATCCTTAGTCGCGTAGCAATAATCTGCTGTGTAAGGCGATACTGAGAGTTACCAATTAGGGCACGTTTTGCGTGCTCTGCGTTGAAAAACAAAACACAGTCTTGCGGCGTGTCTACCAGCTGCGCAGTGTCCTGTGAGGACTCCAACTGATGACTCGAGGTAGAGTAGACTGAGGAGGGCCGTGGTTCTTTTTAGAACGTAGAACCACTTAGAGAACGTAGTGTGTGTGTGCTCTGCGATGGACAAAACACATAGTTTTGCGGCGTGTCTACCCACTGTGTCCTGTGAGGACTCCTCCAACTAGTAGACTCAGGTTTTTCCTGCCTAGCCTGAGGAGGGCCGTGGTTCTTTGTCGGTCCATGTTTAGCCACAAGTGATTCACATGCAGGCACGTGTTAGGATTATTCTATCTTCCGATCGCTAGGGTAGGGGATAGGGAAAGGAGCTGCTAGTGTATTCACCAGCTCACTTAGACTCACTTAGATGTTGGTCCATTGTAATACCCACGGTCAGACTACTACCGATCGACGACTCCAGTGATAGTGCCGTCAATTTGATCCCAATGGCAAATGGTGACTGTACCAGATTTGAAAACCAGATAAAAGCGTATTATCTTAGCTTTCACTGGGATTCGTACCGGGGACTCCAACAACGAGGCACTCTCGTTCTCCTCTCGTTCCATTTCTCCCGCTACACCGATGCACGTAGTTTTTTTAATTTGTAAGAGTTCTGTCTTTGTTCGGATATCTTCCACTCAACTACAGCTCAAGAGAATATGGTAACCTTTGGGCTCATTTTTGGGTCAAGACCGCAGGTTTTTTCCGTAAATTGTTTTACGGACCATATCCCTTTTAGTACCTTTTTTTGCATAAAGTCTTGATATGTGCTTATGTGGTTTGATAGTATCGGTTGGTGGAGTGGGTTGATGCACAGCTCTCATTTTGCGCATGTTCTTTGCCTGTGTTCGATCGATGATATGTGCGTTCCAGGAGAGTATTTGATCCACTGTAACACTCAAGAATTTCACCGCGTCTTTTACCGTAATGGGTACTCCTTTGAGGGTGAATACTACGTACGTCATGTTCGAGCTATCGCCCGAGTTATGCCGAAAACTCATCAAAAACTACCTAGGCAGCATCGAGTACCTAGTCATCACCGAGTACCACACGAACCTCCCGTGGAGGACATTTAAATGATGTCACATTCCATCATGAAGGTGTTATATATACATTCACAAACTTGATGGCCCTTTACTGTGCTCCATTGACATCGGAATCACTTGTCACTCACCAGATTGCTGCTGAAAAGCCCACCAAGTCGTTGGACATCTGTTCGACTTCCCCCCTGTGTCCCCCGAATATGATGTTCTGCATGCATTTAAAAGAAATCTGTGACAAGAGACATTCTTCCCCCCGGAGCACGAGTTCGAATTGGAAATTTCCCAGCTAATGACTCCACGGCTTGACTGGTTCATAAAGCTTTGCCCGCTGACAAATCAGCATAGTTGGCCTCCCATTAGGCCGGTTCCCAAGTCTGATGCACCGTAAAACTGTCCGAGTGACAGAGAACACGGAAATTTGAATAGTAACTTATTCCGGACAAATTTAGAACAGATACAATATTGTTCAACAAAAGCATTTATTCCCCTTGTTGACCAGATTGACCGTGTGTGGACAGCGAAAAGAATTTCCATATTTCAGTCCCCCCCAATCCCCGCAGCAGTCATCATTAACGCCAACAACAACATCAGACAGATGTATCTTTTTCTTTCGTTTGAAAATTGTAAATCAAAACAGAACGGCGTGGCTGCGGTCGGTGTGTGTCTATTAGATGGGTCCGATGGGTCCCAACAAAGAGCCCGAGTGTGTGCGGAGCTAGAGGCCTGGAAACCCCCCGAAAAAAAACGCCAAACAACACACGGCAATTCTCCGGTGAGATAATTTGTTTGTCCACATACAACACACACGCACACGGCGCGATGCGGTTGTTGGTCGGTCGAGTGGTGTGTGCCCAATCCAAGATTCGACAGCAGCAGAGTTCTGGCCCATGGACCTCATCCCTCAGTCGTCTTGGAGTTTTGAGTTTGTTTTGACTTTAAGTGGTGAGTCGGCCGGCCGGCCACGACGAGGTGTTAGATTCTTTCTTTGTTTTACGCCATGTTCTGTCGTGGCTTGCTACAGAGGTTTACACTCAAAAGAGTAACCATCGCGCATCATAAAGCCCGCTCACGCGTGTGCATGTGTGCGTGCGTGCGTGCGTATGCCGGGAGGGACTGCGGGATGCACGGGGACGTAACGAGCGTGTGCTTTATTTTTAACCTTCTCGCGGCATGTCTGTAAATTGACGTTAACAAGACCATCTGGGATGGCTTTGGTGGCCTGGACCGGGCTGGGGTTTTGAGTTATTGACGTGTTTTGGAGTCTCATCGAGAACACTGGTTTATTTGTTCGTCTTGTCTGTCCGTCGGCGGTTTGGGGTCAGAGCAGCCTTTGACTTGAAGTTGGGACGCAGCGAATGTGGAATCTGCATGCCTTCTGTGTTACATCAGAGAGCTTTGTGTTTTGCGGGGAAAGTGTTAAGTGAAACCACCAATTGAATGACCCTTTGGTTAATTGCTAACAACTGAGGTCGCTGTCAAGTGGCAATAAAGTGGTCACTCGGGCTACTTGGCGTGGAAGCGAGTTGCCATTGATTGAAGTTGGACCTGGAGACGGCTTTGAGTTGATTTGTCTCAGGGCTGCATTGATGGACATTTGGACATTTTTTTCCCACCGGGAGACCTCTACTTCAACCAACGACATTCGTCGCCAGGTTTGTGAATCTTTTCACGCGGACTGCATTTAAATCTGCCAGCTTGTGAAAAAGCGTTTGCCAGAAACAGCGCTTGTGAGAGCTGAACACTCAGAGACAGAAGGAGAGAAGAACGAATACTCTACAATGGAAGATGCCAAGACGCGAAACATTACCGCAAATGACACTGGTTCCCGCGAGGCCTTCCAAAAGTACGAGCACATCCTCATCATCTTCGGACACGCATGTTCCACTAAAGTTGTCAGTCTATCCTCCGCCATCGACTCTAACTCATCAGGAGTTATGCCCAAGCGTAACCAGGCGAGGTTTTGAACTTGGTCCAAGCGGTCGCCTACGTGATGGAATCGCATTCAACGCTCGCCGCGGGAGTCGTGATGAAGGCTGTTGGAAGCGCGTTCTAGAGCTATGGTCAAGCCCAGGATGGGCGATGAACAGTGCGGCTTTCGTCCCGGTAAAAGTACAACCGACCAGCTTTTCGCTCTAAGAATGTTACTTGAGAATGCTTGGGAGGATGTCACATTTTGGAAAAGGCTTACGACCGAGTTCTTCGAGATAGACTCTGGAATGTTCTGCAGGAGTATGGGATTGAAGGTCCTCTTCTGAGGGCTCAAAAGGGGCTCATGTTCATGTCGCTATTGCCCCAAGTATAACTATTAAGTTAGTGTGAGTTCTCTACTACACCTCTTCCACTAGGTACTGGAGCTTCCACTCCTGGCTAGTCCGAAGGATGACGCGATCAGGAAATTCAACTTTCAAAAGGTGTTCACCATTAAGCTCACCACCAAAGAAGACTGGAGCAAGGAATCCATAATCCACAGACTGAGCAGCATTACGGTGAAAAGGTATACACATGGATCAAGAACTGATGAAGGAACATGGCAGGAATATTTGGACCCCGGACAAAGTACTACGAACCCATGGGCAATTGCAATAATGTCGGACATTCGTGCTGCTATCCTGGCTAGACACCTTTATCATTAAATGCAAGCCCCTGTGGGAATGTCTACAGAAGCTGAAGGAGCTGAGCCGGAGTAGCACAGTAAATCTTTGTTGAATAGCTGGCCATATAGGGATAGAAGGCAATGAAATGGTCGACTCCCTCGCTAGGAAAGGAACCTTTTATAGACTACGAACCGTTCTGCGCTGTACTAGATCACGCCCTCAGGGAAGAGTTCAGGGAACTAGAAAGAAGGAACCGGGCAGGTACCTGGAACAACGCCAATGACATGAAACAGGTCAAGAAGCTTTTTACAAATTTTAGTTTCGCATCTAAATAAATCATTTTCAAAAAAAACAACTCTGAGTCTGAATGACAAGAAGATGTACAATGACATGACCCTAGTCAGGCGTCTGCGGATCCAACGCCTAAGCTATCTGGGACATGTTGAACGCAGCCGACAACATAGCTCCGGCCAGAATAGTCTTCAATCTGCGGGAAAATGGAAGAATGAAAGGACGCTTGCTTCGCGAAACTAACTTGCCAGAGATCGCGCTTGCTGGACATACTTGTTGCTCGAGGTCCAGGCACACTCCGATCGGTAGAGCTACACAAATGAAATGAACACGAATTAGTTCATTCCTCAATTCATGCCGCTTGAGAATAAGTGAATACATTTTGTGAAGAGTATACATCGAGCTCTGTGGCGAGTATCTGAAGATCTCATTTCAATAAGAACATCAAGGACACTGCTATTTGTTGTATTTTTTTTTTTTTTTTGCTCGCACAAAATGCCTTCAGGTAAAGACCACTGAGTTGTATTCGAGGGATCATCACATGAGCGGAATGGTTGGTGCTCACACCACTTTGTATGGCTGTCCCCCTGTCAATTACCAGCAAACTTTCATCAGTGACATCAACTGCCGTCAAATCAAGCATCGGATTGGAGGAGATTACCCAGGGGAATACTGTCGATTGTCGTTGCGCTTTGACGTGCGACATCATTAGACGCGTAAGCGCGTGGTGAATCGTTCAATCGTTTAGATGCGATGCATCAATGCTTGCTAGATGTTGATGATGACCGTTGATGTGAGGAAGAACCAGGGAGGATGATTGATTTTGTCATTCCTACAAGGACAGACGGGCATTGATAGTGGATTAGGCAGAGATTTGAAAACACATGGTGTACCACTACGCCACAGATTACTGCCGTGAAGGAGGGAAATTTGGTTTCAAAGTTCCCGTTCATAGCCTGTTGTTTCTGTAGGACAATGTAGCATTCCGAGGATAACTGCGACAAGATATAAGCTTTGTGACGAAAAGTCGTTGTTGGTGCTGCTAATCGAAAGGAGCCGGTGGTGTTGAGCACACTTGGCTGTGTAAAGCATTGCAGTTAGCGCAGCCACCCACTGAGGGGTATTTGACCCCAACACATGGCATAAGCCAGTGGCGTAGCGATGGAGGGGGGTGGGGGGCACGTTGCTTTGCTAGGAGCGGCAATTCGCCGGGGTTAAAGTTGTTTACTTAAATTATGTAAAATTAACGAAACGGATTCTTTTTTTAGTCCATTGAATTTATTTACTAAGTTTACCAGCAATAACACAGCTTCACAGTAAGTAATGAGACATTGAATGTATGACGTTCCTTGTGTTGCTTAACAAAAAAAAATCCAGTGAACGCTGCTCCCCAGTATGCAACTAACTTTTATCAGAAATGACAACCAACATGTGCGCTCTTTTCGAGTGGTTCGTGTTGCCTTTTGAGTTGTACTGGATATCGAATGCAGAGTGCAAACAATAAAAAAGTTTTAGGTCGTGATTTGAAATGTCCTTATGAAAATAAAAAATAATTATATAAGTATATTATAATTTTGCATATGTGTGTATCTAAATAATTTATATATATTGGGTTTTTTTCTTCAAAATTTGAACGTCTATTAAAGGAAAATATGTAAAGGGTGATTTTTTAAAAGCTATAGGAAAGTTAAAAAAAAAAACACATAAAATTCAGAAAAATGTATGAAATCTTTGTTTGAAAAAAAGATTATTTCATGCAAATGTTGACCTTGATTGCGCCTCAAATGTTCCATCCGCTTAGTCCAATTTTGGCATACTCTTTCCAACATTTCGGCCGGTATCTCACGAATAAATGCTTCAATGTTGTCTTCCAATGCGTCAATTGAAGGGGGCTTGTCTGTACAGACATGAGCTTTAACTTAGCCCCACGTACGTTAAATCGCACTATATAGGCGGCCAATTGACCGGTCCCGAACGTGAAATAAAATGTTCACCGAACTCGCCTCTCAATAAGTCCACTGTTGCGCGTGCTGTGTGGCATGTGGCACCGTCTTGTTGAAACCACATGTCATGCAAGTCAAGCTCTTGCATTTTGGGCAAAAAAAAGTTGGATATCATCTTACGGTAGCGCTCACCATTCACAGTTACGTCCAATGATGCCACCAGCCCATAAACCGCACCAAACTGTGACTTTTTCTGGATGCATTGGTCGCTCTTGCAATGCTTCTGGCTGATATTCACTCCAAAATCGACAATTCTGCTTATTTACGCACCCATTGAGCCAAAAATGAGCTTCGTCGCTGAACACAATTTTTCGCGCGATGAACTTTCTTAACTCAAGAGCACGCATTTTGATAATAAAATTCAATAATTTAAGCGTTGTTCGTTTGTAAGACGATTCATGGTTAAATTATAGACCAAACTGAAGATGTTTGACAGTGAAACAAAACACGAAACGTGCTTTGTCAGCTGTTTAAACCAGTGTTGCCAAAAAGATACTAGATAAAAAATCTCCCTTTACTATCGCCTGAAGAAAATGTAAGTGCGCCCTCTGTGATCGCGAGGGAAAACTACGTCACTGAGTATGGAAAAATAAGAAAAGAGTGATAGCACATTTTCACTCGATCTGAACCAATCTCATGCCAACGTAGGATCCCTGCCGTTCCCTCCCCTTGCGAGTTATTTCTTACCTTACTGCAATGTGGTGTGTGTCGAAGAATGAGATTGAAGAGCTATGCTGATGCTGTTGTACTTGTTGGCGTAACCAAAATTATTTCACTCATATTCAGAGGATTCTTTTATGGTTTGTTCCGTCCTCTAAAAAAACTAAACCAAATAAACAATTGGAATTGAGTAAATTAGTCATGCACCTTTAATTTGTGTACACATTGCTGTGCATGTATGCTGTTTTAACTTTGCCCTTCAGTCCGTACAACTTTTTGCACAGTATTGGTAAACAAGGAGTATATGAATAATCATCGACTAGACCATGCACCTGATATGACCATACATAGCACTAAACTAGAATTCTTCCATTTTTTCGTTAAGTTTAAACAATGAATGTATTATTTATTTGTTTTGTTTACGTTCTTTGTGGGCCTATAACTTAATTCGTGAACATTTATTTAAGAAAAACATGTACAATAGAATTATTCTGAAGCTATGACTTTTTCCCATCTTTCTGGCAATTGGTGGATCCCATCCCAAAAGAACTGCACCGGCTTGGCAGCCAAGAATGAATCAAGCCAATTTTTAAGGGCGTTCTGCATCGACCGGAACAAATGGTAGTCAGAAGGGGCAAGGTCTGGGCTATGCCCGTCCACTGTTTTCGAAATAGTTCTTAACCGGAATAGCAACGTGGGGCCGAGTGTTGTCATGCGTGTCTGGTCACATATTCGGGCGTTTTTCGGCTACTGCTCTTTTCAAACGGATTACTTGTGTTCGGTAGCGTCGTCCATTGATGGTTTCGCCCGGTTTTAGTAGCTCATAATACAGCACACCATTCTGATCACACCAAATACAGAGCATTACCTTCGCACCATGGATATTCGGCTTTGCCGTTGATTTGGCTCGTTGGCCAAGCCAAAATCACTTTTAAATCGTGCAAACCACTTTTGCCACGTTTGCTCAGTTAGACCATAAGCTTCCACCAAAATTGGATGACTTTCGGCAGCAGTGCTCTTCATAGTAAAGTAATGAAGAAGAACTCCCCGCAAAAACACTTTTTCAGACACTAAGTTCGACATATTTGAGTGAACAAAATTATCGTTGTTCACGCTTCAAATGAATGACCTATGCTGAAATGACGTACACTGACAGTAGCTTTCCAACGCATGTTCCAATGGAATAATAACATGGAATAATACAAGTTACGCCATCTCTTAGCAAACCGCTAAGTTATAGACCCAATAGTTATTGGGCCCTAGAGTATGATTCAGAAGTTTGTAGACAAGCCGCGAAGAAGAAAATTTGGCTCTATTTAAACAATCGCTATACACATAGTCATCTCGTTTCCTTAGAGTTTACCTTCCCATTCATTGACATTAGCCTCGCAAAGACACAAGTCAATGTTGTGTGAACATGCAAGCCCATTCTGTTGAAAGGTTATCCAATGTACTGAAGTGCCATTTTAAGACTTAACTTACTTTAATTTTATAGTCGACATTTGCTTTCAAATTCCTCAAGTAGATTTCAGGAAGACCAGATTCAAGATAATTGGCGTAGTTGGCGGGAGTTTAAAGATCCGCTTGAAGAAGAACCGTTGGACAACACTCTTCAAAGTATTTATAGCCAAACATTTGATTAGCACAGCAGAGACATGCAGAGACATTTTATGTACAGCCGATTCGTTGGTTGCCAAAAGAAAGTTCGCAACATGAGGTTGAGGGCTGTTTTAGCTGTAATTGCTTTTTCATGATTATGTGCTCTCATATCGAGGTTCGACTTAATAAGATAACCGAGGTAGCTAAATGCCCAGACAACTTCAATCGTCTCGCTCTTCAAGACCAGTTTTTTCGGAGAGTTTTGTTACCCCGACCAGTACCGAAAACCAGGTGTTAATCTTTGAGTCTCATAGATTGCATTACCTTTGCAATTTGTTTAATGGCAATTTGTTTATTGCTGAAGAGTGTGGGTACTTTCTGCCAAAATAACCAGATCATCACCATATAAGAGCACTTTGACATCTACACCAACAACCCTAACACCTCCCGGTTGATAATTTGCTATGTCGCCTACGTAGAGAGGGAATAAAAGTGGGCTAAGTACACAGCCTTGTGGAACCCCAGTCTGAACCGAACTAAAAACAGAGCCACGAAGAAAGTCGAGTCGAAGGGTCGATCTTTATATATATGCAAATTCCTATTTCTGAAACTTAAGGCTCGTCATCAAATGCAAGGTCTCCAACAGATATTTTTACTGTTGACAATTCAGATTCTAAAGTAGTACGAGAACTCAAAGTTAGTCTGTCTTGAACTAATACTCCAAATATGTGACCTTCAGCCTCGCATCCTTCTGTTGAAAATACAAATGCTGCTGTACCTGAACAGACCACCAAGTTTATTGACATGCAAACGTATGTGTATTGCTCCCATGAATCTGGCACTGGATACCTCATAAGTAAACAACTCTGGTGTACGCTCAACCATAAGCCATCGCTGATGATTAGAATGAGTAGGCCGGATCTTAGACCTTTCATTGGGGGTAAAACAGGGCTTTGAACTCACGCCTCCTCTGAAACTAATTCTGCAGATGCTTCAGAGACGAGGATGAGAAAGAAACCAGTGTACACTTGGTATGCAACTGCAGTGCTCTCTCATCCCGTAGACATAGATTTCTGGGAGCCTATCATTTTGAAAGCATGGCTAACGAAGCAGCATAAGAGTCAGCCATCATCTTTGCTTTATTCAAGCACCAACGGTTTTGCAGAATATTAATTCCTAGATCCGCGTGGTACCACAATGGGCACAATGGGGATATGCTGACCTCAGTGTGGCCGCTGACTTTCCGTAAAGCAGTCAGCCATTTCAACCTAACCTAACCTACCTAATGTGTCTACCTAATGTGTCTTCGGCATAATTTGGGTCAGGCCCAAACCCACGCCATTGGTATAAACCCTTTTTACAGCCCAATGAAAAGAAGAGTACTGACGTCAAGTAAAATACCCTAGCTATTAGAAAAACAAAACACAAAGTCAATCCGTCAAACGAACTGGCCACAGTGACATCGCAAAGTTGAATGTTTTTCTTTACTCTTGAAAAAGAACATAAAACATTTTTGGGTGGTTCGCTTTTTTGGAAAGCGAGTTGGACGCGGTTTGGAATAGAATTGGTTTCTGAAAGTTTGTGCTGAACAAATAATGCACTACCGTACGATGTGTTTTATTGTCTGGTTGACTAACAAAAGTTGCGGTACCCCTCCAGTAGCTGGTTTTCTCCTTAACCCCGAAATGAAAAGAAAGATTTGTTCAGTGAACTTTGTTCATTATTCAATTAATCAAATATAAAATAATAATTTTTTAACGAACTGCCACTCGTTGGCTCAACGACAAGTTAATTTCTCACTTTTTGGTTCAGTGTAGCAACCGCTTTGAGGTGAACCAATGTATGCAGCGGCACATTGTCCAGGGGCTTAAACCAGGAGGAGGAGGACTAGCCCCAGTTTAGAGGGTTGCGCGTGGGTTTGATTCCCCAGCGTGGAAAGAAACTAATATGTTTTGAATGAACGTCCTGCTGATGACCATGGATAACGAAATAATGGAAAATAATAGAAAATGTTACTCACATGGAATGTGAGGTCCCTTAACAGACCCCGTGCAGCCGATGAACGCGTGGAGGCCGCCTTCGAGAAGGTGCGGCTGGATGATAAACTGCGATATTTACTACGGAGACTGCTGCAAAGAGCGAATGCAGCGCTTGTTTGGATGCGGTTTTGTTGTTCCATGCTGACTTAGGCAAGAAGTCTTAAGCCTAAAAATCCACATCAGGTCTTCATTCTGCAACATCGGCGCCCACACACCAAACGGAGAATAAAGTTGACGGTACAAAGGGTGACTTTCACGGTTTCCTAAAAATAACATACTATCAAGAGGCTAGGCAAGGCCTAGGGCTACTACACCAAGGTCGTTCTAGGAGATTTCAACACAAAGCTGGGCAAGGAAGACATCTTTGCTTGGGTCATCGGAAAGCAAAGCCTGCAGTACAACACGTCCGAGAACGGACACAGGCTGTTCAGCTGATACCTCTCTGTAGCCAGCATGTGGATCCCAGGGAAGTGGGGGTCCCCTGATCAATCAACCGTCAACCAGATTGATCAGAATACAACGTCGACTCAGATCAATTCCTTGTTGTAACCAAAATAAGAACACGGATATCGATAGGACAACGGGGTAGAGCAAGACCACAACAGTTTGACGTAGGAAAGCTACAATCTCTATCGACCGCCAGTCGAGTCTCTCCGGAGCTCTCTGAGATTCCAAACCTCCCAAGCGAAACAAACGACGAGCAATGGAACCGTTTTCCCAAAATCCAAAACACCACACAGAAAAAACCCCTGGTTTGACAACGACTGCATGCAGGCGCATTCAGCGAAGCAGGCAGCAAGAAGACGGGAGCTTTTCGTGAGCTCTACGAAGAGCGCCGGCAAAAAGAAAAAAAAAAGCATGAGAAGCGCGCAGAAATGATGTCCGAAAGTGAAAAAAATGGGTATAAACTTCGGACAGAAGCCTGTCGGGACGAAGGTGGACAAATCGTAGTAGAGGCTCAGTCGATACTGGGAATCTGGAAAGATCAGTTCTGTAGGCTGTTAAACGGCCCGAAAGGCACGTGCTTCTTAGTGCCGAATTTTTTTTTTTACTTTTTATTTAAATCCATAGGATGGTTGCTTTATACCCTGGTAGAACTTTCGGACTTGATTCCTGGTGTAAGACCTCTTCAATCACTTGCGAGATCTTCGAAGTTGGTGCACTTCCCTTCGTTTAAGTTCGACAACGTTTCCATTTCGTCGATTGTTTCGCTTGGGACGGTTGGAATCTCAAAGAGCTTGAGGGAGAAAAGTTCCTAGCCATCCATTCCGATGTCAAACTTTTGTGGTCTTCTACTCCGCTGCCCTATCAGTATCCGTGCTCTTCCAATGTCGGAATGTTCGGACATCGAGAATATTTTTGATCAGAGGACCAACAGGGGTCTGTTGCCCACGTGCTGGCAACAAAGGGGTTTCGCCCCGTCGCAAAATTCATCAGGCTGAGTACCAGCGCTGCCATATTTCAAGATTTATTTTATTTTAAGATTTTTTGACATAAAATTGCTTCCAGGATTTTTGAGCTAAAAAATCATAAAATTTTGCAGTTTTCGAAATATACAACTATTCCAAACGAAATATGAAAACCTGCTCATGCAAAGCTCTGCTTACGTATACCGATTTTTAAATGGTATGTAAATGTTCTTGTTTTGTGAACAAACTGTCATTTAGCTTGACTTCGAATATTAATAGAGGTTCAAGACCAATTGGATTCTTTGAATCCGACCAGCAACGATGCTGAAAGACGTTTTACAAACGACGCATGGTAAGGAGCGTCTAGCAGAGACGTCGTCCTTCACTTACTTACTGTCGAAATCTGATAGAACGATCTTGGTGAGGCACATCGGCAACTCTAACATGTTCACCGTTTCCACAGAGAGAACAATTTTGATGAGCTTGACAAAACACGCACAAAGCTATTCCGATTAAAATTTCAGATAATAACGTATCGGGAGCTAATGAGCACAACATTAATCCCAACCCATTCCTTTAACCTCTCGATAAATTACATCCATACGAAAACCTGCTCCTCGATCAAACTGAGATTGCGCCGCATGCCCACGAGGCACAGCTCATGACTGCCTCGTGATCAACTTTCCCATCCACAAATCCACTTCGGGCTAGAGGCGCTCCCATTAACACCGAACTCACGCAGTTGCTAGATAAAAAAATAATTGCCACCAGCATAGCAACGCACATAGCTACTCATCACCCATCAAATGGATTATCCCCCGAATGAGACTCCCCATCGAATAACTCAATTAACGCAAACTCATCACCTCGTCTCGACTCAATGTGACGTCCAAAATGTCCTGCGCTTGCTGACTGTGGCGGCTACAGCGGCGCTCGATCGACGTCTATTTAAGGAGTGGCGCTTTCCACATCGCAAAGAAGCTGCCACACAAATCGAACGCTTCACAGTGTGAATTTCCAATTAATACGACACATATCATGTCGCATTGTACGAGTCCCAGAGTCGGAGTCCGCGTTCGCGATCGGACACAAACAAACCACGACATGTACGTACAATGCGTCCGAGTCCCATTCGAACTGCCAGGCATCCGCGCCAATCCAGCCATCCAGCCTGCGTCCGAACCGAAAGTAATGTGTCGTCGATGATCAGCAGTCCAGAAAAGGATGTCGCAGTGATAATATGGTCACTCGCTTGCCCCAAATATAGTCAAACGATTCAATTTGCAAGCTCCATATGGGAAGGTGCCCGTTGCTGACAGATTACCAGTGCCACTAGCCAACTTGGCCGCACCACCGCCGTAGTCGCGGCTGTCGTCGCAGTGGTACATCGCTTGTCTGTCTTCGCTCGGCTGATCGGATGACAACGATTCGATGGACGCTGATAGCAAGCCGAAGCGATAATAAGTATTTTAAGCGAATTCACTTCGCCAAATCTCTGTGGAAAGCACAGCGCCAGCAGCAACAACAAAGCAGCGTAAACGAAAGGAAATGTTAGCGAATTTCACACCACGGTGACAGGAGCGACGGCGGCGGTGGCGCGGGCTAGCGCCGCGTCTTAATTGAAGCGTCAGTCGATGGCGGAGGGGACTGGTGCTTTTTCAGATTCAGTGTGTGAATGCGACATAAATTTGGTTAAATCACCGCGCATGCTTCGTCATTACATCTGTCAAACTGACAGCCAGTCGATTCTGCTTATGAATCCGATCTATTGTCACCTAGGTGACGGGGTGCGGACGGGGTGACTGGAGGCCCTCATTTCGAATTCCAGCAGTGTCCTAGGGTAATTTGCTTAATTGGCGCCTCGGATCTTGTTCGTTTTATATTCAGCACCCATGCAGCCACAAGAGGAGACACTCTGCACTCTGCAGAGCAGAATGACGTGGACAAGTGGAGTTGTGATGTGATCTAGAAATAGTTGTGCAGATATTGTACATGTTGATACTGCGATTGACTTTGCCTCTAGGAGTGTGGCAGCGTCAAGGGACTTTGGAGGGAGTTTGTGGCTGCCAACGTGAAAGTGCTGTGGGCTTTGAAGAACTGTCACTTTTGCTGTGTGAAATCACAGCCAAATCGCTCTGAATGCTGGTGTTGTGCTCAAAGCTGAGCTGAACTAGGCTTGTAGAAAGGCAGAGAAATTGATGTCTAGCATGAGAATGAAGCAAGGAGCCATATTTCAACAGATTGTTAACGGTATAATGGATAAAAGTATTATGGTTGTGGTGGTCGAATATTGTTCGAAATGTTGTTGCAGAAGTCCTTGCAAACATTCGCTTGCTGAACTCAGTCGAAGGTAGGATGCAAACTGGACACTAGCACATAAGACCCACGGATACGGCAAGAAACCGAAATCTGTGAAACTTGAAATCTTCAAAGGACACCATGGAGACCGTTCCCACAAAGCGAAAGGGATTTTTACCCAGTAAAAACACCTCCCTTCAAATAAAATATATTTCCACTACAACTAAGTCTTACACTTATTCAGCAGTTTTACTTTCTTGGTTTAGGCGCATTTGGCAAGAAATTCTCCATTGAGAGTTCTTGCTATCACCGCAGCTAAGCGCGGGTTGAATTCACCCTGCTAGGTCAAGGGGTTTAGTCCTTTGAAGACGGCGGAAAGCGTTGGTTTCGTCGAGAATTGGAAGGACAGCAGAGTTTATGTGCTCTTCCAGACGACGCTTATGCTTACGAGCAAAATTCGTAATTCCATCATGGACTGATGGAATTCCAAGGTCTCTGTGGATGTCGCTGTTTCGTATATACCAGGATGTGCCTAGCACGGTGCCTACGTCCTGCGGTATATCGCTGCTATGAAGTAAGTAAAGGAGGGGACCAAGGACACTTCCTTGTGGTACTCCAGCTTGTATAGGCTACGTCTGAGTAATATTCGTTCGAAAACTTTAGACATTATCGGAAGCAGTGAAATTGGTCTATAAGACTTTTTGTCTGTTGGGGGTTTACCCGGTTTCGGCACCATTATTATTTCCGCCACTTTCCACTGACTAGGGACATGTTCTAATCTAAACGCGGCGTTAATTAGGTAGATAAATATAAGAAGCGCTTTCTGAGGTAATTCTTTCAGAACTTCTCCTGTGATTAAATCATAACCAGGAGCTTTTTTGGGCTTGAGGTTTTTCAATTCTTCCTTAAGTTCTGTCAAAGTAGCATTTCTTATACAAAAATGTTCATTATTTGTGTTTGAACCGTAGAAGTTTCCAGGAAACGTTTGTCCGTCGCGTGATTTAAACGTTTCTTCCAAATGATCTGCGAAGAGATCCGCTTTCTCTTTATCTTCTTTTGCCCACTCGTATTGATTTTTCCGAATTGGGGCCGCATATGGTTGAGGTTTTCTTAAGCCTTTGGCTGCTTTCCAGAGTGAGTAATGGGTATCCTTTTTCCCTGACAAGCCTGTCAAGTAGGTATTTAGGTTATTGTTTTTAAACGACTTAATTTTCGCCTTCAGAATGTTAGACAGTTGGTTGAGGCGAGTTTTATGCTGCGGCGCACGGGTCTGCTGCTATTTCTTCCGAGCCTTACGTGTCTCTCTTACTAATTCTCGTATTTCCGGTGGATATCGTAATGTTTTTTCGCATGTTTTATCGTCGTTTTTCTAGATTATAATAATAATAATATGGATGGCGCTACAGCCCGTAGGCGGGCAAGGCCTAACTTCTCAGTAACCACCAGAGATAATGGAGAGATAGAGATGTCCATCTTCTACTTCTCTTGCCCCTCGATTTCATCTGACAGCATTTTTATACGCTCTTTGTCCCGTGTCTGTGAATACGTGTGAGCTCTTGAGATCAGCTGGCGAACAGCTGAAACCCTTAACTAACCTAGAGAGGGGTGAATTAGAGTTCTTATTTGTAAATTCGCTCGTTAGTTGGACGTTATTTCAAACTTTGGTGTTAAAATTCAACACAGTTTGGGGGGTAAGCGAACGAACAAAACCTATGTTCATGAAGTCGATTCCTTAAGCTCCCATTTGAGCAAGTTCTAATCTGAGATACTAGGACAAAATTAATGCACTTCTAGTGTAAGCATTTTTGTATATGAATTATGCATATAAAATGTCTAATTCACGCGAATCACTTAAAAAAAAAATTAAGGGTCTAGAGTGGAACTAACTTTTGGGACAGTTTGTCAGATAGGCTGTAGGTATATATTCTAAGAATTAAAGTGAGGTCAAATAGCTCCAGATCAGGGGGCATTGCATTGCGTTCTTATTCCCGAAATCCCGTATAACAATACATACGAGGGGCGTTCAATATATTCTGGGTGAAGCTGTGGATGTATATATAAATTGACTTATTTATCAAGTAATGCTATTATTTTAGTGCATTCATGTAAAATTTCATATAAATGTGATTATTAATTCGCGTTTTATCTCTAGTCAAACAGAATCATAATGGCAACTGAGACGATGATGGTGAAAATTGAGCATCGCGCTGTAATTAAATGTCCCACTAAGCAAGGAAAAAGTCAAAAAACTATTCATGAAGGGATGGTGGCTGTTTACCAGGGTTCCGCACCTTCATTATCAATTGTGCAAAAGTGGTCAAGTGAGTTGAAGAGAGGCAGAGAGAGCATTGAAGACGAGCCCCGCTTCGGCGCCCCGGCTACTGCTTGCACGGGAGAAAGCCTCAAAGAAGTCGAAAAACTTGTTCTTGAAGATGCCCGAATAAAGGTGAAAATGATGGCAGAGATCATCAAGCTTTCAATTGGTACCATTGACACCATTCTTCATGACCATCTTAACCTTTCAAAGGTCAGTACAAGGTGGTTGCCACGAATGCTCACAGCGCCTCAGAAAAAAGTGAGAATCGCATGCTGTAGAGAGCTTTTGGAGATGTGTAGTGAGAACGCGGACGGTGTTATGGATCGAATTGTTACTGGTGACGAAACATGGGTCCACCACTATGACCCTGAAAGCAAACAAGAGTCCATGCAGTGGCATAAAAAAGGAACAGGCCCCCCGAAGAAGTTCAAAGTCACTCCGTCTGCCGGGAAGCTCATGGCCACAGTTGTTTGGGACTCAAAGGGAATCTTGCTCATTGAGCACAAACAAAAAAAAAGTGAAACCATCAACGCCACATCCTACGCTTCCACTTTGCATAATTTGCGGGAGGAAATTAAAAAGAAAAGACGGGGTAAACTCGCAGTGGGTGTGTTGCTTCTTCATGACAACGCTCCTGTTCACACGGCGCGAGTTTCCAAGGCTGCTGCGCGAGATTGGGGCTTCGAAGAAACCCAACACCCACCCTATAGTCCAGACCTTGCCCCTAGTGATTTTTTCCTGTTTCCGGATTTGAAAAAATGTCTTCGTGGAAAAAGATTTTCTGATGATGAAGAACTCAAGTCGGCAATAAATGAGTATTTTGCAGAGAAAGAGGAAATTTATTTTTTTGAGGGTTTAAAAAAGTTGTTATCTCAAGATGTAACGAATGCATTGATGTTAGGGGAGATTATATTGAAAAATAAAAACAATTTAAATTGAATTCGCATTTTCCTTCATATCGATACCGAGAACATATTGAACACCCCTCGTTTATGTATATGCTCTTAAGAATACGAGTCAATTTCTGAACACCCTCCGCACAACAATAAATGGATCGTGGGCAAATTTGGCAACCGGTCGCCATTTTTTCCCACTAAAATCCACGAATCGGCCGCCATTGCGTGGTGGATCCATGTTTTGTGTAAAAGTATGTGTGAAATACAAGAGAACACCACTACATCTTCGATGTGGACAAGGGGCAAAAATGGCCGAAGATGGATATCTCCATCCCTCCAATATCTCTGGTAACCACTCGTGTTGTGACTGCCACGCTTCGAGCACGAGTGGAACAGACCAACAATTTTATGCCGACTCCGAACGGTGAAGATTGGGACGATTTTTTCCAGACAGTTATTACTCGTTGAGCATTGTCAATGACTTTAACGAGACATTTTCGTCGGTTCAAAGGTAAAGTCCATTAACTCACAAAATACACTAAAGGAGATAATTCGATTTAAAGATAAATTTGATTCAAAAAATTCCAATTGTACAGATGCATATTTGATTTTGTTGTTGCATGTTGTTTACGTCTACGTAATTAATTCCTTACCTTTAATGGACCAAAAATAGGTACTTCAGAGGATTGTAAGAGAAATGGACTTAATGACTTTCACCCGTATGAAGTTTAAAACAACACTGTTTAAGTTACGAATACACTGAATCCGTATTATCAGCGACACATGTGCTGGATGCTTTCGATCAATTTATTGTTGACTTCACAACTGTCACCATTCTGCAGGCACTATAAATAAATATAACCAACATTTTGTATAATAATAAACAATTATAAATAATTGTAACCAACATTTTTAGAGTCAGTTCTCTATCGTACAATAAAGTGGACGGTTGTCCAACTAGAAATAAAAATTGTTTTTTATTTAATAAGCCTCGCCTTAGAAAACTTAATTTATATAATGACAAAACAAATATTATTTTTAATAAGGTTATTTAAATAGGTTATATAATAAGGTTATTTAAAAACGAGAAGCCAAGGTACTAGTTTAGTTTAGTAGCAATCATTGGAATCATTCTCATTTTGATCAGGTTCAGACAAGCTAACTGGATCTTTAATATAGGGGGTTGGAGGGTTCTTATACCACGGTACAAGTTCTTCAGGTATATGACCTGATGTGCAGTTTTACAAAATCCTCGAAATTCTACCAATTAGAACTTTTTATGAATTCAGTCGCTTAATGCAGCCTCATATTTGGTGACAGTCAAACAGGCTTGGATCGATTGAGGTTGCATAGTGCTTCGCATCAGTGCTTTCTGATTACTTCGAGCTTCGATATCTTGATAAACTTCGTCATTGACTCCAAATATTGACGTGCGAAGTGTTCCTAGTAAACCCCGTTATTTTCGTCTTAATGGCGATAGTCGAAGTCTCTTGAAAATTGAGAATAAGTTCTTCCACTCTTCATCCATGTGATTTCGCAATTCATCTCATTGACCTTCTTTAGTCACAGTCCTTGCCCTCCTGCATAACTCAGTGAATTGATCTCGCGTTTTGTTGACGTTTGTTTGATCACGTAATGCCATTGGCTATCCGATGCTAGTACAAAGAACACCTCGGTGAATTTTTGCTGTTCCAAATTGCTCGACGAACAGTTCAGATGCAGGTTAAATACTCTGATAATTGGTTACAAGGACCATTTCCGACCCCCAACACCTATCTTCTTATAATTCAAAGTGTGGTCATATCATATCCGACAGATTCCTTTCCAAATTTCGACGATTTAATTTTTAGCCAAGAATCTTTCTTTCCGTCCTGATCTTTTTTGCTATTTTTAATTTTTGGAAAAGCTAAATTTTGCACGTCGTGGAAGTTGTGATGTTTTAGAAGATGGACTTTGTATGGCTCTCTTTCTTTGACCCGAGCTGGCCTTAAAATTTCGACTCAGTCAGACATTTGAAGAGCAGTTTTATTTTTTTTTGCACTTTCAGTAGTAGAATGCTTAGAATCACATTCAATTTGCGAATGTCCAAACTCTCAGAGCTTTAACTCCATTTTTATAGCACTATAGCTGCAACTAGTTGCTTTCTGTTTTGACCATCACAGGTGTCACAAAATAAAGTTATTTTGGAAGTTGTTGATTGCAACAGCCAATCGTTGTGGGACATATATAAATTGTGGATTTGTGTTCCATTAAGAAACGGATTTTAAATTGACAGGCTAAAGGAAAATTATGAAAAGTAGTGATAGCAGCAGTCGCAGAAGATTTTGCTTTTAAAAATAACCACGCGTGATAGTGATTTTTTCCTCTAAAGAGAAGCACTTAATGCGATTCACCATTTTGTAACTCCTCTAAAAACAAAAATCATGCCATACTTGCTTTCCTAAAAAACTCATTTTCACAAATTTTGTACTTAATGACTTTTACCTTTGGACTCGAAAACGGAAGATGTTCTGCTGTAACTGCATTATCGACCAAATATCTGTAGTTTGGTCCGTAACTACAGAAACTCGCGAGCAAATGAAATCGTCGTGCTTAACATTTATATTATATACTAGCACGCTGAGCTGAGCGCATTTGCAAGGTTAGACCTAAAATTCTTCCAATTCGACAGGCTTCAGCTTAAGATAATAGAAAGACACCTTTTTAAAGGTTTTTAAAATATTTCACTTTTTAAATTATTTACTTTAATAATTAAATATTTAAGAATTCAGATGAATTCGGAGAAGTTTTCCATGCGCTTGACGATGGATTTTTCAATGAACCGCGTATTAGAGAGTATTTTCGATTGGCCTCACGATGTAGTTCCGATTTCGATGAGTTTTCCGTTGGAAAGGTGTTTGTTCTTTTTCATTCAAACCTACCTACAAACCTACTACAATTCGCTGCTGCCTCACTCGAGATATGAACGGAAAAACAAACATTAAACTAATTTTTTATAAAGGGTGAATTTTAGCTATTATCTTTTTGGCAACACTGGCTTAAACAGCTGGCTCACGTTTCGTGTTTTGTTTCACTGTCAAACATCTTCAGTTTGGTCTATAATTTAACCATGAATCGTCTTACAAACTCAAGAATTGAAGCCGAACGACCTACCGCAACGTAAAATTTTTGGTGAATCGGCTCTAGGAAAGTTGGCCGAAGATCCACTTTTTTACCGAAAAATTGTGTTCAGCGACAAAGCTCATTTCTGGCTCAATGGGTATGTAAATAAGCGCAATTGTCTATTTTGGAGTAAATATCAGCCAGAAGCATTGCAAGTGCTACCAATGCATTCAGAAAAAGTCACAGTTTGGTGCGGTTTATGGGCTGGTGACATCATTGGACCGTATTTCTTCAAAGATGATGCGAATCGTAACGTAACTGTGAATGGTGAGCGCTACCGTGAGATGATATCCAACTTTTTTTGCCCAAAATGCAAGAGCTTGACTTGCATGACATGTGGTTTCAACAAGACGGTACCACACGCCACACTGCACGCGCAACAATGGACTTATTGAGAGGCGAGTTCGGTGAACATTTTATTTCACGTTCGAGCCGGTCAATTGGCCGCCTAGATCGTGCGATTTAACGCACGTGGGGCTATGTTAAATCTCATGTCTATACAGACAAGCCCGCTTCAATTGACGCATTGGAAGACAACATTGAAGCATTTATGCGTGAGATACCGGCCGAAATGTTGAAAAGAGTATGCCAAAATTGGACTAAGCGGATGGACCATTTAAGGCGCAGTCAAGGTCAACATTTGCATGAAATAATCTTCAAACATTAAATTGTATGGACCGTACTATCGACTCAAATAAAGATGTCATGCATTTTTCTGAATTTTATGTGTGTTTTTTTTTTTAAAACTTTCCTATAGCTTTTAAAAAATCACCCTTTATAGGTGACTACATTTACCAAATGTACGTATATGCATATATCTATGTCATATTTGATGTTTTGGTAAACTGTGGGCTTTTGTATCACAATTTTTTTTCGCCTGTCTTTGATTGTATCGGACCCACTGCACAAATTGCCATTTTCAAAAATATTGAATTTATATTTGTTTCAGTTTAAACACAAATTTCGTCTCAACCCTCAATTAAAAACACACGGACCCAACCTTTTACTTATTCTGTGTATCACGATGATGAATAATTTTTAAAAGTTAAAACTGTCCTGATTGTACTTCTATAGTTGGTACGCGGTGGTATTTTACTATCGATAGACGATCGATGTTCAAGCAACACTACTCCTCTTTGTTGGCTGGTTCAGCTTTCTGACATTGCAGATTCGAGCTCTGAATCTGGCTACGAGGACTGAGTCGACTTTTGACCCCCTGAATGATCACATGGTCGAATTGGTTGGCTGTTCGATCGTCCCGAGATAGCTACGTGGCTCTGTGGATTCTCTTACGAAGGAACTTTGTGCTGCTTATGACCATATTACGTGCTTGCGCAAAGTCTGTCAGAAGCCATTATCTGTTGACGTATCGCGGAGACGGTATCTCCGCCAAGTATATTTTTTTCCTTGTCGATTCTGGCATTAAAGGACACGGTTTCTGCATCTAACTCTGGAGAACAAGCCTCTAGGTACAGTCCCAGAGGTCGTGATAGTCCTTTTTGGTGGAGGTTTCGAAATAATGAAGTCGAGTGAAATGTCGAAATGTCACTCGATTTGGAAATTCTATTTTTATTCGATTTCACTCGATTTCTGGAACCTAACTGATTCAATGAAATGGCCCATTCCCTAGCTATTCCCTAGGAAACGAGCATCGGAACGTTTCACCACAGAACCCGAACCATTCTGCCCCGGACCAATAACCTCAGAGAAGAATTCATGAAACAAAAAAAAGGAACCGGACCTGGAAGACACCTGGAGCAAAGCAGATGACATGAAGCATGTCGAGAAACTCTGAAGTCAAAGTAACCGGAAGAGCTTCGCTCTGGAACAGTCTCATAACAGGGCATTGTAGACTCAGGGAAACTAAGAGTATCAGAAGAAGGTCTCTGCAGATTCTGTGGAGAGATATCTGGTCAAGCACCTAGGTTAGGTTAGTTTTAATGTCTGACGGCAGAAGGCAATCACACTTAGACCAAAGTTGGCCCTTTACCCTAATAATCAAACCCAATTAGTGATTACAACGAATGTCATTGAAGTAGTAGGCCCCTAAATATGGGTGCCTGCCCTAAATATAGGTCCTTACGAGCTGACAGCGGGCTACACGAGCAGAGTAGGTGATCAGCAGAATGCAGTCCCACTTAGGCCAAAGTAGGCCCGATACCACGCGGATTAATTTCTCCTAATAATCAAAACCAATTGGTACTTACAACGAAGCGATTAGCTAATACAAGCTAGCTAATACTGACGCCCCATTGTTTATTGAGGTTACTGAAGTGGTAGGCCCCTAAGTACAGGTACCTACGACTTGACAGCGGGCTACACGAGCAGAGTAGGTGATCTATGGTTTCAACCTCCTCTTCATCCATGCAGTTTCTACAGAAGTCATTATAGGGAACACCCAACCTTCGGGCATGAGTGCCAATTGTGCAGTGTCCGGTCATGACGCCGGTGAGCGTCCTGAGTGAAGATCTGCTGTGTCTAAGCACAATTAGGGTTGGTTTGCTATTAAGTGAAGGCCATATTTCTCTTGTTTTAAGGCATGTGATACCTTCTAGCCAAGTAAAATTAATGGTAGTGATTCTGTGTATCGTGAGTAGATGATAGGCTGTAGCGATTGACATGGAAGGTGGAACACCTTCTAGTGTTAGAGGCGAGGATGTACCACGCCTAGCGAGTTCATCGGCCTTGCAATTGCCTGGTATGGAACAACGTCACGGCCCCACATGGTATTTAAAATGCTCAGCCATCTCGTTGAGATGCAGCCTACAAATAATGGCTGTTTTTGAGTTAAACATGGCATTGTCCATTGACTTAATTGCGGCCTGACTGTCCGAACAGAGGGTGATATCGCTTTTGAATATCACATTGTTCTTGAGCCAGGACAGTGCCTCCTTTATGACAATGGTTTCTGCCTGGAAGACGCTACAGTGATGAGGGGCCTTCAAGGAGATAGCAGGGTCTTGGGGATAAACACCAGCACCTAATCCCTCGCCAGTTTCTTGGATGTGTGGAACTGAACAGCATCCAAATTAGGCTCTCTTAGTCTGCACTTCCAATTTCCAGGCTTTACTTGTATCGTTTCTACTCAGTCGCTATGCGCTCCTGCACTTTCAAATATAATCGTCGACTACATCCGCTCCAAAGATCGTCATCGATCGATGATCCATCAGTTATCCTTGAACCCCCCAGATTTGTATAAGATTCGAAACGGAATGCTGTACGCCCAACCTCTTCAGAGGTCGACATGATTCAAGTTCCATCGCATCGACCATCTGTCTGAGTCATTTCAACGCGGACCTTGTTCCGCGAAGAAACGTCTAAATTACCCGCGAACCAGGTGGTGCTCGCTCACTACAACACAAAAGCTCTCTGTTTGTTGAATCAATTTTGAAACTTTCATTCAGTCCACAACCACTTAGTGCTCGTCCGCTGCCACCACCATCGCCGTCCCTGCTTCAACAAGGCCTCCTCCTCTTCTCCTAGTTGTGATATTTTTCTCAAAAAACAAAAACGACTCAGAGATCCACAAAGAACGAGATGTTTGCACTCGCCTCAAGCGCGATTGATGCCTCGGCAAACAAACAAATAGACAAACAAATGAAAATCCCATCGAATGTATCTACTGGGTGATCGCGGGACGGTTCGCGGCCCGTCAATGAAAACAAAAACAAAACGAAAGGTGCGAGCCTGGCTGGGAATCATTGTTTGCTCCCCTCCCGCACGCACACTCTCGCAGATGGATGTTTACCGAATGCGTCGGGTTCAACGGTGGACAGTCAATCATCGTCGACGATGACCGGCCAATGCAATTCTAATGACCACCACCACCAGCACCGATGCGGCGTAGTGCACTTGAGCGACTGTTAAGAAGTTAATGACGACCCGCCACATAGGCCAGGCCCGCGCTTCGACACAAAGGTAACGAGAATTCCGAGACCAATTGAAAGACCAGTGGAAATCGAAGACCGCCGATTGACTCATGTGCTCGCCTCCCATGGGAACGCAATGCGGTCCAACGGTCATCGTCCACGGCACCGGTAACTGTTCCCAAACTCGATTGAGGCCCCAAACAGCCGTCAATAAAATTATCAAATTTATTCACCTCAATTCGCCGTATTTGCCGTGATTTCGTGGCTTGCGCAGAATCTCGGACCGGACAATTAACCGCCACGCCGCCATAATTGCTGCTCTTCGACATCAGCGGCTGAAGCGAAGGATCTCGGCCTGAACCGTGCCATATTTGCCTTTAATATTCACCATTCACCATGGACATGGTAAGTAATTAAAATTCGACAGGGGATGCCGGGGGAATACTCATTTGGCAGGCGGAAAGATGCTGCGCCGAGATAAAGTGTAAACGACGTTCGAAATGAGACGAGACGACAGCGACAACGACAACCTCTCCGTTGTACCTCACTGAGCCCTAATTGGCGGTGGGGGGACATCTCGCATCTCACAGACCGCATCTTGCGCGGTGCGTCTCCCCGTGTAAGTCGCTGTAAACGGTGGACGATGGTAAATGGATGCGCTTGGGCAAATAGATTGCCCGATCAATCCGTGCCAGTGTGTGCGTGTGTGTTGATAGGCACTTTGCGGACCTGGACTGGTGGACCTGGAGTTTGAGCGGAGTAAATATTGACCCATCTTCGATTTATGGAAACAATCTGCAAACAAAGCATCATCGGCGTCATTAGCGCGATAATCGCATCCAGCGTTGATGATGAGGCGGAGACGGCCGCCGCTCAAAACGGGCTGAGCCTCGGATTCGGGAATTGGAATTCCGAAAAGCTGTGGGGGGCCCGTATGGTCGCATGGCCGTGTCCAGTGGTCAGGTAGAATTGCAAAACTCAATCAAGACGAGATGCCGGGGTCATCGTGGAAAACAGGAAAGCGACTGGTTCCTGTGATCGAGGGTAGATATCGCGCAGGCGGATAGGCTGTCGCATTCCAGTGGCCGATGCGTCGTGCTGAGTATTCCACAAACACAACACACATAATGCTGGTTCCGTCTTTAATGAATGTTGGATGTCGTTAAGTGAGGACATTATTTGCGGCTACCAGCGGAGGGAACGGTCTATGAGCATATTTGTGATTCCATCAGCTAATGAAGAGCTGGATGGTTTGGCAGGGCTGCGGCAACAAAGTATCATTGATCATCAGATTGTCAGTCGAAAGTAAGGAAGATTATGATTCACCGAATTGTGATGCAAAACTCTTCTGCTTAGGACTGCCCAGTTATTCCGTGACGTGTACGTAGCTCGATGTTCCGAACTGTTCCTTTGAAGCTGCGACACTACCTTTCTCCCCTTGAAGGCGTGACGTGAAGAATGAGAAATAAGGTCATTTTGGCTTGGTTTTGTAGTTTAAAAAATTGACGATGTTTGTTATTTCATGCTGCTCCCTGCAACTCCCTGCTTGGGCCACTATTGGATTTGGGATATGTGCGAAGTTAGTGATTTTCTTTATTAACATGCGTGTTCTTTGCACTGACAACCAATCCTATATAAGCTTAAGTTACGCGAGATGTGTAATTTGTAAAATAAGAGCGGATAAAGACAATGCTTCCAATCAATCTCTTCTGCGTGGTATCGATAATTTGGTTAGAAACTTCACAAAGTTCATCCACGAACGCATTTATTTGAAATGATTTGAAAATGATCAGACATTGAAAATGGCTAAGGAAGAAAATTTGGACATTCAGCATGTGCTGCTCGTGTCCTTATTCCGATTCCTCTTGAATCTTGAACTGTAGCATTGTATATGAAGCTAATAGTAAAGGGTGATTTTTTAAAAGCTATAGAAAAGTTTTTCAAAAAACAAAAAAAACAACACATCAAATTCAGAAACATGCATGAAATCTTTATTTGAATCCGTACTATCGTCCATATAATTTAATGTTTGACCTTGACTGTGCCTCAAATGGTCCATCCGCTTAGTCCAATTTTGGCATACTCTTTCCAACATTTCGGCCGGTATCTTACGAATAAATGCTTCAATGCGTCAATTGAAGCGGGCTTGTCTGTATAGACATGAGCTTTAACATAGCCCCACAAAAAATAGTCTAAAGGCGTTAAATCGCACGATCTAGGCGGCCAATTGACCGGTCCCGAACGTGAAATAAAATGTTCACCGAACTCGCCTCGCAATAAGTCCATTGTTGCGCGTGCTGTGTGGCATGTGGCACCGTCTTGTTGAAACCAAATGTCATGCAAGTCAAGCTCTTGCATTTAGAGCAAAAAAAAGTTGGATATCATCTCACGGTAGCGCTCACCATTCACAGTTACGTTACGATTCGCATCATCTTGGAAGAAGTACGGTCCAATGATGCCACCAGCCCATAAACCGCACCAAACTGTGACTTTTTCTGGATGCATTGGTAGCTCTTGCAATACTTCTGGCTGATATTCACTCCAAAATCGACAATTCTGCTTATTTACGTACCCATTGAGCCAAAAATGAGCTTCGTCGCTGAACACAATTTTTCGGTAAAAAAGTGGATCTTCGGCCAACTTTCCAAGAGCCGATTCACCAAAAATTTTAAGACGATTCATGGTTAAATTATAGACCAAACTGAAGATGTTCGACAGTGAAACAAAACACGAAACGTGCGTCAGCTGTTTAAACCAGTGTTGCCAAAAAGATACTAGCTAAAATATCACCCTTTACTATCGCCTGAAGAAAATGTAAGTGCGCCCTCTGTGATCGCGAGGGGAAACTACGCCACTGAGTATGGAAAAATAAGAAAAGAGTGATAGCACTTTTTCACTCGATCTGAACCAATCTCATGCCAACGTAGGATCCCTGCCGTTCCCTCCCCTTGCGAGTTATTTCTTACCTTACTGCAATGTGGTGTGTGTCGAAGAATGAGATTGAAGAGCTATGCTGATGCTGTTGTATTTGTTGGCGTAATCAAAATCATTTCACTCATATTCAGAGGATTCTTTTATGGTTTGTTCCGTCCTCTAAAAAAACAAAGCCAAATAAACAAGTGGAATTGAGTCAATGGCTACAGTTTAATTGTTGTACACATTGCTGTGCATGTATGCTGTTTTAACTTTGCCCTTCAGTCCGTACAACTTTTTACACATTATTGGTAAAAAAGGAGTATATGAATAATCACCTACTAAACCATGCACCTGCTATGACTATATATAGCACTAAACTAGAATTCTTCCATCCACTTTAAATCTACTGTTTTCCAAATAGTTCTTAACCGGAATAGCAACGTGGGGCCGAGTTTTGTCAAGCGTGTCTGGTCACATATTTCGGGCGTTTTTCGGCTACTGCTCTTTTCAAACGGATTACTTGTGTTCGGTAGCGTCGTCCATTGATATTTTCACCCGGTTTTAGTAGATCATAATACAGCACACCCTTCTGGTCACACCAAATACAGAGCATTACCTTCGCGCCATGGATATTCATCATTGCCGTTGATTTGGCTGGTTGACCAAGTCAAAATCATCACTTTTGGTACGTTCGCTCAGCTAGCGCATGTTCATCATAAGCTTCCACCAAAATACGATGACTTTCGGCAGCAGTTTTCTTTATATTAAAGTAATGAAGAAGAACTCCCCACAAAAGAATATTTGAGGCACAAAGTTCGACATATTTGAGTGAACAAATATTATTGTAGTTTACGCTTCAAATGAATGACATATACTGAAATGACGTACACTGACAGTAGCTTTCCAACGCATGTTCCAATGGAATAATGCAAGTTACGCCATCTCTTAGCAAACCGCACGAATTAAGTTATAGACCCAATATTTATTTATTTTGTTTACGTTTTTTGTTACGTAATATTTACTAACCAACGAGGACTAGGCCAACGGAGGATACGTCAAAAAAAACAACGAGATGTAATCGTTACTTCTCCAGGATATGCTAGTGATCTTATAATAAACGTAAGAAACAGCTGTTAAGTCATTCTATAGTGAACACACGAAACCATCCATTCTATATTCTCCAACAGAAAAAAAAGTCAATTTCTATAAAAAAAACTCAATATTACATCAAACACACTTCAGCCACTATCATTCATACTCCTAGTTAGAATATCCTGTACATATATATCCCAACACATTCAGATAACGACGAACACTACGCAGTTCTTCACTCAGTTCCATACAAAGCTACAGAATGGGAATGGGAGGGCAAAATTGGTTTTTACTTTGTTTTCACTCATTACTCACTTAATACTTCATTTCTCTTCCATTTTGAAGGTCGGCCCTCTAGGCGACGAAAGGAAAAACTAAAAAATAACGCCTGATGATAGTACTAGAGTCACGATTGCCACTTTAGTAGTTCTTAACCAAATTCGATCATTTTTTGTCGACTGAGACCTTTGGTAATTTTGTAATTTTTACCTCGTTTTGGTAGTTTTTGAAAATAAAAAACCAATTAAAAATTGACAGTCAAAAATGTAGTTAACTTTGAATACTAACCTTGAAATGCGAACGTTACCTTGAGCAAATGAGGCGTAAACATATTCGATTGAATGCTCCCATGCAAAAACATGACAATTCAATTGTTACGTTTGCTAGATTCGAGTGCATTTATATGTAAATGTCTTCTGATTCGGCAAGTACAAGAGTTAACAGTAGCTTTGGCTAACTATGCTTTGTTGCAGGAAGGTCTGGTAAGGGTTCAGACAAATAAGTAGCACGGATTCCAGCGGAAGATGAACACATGCCTTCTAAAAGCTTGTAATTTTGCGACCATTTAAAGAGACATACATGCCTAATTAATAATACAATTTCAATATATCCCCATTGGTGACCCAAATGCAGAAACAAATGTGGAAATAACACTGAAAGAAAATTTGGACAAGAGTGGTTAAACGATTTTCACTGGCTTAAAGAAAAGACTAATAAGAGCTTTCCCGTTGCTTGTTAAAAAAATCACAACAAGAAAGAAGCTCATACCAAAAATGTGTAAAAAAAAAAAGATAAACGAATTAAGAATTTAATGTTTTGTGAGCTCGGAGGGGGTTGATTTTAAAAATAGGTGCATCTAGCAGAACTAACTCTTGTTTACTTTCCCACAAGCTTGCATTGTTCTGATGGATTACCTTTTAAGGGAATGCTATCCGGACTGTCAAGAAGAGTACCCAAAGAATAACGGATACCCAATATTATGGCTTCCGAAAATGCGGGTACCAGGGTACCCGGTATATTTCCCGATTCCTATTTTTGAGTCATAATTGGCTTGGAAGGTCCTGAATGATCCGGACGTGTTTAGTAAAATCCAAATGTAATACAAAATAGCACAAGATTCTGAGGTATACAGTGTGAGGAGTTCAACCATTTCCTAGGGATTCGACAATTAGTAGTCCTTCACATTCCTGCCGATGAAGTAGTTAAATGCCTAACGTCGAGGTGGGTAGAAGTGGTTGATCGATGATAACCTAATTAGCACTATGTGCCATTTCAATGCCACAACTTAGTTACATATAACTAAGGAAGTTGTAGGTGTGTTTAAGTTAGTATTTAGGAAGAACGTAAGTTCCTTAATATCCTCCGCAGAAAACTCATTAAGTGAGTTTAAGGGGGGTTCAAGAGAGCCGGACAGGTTCAGACGAAATGTCTTAGCTGTGTTGAGCAGCTGCTACAATGTGAGTTGTGGTGGGCAACAAGAACAGTCCTGGGAGGATGTTTCCAATGTAGAGCAGTTTAGGAGTAATTTTCCCTCAGGTAGAAATTCTTCCAGAAAAGGGCGTTACAGCTTTATGGTCTACAGACAATTTTCGCGGCGTATTTCATGACATTCTTCCAGGGCTTGGTTTGCAGTTTTAATTCACATGTTTGATATTCGCACTCCATGGCGTTCTCATAACTTTTGAAGCCACCGGTCGCTAGCATATAATTCAGAGATTCCTGACTGCTGATTTCATAAGGCATTCAAAGAGGACAGTTTCCATTTGAGGCATCTCTGAACTTTTTAAGCTTTTTCCCTTGCCGATTCCAGACACTATTTTTTCATGTCTGTTATTGTTTATTTTGTAATCTCATACTTCTGCTATAGACCTAATTTTGAGCAGCCAGTTTCCAAGTTTCCCCAAAATCACAGCTTTTACTTGATTGTTGTTTTTGTTTGCGAATAGCTTTGTAATGCGAGATATGAACACGTGCGCCATTAATGTACAATGAGCCTGCTGTGGGATGGCGCCTTCTTCTTTGTGCTGTCGCCTCTTCCTTATAAAACCTTTAGACTTTGCAAGAAAACAAGAAAAGAAACAAAGACGAGATAAAATGGATCACATATATATCACATTTCCGAAAAGCAAAAAATTGGTCCGAAGTTAAAATTTTCGAGTAGGTATTTCAGCAATTTTCCTGATAACATTATTGGAAAACTCACATTAACAGGGTTCACAGTATCGAGATTCTACTGTATTGCATTGGAAACACAACCGGCTGAAGGTCGGGTGTGCCCTCAGAGGTATTAATCCCCGGGATGGACTGGCCCTTCAGATCCTAATAGACACAAATTTTCCGGGTATCAATGATTCATTGGATGAATCAATCGACGTTAGACAATTAGAATCGCACCAGTCCTGGTCGGTACCACCGGTTTGTGTGGGTTAACGCCATACAAACTATACTGGGCAGTGAATATCTTCGGCTCTTACAAATCACCGGCTTCAGTTGGTATAAGACCTGTTGAGTTACAAAGAGGCTTCTTGCTAATAGAATCATGGCTGACAACCAACTTCAGTAACTGCCTTAGATTCAGCTATACTACAAAGATAGGAAGACAAGCTTAGGTGATCTCCAAAATGTGGAAAACAAAATATCACATAGTACACCCAAAGATTTCACACCCATCACGCTCTCCTCCTTTGTTCTCAAAACCATGGAGAGATTAATGGAACTGCACATCGGAGAAAGTACTCTGATCTAGTCCCTGTCTCTGAGTTAACATGCCTACCGTAGAGACTGATCAATGAAGACAGATCTACACTCTCTAGTAAGCACCATTGGAAAATCCCTTGATAACAAGGACTTTCTTAGACATAGAGGGAGCCTTCAACAACGGATTTGGATCCAAGGGATTGAAAACCCTGTACAGAACCTAAATTTTGAAACATTGACAACGCATGTCTGACATTGGACACGTTTTAAATAATACTAGAATTGAATCTCTGCTAGCCAACTACTGTCTAGAACGGAGAGTTTTCAGAAGCACACCTCAGGGGGTGTCCTATATCCCGATATACTCCAAAGACTATGCCTGACGGCGATGTAAACAGATGGCCTATGCGGATGACATTGCACTGGCTATCACAGGCAAATTCCCAGACACCATCAGTGAGTGGTGGAATCAACTCTGAGATTAGTAGCCAAATGGACTTGATGCCAACCCGTCCAAGACCGAGCTGTTTACCATCATCATCATCATCGTCGTCATCTTCTGACCCGCTTGCTCCACTAAAGGGGTCACGGGGTTAAACCACACACGACAGATCTCCAGGCAACTCGATCCTCCAGGCGCGTAACCAGGCGAGTTTTTGGACTTGGTCCAACTCGTCCTGGGTCTGTCAAGCCGCCGCCTACCTGATGGAATCTTAGTTAAGAGCCCGCCTCGGAAGTCGTGATAAAGGGGACATTCGTGGCACGTGACCAAACCACAGAAGCATACCCCTCTCCATTCGAAGAAGCTGTTCA
Source organism: Eristalis tenax (assembly GCA_905231855.2). NCBI lineage: Eukaryota > Metazoa > Arthropoda > Insecta > Diptera > Syrphidae > Eristalis > Eristalis tenax. The sequence goes on along the minus strand of HG993124.1, from coordinate 107,114,651 downwards.
ATGCTGAGTTCCTAGTGCACTGCCGTGTTTCTCACTCTATCCCGCCGAAGTATTCCCACTACAGCACAAGGAAATCGCTTGTCAGCAGCTCGTACTCGCGATCTTATTCGTTCGATTGCTATCCAAACTTCATGACCATAGGTGTGAGTTGGAACAAATACTGAGTTGAAAACTGCTAACTTAGCCTTGACACCAAGCTCGGCCGTCATGATTACTACTGATTAGACAGCTGTTTCAAGATTGACCCAGTTTAACCAATCCTACTGGAAAGCTCAGCATTGCACCTTCCATCACCCGTGAATACGACCCCGAGATACTTAAACCTCTCCACCTGCTTCAATGGGACTCCACTATCCTGCAGAGTGCATTGAACAGGCGTTTTGGAGATGACCATAACCTCCGATTTGTCCACGTTGACCTTCATTCTAGCATCAGCACATACGGCCACAAACCTATCGAGTGCGCGCTGGTGTTCTGTCTGGGAAGATGTGTGGATCACTAAGTCATCTGCAAAAAGAAGATGACTTACCCTCACTTACCCGAAACATTACTCACCTCAGCTAAGCTGCAACATCCAGTCCATATTTACAATGAAAAGGAGAGGTGACAAGACGCACCCTTGGCGAAGTCCAACGCCCACGAACACAGCTGCTACAGTTTGTGCATAGATACTGAATGGTTTTCAGAAGAGACCCATCAATCCCATACTCCTGCAGAACACTAAATAGTTTACCTCTAGGAACTCGGTCGTATGCCTTTTTCAAATCCACAAAACAAGTGGAGATGGGTTTGGCATACTCCCAAGCCTTCTCAAGTACCATTGTTTGAGTGAAAAGCTGGTCGGTTGTACTTCTTCCGGGACTATAGCTCTAGAACACGCTTGGAACACCTTAGCGTAGACTTTCCTGGGAAGACTTAAAGGAGATATGCTGCTGTAGTTGGAGCAATCTCTTTTGTCCCCCTTCTGTGGGATAATCACCCCAGTTTGCCAATCACCAGGTGTCTTTCCACGTTCCCAGACCACTTTAACGACATGATAGAGCCATAAAACTCCCTTTTTATTGGATTTCAAAACTTTTAGCGATTCAATCGCCAAAATTACTTCCTCCGCCTACGGGTCTGACATCTTCAGTGCCCTGCTCGGGACTGAGCAGCTCCGAAAAGTGCTTGCTCCATCTGCGTACGACGTCCACCACATTGGAAAGCAACACACCATCCTTGGATTTGACTTCTTCGATAATGTTGAATTTCCTTGCCAGAACACCTTTTTCTCAGATCTATGGTCACTTTCCAACTTCTCGCCAAACTCCTTCCAAGACTGCTCTTTAGCTGCTCGCACAGCCAACTTGCAAGTTATTCGCGCCTCAGTGTGCCGGTCTGAGAAGCAGAGTCCCCCAAGAGAATCCAGTCTCTGTAGGTTTTCTTATTCTCTCTGATGGCTTCTTGAATTCCGGTCGTTTTACCACGCAGTTCTTTTCTCACCACCAGCCACCACTCCAAGTCGCTTCACTCCAAAAGCATCCTGAGCAGAGGCAATGACAACTGTTGAAAACAGTCGCCATTGGAAGTCGTTCAAACCTTTCATCTGCCTGTCATGCGTAAAATAAATTGCAGGAAAATTGTCGCGCCCAAATGTGGAATCTGGCCTAGAATAACACACGGCCTCTTCTCGGCAATGGTAAGACCGGTACTGACTTACGGAGAATAAGTGTGGTGGAAGGCACTACAAATAAAGCAACACAGATACGGCATGCATTTACATTACGGATGCACTTAGGTCAACACCCACGGTGGCCCTACATCTCCTTCCTTTATTCCCACGCATGCCGCAACAAGACAGAGGACATGTAAGCAAGTGGAATGTGGATCTACTCCAGAATACGAAGATTCCAAAACAAACGGATTATATGACACCGTTTGAAGACTTCGAAATTAAGCACAAAAAATAATCCCCAAGAGAATAGAGTGGGATGAAGGGCTGGAGTTGCACTCTTGTCACGAAAATTTACACTGACGGCTCCAAGACGGAGGAAGGCGTGCATACGCCAGCTCGCCTGAGCTATCAATAGCCATGCGGATCCCCAGCGACTGTAGTGTTTCCAGGAAGAAGTAGCAGCTATTCAAGAGGCTCCGGCTATCAATGACCCCGATAGACAGAAGATCTATTGATAGTCGGGCGGCCATAAAGGCTCTGGAAACACCATCGATTAATTCGAAGATGGTAAAACTTTGCCGCCTATCTCTAAGGGAGATGCGCACAGATGCGACCTTACTCTGTACTGGGTCCCTGGGGCAAGGCTACTCCGGGCATCGAAAGAGCCGACGAATTAGCAAGAAGGGGGGCAAGTCTACTACTGGCACACAATCAGGAGACACCTCACCTCTTAATGAAAGCCTTAAAAACAATGCTAATTGCCGCCATAAACAAAACCAATCATAGATGTGCTGGGACACCTGTAGTTCATAGAAAATTATGTGGCCTACTCTATTGAAAACTACTCGTACTCGTAAGTGACTGACAATGTTCACAAACTATTCCTGTCTAGAAAAAGCTTCATCTCCGCTCGAAGACGGTTGGACCATTGGGGATAAGTCCAAGTCAAGTCTCAATAAATGGGTATTTTGCAGAGAAAGAGGAAATTTATTTTTTTGAGGGTTTAAAAAAGCTTATCTCAAGATGTAACAAATGCATTGATGTTAGGGGAGATTATACTGAAAAATAAAAACAATTTAAATTGAATTCGCATTTTCCTTCATATCGATACCGAGAATATATTGAACCCCCCTCGTAAATCAGAACCGTTCTGAATGCAATGTATGGGTCAAATCAGGGAATTAAGGTTGTAAATGTCAAAAGCATTCGAGCAATGTATACGATCTTGCATCAAACGTTCTGTACCTCTAAAATTGATGTCTTAAAATTGTCTCAGAATCTTGGCTTAACTGTGATATTCCGTCTAAAATGGTTGATTTTCCTAATTTCAAATTGTTTGGAAATGATCGCGTAGATAGGACACGTGGGGGTGTGTGTATTTATGCCAAAAATTCACTGAAGCCCAAATGCAGAAATGAAGTACGACAGAGACGCCCAGCTTCTACCTCTCTTGACCCTTACAATTTTTGACAACCATTTTTTATATCGGTTTCTAAAGCCAAATTGACCAACAAGAGAACGGCAAAATTCATGAATAACCGTCAAAATGTTCATGATTATCCGTCAAATTTTCATGATCATCGATGGACTAAGGGTCAATTAGTTGTGAAGTTTGGTATCTCTATCATACTTCATGTGTGTACACGTCTACAAGGTCTGTCATTCAATTTTGTTGTGTCAAAGTTAGTGCTCTGAATGAGAAAATACTCATGGTTGCTGTGTACTCGCGTCCTAAATGTTCTTTTAGAAGTAAACTTAGAAGAACTTGAAGAAACCTTCCTAGAATTACAAAGCACTTATACCAAAGTTCTAGTGGGTGGTGACTTTAATGTTAACATACTTAAGTGCAGTAATACAACTAGTCTATTTCAATTTGTCTGTGATTAGCTGGGGTTATCTCCAATCAATTCTGACTACCCTACGTGTTTTAAATCTCTACGTAAACTCTCACTACTTGACTTATTTTTAACTAACAATACTTGCAATGTCTTACGTTCCTAGTGTATAAGTATGACTAGTGAATTTATAAAGGGTGGTTAAATTTTAAGATGTTGATGTTGTTGATTTTGAATAAAACACAAATTATTTAGGAACTTACTGCCATTTATTTTTATTATGATAATATTGGTATGGTTCAATTATGTATGGAACAAAATATCGGCCACACCTCCATCCGATGGTCCAAATTTTCGATGACGCTGAAGCATAATTGAGGTTCCATGCCATTAATCTGCCGAATTATCTCATCCTTTAGCTCTTGAATTGTTGCTGGCTTATCGACGTACACCTTTTCTTTCAAATAACCCCAAGAAAAAAAATATAACGGTGTCAAATCACATGATATTGGCGGCCAATTGACATCGCCACCACGTGAGATAACACGGCTATTGAATTTGTCGCGCAAAAGAGCCATTGTTTCGTTAGCTGTGTGGCAAGTGGCACCGTCCTGTTGAAACCACATATCGTCCACATTCATATCTTCCAATGCGGGCCCTAAAAAGTTATTATTTCACGATAGCGACTGCCCGACCGGCCTCATTTTGGAGAAAATACGGCCCGATGATGCCGCCAGCCCATAAACGGCACCAAACAGTCACTCTTTGTGGGTGCATTGGTTTTTCGACAATCACTCTTGGATTATCATTCGCCCAAATGCGGCAATTCTGCTTATTGACGAATCCACTGAGGTGAATATGTGCCTCATCCACTCTTGCCATTTCTTGCCACCATTCTGACCATTGACGACGCTTGAAATGGTCAAGAGGCTTTAGTTCTTGAGTCAATTGCACCTTGTAAGCGTGTAAATGCAAGTCTTTATGCATTGTTGGGCACGACGACGAGTTGAGGTGGACGGCTCTTCAGCCACACTGTCGCGAACAACAGCAATATTTTCTGCAGTACGAGCTGTACGAGCATGCACTGGTGTTTTCACATCTCCTACATCCGATTCTATTTTTCCGATTCTACGCACATTTGGACGATTAAATTGACCGAAAAATCACGAAGTGCACGATATGCATTTTGATTTGAACGTCCATTTTCATAATAAGCCTGAATAACTTTAACGCGTTGCTCGATTGTGTATCTTGGACTTGGTTCAAATTGAGTTAGTCTGAAATTGAGAAATGTCAAATGAAATGCAGAAAAAAACTTGACATTTAGGTGTGGTTCACATCCAACATCCGCCCTTAAATTTAACCACCCTTTATAAATACTGTTGAAAGGAATATTAAACACAATTCTAGATCCTTTTGGGTTTTCGTAATCTTAAAACGTCATTGCTCGGTTTTCCCAAATTCTATGGAGCTCGACGGTGAGAGTGCTTGCGATACCGAATCTACATGAAACCTTTTTGCAAAGTTTTTTCAGTCAAACTATAATATTGATATTATACCGAGTACTGAAAAACTACTTCGGTAATAGACTTTGGCATTTTTTCTCTTTCGGATCAAGAAGTCTATAATGGTTTAACTCAGCTTGATTCAAATATTAAGGCAGGGGTTGATTCGATATCACCTCTTTTATTATCAAAATGCGCCGATTCGCTTTTTAAAGCGTTAAAAAAATGTTCAATAATTCACTTCGTAGTGGTGTCTTTCTAGAGGAGTGGAAACTATCATCCATTACTCCAATCTATAAAAGTGGCCTCCAGCATTTAATTGAGAATTATAGGCCTGTCTCAAAACTTTCAGCAATTTGAAAAGCTTTGCTCAATTTTGCGATGAAAGAAATTTTAACTTCAAGACAGCATGGATTTGTTAATGGTCGCTCCACTGCAACGAATTTATGTCTTTGCACTAATTTTTGTAGTTCTACTTTGGAAATGATGTTTGATTAAAACTTTCGATAGAGTTCATCATAGACTTTCAGTTGAAAAGCTGAGAAAAATGGGGTTTAAAATTGATTTTCTTGAATGGCTAAAATCTTATTTGTCTAATCCTCAAAAGACTGTCAAAACTGAAGGCGCATTTGGTGCCTCTTCTTTTCAATCTTTTTGCCAATTGTCTAATGTTCGCAGATGATATGCAAATATTTTCACAAATTTCTACAATTACTGATTGCTTAAATTTTCAAAAAGACATAAATTCATTTTTTTATTTGGGCACGTACAATCATCTTGAGTTAAATATTTCCAAGTGTAATATTTTTAGTGCTTTCTTAAATTATCACAAACTTTGTTTGATTATGGTCTTGGGAACGAGAGACTTTTATTAGTAAGTGAAATTAAAGATCTAGGTGTTATATTTGATTCAAAGCTGTCTTCCTCAGCACACTTGGATTATACAATATCTAAATCAAATTCCTGCTAGGCTTTCTGAAATGGAATTCAATAGCATTTAATGATGTTTATGATGTACTCTAAAAACCCTTTATTTTTCACATGTAATCCCCATACTGGAATACTGCAGCGTTATTTGGTTTCCTTTTTATCATAACTCGTCTAACAGGATTGAAAACATTCAAAAAAGATTCACGCACTTTGCCTTAAGGAGACTGAGATGGTCCGAAGATTTATCCAATTATAAATCTAGACGTGCATTAATTGATCTAAAAACTTTAGAAAGTCGAAGACAAGCTTATAGCGTTATTTTTATTAAGGACCTACTCAATGGTAGGATTAAGTCCCCGGATTTACTAGCTCCTATGCCTCTTTGTGTCCCAGAGAGATGCCTAAGAAGTAGGAATGTTCTCTTGCCGGTCACATCTACCTGCCTACCTACCCAGGGCTCTTGGGTTTATTACCAATAAGCACGTCCATTCACTATCCTCCAGCACCCAAAGCACAATCCCACCTCGTCGATATAACCAGGAAATGGCGCCCAACGCCTTGACTCGAAAGGCAACGCAAACAATTTCTACAAAAAAACATTGTTGTCTCCTACCTTCCGACCTTGCCAAGTAAGCCACTACAAGTGCAAAAGCTGCTGACGCCCTTGAACTTTGAACAGTGTGACAAGAGTCAAAAAGTCGCCCATTACACGTTGCGACCCTGTCGCCATCTGGTTGGGCTTCCCAGTTCATCGGTCTGCAGTGGCAGCTGCTTCCATTCTGTCACCCACTTCTGCTCCGCCTACAGCGTGAGACCAATGCACCTGCAATGAAAGTTCAACCTCATTCTGCATTTTCCTCAGCTCCGTCTTCTTGGGAATGCCTTCTCAGAGTTCTCATTCCCAAGACCTTCCCCCAAGCCGTCAAGGCGCAACCAGATTCCATACGGGAGCGGTATGATAATCTGTTCGCCATCCACCATCACGGGCAGCAATCGGTTCCTCGTCCTTATCAATCAGCCACTCACCTAGGGTGCATTACGCGGAATGCAAATGAATATTCAGGCCCTGGCCGGCCGAACGCGCAGCCTGTGCACTTCATTTCTGCTAAACGCTGTGCCAACAAGTGAACAGATGTCAACAGGGCCGTGCAGCGTTGCATAAATGATGAGCGACGAGAAGGAACACGACCGCGGAGCGAGCGAGCTGTACTCGCGCACTGCCCTGGACTGTGCCATCGCCAACTGCCTATAAATAAATCACACACACTTCTGGCGAAATGGTGGATGGATGTCGCCTGTCGACTTTCCTGCCATTCATCTATTCCAGGGAGTTGGGTGTGTGCGGTGTGGCTGTTGCTTGGGGAGCCGGGTGCCGGGTGACTATATGGGGCTGCCGGGGGATGCCGTCAAATGGAACGTCTTGTGGGGATGGCAAGCCAACGATGAAGACAACCACGAGATAAGAAAACTCTTTCATGGAACATTTCTTCTCCTTAGCCTTGACGGGACGTCGGAGTTTTTGTTCTCGTATATTTTTTCGTTTTTGTTTCTTTCCATCGATGCTCCCTGCTGGTGGCTGTGTGGACAGGTTTCATTGTTTGTCTGAAGGGGACCCCAGCGGCATGGTAAGTGATGCCACTTGGGGCGTTGTCGCTAATCGTCGGCTTGGGGCTTGCCGAGGGCCAGAGGATCTGTGTTACAGTCTGGTGCTGATTGGAATTCCGCTGAAGTTCACGAGGTTGAACAACATCCTGCTGTGTGATGGCGAATATGGTGTCATTGCCAATGGAACTTAGTTGTTGGGCGGTGAAGGGGGACGAGGGCGCGTAGTTGGGATTCGGATCGGAATTTCTGGCTTTGACGTGTGCACATGAGTACTTATTGGAAACATTCGAGAGGCGCAAGTTAATTCGAATCAAAATGCCCAGCGTGCCTATGACACGTTGATGTGGAGATAGTCAGCAATCAGCTCAAAGCCCACTCCAGGGTGGGGAGGATTCCACGGTGGGTGCATTGGCCTTTTTCACAATTAGTGATCAGATGAAACTCAAACAGCGCCGGAGGCATGAAAAGTGAGTTTATTAAGCCATCAAACCGGATGCCGCATTCTGAACTACCTTGTGTCACTGAAAAGTGTTGCAATACACCGTGGCTCTTGCCTTATCGAAGATCGATCGATTTATGCGTCGTTTTAAGTGGGCTTATCGTATGTACTAGTTTATGGATTCTATTTTGTATCCGTGAGTTCATGCGTTGCTATATAGTCACGGTTTAGAAAGCTTCGAGTCAAGCTCTCTGTGGGTTTGCTCAGTAGGAGATAATGTCGGGTCATTCTAACCGACGAGTTTGTAGCGCTTGGTGGCGGGAACTAGCTTCGGGGGCCTTCACAATGCAACATCAATTCAAAGTAATGACCGAGGATTCTTTGTTAACTGTGACCATGACTTCAATAAGAGACTAACTATGGATATGAGACTCTAAAGGCTTGTATTGAGGCTACAAAGTCTATCTAACTGGACATCCAGTTCGCTGACTTGCTTCTTTTCTGTCATCTGTTTCTGCGACGCCTACAACGTAAGTCTTTATCAGAATCAATAGAAGCGATGCGTTGGGAATGCATAGAGCAAGTCTTCTCCAACAGAATCTTCCATTCAGAATTAAGGCACCACTGTTCCCCAGCAAGGCCAGATGCACCCCATACTTGTGGATGAAATACACAATTCTGGGTGAGACATATGTCTCAAGCAACAAAGTGATGTCCTGTTTCGCATGCCAAGTTGGTTGAGGTCTTTCGCACTTGTGTGCGCCACCTTAGGCGTGGGGCTCTTTATTGCGTTGACCCACATGTCGGAGTCGCATCTGGAGCTAAGTTGTCAGTTAGATCCGGAGACGCCTAGCTGGGCTCATGTCGCTGTACAGGCAGTACAGTTCGTGGTTGAATCTCGTCATGCAAATGCCGTCATGACCAAATATCGCACCCAGAACTTTTCTCTGGAAGAAACCAGATACTACGTTATCTAATTTGGAAAGTTTCCATGCTTGCACGAGGGTGATGATCTGAGTCTGTAGTCAGCCTGATCCTTTGATAGACGGCTGTGTTGCTTAGCTAATCTTGAGCCCAAAGAAACATCGGTCATTCTGCGTTTGATCTCGTTCTGATGTTGTTAGCGATCTTCACTGCAGAGCCAAGTTATACCGGCGCATAGTGGCTCTTTGTTCAAGCCATCGATGTTAACTACCTACTTACCTATCAGGCCGACGACCCTTGCAGGGTCTGGCTGCCTTCCATAGTTGACGGTCCTGGGCACGCTGCGTCCAGTCATCGAGACCAAGCTGTCTTGCATCCGCGATTACTTGGTCTTTATACCGGAGATTCGGTCTTGTCGATGTTGACTGAGTACAACAAATACTTGGTTTCGAGCTTGTTCACCGCCGGACACATTTTAGCTGCATCCGTCGTTATTCCAGACGCGTCCGTAGAGTTGACCAGACTTCGGCTCTAGTGTTGAGGTGTGTTGTTTGGTTTGCCTTCAAAAGAATGATGCTGAAAAAGTCTCATAAAAGCGCGTCGGCCTGAAGGGTTGAGACTCTTCTTGAGGGTGAGTTCGTCAACGACCTTGATAGAGCAGCGAGAGTTCGACTTTAGTGATGGGAACCAATCGTGTCATTTTCAAAAAAATAATCGAGTCCTACTCGAGAAGGAATAGTTTACTTAGATATGAGTAAAAAATAAAGCTTAAAAACCAAAATTCAAATCATTGGAACTAAAAGACGTAGAACACAGTATTGTGCTTTTATTCTTGATCCAACACATTTAAAAAGACATTTAAGGCTCATTCGAGTTTCTATAAAAATTTTATTAAACAATACAAAGTAGACAATACAACATAGAGGTTTGGAAAGCCTTGTTGAGAGTGATGCCAGCGAGAGCTGTTGAAAATGTCGATTTTATACGCACTTTTAGTACATTATGTACGGGGTCTCAGTTTGGTGGACAGCACTGAACACAGCAACTGCGAGAAGCTTAATCGGGTGCAGAGACTGGCATGCATGTCCACTACCCGGGCACTGAAGAGCACACCGTCGGATGCACTCCACCATGGATATCTTTAGCAAATATATAGCAGCCACGACAGCCTTAAGACTCAAAACACTCGTGCTGTGGTCCGAACTCACCTTCGGCCACTCAACTATTTTAAACGCATTTAACGAACTACTTCGAAGTTTTGCGTTCGCAGGTGACACAGCATTAATCGTCTAACACAGATGTCTTGTTACTGCTACGAAAATATTGCCAGATGAGTTCGGCAAAGCTGTTGAATGGAGTCATGACAATCGACTTGTATTAAACCCTTCCAAACCAAAATGATGCATATTCGTGGCCCACATCGAATCCGCCAAAATACACTGCCAAGCCAATCCATAGAAATTGTTGAAAACTACAAATGTGTGGGAATTACTTTAGACAGCGACTTCATTTGGGACAAAAACATATTGACAAACTTCGCTTGGACATCAAAAAGGCGATTTTCGCTCTCCATCAAGTAGGACACTATTCCACGCTTCAAGTTCAGAAGCAGGTGTATTAGACGAATCCAAGTTGAGATACGGGATGCTTGGGGCAATGCACCATCAATAAAATGCAAAAGCTGCAAGATACTATCGTAAAGATAATAGCAGACACCCAGCAGACACACACAATTCATGGAATGTACTACGAGGGGCGTTAAATATATTCTCGGTATCGATATGAAGGAAAATGCTAAATCAATTTAAATTGTTTTTATTTTTCAATATAATCTCCCCTAACATCAATGCATTTGTTACATCTTGAGATAACAACTTTTTTAAACCCTCGAAAAAATAAATTTCCTCTTTCTCTGCAAAGCACCCATTTATTGCCGACTTGAGTTCTTCATCATCCGAAAATCTTTTTCCACGAAGACATTTTTTCAAATCCGGAAACAGGAAAAAATCACTAGGGGCAAGGTCTGGACTATAGGGCGGGTGTTGGATTTCTTCGAAACCACAATCTCGCGCAGCAGCCTTGGAAACTCGCGCCGTGTGAACAGGAGCGTTGTCATGAAGAAGCAACACACCCGCTGCGAGTTTACCCGTCTTTTCTTTTTAGTTTCCTCCCGCAAATTATGCAAAGTGGAAGCGTAGGATGTGACGTTGATGGTTTCACATTTTTTTGTACTCTATGAGCAAGATTCCCTTTGAGTCCCAAAAAACTGTGTCCATGAGCTTCCCGGCAAACGGACGTACTTTGAACTTCTTCGGGGGGTCTGTTCCTTTTTTATGTCACTGCATGGACTCTTGTTTGCTTTCAGGGTCATAGTGGTGGACCCATGTTTCGTCACCAGTAACAATTCGACCCATATCACCGTCCGCGTTCTCACTACACATCTCCAAAAGCTCTCTACAGCATGCGATTCTCACTTTTTTCTGAGGCGCTGTGAGCATTCGTGGCACCCACCTTGCACTGACCTTTGAAAGGTTAAGATGGTCATGAAGAATGTTGTGAATGGTACCAATTGAAAGCTTGGTGATCTCTGCCACCATTTTCACCTTTATTCGGGCATCCTCAAGAACAAGTTTTTCGACTTCTTTGATGCTTTCTCCCGTACAAGCAGTAGCCGGGGCGCCGGAACGGGGGTCGTCTTCAATGCTCTCTCTGCCTCTCTTGAACTCTCTTGACCACTCTTGCACAGTTGATAATGAAGGTGCGGAACCCTGGTAAACAGCCACCATCCCTTCCTGAATAGTTTTTTGATTTTTTCCTTGCTTAGTGAGAAATTTAATTACAGCGCGATGCTCAATTTTCACCATCATCGTCTCAGTTGCCATTATGATTCTGTTTAACTAGAGATAAAACGCGAATTAAGAATCACATTTATATGAAATTTTACATGAATGCACTAAAATAATAGTATTACTTGATAAATAAGTCCATTTATATATACAACCACAGCTATATATTGAACGCACCTCGTATCTGTAAAACAGATTTACAAATTGACGCTGTGCTTGGAAAATTATGATGACAGCCGCTTCAAACGATCCATCGACCATCAACACAACACCAGACGACGATCCCGAGATATGCAACAAACACCACTATACAAGAATAACTATTGTAGATGACAACTAAACTACAGCGTTACCAGCTCCCCACAAATTTGAAAAATATTGTTAATTTAAGAAACCGAGTCACACTCTTTCCCAAATTCCTTTTTAAATTTTTCGATATATATATGTACAATGTATGCTAAATAACTTAAAGCTCACTTAACAAAATTTGTCCTATAAATATTGATATGCAATCTTTTGCTTCAGATAAGCCCCTCAGGCTTCGCAGATAAATTAAATAATGTAAAACTGTTCTTGGATATAATGAACATTCATTCAACATTCTCCCCAACGACACCGACCGCCTACTAAACCAAGCTATACTCGAGAAGAAATTATCCACCAGCTTTCCCTCCAGATCGGATTGGATATCTAATAACCAGACGCTGACTGATCCCGATCTGCGCATCTTCACAGATGTACCGAAGACAGACGAGGAAGTAGGTGCTGGTGTCTATTCCCAAGACTTTGTTATCTCCCTGAAGCTCCCTGATCACTGTAGCGTCTTCCAGGCAGAAACCATGGCGATGAAGGAGGCACGGTCCTAGCGCAAGAACAATGTAATATCCAACAGAAATATCACCATCTGTTGGGACAGTCAGGACGCAATTAAGTCAATGGACAATGTCATGATTAACTCAAAGAAATCTATTAATTGTAAGCTGTCTCTTAACGAGATGGCTGAACAGAAGATTTTAATATACGCCTCATGTGACAAACCGGGAAATTGCAAGGCCAATGAACTCGCTAGGTGCGGTACATCCTCCTCCCTAGCACTAGAAGGTGTTCCACCTTCAAGTCCAATCGCTACAGCCTATCATCTACTCAAGATACACAGAGTCAACACCACCAATCGTAAATGGTTAGAAGGTACCACATGCCTTAAAACACGACAAATATGGCCTTCACTTAATCGCAAACCATACCTAAATGTGCTTGGACACAGCAGATCTTCACTCAGGACGCTCACCGGCGTCATGACCGGACACTGCACAATTGGCACTCATGCCCGAAGGTTGGGTGTTCCCTCTAATGACTTCTGTAGAAACTGCATGAGGAGAAGGTTGAAACCATAGATCACCTACTCTGTTCGTGTAGCGCGCTGGCAAGTCGTAGGTACCTATACTTGGGGGCCTACTACTTCAATAACCTCAATAAACAAAGAGGCGTTAGTATAAGCCAGCTTGTATTAGCTAATCGCTTCGTTGTAAGTACCAATTGGTTTTGATTACTAGGAGAAATTATTCCGCGTGGTATCGCAACGGGCTTACTTTGGCCTAAGTGGGACTGCTTTCTGCAGTTAGCCACGCTTACAACCTAACCTAACCTAGGCGTTTCGTAGTGATCAAGCAAAGATTCCTTAGAATCATACTCCTCCATTGATAAATGCACGTAGATGTAGATTGTATATGTACAAAATAAAGGTGTTTCGAAAGCCTTTGTACATTTTTTTAGGCCTACGTATATGGCCTCATTTTCGGACTCTCTTGTAAGGGTTTTTTTTTTTCGCTCATATTCGTTTTTGGCGTGACAAACTTACAAACATAGAGGTCTCGAGAAGGTCTCGTAGTTTGGCTCAGATTCCCCGCAGAGGGCCAGTAAATTCGATTCAATAAGTTAGTGAAGTTAAAGAAAGAAGAAATAAAAATTAAGTAAAAAAATTGTGATCTTGTACGTGATGATAAGGAGACTTATCTCTCGATAGTTGGCGCAGTCAAAGGGCTCCTCTTTTGCGGATGGGGCAAACGATACTGAGCGGCCACTCGTAGCGTCGAGTGAGAGCATCTCCGATCACATATGACAAATGAGCTGATGCGTGCTCCGAACAAGATCATCTCTAGCTGCCTTACAGATTTCAGCGGACAGACGCTCGTCCTCATCGGGTTGACGGAATTCTCCTCTATCGTCGTCCACGGTGTGGAGTGAAACTTTCTGCTTGACAATTGTATTTGTGTCCCCATCGCCGTTTAACAATCTACAGAAGTGATCTTTCCAGATCATCGACTGTGACTGTACTAAAAACGGTCGCTCTTCGTCGCCACAAGCTCCGAACATTATATTCCTTGGATAATTGTTTCAGCCTTTGATAAAACTTCCTGAGATCATTCCTGCCATGCTCATTATAGTTCCATCTGAGCAGCAGGGTCTCTTCCCTTCGTCTCTGTTCGTAGAGCTCTTCGATTCTTAATACAGGGGGCGACTAACTGACTGCCCTTACCAAGCTTAATGCAGTCTGCTTCACTATTGATGAAGACAGATCCACAATTAAAAATTCGCCAAACATTCCAGGTCATCTGACAGTGCCTGGACTATGCCTTAACATGTCTACAGGTTACATTCACCAAGAGTGACATCTCCTCCACATGATCTTTGCTAAACCATCAGCTGAATACAGGATTGTTGTAAGCTTGAAAAGGATGAGTATTTTTCAAGGCGGAATGGAGTCTTGTACGTCTTGTCAAGTGGCCTGCCCATCGGCGTTGATAGATCTGCTCCTGAACTCCGTCCATTTCGGTGGAGGCATGTCTTGGCAACTGGGTTGAATGGCATATACTCCACGACAGGCATCAGTTTGCATCTCAATCAGAGCCAGTGACTCATTAGTAGTCTCTACCTACATATGACGCACTAAGCATGCAATAATTCCTCTGCGACACCTGTTTCGTTGAAAATGTCGCACCTCTCCTCCTCGCCATTCCACACACAGCAACCCTCTAGTGTGTTATGCCACAATTTACGACCCAAACGTGCAGCAACCTTGCTCTGGTTTCGGCGGGAACTGCTGTCACATAAATACCCCCTTCAGCTGGTTATTATCATTTCCCACGCAATGGCCTTAATGGCTTCCGACTGAGCCCCAGCTCACTGCACTTCACACTTTCGATTCACAGGCACACGCAAACACACTGAATACCGGTGATGCCGCCACCGCCGCCATCAATAGGCTTACCTTCGCGTCACAATCACATTTAATTGGTGCGAGGAATGGATCCATTCTCATCCTCCCATGCGGCTGATTGAGAAACTGTCGACAGCGAGACGATAATGCACTCGCATGCAGTGGTTGGGCGCACGTCTCCCCAGACAATGGACGGATTGGACTCCGTCCCGTATAACCGGCTTATTACACCGCCATCCACCCCATAAAGCTTCGCCTAATCACCTATTCCCTGACGTAATCCCAAATCAATTGACCAATAAAAATTGTATCCCCAAGCCTAATTGAGTGGCAAGTAGGGTCAGTTATTCATTCGGGAACCGGTTGCTCCCACGACCGGGGGAGCTCTTTGTTGTGTGCGCTGCTGTGCAGTGGGGAGGGATCAGGTGTTGGACTCATTCTCAGCTCCAATCCGGGGACCGTCCCTAATTCCATTCTTTCGTCATCGCGCCTATACGCGCGCTCTTCAGATGATTGCTTATCACCGTTAAATGTCAAGAAGAACGTAATGCCACTCGAGGAGTGTCATCTTCTCTAGGGTTGCCACCCTGGCACCCACTGCAGCAACCTAAAGCGATGACTCAATTTGAATAGAGAAACGTGAGACGTAGATTACGTAATTCCGGTCAAAGGATGGGGACGATGCATTCGACGACGACGTCACTCTCTGGAGTGGCTGGCTTGGCTTTATTTGCATCCACCCTGGCTAGTGATGGACACATGCATCGCCACCTGGCGTGTATCGTCGTCATCATCATTAGGGACACCCCGGATACAAAGGCTCGTCCTTATCTCGCATCTGTCCTTTGGCCAAGAAAACACACAAAAAAGGGTCAAGAGGCACACAACACACAGCTTGTGCAGTTGTGCTGGCGTGGCGGTGGTGGTGGCTTGCTTGGTTTCAAAAGGGGAGCGGTCGCGTTAATTATTTATTAATAAATCCTGCGTCATGAGACTCCTTGTCGGTATCGATGAGTGAAAGGCCAAAAGGCGGAAAGGAATCATTTTCATCGCACACAGCACACACATCACACACAGTGAGAGAGCAGACTGGCGTCATCGTCGTGGACGTCAATGTGTTGTCTGTTGCTCTAGCCGAGAGGATGCTTTCGTTGTTAATTAATGAACGCCGAGGAGTGGGACACGTATGCAGTTGATTGAGTTATGTAAAATCAATAAAAAAGAAAACGGATAACACGTTGACGTAATCAGTGTGCAAAGGATGCGAGCTGCAGGCGGGATGTGATGAACGGTGACCGATGAACGGAGGAAGGATAGGGGAGCACCCTTCAGGGTATCGTATTGCACACCCACAACACATGCGGATAATGAGCTAATGATAGCGTGGCGGTCATCAGGATTCGGTTGCGGCTGTCGCCGGCGCGAAGGGATTTGCGGCGTTATTTGGATTAGATGATTTGTGTGTCCGGGTGATGATTATTGGTTTGGCGAGGCGAGGCACCTGGAAGGGCGTGCCGTAGACTGATTTAATTGATCCCTGTTGTGGCGCTTGAGGCACTCGAAGGCAATGCAGTTAATGCGCGATGTGCACTCAGATGGACGTTGGTGGGGAGGACACTGACCTGGAGAGCAGCTGAATGAGTTGCAGGCGGAAGGGTTGCTGCGGATGTGATTGAAATTTTTGATAAGTAGGGGCAGATGGTGGCAATGTCATGAATGACCTCGCATCAGACTTCGAGTATAACTGCGTTCTGATAGACACTTGCAGCAAGACTGAAAGACTTCTTCGAAGGACAGCAACGCCATTTTCGCACCTTCTTGCCACGGGAGTTTTCGACTGGAATCTCTACTCTTGGTGTTTTGTGAAGACACGCTTCTAGGTGGAGAGCTAGAACGCGAAGATGTCGGGAAACCCTTTTTTACGTCGGACAGACGGCCTCGTTTTCACGCAGACTGCTGAAGAGCATCTGCAATGTCGAGTTGAAATTCTATTAGAGTAGAGCTGCCACACGTCTGTCTGTTGCGGATGTCCCCTGCCACCAATTGAAGATTCTGGCATACCCCTTGTAAATTTCCATCGACATATCTGCCAGAGCCGGCCTCCAATGTCTGTATTGTCTTCTTCCTCTTTGGCTGGAGCTTCAGTCCGGGGTGGACATGGACCTCAGTCAAACATTCCTCTCCATCCAGCACGATCTTGTGCTAGTTGCTTCCAGCGGTGAACTTCCGCCTGATTGGGGTACCTATCCAGCTGCATACGCCACCGGAGGCATGGTTGGAGTCGAACACATTCCGGGCTGGAGCACTGCATAACATGTATCAACACATCCCCACAACGCTTGACTTAAAACGTATTGTCATAAGCTTTGTTATGTCTTGTATTTGATAAATACCTAGAGTCTTTCGCTGGGGTAAAAAGCGTTATAGTAAATTCCAAAAACGGTAAAGCTCCGGGGGAGGATGAAATACCGTTTGAATATTATAAAAATCTTACGCCAGACTTTCTATATCGCCTTATTTCGGAGTACAACAGAATTTTCGAGACAGGCGGCGTTACACGATGTTTTCGAAAAGCGATTATCTTTCCTCAGCATAGAAAAGGAAATATTGACGATGCAACAAAATATAGAGGCATCTCATTTTTAAATACAGCGGCAAAGCTTATTGGGTCCTTACTTCACCATAGACTCAATGAATGGGTGGAAAGCAAAAAGTTACTAAATGAATTCCAAGGGGGCTTCAGAAATAACCACTCGACAGTGGATCAAATTTTGTCCCTAATGAATATTGACGACATAAAGGAAAGAAGAGAAAAAAAAAACTGTATGCCTTCTTCGTGGATTTTCGGGCAGCGTTCGACTCAATTCCTCGAGAAGCTCTTTTCTAAAGGGTGATTTTTTAAAAGCTATAGGAAATTTTTTCAAAAAAAAAAAAAAAACACATAAAATTCAGAAGAATGCATGAAATCTTTATTTGAATCGATAGTACGGTCCATATAATTTAATGTTTGAAGATTATTTCATGCAAATGTTGACCTTGACTGCGCCTCAAATGGTCCATCCGCTTAGTCCAATTTTGGCATACTCTTTCCAACATTTCGGCCGGTATCTCACGAATAAATGCTTCAATGTTGTCTTCCAATGCGTCAATTGAAGCGGACTTGTCTGTGTAGACATGAGCTTTAACATAACCCCACAAAAAATAGTCTAAAGGCGTTAAATCGCACGATCTAGGCGGCCAATTGACCGGTCCCGAACGTGAAATACCGAAATGCTCACCGAACTCGCCTCTCAATAAGTCCACAGTTGCGCGTGCTGTGTGGCATGTGGCACCGTCTTGTTGATACCACATGTCATGCAAGTCAAGCTCTTGCATTTTGGGCAAAAAAAAGTTGGATATCATCTCACGGTAGCGCTCACCATTCACAGTTACCTTACGATTCGCATCATCTTTGAAGAAGTACGGTCCAATGATGCCACCAGCCCATAAACCGCACCAAACTGTGACTTTTTCTGGATGCATTGGTAGCTCTTGCAATGCTTCTGGCTGAGCCAAAAATGAGCTTCGTCGCTGAACACAAATCTTTCGGTCAAAAAAGTGGATCTTCGGCCAACTTGCCAAGAGCCGATTCACCAAAAATGTTACGTTGCGGTAGGTCGTTCGGATTCAATTCTTGCACCAGCTGTATTTTGAAAGGCATCACACCTATATCTTTCCGCAAAATTTTTCCACGTTGTTGAGTAACAGAGGCCCAATTGCTGCGAACGGCGACGAATCGATAATTGATGGTCTTCATTAACACTGGCCGATACAGTTGCGATATTTTCTTCAGTTCGAACTCTACGTAAGCGTGTTAGTGGTTTAATGTCCAACAATGTAAATTTGGTGCGAAGTTTAGTCACAATAGCCCGAATAGCCGCTTCAGTGGGTCGATGAAACTGACCATAAAATGGAAGAAGCGCGCGATGAACTTTCTTAACAGAGCACGCATTTTGATAATAAAATTCAATAATTTGCAAGCGTTGTTCGTTTGTAAGACGATTCATGGTTAAATTATAGACCAAACTGAAGATGTTTGACAGTGAATCAAAACACGAAACGTGCGTCAGCTGTTTAAACCAGTGTTGGCAAAAAGATAATAACTAAAAAACACCCTGTACGGGATCTCAACCAAAATTATATCTGTCATTAGAAAAATGTACAATGAAAATTCCGCACGAGTTTGGGACGGAAAATTTCTCTCAGAAGAGTTTGAAACCTCTATGGGTGTTAAACAAGGATGCGTCCTCAGCGCACTCCTTTTCATCTTATACATAAATGACATAACCGATTTTATGAAAGGCGGTATAACCGTGGGAGAAAAAAATATACCAAGATTGATGTACGCAGACGATATAGTCTTCCCAGCGGAAACTATAAACGATATAAACGATAAATACAACTTTATTGTAAAACCTATAATCTATCAGTAAATCTTTCAAAGTCAAAAATGATGATATTGAGAATCTGCCACCGCAGATACTGCAGGAGGGAGAAATGGACATACGAAGACTAGCCGATAGAAATAGTAAGGAGCACAAATACCTAGAAGTCTTGATTACAGCAAACTTTAACCTAGTTAAGCACCTCCAAATGAAATTAGCTGAAGCCAAGCGTGCGATGTGTTCTGTGTGGAGAAGCTGCACCCTAAAGAAAAAAGTTTCGCACACTGCTAAATATAAAGCTTTTAGAGCAACTGCAATGGCAATTCTACATGGCACAAGTATGGGGATATCTTTCGTTTGAAGCAGTGGAAAAGTTCCTTCGTACTTTTAGACTGCCAATTACGTCACCAGACTGGAAACCGGAATACCGCCGCTCTTTTTGGACACGCTTAAATTACTATTCAAATTCGTGGCAAGAGTAATGACAATGGGTGAAGAAAGGATTCCGCGATTAGTGCTGTCACAAGTTATGCACTCGGGAGGAACGTGAGTGGAATGAAAAAAAAACTTGCAAAAGACTGTTCAACTTGTTATTGTATAACTGTATAACTTGTTATTATCAGCCAACGAAAACGCTGATTCGATTAAGTTGAAATTTGACGACTTGCTGAAGAAAGCCGGCAATATGATGTATGACAAGTTTAGGGCGTAAGCTGTTTCGTCGTAAGTTGAATTACTTACTTACTACTTACCCAAGCCACAAGACGTACATCTTAGCCGCCCAACCTTCGAAAAAAATTAGCGTGCTTTTCAAATTAAGAGGTGAAACTGTATTCGCTGGAGTCTGTGGCGATAAAGGTCTTGGGTATCTACGGGTAAATGACCGTACCTGTCTAAGGCGTTTTTGATTGAGCTCTCGAGTCCTGTTTGCATTATCATTGGGCTGTCATTAAATATAGTCAATTTGAATTATAGCAACGAAAGTACAGCTGCTCGCATGCAGTTGCAAATTTGTCACATCACTTTCGATGCCATCCAATAGTGTGTACGCCTGATCGGACGACGGACGCACACGCACAATCGAACGCACATGAAGGATCCTGTATGAGATGCGTGCTGGGATGTCATTGAACTGATAAGGGGAACTGGCAGATGGATTAGAGGACTCTTCGTTACCAACCGCGGTCCATTACACACCGTCGTGACTTAGTTCATTTCTATCAAGCTCGCCGTTTGTAGTAATTGCCATACTCCTAATCTTTATTGCGTTCTACTGTTTAATAAACGCTTGTTACAAGCATTGAACATTCTCGTCGTTATTTATTTAAACATAGTGCTTTTTTTCTCATAATTAAGAACACATAGAATCTATTTTCATCTCTTTCTAAGTTTAAATTCCTAACCCACATTTTATATGGTTTCGGCGCTATTATTACTGATAGAAGACATGTCCCATTAAGGATGCCGCTGCTGATATGACCACTTCTGCTGGGCATGAGATCCTTCATTCCTCATAGAGTGAAGTGCATCAATCCCAAAGCAAACGCATGGTATGACTCGAGCTGTTAAGAGGCTCAGGTTGAGAGAGTTGAATTTACGGATACACAAAGCCAACCCTACTGACAAAAACCAGCGTAAGTTCAAACGGGCCTAAAATGACTGAAATTCTCAGCGAAAGTTGAGGTAAATCGTGCTAAAATGTCCAGAGGGTAGTAACAACTTTTGGTCATTTGCCAAGAACATAATGAATTCCGCTTCGTCTTCAACTTCCACGGTCATCTACAATGACACCCAGCTGCCATCTGCTTAAACAAAGCCAATCTGCTTGCGGCGCACTGTAGACAGCTCTACACTACCAGATTCCAATTTGTCTCCGCCTGTACTCGAAAGTGTTGGTAGGGCATCAGCACACTTAGACCTTGGTTGGTTCATTGTGATACCCACAGTCAGACTACTACCACTGATCGCCCACTTCAGTGATCCCAACGGAAAATGGTGACTAGATTTGAAAACCAAATACAAGCGTATTACCTCTATTTTCATTGGGATTTGAAATGGAGACCCGACAACTCAAGGGCAGGCACTGAACTAACTTCGCCATACAATCGTCTAGGAAGGATCAATTAAAGGAAAGGGTGATCGGAACATTTTATAAACACCTAACCATGTAGAAGACCATGTTCACAGGGAAGAATTCAGGGAACTAGAAAGAAGGAACCGGGCAGATATTTGGAACAACGTTCATGGCACGAAGCAGGCCAAGAAACTCTTGGGTCAACAACATCCGCACTCGTGCAGTTGCAAGAGTACTTAAAGATCTCGACGTGCACATATCCGCTGGTCCGGATGGTGTTCCCCCTATACTTCTAAAGAGGTGTTCTTCTGTGCTGGCATAACCACTGCGTAAGCTTTTTCATCTATCCTACTCTTTAGGTCTCTTTCCGAGCAGACTGAAAACAGAACTTGTAGCCTGAACAGTTCGTCATTGTATCTCATCTTCCACTCATCATCTGACGGGACCAAACAACCAAGAGCACCTTCGTCCGCTTTTGACCCAGTCCAAGTCCCTGCGCAGGACTGGGGCCATTCCTTTACCGTTAAACCCCTTTTCGCGGCTTCCGTCGCAATACTCGCAAAGATGTCATTGACATCACGCTGAGTTCTTCCGACAATATCAATATCGTCTGCAAATGCGAGTAGTTGGACGGACTTATGAAATATTGTTAATCTGGAGTTCGCGGGCGAGTTTTGAACAATTCACTCAAGGACGAAGTTGAAGAAGTCACATGACAGCGTGTTGCCTTGTCTGAATCCTTTTTTCACATCAAAGGTCTCGGTTAAGTCTTTACCGACCTTGATGGAGAAGCGTGTGGCTAACTTTACCCTTTGGTAAAACTTCCTTACCGCAATAATATCCCTCTATTCTTCCGATCGCGCGAATCTCATGCTTCTCCTTTTTTCTCCTGAGAAGCCGGTGTTCATATCTACTCTTCTGCTCGTAAAGCTCACAAGCAGCTCTTGCCCTCATTTGCAATGCCGGTTTATAGGTTTCTTGCTGAGCTGCATTCGCCTGCCGACACTCGTCGTCAAACCGTCGTTTCGTTGGGGTGATCGAGTGAAACCCAGCACGTCAGAGGCGACGTCTTTGATGTCTTTTTGACAATGTTGCCACTGGTTTTGAATACTTTGTGTTGGCGGCGTAGGATTTCTTGAGAGATTAGGGAAGACCCGATCGGAAAAGGATTTGGCGATCGCTTGCAAATGCAGCCCCCCGACGGTCAAACTTCCTCTCAGTATATCCTTGTCTTGCCGGTGTTCGGGATATCTGCAACCTTACATTGGCTACAACAAGGTAGTGATCCAAGTCAATGTTGGCGTCTCAAAACGGTCGGACATCCATAATGCTGGAGGAATGCCTTACGTCGATGGCAATGTGATCAGTCTGGTTGACGGTTGATTGATCAGGAGATGTCCATGTTCCCTTGTGAATATCGAGATGTGGGAACTGTGTACTGGCTACTAGAACATTTCGCCCCGCAGCAAAGTCGATCGGTCTAGATCCGAAGTGTTTAAAAACTTCGCCCCTTCTGATTTGGCTTTAATTTAAAGGGCGTATATACGCCCCAAACTTGAGTACAAGCCTCATATCTGGTCTGGTGCCCCCAAAACCACCCCAACCAGATAGAATCCAATAAAACTTATAGGAGACAACAATATTGGAGAGTTATTAGACTCGCTCGAAAATCGACGTACCGTCTCGTCTCTATCCGTATTTTAACAAACAATGCTCAAGTGAGCTTGCCAACTGCATTCCTCCTCTCCATGAATTCAGCGACAATACCCTTCTTGCCAGGAATGCTCATCAGTTTACCCTTAAGCCTACTTTTGGACGCACTGGAAAATTTAGAGACTCGTTCATCTGCCGCACGACACGAATATGGAATGCTGTGGAATACAATCCGCAGATATTTAAAACCAATTCACACAGGTGCCTACTCTCCCATTCTCCCTTTACACCTTCGGACTGTGCTGTGTCTTGAACCCGGACACTTAAGGGTAGTAACAATACCTTGCGCTCGCGCAAATTATAAAAAAGGCCACTTCCATTCATATTTGCGACGAGCAGACTGTACAGCAGGGCTTGACACCCAAGCCAAGCCAAACATGTGAACGATTACGTTTTTGTTTCCCAACATGCTGCTAACATAGCGATCATGATGGGCAGTTGTAAGATCGCTGTGAAGAAGGGAGTTCGAAATAAAAATTAAAATAAAGATTCGAAAAGTGTTCGTTTACTTGCTCCCAAAGAGGGCGAAGTTTGAGTTATCAAACGCTCATGGGAAACCAACGTTGCTGCGTTCTGTCACAACATTCCCGTAGACTCGATAAAACGCGCACTAAAGCATGTCAAAGGACGATCGCGACAACGTGTTGCCGTTGCGATTCAGCCTCTAGTCTGCTCCCCTTTTCGATTCCATTGCTCTTTTGGAATGTCTCAGCGGGAGCCTTCCCAAATGTTCGGTTCTGCATAAGCTTGCCTGGATTTGCTCTCAAACCAGCGATATCCCAGTACACCAGCGCCAGCTGTTCAACGTGACAACGTTGAAAATTAAAACATCCTCTATCGAACTTCCTCAGAGTTTCTCAGAGATCCGCTCGACAAAGGTACCAGAAGTTCATTGCCAGATTTCATGCAACCAGCCGTCGCGTTCTCCCAGACTCCGTTGTTCCCTCGATATGCACGCTCTAACCTTGGCTTCAACAAGGATTTGATCTGAGTTTAGAAGGGCTCCTGGAAAGAAAGCTTCCTCCTTTCAATTTCTAAACACATCCCATTCGGTTTTGAAAAACCAGAAAATCCCATTAGCCAACCTCGTTACGATCGTTACTCCACACCATACACACCCCACAGCAGAGATGTCACCTAATTAAAGTTCCCAGCCTTTACGCAACTCGGCACAGCACAGCACAGTTGGTTGCGGTTCCCCCCATTGAGGCCGCACACGGCACAGTCTCTCTCCCACAGAATCTGCGAAAACAATAAACCAAAACGGTCCTTCCTCGGAAAACGTCTCCCTTCGTCTGGGTCTTCTTTTGTTGTTCCGCTGATTGATAACGTACCCAGCCAGCCAGCCAGAGACGGTCGTCTCACGTCTCGCAAGTCCAATAACTCAGATTAGTTACAGAAAATCCACCTTACAGCAGGCGGCAAAGTGCACACACTTGTTCTCCCCGGCGTGAAAGAGAGAGAGAGGGAGAACCAATTTTGTGCAACGGTGCACACCAGCAACAATTGCACGCTCCAACCCTACCCTACCCTAGATAGGTATTTCACTCCGCTTGCCATCTTCGCGTTCGTTTATTAGTTCAAGGTGTGCCACATACAAAGTTTAGCAAGAGGAAGAGTAGCTCCCACTTGCGCCGGTCGGCGGAGTGGCCGGAGTGGCCGGAGAGTCGTCGAGACCGTAGAACAAAGAGCCCCAAACCCCAGTCACTCACTAAATGAGTGGCTGCTGCTGGTGGAGTGTCTGCCGCACCGAGCGTCGAGACATTAACCAGTCAACCACTCTCCGGTTTATCAAAGCACACACCAAGAGAGAGATGGCGCGCGGATATCCCCGCAGACACATGGCACCGCAAGCCCACCCTCGCCCCGTCGGGTGCACGTATCGATTCGCCGAGCCGAGGTGTTCATTCGGTTAAGTCATGCCAACCCAAATGGGTTGGGATGCACTCTCTGCTGGATGCACTTGGTGTGGTGAGCTAATCGTTTCATTTGGACAAATGATTCATAGTTAATCGCAGCGACGTCGCCCGCTCCACTCCTGCCACCCACAAAGCCGCGGCCCGAAAATAATTGCCAGCGCCAATTTTGCGCGGACCCGAGCGGATGGGAGGTGGCTGCCATGCCGGCGGATCGGCTGGTGGGAGATGCTCCAGCCTCGCATTAAATATGACTTCGATTCGACTATGAGCAAGGCGTCTTGGCTCGTCGAAATGTCAACCACCAGGCGACGCGATATGGTGTGGCGAACGCCTTCGCTGCTCGTGCGTTTCGGATACGATACGGGCATTGGGAAACAGTTCGATGATTTGTCGATCTCGTCTGTCGTGGCAGTGGGATTTTTTCTGTTTCGCTGATTCAAATCGACATTGTTCGCGATGGGGCGATGTGGTAGCTAGCATTTCACGATACACGCCGCGCACTGCACCTTTGGCGATGAGATTAACCTGAATGCCTGAGATTCTGGCGATGTGTAGGCTTGATGTGAAGATGCCACACCATCGTGAGGCTCAAACGAGCCAGCGAGTCTTCGTCTGCAGATGAGATTCAAGGAAGTGCTTGGCTTCGTGACATTTTTAGTCCGACGACATTTCGCAGTCCCCTGAGATGGAAGATGTACGTATTAAAATTATGCCGACTGAGGAGGGAGTCTGATCACAGACAAATTGCAGTTTCACGATCGCGTTCTGAACGTTTGTTACTGCGTCTTAAGACTGATAAAGGGTACTTTCTAACCCTAACTGCTGTCAGTTGTACATGTCAAACCAAATGTCAGATTGCAAGCTGTCAGTGTCATTTTTATTCAAAGATTAGGTGGACGCTTTAACTACATTCCGAAATTGTTGAAATTCGGTACCAAAATCAATGTTCTGGGATTCCTACTAGATTCCTTGCCAGTCGACATCCGACCGACCGCTGTTCGTCGATTTGTTATATTTCAGTAGTTTGTACACTTCGGTAGAGCTTTGAAGAACATCGGAATTTATCAATTCATCGTCGATCTCCACAGCTTGGTCTTCTTGCCTTGATGGCCTTCATGTTCGTAGACCAGTAATGAATGCCCAATGCTAGGCTAGTGGCCATAGTTTAATCACTTCTGGGAGGGTTGAGAAACTACTGAGACCAAACTGCGTCCATTAATGTCGGTGGAATAAAGTTCCCTTCTTCTTCTTCTTCGGTCTCTACAGTCCTGGGTAGACCTGGAACTCACTCAACATGCCTCTCTAACCGGCTCGATCTCCAGGCAGCTGTCTCCCGTTTCACATATCCACCGGCTGAGGTCCACCTTGACTTGTGTTAGCGATGATGCCTCTTGAACCGGCTGTGTCGTCGATGTTTATGCCTCGCATATACCTCGTTTTGCCCTCGTTCAACGCTAAGCCCATTTGGCCGCCTCTGTTTCCATGCCAGCAAACGCTTCATTGACGGCTCGCATGTTAATGTCGCCTGTGTATGCCTGCAATTGTATGAACTTTTGGAAGATCGATGCCTCTTGTGTTGTGGTAAACATTTCGGACATCATTCCCGCCGTAGCACCTCTCCAGCTCCTCGACGTTTCTCGTGCTCTTTCTTTTTCCTCCTGAGTAGCCGGGTCTCTTCATCTCTGTTCGTAGAGCTCACGAACAGCTCTCGTAGTTCGATGCAGCGTTGCCTGGCAGGCTTCTTGCTTTGCTGCATGTGCCTGCCTGCACTCGTAGTCAAACCATGGATTTTTCCTAGGTGGTCTCGTATAACCCAGCACATCAGTGGCAGCTTCTTTGATGACTTCTTGACAGCGCCTCCAATCTTCTTGGATAGTCGGTGCGGACGGCGACGATTAATTTGAGAGAGGTTCCGGAAGACTCGATCGACAAAGATCATGGCTGTCCGTTGCGATTGTAACTTTACGACGTTAAACCGTGGTGTCTTTTCTCGACTCCGCTGTTGCCTTGATATCCAAGTTCTTACCTTGGTTACAACAAGGCAATGGTCCGAGTCAATGTTGGCTCCTGGGAACGTTCGGACATCAAGTATGCTGGAGGAGCGCCTGACGTCGACCGCAATGCGATCAATCTGGTTGACAGTTGATTGATCAGGGCACCGCTGGGTCAGAAAGAGACAAATTTAGAACGAAAGAGTCAACAGGCCTTGTGTTACTAGACATTGAAAAAGCGTTTGACACAGTATGGCACGACGCGCTAGTTCACAAGCTTTACAAGCTAAACTTTCCACTACAGATCAGAAAATTGATTCAAAGCTTCCTGACGGACAGAAACTTTGTAGTAAGAATCGGAAGTTATGAATCTGTCAACAAACAAATTAAACATGGAGTTCCCCAGGGATCTGTACTTGCACCTACTCTGTTTAATATATATGTATCAGACTTATCTTCTGTCGACAGCAATGTCAATATAGCAATGTTTGCGGACGACACTGCCTTCTTTGCATCTGGTGAATTGTTCCTAGATGTTTACAACGCACTACAAGCTTTGCTCTCTAAATTTGAAAAATACTACAGGCTATCTGGTTCACTAGGCGTAGAAAAGAGTGTTTCCTACCTAACAACCTTAAGCTGCGGTTATGTTCTGTGCAGATAGACTGGGCAGAAAAATGCAAATATCTCGGTGTGTACATTGACCGAAAGCTCACTTTTCAGGCACATATTTCAAGTACAATTGATAAAGCAAATATACTGACAAGACTACTGTGACCATTGATTTGCAGAAAATCAAAGCTTAGCGTCGAAAATAAGCTATTAATCTATAAATCAATCATTCAAGCTATTCTTTTGTATGGACCTCCTGTATGGGGTGATTGTGCGAAAACGCACAAGTTAAAGTTGCAAAGATGTCAAAACAAACTATTAAAATTCATGCTCAACCTGCCTTGGCACTATTCCACTAGAAGACTTCATGAAAAAGCCAATGTCAACTTAATTGATTATGTTATTAACAAAGCAAGACTTTTTATGAAAATTGCTCTTTATCTGATAACGAACTCTTAACACGACTATCACTACATAAGATAATAAGATTTTATTGATAAGAAAATCCTTGGAAGACCGACGGGCGAATGCAATACTAGGTTAAGTATCACATAAGGGGTTTTGTTAGTAGTTTTCCCTTATTTAATCATATATTTCTAATCTACAACCATTGACTCATTGTATATCTCTATATCATAGCTGTAAAGGATCAATGTGTCCTAAACCTCCAACATAAATCTTAATGTAAAATTGTAAAAATTTCCATCTGCTTGAAATAAATAACTGAAATAAAAAAAATAAATGTAGGAACCGCGTGCTAGTTACAAGGAGGTTCCGCCCAGTAACAATGTCCAAATTCCAGATTGTTATGAGGTGTTCGCTTTCAAAGTCTACCTCGAACAACAAACCCACATTGAAATAACCGCTACGTTCGCTCTCTGTAGCAAGCGCCGTGGTACAGGTCGCAGTTTCTCATCATCTTTTTCCGCGGCCAATCCAACCACACCTCCTGGATGGCGGTGATATCTGCCTTATAGTTCCTCGGCTGTCTAGAGTTCATCGGCTGTTAAGGGACCACACATTCATTCGATAGCCTCGTCCAGGCTGAGTGCCGCCTAAGAAAGGGCTAATCCGCTGCCGTCTCTATTCCAAGGTCTCGACCTTGAAAACCAGGTAGCTCCAGCTGACTGGATTTGTGGATGACGCTGTTGGCCTACCAGTTGATCAGCTCCTCCGTCGCCATCCTATAAGAGAGATGAACCCTGGTAGGCTCACTCTCCCCCCTCTCTTGTTGGCAGCCGCCAAAGAGGGTTGTTTATCCCATCTTCTGTATCTTCTGGATATTAGAGTGAGAGTTCGATGACAGAGGCTAAGTGCATGCACTTGTGCCTATATGGTTCATGCCAACGCTTTGAAATCCCAGGTTCCCTTCTAAAAACCAATCGGACGAATACGGCTCTTGTATAGGAACCATCCCTTCCGACTTCACCAAAACGCATTTTTACCGATTCTCATATAGAGATTGGGCAGCTACATCTTCGCAGTGAACAGTGCCAGCTCAGTACTGAGATCAAACTATTTGGAAAACAGTGGATGGGAAGTTTTACCCCACCCGCATTATAGCCCAGACTTTGCCCCTTCTGACTACCATTTGTTCCACTCGATACAGAACGCCCTCACTGAAATACGGTTCACAGCAGAGCAGAATATCCTAAATTGGCTTGATTCATTCTTGGCTGCCAAGCCGGCGCAGTTCTTTTGGGATGGGATCCACAAATTGCCAGAAAGATGGGAAAAAAGTCTTAGCTTCAGATGGGCAATAGTTTTTTTTTAAAAAAAGGCGCTGGAACTAGAATATGTACCCAATAGGAACCAAATTACAGCTTGCAAGAAAGTTGTCACATATGATGTTTGGGCACGTCCACCATGATTTGTTTCTCTTTCTCCAGGAGGTGCCATACCAGTATAGATTTGTCCTTGACGGGATAAACACATCAAACACATTTCAGACAGAAACAACCAACGCCTTCCGACGCCCGTGGAAATGCTAAAACGTATGACACACCCGGGTGCGTTGGGTTTATGTTTTTGTATAATTGTTGGGTGTTGACACAAGGGTTATGAGTCAGTCAAAATAACTCCTTTTTTGCAAAACATTAAGACCCGAGGTTTTACCTGTCGTTTGATGGGAAACGTTTGTCACCCGGTCGACTTTGATTTTTGAATTAAGTTCCGCTAGATTTCCTGGAAAGGGTATTCACCATTATGTGGCATCTGAAACAGCAACATTTTCCAGCAAGAGAAATATAAGACATCAGTTGCATTACGGGAGTCAAGTTAATTGTGTTCATATGTTTTTATTCTATTTTTGTTAATGTCTCGCCAGCCTTTAAGGTAAGTTTGAACCTTGTGCGACCTCAGCAAGTGCTAATTATCGTTTGGCTTGAAGACATTAGGCTCATCAGTTTTTTTGTACATTGCGACTTTGCATTGGCTTTTGAAAATGTACGAAAATGTATGCACCGGGAAGTAAGGTTTGAAATGTTTTCCTCGATGTCATCTTTCAGAATTTCAAATTCCAAAAATTGCTAAGCCTTTATTTAAGTGTTTTTTTTTCCATCACAGAGTGCACAGAGTACACGTTCTCTAAGTGTTAACTCTCAGTATCGCTTTACACAGCAGATTTTAGCTGCGCGACTAAGGATCATCTACCGATGTTGCATCTCATAGATTACAATCAAATTAACAGTATTAATTAAAGAATAGTGCATGGATACATTTTTCAAACTCCAATCGAGACAAGCTAACATCAAAGTTTTCGTACACCTTGAAATAGGTTCATTAGAACCATGGTTGGTCCTATGCCTCTAATCTTGTAGTAAATTTCTCACCGCGAAGTGATCTTTGGGGAGCATATATATTCATGAGAAAAGGTAAATCTGGTGAATTTTCACGGCAATTAATAATGTCGCGGATGAACATGGCTGACGCTGCCTTACGCCTGAAACTTAAGGTTTGCAAGCCAATTATTTTACATCTTTCGTCATATTTAGGGAGTTCTTCGAAGGAATATAATTTACGGACAGCATATCTCGTGAAATTTTTTGTACTCTTTCGAATCTGAGTTCTTGTGTATCATACGGGGAATCCCAAATGATGGAAGAATATTCTAAATACGGTCGGACTAACGAACAATAGATGCACTTAAGACTAGTTATATCCCGAAAATATTTACTATTTCTTTTCAGAAAACTAGACTTCGCAATTGTATCAACATAATATAATGCAAAACTTAATTTAGTATCAAAAACAACACCCAGACCTTTAACCTCTTCTAGGCGATTAAGTCTATGATCATTTATGAAATAATCATAGTCAATCGGGGATGTAATTCGATATGCCGTAAAAATATTACATTTTTGAATATTCGGCTCTAGTCCCTTGTGCTTGCACCATTCCACTAGTGCATCGATATCCAATTGGAAATTCTTACAATCAGTTAAACTTTTTATAGATAAATACAATTTAATGTCGTCAGCGAATGTTAAAATTTTACAATATTTGAAAATTTCGTCAACATCATTTATAAAAAAAAGAAGAGACATGGCTACCTTGTGGAACGCCCGATGTAACGATCTTTACCAATTGCTTCCTGTCCTTTAAGTAATTGGAAAACCACTCTAACATTGACGAATGGAATCCCAAAGACTTAAGCTTGTTTAAAAGCGGTGAAATGTAATGTATATGTACTTGGGAGGTTATTTATGCTAATGGACACATTTTTCAATTGTTCTGATAGATTCAGGGAGTTGATTAAATAACCTGCAAGATGATGCCAAATAAGCATAGTCCACTTTCAAAAAACCGGTTTGAGTAAGAAATTAATACAAAATATTGGTGGGATCCCAGAGACAGGGGAGATGGGCCAGTGATTCACCTTGTCCCCCCTTGATTGTTCACCTTGATTACGAAAAGTAGTTGTTTGGAAATGGGGTAGTTGTAGTCCGAAATTAATCTAACAATAAAAATATGGGTGGCACTACAGACCGTATCGGACTAGGGCCCATTGTCTCAGCAAACACTCGAGTTGTGAGTGCTACTACACGAGTTGCACAGGCCTACAGTCCTATGCTGATTCCGAACTCCCAATCTGAGACGTTTGTTTTTTCTATACAGGTATACCCTTTGAGTGACTCGAAAGAGGTGGGCCCTGAAAGTGACTCGTATCGGGAATCGAACCTAGTCAACTTAGGCTCAACTGCGTAGGGGTCGGCGCATCAACACACAACGCCACGGCAGCCGCCCAGGTGTTTTATTGTCCACAACGAACTGCAGTCACACTGTTGGCTTGCCTTAAGCTTCACACATGCCTAGGACCTTTAGAGATTCTCACTTCCCATCACACTGTTCCTCTCCTTACACAGTCACAGCAACCTATAATCTTAAACTTAAAGAATAAACAAGGCCAACGCCCAGGTAAATGCACATTCCGAGCCCAACTCTGTCTTGACGACCACCTCACAGAGCACAGCACTTAACTGAAGCAGCCAGAAGTCAGAAATATTTGCAAGACCACAGCATGATTAAAATGTAAATCTCGCATCTTTGACTTCATTGTTGACCCACAGTCAGCCACCCAGCCACACCGAAGCGGAGTCGTACCGCCGCGAAGCGCTCACAGATGACAGATGCGCATTCAATCATTCGAATTGGCATGCGCCAATTAATCATTTCTGCCTTCGAACA
Organism: Eristalis tenax; assembly: GCA_905231855.2. Taxonomy (NCBI): domain Eukaryota; kingdom Metazoa; phylum Arthropoda; class Insecta; order Diptera; family Syrphidae; genus Eristalis; species Eristalis tenax. The sequence goes on along the minus strand of HG993124.1, from coordinate 107,082,277 downwards.
AGTTCATAACTCCTACTCGGTGGTTGCGTTGATTTAATGCCCGAGATTTATCAAACGAAGTCTTGAGCTGACGGACCCGGGCGGCTTTGGCACGTAATCGAAAAGCGGCTTAAACGAGTCGTCAGATCTGTCAGATCCCACTTAACTGATGTGTGGCCAGCATTCTCTTGGCTCTTGTCTCGGTCCACACGAAGCGCCGCCGCCAACGTGATTAAATGATCGACCGAATGGACCACTCCGCACTCCGCAACTAATGAAAGACCAATTCGTCGGAGAATGGGATTTGGAAATGAGAATGATTAACACCAATTAGATAGTTTGTTGGGTGGGACCGGTCATGAGGCGAGGTGTTGCTGAGTGAGGCTTTTGCCGCTGAACTGGACATTGATTTAGTGAGTTTTCCCACAGACAAATGGTTCAGAACAATAACTCGGGGGAGGGGATGATTGCTGGTGATCGGGTGCTAACGAGCTTCGTGATGATGCTTCGTACAGGTGCTTGTTAGCATCATCAGCTGGGCAGTTTCTTCATCTAGGATTGGACGTGTAACTGGGAATTCTTCCTCTAACTTGGAGGTGTGAGATCTATCAGACTACCGTCATTAATGTCAATTAGGCAAAAGGTATGTTGCGCGTTAATGTGAGTTAAAAGTTGGCTGTATTCTTCGATGAGGAAAACTGATGAAAATAAACAGGAGACAGAAAAATAAAACACAGCCTTTATTAACGTTCAAACGTGTAGACTGCCATAGCTACCACCTAGGGATTACAGGAATACTACACCACACAGTGATGGACAAAAGTTTTCATTCACTTCCCTTCGGGTAGGGGCAAGAATATACCCGAGGTAAGGCATGCCTGTCGTAAGAGGCGACTAAAAGCCACCGTATGTTTTAGAACAAGCAAAAAACAAAGGAATTAGTACCCCAGGTGGTATGCCAGTCGCACTGGAAAATCCACACTCTTCGGAGTCAGGCTCTACCGATTCTGGGGAGAGCCAATTATTGCATTTGGACCCTTTTAAAAAATTTTCAAGGGTAAATAGATCACCACCAGCAGGATCTAATATTATAAACAAGCGCGCATCAACGCCAATGAAAACTACTGCGTTTAAAACGCAAGTAACAAAAACATCAACAAATTTACATTCTTCTACACACGAAGAACAGGCTCTAGTGAGGTTCGAAAGTCTCGGAATTCAGGACTAGACTCGCTGATATGGAAGATCTCTGTAAAGATCTAAGAAATGAACTTAGTCAATTAAGGGCAGATAAAATTAAAAATCAAAAAAAAAAAGTCCAGCTCGAACGAATCAAAAAAAGTTGAGTATTATACGGATGAGGAAGAACTCGCTAGTGAAACCAACTGGATGACAGAAAGGCGACCGGGCAAAAAACGAAAGGCCGGTTCCTCGCCGGAGGTAATAAAGAAGACAGAAAATGTACGTCTTACTGGTAACAACGAAACAAAGTTACCAAAAGAACGGGCACCCCCGCCAATTAACGTACTCGGAATACCAGTGTGCAATAAGGTACACTCTATTCTAAAGTGAACAATCCAATCTGAGTATAAAGTAACAGTGCTCAGCAACAATGCATGGAAGCTAAATGTCAAGGACTCTGAAAGCTATAGATTACTCTCCCAAAAACTGAATGCGCAAAAAATCCAGTGGTACACGTATGAAAATAAGTCCGTCGTGTCATAGCTAGAGGACTCCATGCGTCTTGTCCAAAAGAAGATATTATTGAGGACTTGAAACATAAAGGAAGGAAACAACTGACAAATGGATCCGAAACTGTGACACGTGTCGGTTTACCCCTTTTCATGCTAAGCTTCGACAAATGTGAAAGCATAGACAAAATTTATGGATTAAAAACAATTCTAGATGTGACTGTTAAAATAGAAGCCTTGCGCAAAAATACGAATTCAATACCACAATGCAAACGTTGTCAGTGATTCAACCACACTCAAAAGTATTGTCAGAAAGATCCGCGATGTGTCAAATGCGAAACCGGGTAAACCCCCAACCAAAAAGTCTTATAGACCAATTTCACTGCTTCCGATAATGTCTAAAGTGTTCGAACGAATATAACTCAGACGTTTAAGCCCGGTTGTGGAAGAAAGACGACTTATTCCTAATCACCAGTTCGGTTTTAGAAGTAAGCATTCAACTATCGACCAAGTACATCGAATAACTGATGTTATAGAAAAATCGTTTGAACAAAAGCAAGTCTGCTCAGCTGTAATTCTCGATGTTTCGCAAGCCTTTGACAAGGTTTGGCACGAAGGTTTGAAACACAAGCTTCGACAATTCCTCCCGAGAAGATTTTACACAATTTTATCGAATTATCTAACTGATAGAATCTTCCGTGTGAAATATGGGAAAGAATACTCCCTATTTAAGCCTATACAAGCTGGAGTACCACAAGGAAGTGTCCTTGGTCCCCTCCTTTACTTACTTTATAGCAGCGATATACCGCAGGAAGTAGGCACCGTGCTAGGCACATTTGCTGACGACACCGCCATTTTAGTAACTGCCAAACGGTCGAAGAACCAACCAGAAAATTACAATGTGCTCTAGACCGGATACACGAATGGACGAACACTCAGCGAATTGAGCTTAACGAAGCTAAATCCGTTCATATAAATTGTACGTATAAGAACGTGAATAACTTGCCCGTTTTTATAAATAATGTTCAAATACCCTTCGGTAATGAAGCGAAATACCTCGGAACGACTCTCGATGTAAAGCTTAAGTGGAAGGAGCATGTCAAAAAGAAACGTGAAGAGCTCCAATTAAGATACAAAGACATGTACTGGCTTATTGGAAAATATTCCAAGCTAAGTATTGACAACAAATTGGTTATATACCAGCAAGTGCTAAAACCCGTCTGGACGTATGGTAGGGTTGTACCAAAGAAAGTAATAGAAACATACTACAAACATTTCAAAATAAAGTGCTAAGGGCCATCGTCAACGCACCCTGGTATATACGAAACAGCGACATCCACAGAGACCTTGGAATTCCATCAGTCCATGATGAAATTACGAATTTTGCTCGTAAGCATAAGCGTCGTCTGGAAGAGCACATAAACTCTGTTGTCCTTCCAATTCTCGACGAAACCAATGCTTTCCGCCGTCTTCAAAGGACTAAACCCCTTGACCTAGCACGGTGAATTCAACCCGCGCTTAGCTGCGGTGATAGCAAGAACTCTCAATAGAGAATTTCTTGCCAAATGCGCCTAAACCAAGAAAGTGAAACTGCTGGATAAGTGTAAGACTTAGTTGTAGTGGAAATATATTTTATTTGAAGGGAGGTGTTCGACAAAATTTAATTTAAGGTGGACAAATGTTACCCACAGTTGAAAAAATTAACTTGAGAATTAAATTAAATACCCCGCTGTATGGGGTAGGCTTGTGAAGTTCACTAAGGAACTAGTTAAAAAAAAAAAGGTTTAAGAAGTAACTATTTGGTCACCTTGAGAAGCCAGCGCTGGCGGAGACTGGTTGTGGTGTAGCCACCAGTAAAATTGCCGATCTTTGGCAGACTGCTTCCTATCTCGAGCAGGGATCGCTCCACTGAAACGAAGAAGATCCTCATGGGTGCCAGCGACATCCGGTTCGTATTGGAGTCAGGTGGTAAGCCTCGAAGACTGTTGGAAGAAGTCATAGCTCGTGCCATGTGCCTTCTGATCAGTTTAATAATACAATGATCTATCCTGTTCACGTTTGCCTCGTTGTACAGGACTTCGTTAGGATAGCACTTCCTGCACTCAGACTCGGGTGTACGATACAACAGGTCCGAAGACACTGTCTCTCGAACAACCTCATCTTTTCCATCTGGGGAGGACTCACGTTGAACCACAATGGACAACCATCCGCCATAATTGGCCTGAGAAGGGACATGTAGCAGATTACCTTCACCATGGTATCAAGTTGGCTGCTGTAAAACAACTTCCTTGCCGCAGCAAAGGCCTTTCTGGCTTTCGCCAGAGCAATATCTATATGTTTGTCAAAATACACTTTTCACAGCTAACGGCTGTCCTTGCTGGTCAACTATAATGCGCCAGTTTAGGCGAGTATTCCGTGAAGCCTTGTACAGCTGGGTCCTGAAAAGGGTAGTTTCACACTTCAGGAAGTTGATAACCAACTTCCAGTCGTTCAGCAAATCGCTGAATCTTTTCGAAGTCGCGTTGCAGCAGGCTATTTATTACCTCGACCTTCGGACCTGATCTGTACGCTACAAGTCGCCGGCGTACACAATTAAATGCGGCATGGAACCTATAAGATCCGCAGTGAATATTGAGAACAAGATCGGCGAACCAATCGCCTCCTGTTGCAGACCATTTTTGATGTCAAGAACCGTGTGAAGTTACGTCGCCACTTTTCACGACGAGCTTTCTTAATGTCTTGATCATGTCATAGATCATGTGTAGCAATGGTTTACTAATGCAGAACCTGACCAGCTTGAAGAAGAGGCCGTCCAACCAAACGGTGTCCACCGCCTTCACCATGCCAATCAGACAATGAATGGATGCAATGAATGGATGAACTATTAAGGTGACTTCTTTCTGCGTAAGTCTTGCTTAAGCTCGCATGACACTACGTTTTGCTCCATATTTTTCATGCATAAAATCACATGTCTGCGAGGAGACAACAAGTCTGTTTTGTAAAGAGACAGCATTACTTCGCAAAGGATCAATAAATATATTACAATAAATATATGACAATAATTAGTTATCACTTATAACAGATGTCTATTTAATATAGTTTCTCAACTTTCTAACGGACACCTCTCATTACCGGACAAACTACAATAATACTCTCTTATAGCCGGATGCTGATAATTATTATTTTTTCGTAAATTAATCGAAAAGCATCCTTATAAGAAAAGTGAGCATTTGTTAACATTGAAAGAAAAAATGTACCTTATAACAACAACCAACATAACTTTATATGAACATATGCCCTGTGTTTCTCTTTTCAAGGTTGTCAATTCCGTATTTTTTCCTCATAACCGGACACCTCTCATAAGCTGACACATTTCTTGGTACCGTCCGCTTATGGGAGATTTCACTGTACACAATATGTAGTCACGGAAATTAAAAAGACGCATTGCTTAAGGAGAAAAGGCTTCTTTCTGTCTAGATTTAGCAGTTTTTCGTCCTGGCCTTAGCAGGTCTGAAGAAAATTATCTGGTAACGCTGATCGGTACTCTCACGTAGCTTTGTTTCACTCAGCGCCAAGACAGGTGGTTTACAGCAAAATATGTGGACATACACAGCGAACAGATTCGGCCTAAGTACACGCACATTGCTCACGTCAACCCTAAAACTTCATATAAAATACAAAACGGAGAAATTAAAAAGCCAACTCCGACTGCGAGTGGTAAAGCAGAGTTGTGATGAAGTTTGTGATGTGCATGTGTATTATCTGCACCGTCGTCTGTATGTACTTGGTTTTCAAACAGAGGAAACGGAAGAAATACCCCACCCTACTTACTCACAACCTCAACCAACCCACCTGCTCAGCAATCCATCAAATTTACTTGTAGTTGGAAACACATTTTAGAAGCCATAAGCAAGTGGACTGCTCAAACTGGACGTTTTTATGGCAAGTTTCGCTGTCAAATACTCCACTCTGACTCTCGTTTTCCTGTTTGCTGATCTAGGTCTATATAGATTCCAATGGCACAAAAATGCATTCCTTTTGCTTGCATTTTCTGGATAGGGATATGACTACGTCCAAAAAACCTGTCCAGGTTGGACTTGGGACAACTCAACTCAAGTAGCACAATCTCTATCTAGCTCCCTGCAGGTGCTCACACCAAGTTGGTTAAGGGACTTCTGCATTTGCGTGCGTCACTTTGGAGGCAGACTAAGAGTCGGAAACTATTCGGGCCGGAGTAAGTTGGCTATGCGCTCTACATGGACCACCTATCTTTGACATCGGACCCAGTTAGACTTACGTCACTGTATTCCACTGTAGTTCCTTCTCAAAACACGGGGTTTTCTTATCCGTTGTTGTAAAATCCAGCTCCTTTGTGGGCTTTTTGATAACGCCTCCGGTCTTCTTCGACTGCTTGCGCAGGCCACGTCGAACTTACAGAGTTTCAGGGAGACTGGAGCGGCAGAAAACGTCTGTTGCGAGTGTAGCCTTTAGATGTCAAACCGTTGTGTCTTCCTTGACTCCTTGATATCTGAGGTCTTGCCTTGGCTACTACGAGGAAAATATCCGAGTTTATGTTGACTCCTCGGAAGGGTCAGAGGGTAACTTGATCAATTTGATTGATGATTTATTGATCAGATCAGAGGACCGTGAGGATCGATGACAAAGTCGAATGTGGTGACCTTCGGCTGCCTTTCCAGATGACTGTAGCAAAATTATCTTTCTTACACCGCTGAACGTTGAAGTTTCTTCGAATGATCTTGATGTCGAAGTTGGGGCATTTTTGGACATTTTCCATGCATTACACTGTTGCTCCTGCATTGGCCCTCCACTTTCTCTCATTTGCTGTCGGCATCGACGTCCCTCAGGAGTTGGATGTCAAACCTTCAGTCGAAGCTGCTCGGGTCACGAATTTCACCAGTTGGAGGTGAATTGGAGTTCGTTGACAAAGGCTAAGTTAAGAAGTCGTGCCTGCATGAGTCGCCGTTTCGGCAGGAGTGAGCATCCTTAGCGTGAGCAACCCTTGCTGAGCTCATGTCTTGCATTCAGGGTTCCGGAAAACATTCCTTCAATATCGCGGAGTCTCATCACACGGTTCCTTAAGCATACACCTTAGTCCGTAGATTACATTGGTCCTGAGGAGCTTCTCCAGCATCTTATCTGACGTTTTAAACCTCCAGCTAAGAAGTCACAGTCTTTGGCATAAGAATGTCTTTAACATAAATCTAGGCACTGGTTGCTTCTCTATCCCTCCCTCGACCATCCGATCACTCAGCACTTGACATTAGTTTCATCGCATTCATTTCTTGATGAACCCCTGATTCTATTCTGCCTCGTAGCCTTTTGCGAGCCGGTGTTTACTCACTTTTATTTTACTTAATTGGCAAGTCGTGATTTCCACGTGCATGCATAGTTCCCATGATCAGAAATTACTCAACAAAATCGCATAATTCAATAGAGGCGTCGATTAGAGGCGGCCGAAGGTCCCTTCTTTAGACTTTAAAATCGAAGTCTATCTCAAGCTGAGTTCGCCCGAAAATGAGAAGCTAACTTGCCAGCTAACCTGACGATCAGTTATGACCACAGACCGATGACATACAGCAAATTTGCATATGCAAAGTAAACTTCCCACAAAGCTGTCATTTCCCATGTCAGATCAGACACTCGGCGTCAATTCGTTCAGCCGTCATTGACATCTGCGTACGCCAAGTGACAGCAACGACTTAATTGACTCTCAACTGTCCGCGGCTAATGCTGACATTTGACAAATGTCAACTCCATTAGCGGTTTTCTCGCCTCTGGACGCATTCAATGAATAACTCACCACACGTCTGGTTTATCAGACCGCGATCCCATAAAGTCCTCGAGGCATAGAACTCTCATCATTTGCCAGTCCCCGCGGAGACTTTCTACATTTAAACGAAACACGAACCAGTGCGGCGGCGCTACCACAATGTTCTCAGGCTTACATTGTGGAATGCAAAACGGCCCACAGGCAGCCACCAAGGCACAGCACTAGCCGAGACTTTCCACGAGAATTTCTTGAAACCAATGACTAATTCATTTGAATAATGCATAATTACCGAGGGACCAGTGATAGCCGGCAATCACATGGCTTACATCATTAACTCCAACACTCGTGTGTTGGATCACCGCTGCTGGTGGCTGCTGTGGCGGCGGGGCGGCGCGGCAGCGCACTGCGCACCTGAGAGAGAGATCACCCAACACCGAGCAACGAACACCGATCGGTGATCGCCGATCGCGGATCAGCGTGTAGGTAGGATGGGAATCGCGACATTTGCCACCCAGCCCAACAGGTGATGCGGAAATTCATTAATCATTTCCCGATTATTCATTAGACTCCATACAATTTTTCAGCGTTAAACGAAACTAGCATTACCACGCTCACGACCGCCACCACCGCCAGCACTGGCTGGCCGCAAGCCACCACCACCGCCGGAGACGTATGCTTGATGATTCGCCGATGTAGCCCCTGCTGTCATGACCAGTGGAGGTTAGCGGTAAGTTGGGACTCCTCTTCCCCAATGGATAATTGTTTTGTGTGATATGACTAACTTGGAATTCCTTGTTAGTCTGTCGTACAGAGAGAGGGAGAGAGAGAGAGAGAGAGAGAGCGAAAAAAAAGCATCGAGTTCACGGTCAATTGGCAAATGGCAATCGCTCATCCGTGTTAGCTGTGTTCCGCAAAGTGATGGTTGACGTTGGTTGGCCGATCCATCAATTAATCAACGAGGCAAGGGGCATATGTCAGTCTGGCAGGCTCGTTGTGCGTTGGCCTTTAGTTTGAAGTGCAGCCCAGGCAGCGCGGTTGAACTTCGGAATGCAGTCAGATGTGACGCGGTGATTGTAAGCCGAACGCAGGAGCGGCAGGTTGGTATTTGCAGAGGTAATAGAGTGTAAATTTTTGACGGATTGACTATGGCGGAGGAAATGTCAAATGAGCTATGAAGAGGATGCGCCGTCTGGTTACAAGTTCATGCTTCACCAAAATCGGAAAGCGGCGCAGATGGACTGTTGTTCTGCGTTGTGTGATCTCAACGGTTGTCCGAGGGGATCCTGAAGGGGGACATCCGTTGTGGCATTTATTGTGAGTGTCAATGAAAAGTTTTGGACAGTGACTCGTCAACAGACAAACTAAATATGAACCGAACATATCGTTAGAGAGAAGATCGCGCAATCAGACGCACGATCTTCGTAAAGTCTGTACATTTGATGGCGTATGTGAATGACAATAAGAAGATTGGAAATTGCAAATCAAAGCGTCTGTTATGTTCCACAACTTCGTTGACTTGATCAGAATGTCACTATACTTACATCTTCGACGTTGTCAAGGACTTCATCTTGTCTTCGTGGCAAATAACTATTGCAGAATGATGTCGCCGTTGCCTTGGGATCAAGACACAAAAGAGAAATAGAGCCCTCTCTCGAACGACCAATACAAGACCTTGATCATCGGAGCAGGTTTGGACAATTTCATCAAGCATATGAAGAATCGCTTGATCTGTTTGCGAAACGTTTGAATTGATTGAATTAACGTACTCGTCTCATTATTGTTCAAGGTTCTTACTTACTTACTTCTAAGGCGTAGGACCCATGGAGGGTCGGATGGCTTCCACCGTTGACGGTCCTGTGCACGATTCTTTAAGTCATCAAGACCAAGCTGTTTTGCATCCGCAATGACTTGATCTTCACGCAGAACGTTCGGCCTTCCTCTCCTTCTCAATTCAGGAGGCTCGGATCTTAAGACCCTCTTAGCTGAAGCATTAGTGTCCATGCACTCGATGTGGGCAAGCCAGTGCAGTCGAAGCACATCTTGCTACAGCTTGTAGAGTTCAGGGTTATGTCCTCTTCTCCACTTACCTTCCTCGCAGAGGGGACCAGCTTTCGGCTCCATACAGCAGGACTGCCAAAGTAAGAGTATTGTAGAGCATAACGTGGTCCTTCGAGTCAGGGGTTTTGAGGCTGTTGCCGGGAGCGGTTCTAGGGCGATTCTAAGTGTATACATTTACTCCGAGTAGACAAACTCTTGTACTACCTCAAAGTTGTAGCTGCCGATAGTGGACTTTTGTCCCAGGTAGTGCGTGACGGAAATATTCTTGGTCGACAGCATATGTTTCACTTTATCCTCATTATGAACAGCTCACTTGGGCTGTTCTCCAATCGAAGTGACAGCTTCCATCATCGTGCGTTTGGAAAGAGCATCTATATCAATTTCATCTGTTGGACTGGCAAGTAAAAGATCGTGTATTCCGTATTTACAGCTGCCCTCCGCAGTATGTTCCCCGGACCATATTGGAGAAATTACATCAAAAACCAGAAACATGTTAAAACCCATCGACACATTCCTACGGCAAGAGTGCTTGTGTATCGATTGTGAACTCACAACAATACATCTCCAGTCGAGCTTCATGTCACCTTTAATCTCACTTCACTTGGCTTAATTGGACGACACATGCTAGAGCAGAGCTTCAGCTACAAGTCAGTTGCAAGAGACACGTCTTATATTTGTGCATCCGCAGTTCGAAAACGAAACTACATGTGAAAACAGCAGCTCTGTGCCAACTTACCGCCAGTTAATCCACAGAAACCCACGCCATTAGACTAGGCCTCCCATACACCGACTTCTGCAGAAGCTGCAGAGACGAGGACAAGGAAGAAACCTTTGCACACTTGCTATGCTACTGTACGTCCCGTAAAATTGAACTTATAGGAGCCCATAATTTTGATAGCCTAGCTAATCTAATCAGCATAACACTCCGCTATATTTAAGAGCACTAATGGGTTTGCGAAATAATGAAAATCCGTCTTTATGTGCTTAAGGAGACCATCCATAGGTGGATCAGCAGCCAAATATCGAAGCGTAAAGATAGCATTAGGGAGCAGAAATATCTACAGACGAAAGAGTCCAGTATCTTGGCGTTAACTTCACGGAAAGGTTTAAGTTCAACAGTCATTCGCGCCACGTGACCAAACCACCGAAGCATAGCCCCTTCCGTTCGAAGAAGCAGGTGCTCAGCGTTGAGTTCCTCGGGCACTACCGTGTTTCCCACCCTATCCCGCCGAGTAATTTCCACACAACACCACGGTGAGTGAACTCATCTCAGCTGCTTGTATTCGCGATCTTATCCTTTCGGTCATTACCCAAATTTCATGACCATAGGTGAGAGTGGGAAAAGGTACTGAATTTAAAACCGCTAACTTGACTATGACACCAAGCTCGGACTTTCTGATTACAGATCCACCAAGCTGTTTCAAAATGGACTCAGCCCGACCAATACTACAGGAAAGCGCAGCCTCGGCTGCGCCGCAACATCCAGTCCATATCTCCAATGAAAAGGAGAGGTGACAAGAAGGCGAAGTCCAACGCCCATGGTGAATGTCGTTAACCCGAACAGAGCTGCTACAGTTTGTGTATGGAGACTGAATGGCTCTAAGAAGAGGACCGTCAGTCCCATACTCCTGCAGAACACTCCAAGTTTATGAAAAATCTCTGGTGGGTTGTACTTCTACCGGGACGAAAGCTACACTGTTTATCCCCCATCCTGGGCTCGAACATATCTCTAGAACGCGCTTCCAACACGTTAGCGTAGACCTTCCCAGGGAGACTTAAAAGAGATATGCCCCTGTAGTTGTAGCAGCTTCTTCTGCCCCCGCTTCTTGAAAAGAGGAGCAATCACCCCAGATTGCCAATCACCAGGTGTCTCAACATGTTCCCAGGCCACTTTAAAGACACGAGAGTGCCATGAAACTCCAAATGTCTTAAGTATTTCTGGCCGTAGTTCATTCACACCAGCAGATTTCAAAACTTTTAGCGATTCAATCGCCAAAATGACTCAATACTACGGGTCTGCCATCCTCAGTGCCCTGTTCGGGATTGAGCACGTCCGAAAAATGCTCGCTCCATCTGCGTAAGATGTCCACCTCGTTGAAGAGCAACACGCCATCTTTGGATTTGACTCCTTCGATGATGTTGAATACCCTTAATCTGAATCGGCGAATGCTTTGCCAGAACACGCTTTTTTTTAGATCTATGGTCGCTCTCCAACTTCTCGCCGAAGTCCTTCCAAGATTGCTCTTTACTCCTTCTGTACCGGTCACGAGAAGCAAAGTCCCCCAAGATAATCCAGTCTCTGTAGATCTTCTTTTTCTCTCTGATAGCTTCTTGAACTCTTGGCGTTTTAAACCACGCAGTTCTTTTCTCAGCACCACCACTCCAAACCGCTTCACTCCACAAACATCCCGTGCTGAGGCAATGAGAGCTGAAAACAGACGCCATCCTTCCTCTACACGCGATGGAACAGTTGGAAGTCGCTCAAACATTTCAGATGTGTATCTCACTGTTCTTTAGTTTCTCCCACCGAGTACACGCACACCGCTCTTGGTTTGCGCCTTGGCAGGGAGGTGCTTCGTCAGTGAGGTACAGAGTGCACAACACCAAGTGATCAGTTGACAGTTCAACCGCTCTCATGACATGAACTCACAAAACATCCGTTTCACACACGACGGTACCACAAAGAGATCTATCAACAACTTCTGTGGAAGACTCTGAAGGTAACATGTGCGGAAAGAAGGTGTTCATTATGGCCATGTCATTTGCACAGCAAAAGTCCAACAACTTCTCTCCGTTCGCATTCTGGTAAGAATCACAGTTCCTCCCAATCACACTCCCCCACGTCGTTACATCCACACCCACATGAGCATTTAAAACAAACATCAGGATATAGACACCCTGCAACCCTATCAAGGGCATCAACTTCATCCAAGAGAGCCGGGTACTCTGAATCAAGATTTGGTGCCTGCACCTACACTAGAGCTAAAGTTGACTTGAACTTTAATATCCCGAAATACTCTGCCTGCAAGCCTCGGAGTAGTGATTATCCCCACTCCGGCCAGTGCAGACATTTGAGTTGCACCAACCTACAGGAAGATTTTCCTCCCGTCCAAAGTGTTCACAGGTCTAGATCTCCTTTTTCGAAGAGATACCCACGATATCTAAATGATACCTGGCAGCTTCCTCGAGATCCTTACCTGTGAGCGTTGAGGCGTTCCATGTGCTTATCCTAATTCTATGCCGCTGTCCGTTGTCTTTTGCTTCCCCCCACCTCCACCCCCACCACCATAGCGGCTCAAGAGGCCACTGACGGGTTGCTCGTAGTTCATTCGTGCTAAGCTGAGCGGAACAAGCCGCCCACCACGATCGCATACTACCACCATTCAAGCCTGGCTCCAAATTGAGCCCTGGCACACCAGGATAGGAATTATCCCAGGCCTTTAAGAAATAATGAATAAAATATACATCCGAGAGATGCTTTTCGTCGCTAGCAAAATCATTGAGTAAGCTTTTGGATTTATGTCTTCTCTTCAGTCCGCTCGCCTTTTAGGACGTATCTCCTTGGAAAATTTTACCAGCAGTTAAGAAAGCTAACCGCCATATATTCCCACTTTCAGTCAACCTGGCTAGTTGAAGTCAAGGTTAGCAGACGGCAGATGGCTCTGCTTCAAGTGGCAGTCGACGTCTCTATCGATCTGAGAAACAGGGCAACACTTTTCAGGCTCAATAATAAGAGGGGATGTCTAGCTTTCGTCGATTCAGGCAATGCTTCTGCTGAATGAATGAGGAGAGAAGGAATCGAAATCGAAAGCGGGCTGAATGTGTCACTTCTGGAAGAATGGTTTGTCCTGGTATCCCACATAGTCCGAGATCGGGATTCAATAGAAGCACAAAATGAGGGACTTAAGGCATCCTCATGGCTGTAGGTACAGTAGAATCTCGAAAATGTGAACTCCGGTAATGTGAACTATCCAATAATTAGAACTGGAAAAATAATGCATTATATGAACCAAACAAATCTCATCTCTGTTTCTGTTTTGGCTTGCTTCCAAGGTTTAACTGTTTTAAATGGGAAGGTGTGACAATTATTCCGCGCGTAGTCTCATATATGTTCGTTTCTTCTGATGTTAAGGCCCAAAGCCCGTAGTATCCAATGCGTGCGCCACGTTTATAGTCCACAAAATTGTCCTTCCGGATTGCAAAAAGTTGTCCAATGAAATACGAAATCCATCGAAAGGATCTGTAGTGTACCAGTCAAACAACTTCGTTCCTGCACAAATAAAAAAAAAATTTTCTAAATTATTAGAAAATTGTAAACGTATTCGTAAAATATCGTAAAGATGAACTCATAATGAGCACCATCTATGAAGAAGAAACACTGGTAGCAACACTGGTAAACGATCATCGTGTGACGACACAATCATCTTAAAATTCCCCGATCCCCATGGCACCCACACTTCACCAAGTTTAAGCAAACCAAAAAAGGTATCTCTCTCCTTGATGTTGGATTATACCATCTGAAAGCAAAATTTTTGTCAATGCGAGCCTGACAAAGAGTAACTATTTATTGCAACGCAGAGCGTTGAAGTTGAAGGCTGAAAAAAAAAATATATCTCATGCATCCGCATTCAGAATGGACAAGTGTAGTATTTTTATTATCGCTGTAAGATATGTATCAAATTTAATTTACGTTATTTACAGTGCACACTCCCTAAGTCGAAACTCTAACTCTAACTCGAAGTTTTTCGCCATTTTTCGCCATTTTTCGCATTCCCCTCAATTTTTCATACAAAAACACTCTCCCTAAGTTGAAACCAGAAATGAAGTATGATAGAGGTGCCCAACTTCACAGCTGATTGAGTCTATCGACGAATTTTAGAGCCTTTTTGACAGTAATTCACGAAATAACAGAAATGCCGTTCTCTGATTGGTCAATTTGGCTTAGAAAATGGTTGCCAAAAATATTAAGTGGAAAGAGAGGTAGAAGTTGGGCATCTCTATCATACCTCATATCTGATTGAAACTTCCTCTAACTCGTACACATTCTCTCGATTCTAGGTCTGTTTTTTCACCCTTTTGTTTGTGTTGTTCCTTGGATGGAAAACGGTTTCTATTTCAAGGCAACTACTATGATTTGCCTAATTGAAGAAATTGAGAAGGGAGATAAAAACAAACCAAAATTGCAGAGGATTTTGATATTCCCCGTAGTACACTTTCATCGATATGGGGTGCAAGAGAAGAGTGAAGGCTGCGGTATGGGTGTGCTAATACAAGAGATACAAAGTCAGTGAGTATGAGATTATTGACAAAGCCGTTTTCAAGCGGTTTGAGAGTATGCGTGCGAATAATTTACCAGTAAGTGGTCCAATCATCGACACGGGCAACCACTGGCGCAAAGGACTGTAGTCAGATGCCTGGGGATCTGGCTAGACCATGCTGCCCTTACAGACTGAGACTGTTTTACAACAGCCAACTCGATGCGAGGGTGAAGGTTATCTGCTACATGGCCCTCATCCGGCCAATGCTCACCTATGGTTGTCCCGTGTGGTTCAACGTGAGTGCAAGCTTGATGGAAAGGATTAGGTTGCTCGAGAGGGCTTGTCTTAGGGCTTGCCTTCGCCCAGTACAGAAAATTCTATTCTAATGAGATCTTATACAACAGGGCGAACCTGATACGAGTGGACAATTTCCTAGTTGACTCGGGGTCATAATGCCAGAACGATAAACTCGGTCAATAACTTGATCTCGGGGGCTTACTACCCCAATTCACAATACCACGAAAGGGTACGCCACAACGGCTTCGTCCCCCCAGAAGGTTTTCTGCACCCAGACAAAAACGGTCTGATACAAGATATAAATGCGGTGCCGCTCATCTACCACATCGCCAGATCAACTGTGGATGGGCGACTCAACCACGACCGTTCCGTCGCACAAAGAGCTGAGGACGGTTTCCTCCGGTTCAGTGCGGCGGTTTCGAGACGGGATGTCCGGGATGTTGCTTTGCAACATCGTAAGTTCTGGTGGCTGGGGAGAGAGGGAACTCCCTCGTCGAACCCTTTAGACCCGGGATAGAAAGGGTAGTGCATATCTCCGAATGGGGGAGTAGTCGGTCTTTGTCTTGCAGTGGATTAGATGTATCTCTATCGGCAGCATCCTATGGCCGACGTACACACATTAGGGTAGTGTTAGTGTTAAGGTAGTTGTAAGATGTAAAAAAAAAAAAAAATTAATAAAATAAAAAAAAAGGAGTTTGGTATACACTTGTGTACACCTATTTGTACCTCTGCGTATACCCATGTATATCTATTAAGTACAAACAGTTCTGTTATTAAGTTGTTTGCCCAATTTTCTTAATTTAATTTTGTCCATTTAATATCCATGTTTTGTTCAAATATTTGCTTTGTTAGATTAGGTCGAAAGACATAGCATAAGTTTAAGTTTAGCTTAGAGCGCCCCCCGAGGGCCAGTAAGTTACACCTAGCATTGTTCGTTCATCTAGTTTTAAGCATTTTTGTCTAGTATTTAAGCATATCATGAATTAATTAATAAAAATGAATCAAAAAAAAAAAGTGGTCCAATCATAAAAAGACAAGCTCTGGAATTTGCAAGCAGCTTAGGTTTTCGTGATTTCAAAGCAAGTGAAGCTTGGCTGAACCAATTGAAAACCAGGCACAGCTTTCGTGGCACTTTTATCAGGTGAAAGCGCTTCTGTTGACAAAACAAAAGCAGTTGAATGGAAGCAACAGTTATCAGAGGTTGTCAGAGGATTCAAACCGGGAGACATTTGTAATGCCGACACGTACTTTGGCATTTAAGTTTGGAGGCAAACACAGCAAGGAAAGAGGCAGATGTCTTGTAGGATCCCAAATGACAGGATCAGGAGAAATAAAACTCTCAATTATTGGCAAGCGCCCACGTTGTTTTCAAAAAAAAAAATCTTTGCCGGTGGATTATGTAGCCAACCAACGGTCTTGGATGACGGCGCAGTTCTTTTTACTTGTGAAGCTTGAAGCAAAAAGAAAGGTCTTATTTATCATCGATAACTGCCAAGCCCAACCTAAAAAAGGTAAAACATAAATTAAAGTTTATAAAGCCTGAGTACTTCCCACCCAATATGACATCAATTGCTCAACCGATGGACATGGGTATACTACAAAATTTAAAGTACTCTACAAGTGCCGTATACTTACAAAAACTTTAAGGATTTGGGCATCCAAAAAAGAAGAGGACAAAATATCGCTTCGAGACCGGTGGGGAATTTCAAGAGCGTGGATAGAAGATGCAACACCATTAACTTTTGAAAATTGTATTAAAAAGGCCGGTTTTAGAGACGAGGCATGGGATGAAGAAGATGATATTCCGCTCAATTTACTAAGATCTGAGAACAAGGGCGCCCATGAAATCGCGCAAATGTGTGAACAAATTATCAGAAGCGAGTTGTAGTGTTACAGATGTTACTTGGAAGGACTTTATGGAAGTCGAAGTACCTAAAAATCAGTCTGTTTTTGAAGAAGGAATAAATGCTGAAAATAATGCAAACGATAGTGATAATGACTGTCTTTTAAAACTAGAGGCATTTTTTTTTTAAAACAAACCCTCCACCTCTGATGAGCCAATCAAAAATAACAAATTTTTTTAAGTAAGGTTATTTACACACCTATTTTGTATTTTACAATGAATGTACGTGTCTTATTTTACTTTTAATTTAGCAGGAAATGCTTTTTATTTAATTTACTTTTTTAAACCAAGAAGCTGTTATTTATTTACTTTTTGTTAACTGTTTAATCTATGTTGACCGTTTTTTATAAAAAGAATAGTCAAATATGTCAAAGAACAACGCTGTCAAAATAAATCCACAGGCATGGTTCTGCTTGATATAAAAAAAATATTTGACTCTTTGTGGCATAATGGTCTTGTTTTTGAAATGACTCGTTTCAATTTCCCGTACTATTTGTGTAAAAGAATCCAAAGTTTCCTCAGTAATCGATCTTTTAGTGTTTCTGTTAATAATGTATAATCTGGAATAAAATATTTCAATACTGCTGTTCCTCAAGGCTCTGTTCTTGGACCTATATTGTACAATGTATTAACACCAGATATTCTGTACTGTATACACTACTACAACCACATCCTCACCCAACAACACATTCTCATTCAACATTGCTTTTTCCAAAACAAGACTTTTTAATCCTCTTAACAATTTTTTTGCACACTTGCTTCATGGACCCCCCTTGCTGGGTCCTTCTCAAAGTGAATGCGCATATGTACGAGTATGTACCTAAGTACTTCATGAGTAAATGAGAACTAATGTAGTTCCTTGGTGGCTAACACATCTATTCTGTGCTTGTTGTTGTTTGTCGCTGATAATATACATCCTTAAGTACTTAGACTCATTGCATGGAAGTGGTTGGAGGGATCCAAATCTGTGACACACCTGCCCCTGTACCATAAAAGTTTGCATAAATCCGCATTCTATAATGACATGAGCTCCAAAATATGTCATTTGAAATGGCAAGTTATATTTCCGAATGTATTGCAAAACCTGTTTAGATTAACACGTCGTGCCTTCAAGAAGATCTTTTAAAAACACCAGTGCTGGTTCTTGGTTCTGCTGGCTCAGTTTCAGTTTCCCATTGGAGCAACATATGCCTGAAGGTTCTCCTTTGATCTTATTTTTGCACACAATTTAGTCATGGCGCCAGTTTCCACAATTTTTTCTTACTCATACTCAGCCACTGTCATAGCTAAAAGCGCATCTATGCCACTGCCTTGATCTGATCACTCGTATCTCCGCTGCGTACAATTCACCTACGGAGACAATCAGAAGATCTCGAACATAAATTCCTGCTGTTCGTTGGTTGCATGGTATGAACTAAAATAAAACATAAGTCACAAAAGGACGTTTAAATAATTGAATACACAGAAGACAGACTATGAATCAGATTAACCTGTTTAGGTCGTTTCATCCATCACACATTTTAGCCTTTAAGGATCCTATCCATTCAAGCTTTTATGATTAAGAAACTGATTATTTAACTTACCGGTTCCCTTAGTACAAACAAAAAATTCACAAAACTGACGACGTCTTTGTTTCAATACTTCTTCAAATTGGAAAAGTTCCTATCACTTCAAAGATCATTTCAAAACTGCAATGGATACATGGAAACTTCAAAAGTGAAACAAAATAAGAGGAAGAACAATAAAATATCCTTTACTAACTCGCCCATCGCTTTTGTGCTCCAAAGCCTACTTGGCTTCACGCACACTTCTTAAGCTAGTGTGGAGTACTCCGCTGTCAAGTAAGACGCTTTCCAGAGAGACGGAGAAGTTGCATATCTCCTTAGTGCCTTATCTCTGGTGGAATGCCGTAACACGGATCACTTCATACGTATGTCTATACTTTTATATGTATGTGCGCGCACCTCTCGATACACGCATCTCCTCTATTTTCGCAACAGCTTAATTGAATTTTTCTATCATTATTGACGCAGTGACCTCAACTTTTCATATAGACATAAAATCGATAATTGCAACTAACTCAGTTTCTATTAGTTGCGTTAATCGCGAGCGCACTGTACTTACATATATCACATTGCCTGCCATGGCTATGATTTATAATAGCCAGTGATGTTTCCCGGGGTGCCATGGCCAGGGTTCTTGGACCTATATTGTACAACGTATTTACACCAGAATCTAAAAATCTCTAACAAGAAAAAATGAAATTAAAGACCTTGGTATAATTTTTGATACGAAATTGAACCTTGAATCTATGCCTCCTTATAAAATAAGATGTGCCTTAATAGGACTAGATACACTAGAAAAAAGACGAAGTATTCAATCTATTATGTTTATTTATGATATTTTCTCGTACCGTATAAACTGTCCTGATATACTTCAATGTGTTAAGCTGTATGCCCCTGAGAGAAATCTTCGATCAAGAAACCTGTTATACCAACCAAGACACTTATATAATTATGGTTTTAATGAGCTGCTTACAAAATGCATTCTCAATTTTAATTCTTCCTGTATCGAAATAGATCTATGTGATGATAGACTGAAATTCAAAAATTCAATTCCAAATCTCTAAATATGTTTAAATTTCACGTTTATTTATTATTATTTATCATTATTAATTGTATTTATTATAACTAGCTAATTACTGGCTTAAATAATTATATAAGAATATTCCCTTATTATTATTAAAATACGTATTATACTTATATCTGCAATCTGTAAGAGAGTTAAACTCGGTAGATGAAGTAAAGAAATAAATAAATAAAATAAACAGATATTCTGAATATCCCCCTTTGCGGTATTGCTATTTACGCGGATGACACTGCTGTGTTTACATCGCATGAATTTCCCCTCATCATTGAGAGGAATCTTTCCACTGTGCTGGAAATACTTATAAGCTATTTTACGAAGTGGAAATGTATATAAAGAAAAGGAATTAAGGAAAAGAAAAGCATGTTACAATCCGTCCAACCACTTGTGAGTGGCTAATGTGTCAATTGAATGGAGTTCTTCCGTAAAATTCTTAGGAATTCATCTTGATTCGAAATTACTGTTTAATCAAATTGTGGTGAAAACACTGAACAAATTAAATATAAGTACAAAACTTTTGTATCCCCTTATAAACAGAAAGTGACTGTTATCAATTGAAAACAAAATGATATTGCACAAGGTTATATTTCAAGCCATTATTCTATATGGAAGCCAGGTTTGGGGTAATTTCTCAAAGTGACATATAGCAAAGTTACAGCACAAAATAAACTCTTAAGAATTATGCTAAACCTCCCATGGTATTTCTCTACGAAGGTTTCACATAAAAGGGCTGATGGCCGGTATCTCACGAACAAATGCTTCAATGTTGTCTTCCAATGCGTCAATTGAAGCGGGCTTGTCTGTATAGACATGAATGAAGACAAAAATAGTCTAAAGGCGTTAAATCGCACAATCTAGGCGGCCAATTGACCGGTTCCGAACGTGAAATAAAATGTTCACCGAACTCGCCTCTCAATAAGTCCGTTGTTGCGCGTGCTGTGTGGCATGTGGCACCGTCTTGTTGAAACCACATGTCATGCAAGTCAAGCTCTTGCATTTTGGGCAAAAAGAAGTTGGATATCATCTCACGGTAGCGCTCACCATTCACAGTTACGATTCGCATCATCTTTGAAGAAGTACGGTCCAATGATGCCACCAGCCCATAAACCGCACCAAACTGTGACTTTTTCTGGATGCATTGGTAGCTCTTGCAATGCTTCTGGCTGATATTCACTCCAAAATCGACAATTCTGCTTATTTACGCACCCATTGAGCAAAAAACGAACTTCCTCGCTGAAATGGAGGAAGCGCGCGGTGAACTTTCTTAACAGAGCACGCATTTTGATAAAAAAATTCAATAATTTGCAAGCGTTGTTTGTTTGCAAGACGATTCATGGTTGAATTATAGACCAAACTGAAGATGTTTGACAGTGAAACAAAACACGAAACGTGCGTCAGCTGTTTAAACCAGTGTTGCCAAAAGGATAATAGCTAAAAAATCAAACTTTATAAGTAACAAATTGTTTGTCGGTTCATTTAGTCTTAAATTACTTTCTTATTAATTCATTTGTTCATATATTGATTCATTGATTTATTTATTTATTTATATACTTATTTATTATTTATTAATCTATTTTCTATAAGACAATGTGCGGTAACTCAGACCAGGTAAGCTTAAGAAAGAATCTGAATAAAAATACAAAAAAACATTCTCTCTTTAACTCGATTTTTTCCAAAACTCTCTCTAACTCGAACAAATCCTGGTACCCCTTGAAAATTCGACTTAGGGGAAGTTGACTGTATTTCAGTTGTTGTCCGATTATAGTGTTTTCTTTTGCTTTTTTCTTTATAGTGTGTTTCTTGCACAGTTTCTATTCCCAAAATCATGTTAAATACTCCATGGAGTCTCCTAGAGTCTCCATGGAGGTATCCTGCTTGCAAAACAAGGTGCTTTTTTGTTTGGAGTCTTTGGACTCAACACAAGGATCCAGAAAACACAAGAACAACACAGTAAATCCACCTCATTGAGATCTGCGTCTAGAATGCAACTCTTTCAGACGCAGCACTGTAAAAGCTCTATCGTCCAACCTAATGGGCTCGAAAACGGTGGTCAAATGTTGCTACGACGCACAACAATCCCCTCCAGACGCAACAAAGTGGAATCCGCTGATGAGCTCGGCAGGGCTACCTCCGAATCTTCGTTCATAGGTCCATCGTACTGGAATGTCAAATGTACATCAACGAATAGGACGAATGGGAAAACGAACTTCACCTAGACCAATGGACCAAGGGCGATGGTCTCAGACCTCCGCCTCAGTATAAGTATGCTAACGAGCTCTTACTGGCCATTGTGGCCTGAATTACCATATTGACACAACGAACCTGTGCCGAGACACGGCACGTCGGCTTTGCCTGGAAGAGGATGGGACCGATCCGAGCACATTTTATGTGAATGTCCGGCACTGCTCTGGTTACGTAAAAGTATTTTTCACCGCAAAACACTCACTTCAATGAAATTAAGGAAATCCGCTACAGAGGACATAATAATAATAGACGAGTGGAAGGGACCTACAGTTTTATGCAGACTCCGAGCGCCCTCGAAAAAGGTGGGGCCGTGAAAAGTATTGGTCTGCGTAGGCGATGACGCACCAACTCACAACGTTACGGCTGCCACTACAAACGGCATGCTATCTTCCATAAGGGAAGTGGACAGAAATATGCAAAGATCTCTTCAAGTCGTGATGTCGTTGCATTAACGGCATGGGTTGTACTTGCAAGAGGACTATCAAACGCCCATCATGCAATCTGAATCAGCCTGTGGGCGTCTTCGTTCAATGTTCCTCTCGCGCAACAAGATGGAGAACCGATTCGTTGGATTTGAAATGACACGGTTTAGGTCTTGTCGTTCATCGAAGCTAAAGCTTCCGCGGTCACTGGTCATCCCCCTTCCGAACCCTTCAACTTGTATTCAACAAAACAGTTCACATGAAAGCATCAACAATCTCAGCCACGGTCACTGTCAATATCCGTCAAAATTGCATACTCATGTCAAATCACAGCTGAGGCCAAATCACTCTTCTTGCTTGCCAATCACTGATTGAGTTGTTAACGCGACCCCTCTGTGAAACCCCTCATTAGACTCATATCCATCCCGCTGCATCACACGGCCGCGACGATTTAATGACTTCAGTCAGCCGCAGCGCTCTCAAGTCTTCACACCGCCCGACTGACTCGAACACACGCACACAAGGGGCATCTCAGATATTTAATAAAAATAATTTTACATTTTTATTGTCCAGTTCAGGTACAGAGTGCCGCAAGAAGCCATTATCCACGAGCAAAGCGGCGGCATCGCAGCACTAATCCCAGTCGCGGTCGTCATCGTCGTCATCGTTAGCCAGGGGCTTAATTAATGTCCGCGCAATCATCTGTCTAATGAAATCGCAAGAAGAATGCAATGCGCCGCCGCCGCCGTAGCTGCAACTGCTTTGTGTGTCTATGAAGGCACTTTGCGCGCGCTTATCTGGAAAAACCTTCGCCAATGCGAACATCCGCAACTGCGCAGTGAATGCTCTGAAGAGCTGCTCGCTGAGTTGTTTTCCACGACAAGACACAAGCCGATGCTGATGGGATGAGGCGCAAGGAGGACTCTCGCATGTGTACACCTGTAGGCCGCTGCATACACCATCGTCATACACCCCAGTAGAGATGCGTACGACTTGCTCCCGACCGCCGCCGTCGACGCTGTGAGCCGCGTCTCGTGCTCGTACAGCAAAACTTCACCAACAAACTCGCCAGCAGCGGCTCAACCGAAATGCGTGAATATGAAAAATTAATGGCGGAGTCGTGGTACACGCTAGGTAAATGAATCTAGAATGCACCCGGTTGGAGCAGAGCAGCGGCGAGGAGTGTGTTCACAGATTGATGCAATTCACAGATAATTAAATGTAAAAGTTAGATTCAGTCGAGAAATTTATTGATGATGTCGAGCTGGTGTGTGCTGTGAGCCGGTGTCGTCTATTGGCTTCGAGTGCTGACGAAGGGGCTGGCGGCGGACTAGGGAGGAGGACGGATTGAAGAGGCAGACTCTTTTGCGTGTTACTTTGAACCGAAGGTGAATGCTGTGCGTCATTATGAATGCACATGCAGCTGGGTAGCTGTGCTGGATGAGAGTTACAGGTCGAGACGAGGATGTGGTTGGATACTCTCGCAACTTGTGCGGGGTGGGTTTTTGGATAATCATTTGCAAATATGTAGATACACGGGAAATCTCCTCGAGTGTGTGTGTTGTTTAGTTGATTTAATAGTTTTTAGGTGAGAGTTGAACCGTTACGGCGCGCGTAACAAGTCAACTTTCTATCCTTGTGCCATTTTTCAACGAGCTAGCGGGTGAGATGCTTCTGTTTGCGTGTTAGAAATTTGGCGATGTGCGACTTTAATGGCATTTGTGGAGAGACGAGGTAACGACAACGGTTTGTTCGACGGTGTCTTTAAGGATGATTGAAAGCAAAGTGTTGCGAATACAGTGAGACCGATGTCGAAGTGAACGAGGCGGCATGTCATTGCAACACGCATGGAGACTGCATTCCTGAGACGACTGAGAGGGCGTGCTTATCGAGGAGTTTCTAGAAAGTGTTCATAAATTGCCTAAACAGCTGGCGCACAAAGTGGTCGGTACATGAAGCAGGTTTTCCCAGAGGAGTGTCTTACGAAATATGTTTTTCTGCCACATTGCTTCTGAGGCTTGTCTGATTTGAAGTATAACTTCAACGTTCACAACCGCATGGCTTTTTCTATTTCAACTCCAGTGTCCGGAGTGACTTAGCTGCCACCTCGTCGCTCCGCGAGAGGCAGCCCATCGCCTGTCAAGCATTCAATGTACTTTCAAATATAATACTGTGGACTTGTCGCATTCTTTTCAAATGAAATAATGCCTTGAATTGGAATCACTTAGGAGGGTTGCTATATATTCACATCTGATTTGTGGACCCATCTACAGTTGAACTGGTGGTATGAAAGAGGAGCGGCATAGCATTTTTGTCTTGTATCACAAAGGGATTCAAATGGTAGCTAAACGTCTTATTAAGGCACTCTAGCCTCTGTCTACGGACGCCTACACTGACCTACAAGCGGCGAATTCCGGGTGTCCAGTACCTTGATTATAAGATAGGGAGCTGTTCGCTATGGATGATCTTGGTGGCGGAAGAGGATGAGGGGATGTGTTTCCACCTTTCGATAGAGGCGACAGCGCAAGAACTCCCTAGATGGCGGTGGCGTGTACAGTCTTCCCCTTTTACGACATAATCGAAGCACATGGCTATAAGGGTCGGGAGTCTTTGGCCCAAGGCGATCAAAAGAGGGCTTGTCCCCTTTTAGGTTGCGCGCCGTGTTAAGTGCCTGAAGAAACCGTTGACAGCCCAAGCAAATTATAAAAGGGCAAATACTTTCCGTATTCAGCCGAACCACTTACGAAAGGATGAAAAACTATTGCATCTGTGTCCGTGATCCTTACAAAGAAAGAGGACGACTCACATTTGGATGCAGATTTGTCATTGGCAGCCGACTTAGGCAAGCAATCTTAAGCTTTAAGTGTACAAGCCAATGCTTGGTGACGATCCGAATCAAGGAGATTCGCCAACACGCCCTACATAGGATGACACAGCCCAAGACTGCTTCTACGAGCTCTTTGAAAAACGTACGAGCAATGTCCTAGCTTAAGGCATCAAGATTGTCCTTGGTGATTTTAACGCGAAGTCTAATCCTTGGTAGTACAGTCGGAAAACACAGCCTACATGACACCACCTCCGATAATTGACATATGCTACGTTCCCACTGAACCGAAACCGCGAGGTCCGGGTGAACTTGTACTGACTTTGAAACCGTTCCACCGACTTTGAATTGGTTTCGCTCTCAATTTTCAAGTCAGTCGCTCTCAATTTATAAGTGCCCGCCAAAACAAATGTCACTCGCTCTCAATTTTTAAATGGCCCCAAGAACAGCTGTTTGTTGACAGGAAAAAAATATTGTGAGAACACTAGAAAATAGAAAGAGACAATATGAGAAAATTAACACCATAATAAACTGAAATTTACACCGTTGACACGTTCGGTTTGACAACCGTGGGGTTTCAAGACCCCGGAATCTATGGTGGAACCTCGCGGTTTAGTTCGGTGGGAACGTAGGACTAGGTTCAGGGACTTTGGGACGAGGGGTAACCATCCATCAAAGATTATGACGACCTCCAGATCAATCCATGGTCAACCAAGTGTGGCTTCTTGAACTCCGGGCGTTTTTAGCCGCGCAGCTCTTTTTTCACAACCAGCCTCCACTCCACAAACATCCCGTGCAGAGGCCATGACAGTCGCCATTCTTCCTCTACATGCGATGGAAAAGTTGGAAATCCCTCAAACCTTTCAGACGTGTCCATGCAAAATTTAACCGCTCAGCATGGTCTGTAGTTTCTCCCACCGTATGCATGTAACCACTCTTGATGTCCGCCTTGGCAGGAGAGGTACTTTCTCAGTGAGGTACAGCGTACACAACACCAAGTGATGATCAGTTCTCTTTGTATGTCATCGTTTATTCTGCAAATTCAACATTACCGCTGGGCTGTGGAGTGCTATTTTGCAATGGTGCTCTGAAGACAGATTCGATGCCATTTCGAACGGAAAACACTCGCATTATCCTTCGATTGTTCGTCCATGCTTCGATCTGAGGGGTCACTAACTGCTCAATCAAAGAAAGTAAAAATTGTCAACGTGCGTTGGGTTTGTTCGTACCACTTACATCATTTACTTTTTTTGTAAATTATGAAAGATGCTAACGCTGCGACATCAAACATGTTGTAGAAATAAGCCAATGGCCATCGCTTCGTGTCGTATATTCTGCCAACATTTGATCAGAGCTGCTTGTGGCTTTCTTGCTGTTCTAACCAATTCGGTGTCATAGTGAAATGTTGATAACAGAAATTTCGGCACATAAGACACTGCTGCGACATTAGCTGTAAATCCAAAGACAGTTGATTGTGTTGAGCGACTACGATCCAGAAGCATCTCTTTGGGGATGCACTTCTTATTACTTCGACCAGCAACAACAGTTCTTCCGCAGGATTGGTACTTGGTTGTTAATTGGATCGTCACTTTCTCGCCCAATTTTACAGCTCTTTGATGTGCCTGTATACAGAATCCCTTTGCAAGGGTTTCCGCTGCTGGAATCGCAAGCGCACCATACTTTTATTCCACATTTCGCAGGGTTGATGGTATGTATTGTATAAATGGTGTGTTTCCTGTTCGTCAACGGTTATCACTTCTTTCGGTGTTTACGCAGTTTCCAAATGATGATTGAGCATTATCCACATTTCCCGAATGGGAGCAGCTTTATGTGTACTTTGCCGTTCGACACGAGTCCTTTGATCGTCAAATCTTATGTTTATAAAATTTATAGTCCAAAATCGACATCGTTGTTCTGAATACGGGATCCATGGTGGTTTTCAACAACTCTTCTGTAAGTAGCCAGTTGGCGTGATTTACAGCAGCGTCTAGAGAAAGTTCCTATTCAGTAACAGATTTCCAAACTATATGCTTTGTCGGGTTATTTCGTTGAATTTTACAATTTCTTGTTGAGCTCTTCTATTAGTTTCTCGCATGATGATAACGAATATGTCTTGTGATAATATTGTCTTGAATCAAGATGACTAGGAGGCCTTCCTCGTTTTGAGTAGCCACCAACGTCTCGAAAGATATCGTGTGCTCTTAGACGAGCTATTGCTGTGGGTTGCTTGTACCATTTTGTTCCATGACGGGCCAAATGGTATTCCTCGGAGAATTGTCCTTCTTGCACTTGGCAAACTCCATCGCTTTCTGCTTGTAGCTCTTCCAGCATCTCGTCATTATCAGTATCTTCAACATCCCATATTCCCCCAACTTCCATGTTTGAGTCCGCCTCGGAGTCATCTCCATCGGGAACATAGTCCTCATCGATATGGTGAAGATAACTCTACAGTCAATTAGGAAAAAATGGTTTCGAAAATGCAAAAGGTCTGGCCGGATCTACTCATTGACAGAAGGGTTAAGACGTCACTGTCTGTTGTGACATTGGAGAAGCGTCAAACAAGCCTGTCACCACTTTTCATCAGAGTGTCTACAGCGGGACCTGGACAGTGGATACCTATAGTGGTAGAAGCTAGCAAGTTTTCCTACGTGTGCGCGGATGGATGTCTGTGTGAACGTTTTCTTTTTCTCGGCGCCTTGTACAGAATGAGAGAGGGCGGTTCGATTGGCAGTATTACGTTTGGAAACGCGGAATATACGGATGATCGCTTGCAGCTTTATAAGCTGTATAAGGTGTAGTCTTCGTTCAACTCACTACACGACGAATCATTGTCACACTTCACAACACCACATCGCTCGAGTTCGAGTCACTGACAATACTCAGAGAGCACAACTGTCCACAAAGAGCTTCTCAATATTTGTCACTTGGAGTCGCCAAGAAAACTTACACACCGTAGACGGTTGATGTAAAAGTGTCGGGAAACATAGTGTTGACGACTCGACCTCCGATACCAGGCGTGAGTAGGTAGGGTAGTGCTAGTGAATTAACCAGCACACTTAGACCATGTTCGCCCATCATGTCCACACCAGTGACGTTCATTTGACATGACTGGACCAAACTTGAAAAGCGTATTTAATTTTGTAACGGGGCCCTAATAACCAAGGGCAGACATAAGCCAGGCATAAGGTCAACATAAGGTCAGGTGCGTGACCAATATAACAAGCACATGGTTCTCACACCTGGAAAACAAATGAATTGGTCTCTACAGCAACCCTTAACCAATTCGATCACATCCCAATTCAATCAAGGCAATCCTCCACTTTTTTGGACTTCCGGTCGTTCCAAGGCACTGGCATGGACTTGGATCACTTGGACAGGAAGCCCAGCAGACTACGAAACCCATAGTAAAGATCCCCAGACATTTTTCTGATCGAGTCGCCATTAACCTCTCATAAAGTCACCAACAAGTGCAAAGATCAGTGGTAATACAACAGGTAAGTCATTTGAAAGGCTGTAACTGATTTGATAGGCTTCACTCATCCACCAAGAAGCAACTCTTCAAAGACGAGCACATGCAGGATGCGTACAAAACATCGGTACAGAGAAGGTCGAGGGTTGTTCGAGAGCTGTGCGAGCATAAAATAAGTTAGAGACATCGACTTTCAGGGGGCCTAAGAAATGGGCGATCGGCGACGTTGAGAGGTGTCACTGCACGAATGATGTTTGAAATAAGCGTCTTTGTAGAGTGACGTTAACATCATAGGATGGACAAAACGGTCAGGTGACGACGAACAAAATACCGTGTCACTTGGCGGGACATGCAAACTGAGACCCATGTTCCGGACTGCAGCGCCAGCCGAAGAAGAAAATCCGTTGGTGACGTTGTGGTCTATCTTTAAACGCTACTGCATTCGCGGGCTGATAAAAACACAACGGTATGTTATTTCAAGGGATCTCTTAAGTACATCGGCCAACGAATACATCTGCATGCTGATAGGTCTAAGATCATTCTGTTCAGCGATACTAGATTAATTTCTTCAAACCTGCCAAAGCTGGGCTAAAAACTGACAAGCCTGCTAGACAAAAAAAAATCTTATCTTAGTCTGAGCGATTGGATGGCGTAGTTGGTTAAGCGCCTGCCCTTGGTTAGTGGGGTCCCCGGTTCAAATCCCAGTGCAAGCCAAGTTAACACGCTTTCATCATTATTTATTTTGGGATCAAAATAACGGCACTATTACTGGAGCGTTCGATGGTAGTAGTTTGACTGTTGGTTGAACCAACGTGGTCTAAATGTGCTGGTTTTCGCTAGCAGCCCCCTTCCCTACCGAAACGGAAAGCGCATGCCCGTTGTATTAACACCGTGAATTTGAGGGTTCTAGTTCCTACGGTTGCATGCATTTCATCATCATATTCAGTTTATCCTTGAAAGGCCGTCTGTTAGGTATTATTTTAGTCTCATTAGTATTATTCTTCGTGATTTGTGGTAGATTGCATAAGTCTACGATTTTTCATTAGTCCTTTGGGACTTGCTCCAGGTGTCCGTTGTTAATTTGAAATGTTGTCCAATGCTCTGGAAGCTGATCGAGTCTTTTCATCTTCTTAGGGATCATTCGGTTGGTCTGTCTGCATTCTGGTGAGTCATGCCACAGCTTATTGTGTTCGCGACAGGACCAACCATAGATGAAAGCCCTATCCAGGGACGCAGGTAGTTCCAGAGCGAGTTCACGTCCAGAGAATGTCTCTGATCCTTGTCTAGCGAGTACCGGGGTGACCCGGGACCAAGAAAACCTTAGAAACCAGAGAGGACTTGCACTGCTGAACTATCCTGGAAGTGGCTACAGGGTTGACCAAGGCCTTAAGTAAAGCATGGCTGTCACTAAAGTTCGTGGTCACACACTACAGTGCGTGGTCATTAGGATCGCATAGGTTTCCACTTGGGGAACCTACGAAAAAATGTACCTTATGGAGGTGCGCATTCAAATATTGTCGCCTCCACGACGGGGCCAGCGCCAGACCCTTCATTTGTTTTGGAGCCGTACGTAAAGGCACGTCTGCAATCCCCTTCGTAGCTCAGACCCTGGCCAGGACCAGTCCTCAGTGCCTTATATGTACGCCGCATACTGATCTCCGTGCGTCAGACGGCATATCCACAAGACTGGGATCAAATGAAATACCGTGCCCAGTGTCCAGGGAGAGCCAAGCGTACTAGGGAAGGCCCCTATGCGGCCGAGACAGACTGTTCTTTGCAGTTTAGTGACAGCAGCAGTGACGTCTTTACGTGAAAGCTTATTCCACCAAACGACTGATAGGGAGAAGGGAAGGAGCCTTATCATAGCCGTGTAGATCCAGATACAAGGGGCGTTCAATATATTCTCGGTATCGGGGTAAAGCTGTGGTTGTATATATAAATGGACTTATTTATCAAGTAATACTATTGTTTTAGTGTATTCATGTAAAATTTCATATAAATGTGATTATTAATTCGCGTTTTATCTCTAGTTAAACAGAATCATAATGGCAACTGAGACGATGATGGTGAAAATTGAGCATCGCGCTGTAATTAAATGTCTCACTAAGCAAGGAAAAAATCAAAAAACTATTCAGGAAGGGATAGTGGCTGTTTACCAGGGCTCCGCAACTTCATTATCAACTGTGCAAGACTGGTCAAGTGAGTTCAAGAGAGGCAGAGAGAGCATTGAAGACGACCCCCGCTCCGGCGCCCCGGCTTCTGCTTGTACGGGAGAAAGCATCAAAGAAGTCGAAAAACTTGTTCTTGAGGATGCCCGAATAAAGGTGCAAATGATGGCAGAGATCACCAAGCTTTCAATTGGTACCATTCACACCATTCTTCATGACCATCTTAACCTTTAAAAGGTCAGTGCAAGGTGGGTGCCACGAATGCTCACAGCGCATCGCATGCTGTAGAGAGCTTTTGGAGATGTGTAGTGAGAACGCGGACGGTGTTATGGATCGAATTGTTACTGGTGACGATACATGGGTCCACCACTATGACCCTGAAAGCAAACAAGAGTCCATGCAGTGACATAAAAAAGGAACAGACACCCCGAAGTAGTTCAAAGTCACTCCGTCTGCCGAGAAGCTCATGGCCACAGTTTTTTGGGACTCAAAGGGAATCTTGCTCATTGAGTACAAAAAGAAAGGAGATACCCTCAACGCCACATCCTACGCTTCCACTTTGCATAATTTGCGGGAGGAAACTAAAAAGAAAAAACGGGGTAAACTCGCAGCGGGTGTGTTGCTTCTTCATGACAACGCTCCTGTTCACACGGCGCGAGTTTCCAAGGCTGCTGCGCGAGATTGTGGTTTCGAAGAAATCCAACACCCGCCCTATAGTCCAGACCTTGCCCCTAGTGATTATTTCCTGTTTCCGGATTTGAAAAAATGTCTTCGTGGAAAAAGATTTTCGGATGATGAAGAACTCAAGTCGGCAATAAATGGGTATTTTGCAGAGAAAGAGTAAATTTATTTTTTTGAGGGCTTAAAAAACCTTATCTCAAGATGTAGCAAATGCATTGATGTTAGGGGAGATTATATTGAAAAATAAAAACAATTTAAATTGAATTCGCATTTTCCTTCATATCGATACCGAGAATATATTGAACGCCCCTCGTAGATGTCTTTGGTGATAGACCCCAAGATTTATCGAGCGGCCAGAAAACTGCTAGCAACTTTTCAATTTTCGACTCGATGTGTTCTTTCCCGATATGCTTTCCATCTAGACTCCCAGATATTTGGCTTCATCGGAGAAGTGGATGGTGATGCTTTGTAGTTTCAGTTGGGTCAGACCAGTCAATTTCCACTTAATCGTAAAGAGAACAACTAATGTATTCCAGATACACCAGTCGTCGATGACGTCTAGATCTGACTGCCCTTTTGAACAGCTACGTCGACCGCATAAGCCTGCGCGAGTCATTGGGAGCATCAAGTAGAGTGTCAACCAGCATGCACCATAGCAGAGGAGGCAATACGCCACTCTGCGGGCAGCCACTGTATAGCCCCGGCCTTATACATTGGCCACATTGGCCACAATCCGCATAGTCAGTTATTGTTCTATTCATTAGCATTGCTCTGATCCACAACACAACACATTCACCAATGACGTGCTCTTTGGTCGAGTTGCACATGCAATCAAAAGTCGCACTCTCAAAAGCAACCTCTATATCGATGAAGACACCCAACGCGTGTCCTTTCCTATCGACTGCACACTCAATTCTGTCAACGAGTCAAACCCCGGCCCCGGCGTTTAATCATCTCCAGTCCCAGGGATTTGAGTGGGTGTTATGTGGTTTTGGACACAGTGTTTCAAGCCTGGCTAGTTTCTCATCGCAGTATCCAGACTACCCATCCTTTTCGAAATTATACCACAATCGGCAGAAATTCTACGGCATGGACAAAAATTACAATAATTATGACGTATTCTATATGTTGCATCATTTAACAATCCATTAATGCAGCTCGAAGGACCAATCAGAATCTCTAGCTTCTTACAATACCAAGCCCTTTGATTTGTGCTGTGAGGCGAATGAGTCAGCAAACAATTCGAAGAATTTAGACTCTTTCAATAACATTGTGTCCACCTGCCTACCCTCAAATGTAATCATCGCTTATCCTGACATTGTCCTTGCCTTCATAAGGAAAACCACTTCCATCGTCCGTCCACATGAAAGTAGCTTTCGGAGAAGTGAAATGATTGTCAAACTCCACTCGTACCCCCCAATAACCTGACGTTGACAGTTCAACAAAAGCACCGATACCTCTTCACACACCCAATCCCAAGCGACTCCACTCCGACATCCAGGACAACGGCTCCACATTCCATTACCATAATCGATTTAGTGGGTGTTAACATCCACTTCTCCGCTAGTGAGCACACACATCGTCGTCGTATTTCTCCTCCTCCAGTCGACCCAGTCCCCGTCAGCTTGCATTCATATGCGAGTGCTGCTCGTTAGGACCAATTGCGGTCGCTCTTCATTACAGCAACCGATTCAAATCCCCGTGTGAGAATGCCAAAGAGCCACCAGATCCCGTCGAGCCATCCCCCACTGTGATCCGTCTCCAGCCACTTGCGAGCCCCGTTCCACTGTGTCGGCGAAATTGCAAATTGGCAAATCCGTCATACAGTAAAGTACTTGTCTGACATGCCCAGAATTTACTAACTATCGCGCGACATCGGCAACAGACGTCGTCGGCAGCAGCAGCAGGAGCAGCTCCTGGTCGTCAATCTCTGAGAAATCTGGTCGCTGTTGGCGGCGCATCAGTGTGTCAACCAGCACAGCGGTGGGGCTGATCACCGTGCACCAGTAGTAATCATATGCACACACCAATACACAGTCCTTGTGGCACCCGAACACCCCGAAAGTTGCGGATTCTCATTCAATTATTATTGTCATCGGGACGGCTGTCAATGATTGACAGCTGAATGCGAAAGTTTGGTGACATTTCCCGTATTTGGCTCTCGGGGATTTCACACACACAGAGAGCACGGCTGACTGGCCGTCGGAGCGCTTGTGTGTGTGTCCACCGGCACCACGTTATGATGTATTCCACAGCTGATATGTTGATCAGTCAAACCAAAGCAGACCGGAGGTGCCCGGAGATGGAGGGAGCGACTCAGACTCTCCTCTGGCACACGGGGGCAATTAATTCGCATGGCATTTAAATACAAGGGTTACAGCTTGTAGAACCGTGCAATTGGCTCTCTCACGCGAGCTCTGAACGACCGATCAATTGGCATTTAGCTCGAGAAACCATAAAATTATGGCAAAACTCGGGCATTGTGTGTCATATCGCGGCGGAGACGCGGAATGGGACTTGCGGCTGCTTGCGTCTGTTGGAATGCGCCGCGGTAGAGAGTGGTAGGACACGAGCTTGTAAGCTACCAATTTAGTCTGAGAATGCCGCGGTAGATGCACACGCGGCCGAGCAAGCAGGGAGCTCATTTACGACAAGGAATCCGCGTCATTAAACGGCGAACAAAAAATGGGAGAAAAACACACTGACAGCGGCTTTCCTAGATGATGGGGTTATGCGCTTGTAAACCGTTTAGAATCTGCTTCCTCAGCGGGGTCGAGTGCTTTCCATGCGGAAACAGGTTGATCAAATGGCTTCGCGGAAGGGGAATGTGGGCAATGAGTCGGTGAGGTCGATGCGTCTTCAAATGCGCATTCTTGAGTGAGTCCGAGGACGATGGTCGGGTTTGGGATGTGTTGCGGCTTGAGAAAAGTTTACTCCGAACTCAGAGTGAAATGACGCCTGGCGTTTGAGAGGAAAAACGTTTTGGTAAATCGTTGGCGCTTGTTGGGATCTCGTTGCCTCATGTGGAATAGGAGGCATTTTTCTCAGGCTGTCAGCGAGCTACTTGTACGTCAAAGGAATGATTAGTGCATCATACAGACGACTGTCATGGACTGCAGTAGGAGTCGAGTGCATAAACCTGGCAATCGCCCGAAGCGTGCAGTCACTTAGGAACTTTAATGATCTCCGACGTGATCTATTACTACATGCTATATTTCGGACGAACATATTCCATTTTGTTGATCGGTTCCTCTTCGAAAAAAACTAATGCTGACGCGAATTCATCCCTTGGAAGCACGGGCAAACGACTAGTGGTTTCACTTTCGACTCATAAACGTAATCAGAGGAATGGTTATGTTCATAGTCATTGTTGGCAGTCACTTAGCCTGCCCGGCTCGAATCCCAGTGAAAGCAAAGTTAATACGCCTTAATCTGGTTTTCAAAACTGGTCCAGTCACCATTTGCCGTTGGGATCAAACTATTGGCACTGTGGTCGATCGGGGAGGGAGTGGTCGATCAGTGGTGGTAGTCCGAAAAGGACCGAAAGATAAAATCAAAGGAATCGTCGAGTCACACAAATCGTTGAAGCCATTTGAACAAGGCTGGATACAAATCTGACGCGAATAACCTCATGAACCGTATTTGCTTCTTCTGATGACACTACAATCCAGGGTGGGCCTGGGCCGCAACCAACAAGCCTCTCCAGCTGGCACGATCTTTAGTCAGCTGCCTCCAATTTCGCTGACCATGTTGGTCGAGGTCCTTCTCCGTTTCTGTGCGCCATTGGTTCCGTGGACGTCCATGAACTTAAGACAAAGTCAAGCGAAAACGTGGCGGAATTGCGATAAGTTTTGATGGGATTTGCAGGGAATCATCTACTATGAGCTGATCTCCTATGAACAACAATTGGACAGTCTAAAGGAAGCAATCGCTCAGAAGCGGCTTTGGCCCATAGGGAAAGAATTGTGTCGCATCAGGACAACACGTTGAGCTTGGTTGGGAGGTGCTTATCTTCATCTTTGGCTGGCGGTACAGCCAGTCAACATGCCTTTCCAACTCGGTCGTGGGCTAGGCACCTCCAGTTTCGTACACCCAGCTGATAAAGGTCCTTTTCCAGCTGGTCACACCATCGGGAGCGATTTCTTCCTCTACCACGTTATCCCACGATTTCTGGTAGACGGTCTAATCTTTACATTGCAAATCATTTATTAAAAATAATAGTCAATCTTAACTAAACTCCACGTTGTCCCTCGGGGTTGGACCCGAAGACTTTCCGAGGCGGAGCGTTAATGTCTTTCATGAGCTCCCATCTGAGTCGAGCCAATCGAATGCGTTTGACTAGGCCTTGTACTTCTCGTAGAGTTCTTCGTTCAACATTCTCCTTCGAACTCCTTCTTCACAAACGGGACCGAGTATAATTCTAAGAGTTTTCCCCTCGAAGCGATGGGTATGCTTCTGCGGCATACAACAGGACAGGGACTATGAAGGTCTTATAAATAAATAGCTTGGTTATCCGAGAGCCAAGCCAGATTTATCCTTCCGCGGTGATGTCATTTCTGGAGTTTACTGCAGAGCCTAGATAGGCAAAGCCCTTAACTACATCGTAGCTGTATCTATTGTGACTCTCTGTCCGAGATGTCGGTGTTGATGGACCTTTTTTCTAGACAGTATGTCCACTGTCTAACCTCATTCACCGCAAGACCCAACTTCGCCGGGCCCTGTTCGGTGCTCGCAAATGCCCCACTCACAGCCCGTAGAGTTCTTCCGATGATATCACTGCCATCGGCTTGTGGAAGATCGTGCCTCTGGTGTTGACGTCTGAATTACGCACGATCTTCTCGAGAATTGTGTTAAAAAAGTGGCATGAAAGTGAGTCGGCTTTAGACCAGTTTCTGTAGGATCCTTACCGACCTTGACGGAGCAACGGGCGTTCTCCCTCGTTATCCTGCACAGACGGATGAGATTTGCAGGAATGCCAAAATTAGACAATGCACTGTATAGCTGGTTTCTTAACCCGGCGAGAGTGTGCTGACAATGTATGATAACATGGAGTATGTGTTATAGAACGTAATCATTTCGGGTTTTTTCTCGTGTCCTGTGGTGTCATCAATTTTGACATTTGTGTGACTACTTTATTTTTTTCGGAGCATAAGACACCATAGAGTCCCACCGGCAGCTCACCTCCCTTTGGTGGGGGGCAACAGGTTTAGGGTGCAGAAGTTTATTTTCATACAGCCCAAGTCGGGCTAACTAAGCGAAGCCCCCCAAACTATAAGAACGATACGATAGGCCTCGGGTATTGCCTACCCCGGTGTGCTAGGGCCCCATTTGGTGGCAGTATGCGAGCGTCTGCTGACATGCCTATTCCGCTCGGCGGCCGGTCGGACTTAGCCCGAAGGACCTACGAGTAACCCAGCAATGCCCTCGTGAGCCGCTATAGGGTCACGCCATGCACAAACCAGTGCGTACGGGAGCAAAAAGCAACGGACAACAGCATCGAATTGGGATAGGAATGTCTCATCTCTTACAGGAAATTATATCGAGCTAGTTGAGGAGGCTGCCAGGTATCGTTGGAATATCGTGGGTATCTCTTCGACATGGCGTCTAGAACTGTGAAACTTTCGAATGGGTGGAAGCTCTTCGGTGTGTCGGGTGTTGCACCTCAAATGTCTGCACAGGCGGGAGTGGAGATACTCACAAGTCCAAGGTTAGCAGCCAGGGTATTGCAGTAGATTCCATTAGGAGGGAGAGTCGGGATCTTAAAGCTCAAGCTTGAAAGGTCAAGGTCTTCTGGTTCTCGTGACCGGTACACTGAGGCGCGAACGACTTGGAAATTGGCTGTGCGAGTAGCTAAAGAGCAGTCTTGTAAGTAGTTCGGCCAGCAGTTGGACAGCGACCATAGATCTGCGAAAAGGTGTTCTGGCAAATCCTTCCCCGGCTCAGAGGAAGGAAATTCAATATCATTGAAGGAGTCAAACCCAAACTTGGTGTGTTGCATTCCGATGAAGTGGACATCTTCCGCAGATGGAGCGAGCACTTTTCGGAGGTGTTTAGTCCCATACAGGGCGCTCACAATGGCAGACCCGTAGTCTTGAGTTGGCGGACAATGGTCCAACGTTGGAGGAACTCATTTTGGCGATTGAATCGGTAAAAGTTGGCAAATCCGCCGGTGTGGATGAAATCCGGCCAAAAATGCTTGAGGCAATGTGTAACGTTTTAAGTTTTATGACCCTCTCGTGTCTTTAAAGTGACCTGGGAACATGGTGAGACACCTGGTGATTGGCAATCTGGGGTGATTGTCCCTCTTTTCAAGGAGGGGGACAAAAGAGATTGATCCAACTACAGGAGCACATCTCTTTAAAGTCTCCCGGGAAAAGTTTACTCTAACGTGTTTGAAGCCCGTTCTAGAGTTATGGTCGAGCCCAGGATGGGGGATGAACAGTGCGGCTTTCGTTCTGGTAGAAGTACAACCGACCAGCTTTTCACTCTAAGAATGGTACTTGAGACGTACCATCTACAGTTGTTTTGTAGATTTGGAAAAGGCATACGATCGAGTTCCTCTAGGTAAGCTCTGGGGTTTTCTGCAGGAGTATGGGATTGATGGGCCTCTTCTGAGGGCCATTCAGTCTCTATACAAAAACTGTAGCAGCTGGGTTCGGGTGAACGGTGGTAAGTCAACACTTTTCACCGTGGGCGTTGGACTTCACCAAGGGTGAGTCTATATGGAATATGGACTGGATGTTGCGGCGCAGCCGAGGCGAGGAATGTTTCATATAGGGAGAGTTCATTGGGAGTCATCTTCGTTTTGCAGATGACTCACATCTTCAGACGGAACTCCAGCGCGCACTCGATTTGCTTGAGGCCGTATGTGCTGATGCTGGATGAAGGTCAACGTGGTCAAATCGGAGGTTATGGTCATCTCCAGAACGCCTATTCAATGCACTCTACAGGCTAGTGGAGTCCCATTGAAGAAGGTGGAAAAGTTTGAGTATCTCGGGGTCTTTTTCATGAGTGATGGAAGGAGTAATGCTGAGTTTTCCTCTAGGATTGGCTCAATTTTGAAACAGCTTGGAAGAGCTGTAATCAGAAAGCCCGAGATTGGTGTCAAAGCCAACTATGGTCATGAAATTTGGATATTGACAAGAATAAAACCGCGAATACAAGCTGCTGCGATGAGTTCACTCACTGTGGTGCACTGGGAATTACTCGCCGGGATAGCGAAACACGGCAGTGCGAGAGGAACTCAACATTGAGGAGCTGCTTCTTCGAGCGGAGAGGGCGAACGGAGGGCTATGCCATGACTAAATCAACGGTTACTTCCAAGGCGGGCGTTAAATGCGATTCCATCAGGTAGGCGACCGCTTGGCAGACCCAGGCCAAGGTGGTTGGATCATGTCCAAAAACATGCCTGGTTACGCTTGGGCATAACTAC
Source organism: Eristalis tenax (assembly GCA_905231855.2). NCBI lineage: Eukaryota > Metazoa > Arthropoda > Insecta > Diptera > Syrphidae > Eristalis > Eristalis tenax. The sequence goes on along the minus strand of HG993124.1, from coordinate 107,043,414 downwards.
TGATGAGTTAGAGTCGATGGCGGAGGATCGTGCTTGCGAAGATAGTGCCTGCGAAGAGCCTGTTTACAACTCAGTTTCCAGTTACACAAATGCCACAAATGTGCAAATGAAGAAAATACTTCGTAATACCACAGTTAGGTAAGAAAATCTTCAAATTAAAAATAAAATTAATAACATGTCCAAAATAACAAAAAAAACTTCAATTATCATTGAATTCCTTCAATTTTCATAGAAAATGTATGAAGCACTAGCCAGACCTATTCCGTTGATGGGAAGGTTTTAAAACATCCATTGACAGGAGGGTGAATACGTATTTGCCCATGAGCCTCGTTAAAATTCCACAGTCCGAGGGCACACTTCTCTCATGTAGCCTCACCTCACTGATGCACACTCAGCTTTCTCCACCGACGTCCTGGAGAAACCAGCCCACGCTTACCAACCAATCATAGTTCGCCATGAATCGTCATCGATTGTGTACTTAAGCCCAATTGATTCCCACAAGGTGGTCTATTCGATCGTCTACACGGTCAACTTTTCGCAGTGTCATCCTTCCTAGGGACCATGTGACATTCCCCAGCGACTGCACTTGATTATCCTAATTTTTATGGGAACATCCAAACCGTCGGCCGTCGAGCGCGTTCACTTCCAATTAATTTTATACCTCACCACATAAAACACCGTTTATGGAGAATCATTAAACGGAAAATTTCTATCAAATAATATGTTGAACCATAAACCGGGGTTAAGTGTAGCCACAGCTTCTTCTCCGTAGTCGTCGTCGCTTAGCCAACTCGACACATCTCAAACACCGAGTCGGGAGAAAAAATAATCCCCAACGGACAAAGGACGCGAGGGTAGGGGGTCGACTTCCAGCGGTTTAATTGCATTGTTTAACCAAACAACCATATTCGCTGTCGTCCCGCTGCACATGATACTTTTCAGGGTGCATTATCTCTGTGTATCTGGTCACAGGAAAAAAACTTCCACCAATGTACGGCCAGTCTCATCGACTCGGCGAACAACAGCGACGACGGCAAAAAACGATGCCAACCTGACCGCACAACGGCACAACCGCTGTAGAGACCTGCTGCCAACCTGTCGATGAACATGGTCGCCCATCGAGCACTGCATCGCAGCGCACTCCCTGATAATGTTCGCGCTGATTCCCAAGACAGCACACAGCGATTAAAAGCCTCCACTCGATCGTTTAATTAACGCATTTCACCGCAAAAAAATGAAATTTCAAAAGACATCGGCCCCATCTCGCGTCGTAATCAAATTAAGTTGTGTTGGCCCCCTCCAAGCAGACACAACGACAAGCACAAGTCCGTTCCACTCGACAACTACACAACTGCACTGGCCTCCCCCAATCGGTGTAGCCCATCGAGAAGGGGTGTGGAATGGATTATTATTGAATTACCCAGCCAGTCGGCGACAGCGACAGCGGCGGTGGCGGCGCGGCGGCGTCGTCCCATCCGCGCCCGGGGTGCTCTGGGGCGTACCTATCGCGGTTTTATTACACGTCATTCCGAGGGCGCAAGATAAAAATCAATCCGCTCGTCGATGCGATGACAGAACGTTTAGCTATCAATCATCAAATACACGCGCCTTTATGGCCGCCTTGTGGTTTGTAATTCCCACGATCGATTATCCGCTGAATGCACTCGATTTTCTCAAACTCCGTGCCGGTGGGGTTAGCCCGGATGTTGGCTCGGGTTTTTTGGGACTTTTATCTCTCAGAACGGCAAATAGTAACGAGTTTATGGGCCTATCAATCAAGGGGCTTTGAAACTCAACTTAATCTCGCCTTCATTGGTCGCCGAGGGGGAGTGGTGGTCCTTTTGTGTGGACACGGCCGAGCGTAGCCTAGTGGGTAAGTGGGTATTTACGACATTTTAATCAGCCGTTCGATAGGGATTACTGAAAGATAGACTTTACAACCGCTCAGATAGTGCATGTAAATGATTGCTCACGAGGAGGGGGGCAGGCACAGAGTGCATGGAATTATGCATTAATCAAGAGAGAGGAAATACGCGGGTGCCTTGTGAGACAGCTTAATTGCGATGTTATTCAGTGATTTTAGCGCACATCTGTGCCGGCTTCGGCCAACCTTTGTGTTAAAGTGCACGCGAACGGATTGTGAGTGGGTGAAGAGAGATGTGAGCACATTTGAGACGTGAAAAAATGACGCCGAACCCCACCAACGAATGACATTCAATACAACACCATCACACCAGGAGTTGTGCAAGGATGGGAGCCTCTGGCCATTAATATGGAACACAATGTTGCCACAGTGAAATGTTGCGAAAGAGAAGAACTGTAAGCATGAACTTAACTGACCACAAAATTGAAGCTATCCCTCTAACTGCCCGCAGGAATATGTAGTCCCTCGACTCGTTGGAATACAGAAAGAACGAGTCCAATGAATTTCTAAAGTATGACTGTTTATTGTTTTATTGGGAAACTTTCGCTGCAACTTTGGTTATGTGGGAACTTTGCCCATCACGATCTAACCACGCAGAGTTGAAACGAATTCTCTTTCGAAGAAGTTGTGCAAAGACAACTTGCTCACCATCATCCTCTTCAGTGACGCATGTTCATCTGAAGGCGTCGCGGGAGTAAAAACAGTACGAGAGATGTCCACGCCACTCGATACTCCACCTTAAGCTCATCAGGAGCTATGCCCAATAGCAACCAGTCGAATTTTCGTTTTCAGTCTAGGGAAAGCCAAGCAGTCGCCTACCTGAAGAAGTTGCATTCAAAGCAAGTCTGGTAGCTAGTGGCTAGTGGCTAGTGACTAGTAGAAGGTGGATGATGGCTGGTGGCTGATGGCTGATGGCTGTGGGTAGTTTCCTAGTGCCTGGTAGCTGGAGAGTGGTGGCTAGGGTATGATGGCTACTGGCTAGAGGCTTGTTCCTCGTAGCCGATGGTTGATGGCTGGCGGGTGATGGCTGTTGCCTGTTGGCTGGTAGCTATTGGTAGATGGCTGATGGCTTGTGGTTGGTGGCTGATGCCCTTTGGCTGATGGCTGATAACTGGTTGGTGGTGGCTAGTGTCTGATGGCTGGTAGCTAGTGGCTGATGGGTGATGTGTGATGGCTGGTGGCTGGTTGCTGGTGACTATTGGCTGTTGGTTGGTGGCTGCTAGCTGGTGGCTAGTGGCTGGTGGGTGATGTCTGTTGGCTGGTGTCTGGTTGCTTGTGACTAGTGTCTGATGGCTGGTGGATAGTGGCTGGTTGCTGGTGACTAGTGGCTATTGGTTGGTGGCTGCTTGCTGGTGGCTAGTGGCTGGTGGGTGATGTCTGTTGGCTGGTGGCTGGTTGCTTGTGACTAGTGTCTGATGGCTGGTGGCTAGTGGCTGGTTGCTGGTGACTAGTGTCTGATGGCTGGTAGCTAGTGGCTGGTGGCTGTGTGTGATGGCTGGTGGCTGGTTGCTGGTGACTACTGGCTGTTGGCTAGTGGCTGTTGGGTGATGGCTGGTGGCTGGTGGCTGGTTGCCGGCGACTACTGTCTGATGGGTGGCTGATGGCTAGTTCCTTTTGGCTGTTGGCTGGTAGTAGATGACTAGTTGCCCGTAGCTGATGTAGTTGGCTAGTGGCTGATGGCTGTTGGCTCCTGACTGGTAACTCGAGATAAATGGGGAGAGTATAATGGCTGGTGGCTGATGGCTGGTATCTGCTGGCTGGTGCCTGTTGCCTGGTATCTGCTGGCTGGTGGATGATGCCTGGTATCTAAAGTGTAGTGACTAGGATATGATGGCTGCTGGCTGCTGGGTGGTGGCTTACGGCTGGTAGCTGGAGGGTAGTGGCTGGTGGTGGAGGCTGCTTGGTGATGATCAGTGGGGAGCAGCAAATAGTGACTGGTGAAAACTTGGGGTCTCAAACCACACCACGCACAACGCCGACGGCAGCACTCGAGGCCATCTTCTCCCTACAACAGCTCGACTTATTCTGTAGTGCCAGCGAGAGATGCAGGATTTTAGAAGGAAGAACCAAACTGTCACGCCACCATAGGAAGAAGTTGGCAACAGCCTGTACACCGACGGCTCAAAGGTGAGAGCGTGTACGGAGGCCTGATACTGAAGTACGGCTGCAGCGTTTTTCAAACTGGAGTGGCTGCTATACACGAGGCGGTACTTGCGCTGAGAGACCAAAAGTTTACCGGCGAATCGATCACAATCGACATTTTGACATTGAAGTTGGTTAGGCTATGCAGACCATGTGTCAACTAGAGATCCTTGGTGAATTCGGTGACCCTCTACTCGATACCGGGACATACTGAAATGCAAGGCAATGAAATTGGGGAGAGTCTCGTGAAGTAAAGCTCGGAGTTGGCAGCAAACCCACAGATCTCCATAGAAAAATATCTTCGGTTGTGGCTGTACTGGACAAAAAGTGATCAACATCATTGATCCGCTTTAGTCCCGAGGACGTACTCTCTCAAACAGAAGTTCCTACGGGGCACTGTGTCATAGATACACATGCAATGTGACCGAACAGACAGCACAACGACTTCTGCAGAAGGTGCAGAGATTAGGAAGAAACAGGAACTATTCAACATATGCTCTGCAAATATCCAGCCCTAGCAAATAAAATAAGTCAGTTTCTAGGAAGCACTTCTTCTAGAGCTGAAGGACGCACTGCCCCTAGATGCTTGAAAATCTGAAAATGTTGCGGTTCGAAGGACTGGTATGTATATCTAAGTTCCGAGTGATTGCAGAGCTTGACAACATCTCGATGAAGTACTTCAGCCATGAAGTCGATGTCCAATCAGGTTCCAAATGTGCTTGCACAATTCCCCCTTAACCACCAACAAGTGTATCTGCCCATAACCACCGTATCGCCGAGAGGGATACAAAAAAACAAAAAATTCCATAAAGCTTCACATCGTGTTGTGTGCATTTGCGTGTGGCCTTGTTGTTGTTATTGGATAGCTCACTGGCTGACTGGTTGCTCGGCTGGGGTCGGGAAAAAGCCACAAAACAAAGCCGGGCTTCCTCCAGCGCCAGCATCTCCGCCGCTGTTTTGCGGCTCAAATGCTTAACGTTACGAGCGTGTATTAAAACATCTTCGGTCAGTTAATTGTTTGTCATTAATTGGTTTTTGCATTCACTCCGCCGCCGCCGCACCACTGGCTCCGCTGGTGGCTGGCTTTAGATTTCACTCGGCTATGGCGTGGCAGGTAGAAGCACACACACACACGGGAGTGTGGATCCGAGATGAGATTGCCGATGCTGATGATGGAACTAGATTCGCCCTGTCGGTCGTGTCGGGGCCTGTGGTTAAGGCGCGCTATTTGGGAGCGAAATAACTTTGTTAATTCTTTGGAATTCCATCGACCATCGTTTTTGTGGCTGGAGCATCCCCCCCCCCCCCCTACCAGCCCCTCGTCGATAGGTCCTCCTTGGTGGTCTTTCTGAGCCGAGTTCGGGTTCGAACAGACGTGCACCGGCGCGCTATCCCATTCGACATGGCGAACTTTAAATCTGAGACAGTCAGCAAGTCACCCCGGCCGGGAACGGGTATTCTATGCAAATTGTCGCCACCCTCGCCCATGAACACCGTCAACGTATGGTCGGAGTCTCACCCAGAGACCGAGGAGAGGAGACCAACTCTGGCACCAGGAACTGTGCCCTGGTTGGGGGAGAAATTGTGACAAAAGGCGTTCCTGAAAGTTTTTCGTGGCTTCGTCCACCACCCTCAGGATGTATTTTTCATTTCCCTCAGCCGGCAGTGTGTGGCGGCGGTGACGGCAGCGGCGACGTGCAATGTCCCCGTGATCCAGTAAAGCGCATTGTGTGACAGCAGTGTGCAGTACCGCAAGTAGGCGTACCCGTAGATGCATTATATCAATTCAATTCTGTATGGCAAGTCGTCGCGCTTTTCCTTCATGTGGATTGCATGCGATTTGACATTATTACCGCATCACACAGTGGATTCCGCCAAGCCGAGAGGAGATGTGAGCTGAACAAAGCAAAAAGTAGTTTCCTCCACCGCCACACCATGGGCATTGGCACGATGAGTGTGACTGTGACTATGACTTCGATACCGACACCGGCGTGATAGTGTGGGCGGTTCCGTGACGTCGACGGTCGCAAAGGATTTACTGCTCCCATGCCAAATCACATTACGGGCCAAACGAAACCGCCTCTGGGCACCCGGTGCATCTGGGAAAGGTGTTTACCAACCCATTCGACGCGGGTAATGAAGAGATAGTGGGATTCCCTCAATAACTCATTTTTACTGTTTTTTTTCGTTTTATTCAAGGAAATAGGACTAAGCACAGATTTCTTGTTTGTATGCGAGAAGGAAGCCCCGGCCGACATAGGCGCTGTCACTGCGGAAGGGCAATACGATGGGTCCGGCTGATAGATCTCGAACGTCCGCATTCAGGGTGAAGTCGTCGCTGTCGGTGGCGTCGTTCAGGCGTTCGCCGCATAGGCGCAGTTGATTCACGGAGATGTAGTCCGTTGGGCAGTTGAAGATTCCGGCACCGGCTTGACCGTCCGGCACAATGTCGTTTGCATCTGAAAGAGAGATGGTGACACGTTGTTTGAAAGATGCGAATGCTTGGGACTATTGGGAAGGAAGTTGGAGGAAGGGAAGTACACAGATGATTGGCGAACGAGGTCAGACCCTGTGCGAGATCATAGTGCGAGTGCGACTCGGGGGTGGAAATTATGTTCGAAACTTATTAAGATAAACCGTGATGGCGATACTAAACGGGTGAGAAGTGGGGGACGTCTCGACACATAATCCACTTTTAACGAAGATCTGCCTCAAAATTAGATCAGCTTTAGCTCGAGAAGAAGGAAAGGTAGCTTAGTATAAGACGCTAGCACATCGTCACTTTCGCTTCAAGGGATGAACAAGAACCGAGCAGGTGGAACAGTTAGACTATTTGTAACAACACCAAGGAATTTCAAACCTCGCCGCGTGAAGTCAGGCCTCTCCACTTAGCACTCGTAACTTGAGTGATTGTTGAACAAGATAGGCCAACAGTTTGTACGTAAGACTTATGCAATAAAGCAATCGAGTGAACATTATAAACACTTCATTCAGTTTCGTTCACGTAATTGCGGGCAGTTTGACTACTTTTCCTCGGGTTTTGGCACGAACTTAAGTTTACATAAGTCAATTATAGTTGGGCCTTAACTAGCTGTTGCATGTTAAGAAGACGAAATAAATGAAGAAGAATACACCGGGGCCTCACTAAGACGTTTGCAAGAAATTAAGGCTCCTCAGGTTTTTAGCAGCCACGTGTTGATAACAGGCGTGTTATATTGAGAACTCAGTATTCAGTCAATAAAATGCTCTTCTTCTCATTTTATTTTTTTGTGTCACAAGTTGGTGCGTGTCCTTACTTTCATTGCATTAAATGTCAAAATACGAATAGAGCGCCTCTATATTTCATTGTTTGTCAAATCTTTTTTATAATGTTCGCAAAAATATGTTTTTATTCACTAGTAGTGTTTGGATGGTGTTTGATGGATTACAAACTGGGGTACGTTATCCTATGTCGAACTACTTAGGACACCAAAGCCGATAATTCTTCTGCATCTTTAGAAAGTGTTTTCAGGGGCATCTGTGATTCAGTGGTGTTATATGGATTGATAGAGATTCTTCAACTCGCTGTAGTATTGACTGTCAAATGTGACTGAGTATTTTTTGCTCAGTAATTTGTTTTGCTGTTGTTTCGCGTGTATAAGTAATACTGAGCTGAGTACAGGTTATCAATAAAACACGCCTATTAACAGTTGCTAAAATGGGTGGGCTGTCAGACCGAGGTGGACCTAGACCCGCATTCTACAGCCTGTTGGCGTGTTATTGTTCTATCGCGAGTCGATGAAACTCTCAGCTATGTGCCGACTCCTAACTGCGAAGTTTGAGAAGCCTTTTCTAGACAAGAATACTCTTTGAACAACACATTGTCTGTGAATCGCAAGAGTTGGAGCCGTGGATTGTGAAAGTTGGTAAATTCTTGGATTGAACATGGCACGTGGTACGTCGCACAGTGGTTCGCTTTGTATGGGAGCGCAGCACTAACTATGTAACTTTTGAACTCGTGGACCGATCTTAATGATATTTGAAACATAGTCCATGTGCCACGAGACGTTTTTTCAGAATGTGGTCCAAAAATGGTTGATGTAGCTCCAACGGAGTAAACTTGAGTGAAAAAATAAAAATATCACTTCTTTGAAACACGAACAAATTTATTGGTATTTGTACTATGTTTCAAATTTCATTACGATTCCTCTGTAAAGAATTCGCAATCCAGCGTCTGGTGTTCAGACTCCCAGGACTCCCGGCGAGTTTTGCAATTCCTTGGCGATGTTACAAATAGTCTATCTGTTCCACTTTTTCAGCCCTTGAAGCCAAAATGACGATGTGCTACCGCTTGCCACGTCTTACTCTAAGCTACACTTGGTTCTTCTCGAGGTAAAGCTTACCTAATAGCTTAAGAGGGCAGTAGTTGGGAGAGAGCAGATCTTCGTCTTCGTTAAAAGATTCGATGGTGAGTTTAGGCATCGTGAGGTCTGTATCTATGAGTATATAACTATAGCTGCTCAATGTCCACACCGAATTTCTTTCCAGATGTGAAGCGATCTCGGTCTGATCGACGTATGGTTAATTTGGTAGGTTAAGGAGTATGTTCAGAGCTTCTGCATACACATGCTATCCTCTGCACTCTGTCGAGTGGTATGTTTGCCCCCTAGGCCATCGACGACTTTGGTAGCCATTTTATTGAATTATTCACGAAATAATGTGGAGGGCATCTGGTTGGTCTGATCGGTCGACTGTTTGTTTGAGCGGATGTGAAAAATGTTTAGGAGCACGAAAGGGTAAGAAGTTGGTTATCTCTATAACCCTTAATTTTCTGACTGAGATGCAACACTTGACAAGCGTTCAATAAACGAAACATGCACCAGTATGGGGTGGCCTTTTTTCAAAATGGCACGTTTTTCGTTCATTGGGGACAGAGAGACACAAAACTCATAAATGGGCCTGTCCCTGGATGTGTGGTCACTTTACAGCAATTTTGAGGGTAAAATGTGATGGAATGATAGAAAGTCTGAATGTCCTAAACCTACCGTCATCCTTGTTGATGATTTGAAAGTCAAACTGCTCCCCATTGCTTTCAGTCGAATACACAATCGAGCACATCTGCCTGACACGTTTGATGCAAATGGCGTAGTTCAGGTTGTTCTGGAAAAAAAGGAAAAAATTACAAATATTAGCCAAGGCATAGTTTGTGCATAACTTACAAAGTGTGTCACTTCTCCTGAATCAACGATCGTTCCAATTTGATCGTAATTGAACGACTTGACGACACCCTCAGGCTCTGCGTGGTACTGAAGACAGCCTTCTGGGGCTAGGTCCCTTTCAAGCTGCAAAAAGAAGATGTTAGTGACTTTCAATGGAAAGTGAAGAGGCGTTATTTAACCTGAATGACTTTGATGTTGAATGAACGTGGACCATTTCCTTTGGCGAATATTGACAAGAAGATCTTCCTTTCAATGGCATCGTCGACGTCAATGTAAACTGAAAGCATGAATAAAATGGAGGCATTTATGATGTCTTAAGTGGCTCATCAAATGGGTCTCCTTTGTGATCTGAACTGGAGATCTACACAGCACGGAACAACCGCCGGCATCGAACTCAAGGCACAATCGTCAACTAAATTAATCATTTCCAATCGACTTGCTAATCTGATTGTAGTTAGGAATATGTCTGAATATTGACGGAACAACAGAGTTGCCGAAGAACACCGCGGATTGACGTGTGTCGGAAGGCTGCAATCGCAACACAGCAAACCCCTCTGGCGCACAGTGTGTTACTTTGAGAATCTGGTGGAACATAATTCCTGTGTTGCTTAGGTTAGGTTAGGTTGAAGTGGCTGACTGCAGCGCAAAGGACAACAGACACACTGAGGCTAAGTATAGACCCATTGAGTTACCACGCGGATCTTGTGGTACCTATTCCGCAACCAATTAGCGCAACGAATAAGGCTGATTTCAATATTGCTCAGTTCAGGCCCCTAGAAGTCTGAATCTACGGGACGAGAGAGCACTGCAGCTGCATAGCAAGTGTTCAATGGTTTCTTTTCCGTCCTCGTTCCTGCAGCTTGTACAAAAATCATTGTACGGCCTAGTCTAGAGGCGAGAGTTCCGATGGCACAATGCCCTGTTAGAACGCCAATAAGAGATCTGAGATTTGGCCTGCTTAATCTGATCAAGCTAAGCGATCGTTTGGGGTCGATCATAGGCAAGAGTTGTTTGGTGATGAGGCATCTTGTGCCTGATGTCTTCGTTTCTTTAGCAGATGTTTTATAGCTGCGACAGGCATGGAGGGTGGGTCTCCAACCGGAAGGAGTACAGAATTTGTTGCCCTTTCTAACGAGTTCGTCCGCAATTCTCTTGAATGTCACAGTATCCCTGCACCCACATAAGGTGGATGTTAAAGTACTTGGCCATCTCGTTAAGAGATAGGCGGCACTTAAGGGAAGTCTTGGAGTTGAAAGTGACTGAAAGTCCAGAGATTTGATCCCCGCCTGGCTGTCGGAACAGATGACGATATCTGTGCTTGATGTTACATTGTTTTTTAGCCATGACAGAGATTCCTTTATCGCTATAGTTTCAGCCTGAAAGACGATACAGTGATTAGGTAGACGTAGGATGAGCTAGATTTCTAGATCCTTGGAATAGACTCAAGCCCCCACACCTGCATCCCCATACACTCCCAGTAAGATCTGGATGGTATGCTGGTTGAGAAATGTTTCTCGAAGAGGATTTTAGGTATAGTGAGGTCTGTATCTATGGTCACAACCTGTCTAGGATCTTTGAATGTGCAGACTAAAGTTCTTTCTAGTTGTTCAGCAATCTTAATCTAATCGCCGTGCTGGCCGCTGTCTGTTTGCCAATTTGCTCTCTCGGAGGCAGGTTAATGAGTATGTTTAGAGCTTCGGGGGAAGTAGTCTTTAAGCTCCACTAATGCATACGTACGCCATCCCCTGCACTCTAGCGAGTGGTGTGATGTTGATTTTCTTATCGAGTGCGGTCAACCAAATTGCGACGCCATACCACCATCAGTATGGGTCTGACTACTGACGTAAATAGCCAGTGCACCATACGGGGCAGTAATCCCCATTTTCAACCAATGACCCTGTTGCAGCAGTATAGAGCCGTGGAGTCCGTCTTGACACGTTACTGGATATTTAGCTTCCAGCTTAACTTCGTGTCTAATATAAGACCTAAGAATTTTTCGCTGTCGTTAAGCATTTAGGGGGTCCCGCATAGTGTGAGAGGGTGGGGATGTTACCCCTCTGGATATATATTTCCCAGCTACTGCGATGGCATTATCATCTCCAGTGTCACAAGCAGTTCCTTGACCACTATGTTCCAGTTGATGAAGGCTTTAACTGCCGCTGGCTTATCGGCATACGCTAGTAGGGTGAATTGTTCCCCTAAAAAATAGTCTAAACGGATCATATCCTATGATCTAGGCGTTCCAAACTGCACTCACGAGAAGGGGGGCAAAGGCTTCCGGCGGCACTTTGCTAGGGGCGGCAATTTTTTGTAATGCAAGTGCACTCTTTTCTTTAATTTCGTGTTATTTTTTGATTTGTACTAGATATCAAATACCAATTACATCACATTAAAACTTAGTGCTTTTAAATGTCCTGGTCGTGGCGTTGTGGGTGTGTGCGTCGACACGTACGCAAACCATGCAGGGCTGGGTTCGATTCCCGGCCTGTGACCTCTGTAGAGTCACTGACAATGCTCAAAGCGTATAAATGTCTGGAAAAAGTTCTCAAATTGGGCATTAGGAGCCGGCATCTTCCCTTCCACTCTTGATTGAACAATAGCACGCACAACGCGAATGAATGCTGAGAAGCTGGGCTGGTTTGCCACCCGTATTATATTATTATATAACGAAAATAAAAAGCAAGCAGTGTCTTCTGTCGTGCCGACGCGACGTGGCATAGAATATCTATAATTCGAATTATGTGGAAATACCGAACGTGTCTTTGCCTAGTGTAAACAAAAATTTGGAACCTGCCTTTCGGCAGTTTGAACGAACATTTAACATTTTCTCCTTCGCGATTCTTGTTTTTGTAAAAAAAAGCACAGGACAGGACAGGAAAAAGGAAGTCATCTGCCCTGTTTCTTTATACAAACAGATCTTTGTAATATTGTTAACGTTTTAGTCGCTCGAGAAGGTGCCTATAGTTTTCATTCTACCAGTTTTTATTTTTGTCTTTATACTATGTCCCACGACAATGAGACTGGGTGAGCTGGCATCAGTAAGGAGCCTAGTTTTAAATAATTTTTACTTTTTCAAAATTGATTAAAATGAAAGGAATAAAAAAAGTGGGGCTTTGTATCGAAGTAAAAAAGGGCCCACGATGAAAGTATTTTGAAAAACCAAGGGTAGGCAATGACTGACGTCAACCTGGCGATGCCCAGTGTTGTAACTTTTTCTACACACCAATTGTGCTTATTTTACCTCCAAGTGGTAGCCATCAGGTACTGGTTGTAGTTCACCCGAGCTCAACTTGCCAAACTAATAAGTGCGACCTCTTGTCCTAGGGGTGACAAAAAAGGAACTGGCCCTCCAGGTTGGAGGTTGTGCCGTCGGGGTAACTGCCCGGCCACATAAAAATATGTAATTACGAAGTAACAACAAGCCTCGGAAACGGAGGATTTTACTGATGACAAACCCTGCAAACGATATACGGACAACGATCTTCGGATCTGTACGTGGAATGTAAGGTCCCTTTCCCGAACAATTAGCGGAAGCCCTGGACTGCTGCAAAGCAGATATAACCGCCATCCAAGAAGTGCGATGGGATGGACCGGGCAAAAGAAGGCTAAAAAATTGTGATATATATTACGGTGACTGCTACAAACAGCAAAAACAGCGCCTATTTGGATGTGGATTTGTCGTTAGAGGCAGACTTAGGCAAGAAGTCTTATCGTTCAGATCCGTGAACGAGCGCCTCACGACAATTCGCATCCAGGCTAAATTTGCCAACATAAGCCTTATATGCGCACATGCCCCCACAGAGGAGAAAGATGACGACACCAAAGACAAGTTCTATGAGCTCCTGGACAAAACTTATGAGCAATGGCCTAGCTACGACATTAAAATTGTCCTTTGCGATTTTAACGCAAAGCTTGGAAAAGAGAACATCTTTGGTAGTACGGTCGGGAAGCACAGCCTACACGACACCACATCCGATAACGGATTTAGGCTGATCGACTTTGCTGCGGGGCGAAATGTTGTAGTAACCAGTACGCAGTTCCCACATCTCGATATTCTCAAAGGAACATGGACATCTCCTGATCAATCAACCGTCAAGCAGATTGATCAAGGCACTCCTCCAGCATTATGGATGTCCAAACGTTTCGAGGCGCAACATTGACTCAGACTACCAGCTGTTGTAGCCAGTGTAAGGCTGCGGGTATCCCGAACTCCGGCAAGACAAGGATATACTGTGAGGAAGTTTGACCTCGGACGGCAAATCCTTTTCTAATCGAGTCTCCCTTAATTTTTTAAGAAGTCCTACGAAGCCAATGGCAAGTACTTAAGGCGACATTGTCAAAAAGACATCAAAGACGCCGCCACTGAAGTGCTGGGTTTCACTCGACCACTCCTACGAAACGACGGTTTGGCGACGACCGTCGGCGGGTGAATGCAGCAAAGCAAGAGACGTATAAAACGGCACTGCAAAGGAGGAGAAGAGCTGCTCGGGAGCTCTACGAGCAGAAGAGGAGAGACGAACACCGGCTTCTCAGGAGAAAAAAGAAGGAGCATGAGAAGCGCGCGATCGGAAAACTAGAGGGATATTACTGCAGGAATGAGGTAAGGAAGTTTGACCAAAGGGTAAAGTTAACCAGTCAAGGTTATTAATATTCACACTGCGGTAAATTTTGGAGAAAACCCAGGAGCAACAAATGGATACCCACCACCTTTTCATCGATTTTAAGGCCGCGTATGATAGCATTTATAGAGACGAGCTATACAGAGCAATGTCTAGTTTTGGCACCCCTACCAAACTCGTCCGTTTGTGTAGGATGACGATGGAGAATGCACGCTGCTCCATCAAGGTCGGTAAAGACCTAACCGAGACCTTTGATGTGAAAAAAGGATTCAGACTCGTTCTTGAATCGTTCTTGAAAGAATTGTTCAATACTCGAACGCCAACACCAGAGGAACAATCTTTCAGAAGTCCGTCCAACTACTCGCATATGCCGACGATATTGACATTATCGGACGAACACAGCGTGATGTCAATGGCGCCTTTGTGGGTAACGGAGGCCGCAAAGATGGGTTTAGCGGTAAACAAGGGTAAGACCAAGTATATGCTGTCAACGAGAAAGGACACCCAACACCGACGTCTCGGTCAGAACGTCACAGCAGACAGATATAACTTTGAGGTAGTCAAAAACTTTGTCTACCTAGGCACCGCTATCAATTCAGACAACGACACCAGCGCTGAAATCAAACGAAGAATAACTCTTGCCAATCGCTGCTTCTTTGGGCTAAGAAAGCAATTAGTAAACAAAGCCCTCTCTCGAACAACCAAGCTAACGCTCTACAAGACCTTAATCGTCCCAGTCCTGCTATATGGCGCGGAGGCATGGACTTTATCAAAAGCGGATGAAGCTGCTCTTGGTTGCTTCGAGAGGAAAATTCTTCGTGTGATTTTCGGTCCCGTCTGCATAGATGGTGAGTGGAGGAGGAGATTTAATGACGAACTATACGGGCTGTTTAGCGACATCGACTTAGCCAGAAGAGTGAAGATCCAACGATTGAGGTGGCTAGGTCATGTAGAGCGGATGGAAACCAATGCTCCGGCCCGAAAAGTCTTCGAATCCACCCCCGAGGGACGGCGCAGTAGAGGAAGACCGCGACTCAGGTGGCGCACGCAAGTGGAAAGGGACCTCAACCAACTATGCGTGCAAAACTGGAGACAGCTAGCTAAAGATCGAGCTGGCTGGAGACGCTTGTTGGTTGAGACCCAGGTCCACCCCGGACTGTAGCGCCACCTTAAGTAAGTAAGTAAGGGCCCATCTTTAAATACAGTAGAAGTTCGATAAGTTTAACTTCGATAAGTCGAATGGAATTGGTTGGCAATAGATCCAAGACTGAAATTTACATGTACCTTGTTCTTTTGATAACTCGAACAGATTATTTGGCGGCAACTTCAATGGGTCGAATTATAAGGGGAATTCCCAAAATGTGCGTATTTTACAAGTTCTTTATATAATGAATAACTTTCGGGGCATATAACCTGTTCCTACAACCTTGTATACCTACGTCTACATATATAGTACAATTTGTTGTTATTAGGGTTTTGCACACTTACTTGGGAATTGGTTGATGCGAACTCAAAGCTTAGTTTGTATTCAGTAGGCGCCCAAAAAACACACAGGGAAGACAGTCCGACCATAGCGACAACAGCGCCAGTGATTCGCAAAGGAAATCAGAAAAATTTGGAGGATGAATTGATTCAACCACTTTAAACAGAGTTTTGTTCCAAATTCGTTAAGCATTTTGTGTTTATAGGCACATACATGATGAACAAAAATAAGCGAGCAGTGGACGCACCCGAGGTTTATGTCTAAACATCTTATCACCGCAGTGTCCCCCAATCGATGATATCCGAACGGAGAAGGAACGTTGAATGTCGTGAATGACTTGGTGACGAATATTTAATCTGGTTAAATTTATGGTAACGTTGATACAATGGGCTTATGACAGCTGAAATAGGAAATGTATACTTGCGACTGCAATGTACTGAGATATAGTTGGAATGCTGCGTCGATGACTGTACCACTTTTAGTGGTGGAAATTTCTGAGTTGGAGTTCATTTGAAGCTTTAGAGTATCTCTCAAAAGCTCGACCAGGGATACAGCCGCAGGCGTGGTAAAATGTGTATTAAGATCACCACTTAGAATCATTGCCGCAGATGATAGTCCTTTCCCAGTGCACCACCTTCTGTGAATGGCAAAAGTACGAAGTGAAAGAAGTCGATGATTTTATCCATGGACTGGTTAGGAGAGATGTAGACAACAACAGAAATTACGCTCTGGCCATTTGGAAGAATGCATTCAGCTGCACGTATATCCCCGATATCTCGAATTGCATTGCCCAAGTCGCTTGTATTAGAAACAGCAATCAAAGTTCGGAATGTCAATGATCTCTTCATCATCAACCCATATCTCGGAGAGCATGAGTAATGTACATTTTTGCGTTACGTCGTCGTTCAAGTCGTTGCAATGTGCCCGTCAACTTTGACATTTGGGGGCGAATAACGATGTCGATGAAACCGATAGATAGTCGGGCTGCGATTAAGGCTCTGGATTCACCATCAATTAAGTCGAAGATAGTAATCTTTGCCTTCTATCTTTTAGGGAGATAAGAAGAGGTTAGATGTAACCTAACCCTATGCCGGGCATAGTGATTTGCCAGGTAACGAAAGGCCCGCCGAGTTAGCAAGAATGGGGGTGGGACTGCCACTAGCAAATAATCTGGACTCCCTCACTTCAAATAATAAACACTCTGTTACTTACAGATGCCATTAACTCCTTTAATCGGAGATGGATGGACTTAGAAAACGAATACACTCCTAAAACTAAGCACGAATGTAATAAGGAACATTGTGGGTCACTGACGGTCACTGCCTTCTCGGTATCCATGCCAGAAGAATGGGAGCCCCCCACAATGAGCTAAATAATCTGACCCAGCCAGTAAATGAGCCCACACGAATACCTGACATTGCAGATCATTCCGCCAACACCCTGGACCTGTTTCTCACCTCTCATCCTGACAAATATTCTATTGACATTCTGCCACCTCTAGGCTCGTCTGATCATTGTGTCGTATCAGCTACTTTCTCGTTATCGCCACAAATAGTTAGAGAACAAATTCGTAAAAGAACAGAATGGCTATACGAGAAAGTCGATTGGAGCGGTCTAAACAACTTCTTTAGGAATTTGAACTGGTCACTATGCTTCCTCGATAGTGACGTGGATGCCGCTGCTGATATGATCACAAACATTCTACTGCTGGGCATGAGATCCTTCATTCCTTTAGAGTGAAGTGTATCAAGTCCAAAGCAAACGCATGGTGCGACTCGTGCTGTAAAGAGGCTATCAGGTTGAGAGAGTTGAATTTCGAGATATACAAAGCAAACCCTACTGAGGAAAACCGGAATAAGTTTAAACGGGCCAGAAATGACTGTAATGCAATTATAAGACGTGTGAAATTCTCGTATGAGCAAAAGTTGAGGCAAAAAGTGCTACAATGTCCCAAGGGTAGCAAAAACGTTTGGTCTGCCTGAATTCTGCCTCGTCTTCAATTCCCACGCTCATTTACAATTACATCCCAGCTGTCAGCTCTTTAGACAAAGCGAATCTGCATGCGGCGCATTTTGCAGCCAGCTCAACGCTGGCAGACTAAAATATGTCGCCACCTGTAATTCAGAGCGTTGATTTCACCATGGGACAAATCCACTTCCGCACTCGTACAGTTGCAAGAGTACTTAAAGATCTCGACGTGCACAAATCCGCTGGCCCGGATGGTATTCCCCCTATACTTCTGTTCTTCTGCCCTTGCAAAACGTCGTAAGCTTTTTCATCTATTCCACTCTTTAGGTCTCTCTCCAAGCAGACAGAAAACTGAATTTGTTCAGACGGTCTTTCAAAAGGATGAATCTTCATCACCCACCTCGTACCGGCCCATAGCACTTACGTCCTTTCTTTCTAAGCTCATGGAAACGCTGATAAATCGTCAGTTTATGAATTATCTTGAATCGCAGAAACTTCTTAATGGCCGGCAGCACGGTTTCCGCAGCAACAGTTCCACTGGTGGTCTGATAGCTTATCTCACCGAAAAGTGGAACCAATCTTTTGCACAATGCAGGCGAAAGCAAGATCGTTGCACTTGATATTTCCAAGGCATTTGGCAGAGTTTGGTATCAAGCTCTCTTGTCAAAAATGCGTGCCTATACCTACGGTTTATTAGAAATTACCTTTCGAACCGTTCAATTCAAGTTGTTTTGGATGGGTTCATGTCTGATATCCACCGAATAAATGCTGGTGTTCCCCAAGGCTCTGTTCTGTCTCCGACACTCTTTCTCATTTTTATAAATGATCTCTTGCGTGCTACTTATAATCCAATCCATTCCTTCGCTGATGACAGCACCCTCCGCTTTTCATATTCTTTCCAAGACTCACCAGCCCGCCCTTCGGGCGTAGAATTGGAACGGCAGCGTATGTTAAGCCCACTGAATTCCGATCTTGACAGCATAATTAACTGGGGAAAGAACAATCGAGTGGAATTCAATGCTTCAAAAACTCAATGCTGCCTGCTGTCACTCAAGCCAACCCTTTTTAATCACCCATTATCCATGCACGGCACCTGTGTCGATGAAACCGGAAAACTTTCATCCTTGGTATGTGTAGTAACACAGCACTTAGTTGGAACGATCAAATGTTAGAGATCGCCAAAAATGCTGCGAAATGTTTAGGTTTCCTTAATCGATGCAAGAAATATTTCACACCCTCTGATTTGGCACATACCCGCGCCCAAGCTTGAGTACAACGCTCATATCTGGTCTGGTGCGTCCAAGACCACCCTGCACTTGCTTGATAGAATCCAAAGGCGAGCGATAAAACTTATAGGAGACAACAATATTGCGGTTGTCATTAGACTCGCTCAAACATCGACGTACCCTCTCGTCTCTATCCGTATTTTATGACTATTTTAAGAAACGATGGTCAAGTGAGTTGGCCAACTGCATTAATGCTTCCCATGACCGCTATACCCGTCTCACCAGGAATGCTCACCAATTTACCCTTAAGCCTACTTTCGGACCCGCAGTTAAATTTGGAGACTACTTCTTCAGCCGCACCACACGAATATGGAATGCTCTTCAAAGCCTAATATTTCCCACAGACCACAATCCGCAGATATTTAAGACCAATGTACACAGCTACGTCCTCACTCTTTGTCCCTCTATACCCACGGTCCGTGCTGTGTCTTGACCCTGGACACTTAAGCGTATTAGAAAGCCCTTGTGTGCTCGGGAATTATATAACAACAAACTGAATATCGGAAAATAGTCGCTCTGGAGAGTGACTACGATTGGGGTTATAAGCAGCAACAACAATGCCTTTGACACACCCATCACTGATTTCAACGAGCAGATATTAAATCTCTCCATTTCCTGACTTTCCGGACAAACCTTGCAAGAGAGCGAGTTGTTACAATAAATGCAGCTCCACCACCATTCGTATCTGCTCTGTAACTCTATCATTTCGAAGCAACTTGTAGCCTGGGACTTCATAGCAAGCGTTCAGTAGACACACACAAAACGTCAACACCCGAACCATCAAAAAGATCCTTCACATAATTTAATTCTTAAGCATTCAGACTACGGGCATTAAAATAACCTATCTTAGATACGTCACTGTAATTAAAAAATTCAAAATGTTAACGACAGTACGTACCGGAAGTTCAGCTCCATCACCAGGAGACAACTCATTTAAAATGTCTTCCAAGACAAGTTTATTCTACAACTTTGTTCTTATTGAAATGCACTTTTAATTCATCCCAACACTCAGTATAGTCCCTGTTGACTACCGCTTATATACACTCACTTGTTACTTTGTGGCCTTTAATTAGGAAGTCTGAGCTTGATCACAAAGCCAAGTTAGAGCTTTTCAATTCAGTTCTTATTCCAACACTCACCTATGGTCACGAAATTTTGATAATGACAGAACGATTCAGATCGTGAATAGAAACTTCCGACATGAGAATTCTTCGTTCTGATGTAGGATGGGGTGAGAAACACGACAATACGCGAGGAACTCAATTTTAAGCAGCTGCTTCTACGGACGGAAAGGGCCATGCTTCAATGGTTTGGTCACGAATGTCCCCATCATTATCACGACTTCCGAGGCGCTGCTTGACTGTGATTTGATGGTTGAACCAAATCCAAAAACTCGCCTGGTGGCGCTCGGGCATAACTCCGGATGACTCATAGTCGAAAGCGGAGGATTGAGTGGCCTGGGGATCTTCCATGTGTGCTTTTCCCCCGATACTCCTTTAGCGGGTCACGCGGACCTTAAGATTTTGATAGTGATGCATGTCGTAAAGAATCGTGATTATTTGTGGGAACTGCTTATTGTTGTAGAATAATGACGCTTTAAGGTAAACAAAATTAAATCAGATCTGCAAAGATGTAAACAGATCAAAGTCTTAGCGACTTGCAGACACTCTGACACAAAAAACAGTGAAGTCGCAAGTACGTCATCATTTACATGCCAAACGTAAGATTTATCAATTTTAGTTAATAAATAATTACGACAAAATGCTAACGCTGAGAATATCGGCGCCAGTTACTACCACGTGGACACACCAACGATGAAATTCGACATATGCATCTAAGCCTATTCATAACGGTATTTCCGTCCAACTTCCAAACCAATCTGTTGTCTAAATTTTAAGAGAGTTTTCCTTTACAATTGGCTTTCGCGGGTACCTAGAATGCGCACAACGACGAAAATGGTTCGAAAGTGTGTACAACTGCAAAAAAAACTATATTTCTGAAGGCCTGCCCACAATTGACATCTAATTTTTCGTACAAAAGGAAGACTAGTCAGATGGAGCATCATTGATTAAATATGCACATTATTGATTCGCGGTTTTTATGAAATCTCGTACACCAACAATCATTCGTAGGTCGAGAACGATAAATTTTGAGTACAAGTGAACGAAACTTAACGAAACTAAGCATAACATGAATCCTACTAAAACGGAACTGGTGCTGTTCACCACAAATACCAAGATGCCACAACTAAAGCTTCCTCGGCTCAACAATAACACTCTCTCCCTTCCTTCCCGTGCTAAGTACCTAAGCGTCATTTTGGATCCCAAGCAAAACTGGAAGTCTAATATAGAAAACCGTGTAAAGAAAGCAAGTGCTGCTTTCTATGCCTGCAGTAAGGCTTTCGGTGGAAGGTGTGTTCTTAAACCCAAAATTACCCTTTGGTTGTACACATCTATTGTCCATCGCATTCTCACCTACGGCTTACTAGTATGGTGGCCTACACCAAGCAAAGCACCTTAAGTAAACAAAAGAAAAAATAGGCAGGAGTCGGAACTTCTGGGTAGATGAGATGCCCCACAAAACCACTGAACGTGCTCCTACATATCCTTCCGATGGACCTTTACATCAATTATGTAGTCACATGTCTTTGCGGTGGTTGATTGGGGGAGTTACCAACTCAGTGGGGGCGTTGCCGGTTCTTTCTTGGCCTGTTTGTCGGTCTTCTTTCTATGATGCTGTGACCTGGAACCCAGAGGAGAGCGACTTTGCACCTGCTACTAGCCTGTTTGAGTTCTTCTGTGCACTGTTGCAGAGATGCCGATTGTTGATCAGCAAATCCGTACGACCTTGGGAGAGCAGGCGATGAGATCATGCCCCATCGAAGCACTGAACGTGTTCCTACACTTTCTCTCGATGGACCTTTACATCAATTATGTGGTCACATGCAGTGCCATCACACTCAGAGATGGCGGATGTTGATCAACAAGACCGTACGGCCTTGGCAAAGCTCTCTAAAGCCTGCCTGAGCACCTAACACCAGCTCCAAACAGGACTGGGAACCCAAATCACTTACATCGGAATACCAATTTCTGATCTACACAGACGGGTCTATTTTACACCACAGTGTAGGCTCAGCGGTCTTTTCGATGGATTTCAACATCTCCAGTTCTTACAGCCTCCTAATACTTTCCGCCCTTATGGTAGAGCCGCAGCTAACTGCAGCGACAGGCAAACAGCCACAAGGACCATCTCCACAAGAACCACTTCATCTAAATTCATGCTACAGTGCACAGATGAACTCAAACAGGCCAGTCGCAGTTGCAAAATCGCTATCCTCTGGGTTCCAGCTCACAGCAACATAAAAAACAATACCGACAAACAGGCCAAGCAAAAACCGGCAACGCCCCCACTGAGTTGGTAGGCCCCCCAATCAACCACCTCAAACACATCATCTATCAACACATCCCGTCCTTAGCTAATAGAAGTCGGACTAAGTCATCCAAATATAAATTCTCTTGGAAAACCTGGCCCTAACACACGAAAAGCAGGATTGACGACCTAGTCGACAGAATAGCTAGAGTCATGCCTGTAAGCACAGGGCACTGGACCATAGGCATCCACGCCGCCAGACTCGAATACCGTTCAATCCACAGTGTCGCAGCTGCCTCGGCACTCAACCAGAGGAAAGTCTGCCTCACTTTCTCTGCGTCTGTCCGGCGTTAGCCAAGCAATCGCCGTCGACAAACCTTCCC
This sequence comes from Eristalis tenax, assembly GCA_905231855.2. Lineage (NCBI taxonomy): Eukaryota > Metazoa > Arthropoda > Insecta > Diptera > Syrphidae > Eristalis > Eristalis tenax. The sequence continues at coordinate 107,021,042 of HG993124.1, read as the reverse complement.
TTATTGACCTCTCCGAGATCGCTGATCAAAGTATAACGAACACATTTTAATTCCTAATCCCTAGCTAAAAAAAACGGCAGACAATGCGCTACTTGCACGCTGGTTGACCCCAATCGGGTAGCCACTAAAACCAATCACAACTGAGCAAAGCACTTTTTACAGTCACATCGTGCCAATTCTATGAATTAGCTCTTCTTCTTTTTAAAATTACGTTACTCGTCGTTACTCTTACGGTAATCCCTACAAGCACCGTCTTGTTCTTTAAATCGACACAATTAATCAACGGACACACTCTGAGCTGTCAAAACCTTATCTCACCACCCGCACTCATTTGAACAAATGTGACCTAAATTAAGTAACATTGCTCCCAATTTTTGTGGTAAGTCCCCCCTTTGATAGCTGACACAACAAAGGGCGGCCGGCTATCTCAAACTTAAGCCCACACATCGAGTACATAATCGTTAGCACTTGTGGCACTTAAAGTTACAGCGCAGCTTGCACCAGTTGAGGATGAATTATGGTCGGGCGTAAATCAAAAGGTAGGTGAAGGACTACCGCAATAGAACTCACCGTGCTGTCCCGTGTTGACGCCACAGATGATCGGAACGACGAAGTTCATATTCTGCCCGGACACGATGAACTGATCTTGCATGCAGTCGCCATTCGTCGGTCGGTTAAGCTGCGAGGGGAAGGAACGAAACATGACTGAAAGTCGATAAATGCACTGTATTCTAACCTCAAACATGATGAACTCCAGACGGAGCTGCTTCACTTTCGGCCTGATGTTCACAATGAGGACGCAGATCAGTGGCTCTCGCACTGGCGTCGGGTAGTTGGGGCTTTCAAAGTAAACTATCGGCTGGTGGGATACATCTCCGCAGCCTTGGAGGACTGAAAGAAAAAGGCCGTCAATCTCGCGATGGGCACCGATTGGTCTTTGCAATTCTTACAAACACAACAGACTCCGATGCCGCTGGCACACGCTCCCATTCCGACCCCGCCGAGGCTCTTGCACTCGAACTCGTGGTAGCAGATGCCGTGAAGCACACGGATGTCACCAACCGAAACCGAACACTTCGAGTTCTCGAACTTGAACACTTCGAAGAGACTCAGAAACCCCTTGCCTTTGGGGTGGGGTCCCTGAAAGACCGTCGCACTTGAAGCCGAACCGTAGAGCAGGCTCTTTAAACCGTTGCCAAGTAGTTGAGCCGTCGTCGTTGATGCGTCCTCTGGGCGCATGATGCTCGACGAGGTCTCCGACGAGGCAGTGTCCTCGAAGATAGACAGCGGAGGAACTTCAGTGACAGGTACCGCTTCCGTTGTGGTTTCAACATTGGAAGCTAACTCCTCCTGGACATCCCCAATGACGATCTCGTTTTCACTCGAATTCAACGTGATCTCCCGCGATCTGTTGGATGGCTCGTAGCGCAAGTTGTAGACACGCCGGTAGTCGATTGGATGGTACATCGATTCGGGAAATGAAATCGAATTGTCCGCCTCAAATCGGGTGATGAACTCCGTGGCGAGTGTCACTCCATGGGCAAGCGCGAACACGAATAAAAACGCGATATTGAACACCATTGCCAGCTGTTTTTCGGTCGAACCTGCGCGAATGCTAAAGGCTGAATGGCGGAGAAGATTTCCATGCATGCCTTCTTCTGCTTGACAATGACAACGAATGGGCGGTTGTGACTGCAGCTAGTAGAGCATTAATTGTCACAGTGACCCTTATTCTTGGTCACGCTGTATGCTTTCGCAACATCATCGTGCACATGCATGCCGCAGCTTGTAGACCGACGTGGAAATGGAACGAATGCTTGGAGGTATTCCTGATTTATAGCTGTGAACTAGAAATTAATGCAGACTTGACATGTAGTTGGCGTGGCTAAAATTCAAGACTTAACAGATATTTTAAGCATTTCGGCATGCAACCAAAACACCGCGTCCGAGGTTTGCTCCCTCACGCATCGCTTGGTTAGATGTCGAAGAAGAATGCTTTCTCTGAAATTAGGGTGGCCTCGTTGAATCTGAGACAGAAAGGAATGCTGGAATGCTTTCGTTGTCAGGGAAGCGACGAAGAGCACTGATCGACCGATGAAATGTTTTGGCACAAGCTTTGGTATCTTGTGAAGCTTAGGCTATATTGCCATAGTTCAATCAATGTCTCTAAAATAAGATCTGACCCAACAAGTTGAGAAAGAAGGATACATCGAGTCGAAAATCGCCAAGGCGCTGCCAGGAAGGAGATTCTCGGTAAGTCTTGGTGCCTACCACTGAAAGGCTATGTCTGGATCTATACGGCTATGATATATAAGGCCCCTTCTCTCCTCTCGTTTGTTGGAATGAACTTGCACGTAAATACGAAGCGGCTGGTTTCACTAAGCTTCAAAGAACGGTCTGTTTCGACTGGAGCCTTCAAGTTGAAACCTGTGCGATCCTTATGGCCACGAACTATACTGTGAAGAACACGTGGAAGGGCACAAGTATCTGTGTCTATAGTGACATCCAAGTTCTACCTAAAGCCATGTTCAACCCTCTCACCACTTCCAGACAGACCACAGTCCCTAACTTACATCTAACGTACACCTTTGCCAAACATCTAATTGTGCTAGGCCTAAGCGACGAAACCCTCTGCGACGCCTGTGGAAAAGACGACGACACTCACTGTCCCGCCTTTGATCGGATAAGGTGGCAGGTTTTTAGTGCTGAAGTGGTAAGAGCTGATGACGTAGGCTCCTCCTCATAGAAGCGACTGCGGATCTGAACCCGCGCTGGAACTACCTGCCTCCCTGGTTAGAGCTTTCATCGATGATTGGGCCTCTCAAGAACACAATCGGAGGTGGCTCATGCTCCCCAGGATACAGACAGACCAAGCGCATTCTCCCTAACGTCAGTAAGAAATCCGCGGCATTCTTGTTACCCCTTGCCAGAAAAGACTGCAGACGACTTACAGGCATAGAAACGAGACACTACACCTTCGCCAAACATCTAAGTGTGCTTGGCCAAAGGACGAAACCCTGTGGAGAAGACGACGACACGGCAGAGCTCTTTATCTGTCACGGTGAGAGCTGATGATGGTGGCTCCCCATCACGGAAGCGCCAGCTGGTCTTTCTTCGGAAAACCAAAAAACAACAGCAAAAGTAGGTTGCTGCCTTGCAGTACAAGGGATCAGTTTTTGAGTCTGAGTGCTCCAGTGTAGTGTTAAAAACCTCCGACAGGGAAGGACGTCGCGATGTGTGGTGATCGGGATGGCTAACGATACTGGGTGGTTTACATATACACCACTTAACTCAGAAGTTTAAGAAAACGACTTGGTAACGAGGAATGAACTGAGGACAACATACCTATTGTGGAAAAGACCGACTGTATGATATCCGCTGAAACCTGTGTCGGCCTGTGTTATCCCACGGGTACAAAGCCGTAGATCCTTCGACCTGAATCCAAGTTGACTAGGCACTCCACATCACCTAGTCACATTCAAAGTGGGATGCCAAGGTGAATGGCCACTGCCCTGCCTAAATAGTTTGTAGTTGGATCTTCTCCTCCAGATGTCTTCAATAAAAATAGGACCAAAAATCTCACTTTTCTCTTTTCTTAGAATAACAAAATTCTGAGCGCCGCACAGTGGTCCCACAGTGGAAATAAAAACCCGATGTGTCATATTTTGCTCGGCCAAATGAAATAGGTGTTTTGATTCTACAAATATGAGAACCTAGAAAGCCAACATTTTGTTGACTTTTAAGGATCCGTTTGGCTGTACTGTTAGCTCAAGGTTGGGACTTTGAAATTTAGAGAAGTTGACGTATTTTTTAAGCAAATTTTATGTGGCATATTTCCTTAAAATTAAGCTTAAGTTACTTTTTCATTAAAGGGTATACATTTGGCCTTCAAACTGCATCAACTGTTTTTTCATACCCCTTTCCAATTTCTTGTTATCGGGCTTTCATTAAAGCCACTTTTTGAGTTAGCATTTCAATGTTTGATGAGCTGTAACAAAAATGCTCCAAGAGACTCCAAGGGGAACCAAACTTTTTCTGAAAACTAAAAGTATTCTCTATCGATGGTGTAAAAACTAAAGTACACCTTTTTGCACTTTGGGAGAACGAGGCGTTTAAGTGGAGCAATCTCGTAAATTTGTTGGCATTTTCTAACGATTTCCCTTGCAATGCATGTACTGTGCAAATGCTATACGAGAGGCCGAGGAAGTGTTTATTTTTGTGAATTAGAATACTTTAGGTTATAAAATTGTTATTATTATGATATTATACTGCTTCAGATGTCGCAAAGAGCATACAATTTTCGCAATTAGGGTGTTGTTGCCGAAACAAATTGATTCCTGACACTCGTTCCGCATTCGTTTTATGGAATACTTATTACACGTCGCCTACAATTTGGAATTTAAAGCTTGGCGTACAACAAAAACGACTCTGCTCACACACCAAGGAAGAAAGAGTCAAATTCATGATGTAATGTATGAGCTAACGATGGCAGGTAGGTAGGGCAGGGAAGGGACACTTAGGCCATGTTGGTCCATTGTGATACCCACAGTCAGACTACTACCACCGGTCAACAGCTCCAGTGATTGTGCCGTTGATTTGATCCCAACGGCAAATGGTGACTGGACGAGATTTGAAAAACGATGGTAACACATCCCGAAGATTTTTTGAAAACCCATTATCAACGTCAGAAATAACGGAAATGGACATTCAGCTAATAAAAAGATTCAGTGTTATCCTGGGAACAATATCTGGCAACTTTTAGATCGACCCGGACAAATTTGGAGCTTGGGCATAAGCTGAGAAACTGCTACATTTTCATCCCTGGCATTACATGCCAGCAGCTGTACAATAAAATTCCATTCCACGGAGCAGAAATATTGTTTTAACAGTGAAGTCTTTTCTCGTACAGCGAAGATGCTATTCATCAAACGTTGGTATCAACTGATCCCTGGATTCTGCTATGCGAAGAAGAAGAGTGCACCAGTTGCTCCTGTTGATTTCAGGTATGGATGCCTCCATTGGTCAGACAGTTCTCCAGCTCCTCCACTGCTATCCATAAAGAGAGATGCGCTCTGGTACAGACTCACTTTTCCCCCTCCCTCGTCTGCAGCCGGCAACTACATCTCAGGGAGTTGGGGAGTTGGATACCACATCCTCGATCGGTATCCAACCCGTGTCCAAGGTTCTCGACTCCCAGGATTTCACTTCATGGAGAAGAAAGTAGGAGAAAAGTAGGTGCGTCGACAGAGTGCAGACGCCTGTGCCTGCATGATACCCCTTATCAACGCTTTAAAATCCCTGCCTGATTACCTCGAAATTACTGCCCATTGTGATGCACTTGCTATTGTTCCATGAGGACTTTGGCCAAGACTCTAGAACAACCACTAGAGTGTAGTGGTCCTAAAGATTTATACCGGCGTCGAACGAGCATCTGACATTCGAATAATTTTTTCCAGAAATGAAGTATAATAGAGGCGCCCAATTTCTACCTCTCTTCCATTTTTTGACAACCATTTTTTAGACCGTTTCTAAAGCCAAATTGACCAATGAGAGAACGGCATTTACTTTATTTCGTGAATAACCGTCAAAAATTCATGAATATCTGTCTAAAAGCCTCTGAAATTCGTCGATGGACTAGGGGTCAATCAGCTGTGAAGTTGGGCATCTCTATAATACTTCATTTCTGATTGTTTCTAGATAATTATGTAAACTCCTAAATTATTGTCAGTGAAATCTGTGTTGGTGTTGGTTGGTTCTATAAAATATGTCTTAAATAGAAACAAGACATGGCAAATCTTGCCGTCTGTCTGAAGGCAAGGGTTAGGTTGTAGTGACTGAATCCTGGTAAACAGCAGTCACACTTATGCAAGAACAGACCCGTTACGCTTATGTTCGCTTATATATACCACGCGGATCTGCTTGATCCCATTCTGTAAAGCGGTTAGTGAGATGACTCACTGTAACCCGACTTAGTTCATCCTGGTTGTAGGAATAGCAGACTTCTTCGGAATGAGAGAGTGATACAATTGCTCCCCTTCTCTGCACCGTCTGCAGAAATCATTGTAAGGAAGGCCTAATCCAGCGGCATAAATTCCGATGGCGCTGTGGCAGGTATAACGAAGCGAGTTCCGGTGCATCAGTGAGAGTTCTGACATTCGACCTACTCATTCGACTAACTGAGTGAGCAGTTTTGGATCGACAACATGCCATCGTTGTTTTGTGATGAGGCAGCCCGTGTCAGTAGGCCATCTACGATTGATATCAGCAAACGTTTAGAGCTTCAGTAGATGTTTTGCGGCAGTGATTGGCATGGATGGCATATCTTCATCCAGAATGTGTGGGGTAAGTAAGTAGTGTCACCTAATAGTGTCACGGCACTCAAAAAATCTAAAATACTTGGCCATCCGGAAAGTCTTTGTGACTGCATAAACTCGATTCTTCCTCCATTGTTCTGCGCCACATTTGTGTAGGGCGCCCCTATGTTCTGCCTGCCTGGGTATGCGGACTCCATTGCATGGCGTACTTCGCAAGGAAGTTGTCTTTAGGGTGCTTCCAATGCATACCCACTTTCTCCTTTGTACTCTAATGATTATATGTTCTTCACCGCTCCCAGGTACAGTTGCTCGTTTCGCCAAAAATCCTGTTTCTTAAACATCTGTGGTAATTGTGTCCACTTTGCAGGTACTGCATCCATATAGCAGTACCGACTCCACGCTGGAGCGGAACAGTCGTAGGTTTATTCTCAAGCTGATAACATTGCTTTTACAGATCGTGGATAGCAGTCCGAAAGCAACTTTCGCCTTCCCGATTCTGCTGCTCACATTCAGTTAGGCTAAGGGCTTTAGCTTTGTCATATTTTAAGCCCAACTCAGCTTCAAGATTATGGGCCATTAAGTGAAGATCCATTATCCGATGCGAAAGTGGACAGACACAGTCAGCGTAGTCTAGGAGTTTAAGGTAAGATGTCATAGTCTAATAGGTTAGGTTAGAGTGGCTGACTACCTTGCGGCTACCCAGCACTTAGGCCAAAGGTAGGTTCGTTGTGTTACCACAAGATCTAATTGATCCTAATCCGCAAACCATTCGAAGCTCTTCATAAAGTGATGGAGTTGACTGATGCTAATACTGCTTAGAAGTGACAAGTCGTAGAAATATGGGCCGTCCAAGTGACTGAGTCTGCGAGATGAGAGGGCTTCACAATTGCAAAGAAGGTGTGAAATGGTTTCTTCTTCCTTTTCATATAGGCAACTTCTGCAGAAGTTGTTATTGGGGCGTTATATCCAATGGCACATTGCTCGGTTATACCGCCGATGAGAGTTCCAATATTCGGTCTACTCATTCTGATCGAGAGCGTTTTGGATCGATAGGGGGCCATAATTGCTTCTTGATGAGGCATTCAGTGCCAGTGTGAGTAAGCGTTCCAAGCTTTAGCAGATGTTTTATAGTAGCGACAGGCATGGATGGCAGTTCCTCGACCGAAAAGACTGTTGAGGTGGTGCTCTTTCCAGGAAGTTCGTCTGCTTCGCAATTCTCTGGGACGTTACTGTGTGCCGGCTCCCACTTAAGTTGGATGCTGAAATATGTATTTGGCCATCTCGTTAAGAGATAGGCGGCACTTGAGGGACGTCTTAGAGTTAAATGTGACTGCACTCAGAGATTTGATCGCTGCCTGGCTCTCTGAACAGATGACAATATCTGTACCTAATATTACATTGTTTTTTAGCCATGACAGAGCTTCTCTTATCGCTATAGTCTCTGTCTGAAGGACGCTACCATGAGCGACTCGCACACCCACTCCTTCGCCCATCTGCCATCCATCTGTGAAAATTCGCAGAGGACCACCCAGCTTCTGTTATTCAGACGTCCAGTAAGATCGGGAGGGTTGAGATCTGGCTGGTTGAGAAATTTTTCTCGAACATGAGCTTGGGTATCATGATGTCAGTGTTTCCTGGTAGGGATCCAAATTTATCGAGGAGGCAGTTCGCAATACTTTGCTGATGCAAATGCAAGCCTCCCCTGCATCCTTTCGAGCGCTTTGCAGTTGATGTCTTTGTCTACACAGTACATCAAATCGCGACTCCGTACAGTAGTATGGGTCTGACTACTGATACGAAATAACTCGCGGCTGTAGACTCCATTTGCACCCGATAGCTTTCTTAAAACAATATAAAGCCGTACAGGCTTTTTGACGAGTTCCTGGACGTTGGGCTTCCAGCTTAGCTTCGTTCCCAGAATGAGACCCTCGAATTTGGTACTGTTGCTTCGTTTTAGAGGCACTCCCCTGATATTGAAATTTTGTATTTCCTAGTAAAGAGGGCTGAAGATCTGATTTATGGGGATTAACACTTTGGCCGCATCCCTAATCGTGAACAAGAATTCCCCAGTGGCCGTGATGGCAACACCATCAGCATATGCAATGGCCTGGCACCCTGTCCAAAGTTCATTCACTACCACATTCCATAGGAGAGGAGAGAGTACTCCACCCAGTTGCGTTCCTTCACTGACCGCTCTACAGATCGAGAAATCACCAAGCTTGGACCAGATTCCTCTACTATTGAGAAGTTGGTCAATAGAAGTCACTAAAGACTTTTCGATCCAAAGCCGGCTAAGTGCTGAGGTAATTGCAAGGGTTCGACGTTATTGAGGGCTCCCTCGATGTCCTTATGCTCGAGGGATTTTTCTGTAATACCGACAAGCGAGTGAAGGGATGTTTCTACAGATTTTCCCTTGTTGTAGGCATGCTGAGAGATCAACATTTTATCCTGTGCTTCAAGTCTCACCTCTCAACAAGCTCCTCGAAAAACCCACCCTTTTGTAGAATAATTTGAATGGGACTGGTATACTTTTCCACACAGTGTCATGTGACAAGGACCTGCTAGACGCTGAACTTCACCTTCAAAGGTCACTGTCACAAGGAATGTTAACTGAAAACTTTAAAGGAAAAGGGGAGAAAATGGAATGACTTTAAAGAAAAGTGGACCCTTTCACATATTCAAAAGCTTTTGTTGGCTCAGATTGCAGAACTTCTTCATGCCATGACCGTTCCCTTGGCTTGACACTGACCTTCCCCTTCTATCCCTCCCCAAGACTCCATGGTTGAGCCTGTGGGCCACCCTCTCCCTCCCATCAGACTCAGTCATGCGGAGTCACAATGCACCGCAACCTCTGCCATAAAGAACCAAATCAAACGAGAACAATAAGCAGACAGTGCTGCTGTCCCCCATGTCATCAATTATAAGCCCCACCCTGTTCCGAGCGATAAAACTCCGTTTAATTGTCCTTCTTGCCACCCATTCGCAGTCATCGCTTCATTAAATGCAGGACCTACTGCCGGCAGCGTTGAAAGGGACATCATGGCCCGCACATCCGAAGCTCTGCACCAGCTACCTCGCACACCCCAAAGGCAAGACTCAATAAAAATAATGACACTCGGAGTCATTAAAATGCAAGCCATTCAACTTGTGCCCATCCCCCGCAGCTCTCCCACGACTGGCGTTCATTCATCTTCTCCTCGTCCCCCATCCCCCGGCGGTGCAATCTTGAATCTTTGGCTGTTTTTTGTTCTGATTATTTCGCATCTAGACAACTTTCCGCAAGAGGATACAACAATGAGCCACCACAGCAGCACCTTCATCCTTGCGGCGGTGAATCTCCCACCAGCCGGCTGCTGCCACTGCTGCTGACTGCTGCTGTTGCGGCTAGCTTGCTGGCGCTGGCTTGTTACCTACCCCCGGCCGGCGAACGATGGGGACGATGAGAGATTCAGTTTGGCAGAGAGATGCCTTGGCGATGTGCGTGAGTGTGTCTGTATGTCTGTGCCCTGAAGGAAGGAAGGAAGGAAGGACGGACGGAAGGAAGATGCTTGCTTAATTCAATTCTGCTCCGCACTGCTCTGCTTCTTTGTTGTGAGTTGTGCTGTGACCAAGAAAAAAATACAAAAAAAAAAGATAAAAACCACACAACCCGAGCGCAAATACAGAATGTTGATGTTTGTGCGTTTTGTTGTTGATTTTTATGAATGGACTCGGGCGCAGGCACTGCTCCGCCGCCACAGTTCCTCTCACTCATGCTCCATTGTGAGTTGTAGAAAAATGTGTAAACTTTTTCATTGTTAGGTGCTTCCTCCTTTATTCTCATGAATGAATGGGTACTCTGCCCTCGGTGTTCCCGGGTGTTGTTGTTTTTATTTTTTAGAAATTGAATTTAAAAATTCAGCTCCCAGTCGGTGTCGATGGTGCTTTGTGGTGTTGTCCTCGGTTTGAGGGGGGAGCCTGGCGTTTTGTGGCTAATGATTATGCATGCGATGAAGCGCTATTCCGCCGGAGGTAGATAATTTCATTCAATCACGCGGCGGTTCAGGCCATTTGACTTATAAGTGGAACAGTTTTTGCTTCATTGCCGATTTCTTTTAAGAGTGGGGGCAACATTTTGTGATGATTGTGAGGTCAGGGGCCTAGGAGTCGACTATAAGCTCAGAAACAGAGACTATATGTTTTGACAACGGGTTTAGGCAGTTACCTGTGGCAAAGCAAAGAAGTAAGCACGGCATTGGAAGAAAAGAAATGAATGGGATCTTCAAAAACAGAAAATAAGGAACAGAAGGTTGACAGTACGATGCCTGTCCGGAAGATCGAGAGCGGCTGTGACTGTTTCTGGAGACATTTTTTAACGAATTCATTGAGACCATCAACAGAAAAAATGGTTTATTAATAGCTTTTCACGAATTTGTAAAGAACAAAGCAGCATTGCTAGTCTGGACACTTCAGAAGACCGGACTCCCTTATATTTCGGACAGTTTTAAAATGTAAACTACAAAAATGTTCAGGCTTCAATATCTGAACTGAAAGTTTGGTGTTTGAAAAAGGTGTTTGAAAGATTGTCGGTTGTCCATTTATTTTTATTTTTTCTGATAGTCCGGACTTTTCACTATTGCGGACAAAGGCGAAACTTTGTATGTCCGGACTAGTGAGGCTGTACTGTGCAAACTTCTTACGAATTTGTGTAGAACTTAACAGCCTCACCAGTCCCGACACTCAATAGCCAGGCCACTTCCGTAATCCGGACACCCCAGTTTTTCGGCCACTTTCAAACTGTTACCTCTACAGTCCGGACAGTATACTTATAATCCGTTGCATTTCATTGCGAACCTTGTCAGTAGTGCTTTCAGTCTTTTCAAGTTCATTTAAGGATACTCACACCCTGAGCAATTGCTGACTTCCCTCTCTGACGTTTCTGGGACAAACTCCTTCAACACCCCAAATTTATGGCTGTCGATCGTAATATTTTGTCCCAAGTGGTGTGTGAAGGATCGGTTCTGATCGACGTCTTGTATTAAACGTACGGCCCGCTCGCTTCGTCTCTTCTTCAATTGCTACGAATGCTTTCACCATGGCCCGTTGGGAATGTTCGACGATATCGATGTCACCTGTATACCCCAGTCACTGACATGTAGAAGACGGTGAATTTAGTGTTTACAGCAGCCCGTCGCCCCGTCTTTTTCAATCCCAAATTGAAGAAATCACATGGCAGCGCATATCCTTGCCGAAATCCGGTGCAACTTTCGAGTTTCTCGGAGGATTCTTGACTCGTCCTGCACGATGCATGTTAACACATGCTGTGCTTTGTGGGACACACCGGATTAATCAGCCAGCTATCGCATAATCCATTCAAAGTAAATCTTCGAATCGAAGTTACTATACGAACTGCTAGAAATCCGAACGAAATCGTAGGTCCGACGTTACGTAGAAAAAGGTAACAAATTTCCATTTCACTCGGATTCAGTGTTACCAGCTTTGAAACTACTGCAAATCGTTCACTACGATTCTACTGCGAATGAATTCTGTGATAGATTTTTCAGAGTTCGTAGCACATTTTTGATTACGATGGAATTTATGATGGGAATGAATATTCCCGTGATCCCGGTGTAAGCTATTGCTTGGAATATTTCGTGAGATGAATGCCGTCGTATGCGGCTTGGAAATCGATGATAAGATGGTTTCCTCTTTTCTGACCTCATTTTCACTTATTCTAACCGCCTAATGTTAGTGGGATACAAAAGGTAGTTAAGCGTTGTACTAAGACACAAGCGTCGACACTCTAGCTTCTGTCCAACCAAACACTTAGATTCACCTCCACGGGGTGAATCCCGGCTGCCTTGATTATGAGATGGGGACGATATTAGCTGCCAACGAGGGTGGGGGTAAATAGGTGCTGGGAATATGGGCAGATCATTACTGCTGACAGTATGACAGCAATGACGACCAAAGTTCCGCTGCGGAATAATCCGTCCAATGTAGGCGATGATAGACAAGAATCCCACCCTCGCGAGCTCCCGACCTCAGTGAACAAGGCTGCTGGTGCCGAGGACTGCCTACCGAACTTTTCAAAGCAGCTACCGATCCCAAAGAAGGGAGACCCTCTAAACAATGGCAACCACAGAAGTATAGGTCACTTGAACATCGCATACAATATCTTCTCTGCCGTCTTGTGTAAGCGCCTGAAATTCTACATCAACAGCTTGATTAGTCAATATGTGTGCGGATCCAGGAAAGCGAAGTCCACAAGTGACCAAATATTCACATTACGGCAGATTTTGGAAAAAGACCCATGACACGTTTCAGGTCTATACTCACCATCTATTTGTCGACTATGACGCGTATGACAGTATTTATAGATTCGTGCTATACAACCCATTGACTGGTTGATAAAGATCTTATCCAGACTTTGATATCAAGAAAGATTTAGACAAGATGACGCACTGTCACGCGACTTTTTTAACTCAAAGAGCAATACGTGAGGCACGATTCTTCATAAATCAGGACAACTCTTCCCGTATACCGATGACATTGACATCATCTGAAGACCACAGAGGGTTGCTAGTGGGGCTAATGTGAATATAGGCAGACTTTGTCTACTTAGCAGTACAAATACAGTCAATGGCATGACCGTGGAGATAAAACGATAGATAGCAATTGACAATCGGTTGGATTTGGTCTTTTAATGTAATCTCTTTATATAAAGAGTTATGTATGTGAGTATGTAAGTATGTCACACATATACCAAATGTGAAACATTGAAAGTTATCTGGTTCGTTGGCAGAGAAGATTCGTGCGTTGCTCATTTTGTTATGACTATTATTTTTTTAAGGCAATACCTTTTGTTTTGTATGACTCAACATTTGTTATGCTGTTTTCCGAAGTATTCTATTGATATTTCCATGGATATAATGAAATTTGTTGTATTGGGTCTCTAACTTAATTCGTACGGTTTGCTAAGAGATGGCGTAACTTGTATCATTCCATTGGAACATGCGTTGGAAAGCTACTGCCACTGTACGTCACTTCACTAAATGTCATTCATTTGAAGCGTAAACAATAATTTTTTTCACTCAAATATGTCGAACTTAGTGTCTGAAAAAGTGTTTTTGCGGGGAATTCTCTTCATTACTTTAATGTGAAGAAAACTGCTGCCGAAGGTCATCGTATTTTGGTGGAAGTTTATGGTGAGCATACGCTAGCTGAGCGAAAGTGCCAAAGCTGCCAAAAGTGGTTTGCACGATTGATTGTGATTTTGGCTTGGCCAACCAACCAAATCAACGGCAAAGCCGATTATTCATTATGCGATGGTAATGCTCTGTATTTGGTGGGATCAGAAGAGTGTGCTGTATTATGAGCTGCTAAAACCGGGTGAAACCATCAATGGACAACGCTACCGAACACAATTAGTCCGTTTGAAGAGATCAGTAGCCGAAAAACACCCGGAATATGCGATCAGACACGAGGCAATAATTTCATCATGGCAAAGCTCAGCTCCACGTTGCTATTCCGGTTAAGAACTATTTGGAAAACAGTGGATGGGAAGTTTTACCCCTTCTTCTCCTACTCCTTCTGACTACCATTTGTTCCGGTCGACGCACATCAGAGCAGAATATCCCAAATTGGCTTGATTCATTCTTAGCTGCCAAGCCGGCAAGATGGGAAAAAGTCATAGCTTCAGATGGGCAATGCTTTGAATAATACTATTGTACATGTTTTTCTTTAATAAACGTTCAAATTTTGAAAAAAAAAATCCTCAGGAATTAAGTTATAGGCCCAATAGAAAAAATATACTTAGCGACGCACAGTCTGTTATTCTGCGAATCTATCGGAAAATAATTCCCGTGGCGGATGTCCTATCGACATTCTATGTTTTTTTTCGGATATAGTATAAATTTGGTTCTATGAAGGTTTTAGGATCTGTAATCACATGTGGTCAGAGATAGGGGGCATATTCCCCACATAATCCATCCTCTATAAACCTCATGTATATAAATGCCTCCACCTAACTGACCACTGGACCAATTTTATTCAAATCTTAACCAATGTGTTCAGAAGAACATAAAATCGTATCTCCAACACATTAACACAAACGCCTCCCAAGACATTTTGTTGAAACTAACACATTTTACGTCCAACATCACCATCAATGGTTTGTAAGTAAAACACATACAGTAGATGCTAGATATAGTGAACAAATAAAAACCAGGCATGTTCACTGTATCGAGATTGTTCACTTTAATGAGCTTAGACTCCTTGAAGCAAATTGCATCCAACTGTGTATGCTTTTACGTACAATGACTCAAAAATTTAACACAATTTGCAATTACTAAAAAACTAGACAATATTTATGAAATCTATAATATCTTATTTTCAGCAAAGACCACTTCGGGAACAACAGATATAATACATTCCCTGGACATAAGAAACAAAACAACAACAAACTTAAGCTATACTTCTCTTCTTTTTAAGGACCAAAACATTCGTGTGTTCCACTTTTTTGTTAGATGCCCATTCAAGTGCATTCTCAAATAATTGGACAGAATATCTAGAAGACAGCCTTCGTCCTTTTGTCTTCTTCAATATCCTAACATTTATACATAATCTTCATACCAATCGCTTAAATCGACTGCCGTATGTGCTAGTCCTGTTGTTCAGAACGTTCGTAACTTATTCCGTGGCCACTGAGTTAGCATTCGATATTTGATTGTTGCGATGAATACTGAGAGGTATTCCATCTTCAAAAGGACTTTTTCTAATCCTATGTTTTTACTTAAATTATCGCAGAGCCCTTTCATAAGCTATATTTTTAGTTTCGCCCGGAGGTATAAATAAGCAGAGCTAATAGCTTAACTACACGTAAACATGATACATATATAATTGTCCGTGGGAGAAGCATGGACATTTAAAGTCAATTCCGCACAATTTTAACGGTTAACCTTGTCAAGCCAAACACGCTTCGCTGAGCACATTTCCAAGGGACAGTTCCTTCTAAAAAGTGTAAGTGTTCTCGAAAGCTGTTAATTTTTTCTGCAAATTCTTTTTGTGCATGATAGTAGATGTCAATTCGATGATTTATACATTTTATGATATATATCCAGATGACGTGTTATATATGTACATATATCTATGATGATGTGTTGTTCCCCTCTAGCGGCAGACCTATGAGCAGCAATCAGTGTAAGCAAAAGTTATTTTCATATATGACATACTAAAAATCAAAACAAGTGCGAATCGCTTTTTGGAAAAATCGTGACATCAATATATATACCGACGCAAAAAATACGGTTAATGTTTGGAAAAAAAACTCTAAATGTACTGAAATTCTTGTGCTTTTTCACGCACGCACAACACGCACATACGGTCACCGATTTCAACCAAACTTTACACAAACCATATATAGACCAATACCAAAGACGTGTGAAAGTTCGGTTGAAATCGGTAAATCCGTTAAGGCGTGAATCGGCGACAAGCATCTGAGGCTCAATTTTTAAGTATTTATATTTTATAAGTGGTCGTTCATTTGTCATGTCTCAAAGCCGTCGCTCCTGTGAAAGCGAAAGTATTTTGTAACAAAAGTTATATTTATTATTAAAATTAAACGCATTAGTTTCTTTTTTAATGTATAAATAAGCGACTAAGTGTCCGGATACTTGTGCAAACATATAAACATATATACATGTATGTATATTACCATACGCATATATTATACTTACGCTATATACATATTTTCACTTATTATTTATTTTGTTTTTTTTTTTTAATTTAATTTTATTTCCAGCATTCGACAATGACTGAAGCTTCTAATTTGCCCCATGCTGCTGCCATATTGATACTCCCTTAATACCTTCACAAGCGCTCTAACTGTCAATATAATTGTAGATTAAATAAATGGAATTAGAATTCGGGTCGGTCATCCAACGTGGACACATTTTTAAAGAGACGTGATTCCTGTGCTTTTCGTATAACAAGTGTTTTCACTTTATGGCCTGTGGCATTAGCACACGCTGAAAATGGGACCCTTTGTTCTTTTTTGAGCAGTTTTTTCGCTGGATGCTACTAATGAGTTTTAGAATTGTTTTTTTATGCTGAAAGATTCAAAGAAAATTTAAAAAAAATGTGTTCACTTAACAAGATTTGTTTGATCACTATTTAGAATAGCCTGAATTAAATATTGTGTGTTCACTATATCGATGTTCACCACAACGCGTCTACTGTAAAAGATTAGGAATTTCAATTGATTTACGTTATTTTATTTATTTCTAATTTTTTCATCTCATCATCGTCTTCCTCTAAGCTGCTACTTGATGGAAATTCTTCAAGAGTCTTTAACAGGGCACTATTTTCCTGCGGGAGTAGATTTGTTTTTCGACTGTGTTTTATACTTCGACCCGATAAATATGGGTCCGAGGATAATACAAATGGGTTAAGGACATCTCTATTCGACTTGAAGACTTTCGGCTTAAATTCTCTCAGAACCGTCTGTACTCCTTATTGCTGACTTCTTGTGTCTCTTCCGACAGCTGTCCTAGTGGTAGAATGCAAGGTTTGATTATTTCTTTTGTGTAAGTCAAAAGTTTGCATATGCTTGCAGGCATATAATAGCAGGCACAATGCAGAAGATAAATATTTATATATTTACTTATTCCATCTCGTAGGGTCGTTACTCGTCTTGAAGCCACTCAATTACCTTGTATATTGGGGGACTTTAATATTGGTGACGTTACCTGCAGGGACGAGGATGGTGATGATAAATTAATCCCATTTAATGTTATTCAGGAATGGGAGCGTTTGTCTTTTATCTTTGAGCTTATTTCAAGTAAACAATATTCGAATTAGTTTAGATCGAATTTTAGATTTAGTATTCTTAAACAATGAAGTAAACTTTGAAATATCAGAAGCCTTGAATGTGATTGATTCGAATAAAATTCATCACAAGGCCTTACTTTTGGATTTTAAATTCTTTTGTTCCGGAAATTGTAGTAATAACAATGCCGGCTTAACTTATAAATTCGCTAAGACCAATTTTGTTGCACTGAATGAATACCTTAATCAATTCAATTGGGGTGACTTGTTGGATTCCCCCAATTTGAAAGGTAACTATGATATATTTATGAATAAAATTAATTCTGGCTTAGGGTCATTTGTTCCTAAATCGCGTCATAGAAATGGATTTAGAATTCCTTGCCCAAGATAATGGCATTTGGTAACGTAATTTCAACAAACTTGGATGAAACCTGTGACCTATTTGCCAACTTTTTTGAGTCGGTCTATAATAGGTCTCCGGTCCAGGCAACGATGAACCATTACTCTAATATACCCGAGGATCTACAGAATTTAATTCTTACAGATTTCGGACAGTTAATAATCTTCTTATATTCTAAGTAGATGATAGAAACATTTAGATAACAATGAGTAAATAAATATGTGACAACAAAGTACAAAATAAATACATAAATAAATAGATTTAGATTGTAGACAGTAAATTGGATTAAATATTTAGATTTTGTAATAAATAATTATATACAATGTTAATTAAATTAGACTGTTTAAATTTTTGTCTTACATCACATAGGCCTATATTTACACAAACTGAATTAAATTAATACATTTAGTTAGCGGTTCTTAATTTTATAAGAAATAATTAATTTAATTAATTATATGGGCCATAATTATATAAGTGCTTTGGTTGTAGCAAGAATTTCTGTGTTCGAAGAGTTCTCTCCCGTGCATAAATCATAACATTAGGGCAATTTACTCGATACGAGAAAATGTCATGAATAAACATTATGGAATGAACACTTCGTCTTTGTTTTAAAGTGCGCCTATTAATGCACATCTTGTTAGATATGGGGACATGGTGTTAAGATTCCAATCCATTATTTTTGTAAGGAAACTAGTAAATGACTTCTGAACTCTTTCTAGACGTACTACCGATTTTATATATTACTGAACAATATTCAAGATACGGCCGTCAAATGGGCATATAGGCAGAAAATTCACCACATGTCCTTTTCAGAAATCTTAACATTGAATTAGCTTTTGCAACTATATAGTGAATATGAAGCCAGAAAGAAAGTTTCGTGTCAAATATTACACCAAGGTCTTCTATTTCCGTTTTCCTACAAAGACAAGCCCTACATATCGAATAGTCAAATATTACGGGTAACAATACATGGTAAGCAGAAAACGAATGACATTTGCTAAAATCTAAGCTTAGTACATTGAGATCACACCAATTACATAAAATATTTAAGTCACTTTGAACTTTCATACAATCTTGCCGATTTTTAACACAAAGGGAAATTTTAAGGCCACATGAGACAGGATTGAAGGAATCTCATTTATAAATATAATGAAGAGTAGTGGACCTATATGGCTACCTTGAGGAACACCAGACAATATCTTCAAAATTCTAGATTTATAATTGTCAATTTCAATCAAAAAATTTGTAAGTACTTTCTATCCATTTAAGAAGTACTGAAATAGTCTTCGTTTCAGTGGCATAACTTCCAAACTTGGGTGCAGCAGTTTCATATTCACTCAATCTTGCTCGTATTTCGAGTCAAATTCTGAAATGTTTGATGAGGTCAATGTTAATACCTGTTATCTCGGAGCTTATATCAGCGTTTCGAAAAAACTGCCGACCTGTTTTGCCATCATTGGCATTATTATAAATAATATAATATAAATAATTCGTTCCTAGCCTAATAATCCTGGCAAAAAGATGTACAACAGATGAGGAAATGGCCTATTTTTTTCAGCACCACTGTAGGCTTGTTAAAAAACAATTATCCTTTCATGATAATTTCATAATGTTAATGATCTCCCAAATCATCTTCATCGTGCTGAATGCTTAATGTTTGCTGATGATAGACATTATTGTGGTTTGTCTTCTTCTCCAAAAAGAAATGAATTAAACGCTATTTTACATTGGTCTCAAGAAAATGAGTAACATATGTGTTACTCATTTCAAGTTTTTATATAATTGTGCCACATTCCGTTTAGCTATTCTTTATTGGGAATTATTCTTAATAAAAACACCGAAGCCAAAGACTTAGGTATAATCTTTCATACTACACTTTTCGTTTCACATCGGAATTCTCCAATCCCTACACCCTTTAATGGGTATACATGGCTTTGGTGCGTCCAGTACAGAGATAATGGAGCGATAGGGATATCACTCTTCGGCCATTTTTGCCCCTTGTCCAGACAGGAGATGGAGAATACTTTTACACAAACCATGGATCCACCACGCACTGGCGGCCGATTCGTGGATTTTAGTGGGAAAAAATGGCGACAGATTGCCGAATTTGCCTACGATCTATGTATTGTTGTGCGGAGGGTGTTCGAAAGTTTACTCGTATTCTTAAGACCATAATTATATGTATTGTTGCAGTCGAACTTGCCTATAGTGAACGTGAATGAAGTTCTCCGTATAATGAACAAATTTCAAACACACAGCTTTCTGGTTCTATTTTAAGTGTATTTCTCTCTCCGTACAGTGAATTTTTCTCTACAGTAAATAAATTTTCTAGTTTGATATTTTATTTTCATACGTTTCGTATCTCCTTATAATGAATTTTTTTCATACTACTTTCTCATAACGGTAATTTTATCCGTTAGTTTTTTGTTTGTTCGACACAAAGTTCGCACACAAATATCTTTAACTTCGACGGTGCGTGATTATAGTAAAAATGTCGCAGCGAAATAGTATTTCTCTTGAAAAAGAGGTGTTGATAATTAATAAAGTTGAGGAGGGAGTAACGAGAAAGAAGGATGTTGCCAAGGAGTTTGGAATTCTTCCCAGTTCATTGTCAAACATTCTAAAAAAACAAGTCAGTGATTCTAAAAAGTGCAGAAGTCGGACAATTAAGTGCTAAACGCAAAAGACTTCGAACATGTCTTTTTGAGGATATTGATGAAGCAGTGCTGATGTGGATAACCGCTGCACGTGGAAGGAATCTTCCTGTATCTGGAACAATAATAAAGGAAAAAGCCAAAGATTTTGCGGATGCCCTGGGACACAAAGAATTTGAAGAGAGTACTGGTTGGATGGATAAGTTCAAAAAACGGCAGGGAATTGTTCAGAAAACCTTATGTGGAGAAAGTGCTGATGCCAACTTACAAGATCGGAATGATTGGGTACTGAACGTTTTGCCGAAACTGATGCAAAAATATAAACAAGACTACATTTTAAACGCCGATGAGACTGGCTTATTTTTTAAATGCTTGCCAAATAAAACACTGGCATTTAAAAATGAGAAGTGCTTTGGCGGAACACATAGCAAAGAGCGAATAACCGTTCTGATAGCAAGCAACATGACCGGGTTAGAAAAGCTTAAATTGCTTGTTATTGGAAAAGCTAAAAATCCACGATGCTTTAAAGGTATTAGAACATTAGATGTGCCTTATGAGTCTAACAAAAAGGCGTAGATGACCGGTGACATTTTTACAAAATGGCTTTTAGGAGGAATGTATTGCTGTATGTTGATAATTGTACTGCGCACCCCAGGGATATTGAAAAGTATTGAGCTAGTCTATTTTCCTCCAAACATGACTGCATTACTTCAACCAATAGACCAAGGCATTATCCACACCATAAAACAA
The DNA here is from genome assembly GCA_905231855.2 of Eristalis tenax. Classification (NCBI taxonomy): domain Eukaryota; kingdom Metazoa; phylum Arthropoda; class Insecta; order Diptera; family Syrphidae; genus Eristalis; species Eristalis tenax. The sequence continues at coordinate 107,000,118 of HG993124.1, read as the reverse complement.
CTTTACAGAAAGAAAATTATAACGAACGAAAAAAACGAATCTGTGTTATTGCCACAGATTTGCTGCAAGCCATTCGAAATTTAAGCACAGCATGGAACGTCTACTTAAAACCAGAAACAATTGCAAACTGTTTTACAAAGCCAGGATTTTTTAAGGATGACAATCAAAAACTATCGTTGGAATGGAATGAAGAGGACTTTTTACCATTATCCCACTTGACAGCTTTACAGTCTTCATTTAAAGAAGTAGCAAATATCGATGCATCATTTGAAGACTACGTTAATATAGATACTGATGTGCAGACCAGAGAAAACCCATCCGATGAAGATATTCTTAGTAGTGTTTTGGAAAATCGTGGAGTTCAGGATTCCCAAGGTTTTTCTTGCAAAATTAACATTACATTACATTGACAGATTCATAAATTGATGAAGATTTGGCCAGTGAAGAAGATTTGGTTGAGGCGGTGTTACCTACAATAAGTCGAGTTTCTTCATCTCTTAATGAACTTCGAACCTTCGTCCAGATGAAAAGCAATATACCGGATAATGTGTATAAGAAAACTTTGTCGAGGAAGAAAAATGGAAAAGTGTAATCCAAACTAAAATACCTCATTATTTTAAATAAAATTATATATGTTTATAATTTCTGTATAATGAAATTTCTATATAGTGAAGTTTTTTCTCGGTCCCGTGCGAATTCATTATAGGGAAGTTCGACTGTATATGGGATTTCGTGAATGAAAATGTAATGCAATGCCCACTGAATTGGAACTATTTGACCTCAATTTAATTCTTGAACTATATGCCTACAGCCTATCTAACAAACTGTCACATTTTCAAAACAACAATTACAAGATACTGCAATTATAAAGAATGCATAAAAAAGGGTGTTAACATTTTAAGTTAATTTCTGTCAATATTTTTGCAAAAAGCTAAATGAGCAAAGAACTTTTTCTTTTTGTGATCCCTAGGTATCTGCACGCATGATTCGTGTGAATGCATTTTATATGCATAATTCATATACAAAAATTCATACACGAATAGTGCATTCATATTGTATCTCAGACTATAACTTGCTCAAATGGGAGCTTAAAGAATCGCCTTCATGAACATAAGCTTTGTTCGTTCGTTTACACCTCCATACTGTGTTGAAATTTAACACCAAAATTTGAAATAACGTCCAACTAACGAGCGAATTTTCAAATAAGAACTCAAATTCACCCCTCTATTAGGTTGGAGAAGAGGATCAGCTGTTCGCCAGCTGATCCCAAGAGCTCACACCGCACAAGCGTATAAAAATGAAATCAAGGGACAAGAGAAGTTGAAGATGGATATCTGTATCCCTCCATTATGTCTGGTCCATTACCATAATAATGTTCTACAGTATGGTGCCTAAATAACATTAAGATAAAAACTCGTCTGGAAAGAGTCCAAAAGTTATTTGAGTCGAGTCGTATGTAAGTAAATGAAATTGCATTTCAATATTACCTATAAGCCGCGTTGTGCTTTATTTGGCTTAGATACCTAAGAGAAGAGGAGTATTGTGTATTAATTGCATATTGTTTGTACATGACGTTTTTGCCTATCGGATTAAATGTCCTGAAATTCTTAGTTCTTTCTATATTTATGCGCAGGAAATTATTACTCGCCAATGAAATTTATTTTATAAACCTGTGCATATGCTTTCATATTATTAAACGAACCCCTTACAAAATGTATAGAATATTACAATTCAATGCGCACAGATTGTGATTTAAGTAGTAGCAGATCTGAGGCATTTTTGTTAAATCATACATTCAACAACATTGTACAAATATTTATATAATATGTTTAATTAATCGGTAGATTAAATAAAGAAATAAATAATGTTGCAAAAACGTTACCTAATAACCTCAGTAAACAAAAATTTCATTGCACGAGCACGAAGAAGGCTGAGGGCAAAGAGTGAAAACGGATTCTGAAAGGCAACATCCAGGAGCACATTCTAAACTACAACCACTTGCTGAAGTCATACAAGGATCAACCTTACTTAAAGATTCTGTGAATAATAGACAAGAAATTTAAAAAGAAAATAGAAGGATAGCGTTGCTACTTACTTCATACGAACACGATGAGTTTGACTCATGTAATGTATTGCGCAGAAATGAAGTATGATGGAGATGCCCAACTTCTACATTTTTTATATTGTTTTCTAAAGCCAATTTGACCAATAAGAGAACGGCATTTACGTTATTTCGTCAATAACTGTCAAAAATTCATAAATAACCGTCAAAATTTTCACGATTATCTATCAAATTCGTCGATGGACTAGGGGTCAATCAGCTGTGAAGTTGGGTATCTCTATCATACTTCATTTCTGGTATTGCGTTCATAACTTAACGTGCGGTTTTTTTTTTAAGAAATGTGTACATATATGTATAAAAGGCGGGTGGGGTAAAACTTCTCATTCACTGATTTCCAAATAGTTCTTAACCGGAATAACAACGTGGGCCGAGCGTTGCGTATTCTGGACTTTTTTCGGCTACTGCTCTCTTCAAACGCATTAATTGTGTTGGGTAGCGTTGTCCATTCATGGTTTCACCCGGTTTTAGCATCTCATAAACACCCTTCAAATCCCACCAAATACAGAGCATTACCTTCGCGCCATGGATATTCAGCTTTGCCGTTGACTTGGCTGGCTTTCAAGCCAAAATCACAATAGCGCATATTTACCATAAACTTATACTTATACAAAATACCATGACTTTCGGCAGCAGTTTTCTTTGTATTAAAGTAATAAAGACAAGTTCGACATATTTGAGTGAAAACTAAATTATTGTTGTTTACGCTTCCAATGAATGGCAGATACTCAAAAGACGTCAATGTCAGTAGGTTTCCAACGCATGTTCCAATGGAATAATATAAGTTACGCCATCTCTTAGCAAACCGCATGAATTAAGTTATACACCTGATAACTGATGTTCGACATTTCTCTTGCTGAAGAAGGTTTGCTATTTATTTGATATATTCGGACAATCGGGCGACTTTGATTTTTGAATTAAGTTCTGCTAGATTCGCAAACTATTTGACTAATGAAGCCCTCTCGAGAATACATTCCTATATAAGTCCCTGAGATGGCGCAGAATCTTTGACACAATCTTTGAAGCGCACGGAGAGGCTCTTGGTCGATCCGAGAAGAATGTCCTTTGTGTTATCTTTGCAACAAACAAAATACCATGCTGGTTGGAGAGTCGTAGCATGGGGGATAGTAGGCTTTTGTCTAATCCACTCCGCCCCCGGTTTCCACGGCGTCAGGAAGCCGGTAGGAAATTAAAGAAATTCGTCTGCCAGACTCTTCTTCATTTATGTTCCTCAACTGCCTCACTGAACTCATCAGAAAGTTCCAAAGAATCTCTGAAGGAAGGCTGCAGTGTCCAGTTTAATGCGTCCTCTGAATTTTAATTTCTCTGAAATTTTGTTGAACATGTATGGCTCTACTCCCTTCCCAACCCCTCTTTACATTAATTTCATTCGTTGCCCAAATCAATCTCTGCCCATCTTCAAAACCAAAAGCCGAAGGAAACAGCCTGCGGTGGCGTCCCAAACACACACCTGCGTCACATATGCCAACCCTTTGCCTCAATTACGTACATAATTCGACACATTTACTCGACCATTGCACATAATTTCGAATTCGAGTCAATAACAATCCATCCGACACCAACCCCATCCATGCACGCCACACCCCCGCGCATTGCACCGCTGCAAGCTATTTAACACCGGTTTGCGCAAATCGGATCCCATTCCACGGCAACGGCTCACTTTCGCAATAAAACGATTCACTTCTACGACTTCCCGTGAATCTGGCCAGTATCCTGGAACACACATGCAACGCTTAGCGCTGGTAATGCGCCGACAACACACACATTGAACCAGGACACTGTATCCATACCACCCCTGACCTATTGACGTTCGCATTGAGTTTCGCCCCAATCCTCGTCCGAATGACGCACCACCAGCAGGACACCAGGACACACAAAACCGCCTTTAGTCTGATAGTTTATTATCTCAAGTTCGAGTTACTAAATATCAAGTTAATTTTCTTCGATTGGTGGCACAGCGGCTGGCGTGGCAACTTCGGCTCGGTCGCCGTCGGCGGTTGGGATCTTCGCCGGTGCTCGCTTAAAGACATTGTTCCAATAGCCCGACAGACGCTCGTGCAGGTTCAATCGGCTCTCGGACACAATGCTCTTGGTTGAACCTGATGCATCTTCAGTTGTGGTGTTCTTTACGCCTGCAATTGGGGAAAGAAAGGGAATTCGAATGTGTGGCCGGGTGGGTGACTCCACTGGCAACTCACCATCGTTCTTGTGGAACGTACCGAACCTCAGTTGCAGTGACACTGCCTCTTTGTTGGGGACTTCGGCGTCTTCGTTTCTCTTGGGTTTGCGAAAGAAACGCTTCAATGAATTGGTTTTTGCTTTATGCGCTTGAGCTGCACTAAAATCGCTGTCTCCCTGCTCTAGGGACAGTGGAATATCGCTTAACTCGGTCCCAAGTTTGCTCTGAACGGTACCCTTTGTAGCCATCGAGGATGTTTCCCTAGTGAAATCTGACATTCAAAACCGTTTTCTGTAGAACAGATGAGAACAACAAATACAAAATACGAGAGCGAGAATAAAAATTAACTAGTTCTGACGCGACACACATGGATTGCTTTCCGGGGTTGATTGCGTGTCTGGTGAAATTTTAATTCAAGGTAGCTATGCTTTGCTGGTGTCACTGGACATTAGCAGGTACAAGTGGCTGAATGCAGATGGAGAGGGGTTCCATTTAGTGGGAACTGCTCTGCCATCGAAAGGCTGAAGAACATGAAAGCCCCCGGCGTTGATGGCCTCCCAGCGGAACTTTTCAAACACGATGGTGATGTTTTGGTAGGGTGCATGCACTAAATCATCAGCCAAGCATGGATGGGTGAAGCTATGCTCGATGACTGGACTATCAGCTCTACATGCTCAACAACAACTAGCCCTACTGAATTTCGCACACAAGATCCTATGCACCGTACTGTGTGAACGTCTGAAACCTTTCTGCAACACACTACACGTACCAGTGTGACCCCGGCAGATCGAACAAATGTTCACTCTGAGGCCAATCCTGGAAAAGACCAGCATACTAAGGACAGAGGTCTTTTCAATATTATTTAAATGAATAACCTCTGTATTGACAACATTGGTACTGACCCCACATTCATTACAAGCAATAGGCTTGAGATCTTAGACTTAAGACTAAGCAATAAATCATATTCACCCCTGGGCAACCACTGGAAGAGTTCTGATGCTTCGTCCTTTTCGGTCAACAAAATTAAGGCTCATACCGATTGGAGTAGCTTCGCCAATAAGGTAAAAAGGCTAACAGGGTGCTTAGTACAAATTAGAATCAACAATAGTAATGATCTTTAGCTAGCTGCTGAAGCACTGACCTGCACTACCCACGAATACTTTGTGATAGCGTGTTCCCTATAAGATATGAGCCGGTCTTCAAATTACATGCCGGTCCAGTTGATGTTCAGACCCGTGGTGTATCATCTCGAGTAGTTTCTGTGTTCGGGTGATTTGGAACTGAATCCCTCACCAGTACACAAATGAATGGGACATATTCGACATGGCCTCGTCTGAGGTATACAAGGCACCAGTGACCTCAGCTCCCAGTATGTGGTTGAAGGTGGCAAGGATCCGAACTTATCGCATGTTATGGCCATGACCGGTGGTTGACTACTAAATGAAAGCATTCCCAGTGGTTCCCAATTATGAATTAAAAAAAATTGCTTGTTAATGCCCTCCGTCGATTTACTATCTCGACGGTTTCGGCTGCAAATGCGAGACAAACTCGTCGAGTTCCAAAACAACACTCTTGTACTGTCGGGCAGCTTTATTCTCACATTCTCACCCATTTGCTGCACTCTCACTCAATGTTGCATTATTAACTAGGAGGTGATCCGTGGTGGAGTAATGATCTGTTCTAAGGAAGAAAGACCCCTCTTTAATGCTGACAAGGCTTCGGAAGACTGGGCTGCCTTTAAGGTGGGCCTTAGGATGTTCAAAAAGGCAGGTGTTATGGCTAAACGTGAGACATGGAGATCTCACTGTAGTGAGATCATGAGTACATCCGAGACTGCTAGATTACGGAAAGTACTATCCAAAAGTCCTTCGGCCCTGGCTTCATTAAAAATAAGGAAGGCGAATGGACACAGGCGTCAGGAGAGACTTTATCTCTCCTCATAGATACACATACCGGGGTGTTCCCATGAACTACCCCCAACGCCGACTGATACGTCCTCAGACACTCAACCTATTGTTACATGAAAATAGAATCAGATGGGCCATAGACTCCTTCGTTTAAATCCTCCGGAGTCAACGGCATCTTTCCCATCATGCTGCCAAAGACAAATGATATTATCACTCCCATCCTAAAAGACCTCTTTCTAAGCCGTCTATGGTTGCATACCGTCCGCCTGCGGATAAATTAATCCCCCAAGCAAGCAAGGCCAGTCACTGCACAGCGAAAGATAGGCATCATTGGGATGAAACGTGTTTCGACTTTCGATTCTTTTTATTTCCAAGCATGGCCCTTTCGCTGCAGTTTCTTTTCTTTAATATTTTCAGTCAGTTTATTATCTATACATAAAATTAGGCCTAGTATCTCCGGTGTTGGCGGGCAAGAGGGGGGGTGTAGGAGTTTATTTTCACACATCCCAAGCCTGGCTCACGAAGCGCAATCCACCCAAATGCCAAGAAGAACACGATTGGCCTCGAATATTGCCTACTGGTGTTCCAGGGCCCTATTTCGAGCCAGGCCTGAATGGTGGCAGTATTCGAGCGTCGGGTGGCCGATCTGTCGGCTCAGCAGCCGGTCGGGCTTAGCCCGAAGGAACTACTAGCAACTCAGCAGTGGCCTCGTGAGCCACTATGAGGTTGGGGCGGCAGCAGTGAAGTCACGGGTAGCAAAAGGCAACGGACAACGGCATTGAATTAGGATGGGCACATGGCACGTCTCAACGCTTTCAGGAAAGGATCTCGAGCTAGTTAAGGAGGCTGCCAGGTTTCGTTTGGATATAGTGGCTATCTCCTCGACGGAGCAAAGGGGATCTAGAATTGTGCAACTTTTGGACGGGTGGAAACTCTTCCTGTGGGGATACTCACAAGTCCCAGGTTGGCGGGCAGAGTATTGGACTGGATTCCATTAAAAGGGAGAGTCGGGATCTTAAAGCTCAAGCTTGAAAGGTCAACTTTGGCTCTACTGCAGGTGCATACACCAAATCTAGTGTCAGAGTACGCGGCTTTCCTGGATGAAGTTGATGCTGCCCTTGATAGGGTAGTAGAGTTGGGTGCCCATATCCCGATGGGTGATTTCAAGGCTCACGTCTGTGTGAATGTAACGACATGGGGGACAAATGGTGATCCTCACCAGAACACGAACGGAGAGAAGTTGTTGGACTTTTGCTGTGCAAATGGCATGTCCATAATGAAGACCTTCTTTCTACACAAAGGCATCCATAAATACACGTGGTACAGTCAGAGTCTTCAACGGAAGTCATTGATATATCTACTTGTGATACTACCGTGTGTGAAACTGATGTTTCGTGAGTTCGTCTGATGAGAGGGGCAGAGCTGTCAACTGAACAGCACTTGGTGATGTGTACGCTGCACCTCACTGATAAAGTACCTCTCCTGCCAAGGCGGAAACCAAGAGTGGTTACCAAGAGCGACTTCCAACTCCTCATCGCTTGCAGAGGAAGAATGGCGACTGTGCCTCTGCACGGAATGTTTGCGGTGTGAAGCGGCCTGGAGTGGCGGCTGGTGGTGAGAAAAGAACTGAGTGGTTTATAACGCCCGGAGTTCATAAGCCATCAGAGAGAAGAAGAAGACCTTCAGAGAATGGATTCTCTTGGGGCACTCTGCTTCTCCTGACCGGTACACCGAGGCGCGAAGAACTTGCAAATTGGCTGTGCTGAGCCGCTAAAGAGCAGTCTTGGAAGGAGTTCGGCGAGAAATTGAAAAGCTGGAAGGAAGGTGTTCCGGGGAATCATTCGCCGACTCAGAGGAAGGAAATTCAACATCATCGAAGGAATCAAATCCCAAGATGGTGTCTTGCTTTCCAATGAGGTGTAGTGTTGAGTGGGCCGGAGAATAGTCAAACGGAGGAGGAAGTCATTTTGGCGAATGAATCGCTAAAAGTTGGCAAATCCGCCGGTGTGGATGAAATCCGGCCAAAAATGCTTGAGGCAATGGGTAACGAGGGAGTTTTATGGCTCTCTCCTGTCTTTAAAGTCCTGGTGATTGGCAATCTGGGGTGATTGCCCCTCTTTTCAAGGAGGGTGACAAAAGAGATTGCTCCAACTACAGCAGCATATCTCTTTTAAGTCTCCCCGGGAAAGTCGCGCGTTCTAGAGCTATGGACGAGCTCAGAATGGAGTTATGAACAGTCCGACTTTCGTCCCGGTAGAAGTACAACCGACCAGCTTTTCACTCTTGGGCTTGGGAGTATGCCAAGCCCATCTACAGTTGTTTTGTGGATTTGGAAAATACATACGACCGAGTTCTTCGAGGTAAACTCTGGAGTGTTCTGAAGGAGTATGGGATTGCTGGTCGTCTTCTGAAGGCCATTCAGTCTCTATACACAAACTGTAGAAGCTGTGTTCGGGTTAACGGTGCTAAATCAACACCTTTCACCGTGGGCGTTGGACTTCACCAAGGGTGTGTCTTGTCACTTCTCCTTTTCATTGCATGTATGGATTGGATGTTGCGGTGCAGCCGAGTCGAGGAATGTTTCAAGTCGGGTGAGTTGAGGTTAAGTCATCCTCTTTTCGAAGATGACTTGGTTATCCTCACATCCAGACGGAACTCCAGCGCGCACTTGATAGGTTTGTGGCCGTATTGGCCAAGCTGGGTCAATTTTGAAACAGCTTGGTAGAACTGTAATCAGGAAGGCAGGGTTTGATGTGATAGCCAAGTTAGCCGTTTTCAACTCATTATTTGTTCCAACTCTCACCTATGGTCATGAAATTTGGATAATGACCGAAAGACTAAGATCGTAGATCGTTTAGGAAATTGAGGAGCTGCTTCTTCAAACGGAGAGGGCTATGTTTCGGTGGTTTGGTAACGTGGCACGAATGTCGCCTTCAACACGACTTTCGAGGCGGGCTTGGTTGGACCAAGTCAAAAAACTCGCCTGGTTACACTTGAGCATAACTCCTGATGAGTAAGAGTCAATGGCGGAGGATCGAGTTGCCTGGAGATCTCTCGTGCGTGGTTTACTCCCGCGACCCCTTTAGTAGGGCATGCAGATCAGAAGATGATGATGATGATGATAGACTAGAAGTGAAGTATGATAGAGATGCCCAACTTCTACCTCTCCTGCCTCATAAAATTTTGGACAACCATTTTTTACACCTTTTTCTAAAGCCAAATTGTTATTTCGACGAATTGTTATATATAACCGTCAAAAATTCATGAAGAACTGTCAAAAAGTCTCTAAAATTCGTCGATGGACTAGGGGTCAATCGGCTGTGAAGTTGGGTATGTCCATAATACTTCATTTCTGATAGACATTCATTTTGTCCACAAAATCGTCAAACAAACACTTTTTGTATCGCCTACTTTTGCTGCTGCACACTTGCGGCAGTATTCGTGTTCATAAATGTATTGAGGGAATATTTTGTGCAGTGCAGGGACAACAATGTTGGGATTATGAACTTAATCAAAGCTTTGTTCTTTTGTGAGGATTGGAAGAATAAGGATTGTATAGAGCATGATGTTGCTCCCCCGAGCGGAGAGATTGAGCAAACCGAAGTGCCAACGTTTTCCATGGACGGTCTTCAAAACAAATTAATTTGTTGAGTTCACTTTTGCCCTGAGGTAGACAAATTCCTACACCTTCTTAGCGCATCTCATTGCCAAAACCATATGCATATGCTCCAACCGAACTGCATGTTGCTTTTTTTAAATTGGAAAGAAAAACGACAATTTTCAAACTCAACAAATTCACCACTTTTCGAAATTCGTCCAAATTGTCGATGGTGAATGAGCCCAAAGGGGACAATGGGTTTCTCTCTCGCCCACAGGAGAAGACGAATGAACACCGAAATTCACCACAGCATGTCACCACTACCCCTTAACTTTTTGTTTATGTTTCCCAGCTGAATGCTTGTGTTAACCGATTGGCAACAAGTGTGTTTTGATGGGCCGACGAATGAATTCTACCACAGCTTAAAGCGCATGTCCTGCCACTCACAGATGTTTCGAAGGGGAATTTTATTGATTTCCTTGTTCACAGGTCTTCCTTATCAGTGAGCACGTCCTACGCATATTCCGAAATTTATCTCAAAGAGAGCGCATCCGAGTGACAAGTGTTAGCTGAACTTTACTTGAATGAGTCGGGAGAAGGAGAAGACTTCTTATTGTTTAGGGCAAGAAACTCTTGGTATGTCATTTCTGTTTTGCGGGCTTATCCATTATTTCATGAACGAACCGAACAAGAAACCACACTAACTTGAATCAAACGAAGACGTGTGTACTAGAACTCACATCTAGAGCAGTTGGATTTATTTTTATATTAGGCTCTATGAGGGTAGGGAAGGGGGCTATTGCGAAAACTGGCACACTTAGACTATGTCGGTCCATTGTGGCTGCTACCACATATCGATCACTCTAGTGATATTTGATCCCAACGCGTATTAACTTTGCTTTCACTGAGATTCGAACTGGGGACTCCACTAGCACTTAACCAGCTACGCCATCCAGTCGTTTTATGAGAAGCAGAAGCCTAACAGTGATTACCAGTCTATTAAGCCACAATACTTCAATCCCAGGCCTACATAGAGGAGGACAGCAACTGAGGGACCGTCAGAAACTGTCAAGCTTCAGTTCATTTGACAATTTTCTGTCGAATGATGAAGGTCAACTGGAAAACAATTCGAGTGCCCACTTTATGCATTAATTTGTTGTTTCATCTTTAATGGCCCGCATGAACCACTAAAGAGGTAGCGCGGCGAAGCTCGTACGTGGACTCTCGTTCCTCCGCCGTTGACTCCAACTCATGCGGAGTTATCCGCAAGCGTAACCAGAAGAGAGTTTGGACTTACATACCGCGGCTTGGGTCTGCCAAATGGTCGCCTACTTGATAGCTTTTAAGACACGCTTTGGAAGTTATGATAATGGGGAGAATCGTACCACACGGCCAAACTGTTGAAGTATATCCCACTCTGTTCGCAGAAGTAGCTGCTCAGCATTAAGATTCTCGCCTAATGCCGTGTTTCACATCCTATCCGGGCATGTTACAACAGTGCTAATAAGTCTCTTATTCTTTCAGTCATTACTCCGACCATGAAAACACAAGACTTCTACCTCTCTTTTTGGTTTTTTGACACTGGTTTTTGTAACAGTCTTTTGGAGCAAGCAAACCAGTTAGAGAGTACCATTTACTAAATGTTAGAATATCAAAAAAAACCCTCAAACTGTCGAATATCTGCAGAGTAGTTGGTTTCTGAAAAAAAGGAAAGCGATTCTCAACTAGGACAAGCCGGCAATTATATTCGTGGAATAAATGTGGCGCAAATGTCATAGAGACATCGAAACAATCAATTTATAAAACACGACAGTCCGAGGTGTAGCTGGACCTAGTTTCAAGCTTTTTTTAGACTGGAATCCTATTTGAGCATTGTCAGAGACTCAAAAGAAGTAGAGCCGTGAATTATGAATGTAAATTCTTGTGGATTGAACCTGGAACCTCAGGAATAGGAGTTGACGCACCAATCTACTACGCCACGGCGCACAGTGGATCAAAAGCGAAAAAAATAACAAAATGAAATTCATAAATATATATCTGGCCTACATTTTCCCAATTGATATTTGGGCAAGTTACTTCAAGGGATATGCTAGATGCAGAGGTCTAAGCCTACACTCCCTTTTAGTTTTGAAATTCATGCATTTTCTCTCAGTAACTCGTTGGTGTGAAACTTGGCATTTATACAACTGCCTGTTCAAAACCAATTTATTTAATAAATACCATGTTCTTTAAGCTTAGAAAAAATTAGCTGGGTTAGACCAGGTGTAGTGCACTTTTAATTAATACTGTTTTTTTTTTTTTTTTTCTGGTATTAGTGTTTGAGCTACAGTTTTAGCTTTACAAATCTCCAGCTAGTGGTTAACAGTTTTAGAAAGCTACGGTATTCACCTAAAGAATGGTACCCGCCCTGACCCGCCGGGACACACATTTTTACAAATTTATTCCGGCAAATCGGTTTTTAAAAACATGGTTTTGACTTTAGTCATGTAACAAAAGTTATAATTTCTTGGCTAAAAATGTGTGGAAAAAATGCAACTAGGACTTTATTTTTACAAGAAATATAAATCTTTCGCTTAAAAATATTAAGTGAATCCATTGACGGAGGAAAAGTCGTTACTAGGATTTTAATAAAACAAGCTCTTCCAGAGCGTGTGTTTTAATGTGTCTATTGGAATGTAGAAAAAGCTCCTAGGAGAGACCTAGTTTTTCTGAAAGCTGGGATCATGCTCTATTCATGTTGTAGAAATCATATCTGACCACTGACTACTTTGGCCGCAAGAGCCTTTAAAGTGTACCAACACGTTGACCTAAAGTGCATAAACTTCGGTTTGGCAATTCGCTTATAATTACCAAGTTGTGATGAATACTAGTTCTGTAGTATAATACTCTTCAACCCGTGGATCCGTGAACCCGTGGCCAAGAAATCTTTTTGTGGTTCAAAAAAGTTATACAAAGCAAACCCCCCTGCGGCGATCCTAACGTCACAATAAACTTACTGAAAAGAAAGTTGATGATCGCGTGAAATTGGTCTCACCCGTAAATTGATCTTACGCTGACAATCCAACAGCAATCGAACCATTGAAATAGATGATTTGCATGTGTATGTGGTACATATTAGACACATGACAGCCAACGGCGACAGTCCGACGACGATAGTTTGTTTCTCGGCAAGGATAGATGTTTCTTGGCAAGTATCATCTGTCAACTGCACACAATACTACAGATTAATGAATTAGTGTTCATATGTCAGCTAATTGAGGACGTCGAGGATTTACGAGGGCCGTTACTGCTGTCAACTCCAGTCTATTAATGGACTACTGTCAAATATTGTGCAAGCCCCATCGTTAAGACAGTTTAGCAGCCTGGTGGCTGATCGTCTCAACTGATCGATATATCACATTTTATACGAATTTTTGGATTTGAAAAAGTTATCCGCGTGATTAGTGTCGTCATGATGACATTACATAAATATAAATTGGGCTTGCGACTATTTCCTGTTTGTAATACACACAGACACAGACACGTCGCTGCGGCCCAATACACTTTTTTGTGGTGCGCATGTCTGCGCAGCCCGTCTGTGTAGTGTTTGCAGCGCCAGTCTGCGTGAATTCAAAATTTTTTTCAATTTTGCGTGGTCGACATGTCGACATGTCTGTGTCCTGTATTTTGAATTTTGTGCAGACTAGCAGGAAAATTCATATCGTAAACATGAATACATAAGTACACGGACAGATAATTTCGGATCGAGTTTTTGGAAAATTATAAAGATTGTACGACTCCTTAGTCCAAGTTTGTTTTTCTTTAATTGCCAAAGCAATGGTTATGGTGACACAGCAGTGTCGGCATTCTTCCGACCCGAAGATCACGACGAAATTATGCAAACTAGAGTCTGTGCAGATTGTCTGCACCATGTGTGGCGAAGGGGTATTTGAACAGACTTAAGGTTTGCGGCGACGCCTCTGTGTCTTGTTTGGTCCCTATAAGTCCAAATAAATGGCTGAAACAAACTGAGTAATGAGTAAGAATGTGTGTATTACAAGTAGGAGTACAAGTAGAGTTTGCAATTCTCTTCGTATCAGCTTAGAATAGCAGTCAAAAGCAAGTTTACAAAACCAGGAGCGTCTCGGTAAATACCACGACAGGATTAACTAGGATTTGTCTATTTTGTTAGAGCAGTATAACATGACTTGGAAAATCATTCTAGAGAGATTGGCGGTCAATGGTACACTTCAGTAAATTAATTCTTCATCGAATTGTTTGGCAATTGGTTGCCCACAAGTTAATGTAACTTTGGGTAAATCTTAAAACTCTCAGCCAACCTTTCTGGTGGAAAGAAGGAGGACCACATCCATAACTCGAGAAAAACGGGACATTTTTCTTACCAAAAAATATCGCAAGTTTAATTTGACTCAATACAATTAACTGGAATGATCATCGCCGGCTTTGTAGGCAGATGATGTGTCTATTTAATTCTTTATTAAACTCAACTATTTGAACTTAACATGCCATAAAATGTAACTCACAATTCTAAAATTAATAAACACAAAGTGGGTCCAACGAACACCGCTCGTCTTCCTAGTTTTAAGCTTAGAAGCTTCCACACACAATAGCAGAGCCACACCAAAGCTCTTACGTATTTGGAAAGTACCTGGTTCTCGAAATAAGAAAGTTGTGCTTCGGGTAGCACTAGGCCTACTTAACTTTCTATCATAATCAAGCAGCAAAATTTTCCATTTTCAGGAAGACCAGAGTATAAACAAACAGTTTTCGATATTTTGATGATTTTGAAATGACGGCCTTTTTTAACGTTTTTTAGTACATTGTGACTTTACTGCTCCGTGTGCAATCAATTTTGCTTCTTTTTTACACTTAACTGGGAACTGTGATTGGATCAATTGATACATCTAAACTAGTAGCGGATCGAATTAAAGATCAACCAACTTATGGGCTTTTTTTTCTTTTTCCATCGCCTGTTGGACGATCACCGCAATGGAGAGAGTAGAGCGTCGATTATCTGAACTAAATGGGACCGAAGGTGGCTCGGGTAGTCAAATTAGATCCAAAAATTCGAAGAATCAAACACAAAACGTAACGCAAATGTCCTCAAATGTAAAGTCCTTTTTATATTTTTATTTTAGACACTATAGATTTTCCAATGCCAAGCATCTTTGCCAACAAAGATCCACTTTCACATTTCTCCTGTCTCTTAATAATTTCTACCTTTGTTCCGATTGATAAAACGTCCTTTTGCTTGTTGGCGACATCTTAAATGCTGACTTTCTTAACTGAACCACAATTCACGAATTAAATTATGTACCAATGTTCAAGCGGATATTAAGCACATTAAGCACTGCTTTAGTTTTTATTTTCTCCTTTTTTGGATAATTCTTTGGATAATTGACGTTCGGATATCTGACGTCCATTTGCTTCCGATCGTTATCCTGGTGTCCCGATAGTTATCCCAACGCAACGGATAACTGACGTTTCGGTCAATTGACGTTCGGATAATGGGCGAATGTTGCGAAAACTGCACAACAATTGGGGAAGCAATTTGAAAACTAGTAACTCCCCTACAATTAAGGCTTTTCAAGTAAAAATAGTTTGATCTGATTGCACCGATAATCGATAGATATAATCAGCAAAACTACTGTCAAAGGTAATAGCTACACTGGTCAACATGAGTATCAAATATACTTAAAACCTCAAACATTCGTCCTAATTATAAAGATGGATAAAAAATGATGTATCTAACTACGGGCCAATATCGATACTATCTGCTGTAGAGAAAGTAATTGAAGAGGTAGTAGCCGGAAAAATTGCATCAGTAAAAATCGATTCTAACAACCTCCAAGGGACTGATCAATTTGGTCGTTATAGCCGGTATGTGTTCGTAGCCGATATCACGCATGTGAATTTATCTGATGTGTATACCGGTTAAGTGCCTCAAACCATGTTAGAGCCCTTTCAAACTCAGTGCGCAAGGAACTCTTCACTTTTTTAACTATTTCTTCCTCAAATAGGCCTTTCTTTTATTCTTTCCTTCTCCTTTAAAATTGAGGATCTAGTGGAGTGTGAATCGGAATACTTTGGCAAAGTCTTAAGTCGTAAAAATGTACTTAACTTAATATGAGCCGAATAAAAATAAACATCCACCACCAATTGTCACGCACAAAAAGCTGCACTAAATTGAACAATCGCAAGACGAACATAAACACAAAACAAACCAATTCGATGTACAGATTCAAGAATGGCACCTGCAGACAAACAGGTTACCGTTTCAGGAAAAAAATGTAGTAGCGCCAGCAGCTGCGTCGATTTAAGTCGCTTTAACCGAGATTTTATTTCAAAAAAATTTAAAAAGTGCTTGTTTTATGTGATGTCGTAATAGGAGACTTTCCATGGGATTATAATGGACCTCAGCCGGGGTCGTTATAAACTCTGTCGTATTAACCGATGTTGTTATAAACGATTTCGACTGTATGTACAAAATCAGGAGAAAAAATAAAAGTTCAAGACGACTTCATTGAGATTTTACAAACCAAATAAAAAACAGACTTAATAAAACTTACAATACTACTGTTTTATTTATAAAATGTTCAGTCCCGTCCTATTTTCACTGTATAATAATAACAATTGTTTTTTTTATTGGCTTGAAAAGAGCTTTTGAAACTTTAAATCATGAAAACATTATAAAAAAAATGGAAGCCAAAAAACGAGGAAAACGAGGAGGCATTTTAAAATGATTTGAAGACTATCTTAAAAACAGAAGTTATAAAGTCGAATTTGGAGAAAACCTCAGAGAAACAGAATATAATGAGCATGGTGTCCCACAGGGATAAAAACTTGGTCCTCTTATCTTCATCATTTATGCCAATGCATTAGCTAACGATATAACAATAGTAGCATGCCATAAAGATACAGCATCACCTGGATAAATTATGCAAAAGGAGTTCAGCGCCAGTGGGTTGAGAGCGGAAAAAAAGTCTTTGGAGAAAGTCGAAGGCCTTCTTAGTTTTATGGCTAAGTACTCTTGTATAACCGGGGCATATAATTTCAAAGTTCTTCTTTTTATACTGCACTGCATATGTACTTAGTTAACAATTGTCGCGTATGGTTTGGGAACAAAATGTTCAACCCCACAGAACCTCTGTGCCCACTGGATTGTTTTGGATGAAAATAAAAAAGGATTTATCACGTTATAATTTACTATCGCCTGTTGCGGCTTCCGTTGACAACTGACTGTACAACATTTGTTCACTTAAAATCTAAGCTCAATCTGGTCGATCAATGTTGCTTCATTCCCATGCTGGTTCGTTCAAGTTTGTGCATGAGCTGCCAAAAATGCAAGCGATGCGGCTGGGTGCATTCGATGATCATACTACATCCGCTGGGTGAGCTGGGCGAGAGAATGAATACGATTGAGCGTGTAGGATATCGATTGCGATAACTTACTTATTTAAAGTTTACTATATATTCATCCAAGTTTCGAACCATATATTCAACAAAAGTTCCAATGTTTGTTTTTTGAAAGTTCTTAAATTAAATTATGTTTTATCTTTACATACAAATTGTACAATTGGCCTATTCTTGACTACCTTAAATGAAAAAAAAATCTGCAAAAGGAGCCTTCCATAAGTAGCTTCAAACAGAGGTAGTAAAAAAAGTTTTAATGAATACTTTCAGAGTTTCAAAACAATCCACGCCAAACTATGCATAGCGAATTTGTCAACGTGTGCAACGTCTTCGGAGTTATGTGCAAATTTGCTTCGCTGTATCGGACTTAAAAAGCATGGTTTTGACCTTGGTCATGTTACAAACGTTATAATTTCTTGGCTTTTAATGGGTTGAAAGAAATAAGTGTAATACTGATCTTTATATGTGTGCCAAATTTCATTAAGATCCGTTGTATAGTTAAAATCTAACAGACTTTCATACAAGGAAATACTCCATCTTAGTATAAGTAATAGCTTAAGATTGCTAAAAAGCTTTCTTACCGGTCACTACAGCCTGAAACATCACATTAGCAAACGAAACCTGTGTCAAAACAACGTTTGTCGACCTTGCCTAGAAGAGGATGAGACTTCCGAGCACATCTTGTGTAAATGTCCGGCAATAATCTGGTTAAGGACACGTATCTTACATAGGGTACACTCACTTCAGTGGTATTAAAAAATTCCGCTACAAAAGACTTACTATCTTTCATGAGGGAAGTGGTATGACTTTTTATTCAACTAAAA
Organism: Eristalis tenax; assembly: GCA_905231855.2. Taxonomy (NCBI): domain Eukaryota; kingdom Metazoa; phylum Arthropoda; class Insecta; order Diptera; family Syrphidae; genus Eristalis; species Eristalis tenax. The sequence goes on along the minus strand of HG993124.1, from coordinate 106,982,057 downwards.
TCCTTCGATACAATCGATCTATCCTGGTCGCGGGGTCGTTGCATGGGTTGCATATACACCGCATGGGTTGTACAAAAGGCTCTACCATACAAATTAACAAACTGTGCGCCATGTTGCTTGGTGTCATGACAATGGTGTTTTATGCATATACATCCTCCGTATATTCCAAGATATCAAATTAGTATCAAAATACGTGATTATTGCTTTCATAGAGCAGGAAAGCACCAACATCTTCAACAGGATGATGACTGTTCAACAGGAGGAATCCACTTTTAATACCTTGGGGAAGCAGTAGATTATGACTTAAAATTGACTTTTAAGCTGTTTATGTCCAACAGAAGTCTTAAGGCAGTGACTCGTAGAATCGCTTTTGAGATATGATATTCTAGCTTGGGAAAATGCACCTCAGCTTCGAGAGTAACGATTATTGGGGTTAGGAATAGAACAAATTGTCTATCGATCGATACTCGGTCAACAGTCCGATTGGAGACAAACTGTATGAGACTGGTGAGTAGTGATCAATCCTTTAAACACGAAATTATTTCACAGTTCAAAGATGACAACACATACGAAATACCATCCCAACACCGGATGAAGACAACAATGACATCGGACATTTCTATCTAAATCTACTCGGTCATCTTATCTCTTTCCGACTGCCACTCTCTTCAAAACGACCTGGTGTCAGAAAAATGATCTTGACCTTAACGTCAGTAAATGCAAATTTAGTTTTCTATGAAATGAACCATTGTCCTCAGTTTCATCTTTACGCGACCTAGGCGTTACCTGTGATCACGAGCCCTATTTTCATTCCTATGCCGATAATGTTATAAGTAGAGCAAACTTCGCCCTTGCCTTTGTCAAACGCTGGTCACGCGAATTTTCCAACCCCCGTCACAAAATCTCTGTACACCACCTTTGTGAGAACACTCTAGTCAAGTCTGGTCACCTCACATCTGGGTCTACATTTACCGTATCGAAGCTGTCCAACGTAGTCTGATGCCTGGACTGATAGAACCAACTTGCCTAAATACCCCAACCGCCTAACCCTTTAGTCCCTCGAAAACGGCCGATTTGCTCTTCCTCCACCAAACTTATTGCTGCTAATATCGACTTTCCCGGGCTTCTTTATTTTGTGTCTTCGCACCAATCCCCTTAGGTCTTTAGGCCTGTTCCGTGTCACACCACATCGCACTTATTACGGTTTCAACTCACCTTTTTCAAGAATGTTAAGGTTGGCTAACACCATGAAACACTCTTTCGGACAAGCGTCTCTTCGCAACTTCCCTCAATTCCGTCCTCTCCCACCCTAGCCCTACCCATCCTCTCCTCAGCATCTAGGTTAAGCATTCGTTCTTAAGCTTACATTGTTTAGGTTCATTGCTTGTAATAGGCTTAATAAAATGAGGTATATCCCGTGACTGTATATAACGAGCTAGATATGGGAATCCAGAACTTGCAGAAATCAAAAGCATTAATTGAAGCAAAAGTGTTAAATTTCAACAAAGCGTCTTTATAATAATGGCATGCAAAGTATCATTGAAAGTATGACAGACGACAACAACGAGCGAACAGGGACGCTCGGAGTGAATAAAATACCCAACGCCTGGAATGAACTAGAAATCATTTATGTCTTGTGTACTGCCTCTGGACGTAATGTATTTGTATTCTGAATGGTATTCTGCAGAGAAGTCTCTAAGACTTTGCAGAAATATGTTGTATCACAAGAATGATAATAAAGAATAAACAAAGAATCTTTAAAAAATGTAAAAAACTTTGCGCATATCCATCCTCCAGATTGCGATATCTGGCCTCCTTGCTAGCTTAAGGGTATTCAGTGTATCGTAGTCTTACAGTATGTGTATTCCAGGATGTGAGTCGCGACTCTCCAAATACTGTCCAAATCCCAAGTGAGCTTCGCAAAGTGAACTCTGATGTTCGAATTAATTTCACCCAATTTCACCCAATTTAATGCTAAAATGTCAAAACAACTCGACAAAATGTCAAATCTGAATTGTCAAATTGGCTGTCACGAGGAAAAGTCACTACTTTGGCACAACTAGACGAAATGTCAAATCTGAATTGTCAAATTGGCTGTCACGACGAAAAGTCACTACTTTGGCACAACTAGACGAAATGTCAAATCTGAACTGTCAAATTGGCTGTCACGACGAAAAGTCACTACTTTGACACAACTAGACGAAATGTCAAATCTGAACTGTCAAATTGGCTGTCACGACGAAAAGTCACTACTTTGGCACAACTAGACGAAATGTCAAATCTGAACTGTCAAATTGGCTGTCACGACGAAAAGTCACTAAATTGGCACAACTAGACGAAATGTCAAATCTGAACTGTCGAATTGGCTGTCACGACGGAAAGTCACTACTTTGACACAACTAGACGAAATGTCAAATCTGAACTGTCAAATTGGCTGTCACGACGAAAAGTCACTACTTTGGTACAACTAGACGAAATGTCAAATTGGCTGTCACGGCGAAAAGTCACTACTTTGACACAACTAGATGAAATGTCAAATCTGAACTGTCAAATTGGCTGTCACGACGAAAAGTCACTACTTTGGCACAACTAGACGAAATGTCAAATCTGAATTCTCAAATTGGCTGTCACGACGAAAAGTCACCACTTAGGTATAGATGTCAAAACAACTAGACGCAGTGTCAAATCTGAACTGTCAAATTAACTGTCACAACGAAAAGTGACTGCTTTGGCGTAGCTCTATTGATGCTAAATGTCAAAACAACTCGACAAAATGTCAAATCTGAATTGTCAAATTGGCTGTCACGACGAAAAGTCACTACCTTGGCACAACTAGACGAAATGTCAAATCTGAACTGTCAAATTGGCTGTCACGAGGAAAAGTCACTACTTTGACACAACTAGACGAAATGTCAAATCTGAACTGTCAAATTGGCTGTCACGACGAAAAGTCACTACTTTGGCACAACTAGACGAAATGTCAAATCTGAACTGTCAAATTGGCTGTCACGACGAAAAGTCACTACTTTGGCACAACTAGACGAAATGTCAAATCTGAACTGTCAAATTCGCTGTCACAACGAAAAGTGCTGCCAAGATACGAATCATACCCCTAAAAATACTTTTCATTTTATTTCCCACCCCCAGTTCATTCAACCGAACCGGCATCCTTGCTATCATCTGCCACACAAACCACCATTAACAGATGAACACATTTCCCCTCCTTTACCTCCTCTCAACACAACGCAACCCCTCACAGTGCACAGTCTCTCACAGCAAATCTGGCAAGTGTAGTTCTGATACACATCTGAATTTTTTCTTCGTCTGACGAGAACATTTTTCGCCCCAAAGGATGCACACAAATTCGCGTCAACTATAAGTGAAAATCCACAAAAACCCTTTCAAATTAAGTGCTTTAGTTCGAGTCCTCAAACGCGCATCACACCCAGTTGCATGGATTCAGTGAAATAAAACCAGAAACTCCAGCCATCCGCGAGAAATTATATAAGTTCGCGGAAAGGTTCATGAGGAACGCCCATTTTGCTGAGTTCGCATAAAACGAACGCACCCGCATCCATGACGGGCAGTTTCAAAGTTCAGCTCATCAACATGGGCACGCGAGCAGCTGCCTGTAAGCGCGTTACATAAATTTTCCTCAGTTTTTCACACAAAGGCCTTGACGCATTGTTTCTTTTCTATTCTTGTGCATTTTCAGTCCAAGCGAAGCTACGATGCCTTCACGAGTACCACGTTCGATTACTGCACAACGCTCTGCCAGCGCCATCAGGAGTGGACATAGCCAACACCATCAAGTACTTCTCACAGACTCTGCTCAGTAAGTATACAGTGTGATGGGGCGGCGGATGACACATCCCCGAGGGGGACGTGGCGGCCTAGCGGGTTGTGCCTGCGACTGCCGCGAGACGGGTGGCTCGTTTAATTGCGTCGCTTGTCAGGCGGTGTCTTATGTAACCCTGTCAAGTGGTCGGTTTATTGGTAGTAAGCGGGAGGAATGCGGTTTAGGAATGTGTGCTCTTTAATTACATTATCGCGGGTGTGGTGGGGGGGGTCCTTGTTTGCGCCCCTGGTGACCTACATTCAGATGCCCTGTTTATTGACAAACAAGCCGATAGGTGAAACGAAAACGTATAGTGATAAGAATTTTGGAACGTCATGGAATTTGATTTGATTCGTAATCATCCCAGTTCGGTTGAGTGCATGTTTTAATAAGTGCTTCCGGATTCTTTCGAATTTGATTGACGTGGTTTGAGTGGAAGTCACCGTTGCAAGGTTTTCATTTCAAAATAATTGCGTGTCTACGAGAGTGTTGAACACATCCTTACAGGAATAGCATTAATTCAAGCTTTCTTCTTTTGATTCCATGCAGCTCAAGTGGTGTGAATTACATGAACACAAAGCACAAGGCACAAAATGACCCTAAACCAGAAGATAATTCTACTTCTACTCTATTCTCCCACTTCAAGTTAGTTACAATCAGGGTCGCTTTTATATGTCTCTCATAATTTGCATATGCTCCGTCAACAAAAACAATGCAAAAACCCCATGAGGAGTATCCCCTTCTAATCCCAAAGCCGTGACATTTCCTTCCGACAGGGCGCTCTTTGTGTTTGTGGATGAAATTGAATTACGTAATTATTTAAAGAGTCAACCTAATTTTTTTGCAATTAACAATGTACATGGTTACCCATTGAATGTTTTCGAAAAGAAAAATTAGTTGGTTCTGCCAAACTCAATATCTTGTTGGATTAGTCTTGTTAGTGATCGTCAGTGCTGCCACTGCTTCTCCACACCTTCTTCAAAGTAAATCAGCCCAAAAATACATTCCTGTGACAGTCGCTTGTTATCCAGCGTATAATAATATAGGTTTTAACAACGGTGATGACTCGACGTAAAACTATGAGAATTTCGCTCAAGAATCGTAAGAGTTTTCTGTCTATCATGAGGAATAGAATCAACCGCTTCCTTACATATTTCGTTCAACCAACACGATCATCGCCCAACGCGGATATTTTTAAGGATTTCCTCAATCAGACATGGTGAGCGTCCTGTCCGCTCCAACCACGGTTAAGTTCCTTGCACCAATACTTCCCGGTTGTTGTATGAAACTGAGAGCTCCGCAATTGACAAAAACAGACATGCTCTTCGCATGTTTTCTCATCTCATCTCATCCACATGGATGAGGCATGAGTCACTAGAGGAGTCGCTGGGGCGAAGCACGCGCGAGTGATGATTTTCCAAACAGTGTTTATCGAGGCTATCATTCGTCTTATAATGGTGCCGGGACGCTGACATTAAAAAAAAAAATGCGAAGCTAATCAACTCGCTAGCACAAACCACAGTGGCATACTACTCCAATCCGAGACAATAACAAAGTGTCATCCAGGGCTGGAATTGACGCGTGATGAGAAAGAGCACGACTTCTCTTATGACTCTTATCGTCAACACTGCGCACTGCGTCACGCACACTTTTAGGTTGCGCTTGCCCTAGATTGACTTTTGTAGAAGAGGAGGAAGAGGTAGCAACGCCGCGAAGGAAAAGTTACCTAAGACTCCCTAGTTCAATAACCTGGTCAAACTAAGCAATATTTTTCTCAGCCATTGGCTTCGCTTTGTTCAAACCAGTTGGCGCTTTGCGGGGTAGGATCGACTAGATCCGCGTTGCAACACAACGGGTGTAGACTCCGGCCTCAGTATGACAGCTGGTTGGCAGTCAGTCACTCTAACTTAACGTAACTAGATCATGACTATGTTTTAAATGGTCCATATTGAGAGTCCAGTTTTGAGTTATTTTTTGGCTGGTATCGCACGAATAGCATATGTACTGCTGTCTTCCAAGGCTGCAATTGACGCTGACTATTTGTCGCATTCCGGTCATAGACAAGAGATAAATTGTTCACCGAACTCCAATTTGTGCATTGATTCGCGTGCTATGTGGGAAGTAACACCGTCCTGCTGGAAACACATGTCGACCAGACAATTAAACAATCCCCTTATTCTTTTGGACGAGGTGACAAGTTTTCGCCTCACATTTTTGTGTCACCTCACATCAAAATCTGTATTCTTTAATTCGGGTGAGGTGACAAAAAACCAATGAAAGTCTCTTCTCTCTCTTGCAGATGTGTGTTTTCAAGTGGAATCAATTTCAATTCGGTGGTTGCATTTGATAATTTGTACAATTCTTGGATGCCCTCGGTTCAGAACACTGATATGTTTTTGCGCGTATGTGGTAAATTACATTTCAAGCCCAGGGAAAAAGACAATTCAAAGGTTTCGTTTTCTTAAAAAAATGCATGCCTTGGTGGGATTTGAATTATCATCCACTAAAGAGAGTAGGCACTCAAATTGCCATCATTTATTTTAATTAATTTTTATTTTAAAACACGCTTAAAAATAGTCGGACGAACACTATTAGTATTTCTTAATTACTGGCACTCTAAGCTAAACTTAACCATACGCCTTTTTCATCTTACATCTTACGAACTACCTAACAACTACCCAAAAGCTAAGATACGTCGACCGTAGGCTGCAGCTGATAGATATATATCCAATCCACTGAAAGACAGGGATCGACTAATCCCCATTAGGGGATCTGAAATACCCTTACTACCCGGGTTCGAGGATTGAGTTCCCCCGCTCCACAGCCACCACAACTTTCGATGTTGAATAGCAGAATCCCGCACACCCCGCCGCACTGAACCGGAGGAAACCTTCCTCAGCTCTTTGTGTGACGGAGCGGTAGTGGTTGAGTCACCCATTCACAGTTGATCTGTCGATGTGATAGATGAGCGGTACAGCATGTACATCATGTATCAGATCGTGCTTATTCAAATGGAGGAATGCTTCTGTTGGGACGAAGCCGTTTTGACGAACCCTCCCGTGGTATTGAGGATTGGGGTAGTAAGCCCCGGGAATCAGGTTGTTGGTCGAGTTCATCGCTCTAGCATGAACTTGTCAACTCTTATCAGGTTTGCCGTGTTGCATAAGGTCTCATTGGAATAGAATTTTTTGTACCCGGACTCTGGAGTTCGATAAAGTTGAAGGCAAGCCCTAAGTCAAGCCCTCTCAAACAACCGAATTTTTCCATCCAGCTTGCACTCAAGTTGAACGACTTGGCCGGATGAGGTTCATGTAGCAGATAACTTTCACCCTCGCATCGAGTTGGCTGTTGTAAAACAGTCTCTTTGTAAGAAGATATCTGAGAAAGGACCAACCATCACAGGAAGAGATGAGATCACTTGAACCATCTCTCATTCTTAGATTCCTGAATGAAACTGGCTTGGAGAGAATACTCCTAAGCGCCTCGGGCCCTGGCCAGAGCAGCATCTACATGTTTGTTAAAATACAGATACTGATCTAGCCAGATCCCCAGGTATCTGACTACAGTCCCTTGCGCCAGTAGAGAACTTTCGCCAATTCTTTTTTGTATCCGCCGATGCCTTACACAACGGCGTCCTGAACAGTATGGTTTCCGACTTCAGAAAGTTGATTTTCAACTTCCTGTCATCTCACGAATGATCTCATGAATGAATCGAATGCACTCAAATTGCTGATTTATTGTTATTCTCACACTAAACGTGAACATTTTAATCAACTTGTATTCCTATCAATAACAAAATTTGGGTTAAAACTTACAAATTTATCCTACCTCGTTCGGCGTCACCCACAAAATGGCAAGCGACAAAATCTCTCTCATTCTCATTGTCTCATGAAATGTGACCAAAGGAATAATGGGTACTCGTCGTCATAACTTTATGTGTACAAATGTCACATAAAGTGACTGAGAAAATACTAATTTTGTCAAAGTGACACATATTTTTGTAGTGTTGTGTTACTCACACAATGAAATGTTGTGAAATGGTGTCGCACCTCCATTTTTGTCAAAGATAATTTCTCCCTCTGAGTAGACGAAGTATCAGCAAAGTGTGCGCTGATTCGTTGACTACAACTACACACCAACATGACAGTATTTTCGCTTCTGCTGTCATTTATGGGACTTGCAGGACAATATACAGAAATGAAGTATGATAGAGAAGCCAAAGTTCTACCTCTCAGACCCCTTAAAATGTTTGACAACTTTTTATATCGTTTTCTAAGCCAAATTGACCAATCAGAGAACGAGATGTACGTTATTTCGTGAATAACTGTCAAAAATTCATGAAGAACTGTCAAAAAGCCTCTGAAATTCGTCGATGGATTATGGGTCAATCAGCTGTGAAGTTGGGCATCTCTATCATACTTCATTTCCGACAATATATGAAGTTGTGTAATAGAAGCAGGAAGCAGGAAATTATTTAAATCATTCATTCACATTTGTGACAAGGTATCATCCCGACAATGACGTAAGGAAGTCGCCAGACTATGACGTATGGATTCTTATGTGACAAATTGTACACCTCAGACGATGAGACATTGTACCACTTCACTTTCAGCAATGTGAACTTCATACAAACTCATTGCAAATACGAGTCATACTCAACACTATATTTTTGGGTGACACGACCAAGAGAATAAGGGGGGATAATGGGCGCAAGTGACGCTCGAATTGTTCACACGGGCATGCTTGAAAATGTACTGGCCAATAATCCCGGCTACAACCTTAAACCGAACCACAATGCTCGACTAAGTTTGGTTAGGTAGTGGCGACTGAGTTCATGATTATTATTATTGTTGATGGTATGTTGCACTGCGACCTTAAGATTTAGTGTGCCCACTTATTGTGTCCTCTCGTATATAAGTCGTTCCAGATTTTTATTGAGGGCTTTCATCTCCAGCTGTGCATATGTGAACGCGATTTGTTCTGGAGTATCCTTTCTAAGCTTGTTTCCGTCAGGAATCAGAGATGCCTCAAGTGATATCATCTCTTCCTCTGATAGTAGGTCCTTGCCCAGACGTTTTCTGGGATTTCACTCGATTCTGTTTCCTTAGGTGCCGTCGTAGTCTTCAATGCCCTGTTAGGATGTGGAGATTATTTTTGCTCAATTTTGCATGTTTCAAATCTTTTCCGGATGTGGGGGCTCAAAAGTTTTTTGCCGTGAGCACTGTTCCATGTTTCTGTCCTGCACCTTTTTTCTAGTTCCCCGAATTCTTCTCTAAGGACGTGGTCTCCTACTGCACAGAATGGTTCAGAGCCTATGAGAGGGAGCCTTCTATCCCTGCATGGCCAGGTATCCAGCCGATTTTTACTCTATTTCTCCAGCTCGATTATATGTGCTACTGTAGGCATTCCCACACAAGCTTGGATTTAATGATGTAGGTTTGCAGTGCCAAGATGGCAGCGCGACCGTCCGGTGTAGTTTGGCCACCGTTTCAAATTATTTTCTTCGTGGTCCAAATAAATTTAGGAGCACAGCATTCTACCAACTATCTGCCAACGCTTTGGGTTTAGGCAAAATCATGTGCTTCCGCTACGGTGAAAGTTCTAGGTGATATCAGACACGGATTCGATAGAGGGATGATAACCATTCCTTGTCTTCTAGTTTTTTTCAAGCCCTTTGACAAAGTCAACCGTGTTGTCTTATGCTGGGAGTTACGATACAACATTACTTTGGCTTCAGCCGTACTGCTCACAAAAGGCAACTTTTGAAACTTAAGTTCCTGGCGAAGGCTAATTCTGACTTACTTAGTCCGCACAGACAATTGAGGCTGATTCTTAGCCATTTCTGGTTGTTTATGTTAATTGTATGGATCTTTAGATGATTTAAAGCTGGAGCGAATTGCATAGCTAGTAGGTCTTCTCCTTATATGAGAGGAGATATTGTATCAGACCTAGCCAGTTCATCGAATTGCAGTTAGGCCCCAGTTTAACTTATTCATCAGCTCTCCGGTGGCTGGAAGAGTTAATCGGCAATGACTGTCTCACTATTGAACTAAAGGATGGCCACTAACCGAGGTGTTCTCCTGCGCTGGCAAAACCACTGCGTAAGCTTTTTCATCTATCCTACTCTTTAGCTCTCTTTCCGAGCAGATGGAAAACAGCATTTGTCCAGCCCGTCCCTAAAAAGGGCGAATCTTCGTCACCCACCTCGTACCGACCCATAGCACTTACGTCCCTTCTTTCTAAGGTCATGGAAACGCTGATAAATCGTCAGCTTCTGAAATATCTCGAATCGGAAGCTTCTTAATGACCGGCAGTACGGTGTGATCTGATAGCTTATCTCACCGAAAAGTGGAATCAATCTTTTCACAATGCAGGCGAAAGCAAGATCGTTGCGCTTGATATTTCTAAGGCATTTGACAGAGTTCATCAAGCTCTCTTGTCGAAATTGCGTCCCTATGATGTCGGTGAATCTCTTCTTCAATGGATTAGAAAGTACCTTTCCAACCGTTCAATTCAAGTTGTTTTGGATGGGTTCAAGTCTGATATCCACCAAATAAATCCTGGTGTTCCCCAAGGCTCTGTTCTGTCTCCAACACTCTTTCCCATTTTAATAAATGATCTCTTGCCTGCTACTTCTAATCCAATCCATTCCTTCGCTCATGACAGCACTCTCAGCTTTTCATATTCGTTCCAAGACTCACGACCCTGATCTTCGGCCGTAGAATTGGACCGGCAGATTATGTTCAGCACATTGAATTCCGATATTGACACCATAATTAACTGGGGAAAGAACAATCGAGTGGAATTCAATGCTTCAAAAACTCAATGCTGCCTGCTGTCACTCAAGCGAACCCTTTTTAATCATCCATGAATGGATCTGTCGATGAAACCGGGAAGCATTCCATCCTTGGTGCGTGTATGAACACAACACTTAGTTGGAACGATTACATATTTGAGGTCGCCAAAAATGCTGCGAAATGATTAGGTTTCCTCAATCGATGCAAGAAATACTTCACCCCTTCTGATTTGGCTTTAATTTATAAGGCGTATATACGCCCCAAACTTGAGTACAACGCTCATATCTGGTCTGGTGCCCCAAAACCACCCTGCACCTATTAGACAGAATACAAAAGCGAGCGATAAAACTTATAGAAGACAACAATATTGCAGAGTCATTAGACTTGCTCGAACATCGACGTACCCTCTCGTCTCTATCCGTATTTTATGACTATTTTAAGAAACGATGCTCAAGTGAGCTTGAATTCACTCGCAATACCCTTCTTGCCAGGAATGCTCATCAGTTTACCTGTAAGCCTACTTCGGGCGCACAGTTAAATTAAGAGACTCGTTCATCAGCCGCACGACCCGACTATGGAATGCTCTTCCCAGCCAAATATTTCCCCCAGAATACAATCCGCAGATATTTAAAACCAATGTGCACAGGTACCTCCTCACCCTTTCTCCCTCTACACATTCGGCCCGTGCTGTGTCTTGAACCCGGACACTTAAGGGTACTAGCAATCCACAGTGCGCGCGTAAGTCATACAAAAAAAAAAACACGAATACATATTTTGAACCTGAAAGCAATCTAGCCAAACTAGTCTTTTAAAAATTCAAATTCATTCCCAAAAGGCGCCATTAAATGTCAGTCCTCGAACGATCACATCCCGGAAATCTATACAGCTAATTTCTTCACTTTTATTGCAGCCGTTCTCAAAGATGTCCGGACTTCGCCACATCATCTCATCAACGACCCTCTTGAGGATCCGACCAGAATGTCGGCATACCCCAACCTGGAATATGGGAATCTTTACAACGCCCTCACGATGCTCCTAGACGTCGCCCCTTGCGTCCAATACGGCCAGATACGTATGATGCACCCAGCTAAACTCACTCCCATTCTAATATTTTTCCCTCACCCCTCAGTCTTTGGCAAGGCACTGCTTCAGTGTCTGTGCTGCATCCTCCCGTTTCTGGATAAGGATCTGATCGATAATCTGCCATACTTGGCGAGTTCAACGATTTCTGTGCTTCCACCGGCTCTGCATCAGGACATAGTCAATGCCCTCTGCTATTACATACTTCCCTTCACCATCAGTAAGTGTCGCGCAGAGACAGAGAGAAAGGGAGGAGGGGCATCTCTGGAATCTACACTGATTCACGTGCGTTCATGTATCCCTTCTCGTTCATTGCAGCTCGCCGCAGCCCAGAGGAACAGGAATGCCAGGCATGCCAGTCGGTGTCGTCGGTGATAATGATGATTCTGCAGTATTCCCAGAATCCAGGTAATGAGCATGGGAAAGGCGTCTCAGCCATTCAGCAACTTGTTTCGTTTGCTCTGTGTCCACAGCTCATCACTGTCAACTGCTCGAGTGCCTGATGACACTCAAGCACAACGTGGTCAAGGACATTCTCTGCGTGATTGCCTACGGTACATCGGTGTCCAGGTCATCGGCTGCCAAGCTGCTCTTCTACTACTGGCCGGCGTTCGATCCCAACTTATTTGACAGGAAAGTCCTACTCTCGAAGATGACAAGTGAGTACAGCTGACAGGTGGCAGTTGATAGGCAGCAGCACGCGAAACTGATATTTATCTTGTTGCAGATGACCTTGTGCCGTTTGTGTGTCAACGGGAGCAGTGCCCGAATGCCGGCAACGCGGAGGCGGCTAAGGTCTGCTACGACCACGGCATCAGCATCACCTATGCCCCAGATTGCCCGCCGCCGCTGTACCTCTGCATTGAGTGTGCCAACGAAATCCACCGCGAGCACGCCAACCTGACGTTCGGTGACATTCTGCATCCCATGCAGCAGGTGTCCATGGTGTGCGAGAACAAGAACTGCAGGTCGACGGAGAAGGCCGCGTTCTCGATCTGCTTCTCGACGGAGTGCGCCAGCTACAATGGCAACCATCCGATACGGTACTGCGCCCAGTGCCATGGGAATCGCCACAACACCCGCCGCGGCGGGGATCACGTTGTCCACCGGAGTCTGCCGCCCGCCTGGCAGATGGACGCCGAAATGCAGATGAATATGGTCGAGTCGGTGATCAGTCTCCTGCGGGAGGCCAAGCCATTGAACTTCGAACCGGGCAAAGACGGCTCGTCGTCGATGGACAGCAAGAAAGCAGCGAACGGACAGCAGGACAACATATCACTGGAGGAGCGACAAATGCTTGGCCGGTATGGAATTTGGCTGCTGGTTGGTCGGTGCACTCCAACGGCCGACACGCCGGTGGAGGTTCTAGGCAGGATCCTGAGCATGCTCTTTCATTGGTTCCATGTGACAGCATACTCGTATGACGGTGAGTGTGGAGATCAGTTGAGGTATGGGTTGGAAGTGAAGAAGGTGTTCTGTTTTCCTTTGTAGCTGCCGGACAAGTGGAGAGCACCATCGAAAAGCTGAAGATGGAGCACGTATGCCAGTGGCTTAAGGACATCTGTCGCATCCATTACAACGTGAGTATAGAAAGTGTAGATGTGGGTAAGGGTTGCACGAACTGGGTGACATCCTTTTGGAGTTTAATGTTAGACAACAAACCTCACTGAGGCTAATTCAACCATAGAATCAGCGTTGTACTTCACCCCAGCCATGCTACCGACTGGGGTGACTACATTTACTTCTGTGAATTGATGGTACAGTCGTCCAGGTGGTCTGTTGGCGTATGTTAAGATTGGCGTTTCTGCTCGTTACTGGCTTCATTCTGAAGCTATTAGTGAGCAGGTTTTTATTTAGGCTGCCATTTTTGCTACTTTGTCGAGCATATCGAGCGTTGAAGCTATGACTTCGGTATTCGTACCGTTGCCTTGATTTCCTTCCGTCCAGTAAATTTCGCAATTTGTTGACAGCACACGTATAGGGGATTTTTATTACAGAAACTACATTCTTTGATTGGCACTTTTGCAGAGTAGCATGGCGCCCTGCGTCTTGTGGAAACCAGGAACCGTCCAGACGTTTTTCACAACATGGGCCACATCCTAGATATCGATTCCCATCGACTGCTTCTCGCCACTTCTGCCGCCCTTGCCGCAAAAAACCACCAGAAACAGTGACTTGTGCAATGGTGTTGTTGATGGATCAGATATTCCTTACAAAAAATAGGCTCCGTGTCAACCAATCGAGCGACTGTTTCGTCGATTTATAAGCGACGTGAACGATCTGTCAGCAATATTCTTTAAGTAGCAGGCAAAATGTTATACGTCGCTGCCATATGTACATGTTTCTACGACAAATTTGAATACATACATGGGATATATAATACTTTGGAAACCAGATTATGAAATATTTATTCACACAAAACAAAACAAAAAAGTGGTGTTGCCTTTAAAAAAGGAAAAAATGGAATCAGGCAAATTTGAATACAGAACTTGCAAGAAAAGCGTGAACAACGCAACAACCCACTGCACTAAAGAACTCGATAATTTCCAAGGGTTGTTATTTGTTCGGTATACGTGTTACATACATACCTTTATTATAGAGTGATTCAATTGCATTTTACACGGAAACAAACGCAAATTTGGGGGGGGGGGGCAAGTGTTTTATTCGCTGACATGACAAAGCATACATCGGATAAAAACATCGACGTAGTTGAAAACTAAAATGATAAGAAGTATATCTTGACTCGAACCTACCGATACATGCGTTTATTCTATACCCATCCCATTACCACAACCACAAGAAATAATACAAAGCGTGTTTTATTGAGAACTCAGTATTCAGCTCAGCATATTATTTGTTTGTCTCAAAAGTTGGTGTGTATCTTTTGTTCACTAGAAGCGTTTGTATTTTAAAAAAGGATGAAAAACGAATTGGGATACGTTATCCTAGTCGAAAATAAGAACACCAATGCCAATAATTCTGTTGCATCTTCAAAAAGTGTTACCAGCGGCATCTGTTCAGTGGTGGTATCTGAATCTCGGGTGAAGCGCTACGCATGGTTGAGATTCTTCAACACTGACTAGAGTGTTGACTAGCTCAGTCATTTATTTCGTTGTTGCTTCGCGCATAGAAGTATTATTGAGCTGAGTATAAATTCTCAATAAAACACGCCCAGACATGACAGCTAAGTGTGCTACTTTTTTCGTGCCTGTCCTCCGTGCGAACGGGGTCGTGTCTTATCGTCTCATCTGCGTTGTTGTAAAGTGGAAATTCAAATGAGTAAAGTTGAGAAGGAGCGAACGTCCACTTATATAATTATTCAAATGAATAATTATTCATTTTGTGAATGCGTTCACAAATGTCAAATATCTGCAGTGACTATGCACGGCAGCAATCGGCAACTGCGTTCAGTGATATTTGTTTTGTTGCAGGTTTGCAGGGAACACAAATAGTGCACTTCATCATGCAAAAGTAGTTCCAAACATCATCGGAAATTCCTGTTCTTTGAACATGTCTTGACTTCCAGTTCTTATTATTCCAAATCATGGACATTTACCTTCTCTGATGATGATCCAACCTCCATGCCTATCGCTACTATAAAACATCTACTAAAGCTAGAAACACTTCTTAAATTTATTGCTGATGGTCAACTGGCACACTTTGCCTCATTGCCCGGCGACTATGACCTACGTTCGACCCGGTGCGGTCGCTTAGCCTGATCCTGATGAGCAGCTACAGTCAGCCACTACCTCAAACTAGCTTATCCGATATGTATAATGTGTACTTTTACATACGCATAAATTCTTATTGCATCTTGTATTATTGCGATTGTAAATGTATCGTGATCAATTAACGCAAGAAATATTTAGAATGTGTTTAAAAGAAAAAAAAAGAGTCAAAGCGAATATGTAATCGTTTGCGACAAAGTGAAGTTTGCCTCGATGGATTTGTAGGATTTGAATGAGGCCGAGTAAGGCCGAGTAAGGCACTTACGAGGGACATTTCTGAACAATTTACCAATGTTACTACCCAACTACCTGAACTGGAGAATTTATTACATTTTCTTTTTGGACCACTTTCTAGCGTAGCGAATGGCGACGCCAAAATTCAAGCTCAAGCTTAAATCATTTCAAACTGAGGGGTTGTTATTCAGTACAATTTCAATGGTGATGGCGTAACTTGTATTATTCAATTGTTGTTATTCCATTGGAACATGGGTTGGAAAGCTATTGTCAGTGTACGTCATTTCAGTATATGTCATTCATTTGAAGCGTAAACAACAATAACCTGTTTTTCACTCAAATATTTCGAACTTTGTGGCTGAAAAAGTGTTTTTGCTGGGAGTTTTTCTTCATAACTTTAATATGAAGAAAACTGCTGCCGAAAGACATCGTATTTTGGTGTAAATTTATGGTGGACATGCGCTAGTTGAGCGAACGTGCCAAAAGTGGTTTGCACGATTTAAAAGTGGTGAATTTGGCTTGGCCAATCAGCCAAATCAACGGCAAAGCCGAATATCCATGGTGCGAAGGTAATGCTCTGTATTTGGTGGGATCAGAAGAGTGTGCTGTATTATGAGCTGCTAAAACCGGGTGAAATCATCAATGGACAACGCTACCGAACACATTTAATCCGTTTGAAGAGAGCAGTAGCCGAAAAATGCCCGGAATATGCGACCAGACACGAGGCAATAATTTCCCATCATGACAACGCTCGGCCCCACTTTGCTATTCCAGTTAGGAACTATTTGGAAAACAGTAGATGGGAAGTTTTACTCCATCCGCCTTATAGCCCAGACCTTGCCTCTTCTGACTACCATTTGTTCCGGTCGATGCAAAACGCCCTCACTGAAATACTGTTCAGATCAGAGCGGAATATCAAATATTTGCTTGATTCATTCTTGGCTGCCAAGCCGGCGTTGTTCTTTTGGGATGGGATCCACAAATTGCCAGCAATATGTTAAAAAGTCATAGCTTCAGATGGGCAATTCTTTAAATAATACTATTGTACGTGTTTTCTTAAATAAACGTTCAAATTTTGCCGCACGAATTAAGTTATAGACCCAGTAGTAGATTTTGCTTTCGAAATTTCTTTCTCCGCGTTAACACTGGCGGGGAGTACTTAATTGTTCATATTTACTACAAAAATTGTGTTTTAACACTTAAACGGACTGGGTGCTTATGCGTGAAGCACTTATCGGGGTTTTACTGTATAACTAAATATGGATTTATGTATGTTTCATTTCGTATTTTTTAATAAACGCCTTTTTGCCCTTTTAAGTGTTTTGGTTTGCCTGTTTCTACTCTTTTAGGTCAACAAAATCCAGACCCTGCTCATGATACGGCATCTTCAGTCGGCTCACCATAAAATTCTTCATTTTCGTCGATTCCTACCAAGTTATTACAACTTGTGTACCATTCGGCATGTACATCTAAATAGTAGCATGTAGTAGTCATTTCTTGTGTATACATCTTCTTGTTGCAACTCGGTCGACATACAACAAATCACAGACATTTAAAGTTCATTGCTTTTAGTCGTTGCCATTAGCCACCACCATACTTACTTTTTTATGCACAGACTTAATTAGATGGTTTGAAAAGTAGTGCATTAATAGGAAATTTGTATTAATACGTTTTGCACTTATACGAAAATATTGTATAGAAACAGCTTGAAATGGCTTAGGGCATCTAAAGCTTATCCGTTCTCGATTGTATCGACGTATTATGAGCAACTCTAACTAAATTCAATCGGTTGATAAATATCAAATTGATTCAATGACACCGACATAAACTGTAGGGTGTCTTCTAATCAGCTAATAGAGACGAATTCTAACAACAAAATTCCTTATGCCATTTGCCCGGGTGTAAAACAGACTTTCAAGCGAATAAATAAATTGTAAATATTTAGAACGTGTGTCCCCTCAACGGACAATCCGACACAGCACCGATCTTCCATTGAGTACTTTATTTACTCAAAGTAGAAAAAGATCTTGCCACTGAGAAGGATTTCTCTCATTTCGCACTAACCTCCGTTGATCGTAGATTCGAACAAAAAAGAGGAACAGTGAATGCAAATAATAAACATCTCCCGTTTCTTATGTAGAAACACATGGAAGGTCTGAGCCAGAGCTGAAGTCGCCTTCCATTCCTGGCCGTGAATCACAATAACGCCCATAACCAAAAAAATGTCCTCGCTAGTATAGACTTTTATTCATCGCTGTATAGGCTCTGACAGCATAAGGAAGCATTCTGCAGTCCGAAATGCATCCTCTTGTACTCAAAGTGGTCATAAGGAGGATTGATGGCATTTTGTTTTCCACTGCCCTAAATCACTCCCTAAAACCCTAGGAGCAGCTTCCGAAAACCGTTTCTAATACTCAATCAAAACTCAAATTTCCAAATCAAAGATTCCACCTGCTGCAGTTCTCACTAAGCCCCGTGGATTTGCAGGAATTCAATTAATTTTCGTTTCAGTCTTCACTTACAGTTAAATTATCATTTCAGGCTGTTCCCATTGTCGGCGATCATCACGCAGAAGAGATCAGCAACATTCAAATCCGTGAAACGGCCTGTAGAGTACGTAGTCCAAGTAATTCCAACCTTTCTTTCTTTTCCTATCTCTCTCTCTGTCAGTTTCTGTATCTAATGACTTTCTAAACGTCAACTGTCAGCTGTCAGCTTGACAGTTGAAGCTTCCTTCAAACTATCATGTATTTTTTTTCCAGAAATCAATCTCTGTTTAAGTAGATGGACTTGACATCCTTTGCATAGAGTCTTGTTCTTCTTTAGCCCCCGTTTGCTCTCTGTACAACCCGCATGCCCGCCTCGCATCCAGAGACTTGTGATTCGATGTCTCACAAGTCGAGTAAACTATTGACACCCTTGCAATGTCAAACCACAGGGCCTCCCGTGAATCCCACTCGCCCCCTTAACGATCTCATTCGTTTCTTTGCAGGTCTTCATATCTTGTCTCCTTCCGCACCCTCCAGAGTACGCTCGGGTCGGTGGCCACTGGGAGACACTGGCTTCGAGGACCAGTCATCTCAAGGAGGGCCTGCAACGTCTGATCTGCTTGGTTCCCTACGAAGTGATCACGTCCGAGATCTGGGATTACGTGATGCCGCACTGGATGGAGGCCATCACCAACGACGTGGCCGAAAAGGAATTGCATGAGCTGAAGATCGTCCTCAGCAAAATGCTCGATCCGGAGATGTCACCCCTGGGCTTCGACGCTAAGACGATGTACAACTTCGTGGCTATACGGTTCGAGAAGACCACTGCAAAAGTCCAACAACAGGCCCTGCATTGGCTTCAAATCCTAAGCAAGCTGGGCATCCTCATTCCACTAGTCCAGCTGTTCGCCATGTTCGGTGACGGCGTGCGCATCATGAAGTATGGAGTGCAGCACGAGATCATGAAGGAGAAAGAGGTCCGAGGACAGAAGGCGCAAATGAAGGGCGAGAAGGATCTGGTGCACCCACCGAGAAGGAGTTCGATTTGTAAGTAACCCAACATATTCCCTGATGTTCTTTTCCCAACCATGTGATCTCTCTAGCCCCTGTTGTGGAGGATGACTCGGGGAATACATCCGCCATTTCGGATGATGAGGCGCCCACCAATCGTCACACAGAATTCTCTACGGACGCTGAACACAATTTGACTTGCTGTATTCTTATGCTGGACATCTTGCTGAAGCAGATGGAGCTCCAGGACGTAGAGCAGCATACAGGCATCCACACAAGTGTGTGCGAGAATACATCGCGACTGCTGAAGTGCATGGTGACTGCAGCTCGTGTTGGTCTTAGCAGTCACATCTGCTCTTTGAAGGTAAGTTGCTGATTAGTTTTGATCTCCGTTGTCTGTGTAAATTTCTTTTAAAAATTATACCACTCAAAAATTGAGAAAGAATGTTAAATGAATGCCTTCACAAATTAATGCCACGCACACGTAGGCCTCGTCGGGATATCATTGATTTTCTAGTGACTGTTCGCTTTTGGCAGCGTTCTCTGTGAAATTAAAAATATTCTTAAACTTGGGCTTCAGCCAACAAGCCTATCCAACTAACACGATCTCTGGCTAGCTGCATCCAGGGTTGCACGCCATGTTGGTTGAGGCTCTTCTCCAACTTAAACGCTGGCGTCCTCTGTTGTGTTTTCCCACAGGTTTGGCTCTACATGGCCTAGCCATCTTACGTCACACAGAAGTCAAAATATTAATTTTTTTCAGTAGAACCGCGATAATGTGGACTAATTAAAAAATGTCAAGAGAACGCCTATTCATCCCGACAGGCTCCTACCGACGAGTCTGAAGATCTCCTAGAACTATGGGTTCTATGACCCCTCAGACGGTGCCTACGGAGTCTGTCCGGAATGCGTTTTTAAAATATTGCTCGGAGTGAAGTACATCTATGACGACGTAAGGCATGGGTCAAGTAATACAGGGGTCAACTCCTAACAGCGCGATATAGAGCTCGACTGTCCAATGAGAGAAAGCAGAACCCGCCAACAAAGAGGAGTTTTCACAACAAATTTCGAGGCACACTGAAGATTAACAGAGGCTACGAGGTGCAAGACTGACGTATACCTACACCCACCATATGTGGCTGCATTACCGCTCAGCCAACCTAAGCGGAAACCACTTGAGGCTAACTACCACCCCGGTATGATAGCGAATGTGAGCAGAAGAAACGTCGAGGTGTACAAACAGGTGCTACAATGGAAAGTAAAAGCAGCGCAAGAAGGTTATCGGGCTAGGAGAGGGAAGGAGAAGAAGTTTTTGCGCCTGAGAAACGGCCGAAGAGTGTAGGGAGAAGTAAAACACCTGAGCCTTTTATATGATAGTCACAAGATCGGCCACAGGCTCTACGAAAGGTAACTAACTCGACCCACAGGGAATAGTGAATGCATTTAAGCAGCACTTCCAGTAGTTATTCAACGTCCAAGACCGCGAGGAAGTGATAGGGAACCAAGAAATCCCAACTCCAGTAATTCGATGTAGTCATCCCAACTAGCTTTGAAGTGGGTGTAAATATTAAAAAAGGAAGAACATCAAAGCCACAGACACAGTTGGCTTGCCATCGCATCTCTTCAAGGATGGTGGGGATTCTGGTAAAAGCATGGGAGCATAAACCAGATAATCTGCAAAACCTGGGAAGACTATGCCCGAATCCAGACCCCCCATCCACAAAAAGGCAATGCAACAACTAGAAAGCTATAATCAAATGTTGTTTGAAAGTCTGCTTGAACTAGGGATGTGCGATGTTCAATTTTGAGAGACTAAATATCGATATTTTAACATCGATGTTTAAAAATGTTCGTAAAATACCGTATAATCGATGTTAAGAACAAAAGATCGGCCTTCGACGTTAACAAAAGAAAAAACCTACCATTAATCGCCGATTTTGAATATTTTTTGCAATTTAGTCATATTCGTGAAAATAAAACGAACACGATTTGAATTTGGGTTCAGTGAGTCCTTTATTCTATACTCTATCACGCTGGTATACCGATCGCGCTGGCAATGTCTGATGCACTGTCTCCGAACAGTTTGTGACAGGTTTTTATATCCGCGTGCATGTGACGTTACATTCATGTAGGCATTTCGTAGAAACAACACTAATCTGGACAGTTCTTGGAATTGGTTCATGCATTGATTTGAAATTTGTTTTTCCGAGCACAGAATTGTGCATCTCTGGTTTTTGACGTGAAGTTTGCGGCATGGATCTATGGCTATCCTATATATATTTATGCGGCAGTGGCATCGCGAGGGTATTTGGATGGGTGTGAGGCAAAGTAACTCTTGAATTTAGGTTTAATTTTATAAATAATAGTCACTAATTTGTCATAAAAATTATCTTTATTAGAAAAATGATTTTATTTATTTATAGTTTAAGTAAATTCTTAATTTTTTTGTGAATTATTAAATCAACTTACCAAAATATCAAAAAGTAGGGATTCCCTGCAAAAAACTCAAGAACTTTTCAATTGTAATATTGTAGAAGACAATGTAGAAAGCCGATTTTCCAAAATCGTACTTCTATTTTAAGGCTGTATCCTTTTCAAAGCTGAAAAGCCCCTTTCAGCCGTTGCTGTTGTAGACAGAATGATCATAATTAATTTACAAAGTTTTAAGCTTTTCGAAAATGTTTGGATTAAACTTACATTTGTTATAAGTTTTTCTATAAATATAAAGAACTTTTCGTTAATTTTCCAACATTAAATAATACATTCTTAAGAAATCTTCATAGTTGCTGTTTATAGAACAAAAAGTTCATCCGGAAATGTTTCACTATAAGCTATGCATTTCGTCGCTATCATCAGTCTTCATAACTTCAACAGTCTCCATATATTTCAATTAATGTGCAAATCACAAGGTCGCGTTCGCAAGGTCGGGCGTTGATAGGCTTTAGATAGGCGTTGTATCGAGCTTACGGGAATGTTATGTCAAAGCGCGGCTCCTTCAATTTTCCAAATCACAATGAAAAGCGGAGGTTTCACAAGTATAATGGTCTAAAATTCAGAGAAAAAGTGCAATTATTTCACATAAAATGTCTACAAAAAATTAATTAAGTACACAAATAGTTGCCTCAGCCTGTCAACAATGAAAACTCACGACTAAATTAAAGAAAATTATTTCACAAGTAGAGTTGAGTTTGTAGAAGTAGCACTATATTACAAAGCCCGACCGCTGTATTGTGACTTGTATAACAGTTTTACGTGCAGCGTTACTAGATTTAGCAGTTTCCTGCAATTTCAGCAGGGTTTGATTATAAAAATCGAATGCAGCAGACTTTTTAGCATTTTTCAAAATAGCGAATTTAGTGCACTCAACGTTAAAACGTTAATCCAAATTGTGTAGTTATTAAATCTGTCTCTCGGTTGGTCTCGCCGTCAGTCATGCCAACATCCATTGAGCAGTTGGTCAAAGGAATATGCACCAGATCCTTGGACATCGGGTCTTCACTGATACTCAGTCAGTTAAAGACTCAGGCAGTTAAAATATTCTGAGCAAATGTTGCAAAATGTATGTTAATTTTACCTACGAGTACATCTTATGCTGCTCGTGAAGGAATATTTTCACTGGTAAATTTTGCAAGTAAAGCAGGGGTTTCTGAACGTAACTTGAACTTTATTCCAACAAATAAGGTGTTATCTTTGACGAATGTTCTTTAAAAAAGATTCCGAATGATTTCATTTATTAACTGTTGCGGATTCATGGCTTTAATAGTCATTGTTCATTACTTGACCTATTATTAATTGTTCATTATTTAATTTCTTTAATCGATAATTGCTTGCATTCATTAATTCATTCCTTAAATTGTTTAATAACATTTCATACTCAATGTATTAAAACTTTGCTGTGATTCACTGCACACGCACTCGTGCTTCTCTGCACATAGATCGTGCATATAATCCGACGTAATTTTGAATGGCTATTATTCTTGGTTGCCTTATCATATAGTGCGTGCTCGGTTCTCTCCAGCATAGTTCTCACAGCGGCACTCATCTCCTAACGCCTCCCACACTGATCTTCTCCCATCCGCACTTTAGCCGGGGATTTGTTTTTTGCATTACATTTTACTAATGATCATTGCCCAATATTTTGAAATACTGTTGACTGTGGTGGATTGTGTGGAAAATCTAGGTGGATGGTCACTGCTGTGAGTTCTTTCTCTCTCTCTGGACACGCAAAGAGATAAGTACAATAAATTATACCGAGTAGATCTTAGGTTCATTTATTAAAAACGTATTTTCCTTTCTTTGCCGCCTCGAGCATTATTCCCTCTTTTTCATATTCAGAGTTTGTTTTTTAGTCGATAATCTTTCCTGTGTGGCAATTGCCATTTCGGAACATTAACTTTGTTTTTGTACTAAATTTAGAAATGCCCTTCCTTAATAAGTTATCGTCTTCGATGACAATAAATATTTATCACTTATAATAAATGTATATTTAATATATTGTACTCCCTCCTAACGGACACTCCTCATGACCGGACACATTTGAAGGAAAACCGAAATTATTTACACTATTTTTAATGTAAGTAATTCTCGCACAAACGGACTCTCTTATAACTAGAAGCTGAAAATTATTATTTTTTCGTAATTTGGTCGAAAAGCATCTATATAAGAAAAGTAAGCATTTGCTAACATTGAAAGAAAAGGTTGACCTTATGCAATGACGTTACTAAACAAAAACATATGAACGTATGTCTATTGTGTTTCTTATTTCAAGGTTGTCAATGCCGTCATTTTTTCTCATCTGACAAGTTTCTTGGTACCGTCCGCTTATGAGAGAGTTCACGCAAAAGAACTAGCTCGCAGTTTTTTTAGCGTTTATTATGTTTTTATCTAGCAGGTTTAACAGCTTTTCGTCCTAGCCTTAGCAGGCTTAAGAAAATAACCTGGTAACGGTTTTTACGTGTATCCTACTTAAAATGTCTAACGCTAACGCGGCATTGTGATATAGGTATAAAACTGTTTTATAAATATTAATTTACCTGTCTTTGAAGTACTCATTGTGTTCTGAGCGTTTACCATACAAATCAACAGTTTTCGCAAAGTGAACTTTTTTTCTTTCACACATTTCTCGCTGTACAAGGATTTTTGTTGAAGCAAATTATATCAAAAATCCGTTTGTGCAAATGTATTCAAAAATAAGTCTAATAAGAAAATTCCCTTAAAAACTGCAACTAACCCCGAGCAGTGACACAAGTATTTTCACCCCAAGTGTTTTCAGTGCCATCAATTGTGAAATCAAATACAGTGATTAAGTTTACTCTTTCCGTACGTCGTGCATGAAGAAAATACAGTCTTGAAGAAGTTCTATGGATGTATTCATTCGAACGTCTGGAGGAACAAATTACGTGCAGGCACAAAATTCGCACGAGCTCGCTCCAAATGTGTGTCGTGCCTGTACAAGTCCCTGAATATACAATGTATATGCAATGTAGTGCCATTGGTGTCAATGATGTAAGTATGTATTGAACAGGTAGAAAATATGGTTCGCACAAGCACACCTTGCACACTCTGACGAGACGCCACTGGTATGTGGATTTTCACCCTATTATTCGGAATTATTTAAATTCATTCGATGTTAAGGAACATCGATGTTTTGAGTATCGAACGATTATCATCGATGTCAATATTGATGTTTCACAAACACATCGCGTATCCTATTTTGAACGTACTGATTGAACATCTTATGTCGTTTTGCAAGCCACTAATCGGAACGTGCCAGGGTTAGCAAATCGATTATAAACCTAATATTCATAGATTGAGCGAGTAGCGAGTTCAAATCGATAAGCACCATCTTCTTATCGATTTCAAAGCTATTTGATGCGATGCCCAAATTTTGGAAACTTTATCCATGCACCATGCTTACATAAATCTGTCTTCTACATTCTCTCCACATGATGACCTAGATTAGAAGATCGATTCAGTCAGTTGGCGTAACCGTACGCCAATGGAGGTCAGCATTTCCACAACCGCAGACCTTCCATTCATCTCATCCAGTCTCTATACCCAACTGTAGCAGCTGTGTTCGGGTCAACAGTGCTAAAGCGACACATTTCACCTTGGGCTTTGGACTCCGCCAAGTGTGCGTCTCGTCACATCTCATTTTCATTCTATATATCGACTGTTTGTTGCAGCGCAAGGACTGTTTCACATTAGGAGAGTTGAGAGTATTCTTCTTTTTGCAGATGACTTAGTTATCCTCACATCTTCACAGACGGAAAGTTAGCGCGCACTCAAAGAGTTTGTTGACTAGAGGTTAGGGTTTTTCCAGCATTTGTTCTTAGTTGAACCAGTTGGTAAATATCTCGGTTTTTTTTTCACGAGTGATGGGAGGAGAAAAGCTGGGCTTTCCTGTAGGATTGGTGAAGCTGGGACAGTTTTGAAACAGCTTGGAAGATCTGTAATAAGGATGGCCGAGCATGGGGTCATAGCCAAGCTAACTGGTTTCAACTCAGTATTTATTAAAACTCTCACCTATGGTCACGAATGGGCAATGACAGGGCAGAGTAAGATCGCGAATACAAGCTGCTGAGATGTTGTTGTGGTAATCACTCGCCGGGAATAAGTTGAGGAGCTGCTTCTTCGAACGGAGAGGGCTACGCTTCGATGGTTTGGTGACGTGGCACGAATTTGGAAGTGGTGGGTGGTGGTTGGACCAAATTTAAATACTCACCTGGTAGCACTTGTGCTTAACTCCTGATGAGATAGAATCGATGGCGGAGGATCGAGTTGCTTGAAGATCGGTCTTGAGTGCTTCACTCTCTCGTACCCTTTAGTGGATTATGGATGTCAGAAGATGATGATATGCAACAAGGACTTTTAAGCCGATGTCGCAAGCAAAGTGCTAAAAACCAGATTACCACGAACAAGAAGTGGGGTAAAAATTCATTCATTTCACAAGTCAATAGGTTTTGATGATCATAGAGAGTACATAACTTCTAAAATTTGATTTTTATTCCACGTTTGTATGGCAAATATTATATTCTTGTTTTATTCTCCTTAGGTTGCTGAGTGTGCTTACTGTGAAGCGTCGATAATGTGGCACCAATTATCAACGAAACTAGTCCAGTTCATGGCCCCCCTGAATCCAGTACGACCACCAGATGTAAGCTAAACCTTCGAGTTTCACTTTTGTGTTCTTTCGTTCATCTTCTTTTTTAGGCTCCAATTGAAGAAATAATCGAAGAAGAGAAATCATCGCGCAAGAGTCCCCCCGAAAGTGACAAGGAAAAAACTAGAGACCGTGATGTATCCCTCTCGATGGCGCCCCTGCCAATTCCACTTGGTCCTCTAGGAGGCTTCGCAGGTGCTTCATTATAGCTAGAATCCCATTTGCACTCCTATATCCCTCCTAAGACCAGGTCCCTTAGACCCTAACTGAACCACACCCCCGAATAATGCAGCTGTAAGACTCCGTAAAATTGCACTTTAGTTGCACTTTGCCCTATCAAACAGTAGCGTAGATAAATTTACATACCAAGTATCTCTCCCGAACAACAAAACTCATTGTAACTGTATGTAACATTTATCACTTTATCGTACTCTTTCTCTTTTTCTTTCTTCTCTCCCTCTATCTATCTGCATCATTCACTGACTGTTCCACTCCATCTTCTTCTCTATCATAACTTCCATGGACCTAACCTAAAAATGAAATATCAAAAACCAAATAAAATCCCAAACGAAACAATCTCTTAAATCACAAAATCTAACACAAAAATTCCACCTAAGATGCACCAAATCTTACAGACGATGGAAAGATTATTATCATGGCAGGTGATGAAGAATCATTAAACCGTTAACCGTGCTATAAGACGAAGTTTATTTTTTAACATTTACAAATAACAAATGAAGTGTTTAAGGAATTTTTTTGCACTTATACTTGTAATAATAATTTAGTGGAATGTTTTCATTTACTTTGTTTTTTAATCTTTGTCTTCAATTTTGAAAAAAAAAAACAAACAAACACAATCTACACACTGCAACACGGCAACACTGAAACCACCAAATGACACAAGTAAACACATGAATGCAACCGCACACTGTTTTTTGACATGAACATAACCTCACATGCGTTCCTTCCTCTCTCGCCTAAATGTCTTTGATTCCGTTAGAGTGTTTCTTTTCTCTTTCCTTCTTTTACAATGCATGCCTTACAAGATTCTATTGTGTACATATACTATTTCAAGCTTTGATCATGAACAGTGGGTGAATTTAAGCAAGCATGTCTGCCCTTCCTTTGATGCCTGTCATAATGACAACTACACGAGTTTACAGACATGACGAGGTCATCCAACAAGGGTGGTCATTATAAGTTAATAGACAATCGCGGCATAGTTTAAAAGATTACGCTATTATTCTACCAATCTAAAGCACAGACTGTTAGGCTTGCGAGCGTAGGTACTATGAGAACCGTTCACAATAGTACAATTAGAGTTGAACCAAAAAGCGTCTTCAGCGAACTCAGTTACCCACACCGAATTGATTGAGGCCCTTCTTCACTTCTGTCAATTTACCCATTCACTCTACATGACCCAGTCACCTAAGACTTTCCGAAGTATCCATAGACCCCAAGTTCTAAGGTGAATCCTCTCCTCGAGATGCTATCAACGCAAACAGGACCAGTAATCGCACGCAGAAACTTTATTTCGAAGAGACCAATAACGGTTTCACCTGCATTTTAGATTGTCCATGCACGCGCGCGCTCCTTGCTTCATTGGCTTTCTGGCTAATAAGAATTGTTTTTGTTGACATCCAGAGGGAGCTCTTTCAGGGATGTTCAAGAGGAGCTTGGGCCTAAACAGTGATGGTCTGTCTTGTGATAAATTCCTTGGAAAGAGGGATATACTACTCAGTTGCCGTCTGAAACCAAAGAAGCGGACTTCAGCCAGATCGTGTATACATTATTGGCGTGTGAGTTTTGCATTTTCTGAAGAATGATGTATATTGAAAAAGTCGCACGACAAGAGGACGCGTGGCATTGTCTAAATCCCTTTGCAAGTAATGTCCTCGATGTGTCGGTACAATGAGCGTGTACTAGGTACTTCACGTGTCAGAAATTACCAAAATGGACGGAAGTATGAGCTAAAATGTCAGAGTGTTTATAGTTCCTTCTGGGAAAGTACAACTCCAAGCATCAAGTCTTGTTTTCTTACGTAGCGTGATTTTGAATGAAATTTTACTTAACGAAACTGAGCGAAGTTGTTATAGTGTACTGGGTATCAATTCTGTGGATTTTTGGAGCATTTCGTTGACTTAAGTACCCGTGCGTCCATTACGGTTGGGACTTGTACTGTCAACGCTGCAGTTTTCCCTTGATGTGTTAATTATTCGCTTTAATCTCGAAGACTCTTTTTAGCTGTGGTGCCCATTTGTTCTTTTAGGCGGTATTTCATTGAGTGTTTCCTGTGTTAGTTAACATCGAGATCATTTTGAAAGCCTATCGATGCTATAATGCATGGAATTTAATATCGTTCAAATGTCCACCGTGGCTTCTCTGGTATCCGATTTGTACAATTTCCCATCACTCTGGCGCATAAATCAGGCTGAATTTTTGCCGATGGCATTAGTCATGTTGACATTGACGCTCGCCGTGGCTTATTCGCATAGATCTGCGACTTAAGAATACCGAATACCCCACAAGATACTGTCTAAAGTAGTCAACTCACACGAACTCTGAGGACAGTTCACTTCACATCCATATGAGATGACCATGCCCTTGTATCGCTCATGTAGAATTTCCAATGTGGCACGCTGTTCTGGTGAAACCACATGCCGTTGTTGTACATATTATCCAAATCATGTCGAAAGAAGTTGGGACGTATAGTACTCGCCGTTGACGTTGATGCCTTGACCAATGTCGATCGGAAAGAAATATGGACGAACGACGCATTGTGACAACGTCCGTCCAATATTCACACCAAATAGCGACATTTTAGGGATCTTAGATTCATAGGGATCGACAATTTTGTTCACGTGTGACGGTATGACGATCGGAATGGGCGAAGCAGGCGGAACCTTGTCCGTTTTGATAAAACAATTTTATAATTTGCACTTGTTGTTGAACTCTACATCCGTCCCTTGTGATTTGGCAAAACAGTCTGAATAAATGACAGCCAATTTTACAGATAGCCGCAATCTCAACTGTCAATGTTCCCTATTGGAAAACCGTTTGCTTGTACACAGCAACTGCAGACGTTGGATCGCATTGTAGTTGTGCAGCCTGTTCAATACGATGTTCAATAGTCTGCTGTCTCTTGACGTGATGAAAGCGCCTTCAATTTACAATTACTTTATTTGCTGTGTGCGGGCACCGCAATATTGCATGAACTTACCGTGAATGGAAAAGCAATTAGTTATGAAAATCCTCCAAAAGTAGGTTACGGACAAAATTGTTTTTTTTATGCGGGGTCGCAGAAAAATGGAGCTTTGATCTTGATTGAGACAATTTACAGGCAGAACCCCTCTAAGTAAACGGTGTCCCAATACAATTGAGCTAAGCCGCCCAGCAAAATTGTTGTTTAGGTGCGTCTGGTACGCTGGATGCCTTCAAGTGAGGCCCCAGCCCATAGCATCCGTTCAATTATGTGGCCCACACTTGCCCTGAGCTTGAGTATACCGTTCATATCGTTGGTCTGGATGTGGTCTTTAACATTTAACAATGTGCATAAATACCTAATTTCCAATTCTCCCTCTGTACTTCGAACTCAGAGTCAAAGTCGGTGACTATAATGGGGAAGCAATATTAGGTGCTCTGAGATAAGTGTATGTCGGGGCGGTAACCGTGGCCTTACCCAGCTGTAAGGAAAGGAATATAGAGAAGAAATACCTTTGACTGGGCCAACTGTAGAGAGATAAATCTCTGTAACCATGTCAAAAGACCATATCCTTACAGATCTCGAAATGCAACCAAGATTTGCAAATCGCCGACTCCAACCCAAGCTTAAGTAGGTAGCTTCGTCTAAACTTTTTTTCGTCTTGGACAATCCATACCGTGAAAGCAAAGACAAAGCGCCCAGGATAGATCTCTTGTACCGAAGGGCTAAATCAAAAGACGTACCCTCATGAAAGATAGAAAGTCTTTTGTAGTGAATTTGTTTTAATTACACTGCAATTAGTAGCTGCCGATGGAAGATACGTTGCCTTAGCCAAATGCGTGCCGGACATTCGCACAAGATGTGCTCAGAAGTCTCTTCCTCTTCGAGGCAAAGCCGACAAACCTAGTCTTAACTTCAGCTTCACTTTGTTGGGTCTGGCAAGGGATTGCAAAGCGTCATAGCAACATTTGACTCTTTGGGGTCCATTAGGTTGGACGAAAGTGCCTTTAGTGCTGCTTGACTATCTGTGAATATCTGAATTTTAGCGCCCTTGATACCTTCTGTCTGGCGTGAATTTCGGCTTGGAACAATGTACGACTAAGCCGCATTGATACGGAAATCCTTGTGTTTGGTCCAAAGACTCCTGACCCTACTCCTGAATCCATCTTTGATCCATTTAGACTGCTAAGGTCTAGTGCTGGGACAGCTTTGGTTCATGTTTCGCTGTCCATTACTTCAACTTCAAAAAACCTGCGGACACAATGCTACCTGACCATAATATCTGCTATCGTACAAAGCACGTCTCTATTAGAGATTGAGTTCAGTATACTAAGGTGACCAGTTGGGTCCTAGTATGTAGTTGTACTGTTGCTTCAGTTTGATAGCATGTCTGGCAGCAATCTTCCTGGTGAAGATCTTTAAAGAAGTTTGCTCGACTATAACTTCTAGAGCTGCTGTGGGGCATGTGCGCATGGCACCTGTTATTCCCAGACAGGCAAATATTTGCCGTAAACTATTGGAGTGTTTAGCCACGCGGCGATGGCTGCGTGTGTGATAATGGGTCTTTACCAACATTGTGTGCAACCATGTATAATTTTGCA
This sequence comes from Eristalis tenax, assembly GCA_905231855.2. NCBI lineage: Eukaryota > Metazoa > Arthropoda > Insecta > Diptera > Syrphidae > Eristalis > Eristalis tenax. The sequence continues at coordinate 106,950,915 of HG993124.1, read as the reverse complement.
AGAGTGGCAGACACGCCCTTAACATGGTGCAGGTTCGCCTGTAGCACTTTGAATGTGTTTAGTTGTCTTCCACACAGCATCGAGCTTGACGCATTAGTTGGAAATTTTTAAGGTCATTTCAGCAGCCTGTGGGATGACCTACAGGTCTGTTCCCATCAGGATCCGTGCTTCGAGCGTTTATCCCTGTGGCACTGATGTTAGTGCCCGAATCGCCGGCCACATTGCCGACATTATGGTTCTTTGCAGTAGTCCTGCGGGTACCACTAGTATGCTCAGGGGTGCTGCATGTGGGAGCAGAGGAAGATGGGTTAGCTTTAGAGGCTGTTTGTCACGATGATAAGTTTGATCTGACTAAAACCATAGCACACCTTGTTATGCAGGGTGCTAAGTATCTTCATGGAGGCGTCGTCCACAAAGAGCACAATATAGGAGAGTGCTCCTTCATTTGCCCTGTGCATGCCCTTCCATAAAGTTCCTTCAGGCCCTCGTTTCGTGTTTCAATTACAGCCAACAATTTGGGAGTTCCAGGCCCTGTGAAAAGAACTCTGGGACAATGTGGGATTTCGGGAATTATGCACAAGTGTCACGTTCAGTTCACCCTTAACTTTGATTTCCTCCAAGTTGTTTCGAATCCATTCAACAGCACACTGTCTGAACGAAAACAAGCCACCTCGTCTTATGAATCGAACCAGGAAAATTACCGCACGACTCTGATGTTTAGGTCAATGGAGGCCTCAATTACTGCCTCTTGGAATAGAGGCATCTGGTTCATTACCTAGGTCCACCGAGACAATACCCACCCACCCTTGGCTAAAAGTAGGAGCATTCGGTGTGGGTCCTGCAACGACTTTCTTAGCTGCCGGTGCAGGGGGAATCCTCTGACTTGACCTTTTTAGATTCTTTTGCGTGATGGTTTTTCGCAAAAGTTGGGGCTTTTTCCCTGATTTCGCCTTGCCTTCTCTCGACAGAGTTCAGTTTGAAGAGCACCCGGAGACATTCTTACATTCACTAACCATTGTCAATGATGAACCTCTAGAACGGCACCTCAGCAGAGTCCATGCGGCAATGTTAAAAAAAAAAAACTCGTCAAGGAATGATTTTATTTGATCAAATGATGGACGCACGTTTTCAATTTGGTCTCCAGCATCTGCTATCGCATCATCGGTGTGCTAACACACACTCAGTCTTTCTAGGCCCATGAGGGAGCGAATCAGGTAACATTTTAATTTTCTTTCTTTCTATTTCTCAAAGCCACATTAACTGTTCATGATTAAAGTAAACTTTTTTTTAAAACAATCTTAAAAATCTGTCAGCTTTCGTATGCATTCCAAGCAATTTGTTTGCCTTGAAAAACTACTCTTACTCGCCCTTACTCTCACTTCTCACACGCATCTTATTTCCATTTAGGTCCAATGCCCGTTGCCGTTCCACAACCAGAGCCGCACTCAGTTGGCGGAGTCCTTGTTCATATGCCGCACGTCTGTTCGGTGAGTTAACCATCTGAAAATAAACTAACCTTCCCCAAAATCCAAATTAAAATTACCGTTAAATAGTGTATTTTATTTCAGTGATCAGTTATTTGCATAAACTTTAACACAGTTAAAATAAATTAAATAATTTAAAATGAAGTAAAAATAACATTTGTTGCGTTATGCCCTTGATTCTGGTGAATTGATGTGTGATTCTCGCAAAGTTTGTTCATAAATGCGCAAGAAAAGATGGAAAAAAAAACCAAAGAAAACAACAACAAAAATTTATTGAAAATGAAAATGAAAAACAAAAATTGAATATTATTTGATAAATGCATATTCGTTTCCTTTCTGGTCTTTTATTTTGTTTTTATTATTCTTTTCGTTCTTTTAGAGCAACGATCGTGGCTGTTCTGAAAATATTGAATTGCAAAGAAATGTTCACGCCACAGACGAGGTACTTTGCGAAATGTTCAAGCATCGATTTGTTTTTTTTTTTTGTATTATTATTAATTAATATAATATATTCTTACATATATGTATATAAGTATTCGTATAATCCTAGATATTGTGTTGAGATGTACAAAAGTATGAAACGAAGTGTATTTCTGGATGTACATACAAAAGAAACGTATTCGTGTATATTTGTCAATGTTGTAAATATTTTTACCTCTTCTTGCTGATAAATTGCGGGATAGTCAATTGAAGTCTTTTATCGGGTTCGAAATTTCTTAGAATTTTGTAGAGTAGAAACGTAGAATAGAAAGGAGATCAAGGTCCAGTTTGGTTGTTGACATGGAGAATATGATGAATGGAATCACTGAACTTTATTTTATAAATCTTAAAGCAACAGTGTGACTGAAACGTATTTTCATGCAGTTGGCAACACATTTCCAACAACTATCTATTTGACAGCTGAAATGTGAAGTATGTGTTGCCAACTTTGTGCTTTTAGAAAAATCATTAGCATTTTTAATATTGTATATAATATAATAATATATTTCAATATAATATCGTGTTCTCTCACAAGTGGAAGGGAGCAACATTTTTACGCCGACTCCGAACGGTCAATTTGAGAACCCTTTTTTAGACTCGACTTATGCTCTTTGAACATAGTCAGTGACTTGAAAGCAGCTCCCGTGAAAAGTATTTTGCTCGTACCGGGAATCGAACCTGGGCTGCCTAGGGATCCATGCACCAACCCACAACCTCCACATAATGAAATCAATATAATGAAACACAATTAAAATGTTTAGGTATTACACAAAAAAAAAAAAATTTTGATTGCGTCGGGTCGGGTTTTTTGGAAGTAGTCTTTATCGCTTCAGAAAACCTCCATGTCTGCCGTTATACAATTTATGTTGTTTATTTTACACATAAATGCTTGTCACATTTTTACAAGCATTTATTGCGTTCGTTTGTTGAACGGAAAATATTGTCTACAGCTACCGTTGACAGACATTTGAACGCGCGGGACATCGCTCAGGCTTGAAATGTCAAAAGCAGTCGTATGTTAGGTTAAGTTAGTGGTTAGAGAGGCATTGGCTGTGAGACACAGGTCCTGCTGGGCCTCATATCTTATGTTGAGCGTAGTCCGGCAATCCACATGATTGATGTATGCTATTTCCTAGAAGTGGGGGAAGAAATATACTTCTAGCGTTTATCTTCGTTACCACCTTCGACAAAGGTGATTGTTGGAGAATCATAATTTTATGTAAGTAAGCAATAAGGGCATCAACTACAATAGCTTGCAACTTTGTGTAGCAGATTCCTTGATTGTTTTTTGTTTTTGTACTGTCAAATGTAGGCCAAAGCATTCGACTTGTTTTACAAGTTAACACTGCCGTCAGTTCGTTACCTTTATGATATAGTGGTCCACCTCCTTCTTGACGTCTGCAAATCAACGATCGCTTACGGCTCTAACCCTTCATTGAACATTATTCGTGAAAAGCACATCCTGTTTTGTCGAATCGCCTGTTCTTCAATCGCCATGAAAGCTTCTATTACGTGAGTGTCTGCCCTTGCTTAGTGGGGTCCACGGTTCGAATACCAGTGGAAGCAAAGTTAATACGCTTTTATCTGGTATTCAAAGGTTGAATACGCTTTTATCTGGTCCAGTCACTATCACTGGAGTGGTGGTAGTCTGACTGGGTGTATGGTTATATGATCTATGTGTGCTGGTGAATTCACTAGCAGCCCCCAACAGTTGTACTGATTTGTAGATGATAGTACCTTCCGTGTTTACAACTGCACGACCCTCTACCTTCTCCAGTACCAGACTGAAGAATTCACACGGCAGCGCATTTCCCTGCCGAAATCCCGTGCAGGTTTCTAAAAGGTGCATCGCGTGTTTGTTAGCGTGGTGCCATACAACCGATTCCCGAATTAAGGCTTCGCTTCAAATAGTTCCTTGGAAAAGGTGGCGGGTATTGATTTCTCGCTGATCTTCTCCAGGATTTGCCTCAGTGTAAATATATAGTCCATTTGCTAGGCCGGAAGCCGCATTGAATCAAGATCTTGCTCCCTCGGGTCAGAAGTGTTGAGCCCAACTCTTTTGACAAACGACGTTGAGCAGGGATATACCTCTATAGTTGGTGCAACAGGTAGGATCGCCTTTTTGTGATTATGGGTATATGGAGCTGATGGTCCTCCTATCCTGGCAAACCTCTGTGATGTGTCATAAGTCACAACTGCCTCACAAAGGTTGGTTTATTTTAATAGATTGGTCACATTATTACGAGCATTTATTGTATACGTTCGTTGGGTGACTAATCTTGTCTACAGCTAGAGCTGACGGATATTTTACGATCGCTCAGGATTGATGCCATGCCGGTTGTGTGGCACAACGTGAATCACAAATTGAGAGGTTTTCGTATTCTGAGCAACATCTCACAGCTTGTGAGCATCAGAAGAACTGTCAAAGATGTGATGTGTGACTAAGACAGGAAAAAAGGAGAAAATATAGCGAAATGTAAAAATTTCAGGGTAATACATATTTTTTAGACCGCAACGTAGAGATATTCTAAGGAATTTACGAAAAATTAACTCTCCTCTCCCATTGGACAAAACATGTTTCATCAAATTCTTCCAAATTCCGATTATTATTTATTTTGCTGCACATTTTCTCAGTGAGAGGAAAATGTGAAAAGAGAGCGAAAAAAAACAATTTTTTGACGTAAAAACAAATTCACCACACAATGGTGTGTGTTTTCTTGTGAGCTTTTTGGTATAATACCAAATTGGTCAAACATCACCAGCGATGCATCACAATTTTCGCACTGCAGACATTTGTTAGTTGTGACCACCTCACAGCCAGAATAGGCCCATGATGTTCCAGTCGGCGGGCATGGTTGCCTCTTCCCACCGACTTCTAAACAATGCCTTTAAGTTAGTGGTCTGTGCAGCCAGTCGTCAGACTATGCTGCCATACTTAAAATTGCTTCTGACAATCGCTGTCTATAGCCACTGTCTTGTTTTGGGGTAAGTCACGTTTTTCTACCAATTTTCCTTACTCCGGCACAGAGTGGATTTTTTAATGTTTCGTTGACTTGGAGTTGCCCTTTATTTTCCTAGGGTTTTCGCATTCACATAGGCTTCAGTTACGATTTTTCGGGGATTAATCTCTACACGCGATGATTTCGTCCAATTAAGCAGGATTTACATCACATTTTCTTCGTGCTCACATTAGTGTGGTACAGAAGAGCCGCAAACTCCGACCACGAATTTTCAGAAATAACCAATTTTCATAAAATATTTATATTTATTTCTTGGTATGCCAAAAGTTGCGCATATAACTATCTATATTTATCATGAAGTCTGCAGAGAAACTAGTGCAATCCTAGTCCTAACTAACGATCTTCTTTTTCCTCTACGCAAATCATCAGGAACTGTTTAACTTGTCAAACTGAAAACCATTCAATTGCCAGGAGCGGTGCACAAACGAATTATGTTACGGCACAAAGAATATGTTACGTGCCTAGCGTCAAAGCTTCCATTGACAACTGACTAAGATTTTAATCGATCATTGTTGTAAGATTCCTACTCGGTACTGCCTTTTTGTCTAATGTGTTCATTAGTTCTTTGTTTCTTTTATGACTTTTTCACGTCTGGATCATACGATCAAAATTTTCCCGGTTACTTCAGCTTTTGCAACCCGTGAGGGCACAGTGCGGCATTTTTCTACAGAATAAAATCACTAAATGAAATTAATTCTCTCAATATTTTTGAATTTAAACACTTAATTTTAATTTTTTTTTTTTTTTGACAAATAAATTTAAATTGCGGTCAATACTTAAGAGGCACACCTATCTAATGTCTACCGATGGATAAAACCCTTGGTATAAGGAAAATGTGTGGTGTGGTGGAGGTGAGCTTGTCAAAAGCGCACTCTTTTTGTTGTCACCCGGATGTGTTGCTTAGGTACACTTGCAGGTACAATATGTATTTTTTCACTATTTAAGATCTGTTGACACCCAAAACACCTCTCTGCCGTCTTGTGTGAACGCCTGAAACCATTCGTCAATAACTTGATAGGTCCTTATCAGTGCGGTTTCAGGCCGGGAAAGTCCACCATCGACCAAATTTTCACACTGCGGCAGATCCTGGAAAAAACGCACGAGATGCAGATCGACACCCACCACCTATTCGTCGATTTCAAGGCCGCATATGACAGCGTGCATAGAGACGAGCTATACAATGCCATGTCTAGTTTTGACATTCCAGCCAAACTCGTCAGATTGTGCAGGATGACGATGGAGAACTCTCGCTTGACATTCAATGTCAAAAAAGGTTTTAGACAAGGCGACACGCTGTCATGTGATTTCTTCAACATCATACTTGAGAAGATCGTGCGAAACTCAAATGTCAACACCAGAGGCACGATCTTCCAAAAGTCCGTTCAACTGCTTGCCTACGCGGACGACATTGACGTGATTGGACGAACACAGCGAGCTGTCCATGAGGCTAACATTGAAGCGGAAGCGGCTAAAATGGGTTTGGCAGTTAATCAGGGCAAAACAAAGTACATGCTGTCATCACGAAAGGACGCACAATATCGACGCCTCGGACAGAGCGTCATAATGGGCAGCAGAAACTTTGAGGTAGTCAAGGACTTCGTCTACCTTGGCTCTGCAGTAAACAGGGACAATAACACCAATACCGAGATCAAGCGCAGAATTACTCTTGCCAATCGCTGCTTCTTTGGGCTCAAGAGGCAATTGAGTAACAGAGCCATCTCTCGAAACACCAAGTTGACTTTATATAACACCCTAATCATCCCCGTCCTGCTCTATGGCGCAGAGACATGGACGCTATTGAAAGCGGATGAAGAAGCTCTTGATCGTTTTGAGAGAAAAGTTCTGCGTGCGATCTTTGGTCCTGTTTGTATTGATGGAGTCTGGAGAAGGAGATTCAACCACGAACTGTACGGGCTGTACAGCGGCATGCACCTAGTTAAGCGTCTTCGGATCCAACGCTTAAGACGGCTAGGTCACGTAGAGCGGATTGACACCACAGCTCCGGCCCGAAGAGTCTTCGATTCCGAGCCTCTGGGACAACGCATAAGAGGGCGTCCTAGAACGAGATGGCGCACACAAGTGGAGAAGGACCTCAACCAACTTGGTGTGCACAACTGGAGGCAGCTGGCGAAAGATCGTGCTGGCTGGAGAGGCTTGTTGGTTGAGGCCCAGGTTCACCCCGGACTGTAGAGCCAAACAAAGAAGAAGAAGAAGACACACAAATTCCAGTGATGACGTTACGCAGGGCCTCAATAGAAATGTCCACCACACCTTATATTCTTTACATCATGGTTCAAATTCAAGTTTTTTTAATTTTACTGCGGTTTCTATTGAAACGTCACAATCAGAAATGGAGTATGATTGAGATGCCCAACTTCTACCTCTCTTGCCCCTAAACATTTTTGACAACCATTGTTCATATCGTTTTCTAAAGCCAAACTGACCAATCACAGAACGGCATTTACGTTATTTCGTGAACAACCGTCAAAAATTCATGAATAACTCTCAAAAAACAATTCGTCGATGGATTAGGGGTCATTCAACTGAGAAGTTGGGCATTTCTATCATACTTCGTTTCTGGTCACAATGTGACTTCTGTCAACGTTGCAAGAGGAATGAGACGTTAATTTCGAATAGCGTTGGACTTTAGAATATGTACTCCCTATAGGTACATATTTGCGAGAAGAAAAAAAATCACATACGAATGAAAAGTCAAAACGAAAATCAAGTCATCTTAGCATTTATAGTGAAACATGCGTAAGTGGTTCAGCTGCGATGCAAGCATTTTTGGCCAACTAAGCCTGTTTTTATCTTCAACGAAAGTGAACGAAACCCTGACGTCATTTACAAACTGCAGAAATGAAATCACCTATGCACATACAGTCAGCGACAAAAGTGAGTGTACAGCATGAAGGTGCTTGCCTTATCGGAAATCTGCCCCAATATGGGTTTTTCATTATCTAAAGAGTAACCCGCCCAAATGCGTATGCAAGAAAAGATCACAAGAGCCATTCATTGGAGATCTACATTTCGTTACGTTTTTGGTTTGTGACGTGCCGTGCCCGTAGTTTTTGAAATATTCTCTTTTTTTATGTGCATAACTAATTCCTTCAGAAAACTGCATTCAAGATTTTTTTCTTTGAGGTCCCATTTTGTATTGAATATTAAAATAATACACTCACTTTTGACGCTGACTGTACATCCCAACAAGACTTTGCACGAAAATAATTTTACCGCTATGTCTAAATACACACACAACAAAATGCAAACACCACAATGGCGACCAGCAGACGACTATTTTGCTCGTTATTTAGTAGAAAAGATGAACTAATATATCTAATGTCCGGCAAATTTCCAGGAACAGGTAGCCAGCACACAGAGAGAATATTTGTATGGATTTTTTTTTTTTGGTGCTGAACAACATGGCGGTATTCACGACATCTTTCTGTCCCACTATCGTCTTATCGATTGAGGAAAATATTGCGCGGCAATGGGAGGTGGATGAGAGCTTAGCTTATACAGCAAACACTCGTGCTGTGCGCTGTACTTTGGTTCTTTCACGAGTATTTGCGGCGTACAGTCTAATCCCGACTCCGAACTTTTTTTTTCTTCCTTTAACCCTTGTGTCTGCAGTCAATTAATTAAACATAAACATAGACCCAACATACCCGGGTGTACCATACATTTTTGTATGTATACGGGCGTCGGTAAGAGTTGGTTGTGGTTCTGGAAATTGTGTTCTAGAATTGTTTGAAGTCTAACATTTTCCTTATGTCGTATAGACACCTGCAGGATTTTATAAAGCAGGGGCCAACGTCGCTGTTGATGAACAACTTCATCCTTATCGTGTTGGCACCATATAAGCTCAATATATACCTTTAAGACCGGCCAAGTATGGAATTAAGACAAGGGTGGGTATCCAGTCTAAAGACAAAATTGTATGGGTGTGACACTTTCTGGAGAAATAAGAAAAATATAGGTAAAGTCCCCTAAACATGGTATGTAACAACTTTTTTGCGAGCTCAAATTTGCTTCTAAATACGAGCAAGATCACTAAAAGATCTAATTGAGATGAATTCAATCAAAATCAAGATCAGAAACGAAAACTCTTTATTGTTTTATATTTCAAAAACTACCCTTCACGTTAAGTATTCAACTATGAATGGCATCCCCTTCGTGACATATTAACACGGTATTATCTTCAGTGCTGCCAAGTCTCGGCAGATGTAGTCGTCACACATTTCGTCTCTTTTTGTTTTTCTTTAGGTTTCTTTAAAAAAAACACGCGTGTAATTAGTCAGAGAATCGTTTAAAAAATACCATTTCCTTTATTTTTCCTCATAGAACTGCTGTTGTTATCGCACTTCATTCTGTCGCTTTCAGTTTTCATAATTCCTTGCTTCGTATGGTGATTGAAGAATCTTACACAGATGATCGGTTTGGTGAGAGAAGAACCAGCGACGGTATTAGTTCTTTCTTTGATGTTTTTGATGTAACACTTTCGAATTTTTACTTCAGGAACATCGATGGATATCAAATGGATAACAAATTTCCATATGATACCCAAGCAATCTCAATGCTGGTGCTGTGAAGATGTTGTTGTAGCCAATTTAGTTTGTTCTCCACGAAATCAACTCTTTTCATAAGCTCTGTGTTCTCATCTTGCTTCAATGAAAGCTGTGTAGGAAACGATGGTTAGTTTTCTCTAAGTTCAATAGCTTTTGATAGATCATATTAAGAGTGCATTAACCGTCTTCACATTCGAACTGAGTTGAACGAGCAGCTGATCTTTGTGGGATGGCGTTTTCTGCAACAGAATCCAAAGCACTGTTGTTGTGTGGCATTGTTGCGTCGGCAGCGGGTGATGTAGAGAGCGTCGTTTTAACACTGCACATTTGTCACAATCAAATGTATTCCCCCTTGACTTAATGGATTCTGCATCAGGCTCAGTAATGTTTACACACGAAAAACGAAAGAAATGTGGACAGTCGTTACACTGGATTTAAGTTACGCAATTGCGATCAATTTTCAACCAACAAACGGAGCACTTCATACTTAATGAAACAGAAGGTCACTAGTTAAGGTTTAATATTCTAAGACGTGCACCCCCAACAATACAGACTGAACAGACAGTTTGTCAACAACAACAAAAGTATGTGTGCCTATATTCCAAAAAATACAGTTCAGCTGTGCTTCTTTCCACGTCCCATTATAGTCTCGAAATTGAAGCTCCTGAAAGAAAGCTAAAAATGATGCTCAATTACAACAGAGGGAAAAATTCCTTAGTGAATACACTTACAGCATTCGGGATCAACATGGAAAATAATCCACACATTCAAGACGTCAACAAACAGTAGAAGGTTGTTCCTACAACAGTTGAGTGAACAATTAGCCAAGGCAGAAATCGAGAATAGTTCACAAAATGAACAAAACACGAAACAACAAGAAATTCTCAAGAGGAACGTGACAATTCTGGCCCAGAAGAAGACCAACTCGAAAGGCCTGCGAAGAATGCAAAAAGCTAGTTTGTGCTGCACATTCTGTAGATCTCAATATGATAGAGCTCGGACTATTCAGCGGCGGAGACGACACAAATTCAGCTGCCAGGTAGAATGTTTTGGACGAGCATGAACAAGATTTCCGCCGGTCCCATTTACAGCTCAAGATAGCGATATCTAAACTGAAGTCAAACAAAGCTGCTTCAGCGGAGGGACTGTACTCGAAACTGTTTACTGGAGATGATCTGGTTGGCAGCATGCACCAGCTTAACTGTGAGATATGGTCGGAGGAAAGAATACCAGATGAGTGCAATCTCAGCGTCGTTTGTCCGGTCCACAAGAAAGTAGACCGCATGGACTGGGCCAACTATCGAGGGATCAGTCTCCTTGACATCGCGTACAAGATCCTCTCTGGCGTTTTCTAGGAACGCCTGAAACTATTTCTCAATAATCTGATAGGTTTCATATATCTGATCAATAATCTGATGAGTGTAACTTAAAGCCAGGAAACTCCACCATCGACCAAATCTTCACACTACTGCAGATCCTGAAAAAAGACCCAAGACGTGCAGATCTACACCCACCACCTATTCGTCGAGGCCGAAAATGACTGCGTACATAGAGATGAGCTACACAGCTCTATGTCAAGTTTTGACATTCCTGTCAAACTTGTAAGTTTGTGCAGGATGACGATGGAGAATTATCTCTGCAACGAACTTACCGAGACCTTCAATATCAAAAAACTTTTTTGACAAGGCCACTGTCATGTGATTTCTTCAGTACCGTACTTGGCCTCTGGTAATGACGTTTGAGTTCCGCACGATCTTCGAAAGGTCCGTTCAACTGCTTGGTTGCGCGAACGACATTCACATGATTGGACGAACACAGCGAGCCATGCTGTCCAAGTACATGCTGTCTTCATGGATGGACGCGCAACATCGACGTCTCGGACAGTGCGTGGTAATGGGCAGCAGAGACGTTGAGGTAGTCAAGGACTTCGTCTACCTCGGCTCTGCAGGAAACAGGGACAATAACACCAGTACCGAGATCAAGCACAGAATTACTTTTGCTGTTTCTTCGGGCTTAAGAGGCAATTGCGTGACAGTGCCATCTCTCGAAACACCACGCTCACTTTTTATAGCACTCTTACCATCCCTGTCCTGCCTACGGCGTAGAGACATGGACGCCTTTGAAAGTGGATGAAGAAGCTGCTGCTCGTTTTAAGAGAAAATTTCTGCGTGCGACTTTTGGTCCTGTTTGCGTTGACGGCGTCTGATGGAGAAGATGCAATCACGAACTTTACAATGGCATGCACCTAGTTAAGCCGCTTCAGATCCAACGCTTAAGATGGCTAGTTCATATAGAGCGGATGGACACAACAGCTCGGGCCCGAAAATCTTCGATTTTCCAGTAGGACCTCAACCAACTTGTGCACTGGAGGCTTCTTTTAGACTGCCCAATTGTTGTTCATACGAATTAAGAGTTCTAACGTAGGAGATCAGCTCATAGTATGATGAACAACATCCTTCTAGGCTTTTCAAAATTTCATGGCACTTTTTTCACGCGAAATTCATAACAGACGAACAGAAAAAACGGATATATGCTTTTGGGGCGAGATTCATGATGAGGCTGAAAAAAAATCAGGAAACGCGGCGAATTATTGACTGCCGACTTACATGACTGTTACATTCCAGGTTCAGAAGCGCAAAATCTATGTCATTCTTCACGTGATGTTTTATTTAGTATTGGATCAATCAGATTACATATAGTTTCTCGAACTACATATGAATTAGTGACAATCGGCGTATTACACCTGAACACGTCCCATGTTTTTGGCAAGTTCGATGGGATGTAAACACTAACTGTATGCCTTCAGTTGTCACTTCAGTTCAGTTTAACTGATGGGACTATTTAATGAAACTACATTCTTCATCAGCATTCGTGTTTGTTTATATCAAGGCTGATCGTACTCGCATGACGAGTGGATGAACAAGGGGGATTGTTTTTGTTGCTGATGCAAGATAACTGCGATATGACATGACTTTTTGATTAACTTGAAATCGTCTGCGTTGCCTGTCGTGGCCAATCGTCTATATTTAAACCTATCATCGGCTCACATAAATATCTGTTCTGTTAGTCGTTTTTATTGAGAACTCAGTACTCAGCTCAGCATTGATTCTCAAAAAAACGCACTTCTCATATAGTTTTTGTCAAAAGTCGATGCATGTCTTTACTTCCTTAGCATTAGATGTCAAAATACAAATAGAACGCTTCTATATTTCATACCTTGTCTAGTGTGTTTTATAATGTTAGTATAAATATGATTTTATTCATTAGAAGCGTTTGTGTATTAAATAAAGTGAGATTGAGATTGTTCAACCTCGATCTCAGTCAGGGTTGACTGTCAAATGAATTAGTGGTTTCTGCTCAGTAGTTTGCTTTATTGTTACTTCGCGTGTAAAAGTAATACTGAGCCGGGTACAAATCCTCAATTAAAGTCGCATATTATCTATAAACAAGGCGCTACTTAATGCTGCACTGCACTTCCTGAACACAGTCACAACAAATCGTAATTTTAAAATACCAAGTGTTAAATATAATCTTGAAAGGAACCACCTAAGGAAAAGAAACAATTGACAAACCCAATGTGGCGCCACAAGCAAGGCACGTTGTGGGTAAATTAGTCAACAAAATATATTGTTATACTTTGATCTTGACACTAATTGGCTAACATCAAAAGCGTAATCACAGAACTATAAAGACTGAACTTCAAATATAACACTTAGCAAACCAATCATCTCGGACAGCTGTCGCAAGCTTGCTCATCATCTCCGACAGCTGTCGCGATGACCAAAAAATCACAGAAAAAACACCAATAAACTATCGTAACACTGCCTCTTGTGTCATAAAAATCAACCAAATCAAATTAATTAAGTAGCTAGTCTAATTAATTTATGATCTCGAATATAAAACTCAAAGTTTTACTGGCTTATTAGTTTTGAAATTGACAGAATATCACCGTGTGGTATTGCTTAGGATATGAATTAGATTCTTTAGTTTAGAACTTTGCGGGTGACATGTCACAACACTTAGGTTGTCGTGATGTCGTTAGGCCTCATCCATTAATTTATTATCTCGTCCCAAAGTATCTTGTATGTGTGTGAATACATATTTCTAACAAATTTTAAGTGTTTTACTTATGGAAAAAACGTGCATGCACTCTATATACAAATTCAAATTAAAAATATTTATGTGTGTATATATACGTTTTCGTTTTTTTTATAATTTATTTTATTTCATTTCAAATATATTATTTTCTATTATTATAGTTCTGTTCAAATAGAAAATGTTGACAATTGAAGTCTTGACAATGTACGAATTTTAACAAGTCTAAGGGAAGAACCATTAGTGATGTCTCATATCCCTTCTATGCACTCTTGCAATCGGAGCTGAGTTGTGCATGAGTCTAGCCCATTACTCACCTCAATCAGAAGCAAAGATCATACGCGTCTTCGTTCAGTTTCGGTGGCGTCCATGTTTCTGGACTGAGAACACAACTTGTAGCAAACAAAAAACAACAAATCTGTCTTGAAAGAGAACACAGTTGTGTTTATTTATCGTAGATTAGATAAATTAGTAGAATCATATTGGTCATATTGGTATGGAAGAATTTAGACGAAGTCAGATGTACGCGGTACAAAATGGAATTTATCAGATAGCGTCATCGTAATTGAAAGTCTTACCATCCAAGGATTTAGCGGGGTCAGGGCTGTATGGTTCTATTAGGGCTATAAGTTCCAATCATTTTTGGGGAGGTGACGAAAGACGTATGTGGCCTTGCCTGGCCTTATCCTGGTAAAATATAACACATTTTCAATGGACTCTGTCCGTTCTTCGCTGATCGCTGTATTTAATCTGTCTAGTTGTTAACATTCCTTGAACGAACGTCAATATGTACCACAACTTTCCAATCCCACCGAATTAAGAGCAAAATCTTCTTTTAGTAGATATCAGGTTTCGACATGAATGCTGGATTGTCTGAACAAAGATCGTTTTCCCCTAATCATTCGTTTCAATAAAGGGTGGGTTTCATTGCGTCTAAGATGGCGATCACATGGGTTGATCTTCTTTTAGTGGATATCACCTTTCGACATGAATACTGAATCGTGTGACTCATTAAGCCTGAACCAAGATCTTTTTCGATTGACGTCACTGTAAACATACCATTTTTCGTCTCCCCTGATCATTCGTCTCAACAAAGGGTGGGTTTCATTGCGTCTAAGATGCCGATCACATGGGTTGATGTTCTTCGTTTAAATAACGTCTTTCAATCAACGCACACGAGTTCCACACGTTTTAAATGTCTATCTATCGCTTTATGTGAAACATTTAAATATTTTGCTATCTCTCGAACACTTACATGACAATCCGACTCGATTATGAGCTTTATTTCATCAGCATCAAGCTCATCAGGCTCATTATATTAATAGAGCTTAAAAAATCTCCACAACAAAATTTGCCAAAATAATTTCGGCACTGTTTCTTTTGAAGCTCCTTCATGACACACATCAGGTAGCAACTTGCTTCTACGAAAATACACGCATTTAGCTTCTAAAGCAAAGTTAGACTGACAGCTGACAATTGTCAAAAGAAAAAAAGTATGTCATTGACATGCGCTAAAGACGTCTAAGTCTGAACTCGACAATTTCTTGGTCACCGACCTGATAGAATAGAAATAAGAGAATTCCTTGATGTCCTAAGATGAATTTACAGTACAGCTTACCTTATTTTTTAAACCTGGAAAAGACTAGGATTGACGAAGTTACTCTTCATTTCAGCAATCTGATACTTATTCACCCCTATCACGAATTTCATCGTAATCGAAAATATTGTGGTACGAACTCCGAAAAGTCTACTACAGACTTCATTGGTAGTAGAATCGTAGTAAAAAGCTTGCTTCGAATTTCGAAGTTCGTGAAAGTAAATATCATTGAATACGAATAAAATGGAAATTTGTTATCCTTTTCTACGACAAGTAATTTATGTCGGAATTACGATTCCGTTCGGATTGTGTGATAGCATTTTCTCGTAGTTCGTATCGTAGTTTGGACTGATTGGCTTTTATTGGGACCAGTAGAACAATTAGCAGAGGATTCGGGGAATTAAGATGGTGCCGACGGGTGTTGAAGGGAGCAAAGACTGCAATGAAGGAATTTATAGGCTGAATTCTCTGCAGTTTTAGGCACAGTTTCTTTCGGACTATACATCGTGAGCACTTCATCAACATTCGATACTCTCCGATGTACCGTATAAAGTCTTGTAGAAAGTCTGTATTGGCTTTCGCGAAACTGCCAAGAGTTACATTGCACTTGATGCCTGCATAATACTTACGTTATTCCGGTAGTTCACTGTGGAGACAATCAACTTGATGACCCTGATTACTGGTGCAATCTGACCAATTCATTTGTGCATTACGGCATGTCTCAAGCACAGCTTGACGTGGGGGTGTTCTCGTCACAACCCGCAATGAAATTTCTCTTACCTTGCTTTAGTCAGTGGTCTTCGATCGCATGAGGTTACATAGGATATTCTCCTCTTCCTTGTTGTTTCTTATTCAAAGTGGCTGATATGAACCAGATCCTTATCGAGGAGTAAGCTCAAATTGTCGAAAAGGACTTTACTGATTTCTCAGTCCCAACACCGGTTACCTCCATCGGTATCGCTTGCGTAGTACCCTTTTTGGGCTTGAAGCACAATATTAGTGACACTTTTGCCTCTAGTAGAAGTCAATCGTTACGATATTATCTCTAATCTGGAAAGATAATGGCTCCTTAGTTTCAAAAAAGCTATTATTTCGCCTTGTTTGGCACTTTGTAAAGCTGAATGCCAGCAACAAGTTCGTGCCTCCGATCATCAATACCAAATTAAGACGGACATCCAGCATCTGGTCTTGTATTCAGACTCGGTCATTTTAAATAAATAAAAAACAGAAATTTACTTATTTTAATTCGTTTTCTTGTGAGTGCAGACGTAAAGCTTGATAGCCAGTTGTTTAGTTGTTTAACGTTGTCCTTCCGTTTTTTCTATGACACTCCATGGGCATTTCCAATTCCTTAGCATTGTGGACGAGAAACTTCATAAAGCCAGTGGGAAGTGTACGACGGGTACGTTTGTTAGAGCCATAACCGATGTTTGCCAACGAGTATTGATCCTTGAAGCGGCGACGAACTCTGTTATCGATACCTTTTGGCTTGCGCCATTTTGCCGAAAGCATAACGATCCGATTGATGGCCGATAACAATGCTTTGTGCGCTTCTTCATGATTTTAGGTCTGTACTGGATTAAGAGACATCTTGAAGCGTCTATAACCCAAAAGCGAGTCCGTAAAGACTTCATAGCCCTCTTTTTTGTTACAAAAAGACAATAAGGTGGAAGTGGGCATCATAGCCTCGCATAATGCACTGCCCATAATTTACTATGGAGTTGCAATATAGTGGGCAGCACCTGAACCAACTGGAAGCTCCTTAACCGTGTGCAACGAATGACCTACATATGTACCAGTGGAGCGTAAAAAACAAGACATTTCACGGAACTGAACATACTCAACTAGTGGCTGGCACAGTGGTTAGATTTAAGTGCAAATAGAGCTCCGTTTTTTGATACTCTATCCTCCTTGACGGGTGTACTCCTCTTAGGGAAGAACTTCCTAGGATATCCTCCCAATCCTCCAAACAGTATTGCCCTCTGTGGTCTTTCTAGATCGATCGAAAATTAATGGAGTAGTATGCTCTTATAATCGAAATATCGTCTTTCTGTAGCTTTGTCTTTGGAACACCCGTCTGCTGAATAGAACTACCTTACCGTGACTTCTGCTGAAGTTGTTTATGTGAACTCGTTCAACATGGAAAAAAGACTTCAACGAAACTAAATTGAAGGCATCCCCAAAAATGTCGATCAATCATATCAGCTGGTAGTTTGTCAGATCATTCATTTTTCAAGACATTCAATCAACGGCCTATAAATGCTTGGAACCATTCAAGTGTTCATATTCTTTTCTCTCAAAGTAGGCAGTTTGATCAACGAAACATCTACTGTCAATGTCAATCTGTCAACTGTCAAAAGTGTATCGTTCTATTATTAGTTGTTTTTTTTAATTTAATTTTTTTTCGTTAAACGCACATTCACCTAATTTAAGATTAACTGTTGCACAAAATATCCATAACTACTACTCGTATACTGTATAGTGTAATAAATGTTTATGTTGTCGCTGTATTATTGTGCTTATTCACACGTGAACATGCCCAAAAGCTCACCCATATTGACATACACACACGAACACACCCAACACACTTTCATAAATGGCGAAAAGTATTTAATTTAACTTTTTTTATAATTAAAAGTGTGACTTAATGTACATGAAAGCTGTTCGTTTTTGGCATACATTCGTACCTGGTTTTGACGTATCTAAGTGATCCTTGTGTTCTCTCCCCTCTCTCTCTCTTTCTTTCTTTCTCTCTCTCTCTCATTCATTCATTTGCTCTCTGTGTTGGCTTCCATCTTTCGAAAATCACGTTAAATCCACAGATAATGACGGCAACCGTTGAAACCGTATCAGAGCAGTTGGACCTCGCCGCCATCATGCCATCGGAAAAAGTGGTTACAGCCGTTGCCAGATCGGTTACGTTGTCTGATGCTGATGTCGGTATGTATGCTAAGCGCTTGTGTGTTGATTGTCTTGTGTGCTCCTAAACGATGCATCGTTTAGTCAATTTGAATTGTCAAATGCAATTTTGCTTCTCTATTACACGCTGGCTGTGGTGCAGCAACGGCAACTGTTCAGGTAGCGAAGGCAGCTATCGTAGGCAGCAGCGAAGATGTCGATCTAAATGGCAGTGTCACCGATGAGAATGGCGATGACATCGAGGATGGTGATGATTTTTGGCACACCTCGGTTGGGAAATTTAAATTTTCTCTTGACTCACTGCCGCAGACGTTGCAGTATATTCATCAATTGTTGACGGTAAGTGAATGCGAATGCGAATGTGGGCTGCTCGATGATAATTAACGAGTAGGCTGTGCATGGGACCGGATGAAAGTGAAATTTTGCATTGTTTTTTTTTTGCATTTAGGAAATACCAACAATCAAGAAGCCGGAACTGCTGTACTATATACTGCAGTGCCTCAACGTGATGGCGTTGCATGGCGACGCACTTGCGAAATCAGCCAGGGAGCACAGGGGTTTCTTCATCTGGTGTCAGGAGAATTTGCTCATCAAAAAGTACCCCACCCACCTATGTATTTATCTGCCACTTAGACATCTCTTCTTTTTTAATTGCTCACAGCTTGTGGGAACTTTGCAACGCTGAACACTCCCACATCTGTCAAGCGAGTGTTCCTCTGCTTTTGCACTGCATTACCCTCCCGCTGGGATCTGACGTTTTCTGGAGGGTTGTGCAGGAGGCTTTCCATGATACCGATTGGCGAGTGCGTTTCACAGCAGTGGAGCGAGTCACGGTTATCACCAGATTCATGGACTCGACCCCTCTTCGATCGGAAGTGGGCTTACAAACCGCCATGGCGACAGCCTTCTGTCATCTGATTGCCAGTATGGACGACATCAACGTCTACGTGGCTCAGCGCGCCACTCTCTACATTGGAACAATTCACGACACAGCAGTACGTTCACTCCTCTTCTGCCTCGAGTCGCAGTTCGACCTGTTCATTGTGGATAGGCCGGTGGTTCTTCAGTCCCTCTATCAGCTGCATAACTCCCTCTCCGACCGCCGAGTGCTCAACTGGGAGTTCTTCCTCAACCGATTCGACACGCTGTTTGTAGAGGCGCAAATCAACCTGGAGAAATGCGGCGATATCTCGTACCTGCGCGACTTGAGGAACTCGGAGAACGGAAGCGAGGTGCTGTCAACGAAAATTCTCAAAGCAAGAGAAGCCCTCAGTCAGTCGGACACCAGCGGCAGCATGGCAAAGACATTGAGCGCTTCGTTCGGAACAAAGTGGCCGTACAAGAGGACAATGTCAGCCCCAGCTAGTATGGTACCGCGACAGGACTCAAAATTCAATTGTAAGAGTAGGTGTTTGACAGTTTTCCGTTCACTCTTGCTCACTGAGTGCGATGCTCCCCCAAATGTCACTCTGACATTTCCATTTTTGTTTTCTTTTTTGTGTCGTTGCAGCGGAAAAGGAGAAAATCTACAGTCGACAAGTATCTGCGCCGATTCTGAAACGGAAGACATCACGCTTTGGATTGGGTCAGTTTTTAAGCTCTAGTGGACCTAGTCATAGTTGTACAACTACAGTAGCGAATCAGCAAATGCACGGTTCACGACATGGACATATTGTAGTTCAGAATGTAGCTCATTTGAATGCTTCACAACCACCACCGCCACCACCACCATTACCGCAATCCACGACAGGATGTCAGTCCTGTCACGCACAAGCCCTCCGTTCCCCGCTTCCGCCACAGTCTGCCCCATCAACGTCTCAATTCCATTACAATCATCCGCCACATCATCAATCTCATCAATCATTGCATCAATCACATCAATATCATCCCCACCATCATCATCATCATTCAAATCAGAATCCGACAACCACATCAAGACTTAATACGTCTGCTTCGTGTGATGGCTGCGGTAGCACCTCTGTTCAGGCCAACCTTCAAGGTAGGTGTTAGAGCATGGGTGTACGATTGGATTGTACTCTCTATTTCTCTCCATCTATCACTTTCACTTCCTTCCTCTTTCTCTCTGTCTCTCTCCCTCTGTCTATCTATCTCTCTATGTTCCTTCTACACATTTGTATCTTCTTTTTTTTTTTAACTCTTCACGTCGTGTATTAATCTGAGTGGATCCTTCCAGTGCTCAATCATGGCAACTGAAATTGATGGCTTTCATTTCAGTTGTCTCTTGTTTTCTAGTTTTGGTCTTGAGGTGCTTCCGGTGTGTAATCAACTGTCTACTCTTTTTTCTCCTATCTTTCGGATTGTAGGTGTAATCATTGTGCAGAGCTTCCCGTCTCCTTAATCCACAATTCCTTCTCATCTTGAATGCACATGTTCTTTCACTATATGTAACACCGTTATTCATTTCGATGTTTGAGTTTCGAAAGGTTTTAGTACAAGAAATGGATAATCAGTAAGCACGTCATAACTTTGAATGTCGTAACTAGTAGTGGATTCCGCTGTATGCTACCATATCGTTGGGGTGCAGTATAGGTTCCATATATGACCCGCGGTGAATAATGAGAACGCCGATCTGTTCCCTGTTGCAAAACGGTTTTTGTTAACGAACGTAGTAGAAGTTACGTCGCCAGTTTACACAACAAAACTTCTTACCTGTGATATTGTCATAGACCATGAATGGTTTACTTATGCCCTGCCTGATCAACATGAGGTAGAGGCTCTCTTACCATAAGTTGTCAAACGTCTTCCCCAGTCAATGACATGAACACAAGTTTGAGCGCCAAACCCAGAATCCGAACTGGTTGTCCGGTGTAATTAGGGCGACCACCTGTACCGATACAGTACCGAAATTTAACGCTATGTACCGTATACAATAGACAAGCCTGGGTACACACAAATATACCGAAATCAAATTATTGTACCAAAATTAAGCCTTTAAAATTTGTTTTCTTCGTTTGCTAATCTATGCATTGACATTATGACCACTACTGTAGTGATTGTTTTGATTTTAGTCATATTTCAACCATGTTCGCTTCGATTAGTTTGCAAAGATATTCGCGTGCGTCTTTATAAAATTCAAAATTTCGTTGAAAACGTGGAATTAGTGAGATAAATAAATCTAAAAGAAAAATACAGTTTTATCACAAAAACAAAAAGGGATAGTGATGTTCGACGCAAAGTTCGCGACCGACTCCGAATTGAATGTTTCTCACGGATGAACATCATCAGCCAAGGTCTGACACAAAGCTTTGCACCGTCAAGTCAATTAATGACAAGAATTTAAGAAGGTGATTCGAATATAAAGGGTGATTTTTTAAAAGCTATAGGAAAGTTTTTCAAAAAAATAACACATAAAATTCAGAATGATGCATGAAATCCTTATTTGAATCGATAGTACGGTCCATATAATTTAATGTTGGAAGATTATTGCATGCAAATGTTAACCTTGACCGCGCCTCAAATGGTCCATCCGCTTAGTCCAATTTGTTCACGAATAAATGCTTCAATGTTGTCTTCCAATGCGTTCCAGTTGAAGCGGGCTTGCCTGTATAGACATGAGCTTTAACATAGCCCCACAAAAATAGTCTAAAGGCGTTAAATCGCTCGATCTAGGCGGCCAATTGACCGGTCCCGAACGTGGAATAAAATGTTCACCGTACTCGCCTCTCAATAAGTCCGTTGTTGCGCGTGCTGTGTGGCATGTGACAAAGTCTTGTTAAAACCACATGTCATGTAAGTCAAGCTCTTGCATTTTGGGCAACAAAAAGTTGGATATCATCTCACGGTAGCGCTCACCATTCACAGTTACGTTACGGTTCGCATCATCTTTGAAGAAGTACGGTCCAATGATGCCACCAGCCCATAAACCGCACCAAACTGTGACTTTTTCTGGATGCTTTGGTAGCTCTTTCTGCTTATTTACGTATGCATTGAGCCTGACCATAACTGACCATAAAATGGAAGAAGCGCGCGATGAACTTTCTTAACAGAGCACGCATTTTGATAATAAAATTCAATAATTTGCAAGCGTTGTCCGTTTGTAAGACGATTCATGGTTAAATTATAGACCAAACTGAAGATGTTTGACAGTGAAACAAAACATGAAACGTGCGTCAGCTGTTTAAACCAGTGTTGCCAAAAAGATAATAGCTACAAAATCACCCTTTATATGGTCCCCAAAGATTGAATAAATTTGTCACAGTAATATGTGACACGACTAACGGCACGACTGACGCTGCATTACGCCTGAAACGTAAGGTTTGCAAGCCTATTTTTGTACATAGAGAGTTCATCATCTTCTGAATCGCATGCTCCACTAAAGGGTTCGCGGGGTAAGCCACCATCGAGAGATCTCCAGGCAATTCAATCGTCAAGCATAGCCATCTCCGGTCGGAGAAGCAGAGAGTTCCTTTCGCACTGCCGTGTTTCTCACCCTATGCCGGCGAGTAATTCGCACAACAGCACGGAGAAATCTCATCTCAGCAGCTTGTATTCGCGATCTTATTCTTTCGGTCATATAGGTGAGAAGACCACCCAACCAAGCTCGCGGGGCATCAGGTGTGTCGCTATCTATGTGTGTGGCCTGGCGTTGTCAAAGCCGGCCACTTCTGAGCGGCCCAATTGTTGACAATTCACATCCAAATTGAGAGTATAGCCCTAGTAGATCAGCTGATTCTCTGCAAATTGCACCAACCACACAACAAGGTTACCCCTTCCGTCAATCCTGGCTTGACCACCATTTCTGCCGACTCACCGTCATTCGAGCACGACCGTTTTCGATTGCAGTTGAAGTAAGTGATCCACATTTCAATGCTGTTACGATTCAGCAGTGGTTCGCAGATGGAAATTCCGCCCATAAGATTTCTTGGCATTAACTGGTGATCGAGCAAATGGTTCCAAACGGTTTGTTGCGCAATGTTACGCTCCTGGGCAATCGAAACGTGCTTACATGACTCGAGGATTTCCATGATTTTATCGACATTTTCGACGCGGTGCATTCTTGACATCGAAATTACCGGAACGGAATCAACGGATCAGGGCCATAAACATTATTCACATTTTCTTCGGTTTCGCCTTTACTGAAGTAAAACTGTAAAATATGGCGTGATGTCTATTTGCTGGTGTCCATCTTTGAAGCGCGCTAAAACAAAACTGATTAAATTACGAACTCTTTCTTGTCTTTCTCGTGGTATTTAGTTTGGTCTGATAGGACGTTCACGACGCGAGGAATAGATTAGTAAAGCTAAAGCCATTTGTTGAAAACTAATGGATTTGTTTTACTCCACCTAATCTTACAACGGTGAACCCCGTTTAATTGAGATAATCAAAAGTAAGTTTTATCGCTAAAACCGAGGAACGTTTCAAAACTGGGACGCAATTAGCCCGAGATTGCTGGATAGGAATACATCGAAACTTTTGTGTTGACAGCAAAAAAAAACTCATTTAAACAATCTGCTGCAAATACTTACGAAACTCGTCTCTTATTCCGCCTGATGGAGGTCTTGTATACTATAAGAGGACTACGAAATTCCAACCTCGAAATGAATTGCTCTTATCATCCTTCTGGAATGGCCAGAAGATCCAAGTCTCTTGAAGACAATGCATAGCAAAGATGATCAGCTGCTGCATGGATTTTCTGAGCATTCCAAACATCATCCTTCTGTGTTCTTTTTGATTTCATTGTTTAGTTTCATTCTGTTCATTAGTGTGGTGTTTAGCATATCTCACAGTAAGTTCTCATTATCATGTACATAATTTATTACACTATACACGCTGTCATTCGTGAACATTTATAGATGTCGTTCGTTGTGTTTTAATACCTCGCATGGATTACGCTGTTTTTCATTTTACAGGACGTAACATCTTTACAGCGCAATAATTGTTTGTACGCGTTTGTTTCTTTTTAAAATCTCATAAGTAGAGCAGATAGTGTTCAAAAGTAGATTTGTTGATGGAGTCAGTGTAAGAAGGAGTCTAGTGACTTGATTGAAGTGATTTTATTTCACTCGAGTCACTCGTGTTATTTTTAAAAAAATAAGCGAGTCCTGCTGGAGTAGGAAGAGTTTTTTTTCAGAAATTAATATTTTCTGGTTTTTTAGTTGTAAGTCAAGTTCAAAAACATTTTTACGACAAATCATTGGAATTAGGTAAAAGAAGCAGAATAAATTATTGTACTTTTATTCTTGATCCAGAATATTTAAAAAAATCATCAAGAGCTCACTCCAGTTTCCATAACAAATGTCATTAAACAATACAAAACAGACATAGAGGTTTGCAAAGGCTTGTTGACATTGATGCCAGCGAGAGCTGTAGAAAATGTTGGTTTCTAGGCACTGGTAATAGTTTCCTTAGGATCCTTTGTTCTCTTTTTGCACAATTTACAAACAACTTGGCCCCTTCGTCTTCCTTATCAAAGAGCCCAAGCCTTTGATTTCTTCTCATTAATTTTTAAATCTAAATATCACATACCTTGCCACTAACTTCTTGATAATTTTAAGCTTGACTATTCATAACATTTAAAAATAAGAAAATAAGTTCGTCCTTCTCTCACACAATATTTGACGTTCGACAAATAATAACACAATTGAGGCTCAAATTGGCGAACATTCAACAACCAAACTTCGAAGATCAAACTTCGAAAAACTAAGTCGAATCAAATGATTTCGATTCGCCATCCGCAATACCAATTTCTCAAACTCACACATTTATTCGTTCGACTAGCCAGCCGTAATGGGGCTTTATGTAGAGTTGGCACACGCCTTTACTCACGTTCGATCCATCTGCAAACATTTGCAGGAGACCATCCATCTTCTTCTTTTCTCGAATAGGAATTTATGTGTCATGAAATCGTGTCTCAAACCACGGATCCAAAAATGTCCGGTATTATGTACACTTATGCAACGATTTCAATCTCCCCGCTGACTAGTGGCCACTATGTGTCTGCTGCAGGCTCCTGCCGAAATTCGCCCACAGAGGGGTCAAGCTGACCTTTTCTCCCATTCCTTTGCTTAAGGACTTACTTATGTAAATTAAATTTACTTTTTGGTAATTTAAAAAAAAAATAATTTATTATTCTTGGCTCTATTGGGCAGAGCTTTCCCATATAAATGCTACGATACAACTCAACTTCTATTTTTCCTACATGCCTTAAATACTAATAATGTGCTGACACATCTCCTGTCTGCAGTCTGTGGATGTTCCCTCTGGTGCCTGTGGCTGCGCGTGCATGGTGGAATGCGGGCATCTCCGGTATCGTCTGTGCATGAAGTTACACATTTTGCTGACGTTGTCATCGCGGGACCGAATACAATTTGTTACGTTAACTTGTATTCTTACCAATTCATTTTGAAATTACTTCTGTTGCTTAGTAAGACCTTTATGTACACACATGCATCATACATAAAGCATGAAGTCCCGTGTCAGTCATCGTTGATCAAACCCAAGTTTTTACCTTCCGTAAAGTGCTCTGCAGTAATAGCTAGAATGGTGAGTCCCAAACAAATACTGGAGAATACTTATGCATAGAACATCTCTACTTGTATGCGTTTTATTATGATTGTACCACATAGTCGACTCCGCCAGAAAATTGTCGAGAAAGCAGTCGTACTTATTCATTTTTCTACAGCCTGCTTGAACTTGGAATCATCGGCACTCTCCATTTCTTGAAGACTGATGCAATAAGCAGCCTAATTTGCCTCTGCAAACTCCTTAAGAGACATTATACGTGAATCGAGGTACGGAGGAAGCATAGCTTCTGGGAAATAGTTTTCTGCAGAAGACGAGGGTATATTAGACCGATAGATTTCTTTTCTATCAATTCTCAAATGTCTCCAACATTTCTCTCTCCAATAGCGTTCTGAAGCGACTCTCAATATCCTCACGATTAATTTTCTGGGATCTATTTAAAAAGCCGAATTGACGTCGCCATATTTTGGCAAACTCCCTGCAAAACATTAGGAACTGGTTCAAGTATCGATGATACTCAGCCATTATGAGAGACCAGAAATGTGAAATCTATAAGGACACCTCTCTTACGGACAATTGTTCATGGTCGCTGCATGTAGACATTCGTGTGTTTAAGCCCCTTCAGAACGGACAACCCTTCATAATGAACAATCACGATGGTCCCTCTGCTGTCCGCTATAGAGAAGTTTTTCCGTAGTTGGAAAGCATGAAATCATGTTTTGTGATTAGATTTCCGCCAGTTTTTGCATAGCAATATATGAGGAAGACATTTTTATTTCGCGGGAATTGGATTGTCACGGTCGAATACCCTACCAATGGGCCACCTGTTCTTAAAGTTGTGTGCACTTAACTTCTGTTTACCGCACTCTGTCCCTTTTAGGGTGATCCTGTTCGTTATTTTGAATCCGCTTGATGTCAGGTTTGGACATGATTAGGTGTTCCATGGTTTCCTTTCTTTGTCCATAGTGTCTACTGTTTTCCGTGCTACTTTGCCCCATTTTGTGCCGGTGGTCGTTACATGAAAAGTGACCAGTAAGTGCACTAGCACTAGTCAGGTCAGGCTTGTTCAGATTTAGGGCCCCCTTGGTTCTCCTAGTAACGACTCTTATGAATTTTACGGACTGCGTAGGTTCCGCCTGACTTTTCCAGAACTTCTTCCTACAAACTGCATCATTTTGACCACTTGTTTAAATGTCGTTGTATGACAATGTTGCTAAATAAATCAAGAATACATGGAATATGAATCAAATGAGTTCTTGTTGTTTCTGGCATGTCCTGGCACCCATATCAGTCTTAACCTGTTTTCTTTGCCAGCATTTTAAGTATTTTGTGACATTCCCAGGCAGTCCTGGAGTTGAATGTGAAGCTGTTTAGGGTTTCACTTGTACTGACCTGCTCGATTTCTATTGTTGATGCAATGTGTTGTTTCATTTATGGCGAAGAGTTCAACTCGGAAGATTTTTGAATCTCTGGGGAGAGGCATGTGTACTTACTTACTTAAGGTGGCGCTACAGTCCGGGGTGGACCTGGGCCTCAACCAACAAGCGTCTCCAGCCAGCTCGATCTTTAGCTAGCTGTCTCCAGTTTCGCACGCATAGTTGGTTGAGGTCCCTTTCCACTTGCGTGCGCCACCTGAGTCGCGGTCTTCCTCTACTGCGCCGTCCCTCGGGGGTGGATTCGAAGACTTTTCGGGCCGGAGCATTGGTTTCCATCCGCTCTACATGACCTAGCCACCTCAATCGTTGGATCTTCACTCTTCTGGCTAAGTCGATGTCGCTAAACAGCCCGTATAGTTCGTCATTAAATCTCCTCCTCCACTCACCATCTATGCAGACGGGACCGAAAATCACACGAAGAATTTTCCTCTCGAAGCAACCAAGAGCAGCTTCATCCGCTTTTGATAAAGTCCATGCCTCCGCGCCATATAGCAGGACTGGGACGATTAAGGTCTTGTAAAGCGTTAGTTTAGTTGTTCGAGAGAGGGCTTTGTTTACCAATTGCTTTCTTAGCCCAAAGAAGCAGCGATTGGCAAGAGTTATTCTTCGTTTGATTTCAGCGCTGGTGTCGTTGTCTGAATTGATAGCGGTGCCTAGGTAGACAAAGTTTTTGACTACCTCAAAGTTATATCTGTCTGCTGTGACGTTCTGACCGAGACGTCGGTGTTGGGTGTCCTTACCTCCTTACCCTCGTTTACCACTAAACCCATCTTCGCGGCCTCCGTTGCAATACCCACAAAAGCGCCATTGACATCACGCTGCGTTCTTCCGATAATGTCAATATCGTCGGCATATGCGAGTAGTTGGACGGACTTCTGAAAGATTGTTCCTCTGGTGTTGGCGTTCGAGTTTTGAACAATTCTTTCAAGAACGATGTTGAAAAAGTCGCGTGACAGCGCGTCGTCTTGTCTGAATCCTTTTTTGACATCAAAGGTCTCGGTTAGGTCTTTACCGACCTTGATGGAGCAGCGTGCATGCTCCATCGTCATCCTACACAAACGGACGAGTTTGGTAGGGATGCCAAAACTAGACATTGCTCTGTATAGCTCGTCTCTATAAATGCTATCATACGCGGCCTTAAAATCGATGAAAAGGTGGTGGGTATCGATTTGTTGCTCCTGGGTTTTCTCCAAAATCTGCCGCAGTGTGAATATTTGGTCGATGGTGGATTTTCCTGGCCTAAAGCCACACTGGTATGGGACGACCAGGTTGTTGACGAATGGCTTTAGGCGTTCACACAGTACGGCAGATAAGATTTTATATGCGATACTTAGGATACTGATGCCTCTGTAGTTGGCGCAGTTCAGAGGGTCTCCTTTTTTATGGATCGGGCAGACTATGCTGAGGTTCCATTCATCGGGCATGTCTTCCTCCGACCATATTTTACAGATGAGTTGGTGCATGCTCCTTACCAAATCATCGCCTGCGGCCTTAAAAAGCTCGGCGGGTAGGCCGTCAGCTCCCGCAGCCTTGTTGGATTTTAGTTTGGATATGGCAATCCTCACTTCATCTGGGTCGGGTGGACGGAATTGTTCATCGTCCCTTTCATTGGGGTTGAATGGTTCGTTCTGCCTGACAGCGGAATTTGGTTCTTCGTCGCCGTTATACAGTCTGCAGAAATGGTTTCTCCATATCCTCAGCATCGACTGTGACTCTACTACGATGTTCCCTTGATCATCCTTACAGGCTTCGGTTCGGACTTTATAACCTTGACTGGTTAACTTTACCCTTTGGTAAAATTTCCTTACCTCATTCCTGCAGTAATATCCCT
Organism: Eristalis tenax; assembly: GCA_905231855.2. Taxonomy (NCBI): domain Eukaryota; kingdom Metazoa; phylum Arthropoda; class Insecta; order Diptera; family Syrphidae; genus Eristalis; species Eristalis tenax. The sequence goes on along the minus strand of HG993124.1, from coordinate 106,922,003 downwards.
CTAGTTTGCCGATCGCGCGCTTCTCATGCTCCTTCTTTTTTCTCCTGAGAAGCCGGTGTTCGTCTCTCCTCTTCTGCTCGTAGAGCTCCCGAGCAGCTCTTGTCCTTCTTTGCAGTGCCGCTTTGTATGCTTCTTGCTTGGCTGCATTCGCCTGCCGACACTCGTTGTCAAACCAGGGGTTTCGTTGTGGTGGCGGATTGAAACCCAGCACATCAGAGGCGGCATCTCTGATGGCTTTTTGGCAATGCTGCCACTGATCTTCAATACTTGATGTTGGCGGCGTAGGATTTCTTAAGAGGTTAAGGGAGACACGATCGGAGAAGGATTTGGCAATCTCTTGCGATTGTAGCCGGCTGACTTCCTCACAGTATTTCTTTGTCTTGGCGGTGTTCGGGATATCCGCAACCTTATCTTGGCTACAACAAGGTGGTGGTCCGAGTCAATGTTGGCCCCTCGGAACGTTCGAACATCTGTAATACTGGAGGAGTGCCTTGCGTCGATCGCAATATGATCAATCTGATTGACGGTTGATTGATCAGGAGATCGCCAAGTTCCTTTGTGGATATCGAGATGTGGGAATCTTGTACTGGCTACTACAACATTTCGCCCCGCAGCAAAGTCGATCAGCCTAAATCCGTTATCGGATGTGGTGTCGTGTAGGCTGCGCTTTCCGACCGTACTACCAAAGATGTTCTCTTTTCCAAGCTTTGCGTTAAAATCGCCAAGGACAATTTTAATGTCGTAGCTAGGGCATTGCTCATAAGTTTTGTCCAGGAGCTCATAGAACTTGTCTTTGGTGTCGTTATCTTTCTCCTCTGTGGGGGCATGTGCGCATATAAGGCTTATGTTGGCAAATTTAGCCTGGATGCGAATTGTCGTGAGGCGCTCGTTCACGGATCTGAACGATAAGACTTCTTGCCTAAGTCTGCCTCTAAAGACAAATCCACATCCAAATAGGCGCTGTTTTTGCTGTTTGTAGCAGTCACCGTAATATATATCACAGTTTTTCAGCCTTCTTTTGCCCGGTCCATCCCATCGCACTTCTTGGATGGCGGTTATATCTGCTTTGCAGCAGTCTAGGGCTTCCGCTAATTGTTCGGCTGCACGTGGCCTATAAAGGGACCTTACATTCCACGTACAGATCCGAAGATCGTTGTCCGTATATCGTTTGCTGGGGTTGTCATCAGTAAAATCCTCCGTTTCCGAGGCTTGTTGTTGCTTCGTAACTATATATTTTCTTTATGTGGCCGGGCAGTTACTCCGACGGCACAACCCCCAACCTGGAGGGCCAGTTCCTTTTTTGTCACCCCTAGGACAAGAGGTCGCACTTATAAGTTTGGCAAGTTGAGCTCGGGTGAACTACAACTAGTACCCGATGGCTACCACTTGGAGGTAAAATAAGCACAATTGGTGTGTAGAAAAAGTTACAACACTGGGCATCGCCGGGTTGACGCCAGTCAGTGCCTACCCGATTCCCGCAACACCCAACCACCAGAGGCATGTGTAAGTTACATCAAAAGAATAATCCTGCACAATGCTCCAAAGTTTACCTCGAGTCATATCCATTTTCCAAAACATCCGTACATCGGCCTTCTCGAGAAAAAGTTCTTGGAGTCAAAAGCTGTTTGGGATGAAAGCCACACTGTTCCTCATCCTGGACTCGTCCAGAGCTCAAAGAAGGTCTTCCAATATCTTAGCGTTCTTTCCCGTGGAGATCGGTTAAAAATTAGGTGACATACATTTAGTGAGACGGTGTTCCAGTCGTATTTTTATTTTACTCGCTCATTTATTTGCCGAATAAGCAATGACCAGCCATAGACAGCTGCATCCGTACACAAGTAATGCTCTGGTGTTCACCAATGAGCACAATTTTTTGACCTATTACGCCTTATTGAAATTCGTACATTCGCAGAATCTCTCTCTTACATTCCTCAGCGGTTTAGGTTAGGTGAGGTTAGGTTATAGTGATCGCCACACCTAAACTTAGATCCTGATCGGATCCATTGGATTTTGATCCAATCACTATCCGCAATATTATGCACTGGTTCTTCTTTATGGAACTTACTAAAACACCTGGACTTACAGCTCCTGCTGAAGTTCTTTTAGGGGACTCCCATTCTACTGGCGTGTGTGCTAATAAGCCATGGCTGGTAATAATGCCTACTACATTGCTGATTTCCTTTCTGTTTAAGTTCAGAAGTGTACCTTTTTTTGATTTATTGGAGGCCAGATTAGCCTGCAAGTATCTAATCCCATCTGCCTCCAATTGGCGGTGTTGATGGCATCTGTAAGTAACAAAGTGTTTATTACTTGTAGTGTAGGAGTAGGCTCAAGAGGCAATTGACTAAGCTGACTTCATATACGACATTAATCATCCCAATCCCGCTGTACGGCGTTGAGAAATGAACAATCTCAAAAGCGGATGAGGAAGTCCTTGGTTCTGCGTGCGATCTTTGGTCCGGTTTTGGAGAAGAAGATTCTGTATCAGCTGACTTTAGCGATAGACAACCTCAAAGATAGGGCAGCTTCATTGATAGCTTTAACCTCTTCTAGGAATCAACAGAAACAGGAAATTCCAATTCGTGCCATAGCACGAATACTCCTAGCTCCATGCCATCTTCTGTTTTTGATTCGTCTGTGTATACCTCCAAAGTCGCAGTTTTCCCAAAGTCTAATGCCCAGCCTCATGTCCTCAACGTATGCCTCAGCCTAGTAGCTGCCTTGGTGGCTGACAGCTTCCCATAGATGTCCATGGGGAGCAGTTGTACCATTGTTTCCACCATGGCGGCTGCAGGTGTGGCTCGACGTGCACCCTGACGCAAATATACACAGAGCTCTGTAAGCTACTACTATAATTTTAAGATTAGCTTTGATTCTTAATGCTGGCCACAAAACAATGTTAGAATTGGTCTACCGACTGCTGTATACATCCGGTGTGTCCATTTCGATTTCAGTCCCCATTTTGGGGCCGAGGACCCTCCTGCAAGTGTAAGTAGCTACCGTATAAGTAGGTTTCCGGCTTAGCTTACATTGTCGGAATGCACTAAAATGTATAGAGAAAATATCAATCCGATTCTGCAACAATGAACCATCATTTCTTCTTACCTCTCCATCAACGAATGCCCCCAGTAGAGAAACTGTTCAACTGCGCTGTAAAGGTCCACATAAACCCACGAACAGAACTTAATTTCGACAACCTTTTCTCATGTCTCTCAAATAGAAGGTCACATTCATTCGATCGGGGGACTTGGTGATGAGAACCTAGCCGGACTCATCAATCGCATTACAGAACTGGAGGAGTCCGACAAGGAAACCATTCACTTGTTAGTGTTCCTTTTGATGCAGTTCATGTCACGAACAGATCAGGCATTCCCCTCGGAAGACAAGCCAATGACAAAAACCCAAAACATCGTGCTCAAGCACCTGTTTCTCCTCCTGGGACATAATCAGATTGACAAAACATTCCACACCACGCCTAGCACCCTGCGGTAAGTCTTCTTTGACACTCTTTTCTTCCCACATCTCACAACCGATCTCCTTCAGATCATCAGCTGTCTTTAACGCGTTCCTGGCCAATTTGCCGCAAGTTCTGGATCAAAATCATCTCATCGGAGGCCTCATCCTCTCCTCGGTTATGCAGGTGATCCTTTTCGCCCCGAATCCATCCAACATCGGAGTGGATTGCTATCAGAATCTAATATTCAACTACTCCCTCTGGTATTTGGAACCGCACTCTCGTCGCAATTGGCTCATGACCATTCTGGTTGTCTTGTACAAGTACACGTACACCCAGCCACCATACAGCGCGTATGTCAACAGCGCCGTGCGCATTGTCATCAACAGTTTGAAGGCTCAGTTCCATCAGTGCAAGCGTATACCCACAACGACCATTTTAGACATCCAGCCATCGTCACGGTCCAGAGATGCCAGCCAACCTTCGCTGGGAACCGATCCAGATGAGAAAGACCACAATAGCCCACCGCCGAGTCCAATGTTCCCATCTGAGGGGACGAGTGGTGCCTCCAAGGGTAAGGGCCAAAACGTTGGCTTTTCTCAGAAGTCATCTCAGCATCCTTTTCGAAAGTACCCCGACTCCAGTCTTGAGGCGGACGACACTGAATCGGAACTCGTGGCTATTCCTGAAAGTGACTTTTCGGACAGCACCCTCCACGGCTCAAGTGCACCGGTCTGTTTTCAAATTTGTCCAGAAGTGATATTAATACTTGTTCTCTTTAGGGATCCTTTGACGACACAATTCATTACGAGGATGTTTCCAGTTCTGGGTTCAAATTTGACGGCCTCAGGCAACGAGCCACCGTACGCGCAGCTGACATCACAGAGGAGGTAAGAAGAAACCAGCTGTTTTTTTGCCAAGCAAAATAAATCCCTTCGCATATCCCTCAGAGAAAGGAAACAACAACGACTGTCACAAAAGTCCAGCGATCGACGGTGGCGACATCAAGGGGCGGCGAAATTGTAGCACAAACCAGGTCAAAAACGACCGAATCTATGACTATGGTCACACAATCAAAGTGCAGCCTTCAAGAAGGCGTTCGAATGATTGTCACACCCTTAGTCGGCAGCGAAGCTCAGGAAACCGCTGTCCTCAGCCCACCCGTTGATGTGCAACGTGCTATCATTGTGACGCAAAATGCCCAGTCAGTAAGAGGAAAAACCTCCGACATGTCCCACACGTCGAAGATGTTTGCCTCAATCGCTTCCAATCATCTGAAAGCAATGGGCGCTATTCAGGGAATCGACACAAAGGCAGCCACCACAGTGGTTTCAGCGAAACCAAGCAAACCAACACAAGAAGTCGCTCCAATTGTGGCTGCTGCCAAATCACCAACTCCAGCCGCTGCCCCAAGTCGTTCTACGAATGGCGGGGTGTCCAACAGCGAGAAGAAAACTCTCGCGAAAACTCTTGGTCGCCACAAGACCATTGTGGAGACATCAACCACCGGGGGAACCTCATCGTCTTCTCCAGGCACCGAGGATTCTCGGCACAGCTCCAAGCAAGGAACGAATGGCAACAGCAATGGAAGACCAACTCTGCATAAATTCGACAAGAAGAGCTATGGCTCACCCGACTCTCCGCTGTCAAAGATGAGCGTTATGCCAAATCCCAGTGAATCAGAACCAGAGATCGCCAGCCTTCCCCCACCGAAGAAAATAACACAACTGGAAATCCCAACGCCAGAGCGACTTCTCCCCATAGGGCCACAGGAAGGTGTTCCAATTCTGGTGGACAGAATCCGAGAGGGCTTGAAACTCCCCGATATAAGCCACTTAAAGCAGGACAGTCTCGATGTTTCAGAGAGCACCAAGGACGACGTCACCCCCAGCAGTCGCGGCACTTCTCCACGGCGACTTATCAAGCAAGTAGCGCTGGACTCTCCCCAAGATCTGCACAGTTCTATTCTCAAGACAGTCACCCACGAGACCAAGAGCGGAAAACCGCAACCTCGAGACCGAGGCTCACAAAGAGGTCGTGGACCGAGAAAGGTTCCGTTCGTTATTGATGCCCACGCTGTCGCAGACATTCGCTCTAAATACGCCGGTTACTGGCCGCCGCCAAGCCAGAAAGAAGAGTCCGACTACGATGAGGAGGCTGTCACCAATGGAAGTCAATCAGACCACAAACCGGTAAGAAGCGACAAACTTGAGACTGAGCAGAGTTTTGAAAGTGTTCGAATTTTGTAGAGTCAATCGCGAGTGGGAGACTACTGCGTCTGTGAAAGATGTGGGGAATGTGGATCCATGCTGGAGGAGTACAACGATGAAGAAGTTGGTATTCTCATCATTATCCTGGGAACGTTCATCCATCGCGAGCCGGCAATGGCAGCTCCCTTCCTTCCTGAAATTCTAACAATTGTTTCCAAGTAAATGTGTTGACTTACAGTGTATTCCACAACCAAAAGTCTCCCATTCTCATTTAGGTTTGCATTGCATTCAACGTTCCCATGGCAGTATGAGAGTGCTACCCATTTGCCGGGCGGATCGCAGTCAGTGGCTCATCAGTTTATCCGCTGTGTCCTTCATCAGCTGGCTCCCAATGGGATCTTCGTCCAACTCTTCCAAACTCAAGTCAAAAGTAAGAAAGCCCACCAAATTCAAGCACTCCCTGCAAAGTTCTTCTTTTTTTCAGAGGAAACCCGCCGCAAGTCCTTCCGCAGCATTGCCAAGGCCTTGCTTGACTTCCAGGAGCTGAACCCCACCAGTCCCATCTACATGGTCTGCGAGTCGCTGCTCTCGAAGAAAACTCTCCCTCTGGAGACACTTCCGGTTATTCTACGCAACATTTCCGAGTATCTTCAGTGCATCCCGCTTGACTGTGGGCTCGGTGCATCATCGTGGGCTCAGGCTATGCAGTCAATGGAGTCCCTCTTCCGACAAGTGGTTCTGATTTTGCCAAGCGTGGATAATGTTGAGTTTCTCCTCGACATCATGGTGGCCACCCTTAAGATATCCGCTCCGAAGGCTCTTCTTGAACCTTTCTCCAAAGTTCTCGGCTTCTGCGCTCAGAGCATCAACTTGCGCCACAACACGATCTACGAGTTATGCACTCTCAGCAATCGGTCTTTCTCCAAGGACCGTGACAAGATGCTGCTCTGTCGACAATTGATATTTGAATTCGTCCAGGCACTGAAATTCAAAATCAACATACCCGATCACAATCTACTGCTGATCGTTGGCTTCGCCCTTCAAGACGCTGGAGGAGCCCTACCACCTGGCACAATCGAAGGACTTCCAGACTTACCGCCACAGTATCCGACCAATGCAGCCGACTGCCTGCGGCAGTACATGAACGACGTTCTGGACTTCCTGGCTGACTTTCACACGCTGAGCAAAATCAAGGTAAGACTCCACTTGGACTCGCTCCAAAGTTACTTTCAAGATGATATTCCAATAGAACTTTAAGAATGGTCAGATTCAGAATGGTCTTGGCGAGGATACGCTTGGTGGGGTGCTTAAGGGCGCCGTAGCGCAGTATTTAGCCTTGGAAATGTCTCGTGGCAATTCGAGGGATAACAAAGCGGTTGGCAGGTATCTTCCTTGGCTTTATAACGCACCGTCGTCTCTCCAGCAAGGGTGAGTAGACAAACAGTTCACACGACGAACTCGACTGATTCTTTCCTCTGCTTTCGACAGCCCGAAAGAGTTCACAGAATGCGTAGGGCACATGCGGCTCCTTTCGTGGCTACTCTTGGGCACGCTGACACACAGCGCGTTGACGCAAAGGAAGATCGGTATAATTGGACAGCATGGAGCAGCAGTTCAACATTTCCAAATGCAGCACCCAGGACAAGGAATGACGCAACCTGTTCCACAAGAGGCTAGTTGCCACATCGCTGATCACATTCAAGTGATTTTTGCAGGCTTCGCCGAGCAATCAAAAACCTCTGTCCTGCACATGTCATCGTTGTTCCACGCCTTCACTTTGTGTCAACTGTGGACGGTCTATTTGGAGCAAACTGCTTACATGGCCCCGAACAATTCCGATGCGCACAACATAACGATGGGTATCCTGTTTGAATTCTGGGCAAAAGTAACGCCATGCATTCTGCAGCTGGTCACTCATTCTAAAGCTGCAAAGGATAACGTGGACTTCCAAAGCTCAAATTCAAAGGTAAGACCAAGCGCATTATGTCATCGTTCCACTAACATACTGTCTCCATTGCACAGCTCTCAGAGATGGTGAACCTTCACTTCCTTAGCTTGTTGGAGGCGCTCAAAGAAACCCATTCCACTGTGCTTGGAAAACTCTTGCCACTCTGGAGCCCTGTCTTGTCCTCTCAGACTCAAGTAAGTTGCGTTTAATTTGTACGTTCCCCTTACGTAACCATCTTCCTTTGAAGCTGTCGGATACACTTCATGTACGCCTCCAAAATGTGCGTGACTACGCACCAGATTACGAGGAACAGAACACTCATCATTCAGAGGCACTTCTCAAGTGGCTGCAGAGGCTACAGTTCAAAATGGGACAGATCGAGTTACAGTCTTCGACTGCTACACAATTTTATTCAATATAAATATCCAGATTTAGAAAATATGTACATGTTAACAGATTACATTAAATGTTGTTGTTAAAACCAAAATACTACAGTTTGTGGACGCGGAGGTCAGTCATAGTCGGTGATTGTATACACTACTCCCCCTGGTTTCTCGTCATCTAAGTCTTCCACTTGATCGTCTTCATCGAACACTTGGACACCATCGATATTCATTGCTTGGACGGTAGGTACTCTGTATTCGGTAAAGATTGGATTGTTTCTACGCTCTTTGTCAGAAGGTAGATCAATCTTTGCGTGCGCAACACGTCCAAGTTTCGCGGCTAATCGCTCGGCAGCTTGTTTCTCTTGCAGGGCCTAGAAATACAAAAAACAAATCATTTTATAAAGCTTGTGTAATAAGGAGATGAAATAAGACAATTATTGTAAATTGGCATTTAAGTTCGCAGTTGGAAATATGATGTTGTCAAGGGCTCCACCCACCAGGAGGCCAAGAAAGAAATCTCAGCAGTCCTTGGAACTGCTGCCAATATGGTCTGTTAAGAGTACTCAGAAGGATGTTTATGTACTTTCATCTATTCAGTCCCGCGAGCCGAAGAAAAGAAATCTTGAGAAAACTAAACACGTAGACCATGTCAAGTGGATGTAAGAAACTGCCCTAGATTAGAAGTCCAGGCCAAACGGTTCAGATCTCAATGCTACAATGTTTGAGATTATATCGCAATTTTCTATGCAAGAAGCTTTAGGATCGACAATAGCTCCAAAGTCTGACAAAGACCGACATTTGCGGGAAATCCCCAACACCAAACAGCAGAATCTCATCCGCAAGTTAATCGCAATGAGTACCTTCCGTAGATAACATTGATTTAACCAGATGAAGGAGGCATGTCAAGATCTTGCCCAGCGTACCGTGTGTGAACGTAAATCTTGTCGCCTAACACTAAGAGGCACGTAGTATTGGAGCACCCAGGAATAAGCCGTCTGAAAAGGGCGACAAGATTTAAAGACCACATACAACAGCACACATCGCAAACTACTGTTGACAATGGCGAATTCCAAAATCCGGGTAAATCTGAGCTAATCATCAGTTAAGCAATTTTTGGAATAATTGGCACCAGAAGATTCAATGAAAAATACGGGTGACGCGCCCATTGTGCCTGGGCCATATAGAGCACATGAATTTTTTTTTTTCCATCACAGAGCACACAAAACACTACGTTCTCTAAGTGTCAACTCTCAGTATCGCTTTACACAGCCGATTTTTGCTGCGCGACTAAGGATCATCTACCGATTTTGCATCTCATAGATTACATCAAATAAAAAATATTAATTGAAGAATAGTGCATGGATAAATTTTTTAAACTCCAATCGAAACAAGCTAAAATCAATTTCGTTGCAAAGTTCATTAAAAGTGTTTAAATGTTGCAATGAACCTATTACAAGGTTCATTGCAACCATAGTTGCTTCTATGCCTCCTATCGTATAGTCAATTTCTCACCCGAAGATATCTTTGGGTAGCATATATGTATATTCATGGGAAAAAGTAAATCTGGTGAATTTACACGGCAATGAACAATGTCGCGGATGAACATGGCTGACGCTGCCTTACGCCTGAAACTTAAGCTTTGCAAGCCAATTATTTTACATCTATCGTCATATTTAGCGAGTTCTTCGAAGGAATATAATTTACGGACAGCATATTTCGTGAAACTTTTTTGTAGTCTTTCTTCTTTCGTCTGCGAATGTTAAAACTTTACAATATTGGAAAATTTCGTCAACATCATTTATGAACAAAAGAAACAGTAATGGCCCCACATGGCTACCTTGTGGAACGCCCGATGTAACTTTTATTACTCGAGATCTAAAATTATCGATCCAATTGCTTCCTGTCCTTTAAGTAATTGGAAAACCACTCTAACATTGACGAATGGAATCCCAAAGACTTTAGCTTGTTTAAAAGCAAAGTGTGATGTACTTTATCGAAGGCTTTCGAGAAATCGGTGTAAAGTACATCAACTTGTAATTGATTTTATAAATTTGTATAACTGTAATTTGAAAATAATGATAAATTATTTGTACATGACCTGCCCTGCATAAAGCCATGCTGGTCATAGAAATATTTTCTTTGACCATGAAATATAATTTTTCTTTTACAATACTTTCAAATTGTTTTGGAATCGATGAAAGCTTTGGTCGATAGTTTTCTACTTTTTGCCTTAAACCGCTTTATATATAGGCGTCAGAAAAGAATACTTCCATTCATTTAAAAATTCACCCGTTTTTAGGGATTGATTAAAGATAATTTTAAGTGGACGATAAAGCGAATTCCAACTTTTTCTTAAAATTCCAGCCGGAACCCCATCGGAGCCTGGGCAGTTATTTACTTTAAGATTTGTTAAGGCATTTACAACATCCTGGTCCGTGAATTCCAATACACCTATATCCAGAACCTCGTGTATATTAGAGTAATGGTTCATTGTTGTCTGGACCGGAGACCCATTATAGACCAACTCAAAACAGTTAGCAATTTGGTCACAGGTTTCATCCAAGTTTGTTGAAGTTACGTTACCAAATTCCATTATATTGGGCAAGCCCAATGAATTTCTTTTTCAATTAACGTAATTCCAAAATGATGCACCATTGCTCCTTACCGAAGATTCTACAGACAAGACGTATTGTTTATATAAAAATCTATTCAAGAACTCATATTTTTTCCTCAATCTCAAAAAATGAATCACAATGAACATTTTGTGTCCAGCTTCAAAAGTCTTAATGTGGGACAATGCAATAGACGATGCGCGTTTAGTATGAAGCGTTCTCTACTTGTGTGATGCAATTTAGTCACTGGCGGTGCCAGCTGCTTTGTCCCATATTACTTCAGCTGGAAGAATAGCCTTATTTGTTTCCTGCATTTGAAAGCCTGCAGACATCATACGATTTACAGCGTTCTCTGAGGGTACTTGTTGCTCGCGTTATTTTATATATGGCGTGAAATACTATGTTAACCCAATCAACAACACTGTTCCTTCTAGGATTTCCTTCCAACTAAGAAATTGAATACATGTCATAAAAACTATCTCCAAGCGTCAAAACTGGCTTTCAAAAGTTTCTGCGTCAAACCTCCACTAGGATATCATTTTTAGTGTTCCGGTAGCATTTGGCTGTAAGGAAGAAACATCTCGAACAGTATATATCTACTTTGTATTGTCCCTTTTAGACTATCTCAATTCTAGCATGTTCTTCTATCGCCTTCCAAACGTGTACAACTGCATATCCACGCCAACATTCGGTACAGATTTTTAATGGTTAGCAAATCGTTCAACCGAGCTGCACCATGCATGGCTTATGTTATAACTGGGTGCGTGCCGAATTTGGCCATCGCATCGATTAAGTCGTCAAATGTTTACAGCTGGCCCTCGTACTGAAAGTCGCACTGGTACTTGGCGATACAAGGCTTAAGACATTCACAAACCAACTATGAAGCCATTAGCTTTTCGAACCGCCTTCAGATTATGCAATGAATTACGATTTATAAGAAAATATTGGAGCGGAAGGAATTATTTTGCCCAGAGATTTAACTGGTTTTCTGCACAACACGTTTTCACAACCTAATACAAAGTTTTTTTTCTAATTGGCACAATCATATCCTCCTTTTTCTTAAAACTAGCCCCCGTTCTACTCACTTTCAATTTTGCCAAGTACTCCTTTTGAATTTCCAGCGAATCAGTCAGCGACAGCAACTGAGCAGGTTCATGCCGTATTAGAGGTGGTGTCGCCGCTGTATTTTCCCACCGTTCACCTATCTTACGCTGTCTCTCTTTTGCCGGATTGTGAACATCTGATATTGTTGTCCTGTATGGCATGAACTTCCTCCTAACATGCATCTGGTCTTCTTCCTTGTGAACCAGGTACTGTGTGTGCAAATCATCCTCTTGTTTGACATTCTTGTTCGCGACAATTTCGCTCAATTTAGGCTTCAATCTATTTAGTTTATCACCAACATCAATACTGACCATCTCAGCATTTACAACACCATCAGAGCTTTCTGTAGCGAATGATTCGATTTCCTCAATATCTTCCTTTGTAATCAATGTCTCTACAGCGGGCTCAGTAGACACCTTTTTTTCATGCATTGTTCGCTGAGCGATAATCTTTAGTGGGTCCATTTCAGCCTCGTCATCACTATCAATCACATCCGCGGTGCAGTCGGCACTCAATTTTCCAGTCCATTCCATGTCATTCAGTCTTGTTTTGCCCTCTGAGGCAATATTCATTGTTGAGAACATTTCCGCTGCTTCATCTACGTTCGTACGTCTCTCGAGTTCTTTGCAGACTTTTTCATAGAATTCTTTAATGCGCAGTCCTTTATCCGGTAGCTTGTTGAGATTTGGACTAATAGAAGAGGAAACATTATTTAAGCCGCCAACATTTATTAGAAAATGTGGTTCACTCACATTCTAGACATAAGCTTCTCTTCACGTTCTTTGATTTCAAGCAATTGTATGCGCTCAAGTTTTGTGAGATCTTGAATGTAATGTTCAGATTTGACTGAATTTAATTTACCAGGTATTTTGTGCACTATTGGTTGACTATTCATTGTAATTGAAGTTGAAATTTCTACCGAGTTCTCAATTGAGTCGCAGTTGATTCCTTTGAATTTGTTTACTTTTTGATGTCTGTCATTTTTTCCGTCAGTTTGACATATGCTGTGGCTATGTTTGTTTAAAACATCAGCTGCGACATTGGTGGAGTTCAGCCGAGGCAGTAGGAACCCTATTCGAAGCAGAATTAATTTACCACTCGTCTCAGTTCGTTGTTGGCCAAATCAACTCGTGTGTGGAAATGTCCTTAAATCGAAGTCGATGTTGATTGAAGAAAAATCAAATGATTTTTACTTTCGGAAGGAGTCTTCAAGATTGAAATTGCCTTGAGTATTTCCCGGTGGTGAGAACTGAAACTGCATGATCTCATAACTTTAAATCCAACAAGACTGTAGACGGGTATACGTGACAAACAAACCTGTGCATATTCATTCCTTTCTTGCAGGGTTTGCAACTAATCTGCCACATTGCTCAAGAAAAAGTATTGCTTTCATCATTTTCGCAATTGTTACACTCATTGCCGTTGATTTTATTGCAACATCACATCACAACAGAAAGTAGGTATACTTGGAAACTCTTTAATCTTTACCAAACATTTGATCATTCTTAGTTATGGCCGCTGATTCGGAAGTATTACTGGCACAGTTCCAGGCACTCGGTATGAGTGAACAAAAAGCTAAGGAAACTCTTAAAAACGCCAACGTCACGCGAAATTTGCAATTAGCCCTTAAAGAATGTGATATTAGCTCCCTTGCTGAGGGTGTGGGGATGCTGCTTTATCACATGGCATCGAAGATAAAGCCACAAATCGTCGCAGAGGTGCCGCTACTTGTAAAGTACATCGTATCGAAGCAACTTGATTCAATTATGAGAGTTGATGCTGCGTTGGAGTATTTACTCAAGGTCGGTCATAAAAAAGACGGTGTTAACATTGCGGAATTTGAAAGGGAATGTGGTGTTGGTATTGTGGTCACACCCGAGGAAATCGATCGTGCTGTTGAACAGCAGATAAAGCTGAACAAGGATGCGCTCATTGAACAGCGCTATCACTTTAACGTGGGCAAAATTATGCAGGAAGTTCGCAATCAGCTAAAGTGGGCCGATGGTAAAGCTGTTAAGTCGGAGATTGAAGTGCAGTTGTTCGACCTGTTGGGACCAAAAACTGAAGCGGATATGAAACCTCTGCCGAAGCTAGACAAGAAGAAAGATAAAGTGAAAGCACCACCAGCAAAGGAGGCAGGAGGTAAGAAAGAAGAAGTCTCTGACGTTGTTGCGGATAGTGCAACGACCATCGCTGAATTAATGAAGACAAAAGTGCACTTCCACGCGCCAGGGGAGAACTACAAAACCGACGGTTACGTGATCACAGACAATACTGAAGCGCTGTTGAAGGAACATTTGCGTCAGACGGGTGGAAAAGTTCGCACTCGATTCCCCCCAGAGCCGAATGGAATCCTCCACATCGGTCACGCCAAGGCGATTAACATCAACTTCGGCTATGCCGCATCCCAAGACGGTATCTGCTTCCTGCGATACGATGACACCAACCCGGAGAAGGAAGAAGAGAAGTTCTTCGTCGGTATCAAGGACATGGTTGAGTGGTTGGGTTATAAGCCGTACAAAGTCACGCACTCCTCAGACAACTTCCAGCAATTATACGAATGGGCCGTTGTGCTGATCAAAAAAGGCCTGGCTTACGTCTGCCACCAGACCGCGGATGAAATGAAAGGATTCAATCCAAAGCCTTCGGCATGGAGAGACCGCCCGATGGAAGAAAGCCTTCAGCTTTTTGAAGACATGAAGAACGGAAAAATCGATGAGGGCGCAGCAACTCTACGATTGAAGCACATCCTCGAGGAAGGAAAGGTCGACCCAGTGGCGTACAGGATCAAGTTTATCCCGCACCATCGTACCGGAACCCAATGGTAAGCCAGTCAATCACTAAACCGCCGATAATCTTATCGTCCTCTCTCGTTTAGGTGCATTTATCCCACTTACGACTACACCCATTGCCTTTGCGACTCGTTGGAAAACATCACCCATTCACTGTGTACTAAAGAGTTCCAGTCCAGGAGATCGTCCTACTACTGGTTGTGCAATGCGCTTGACATTTACTGCCCTGTGCAGTGGGAGTACGGGCGGCTGAACATGAACTACGCGTTGGTTTCAAAGCGGAAGATTGGCAAGCTAATTACCGAAGGGATTGTGAGCGATTGGGACGATCCAAGACTGTTCACATTGTCCGCCCTTCGAAGGCGTGGATTCCCTTCAGAGGCGATCAACAATTTCTGTGCTCAAATGGGCGTCACCGGAGCCCAGATCTCTGTGGATCCCGCCATGCTAGAGGCCGCCGTCCGAGACGTGCTCAATGTGACAGCCGCACGAAGACTGGTTGTACTGGAACCTCTCAAAGTGACGATCTCGAATTTCCCGCACGACAAACCAATCGAAGTGGAAGTGCCCGACTTCCCGCAGAACCCCGAGAAAGGCTCGCACCGTGTGCTGCTCGACCGTGTCGTATACATTGAACAAAGCGACTTCAAAGATACGCCCGAGAAGGGCTATCGCCGACTCTCTACCGAGCAATCCGTCGGTCTCAGGCACGCTGGTCTAGTAATTTCAGTTACTGATGTGAAAAAAGATGCAAGTGGCAAGGTGGTTGAGTTGATTTGCAAATGCGAAGAGTCGGAGAAGGCCGAAAAGCCCAAAGCATTCATACAATGGGTCTCGCAGCCGATCGAAATCGAAGTGAGATTATACGAGCTTCTGTTCAAGCACAAGAACCCCGAAGATCCTAATGAAGTGCCCGGTGGGTTCTTGAGCGACTGCAAGACCGACACCATGTCAATCTTGCACTCATACGCCGACAGAGTGCTGGAGAACGCAAAGGTTTTTGAAAAGTTCCAATTCGAACGAATCGGTTTCTTCTCCGTAGACCCAGACACCAGCAAGGACCGCATTGTGTTCAACAAAACCGTTGGCCTCAAAGAGGACTCTGGGAAGAAGTAGGCATTCACACTCCCAAATAAAGTAAAACCCTTCGGGAATCTATTTTTTACTAAGAAAAAGAAATTCGTGCGTTTTATTTCTTGCCCTCAACCATTATTATGTGGTATCCAAACTTAGTCTTTACAGGTGGGTCAGTGTACACGGGATTGTTGACCGTCGAAATAGGCAGGGCAAAAGCGGCATCCTGGAATGGACCAACCATAGCACCTCGAATTTGCCAACCTAGATCTCCGCCTTGTCGGGCTTTGTCCTCGCTATATGCTGTCGCAACTTCGGGAAATTTCTGACCAGCCTTCAGCTTCTCCATGGCCTCCATGATCTTTCCCTGTTTCTCGCAGAGAATGTGCCGCACTTTGACTGCATTGCCTCCTTTTTTTTCTTTGCCTGAAATTACTCACGCATGACTCGAATGTACATGTTACTTGGGACATTACAAACCTTTTTCAGCATCCCCAGCAGCAGGCTTCTTGCCGGCTCCCTTGCTGTCCTTTCCTTTCGTGTCCTTTTTAGGTGGCATTCCGGCGAGAAATATTTATTTTGACAGACACGGAACGTCAAGAGGTTATGGTGTGTTTGTTTTGATGAATAGATGAGCGACGGTTTGTTCGACATAGAATTTTATTTTGTTGTTACCTTATAGCACGAGGAAGTTTGAAGATGCGATTTTTATAGCAAAGGAATCAATGTCATTTTCCATATTCTGGACATAAATTGAAAATATGCGGTACGGCAGGTAATTAAAGGGAACTCAAATTGCCTACCCTAGCAAAAAGTAAATCAATTTTGGTCAAATACTTCACATGAGCAGCGAACCAATTTCTCAATTTCTTCAACACAGAGAGTAAACAGAAAGTTCAACTTCTTGTTGATGATGTGGATTGAAGTGTCGAGTTTTTTTTATAGACTAAAATTTCAACAATAATTAGCTTAAATATCGTTACTAACCATTCAATCATCATCCATCCACCATCAATCATCCTATTTGCGAACTGTCAATCTGAGTTCGCAATACACAAGAGAAGTGAACGCGATCCACAAATTCACGGCCAAAGTATTAGCTGTGAGTGTCTCTTTGTACCGATTGCCCCTTGCGAATGAGAAAATTCCATATGCGTGAAATGTCAAAGTTTGCGAACTTCGCCATTCGTAGTGAGTGACGTAGATTTGATTGTTGGCACATTAGATTTAATTGTCGAGGTGGATGTCTTCGCTAAAATTCAACTACGCACCAATGTGAAATTAAAATTAGAAAAAAAATTAACATCATTATATGGTTTACCGATACTCATTACTTGATTTTTTCAAACAGAAATAAAAAGAGAAAGAAAAGATCTAAGAGAAAACAGTACAAAATCAGAAAATAAGTCGATGAAAGCGGTTATTTTTTGTATAAGAAAGCGTGTGTTAAACAGAGAGGAGTCAACCGCAGCGAACGGTAAAGGCAAAACGAGGACAAAGAACCAGTTTGTTCTAACCAGCCCTATATTTTATAACCAAACATTTTTCGGGTTACTATGATTTTTCACACCTTATTTTGCTGTCGCTTTGCGGTCGTTCTCTTATGGGCTATGGAGTGTGTTACATGTGATGTTGGAGAAGAGGCATGAAATCATTGTATATGAAAGTAACTTATAGTTGGGCCTTAAGTCTAGCCAAGTTCTTCGCTCAGTTCCAGACAAAGCTTATGTATGCGAATGGCAACCAAAATTCGTCTTTTATTTTGTTTCATCTCGCGAGATTTTGGCTACCAACATGCCCACAGTCTGACTACTACCACTGATTGACCACTCCAGTGATAGTGCCCTTAATTTGATTGCATCCAAACTATGATGACATAATCAACGAGATATCCTTCAAGTTCTTAAAAAAGACGAGAGACATCGGGTTAAAATAGCTCATGATTCTCATCTCCAAACTTATGAGATGCTATTCAATGCCCAAGCAATGGAGGGAAAGTTAGGAACGTTAGGACCTCACAGACCATGAAGATCATTTAGCGCATTGTGGATGGCTGATTGCGGAAAAAATTGTACGGTTATCTGATCAACAGTACGAATTTGTAGCAGGCAAATCAACAGAAGATGCAATCCAAAGTATAAGGTTCATAAAAGAAGAGCATCGTGATTCCTTGAAGGATTTGCATATGCTGTTGGTTGATTTTGAAAAAGCGTTTGATAGACAACCAAGAGATCTGATATGGGTGGCGCTGATTACATAGATTACTTATCGTTAACATGTACCTAGTAGCAAAGACGAGAGTAAGATGTCCTGCCGAAGTCACGTAGCATATTCTAGTTTAATTGGTATAGCCCAGGGAATCGTCTTAAGTCCAGTGCTGTCGATGTTGCCCTCGATTATTTGCTTGCAGGAAAAGTGACAGACCCACGAGTACATCAGTTCTCCTTTGCTGACGATCATAAGTGATGATGAAACTTCCCTGCAACGAACACTTGATGTGCAGATGGCTGTTCTGGAGGGTAATGAGTACCACATTAACAAGAAAAAGAGCTAATATTGCTGATGCTGTGTTGCTCATTCTCCGATGCACTCAGGACTATTACAAAGATTTATTTGAATGGAAAAGTGCTTCCCAAGTGCGGAATATTCAAATATCTGGGATCTATGGTCAATAGCGAAAAAACCTGTGATGGCGACCATCGCGTAGACTCAGCAATCTTCTGCGACCAAAAAATGCACCCTAACCTGAAAAGGAGGCCCTAAACTGCAGTTCTACATCCGGAGCTTGCATACTGTTAACAATGAAGGACAGCGTACACAAAAATCCGGGCAAATTAACGGCGACTGAGATGAAGATGCTTCGCACGTCAACAGGAGTGACTAAGCTCGATAGAATTCAAAGATCCGTCGCGGCCTTCACGTCAAATAACCAATCTCTAAGAATGTAAAGCACTACAGGATCAGTTAATATGTTCAAAGGAGAGATCTTTCGAAACTCTTTAAAAAGGAAACATCAATCAACGTTCCAACGAAGCGCGGAAGAGAGCCAGGATAGAAACTCCTGGATCACACAAATACAAAAATACCAGTATCTTATCGGCCTCAGTGATGAAGTTATCCGAGGCAGGAAGGCCCGCCGATATTCCGTCGAATCGGCGAACCCCGCAGGCAGACCGGTAGGGATGAAGAAAAGTGGGATGGTTATGATTCGTGTAGGCAGTAGACTAACTACTTGACGCAGATCTAGAGATGATGCACACTCACTGCGAGATGACCCCATCATCAAAATTCTCCTCCACAATTTCTAGCGTTGCGCCGCTTCTATGGCATTTCGAATATATCGATGCTGTCGAACTCTAATTACAGAAAGTCGGTTCACATCGTTCTATACTTGAGACCAAGGAGGTATAGACATTGTTGTAGTGCTATAAACCTTACCAAACATTGCAAGCCATTGATCTTGGGTCGAACACTTGTTGACTATGTTCCGCTGAGCCAAAAGTGTACCTCTTCCAATGATATGATTCTTTTGGCCAAAATCCGAATGTCATTCCGTTTCAAAAATATCGAATTTGTGGTCGCAGCGCCCGTTACGTTGCGTAGTGGGCATGTGCGTCAACTCATACGTACTTTAAACGATGATGTCTAGTTTCGATTCCTGCCCTGTACGGCAATCAATTTTGACGAAGCCACCTCTTTCGACTCACTTCAATGTTCAATTTTCCTCTTTGTGTATTGCTTTCGCAGCTTGACAGTTTGGAAATAGAATGATTAATAACTTTTTGTTTTTATTTGCTCGAAAATGGTTATTTCTGAAAGTTCGAGTTCGCGGTTCAGGGTCATAAATATTATGGCACTTAAAGGCCACAGAAAATGTTCTTCGTTCGACGGGAATAGCCGACCCAATGAATACGATGCGTGTGTTTCGCATAAATCTAAGACAGTGCCAGTCAAATGAACCGCGAACTTTCAGAAACAACCAATGTCCAAAATATAAACAGAAAGTTTAACATCTTGGCATGAAAGAAGATGTGGATTGAATTATCGAGTTTTTTTTTTATCGACTAAGATCTCAACAATAAATAGTTTAAGTATACTTATTGAAGTATATATAGATTTGAAGTTTTTTCTCCACTAATCAACCATTCTCTTTGCGAACGGTCAAGCTGAGTTCACAATACACAAGAGAGGCAAACGCGATCCTCATATGCGCCTCATATATAAAAAAATAATAATTTAACAGCTGGTATTATTACCGGTGTATTGTCTATTTTTTATGTCCTACAATGTCTAGTGCTTACATCGGGTTGTTCAATTCCGTTTGTGTCCATGGGGTGGTGGTGTTTCAGCTGATTTAGCCTCGATGGTCATTGCTATCGCTGCTCTGGCAGAATCTATGCAGCTCGTTATTCGACGTCGTTGGAAAATTCTGCCCATTTAGCAGATCTAGCGCGTTGAGATAGCGTTGTACGGGGATTGTATTTCTCAGGTTCCTGAATTCCTCGTTATGATGGTTGTTGCTGGCTAGTAGCTGCTTTCTGTCACCATGTACTGTTGTAGGGGGATGTTGCGTGCTTGGTCGTAAAGCTGCTATGGTTTGTAGAATGCCTTCGATGCAGTGCTTTTGTATCATTAGATTAGTATAAAAGCATGTAAAATATAAAAGCATGTAATATTAAATAGTTTTGC
This sequence comes from Eristalis tenax, assembly GCA_905231855.2. Classification (NCBI taxonomy): domain Eukaryota; kingdom Metazoa; phylum Arthropoda; class Insecta; order Diptera; family Syrphidae; genus Eristalis; species Eristalis tenax. The sequence goes on along the minus strand of HG993124.1, from coordinate 106,901,734 downwards.
TTTATGCTTGTTTAAAAATTTAAATTTAGCCTTTATTCTTTATGGAAAATGCAACCCAGTTTTAAAACAGACTTCAATATTTCTCTGTCTTTTCGCCAAGAAAATAATTTTCTTATATAATCATAAACATTGTATTTTATATTCTTAAAAAACTTTACATTACAAGAATCGGTTCTTTGAAACGTTAATTCTGTATTTCCTAAAATAATAAAACATTTAAAGAAATTTCCAACCAAACAAATTCACTGCACGCACTCATTGTAGTAAATCGCGTGGAAGGCATTCCCATTTCCCATGCGAAATTCCAGCGCAGCTGTCAGCTGTGTGCAATTACCAGACGCAATTTTTTCCTCTTCATCTGCAATTTTAAAATACCCGCAGTTAGGAGAGGATGCAGTGAAGGTTCTTTCGTTTAGACCAGATTTTTTGTGTTTGAAAAGTAGTGCGGTCAACTGCTTTTTGCGCTGTGTTCAGAGGTGTGGTTTCAGTCGTTTGCTAAATTTGCATATTAATTTCTGTTTTGAATCGAATTTCAAATTCGTCAAAGCACCGTTTAATCAATTACTGATTCGCACCAAGTAAGTAGTTAACTATTGATTTTGATTATCTGTTTTTTTTTGTGTCTCTTTTTGGGTCATTTTATCTGTCGTCTGCCTTGTGTGTTTCTCTGTTCTAAATTTAACTGGATACATCTGCTTTCCGGTCGACAGCGCAATATTTGCTTTTCTTTTACTTGCTCGACCTTTAAATTGCTGGTTTTGGTAGAACAATAAAATTTAATGATTTTCTCGCGCCATTTGTGGTGTGAGGAGGATGATTCCAAAATCGAATGTTCTACTCATCCTATGTAAGCTGTGTACATCACATGCACAACAGTAAAAGCGACATCCCGACGCATCTATATGTATTTTGACTAAAAATAAATTAACACGGGACACGGGCCATTTGGTAGTTTTCCTTTTTTTTTTCACTGTTGCGTTCTGCCGCTGGAGGGGATAGTTTGCTTTTTTTTTTTTTTTTTGTATTATTGGTAATTCACGTTTGCTTTGGCATGTAACGACAACACTCACGTCATCGTAGTCAGAATTATTTCATTCTCCCCACATACCGCATAGCTGCCATCATTTATTATCTTTCTTTGCTTTGCAGTGAAATCGTGAAAAGCACAATTAGGCTACCCCGTTAGTGGTGGTTAAACTCGCACCGCATACACTGGCTCTATTCATATTTGTGCCCTTTTCTCTGTCTACTTTCAGGTTAACAAAAAGTTTTCATCATTGATTCCGCAACCATGACATCGACTGAGTTAAAAATCGGTCTCACTAGTAGTGCCCGTCCGTCAAGTCGGGTTCTAAAGCCACCGGGCGGTGGTCATTCGAATATTTTCGGTGAAGTGGATGTGAAAGTCAATGCTCCACGTCCCAAGTACAATCAGCAAAACTCCTCGAATCTGAACGCCTGCATGAACTCGATTGATCCGAATTTAGTTGTGGAGAAAATCCGTGAGGAAGCAACAACCCAACCGGCCGAGAAAGCCGCTACTGCACCATCTCCGACAGAGCCCAAAAAGTCCCCAGTCTCGGAAACTGGGTCGTCCAACGATAGCCAACAGTCACGCGGTCGTATTCCACCGGGTGGCTTCTCGTCCGGCGGATTTTGGTGAATACTCTACTCTCACCAGCTCTGCGCAACTTCCAATGCATTTAAGCGAAATTTAAGAAATTTGTTTTGTATTTTACACTTCTCGATAATCTTCCGTGACATAATTCTCTAACTGTCTCTTGTTTTGCTTTAATTTATTTTATTACATACTGTTAAAAGTTTTGTTTTACGTCCAAGTTAAGATCATAACGCGATTCACTAACCAAGCTCATCACAACACAGTCATTTTTCTACTAACCAACGAGACGAATACAACAGCAAACGTTCATATACATTTTAAGAAATAACTTTAAGAGCATCGTAAGCGTAACTTGGGGGCTGTTTTCTGGCAACCCTTCTGTTGAAATTTTCTATCACAACCATTCATTGAGATCTTTATATTATAAATACTTTATTGTCAAAGCTTTTATGTGAATATTAAACAAAAGAATACTTTTAAAATATATTTCATAATTTTTACTCGAGAAACAAGTCCAAATCCAAGATCTTTTTATTGTCTTACCTGCACCACTTGTGTACTTTTGGGGATGTGCACGAGCGGCTTCTCAAAGTCGGAGGAAGTCGCTGTGCCTCGCACTGTATGTATTTGGGGATGATTCATGTACCTTTGTTGTATGTTTTGTCCTGATTTCGCTTTCAGAACAATATGCCATAATGATGACTCATATACGTAATTTTTTTGTTGGAACTTTGCCGACAGACAAACAGTCTGCAGTATCCACGGGTGGGTTAGGTAGATGAACTTCCATTGTGTCTACTTAACGACCGTTGACTTATTTTGTATACTTTAACAAGTTGATTCGTGGAAAGGTTGGTTATTAAGGTAGATAGGTAAGAGGGGACTACCTGTGAGGTACATACACCGAAAAGAAAACCTAATCTTGTAGATTAATGGACTCGAGGTTTGGGTCGGACGGTAGGTACAGTACTTTCGACTTTGATTGCCGAGGAACAATGATTCCCGCACATATGCGAAATAACCAAGAGAATGCAGTTTCGAATGCATCTGTCCTCAGAATTAAGGGGGTTGACATTTTGGGATATCACCGCAGGTAGGATGCTTTTACAGACGTTCGTCATATGTAACGTAACTTTAAAACTAATCCTATTTACCTACTGTCGGTAATGTACACCTTTGGTGTCTCTGAAAAGAGTATTCCCTTTGCGCTGCTTAGACACCGACTTTATTGTAAAAGCCCTTCAATTAGCCCGTAAAAATGTGGCTACTATATAATTAAACATGGTTTTCAATTTTAGGGGTTCGGATGGATAATGAGAAATGGGATTTAGAAGGGATGAGGAATTGTTTTTTTTTATTGTGTGTTAAAACTACCTGATGGTTGCTTTCCAGTTTATTTAGTAATAACTTATATTGTGGATTTTATGCCACAGTATGTATGCATGTGGTCGCCAAGGCGTGGTGGGTTGGTGCGTCGACTCCTACTAGGTTCTGAATTTACCAACTTTCATAATTAACGGCTCCACCTTTTTTGAGTGGTGGCGAATGACACAAGTTATTGCTGTAGAATATAGGTCATAGTGAGTTAATCCAAGACGTCTTATAATTGTCCTTAACGAGTTGGCTAAGTATTTATGCATCGCACTTATGTGGGTGCCGATTCACACTGATTTCCCAGAGAATTGCGAAGCCGACGAACTCTCTAAAAGGAGACCTGTCATTCATGCCCAACGCTACTGCAAAGTATCTACTAAATCTCGAAAACTCACACCAAACGCCTGCTTTTGGTCTGAAACATCCACGCGGCCTAATAAGCATAAGTAGGTCTAAACTCAGAACCCTTGCTGGTGTTATCGCCGGCACTGGGCCGTCGGTTTTTCTGTCTCTATAGAAAAGGTACCCCCTACACCGACTTGCAGAGATGTAGAAGAGGAAGATACCATCACACATCGTCTATGCAATAGTGCTCTCTCCCCTCGTATATTTAGTCACTTCTCTCGCCAGCTGTCTGAAATTTCTTACACTAAGCCGGCTGAAGTTCCACTCGACCTTGTATGCCAGAGTTGAAGATTCTTCGGGCCATGGACACAACCTCTACAAGTCTTAGCGGTTGGATCCCTAGAAGCCTGGCTAGACTCATGCCGCTGTACAGCCCGCTGTTGATTGTCTTTTACATGATTCAGCAACCTTAAGTAGGCAAATGTGGGCACTATCAGTTTTCTAATGATATAACTAGAAGGTCATATCAATTCACTCCAAGCCAACGGAATTCGGTGCGTTCATAATCCACAAAAATCGTTATTACCGAATTGCAGAGAGGTGCCCAATGAAATACGAATTGCGTCCGAAATCCATTGGAAGGAACTGTACATAAAGAGCACCCGAGTGAATTTAAGTCGAAACATCTCCCAACCGCACAAAAAATTAAAAATTGACCAATTTGCAATTGCTGTCTCCCACCCTAGCATTATGATTCTATGGGTTTGGGCCTTTTCATGTTGAGGTAAGTACCTATATACATACCTATCGGAAAAGAAATAAAAGTTACTCAATTTGCTTCTTTATTTGACACCATCGCCAGTGATCTTTTTTCCAACATTTACTTACATTTTTTTTAGCAAATAAAAGACCGACCAGATGGTATCAAATCCGAAACTATTTCGATGCGGATGTGAGATGACATTTTCTTCGACAAAGATCCGATCCGAAGGTTTTCCGCGATAAAGTGGAACGCATTCACCTTACCGACACGGGGAACTATTCACTTTGCGGATATGACGATGCCGAAATGCCTTTAATTCTCCAGACGGATTCCACGATAGTGGTGATAATGCTGATTATGCGGTTATTAAAGACCGTTCATACAACCCCGTATAATAAAAACTTAGTGACACAAGGATATCAACCAATTTCGTGTGGGAGAGGTCGTAGCTGACGAGTTTTCTCGTTAGAAACGCAACACGGACTGTAGTCAAACAAAAAGGAAAAGCTTTCACTTAAGTTATGTATTTATTCTTTTGTGAATTCAGGCTAATAAAATGTGTGTGTTCTGTAATCCCACAAAAACGTTTGCTATGAAATGAAACTTCGAAAAAAAAATCAGTGTTCGTCATTTCGATTTAGAATCAAACAATTTTGCCTTTAGCTATGAATGGAAATTGTTCAATTGGCTTGACTTTTTTGGAAATCTGAACTTACGAATTGCAATAACATTAAATATATATACAATGCAATACATTAATTATTGATGTAGGCATTCCTTTTTTATGGTTTATTTTTATTGGTTGTTGTTATTGAAGTCATAACAAACAATAAATTGGACCTCAGTCTTACATAAATTAACTTATGTAAATGAACAAGCTTTCGTTAGCTAGTTTTAAATTCTTCCCATCTAAAGACACCACTGCGCAGTGTAGTGCTGGATGTGTAGCATTACCAAACTGAATTTTCAATTTATGGTCACATATTTTAATGTTAATGTCAAATCAATTTCATTATAAAAAAGTGATGACTTCAAAACACGAATCGAATTGCAAATTGATGAAAGGTGAACGAATTTAATTCATTGTAAATGGTATTAGATATATAGAAAATTCTATAGTTAATTTGTTGCAGAGGCTATCTTGAATAGGAAACTCGTGAAAAGTAATACACGTCCAGTGCAAATTCCCCGGGCCTCAATATAACTATCCAACACACCTTAGTTTCCCCTACAGACAGTTTTAAAACGTTCCATCAATCAACGTACAGATACAAACATAATGCCCATTAGGACCCTTATTAGCGTCATCTCCGGGCACTGCGACATTTGAATTCACACCTTTAGATTGAATATGACCTGTAACTTTATTCTGCAGTGACAGCTTCCTCCGCCATTAAGCTCAGAGAGGAAATACACGGACTCACTGCCATACAAAAGCTGGCAAGCAGAACATATGGCAAATCGAGTATCTGATAGCCAAGCGGCAATAAGAGTCATAGCGTCAGACATTTTGACATCGAAGCTGGTTGGACTTTGCAGGCTAAGGCTCAACGAAATGTCCTTGGAGAATGGGTACTGGAACATACTGGAGTCCAAGGTAATGAAAGAGCGGACAGTCTCGCGTAGAAGGACTCTGAGCTGGAATAATCCCTGGCAATTCCTTATGCGCAGCTCCATAAATAAGAAGCTAGAAGCCGAAGGCCTGTGTAGAACTAGTGCTCACTGACTCAGCCTAAATACTGCAACCACAGCAAGGTACTATGGCCACAGCTGAACAAGAAGATATTAACATGATGGATCGCGTGGACGTACTTACGCTAATAGGAGGCCTTACCGGACACTGTGCTATAGGTACAGACGTAATGCGACTTTTTTACAGAGACGAGAAAGAAACAGAATCTATCAAACGTTAGCTCTGCGAATGCCCAGCCCTAGCAATGAAAAGAAGATTTTTTAAAGGGAAAACACCGCCGCCGGATTTAATCGGCATTGGCTTGAAAGCCCCCCTATGATTCACATATGAATCTGTCTGGTTTTAAAACTGCAGTAGGTATTAAGTAAGCTAACACCCCCAAACATGGGCACAATGGATCCAACACGTTGTTCTAAGTGAGGGCACCTAATTTACCTAACTACCTACCTATGCCCCACAATTACTTCTGCGAGATTTAGAAGGAAAACACTGTGCATTTTCTCTGCAATGGCAGCGACCTCTCTCGCCCAAAAAAGTCACCTAGGGCTTCTACTTTGAACTAAGAAATATTAGTGTCTGCCATTTTCATAGCTTTACCAATCAGCCGTCACATAAACCCAGCTTCCTATCTCTTTTAACTCAACTCGATTATTTTATCTTTTTAACCCAAGCAATGGAATGCATTGTTTTTTGCCCACCCAATTTAAAATGTGATAATGTGGCTTTAACTTTCAAAAAAGGCAGCAGAAAAGTTACCCACTGGGTAACGATTTCCCTTGTGTCTAGAATGTTAAACGGTTTTGAAAAATCGTTTAAAAGTAGATCTAAGTTGAGCTACAAAACACGACACTACGAAACAATACTTTTCCGGCTTCACTCTTTATTTAACAAAGGCTGGAAAGATGTAAGGCTGGTCTATTTGTGGAGAGATCTGTGCTTCTGCATATGGTCGATGTGCGTCCTTCTTAAAGGAAAACATAAAAAGTTAAATTTGATAACATTTCGTATTCTAGGTGACAATTTTATGTGTACCACAAGAGTTTATTCATGGTCACAATCTATTCCTTGTTATTAAAAAACTTACATCTACCCATCACAGGCAATCCAACGACTCCAGCAGATGATATCGGTTTCGCCATTACGTCAATTATTCCTTTGAACTTCGTGACTGAGATGAACCTGGGTACCTACACAAGCTAACAATACCAGCTTAAAGTACCTCAGGTTCAGAATACAACACTGATGCTAAAGTTGAATTCCATGCTAGTGATTCCTGAAGATACGAATTTATAATTTGTTAATATACTGATGTATGGTGGCCAGTAGTTTTCAATGGCTTTTAATGTTGGTCAATGATGAAAATTATATTGATTCAAAGTAGAAGTAAAAATGTAGCTGGTCATTGCCACTCTCTGTCTAAGTCACATATACTTCGAATACACTTTCGCCGCTATGCATATCTTAGCGGTTTCTTCAATGCCAGCCAACGCCTCATGAAGGGCTCGTTGTGTACTGCCAATCAGAGCAATGCCATCGGCTTAAGCTAACAGTTGTACTAACGTCTGGAAGAAAGTTGGTTTAGTTAAATGTGCCTTATTTTCGTGGAAAGAAAAAATTATGCAGAGATATCATTCGTCGACATGCTTTCCTCCAGCATATCTTCCCGATGATCTGGAGCATATGCCCAGCCAGATCGTGTCCATCTTAAACAATTTAGCAGACATCTCGTCCACACTAAGAGCTTTATTAGACTTCTGTCCGAGTTCGTCTAAATTGGGGGGTGGGCGGAATTATCATCTGTTAGCGTCTAGATTGAGTGGAACATTGTGCCTGACCTCCAAATCTTGGTATCGAAACTGGGGCATTGATCGTATGTCCTAGATCCATAGAAATCCTTTCGGTTGGCATAATTTGTTCTGGCTAGAGGTGAGCAGTAATCAAGCTGATTGAAGGTGATTGTAATGAGCTGCTCGCTTTTACAATCAAACCTTAGGACTTTTGGCCTAAGTCTTTCTATTGAAATCAACGTAGTAAATGCCGAAGTTTTTCATTATCTTTTTGCTTGGCACATGGCAATCTGTAATATCTGCTTTATAGCAAGATTCATCTGCACGTGGTCGTGGTTGTGGTCCACTTCCTCCGCGGATTGTAGCACCACACGAAGCCAACGAATACAGTCAGTCAGTCATCCTCATCATCACCTCTTTTAGCGACCCAGAATTAATTCTACATACTGTAAAAAATGTTCAACAACAAAAATCTATATTTTAAGAGTGCTGCACGTTGTTTCGCCCCATTGATTTTTTTTAAAAGTACAGTTAATGAAATCGAAATATAGCTTGCTAAAATACAAGTGGAATGAAATGTTGTTGATCACAGTTTATGTATTCATATCTAGGGTGTGTGCACAAAGTCTTTCAAAAACCCAGGTAAATGAGGCAGCAATTTGGTAACGACGTTAATCTGCTTTATTTATAGATTAAACTTTTGATACAATGAATCATAATTCACTGCGGAAAAGAACTATATAATCCAGAATTTAGAGGTTTCATTCGCAACGGGTTTCGTTTTCGTGGAAAACAAGTGATCACAAGTTTATATTTTTGAACCAGACGCATTTAATAGCGCACATATCAAGTCCGAATAATAAATTACAGGTTGCAGGGTGACTTCGATGGAATTCAAAGACGAAGTTGATATTTCAATTCCAGACACTTACCCATTTCTGGAATCCGTTCCAAGTGGCCTCGTGGGATACGACGAGAAACTTATGCAATTGCGGCGAGGCTATCATCAGCGACGGCAGTTTGCTGGGAAAGATAAAGATAAGGCATCTCGTCATTTCGTTGCTTCAGTACCTGTATTTCGATAAACATATAGACATTGCTCTGGTCAAGGCTAAGGAAGCCAACTTATTCATTTCATTTATTGCTAATTATCCGCTGTACATTAACCGTATTATGTTCTTTTACTATTACAGGAGCATTATAAAAGTAAATTAAGTTTTTAACCTAAGTCGATGCCGTTGTCCTTTTCCCTTTGATCTCCGCACGCATAGGCAAGTGCATGGCGTGACTTCCCTCCCGTCCCGGTAAAGTGCTCGTACCTTTGTCGGGCTAAGCCCCATAGACTGCTGCATACTGGCATAATGCCACCATTCAAGTCTGGCTCCGAGTGGGGCCAAGGCATACGAGTGTAGGAGGCCTCCGAGGCGAGGCCCTTCTACTTATTTTTGTTATCACGAGGGGTTGTACTTCGTTCGTTTCGCAGGGGATGTACGAACAAAAAGTATATTCGGACATCTCAAACCTCTTTGCCCGTCCCCACCATAAGGAAGTCAGCTGACGGGTCGACAGATCAGAGGTTGTGACCATTTCCAAAACGCCTATTCGATGCACTACATGTAAGTGTGGGGAAGTTTAAGTAATTTTTTTCTAAAATTTCTCCTACCTCCTAAACGGGGCGAGATGGACCCCCACTTCCATAGTAAAAATGCTTGTTTTGACCTCTCTACAAAATAAGGTTATACATTTTTAGCGGCAAAGTTATCGTACTCTCCCCAGCTACAAAAATAAGATATAATTTTTTTTGTAAGTAATTAATCAACTTGTAATTTGTAGTCTGTTATTTTTATTTAATGAAAATTGAGACAATTGGTGTATCCAATTGGTGTATCAGCGCGCATGTTCGACGGATCACAATGAGGTTGGTAAACTCTATTGCCGAGCGTGAGACAGTCGCGTAAGCGTCAAGCTTTTCGACAAAAAACCGATCCGCCAAAACCGGTATCAGTAGACAAGCAAATTAAAGCCTGTAGTCTTTCTGATCTATTTGGAGTTTTGCCAGAAGCTCTTTCAATTGGTGGACAATGAAGAATTCATGCTAAACTCCATTTTTATGTCGTATAAAGTCTCTGCGACAATGTCAACAAACAGAATTGTCGAATGTGGAATGACTCAAGCCCAGAAATTTTCCATGAGCCCACCTCGAGTCCCTGTGTGGTCTGCAATTTCTTTAACTTGAATTGTCGGGCCATACATATTTCGAAGAAAACGGTCACATTGAACGTGGACCGTTATTTGAAAATCTTACAAGAATTTTCTTCACGCCGGAAGGGACTAACTTTCAACTCGGTGTGGTTCCAACAAAATGGGGCAAGTTCGCACATAACCAAGCCCGTTATGGCAGAGTTAGAAATTTCCCAATAAGATCATTTGAAGAAACTCCATATTTCGTTAGCCCCCCTTGTTTGATTATGGCAAACAGGAAATATACAAGGCCAAAGTACCAAAATCTGAGTGAACTCCCACTTCACCTCTTCAGGCAGTCATGAACAATTTTCTACTAAGATGCCGTTAATGCGTCAATCAGCGTGGATGCTATTTAATTATTAATAAATCTCTCTGTAGCTAACACACCTAACATATGATGTTCCCACACCTCAACATACATAAAGAGACTTGGCGGTCCCCAGATCAATCGACCGTCAACCAGATTCATCATGTTGTGATCGATGTCAGGCGCTCATAGAGCATACTTGATGTCCGAACGTTCTGAGGAGCTGATATTTCCTTGCTGTAGCAAAGGTAAGAACTCGATCAAGAGAACAGTGGAGTCGAGAGAGGATACCGACCACGGCTTGACGTCGCAAAGCTACAAACGCAAGGGATAATAGGATCTTTGCGGACCGAGTATTTCAGAATCTCTCCAATCTAATGAACCGAAACCGCGAGGTTATTATGAACTTTTACTGATACCGCAATAAGTCGTTTCCACCGAGCTTAAGTGGTTTCTCTCTCACTTTTCAAGTCACCCCGCCAAAGGAAATATCACTCGCTGTCAATTTTTAAATGGCCGCCAGAACAGCTGTTTGTTGACAGGACATAATAGTGTGAGAACACCAGAAAATAGAAAGCGATAAAATGGGGAAATAAACTGAAAATCACGCTGTAGGCTTATCCGGGTTCACAACCTCTCACGGACGGATGAACTCGAGGAGGATTTAACGAATTTTACCAAAAACAGCGAGGTTTCCAGACCCGAAAATGTACGGCGGAACCAAACCCGTAGGACAACGCAACAGAGGACACCTGCTTTTAAGGTAGGGAAGGTCCTCAACCAACTTGGTGTACGACAGTGTAGGTATCTAACCAGATATCGTGCTAGTTGGCGTGACTTTTTTGTTAAGGCGAAGGTCCACCCCGGACTGTAACACCGAATGAAGAAGAACCGTTTTTATCCTCACAACGGCCGAGTTAGGAGCAATCAAAAACTCTGTCCTGTGTGCACAAACACAGGTGTGTGTTTATGTTCCATTATTTTTGTTTTCTTTTTTTGCTAAAGAACACTAAATGCAAAAATACCCCATTTGCCTGCGACTATATTAATTCTTCATTATTGAAATGAATGTGTTTATTGTAGTGCGTTTACCTTTATGTGTCTGTTCATAATCGTGGGACTCACCTATGCAAATAATAATTGCCTCTTGGGCTTTCCGTGACAAGTACTATATCCACCCATCTCGCAACGGCCGTTCGCGCGTTCGTGCTTTAACATTTTAGTAGGATACGCGTAGATCAATTAAATAGTCAGAATTCAGTGGCCGCGAGTTGATATTTCACTTTTGATTGATTTTTAATTCTCACAAACGCATAGCAACGTTTGCCAAAGACCGACCGAAAATATTAAGATTGTTATTTTTTATTGGATCATAAAGAACCTAGGATAAGGTCATTGGTCTAGCACTTCTGGCACATAGGGACTCTTTTGTCGAAATTGCACATAAACATTTTGCATAAATTGGTTGAATTTCTCTCCTGTCGACTTCAAGTAACCCCAAAATTGGAATCTAATGCTGTTAAATCACACAATCCAAGGTGGCAATTCTGATCACTGAAACTATTGAGTACATGACCACCAAATGTCTCATGCTGTAATTGAATTGTTTCACTGGCTGTATGGTACCGTTTTCTTGTCACCACAGATTGGTCATATTACCACCATCCAAGAATGAACTGTGTTATCATGTTTCGACTTCTGGCATCAGTTGCAGTCACTGCTTGGCCCGCCTTATTTGGTATGATGTCTGGACCAACGATGTCTTCAGTCCAAAATCCGCAAGTGGCACGTTGTGGATGTTCCATTTTTCCTAACCTTAAACTGTCAGCTGTCCAAATGTATCTTTTTTTAGCGTTGCCAATAATTTACTGCAGAAATTGATGCAAATTCAGGGTATCCCTTTCATTTAGGGGCACGGTATGTCGCCGGAAGCTAGACGATAATTAGGTAGAGAGCAGAGCGGATACTTGGTGCTTTGAGGAATAGAGAAGAAGACATAACCGCGAACTCAACGAGTTGTACCCAAGTGTGGACGTAGACAAACATGTGCACTGGCCTAGCCAAATGAACATGGACACCAAATCCACCGAGGGTCTTAGAAAACCCAGCATCCTTGTACGAGGGTAAGAAGTCTGAAACTCCGGTTTGAGGGCAAAGTCATCGTGAACACAAGACAGCCTAGACTTGATGACGGAAGGCAGTCATGGACCGATAATGATGGAAGCCAGCTTCTGTTCCTCAAATACAGACTCTCCAAGATTCGCAGTCCTGATAAGTAAGTATGTAAGTATATCTTTTAATACGTCTCTGCACACACATTAACTAAAGTTCGCGTAATGAACTAGCGTCACTCTAAGCATTGTTTCTACTAGAAAATTCTGAAAACAAAACAGATGATGTGCACTCTCACCAATTTAAGGTAGGATGAGTGTATACGTCATCTGGTAAAACCAGCGATGACTAATTTCATGGCAAATTGCCACCCTTTACCCCAATGACCAGCGAGATACACATCAAGTTGTTGAATTCACACCCAATAGGTTGTGGTTAACTGAATAGTTGTTTAGATCGATATGACTACATTCAGACGATGTCGTCATCTATCACGCCATATATCTCACTCGTACATGTGTAGAATGTGTATTTTCTGTTCAGTGAATGACTGAAGCACATTGTTTCGGATTTTTGTGGTAATTTTTTTTTGCAAGGGGTTCATCTGGAGTACCAACCCAAGTATGCTACATAATCTGTAACGTTTGTTAAAAAACAATATGAAGTTAATTACTGACAGATGTCAGCGCGTGGGTTTTGAGGTGGAAGTGGAAAATCCCATGCATTGCAGCAAGAATCCTTCGGCCAAGCACTTGAGTGATGCCCTTAGAAATGTGATTACCTCCTATTGTGCTTGAACAGATAGACATCAGATTTAGACTCTCAGTTATGTATTTTGCGTTCCGTGACAGTTTTCAAAGGAAATATTTTACGTATGTACATGTATGTGGCAGCCGTGGTGTGTATCAAGTCATGGCGGCTGAATGGCCAAGTTTGTGTTCTTCAACGTGGAAAAAATGCGATTGAATAAAAAGCAGGAGATGGTAAATTTTAGTTTACATAGCTGAATGTCAACCCAAGTAAAACATAACTGTTGCTCTTTACCAATAAGAGGAAGATTTCTGAGTTCACTGTCCAACTCCAAGGCTCTCAAAACAGCAAAATACTTGGGCGTTATAGTCAATTCCAAACACATGTGGTAAATACAGAGGTCCGAAGCACGTAGCATCCTACGCATATAGACGCGCCTTCTGTAAATCATGAGGCCTCAAACCACAGATGGTATACTGGCTCTACAGCATGATTAACGTGAGACTCTCTGGTGTATTAGAAAGCAGTGGAAAAGAAATATATTCTTAAATAGCTAACCAAATGCAAAGAACGGCCTGCTTAGGCATAACAGATTATCTAAGAACAACTCCGACAGCGTCTAAGGCCTTCCTTCCTCTCTTCTCTCGACTTATTCTGCAGTGCCAGCGCAGCGTCCTCAGCCCCGAGGTTCAAAGAGCCAGGGTTCTGGAAGGAGAAAACAAACGGCCACGTTGGCATACTAAAAAGTTGAAAAGTAGTGCAGATCATAGGACAGATCATAGATCGTAAACAGAACATAACCGATTACCTTCCACCAACCTTGGCTCCGGAAACGAGTTTCTATCAGCAGTCTGTCCTATGACAGCAGAGGAGGAGATCGCCCTATACCCCGATGGATCAAAGACGAGTGCTCGTACAGGGGCAGAGATCTTCTGTGACCTTTCCTGGTACTAAGGGACGACTACAGCGTTTCTCCAGCCGAAATGGTTGCCATACATGAGTCGGCGCTCGAGCTGAAAGACCAAAGCGCTGTTGGCGCCATCTCCATCTTTTCAGATAGCCAGGCGGCAATAAAAGTTATAGCAACAGACATTTTGACATCGAAGCTGGTTGGAATTTACAGGCAAAGGCTCAACAAAGGTACCGGAACATACTGGAATCCAAGGTAATGAAAGGCCGTACAATCTCGCGAAGAAGGGCTCGGAGCTGGGAGAATCTGTGGCAATCCTTTACTCGCATACGCCAGTCAGCTCCAAAAATAAGAAGCTGAAAGACGACGCCCTGTTTAGAACCAATACTCACTGACTCAGCCCGAAGACTGCAGCCACAGCAAAGGTCCAATTGCCGAAGCTAAAAAAGAATCGCAGGGACGTACGTCACGCTAAATAGGCCGCCATTGTGCCATAAGAACACATGTAATGCGACTACACATACCGCACAACGATTTTTGCAGAAGCTGCAGCAAAGAGAAAGAAACAGAATCTATCTAAAGCAATGAAAAGAATGCATAGGGAGGGGGGAAGAAAACTAGACATTTCTTCTTTAATATGAAATTTACATCAAATTATTCGTGTGAATAGTTTTCGATTAATTCGCATTCAAATTCAAATTGTTGGGTCTTTTTTCCCAAACCTTTAAATCAATATTTTTCGAAATCGAATATTTTCGAATTATGTTTTCTGTTTTCGTAATTTGCGCGCGCACAGTGTAGCTTTGCGCCCTTAAGTGTGCGTTGCAAGCCACATCATGGCCGAAGGTATAGAGGGAGAAAGGGAGGTACCTGGGCACACAGGTCTTAAATATCTGCGGACTGCAGTCTGTGGGAAATATTAGGCTGGGAAGAGCACTCCATATTCGTGTGGTGCTGCGGAAAAGCGAATCTCGTAATTTAACTGTGCATACGAAAGTAGGCTTAAGGGTAAACTGATGAGCATTCCCGGCGAGACGGGTATTGCGGGTGAATTCATGGGGAGGAGGCATGCAGTTGGCTAGCTCACTTGAGCATCGTTTGTTAAAATAGCGATAAAATACGGACAAAGAAGAGACGGTGCATCGATGTTCGACCGAGTCTAATGACTCTCCAATATTGTTGTCTCCTATAATTTTTATCGCTCGCTTTTGGATTCCATCTAGAAGGAGGGCGCACCATACCAGATTTGAGCGTTATACTCAAGCTTGGGGTGGTTATACGCCTTTCAAGCCAAGTCAGAGGGTGTGAAATATTTCTTGCATCGATTAAGCAAACCTACCCTTTTTGCAGTATTTTTGGCGACCTCAAACATGTGAACGGTCCTACTAAATGTTGTGTTGATACACATACCAAGAATAGAAAGATTTCCGGTTTCATGGACACAGGCGCCATTCATGGATAATGGCTGACTAACAAGGTAAGCTTAAGTGACAGAACGCGGGTGGGCCGCTAGCCCTAAAATTTGGTAAATTCTTGCAAGTGTTGCCGTTTCATTTTACGCCATTTTTACTTAAAATTGCCCCTAACTCCTTACCGGGGCGAGATTCCTTTCACTTGACGCGTGTTGCGCCATAAGAAAGTAGACGATTACATATAATCAACGACACCGGTTCCAAACAGTTTTTTCGTGCTCGGTGTCTATTTCAACAATGAAATGTATTTTCGACAACCATCACCGAAACACTTCAAGGCAAAAACGTGTTTAGCCACGCTTTCTTTCGTGCGTGTATAGTCTCATAAGAAACAATATTTTCTTGTGTTGCTTTATCCTGTGTGTTTTCAGCCTAAGTGAGCCGAGGCCTATAGGAAGTTAGTGCACCCAATTTACCTACGCACGTAACATGGTTGACTGCAGAAGACTATTACATTTAGGCCGAAGTAGGCCATCACAGTGGGCCAAAGCACATTGTGATACCACGATTGATTAGTCCTAGACTTAGAACCAGCTGGTGCTCATGATAAAGCAGTTAAGCTAATATTTAGCTTATACTGACGCCATTTAGTTCGCTGAGGTTATTGAAATAGTGGCCAGGGCGATACACGGGCAGAGCAGGTGATTTGTGGTTTCTATCTCCTCTTAATTCATGAAGCTTCTGCAAAAATTATTATATGTAACATCTCCTGCTTAGCGTCCGGTTACGACGCTGATGAGCGTCCTGAGTGTAGATCTGCTTAGTCTGTGGAGACAGAGTCATCGGTGAAGGTTTAGTGCTGATGGTCGTTGTCTATACTTCTAATTGTGTGTTTCCTAAGAAGATAGTCGACTGTCACCATAGGACTGGAAGGTGGATATCCATTTGGTGTTAGAGAGGAGGTTGTATCACACAACGCGAGTTCATCGGCTGCCCGGTATGTTACACAGTGTCCCGGCATCCACATGAGCTCTATGTTGAAATGGTCGTCCATGTTGTTGAAAGACAAGGCCTGTAATAAGGGGCTGTTTTTGAATTAAATATAACATTGTCTAGGGCCTTAATTGAGACCTGTCTGTCCGAACGGTTGGTGATATCCCATAGCCAGGATAGGGCCTCTTCTATCGCAATGGGTTATGCCTGGAATACGCTAGAGTGATCAGGGAGCTTCAAGGAGGGAAATATATTGAGGTTCTTGGAATAGACACTCACACCCACCCCTTGTTCCGTCTTCAAGAAGGAAGTTGAATTTGTTAAGAATGGTTGCGTGACCCATGGTACCCCAGTCGGAGTATTTTGAGTCTCAAAGTGAAATTTTGCAGTGGTGGACGGTGGAACGGTGGTATATTAAGCGTATCAGACAGAGTGCTTCCATTGCTCCGCTGATTCACATGCAAGCCAGTTGTGGCAGCCGGTTTAGTGCCTTGCTGTCCACCAAACTGAGACACTTACATTAGTGTCGGTCTGAAAATCGAGGTAAAAACCCTGTAATCATCCTACGCAAAATAATCCATATTTACTCTTTCCTGGATGGGAAAGGGCTTATTGTCGACGTTGAGACTCAGAAATTCCACACTGGCGGCTAGTTGTAGAGTGGTGCCACAAGCCTCTTGTCAATAGTACAATATCCATTTTTTGAGAGATAGCGTTCATGCTCCCAGCTTATCGAAGGCATTCAGCATAATGTTACTAAGGTGGAGACGAATTTGCCATATGTCGCTATCGCAAGTAGAGTAGATTACCCTGTCATTGAGAAGCTTACAGTTAAACATAAAAGAGACAGGTTGTTAAACGCAAGTGAGATTGCCTTTGGTTCGATGGTGTTGAATTCATTTTGATTGCTCATTCGTTGTAGAGAAATGCCACAAGGGTGTGTTCTTTGTATTGGAGGGATTTGTCAATTGTTCCTTTCATTGAGTCTAGGGCTGTCTCTATAGATTTGCCCGTATTGTAGTCGTTTTGGGTAGGTTAAAATCTGAAAGGTGAAATGATTTGCTAGATATATTGCTCTATTAATTTCTCAGAGGATTTCCGTAAAAAAAAAAAAAAAGAGAGACTGAAAAAAAAAGAGCCATCAGTCACCCTCCTCCTAGAGTTCTGAACATGGTCTAGAATCGTGCAGCCGATGTTCTTTGCAGCTTCGCTGGTATGATGACGTCAAGTCCTGCTGCCTTCAACGGCTTAACATTTTCAGTTCGCACATGTTGGGGTAAGATACGTCTTGAATAGCTGCTCTACTAGAGTAATGTCCTAGGAAGTGCGCATAAAAAATGAGACTGAGGTTTTCCTCGCTGGACTAGATCCAGGTCCTATCGGGTTTTTGGAGTAAACTAGGTAATTTTGTTGATGGTAATAGAAGTTTCCTAAACCTGGAGGCTTCAGACAGTTGCTACAGAAGGGTCAAGATAGGCCAAGAATATCGTTGGGCCTTACATAGGTCATTTTTGAAATTACTGAGATATTCCTTGTCTTTCGAAACCCAGTCTTACATCATGACAAGATCGCAGCTCTGTTGAAGAGCTTTTTGCACTCTTTGCGCAGATGACACATTTCCGGATTCCACCAGGGAGGTTTACCCCACCGAGTGGTCAATATCTATGGTGTTTATTCAGGACAACGTCCCTGAGTCCGTCCCAATTGGTTATTTTATGATTTCTATAGACCTTTTGGGTTACATGAGAGCTCTTTAAACTGAACAGTATATAGCAGTGATCAGAAAATAAAATATCAGACGATACTCTCCAGTTGCCGATTCTATTCGCTAGAACTTCCTGTCTATTTCTAGTTGTGAATAGTTATGAAAGTGGGTACATTATAGTAGTGATTGGACTCGAGTGATTTTATTTCAATCGAGTTACTCGTGTCATTTAAAAAAAAATAATCAAGTTCTACTGGAGTAGGAATAGTTTACTTAGCTGTTAGCAAAAAGTAAAGTTTAAAAACCGAAATTCAAATCATTGGAACTAAAATCGAGTAAAAGACGCTTAACACATTATTGTGCTTTTATTCTTGATCCAACACATTTAAAAAGACATTTCTAGTTTCCATAAAAATTGTATTAAACAATACAAAATAGACATAGAGGTTTGTAAAGCCTTGTTGAGAGTGATGACAACGAGAGCTGTTGAAAATGTCGTTTTAAAGGTACATTGTGTACGGGGTCTCAGTTTGGTAGACAGCACTAAACACAGCTCTTAACTGGGAGAAACTTAATCGAGTGCAGAGACCTGGACTGCATGTGCATCACAAGAGCACACCGTCGGATGCTCTTAACATACTCCACCACCTTCCACCCTTGGATATTTTTAGCAAACAGGTAGCAGCCAGTACAGACCTAAGACTTAAAACACTCGTCCGAACTCACCTTCGGCCACTCAACTGTTCTACACGAATTTAACTTTCTCCCCAACGACACCGACCGCTTACTACCCCAAGTTATCTTCAAGAAGAAGTTCTCCACCAGCCTTCCCTCCAGATCGGGTTGGATATCTGATAACCAGACTCTGGCTGATTCCCTTCACAGACGGATCAAAGACAGACGGGGGAGTAGGTGCTGGTGTCTATTCCCAAGACCTTGCTATCTCTCTGAAGCTTCCTGATAGCTGTAGCGTATTCCAGGCAGAAACCATTGAGATAAAGGAGGCACTGTCATGGCTGAAGAACAATGTAATATCCAAACAAGATATCACCATCCGTTCGGACAGTCAGGAGTCGATTAAGTCGACAATGTCATATTTAACACAAAAACATACCTTAATTGTAGGCTGTCTCTCAATGAGATGGCTGACCATTTTAATACACACCTCATGCGGGTGCGGGGCATTGAGACATACCGGACAATTGCAAGGCCGATGAACTCGCTGGCGTGGTACATCCTCCTCCCTAACAATAGGAGGCGTTCCGCCGTCCATGCCAATCGCTATCATCTACTCAAGATCAAGACGCCACCAATTGTAAATTGCTAGAAGGTATTACATGCCTTAAAACAAGAGAAATATGGCCAGCACTTAACCGCAAATAATCCCTCAATCTACTTAAACTCAGCAGATCTTCACTCAGGACGCTCACCGGCGTCATAACCAAACACTGCACAATTGGCACTCATGCCCGGAGGCTGGGTGTTCCCTATAGTGACTTCTGTAGAAACTGCATGGATGAAAAGGAGGTTGAAACCATAGATTACCTACTCTGCTCGGGTAGCGCGCTGGCAAGTCGTAGGTACCTATACTTAGGGGCCTACTACTCCAATAACCTCAATGAGCTAAGAGGCGTCAGTATTAGCCAGCAAAATCGCTTCGTTGTAAGTACCAATTGGTTTTGATTATTAGGAGAAATTGATCCACGTGGTATTGCAACGAGCCTACTTTGGCCTATGTGTGACTGCCACTGCAACCTAACCTAACCTAGGCACTGGCATTTTCTAGTGATCAAGCAAAGTTTCCTTAGAATCGTACTCCTCCATTGGTAAATGCACGTAGATGCAGATTTTATATGTACAAAATGAAGGTGTTTCGAAAGTCCTTGTATATACACTTTTTGGTACAAATTGCAAATAACTTGGCCCTTTCGTCTTTCCTACCAAAAAACCCTAGCCGTTGATTTCTTCTCAATCATTTTTATAGCAAAATATCGGAAACCAAAAATTAATACTAAACAACTTTACACAATAGAAACAAACACTAGGAACCAAAATTAAAAATGCTAACAGCTATCATATAATATGTATATATATTTTAAATAAGCGGTATAGCTTAAAGCTTAGTAGCATTCATAATAATATGTGCGAGTAAAAAAATACGATCCCAATGCATGCTTAAAATAAAACACGTATGCTTAGAAACTTGCGCGTGTTTTCACAGATAGTTTTTGACATCGACTAGCGTTATTGCATCATCTGTGGACGAGTAAAAAGGATGTATGTGTACATGTACGCAGACAATCGCCCAAACATTGGTGTCATTTTAAATCAAATTAGAAATGTATCAGAAGTGGGACTATTTTTATTTTAATTTCAAATTCTGCGGTTAGTTATGGACTACAATCCTCCAGATGTCTGTCCGACTCGTCCTACCAATCGTCATTGTTATGACTTTTTTTTATCACTCCCTGATTTTTGGTCATTTGATTTGAACATGGCTTGTTAAGATTTTATGTCTTACATAGCCATGGAACGTAGCACAATTTCGAGAGTAACATACATAGAGTATGTTACAGGCTAAGAAACATGATGAGTTAAGAGGCGATGGCGGAGGATTGAGTTTCCTGGAGAACTCTTGTGCGTGGTTTACCTCCGCGGCCCTTTTATCGGATCATGCGAGTCGGAAGACGATAATGAAGATACGTAACGGACAACATTTTGTGTTCGAATTAGTGGAGCGTTCCAATTATCGACTGTTCGAATAAGACGACGTTGCACTAAATAAGAAAAACTCGGTTAAAAGCATTTAGCTTGTATGCGCCACTACAAAATAATAAGAGTAAGAAGAAATAAAAACTAAAAATAATATTCCCCCTTATTCTCTTAGAGGAGGTAACAAATTCTCGCCTCGCATTTCAAATCTCACCTCATATCAAAATATGTATTCTTTAATTCATGTGAAGTGATAAGAAACCAATCAAATTCTCAACCCAAGAGAATTCAACTAGTTGGCAACACATGCTGCAGATTTGTGTCTTCAAGTGGGATCAATTTCCATTCGGTGGTTACATTTGCTTATTCTTGTACACTAATTTCAGGACGCCTTTAGTGCAGAACTCATTCGTATTGGATCGCGTCTTGGCTATACTTCCCAGATTGACTATTATCATTGACATCCCAAGAAAAAGAACAATGCAAGCGTTCGTGTTCAGAGTTTCTTGGACACACGGACTTGATCAACCCGATGTAAGCAGCAGCCATCGTAGGACATTAAAAAAAAGAAAAAAACAATAAACCGACATTAATAATAAATACTAAATTAAACAAAGTACATCAGTTGGGCCCCTATTGTTGAGCCCACACCCTAACCTTTAGTTTGTAAGTCTAGTTGTAAACTCAATTGTAAAAAATAATTCTATTCAATTTTTAAATCGATTAAAAAAGTCGATTTCTGGGTCTGTGCGCACTCTAGTTTTTAAATTCGAAGAATAAAGGTGTATTATTTTAAATAAAATAAAAGTGGTGTTCATCTTTCTTTTCTCCTTCAGTCCTGACCATCTCAATTTTGATGGTCAACATACATTTCCGATTGCGTACATACTGTGACCGGAAAGATATGTCTTCAAGTGGCATCACTAAAATTTCATAAGGGTATTTGCTTAAAGTTTTGGGATTATACTTTTTAAAAAATGGGTAAAAAAATGAAATGCATGCCACGCACTTAACGAAGTAAAATCATCAACGTCGTAGCCTGTAAAAAAAGTCGTTAGGAGTTAGAGTTAGACTTCACCTCCATCCAGAGAGGACTGCAGAAGCGGAACTGGAGCTTCGGAGGTCATCGGCGCAAACACATCGCCGATTTCAACAGTGAACTGGCCATGACCGAGCAGGACGAAATTAGGAGGCGAAGGCTGTTGACGTCGAAAGGGCTGTTCATGCATTCAGTGGCGACAACACCTATGGAAAAATAGCGGCGCAGGTTGATATCGAGGGCAGTCATCCAGTTTATCGTCGATGAATTAAAAGACAATTTCGAGGTAGAGAAAGAGTTTGTCTACATCGGAGCAACGTGAACTCCAAAAACGACATCTTAGTGGAGATCCGACTTAGAATCGTCCTTGGCAAACGGTGCTACTTCGGTTTGTCGAAACAACTGAGCTCAAAACCCCTTACTCGAAGGACCATAATCATGCTCTACAAAACTCTAATATGGAGCTAGACGCTACGCAAAACTTCCGAGCTGATTCTTGGTGACTTCAAAAGAAAAATTCTGCGTTGGATATATACTCCCGTCTGCGAGGGAGGTGAATGGAGAAGAGGGCATAATCCCTAACTTTACGAGCTGGATTATGTGGATGTAGTCTGGAAGAAAAAAAAAATCTGTCCACTGCACTGGCTCGGTCACATCGAGCGCATGTACACCAATATTTTAGCAAAGAGGGTCTTCGGATCCGGGCCTCCTGGTTCGTGAAAGATAGTAAGGATAACAAGACAGCAAAAATGACACCCGCACCATAGTACACGACTGGTGAGCAGAGATGGCGGAATAGATTTCATGAGGAATCTACTCGAAACTACACGCCCGATTTGTTTCATTTATTGCGTGTGGATTTTGCTGTGTTTACAATGTTTTCACCTTTTTCACATACCAACACAATTGTACTCACGTTAAATTGACATCTCAACTACATCCTGACATTTTTTTACGTATACTACATCAGCTACCACAATGAGTAGCAGACATAAGAAATGTAGTTAATCAGAAATGGGTCATTTCTGCCATCTCTGCTGGTGAGGCTTCTTTATCTAATGTATGTATATATTTTATTTATTTATATTGTAAAAACCAAAAATACAGTTTACCATTAATGAAGTATTATATATATAAAAGCTCTAGCTTCGACGGCCTTGACTTGGTTTAAGAGGGATACGGGTAAAAACTTAAATGATGGATCGTGGAGATTGGAGTGAGGGAAATGTTTGTCAATATATCCTTTGATCGTCTTGCATTGAAAAACTAAATGGTGAGTTGAAAGGGTGACGATGGAGCCGCATAAATAACATTTTGGCGGGCAATTCTGCTGAAAAGGTAGTCGTGTGTGATCCTTGTGTGCTCTAGACGGAGACGAATGTAAGCTCTGGGTACATTAGTGTCGCAGTTTTGGAGGTACACAGCAGCTTTAGCCCCAGGGGTGATATGTTTGTAGTAATGTATGTTAGGACGACCGTCTTCTCTCAATGTTTCGTTCCAGTGTCCAAATTGTGGAAAATGAGTTGGGAAACCAAAGGTTCTTGAACAGCTTTCTTCTCTACAATGTCCGCATATTCATTACCAGATATGCCTGCATGACCTGGTATCCACAACAGCTTCATTTTACCATCATTCTTTATAAAATTGTCCCGAATGGAATTTCCGCAACTTCTGCCAGCCACGCCAGCCACTCCGAAAACATATCTTTCACCAACATCAGGCTGCTCAGAATCAACATGCAGATATGCGCCCACCGCAGAACGACTCCGGTGTCATAATTGTATCAGGTACGAGGACATTTCTGTGTCCGAAGTGTCCGAAACAGAGACGTCACCTCGGGTCCTGCTTTTGCGGTAGAGGAACCAACCAGACACATAAGAACTTACTACAGCTTTCAGTGGAATGTGAATGCCACGATTGTTATCTCTTACGGATTTTCATTCCAAAACTTATCTTTCGGATAGTTTGTGCTTACAATATTTTGATTGATCCAATTTTTCACCGAAAAGAAAATAAATTTAGACATTAATAATAAACTTGTGCAGTTAGCGTTGGTAAAACGTGTGTATTTTTTTTTTTGTGAAATATTTGCCGATATTTATTCAAATTTTCATTTCCAAAGGCAATTCCACTTAAAATTGCAAACAAATATTGTGCACACCTAACCTAACCTAACTCTGTCCTTCGACACGTCGACAGTGAGCTCAATCATGCACCTTGCATTTGCGTTGAACTTGGCTTCAGCAGAATTTTAAAAGCCAAAACTTGAGCTTTGGACATCCGGAATCCCCTATAACAGAAAATATTTAACATATTTTAAAGAAATAAATTGAACAGAATCGATTTGCACGACTTATAATTTGATTTTCTTTTTCTTTTATATTGACAGCTCAATTCTCGGAAATTACTGGTAAATAATTGGTAGTATTCAAAAACAATAGTCTGTAGCCATCTTCAGACGTGTCAACAACCTTCAGACACCAGTCTTCAATCTGTTGCTATCCGTAACGACAGCGCCAATAACAACTTAAGTATAGAATAGGAAGAACTGGACGATCCTCTGATCTAGTCACACCTTGCACTTTTGCGGTAGCCATGGAGATGTAACGACTCCACTTATGATAAGTTATTAAATAAACACTATTCACTTAAGTATATCGATGGATCGCACAATCACGCCGATCGTTGCATCTGCCCTGTAAGCTAAAAAGAACCGATAAAGAAAACTTATCAGATCATTCACTTGTTGAACTAGAACGCGTTGTTGAAGAAGATACGCGTCTAGACTCGGGAGTAAATATTTGCAGCGATTAGCTATACAAAGTGTAAACAATGAATTTCTGCTTTGGATTATGTATTTTATTCACAGTCTCTGCTTTATTTCCTGTTCTTTACAAATATGTATGTACGTTTTGTTTCACCAATGGTGCCTAATCTATAAATAATGTCGAAACGAAGATAATGTCTTTATTTAAAATCCTTTAAATCGCACTTTCTATTACACATAGTTATTTACAGGTTACTTTTGCAGCTAATTCAATTGATTTCTACATATCTATCTAAGGGGGGAAGGGGATTTGACACACTATTAATCGGCTATTAACTAATGAAGGTACCATTAAGTTGTGCATCACATCACATTCAGTTACTCCGCGCAATGGTTGTGCCCGTATTTACATAATTTAAGCTACCCAACATTTATATGTATTCGTTGATTATTTTTTTTTTTGTTTTGATTATCTGCAAGACAGAAATTGTTTCGTTTTATTTTTGCAATTAACTTTAATTTCGATTCCACTTACGCATCGTCTTAATAACTTCACTTTGAGACTGGTTGTGCTTCAGCTTCCGCTAAGGCGATAGCCTTCTTTCTGTCTTGTGAAGCGTTATAAGCTCGTCCTAATTGCACTAATTGTGTGAGTGCAACAAAGAGGTTCACAGAAAACAATCCATAATTTTTGGGAATGATGACGAGCGAATACCGCGACCATATTATGCCGGTTGCAGCAAGGGAGGCGCACTGGCCTATTGAAAGTTCTTCTGCTGGTCGTCGCAAGTCACTTAATCCGGCAAACACCAGTGTCTGAAATGAAAAGGCGTTAAAAATCTGATTATTAATTATCAAATAGAAAGCAAATAGATATGTGTTTCATTCATGTACTATTTGAGTTTTGGTCTTCACATTTTGAACTATCACGTGCACTTTTATGGTGCGCACTTCGTCATCTACACTGCTGTACTTTGTCGCCCTAAATGCACGTGAAATTATTCAGTGAAAGGGAGTGGGGCCATTTCGGTCGAATATCATGGACATTTAGAGTGAACCTGTGTAAAGGTGCATGTAACAAAAATGTTTGCATGTAAATTTACGAGAAATTATTCAGTTCACATAAACGGCGTCATACTTTGGAATTAGGACAGTACAGGCGTTGTTAAATGGAGCGTTGTGTCCAAAGTTCTAAGCCGAATATGTTAATGATAAGAAAAGAAGATGGTAAAGCAGATGGCTTATAAACAACACGATGAAATACGTCAAACATCATTCAAAGTTCAATGTTCATTTCGCGAATGACTTAAACGACGAACTTACGACTTAAATCCACAGGCATGATGCCTGAAACACAATAGTGCGTTGCTGCGTTCGACTTCAATGTTACGGAGGGGTGCGATGACGCACTGCGATAATCAGCTGTTCACTCTCTCTCTCTCTCTCTCTCTCAAATACCAGAAGAAAAATATTGTGTCAGCTGATTTCGTTTGTGAAATATCACATCAAAAAATATTCTGCTCAAACAATTGTACTTTTTTCCTCCTTGGTCTGAATTCAAATTGATTTTGTCGTTAAAATGTAGTCAGCTGTTTATCATCGCACCAATCTGTCAAACATTTTCCAACATGTTCGACAATGACATGCGATGGTCTTACGTTTTACGATCCTTTCTTCTCTCTCATTTTTACTTTCGTAGGTCGCCGCAGTATTCTGTGCATGGCAATTGAATTGTGTGCGTTGAAAGACGACGCAACGCAGCAACGCACTATTGTGTTTCAGGCATGATTCAGCAAGTATTTAATTCGACGATCTGAGCACAAAAAATCAAGTGTATGAAAAAGAAAAACACTACATTATCTAATCTGACTGCCTGACCGCCTACAGAGGTGATTTCTTCTTCTTCTTGCAGTTCCTCTGCGTTCCGGAGGTTTGATATTCTGCCCTAGAGAGGTATCCGATATCATTTTTCCGATCTCGAATCGAAGGACTTTCGCTTTGAAGTAACATTCCGAACAGCTGACCGGAACATATTTCCGTTGCTAAGCGTTCAATTTCGTTTATTGACAAACAGTCATGACAGATAAAAGTCAAATTTGTCCGTACTCTCAGCCAGGAATTTATCGCGGAGAATGCGTTGCGGAAAAGCTTCTGTGCCGAACGAGGTCGCTAGGGCAGATTTTTCTCCCATTGTCTCTGGCGTTGAACGATTTAGCCACTCCCGCATGTTCCACAGCCATTTCGACCTTTGTCTCATAATCTATATTCATCCTTCTACTTGCCATAGTAGAATAAGTTGGAGCAATCTGTATTTATCGTTCGTTATAATTCCTTCTCATTCCATACATATTCGCCAGAGTACTTCCTCGTTATCAACCCAAGAGATACGCAAAATACTTCTGTAGATCGACTGTAGCGTAGAAACATGGTTCTGCTCCATTTAGGTGCACCGATCGAATGTAGCATTTGATTAATCTTACTTTCATGTTTAAGATTTTCATTTTCATTGCTGCACAATACCTTCTTCATTTAAAAAAAAAAAGTTATCCCCGCTTATTCCATTCTTCTTTGTGTTCTTTACTCGAAGTAAACATTTATTGCTGTCGACTGTTTCTATTTGTCTGTCGTTAACTCTTAACTCGAATTACTACATTGCTGTTTTCTACAAAAGACTATGAACTTTACGGTATTTTTGGATTATATTCGCAGTACGTAGTTGCTATGCCTCTCCGCTACACTTGTCAATTTGTTTCATCATCTGCGTATCTTATATTGTTTACGTCAATTCGATTTACAGTCAAATCTCGATAATTCGAACTCATTTTAGGTCCCTTGAAAAAACGTGATAAATCGAACAAAACCATTGTTTTGGAAAGCTCGTTAATTCGAAGAGATTGCAGCGAACAGGCTGCAATTCGAAATTAGTAGCTAGTCGCTTCTCAGTAATTTAAATTTTTTGTTTCCTTTTCTCTGGCCAGCTGTTCTTTTCAATGCCTTAATTGCGTTAGATCGTGATGTATTGGACGTGAACAACGTAAGTGAAAAATTCAACATCGCAGGAAGGATGGAGCCACTTTGGTGAATAACTTTCTATGGTTCTACATTTTGACGCTGATGTGGAAGCCTGTGTGAAGTTCTGTGGAAGTTCTGTGTGAAGATGCAATGGCAGCTTCCAATTCATCTAAGAACAATAAAGACGAAGATGAAGAATAGTCGGAAGCAGAATCAATTCCGCTCGTCACATCAAAGAGAGAGTTAAGCCATTGTTGTGTAAATTGTTTCAACATTTACAAAGACAAGGAGATGAGAGTGTTGTTATTCTTAAGGACATATCATGTGCAAGACATTAGCACGAACAAATACTTAGCCCTAAAGTATATGTCAGAAAATGCTGCATGTGCATGACCCACTTAAGATCTTCACCATGGTAAGGGGAAAATTCAAACACTTGTCGATTTTCAGAAACGTGCGACATGTTCATAAAAACGGATCTCTTTATTCTTACACACTAAAAGTGTGCTTGTTTTTATTTTACTCAGAGCCACACATCATCATCCGGATGAAGAAATATTTGTTTACTTCTGTGTCGTGAAATCTGCCACGAGCATGTGGTTTTCTTTTTTAAACTACATACGCGTTGACTGCGTAATTTGATGAGTATAATTTCACGTTCAAGTTCTTGCCTACGCAATCCTCACACACGCCCACTTTCATGAAAATAGCCAACGGTTTATTTGCCTCTGAAATTGTTTTTCTCATATCTGACCACGGCGTGAATATGGAAATGCCCATTAATAACTTCGCTGAAGGTGGATCATTTAAAACGGAAAAATGTGAATTACTGTTGTTTTTCGTTTTATCCTAGCTAATGATTTTGTATTTATTAATTTATACTTGTCAAGTCAATTTCCCAAATACTCTTGCACATATATGTTGTCTCGTGAAATTTTGGAATCCGTCCAAACAGCCTTGAACGCACGAGTTTGTAGATCCACGATGAACAAAACAAAATACAATGAACTACGAAAAGGTGGACGAATTCATGAATCGTAGGAGTGAATGGATACAAAAAGGCAAATGACATTAGAAAAGATCAACAGTGGTAATTGTAAAAAAAAAATAGCAATAACTTTGGCATTAATAGTCTTTTCAAACCTTTCATACTTGTGTTAAGTATCATCGTTCTATCCCAAGTAATGAGATGTTTTCATCGGGTATAAGCAGTCAAATTCAGTGAAACCTTTCTATTCGTGTATTTCAACCCCTTCACAACGGACACGGACATGCATTTCAGCGGCTACTGTGCAATTGTACCCATAATAACGGACACACGAAGAAAACGAACAGGAAAACAGAGGAATTGTATGTACAGGCAATGAACGGAATATTCCGTGGAAAAAAATAAATCGCTCATATAAAATAGTTTCAAAAACGACAATAATTCAGTGTAACGCTATTAATTTCTTGGATGAAATTAAGCTTACATTTGACAAATAGTGGAAGTACATTTTGGTTGTTAATTTTCACATATAACTTAAGGTTACAAAAGGGCTGAAACGGGTAACCATGATGGGCCGAGGTTGTCCGTTGTAGAGAAATTTTACTGTAACAGATAACCTCAATATTAGAAGATTCACTTCTCGGCTTATTAGTCCATCCTCACCAGAGATCACCTTATAGGGATATGCTTTTTCTTCGTCTGTTGCCGCTGGAATTACTTTCACAGTTTGTTGTTTTTGCAGCGTTTGTGAATACATGAAGGGTTTCGGGTTTCGAACGAAATACTGACGAGAACTGGAGCATTTATTTTAAACAAAATTGTTTGTTTTTTGTGCGTTATTTTAAAAGGAGGAGGAGCTCGACAAAGCTGCTTGTGCTCAGAAGGTACATTCATATAACTGGAACTATATTGGAAAGCACTGATCATTGATACGTTCCATTTGAATTTTGAAATATCACAAAATAGTTGAAGCAAAATGAATTAAAAGGATTTGTTATGATTTTGTTGTCATAATCCATTTGTAAATAATCATTCACAATTCATAATACAATGACGATAAAATATAAATTCTGGAAATATACAACTTTTGGCCTTTGTACAAAGGGGCCGGTTTCAGAGGCAAGAAAATGTTGTCCTATTCCTTGTGTTGTTAGTTGGATTCAAAATCAAATTCTAGTTGAAATTCGAAAATCAGTTGATTCTTGGCAATTCGACAGAGCTGATGCAGTTTTTCTGTGCAAGTTCGTAGTAAGATAAATTTAAAAAAATTTATGTTACATGCTACAGAATTATGGCGAAGTAATCCGGGAAAAATACAGTTGGATAGTTTTCTAATACAATCGGGAACTCTTTGCGAAGAACAATCGGGATTTCGCAAAGGCCACTCAACAGAGACAGTCCTGGCTTGAGTATCAAACGAATGGAAGAGAGAGTTGATGATGGAAATCTTGTGTTAGTTCTTTTTCTCGACTTAAAGAGAGCGTTTGAAACGGTGGACAGAGATGTTTTGTTTCAAAAGTTTTTCATGTATGGAATAAGGAACAATGAACTTAGATCGTTTTCAAAAAGACTTGGATGTGCCACAAGGAACAATTTTAGACGTTATATTGTTCCTGTTATATGTGAATGATCTAGGGGATAGAATATATTATATCTAGAAATAATTGTAGACGATAAACTTTCTTTTAACGACAATGCTGATTATATTTGTGGTAGCCATTTTCCCCAAATTTGGACGCCATTGATGTGGTGGATCCAAGGTTTCTGTGTGAACTTCAATGGAATACCACTAGTTTCGCCTTTTTCTCCCGTGTGGACCCGTGGTAAAAATGGCTGAAGTTGGATATCTCTATCCTCCATTATATCCAACACGTTTTTTAAATATATTAAATCGCGTATTTGTAGAAGAGACAACAAGTCTTTTTTTTAGAGACAGCAATTACAGTCGTGTTTTATTGAGAATCTATACTCAGCTCAGTATTGATTAAAACGAAGATTCATGTCATTAATAGGTGTTTTTTTTTTGTGTATTATGCCCATAATCCCAGACATAATAAAACAGTCCAGAGCGACGAAGCATGGTGGGTAATAGTTGCACATGAGCGTCTGTCAAAGCAGCAAACAAATTTTATTACAACTTGTATGTGGAGCCTTGGCAACGAAAATATTTCTTACATTTTATACGTCCGATTTTATCATGATCATAAATGAATGTAATATATCCACAACTCCATACAAATTTACGTTAATTCACAAATTGTATATGAGCGTGATATTAGTTTATACGAACACTACGATTGTTTGACTCAATTCACTTAAAAAAAACGATGGTTGATATCCACACAAACCCCAAGCCGCTGCTTTGAGTGCTTTAGCACTGCCAACTTTTTGAGCAAGATTCTTTCAATGTGAGTGTGATTTCCTTTATGGCATCCCTTCCCTCCGGCCATTAGAGCACAAAAGCGATTGGCAATCCACTGGAAAGATGACTATCTCGGTGTGCATGATTTCTGGATTCCGCGATAAGCGATAATAAGCGAGTAGGTAAAGGATATTTTACTGTTTAACTTTATTATTTGTTTGCTATTTTGTTTTAGTTTCGCATTTACCATGTATTCACTGCAGTTTTGAAATGATCTTTGGAGTGATGAGACGTTTAGAGTTTTGTGAATTTTTTTTTTATAATGTATATATTTATAAATGATTAGTTTTATAATCATAAAAGCTTGAATGGGTATGATATTTAAAGGCTAACATGTGTGATGGGGTGAAACGACCTAAAAGGTTAATGTGATTCAAGTCTGTCTTCTGTCTTCGATTCCGAGCCTTTGGGACAACGCATAAGAGGTCGTCCTAGAACAAGATGGCGCACACAAGTGGAGAAGGACCTCAACCAACTTGGTGTGCACAACTGGAGGCAGCTTGCGAAAGATCGTTCTGGCTGGAGAGGCTTGTTGGTTGAGGCCCAGGTCCACCCCGGACTGTAGCGCCAAACAAAGAAGAAGAAGATTCAAGTCTGTCTTCTGTGTGTTCAACTATTCCAACGTCCTTTACTGACTTATGTTTTTTTTTTCGAGATCTTCAGGTTCTCTTGGGAAAAGGATTGCACGCAGCGGAGAAACAAGTGATTAGTGTCATCGTATATCGTAAGACAGTGGTACAGATGCGATGTTAGCTATGACAGCGGCTCAGTACAAGTAAGAAAATTTGTGGAAACAATGCAATGAGCCACCAGGAACTAGATTAGACATTATTTTGAAAGTGCACGAAATGCTGCACGATAAATATGGAGATAACTAGCTGGAGGTACTCATGAAATACGTAGGTACATTCATATGTGTATTCAATTTGAGGAAAATGTCTAGCTTTATGAACATACTCGATGATTAAAGGACCCAGGAAAGCGGGTCCATCCAGCTGGTGTGCAATAAAATCGTTAACAGGAATAAAGAAACTTGTTTTGAGAGTAGCAACGAGAATGTGGTGTTGGGTGAGGGTGTGGTTGTAGTAGTGTGTACAGTGGGGAGCAAAAAGTCAACAACACGCGGTGTTCCCAAGCGGTCCCCCATCCAAGTACTATCCGCGCCCGATGCTGTTTGATTACGGTGATCGGACGAGAACCGATTTTTTTAGCATGGTATGGTCGTTGACAAAATTTTTACCTGCACATCACGCCCGCGAGATACATTAAGTATCCATAGATACATTTAGTGTCTATAGATGCATTTAGTATCTAAATACATTTAGTATCCGGATAGATTTAGTATCTAGATACATTTAGTAGCCTGTAGATACATCTAGTATCCACAAATATATTTAGTACCTTTAGATATGAACACTTGACATCTCGAAACTATGTTTCGTATACATATGTAGTTGTCAGGCAATGCTGTTTGAGATGGTTGATGGTTGATGGTTTGAAGCAAAAATGAAGTATGATAGAGACGACCAACTGCTACCTCTCTTGCCCCTGAACATTTTTGACAACCATTTTTTATATCGTTTACTAAAGCCAAATTAACAAATCACAGTACGGCATTAACGTTATGTAGTGAATAATCGTCAAAAATGCATGAATAACTGTCAAAAAGTGTGTGAAATTCGTCGATGGACTACGGGTCAATCACCTGTGAAGTTGGATATCTCATACTTCATTTCTGTTTTGAAGTATATGAAAAGCCGCATGAATTTGCCATCTTTGGGGAGTAGAGAACTCATAGTGTCAGTTATCGGGATGATGAAAGATAATCCTAATCGAGTGTTATTAAAGTTAGTAAACAGTTTTAAGGATAAATAAGAATTTTATCTGAGGAAGAAGAAACTAACAAAGAGAAAGTGGTGCGAAGCCATTTAAGAAACGATTCTAATCATTTTGGGTTGCATGAACCATTGTATGAAAACAAAAATGTTTAGCGTTTGCTAAAATAAATTAATAGATTCATATTTTACCAGATTTTAACAATACTATAGGCTAAACAAATCAATTTTTAAATATATATATGCTAGCGTTTTGAAAGGATCACGACTGTATTAAAGGCTGTATTGATACCATCTTCACATAAACACATTTTCAATAACAGTAAAAGGAAATTGTACCATGAATGTTTAACTTGGCAGTGAAGAGTGTCAATAACATCAATCAGCAGGGGGTTCGTTTCGTATATGGTTTTTTCAGCGGTGCTGGTGTTTAGATGGGAGCAAATCCTATATAACGGCCGTCTGATATGCTCATTTTACTGCCTTTTATTGTTTTTTTTTTTGTGGTTATCGTGATGACTCAATACTCGGTTTGACATTTTTTCAAGGGAAATTCAGAATTTCACATGAACTAATAACGACATGTATATAGTTTCTCTTTAATATTCCACCCGAACAGCACTCGTAATCAACAATTTAATAAATTCATAAAATTCTAGTGAATTTAATGTAGATAAGGTAGTTCGCAAATTGAAAACCTTACCGAACATAGCTCGCCTGTCAGTTGTCAAATACAGAAAAAGTGTTGCCGATTCAAGAAACGAACTACTATTCAGAACTGGTGTTGAGTTACTGCTCACATAATTGTAAAAAAAGGAAACCCAGATAAAACATCGGCATCCCGGTGAGTTTTGTCTAGGGGACTCTATTGAACATTTCTTCTTCCCATTACTCTTAATTTTTCTATTATTTCACTTCATTGGTTCATTTAATTCTTAAAGAGAGAACTAAGAAGAGTTTCCGAGGGTATATTTTGGGAAGCTTAACTACGGAGGTGAAGGTTACCTATATGAAATACACCCTAGTTTCATCTTTACGAGTTGTCTTTCTTCCCCTGCCCCAATACTCTGTATCATATTTACTGTACGGCTAATTTCTGATATTTATGTAATTTGGTTTTCCTTCTTGAAAATTGACCCAATTGAAGCTTAAATTGCTATTTATGTATAACCCCAAAAAATATCCTGTGAACAACATTTTCACGAAATAGCACACTAGGCGAAGTGCGAATCTGTTTCGACTCCAGGTCTTCTTAATTCGTAAGGGAACAATAGCATCCACAACACGAGTGATCTGTATCGCCCATATTATATTATTTCCATGACGATCTGTGAAGCGGAAGTAGTGATCCATCGCATGTCAGTTGCAATATGCAAATTCACGAGAAAATCTCGATCTAAACCAAATTCATTGGCTACCTGCGATCAACGAAAATTCCAAGTTTTGTGAATTTGCAGTTCGCAGCTAATGTTGTACAGTGCACACATTAAATATTTTCTTCACCAATTGTCAAACTGGAAACACAATAATGGAAATGTAGGCGTTAGAAATTATACAGTTTTCTCAAACCAAGCGGACTAAATAGAAAATGCTATTTAAACATTTTCGGACTTTCATAATGTATTGAATAAATGCCAAATAACGCTCAAATTCGTGACAGCGTTCAGAGGCCAATCATCTGTTAAGTCTCCTATCGAGACAGCCAACATCTACCTCATTTAAAATGTTCCAACAACCTTTTTTTATAACGTTTTCTAAAGCCAAATTGACCAACGAGAGGACGACATTCACGTAATTTCGTGGATAACAGTCAAAGAGTCTCTCAAATTCGTCGATGGTCTAGGTTTCAATCATCTGTGAAGATGGCCATCTCTGTAATACTTCATTTCTGCTCTCTGTACTTGATTACAGATGATTTGTATGAATTATCAAAATTTGCAACTTTCACTTTTCATTCGATTATCTTGCAAACAATAACATGCACAATAGGTAGGCAGACAGCTGATCTATGTACGTGAGTCACACCAAAAGCACAACAAATATGTCCCTGAACGGACAACTTTCAATTACCAGATATTAATCGGATCATAAGTAAGTATACACATACTATATATGTATGTAAATATCTAAGTAAATACAGTTCAGATATTTATATTAATCGCACACAATTTAGATTTGGATAACGTGTAACACGTGTGAGTTATATTTGCCTAAGTAAACTATATTAAGACGTCGACAGCCCCACAAGAGAGACCAAGATGTGTCAATTGGATATACAAACAGTCTAAACAAAGTTTTTTGAGTTGCTAATGGCTAAGTTATTCTCTGGATTTGATTGTTGAATAAAGTTCTTAAAACATCCAAACTTGAACTGTCTGCATGTTTAATTCCTAGACGCAATCAATTTAAAGGTTTCTTGAACTTAAAGTTCATGTGAATGGCAACTGAGTTCACAAACACGAAATGAGAAAGTTAAAACGATTTGGAAAGTGATTGCACATGAGAATAAGCCAGTTAGTAAAACTGAATGCATTCAAACGGGAGTATTAATTACGCAATCGGAAGGAAATCTAATCAGAATCTTTTTAAACTGCTGCTACGCCTGTGCACCGTTGGCGCAATTAGCTTCAAGCACTTAGATTGAATAACTACCACCTTCGAAGTTGGTGAAAGGTGGGTCTATTAGGAAGAGTAGTGCTTCTGCATGATAATATACTTCGTCGTCGCAATTAATACTAATCATTTCCCTTAATCAGCGAAGCATACAAAGCTCGACGTTATAAAACATTTTGCGCCACAACACTAAAAATATGTTCGTCTTACCAGCTCATATGTATTTGAGAGCAAAATCCCAACTCTGAGAGACAACAGAAAAATTTTGCTAATCTTTCAAAACGCGTGCCAACCAGACATCGTGATAAAATTTGAAATTGTTGTTCCATTATATTCGCATTAGACTCATCCATATCACGGTCCGCAGACTGAGGGGTTATTAGGTTCTTTGCTTTGTGATTAAAAATATCGAGATCCTCTTATCACTGGGAAAGTTTTGTCAGTCTGGTCTGATCGTTGGTGGCGATGGTAGAGAGAGGGACTGAGGAACAATATTGAATAACCTCACTAAAACTTTAGCTGTTCTAAGCTCTTTGAACTGGTAATCAGTTTGGATGAACTTTGAAACATCAAACAGACCATTCTCGGCTAGAAAAGGCGCATTTGAAAAGCCTCTGGCTTCTCTTGATGAGAAATGAATAGCTTTATTATCTATCCACTGCGCAATGGATTTTGAGATTTGCGATCTTACACGGACAATAAATAAAATGAAAACAAACACTTACACAAATGCACTACACATTACTAAATAAAACCACAAACGACCTTGGGGAGGATCTTATATAACTGATAGAACTATGTTCAATTTAATTTCCGCACTTACCCACTTGAATAGAGGCGCATAGAAGAATATCGTCTTAGGACCTGTTGGGGACAAATAAAACAAATCATTAGAGCACAAACATACATTAGAGAGTTTATGTATCTCGTGCCTCACGTGAGGCGCTGAGCGTTCTAAGTAAAAGCGGTTACTTCATTGTCAGTGACATACCTGCAGGGTGGTTCCAGAAGGGGCGAAGTTTATCGGGAACAAATTTATCAGCTGTTCGAATTACTGAATCATATACTTTTGATGGTAACCCCTTCCTAGCGGCTGCTGCAGCCGTTGTGGCTGCTGCGGCTGGTGGTGGTGGAGGTGCTGCATTTGGAGACGACATAGCTCGCTTTTATTTATCTATCTGTTTATATTCTCTGAACAAGCACACAAGTTGACAACTGGACTATGCAATTGCCGAATGCAGACTACGTATCCAAGCTGTTAGCTGCACTCAATGCGGAATGGCAGGAAACTCAAACGATGAGCGGAACGGTACGCCTTGGCCTTGTGAATGTAAACGCTTTTCCGCGACACAATGCCAACAAGCAGTCTGTGTGTCAATATCAAGAAAATAAGCGACTGTAGGTGTAGGAATGTAAAGTTCACTGTAATTCTTGAAATAAAAACGAAACAGAGGGGACAGATGTTAACTCGTGGCGTTGCACGCGAAGTCTGGCGTCGTGAAAAGGCGAGGCAGCGTCAGCCGAATCGAGACAACACCTTCTGATATGTATTCAGTTCACTGTGCAACTAAATATAAACCCGGTGCTTTTTGTGCGGCTGTATGGCGTGGTCAGTTTGTTGTCATTAATGTCAAAATCATGAATAAAAGCAACCAAATAAAGCTTCGCGCGAGTACAAAAACAAACATCAATAGATTAGGGCTTTATCCGTGACGTTGAGAGATGAATGAGACCATGTGCGGAGCTTTTTGTGTAGAAAAGTTTGCTTTACTATTCTGACACATGGCCATGTGTGACGTTTGCTTGTAAATAACTTGAACTATTCATCGGTGTGCAAGTTGGAATAATTCGGTCAATATTCTGATTGTATATATGTATATATGTACGTCTGTATGCATACATATGTTTAGGTACCATTCAATTCATATATTGACGATGTTAGTATGTACATACATATGTATGTACGTTCCTGGAAATGAGTGACTGGTCTAAATGAGTGAATTTTTGCTGATACCAACGAGAAGCATCGGAATTTGTCTAGGAGTAGTTCCATTAATTGTGATAATTGATAGGGAAATGGTTATGCAATCTGCTGATGGATTTGAGCTTTTAAAATGTCAAGGATGCAACCTTGACCGCCGATAAGGTACAGTAGAGTTTGTCTTTGTTATTCGTACATACTTACATGTGTATGTACTTCATTCATTGCCAATGATTCTTTGATTTTCTGCGATGAATTCTATAATATCTAACGGCTAACGGAATGAATTGGAAAGTCAATTATAGAGGCAAACACAATCAACTTTATAGATATGGTCTGTCGAGTTTTTGTGATGCGCTTAGAGTAGATGCACCAGTAACAGGCCAGCCACTAGTATCCGTCCGCTTTCTATTAAATGGTTACGAATATGAAAACTTAATGTTATTTGCATCAACAAATACACTCACGAGAATAATATTTCGTACAAATCTCCTTTAATAAAAACGGAATGTAATTTGTACTTCAAAGACAATACCTTATTAAATAAGCTCGAAGGAGAACATTTCAATGCAATAACACTAGAAAATAAATAAGTTCAAAAATGTGCTTAAAATAAATTGAAGTCAGTGAGAAAAATTGTTCGTACAAAATTTAAGAGTTGTATTAAAGTTGTAATATTAATCTGTTAGTACCTAGTATGAAGGCCCTTGTTTTCAATGACAGCTTTTAACCTATGTGGCATTGACCGTACTAGATTTTCTGTAATGCTGGTGTCCATCTTATTCCACTCTTCTTTGATTGCTTCTTTTAGCTGCATTTTCGTGCGAACTTTATGATTTTCACGTATTTTCCTGTCTAAATGTTCCCACAGCTGCTCAATTGGGTTGAGATCTGGGCTTTGAGCTGGAGTCTGAAGAACGTGGGGACAGTTATAAAGCAGCCAAAGCCTAACGTCGTGTGCTGTGTGCTTAGGATCGTTATCTTGATAGAGATAAAAATCCTGAGCGCAGTTGTTTTTTTTCCAGCAGAAGCGAACAAGTTTTGCTTGAGGATGGTTAAATATTGCTTGTGGTCCATATTTCCATCAGCAAATAGAGATTTCCCACTCCATAATAACCCATTGCCCCCAAACCATAACAAAATAAATTTGACCCACCCCCGTGTTTAACTGTGGCTTCGTATTTTTTTCTCCACACCTTTTCTTGTTTTCTATCACTTCTAAAGAGCTCGAACTTACTCTCATCTAAGAAAATCACCAAGATTCTTCTACTGTCTCGTTCTTATACTTTTTCGCAAAGTCAAGCCTTCGTTTAATATTTTCTTCTCTTAAAAGTGGCTTTCGCCGTGCAACACAACACTTAAACCCCAGGTAACCCTAGTTTTTGTGTATGGCCGAGTCCGAAACAGTTGATCCACTAAAATCCTTTAATTTTTTCTTCAACTCAACACCTGTAAATTTTTATTTCACTCTTTACAAACTTTTCATCTGACTTCTTAGTCTTCTTTTTTCTTCCTGCACCACTTTTGTGTTCCACTCTCCCTTCATTGTAATACCGATCACAAATACCTTGAACTGTTGAATGGGTTAAATTTAACAAGTTGCCGATTTCACGTAATGTATTTCCCGATTCACTGTGATAAATCACTGGAGATCACGTATCGATCGAAGTATTTCCGCGAGTTTTCACTATTTTCTTCTGTTTTTACCTTTACTTCTGTCCAAATGCAGCTTTCTAGACGTTTTCTTCAAACCCAATACACAAATGCTACGTAGGAATTTATAAAAAAAAACAAAGAAATATTTCGTAATCTGAACTAACGGCGTGCTATGGCGTTGCCAAGTCCTTTAATGTACGAACAATTTTTCTCATCCTACTTTAAGGAAAAACAATTTGAGTAGTGTTACCGTCGAAATCCCCGAGACCGATTGGGGTTGGCGGAAGAACGCCAGCCGCTCAATGGAAAATGGCCGTGAGTTAAGATGGTAAGTTTGGGCGCCACGCAGTTGCCCTTCCGCTCAACTCGCTTCTTACCTCTAGAACTGCGACTAGGGGGAGGAATCCAATCTCCACCAAAAAATCAACACCCGGTCCAAAACGAAACAGCGAAAGGAAAAAAAAGAAAGAGGGACCACAAACACTTGACTTCACAAATTACAATATATTCAAACGCAAAAGAAAAAAACTTAAACCTAGCTTAAGTACTAACAATGTTTATTCGGTATTTCAAAAAAAGAAACAAAACAATAATCAATTAGAATTCACAGCAATAGACTTAATTAATTTATAAAATGTAATTGATTTGGGAAAGGACAAGTACCAAAAAGTCAGAACACCAAGGGAAACAGAAACAAAAAAAAAAAACCGATTCCGAAATTCAACCCCGCCTTAACCGATCCGGCTAACGGACGTTACAGACTACCAAGGTAAAAAAAAAAATGCGAATTTACATACAGGGGAACAAAATATGGTGGTTTGTAATTCGCAAGCTCACAAATACAGGGTGCACTCGTGCAAAAAAAATAAATAAATTCAATCCACGTATATTAAATAATAATCCAAGTGTGTATAAAATTCAATGATGTTATAATAAAAAAAAAAACAAAAAAATAACTTTAGTAATCTGTTGATCATATAAATCAAAAAAAAACAAATCAAAAATGAGTCTTCCCCCGCTCCCGTGTGAGAGGAGTCACCTGTGTCCTTCCTCGCCTCGTCGATCAGCTCCTCCACCTCTTCAGGATACGAATACTTCTCGCCTACTCTTTTATTTCACTTTTCATTTTGCACTTATGGTACTGGTTTATGGTAGTTTGTTTTTCTCTTTTTCGCCTACTTATCGAAATTCGTTTTTTTTTTTTTTTTTTGTTCTACGAGGACTATTATTATTTTTTTAAACTCCTCTCGATACCGACCGAATCCATATCCGGCACTTATCTATTTCCGACACTATTTGATTTCAGCTTCCACTAACTTAAATCTTAACAGTACACTTTTCATTTTCCATTGTCCGTTGTCGCACCCTTCACTTGTCTCATGGTTTGGTCCACCTGGCCATAATCCCGTCACTATGAGGATTCGTTTTTTTTTATATATTAATAAAATGAGAAAGGTAGGCTTGTACGAAGAATTATTCTCAGCAGTGTACATTGTGACGATATTCCCCGATGTTTTAGCGAAGTTTGACGCGAGCACATCGCCAAAAAAAAATGTATTCTGTGAATTTCAAGATGTACGTTTAGGGGGCTATTACGATTACCGTGGTTTTATATTCTGCAAACGCAGTTTTATAGATCTCGACGACAATTTGGGCATATTCATAGTAGTAACCAGCAATTCTCGTTTTTGCCTAGTTTGGGAGATATCGAAGTTTAATCTGGAAATTAAACCTCAGATCTAGGCGCCACCCAGTCAGTCAGTTGTTCACATACCTTTTGTGGAGCGAGGAAGTCGCGTTAAGTTTTATACAATTTACAGCCCACTTTCGGATACTTAAAATTACAGTGATTGTTCTCTGGCGTTCAAACTACATCTGCCAGATTTCTCGTCAGCAAATTCTTCTTCCTTGTGTTTCTGTAGGAGAAAGTATCTGCACCGGTATGGGTCTGCATATATGCTGGCGAAATGGTTCCTTATCATGTTTAGATTGTAAATACTGTGGTAATATATTGCAGCAACTGAACTAAGGAACTGATAAGCGGTTTCGATGGGTGTATTTACAACATGGTATGCACAGGTTCAGTGCTTGATGCGCACATGTGTTATTAATGCGTTGTAGCATAGCGCTTTGCCTGCGGATTGGATATACAAGTTAAGGAAAGAAAGTTATTTTTATTTAAAAAATATTTCCAAGGCTTATTGCCTCGACTTTATTTCCTCAACACCAAAACTAGAACTAAAATACAATTGATTTCTTAAGTCCATTTATTGCTCCCAATTGCTAACTCTGCACTTGTCATGGGGCAGTGATCGTCGCTTCGACGTTCCAGACACTAACTCAGCTGTTCGAATGACCCAGATGCGAGTGTAAGGTGTTATTTTGCAGCGTGTTCGAAAATAACTTACATAAATTGGGTTTTTCCCGTCATTCTCTGCCGCGGTACATTAGTCTGCAGCTTGGACAAATATACCTTTTACATTAATGCGCTTCTTACTTGACCATCCTTCGCCATATTCACTTTTAGGATTTTACTCTTCGGCCATTTATTGCGGGTACCTCTTTCGTCGATAAGAGAGGCTCAGTAACTTGGTTCCATTTTCCCTTCTCGTCAACGTCGGCAAATACTCATTTACCCACAGCTCCTAATAGTGTTTGGCGTACATTTGAGACATAAGAGCATTTGTTTTATACAACTTTGTTTCTTCTTTTATGTCTTCAAGTGGTATAGGATAGATAACGCCACCTTCACGGACTCCGTTCAAATGTGGTGATCCTGGTGGATGAAAATACCAGTGAAGAATACGGCCGGTATCTCACGAATAAATGCTTCAATGTTGTCTTCCAATGCGTCAATTGAAGCGTTCTTGTCTGTATAGACATGAGCTTTAACATAGCCCCACAAAAAATAGTCCAAAGGCGTTAAATAGCACGATCTAGGCGGCCAGTTGACCGGTCCCGAACGTGAAATAAAATGTTCACCGAACTCGCCTCTCCATTGTTACGCGTGCTGTGTGGCATGTGGCACCGTCTTGTTGAAACCACATGTCACGCAAGTCAAGCAAGCCTCACGGTAGCGCTCACTATTCACAGTTACCTTACGATTCGCATCATCTTTGAAGAAGTACGGTCCAATGATGCCACCAGCCCATAAACCGCAAAAAACTGTGACTTTTTCTGGTTGCATTGGTAGCTCTTGCAATGCTTCTGGCTGATATTCACTCCAAAATCGACAATTCTGCTTCGATTAAACTGACCATAAAATGGAAGAAGTGCGCGATGAGCTTTCTTAACAGAGCACGCATTTTGATAATAAAATTCAATAATTTGCAAGCGTTGTTCGTTTGTAAGACGATTCATGTTTAAATTATAGAATACACTGAAGATGTTTCACAGTGAAACAAAACACGAAACGTGCGTCAGCTGTTTGAACCAGTGTTGCCAAAAAGATAATAGCTAAAAAATCACCCTTTATAAGCAATTTCGATATGAACAGCCGGACAAATCCATCGTTTTTCTTTCTTACGTCCATTAACCACTTCAAACGGCCCACCATAGTCCACAGCCGTGTATGTGAAGCGAGGTGTATGTGGCGTAATGCGTTCAACAGGTAAGTCTGCCATTTCTGGAATAGCTGCTTTAGCCCTTACAATTTTGAAGCGGTTGAAGTTGGTTGGGATAGTTTCATTTACAACGGCTTCATGATGTATGTGTATATGGAAAATGTTCATGATGATCTCGAACCAATAGCATTGCAAACAAAAAAAAACATATGTTAGGCATATGCATAAACACACGCCCTGACGCACGCGTCCTTAGGTTGCGGACATAGTTAAGGTAGCTTAAGTTCTATTAGGGTTTAGAAAGGCTTAGGGTAGGTTAGGTCGATTTCAGATTATAAACCAAGTTTTCAAGTTTTCTTGGCAAAATGAAATAAACATTAAGTACGTCAGAATAAAAAACAAAACGATAGTATAGGCCGAAAGGCAATTAGAGTAGTAGACTAGGTTAGCTTAGAGTAGTTAGTTATAAGTTCAAATGAATTGTTAGAGTTAAGCTACAAATTAAACATTTTGTCTAGGGTTAAGTTAAACATAAGAGTAGAGTAAAATATAAGTGAATTAAAAAAAAATGGCATTGCTCCATGATGATGTTGTGGCAGAATTAACGGACGTCTGGTTGAAATATTAATCTATCGTGCTTTGTCGATTGTAATCAGGGATCTTAACACTCCATCTTCATCTATGAATGGCTTCAACTAAAGAATGTGATTATTGTCATACGCATCACAATTTGGCAAATACATTAATGCTAGCTTTTTTTCTCCATGCACCTGATCTGCTCTGCATATCCTTGACTCTGGATTATTTT
Organism: Eristalis tenax; assembly: GCA_905231855.2. Classification (NCBI taxonomy): domain Eukaryota; kingdom Metazoa; phylum Arthropoda; class Insecta; order Diptera; family Syrphidae; genus Eristalis; species Eristalis tenax. The sequence continues at coordinate 106,858,322 of HG993124.1, read as the reverse complement.
AAATAATCCATTATTTTTATCCATTTTTTTTAAATCCATTCCATTATATATATATAATCCATCATCCATTATTTTAAATAATCCTGGTGAATGCCTTTGCTATGTTCACGTTGCGTTTTTATCAGAATATTAACAACACGGTTTACAAACGCTGTCACTCGTACCCATTTACGCCAGCTGCCTTTTCTGCTGAAATAACAGGATCGCATTCATAGTGTACTGCTTCGATGACTTCAATATTCTGATTACTATGCAAACAGATGTGTTCTGGCTAATCATCTTCGTCATCGTAGAGAAATGTCGGTGCTGTAAGCTAGCAGTTTTGGTTTTTGAGTGTCAACTAATTACTGTCAGTCAATGACTGATGTTGGTGGTTTCCTATATTTCAGCAATACGGAATGCAGCCAACTGCCCTTTGAACAGTCATGGAATCAGACCAGTAAGTGATTTTTGTTACTGTGTAACTCAATGAACGTCGAATAGTGTCCGCAAGTCTGAAACCAATCAGCCCAGCAATGAGTTCCAGTCTCTGAATCGATATGAGTCTAATAGGTGCAACTTTAGTTTTAGAACCCAGCAACCTGCATTACACACTTCCTCCAGAATTCATTCTTCGATATGCGAATGCTGCACTGCTGTCTTGACTTGCATCGACAAAAATATGTACCTGCACATCCGACTCGTCCCAGCCATCAATGACTTTGTTGAATAACATCAACATGAATATCGGGTACTTCATTGAGTTTTTTCTTGTTGTCGAAATTCCCCAATTTACCTTCGAAAGCCACATTTCCTGCATCAACACTTTTAAAAAACTTGTAAATGCCCAATTAAGCCCAAGGGATCGAAAATTGACATCAATATTCTTAAGACTTCTCGTTTTGTTGGTTTTCGCTGGTCGTTTAACACAGTTTTGTCTCCTTTGTTGGAATTAAGTGAAGATGTTATTAAATCCGATTGGGTATCTCATTAGATTCCTAGAACCTTTTCTGTACCTTGTTAACTTTCTTTGCTAAGATTGACCAGTTCGGTCATATTTTCTCCGGAACATTCTAAAAATGCTAACACTTCAGAAGAATTAGATTTCCATTCATGTATACGAAACCCTCCAGCCGAGTGAATATTCCTAATTTGCTTTGCTAGTGCAATTGCTTCATTGTTTAGGGCGATACTTTCGAGTAAATCACCGACGTAGTTATTATTCATTAATTGCCATTACCGCTTAGTATCCTAACTCATTGATGAAAGGTCTGGCGTTTAAATTCTTAACAAATTTTGCACTAGTTGTTGAACATGTAGCACTAAATGTCATCACTTTTGTTACGTTTACGCATGGCTCCTCACTTTTTAAAAATACCTGATGATATATTTCATAATTATCTGTACTGCTGGCAACAGCATTTTCTCTGAATCGAAATAAAATACCAAGCAACGATGAAAGTAATTCAGGTCCTTTCAACAAACAAGAATTCAAGGAGATACCATTAACCTTTGATGATTTGCAGTTCATTTCAACTTCAAGGTTACTTTAGGACCTTTTTATCCCAGTTATTCAGCTACATTGTCTTCAATGCGTCCCTACGATTCTTACCTTCTCAGGTTTCTTCGGATTAAAACCAGGAAATAATGGAAGATTCCAAATTCGTTTATTTTTTCCTGAGACTCCTTAGCTGACAGCTTACGAATGTAGCCTTTTTGAAGACAATCATTCATTTGATTTTTTTATATTTGTCCTTAACTTTTCATCTTTGTTGAGCCTTCGAAACTGAAAGATCTTTTTCATCATTTGGTGTAAGTCTTCATCATCGGGTTCGCCCTGTTCTTCTATAATGTTATGCTGCCATAATTTGTGTTTGCATAAAACTGACCATTTTGCATTTAGTCGCCACGGGATTATCACGTCCTGCCAGGACCTGCTAAATGGTAATCGCTGATTCCAATCATTATTCTTGGGTGCACCGATGAGTATGACTGCACTGGCAAACCTCCAATATGGTCATACCTTTTGGCTAGCTCTTCATAACTCAACGTTTATTTTGGCAAGTTGAGTTATTGTGTGCGCTTCTGCAATTGCATATTCCGCAGCACCATCGTATGCCCAGAAATTAACATAGATACCTTTCTGGACCCTTCTTGTCGTTGATCATTTGCAATTCATTTCAACTTCAAGGTTACTTTAGGACCTGGGATAAATCCCAGTTGTTCAGCTACATTGTCTTCAATGCGCGTGTCACTAGATCCACCGTCCAAGAATGCCATTACCGTCGCGATTTTTTTCCATTTCGCAGTATTACTGGCATATATTGAAACCGGAACTCGTCATCTAACCTGGCGTGGCTATTTTGTGAAGATTCCACTACTTGTTGGTGATTTTGTGTTCCATCATCCGTGTGCATTAGTGGATGGTGCTTACGACTACATCCGCTGACATTGCATTTAACTGACTTCTTACATATATATATCGATATGTCATCGTATGGGCAGTTAATCATTGGCGACATAGTCTTAATTCCTAAATTGTTCCCCCTTTCTCTCGGAACACAGTTTCTTAAAAACGTCGCTTCACTGACTTGCACGCCTTGAAACAGATTTACACAAGTTTCAGGATTGCACTGCTGGTGCACGTTTACTCGTCTTTCCGTCATGACAAACTCCTCATTTCTGTTTCTTGAAATAGAAAGTAACACTGAGTACCCTTTTCTTGCTTCAAATTTCAGACAGGAACCAAATGCTATCACACCTGATATGTTGTTGTCGTAAGCGTATGAAGCCCATTTCATCTTCTTATCGTTGTCCAATGTTCTCAACAGCTCCTTCAGAAACAACGGGTTATTATATTCCACTTCCAACCCTGATAATTTTATCGCCGCATTCATGTTCGTTACTGCTGCTGAAAACCGAACGACTAACTTCAAGTTACACGTGGATGTTTGCTTATTTTGTCCAAAATGATGATTGATCCAAATGCCATTTCCTAACAATCCATAATTTCAGGCACACAAGATGATTGACTTCCGGCTTCAAATATGGCTCCTCCTTTAAGCGCTTGTTCCATCGGATTTTCTATGTTTAAAAAACCACACTCTTTTGTTGACGTTTCAAACCTTTTCTTAAACAGCGACCACTGCTCAGGTTCACCGGAAATTACAGGAAGTTCTTTATATATTATCCGGGCCGTATTTTGTTTTTGCGTATATAGGGGTGATTCTTCGGCGACGACGGCTTGCTCTGGTGTACTAAAATATGACTGTTTTGGTACCTTAATCTTGGGAGTATATTCTCGAGCCCTTGGATGAAGAGTCATTTTGGCGACGTATTTTACGAATTCCTCATTATTGCCATTAATTTCAAAATCCTCTTTTGAAAGTGCGTCCGCTAACTCTGTAACAGTTCCTGCTCCTCTTGCATATTCTTGCGTTGCTGTTGTAACAGGGTATGCCGCTGATCCAATAATTGTAGTTTCAGCATTTTTGTGATGACGATCTGCATCTTGGTGACTGTGATGCCCTATCCGACTCATCATCAGGAATTGCCTTGGCCAATGTTGGAACTGGAAGCGGAACTTCTTCGTTATCGACTAAACATCCAGTTAAAGCGATATATTTCTACTTCAGCATTCCCCATTTATCAAGTGCGGTCTGAATTACTACTCTTCTTCTTCCCAAACTGATATAATTCTGCACTATGTTATATTGGGTCACCAATTCCTTAAAAAAGGCGCCCACTTCCTGTTCATATCCTTTCGAACAGTTCTCGCAAAACCACTCATCAAGGCCCAAATGAAACCATTTCTTACATACCCCATCACAGCATACCATGTCCTGACTGTACGGCTTCTCACATCTAGTACATTTTGCTGATCCCCGCTTGAGTTGCGGTTCTTTCTGCTGCTTCTGTTGATCAGGCATATGTATTCCAACTCCATCTGCATCCTGGTCACCGTGCTGGGCCCCTTTTTCCACTTTGTCTTGGCGAATGAAACATTTTGCGGTGTTTAAGAAATAATGTAAGTATTTTTAGAAACTATTAGTTCCGACACAATCTTATCAATTAATGTGAATTTAATGAATGTAACACTTTTCACATTCAGAAAGGCTAACTTTTAAAGTTCTAAGACAATTAACACGATTCACATATCTGGTAGTATGCTTTGTCCAGATCAAGGGTTGTGAAGAAGTTCTTGTTGTTCAGCTGCTCAGTGAAATCCATCAGATATGGGATCGGATAACCCTGACATTTTCTGAGCCATGTGGAGTGGGCTGGCCCATGGGCTGCTCGACGGTTGACAAATACCCATCCCTATCATGAACTTAAGCTCAGCTTTTGCCTGCTCGAGTTATTCACCAGTAAGATTTCAAGGTCTTTCCGCTACTGGTTGGCCTGTGGTGTTCCACTTGATTTGCGTCTGAGGTGATGAAGTTACATGCATGAATTCTTCGATGATTCCTTGTAGGAGTGTTGCACATCCACAATTGACAGTCCAAATACTGCAGCGGATCCGACGCTACCAGTGTTTGTTACTGAGGGTTTTGAGTCGATTAAGCGTCCGGATTTGAGGTCGATGATTGTACCAAAATGGGCAAGTACTTCAGCTCCGATAATGGCAGTTTTGTCATCAGCGATGATGAAGTCCCACTTAAGTGCACGTCGCAATCCAAAATTCAAGTCAGAATGACTAAAGTTTGGTATCAAACGACAGGTATAACCCCAGGTATTTACTTTTCGCAAACAATTTCATGGAAACGGTATTTACCGTTGTATGACATCGCAAAGAGCAATCATTTTTGAGCAAGAGAAATGCAAAACATTAGTTGCATTATGTGACTCATATTCATCGTGTTCGTGTGAAGTAAGCCGCAATGCGATCCTTCCACAATTTGTTTTCACTTTCTTGCCCGTTATTTAAATAATATTGTGGGTAAGTTTGAACCGATTTGCTTGTGACATTGTGCACAGTTTTCAAAATGTATCCGAGGTGTTATTTATTACCTTCTCCTCACGGATTCTGGATTCTGGAACCCCATAAGACATTTTCCGCTCAGCTGCGCACCATATATTTATTTTTTTTTGTGAGTTCATATCACTCAAGTAATTAACGGTTATTTATCTGCTGCTCTAAAGAAGGCTACACACTATCAGTTTTTTAATTACACTCCTGGAATATGATTTCTTATTACTTCAATCCAGGCCGTTTTTCCATCATTACCAAGAAAGGATTCATTTGAAAATTCTCATCTTACTTCCCTAAGATAAAGGATAAATCATTATCTGTTATCTGCACCGCTGCAGTCTTCACACAAAATAGCTTAGGGTTTCTGTGAGCTAGGTCGAATTAAAAGTTCAGTTTTGAGTTGTCCGTCACCGATAATATATCCCAACAAAATTCTAAGGTTCAGGTTCGAAATAGGCGAATTGCGGTTCACATAATGAAAAGTTTCGACATTTTGGATACCAAGGAAATTCCTTGAGTTACGCTTTATGACTTTCAAGATACATGCAAGGTGGGAAAGAAGTCATCGGAAATACTAAAGTTTCAAAACGATAAGAATCCAGTTCCAGGCCTGGACACTTTCGAAAACATTTAACGATGTACACCCAAAATGCAAAAACGAAAAATAAAAGAACTGGTATGCACTAAAAGGTGGAGTGAAATTGCTTCTGCCGCAGAAGTGTCTTTTAGATTGAGTGACTGATAGATGCTGCAAAACTGGCAAGGGGCTTGCCTTTAGTTCTCCTGCAAGGGCTACCAATCTGAACCAACTAATAGATTACTTCGGAGGAAGCTCTTTGCTCCTTGCTGATGAGATGAAATAGGTACATTTCAGTACACAAGCTGGTTTTAAGTGTTATCAGATCCATATCTTTCGAGTCGTAGTACAGTGCACCAAAAAAGTGTTGCTTTGTTAAACTCTCCTGAAGTACGAGTACTAGTAACAATTCGTATGAAGACGATGATGAGAGCGACTAATTTCAAATAATGCAAAACATTCAAACATATTAAGTCAACAGATAAATAATTATATAAATGATGAATGTGACGATGTACGCATAATGTGTTAGTTTCATCAAAATATCGTGGGGCTTATTTGAGGTCATGTGTTGGAGTAAAAGAAATGATTTTTCTACTGTCTTCTACTCTGTTCTGAACACATTGGTAAAGATTTGAACAAAATCGGTCTCGTGGTCTTTTAGTTAGAGACGTTTTCTTCTGGACTTCTGGACTTAATCAGTCACCTCGTTGAGTATTTCAGGCTCCAGCGTTGCAATGACTTTTTTTGAACTTGCTGACATCTGATACAATCATATGGTCGCGGAACTGCGCCTCCGGTTGTGGTAACCAAAGAGCTGGATTGATTCGCCAAAATGTTGCCAGGCAAAGATTTCTAAGTGCCTTTAATTTCTGATCCTCGACTTGGAGACTTGTAGAAGGATGTTCAGTGTAGTTATTAACTCTTTGTGCACCTTAATATTTGTGCCAAGATTGGGAGCACATTCTGTAGATATTTTTTGAAGATATTAACATCCTCAGTAAATAAAAAAAAATCCACTTTGTCTTTTATTAATTTCGATTACGTCGGGGTCACGCATTGTGGTTATTGATAAAACCCACATATCTGTCGTGTCGATAATTTAGAAGACAATGTATTTACTTTAGTTAAAAGTACGTTTCAGTATTCATGTGTAACGCTTGGTTTCGTCGCCAAAAGTTAATGCAATGGTATACATACTTTTGTGGATTCTCGGTTGTTGTCTTCGATGAGAGTGAAGTTGTTTCGGTTGAAGGTGTTCAGGCGGTAAGGTAGTGCGTGCAGTGCTACCACAATACTAAATGCATTTATTTACAAAAGTATCTATAGACACTTAATGTATCTCGAGGACGTGATGTGTAAGTAAAAATTTTGTCAACGGCCATACCATGCTGAAAAAATCGGTTCTCGTCCGATCACCGTAATGAAACAGCATCGGGCGCGGATAGTACTTGGATGGGTGACCGCTTGGGAACACCGCGTGTTGTTGACTTTTTGCTCCCCACTGTACACTCCACTACAACCCCATCTTCACCCAACAACACATTCCCATTCATCATTGCTATTCCCGAAAGAAGACTTTTTAATCCTCTTAACGATTTTTTTGCACACTAGCTGGATGGACCGCCGTCGCTGCTGAGTCCTTTAATAATAAGTACTTCATGAGTAAATAAGTACTAATCTAGTTCCTTGGTGGCTAAAACATCTATTTCGTGCTTGTTGTTGACGCTATACGATGACACTGATCACTCGTATCTCCGCTGCGTGCAATTCATTTATGGAAAGAATCAGAAGATCTCGAACATAAATTCCTGCTGTTCATTGGTCGCATGTTACTAGCTGCCTCCAGTTTCGCACGCATAGTTGGCTGAGGTCCCTTTCCACTTGTCCTCTCAAAGCAACCAAGAGCACCTTCGTCCGCTTTTGACAAAGTCCATGCCACCACTGAAGTAGAGAGAGACGTATAAAACGGCACTGCAAAGGAGGAGAAGAGCTGCTCGCGAGCTCTACTAGCAGAAGAGTAGAGACGAACACCGGCTTCTCAGGAGAAAAAAGGAGGAGAGAATAGCGAGATATTGCAGGAATCAGGTAAAGAAGTTTTACCAAAGGGTAGAGTTGGCTAACTAAACACAAGGTTATAAGTCCCGATCCGAGGCCAGTAAGGATGATCAAGGGAAGGAATCGATGTTGAGGATATGGAGGAACCATTTCTGCAGACTGTATAACGGCGATGAGGAACCAAATACCGCTGTCAGGCAGATCGAACCATTCAACAAAAATGAAAGCGACGATACGACGATAGATGAACAATTCCGTCCACCCGACCTGGACGAAGTGAAGGTAGCCATATCTAAACAGAAATCCAACAAGGCTGCTGGGGCTGACGGCCTACCGGCTAACTTTTCAAAACGGCAGGCGATAATTTGGTAAGGAGCATGCACCAGCTCATCTCTAAAATATGGTCGGAGGAAAGCATGCCCGATGAATGGAACCTCAGTAGTGTTTGCCCAATCCACAAAAAAAGGAGACCCTCTGAATTGCGCCATCACTTCTTCATCGATTTCAAGGCCGCGTATGACAGCATTTATAGTGAGCAATGTCTAGTTTTGGCATCCCTGGAGAATGCACGCTGTTCGTCAAGGTCGGTTAAGACTTAACCGAGACCTTTGATGTGAAAAAAGGATTCAGACAAGGCGACGAGCTGTCAAGTGACTTCTTCAACATCATCCTTGAACAACACCAGAGGAACAATCTTTCAGAAGTCAAAAACTTCATCTACCTAGGAACCGCTATAGATTCAGACAACTGCACCAGCGCTGAAATCAAACGAAGAATGGCTCTTGGAAATCGCTGCTTCTTTGGGCTATGAAATCAAACGCCCTCTCTCGAACAACCAAAGTGACCCTCTATAAGACCTTAATCGTCCCAGTCCTGTTATATGGCGCAGAGGCATGGACTTTGTCAAAAGCGGACGAAGGTGCTCTTGGTTGCTTTGAGAGGACAAGTGGAAAGGGACCTCAGCCAACTATGCGTGCGAAACTGGAGGCAGCTAGTAACATGCGACCAATGAACAGCAGGAATTTATGTTCGAGATCTTCTGATTCTTTCCATAAATGAATTGCACGCAGCGGAGATACGAGTGATCAGTGTCATCGTATAGCGTCAACAACAAGCACGAAATAGATGTTTTAGCCACCAAGGAACTAGATTAGTACTTATTTACTCATGAAGTACTTATTATTAAAGGACCCAGCAGGGAGGGGGGTCCATCCAGCTAGTGTGCAAAAAAATCGTTAAGAGGATCAAAAAGTCTTCTTTCGGGAATAGCAATGATGAATGGGAATGTGTTGTTGGGTGAGGATGTGGTTGTAGTGGAGTGTACAGTGGGGAGCAAAAAGTCAACAACACGCGGTGTTCCCAAGCGGTCACCCATCCAAGTACTATCCGCGCCCGATGCTGTTTCATTACGGTGATCGGACGAGAACCGATTTTTTCAGCATGGTATGGTCGTTGACAAAATTTTTACTTACACATCACGCCCTCGAGATACATTAAGTGTCTATAGATACTTTTGTAAATAAATGCATTTAGTATTGTGGTAGCACTGCACGCACTACCTTACCGCCTGAACACCTTCAACCGAAACAACTTCACTCTCATCGAAGACCACAACCGAGAATCATGAACGCATGAATACTGAAACGTACTTTTAACTAAAGTAAATACATTGTCTTCTAAATTATCGACACGACAGATATGTGGGTTTTATCAATAACCACAATGCGTGACCCCGACGTAATCGAAATTAATAAAAGCCAAAGTGGATTTTTTGTATTTACTGACGATGTTAATGTCTTCAAAAAATATCTACAGAATGTGCTCCCAATCTTGGCACAAATATTAAGGTGCACAAAGAGTTAATAACTACACTGAACATCCTTCTACAAGTCTCCAAGTCGAGGATCAGAAATTAAAGGCACTTAGAAATCTTCGCCTGGCAACATTTTGGCGAATCAATCCAGCTCTTTGGTTACCACAGCCGGAGACGCAGTTCCGCGACCATATGATTGTATCAGATGTCAGCAAGTTCAAAAAAAGTCATTGCAACGCTGGGGCCTGAAATACTCAACGAGGTTACTGATTTAGTCCAGAAGTCGTACATAAAATGTATGTATGCCGCATTCAAACAGCAGCATATTTCAAGATTTTCAGAGTCAAAGGAACGGCAGTCGAATAGGCTGATGACTGGTATAAAACTAGGAGACAGGCGACCATCAAGTCTCTTATGGGAAATGCGCAGTTTAGCAGGCGAGAATGTTCCCGATGGTATGCTTCAACCCTGTGGATGAGCCACATGCCCATCCACAGGGTCGACATATTATCAGCCAACTATGCTATCCCTCTCACAGCCTCAGCCGAGATGCAGGTAGAATCATGGAGAACATATCTTCAGGTACACCCCCCTTCGTTAAACTAGTATCGCTGGTTCCAGGGGGTTTGTAAGGCGGTATGGAACAGCCAACGAGAGTACCGCCTACATGTGTTCGACAAGGCCACAACCCAACAATTTTTAGTCGATTCTGGTTCCACCATTTCTGCTTTACCACAACCACTGCGTTACAATAGTCCATCCACAAATCAGACCCTCTAGGACGCCAATGACACACCAATCCGTACAAATACAGTGTGTTATTTTCCACATCCAGCGGAACTTTATTCCTGTTGCGCTTGTTACTGCTAAACTATGGATTTTCCTCTTCGGTGACTATCAAGTTTGTAAAGCCTGTAGCCATATGTGGTACTTCAGGAGAGTTTAACAAGCAACACTTTTTTGGTGCACTGTACTACGACTCGATAGATATGGATCTGATGACACTAAAAACCTGTTTAATACATTCCTAAATATTTGACTTTACATTTAAGCTGCTGGTGCCTGCTTGTGTACTGAAAAGTACTTAATTCATCTCATCAGCAAGGAGCAAAGAGCTTCCTCCGGTGTAATCTATTCATTATGCTTACCATGCCTTGATCGAGTAAAGATCATACAAGTCTACCGGGAATATAATTTCCTGATCCACCCATTCGGCATTATCGGAATTCGAAATCGGAACCGAAATTCGCTTATTTCGGTCTTGAACCTTAGATTTTAACCACACATTGAAAATTTCACTGATTTACTTACTTAAAATAGCGTGAACGATTTTATGGCTATACCTTAAACTTTGTTTAACAAATTTATATATTATCGGTGACGGACAACTCGAAACTGAACTTTTAAATTCGACCTAGCTCACAGAAACCCCAACCTATTTTGTGTGAAGACTGCAGCGGTGCAGATAACAGATAACGATTTATCCTTTATCTTAGGGAAGTAAGATGAGACGTCTCAAATGAATCCTTTCTTGGTAATGATGGAAAAAAGGCCTGGATTAAAGTAATAAGAAATCATATTCCAGGAGCGCAACTCTAAAAAAAAAATAAATATATGGTGCGCAGCTGAGCGGAAAATGTCTTATGGGGTTCCAGAATCCAGAATCCGTGCGGAGAAGGTAATAAACAACACCTCGGATACATTTTGAAAACTGTGCACATAGTCGCAATATGAAAAAACGGGTTATTCTAAGGCCCTCAAGCAAATCGGTTCAAACTTAACAAAAATATTATTTAAATAACAGGCAAGAAAGTGAAAACAAATTGTGGAAGGATAGCATTGCGGCTTACTTCACACGAACACGATGAATATGAGTCACATAATGCAACTAATGTTTTGCATTTCTCTTGCTCAAAAATGATTGCTCTTTCCGATGTCATACAACGGTAAATACTATTTCCATGAAATTGTTTGCGAAAAGTTAATACCTGGGGCTATACCTGTCGTTTGATACCGAACTTTAGTCATTCTGACTTGAATTTTGGATTGCGACGTGCACTTAAGTGGGACTTCATCATCGCTGATGACAGAACTGCCATTATCGGAGCTGACGTACTTGCCCATTTTGGTATAATCATTGACCTCAAATCCGGACGCTTAATTGACTCAAAAACCTCAGTAACAAACACTGGTAGCGTCGGATCCGCTGCAGTATTTGGACTGTCAATTGTGGATGTGCAACACTCCTACAAGGAATCATCGAAGAATTCATGCATGTAACTTCATCACCTCAGACGCAAGTCAACAGGAACACTGCACAGCACCACATTGTCACCACTAGTAGGAGTAGGCAAAAGCTGAGCTTAAGTTCATGATAGGGATGGGTATTTGTCAACCGTCCACATGGTTCAGAAAAAGTCAGGGACCAGTCTTAACGCGCAGACACAGGCAGATCGTTATCCGATCCCATATCTGATGGATTTCACTGAGCAGCTGAACAACAAGAACTTCTTCACAACCCTTGATCTGGACAAAGCATACTACCAGATATGTGAATCGTGTTAATTGTCTTAGAACTTTAAAAGTTAACCTTTCTGAATGTGAAAAGTGTTACATTCATTAAATTAACATTAATTGATAAGATTGTGTCGGAACTAATAGTTTCTAAAAATGCATCCTGGACGTCCAGGCAAAATTTAGTTCTGGCTATAAGAAACGAGAGACGAGATAGTGCAATGGCCTGCTTGTGTGGTGTCGGAATAACCCAATTTTTATCCACTCTACAGGCAAAAATGATATCCGTTGTGCGCAATATCCCGTCATATAATAAATGTCCTTTGTGCGCACCATTGAGTCGATAAGCAAAACCCTTTTTGCACACGGATAAAAACATGCAAATAAAACATGTGCGCATCACGCACTGGACCTGTAAATATCCTTTGTAAATACATCGATCGAAACCACTTATCAGTTTCTTACTTCAATTGCTACAGTGCAGACCACAATGTTTACAATGTAAACATGATAAGAAACCATTTCGCCAGCATAGATGGAGATGGGTCTCCATCGTTTGCTGACGAAGAATCTGGGAGATGTATTTTGAATCTTAGAGAGAACAGTCATAAGTGCGTGAAAGTGTTCGAAATTGAAATCGGTGTTAGTTTTTGATTGGTCACGTTAGTCATTTTATGTCATTACTCTAATTTTTTCTTTGACTAGTGGATTAAAGTGTATTCATTCCAAGATCGATTTTCTGTCCTACTCATATATTATCCATTACATATTAGTTATATAGGATTTTATTGAAATATTGGATAATAATGAGCGTGTGTATAATATACTTCACCTGGTCTTCTTCGTATTCGTTCCATTTATGGGTGTCTTCAGCTGTGCAGTTCACCTACCCAAATGATTTAATTAAAGACCGGAATCCTAAAAACCGGAACTTAAAATATGTTTTCAGCACTTTGCGATTATGTGCTTTTCCAAACGGTCCAAAGCTGACATCAAAACTGAAATGGAATCTCTTAAAGTCAATTTTTTCAATGATTCGGGAATACCCGCTTGTATCGCTACAGCCGAAGCTAACAGACTAGTTCTATAGTTAAGCCTTGCTATTCTTTGTTGTTAATCTTGGTCCATGTGTTGGATCAGTGGCGTAACTCTTGGAGGCATAAACATCGCTATATTAGAGTGATCATCTGTGGTTGACTCACTTAGTGGAGGATGCGATGGAGCATTGTCTAACAGCAGAAGGGTCTTCACTGGTAGACTCTGATTTTTCATAAATGATGTTACCTAAGAACTTATTTAAATATATTGAAATGTTTTGAAGCTGATTTGCTTCTCTTTAATTTGCCAATGCCAAAGTGTTTTTCTTTTGCCTGGAACCAAAAATGCATTGTTCACACACTTTAAAATTTGTTCAATCATTTTGCACAAATAGTAGAATGTGTAACTAAGGAACTGCTCAACTAGCGCGCATTTGTCCATAAGTGACAAACCCCAGGGTTTTTGAGGACGTATTGATGAAACTTACGATGGTCTCTATAAGTTTTGCATATCAGAGCCTCGGATGAAATTATAGGTGGCTATCAAAAATAATAGCCATGGCAGGCAATGTGATATATGTAAGTACAGTGCGATTAACGCAACTAATAGAAACTGAAGTAGTTGCAATTATCGATTTTATGTCTATATGAAAAGTCGAGATTACTGCGTCAATAATGATAGAAAAATTCAATTTAGCTGTTGCGAAAATCGAGGAGTTGCGTACATCGAGAGGTGCGTTAATAGCGAACATGAAGTGATCTGTGTTACGGCATTCCATCAGAGATATAAGAGCACTAAGGAGATATGCAACTTCTTCGTCTCTCTGGAAAGCGTCTTACTTGACAGCGGAATACTCCACACTAGCTTAAGAAGTGTGCGTGAAGCCAAGTAGGCTTTGGAGCACAAAAGCGATGGGCGAGTTAGTAAAGGATATTTTATTGTTTTTCCTCATTCTTTGTTTGCTATTTTGTTTCACTTTTGAATTTTCCATGCATCCATTGCAGTTTTGAAGTGGTAGGAACTTTTCCAATTTGAAGAAGTATTACAACAAGGACGTTTTCAGCTATGTGAATTTTGTTTGCACTAAGTTTAATAATAAGTTTTATAATCATAAAAGCTTGAATGAGTATGATATTTAAAGGCTAACATGTGTGATGGGGTGAATCGATCTAAACAGGTTAATGTGATTCATAGTCTGTCCTCTGTGTGTTCAACTATTCCAACGTCCTTTACTGACTTATGTTTTTTTTTTGAGATCTTCAGGTTCTCTTGGGAAAAGGATTGCACGCAGCGGAGAGACAAGTGATTAGTGTCATCGTATATCGTAGTGGTACAGACGCGCTGTTAGCTATGACAGCGGCTCAGTACAAGTAAGAAAATTTGTGGAAACAATGTAATGAGCCTATGTACAAAGGAACTAGATTAGACATTATTTTGAAAGTGCACGAAATGCTGCACGATAAATATGGAGATAACTAGCTGGATGTACCCGCTTTGCTAGGTCATTTAATCGTGAAGTACGTAGGTACATTCATATGTGTATTCAATTTGAGGAAAATGTCTAGCTTTATGAACATACTCGATGATTAAAGGACCCAGGAAAGCGGGTCCATCCAGCTGGTGTGCAATAAAATCGTTAGCAGGAATAAGGAAACTTTTTTGAGAGTAGCAATGAGCAACGAGAATGTGGTGTTGGGTGAGGATGTGGTTGTAGTAGTGTGTACAGTGGGGAGCAAAAAGTCAACAACACGCGGTGTTCCCAAGCGGTCACCCATCCAAGTACTATCCGCGCCCGATGCTGTTTGATTACGGTGATCGGACGAGAACCGATTTTTTCAGCATGGTATGGTCGTTGACAACATTTTTACCTACACATCACGCCCTCGAGATACAGGTGAGATACATTAAGTATCTATAGATATATTTAGTATATCTATATATACGCATTTAGTAGCCTATAGATACATTTAGCACCTATAGACACATTTAATAGCCTATAGATGCATTTAGTATCTGACACCCTGAATACATAAACATTTGGGATGTCCCCCACCCAGCACTACAAGATATTGCAGTTTGGACAATCTCCAAATACCCACAATCGCCACACAGCAACTAAAATATGTCTTCTAAAATCCGCCCACGCTCTTACGCTCTACTACATTGTTGACAATACACTACAATGTGGACAACCAAACCAATATCAAAAGGAAGTCGTAGGCAGCCTTAAATACATGAACAAATCCAGCAGGGATATTGCTGGGGGATATTGATAGTACATCCTAAGTACTATGATTCTTGTCCTGCGGTTTCTTGACTGACTGTCTACAAAATGTGATGAATTTCCATACAATGAGTTGCGATGCCGTGTATTGGTTTATGTTTCCGTGAAAAAAGATTAGCATACTTGCAGGCACCTACATCAACAGTTTTCTTAAATAACAATGCCCGGGTGGCTCGGTTCGTGCCGCTTAGCGATCATGGGATTTAAACTCTCTTTCCGCAGGCGGCAGATTCTGCTCACTCAACTTCCTTGCTCCGCTCTGGGTAGCTGCAAGATTTCTCAATTACCACAATCCCTTGCCACAGTCTTTTTGCACAGAAGCAAAATAATTTTCAATTTCGCTCACATTTTCGTAAGAAGAAATTTATATTTAAACCTTTTTCATTTCCTAAACAAATGGCGTTTTCAAAACCTTGGCGCCATGGAAACCTTAGAAGTTCCAACTTTCATTGCTTTCATGAGAGTATCGTGGGCATACTTTTACATCATCTACGTTATACTTCCCTTTTGTAATTTTTTTAATTATTTCAATGTTTTATTGAAAATCGAATAGTCTCGTATTTTTATTGCAACTTCATTATTTTTCTTTAACCCAATACGGAGCCCCGGGCTCGCTGTGGGAATTCCTTATTCTTCCGTCCCAGTTACGAGCCCCTACACATTTTAATAAATAACTACTTTTTCTTGTGAAAGAATAAAATTTACATTATCTACCCGTGTTTATTTTTTCATCGCTGCAGATAGTGAAATTAGATGAAAAACCTTCCAAATGTTAAAATATATGAAGAACAAATTTATATCTTCGAAATCACTGCCAATATATGACAAAAATCGAAATAAAATTTGTATAGGCAGGCACTTTTCACTGCCGATATTATTGGCAGCTTCTTACCATCTCAAGACGAATTATCTGAAAATGAATTAAGCGCCACAAAATAAAACTGGTCCCCCCCCCACACTTCAGCCTTCCATTCTGGAACAGTTTGAAGCCACAGTTGGATTTATGTAAAAGCATATGAGCATAAAGCAGTCCAGAGGGACGATGCATGGTGGGTAGTAGTTGCACATCTACTTCTGCCAAAAACAGCAAACAGTTTTAGTTGAAATCGCATGTGGAGTTCCCATTCCAACGAAAATATTTCTCCTCGTACGTCCGCTTTTTATGCTTATGATCATAAATAAACGTAATATATCCACAATTCCATCAGCGGTATTACAAATTTAAGTTAATTCACGAATTGTGTATAATAATGAGTGAAATATTACTTCATGCGAACACTATAATTATTTTACTATGTAATTATAGGGCAATGCTGTGCATTGAGATGGTTTGAAGTATACCAAAAGTCATAGGGAGTCAGCATTGTGGATCTTGAAAAATAGTCCTAATCGAGTGCAGGCTTATTTTGCTGTTGATATACATGTTGTGCAGCATCTAACCGGACTCGTGGGCACAATAACAAACACCTAATGATTACAAAAAGATTACAGAAAGTGCTTATATGTGGATATATATGCACGTCACATTGGCTGCCTAGCCAAATTTGAGGATATTTCATGGGGTGCCAAGACAAAAAATGTAATTATCTATATTATTGAATATATTTTCAATGCATCCTGGACATACAGGCAAAATTTAGTTCTGGCTGTAAAAAACACACGACGAGATGGGTGGGTGGTGTTGGAATAACCCAATTTCTATCCACTCTGCAGGCAAAAATGATATCCGTTGTGCGCAACATTCCGTCTTATAATAAATATCCTTTGTGCGCACCATCGAGTCGATAAGCAAAACCCTTTTGTACACCCATAAAAACATGCAAATAAAACATGTGCGCACTGGACCTGTAAGTATCCTTTGTAAATACATCGATCGAAACCACTTATCAGTTTCTTACTTCAATTGCTACAGTTTATTACCACAATGTTTACAATGTAAACATGATAAGAAATCATTTCGCCAGCAGTTATGCATACCCATATCGTTTGCTGACGAAGAATCTAGGAGATGTATTTTGAATCTTAGAGAGAACAGTCGCAAGTGCTTGAAAGTGTTCGAAATTGAAATCGGTGTTACTTTTCTTTGGTCACGTTAGGCATTTTACGTCATTACTCTAATTTTTTCTTTGACTAGTGGATTAATGTGTATTCATTACAAGATCGATTTTTTTGTCCTACTTATACAAACGTAGGCATGAAGTACTATCGTTCAAATTTGTGAACGAGCGCATCACGCGACGATTTGCATTAAGGCCAAAATCACCAACATACGCCTGATAATCGCACATGCCCCAGCAGAGAAGAGAGACAACGATACCAAATGCAGCTTCTACGTGCTCTTGGACAAAACATACGAGCCTACGACATTGAAATTGTCACAGGCGATTTCAACGCAAGGCTAGGAAGAGAGGTCGTCTTTGGTAGTACTACCGGAAAGTACAGCTTACACGACACCACCTCTGATAGCGGATTTAGGCTGATCGACTTTGCTGCGGGGCGAAATGTTGTAGTAATCAGTACGCAGTTCCCACATCTCGATATTCTCAAAGGAACATGGACATCTCCTGATCAATCAACCGTCAAGCAGATTGATCAAGGCACTCCTCCAGCATTATGGATGTCCAAACGTTTCGAGGCGCAACATTGACTCAGACTACCAGCTGTTGTAGCCAATGTAAGGCTGCGGGTATCCCGAACACCGGCAAGACAAGGATATACTGTGAGGAAGTTTAACCTCGGACGGCTGCAATTGCAAGGGATCGCCAAATCCTTTTCTAATCGAGTCTCCCTTAATTTTTTAAGAAGTCCTACGAAGCCAATGGCAAGTATTTAAGGCGACATTGTCAAAAAGACATCAAAGACGCCGCCACTGAAGTGCTGGGTTTCACTCGACCACTCCTACGAAACGACGGTTTGGCGACGACCGTCGGCGGGTGAATGCAGCAAAGCAAGAGACGTATAAAACGGCACTGCAAAGGAGGAGAAGAGCTGCTCGCGAGCTCTACTAGCAGAAGAGTAGAGACGAACACCGGCTTCTCAGGAGAAAAAAGGAGGAGAGAATAGCGAGATATTGCAGGAATCAGGTAAAGAAGTTTTACCAAAGGGTAGAGTTAGCCACACAAGGTTATAAGTCCCGATCCGAGGCCAGTAAGGATGATCAAGGGAAGGAATCGATGTTGAGGATATGGAGGAACCATTTCTGCAGACTGTATAACGGCGATGAGGAACCAAATACCGCTGTCAGGCAGATCGAACCATTCAACAAAAATGAAACTGACGATATAGATGAACAATTCCGTCCACCCGACCTGGACGAAGTGAAGGTAGCCATATCTAAACTGAAATCCAACAAGGCTGCTGGGGCTGACGGCCTACCGGCTAACTTTTCAAAACGGCAGGCGATAATTTGGTAAGGAGCATGCACCAGCTCATCTCTAAAATATGGTCGGAGGAAAGCATGCCCGATGAATGGAACCTCAGTAGTGTTTGCCCAATCCACAAAAAAAGGAGACCCTCTGAATTGCGCCAACTAAAGAGGCATCAGTCTTCTGAACATCGTATACAAGATACGATAGATGTTGTGTGAACGCCTAAAGCCGTTCGTCAACAACCTGGTTGGTCCATAGCAGTGTGGCTTTAGGGCAGGAAAATCCACCAACGATCAAATATTCACGCTACGGAACATTTTCGAAAGAAATCCAGGAACAGCAAAACTATATCCATCACCTCTTCATCGATTTCAAGGCCGCGTATGACAGCATTTATAGTGAGCAATGTCTAGTTTTGGCATCCCTACCAAACTCGTCCATTTGAGACGATGGAGAATGAACGCTGTTCGTCAAGGTCAGTAAAGACTTAACCGAGACCTTTGATGTGAAAAAAGGATTCAGACAAGGCGACGAGCTGTCAAGTGACTTCTTCAACATCATCCTTGAAAGAATTGTCCAAAACTAGCACGCTAACACCAGAGGAACAATCTTTCAGAAGTCAAAAACTTCATCTACCTAGGAACCGCTATAGATTCAGACAACTGCACCAGCGCTGAAATCAAACGAAGAATGGCTCTTGGAAATCGCTGCTTCTTTGGGCTATGAAATCAAACGCCCTCTCTCGAACAACCAAAGTGACCCTCTATAAGACCTTAATCGTCCCAGTCCTGTTATATGGCGCAGAGGCATGGACTTTGTCAAAAGCGGACGAAGGTGCTCTTGGTTGCTTTGAGAGGACAAGTGGAAAGGGACCTCAGCCAACTATGCGTGCGAAACTGGAGGCAGCTAGTAACATGCGACCAATGAACAGCAGGAATTTATGTTCGAGATCTTCTGATTCTTTCCATAAATGAATTGCACGCAGCGGAGATACGAGTGATCAGTGTCATCGTATAGCGTCAACAACAAGCACAGAATAGATGTTTTAGCCACCAAGGAACTAGATTAGTACTTATTTACTCATGAAGTACTTATTATTAAAGGACTCAGCAGCGACGGCGGTCCATCCAGCTAGTGTGCAAAAAAATCGTTAAGAGGATTAAAAATTCTTCTTTCGGGAATAGCAATGATGAATGGGAATGTGTTGTTGGGTGAAGATGGGGTTGTAGTGGAGTGTACAGTGGGGAGCAAAAAGTCAACAACACGCGGTGTTCCCAAGCGGTCACCCATCCAAGTACTATCCGCGCCCGATGCTGTTTCATTACGGTGATCGGACGAGAACCGATTTTTTCAGCATGGTATGGTCGTTGACAAAACTTTTACTTACACATCACGCCCTCGAGATACATTAAGTGTCTATAGATACTTTGGAAATTAAATGCATTTATTTACAAAAGTATCTATAGACAGTATTGTGGTAGCACTGCACGCACTACCTTACCGCCTGAACACCTTCAACCGAAACAACTTCACTCTCATCGAAGACCACAACCGAGAATCATGAACGCATGAATACTGAAACGTACTTTTAACTAAAGTAAATACATTGTCTTCTAAATTATCGACACGACAGATATGTGGGTTTTATCAATAACCACAATGCGTGACCCCGACGTAATCGAAATTAATAAAAGCCAAAGTGGATTTTTTGTATTTACTGACGATGTTAATGTCTTCAAAAAATATCTACAGAATGTGCTCCCAATCTTGGCACAAATATTAAGGTGCACAAAGAGTTAATAACTACACTGAACATCCTTCTACAAGTCTCCAAGTCGAGGATCAGAAATTAAAGACACTTAGAAATCTTCGCCTGGCAACATTTTGGCGAATCAATCCAGCTCTTTGGTTACCACAGCCGGAGGCGCACTTCCGCGACCATATGATTGTATCAGATGTCAGCAAGTTCAACGCAGTCATTGCAACGCTGGAGCCTGAAATACTCAACGAGGTGACTGATTTACTCCAGAAGTCGTACATAAAATATATGTATGCCGCATTCAAACAGCAGCATATTTCAAGTTTTTCAGAGTCAAAGAAATGGTAGTCGAATAGTCTGACGACTGGTATAGAACTAGGAGACAGGCGACCATCAAGTATCTAATGGGAAATGCGAGAATGTTCCCGATGGTATGCTTCAACCCTGTGGATGAGCCACATGCCCACCCACAGGGTCGACATATTATCAGCCAACCATGCTATCACTCTCACACCCTAAGCCGATATAGTAGGTAGAATCATGGAGAACATGTCTGGCTCAGCGGTTTGTTCCTCCCACGTTTCTGGAGCAATTTCTCCCAACGGTGTTGCTCACCGATTCAATGAACTGGGGAAGAAACTATCACGCACTTCGTATTTCACTCCAGAGACAAAGATCTTAATCCCGAGGTCGCAAAAGCCACTAAACCATTTTTCCAGTAGAAGCAGAACTCAACGTCACATCAATATATGTAAATTCCACCAAAGTTTAGGCGAAATTGCTAGGAAATGCAAGAAACCATGCGGGTACTCCCCTTCGTTAAACTAGTATCACTGGTTCCAGGGGGTTTGTAGTCGATTCTGGTTCCACCATTTCTGTTTTACCACTACCACTACATTACAATAGTCCATCCACAAATCAGACCCTCTAGGCCGCCAATGACACACCAATCCACTGTGCCATCCTCCGACGCGTGCACTTGTCCCCGTCGGTGCATTACGCGATAAAAACGTAAACATTGCGGCCCCGCCACGAAAAACAAAGTCGCGAGTGCCCCACAAGGGAAAAAAGCAAAGCATAGTGCAGTGCAGTGAAGTATTTCGGTGTCGAGTGCGATCGGTCTGCTCCCTCTCGTCCCCCTTCTTCATAAGCCACTGCTGCGCATTCACGGTCGCAACTCCCGTAGAGGATTTTAGAGGTGTAATTTGTTGGTGGACCAACTCCAATCGATGTACGGGCATAACACCTACATCGATTGTTGTTGGGAAGCTAATCTGAAAATTACACTTCTCATCTGTGCTTTACCACTCGCATTCGGAGTTGGTTTCTTTCTAATATCTCCGTTTGGTATTCTATGGGAAGTTTTAGGGTTGACGTGAGCAATGTGCATGAGCGAATATATTCGCTGTGTATGTCCACCTATTTCGCTATAAACCAGCTGTCTTGTCGCTGAGTCAAACATAAGTAGGTGAGAACACCGAATTCTAGGATTTGAACCTGCCTGGATATAGCTTGGTGCCGCTTTTCTTTTTACACCGCGGTCTCGCCATCTAAGTGCGTAGTGATGTAGCTTACTAAATCCAACCACAATTCGGCCTCTGTTCCAATCTGGAATTTCATTTTCTGTAGGTAAGATTCCATGTCCGTAAGCATTTAATCCCCTACTGCTTTATTTAAAGACGCCAAACTTTGATAGCTATTCAACTTTTAACGAATTCGATGCGTTATCCGATTCCATCTTAAGAATTGTATCCCTATAACCCCGCACTGAAATTGCCATTGCGGGCGATTTCAATGTACACAATTCTAATTGGCTTCGACATTCGGGCCAGACAACATCCGAAGGAAGGTATGTTGAAATCTTTGCTGAGGTAAATAATCTGACCCAGCTAGTAAATGAGCCCACACGAATACCTGACATTGCAGATCATTCCGCCAACACCCTGCACCTGTTTCTCACCTCTCATCCTGACTAATATTCTACTGACATTCTGTCACCTCTAGGCTCGTCTGACCATTGTGTCGTATCAGCTAATTTTTCGTTATCGCCACAAACAGTTAGAGAACATATTCCTAAAAGAACAGTATGGCTATACGAGAAAGCCGATTGGAGCGGTCTAAACAACTTCTTTAGGAATTTTAACTGGTCACTATGCTTCCTCGATAGTGACGTGGATGCCGCTGCTGATATGATCACAAACTTTCTACTGCTGGGCATGAGATCTTTCATTCCTCACAGAGTGAAGTGTATCAAGCCCAAAGCAAACGCATGGTACGACTCAAGCTGTAAAGAGGCTATCAGATTTAGAGAGTTGAATTTCCGGATATACAGAGCAAAACCTACTGAGGAACCGGAATAAGTTTAAATGGGCCAGAAATGACTGTAATGCAATTAAGCAATTAATTTAGCAATAAAATAAGACGTGTGAAATTCTCGTATGAACAAAAGTTGAGGCAAAAAGTGCTACAATGTCCCAAGGGTAGCAAAAACTGTTGGTCATTTGTAAAAAACGTAAAGAATTCCGCCTCATCTTCAATTCCCACGCTAATTTACAATGACATCCCAGCTGTCAACTCTTTAGACAAAGCGAATCTGCTTGCGGCATATTTTGCAGCTAGCTCAACACTGCCAGATTCCAATATGTTGCCACCTGTACTTGAGAGCGTTGATTTCACCATGGGACAAACCCACTTCCGCACTCGTACAGTTGCAAGACTACTCAAAGATCTAGACGTGCACAAATCCGCTGGCCCTTATGGTATCCCCCTTATTCTTCTGAAGAGGTGTTCTTCTGCGCTGGCAAAACCACTGCGTAAGCTTTTTCATCTATCCTACTCTTTAGGTCTCTTCCCGAGCAGATGGAAAACAGCATTTGTTCAGCCCGTCCCTAAAAACGGCGAACCTTCGTCACCCACCTCGTACCGACCCATAGCACTTACGTCCCTTCTTTCTAAGGTCATGGAACCGCTGATAAAACGTCAGCTTACGAAATATCTCTTTCTCAATTGGGGAAAGAACAACCGTGTGGAGTTCAATGCTTCAAAAACTCAATGCCGCCTGCTGTCACTCAAGCGAACCCTTTTTAATCAGCCATTATCCATGAATGGCACCTGTGTCGATGAAACCGGAAAGCTTTCCATCCTTGGTATGTGTATCAACACAACACTTAGTTGGAACGATCACAATATAAATACTTCACCCCTTCTGATTTGGCTTTTATTTATAAGGCGTATATACGCCCCAAAACCACCCTGCTCCTATTAGACAGAATACAAAAGCGAGCGATAAAACTTATAGGAGACAACAATATTGCAGAGTCACTTGACTCGCTCGAACATCGACGTACCGTCTCGTCTCTATCCGTATTTTATCGCTATTTTAACAAACGATGCTCAAGTGAGCTTGCCAACTGCATTCCTCCTCTCCATGAATTCACCCGCAATACCCGTCTCGCCAGGAATGCTCATCAGTTTACCCTTAAGCCTACTTTCGGGCGCACAGTTAAATTTAGAGACTCGTTCATTAGCCGCACGACACGAATATGGAACACTCTTCCCAGCCTAATATTTCCCCCAGAATACAATCCGCAGATATTTAAAACCAATGTGCACAGATACCTCCTCTCCCTTTCCCCTCTACACCTTCGGCTGTGCTGTGTCTTGAACCCGGACACTTAAGGGTACTAACAATCGCTTGTGTGCGCGCAAATTATAAAAAATATATATATGGATCTGATGACACTAAAAACCTGTTTAATACATCCCTAAATATTTGACTTAATTCATCTCATCAGCAAGGAGCAAAGAGCTCCCTACGGTGTAATCTATTTATTATGCTTACCATGCCTTGACCGAGTATAGATCATACAAGTCTACCGGGGACATAATTTCCTGATTCCGATGACTTCTTTCCCACCCTGTATGTATCTTGGAACCCATAGAGCGTAACTCTATGAATTTCTTTGGTATCCAAAATGCCGAAACTTTTCATAATGTGAACCGAAATTCGCTTCTTTCGGTCTTGAACCTTAGATTTTTCCCACACATTGAAAATCTCACTGATTTTCATTATAATAAATTGCCTGAGTTAAAATAGCTTATATTATCGGTGACGGACACCTCGAAACTGAACTGTTAAATTCGACCTAGCTCACAGAAACCCTAAGCTATTTTGTGTGAAGACTGCAGCGGTGCAGATAACAGATAATGATTTATCCTTTATCTTAGGGAAGTAAGATGAGAATTCTCAAATGAATCCTTTCTTGGTAATGATGGAAAAACGGCCTGGATTGAAGTAATAAGAAATCATATTCCAGGAGTGTAATTAAAAAACTGATAGTGTGTAGACTTCTTTAGAGCAGCGGAGTTGTATTGGTACATAGATAAATAACCGTTAATTACTTGAGTGATATGAACTCACAAAAAAAAATAAATGTATGTTGCGCAGCTGAGCGGAAAATGTAGTAAAATATAGAGATGTAAATAAAGCTCGGATCAGGTTTCTATTATACTCACTAAGCAAATATTTTTTCATGGATTTGAGAGCAACCTTTGCCTTTTAAATCAAAAACAAGAGTATGCCCACGATACTCTCATGAAAGCAATGAGAGTTGGAACATGAAAAACGCATTTTTAATATCACTGCAATTGCAATGTTTCGATAGCAAATTAGAATTCCACCTGCTTCATCTGGTCGCTTCATTATCGGAAGACTGTCGAATACCTTATTAAGCATATTAAGCATATTACTCCAATTTGCAACCTCCGATGGGCAAAGTGCTACCGCTATGCAAATTGATCGTTTGGGATGATTGCACGGTTGTTTGCAAAAGTTTTTGAAGGTGCAGAAGCTATAAACGAGGCACAAGATTTAAAGAACAATCAAAACTCGTTTTCTCGGTGCGAAGATTGTCAGATGATTGGCAGATGATTATCGACAGACATTCCCAGTGATTCCAGGATCAACGCCAGCCCGAAACTACCCAGTGCGTTTAAATCATCCAGTAATCATCCATTTTCTGGAATTACGTTAAAACACTTAAAATATATATAAACATATAAGTCGAATTGCAGTACGGCCAATCTGAAGAAGTTTTTTTTCCAAAGAAACAGCAATAAAAGTACATAAGTGTTTACTTCTAAGGTTTCCATGGCGCCAAGGTTTTGAAAACGCCATTTGTTAGACAGTTTAGGAAATGAAAAAAGTTTAAATATAAATTTCTTCTTACGAAAATGTGAGCGAAATTGAAAATTATTTTGCTTCTGTGCAAAAAGAATGTGGCAAAGGATTGTGGTTATTGAGAAATCTTGCAGCTACCCAGAGCGGAGCAAGGAAGTTGAGTGAGCAGAATCTGCCGCCTGCGGAAAGAGAGTTTAAATCCCATGATCGCTAAGCGGTACGAACCGAGCCACCCGGGCATTGTTATTTAAGAAAACTGTTGATGTAGGTGCCTGCAAGTATTCTTCTTCTTTGTTTGGCGCTACAGTCCGGGGTGGACCTGGGCCTCAACCAACAAGCCTCTCCAGCCAGCACGATCTTTCGCCAGCTGCCTCCAGTTGTGCACACCAAGTTGGTTGAGGTCCTTCTCCACTTGTGTCCGCCATCTTGTTCTAGGACGACCTCTTATGCGTTGTCCCAAAGGCTCGGAATCGAAGACTCTTCGGGCCGGAGCTGTGGTGTCAATCCGCTCTACGTGACCTAGCCATCTTAAGCGTTAGATCCGAAGACGCTTAACTAGGTGCATGCCGCTGTACAGCCCGTACAGTTCGTGGTTGAATCTCCTTCTCCAGACGCCATCAATACAAACAGGACCAAAGATCGCACGCAGAACTTTTCTCTCAAAACGACCAAGTGCTTCTTCATCCGCTTTCAAGAGCGTCCATGTCTCTGCGCCATAGAGCAGGACGGGGATAATTAGGGTGTTGTAAAAAGTCAACTTGGTGTTTCGAGAGATGGCTCTGTTACTCAATTGCCTCTTGAGCCCAAAGAAACAGCGATTGGCAAGAGTAATTCTGCGCTTGATCTCGGTACTGGTGTTATTGTCCCTGTTTACTGCAGAGCCAAGGTAGACGAAGTCCTTGACTGCCTCAAAGTTTCTGCTGCCCATTATGACGCTCTGTCCGAGGCGTCGATGTTGTGCGTCCTTTCGTGATGACAGCATGTACTTTGTTTTGCCCTGATTAACTGCCAAACCCATTTTAGCCGCTTCCGCTTCAATGCTATCAAAAGCCCCATTGACAGCTCGCTGTGTTCGTCCAATCACGTCAATGTCGTCCGCGTAGGCAAGCAGTTGAACGGACTTTTGGAAGATCGTGCCTCTGATGTTGACATTTGAGTTTCGCACGATCTTCTCAAGTATGATGTTGAAGAAATCACGTGACAGCGTGTCGCCTTGTCTAAAACCTTTTTTGACATTGAAGGTCTCGGTGAGTTCGTTACCGACCTTGATGGAGCAGCGAGAGTTCTCCATCGTCATCCTGCACAATCTGACGAGTTTGGCTGGAATGTCAAAACTAGACATGGCATTGTATAGCTCGTCTCTATGCACGCTGTCATATGCGGCCTTGAAATCGACGAATAGGTGGTGGGTGTCGATCTGCATTTCGTGGGTTTTTTCCAGGATCTGCCGCAGTGTGAAAATTTGGTCGATGGTGGACTTTCCCGGCCTGAAACCGCACTGATAAGCACCTATCAGGTTATTGACGAATGGTTTCAGGCGTTTACACAAGACGGCAGAGAGGATCTTGTACGCTATGTTAAGGAGACTGATCCCTCGATAGTTGGCGCAGTCAAAAGGGTCTCCTTTCTTGTGGACCGGACAAACGACGCTGAGATTCCAGTCATCGGGCATGCTTTCTCATCCTCTTTTTGCCCGGCCCGTTCCACCGCACTTCCTGGATAGCGGTTATGTCTGCTTTATAGCAGTCTAGGGCCTCCGATAGTTTATCGGCTGCACGTGGTCTGTTAAGGGACCTCACATTCCACGTGCAGAACCGAAAGTCATTGTCCTTTTTCCGTTTGCAAGGGTCGTCAACAGTAGATCCGTCCGTATCCGAGGCAGGTTGTTGTTTCTGAACTCGTATTTTTTTTACGTGGTGAGGAAGTTAACCTCACGCACAACCTCCAAACTAAGAGGACATGCCCATTAATTTAACCCTCGGGCAGAGGGTTCGCTGCGAATATTAGTTCACCACACAACGGCTGTTATGATGGCTATCCAGGGGCGCCGCGAGGAGGCTGTACGTCAACTTGACTTATGAACAAGCAGGGATCGCGCTGGCATCCTACCAGGTTGGATGCAGTCAGCAACTTTACCCTGTGTACATAAGCCCTGCATTCCATGGAGAATGCAATGCTATAAATCCTGAGGACTGATTTCTATTTTTTTTAGGATTCCGGTCATTAATTAAATCATTTGGGTAGGTGAACTGCACAGCTGAAGACACCCATAAATGGAACGAATACGAAGAAGACCATAACGTAGCTCAGAGTACGAACATCGTTAGTGATGAGGAAAGTGAACTCCAATTTCAATTGTTCACGTTATAGAGAGTCTACTGTACATTTCTTGAAAAAACAAAATGCTTCCCATAATATTACATATATCGTCTTCTAAAGTAAAAACAAAAAATAGTAAATAAAGTATTGTTGGTTTTAAGGGTTCGAGGTGAAGTATATTATACACGCGCTCATTATTATCCAATATTTCAATAAAATCCTATATAACTAATATGTAATGGATAATATATGAGTAGGACAGAAAATCGATCTTGGAATGAATACACTTTAATCCACTAGTCAAAGAAAAAATTAGAGTAATGACATAAAATGACTAACGTGACCAATCAAAAACTAACACCGATTTCAATTTCGAACACTTTCACGCACTTATGACTGTTCTCTCTAAGATTCAAAATACATCTCCCAGATTCTTCGTCAGCAAACGATGGAGACCCATCTCCATCTATGCTGGCGAAATGGTTTCTTATCATGTTTACATTGTAAACATTGTGGTCTGCACTGTAGCAATTGAAGTAAGAAACTGATAAGTGGTTTCGATCGATGTATTTACAAAGGATATTTACAGGTCCAGTGCGTGATGCGCACATGTTTTATTTGCATGTTTTTATGCGTGTACAAAAGGGTTTTGCTTATCGACTCGATGGTGCGCACAAAGGACATTTATTTTATGGCGGGATATTGCGCACAACGGATATCATTTTTGTCTGCAGAGTTGGGTTATTTCAACACCACCCACCCATCTCGTCGTGTGTTTTTGACAGCCTAACTACAGCCTTAGAACTAAATTTTGCCTGTATGTCCAGGATGCATTGAAAATATATTCAATAATATAGATAATTACATTTTTTGTCTTGGCACCCCATGAAATATCATATCAACACTTTCTGCGCAGTAATCAGCTGTTCTACTGTAATCTATAGTTCAGATTAAAATTTGTAATCATAAGGTGTTTCTTATTGTGCTCACGAGTCCGGTTAGATGCTGTATATCAACAAAAGCAAAATAATCCTTCACGCACACTTTTGAAGCTAGTGTGAAGTAATCCGTTGTCAAATATTTTTGGTAAGTTTGCACCGATTTGCTTGAAGGCCTTAGAATTATCCGTTTTTTTTCACTTTGTGCACAGCGTTCAAAATGTATCCGCTTGCTGGAAGCGAAGTATCCGTTAAGACATTTTCCGCTCAGCTGCGCACCATATATTTATTTTTTTGTGAGCTCATATCACTCAAGTAATTAACGGTTATTTATCTATGTACCAATACAAATCCGCTGCTCTAAAGGAGGCTACACACTATCAGTTTTTTAATTACACTCCTGGAATATGATTTCTTATTACTTCAATCCAGGCCGTTTTTCCATCATTACCAAGAAAGGATTCATTTGAGAATTCTCATCTTACTTCCCTAAGATAAAGGATAAATCATTATCTATTATCTGCACCGCTGCAGTCTTCACACAAAATAGCTTAGGGTTTCTGTGAGCTAGGTCGAATTTAAAGTTCAGTTTTGAGTTGTCCGTCATCGATAATATATCCCAACAAAATTCTAAGGTTCAGGATCGAAATAGGCGAATTGCGGTTCACATAATGAAAAGTTTCGGCATTTTGGATACCAAGGAAATTCCTTGAGTTACGCTTCATGACTTTCAAGATACATGCAAGGTGGGAAAGAAGTCATCGGAAATACTAAAGTTTCAAAACGATAAGAATCCAGTTCCAGGCCTGGACGACTTTCGAAAACATTTAACGATGTACACCCAAAATGCAAAAACGAAAAATAAAAGAACTGGTATGCACTAAAACGTGGAGTGAAATTGCTTCTGCCGCAGAAGTGTCTTTTAGATTGAGTGACTGATAGATGCTGCAAAACTGGCAAGGGGCTTGCCTTTAGTTCTCCTGCAAGGGCTACCAATCTGAACCAACTAATAGATTACTTCGGAGGAAGCTCTTTGCTCCTTGCTGATGAGATGAAATAGGTACATTTCAGTACACAAGCTGGTTTTAAGTGTTATCAGATCCATATCTTTCGAGTCGTAGTACAGTGCACCAAAAAAGTGTTGCTTTGTTAAACTCTCCTGAAGTACGAGTACTAGTAACAATTCGTATGAAGACGATGATGAGAGCGACTAATTTCAAATAATGCAAAACATTCAAACATATTAAGTCAACAGATAAATAATTATATAAATGATGAATGTGACGATGTACGCATAATGTGTTAGTTTCATCAAAATATCGTGGGGCTTATTTGAGGTCATGTGTTGGAGTAAAAGAAATGATTTTTCTACTGTCTTCTACTCTGTTCTGAACACATTGGTAAAGATTTGAATAAAATCGGTCTCGTGGTCTTTTAGTTAGAGACGTTTTCTTCTGGACTTCTGGACTTAATCAGTCACCTCGTTGAGTATTTCAGGCTCCAGCGTTGCAATGACTGCGTTGAACTTGCTGACATCTGATACAATCATATGGTCGCGGAACTGCGCCTCCGGCTGTGGTAACCAAAGAGCTGGATTGATTCGCCAAAATGTTGCCAGGCGAAGATTTCTAAGTGCCTTTAATTTCTGATCCTCGACTTGGAGACTTGTAGAAGGATGTTCAGTGTAGTTATTAACTCTTTGTGCACCTTAATATTTGTGCCAAGATTGGGAGCACATTCTGTAGATATTTTTTGAAGATATTAACATCGTCAGTAAATAAAAAAAAATCCACTTTGTCTTTTATTAATTTCGATTACGTCGGGGTCACGCATTGTGGTTATTGATAAAACCCACATATCTGTCGTGTCGATAATTTAGAAGACAATGTATTTACTTTAGTTAAAAGTACGTTTCAGTATTCATGTGTAACGCTTGGTTTCGTCGCCAAAAGTACACATTCCCATTCATCATTACTATTCCAGAAAGAAGACTTTTTAATCCTCTTAACGATTTGTTTGCACACTAGCTGGATGGACAGCCGTCGCTGCTGGGTCCTTTAATAAGAAGTACTTCATGAGTAAATAAGTACTAATCTAGTTCCTTGGTGGCTAAAACATCTATTCTGTGCTTGTTGTTGACGCTATACGATGACACTGATCACTCGTATCTCCGCTGCGTGCAATTCATTTATGGAAAGAATCAGAAGATCTCGAACATAAATTCCTGCTGTTCATTGGTCGCATGTTACTAGCTGCCTCCAGTTTCGCACGCATAGTTGGCTGAGGTCCCTTTCCACTTGTCCTCTCAAAGCAACCAAGAGCACCTTCGTCCGCTTTTGACAAAGTCCATGCCTCTGCGCCATATAACAGGACTGGGACGATTAAGGTCTTATAGAGGGTCACTTTGGTTGTTCGAGAGAGGGCGTTTGATTTCATAGCCCAAAGAAGCAGCGATTTCCAAGAGCCATTCTTCGTTTGATTTCAGCGCTGGTGCAGTTGTCTGAATCTATAGCGGTTCCTAGGTAGATGAAGTTTTTGACTTCTGAAAGATTGTTCCTCTGGTGTTAGCGTGCTAGTTTTGGACAATTCTTTCAAGGATGATGTTGAAGAAGTCACTTGACAGCTCGTCGCCTTGTCTGAATCCTTTTTTCACATCAAAGGTCTCGGTTAAGTCTTTACTGACCTTGACGAACAGCGTTCATTCTCCATCGTCTCAAATGGACGAGTTTGGTAGGGATGCCAAAACTAGACATTGCTCACTATAAATGCTGTCATACGCGGCCTTGAAATCGATGAAGAGGTGATGGATATAGTTTTGCTGTTCCTGGATTTCTTTCGAAAATGTTCCGTAGCGTGAATATTTGATCGTTGGTGGATTTTCCTGCCCTAAAGCCACACTGCTATGGACCAACCAGGTTGTTGACGAACGGCTTTAGGCGTTCACACAACATCTATCGTATCTTGTATACGATGTTCAGAAGACTGATGCCTCTTTAGTTGGCGCAATTCAGAGGGTCTCCTTTTTTTGTGGATTGGGCAAACACTACTGAGGTTCCATTCATCGGGCATGCTTTCCTCCGACCATATTTTAGAGATGAGCTGGTGCATGCTCCTTACCAAATTATCGCCTGCCGTTTTGAAAAGTTAGCCGGTAGGCCGTCAGCCCCAGCAGCCTTGTTGGATTTCAGTTTAGATATGGCTACCTTCACTTCGTCCAGGTCGGGTGGACGGAATTGTTCATCTATATCGTCGCTTTCATTTTTGTTGAATGGTTCGATCTGCCTGACAGCGGTATTTGGTTCCTCATCGCCGTTATACAGTCTGCAGAAATGGTTCCTCCATATCCTCAACATCGATTCCTTCCCTTGATCATCCTTACTGGCCTCGGATCGGGACTTATAACCTTGTGTGGCTAACTCTACCCTTTGGTAAAACTTCTTTACCTGATTCCTGCAATAATATCTCGCTATTCTCTCCTCCTTTTTTTCTCCTGATAAGCCGGTGTTCGTCTCTACTCTTCTGCTAGTAGAGCTCGCGAGCAGCTCTTCTCCTCCTTTGCAGTGCCGTTTTATACGTCTCTTGCTTTGCTGCATTCACCCGCCGACGGTCGTCGGCAAACCGTCGTTTCGTAGAAGTGGTCGAGTGAAACCCAGCACTTCAGTGACGGCGTCTTTGATGTCTTTTTGACAATGTCGCCTTAAATACGTGCCATTGGCTTCGTAGGACTTCTTAAAAAATTAAGGGAGACTCGATTAGAAAAGGATTTGGCGATCCCTTGCAATTGCAGCCGTCCGAGGTCAACCTTCCTCACAGTATATCCTTGTCTTGCCGGTGTTCGGGATACCCGCAGCCTTACATTGGCTACAACAGCTGGTTGTCTGAGTCAATGTTGCGCCTCGAAACGTTTGGACATCCATAATGCTGGAGGAGTGCCTTGATCAATCTGCTTGACGGTTGATTGATCAGGAGATGTCCATGTTCCTTTGAGAATATCGAGATGTGGGAACTGCGTACTGGTTACTACAACATTTCGCCCCGCAGCAAAGTCGATCAGCCTAAATCCGCTATCAGAGGTGGTGTCGTGTAAGCTGTCGCCTGTGACAATTTCAATGTCGTAGGCTCGTATGTTTTGTCCAAGAGCACGTAGAAGCTGCATTTGGTATCGTTGTCTCTCTTCTCTCCTGGGGCATGTGCGATTATCAGGCATATGTTGGTGATTTTGGCCTTAATGCGAATCGTCGCGTGATGCGCTCGTTCACAAATTTAAACGGTAGTACTTCTTGCCTAAGTTTGTATAAGTAGGACCGAAAATCGATATTGTAATGAATACACATTAATCCACTAGTCAAAGAAAAAATTAGAGTAATGACGTAAAATGCCTAACGTGACCAAAGAAAAGTAACACCGATTTCAATTTCGAACACTTTCAAGCACTTGCGACTGTTCTCTCTAAGATTCAAAATACATCTCCTAGATTCTTCGTCAGCAAACGATATGGGTATGCATAACTGCTGGCGAAATGATTTCTTATCATGTTTACATTGTAAACATTGTGGTAATAAACTGTAGCAATTGAAGTAAGAAACTGATAAGTGGTTTCGATCGATGTATTTACAAAGGATACTTACAGGTCCAGTGCGCACATGTTTTATTTGCATGTTTTTATGCGTGTACAAAGGACATTTATTATATGGCGGGATATTGCGCACAACGGATATCATTTTTGTCTGCAGAGTGGATAGAAATTGGGTTATTCCAACACCACCCACCCATCTCGTCGTGTGTTTTTGACAGCCTAACTACAGCCTTAGAACTAAATTTTGCCTGTTTGTCCAGGATGCATTGAAAATATATTCAATAATATAGATAATTACATTTTTTGTCTTGGCACCCCATGAAATATCATATCAACACTTTCTGCGCAGTAATCAGCTGTTCTACTGTAATCTATAGTTCAGATTAAAATTTGTAATCATAAGGTGTTTCTTATTGTGCTCACGAGTCCGGTTAGATGCTGTATATCAACAAAAGCAAAATAATCCTTCACGCGCACTTTTGAAGCTAGTGTGAAGTAATCCGTTGTCAAATATTTTTGGTAAGTTTGCACCGATTTGCTTGAAGGCCTTAGAATTATCCGTTTTTTTTCACTTTGTGCACAGCGTTCAAAATGTATCCGCATGCTGGAAGCGAAGTATCCGTTAAGACATTTTCCGCTCAGCTGCGCACCATATATTTATTTTTTTGTGAGCTCATATCACTCAAGTAATTAACGGTTATTTATCTATGTACCAATACAAATCCGCTGCTCTAAAGGAGGCTACACACTATCAGTTTTTTAATTACACTCCTGGAATATGATTTCTTATTACTTCAATCCAGGCCGTTTTTCCATCATTACCAAGAAAGGATTCATTTGAGAATTCTCATCTTACTTCCCTAAGATAAAGGATAAATCATTATCTGTTATCTGCACCGCTGCAGTCTTCACACAAAATAGCTTAGGGTTTCTGTGAGCTAGGTCGAATTTAAAGTTCAGTTTTGAGTTGTCCGTCATCGATAATATATCCCAACAAAATTCTAAGGTTCAGGATCGAAATAGGCGAATTGCGGTTCACATAATGAAAAGTTTCGGCATTTTGGATACCAAGGAAATTCGTAGAGTTACGCTTTATGACTTTCAAGATACATGCAAGGTGGGAAAGAAGTCATCGGAAATACTAAAGTTTCAAAACGATAAGAATCCAGTTCCAGGCCTGGACGACTTTCGAAAACATTTAACGATGTACACCCAAAATGCAAAAACGAAAAATAAAAGAACTGGTATGCACTAAAAGGTGGAGTGAAATTGCTTCTGCCGCAGAAGTGTCTTTTAGATTGAGTGACTGATAGATGCTGCAAAACTGGCAAGGGGCTTGCCTTTAGTTCTCCTGCAAGGGCTACCAATCTGAACCAACTAATAGATTACTTCGGAGGAAGCTCTTTGCTCCTTGCTGATGAGATGAAATAGGTACATTTCAGTACACAAGCTGGTTTTAAGTGTTATCAGATCCATATCTTTCGAGTCGTAGTACAGTGCACCAAAAAAGTGTTGCTTTGTTAAACTCTCCTGAAGTACGAGTACTAGTAACAATTCGTATGAAGACGATGATGAGAGCGACTAATTTCAAATAATGCAAAACATTCAAACATATTAAGTCAACAGATAAATAATTATATAAATGATGAATGTGACGATGTACGCATAATGTGTTAGTTTCATCAAAATATCGTGGGGCTTATTTGAGGTCATGTGTTGGAGTAAAAGAAATGATTTTTCTACTGTCTTCTACTCTGTTCTGAACACATTGGTAAAGATTTGAATAAAATCGGTCTCGTGGTCTTTTAGTTAGAGACGTTTTCTTCTGGACTTCTGGACTTAATCAGTCACCTCGTTGAGTATTTCAGGCTCCAGCGTTGCAATGACTGCGTTGAACTTGCTGACATCTGATACAATCATATGGTCGCGGAACTGCGCCTCCGGCTGTGGTAACCAAAGAGCTGGATTGATTCGCCAAAATGTTGCCAGGCGAAGATTTCTAAGTGCCTTTAATTTCTGATCCTCGACTTGGAGACTTGTAGAAGGATGTTCAGTGTAGTTATTAACTCTTTGTGCACCTTAATATTTGTGCCAAGATTGGGAGCACATTCTGTAGATATTTTTTGAAGATATTAACATCGTCAGTAAATAAAAAAAAATCCACTTTGTCTTTTATTAATTTCGATTACGTCGGGGTCACGCATTGTGGTTATTGATAAAACCCACATATCTGTCGTGTCGATAATTTAGAAGACAATGTATTTACTTTAGTTAAAAGTACGTTTCAGTATTCATGTGTAACGCTTGGTTTCGTCGCCAAAAGTACACATTCCCATTCATCATTACTATTCCCGAAAGAAGACTTTTTAATCCTCTTAACGATTTGTTTGCACACTAGCTGGATGGACAGCCGTCGCTGCTGGGTCCTTTAATAAGAAGTACTTCATGAGTAAATAAGTACTAATCTAGTTCCTTGGTGGCTAAAACATATATTCTGTGCTTGTTGTTGACGCTATACGATGACACTGATCACTCGTATCTCCGCTGCGTGCAATTCATTTATGGAAAGAATCAGAAGATCTCGAACATAAATTCCTGCTGTTCATTGGTCGCATGTTACTAGCTGCCTCCAGTTTCGCACGCATAGTTGGCTGAGGTCCCTTTCCACTTGTCCTCTCAAAGCAACCAAGAGCACCTTCGTCCGCTTTTGACAAAGTCCATGCCTCTGCGCCATATAACAGGACTGGGACGATTAAGGTCTTATAGAGGGTCACTTTGGTTGTTCGAGAGAGGGCGTTTGATTTCATAGCCCAAAGAAGCAGCGATTTCCAAGAGCCATTCTTCGTTTGATTTCAGCGCTGGTGCAGTTGTCTGAATCTATAGCGGTTCCTAGGTAGATGAAGTTTTTGACTTCTGAAAGATTGTTCCTCTGGTGTTAGCGTGCTAGTTTTGGACAATTCTTTCAAGGATGATGTTGAAGAAGTCACTTGACAGCTCGTCGCCTTGTCTGAATCCTTTTTTCACATCAAAGGTCTCGGTTAAGTCTTTACTGACCTTGACGAACAGCGTTCATTCTCCATCGTCTCAAATGGACGAGTTTGGTAGGGATGCCAAAACTAGACATTGCTCACTATAAATGCTGTCATACGCGGCCTTGAAATCGATGAAGAGGTGATGGATATAGTTTTGCTGTTCCTGGATTTCTTTCGAAAATGTTCCGTAGCGTGAATATTTGATCGTTGGTGGATTTTCCTGCCCTAAAGCCACACTGCTATGGACCAACCAGGTTGTTGACGAACGGCTTTAGGCGTTCACACAACATCTATCGTATCTTGTATACGATGTTCAGAAGACTGATGCCTCTTTAGTTGGCGCAATTCAGAGGGTCTCCTTTTTTTGTGGATTGGGCAAACACTACTGAGGTTCCATTCATCGGGCATGCTTTCCTCCGACCATATTTTAGAGATGAGCTGGTGCATGCTCCTTACCAAATTATCGCCTGCCGTTTTGAAAAGTTAGCCGGTAGGCCGTCAGCCCCAGCAGCCTTGTTGGATTTCAGTTTAGATATGGCTACCTTCACTTCGTCCAGGTCGGGTGGACGGAATTGTTCATCTATATCGTCGCTTTCATTTTTGTTGAATGGTTCGATCTGCCTGACAGCGGTATTTGGTTCCTCATCGCCGTTATACAGTCTGCAGAAATGGTTCCTCCATATCCTCAACATCGATTCCTTCCCTTGATCATCCTTACTGGCCTCGGATCGGGACTTATAACCTTGTGTGGCTAACTCTACCCTTTGGTAAAACTTCTTTACCTGATTCCTGCAATAATATCTCGCTATTCTCTCCTCCTTTTTTTCTCCTGATAAGCCGGTGTTCGTCTCTACTCTTCTGCTAGTAGAGCTCGCGAGCAGCTCTTCTCCTCCTTTGCAGTGCCGTTTTATACGTCTCTTGCTTTGCTGCATTCACCCGCCGACGGTCGTCGGCAAACCGTCGTTTCGTAGGAGTGGTCGAGTGAAACCCAGCACTTCAGTGACGGCGTCTTTGATGTCTTTTTGACAATGTCGCCTTAAATACGTGCCATTGGCTTCGTAGGACTTCTTAAAAAATTAAGGGAGACTCGATTAGAAAAGGATTTGGCGATCCCTTGCAATTGCAGCCGTCCGAGGTCAACCTTCCTCACAGTATATCCTTGTCTTGCCGGTGTTCGGGATACCCGCAGCCTTACATTGGCTACAACAGCTGGTTGTCTGAGTCAATGTTGCGCCTCGAAACGTTTGGACATCCATAATGCTGGAGGAGTGCCTTGATCAATCTGCTTGACGGTTGATTGATCAGGAGATGTCCATGTTCCTTTGAGAATATCGAGATGTGGGAACTGCGTACTGGTTACTACAACATTTCGCCCCGCAGCAAAGTCGATCAGCCTAAATCCGCTATCAGAGGTGGTGTCGTGTAAGCTGTCGCCTGTGACAATTTCAATGTCGTAGGCTCGTATGTTTTGTCCAAGAGCACGTAGAAGCTGCATTTGGTATCGTTGTCTCTCTTCTCTCCTGGGGCATGTGCGATTATCAGGCATATGTTGGTGATTTTGGCCTTAATGCGAATCGTCGCGTGATGCGCTCGTTCACAAATTTAAACGGTAGTACTTCTTGCCTAAGTTTGTATAAGTAGGACCGAAAATCGATATTGTAATGAATACACATTAATCCACTAGTCAAAGAAAAAATTAGAGTAATGACGTAAAATGCCTAACGTGACCAAAGAAAAGTAACACCGATTTCAATTTCGAACACTTTCAAGCACTTGCGACTGTTCTCTCTAAGATTCAAAATACATCTCCTAGATTCTTCGTCAGCAAACGATATGGGTATGCATAACTGCTGGCGAAATGATTTCTTATCATGTTTACATTGTAAACATTGTGGTAATAAACTGTAGCAATTGAGGTAAGAAACTGATAAGTGGTTTCGATCGATGTATTTACAAAGGATACTTACAGGTCCAGTGCGCACATGTTTTATTTGCATGTTTTTATGCGTGTACAAAGGACATATATCATTTTTGTCTGCAGAGTGGATAGAAATTGGGTTATTCCAACACCACCCACCCATCTCGTCGTGTGTTTTTGACAGCCTAACTACAGCCTTAGAACTAAATTTTGCCTGTTTGTCCAGGATGCATTGAAAATATATTCAATAATATAGATAATTACATTTTTTGTCTTGGCACCCCATGAAATATCATATCAACACTTTCTGCGCAGTAATCAGCTGTTCTACTGTAATCTATAGTTCAGATTAAAATTTGTAATCATAAGGTGTTTCTTATTGTGCTCACGAGTCCGGTTAGATGCTGTATATCAACAAAAGCAAAATAATCCTTCACGCACACTTTTGAAGCTAGTGTGAAGTAATCCGTTGTCAAATATTTTTGGTAAGTTTGCACCGATTTGCTTGAAGGCCTTAGAATTATCCGTTTTTTTTCACTTTGTGCACAGCGTTCAAAATGTATCCGCATGCTGGAAGCGAAGTATCCGTTAAGACATTTTCCGCTCAGCTGCGCACCATATATTTATTTTTTTGTGAGCTCATATCACTCAAGTAATTAACGGTTATTTATCTATGTACCAATACAAATCCGCTGCTCTAAAGGAGGCTACACACTATCAGTTTTTTAATTACACTCCTGGAATATGATTTCTTATTACTTCAATCCAGGCCGTTTTTCCATCATTACCAAGAAAGGATTCATTTGAGAATTCTCATCTTACTTCCCTAAGATAAAGGATAAATCATTATCTGTTATCTGCACCGCTGCAGTCTTCACACAAAATAGCTTAGGGTTTCTGTGAGCTAGGTCGAATTTAAAGTTCAGTTTTGAGTTGTCCGTCATCGATAATATATCCCAACAAAATTCTAAGGTTCAGGATCGAAATAGGCGAATTGCGGTTCACATAATGAAAAGTTTCGGCATTTTGGATACCAAGGAAATTCGTAGAGTTACGCTTTATGACTTTCAAGATACATGCAAGGTGGGAAAGAAGTCATCGGAAATACTAAAGTTTCAAAACGATAAGAATCCAGTTCCAGGCCTGGACGACTTTCGAAAACATTTAACGATGTACACCCAAAATGCAAAAACGAA
Organism: Eristalis tenax; assembly: GCA_905231855.2. Lineage (NCBI taxonomy): Eukaryota > Metazoa > Arthropoda > Insecta > Diptera > Syrphidae > Eristalis > Eristalis tenax. The sequence goes on along the minus strand of HG993124.1, from coordinate 106,818,802 downwards.
AAATAAAAGAACTGGTATGCACTAAAAGGTGGAGTGAAATTGCTTCTGCCGCAGAAGTGTCTTTTAGATTGAGTGACTGATAGATGCTGCAAAACTGGCAAGGGGCTTGCCTTTAGTTCTCCTGCAAGGGCTACCAATCTGAACCAACTAATAGATTACTTCGGAGGAAGCTCTTTGCTCCTTGCTGATGAGATGAAATAGGTACATTTCAGTACACAAGCTGGTTTTAAGTGTTATCAGATCCATATCTTTCGAGTCGTAGTACAGTGCACCAAAAAAGTGTTGCTTTGTTAAACTCTCCTGAAGTACGAGTACTAGTAACAATTCGTATGAAGACGATGATGAGAGCGACTAATTTCAAATAATGCAAAACATTCAAACATATTAAGTCAACAGATAAATAATTATATAAATGATGAATGTGACGATGTACGCATAATGTGTTAGTTTCATCAAAATATCGTGGGGCTTATTTGAGGTCATGTGTTGGAGTAAAAGAAATGATTTTTCTACTGTCTTCTACTCTGTTCTGAACACATTGGTAAAGATTTGAATAAAATCGGTCTCGTGGTCTTTTAGTTAGAGACGTTTTCTTCTGGACTTCTGGACTTAATCAGTCACCTCGTTGAGTATTTCAGGCTCCAGCGTTGCAATGACTGCGTTGAACTTGCTGACATCTGATACAATCATATGGTCGCGGAACTGCGCCTCCGGTTGTGGTAACCAAAGAGCTGGATTGATTCGCCAAAATGTTGCCAGGCGAAGATTTCTAAGTGCCTTTAATTTCTGATCCTCGACTTGGAGACTTGTAGAAGGATGTTCAGTGTAGTTATTAACTCTTTGTGCACCTTAATATTTGTGCCAAGATTGGGAGCACATTCTGTAGATATTTTTTGAAGATATTAACATCGTCAGTAAATAAAAAAAAATCCACTTTGTCTTTTATTAATTTCGATTACGTCGGGGTCACGCATTGTGGTTATTGATAAAACCCACATATCTGTCGTGTCGATAATTTAGAAGACAATGTATTTACTTTAGTTAAAAGTACGTTTCAGTATTCATGTGTAACGCTTGGTTTCGTCGCCAAAAGTACACATTCCCATTCATCATTACTATTCCCGAAAGAAGACTTTTTAATCCTCTTAACGATTTGTTTGCACACTAGCTGGATGGACAGCCGTCGCTGCTGGGTCCTTTAATAAGAAGTACTTCATGAGTAAATAAGTACTAATCTAGTTCCTTGGTGGCTAAAACATCTATTCTGTGCTTGTTGTTGACGCTATACGATGATACTGATCACTCGTATCTCCGCTGCGTGCAATTCATTTATGGAAAGAATCAGAAGATCTCGAACATAAATTCCTGCTGTTCATTGGTCGCATGTTACTAGCTGCCTCCAGTTTCGCACGCATAGTTGGCTGAGGTCCCTTTCCACTTGTCCTCTCAAAGCAACCAAGAGCACCTTCGTCCGCTTTTGACAAAGTCCATGCCTCTGCGCCATATAACAGGACTGGGACGATTAAGGTCTTATAGAGGGTCACTTTGGTTGTTCGAGAGAGGGCGTTTGATTTCATAGCCCAAAGAAGCAGCGATTTCCAAGAGCCATTCTTCGTTTGATTTCAGCGCTGGTGCAGTTGTCTGAATCTATAGCGGTTCCTAGGTAGATGAAGTTTTTGACTTCTGAAAGATTGTTCCTCTGGTGTTAGCGTGCTAGTTTTGGACAATTCTTTCAAGGATGATGTTGAAGAAGTCACTTGACAGCTCGTCGCCTTGTCTGAATCCTTTTTTCACATCAAAGGTCTCGGTTAAGTCTTTACTGACCTTGACGAACAGCGTTCATTCTCCATCGTCTCAAATGGACGAGTTTGGTAGGGATGCCAAAACTAGACATTGCTCACTATAAATGCTGTCATACGCGGCCTTGAAATCGATGAAGAGGTGATGGATATAGTTTTGCTGTTCCTGGATTTCTTTCGAAAATGTTCCGTAGCGTGAATATTTGATCGTTGGTGGATTTTCCTGCCCTAAAGCCACACTGCTATGGACCAACCAGGTTGTTGACGAACGGCTTTAGGCGTTCACACAACATGGCAGATAGTATCTTGTATGCGATGTTCAGAAGACTGATGCCTCTATAGTTGGCGCAATTCAGAGGGTCTCCTTTTTTTGTGGATTGGGCAAACACTACTGAGGTTCCATTCATCGGGCATGCTTTCCTCCGACCATATTTTAGAGATGAGCTGGTGCATGCTCCTTACCAAATTATCGCCTGCCGTTTTGAAAAGTTAGCCGGTAGGCCGTCAGCCCCAGCAGCCTTGTTGGATTTCAGTTTAGATATGGCTACCTTCACTTCGTCCAGGTCGGGTGGACGGAATTGTTCATCTATATCGTCGCTTTCATTTTTGTTGAATGGTTCGATCTGCCTGACAGCGGTATTTGGTTCCTCATCGCCGTTATACAGTCTGCAGAAATGGTTCCTCCATATCCTCAACATCGATTCCTTCCCTTGATCATCCTTACTGGCCTCGGATCGGGACTTATAACCTTGTGTGGCTAACTCTACCCTTTGGTAAAACTTCTTTACCTGATTCCTGCAATAATATCTCGCTATTCTCTCCTCCTTTTTTCTCCTGATAAGCCGGTGTTCGTCTCTACTCTTCTGCTAGTAGAGCTCGCGAGCAGCTCTTCTCCTCCTTTGCAGTGCCGTTTTATACGTCTCTTGCTTTGCTGCATTCACCCGCCGACGGTCGTCGGCAAACCGTCGTTTCGTAGGAGTGGTCGAGTGAAACCCAGCACTTCAGTGACGGCGTCTTTGATGTCTTTTTGACAATGTCGCCTTAAATACGTGCCATTGGCTTCGTAGGACTTCTTAAAAAATTAAGGGAGACTCGATTAGAAAAGGATTTGGCGATCCCTTGCAATTGCAGCCGTCCGAGGTCAACCTTCCTCACAGTATATCCTTGTCTTGCCTGTGTTCGGGATACCCGCAGCCTTACATTGGCTACAACAGCTGGTTGTCTGAGTCAATGTTGCGCCTCGAAACGTTTGGACATCCATAATGCTGGAGGAGTGCCTTGATCAATCTGCTTGACGGTTGATTGATCAGGAGATGTCCATGTTCCTTTGAGAATATCGAGATGTGGGAACTGCGTACTGGTTACTACAACATTTCGCCCCGCAGCAAAGTCGATCAGCCTAAATCCGCTATCAGAGGTGGTGTCGTGTAAGCTGTCGCCTGTGACAATTTCAATGTCGTAGGCTCGTATGTTTTGTCCAAGAGCACGTAGAAGCTGCATTTGGTATCGTTGTCTCTCTTCTCTCCTGGGGCATGTGCGATTATCAGGCATATGTTGGTGATTTTGGCCTTAATGCGAATCGTCGCGTGATGCGCTCGTTCACAAATTTAAACGGTAGTACTTCTTGCCTAAGTTTGTATAAGTAGGACCGAAAATCGATATTGTAATGAATACACATTAATCCACTAGTCAAAGAAAAAATTAGAGTAATGACGTAAAATGCCTAACGTGACCAAAGAAAAGTAACACCGATTTCAATTTCGAACACTTTCAAGCACTTGCGACTGTTCTCTCTAAGATTCAAAATACATCTCCTAGATTCTTCGTCAGCAAACGATATGGGTATGCATAACTGCTGGCGAAATGATTTCTTATCATGTTTACATTGTAAACATTGTGGTAATAAACTGTAGCAATTGAGGTAAGAAACTGATAAGTGGTTTCGATCGATGTATTTACAAAGGATACTTACAGGTCCAGTGCGCACATGTTTTATTTGCATGTTTTTATGCGTGTACAAAGGACATATATCATTTTTGTCTGCAGAGTGGATAGAAATTGGGTTATTCCAACACCACCCACCCATCTCGTCGTGTGTTTTTGACAGCCTAACTACAGCCTTAGAACTAAATTTTGCCTGTATGTCCAGGATGCATTGAAAATATATTCAATAATATAGATAATTACATTTTTTGTCTTGGCACCCAATGAAATATCATATCAACACTTTCTGCGCAGTAATCAGCTGTTCTACTGTAATCTATAGTTCAGATTAAAATTTGTAATCATAAGGTGTTTCTTATTGTGCTCACGAGTCCGGTTAGATGCTGTATATCAACAAAAGCAAAATAATCCTTCACGCACACTTTTGAAGCTAGTGTGAAGTAATCCGTTGTCAAATATTTTTGGTAAGTTTGCACCGATTTGCTTGAAGGCCTTAGAATTATCCGTTTTTTTTCACTTTGTGCACAGCGTTCAAAATGTATCCGCATGCTGGAAGCGAAGTATCCGTTAAGACATTTTCCGCTCAGCTGCGCACCATATATTTATTTTTTTGTGAGCTCATATCACTCAAGTAATTAACGGTTATTTATCTATGTACCAATACAAATCCGCTGCTCTAAAGGAGGCTACACACTATCAGTTTTTTAATTACACTCCTGGAATATGATTTCTTATTACTTCAATCCAGGCCGTTTTTCCATCATTACCAAGAAAGGATTCATTTGAGAATTCTCATCTTACTTCCCTAAGATAAAGGATAAATCATTATCTGTTATCTGCACCGCTGCAGTCTTCACACAAAATAGCTTAGGGTTTCTGTGAGCTAGGTCGAATTTAAAGTTCAGTTTTGAGTTGTCCGTCATCGATAATATATCCCAACAAAATTCTAAGGTTCAGGATCGAAATAGGCGAATTGCGGTTCACATAATGAAAAGTTTCGGCATTTTGGATACCAAGGAAATTCGTAGAGTTACGCTTTATGACTTTCAAGATACATGCAAGGTGGGAAAGAAGTCATCGGAAATACTAAAGTTTCAAAACGATAAGAATCCAGTTCCAGGCCTGGACGACTTTCGAAAACATTTAACGATGTACACCCAAAATGCAAAAACGAAAAATAAAAGAACTGGTATGCACTAAAAGGTGGAGTGAAATTGCTTCTGCCGCAGAAGTGTCTTTTAGATTGAGTGACTGATAGATGCTGCAAAACTGGCAAGGGGCTTGCCTTTAGTTCTCCTGCAAGGGCTACCAATCTGAACCAACTAATAGATTACTTCGGAGGAAGCTCTTTGCTCCTTGCTGATGAGATGAAATAGGTACATTTCAGTACACAAGCTGGTTTTAAGTGTTATCAGATCCATATCTTTCGAGTCGTAGTACAGTGCACCAAAAAAGTGTTGCTTTGTTAAACTCTCCTGAAGTACGAGTACTAGTAACAATTCGTATGAAGACGATGATGAGAGCGACTAATTTCAAATAATGCAAAACATTCAAACATATTAAGTCAACAGATAAATAATTATATAAATGATGAATGTGACGATGTACGCATAATGTGTTAGTTTCATCAAAATATCGTGGGGCTTATTTGAGGTCATGTGTTGGAGTAAAAGAAATGATTTTTCTACTGTCTTCTACTCTGTTCTGAACACATTGGTAAAGATTTGAACAAAATCGGTCTCGTGGTCTTTTAGTTAGAGACGTTTTCTTCTGGACTTCTGGACTTAATCAGTCACCTCGTTGAGTATTTCAGGCTCCAGCGTTGCAATGACTGCGTTGAACTTGCTGACATCTGATACAATCATATGGTCGCGGAACTGCGCCTCCGGCTGTGGTAACCAAAGAGCTGGATTGATTCGCCAAAATGTTGCCAGGCAAAGATTTCTAAGTGCCTTTAATTTCTGATCCTCGACTTGGAGACTTGTAGAAGGATGTTCAGTGTAGTTATTAACTCTTTGTGCACCTTAATATTTGTGCCAAGATTGGGAGCACATTCTGTAGATATTTTTTGAAGATATTAACATCGTCAGTAAATAAAAAAAAATCCACTTTGTCTTTTATTAATTTCGATTACGTCGGGGTCACGCATTGTGGTTATTGATAAAACCCACATATCTGTCGTGTCGATAATTTAGAAGACAATGTATTTACTTTAGTTAAAAGTACGTTTCAGTATTCATGTGTAACGCTTGGTTTCGTCGCCAAAAGTACACATTCCCATTCATCATTACTATTCCCGAAAGAAGACTTTTTAATCCTCTTAACGATTTGTTTGCACACTAGCTGGATGGACAGCCGTCGCTGCTGGGTCCTTTAATAAGAAGTACTTCATGAGTAAATAAGTACTAATCTAGTTCCTTGGTGGCTAAAACATCTATTCTGTGCTTGTTGTTGACGCTATACGATGATACTGATCACTCGTATCTCCGCTGCGTGCAATTCATTTATGGAAAGAATCAGAAGATCTCGAACATAAATTCCTGCTGTTCATTGGTCGCATGTTACTAGCTGCCTCCAGTTTCGCACGCATAGTTGGCTGAGGTCCCTTTCCACTTGTCCTCTCAAAGCAACCAAGAGCACCTTCGTCCGCTTTTGACAAAGTCCATGCCTCTGCGCCATATAACAGGACTGGGACGATTAAGGTCTTATAGAGGGTCACTTTGGTTGTTCGAGAGAGGGCGTTTGATTTCATAGCCCAAAGAAGCAGCGATTTCCAAGAGCCATTCTTCGTTTGATTTCAGCGCTGGTGCAGTTGTCTGAATCTATAGCGGTTCCTAGGTAGATGAAGTTTTTGACTTCTGAAAGATTGTTCCTCTGGTGTTGTTCAAGGATGATGTTGAAGAAGTCACTTGACAGCTCGTCGCCTTGTCTGAATCCTTTTTTCACATCAAAGGTCTCGGTTAAGTCTTTACCGACCTTGACGAACAGCGTGCATTCTCCATCGTCTCAAATGGACGAGTTTGGTAGGGATGCCAAAACTAGACATTGCTCACTATAAATCCTGTCATACGCGGCCTTGAAATCGATGAAGAGGTGATGGATATAGTTTTGCTGTTCCTGGATTTCTTTCGAAAATGTTCCGTAGCGTGAATATTTGATCGTTGGTGGACTTTCCTGCCCTAAAGCCACACTGCTATGGACCAACCAGGTTGTTGACGAACGGCTTTAGGCGTTCACACAACATGGCAGATAGTGTCTTGTATGCGATGTTCAGAAGACTGATGCCTCTTTAGTTGGCGCAATTCAGAGGGTCTCCTTTTTTTGTGGATTGGGCAAACACTACTGAGGTTCCATTCATCGGGCATGCTTTCCTCCGACCATATTTTAGAGACGAGCTGGTGCATGCTCCTTACCAAATTATCGCCTGCCGTTTTGAAAAGTTAGCCGGTAGGCCGTCAGCCCCAGCAGCCTTGTTGGATTTCTGTTTAGGTATGGCTACCTTCACTTCGTCCAGGTCGGGTGGACGGAATTGTTCATCTATCGTCGTATCGTCGCTTTCATTTTTGTTGAATGGTTCGATCTGCCTGACAGCGGTATTTGGTTCCTCATCGCCGTTATACAGTCTGCAGAAATGGTTCCTCCATATCCTCAGCATCGACTGTGACTCTACTACGATGTTCCCTTGATCATCCTTACAGGCTTCGGTTCGGACTTTATAACCTTGACAGGTTAACTTTACCCTTTGGTAAAATTTCCTTACCTCATTCCTGCAGTAATATCCCTCTAGTTTGCTCCTTCTTTTTTCTCCTGAGAAGCCGGTGTTCGTCTCTCCTCTTCTGCTCGTAGAGCTCCCGAGCAGCTCTTGTCCTTCTTTGCAGTGCCGCTTTGTATGCTTCTTGCTTGGCTGCATTCGCCTGCCGACACTCGTTGTCAAACCAGGGGTTTCGTTGTGGTGGCGGATTGAAACCCAGCACATCAGAGGCGGCATCTCTGATGGCTTTTTGGCAATGCTGCCACTGATCTTCAATACTTGATGTTGGCGGCGTAGGATTTCTTAAGAGGTTAAGGGAGACACGATCGGAGAAGGATTTGGCAATCTCTTGCGATTGTAGCCGGCTGACGTTGAACTTCCTCACAGTATTTCTTTGTCTTGGCGGTGTTCGGGATATCCGCAACCTTATCTTGGCTACAACAAGGTGGTGGTCCGAGTCAATGTTGGCGCCTCGGAACGTTCGAACATCTATAATACTGGAGGAGTGCCTTGCGTCGATCGCAATATGATCAATCTGATTGACGGTTGATTGATCAGGAGATCGCCATGTTCCTTTGTGGATATTGAGATGTGGGAATCTTGTACTGGCTACTACAACATTTCGCCCCGCAGCAAAGTCGATCAGCCTAAATCCGTTATCGGATGTGGTGTCGTGTAGGCTGTGCTTTCCGACCGTACTACCAAAGATGTTCTCTTTTCCAAGCTTTGCGTTAAAATCGCCAAGGACAATTTTAATGTCGTAGCTAGGGCATTGTTCATAAGTTTTGTCCAGGAGCTCATAGAACTTGTCTTTGGTGTCGTCATCTTTCTCCTCTGTGGCGGCATGTGCGCATATAAGGCTTATGTTGGCAAATTTAGCCTGGATGCGAAATGTCGTGAGGCGCTCGTTCACGGATCTGAACGATAAGACTTCTTGCCTAAGTCTGCCTCTAACGACAAATCCACATCCAAATAGGCGCTGTTTTTGCTGTTTGTAGCAGTCACCGTAATATATATCACAGTTTTTCAGCCTTCTTTTGCCCGGTCCATCCCATCGCACTTCTTGGATGGCGGTTATATCTGCTTTGCAGCAGTCTAGGGCTTCCGCTAATTGTTCGGCTGCACGTGGCCTATAAAGGGACCTTACATTCCACGTACAGATCCGAAGATCGTTGTCCGTATATTGTTTGCAGGGTTTGTCATCAGTAAAATCCTCCGTTTCCGAGGCTTGTTGTTGCTTCGTAACTACATATTTTTTTTTTTTTATGTGGCCGGGCAGTTACCCCGACGGCACAACCCCCAACCTGGAGGGCCAGTTCCTTTTTTGTCACCCCTAGGACAAGAGGTCGCACTTATAAGTTTGGCAAGTTGAGCTCGGGTGAACTACAACCAGTACCCGATGGCTACCACTTGGAGGTAAAATAAGCACAATTGGTGTGTAGAAAAAGTTACAACACTGGGCATCGCCAGGTTGACGCCAGTCAGTGCCTACCCGATTCCCGCAACACCCAACCATCAATATATCCGATAATATATCCCAACAAAATTCCAAGGTTCAGGATCGAAATAGGCGAATTGCGGTTCACATAATGAAAAGTTTCGGCATTTTGGATATCAAGGAAATTCCTTGAGTTACGCTTTATGACTTTCAAGATACATGCAAGGTGGGAAAGAAGTCATCGGAAATACTAAAGTTTCAAAACGATAAGAATCCAGTTCCAGGCCTGGACGACTTTCGAAAACATTTAACGAGGGTAGAGTTAGCCACACAAGGTTATAAGTCCCGATCCGAGGCCAGTAAGGATGATCAAGGGAAGGAATCGATGTTGAGGATAGGGAAGGATCAAGGGAAGGAATCGAAGCACAGAATAGATGTTTTAGCCACCAAGGAACTAGATTAGTACTTATTTACTCATGAAGTACTTATTATTAAAGGACTCAGCAGCGACGGCGGTCCATCCAGCTAGTGTGCAAAAAAATCCTTAAGAGGATTAAAAAGTCTTCTTTCGGGAATAGCAATGATGAATGGGAATGTGTTGTTGGGTGAAGATGGGGTTGTAGTGGAGTGTACAGTGGGGAGCAAAAAGTCAACAACACGCGGTGTTCCCAAGCGGTCACCCATCCAAGTACTATCCGCGCCCGATGCTGTTTCATTACGGTGATCGGACGAGAACCGATTTTTTCAGCATGGTATGGTCGTTGACAAAACTTTGACCTGTACATCACGCCCTCGAGATACATTAAGTGTCTATAGATACTTTTGTAAATAAATGCATTTAGTATTGTGGTAGCACTGCACGCACTACCTTACCGCCTGAACACCTTCAACCGAAACAACTTCACTCTCATCGAAGACAACAACCGAGAATCCACAAAAGTATGTATACCATTGCATTAACTTTTGGCGACGAAACCAAGCGTTACACATGAATACTGAAACGTACTTTTAACTAAAGTAAATACATTGTCTTCTAAATTATCGACACGACAGATATGTGGGTTTTATCAATAACCACAATGCGTGACCCCGACGTAATCGAAATTAATAAAAGACAAAGTGGATTTTTTTTTATTTACTGACGATGTTAATGTCTTCAAAAAATATCTACAGAATGTGCTCCCAATCTTGGCACAAATATTAAGGTGCACAAAGAGTTAATAACTACACTGAACATCCTTCTACAAGTCTCCAAGTCGAGGATCAGAAATTAAAGGCACTTAGAAATCTTCGCCTGGCAACATTTTGGCGAATCAATCCAGCTCTTTGGTTACCACAGCCGGAGGCGCAGTTCCGCGACCATATGATTGTATCAGATGTCAGCAAGTTCAACGCAGTCATTGCAACGCTGGAGCCTGAAATACTCAACGAGGTGACTGATAAAGTCCAGAAGTCCAGAAGAAAACGTCTCTAACTAAAAGACCACGAGACCGATTTTATTCAAATCTTTACCAATGTGTTCAGAACAGAGTAGAAGACAGTAGAAAAATCATTTCTTTTACTCCAACACATGACCTCAAATAAGCCCCACGATATTTTGATGAAACTAACACATTATGCGTACATCGTCACATTCATCATTTATATAATTATTTATCTGTTGACTTAATATGCTTGAATGTTTTGCATTATTTGAAATTAGTCGCTCTCATCATCGTCTTCATACGAATTGTTACTAGTACTCGTACTTCAGGAGAGTTTAACAAAGCAACACTTTTTTGGTGCACTGTACTACGACTCGAAAGATATGGATCTGATAACACTTAAAACCAGCTTGTGTACTGAAATGTACCTATTTCATCTCATCAGCAAGGAGCAAAGAGCTTCCTCCGAAGTAATCTATTAGTTGGTTCAGATTGGTAGCCCTTGCAGGAGAACTAAAGGCAAGCCCCTTGCAAGTTTTGCAGCATCTATCAGTCACTCAATCTAAAAGACACTTCTGCGGCAGAAGCAATTTCACTCCACCTTTTAGTGCATACCAGTTCTTTTATTTTTCGTTTTTGCATTTTGGGTGTACATCGTTAAATGTTTTCGAAAGTCGTTCAGGCCTGGAACTGGATTCTTATCGTTTTGAAACTTTAGTATTTCCGATGACTTCTTTCCCACCTTGCATGTATCTTGAAAGTCATAAAGCGTAACTCTACGAATTTCCTTGGTATCCAAAATGCCGAAACTTTTCATTATGTGAACCGCAATTCGCCTATTTCGATCCTGAACCTTAGAATTTTGTTGGGATATATTATCGATGACGGACAACTCAAAACTGAACTTTAAATTCGACCTAGCTCACAGAAACCCTAAGCTATTTTGTGTGAAGACTGCAGCGGTGCAGATAACAGATAATGATTTATCCTTTATCTTAGGGAAGTAAGATGAGAATTCTCAAATGAATCCTTTCTTGGTAATGATGGAAAAACGGCCTGGATTGAAGTAATAAGAAATCATATTCCAGGAGTGTAATTAAAAAACTGATAGTGTGTAGCCTCCTTTAGAGCAGCGGATTTGTATTGGTACATAGATAAATAACCGTTAATTACTTGAGTGATATGAGCTCACAAAAAAATAAATATATGGTGCGCAGCTGAGCGGAAAATGTCTTAACGGATACTTCGCTTCCAGCATGCGGATACATTTTGAACGCTGTGCACAAAGTGAAAAAAAACGGATAATTCTAAGGCCTTCAAGCAAATCGGTGCAAACTTACCAAAAATATTTGACAACGGATTACTTCACACTAGCTTCAAAAGTGTGCGTGAAGGATTATTTTGCTTTTGTTGATATACAGCATCTAACCGGACTCGTGAGCACAATAAGAAACACCTTATGATTACAAATTTTAATCTGAACTATAGATTACAGTAGAACAGCTGATTACTGCGCAGAAAGTGTTGATATGATATTTCATGGGGTGCCAAGACAAAAAATGTAATTATCTATATTATTGAATATATTTTCAATGCATCCTGGACATACAGGCAAAATTTAGTTCTAAGGCTGTAGTTAGGCTGTCAAAAACACACGACGAGATGGGTGGGTGGTGTTGAAATAACCCAACTCTGCAGACAAAAATGATATCCGTTGTGCGCAATATCCCGCCATATAATAAATGTCCTTTGTACACGCATAAAAACATGCAAATAAAACATGTGCGCACTGGACCTGTAAGTATCCTTTGTAAATACATCGATCGAAACCACTTATCAGTTTCTTACCTCAATTGCTACAGTTTATTACCACAATGTTTACAATGTAAACATGATAAGAAATCATTTCGCCAGCAGTTATGCATACCCATATCGTTTGCTGACGAAGAATCTAGGAGATGTATTTTGAATCTTAGAGAGAACAGTCGCAAGTGCTTGAAAGTGTTCGAAATTGAAATCGGTGTTACTTTTCTTTGGTCACGTTAGGCATTTTACGTCATTACTCTAATTTTTTCTTTGACTAGTGGATTAATGTGTATTCATTACAATATCGATTTTCGGTCCTACTTATACAAACTTAGGCAAGAAGTACTACCGTTTAAATTTGTGAACGAGCGCATCACGCGACGATTCGCATTAAGGCCAAAATCACCAACATATGCCTGATAATCGCACATGCCCCAGGAGAGAAGAGAGACAACGATACCAAATGCAGCTTCTACGTGCTCTTGGACAAAACATACGAGCCTACGACATTGAAATTGTCACAGGCGACAGCTTACACGACACCACCTCTGATAGCGGGTTTTGGCTGATCGACTTTGCTGCGGGGCGAAATGTTCTAGTAACCAGTACACAGTTCCCACATCTCGATATTCTCAAAGGAACATGGACATCTCCTGATCAATCAACCGTCAAGCAGATTGATCAAGGCACTCCTCCAGCATTATGGATGTCCAAACGTTTCGAGGCGCAACATTGACTCAGACAACCAGCTGTTGTAGCCAATGTAAGGCTGCGGGTATCCCGAACACCGGCAAGACAAGGATATACTGTGAGGAAGGTTGACCTCGGACGGCTGCAATTGCAAGGGATCGCCAAATCCTTTTCTAATCGAGTCTCCCTTAATTTTTTAAGAAGTCCTACGAAGCCAATGGCACGTATTTAAGGCGACATTGTCAAAAAGACATCAAAGACGCCGCCACTGAAGTGCTGGGTTTCACTCGACCACTCCTACGAAACGACGGTTTGGCGACGACCGTCGGCGGGTGAATGCAGCAAAGCAAGAGACGTATAAAACGGCACTGCAAAGGAGGAGAAGAGCTGCTCGCGAGCTCTACTAGCAGAAGAGTAGAGACGAACACCGGCTTATCAGGGGAAAAAAGGAGGAGAGAATAGCGAGATATTATTGCAGGAATCAGGTAAAGAAGTTTTACCAAAGGGTAGAGTTAGCCACACAAGGTTATAAGTCCCGATCCGAGGCCAGTAAGGATGATCAAGGGAAGGAATCGATGTTGAGGATATGGAGGAACCATTTCTGCAGACTGTATAACGGCGATGAGGAACCAAGTACCGCTGTCAGGCAGATCGAACCATTCAACAAAAATGAAAGCGACGATACGACGATAGATGAACAATTCCGTCCACCCGACCTGGACGAAGTGAAGGTAGCCATATCTAAACTGAAATCCAACAAGGCTGCTGGGGCTGACGGCCTACCGGCTAACTTTTCAAAACGGCAGGCGATAATTTGGTAAGGAGCATGCACCAGCTCATCTCTAAAATATGGTCGGAGGAAAGCATGGCCGATGAATGGAACCTCAGTAGTGTTTGCCCAATCCACAAAAAAAGGAGACCCTCTGAATTGCGCCAACTAAAGAGGCTTCAGTCTTCTGAACATCGCATACAAGATACTATCTGCCATGTTGTGTGAACGCCTAAAGCCGTTCGTCAACAACCTGGTTGGTCCATAGCAGTGTGGCTTTAGGGCAGGAAAGTCCACCAACGATCAAATATTCACGCTACGGAACATTTTCGAAAGAAATCCAGGAACAGCAAAACCATATCCATCACCTCTTCATCGATTTCAAGGCCGCGTATGACAGCATTTATAGTGAGCAATGTCTAGTTTTGGCATCCCTACCAAACTCGTCCGTTTGAGACGATGGGGAATGCACGCTGTTCGTCAAGGTCGGTAAAGACTTAACCGAGACCTTTGATGTGAAAAAAGGATTCAGACAAGGCGACGAGCTGTCAAGTGACTTCTTCAACATCATCCTTGAACAACACCAGAGGAACAATCTTTCAGAAGTCAAAAACTTCATCTACCTAGGAACCGCTATAGATTCAGACAACTGCACCAGCGCTGAAATCAAACGAAGAATGGCTCTTGGAAATCGCTGCTTCTTTGGGCTATGAAATCAAACGCCCTCTCTCGAACAACCAAAGTGACCCTCTATAAGACCTTAATCGTCCCAGTCCTGTTATATGGCGCAGAGGCATGGACTTTGTCAAAAGCGGACGAAGGTGCTCTTGGTTGCTTTGAGAGGACAAGTGGAAAGGGACCTCAGCCAACTATGCGTGCGAAACTGGAGGCAGCTAGTAACATGCGACCAATGAACAGCAGGAATTTATGTTCGAGATCTTCTGATTCTTTCCATAAATGAATTGCACGCAGCGGAGATACGAGTGATCAGTGTCATCGTATAGCGTCAACAACAAGCACAGAATAGATGTTTTAGCCACCAAGGAACTAGATTAGTACTTATTTACTCATGAAGTACTTATTATTAAAGGACCCAGCAGGGAGGGGGGTCCATCCAGCTAGTGTGCAAAAAAATCGTTAAGAGGATTAAAAATTCTTCTTTCGGGAATAGCAATGATGAATGGGAATGTGTTGTTGGGTGAAGATGGGGTTGTAGTGGAGTGTACAGTGGGGAGCAAAAAGTCAACAACACGCGGTGATCCCAAGCGGTCATCCATCCAAGTACTATCCGCGCCCGATGCTGTTTCATTACGGTGATCGGACGAGAACCGATTTTTTCAGCATTGTATGGCCGTTGACAAAACTTTTACCTGCACATCACGCCCTCGAGATACATTAAGTGTCTATAGATACTTTTGTAATTAAATGCATTTAGTATTGTGGTAGCACTGCACGCACTACCTTACCGCCTGAACACCTTCAACCGAAACAACTTCACTCTCATCGAAGACAACAACCGAGAATCCACAAAAGTATGTACACCATTGCATTAACTTTTGGCGACGAAACCAAGCGTTACACATGAATACTGAAACGTACTTTTAACTAAAGTAAATACATTGTCTTCTAAATTATCGACACGACAGATATGTTGGTTTTATCAATAACCACAATGCGTGACCCCGACGTAATCGAAATTAATAAAAGACAAAGTGGATTTTTTTTTATTTACTGACGATGTTAATATCTTCAAAAAATATCTACAGAATGTGCTCCCAATCTTGGCACAAATATTAAGGTGCACAAAGAGTTAATAACTACACTGAACATCCTTCTACAAGTCTCCAAGTCGAGGATCAGAAATTAAAGGCACTTAGAAATCTTCGCCTGGCAACATTTTGGCGAATCAATCCAGCTCTTTGGTTACCACAGCCGGAGGCGCAGTTCCGCGACCATATGATTGTATCAGATGTCAGCAAGTTCAACGCAGTCATTGCAACGCTGGAGCCTGAAATACTCAACGAGGTGACTGATTTACTCCAGAAGTCGTACATAAAATATATGTATGCCGCATTCAAACAGCAGCATATTTCAAGTTTTTCAGAGTCAAAGGAATGGTAGTCGAATAGGCTGATGACTGGTATAGAACTAGGAGACAGGCGACCATCAAGTCTCTAATGGGAAATGCGAGAATGTTCCCGATGGTATGCTTCAACCCTGTGGATGAGCCACATGCCCACCCACAGGGTCGACATATTATCAGCCAACCATGCTATCACTCTCACACCCTAAGCCGATATAGTAGGTAGAATCATGGAGAACATGTCTGGCTCAGCGGTTTGTTCCTCCCACATTTCTGGAGCAATTTCTCCCAACGGTGTTGCTCACCGATTCAATGAACTGGGGAAGAAACTATCACGCACTTCGTATTTCACTCCAGAGACAAAGATCTTAATCCCGAGGTCGCAAAAGCCACTAAACCATTTTTCCAGTAGAAGCAGAACTCAACGTCACATCAATATATGTAAATTCCACCAAAGTATAGGCGAAATTGCTAGAAATGCAAGAAACCATGCGGGTACTCCCCTTCGTTAAACTAGTATCACTGGTTCCAGGGGGTTTGTAGTCGATTCTGGTTCCACCATTTCTGTTTTACCACTACCACTACATTACAATAGTCCATCCACAAATCAGACCCTCTAGGCCGCCAATGACACACCAATCCACTGTGCCATCCTCCGACGCGTGCACTTGTCCCCGTCGGTGCATTACGCGATAAAAACGTAAACATTGCGGCCCCGCCACGAAAAACAAAGTCGCGAGTGCCCCACAAGGGAAAAAAGCAAAGCATAGTGCAGTGCAGTGAAGTATTTCGGTGTCGAGTGCGATCGGTCTGCTCCCTCTCGTCCCCCTTCTTCATAAGCCACTGCTGCGCATTCACGGTCGCAACTCCCGTAGAGGATTTTAGAGGTGTAATTTGTTGGTGGACCAACTCCAATCGATGTACGGGCATAACACCTACATCGATTGTTGTTGGGAAGCTAATCTGAAAATTACACTTCTCATCTGTGCTTTACCACTCGCATTCGGAGTTGGTTTCTTTCTAATATCTCCGTTTGGTATTCTATGGGAAGTTTTAGGGTTGACGTGAGCAATGTGCATGAGCGAATTTATTCGCTGTGTATGTCCACCTATTTCGCTATAAACCAGCTGTCTTGTCGCTGAGTCAAACATAAGTAGGTGAGAACACCGAATTCTAGGATTTGAACCTGCCTGGATATAGCTTGGTGCCGCTTTTCTTTTTACACCGCGGTCTCGCCATCTAAGTGCGTAGTGATGTAGCTTACTAAATCCAACCACAATTCGGCCTCTGTTCCAATCTGGAATTTCATTTTCTGTAGTTAAGATTCCATGTCCGTAAGCATTTAATCCACTACTGCTTTATTTAAAGACGCCAAACTTTGATAGCTATTCAACTTTTAACGAATTCGATGCGTTATCCGATTCCATCTTAAGAATTATATCCCTATAACCCCGCACTAAAATTGCCATTGCGGGCGATTTCAATGTACACAATTCTAATTGGCTTCGACATTCGGGCCAGACAACATCCGAAGGAAGGTATGTTGAAATCTTTGCTGAGGTAAATAATCTGACCCAGCTAGTAAATGAGCCCACACGAATACCTGACATTGCAGATCATTCCGCCAACACCCTGCACCTGTTTCTCACCTCTCATCCTGACTAATATTCTACTGACATTCTGTCACCTCTAGGCTCGTCTGACCATTGTGTCGTATCAGCTAATTTTTCGTTATCGCCACAAACAGTTAGAGAACATATTCCTAAAAGAACAGTATGGCTATACGAGAAAGCCGATTGGAGCGGTCTAAACAACTTCTTTAGGAATTTTAACTGGTCACTATGCTTCCTCGATAGTGACGTGGATGCCGCTGCTGATATGATCACAAACTTTCTACTGCTGGGCATGAGATCTTTCATTCCTCACAGAGTGAAGTGTATCAAGCCCAAAGCAAACGCATGGTACGACTCAAGCTGTAAAGAGGCTATCAGATTTAGAGAGTTGAATTTCCGGATATACAGAGCAAACCCTACTGAGGAACCGGAATAAGTTTAAATGGGCCAGAAATGACTGCAATGCAATTAAGCAATTAATTTAGCAATAAAATAAGACGTGTGAAATTCTCGTATGAACAAAAGTTGAGGCAAAAAGTGCTACAATGTCCCAAGGGTAGCAAAAACTGTTGGTCATTTGTAAAAAACGTAAAGAATTCCGCCTCATCTTCAATTCCCACGCTCATTTACAATGACATCCCAGCTGTCAACTCTTTAGACAAAGCGAATCTGCTTGCGGCATATTTTGCAGCTAGCTCAACACTGCCAGATTCCAATATGTTGCCACCTGTACTTGAGAGCGTTGATTTCACCATGGGACAAACCCACTTCCGCACTCGTACAGTTGCAAGACTACTCAAAGATCTCGACGTGCACAAATCCGCTGGCCCTTATGGTATCCCCCTTATTCTTCTGAAGAGGTGTTCTTCTGCGCTGGCAAAACCACTGCGTAAGCTTTTTCATCTATCCTACTCTTTAGGTCTCTTCCCGAGCAGATGGAAAACAGCATTTGTTCAGCCCGTCCCTTAAAACGGCGAACCTTCGTCACCCACCTCGTACCGACCCATAGCACTTACGTCCCTTCTTTCTAAGGTCATGGAAACGCTGATAAAACGTCAGCTTACAAAATATCTCTTTCTCAATTGGGGAAAGAATAACCGTGTGGAGTTCAATGCTTCAAAAACTCAATGCCGCCTGCTGTCACTCAATCGAACCCTTTTTAATCAGCCATTATCCATGAATGGCACCTGTGTCGATGAAACCGGAAAGCTTTCCATCCTTGGTATGTGTATCAACACAACACTTAGTTGGAACGATCACATATTTGAGGTCGCCAAATATGCTGCGAAATGTTTAGGTTTCCTCAATCGATGCAAGAAATACTTCACCCCTTCTGATTTGGCTTTTATTTATAAGGCGTATATACGCCCCAAAACCACCCTGCTCCTATTAGACAGAATACAAAAGCGAGCGATAAAACTTATAGGAGACAACAATATTGCAGAGTCACTTGACTCGCTCGAACATCGACGTACCGTCTCGTCTCTATCCGTATTTTATCGCTATTTTAACAAACGATGCTCAAGTGAGCTTGCCAACTGCATTCCTCCTCTCCATGAATTCACCCGCAATACCCGTCTCGCCAGGAATGCTCATCAGTTTACCCTTGAGCCTACTTTCGGACGCACAGTTAAATTTAGAGACTCGTTCATTAGCCGCACGACACGAATATGGAACGCTCTTCCCAGCCTAATATTTCCCCCAGAATACAATCCGCAGATATTTAAAACCAATGTGCACAGATACCTCCTCTCCCTTTCCCCTCTACACCTTCGGCTGTGCTGTGTCTTGAACCCGGACACTTAAGGGTACTAACAATCGCTTGTGTGCGCGCAAATTATAAAAAATATATATATGGATCTGATGACACTAAAAACCTGTTTAATACATCCCTAAATATTTGACTTAATTCATCTCATCAGCAAGGAGCAAAGAGCTCCCTCCGGTGTAATCTATTTATTATGCTTACCATGCCTTGACCGAGTATAGATCATACAAGTCTACCGGGGACATAATTTCCTGATTCCGATGACTTCTTTCCCACCCTGTATGTATCTTGGAACCCATAGAGCGTAACTCTATGAATTTCTTTGGTATCCAAAATGCCGAAACTTTTCATAATGTGAACCGAAATTCGCTTATTTCGGTCTTGAACCTTGAATTTTTCCCACACATTGAAAATCTCACTGATTTTCATTATAATAAATTGCCTGAGTTAAAATAGCTTATATTATCGGTGACGGACACCTCGAAACTGAACTGTTAAATTCGACCTAGCTCACAGAAACCCTAAGCTATTTTGTGTGAAGACTGCAGCGGTGCAGATAACAGATAATGATTTATCCTTTATCTTAGGGAAGTAAGATGAGAATTCTCAAATGAATCCTTTTTTGGTAATGATGGAAAAACGGCCTGGATTGAAGTAATAAGAAATCATATTCCAGGAGTGTAATTAAAAAACTGATAGTGTGTAGACTTCTTTAGAGCAGCGGAGTTGTATTGGTACATAGATAAATAACCGTTAATTACTTGAGTGATATGAACTTACAAAAAAAAATAAATGTATGTTGCGCAGCTGAGCGGAAAATGTAGTAAAATATAGATGATGTAAATAAAGCTCGGATCAGGTTTCTATTATACTCACTAAGCAAATATTTTTTCATGGATTTGAGAGCAACCTTTGCCTTTTAAATCAAAAACAAGAGTATGCCCACGATACTCTCATGAAAGCAATGAGAGTTGGAACATGAAAAACGCATTTTTAATATCACTGCAATTGGCAATGTTTCGATAGCAAATTAGAATTCCACCTGCTTCATCTGGTCGCTTCATTATCGGAAGACTGTCGAATACCTTATTAAGCACTCCAATTTGCAACCTCCGATGGGCAAAGTGCTACCGCTATGCAAATTGATCGTTTGGGATGATTGCACGGTTGTTTGCAAAAGTTTTTGAAGGTGCAGAAGCTATAAACGAGGCACAAGATTTAAAGAACAATCAAAACTCGTTTTCTCGGTGCGAAGATTGTCAGATGATTGGCAGATGATTATCGACAGACATTCCCAGTGATTCCAGGATCAACGCCAGCCCGAAACTACCCAGTGCGTTTAAATCATCCAGTAATCATCCATTTTCTGGAATTACGTTAAAACACTTAAAATATATATAAACATATAAGTCGAATTGCAGTACGGCCAATCTGAAGAAGTTTTTTTTTCCAAAGAAACAGCAATAAAAGTACATAAGTGTTTACTTCTAAGGTTTCCATGGCGCCAAGGTTTTGAAAACGCCATTTGTTAGACAGTTTAGGAAATGAAAAAAGTTTAAATATAAATTTCTTCTTACGAAAATGTGAGCGAAATTGAAAATTATTTTGCTTCTGTGCAAAAAGAATGTGGCAAAGGATTGTGGTAATTGAGAAATCTTGCAGCTACCCAGAGCGGAGCAAGGAAGTTGAGTGAGCAGAATCTGCCGCCTGCGGAAAGAGAGTTTAAATCCCATGATCGCTAAGCGGTACGAACCGAGCCACCCGGGCATTGTTATTTAAGAAAACTGTTGATGTAGGTGCCTGCAAGTATTCTTCTTCTTTGTTTGGCGCTACAGTCCGGGGTGGACCTGGGCCTCAACCAAATAGCCTCTCCAGCCAGCACGATCTTTCGCCAGCTACCTCCAGTTGTGCACACCAAGTTGGTTGAGGTCCTTCTCCACTTGTGTCCGCCATCTTGTTCTAGGACGACCTCTTATGCGTTGTCCCAAAGGCTCGGAAACGAAGACTCTTCGGGCCGGAGCTGTGGTGTCAATCCGCTCTACGTGACCTAGCCATCTTAAGCGTTAGATCCGAAGACGCTTAACTAGGTGCATGCCGCTCTACAGCCCGTACAGTTCGTGGTTGAATCTCCTTCTCCAGACGCCATCAATACAAACAGGACCAAAGATCGCACGCAGAACTTTTCTCTCAAAACGACCAAGAGCTTCTTCATCCGCTTTCAAGAGCCCATGTCTCTGCGCCATAGAGCAGGACGGGGATAATTAGGGTGTTGTAAAAAGTCAACTTGGTGTTTCGAGAGATGGCTCTGTTACTCAATTGCCTCTTGAGCCCAAAGAAACAGCGATTGGCAAGAGTAATTCTGCGCTTGATCTCGGTACTGGTGTTATTGTCCCTGTTTACTGCAGAGCCAAGGTAGACGAAGTCCTTGACTGCCTCAAAGTTTCTGATGCCCATTATGACGCTCTGTCCGAGGCGTCGATGTTGTGCGTCCTTTCGTGATGACAGCATGTACTTTGTTTTGCCCTGATTAACTGCCAAACCCATTTTAGCCGCTTCCGCTTCAATGCTAGCAAAAGCCCCATTGACAGCTCGCTGTGTTCGTCCAATCACGTCAATGTCGTCCGCGTAGGCAAGCAGTTGAACGGACTTTTGGAAGATCGTGCCTCTGATGTTGACATTTGAGTTTCGCACGATCTTCTCAAGTATGATGTTGAAGAAATCACGTGACAGCGTGTCGGATTGTCTAAAACCTTTTTTGACATTGAAGGTCTCGGTGAGTTCGTTACCGACCTTGATGGAGCAGCGAGAGTTCTCCATCGTCATCCTGCACAATCTGACGAGTTTGGCTGGAATGTCAAAACTAGACATGGCATTGTATAGCTCGTCTCTATGCACGCTGTCATATGCGGCCTTGAAATCGACGAATAGGTGGTGGGTGTCGATCTGCATTTCGTGGGTTTTTTCCAGGATCTGCCGCAGTGTGAAAATTTGGTCGATGGTGGACTTTCCCGGCCTGAAACCGCACTGATAAGCACCTATCAGTTTATTGACGAATGGTTTCAGGCGTTTACACAAGACGGCAGAGAGGATCTTGTACGCTATGTTAAGGAGACTGATCCCTCGATAGTTGGCGCAGTCAAAAGGGTCTCCTTTCTTGTGGACCGGACAAACGACGCTGAGATTCCACTCATCGGGCATGCTTTCTCATCCTCTTTTTGCCCGGCCCGTTCCACCGCACTTCCTGGATAGCGGTTATGTCTGCTTTATAGCAGTCTAGGGCCTCCGCTAGTTTATCGGCTGCACGTGGTCTGTTAAGGGACCTCACATTCCACGTGCAGAACCGAAAGTCATTGTCCTTTTTCCGTTTGCAAGGGTCGTCAACAGTAGATCCGTCCGTATCCGAGGCAGGTTGTTGTTTCTGAACTCGTATTTTTTTACGTGGTGAGGAAGTTAACCTCACGCACAAACTCCAAACTAAGAGGACATGCCCATTAATTTAACCCTCGGGCAGAGAGTTCGCTGCGAATATTAGTTGTTATGAAGGCTATCCAGGGGCGCCGCGAGGAGGCTGTACGTCAACTTGACTTATGAACAAGCAGGGATCGCGCTGGCATCCTACCAGGTTGGATGCAGTCAGCAACTTTACCCTGTGTACATAAGCCCTGCATTCCATGGAGAATGCAATGCTATAAATCCTGAGGACTGATTTCTATTTTTTTTAGGATTCCGGTCATTAATTAAATCATGTGGGTAGGTGAACTGCACAGCTGAAGACACCCATAAATGGAACAAATACGAAGAAGACCATAACGTAGCTCAGAGTACGAACATCGTTAGTGATGAGGAAAGTGAACCCCAAGAGAGTCTACTGTACATTTCTTGAAAAAACAAAATGTTTCCCATAATATTACATATATCGTCTTCTAAAGTAAAAAAAAAATAGTAAATAAAGAATTGTTGGTTTTAAGGGTTCGAGGTGAAGTATATTATACACACGCTCATTATTATCCAATATTTCAATAAAATCCTATATAACTAATATGTAATGGATAATATATGAGTAGGACAGAAAATCGATCTTGGAATGAATACACTTTAATCCACTAGTCAAAGAAAAAATTAGAGTAATGACATAAAATGACTAACGTGACCAATCAAAAACTAACACCGATTTCAATTTCGAACACTTTCACGCACTTATGACTGTTCTCTCTAAGATTCAAAATACATCTCCCAGATTCTTCGTCAGCAAACGATGGAGACCCATCTCCATCTATGCTGGCGAAATGGTTTCTTATCATGTTTACATTGTAAACATTGTGGTCTGCACCGTAGCAATTGAAGTAAGAAACTGATAAGTGGTTTCGATCGATGTATTTACAAAGGATACTTACAGGTCCAGTGCGCACATGTTTTATTTGCATGTTTTTATGCGTGTACAAAGGACATTTATTATATGGCGGGATATTGCGCACAACGGATATCATTTTTGTCTGCAGAGTGGATAGAAATTGGGTTATTCCAACACCACCCACCCATCTCGTCGTGTGTTTTTGACAGCCTAACTACAGCCTTAGAACTAAATTTTGCCTCTTTGTCCAGGATGCATTGAAAATATATTCAATAATATAGATAATTACATTTTTTGTCTTGGCACCCCATGAAATATCATATCAACACTTTCTGCGCAGTAATCAGCTGTTCTACTGTAATCTATAGTTCAGATTAAAATTTGTAATCATAAGGTGTTTCTTATTGTGCTCACGAGTCCGGTTAGATGCTGTATATCAACAAAAGCAAAATAATCCTTCACGCACACTTTTGAAGCTAGTGTGAAGTAATCCGTTGTCAAATATTTTTGGTAAGTTTGCACCGATTTGCTTGAAGGCCTTAGAATTATCCGTTTTTTTTCACTTTGTGCACAGCGTTCAAAATGTATCCGCATGCTGGAAGCGAAGTATCCGTTAAGACATTTTCCGCTCAGCTGCGCACCATATATTTATTTTTTTGTGAGCTCATATCACTCAAGTAATTAACGGTTATTTATCTATGTACCAATACAAATCCGCTGCTCTAAAGGAGGCTACACACTATCAGTTTTTTAATTACACTCCTGGAATATGATTTCTTATTACTTCAATCCAGGCCGTTTTTCCATCATTACCAAGAAAGGATTCATTTGAGAATTCTCATCTTACTTCCCTAAGATAAAGGATAAATCATTATCTGTTATCTGCACCGCTGCAGTCTTCACACAAAATAGCTTAGGGTTTCTGTGAGCTAGGTCGAATTTAAAGTTCAGTTTTGAGTTGTCCGTCATCGATAATATATCCCAACAAAATTCTAAGGTTCAGGATCGAAATAGGCGAATTGCGGTTCACATAATGAAAAGTTTCGGCATTTTGGATACCAAGGAAATTCGTAGAGTTACGCTTTATGACTTTCAAGATACATGCAAGGTGGGAAAGAAGTCATCGAAAATACTAAAGTTTCAAAACGATAAGAATCCAGTTCCAGGCCTGGACGACTTTCGAAAACATTTAACGATGTACACCCAAAATGCAAAAACGAAAAATAAAAGAACTGGTATGCACTAAAAGGTGGAGTGAAATTGCTTCTGCCGCAGAAGTGTCTTTTAGATTGAGTGACTGATAGATGCTGCAAAACTGGCAAGGGGCTTGCCTTTAGTTCTCCTGCAAGGGCTACCAATCTGAACCAACTAATAGATTACTTCGGAGGAAGCTCTTTGCTCCTTGCTGATGAGATGAAATAGGTACATTTCAGTACACAAGCTGGTTTTAAGTGTTATCAGATCCATATCTTTCGAGTCGTAGTACAGTGCACCAAAAAAGTGTTGCTTTGTTAAACTCTCCTGAAGTACGAGTACTAGTAACAATTCGTATGAAGACGATGATGAGAGCGACTAATTTCAAATAATGCAAAACATTCAAACATATTAAGTCAACAGATAAATAATTATATAAATGATGAATGTGACGATGTACGCATAATGTGTTAGTTTCATCAAAATATCGTGGGGCTTATTTGAGGTCATGTGTTGGAGTAAAAGAAATGATTTTTCTACTGTCTTCTACTCTGTTCTGAACACATTGGTAAAGATTTGAATAAAATCGGTCTCGTGGTCTTTTAGTTAGAGACGTTTTCTTCTGGACTTCTGGACTTAATCAGTCACCTCGTTGAGTATTTCAGGCTCCAGCGTTGCAATGACTGCGTTGAACTTGCTGACATCTGATACAATCATATGGTCGCGGAACTGCGCCTCCGGCTGTGGTAACCAAAGAGCTGGATTGATTCGCCAAAATGTTGCCAGGCGAAGATTTCTAAGTGCCTTTAATTTCTGATCCTCGACTTGGAGACTTGTAGAAGGATGTTCAGTGTAGTTATTAACTCTTTGTGCACCTTAATATTTGTGCCAAGATTGGGAGCACATTCTGTAGATATTTTTTGAAGATATTAACATCGTCAGTAAATAAAAAAAAAATCCACTTTGTCTTTTATTAATTTCGATTACGTCGGGGTCACGCATTGTGGTTATTGATAAAACCCACATATCTGTCGTGTCGATAATTTAGAAGACAATGTATTTACTTTAGTTAAAAGTACGTTTCAGTATTCATGTGTAACGCTTGGTTTCGTCGCCAAAAGTACACATTCCCATTCATCATTACTATTCCCGAAAGAAGACTTTTTAATCCTCTTAACGATTTGTTTGCACACTAGCTGGATGGACAGCCGTCGCTGCTGGGTCCTTTAATAAGAAGTACTTCATGAGTAAATAAGTACTAATCTAGTTCCTTGGTGGCTAAAACATCTATTCTGTGCTTGTTGTTGACGCTATACGATGACACTGATCACTCGTATCTCCGCTGCGTGCAATTCATTTATGGAAAGAATCAGAAGATCTCGAACATAAATTCCTGCTGTTCATTGGTCGCATGTTACTAGCTGCCTCCAGTTTCGCACGCATAGTTGGCTGAGGTCCCTTTCCACTTGTCCTCTCAAAGCAACCAAGAGCACCTTCGTCCGCTTTTGACAAAGTCCATGCCTCTGCGCCATATAACAGGACTGGGACGATTAAGGTCTTATAGAGGGTCACTTTGGTTGTTCGAGAGAGGGCGTTTGATTTCATAGCCCAAAGAAGCAGCGATTTCCAAGAGCCATTCTTCGTTTGATTTCAGCGCTGGTGCAGTTGTCTGAATCTATAGCGGTTCCTAGGTAGATGAAGTTTTTGACTTCTGAAAGATTGTTCCTCTGGTGTTAGCGTGCTAGTTTTGGACAATTCTTTCAAGGATGATGTTGAAGAAGTCACTTGACAGCTCGTCGCCTTGTCTGAATCCTTTTTTCACATCAAAGGTCTCGGTTAAGTCTTTACTGACCTTGACGAACAGCGTTCATTCTCCATCGTCTCAAATGGACGAGTTTGGTAGGGATGCCAAAACTAGACATTGCTCACTATAAATGCTGTCATACGCGGCCTTGAAATCGATGAAGAGGTGATGGATATAGTTTTGCTGTTCCTGGATTTCTTTCGAAAATGTTCCGTAGCGTGAATATTTGATCGTTGGTGGATTTTCCTGCCCTAAAGCCACACTGCTATGGACCAACCAGGTTGTTGACGAACGGCTTTAGGCGTTCACACAACATCTATCGTATCTTGTATACGATGTTCAGAAGACTGATGCCTCTTTAGTTGGCGCAATTCAGAGGGTCTCCTTTTTTTGTGGATTGGGCAAACACTACTGAGGTTCCATTCATCGGGCATGCTTTCCTCCGACCATATTTTAGAGATGAACTGGTGCATGCTCCTTACCAAATTATCGCCTGCCGTTTTGAAAAGTTAGCCGGTAGGCCGTCAGCCCCAGCAGCCTTGTTGGATTTCTGTTTAGATATGGCTACCTTCACTTCGTCCAGGTCGGGTGGACGGAATTGTTCATCTATATCGTCGCTTTCATTTTTGTTGAATGGTTCGATCTGCCTGACAGCGGTATTTGGTTCCTCATCGCCGTTATACAGTCTGCAGAAATGGTTCCTCCATATCCTCAACATCGATTCCTTCCCTTGATCATCCTTACTGGCCTCGGATCGGGACTTATAACCTTGTGTGGCTAACTCTACCCTTTGGTAAAACTTCTTTACCTGATTCCTGCAATAATATCTCGCTATTCTCTCCTCCTTTTTTCTCCTGATAAGCCGGTGTTCGTCTCTACTCTTCTGCTAGTAGAGCTCGCGAGCAGCTCTTCTCCTCCTTTGCAGTGCCGTTTTATACGTCTCTTGCTTTGCTGCATTCACCCGCCGACGGTCGTCGGCAAACCGTCGTTTCGTAGGAGTGGTCGAGTGAAACCCAGCACTTCAGTGACGGCGTCTTTGATGTCTTTTTGACAATGTCGCCTTAAATACGTGCCATTGGCTTCGTAGGACTTCTTAAAAAATTAAGGGAGACTCGATTAGAAAAGGATTTGGCGATCCCTTGCAATTGCAGCCGTCCGAGGTCAACCTTCCTCACAGTATATCCTTGTCTTGCCGGTGTTCGGGATACCCGCAGCCTTACATTGGCTACAACAGCTGGTTGTCTGAGTCAATGTTGCGCCTCGAAACGTTTGGACATCCATAATGCTGGAGGAGTGCCTTGATCAATCTGCTTGACGGTTGATTGATCAGGAGATGTCCATGTTCCTTTGAGAATATCGAGATGTGGGAACTGCGTACTGGTTACTACAACATTTCGCCCCGCAGCAAAGTCGATCAGCCTAAATCCGCTATCAGAGGTGGTGTCGTGTAAGCTGTCGCCTGTGACAATTTCAATGTCGTAGGCTCGTATGTTTTGTCCAAGAGCACGTAGAAGCTGCATTTGGTATCGTTGTCTCTCTTCTCTCCTGGGGCATGTGCGATTATCAGGCATATGTTGGTGATTTTGGCCTTAATGCGAATCGTCGCGTGATGCGCTCGTTCACAAATTTAAACGGTAGTACTTCTTGCCTAAGTTTGTATAAGTAGGACCGAAAATCGATATTGTAATGAATACACATTAATCCACTAGTCAAAAAAAAAATTAGAGTAATGACGTAAAATGCCTAACGTGACCAAAGAAAAGTAACACCGATTTCAATTTCGAACACTTTCAAGCACTTGCGACTGTTCTCTCTAAGATTCAAAATACATCTCCTAGATTCTTCGTCAGCAAACGATATGGGTATGCATAACTGCTGGCGAAATGATTTCTTATCATGTTTACATTGTAAACATTGTGGTAATAAACTGTAGCAATTGAAGTAAGAAACTGATAAGTGGTTTCGATCGATGTATTTACAAAGGATACTTACAGGTCCAGTGCGCACATGTTTTATTTGCATGTTTTTATGCGTGTACAAAGGACATTTATTATATGGCGGGATATTGCGCACAACGGATATCATTTTTGTCTGCAGAGTGGATAGAAATTGGGTTATTCCAACACCACCCACCCATCTCGTCGTGTGTTTTTGACAGCCTAACTACAGCCTTAGAACTAAATTTTGCCTCTTTGTCCAGGATGCATTGAAAATATATTCAATAATATAGATAATTACATTTTTTGTCTTGGCACCCCATGAAATATCATATCAACACTTTCTGCGCAGTAATCAGCTGTTCTACTGTAATCTATAGTTCAGATTAAAATTTGTAATCATAAGGTGTTTCTTATTGTGCTCACGAGTCCGGTTAGATGCTGTATATCAACAAAAGCAAAATAATCCTTCACGCACACTTTTGAAGCTAGTGTGAAGTAATCCGTTGTCAAATATTTTTGGTAAGTTTGCACCGATTTGCTTGAAGGCCTTAGAATTATCCGTTTTTTTTCACTTTGTGCACAGCGTTCAAAATGTATCCGCATGCTGGAAGCGAAGTATCCGTTAAGACATTTTCCGCTCAGCTGCGCACCATATATTTATTTTTTTGTGAGCTCATATCACTCAAGTAATTAACGGTTATTTATCTATGTACCAATACAAATCCGCTGCTCTAAAGGAGGCTACACACTATCAGTTTTTTAATTACACTCCTGGAATATGATTTCTTATTACTTCAATCCAGGCCGTTTTTCCATCATTACCAAGAAAGGATTCATTTGAGAATTCTCATCTTACTTCCCTAAGATAAAGGATAAATCATTATCTGTTATCTGCACCGCTGCAGTCTTCACACAAAATAGCTTAGGGTTTCTGTGAGCTAGGTCGAATTTAAAGTTCAGTTTTGAGTTGTCCGTCATCGATAATATATCCCAACAAAATTCTAAGGTTCAGGATCGAAATAGGCGAATTGCGGTTCACATAATGAAAAGTTTCGGCATTTTGGATACCAAGGAAATTCGTAGAGTTACGCTTTATGACTTTCAAGATACATGCAAGGTGGGAAAGAAGTCATCGGAAATACTAAAGTTTCAAAACGATAAGAATCCAGTTCCAGGCCTGGACGACTTTCGAAAACATTTAACGATGTACACCCAAAATGCAAAAACGAAAAATAAAAGAACTGGTATGCACTAAAAGGTGGAGTGAAATTGCTTCTGCCGCAGAAGTGTCTTTTAGATTGAGTGACTGATAGATGCTGCAAAACTGGCAAGGGGCTTGCCTTTAGTTCTCCTGCAAGGGCTACCAATCTGAACCAACTAATAGATTACTTCGGAGGAAGCTCTTTGCTCCTTGCTGATGAGATGAAATAGGTACATTTCAGTACACAAGCTGGTTTTAAGTGTTATCAGATCCATATCTTTCGAGTCGTAGTACAGTGCACCAAAAAAGTGTTGCTTTGTTAAACTCTCCTGAAGTACGAGTACTAGTAACAATTCGTATGAAGACGATGATGAGAGCGACTAATTTCAAATAATGCAAAACATTCAAACATATTAAGTCAACAGATAAATAATTATATAAATGATGAATGTGACGATGTACGCATAATGTGTTAGTTTCATCAAAATATCGTGGGGCTTATTTGAGGTCATGTGTTGGAGTAAAAGAAATGATTTTTCTACTGTCTTCTACTCTGTTCTGAACACATTGGTAAAGATTTGAATAAAATCGGTCTCGTGGTCTTTTAGTTAGAGACGTTTTCTTCTGGACTTCTGGACTTAATCAGTCACCTCGTTGAGTATTTCAGGCTCCAGCGTTGCAATGACTGCGTTGAACTTGCTGACATCTGATACAATCATATGGTCGCGGAACTGCGCCTCCGGCTGTGGTAACCAAAGAGCTGGATTGATTCGCCAAAATGTTGCCAGGCGAAGATTTCTAAGTGCCTTTAATTTCTGATCCTCGACTTGGAGACTTGTAGAAGGATGTTCAGTGTAGTTATTAACTCTTTGTGCACCTTAATATTTGTGCCAAGATTGGGAGCACATTCTGTAGATATTTTTTGAAGATATTAACATCGTCAGTAAATAAAAAAAAATCCACTTTGTCTTTTATTAATTTCGATTACGTCGGGGTCACGCATTGTGGTTATTGATAAAACCCACATATCTGTCGTGTCGATAATTTAGAAGACAATGTATTTACTTTAGTTAAAAGTACGTTTCAGTATTCATGTGTAACGCTTGGTTTCGTCGCCAAAAGTACACATTCCCATTCATCATTACTATTCCCGAAAGAAGACTTTTTAATCCTCTTAACGATTTGTTTGCACACTAGCTGGATGGACAGCCGTCGCTGCTGGGTCCTTTAATAAGAAGTACTTCATGAGTAAATAAGTACTAATCTAGTTCCTTGGTGGCTAAAACATCTATTCTGTGCTTGTTGTTGACGCTATACGATGACACTGATCACTCGTATCTCCGCTGCGTGCAATTCATTTATGGAAAGAATCAGAAGATCTCGAACATAAATTCCTGCTGTTCATTGGTCGCATGTTACTAGCTGCCTCCAGTTTCGCACGCATAGTTGGCTGAGGTCCCTTTCCACTTGTCCTCTCAAAGCAACCAAGAGCACCTTCGTCCGCTTTTGACAAAGTCCATGCCTCTGCGCCATATAACAGGACTGGGACGATTAAGGTCTTATAGAGGGTCACTTTGGTTGTTCGAGAGAGGGCGTTTGATTTCATAGCCCAAAGAAGCAGCGATTTCCAAGAGCCATTCTTCGTTTGATTTCAGCGCTGGTGCAGTTGTCTGAATCTATAGCGGTTCCTAGGTAGATGAAGTTTTTGACTTCTGAAAGATTGTTCCTCTGGTGTTAGCGTGCTAGTTTTGGACAATTCTTTCAAGGATGATGTTGAAGAAGTCACTTGACAGCTCGTCGCCTTGTCTGAATCCTTTTTTCACATCAAAGGTCTCGGTTAAGTCTTTACTGACCTTGACGAACAGCGTTCATTCTCCATCGTCTCAAATGGACGAGTTTGGTAGGGATGCCAAAACTAGACATTGCTCACTATAAATGCTGTCATACGCGGCCTTGAAATCGATGAAGAGGTGATGGATATAGTTTTGCTGTTCCTGGATTTCTTTCGAAAATGTTCCGTAGCGTGAATATTTGATCGTTGGTGGATTTTCCTGCCCTAAAGCCACACTGCTATGGACCAACCAGGTTGTTGACGAACGGCTTTAGGCGTTCACACAACATCTATCGTATCTTGTATACGATGTTCAGAAGACTGATGCCTCTTTAGTTGGCGCAATTCAGAGGGTCTCCTTTTTTTGTGGATTGGGCAAACACTACTGAGGTTCCATTCATCGGGCATGCTTTCCTCCGACCATATTTTAGAGATGAGCTGGTGCATGCTCCTTACCAAATTATCGCCTGCCGTTTTGAAAAGTTAGCCGGTAGGCCGTCAGCCCCAGCAGCCTTGTTGGATTTCAGTTTAGATATGGCTACCTTCACTTCGTCCAGGTCGGGTGGACGGAATTGTTCATCTATCGTCGTATCGTCGCTTTCATTTTTGTTGAATGGTTCGATCTGCCTGACAGCGGTATTTGGTTCCTCATCGCCGTTATACAGTCTGCAGAAATGGTTCCTCCATATCCTCAGCATCGACTGTGACTCTACTACGATGTTCCCTTGATCATCCTTACAGGCTTCGGTTCGGACTTTATAACCTTGACAGGTTAACTTTACCCTTTGGTAAAATTTCCTTACCTCATTCCTGCAGTAATATCCCTCTAGTTTGCTCCTTCTTTTTTCTCCTGAGAAGCCGGTGTTCGTCTCTCCTCTTCTGCTCGTAGAGCTCCCGAGCAGCTCTTGTCCTTCTTTGCAGTGCCGCTTTGTATGCTTCTTGCTTGGCTGCATTCGCCTGCCGACACTCGTTGTCAAACCAGGGGTTTCGTTGTGGTGGCGGATTGAAACCCAGCACATCAGAGGCGGCATCTCTGATGGCTTTTTGGCAATGCTGCCACTGATCTTCAATACTTGATGTTGGCGGCGTAGGATTTCTTAAGAGGTTAAGGGAGACACGATCGGAGAAGGATTTGGCAATCTCTTGCGATTGTAGCCGGCTGACGTTGAACTTCCTCACAGTATTTCTTTGTCTTGGCGGTGTTCGGGATATCCGCAACCTTATCTTGGCTACAACAAGGTGGTGGTCCGAGTCAATGTTGGCGCCTCGGAACGTTCGAACATCTATAATACTGGAGGAGTGCCTTGCGTCGATCGCAATATGATCAATCTGATTGACGGTTGATTGATCAGGAGATCGCCATGTTCCTTTGTGGATATTGAGATGTGGGAATCTTGTACTGGCTACTACAACATTTCGCCCCGCAGCAAAGTCGATCAGCCTAAATCCGTTATCGGATGTGGTGTCGTGTAGGCTGTGCTTTCCGACCGTACTACCAAAGATGTTCTCTTTTCCAAGCTTTGCGTTAAAATCGCCAAGGACAATTTTAATGTCGTAGCTAGGGCATTGTTCATAAGTTTTGTCCAGGAGCTCATAGAACTTGTCTTTGGTGTCGTCATCTTTCTCCTCTGTGGCGGCATGTGCGCATATAAGGCTTATGTTGGCAAATTTAGCCTGGATGCGAAATGTCGTGAGGCGCTCGTTCACGGATCTGAACGATAAGACTTCTTGCCTAAGTCTGCCTCTAACGACAAATCCACATCCAAATAGGCGCTGTTTTTGCTGTTTGTAGCAGTCACCGTAATATATATCACAGTTTTTCAGCCTTCTTTTGCCCGGTCCATCCCATCGCACTTCTTGGATGGCGGTTATATCTGCTTTGCAGCAGTCTAGGGCTTCCGCTAATTGTTCGGCTGCACGTGGCCTATAAAGGGACCTTACATTCCACGTACAGATCCGAAGATCGTTGTCCGTATATTGTTTGCAGGGTTTGTCATCAGTAAAATCCTCCGTTTCCGAGGCTTGTTGTTGCTTCGTAACTACATATTTTTTTTTTTTTATGTGGCCGGGCAGTTACCCCGACGGCACAACCCCCAACCTGGAGGGCCAGTTCCTTTTTTGTCACCCCTAGGACAAGAGGTCGCACTTATAAGTTTGGCAAGTTGAGCTCGGGTGAACTACAACCAGTACCCGATGGCTACCACTTGGAGGTAAAATAAGCACAATTGGTGTGTAGAAAAAGTTACAACACTGGGCATCGCCAGGTTGACGCCAGTCAGTGCCTACCCGATTCCCGCAACACCCAACCATCAATATATCCGATAATATATCCCAACAAAATTCCAAGGTTCAGGATCGAAATAGGCGAATTGCGGTTCACATAATGAAAAGTTTCGGCATTTTGGATATCAAGGAAATTCCTTGAGTTACGCTTTATGACTTTCAAGATACATGCAAGGTGGGAAAGAAGTCATCGGAAATACTAAAGTTTCAAAACGATAAGAATCCAGTTCCAGGCCTGGACGACTTTCGAAAACATTTAACGAGGGTAGAGTTAGCCACACAAGGTTATAAGTCCCGATCCGAGGCCAGTAAGGATGATCAAGGGAAGGAATCGATGTTGAGGATAGGGAAGGATCAAGGGAAGGAATCGAAGCACAGAATAGATGTTTTAGCCACCAAGGAACTAGATTAGTACTTATTTACTCATGAAGTACTTATTATTAAAGGACTCAGCAGCGACGGCGGTCCATCCAGCTAGTGTGCAAAAGAATCCTTAAGAGGATTAAAAAGTCTTCTTTCGGGAATAGCAATGATGAATGGGAATGTGTTGTTGGGTGAAGATGGGGTTGTAGTGGAGTGTACAGTGGGGAGCAAAAAGTCAACAACACGCGGTGTTCCCAAGCGGTCACCCATCCAAGTACTATCCGCGCCCGATGCTGTTTCATTACGGTGATCGGACGAGAACCGATTTTTTCAGCATGGTATGGTCGTTGACAAAACTTTGACCTGTACATCACGCCCTCGAGATACATTAAGTGTCTATAGATACTTTTGTAAATAAATGCATTTAGTATTGTGGTAGCACTGCACGCACTACCTTACCGCCTGAACACCTTCAACCGAAACAACTTCACTCTCATCGAAGACAACAACCGAGAATCCACAAAAGTATGTATACCATTGCATTAACTTTTGGCGACGAAACCAAGCGTTACACATGAATACTGAAACGTACTTTTAACTAAAGTAAATACATTGTCTTCTAAATTATCGACACGACAGATATGTGGGTTTTATCAATAACCACAATGCGTGACCCCGACGTAATCGAAATTAATAAAAGACAAAGTGGATTTTTTTTTATTTACTGACGATGTTAATGTCTTCAAAAAATATCTACAGAATGTGCTCCCAATCTTGGCACAAATATTAAGGTGCACAAAGAGTTAATAACTACACTGAACATCCTTCTACAAGTCTCCAAGTCGAGGATCAGAAATTAAAGGCACTTAGAAATCTTCGCCTGGCAACATTTTGGCGAATCAATCCAGCTCTTTGGTTACCACAGCCGGAGGCGCAGTTCCGCGACCATATGATTGTATCAGATGTCAGCAAGTTCAACGCAGTCATTGCAACGCTGGAGCCTGAAATACTCAACGAGGTGACTGATTAAGTCCAGAAGTCCAGAAGAAAACGTCTCTAACTAAAAGACCACGAGACCGATTTTATTCAAATCTTTACCAATGTGTTCAGAACAGAGTAGAAGACAGTAGAAAAATCATTTCTTTTACTCCAACACATGACCTCAAATAAGCCCCACGATATTTTGATGAAACTAACACATTATGCGTACATCGTCACATTCATCATTTATATAATTATTTATCTGTTGACTTAATATGCTTGAATGTTTTGCATTATTTGAAATTAGTCGCTCTCATCATCGTCTTCATACGAATTGTTACTAGTACTCGTACTTCAGGAGAGTTTAACAAAGCAACACTTTTTTGGTGCACTGTACTACGACTCGAAAGATATGGATCTGATAACACTTAAAACCAGCTTGTGTACTGAAATGTACGTAATTCATCTCATCAGCAAGGAGCAAAGAGCTTCCTCCGAAGTAATCTATTAGTTGGTTCAGATTGGTAGCCCTTGCAGGAGAACTAAAGGCAAGCCCCTTGCAAGTTTTGCAGCATCTATCAGTCACTCAATCTAAAAGACACTTCTGCGGCAGAAGCAATTTCACTCCACCTTTTAGTGCATACCAGTTCTTTTATTTTTCGTTTTTGCATTTTGGGTGTACATCGTTAAATGTTTTCGAAAGTCGTTCAGGCCTGGAACTGGATTCTTATCGTTTTGAAACTTTAGTATTTCCGATGACTTCTTTCCCACCTTGCATGTATCTTGAAAGTCATAAAGCGTAACTCTACGAATTTCCTTGGTATCCAAAATGCCGAAACTTTTCATTATGTGAACCGCAATTCGCCTATTTCGATCCTGAACCTTAGAATTTTGTTGGGATATATTATCGATGACGGACAACTCAAAACTGAACTTTAAATTCGACCTAGCTCACAGAAACCCTAAGCTATTTTGTGTGAAGACTGCAGCGGTGCAGATAACAGATAATGATTTATCCTTTATCTTAGGGAAGTAAGATGAGAATTCTCAAATGAATCCTTTCTTGGTAATGATGGAAAAACGGCCTGGATTGAAGTAATAAGAAATCATATTCCAGGAGTGTAATTAAAAAACTGATAGTGTGTAGCCTCCTTTAGAGCAGCGGATTTGTATTGGTACATAGATAAATAACCGTTAATTACTTGAGTGATATGAGCTCACAAAAAAATAAATATATGGTGCGCAGCTGAGCGGAAAATGTCTTAACGGATACTTCGCTTCCAGCATGCGGATACATTTTGAACGCTGTGCACAAAGTGAAAAAAAACGGATAATTCTAAGGCCTTCAAGCAAATCGGTGCAAACTTACCAAAAATATTTGACAACGGATTACTTCACACTAGCTTGATATACAGCATCTAACCGGACTCGTGAGCACAATAAGAAACACCTTATGATTACAAATTTTAATCTGAACTATAGATTACAGTAGAACAGCTGATTACTGCGCAGAAAGTGTTGATATGATATTTCATGGGGTGCCAAGACAAAAAATGTAATTATCTATATTATTGAATATATTTTCAATGCATCCTGGACAAACAGGCAAAATTTAGTTCTAAGGCTGTAGTTAGGCTGTCAAAAACACACGACGAGATGGGTGGGTGGTGTTGGAATAACCCAATTTCTATCCACTCTGCAGACAAAAATGATATCCGTTGTGCGCAATATCCCGCCATATAATAAATGTCCTTTGTACACGCATAAAAACATGCAAATAAAACATGTGCGCACTGGACCTGTAAGTATCCTTTGTAAATACATCGATCGAAACCACTTATCAGTTTCTTACTTCAATTGCTACAGTTTATTACCACAATGTTTACAATGTAAACATGATAAGAAATCATTTCGCCAGCAGTTATGCATACCCATATCGTTTGCTGACGAAGAATCTAGGAGATGTATTTTGAATCTTAGAGAGAACAGTCGCAAGTGCTTGAAAGTGTTCGAAATTGAAATCGGTGTTACTTTTCTTTGGTCACGTTAGGCATTTTACGTCATTACTCTAATTTTTTCTTTGACTAGTGGATTAATGTGTATTCATTACAATATCGATTTTCGGTCCTACTTATACAAACTTAAACAAATTGTCACAGGCGACAGCTTACACGACACCACCTCTGATAGCGGGTTTTGGCTGATCGACTTTGCTGCGGGGCGAAATGTTCTAGTAACCAGTACACAGTTCCCACATCTCGATATTCTCAAAGGAACATGGACATCTCCTGATCAATCAACCGTCAAGCAGATTGATCAAGGCACTCCTCCAGCATTATGGATGTCCAAACGTTTCGAGGCGCAACATTGACTCAGACTACCAGCTGTTGTAGCCAATGTAAGGCTGCGGGTATCCCGAACACCGGCAAGACAAGGATATACTGTGAGGAAGGTTGACCTCGGACGGCTGCAATTGCAAGGGATCGCCAAATCCTTTTCTAATCGAGTCTCCCTTAATTTTTTAAGAAGTCCTACGAAGCCAATGGCACGTATTTAAGGCGACATTGTCAAAAAGACATCAAAGACGCCGCCACTGAAGTGCTGGGTTTCACTCGACCACTCCTACGAAACGACGGTTTGGCGACGACCGTCGGCGGGTGAATGCAGCAAAGCAAGAGACGTATAAAACGGCACTGCAAAGGAGGAGAAGAGCTGCTCGCGAGCTCTACTAGCAGAAGAGTAGAGACGAACACCGGCTTATCAGGGGAAAAAAGGAGGAGAGAATAGCGAGATATTATTGCAGGAATCAGGTAAAGAAGTTTTACCAAAGGGTAGAGTTAGCCACACAAGGTTATAAGTCCCGATCCGAGGCCAGTAAGGATGATCAAGGGAAGGAATCGATGTTGAGGATATGGAGGAACCATTTCTGCAGACTGTATAA
The DNA here is from genome assembly GCA_905231855.2 of Eristalis tenax. NCBI lineage: Eukaryota > Metazoa > Arthropoda > Insecta > Diptera > Syrphidae > Eristalis > Eristalis tenax. Next base: position 106,780,828 of record HG993124.1, on the reverse strand, counting down.
CGGCGATGAGGAACCAAATACCACTGTCAGGCAGATCGAACCATTCAACAAAAATGAAAGCGACGATATAGATGAACAATTCCGTCCACCCGACCTGGACGAAGTGAAGGTAGCCATATCTAAACAGAAATCCAACAAGGCTGCTGGGGCTGACGGCCTACCGGCTAACTTTTCAAAACGGCAGGCGATAATTTGGTAAGGAGCATGCACCAGCTCATCTCTAAAATATGGTCGGAGGAAAGCATGGCCGATGAATGGAACCTCAGTAGTGTTTGCCCAATCCACAAAAAAAGGAGACCCTCTGAATTGCGCCAACTAAAGAGGCTTCAGTCTTCTGAACATCGCATACAAGATACTATCTGCCATGTTGTGTGAACGCCTAAAGCCGTTCGTCAACAACCTGGTTGGTCCATAGCAGTGTGGCTTTAGGGCAGGAAAATCCACCAACGATCAAATATTCACGCTACGGAACATTTTCGAAAGAAATCCAGGAACAGCAAAACCATATCCATCACCTCTTCATCGATTTCAAGGCCGCGTATGACAGCATTTATAGTGAGCAATGTCTAGTTTTGGCATCCCTACCAAACTCGTCCGTTTGAGACGATGGGGAATGCACGCTGTTCGTCAAGGTCGGTAAAGACTTAACCGAGACCTTTGATGTGAAAAAAGGATTCAGACAAGGCGACGAGCTGTCAAGTGACTTCTTCAACATCATCCTTGAACAACACCAGAGGAACAATCTTTCAGAAGTCAAAAACTTCATCTACCTAGGAACCGCTATAGATTCAGACAACTGCACCAGCGCTGAAATCAAACGAAGAATGGCGCTTGGAAATCGCTGCTTCTTTGGGCTATGAAATCAAACGCCCTCTCTCGAACAACCAAAGTGACCCTCTATAAGACCTTAATCGTCCCAGTCCTGTTATATGGCGCAGAGGCATGGACTTTGTCAAAAGCGGACGAAGGTGCTCTTGGTTGCTTTGAGAGGACAAGTGGAAAGGGACCTCAGCCAACTATGCGTGCGAAACTGGAGGCAGCTAGTAACATGCGACCAATGAACAGCAGGAATTTATGTTCGAGATCTTCTGATTCTTTCCATAAATGAATTGCACGCAGCGGAGATACGAGTGATCAGTGTCATCGTATAGCGTCAACAACAAGCACAGAATAGATGTTTTAGCCACCAAGGAACTAGATTAGTACTTATTTACTCATGAAGTACTTATTATTAAAGGACCCAGCAGGGAGGGGGGTCCATCCAGCTAGTGTGCAAAAAAATCGTTAAGAGGATTAAAAATTCTTCTTTCGGGAATAGCAATGATGAATGGGAATGTGTTGTTGGGTGAAGATGGGGTTGTAGTGGAGTGTACAGTGGGGAGCAAAAAGTCAACAACACGCGGTGATCCCAAGCGGTCATCCATCCAAGTACTATCCGCGCCCGATGCTGTTTCATTACGGTGATCGGACGAGAACCGATTTTTTCAGCATTGTATGGCCGTTGACAAAACTTTTACCTGCACATCACGCCCTCGAGATACATTAAGTGTCTATAGATACTTTTGTAATTAAATGCATTTAGTATTGTGGTAGCACTGCACGCACTACCTTACCGCCTGAACACCTTCAACCGAAACAACTTCACTCTCATCGAAGACAACAACCGAGAATCCACAAAAGTATGTACACCATTGCATTAACTTTTGGCGACGAAACCAAGCGTTACACATGAATACTGAAACGTACTTTTAACTAAAGTAAATACATTGTATTCTAAATTATCGACACGACAGATATGTTGGTTTTATCAATAACCACAATGCGTGACCCCGACGTAATCGAAATTAATAAAAGACAAAGTGGATTTTTTTTTATTTACTGACGATGTTAATATCTTCAAAAAATATCTACAGAATGTGCTCCCAATCTTGGCACAAATATTAAGGTGCACAAAGAGTTAATAACTACACTGAACATCCTTCTACAAGTCTCCAAGTCGAGGATCAGAAATTAAAGGCACTTAGAAATCTTCGCCTGGCAACATTTTGGCGAATCAATCCAGCTCTTTGGTTACCACAGCCGGAGGCGCTGTTCCGCGCCCATATGATTGTTTTAGATGTCAGCAAGTTCAACGCAGTCATTGCAACGCTGGAGCCTGAAATACTCAACGAGGTGACTGATTTAGTCCAGAAGTCGTACATAAAATATATGTATGCCGCATTCAAACAGCAGCATATTTCAAGTTTTTGAGAGTCAAAGGAATGGTAGTCGAATAGGCTGATGACTGGTATAGAACTAGGAGACAGGCGACCATCAAGTCTCTAATGGGAAATGTGAGAATGTTCCCGATGGTATGCTTCAACCCTGTGGATGAGCCACATGCCCACCCACAGGGTCGACATATTATCAGCCAACCATGCTATCACTCTCACACCCTAAGCCGATATAGTAGGTAGAATCATGGAGAACATGTCTGGCTCAGCGGTTTGTTCCTCCCACGTTTCTGGAGCAATTTCTCCCAACGGTGTTGCTCACCGATTCAATGAACTGGGGAAGAAACTATCACGCACTTCGTATTTCACTCCAGAGACAAAGATCTTAATCCCGAGGTCGCAAAAGCCACTAAACCATTTTTCCAGTAGAAGCAGAACTCAACGTCACATCAATATATGTAAATTCCACCAAAGTTTAGGCGAAATTGCTAGGAAATGCAAGAAACCATGCGGGTACTCCCCTTCGTTAAACTAGTATCACTGGTTCCAGGGGGTTTGTAGTCGATTCTGGTTCCACCATTTCTGTTTTACCACTACCACTACATTACAATAGTCCATCCACAAATCAGACCCTCTAGGCCGCCAATGACACACCAATCCACTGTGCCATCCTCCGACGCGTGCACTTGTCCCCGTCGGTGCATTACGCGATAAAAACGTAAACATTGCGGCCCCGCCACGAAAAACAAAGTCGCGAGTGCCCCACAAGGGAAAAAAGCAAAGCATAGTGCAGTGCAGTGAAGTATTTCGGCGTCGAGTGCGATCGGTCTGCTCCCTCTCGTCCCCCTTCTTCATAAGCCACTGCTGCGCATTCACGGTCGCAACTCCCGTAGAGGATTTTAGAGGTGTAATTTGTTGGTGGACCAACTCCAATCGATGTACGGGCATAACACCTACATCGATTGTTGTTGGGAAGCTAATCTGAAAATTACACTTCTCATCTGTGCTTTACCACTCGCATTCGGAGTTGGTTTCTTTCTAATATCTCCGTTTGGTATTCTATGGGAAGTTTTAGGGTTGACGTGAGCAATGTGCATGAGCGAATATATTCGCTGTGTATGTCCACCTATTTCGCTATAAACCAGCTGTCTTGTCGCTGAGTCAAACATAAGTAGGTGAGAACACCGAATTCTAGGATTTGAACCTGCCTGGATATAGCTTGGTGCCGCTTTTCTTTTTACACCGCGGTCTCGCCATCTAAGTGCGTAGTGATGTAGCTTACTAAATCCAACCACAATTCGGCCTCTGTTCCAATCTGGAATTTCATTTTCTGTAGTTAAGATTCCATGTCCGTAAGCATTTAATCCACTACTGCTTTATTTAAAGACGCCAAACTTTGATAGCTATTCAACTTTTAACGAATTCGATGCGTTATCCGATTCCATCTTAAGAATTGTATCCCTATAACCCCGCACTGAAATTGCCATTGCGGGCGATTTCAATGTACACAATTCTAATTGGCTTCGACATTCGGGCCAGACAACATCCGAAGGAAGGTATGTTGAAATCTTTGCTGAGGTAAATAATCTGACCCAGCTAGTAAATGAGCCCACACGAATACCTGACATTGCAGATCATTCCGCCAACACCCTGCACCTGTTTCTCACCTCTCATCCTGACTAATATTCTACTGACATTCTGTCACCTCTAGGCTCGTCTGACCATTGTGTCGTATCAGCTAATTTTTCGTTATCGCCACAAACAGTTAGAGAACATATTCCTAAAAGAACAGTATGGCTATACGAGAAAGCCGATTGGAGCGGTCTAAACAACTTCTTTAGGAATTTTAACTGGTCACTATGCTTCCTCGATAGTGACGTGGATGCCGCTGCTGATATGATCACAAACTTTCTACTGCTGGGCATGAGATCTTTCATTCCTCACAGAGTGAAGTGTATCAAGCCCAAAGCAAACGCATGGTACGACTCAAGCTGTAAAGAGGCTATCAGATTTAGAGAGTTGAATTTCCGGATATACAGAGCAAACCCTACTGAGGAACCGGAATAAGTTTAAATGGGCCAGAAATGACTGTAATGCAATTAAGCAATTAATTTAGCAATAAAATAAGACGTGTGAAATTCTCGTATGAACAAAAGTTGAGGCAAAAAGTGCTACAATGTCCCAAGGGTAACAAAAACTGTTGGTCATTTGTAAAAAACGTAAAGAATTCCGCCTCATCTTCAATTCCCACGCTCATTTACAATGACATCCCAGCTGTCAACTCTTTAGACAAAGCGAATCTGCTTGCGGCATATTTTGCAGCTAGCTCAACACTGCCAGATTCCAATATGTTGCCACCTGTACTTGAGAGCGTTGATTTCACCATGGGACAAACCCACTTCCGCACTCGTACAGTTGCAAGACTACTCAAAGATCTCGACGTGCACAAATCCGCTGGCCCTTATGGTATCCCCCTTATTCTTCTGAAGAGGTGTTCTTCTGCGCTGGCAAAACCACTGCGTAAGCTTTTTCATCTATCCTACTCTTTAGGTCTCTTCCCGAGCAGATGGAAAACAGCATTTGTTCAGCCCGTCCCTAAAAACGGCGAACCTTCGTCACCCACCTCGTACCGACCCATAGCACTTACGTCCCTTCTTTCTAAGGTCATGGAAACGCTGATAAAACGTCAGCTTACGAAATATCTCTTTCTCAATTGGGGAAAGAACAACCGTGTGGAGTTCAATGCTTCAAAAACTCAATGCCGCCTGCTGTCACTCAAGCGAACCCTTTTTAATCAGCCATTATCCATGAATGGCACCTGTGTCGATGAAACCGGAAAGCTTTCCATCCTTGGTATGTGTATCAACACAACACTTAGTTGGAACGATCACAATATAAATACTTCACCCCTTCTGATTTGGCTTTTATTTATAAGGCGTATATACGCCCCAAAACCACCCTGCTCCTATTAGACAGAATACAAAAGCGAGCGATAAAACTTATAGGAGACAACAATATTGCAGAGTCACTTGACTCGCTCGAACATCGACGTACCGTCTCGTCTCTATCCGTATTTTATCGCTATTTTAACAAACGATGCTCAAGTGAGCTTGCCAACTGCATTCCTCCTCTCCATGAATTCACCCGCAATACCCGTCTCGCCAGGAATGCTCATCAGTTTACCCTTAAGCCTACTTTCGGGCGCACAGTTAAATTTAGAGACTCGTTCATTAGCCGCACGACACGAATATGGAACACTCTTCCCAGCCTAATATTTCCCCCAGAATACAATCCGCAGATATTTAAAACCAATGTGCACAGATACCTCCTCTCCCTTTCCCCTCTACACCTTCGGCTGTGCTGTGTCTTGAACCCGGACACTTAAGGGTACTAACAATCGCTTGTGTGCGCGCAAATTATAAAAAATATATATATGGATCTGATGACACTAAAAACCTGTTTAATACATCCCTAAATATTTGACTTAATTCATCTCATCAGCAAGGAGCAAAGAGCTCCCTCCGGTGTAATCTATTTATTATGCTTACCATGCCTTGACCGAGTATAGATCATACAAGTCTACCGGGGACATAATTTCCTGATTCCGATGACTTCTTTCCCACCCTGTATGTATCTTGGAACCCATAGAGCGTAACTCTATGAATTTCTTTGGTATCCAAAATGCCGAAACTTTTCATAATGTGAACCGAAATTCGCTTCTTTCGGTCTTGAACCTTAGATTTTTCCCACACATTGAAAATCTCACTGATTTTCATTATAATAAATTGCCTGAGTTAAAATAGCTTATATTATCGGTGACGGACACCTCGAAACTGAACTGTTAAATTCGACCTAGCTCACAGAAACCCTAAGCTATTTTGTGTGAAGACTGCAGCGGTGCAGATAACAGATAATGATTTATCCTTTATCTTAGGGAAGTAAGATGAGAATTCTCAAATGAATCCTTTCTTGGTAATGATGGAAAAACGGCCTGGATTGAAGTAATAAGAAATCATATTCCAGGAGTGTAATTAAAAAACTGAGTAGACTTCTTTAGAGCAGCGGAGTTGCATTGGTACATAGATAAATAACCGTTAATTACTTGAGTGATATGAACTCACAAAAAAAAAAATAAATGTATGTTGCGCAGCTGAGCGGAAAATGTAGTAAAATATAGATGATGTAAATAAAGCTCGGATCAGGTTTCTATTATACTCACTAAGCAAATATTTTTTCATGGATTTGAGAGCAACCTTTGCCTTTTAAATCAAAAACAAGAGTATGCCCACGATACTCTCATGAAAGCAATGAGAGTTGGAACATGAAAAACGCATTTTTAATATCACTGCAATTGGCAATGTTTCGATAGCAAATTAGAATTCCACCTGCTTCATCTGGTCGCTTCATTATCGGAAGACTGTCGAATACCTTATTAAGCACTCCAATTTGCAACCTCCGATGGGCAAAGTGCTACCGCTATGCAAATTGATCGTTTGGGATGATTGCACGGTTGTTTGCAAAAGTTTTTGAAGGTGCAGAAGCTATAAACGAGGCACAAGATTTAAAGAACAATCAAAACTCGTTTTCTCGGTGCGAAGATTGTCAGATGATTGGCAGATGATTATCGACAGACATTCCCAGTGATTCCAGGATCAACGCCAGCCCGAAACTACCCAGTGCGTTTAAATCATCCAGTAATCATCCATTTTCTGGAATTACGTTAAAACACTTAAAATATATATAAACATATAAGTCGAATTGCAGTACGGCCAATCTGAAAAAGTTTTTTTTCCAAAGAAACAGCAATAAAAGTACATAAGAGTTTACTTCTAAGGTTTCCATGGCGCCAAGGTTTTGAAAACGCCATTTGTTAGACAGTTTAGGAAATGAAAAAAGTTTAAATATAAATTTCTTCTTACGAAAATGTGAGCGAAATTGAAAATTATTTTGCTTCTGTGCAAAAAGAATGTGGCAAAGGATTGTGGTAATTGAGAAATCTTGCAGCTACCCAGAGCGGAGCAAGGAAGTTGAGTGAGCAGAATCTGCCGCCTGCGGAAAGAGAGTTTAAATCCCATGATCGCTAAGCGGTACGAACCGAGCCACCCGGGCATTGTTATTTAAGAAAACTGTTGATGTAGGTGCCTGCAAGTATTCTTCTTCTTTGTTTGGCGCTACAGTCCGGGGTGGACCTGGGCCTCAACCAACAAGCCTCTCCAGCCAGCACGATCTTTCGCCAGCTGCCTCCAGTTGTGCACACCAAGTTGGTTGAGGTCCTTCTCCACTTGTGTCCGCCATCTTGTTCTAGGACGACCTCTTATGCGTTGTCCCAAAGGCTCGGAATCGAAGACTCTTCGGGCCGGAGCTGTGGTGTCAATCCGCTCTACGTGACCTAGCCATCTTAAGCGTTAGATCCGAAGACGCTTAACTAGGTGCATGCCGCTGTACAGCCCGTACAGTTCGTGGTTGAATCTCCTTCTCCAGACGCCATCAATACAAACAGGACCAAAGATCGCACGCAGAACTTTTCTCTCAAAACGACCAAGTGCTTCTTCATCCGCTTTCAAGAGCGTCCATGTCTCTGCGCCATAGAGCAGGACGGGGATAATTAGGGTGTTGTAAAAAGTCAACTTGGTGTTTCGAGAGATGGCTCTGTTACTCAATTGCCTCTTGAGCCCAAAGAAACAGCGATTGGCAAGAGTAATTCTGCGCTTGATCTCGGTACTGGTGTTATTGTCCCTGTTTACTGCAGAGCCAAGGTAGACGAAGTCCTTGACTGCCTCAAAGTTTCTGCTGCCCATTATGACGCTCTGTTCGAGGCGTCGATGTTGTGCGTCCTTTCGTGATGACAGCATGTACTTTGTTTTGCCCTGATTAACTGCCAAACCCATTTTAGCCGCTTCCGCTTCAATGCTATCAAAAGCCCCATTGACAGCTCGCTGTGTTCGTCCAATCACGTCAATGTCGTCCGCGTAGGCAAGAAGTTGAACGGACTTTTGGAAGATCGTGCCTCTGGTGTTGACATTTGAGTTTCGCACGATCTTCTCAAGTATGATGTTGAAGAAATCACGTGACAGCGTGTCGCCTTGTCTAAAACCTTTTTTGACATTGAAGGTCTCGGTGAGTTCGTTACCGACCTTAATGGAAACAGTTGATCCGTCCGTATCCGAGGCAGGTTGTTGTTTCTGAACTCTTATTTTTTTACGTGGTGAGGAAGTTAACCTCACGCACAACCTCCAAACTAAGAGGACATGCCCATTAATTTAACCCTCGGGCAGAGGGTTCGCTGCGAATATTAGTTCACCACACAACGGCTGTTATGATGGCTATCCAGGGGCGCCGCGAGGAGGCTGTACGTCAACTTGACTTATGAACAAGCAGGGATCGCGCTGGCATCCTACCAGGTTGGATGCAGTCAGCAACTTTACCCTGTGTACATAAGCCCTGCATTCCATGGAGAATGCAATGCTATAAATCCTGAGGACTGATTTCTATTTTTTTTAGGATTCCGGTCATTAATTAAATCATTTGGGTAGGTGAACTGCACAGCTGAAGACACCCATAAATGGAACGAATACGAAGAAGACCATAACGTAGCTCAGAGTACGAACATCGTTAGTGATGAGGAAAGTGAACTCCAATTTCAATTGTTCACGTTATAGAGAGTCTACTGTACATTTCTTGAAAAAACAAAATGCTTCCCATAATATTACATATATCGTCTTCTAAAGTAAAAAAAAAAAAAATAGTAAATAAAGTATTGTTGGTTTTAAGGGTTCGAGGTGAAGTATATTATACACGCGCTCATTATTATCCAATATTTCAATAAAATCCTATATAACTAATATGTAATGGATAATATATGAGTAGGACAGAAAATCGATCTTGGAATGAATACACTTTAATCCACTAGTCAAAGAAAAAATTAGAGTAATGACATAAAATGACTAACGTGACCAATCAAAAACTAACACCGATTTCAATTTCGAACACTTTCACGCACTTATGACTGTTCTCTCTAAGATTCAAAATACATCTCCCAGATTCTTCGTCAGCAAACGATGGAGACCCATCTCCATCTATGCTGGCGAAATGGTTTCTTATCATGTTTACATTGTAAACATTGTGTTCTGCACTGTAGCAATTGAAGTAAGAAACTGATAAGTGGTTTCGATCGATGTATTTACAAAGGATATTTACAGGTCCAGTGCGTGATGCGCACATGTTTTATTTGCATGTTTTTATGCGTGTACAAAAGGGTTTTGCTTATCGACTCGATGGTGCGCACAAAGGACATTTATTATATGGCGGGATATTGCGCACAACGGATATCATTTTTGTCTGCAAAGTTGGGTTATTTCAACACCACCCACCCATCTCGTCGTGTGTTTTTGACAGCCTAACTACAGCCTTAGAACTAAATTTTGCCTGTATGTCCAGGATGCATTGAAAATATATTCAATAATATAGATAATTACATTTTTTGTCTTGGCACCCCATGAAATATCATATCAACACTTTCTGTGCAGTAATCAGCTGTTCTACTGTAATCTTTAGTTCAGATTAAAATTTGTAATCATAAGGTGTTTCTTATTGTGCTCACGAGTCCGGTTAGATGCTGTATATCAACAAAAGCAAAATAATCCTTCACGCACACTCTTGAAGCTAGTGTGAAGTAATCCGTTGTCAAATATTTTTGGTAAGTTTGCACCGATTTGCTTGAAGGCCTTAGAATTATCCTGTTTTTTTACTTCGTGCACAGTTTTCAAAATGTATCCGCATGCTGGAAGTGAAATCCGTAAAGACATTTCCGCTCATATCACTCATGTAATTAACGGTTATTTATCTATGTACCAATACAAATCCGCTGCTCTAAAGAAGGCTACACACTATCAGTTTTTTAATTACACTCCTGGAATATGATTTCTTATTACTTCAATCCAGGCCGTTTTTCCATCATTACCAAGAAAGGATTCATTTGAGAATTCTCATCTTACTTCCCTAAGATAAAGGATAAATCATTATCTGTTATCTGCACCGCTGCAGTCTTCACACAAAATAGCTTAGGGCTTCTGTGAGCTAGGTCGAATTTAATAGTTCAGTTTTGAGTTGTCCGTCACCGATAATATATCCCAACAAAATTCTAAGGTTCAGGATCGAAATAGGCGAATTGCGGTTCACATAATGAAAAGTTTCGGCATTTTGGATACCAAGGAAATTCGTAGAGTTACGCTTTATGACTTTCAAGATACATGCAAGGTGGGAAAGAAGTCATCGGAAATACTAAAGTTTCAAAACGATAAGAATCCAGTTCCAGGCCTGGACGACTTTGGAAAACATTTAACGATGTACACCCAAAATGCAAAAACGAAAAATAAAAGAACTGGTATGCACTAAAACGTGGAGTGAAATTGCTTCTGCCGCAGAAGTGTCTTTTAGATTGAGTGACTGATAGATGCTGCAAAACTGGCAAGGGGCTTGCCTTTAGTTCTCCTGCAAGGGCTACCAATCTGAACCAACTAATAGATTACTTCGGAGGAAGCTCTTTGCTCCTTGCTGATGAGATGAAATAGGTACATTTCAGTACACAAGCTGGTTTTAAGTGTTATCAGATCCATATCTTTCGAGTCGTAGTACAGTGCACCAAAAAAGTGTTGCTTTGTTAAACTCTCCTGAAGTACGAGTACTAGTAACAATTCGTATGAAGACGATGATGAGAGCGACTAATTTCAAATAATGCAAAACATTCAAACATATTAAGTCAACAGATAAATAATTATATAAATGATGAATGTGACGATGTACGCATAATGTGTTAGTTTCATCAAAATATCGTGGGGCTTATTTGAGGTCATGTGTTGGAGTAAAAGAAATGATTTTTCTACTGTCTTCTACTCTGTTCTGAACACATTGGTAAAGATTTGAACAAAATCGGTCTTGTGGTCTTTTAGTTAGAGACGTTTTCTTCTGGACTTCTGGACTTAATCAGTCACCTCGTTGAGTATTTCAGGCTCCAGCGTTGCAATGACTGCGTTGAACTTGCTGACATCTGATACAATCATATGGTCGCGGAACTGCGCCTCCGGCTGTGGTAACCAAAGAGCTGGATTGATTCGCCAAAATGTTGCCAGGCGAAGATTTCTAAGTGCCTTTAATTTCTGATCCTCGACTTGGAGACTTGTAGAAGGATGTTCAGTGTAGTTATTAACTCTTTGTGCACCTTAATATTTGTGCCAAGATTGGGAGCACATTCTGTAGATATTTTTTGAAGATATTAACATCGTCAGTAAATAAAAAAAAATCCACTTTGTCTTTTATTAATTTCGATTACGTCGGGGTCACGCATTGTGGTTATTGATAAAACCCACATATCTGTAGTGTCGATAATTTAGAAGACAATGTATTTACGTACGTTTCAGTATTCATGTGTAACGCTTGGTTTCGTCGCCAAAAGTTAATGCAATGGTATACATACTTTTGTGGATTCTCGGTTGTTGTCTTCGATGAGAGTGAAGTTGTTTCGGTTGAAGGTGTTCAGGCGGTAAGGTAGTGCGTGCAGTGCTACCACAATACTAAATGCATTTAATTACAAAAGTATCTATAGACACTTAATGTATCTCGAGGGCGTGATGTGCAGGTAAAAGTTTTGTCAACGACCATACCATGCTGAAAAAATCGGTTCTCGTCCGATCACCGTAATGAAACAGCATCGGGCGCGGATAGTACTTGGATGGGTGACCGCTTGGGAACACCGCGTGTTGTTGACTTTTTGCTCCCCACTGTACACTCCACTACAACCCTATCTTCACCCAACAACACATTCCCATTCATCATTGCTATTCCCGAAAGAAGACTTTTCAATCCTTTTAACGATTTTTTTGCACACTAGCTGGATGGACCCCTCTCCCTGCTGGGTCCTTTAATAATAAGTACTTCATGAGTAAATAAGTACTAATCTAGTTCCTTGGTGGCTAAAACATCTATTCTGTGCTTGTTGTTGACGCTATACGATGACACTGATCACTCGTATCTCCGCTGCGTGCAATTCATTTATGGAAAGAATCAGAAGATCTCGAACATAAATTCCTGCTGTTCATTGGTCGCATGTTACTAGCTGCCTCCAGTTTCGCACGCATAGTTGGCTGAGGTCCCTTTCCACTTGTCCTCTCAAAGCAACCAAGAGCACCTTCGTCCGCTTTTGACAAAGTCCATGCCTCGGCGCCATATAACAGGACTCGGACGATTAAGGTCTTATAGAGGGTCACTTTGGTTGTTCGAGAGAGGGCGTTTGATTTCATAGCCCAAAGAAGCAGCGATTTCCAAGAGCCATTCTTCGTTTGATTTCAGCGCTGGTGCAGTTGTCTGAATCTATAGCGGTTCCTAGGTAGATGAAGTTTTTGACTTCTGAAAGATTGTTCCTCTGGTGTTAGCGTGCTTTGTTTTGGACAATTCTTTCAAGGATGATGTTGAAGAAGTCACTTGACAGCTCGTCGCCTTGTCTGAATCCTTTTTTCACATCAAAGGTCTCGGTTAAGTCTTTACCGACCTTGACGAACAGCGTGCATTCTCCATCGTCTCAAACGGACGAGTTTGGTAGGGATGCCAAAACTAGACATTGCTCACTATAAATGCTGTCATACGCGGCCTTGAAATCGATGAAGAGGTGATGGGTATAGTTTTGCTGTTCCTGGATTTCTTTCGAAAATGTTCCGTAGCGTGAATATTTGATCGTTGATGGATTTTCCTGCCCTAAAGCCACACTGCTATGGACCAACCAGGTTGTTGACGAACGGCTTTAGGCGTTCACACAACATGGCAGATAGTATCTTGTATGCGATGTTCAGAAGACTGATGCCTCTATAGTTGGCGCAATTCAGAGGGTCTCCTTTTTTTGTGGATTGGGCAAACACTACTGGCATGCTTTCCTCCGACCATATTTTAGAGATGAGCTGGTGCATGCTCCTTACCAAATTATCGCCTGCCGTTTTGAAAAGTTAGCCGGTAGGCCGTCAGCCCCAGCAGCCTTGTTGTTTCTGTTTAGATATGGCTACCTTCACTTCGTCCAGGTCGGGTGGACGGAATTGTTCATCTATCGTCGTATCGTCGCTTTCATTTTTGTTGAATGGTTCGATCTGCCTGACAGCGGTACTTGGTTCCTCATCGCCGTTATACAGTCTGCAGAAATGGTTCCTCCATATCCTCAACATCGATTCCTTCCCTTGATCATCCTTACTGGCCTCGGATCGGGACTTATAACCTTGTGTGGCTAACTCTACCCTTTGGTAAAACTTCTTTACCTGATTCCTGCAATATCTCGCTATTCTCTCCTCCTTTTTTCTCCTGAGAAGCCGGTGTTCGTCTCTACTCTTCTGCTAGTAGAGCTCGCGAGCAGCTCTTCTCCTCCTTTGCAGTGCCGTTTTATACGTCTCTTGCTTTGCTGCATTCACCCGCCGACGGTCGTCGCCAAACCGTCGTTTCGTAGGAGTGGTCGAGTGAAACCCAGCACTTCAGTGGCGGCGTCTTTGATGTCTTTTTGACAATGTCGCCTTAAATACTTGCCATTGGCTTCGTAGGACTTCTTAAAAAATTAAGGGAGACTCGATTAGAAAAGGATTTGGCGATCCCTTGCAATTGCAGCCGTCCGAGGTCAACCTTCCTCACAGTATATCCTTGTCTTGTCAGACGACCTCTCTTCCTAGCCTTGCGTTGAAATCGCCTGTGACAATTTCAATGTCGTAGGCTCGTATGTTTTGTCCAAGAGCACGTAGAAGCTGCATTTGGTATCGTTGTCTCTCTTCTCTCCTGGGGCATGTGCGATTATCAGGCATATGTTGGTGATTTTGGCCTTAATGCGAATCGTCGCGTGATGCGCTCGTTCACAAATTTAAACGGTAGTACTTCTTGCCTAAGTTTGTATAAGTAGGACCGAAAATCGATATTGTAATGAATACACATTAATCCACTAGTCAAAGAAAAAATTAGAGTAATGACGTAAAATGCCTAACGTGACCAAAGAAAAGTAACACCGATTTCAATTTCGAACACTTTCAAGCACTTGCGACTGTTCTCTCTAAGATTCAAAATACATCTCCTAGATTCTTCGTCAGCAAACGATATGGGTATGCATAACTGCTGGCGAAATGATTTCTTATCATGTTTACATTGTAAACATTGTGGTAATAAACTGTAGCAATTGAAGTAAGAAACTGATAAGTGGTTTCGATCGATGTATTTACAAAGGATACTTACAGGTCCAGTGCGCACATGTTTTATTTGCATGTTTTTATGCGTGTACAAAAGGGTTTTGCTTATCGACTCGATGGTGCGCACAAAGGACATTTATTATATGGCGGGATATTGCGCACAACGGATATCATTTTTGTCTGCAGAGTTGGGTTATTTCAACACCACCCACCCATCTCGTCGTGTGTTTTTGTAAGCCTAACTACAGCCTTAGAACTAAATTTTGCCTGTATGTCCAGGATGCATTGAAAATATATTCAATAATATAGATAATTACATTTTTTGTCTTGGCACCCCATGAAATATCATATCAACACTTTCTGTGCAGTAATCAGCTGTTCTACTGTAATCTTTAGTTCAGATTAAAATTTGTAATCATAAGGTGTTTCTTATTGTGCTCACGAGTCCGGTTAGATGCTGTATATCAACAAAAGCAAAATAATCCTTCACGCACACTCTTGAAGCTAGTGTGAAGTAATCCGTTGTCAAATATTTTTGGTAAGTTTGCACCGATTTGCTTGAAGGCCTTAGAATTATCCTGTTTTTTTACTTCGTGCACAGTTTTCAAAATGTATCCGCATGCTGGAAGTGAAATCCGTAAAGACATTTCCGCTCATATCACTCATGTAATTAACGGTTATTTATCTATGTACCAATACAAATCCGCTGCTCTAAAGAAGGCTACACACTATCAGTTTTTTAATTACACTCCTGGAATATGATTTCTTATTACTTCAATCCAGGCCGTTTTTCCATCATTACCAAGAAAGGATTCATTTGAGAATTCTCATCTTACTTCCCTAAGATAAAGGATAAATCATTATCTGTTATCTGCACCGCTGCAGTCTTCACACAAAATAGCTTAGGGCTTCTGTGAGCTAGGTCGAATTTAATAGTTCAGTTTTGAGTTGTCCGTCACCGATAATATATCCCAACAAAATTCTAAGGTTCAGGATCGAAATAGGCGAATTGCGGTTCACATAATGAAAAGTTTCGGCATTTTGGATACCAAGGAAATTCGTAGAGTTACGCTTTATGACTTTCAAGATACATGCAAGGTGGGAAAGAAGTCATCGGAAATACTAAAGTTTCAAAACGATAAGAATCCAGTTCCAGGCCTGGACGACTTTGGAAAACATTTAACGATGTACACCCAAAATGCAAAAACGAAAAATAAAAGAACTGGTATGCACTAAAACGTGGAGTGAAATTGCTTCTGCCGCAGAAGTGTCTTTTAGATTGAGTGACTGATAGATGCTGCAAAACTGGCAAGGGGCTTGCCTTTAGTTCTCCTGCAAGGGCTACCAATCTGAACCAACTAATAGATTACTTCGGAGGAAGCTCTTTGCTCCTTGCTGATGAGATGAAATAGGTACATTTCAGTACACAAGCTGGTTTTAAGTGTTATCAGATCCATATCTTTCGAGTCGTAGTACAGTGCACCAAAAAAGTGTTGCTTTGTTAAACTCTCCTGAAGTACGAGTACTAGTAACAATTCGTATGAAGACGATGATGAGAGCGACTAATTTCAAATAATGCAAAACATTCAAACATATTAAGTCAACAGATAAATAATTATATAAATGATGAATGTGACGATGTACGCATAATGTGTTAGTTTCATCAAAATATCGTGGGGCTTATTTGAGGTCATGTGTTGGAGTAAAAGAAATGATTTTTCTACTGTCTTCTACTCTGTTCTGAACACATTGGTAAAGATTTGAACAAAATCGGTCTCGTGGTCTTTTAGTTAGAGACGTTTTCTTCTGGACTTCTGGACTTAATCAGTCACCTCGTTGAGTATTTCAGGCTCCAGCGTTGCAATGACTGCGTTGAACTTGCTGACATCTGATACAATCATATGGTCGCGGAACTGCGCCTCCGGCTGTGGTAACCAAAGAGCTGGATTGATTCGCCAAAATGTTGCCAGGCGAAGATTTCTAAGTGCCTTTAATTTCTGATCCTCGACTTGGAGACTTGTAGAAGGATGTTCAGTGTAGTTATTAACTCTTTGTGCACCTTAATATTTGTGCCAAGATTGGGAGCACATTCTGTAGATATTTTTTGAAGACATTAACATCGTCAGTAAATAAAAAAAAATCCACTTCGGCTTTTATTAATTTCGATTACGTCGGGGTCACGCATTGTGGTTATTGATAAAACCCACATATCTGTCGTGTCGATAGTTTAGAAGACAATGTATTTACTTTAGTTAAAAGTACGTTTCAGTATTCATGTGTAACGCTTGGTTTCGTCGCCAAAAGTTAATGCAATGGTATACATACTTTTGTGGATTCTCGGTTGTTGTCTTCGATGAGAGTGAAGTTGTTTCGGTTGAAGGTGTTCAGGCGGTAAGGTAGTGCGTGCAGTGCTACCACAATACTAAATGCATTTATTTACAAAAGTATCTATAGACACTTAATGTATCTCGAGGACGTGATGTGTAAGTAAAAATTTTGTCAACGGCCATACCATGCTGAAAAAATCGGTTCTCGTCCGATCACCGTAATGAAACAGCATCGGGCGCGGATAGTACTTGGATGGGTGACCGCTTGGGAACACCGCGTGTTGTTGACTTTTTGCTCCCCACTGTACACTCCACTACAACTCCATCTTCACCCAACAACACATTCCCATTCATCATTGCTATTCCCGAAAGAAGAATTTTTAATCCTCTTAACGATTTTTTTGCACACTAGCTGGATGGACCGCCGTCGCTGCTGAGTCCTTTAATAATAAATTCTTCATGAGTAAATAAGTACTAATATAGTTCCTTGGTGGCTAAAACATCTATTCTGTGCTTGTTGTTGACGCTATACGATGACACTGATCACTCGTATCTCCGCTGCGTGCAATTCATTTATGGAAAGAATCAGAAGATCTCGAACATAAATTCCTGCTGTTCATTGGTCGCATGTTACTAGCTGCCTCCAGTTTCGCACGCATAGTTGGCTGAGGTCCCTTTCCACTTGTCCTCTCAAAGCAACCAAGAGCACCTTCGTCCGCTTTTGACAAAGTCCATGCCTCTGCGCCATATAACAGGACTGGGACGATTAAGGTCTTATAGAGGGTCACTTTGGTTGTTCGAGAGAGGGCGTTTGATTTCATAGCCCAAAGAAGCAGCGATTTCCAAGAGCCATTCTTCGTTTGATTTCAGCGCTGGTGCAGTTGTCTGAATCTATAGCGGTTCCTAGGTAGATGAAGTTTTTGACTTCTGAAAGATTGTTCCTCTGGTGTTAGCGTGCTAGTTTTGGACAATTCTTTCAAGGATGATGTTGAAGAAGTCACTTGACAGCTCGTCGCCTTGTCTGAATCCTTTTTTCACATCAAAGGTCTCGGTTAAGTCTTTACCGACCTTGACGAACAGCGTGCATTCTCCATCGTCTCAAACGGACGAGTTTGGTAGGGATGCCAAAACTAGACATTGCTCACTATAAATGCTGTCATACGCGGCCTTGAAATCGATGAAGAGGTGATGGATATAGTTTTGCTGTTCCTGGATTTCTTTCGAAAATGTTCCGTAGCGTGAATATTTGATCGTTGGTGGATTTTCCTGCCCTAAAGCCACACTGCTATGGACCAACCAGGTTGTTGACGAACGGCTTTAGGCGTTCACACAACATGGCAGATAGTATCTTGTATGCGATGTTCAGAAGACTGATGCCTCTATAGTTGGCGCAATTCAGAGGGTCTCCTTTTTTTGTGGATTGGGCAAACACTACTGAGGTTCCATTCATCGGGCATGCTTTCCTCCGACCATATTTTAGAGATGAGCTGGTGCATGCTCCTTACCAAATTATCGCCTGCCGTTTTGAAAAGTTAGCCGGTAGGCCGTCAGCCCCAGCAGCCTTGTTGGATTTCTGTTTAGATATGGCTACCTTCACTTCGTCCAGGTCGGGTGGACGGAATTGTTCATCTATATCGTCGCTTTCATTTTTGTTGAATGGTTCGATCTGCCTGACAGCGGTATTTGGTTCCTCATCGCCGTTATACAGTCTGCAGAAATGGTTCCTCCATATCCTCAACATCGATTCCTTCCCTTGATAATCCTTACTGGCCTCGGATCGGGACTTATAACCTTGTGTGGCTAACTCTACCCTTTGGTAAAACTTCTTTACCTGATTCCTGCAATAATATCTCGCTATTCTCTCCTCCTTTTTTCCCCTGATAAGCCGGTGTTCGTCTCTACTCTTCTGCTAGTAGAGCTCGCGAGCAGCTCTTCTCCTCCTTTGCAGTGCCGTTTTATACGTCTCTTGCTTTGCTGCATTCACCCGCCGACGGTCGTCGCCAAACCGTCGTTTCGTAGGAGTGGTCGAGTGAAACCCAGCACTTCAGTGGCGGCGTCTTTGATGTCTTTTGACAATGTCGCCTTAAATACGTGCCATTGGCTTCGTAGGACTTCTTAAAAAATTAAGAGAGACTCGATTAGAAAAGGATTTGGCGATCCCTTGCAATTGCAGCCGTCTGAGGTCAACCTTACTCACAGTATATCCTTGTCTTGCCGGTGTTCGGGATACCCGCAGCCTTACATTGGCTACAACAGCTGGTAGTCTGAGTCAATGTTGCGCCTCGAAACGTTTGGACATCCATAATGCTGGAGGAGTGCCTTGATCAATCTGCTTGACGGTTGATTGATCAGGAGATGTCCATGTTCCTTTGAGAATATCGAGATGTGGGAACTGCGTACTGGTTACTAGAACATTTCGCCCCGCAGCAAAATCGATCAGCCTAAATCCGCTATCAGAGGTGGTGTCGTGTAAGCTGTACTTTCCGGTAGTACTACCAAAGACGACCTCTCTTCCTAGCCTTGCGTTGAAATCGCCTGTGACAATTTCAATATCGTAGGCTCGTATGTTTTGTCCAAGAGCACGTAAAAGCTGCATTTGGTATCGTTGTCTCTCTTCTCTCCTGGGGCATGTGCGATTATCAGGCATATGTTGGTGATTTTGGCCTTAATGCGAATCGTCGCGTGATGCGCTCGTTCACAAATTTAAACGGTAGTACTTCTTGCCTAAGTTTGTATAAGTAGGACCGAAAATCGATATTGTAATGAATACACATTAATCCACTAGTCAAAGAAAAAATTAGAGTAATGACGTAAAATGCCTAACGTGACCAAAGAAAAGTAACACCGATTTCAATTTCGAACACTTTCAAGCACTTGCGACTGTTCTCTCTAAGATTCAAAATACATCTCCTAGATTCTTCGTCAGCAAACGATATGGGTATGCATAACTGCTGGCGAAATGATTTCTTATCATGTTTACATTGTAAACATTGTGGTAATAAACTGTAGCAATTGAAGTAAGAAACTGATAAGTGGTTTCGATCGATGTATTTACAAAGGATACTTACAGGTCCAGTGCGTGCTGCGCACATGTTTTATTTGCATGTTTTTATGCGTGTACAAAAGGGTTTTGCTTATCGACTCGATGGTGCGCACAAAGGACATTTATTATATGGCGGGATATTGCGCACAACGGATATCATTTTTGTCTGCAGAGTTGGGTTATTTCAACACCACCCACCCATCTCGTCGTGTGTTTTTGACAGCCTAACTACAGCCTTAGAACTAAATTTTGCCTGTATGTCCAGGATGCATTGAAAATATATTCAATAATATAGATAATTACATTTTTTGTCTTGGCACCCCATGAAATATCATATCAACACTTTCTGTGCAGTAATCAGCTGTTCTACTGTAATCTATAGTTCAGATTAAAATTTGTAATCATAAGGTGTTTCTTATTGTGCTCACGAGTCCGGTTAGATGCTGTATATCAACAAAAGCAAAATAATCCTTCACGCACACTTTTGAAGCTAGTGTGAAGTAATCCGTTGTCAAATATTTTTGGTAAGTTTGCACCGATTTGCTTGAAGGCCTTAGAATTATCCTGTTTTTTTACTTCGTGCACAGTTTTCAAAATGTATCCGCATGCTGGAAGTGAAATCCGTAAAGACATTTCCGCTCATATCACTCATGTAATTAACGGTTATTTATCTATGTACCAATACAAATCCGCTGCTCTAAAGAAGGCTACACACTATCAGTTTTTTAATTACACTCCTGGAATATGATTTCTTATTACTTCAATCCAGGCCGTTTTTCCATCATTACCAAGAAAGGATTCATTTGAGAATTCTCATCTTACTTCCCTAAGATAAAGGATAAATCATTATCTGTTATCTGCACCGCTGCAGTCTTCACACAAAATAGCTTAGGGCTTCTGTGAGCTAGGTCGAATTTAATAGTTCAGTTTTGAGTTGTCCGTCACCGATAATATATCCCAACAAAATTCTAAGGTTCAGGATCGAAATAGGCGAATTGCGGTTCACATAATGAAAAGTTTCGGCATTTTGGATACCAAGGAAATTCGTAGAGTTACGCTTTATGACTTTCAAGATACATGCAAGGTGGGAAAGAAGTCATCGGAAATACTAAAGTTTCAAAACGATAAGAATCCAGTTCCAGGCCTGGACGACTTTGGAAAACATTTAACGATGTACACCCAAAATGCAAAAACGAAAAATAAAAGAACTGGTATGCACTAAAACGTGGAGTGAAATTGCTTCTGCCGCAGAAGTGTCTTTTAGATTGAGTGACTGATAGATGCTGCAAAACTGGCAAGGGGCTTGCCTTTAGTTCTCCTGCAAGGGCTACCAATCTGAACCAACTAATAGATTACTTCGGAGGAAGCTGATGAATTACGTACATTTCAGTACACAAGCTGGTTTTAAGTGTTATCAGATCCATATCTTTCGAGTCGTAGTACAGTGCACCAAAAAAGTGTTGCTTTGTTAAACTCTCCTGAAGTACTAGTAACAATTCGTATGAAGACGATGATGAGAGCGACTAATTTCAAATAATGCAAAACATTCAAACATATTAAGTCAACAGATAAATAATTATATAAATGATGAATGTGACGATGTACGCATAATGTGTTAGTTTCATCAAAATATCGTGGGGCTTATTTGAGGTCATGTGTTGGAGTAAAAGAAATGATTTTTCTACTGTCTTCTACTCTGTTCTGAACACATTGGTAAAGATTTGAACAAAATCGGTCTCGTGGTCTTTTAGTTAGAGACGTTTCTATCCATGAGGATGGATGGCGTAGGCTATCCATCCGAATCGACTAAAAATTGTTGGTTTGTGTCCTTGTCGAACACATGTAGGCGGTACTCTCGTTGGCTGTTCCATACCGCCTTCAAGTCAAGAAACAGTGGCTGGTAAGAGTCTTCCTGAGTTTGATCCGGGTGCAGATGTTGATGGTACTGGTTACCGCGATGCCGATAACTTGTTTCTCTTTTCTTTGATACCGCATTACTTTGTTTTGCCCTCATTCACTGCCAGCTCATTTTAGCCGATTTGTGTTAATACCATCTGAGTCTATTTAAGGCCCGCTGTCATTCTGATAAGACGGTGGGTTGCCTTTTCTAAATCCTTATTTGACATTGAATCAAATCCATCGTCATCATACACAACATGATGAGTTTGGCAGAAATATCAAAACTAGACATGACGTTGTATAGCTCGTTAATATCTACGAACGTTGCCATATGCGACCTTAAAGTCGACGAATAAGTGGTGAACCTCTTGGGTCCCTTGCTGTTTTTAAATATCGAAAGTGAATCGATGTTCGCACACTTATCGCAAACACTATTTTCAGCTTCTCGGACATTCTTCGAATTGTCTCTTCTTATTTTAATCGAAGAGACCATTTTATTTTTAGATTATTGCTTTACTCCTGGTTCTCACGAGTATCTTCACACAAAATAAATTAAAATATAACGGATCGAAAGCTCGAAAAGGATGCAAGCTGACAAACTGACAAAAAAGTCCACCTTTCAAAAAAGCTGCATTTATCTAAGAGTAAGAAAACTGAAATATCGTGATTTGGGCTTAAGTGATCGTAATTTGTTTCACTCAAAGCGGGGCACATGTACATTTCTTTCGCAAAAGTCGGTACACTCCTGTGTTTTATGGAAATAAAAGTAGTTTTCGCTACTGAGCTTCAAAAAGTGAAGTTCTTTCCAACCTTCAGTGGCAAATAATTTCACAAGAAAGTTTGTTACATTATTTCTCATTCGAAAAATCGCCTTATGTCGCACTTTGTATGTAAATAACCTTGCACCTATTCCAAATCGATGACAGTGGCGAAATAAGGCTTTTTAAAACAAAATGTAACAATTGGCTTTATTTCGCTATAAAAATGCAAGTAAGGTCGAATTGGAATGGAAATAAGGTCCAAAAAGAAAGTCTGATCTATTTAAATTATGGGGTTAGTGGCTCGCTTCGCTCGCTAACAGGACCTTAACCTTTTTTCGCAGGTTTTAACAGCTCACGCGACTAACAGCCAGGCGCCTGTAGCTAATGTATAATATTTTCAGTCGATAAAAAAGCAAAATATCATGAATGACGAAATTAACTTTAAATTATACAAACCGAAATAATTCCTTTTCCAAAGAGAAGTAGAGCCAAATCGGCAATTGTCGTGAAATAACGCCGACTTTTGGACTAGGGTACCGCTATTTTAATACTTAATTTATTTCCTTCTTAAACGTAAAAGAAGGCTGATCATTTAGAAATAGTAATGAAATTAAAAGTGAAGTTATTTATCACCAAAAAGTGATACATAATTCACCTAAAATGGGCAATAATTTCAGCACAGATCTAGTGAAATTATTTCCCACTCGAAACATAGCCTATGTGGGTCTTCCGTTCCAGCACGGTGAAGTGAAAAAAATTTTAAGTTAACCCTATTTCAGTTTAATTTTTTTAAAACGTAAAACGTCCCGGCCCTTTTTGACGTTATGGCTTTGGGACCCAGACAGGGGCTTGAAGGGGGCAGCATGCCACTCCAAACCTACGCCATTGCTTATAATATACAAAATTGTTTCGTTTTAGCCACATTACACACCACATTTCTGCTGCGCATGGGAACGGATTCCACTTCATTAAACCCTCCAAAAAAAAGGAAACTGTAATGGAATTAAATGTAAAGTTAATTCCCATCAAAAAGTGAAGATATTGTCCGAGTATATACGCCGTAGAGGACCTTTTTGGACTTTTAGTTTTTGTCTTAAAAACTATCTCTATGATATCTCTTGGATGAAATAGGGACTGAAAAACTGATTATAGAGGATGATAGGGAAGAAAGTATAGAAAAGTATAGAAAAAGCAAAAGCTGCAAGTAATATTTACTATGACCATCGTCAAAAAAAACTTACGAAGTATAAAATATGTGATTATATCATGTTAAGAAATATTGTCACCCTTCCAGGCACAAACAAAAAATTACTAGCGAAGTATCGAGGCTCGTATCAAGTTAAAATAGTCCTGCCGTATGATAGGCATGCTGTTGGTGATATAAATGGCATTCAGTTGAGAAGATGAAGGTATTAGCTCTCCACACACATGCGGCTGTATGCGATGCATTATACTGAATTGAAAGATGACCAAGATGCGGACACGAGTGATAAATGGAAAGAACAAAATTGTTAAGCTTTAATCGACCACAACGCCCTTACCAATGTTGTCTATGATTTTTCCTTCTTGACCTGGGTATTTTTTCGGATATTTTTAATTTAATAAATACAAACTTTTCATTTATTTTTCTTTTCGTTTATTGATACTTTTCTGATTGCAATTTTATACATGTATTTAATATTGTACTGATTGTGTGAGTATATGTGCGTTTATGTAAACACAAACAAACAGCAGAGTATGTCAATATAACACAAATCGTTAATTAAAATTCGTAAAAGATTTTCTAATTTTGTAAGTTTAAAAGAATTTACAGTCCATTACCTTAAACATAATTTGATTGTGAATTTAAGTTCTGTTAATTTCGATTTTTAAATGTAATCGGGACGACTTCCGTCCAGGGCGGCCGATCTGTAGGAAATTATTTCAGTACACTAAGAATGGTGTTGTCGATCTTCTGCGACACACTGTTGTTTAAGAAAACAGATCGAGCATAATGATCATTATCTACATCTTACATTTGTCCCATAATCGGATTCATTATAGATATGACCCACACATTATGTAAAAGCTCTCTTGTTAATAAACTGTCGTGAAGTAAACGTCGTGTTTCATTTGTTCTCTTCGCCCAAAGACCGAACTCCAGCAGAACGCCAGCACTTCATACTATGTAAGTTGGCCACCGTGGTCAACTGTTTTGCTTTTTTCAGCATGTCGTGGTCGTTAACGAAATTGTATGGCTGTACATTTATGACTTGGCTTGAGTTTGTTGATACTTTATTGCGCGAAATAGTTGTACAGTCTGCAACATAGCCAGGAAGATGTTCACCGAGAATAATGTGTAGTTTACAGGAATTATAACAAAGGCATATCGAGACCATATGTAACCAGTTACAGCCAACGATGCGCACTGCGATGCGGACAACTTCTCTGCTGGGCGATTGACTAAATCACTGATCCCCGCTACAACCAAGCCCTAAAGAGGGAAGTACGAATTAAGAAAATGTTAACGGAGCGTCTTCTTACGTACCCACTTAAACATCGGAGCCCAAAAGAACACTGTCTTGGGCCCTGCTGGATGTTCCCATAATGGACGGACAGTCTTCGGTACAATGGGGTCAACTATGCCAATGATTCCCTTATAGATTCTGCTCATTTCTGTTTATGCAAACAAAATAAAACATGTAAGGGACTTAAATCTTTAGTTTCTACTAGAAGCCAGTCTCTTGCTTGGCATTCATGCTCATCTTTTACAATAGAAACACAATATACATACTCGTGAGAATGTGCAAAAATATCTTCCGTTTATAATTTTGAATTTAGACGTATTGAATTACTGATATGACATTATTAAACGACTGAGCTTACAGCTTACTCTATAGACCAGTATGCCGTAGTAGTAACCTAGTAACCTTGGCGTTGTAGCTCTCGATCGTAATGATTTAAACCTTGAGAGAGTTAAGGAGTTGGTCTACAAGGTGTGCTCCACAAACGACATCTTTCTTAGGATAGCTCTGGACAACCGGTGCTACTCCGATTTGTAGAAACAATTGGTCTCAAAACTACTGACTCATGATCAAAATCATGTTCTCTGTGATGCCTTTTTATGTCTACGTTTACTAAAGTTGACTAATGGCCAAGACCTTTTTGTATCGAGCAGCTAAATTTGATCAGGAGGAATACTCTTTGAGCCTTGTCAGTGACTCGACCGAGATGGATGAAAGCTTGTATTATGAAAGCACATACTCTCCACGGGCCATATCAGTTACTCTCTTTTATAGACAGTATTCATTTAAAGGTACTGTACTTGGTGTCAGGACCACTAATCTTTCAGGACATAGAGTAAGTTATATATCAACTAATGCTTCGTTTCTGTTCCGAATTCGGGGACAGTATTGTTGTGGCGTCAGTAAACAAGCCAGTGTCCCCCGCCACACTGGTTGAGGGCTTTTCCTTAGACGTTGGATCCGCAGATGTATGACTAGGCTCATGTCGCTGTAAAGCAGCTTCCGTTTCAATGTGAGGTAAAGCCTTGTTGACAGCTGGCTGTGTTCGACCAATCACATCAATGTTGTCCGCGTATGTTAACAGTGACTTTTTGAAGATCGATCTTGTGTGTCAGTGAGTTCTGCACGACCTTATCAAGAATGATGTTAAAAAAGTTACATGACAGCGACACTGCTGGTCTAAAGCCTTTTTTGACAATGAACATCTGGCATTTTCGATTCCGACCTTTATGGAGAAGCGAGAACCCTCCATCGTCATCTTGTCCAACTTGACGAGTTTAGCAGGTGTGTCTTTTCTAGGCCTTTTCTAGGATTTGTTGTAGTGTTAAGCGCTCATACAGAACAACATATATGCGATATTAAGGAAACTTATCTCGAGATAGTTGGCGCAAATGAAGGGGTCTCCTTTTTCCATGTCCTACACATGAATTGGTGCATGTACCCTACCAACTCAACTGCCTTAAAGAGTTCTGAAAACAGCCCGTCTGCACATGTAGCCGTATTCGATCTTAGTCTCGATATCATTGTATAGACTTCCTCTAAGTCGGGGGGACGGAATTCTCTTCTATCATCGTTCCTTCTGTGGAGTGGGACATTCTGCCTGACAGCGATATTGGTGTCTTCCTAGGCGTTCAACAGTTTACAGAAGTGATCTTTCCAGATTCTCAGTATAGACCTCGACTCTAAAAAATCTTAAAATCACCCCTCCTCGTTCCGACAGGCTTCGTTCCAAAGCTTATACCCATTGGATAGTTGTTTTATCCGTTAGTGGAACATTCGGACGTCATTTCCGCCGTAACACCTCTCCATTTTATCGGTCGTCCGTTTCTCGTGCTCTTTCTTTTTCCTTCTGAGAAGCCGGGTATTTTCTCTCTCGTACAGATCTCGTAGTTCGATTCAGCGTCGCATTATAGGCTTATTGCTTTGCTGCATGTGTCAACCTGTACTTGTTGTCAAACTACAGGTTTTTTCTATGTGGCATCTTGAGAATACCTCCAATCTCCTTCGATTCTTTGTGCAGAAAGAGATTCAGTGAGACTCGATCGGCAAAGATCCCGGCAGTCCGATTGGATCTTTCCGACGGCAAGCCGTGATGTCCTTTCTCGACTCCGCGTTTCTCTTGACAGCCGGGGTCTTGCCATGCCTGCAACAAGGAAATGGTGCGAATCAACAGCCTAAGTCCATTCTTCGATGTGTGGTCGTGCAGGCTGTGTTTTCCAATGACTCTTACAAAGATGTCTTCCTTGTCCACATTGCCTTGACATCTCGTAGAAGGATCTTGAGGTCGAAGCTGGCGCATTGATCTAGGAGATCATAAAAGTCATCCTTCCTAACATCTTTATCCTCCTTTTTAGCCTTTATGCGGGTTGTTATGAGCGAACACTTATGTATTTTAAGCTTAAGACGCCTTGCCTAAATCTACATCGAACAACAAACAAGCGCTGTTTTCGCTCTTTGTAACAGTCTCCGCAGTAGACGTCGCAGTTTATCATCATTCTTTTGCCCGTCCGATCCCACCGCACTTCCTGTATGGTGGTGATATCTGCCTTATAAGCCTATAAGGGGTCTTCGTAAGTTCATTGGCCGTACGCGGTCTTTTAATGTACCTCACATTTCACCTGAAGAAAAGGAAATCGTTGTCCTTATTTCATCCGTATTCGAGCCTTGTGTTTTGTTTCGGAACTCTGCAATTGTTACACAGTGGACCTTGTCCTGCTGTAAACTCATGGACAAGGGGCCAGGAAGTCAGGTCACTGAAGTCGGAGATCAAAACCCTTCAACACTTAATACGAATAAATTATAGCCTAGCTATAAGCCGGGCTGTACAATCCAATAACCCAGGTTCCCGCAAGTAAATACAATATTCTGGAGGAAAGATCAACGAAAAATAGGTTCATCAGGGTCTGTGCACTACATTTGTTAGGCATATGCATAAGCACATGCCCTGACGCACGCGTCCGCAGGTTGCGGACATAGTTAATGTAGCTTAAGTTTTATTAGGGTTTAGAAATGCTTAGAGTGGGTTAGGTAATTTAAGATTATAAACAGTCTTGAAGAGCCAAGTTTTCAAGTTTTCTTGACAAAATGAAAAAAAATAAATACGTCTTCAGACAACAAAAAAAAAAACGATAGTATGGGCCGAAAGGCCATTAGAGCATTAGACTAGGTTAGCTTTGATTACCCGCATAGGGTCAGTAAGTTCGTTATAAGTCGTATAGTCGGCCGAATTACGACCTGGGAAACAGAGACTTGCTAAACCACTTTTATCTCCGCAACGATATAAATCAATGGCGATCTGAGAATCCAGGATTAACCAGGTTCAGTGACGATAATTTGGCACATAATGCCGTCGCCAATGATGGAAATCACATCTTGATTTCGCAAGAAGTTCTCCAGAGTATCTTTAACTCTCTGAGGAAGAAAAAGTCAGCGGGAATCGATGGAATACCGAATATTGTGCTTCGCCATCTTCTCCCCGCAGCAGTCCAAATTTACACAACGTTGCTCAAAAATGAGCTGAGTAATGCACATTATCCAGCCTAAACGTCACAAAGACAAGACCATTCCAACAACTCTCCGGTCTCCTTCCTTGCATAAGCAAGGTTTTTGAAAAGATAGTCATTCGAGTTCTGAAGCAATGGGTTGATGGAAATAAAATCATTCCGGACAACCAGTTCGGATTCAGGGCGGGGCATGATACCATACATGCCGCGTCAAAGCTGGTTTCCGACATTCAGTAGAACAAAAACAAAAATCAGTTCACGGGTGCCTGTCTAATTGACTTGGAGAAGGCCTTTGACACCGTTTGGTATGGCCTCAAGCTGGTCAGGCTCGGCATAAGTAAACCATTGCTGTCCATGATCTGTTTGCTGATTATCAACTTCCGCGGGATATTAGCCAAAACTGGCGCAAGTTCGGCATAGTTGATCCGCAGGGACGGCCGTTAGCTGTGAAAAGTGTGGTTCGATATCTCGGCATTTGGCTGGATCAATATCTGTATTTTGATAAACATATAGATGTCGCTCTGACGAAAGCCAGAAATGCCTTTGCAGCAGCCAACTTGATACCAGGGTGAAGGTGATCTGCTACATGGCCCTCATCAGGCCAATTATGGCGTACGGTTGTCCGTTGTGGTTCAACGTGAGTCCTTCCCAGATAGAAAAGATGAGGTTGTTCGAGAGACAGTGTCTTCGGTCCTGTCTCCGGTTGTATCGTACACCCGAGTCTGAGTACAAGAAGTACTATCCAAACGAGGTCCTGTACAACGAGGCGAACTTTAACAGGATAGATGATTTTATTATTAAGCTGATCAGAAGGCACATTGCACGAGCTATGACTTCTTCCAACAATCTGATCTTTGGAGCTTACTACCCAAACACTTTGTACCATGAAAGAGTGCGTCTCTGGCCTAATACAGGAAACGGAGGGATGCCCTCTGATCTTCCATGTCGTACGCCGAACAGTGGACAGGCGACTCCAATCCGAGCCGGATGTCACTCGCAGTCACGAGGATCTCCTCCAGTTTAGTAGAGCAATATCTGCTCGGGACAGGAGAGAGTGTGACAAAGAACGGCACTTTTACTGGTGGTTGCACCAGAACCGGTCTCAGCCGACGCTGGCTATCCCAAACCATGAGACAGTTGACCATGGTGCCCAACTTACATATAATTAAGTAAGACAAAAAAAAAAGGTGCACCACGGCGGATGGTTGTAAATGTTGTGCATATACATAACATATACGCCCCGGTAAACACGTCTGTCTTATGGACATAATTCAGTTATTTATGAGGTTTTTGTAAGGATAAGTTATTTTTTTTAAATATTTTAATCATTATTAATCTATTCAATGAAAAAAAAAAAATTACGTTCTCTTCAAGGATGACGCCTATCCACTACTGACGATATCTATCCTCTTTTCGAATTTCCTGCAGTTGTTCGGTGCTACCAACTCAGAGGATCCTTCTCGTCTTCTTCGTCGCACATAGATGGAGTGACTGTGTGTTTATACTTCTTAAAATTGGAAAAGTTCCTATCGCTCCAAAGATTATTTCAAAACTGCAATGGACACATGGAAAATTCAAAGGTGAAACAAGATAGCAAACAGAGAAAAACAATAAGAAAATCCTTTACCTGTTCGCTCATTATCTATAGTGGAATACAGAAATCATGTACACTGAGTAAACTTTCCGGTGGGCCGGCAATCGCTTTTGTGCTCTAAAGACATGCATACTACTTTATTTTCTCGCATCCTTTTTAAGGTTTTAGATCAGCACCATGGTGTTCGGCGGCAGTTATCAGCTTCGCTTAGCTCACACGTATTCCCAGACCGTGTCTCTGAACATATGATAAGAAACGCTTCCCAAACACTTCTTCTTTTTCCAATCAGAATCTGTTGAAGTTGCAAATAAGAACAAACGAATACTTCGATTGTTCTGGCAATTCGAATTATTCGACTTAAAATTAAGCGGAGTCGATTGTTAACGGCGGCTCTCACAGCCTCAAGCGAGGTTACTACCCAAACCCTTAGCCCGAGGGTAAGTTAGGTCGACCATGTGCAGCAGAAGAATTCACAGAGCCCCTGGACTGCTACAAAAAGGACATACAAGAAGTATGGTGGAATGGGCCGGGGAAAAATAGGATGAGAAACTGTGACATATAGCACGGTGATAGCAACAGATAGAGGCTCTTAAATAGATGTGGATTTGTTATTCAAGGCAGACTTAGGCTTTGTTCCTGAAAGCGAACGTCTCATAACAATCGACATCAATTCTAATTTCGAGAACATCAGCCTGATTTGCACCCACGCCCCGACAGAAGACAAAGATGAAAACTGCATGATCTCCTAGAAGGGACATACGCTTCGACACCAAGATCGGTCTAGGAGATTTCAATACAAAGCTGGGTAAGGAGGATATCTTTTCTAAAGTCATCATTAAATAGAGGAATCAGGCTGGTGGACTTCATTACGGGGCGGAACCTCTCTGTAGCTAGCACGGGGTTCCCGCACATCAACATCCATAAAGGGGCGTTCCCCAGATCAATCAACCGTCAACCAGATTGATCCCGTTGCGATCGATATTTGGAGGAGCCAACATTGACTCGGACCATTTCCTTGCTGCAGGCATGGTAAGAACCCGCTATCAAGAGAACAGCGAAGTCGACAAAGGACATCACGGTTTGAAGTCGGAAAGTTCCAATCGGACTGCCGATCGAGTCTTAGGGAATCTCTCTCTAAGTTCGTCACCACCTGCGCAAAGAATCGAAGAAGATTGGAGGAATTGTCAAGAAGTCAATAGGAAAAACCCATAGTTTGACAACTGGTGCAGGCTGGCACATGCAGCAAAGCAAGCAGACTCGAAATAAACGCGAACAATGAGATCTGTTCACGAGCTCTACGAACAGAGACTAAGGGAAGTGACCCGGCTTCTCAGGAGAAAAAAGAAAAAGCACGAGCTTCGCACGACCGAAGAAACAGAAAGGAGGACAGAGGAGGATGGAGAGGTGTTACGATGTCCAAAAGCTCTACTAAAACAACTATTCATTGGGTATAAACATCGGAACGAAGCCTGTCGGAACGAAGACGGACGATCGAAGATCGTCGGAACGAAGATGGTATCTCCATGTATGTCACATATACTTTTACACAAACCATGGATCCACCACGCTATGACAGCCGATTTTTAGATTTTTCGAATCCCGAATTTATTGGGAAAAAATTGCGGCACACAGGACTGGAAATATTTAACCTCAATTTCTTTCTTCTTCTTCAATTTTTAAGTATATACACAGCCTATTCATAAGCCATACCTTTCAAATTATTTAAAAAAAATTAATTCCACTCTATAGTAGTTTAGTTAATTTGAACTCGATTAGAATAGCCGATTTCAGTGTATTATTATTACATAGACATAATACGACCTCGATAATTCGATCGCTCCACTAATTCGAACACCAAATTCTTTACAAAACTAGACGATATAGGTATGGTACATACTTTTTTATGCACAACATTTAAGTATTAATTTATGGGAATAGAAGTTAGTGGGAAGATATTCGATATTTAGCTTTAACATGCAGCTGAAGAACGAGCCTCTAAATTTAACTGTGCGTCCGAAAGTAGGCTCAAGGGTAAACTGATGAGCATCCCTGGCGAGACGGGTATTGCGGGTTAATTCATATAGAGGAGGAATGCAGTTGGCAAGCTCACTTGAGCATCGTTTGTTAATAATAGCGATAAAAATACGGACAAATAAGATATGGTACGTCTATGTTCGAACGAGTCTAATGACTCTGTAATATTGTTTGTGTCTCCTATAAGTCTTATCGCTCGCTTCTGGATTCTATCTAGTAGGGGGAGGTTGGTCTTGGGGGCACCAGACCAGATATGAGCGTTGTACTCAAGTTTGGGGCGTATATACGCCTTATAAATTAAAAGACAAATCCAAGCCTAAACATTTCGCAGCATTTTTGGCGGCCTGAAATTTGTGATTTTTCTTACTAAGTGTCGTGTTGATACACATACCTAAAATGGAAAGTTGGGAACACCAGCTTTTATTTGGTGGATATCAGACTTGAACCCATACAAAACAACTTGAATTGAACGGTTCGAAAGGTAATTTCTAATCCATAGATGAAGAGACTCATCGATACCATAGGCACACATTTTCGACAAGATACCTTGATGCCAAACTCTGTCAAATGCCTTAGAAATATCAAGCGTTTCTTTTCGGATGAGGTAAGCCTTCAGATCACCAGTGGAGCTGTGGCTTCGGAA
Source organism: Eristalis tenax (assembly GCA_905231855.2). Taxonomy (NCBI): domain Eukaryota; kingdom Metazoa; phylum Arthropoda; class Insecta; order Diptera; family Syrphidae; genus Eristalis; species Eristalis tenax. The sequence goes on along the minus strand of HG993124.1, from coordinate 106,748,107 downwards.
ACCGTACTGCCGATCATTAAGAAGCTTCCGCGATTCAAGATATTTCATAAGCTGACGATTTATCATCGTTTGCACATCGTATGAGTGCAGAAGTGGAATCAACGCTCTTAAGTACAGATGTAGATTGGAATCTGGCAGTGTTGAGCTGGGTGCAAAGTGCGCAGCAAGCGGATTGGCTTTGTCTAAACAGGCACAGCTGGGATGTCATCGTAAATGAGAGTGGGAGTTGAAGACGAGGCGGAATTCTTTGTTTTTTTTACAAATGACCAAACGTCTTTACTACCCTTAAGAGAATTTTAGAAATTAATTGCGTGTTGGCTTTGTATATCCGGAAATTCAACTCCCACATCCTGATACCATGCCTTGGCCTTAGATTTGATACTCTTCACTCTATGAGGATTGAAGGATATCATGCCCAGCAGAAGAATGTTTGTGACCAGTTAAAATTCATAAGGAAGTTTTTTAAGTCCGCTCCAATTGGCCTTCTTGTGCAGCCATACTATTCTTTTAGGAATTAGTTCTCTAACTGTGTGCGGTAGTAACGAAAAATTATCTGAAACGAGAGGTGAAATACAGGTGCAGTGTGTTGGCGGAATGATCTGGAATGTCAGGTATTCGTATCGGCTCATTTACCAGCTGGGTCAGATTGTTTACCTCAGCAAAGATTTAAAAATAACTTCCTTCGGGTGTTGTCTAGCGAAGCCCGCAATGGCAATTTCAGTGCGGGGTTATAGGGATACAATTCTTAAGATGGAATCGGATAACGCATCGAATTCGTTAAAAGTTGAATAGCTATCCAAGTTTGGCGTCTATAAATAAAGCAGTAGTGGATTAAATGCTTACGGACATTTAATCTTAACTACAGAAAATGAAATTCCAGATTGGAACAGAGGCCGAATTGTGGTTGGATTTAGTAAGCTACATCACTATGCACTTAGATGGCGAGACCGCGGTGTAAAAAGAAAAGCGGCACCAAGCTATATTCAGGCAGGTTCAAATCCTAGAATTCGGTACTTATGTTTCACTCAGCGACAAGACAGCTGGTTTATAGCGAAATAGGTGGACATACACAGCGAATAAATTCGCTCTAAACTCATGCACATTGCTCACGTCAACCCTAAAACTTCCCATAAAATACAGAACGGAGATATCAAAGAAACAACTCCCGCTGAGAATGGTAAATCAGAGTTGAGGAGTGTAAATTTCAGATTAACTTCCCAACAAAAATCGAGGTAGGGCATAAGCCCATTCATCGATTAGAGCTGGTCCACCAAAAAATTTACACTTCTACAATCCGCAACGTCAGTTGCTACGCACTTTCAGGCATGCCTCAACCCGCTTTATATAAATATAACGGGAGTTGGGACCGTGAATGCGTAGCAGGGTCTTATGAGGGAAAGGGGCGAGGGAGCGGACCAAACGCACTCAACGCTGAATTTGATTTGGCACCTACAAAATCAGCATCCAGAGCACTTATCAAAAATCAATAATAGAGGAGGAAAGAAAAGAAAGATTTAGAAGTACCACTAATATCTAGAAAACGACATTTTCAAAAGCCCTCCTTGTCATCACACTCAGCAAGCCTTTACAAACATCTATATCTATTGGACGGTTTAATAAAAAAAAAACTGGAGTGAGCTTTTAGTGTTTTTTCAACGTTCAACGTTCGCTAGTTTTGGAAAAAAAAGTAAAGTGAGCAAAGAAACTTTTTATTTTAAGTGATGCGCAAGCGTTTCACTAAAACGTATTCACAGACACGGGACGAAAATTGAATAAAAAACGTCGTCAAATGAAATCAAGGGGCAAGAGAGGTAGAAGATGGATAAAGTAAACCTGATATGCGTCATATTGCGTCTGGTCAGAATTTCTAGACGTAATCTAAGCCGCACTGTCCGGGCGCTTTGGAACCAATCCTATCAGAAGTTCTCAAAAGTTTGGCAATATGCACGCGATCACCTGGTTATGCTTGCCTTGACTTTTGTCAAGCGTGACTTCTAATATGGATAATGTTGTGTTTTATAACTACAATATCTCTATCATCGATTATCTCTTGTTTAGAAGTTATGCAGAACCACGCGTGTTTTAGGATCAAGTCAAAGTCAACGAGTCCTTGTCCTGGGAATGCCAAACGATCGCCAACGTGAAGTGAATCGCCTGAAAAAATGTCTCTTAGCTGCAACTTCCAGTCCATATATGAAAAGGAGAGATGGTAAGATTCACCCTTGAAGTCAAACATCCGCTGCGAAAGGAACTATTCAACGTTATTTTCATTGAGAAGCTCTTCTCAAATTTATTGCATGTCTGCATTTTTCTTGTAAACAAGTTTCTTATATGAAATAAATTTAACACGTAGACATATGGGAAAATGCCTCGTGCATTTTTAAATTTCTTTTTTATACGAGAACGCTTTACTTTCTTATGCGATTTTCTTACATCCGTCATTCGTACGCTGTATCTAACCACTTTAATATTCACATGACATTTACTTTAAAACAGTGAATGAAAACAACCGTACATGCTGTCGATCAAATCTGAATCTCATCTTCGTAGTATCATAGATCAAATTAAGATAAAGACACACCACTTATTACGACGAAAATGAGACGATTTCTGCATTAACTTGACACAGTGATGTCTCCGTCCTGCTATGTTTGTTTTTCATGCGACGTTTTGGCTGTCACGTCAGATCTAGGCTTCTTGATCCTCCGCCTTCAACCCTAACTCATAGATGAAATATAGTTTTGCAACAAAAGCCCGAGTTTGTAGAAGTATCCCTTCCTAGAAATTTGTGCTCGCGCTTACTATATTACGGCAATGTGTCTTGTATAATGGATTTACATACGTCTATCCTACTTAGAGCCTTTGCGGCCGAACGCGACATTGTGGTATGGGTATAAATGGTAAAGAGGAAGATGTTGAGGGCAAAGACCTTGCCGAATCTGAAGATTCTTCTAATGCTTGGTTTGCCATCCTCATCCTCCTGTTTAATCAAATCAACGACCAACCATCCCAGCCAGTTGCTCTTAAGATCAATGACGAAAGAAATGCTGTCGACCAAGAAACGTTCCGTCACATACCATCTGGGACAAACCATCACGATCGACATCTACAATTTTGAGTTAGTAAAGGAGTTTATCTACCTCGGCGTAGACGTAAACTCCACAAATGAATCATAGTGAAGAACCGACTTGGAATCGACCTTGGCACCCTCTGCTACTTCGGTTAGTAGAATCAATTGGGCTCAAAACTCCTGATTCAATGGACCAAAATTATGCTCTTATATTGCAAGTCCACCTATATGGAGCCGAAAGGTGGACGAGAGCAGAGCTGTTTCTGGGAAACTTCGAAAAAAAATTTCTACGTCGGATATAAGGGGGCGAGAAAGGTGAATGGCCAAGTACTCAGACTCAGTAGGTAGTCTTATGACACTGGATGCCTCATCACAAATCAATTATTATTATAGTATTATTACTATCGATCAATAACGCGGTATCAACTACAACGACTTCTGCAGAAGTTGCATGGATAAAAAAAGACAAAGAAGAAACCATTTCACATCTCGTCTGCAATTGCAGTGCCCTCTCATCTCGCAGATTTAGTCACTTGGATGCCCTATATTTCTACGACTTGACATAACTAAGTAGTAGCATCAGCCAACTTCATCGCTTTATTGAAAGCTGCAGATGGTTCGCGGATTACTTGCATTGTGGTACACAATAGGCCTACATTTGGTCTTGGTATGACTACCCTTAAAATAGTCAGCCACTCTAACCTAAGTTAATAATATTCCAATATACATGCCAATAGTATCCAATAATATTATTGGCACATATAATACAATTCACCACATGACACTGAACTATTTATTTAGATTTGCATTGCAATACCTCTCATTTTCTCTCTTTTTTCTCAGAAATTTACTTTATTTACATCTTTACCTTTTTAGTTACGGTTACGATTTGTTACGGTGCTTAAACGCGTTTTTTTACCAATAAAAAAGTAACAATTTTTTTTACATAGTAAAAAATTCATTTATCGCGGACGCAAGAAATATTGGTCTTGGTGACTGGAAGTTACTAGGACCATCAGCGATGGGTGGTAGCTATTGCTCAGGTTCACCCCCTCCAATCGTCGTTGGCCTGATAAGTAAGCAAGTAAGTTGTTTATACATCTACATGACTACATTGCTTGGTGGTCATTACTGGCGAAACGCAATATCACCGAAATTTAACTTCGTTCTTAGCATCGTACAAAAAGTGCTGACCGTGCAATTTGACTGTGCGCTGGCACATCTTCAATGATATGAGGAAAAAATAAATTTAGTTCCATACGAGTATTCAACCAATTCGGTCGTTTTCCACATAACAAGTTGTGTAGGCTGCATGCATGTTTCATAAATTTATTATAACCCTAAAGAGTTGTGTAAATACCTCAGATAGCTAAAAATCGGTCACCGAGACAAGCCCAAACACCAAACATACTTGACATAAGACAGCTGTGTATGAGCAGCTTAAGACACGACGACGATCAGAAAAGAGAAGCAAACTAAAGTCATTTCCCATCGATAGAAATTTCACCTCAGTGAAAAGAATACAACATACGATCATTCAAAGTTAATAATACAAAATTCAAACAAAAGGTAATAATACTCTGATTTATTTAGAAAATGATGACTACATCGATTCAGTATTCCTAAACTTTACAAGAGCACCACTATTCATAAGCATATCAAAATTGCTTTCAATTACAATTAGTAATGCATTCTGGCTTGTGCGATACAGATTGTAAGTCTTACAAATGCGTTCAATCATCCATTCCATCTCTCGGGTTACTCTAAATTCGATAACAACATATTTACAAGTGAATGCGTATCAGTTGATCCACTGAATCAATCAGCGTTCAATAGCTGCCCAGTTGCCTACGTAAGAAACCCCATTTGCTGTAGGCAGTATTTAGCAGTCAAAAGTTTGGCTTCCTTTTTAGTGTTACCGCCAGCTGTAGGAATGAACACCTGCCCGTTGACGTTCACACTGAAGACGAAGAATTTGTTATGCGAGGGCCCCTCATCTTTCACAAGCTCATACATGGGAGGAGTCCATTTCCGTTTTGTTGACAACTCATTCAGCAGGCACACCGGGTGTTTGTTATCTAAGTTGGGCATCTTCGTGGGGGCCGCTTGTGTGGTGTTGTTTTTCTTTCGTTTAGCGTTAGGAACTGGAGGTGTTTTTTGTTGTTGCCGGTTCCCATTGACCTCTTCGTCTGCTACAAGTCCACGTTTGTCAAGTTTCACGTCCAAAAGTAGCGGCTGCAGTGATCCAGTTTTCTCACGTCCGAGACCTTCGCCTGGTTTCCAGCCCATTTTCTTCAACAGATGCATGCCCATGCCGCCGCTGACTGGGACTGTGGCCGTGAGTTGGTCCTTGCGCGCCCACGCCTGGCTGCCACTTGTCAACTCTCGTGCAGTTAGTATGTTGGCGCCGGTACTGCCGGTAAACTGACCAGGCATATGCTTCGAGGATGCCCATGATGTCATCTCCTTCTGCGACGTATACATCATCTTAATCGCCTCACAGTCCATGGGATTCTCCTGCAAGCGGCGCATGGCACTCAGGCGTTGACTGATTATCGTTGATACGTCAACTGTCTGCTGTATTACTGGGTAGACGGATTGAGGCTTTGCAGCCGTAACAATTGGAGTTGGTGTGATTGGAGCTGCTCTAATTGGAGCTATGGTAATTGGAACGACTGGTATAGTTGGAGGTGGAACAGCCATAGGTGCGGGGACTGGAACAACTGGAACAACATTAACGACTGGCACTTCTTCCGCTGGACTAGCTTCAGGTGTTGGAATAACTCCTCCTCCTGGAAGTGGTTTAAACGCTGGTTGTTGTTCCTCGACTGGCAATTGCTTCTGGAAAACATTCTTTGGTATGCCCATTGGTTTATTCGGAGCTTGTTTCGCTGTGGACGGCATTACCGGTGTTATTTCCGGTTCTTTAGCTGGCACTGGTACCCAGGCTTCGGTGAGACGATGCTGCTGCCCTGATGACACTGGAAACTGCATGGTGATGGCTTTTTTCTGATCAGCTGTCTTCGGTACAATTGGAGTCGCATTTTTTATGTGCATAACGATAGGCTCACGATCTTTCAGTACAAATGGATGATGGAAGGCTTTGGCATTACCCTGCTTGTCCATGTCCGAGTCTTCTTCCGAAGAAAAGTCCGACAGTTCATCGTAGTTCTCTTTTTTGGTTAGCTTTCGGCAGAAATCCGTCAGATCCTGAACGGTTTTTCCACCATATCGCATTTTAAGGAGAACTTTGTCCTTGATCTCCTCACTCATGGTAGCACAGCCAGGCAGAGATCCGCTTTTAAACATAGTTATAGCATTCTTTCGAGCAATTTCCAGTAAACGTTTTTTGTCGATGCCCAAGTCCCTATGAGGAGACCGCGACCGTGACTTTGAGACGGACCGCGAACGTGTTCTTAAGCGCGAACGCGAACGTGAACGATGATTGTAACGATAGCTCCTATCCTGGCGTTTAGACGAATAGTAGCTGTTGTTGCTGTTTCGGTAAAAGTCATTCCTGTACCGGTCGTATTCAGGTCGCTTTGGAGAATCAATGTTAGCCGATTCCTTATAGCGATTGCGTTCACGTAAATATGTCTCCTCATCGGAGAGTGTCACATCCGAACCTTCTTCCACACGAGAACAGCTTTGGAGACGCTTCTCAATACGTTCACGACACTCACTTTTATTCAACGAGGACTTCTCTTGCTTGAAGTCAACATTTTCTGCAGGCTCTATTTTCACAGATTGCTTCAGTTTGCTGGACGACGATGAATCCGCGGCCATAATAACCGTCTTCTCTTCACCATCTGCTTCATGGTCATCATTTGTATCCTTATGTTTTTTATGCTTTCGTTTGTGTTTCTTCTTTTTATGCTTACTACTTCCCGAATGAAATGATTCATTGTCCGAAATGTCACTATTTTCACATGTTTTACGCTTATGCTTCTTGCTCTTTTTGTGTTTCGAACGTTTGTGCTCTTTTTTCGCCTTTTTAACCAGCTTGTCATTGTTCAACAACTCTTCTGGTGGGGTGGCATTAAACACCTTAAATAGTTCTGCAAGTATTTCATTTGATGACTTTATTGGCTCTATATTTTTCTTCTCATCAACATGAGTAGCATCATCTTGAAGATTTGTTGAATCTGGAAATATACTTGGATTGAGTTTCCGCTCAATTTCTGGATCAAGTTTCTCCTCTTTGATTTTTACACATTCAATTGGTACATCTGCTGCTGACATGCCTAATATTTTCAAAAAAATATGCTCAGATTTTATAAATGTACAAATCTGTTTTGATTTTCCCAATGAATTCTTTGCCGAAATGTCTAATGTCGTTCGGATCTGTCAAAATGCCTTGTCCCATTCAAAGATGTAGACTGTCAGTCTGCTGAGAATAACATTGAAAGCTGAACATCCTTAGAATGAGTGCATTCAAGGCGGGATGTGAAGTTAGAAGCTGTATTTATATATTACAACTTTCTTATGTTCGATCAGAGTTATTTTATTCCAATCACAGTTGAATATTTTAACTCAGAGCAGTTAGATATATAATCCGAAGAAATTTTTAGAATTTATGGTATAACTTTGTTATTCTGAAACTTGCCTACAGTATGACGTACAGTGGATATGTAAGAGAATATAAAAAAAGATTGCAATGCCACTGTTTTTCATTGAATACCTTTCTATTCTTCAACGCAGGTAATTGATGTTACATATTGTAATCGAAATCATGTTTATTATTTATTTCATTTATTCCGAATTAATTTGTTATTCATGAAATTCGAATTCAATAATTAACGATCCTTGGTAAAAAAAAAAAAACCATCAACATATCCGCTATTTCTTCCCACATCGAAAATCGAACATATCTTGAAATGGTCTAGAGAACAACAACAAAAAATGACTAGACGACACTGCGACTGCTCTTCATCGCAGTGTGCACAGCAACTAACTTCACGACAAAAGGGAAATAAACGATAAATCGGTGGTGCTGCTGTACAAATGTATTTGTGTGTAACCCGAAAGAAGTAGAAAGAAAATTGCAATTCCGCATCAATCGTGAAATTCTCTTAAAATAACTAATTTCCACTGTGACTTTTAATTTTATATCTAAACACAAATTTGACTAGTATCAAGTAAATATACAATTAAAGAATTCCATATATATCTAAGTATTTTTTCATTTCATCCAAGAAAACGTATGATTCACGCAATTCCAATATTTTCCTCATTTTTTTTTTCTTTTTTCTACTCTTCCCTGCAGAAAATTCTACAAATCAAAATGACGTCCCTCGAGCCACATGTAAATCGTCTTCAGAACTTCAAAAACAAAGGAAAAGACCAAGATGTAATTATTTTCAATTGAAATTACTTATTTTCGTTTTGTTTTGAGTGTAGTCATAATTTCGATATGATTCGATCAAATGAATGGGAGCATTTGCGTCGAGGAATTGAAATTTTCTTCGCAAGGGCAAATCCCATCTTTTTTTATCATTTCATTTCATTTTATGTAGTTTTGCCTTGTAGACGACAATTTTTTGTGTCTGCTATATTTGCAGTATGAACCTTTTTATTAAATTACTAGCAGATATACATTTTATGTATTGTGAATGGCTGTAGGTTAAATATAAAAAATAAGAGTTAATTTTCTGAAATGTAAAAAATGTCAAAAGCACATCTTTTGTACATATTTATTTTTTGTATTGTCAGTCACTTATATATCTTCCCTTTTTTTTTTTTTGTTATTTATGATGGCCGATGATTGTTCTTTTTCGTATATAGGAGATGCGAAGACGACGCAACGAAGTAACTGTTGAATTAAGAAAAAACAAGAGAGAAGAAACAATTTTTAAGCGTCGCAATGTACCCAATGCTGATTCAGTCACAGATGAGGAGGATCAATTGTCAAGTACGATTAATCTAAAGAAATTAGCCGAAGCAGCCGCAGACTCATCGAATGCTGATAAGCAACTAGCTGCTGTACAAGCAGCAAGGAAGCTTTTGTCATCCGATAAAAATCCGCCAATTAATGATTTGATCAATAGCGATATTCTTCCAATATTGGTGGCATGCTTGAAACGAGATGATCACACAATGTTGCAATTTGAAGCGGCATGGGCATTGACCAACATTGCTTCGGGTACATCTGAGCAAACAAATCAGGTATGTGTTGTGTTTTTTTTTTGTCTATATTTCGATTTGTTGATTCTTGCACGTGTACCAAACCTGTGGGGGAAACCCGTAGAAATTTTTCTACGAGATCAAACGTAGAAACTCGGCATGATTTAAACAAAATTACAAAAGCATATAAATGTATGCAGACAAATTAAGTAACTTGTTACGCAATAGCTGCATATTCAAGTAATTCATATATACCTGGCACACGTTACACCGTAAAACCCATAAGTTGAAGGCGGAATATATTTATTCCCAAGTAGAAAATGTGCACCTGATATGTGGTAATGTTCTTCAAAAATGGATGGGCTTCGCGGATATTTCACGATAGGACATTTCGACCGTGTCCGTGCACTTTAATTTGAAGACTACTTTCAGTTATTTAAGATCACTAATTTTTATTCCAGAATTGGGGGCGCTAATATAACCTTGCAATGGAGATCATTTGGGAATCTGTCATTCATTAAACCGTTCTCTCGGACTATGTCAAACACGTGTTTGTATTTAAAGTACAGTGTGTCAAAAAGTAGACACTCACTCAGGCACTACCATTTTCAAAAAAACAAGAATTAAAAAACCTCATTCCTTGAAACGATTTACTTTTCACAAATTTCTAAGAAAAAATAAAAAGTTTTTTAATTTTTTTCTTTAATTAAGAATCGAATTAAACTCGGCATGGTGTAGCGTTATGTTTCATATGGTCACTTTCCTAACTCCAGCATTATCACACGAGATAACGATAAGTGTAGTACAGTTCTTAAAGTTCTATCGCTGACCTTCAAGGGTTTTCCGATTAAAAGTATTTTGAAAGGTTTAGTTAAAGCTAATCTAAAAATCCGCGGGTATTGCTTACTTCGGACATATTGACCACTTTCCTGGGTTCGTTTAGTTTCATTCATAATGAAATGGAAAGGTTTGTTTAATTATTTGCAAGTAAAGAAAATTAGTGGCAAATTGGGAAAAATGATTATTTATAGTATCAATAACAGGCTAAAACCTATCAAAAGTATAATAAAATAGGACAACCTGCAGCAAACTAGAAGATCTTTGTTTAGCAATTTAAAGTTTAATCAGATTTTTTGAGTTGATTATTTCTATATGCATATTTTGTTGGCTAGATTCGGTGAACATTTCTTACAACATTGTTTACCAATGGTATGGTTTTGATTCGGACATAGGAGACACGTACCAAGTAAGTGTGAGGGAAATATAGTAAGGACTTGATTACATTTGGGACAGGGAGCTTGTGAACCCTTCTTCTCCCAGCCGTATCATAATAAATACCTAGTTGTTACTTTTGGTGCATTCAGTGGGAATATAGGGGGTGCTATACAGCAAGCCCCTGCCTGTGTCACTACATGATTAAGGGTATGTGCGACGTTCTGTACATTCAAATATTCTTTTAATTCGCGTTTTCCATACTTTACCAACATTTTCATGGGAAAAAATGTATATTTAAACCCCAATATCTCTAAATTAGACAAAACCGAGAACTAAGGTATGTACTTATATTTTGTCCTTTGAGATCTACAAAACTGCATTTTCAAAACATGTTGCCACGGAAATCTTAATATGCCATCGCCATGGGCATATAGCCATATGCTTTTCTGATATTTAAGGAAAAGTTGCAGCGTAGTTGGCTTCGACAGCGTCCTATTATTGTTTGCTGCGATTATTGCTGAATCTCTTGACGCTCCGTTGAGGGCGTTTGAATGTTAAACTTACCGGTTTCGTTTCTTGTGATCGTAGAGCCGATTTTTTCTGTCAGGTAGTAAGTACTGCAAAATAGTGTTTCTTATAGTTTGAGACCTATCGCCAACTATCGTGCAAGGGAACTAGTCATAGTGTCTGCATGTGTAAGCAATCGGTGACACGAAGAAGGAATAGAACATATATGATAGAACAATAGTTTAACATCGTCATCAAGGCAAAAGTTCGTTACACTCGAGCATAGCTTATTCTAAACGTGACACAAAAAACAATGCATTGCTCGTAAAACAACAAAATTTAAGAGTTCTCATACACTAGTCAACCTGGTATATGTAGGTATAGCTAGGTAGTTAAAGAAGAGTTGATAACAAAGCACAAATTCTTTGTTTCTTTGTTATCGCTTCTCTCCATGGAAATATATTCGAAACCTTGGGATCACCTAGAGTCTAGAGGTAGATTACTGTATTTTCTCGTCGTTATTCCATGTTCTCCATTTCGAAACAAATGGATTTCGAAATGAATTTCGACCGCATTCGAATTTCAAAATGTCAATCATGTACTAGAATTTGAAGACATAAATCCCACAACAATTTGTTTACCGAGATGTCCGTAAGGTCGGGGAAGTTCTTACACTTGAACTGTACAACTAAGGGACCAATAGTAAATCTTCACTATTGTTATCCTCAACAATAAATATTGTGGATACTTCTTATTCCTGGAATCAGCTTTTACAGAAACAATTGTATAGAAGACCCACTCTACGCGCATTTGAGTCAATTACACAGCGTCCTGTGGACTGGGCTTTACTGTGTTTGTACATGCAAAAAGTACATTGGAAGATGGATTGGAGTAACGTGAAGCGTAGAATGTGGAGATTGCAGAGATCGGACCAATAAATTCGATATATTGGCTTCACGGTTCCTCGTTATATAGCAATGTTCCAACACCCACATGAAGTGTCCTACACACCAGCTTTCACAACTACTCTCGACAATGATATGAAATATCTGCAAAAATTTCTAGAAGATTTTCTCAAGTGCACTCGAGACTTCTCATATGATTCGCTTAGTCAACTATTGTAACAACTACTTGTCTTCTTGCAACTTTAATTACATCAAGTTGAGTTGAATTTCGTGGAACCAAAAGAGGGGAAAGGGAAAAATTCAACCTCCTACTTCCTACTCGCGTATTTTTTTTATGTGTTGATGAGTTGATTATTGTAGCCATCCAGTGATCCTGACGAAATAAAAAAATTTTCTGCAAGTTTCTGGAGTTCTTGAAGGAAGACGGTGTTCTATGTCTCAGTAGGCAGAGGTTGGGCTATTGACAAAAGTAGTGGGGGTGTCGGGTGTTTTCATTGTCTTCGGAAATCTATAGTACAATCGCATTTCTTTTCTCATGCGTTTGAACACATACACGCGGAGGAAAGTGTGCAGGCCTGCTTTAGTACGATTGTCATCAACCATTGATCACTCATAAACGTCAGACATTGCTGTGAAACAAGTGGTTCGGAATTTGATTTTTGAGCTACTACTGAAAAATATCACCAGAATTGCAAAAAATCATCATTTTTTGCAAGTAAAAATGTTTTTTCCTGTCGCACCCTTTCTGCAGTCAAAAATGAATAACTGCACAGTCTGCCCAACATCGATGACAGTAGGTTCAGCAGTTCACCTATGTTAGTACGATCGTCAATCTGTGTTTATCAACATGTCTAACGCAGGCCTTTGTTAGTCGGACGTTTATGAAAACACCCGTCCTCTATTTCCTCTTCATCCCGCAGCCTGTGTATAAGGCATCCTGCGTAAGTGCCATTTTGTTTTGGTGATATCTAAAATGGTTATGACCGGTTAGCGAGCCGACTACCATTCTCAGCAGCCTTTTACTGCATAGAAGGAGTTTCGTGGACCTTGCGCTGTTGAGCCTAGGCCATAGCATTTGGTTGGTCCCACACGTGGTTAGAGAGTTCCTCCTTTCATTAGCTAGCTCCATGGCGTCCACTTTCTTCCTGACTTTTGTCCCTCTCATGGCAATCTCATCTGCTACCTCATTGTAGCAGAGGGACATAACCCCTTTGACCTGGCAACCAGCATAGAGTAATCGAATGATGCGTACCAAGAAGCTTGAGCTTAGCCTGAGTAAGCATGCGTGACTCAGGGGGCTTGAGCGCCAACATTTGGATTGGGTAATCCTAATGGCACATATAACAGCAGCAAATAGAGGCCGAGTGGACGAAGATCCAGTAGAGCCCCTAAGCCCGCCGTTGGAGGGGTGGAGATAGGTCGTGTCTTTGTACACCAGCAGCTTTAAGTTGGTGACTTTGAAGCAAGCGGGCCACCACACTACACTGCCGTACGTCAGCATAGGCCTGACAAACGCAGTGTACACCCACAGGATTGCTTTGGGATTTGGTCCCCATTTATTGCCGAATATCTTGCTGTCCAGGTATAGGACGCAGGCTGTCTTCTTCATTCTTTTGTTGTAGTTTAATTTCCAATTGAGTTTCCTATCTAGGATTACACTAAGATACTTCGCGCTTACTTGCAAAGCCAACAATAGCTGGAAAGTCGAAAGGCGGAATGACCCTTTTGTTGGTGAAAAAGACCAGCTCGGTCTTTTGAGGGTTGATCCCTAGATTTTGCCCACCTTCGAACGGTGTTTATTGAGCATTCAACTAGCGTAGGTAATTGAATTGGTTCCCATGAGTCTAAGTTTTTCAAGTAATCAATGATATACTAGTACCCATAGAAGGGGAGATATGACCCCACAAGGTGGGGTTTTTAGGCCCTTACTTTAGGCGGTTGCCAAATCGCCTAGGGTAGCTTCTTCTGATAAGCAGACTTACAATTACTGAGATAAGCGAATACTCAATTTTGGGCTTTTGAAGTTCAGTTTTAATTGTTAAAGGCTCCTGTAAATGCGGACCCTTATTCTTTTGACATTTACGGACCTTTCAAAATTTACGGACTAATTACTTCGTGTAGTGCAGTTTCTACGCTTTTGTCTTTCATATGTTGCGCCTGAAGTTGCTTCGAATATACGAATTTATTAGTTTTTCGAACACTATTAAATGTGAACATACGGAACAACTTCAGGCACAATAACAATTCCGAAAAAGCTGCTGATGAATTTAGTTCGTTAATTCACGTTTGAAGTGCACCTAACATTTTCCGTGAAAAAGCAGATGGTTCATAGTGCATGTTATTTCTCGACAGATAAACACACGACTATTTTGGAATACATTTATCTTTTACTGCATTCTTCCGGTTGTGTAAACAACTTTAGTTCGTACGTCATTGAATACATTTTACGTCGTTTCATGTTGTAAGTGTTAGTAATTACAAACACATCAATTATGTACTCCATCGAACATTTGTCCGTTAGTTTCTTTGGGGAGTCGTTCTTAATTAACAATTCAAAAAGGCATTTTTAATTGTACGTATTATAACAATATCTCAGAAGACAACTGTGTATTCTTTAAAAAATAATGTGATCCCAAATTGACTGCATTTCTGTATTGTTTTGCTGTGAATGCATTTGCCTTGGGAGGCAATTTAGTGCTAATTGTTCAATAGAGCACACAATGAGCAATTGTTCAATAATTCCCATTATCTGAGGCAAAGTGCGTACAGCACATGAGGTGCGCTTTCGATATTTATACGTTAGTTAAAGCGCTTTCGTTGGAGTCGTTACGAGTTGGAAATGTTTTCCACAACATCACAGCATCAGGCAATTTTTTTATTTGCGTAAGATTAATGTCGTACTCGTTGATGTAAGAGGTTATTCGATTCTTAATGTGTCTTGCCATGTGACCCAAATTCGTTTATTTTTGATTTTTTCGAGTCACAAAAATGCATGAGTGCATTCTTAATATTATTATTTTATTTCTTTTCTGTTCTCAATCCCAAGAAATTATTTGCTTATATATTGTAGTCAAATCATGTGGCGCCTGAAGTGAATAGTCACTGGAGCAAATATTGTCTTCAATGTATTTAATGTTTGAGTTATGCAGTGTACAATATGGGAATTTAAGTCTTGGGTCCCTTTAAGTCCTGAAACATTTGTTTGATTTGTAGAAAATTAATGTATTTACAGTTAAAATCACTTTTCTTGTGCAAGGTTTGGGATACACGAAGAGTAGCGGTAGAGTGGAGTAAGTCAAGAACCGGACATCTTGATCCATCATCTGTTTGAAAGTTTGCTTGCAGGGAAATGCGTTCAGAGTACGAGTGTGTATTTTTAAAACCAGCAGTAAACAACACGAGACTTGACTACGCACACAATGGTAACTAACCAAATAGTGTTCTATCGGGCGGACATAAATACAAATGCAAAAGGTTAACCTTGCGCATGATGTAATATTTGTATATTCATGTTTTGTTAGTTCACCTTGGACTGTAGCGCCACTCATATCTAGATATCCCGACGCAAGCAGATTTCGAATTTCTTCTCTACACCTATTTCGAATAACAGAAAATATTCAAGAGTATCCCACGTCCAGAAAGAGCCGTTCGGAGTCAGTCCCCTTCTCTAACACGCCCTACACGAGTATTTGCTGTAGAAGCTTAATCCTAGTTAAATCCACACTTAGACGACAGCTTATTTCATATTGGGCACTATGTGTAGATAGGTATTGCCGCTGGAATCACTTGAATTTTATCCATTAACGGCAAATCAACCGCTTCCTGATCAGAAATAAAAATCAAAAATAATCCGCAAACCCATTGATCCCAGTCATATCTTTCCTTAAATTAAGCCAATGTAGCCTAAGTTTTGTTTATTGTTATTCACAAAGCTCTCTTTTCATTCCTATTCGTCTTAGTACTTATTCATTGGTTATCCTGTCAACCCAAGTGATATCCAATATTCATCTGTACATTTCGAACGCCTCCAGTCTTCCCGATGTTGTTCTACGTAGTGTAGAAGCTCTACTTCACACTGAGCGTATAGTTCGAATCGTTTGCAAGGATACCCTTTGTTAAAATTAAATTGAATCGAAAAATGTAGGGACAATGTGGAATTAATATGTGGGAGGACAATTTAATTTCGTCAAGAAAACAAAACGTGAATTTGATGTTCGGTGCAGTGTTTGCAAATCGAATCACATCTGTAAATCACAAAGCTTTCGATACCACAGCGTCAAGTCAATTACTAACGATTTTATAAGCGCAAAACTTAACAAACTCGATTTGAGTATTGCAATGTGCGAGGGCGTGTGGGCATACCACTCAACGACCTTATCCAAATTTTTGTTCTGCCGTCTGTGCGTCGTTTTGATTAACCAAAGTTAGCTTGTTCATGCCCAGAGTCTGAATATGTTCCAGCCTCGATAAAGGTCATTGTATCGAAGACTCGCTATGCCGACTATAATAGCCATGTGCACGCATGTGTTATTGCTTCTTGGTAATATTCCTGCTGAGTTGAGTACATGTTTAAAAGCAAATGTGATAAAATGCATCTTGTTGTACACCACTCCTGATAGCTGCTTGAACTGACCCTTCTACTTCTATTGTTATTTTTGCTGCTTGTCCCCAGTATAGATTTTAAATAACTCTTCTGGCATTCATATCTATTTGGTTTCTGCCAAGAATCTACCATTTGTTGTACTAAATCGTCGAACCATGTAAAAACGCCTTTCGTCTTTCGTCAACTCCAAGCTACTTTCAGCCAACGTGTTGAATGTGTACCAAAGCGGTTTCTAAAACAAAACAGAGAAGAACTAATCTAATGCCCCCTTTTAATTTACTACATATTCTTCTGTGGTTAATAATTAGGAAGATTTTGCATCACATCTCTGCTCAGTGAAGATGCTGGAGGACTTAATCGTTGTCGAATTGAAAAACCTCCTAAGATTCACACATGAATTTGCTTTGTTTTAGGACTGCAGCAGGTCACACGGCAGTCTTAACACTCCGTAGTATGGACACAATGGATACAACACGTGGTCTAAGTGAGTGAGGAGTGGGTCCCAAAATTTTTGTGCATTGCCATATATAATTACTTGAATGCAATTTCAAAATAATGCCAAGAATCAATTGTATATCTCACACCGTCGTCGTTTTTATTTAAAATTTATTTTTCATATCGTTCTTAATCAGTCAACTTAATGGCAACGTTTTCTACCACACAATACGTGCAAATTTGAAAGTGGTAGATATCATTTTCAACGTGTTTTTTTCTTTTATTTTCTAGGTTGTACATGCAGGTGCAGTACCACTATTTTTGCATTTGCTCTCATCACCGGCAACGACTGTATGCGAACAGGCAGTGTGGGCCTTGGGTAACATTATCGGCGATGGACCGGTATTGCGTGATTTAGTTATCAAACACGGTGTGGTACAGCCTTTGCTTTCATTCATTAACCCAGACATACCAATCTCGTTTCTGCGCAACGTAACATGGGTGATTGTGAATTTATGCCGCAACAAAGATCCACCACCACCGGCTAAAACAATTCTAGAAATTTTGCCCGCACTCAATATGTTAATACATCACACAGACACAAACATTCTTGTTGATACAGTTTGGGCCATAAGCTATCTAACCGATGGTGGCAATGAACAAATTCAAATGGTAATTGACAGTGGTGTAGTCCCGAAATTGATTCCATTGCTTGGACATGCTGAAGTGAAAGTGCAAACTGCGGCACTACGTGCTGTCGGCAACATTGTTACCGGTTCCGATGAGCAAACTCAAGTGGTTCTCAATTATGATGCCTTGTCG
Source organism: Eristalis tenax (assembly GCA_905231855.2). Lineage (NCBI taxonomy): Eukaryota > Metazoa > Arthropoda > Insecta > Diptera > Syrphidae > Eristalis > Eristalis tenax. The sequence continues at coordinate 106,730,427 of HG993124.1, read as the reverse complement.
TATTTCCCAGCGTTGTTATCACATGGTAAGGAGAAAATACGCAAGGAGGCTGTCTGGTTCCTGTCAAACATAACTGCCGGCAACCAACAGCAAGTGCAGGCCGTGATCAATGTTGGTCTTCTGCCAAAGATAATTGAAAATCTTAGCAAAGGTGAATTCCAAACGCAAAAAGAAGCCGCATGGGCTATTAGTAATTTAACCATTAGCGGCAACAGGGAGCAAGTGTTTGAATTGATCCGTGAGGGTGTGATTCCGCCATTCTGTGACTTGCTATCATGCAAGGATGCTCAAGTGATTAATGTAAGTAACATCATTCATCCTCATCTCAGTTTGTTATTTTATTTTCATTTTTCTACTGCTACAGGTTGTTCTTGATGGACTTAATAATATGCTCAAAATGGCTGAAGACCACGTACACCAAATCGCCAATATAATTGAAGAATGTGATGGTCTAGAAAAAATTGAAAAACTTCAAAATCATGAAAATGTTGATATCTACAAACTTGCATATGAAATTATTGAACAATACTTCTCCGAAGAGGTAAGAACCACACTTAATATATGATATGACTGGCGATGACATTAATGAATTTTGCTTGTTTCATTATTTTAGACAGAGCAAAGCAATCTGGCTCCTGTTGCTGAAGGTGGTGCATTTCAATTCAATTCAGCACAGATACCCGATGGGGCATATAACTTTTAACGAAATTCATAATTTTCAATTAAATCTATATCTCGGCAAATGGATAACAAAACAACAGCTAAAAGCAACAAACAGCAACACCAACACTATCTACAATTTCGAAAACAATAGACAAACACACATACACACAGAGTCCCATAAAAAACAAACAAAATTATTATTGAAGAAATTATATACACATATATAAATTTATTTTTTCCATTGGATTAATACCTATTTATTAAATTAGGTATAATTACTAACAGCAATTACAAACAAATAAAGGATTACTACGAACATGTTTCTCTATCTCTTAGCAGCTGAATTCTTCCGTTTTTATTTATCTCATTTGTTTTCTATCGTTAATACACGTGGTTTTGGTGTCCATCTCTGATCCGCCTATCTCATCCACACACACTCTCTCTCTTTTTCATACATAACTGTCCTTGATTTGGTGTAGTTGAACTAGCTAAACAGCCAACACACGGAGCTCTGTCGGGAGTGTTTTTTTATAATTTTCATATTCCATTTTTTTTTTTTTTTTTCATGATTTTATTTTCGACTTTACATTCTCAAAACACAAAAAAAAAAAACAGTGTAATGCTAAATAGAAGAATGAACAAATTGCTAAAATATAACAAGAAATTTATTGTAAATAAATGAAGGAAACATTTTGAAAGCGTATCAAAAATTGCTTTTCAATTATAAACAAAGAAATGGAAAGAAAGAAAAAAAAACAATAAAAGAGAATAATAGAAAAAATGACAAAAATTAATAACTAGTTTTGTTTGTAATACAATCCTTCTTTCTGCAAGAGAGTTACCGCAATCTGTTGAGTAGTTCTTTATCAAATATCTATGTACACACATGCATACGTATTGTTTTTCTTTTTTATTTATGAGACTCATTGAGGCTCCTGACCTCTATTATGCAGAACTATCTAACTTGATGTGCCTCCTATTGAGAGCAACAATGAAACATGACACCGTATCTATGGCGGTTTATCACTTTTATGGTGTTCTCAATGCAACAGTAAATATTTTTGAAATTTCTATTTTTTCCGTTTTTCCTTTTTTTAACAATACTTAGATCGTTCTGCATTGTAGTAATGATAATATTCATAGTATATTGAAAGTTTTGATTTTTTACATTTTCAAAATACATATTTATTTACAATTTTATCACCGATATTCAATTTTGTTTTATTTTGTTGCTGATGGTTGTTCAAATGAGCGATTGAGGGTAGTCAATCATTCATCCTTGTTTCGTACTCGAATAAAAGTATACTAGGATTTTCATATTTCGTTAGTTGTACATTCTGAACCCTCGCGGAGGCTTATTTTCAATTCTCGAATACAACCCAACAAATACCGCGACCTCTATATAGCAGTAGTAGATACGGATCTCTGCAAGTGGATCGGACTGATGTGTTCCGAGTCAAGTGATATATACTGCAACAGAGGGACCTCCCAATGAGTCATCTCGCCTCTACTCTGGATCCTAGTGGTTGATGAAATCATAAAAACGCTGAAGAAGGAATGCTAGTCAACAAGTGGACATACGCTTGAAGATTGAACTTCAACTCGAATAAAACGGAACTGCTGCTGTTTACCGGGAAGAGAAATATTCCGAGTTCACGAGAAAAAGCTCCAATTATCAAAGACAGCAAAATACCTAAGCGGTATACTTGACTCCAAACTACTTTGGAAGCCCTTATGGAGAAGGTGTATTTTGCGTTCTACACGTGCTTACGGTAAAACATGTGGTCTTAAATTACGGATAGTCTACGCCTAATTCTTCGCACGGAAGATACGTTTTAGAAAGAAAAAAACGTGTAAACAGACATGATGTGCATAGAAAAAATGGGATTGGATTCATATCTTTTAGCACTGTAAAAATAAAAAAAAAGATTCATACAAAAAAAATTATGAGAGTATTTAGTATGTTACAAGATATGATTAACTCCTATCGCTATTCATCTCGATTCCGTGTCGTAACCATGTACATACCTGTGTTCCTTTTTTAAAATAATATTAGAATTACAACTTCATTCGAAAAATCGTTTTATTTCAAACAGATGTCTAAAAAGATCTCATAATTGCATTGCGAAATGAATAACAGTTGTTAGATAGTGAGACCGAATGTCTGTGGAGACACGGCGGATTTCACAATAGCAGTAGGAAGTGAAAATTAAACAAATAACAGTCACCGGCTAGCTCTCGCCGCGATAACATCGTTCGTCGGATTGCGTTCTCGGTCACTATTTTTTCCTCGCGTTCCGTTATTTAAAGAAACCGCCTTTATCTTTCTTCATTCGTTCGCATATCTTCATAGAAGTGAAAAAAAAAACAAGTGCTAAGTGAGAAAACAACCACACAATGGCCCCCGCGCCACGTGTTCTCTCGGGCAATCGTTATAGCGATCTCGAACGCAAACAACACAAAAGAAAAAAAAAATAGTTATTCATCCTTACAAAACTATAGCTTTGATAACTCGCTACCATACCAATCCACGTCCCAAAGCCCTAAGCTTATCACAATTTCATCACTAAACGCAAAAATGAATCTATCATCGTACAGCGTCTTCTTGCTTAAGAAAGCAATCGACAACATCAGTACTGCCTATGACAATATCAGCCAACTTCGCAATGGGAACCTTTTAATCCTGACAAAGTCACAAAAAGTTGCTGACCTATTTCGCAAGCAAACAGCCCTATCCAACATCTGCTCTGTCTCCATTACTCTTCATTCCAGTCTGAACCCTTCTAAGGACACAGTCTATGCACCGTGCCTAATTAACGTGCCTGAAACTGAAATTGTTCAAGAGATGAAAACACAAGGTGTGACAGATGTCTTTAAGATCAAAAAAACTGTTGACGGCAATCAACGCGCTACTGGCCTCTTCCGCACACCTACCTCAGTTAACATTGGATGGTATAGTGTTAAAGTTAACGAATACTACCCCAATCCAATGCGGTGCCAAAATTGTCAGTTACTGGGCCACACCTCAAAAAGATGCAAGAGAAACCCCTGTTGCGCTACTTGCAACCTTCCACCCCACAACCCTGATAACTGCACTCGTACTTCATGCGCCAACTATCAAGAAGATCACCCAGCTTCCTCTAGAACATGCAAACGGTACTTGCAAGCAAAAGAAATATTAAAAATCAAAACGATTAAGAAGTGCAAAAATTGTTTCAAGAACAAAATCCTGCATCCACTCTTCCCGTAACCTATTCTGCAATCACAAAAAATATACCCCAACCAAACATGAATAACTGTGCACCCAATACTAAGCCCTTCGTTAAAAACAACCCACAAACCTCAATCGCTGTTGCACCCCATATTACACCATCGACAAATACTTATAATAAGAATACAACTATTCAAAACAAGGACATTAACACCATGAATGTGCCCAACCCCGCACACATCAATTTTATCGACAGCCAACCATCTAGATCTACTTCCAAGCCCTCATACGCCAACTCACAAAATTTAAATACAAAATTACACAATCAAAATCAAGCCACCCGTCAGGAAACAAATTCTCAATTAACTGCTAATTTCATCGATTCACCTATATCAATAATAACGCAATCTTTAATAAAAACCAATCAATAAAACAAAATCTAACACTAACCACCATTTAACTCATCATTCGGACTCTGTTGTTCAGCTGCTGAATCAATCTCTCTTCAAAACAAGGCATTTGTCTTCTAGTCCACAAATCCATCCCACACAAAATTTCTCAAAATACATTCTGGTATATCAGCAATAGCAGTCGAAATATCAATAAAAATTAAATTTACGGTACTCTCGTTATACATACATCCCGAACAACGTTTCTCGTGTAATGATCTTGATGACATCTTGCTCAACATTAATACACCTGTTATACAAACAGGTGATTTCAATTCATGGAGCCCCTCCTGGGGTTCGCCTTCCAACAACAAACGAGGTAAAACTGTTGATCGCTTCATTTTAAACTCTAGGCTCGGAATTTTAAATGATGGTCGACCTACATTTTTCTCTACTCACAAAACATATACCCATGTCGACTTAACATCTCCCTCCCTCATTTTTTTTTTTTTTTTTTTTGTGTAATTTTGTTTTTATTGTCTTAAATGTAACTTACATGCTAGACAAAATAACTTAAAACTAGCTTAACTAACTTAACAATTCATGTATTGTTCTTAATACTAACCTACTGACCCTATGCGGGTACTCTAAGCTAATCTAATCTAAAATCATAAATGTGCCTTTCGGCTTAATCTACTTGTTTTTTTTTTTTTAGTCTTTCCTGACAAGCTTGATTCATTTATTATGTGCCAAGAAAACTTATAAAAAAACTTGGCTAAACTTACACTAAAACTACTTAACCTACCTTATACTAACCCTCTCCCTCCCTCATTCCACTCTGCACATGAACCGTTTCCGATTACCTACACGACAGCGATCACTTCCCCATAATAACCACTTTACCACTTGGATCGAGCAGTGCTCCTATAAAACACTTAAAAAAAATTGTACTGGATAAAGCAGATTGGGAACTATTTAAAACCAAACTATCCATAGAAATCTCCAAAAAACAACTCTCTTCCAACATAAACAAGGAAGTGGCAATCATACACACCGCATATATCAATACACTTTTCCTAATTAATACTGTTTTAGGCCTTGTGTTTGCAAGGTTGCCAGGACAATTTGATTTCCATGCAATACGTCACATTTCCGAATCCCCAAATGATACGATACAAATTAATTTTAAATACTCGAACTTGTACGCATTAAATAATCTTTTATCGTTTGTATTTTTACATATATTCTGTTGCCAAACTTGTACACAATTTGTGTTTCTGAACACATCTTTTGAAAGATACACACACACATATATACATATATGTATAGCCAGTATCATAGAGAAATATAAAGTGTTTTCTGCCGTAAAATATTTCTACAAAAAATTAAAACTACGCCAAATAGTAATAGCATACAAGAAGTTTGCAAGACAGCCTGAAATAAAAGCAACATAATATAAATAATCTATGCGATTCTTGGTGTCACTTCGACTGAGCAGGAGTTACGGAAGATGTGGAGAATATTTGGCAAAGAAATATGAAATACTCGAAGACTTAAGCGACAAAGCTCCACAAACGGCAATATCCTTGACCAAATTCATGTCCTCCTGAACGATCAAGATTTTTTTTTTTAATTAATTTTTATTTACCATTTCATTAAATACTTACTTACTAGACAAAAATGCTTAATACTAGTTGGACGAACAATGATTATATTTTAACTTACTGGCCCTTGGCGGTCTCTCTAAGCTAAACTTAATCTTAATCTATGTCTTTCGACTTAACCTGACAATGCTTTTTTAAACAAAGGAAAATAAATTTGTATGCACAACTAATATTAAGAAAATTTGAAAAAACTTAATAACAGAACTATATTTTTTTTTTCTTAGAACCTATATACTAACTTACATGCTACCTTAAAAATAACTTAAACTAACTTAAGCTAAACTACATACATACATATACATATGTGTATATAATGATATACTCATATGTATATATATGTCCTTAATACAATATATACACATAGGTACACACATGTGTACGAGTGTGTATACTACATTTTTTTTATTTTTTTTTTATTTTTATTTTTATTTTTATTTTTTTTCGCTATTTACATCTTAAAAACTACCTTAACACACTACCCTAAACTATGTAAGACGGCCATAGGTTGCGGCTGCTCAGCTGCAAAACAGTGACCGACTACTGCTCCCCTGCGGGAGTCCGCATTTGGAGTAGAATTTTCTGTACTGGGACTCTGGAGTTCTATAAAGGCGAAGGCAAGCCCTAAGACAAGCCCTCTCGAACAACCGAATCTTTTCCATCAAGCTTGCACTCACGTTGAACCACACGGGACAGCCATAGGTGAGCATTGGCCGGATGAGGGCCATGTAGCAGATAACCTTCACCCTCGCATCGAGTTGGCTGTTGTAAAACAGTCTCTTTGTAAGGGCAAAAAGGCCTCGGGCCCTGGCCAGAGCAGCATCTACATGTTTGTTAAAATATAGATACTGTCTAGCCAGATCCCCAGGTATCTGACTACCGTCCTTTGCGCCAGTGGTTGCCCGTGTCGTCCAACAATAGAGAACTTTCGCCAATTCTTTTTCGTATCCGCCGAGGCCTTATACAACGGCGTCCTCAACAATATGGTTTCCGACTTCTGAAAGTTGATTTTCAACTTCCAGTCATCGCAATCTCTCATGAATGAATCGAAGTCACCCTGCACGAGAGAAGTGATTTCCTAGATTTTTTTGCCTGATCTGTACACGATCAAGTCGTCGGCGTACGCAATTACGTGAGGAAGAGAACTCATCAGATCGCTCAAGTAAATGTTGAACAGGATTGGCGAATTAACGGCACCCTATTGGAGATCATTTTTTACATCAAAAATACCTGTGGAGGTCACGTTGCCATTCTTGACGACGAACCGTCTACCGGTAAGCATGTTACACAGTAGATACAGCAGTGGTTTGCTAATGCCCAGCCGATTGAGCTTGCAAAAAAGACCTTCTAACCATACGGTGTCAAAGGCCTTCTCCAGATCAATCAAGCAGGCACCCGTACATTGTTTCTGGCTCTTGTTCCATTGGATATCCGACACCAGTTTCGGCGCGGCATGAATAGTGTCATGCCCCGCTTTGAAACCGAATTGGTTATCCGGAATTATATGTTTGTCCTTAGTCCAGTTGATCAGAGCTCTATTTACCACCTTCTCGAATACCTTGCTGATGTTCGGAAGGAGACTAATTGACCGGAGGTTGCACGGATTCGAAGAATCTTTGCCTCTCTTGAATATGGGTTGCACAATCGCAGTTTTCCAATGCTCCGGATAATGTGCATTATTCAAAGCATTGTTAAACAGGATTGTGTACATACTAACCACTTCCAGGGGGATATGTCTTAGCACAATGTTAGAGATCCCGTGGACTCCCACTGACTTCTTCTCTTTTATTGATTCGAAGACCGCTTTAAGATCTATCTTCGAAATGAACGGGAGATGAACCCCTTCGTCGGCGATGACATTATCTGCCATGTTAACATCATTGAACACGACAAAGCCAGTGTTCTCAGATCGCCATTGTTGCAGATCTTCACGAAGAAGCGTGTTGTTAACTAGTACGCGGTTCTCCAGGTCGTGGTTCGGGCAAAGACTCTCGTTCACCTTGTACACTTCCTGAAAGACCGCGCCAAGTACTTCCACTTTTTCTTGCGGATCCTCGACCATAAAGAAGTTATCGTCGAGTACGGCCGTATCTGGATCAATACCTGCTATAGTTAGTATTTGTTCGTTGTCCGTCGTTCTACGTAGCTTAAGACACGGAAGATCGCTTTGCTTGTTACTTCGAAAGAATTTATTTATCTGTGGGAACATGCTCGGATTGTTGGATCGAACAGCCCTAATCTTATTGTTCCAATACAGGTCAGCAGAAAGTCGGTAATTCTGTGCAATCAAAGTTTGGATGTTTTTGATGAGCGATTTCAGTGTCCTAACTTCCTCGTCTCGTCTGTCCGTAAACCGACTGTACAAGGTTTTAAACTTGACAGGAGCCTACTTTTTTGTTGGTGGAGTGCATCGATTGTCGCATTGCGGTACATGTTTTGGTTGTTTGTACGTATATACCGAGGTATCGTACTGTCCATCGTTCGTTTAATTATCTCGTCCAATTGTATTAGATACATGTCAATCTCTTCGTTTGACAAGTTTCTATTGGACGGTATGTAGAGCTCATTCGAAGAGAGTGCTCTGGTCATTTGTCTGGAGAAGCGTGTCTATCGCGCTCTACTGTAATTGTAGGGATACATTTGAACAAACTCTCCTAATTCCGCAATGTCGTTAGGAATCTTGATTTCGGCACTGAGTCCGCAATGGTCACTGAGATACACGAATGTGTTCAAACAGTGAAGTTGTGTCTGTCAGCTGCAGTCTTGCGTCAAACAGCAGTAGATCCAGATAAGAGCCGCTTCTCGGAAACGACGAGATCTCTGTTGCTTTCAAATCAAGTCTATACTCGACACTGTGCAAGCAAAACCAGTTATAAAGCTGGTCCCCTCTGTAATTGGAAACTAAGTTTCCCCAATATCCATGTCGGTCATTTAAATCCCCGGCCAAAATGAAATAGTTATCTTCCGAGTCCAGCCTTACACATCGAAAGAGTGAATCGAGCTCTGATATAGTTGTTCTGGAGCAAGGGTTGCCGGAGGAGTAGACGGACACCGCATACAACCTCCTTCCACTGCGGAGCGAAATGCAAACGATGCAGGCCTCCAACTCCTGAAACCTTCGTACTTCACTACTATACACTACCTTGTGTTTTATGTTATTTTTAATGAAGATCGCAACACCGCCTCCACCACTGGAATTGGGCCGGTCTCTTCTAATAACATTGTATTGTGCTCCAATTTGCCTCTCTGAGTGAGCTTGGTTTCGCTAATCAGCATCAGCCCTGGGCTTTGATCGTCCAACAATCTATATAGCTCGTTTTTTCGTGGGACTATCAATGAATTTACATTCACTGCAAGGATCTTAAAAATATTCTCTGTCTGCGCATCCATTAGGACATTTGACGTGCTGGGTTCTGCAGGAGCGCCAGAATTTGAGCGACCTGCTCCTCTAACCGAGCCATACGCCTTTCAATGGAAGCTTTCCATTCGGGCGCTGGTTCGTGTGCTCTAGTCACTGACGCTTGCGGCACTACGCTCGGTAGTTCCTGCTGTTCCGTGCTCCTCTGGCCCGACGCCATTTGGGCGTAGGTCAATTGAGGTGTGACGGGTATGGCTGCCCCGAGTGGCTTTATAACTGGGGGCTGCTTCTGCAAAAAAAAAAAAAAACGATCAAGTCGTTAGAGGGTTAAACTTCTAGCAAATTTCTTCACGTCAGGTAGTGCCCAACAACATTGGCTGTTTTTCATATAAACCTTTGAAAGTTCGAACGATGAAAATGTTGGTCATTTGCGACAGATCCTTTAAGGAAAGGCATTGGAGTCTGTACTTTTCAAATTATTATTTCCAGATAAAATTCCAAGGGTTTTAAAAAAACCTTTTCGCATGCTTTACGGTAAGCAGGACATGGTTATTAATTGTGAGAGGAGTGCTCTCAAATATTCGCAATGAACACCCACCAAGATCCGATAAGATCAAAACAATGAGTTTTGCGTTTTCCGTGCATGATATTTGCGAAATGATGGATCTGGATCAAAGCCAGATAAACAATAAATCTTTATGCAAAAATTGGTAAACAAACTACCATCCACATTTAAATTGACATGGGCAGTACATCAGCAAACCATCGACAATGTTAATCTTGTTCACTTGAGTCCGTGGTTAATCGTGGTAAAATGGCTCAAGCAGTATCTGATGTCTGTTCATCATTAACCGTGGAGTAAAAGCATACAAAGCAAAAACAATTTATAGACACGAAGAAAATCCATCTACCTCTCACAACAATTGTAATTTCCCTAGCATTGACAACATCTCGACACTTTTCCGAACCATACCGGTCACCATCTATGGTAAGAACACGAAGTGCGACACTTTTGTTTGTCATATGATTACATTGATGAAAGCAGATTTAGCAACGTACCGAATCACTCTGCTTAAAATGCACAGGAAATTCATCGCGAATAGTCCACGCAAGTATATCAGCCAACGGATCAACAAAATTATTTGGTATGAGGTTGGGTAATTTCTAAATTTCCTGTTTAGAAATTTGCCAATGTAATTGTGCTTTAGATTCCGACACTAGATTGGTTGAAATTGTAGAATATCGAATCCATCAACACTAAACCAGCAAAGCAAATACTATCCAAGGATGATGAACAAACGCTAAAATTGCTTGAAGCCGCTACAGTTTACAAGAACAAGATATACAGCGTCTTTACTTTGGAAACTAGAAGACGTCATCATGCCAAATTAAAGAGTAATACCTGACCATCGCTTAAAGTTGCTAGAAACGAAGTTACAGAAAGATAAAGCATTGTATACAAAGTTAAATGTTCTTACTAACGATGATGTCAGGAAAGACAATTCACGTAAGTTGAGTAGTCATCGCACTTTTATTTGGTATATTTCCAGTATTTAATTCGAATAAACCAGAGAAATAAATTTTTGGGATGCTGCAGCTAAGAGCAAAGACATATCTCTCAACACAATGCTGCTTCAAGGACCAGATACTCTTCCAGCTTTAACGGACGTGTTATATCCCTTCAGAGAACGCAATACGCGGCGACATTAAAGAGATGTTCCACCAAGTCCCATTACGAAGATAGATCAGTATTCCCAACGATTCTTATTGCTGAACGGCGAAACTAAAAAGATGGAAACATACGTTACGCAGGTATTAATATTCGAAGCTAAATGTTCACAAAAATACAGCACGATTCATTGAATTATCCACGAGCTGTGAGATCTATGTTGATGATTTTTTGGATAGTGTGGATAACATCGAAGAAGCACTTCAACTAATGGATGAAGAAAGAAATATATTCACAGTGAGGCTGGATTTCAAATTACAAAATTCTTGAGCCATTCCATGGAAGTAATGAATGCACACCTATCAGAGCCTGAAAATTGTAATAAAGAATCCAGTAGTTGCAGTAATTTGACATTATTTAAGAAAATACTTGGAATGCTGTGTTCACCGTCCTCTAATAATTTCCTTTTTCACTTTCAAAACTCAACTTAGCACACATTACGATTCTGCTAAAAATGTTATTGCAAGAAATCTGGCGTTCATCTGAGAGTTATCCGTCTTTCCAATCTCTGTTGCACATGAACCCTTCATTAAATGGAATAAATGATCTTCACTTCTCCTGGAAGGTAGAACCAGAAATCAAGTACTAAAGAGATATGCAACTTTCCAAACCAAATTGTATGCAAGTGTGGTTGAAATTAAAAGATTTTCTAGTAGGAGTAAACTAGTTCACTGTATGTCGTATGTATTTCGTTTTATTCGAGGAACCAGGAGGAATATAGTTTCAGAAACCCGATTAAATTGAGGAGCTGATCACATCCATAACTCGGCATCCAAACTAAAGACCTGGAATGGAGATGGCGGCGTATGAGCCCTTTCTTAAGGCCAACGGTGGTATTCACAGCGTGGAAGAGGCTACCGACATCTCGTTGAAAAGCACATACCTGCCTCGAATTTACTGTTGACGAGAACAGCAAACAGAAAAAGGACAATGACTCTCGGTTCTGCAAGTGGAATGTGAGGTCCCTTAACAGACCACGTAAGTTATGTTTTTGGTATTCTTTTGAAACCAAGAATAATACCAGTGTATACTTTATTAATTCTTGATTAACTTCTCTTAGGAGTAGTCGATCGTCCTGTCCGAAGCTTCAAGTAAAACTTATCAAATATGTATTACTTCTCATTCAGACAAATTGCAGTTTGCGGAAATTGCTTACTCAGGTGTTTCCCTCACCGAGTTCATTTCCGCGACCAGACTGGGTCGAGAACGGTGACAGTTTGTCTGAACTGTCGAATGAACACGGTTTCCTTCAAACTTCGGATTTGAGGAGTGTGGGAACGTTACTCGTGCAGGCGATGAACTCACGGAGGCCCTGGAAGCCCATATGGCAAATCTCACAGCCAAACAGGAGATGCTGTGGGATGGGTCGGTCAAAAAGTTATCGAAAAATTGCGACGTCTACGTCGTATCTGTAGATACTAACTGTATCTCACCTGTATCCCGAGGGCGTGATGTGCAGGTAAAAATTTCGTCAACGACCATACCATGCTGAAAAAATCGGTTCTCGTCAGTCGTTCACAGACCTCCAAACAGATCGGACGTGTTGCGACTTAGTGCGAGTATTACATTTTAGTGAAGTGCGTAAAGTGTGTCATAAAATCAATAAGAACCAGTGGCCTCGCGGTAGAGTTATCGCCGGTGAAATCGTGGTGCCGGGTTCGAAACCCGCTGAAAGCAAAGATCCTTTTTTTAAAAATTAATAATTAAAAACACAAAGACACATAGTGTGAGTGAAATAGTGAGTGGCGTGATGGACGCAATGGAGCGACCCGCGCTCGTAAAAACGGGAAAACATGATGAACCGGTGGCTGGCACATCAGGCCACCAAGCGAGTGTGTCAGACCACCTACAAAGTAGACCAGAGACGAGGTCAAAGAGGAGGAAGAAGCTCCAGCCGCAGCCAAATCTGGTGAAGCGCCGTATGGAAATATCCGCAGCAACAACAACAGCAGTTGCAGTAACTACAGCAACAGCAAGCACTTCAGCAGCAGCAACAACAACAGCAGCTGTAGAAACAGCCACAGACGAGCAACAACATCCATTCGACGATGTCGAATACGAATCCGAAGAGGGCGAGGGGAGATTCTCCTACGGTGGGAGAGGGAACTCCTATAGTACGTTAATGTCATCCGAGTCGGATGACGAAGAGGAGGAGGACCGCGAGGTACTTGCCAAAATCCAGAGAGAGAAGGCGGAATTGGATGCGCATATAAAAGCCATCCAAAAAAAATTAGAGGCCAGAAGGTTGGCCAAGGAGCAACAGCAGCAGCAGCAACAACAACAGCGCCCAAAGCAGCAGCAACAAATACAGCGTCCAAAGCAGCAGCAACAACAAGAGGCGTCCCAACAGCTGCCAAAGGGACAACGCACAGCAGCTGTCAAACAGCAACAACAACAGCAGCAGCCAAAGCAGCAGCAACAAAAACCACAGCTGAAGCAGGCACAGCAGAAGCAGCAACAACAGCAAAAGCAGAAACAGCAGCAACATCAACCGGCCGCAGCCAACAAGGAGAGATGCCCTCCGATCAACGTCTTCGGACTGGAGACAAAGGACGTGGACATCCTATGTAAGTTGGTCGCCAAAAACAGTTTTTTCATTAAGTATAAAGGTCCATTAAGATTGTCTGTCCACTGCTCATCAGTGGCAGACCATAAAGGTATTAAGGAAAGGCTAGCTGTGGCGGAGGCTGAGTTTTTCTCATGTACCCCAAAAGGGGAGAAGGTGCAGACCATGCTCCTTAAGGGCGTGGATCCGGACACTGATCCCAAGGACATCCTCGCAGAACTGCGCAAAGCGCAGAGCGACGATGTCCGGTTCGTTGGGGTTAAGCCCTTCATCACTGCGGCAACGAAAAGGGAGAACAGGAAACTTCCGTTCTTCCTAATCCAGGTCACCCCAGACACCAAATTAGACAGCCTAAAGCGTATTAATCGTTTAGGCTCCATTCGTGTAAAGTGGGAAATATTAAAAAAGACACGGCACACACTCCAGTGTGCTCGTTGTCAAAGGCTTGGGCATGCCGCGACGAACTGCAACATGCAGTCTCGCTGCGTCAAATGCGCAGGAACCCACACTCGAGGGGAATGCCCTTTGGGGACTGAAAAAGTTGAGGACAGGAGCGCTCTCAAATGTGTTCTCTGCAAGACCAGCGGGCACCCTGCAAACTATCGGGGTTGCCCTAAGGTCCAAGAAATGAGGAAGATAATAGAAGCAAAAAGGAAAGGAAAAATGGTAGAAGCGAGGCCAGTGCCCCGTGCTCCAGCTACCACTGTTACACCGGCAGTCTCCTATGCCCAAATGGCATCAGGAAGGCGACCGGTACAACAGACAGTGCCGAAGGTGGCCCCAGTCCCAGTGGCCAGGCAACCTGAAGCCGATTTGGATCTGAAGACGGTCCTGCTCTCTATTCAGGGGCAGATCGCTCAGCTCCAAAAACAGTTCCTTGAGCAAGCAGCGCGAGTAGACCTCATCTACTCCACGCTGTTCGCCGAGCCAAACGCCACATCGGTCTGATGGCTGCGCAGGCAGCCTGTAACCTAAAAATTCTAGCAGTGAATGTGAATTCACTGATCAAACCCGAACGACAGTTAAATTTCGGCAACTTACTGCAAACGCATAATCCTGACGTGCTGATGGTTTGCGAGACTAAGCTAAATCAGACGCACACACTCAGGTACAATAATTATAACATCATTCGAAGAGATCGAACCTACCTAGCGGGCGGGGTCGCTCTCTTAATCAAAAAAGGCCTTTGTCATAAGGTCGTGTATAGCGGTGAAGTGCGCAGATTTCAGGCGATAGAAACATGTATCGCACGCATCCCCCTTCGGGGTGGTAAGCAGTTATACGTGATCGCTATCTATGCGTCTGAAAAGGCACGTATCAATCAGTACTTCATTTCAGAGCTCGATACTCTTTTCACTAGCCTTCGACTATGCTCGGAGGAGAACTATTATATCATAGCCGGAGACTTGAACTCGAGGCATATTGAATGGGGCAACTTAGTGCATAACACCAGGGGTACCTCCTTGCATAACTGGTTTGTAGAGCACAATATTGAGTTCAAGCTAGATTTGCTTGCAACCGATAAGCCATCGTATCCCAGAAGCGGGTCCTATCTGGATCTGTTGCTGATAGACAGACGACTAACTATACTAGACGTGGAACGACGCACACGGAACTGTTTAACTGCTGTTGAGTACGAGAGTGATCACTGCGGACTCTACGCGGCTATTCAGCTCCCGAACGAGGTGGAAGAACTGGAGGAGTATGTCCAGAGGCACCCTTATAATTACAATAAGGCCCGCTGGCCACGCTTCTCCAGGACTTTAGCCACAGAACTACGTTCGAGTGGGATCAATCCGCCGACAAACAGAAACCTAACTAACGCGGAGGTTGACAGGTACCTCATACAAATGGACGACATAATTAAACGTACCATGGACAAGACGATTCCGAAGGTAGTGCAAATCGATGTCAGTGACGTCTATCGAAATGCTACCATCGATGCACTTCACGTGCACAAAAGTAGACTGCTGTCAAGACTCAAACTCTTGCACAGGCGGTTTACAGATCCGCAAAACGCGGAAGTCAGGGCACTGAAGTCGGAGATCAAGAACCTCCAACAGTTAATAAGAATAAATTATAGCTTGGCTATAAGCTTGCACTGGGGCAATAAAATCCGGGCTGTACGATCCAACAACCCGGGTATGTTCCCGCAAGTAAATAAAATATTCCGGAGGAAAGATCAAAACGACATTCAGACCGTTCGACTTCCCAGAACGATAACTAACGAACAATTACTGACTTCAGTTGGCATCGATCCAGGTAGGGCAGTGCTAGACAATGACTTCTTTGTGGTTGAGGATCCCCAGGAGAAGGTGAAAGCTATTGGTGCCGTGTTTCAGCGAGTGTATACGGTCAACTTAGTTAGTAGGCCGAATCACGACCTGGAAAACAGAGCCTTGCTAAACCACTTCTACCTCCGCAACGAGATAAGTCAATGGCGATCCGAGAATCCAGGATTCACCAGGTTCAGTGACGATAATTTGGCACATAATGCCGTCGCCAATGATAGAAATCACATCTTGATTTCACAAGAAGATCTCCAGAGTATCTTTAACTCGATGAAGAAGAAAAAGTCAGCGGGAATCGATGGAATATCAAATATTGTGCTTCGCCACCTTCCCCCCGCAGCAATTCAAATTTACACAACGTTGTTCAACAATGCGCTGAGTAATGCATATTACCCTTCGCACTGGAAAACAGCTGTAGTGCAACCGATCCCTAAACGGGACAAAGACAAGTCCATTCCGACAAATCTCCGGTCGATCAGTCTTCTTCCTTGCATAAGCAAGGTTTTTGAAAAGATCGTCATTAGAGTTCTGAAGCAATGGGTTGATGAAAAAAAAATCATACCGGATAACCAGTTCGGATTCAGGGCGGGCCATGATACCATACATGCCGCGTCAAAGCTGGTTTCCGACATTCAGTGGAACAAAAACAAAAATCAGTGCACGGGTGCCTGTCTGATTGATCTGGAGAAGGCGTTTGACACCGTTTGGTTGGAGGGCCTCTTTTTCAAGTTAGTCAGGCTCGGAATAAGTAAACCACTGCTATACATGATCTATGACATGATAACAGGTAGAAAGTTCGTCGTGAAAAGTGGCGACGTAACTTCCACTACGGTCTTTGACATTAAAAATGGTCTACAACAGGGGGCGATTGGTTCGCCGATCTTGTTTTCAATATTCACTGCAGAACTTATAGGTTCCATGCCGCACTTAATTGCGTACGCCGACGACCTAGTAGCGTACAGATCAGGTCCGAAGGTCGAGGTAATAAATATCTTGTTGCAGCGTGACTTCGAGAAAATTCAGCGATTTTGCGACGACTGGAAGTTGGTTATCAACTTCCTGAAGTGCGAAACTACCCTTTTCAGGACCCCGTTGTACATGGCGTCGCGGGATATTCGCTTAAACTGGCGCAAGTTCGGCATAGTTGACCCGCAAGGACGGCCGTTAGCTGTGAAAAGTGTGGTTAGATATCTTGGCATTTGGCTGGATCAATATCTGTATTTTGACAAACATATAGATATTGCTCTGACGAAAGCCAGAAAAGCCTTTGCTGCGGCAAGGAGGTTGTTTTACAGCAGCCAACTTGATACCAGGGTGAAGGTAATCTGCTACATGGCCCTCATCAGGCCAATTATGGCGTACGGTTGTCCGTTGTGGTTCAACGTGAGTCCTTCCCAGATGGAAAAGATGAGGTTGTTCGAGAGACAGTGTCTTCGGTCCTGTCTCCGGTTGTATCGTACACCCGAGTCTGAGTACAAGAAGTACTATCCTAACGAGGTCCTGTACAACGAGGCAAACTTGAACAGGATAGATAATTTTATTATTAAGCTGATCAGAAGGCACATTGCACGAGCTATGACTTCTTCCAACAGTCTGATCTTCGGGGCTTACTACCCCAATATTATGTACCATGAAAGGGTGCGCCTTAACGGCTTTATTCCTCCCGAAGCATTCCTCTATTTAGACATGATTGGCCTAATACAGGATACAGACGGATGCCCTGTAATCTTCCATGTCGTACGCCGAACAGTGGACAGGCGACTCCAATACGAACCGGATGTCGCTCGCACCCACGAGAATCTTCTTCGGTTCAGCCGAGCGATCCCCGCTCGAGATAGGAAGCAGTCTGCCAAAGATCGGCAATTTTACTGGTGGTTACACCAAAACCAGTCTCCGCCACCGCTGGCCTTTTAAACGATCCGGTAGTTGACCATGGTGGCCAACTTACATAGGTTTTAAGGTAGTTATCAAGGGGAAAAAAAAAAAATCAAAAAAAAAAAATATAAAACAAAAAAAATTTCAAAAAAAAAGATATAAAACAAAAAAAAAAAAAAAATTATAATACCCAAAAACCCAAAAAAAAGGTGCACCACGGCGTATAAATTATATATGTTAAGCATATACATAACACATACGCCCTGGTGTACGCGTCCGTACTGTTACGGACATAGTTAAGATAGTCCTAAGTTTTATGTTAGGGTCAGTTAGTATAAGGTAGGTTAAGTAATTAAGTTAAGTTTAGCCAAGTTTTTTATAAGTTTTCTTGGCAAATAAATAAATAAATAAATGAAGTTTGTCACTAAAGACTAAAAAAAACAAGTTGATTAAGCCGAAAGGCACATTATAAAGTAGATTAGATTAGCTTAGAGTACCCGCATAGGGTCAGTAGGTTAGTATTAAGAACAATTTATGAATTTATGAATTGTTAAGTTAGTTAAGCTAGCTTTAAGTTCTTTTGTCTAGCATGTAAGTTGAATTTAATAAAATAAAAACAAAATTAAAAAAAAAAAAAAAAAAAAAAATCGGTTCTCGTCCGATCACCGAAATCAAGCAGCATCGGGCGCGGATAGTACTTGGATGGGGGACCGCTTGGGAACACCGCGTGTTGTTGACATTGACACCTGTTCAAACTTTTTGCTCCCCATTGTACACACTACTGCAACCACATCCTCAACCAACAACAAATTCTCAATCATGACTGCCATTCTCACAGGATTTTTTATTCATGTCAACAATTTTATTGCGCATTACGTGTGGTTCTGTGTGGTTTAGAGGACGCGAGTTACGCCCTCTAAATGGTCTCACGTCACATCTTGATTCACCACACGTGCCGCAATTCAATGTCAACAAACTACGGGTGCTTTCGGCTCCATATAAGAAGACTTCCAAAATAAGAGCATGATTTTGGTCCTTTGAATCAGCAGTTTTGGGCCACTAACCGAATTAGCACGAAGCCCACAGTGATGACGCTTGTGCAGTATACTATTACTCCGAGGTAGACAAAATTACTTGCTTTTACTACTTCCAAATTTTAGCCGTCGATCGTGATGATTTGAAAAGGGTCGTATTCAGGTAAGCAGTGTTGGTAAATTACGCGAGTTTTACAAATTTTATATTGGTTACGCTTGACTAACGTGTAACGTATGTAATCCAACATTTTTGACAGTTCTTCACAAAAATCTTCTCATCCGAATACAATTGGAAGCAATAGCCACAACATTTATCTATTCTAAATACATTATTTATTCTATTATTTTCCGGTTATTTTTATTTTTCGTTCCATCTTCCAGTGAAATAATTTACATCAGATTCCTGAATATCTTTAACAATTTTAGGTGAACGATATGGTTGTATTCATCGATCAGGAATGAGATAAAAACACAAAAGCAGAACACAACAGAAAACAGGCAAATAAAACACACATCCTTTTAACGTTGGGAAAACTCAAGTAAAAACCCAACGGCTTATCTCGTCGTGAGATAAAGACTGTGCAGTCACAGAGGTTGCACACATCTATAAACATATTTTCATGTATTCAATTCTAAACAGTGGGATCTTTCGTACACGGGGATGCACACACATATAAACATATTTTCATGCATTCAGTTCTAAACAGTGGGATATTTCGTACACGTGTAAAGCTAATTCAGTTCCAAATAGAAATTAATTCATTTCAATAATAGAGTTCACGTATTACCTATTCTTTATATATCTGGAAAGTAATCCAATAAAAGTCTCACCAAATTGCCAAGATTAGCTAAAAGCTCTATCATGTTTCTTTGTAAAATGCATGTAAAACTAAAAAACATTCACCATTGTTCTTCCATGTCATATTTTGTTTCTTTTTAATGCTGCCTGTTTGCCTCTCGCAATACTGTCATGTGTTTTCAATGCAAAGCAATAGCTGTTTCGTTAAACTTTTCAAAATTGCAGTCAAATTTTCTATTTCTCATTATGCAATGCGTCAAAAATCTAAACAGATGAATATTTTTGTTCAGTTGAACACTTTTTTATGCAATCTCAATTGAAGAGAACGTCTTTTTACGAAACTTACAATTTCCACAACTTCATAAAGAACGTTTTCTGAATCAGTTGGCACTTAATTACAACAAGTGCACAACGCTGCAACGTGTTACTTCCTGGAGCAATGTTTTTAATTTTTGACACGACGCATGAAACTATCCTATTATTACTACGGCTCCGTCACTGCATATATCAATACACTTTTCCTAATTAATACTGTTTTAGGCCTTGTGTTTGCAAGGTTGCCAGGACAATTTGATTTCCATGCAATACGTCATATTTCCGAATCCCCAAATGTACGATACAAATTAATTTTAAATACTCGAACTTGTACGCATTAAATAATCTTTTATCGTTTGTATTTTTACATATATTCTGTTGCCAAACTTGTACACAATTTGTGTTTCTGAACACATCTTTTGAAAGATACACACACACATATATACATATATGTATAGCCAGTATCATAGAGAAATATAAAGTGTTTTCTGCCGCAAAATATTTCTACAAAAAATTAAAACTACGCCAAATAGTAATAGCATACAAGAAGTTTGCAAGACAGCCTGAAATAAAAGCAACATAATATAAATAATCTATGCGATTCTTGGTGTCACTTCGACTGAGCAGGAGTTACGGAAGATGTGGAGAATATTTGGCAAAGAAATATGAAATACTCGAAGAAATGTCAGACTTAAGCGACAAACGGCAATATCCTTGACCAAATTCATGTCCTCCTGAACGATCAAGTCGTTAGAGGGGTAGGGTTAAACTTCCAGCAAATTTCTTCACGTCAGGTAGTGCCCAACAACATTGGCTGTTTTTCATATAAACCTTTTAAAGTTCGAACGATGAAAATGTTGGTCATTTGCGACAGATCCTTAAAGGAAAGGCATTGCAGTCTGTACTTTTCAAATTATTATTTCCAGATAAAATTCCAAGGGTTTTAAAAAAACCTTTTCGCATGCTTTACGGTAAGCAGGACATGGTTATTAATTGTGAGAGGTCCGATCCGATAAGATCAAAACAATGAGTTTTGCGTTTTCCGTGCATGATATTTGCGAAATGATGGATCTGGATCAAAGCCAGATAAACAATAAATCTTTATGCAAAAATTGGTAAACAAACTACCATCCACATTTAAATTGACATGGGCAGTACATCAGCAAACCATCGACAATGTTAATCTTGTTCACTTGAGTCCGTGGTTAATTAAAATGGATCAAGCAGTATCTGATGTCTGTTCATCATTAACCGTGGAGTAAAAGCATACAAAGCAAAAACAATTTATAGACACGAGGAAAATCCATCTACCTCTCACAACAATTGTAATTTCCCTAGCATTGACAACATCTCGACACTTTTCCGAACCATACCGGTCACCATCTATGGTAAGAACCGAAGTGCGACACTTTTGTCTGTCATATGATTACATTGATGAAAGCAGATTTAGCAACGTACCGAATCACTCTGCTTAAAATGCACAGGAAATTCATCGCGAATAGTCCACGCAAGTATATCAGCCAACGGATCAACAAAATTATTTGGTATGAGGTTGGGTAATTTCTAAATTTCCTGTTTAGAAATTTGCCAATGTAATTGTGCTTTAGATTCCGACACTAGATTGGTTGAAATTGTAGAATATCGAATCCATCAACACTAAACCAGCAAAGCAAATACTATCCAAGGATGATGAACAAACGCTAAAATTGCTTGAAGCCGCTACAGTTTACAAGAACAAGATATACAGCGTCTTTACTTTGGAAACTAGAAGACGTCATCATGCCAAATTTAAGAGTAATACCTGACCATCGCTTAAAGTTGCTAGAAACGAAGTTACAGAAAGATAAAGCATTGTATACAAAGTTAAATGTTCTTACTAACGATGATGTCAGGAAAGACAATTCACGTAAGTTGAGTAGTCATCGCACTTTTATTTGCGTATATTTCCAGTATTTAATTCGAATAAACCAGAGAAATTAATTTTTGGGATGCTGCAGCTAAGAGCAAAGACATATCTCTCAACACAATGCTGCTTCGCGGACCAGATACTCTTCCAGCTTTAACGGACGTGTTATATCCCTTCAGAGAACGCAATACGCGGCGACATTAAAGAGATGTTCCACCAAGTCCCATTACGAAGATAGATCAGTATTCCCAACGATTCTTATTGCTGAACGGCGAAACTAAAAAGATGGAAACATACGTTACGCAGGTATTAATATTCGAAGCTAAATGTTCACAAAAATACAGCACGATTCATTGAATTATCCACGAGCTGTGAGATCTATGTTGATGATTTTTTGGATAGTGTGGATAACATCGAAGAAGCACTTCAACTAATGGATGAAGAAAGAAATATATTCACAGTGAGGCTGGATTTCAAATTACAAAATTCTTGAGCCATTCCATGGAAGTAATGAATGCACACCTATCAGAGCCTGAAAATTGTAATAAAGAATCCAGTAGTTGCAGTAATTTGACATTATTTAAGAAAATACTTGGAATGCTGTGTTCACCGTCCTCTAATAATTTCCTTTTTCACTTTCAAAACTCACCTTAGCACACTTTACGATTCTGCTAAAAATGTTATTGCAAGAAATCTGGCGTTCATCTAAGAGTTATCCGTCTTTCCAATCTCTGTTGCACATGAACCCTTCATTAAATGGAATAAATGATCTTCACTTCTCCTGGAAGGTAGAACCAGAAATCAAGTACTAAAGAGATATGCAACTTTCCAGTGGAAAACCCCAAACCAAATTGTATGCAAGTGTGGTTGAAATTAAAAGATTTTCTAGTAGGAGTAAACTAGTTCACTGTATGTCGTATGTATTTCGTTTTATTCGAGGAACCAGG
Organism: Eristalis tenax; assembly: GCA_905231855.2. NCBI lineage: Eukaryota > Metazoa > Arthropoda > Insecta > Diptera > Syrphidae > Eristalis > Eristalis tenax. Next base: position 106,707,683 of record HG993124.1, on the reverse strand, counting down.
AGGCCAACGGTGTTATTCATAGCCTGGAAGAGGCTACCGACATCTCGTTGAAAATCACATACCTGGCTCGAATTTACTGTTGACGAGCACAGCAAACAGAAAAAGGACAATGACTCTCGGTTCTGCAAGTGGAATGTGAGGTCCCTTAACAGACCACGTAAGTTATGTTTTTGGTATTCTTTTGAAACCAAGAATAATACCAGTGTATACTTTATTAATTCTTGATTAACTTCTCTTAGGAGAAGTCGATCGTCCTGTCCGAAGCTTCAAGTAAAACTTATCAAATATGTATTACTTCTCATTCAGACAAGTTGCAGTTTGCGGAAATTGCTTACTCAGGTGTTTCCCTCACCGAGTTCATTTCCGCGACCAGACTGGGTCGAGAACGGTGACAGTTTGTCTGAACTGTCGAATGAACACGGTTTCCTTCAAACTTCGGATTTGAGGAGTGTGGGAACGTTACTCGTGCAGGCGATGAACTCACGGAGGCCCTGGAAGCCTATAAGGCAAATCTCACCGCCAAACAGGAGATGCTGTGGGATGGGTCGGTCAAAAAGTTATCGAAAAATTGCGACGTCTACGTCGTATATGTAGATACTAACTGTATCTCACCTGTATCCCGAGGGCGTGATGTGCAGGTAAAAATTTCGTCAACGACCATACCATACCATGCTGAAAAAATCGGTTCTCGTATTTGGATCTGAAGACGGTCCTGCTCTCTATTCAGGGGCAGATCGCTCAGCTCCAAAAACAGTTCCTTGAGCAAGCAGCGCGAGTAGACCTCATCTACTCCACGCTGTTCGCCGAGCCAAACGCCACATCGGTCTGATGGCTGCGCAGGCAGCCTGTAACCTAAAAATTCTAGCAGTGAATGTGAATTCACTGATCAAACCCGAACGACAATTAAATTTCGGCAACTTACTGCAAACGCATAATCCTGACGTGTTGATGGTTTGCGAGACTAAGCTAAATCAGACGCACACACTCAGGTACAATAATTATAACATCATTCGAAGAGATCGAACCTACCTAGCGGGCGGGGTCGCTCTCTTAATCAAAAAAGGCCTTTGTCATAAGGTCGTGTATAGCGGTGAAGTGCGCAGATTTCAGGCGATAGAAACATGTATCGCACGCATCCCCCTTCGGGGTGGTAAGCAGTTATACGTGATCGCTATCTATGCGTCTGAAAAGGCACGTATCAATCAGTACTTCATTTCAGAGCTCGATACTCTTTTCACTAGCCTTCGACTATGCTCGGAGGAGAACTATTATATCATAGCCGGAGACTTGAACTCGAGGCATATTGAATGGGGCAACTTAGTGCATAACACCAGGGGTACCTCCTTGCATAACTGGTTTGTAGAGCACAATATTGAGTTCAAGCTAGATTTGCTTGCAACCGATAAGCCATCGTATCCCAGAAGCGGGTCCTATCTGGATCTGTTGCTGATAGACAGACGACTAACTATACTAGACGTGGAACGACGCACACGGAACTGTTTAACTGCTGTTGAGTACGAGAGTGATCACTGCGGGCTCTACGCGGCTATTCAGCTCCCGAACGAGGTGGAAGAACTGGAGGAGTATGTCCAGAGGCACCCTTATAATTACAATAAGGCCCGCTGGCCACGCTTCTCCAGGACTTTAGCCACAGAACTACGTTCGAGTGGGATCAATCCGCCGACAAACAGAAACCTAACTAACGCGGAGGTTGACAGGTACCTCATACAAATGGACGACATAATTAAACGTACCATGGACAAGACGATTCCGAAGGTAGTGCAAATCGATGTCAGTGACGTCTATCGAAATGCTACCATCGATGCACTTCACGTGCACAAAAGTAGACTGCTGTCAAGACTCAAACTCTTGCACAGGCGGTTTACAGATCCGCAAAACGCGGAAGTCAGGGCACTGAAGTCGGAGATCAAGAACCTCCAACAGTTAATAAGAATAAATTATAGCTTGGCTATAAGCTTGCACTGGGGCAATAAAATCCGGGCTGTACGATCCAACAACCCGGGTATGTTCCCGCAAGTAAATAAAATATTCCGGAGGAAAGATCAAAACGACATTCAGACCGTTCGACTTCCCAGAACGATAACTAACGAACAATTACTGACTTCAGTTGGCATCGATCCAGATAGGGCAGTGCTAGACAATGACTTCTTTGTGGTTGAGGATCCCCAGGAGAAAATGAAAGCTATTGGTGCCGTGTTTCAGCGAGTGTATACGGTCAACTTAGTTAGTAGGCCGAATCACGACCTGGAAAACAGAGCCTTGCTAAACCACTTCTATCTCCGCAACGAGATAAGTCAATGGCGATCCGAGAATCCAGGATTCACCAGGTTCAGTGACGATAATTTGGCACATAATGCCGTCGCCAATGATAGAAATCACATCTTGATTTCGCAAGAAGATCTCCAGAGTATCTTTAACTCGATGAAGAAGAAAAAGTCAGCGGGAATCGATGGAATATCAAATATTGTACTTCGCCACCTTCCCCCCGCAGCAGTTCAAATTTACACAACGTTGTTCAACAATGCGCTGAGTAATGCATATTACCCTTCGCACTGGAAAACAGCTGTAGTGCAACCGATCCCTAAACGGGACAAAGACAAGTCCATTCCGACAAATCTCCGGTCGATCAGTCTTCTTCCTTGCATAAGCAAGGTTTTTGAAAAGATCGTCATTAGAGTTCTGAAGCAATGGGTTGATGAAAATAAAATCATACCGGATAACCAGTTCGGATTCAGGGCGGGCCATGATACCATACATGCCGCGTCAAAGCTGGTTTCCGACATTCAGTGGAACAAAAACAAAAATCAGTGCACGGGTGCCTGTCTGATTGATCTGGAGAAGGCGTTTGACACCGTTTGGAGGGCCTCTTTTTCAAGTTAGTCAGGCTCGGAATAAGTAAACCACTGCTATACATGATCTATGACATGATAACAGGTAGAAAGTTCGTCGTGAAAAGTGGCGACGTAACTTCCACTATGGTCTTTGACATTAAAAATGGTCTACAACAGGGGGCGATTGGTTCGCCGATCTTGTTTTCAATATTCACTGCAGAACTTATAGGTTCCATGCCGCACTTAATTGCGTACGCCGACGACCTAGTAGCGTACAGATCAGGTCCGAAGGTCGAGGTAATAAATATCTTGTTGCAGCGTGACTTCGAGAAAATTCAGCGATTTTGCGACGACTGGAAGTTGGTTATCAACTTCCTGAAGTGCGAAACTACCCTTTTCAGGACCCCGTTGTACATGGCGTCGCGGGATATTCGCTTAAACTGGCGCAAGTTCGGCATAGTTGACCCGCAAGGACGGCCGTTAGCTGTGAAAAGTGTGGTTAGATATCTTGGCATTTGGCTGGATCAATATCTGTATTTTGACAAACATATAGATATTGCTCTGACGAAAGCCAGAAAGGCCTTTGCTGCGGCAAGGAGGTTGTTTTACAGCAGCCAACTTGATACCAGGGTGAAGGTAATCTGCTACATGGCCCTCATCAGGCCAATTATGGCGTACGGTTGTCCGTTGTGGTTCAACGTGAGTCCTTCCCAGATGGAAAAGATGAGGTTGTTCGAGAGACAGTGTCTTCGGTCCTGTCTCCGGTTGTATCGTACACCCGAGTCTGAGTACAAGAAGTACTATCCTAACGAGGTCCTGTACAACGAGGCAAACTTGAACAGGATAGATAATTTTATTATTAAGCTGATCAGAAGACACATTGCACGAGCTATGACTTCTTCCAACAGTCTGATCTTCGGGGCTTACTACCCCAATATTATGTACCATGAAAGGGTGCGCCTTAACGGCTTTATTCCTCCCGAAGCATTCCTCTATTTAGACATGATTGGCCTAATACAGGATACAGACGGATGCCCTGTAATCTTCCATGTCGTACGCCGAACAGTGGACAGGCGACTCCAATACGAACCGGATGTCGCTCGCACCCACGAGGATCTTCTTCGGTTCAGCCGAGCGATCCCCGCTCGAGATAGGAAGCAGTCTGCCAAAGATCGGCAATTTTACTGGTGGTTACACCAAAACCAGTCTCCGCCACCGCTGGCCTTTTAAACGATCCGGTAGTTGACCATGGTGGCCAACTTACATAGGTCTTAAGGTAGTTATTAAGGAAAAAAAAAAAAAAAAAAAAAAAAAAAAAAAAAAAAAAAAAAAATATAAAACAAAAAAAAAAAAAAAAAAAAAAAAAAAAAAAAAAAATTAAAAAAAAAAAAGATATAAAAACAAAAAAAAAAAAAATTATAATACCCAAAAACCCAAAAAAAGGTGCACCACGGCGTATAAATTATATATGTTAAGCATATACATAACACATACGCCCTGGTGCACGCGTCCGTACTGTTACGGACATAGTTAAGATAGTCCTAAGTTTTATGTTAGGGTAAGTTAGTATAAGGTAGGTTAAGTAATTAAGTTAAGTTTAGCCAAGTTTTTTATAAGTTTTCTTGGCAAATAAATAAATAAATAAATGAAGTTTGTCACTAAAGACTAAAAAAAAAAACAAGTTTATTAAGCCGAAAGGCACATTATAAAGTAGATTAGATTAGCTTAGAGTACCCGCATAGGGTCAGTAGGTTAGTATTAAGAACAATTTATGAATTTATGAATTGTTATGTTAGTTAAGCTAGCTTTAAGTTCTTTTGTCTAGCATGTAAGTTGAATTTAATAAAATAAAAACAAAATTACAAAAAAAAAAAAAAAAAAAAAAATCGGTTCTCGTCCGATCACCGAAATCAAGCAGCATCGGGCGCGGATAGTACTTGGATGGGGGACCGCTTGGGAACACCGCGTGTTGTTGACATTGACACCTGTTCAAACTTCTTGCTCCCCATTGTACACACTACTGCAACCACATCCTCAACCAACAACAAATTCTCAATCATGACTGCCATTCTCGCAGGTTTTTTTATTCATGTCAACAATTTTATTGCGCATTACGTGTGGTTCTGTGTGGTTTAGAGGACGCGAGTTACGCCCTCTAAATGGTCTCACGTCACATCTTGATTCACCACACGTGCCGCAATTCAATGTCAACAAACTACGGGTGCTTTCGGCTCCATATATGAAGACTTGCAAAATAAGAGCATGATTTTGGTCCTTTGAATCAGCAGTTTTAGGCCACTAACCGAATTAGCACGAAGCCCACAGTGATGACGCTTGTGCAGTATACTATTACTCCGAGGTAGACAAAATTACTTGCTTTTACTACTTCCAAATTTTAGCCGTCGATCGTGATGATTTGAAAAGGGTCGTATTCAGGTAAGCAGTGTTGGTAAATTACGCGAGTTTTACAAATTTTATATTGGTTACGCTTGACTAACGTGTAACGTATGTAATCCAACATTTTTGACAGTTCTTCACAAAAATCTTCTCATCCGAATACAATTGGAAGCAATAGCCACAACATTTATCTATTCTAAATACATTATTTATTCTATTATTTTCCGGTTATTTTTATTTTTCGTTCCATCTTCCAGTGAAATAATTTACATCAGATTCCTGAATATCTTTAACAATTTTAGGTGAACGATATGGTTGTATTCATCGATCAGGAATGAGATAAAAACACAAAAGCAGAACACAACAGAAAACAGGCAAATAAAACACACATCCTTTTAACGTTGGGAAAACTCAAGTAAAAACCCAACGGCTTATCTCGTCGTGAGATAAAGACTGTGCAGTCACAGAGGTTGCACACATATATAAACATATTTTCATGTATTCAATTCTAAACAGTGGGATCTTTCGTACACGAGGATGCACACACATATAAACATATTTTCATGCATTCAGTTCTAAACAGTGGGATATTTCGTACACGTGTAAAGCTAATTCAGTTCCAAATAGAAATTAATTCATTTCAATAATAGAGTTCACGTATTACCTATTCTTTATATATCTGGAAAGTAATCCAATAAAAGTCTCACCAAATTGCCAAGATTAGCTAAAAGCTCTATCACGTTTCTTTGTAAAATGCATGTAAAACTAAAAAACATTCACCATTGTTCTTCCATGTCATATTTTGTTTCTTTTTAATGCTGCCTGTTTGCCTCTCGCAATACTGTCATGTGTTTTCAATGCAAAGCAATAGCTGTTTCGTTAAACTTTTCAAAATTGCAGTCAAATTTTCTATTTCTCATTATGCAATGCGTCAAAAATCTAAACAGATGAATATTTTTGTTCAGTTGAACACTTTTTTATGCAATCTCAATTGAAGAGAATGTCTTTTTACGAAACTTAAAATTTCCACAACTTCATAAAGAACGTTTTCTGAATCAGTTGGCACTTAATTACAACAAGTGCACAACGCTGCAACGTGTTACTTCCTGGAGCAATGTTTTTAATTTTTGACACGACGCATGAAACTATCCTATTATTGCTACGGCTCCGTCACTGCATATATCAATACACTTTTCCTAATTAATACTGTTTTAGGCCTTGTGTTTGCAAGGTTGCCAGGACAATTTGATTTCCATGCAATACGTCATATTTCCGAATCCCCAAATGTACGATACAAATTAATTTTAAATACTCGAACTTGTACGCATTAAATAATCTTTTATCGTTTGTATTTTTACATATATTCTGTTGCCAAACTTGTACACAATTTGTGTTTCTGAACACATCTTTTGAAAGATACACACACACATATATACATATATGTATAGCCAGTATCATAGAGAAATATAAAGTGTTTTCTGCCGCAAAATATTTCTACAAAAAATTAAAACTACGCCAAATAGTAATAGCATACAAGAAGTTTGCAAGACAGCCTGAAATAAAAGCAACATAATATAAATAATCTATGCGATTCTTGGTGTCACTTCGACTGAGCAGGAGTTACGGAAGATGTGGAGAATATTTGGCAAAGAAATATGAAATACTCGAAGAAATGTCAGACTTAAGCGACAAACGGCAATATCCTTGACCAAATTCATGTCCTCCTGAACGATCAAGTCGTTAGAGGGGTAGGGTTAAACTTCCAGCAAATTTCTTCACGTCAGGTAGTGCCCAACAACATTGGCTGTTTTTCATATAAACGCAGTATCTGATGTCTGTTCATCATTAACCGTGGAGTAAAAGCATACAAAGCAAAAACAATTTATAGACAAAAGGAAAATCCATCTACCTCTCACAACAATTGTAATTTCCCTAGCATTGACAACATCTCGACACTTTTCCGAACCATACCGGTCACCATCTATGGTAAGAACCGAAGTGCGACACTTTTGTCTGTCATATGATTACATTGATGAAAGCAGATTTAGCAACGTACCGAATCACTCTGCTTAAAATGCACAGGAAATTCATCGCGAATAGTCCACGCAAGTATATCAGCCAACGGATCAACAAAATTATTTGGTATGAGGTTGGGTAATTTCTAAATTTCCTGTTTAGAAATTTGCCAATGTAATTGTGCTTTAGATTCCGACACTAGATTGGTTGAAATTGTAGAATATCGAATCCATCAACACTAAACCAGCAAAGCAAATACTATCCAAGGATGATGAACAAACGCTAAAATTGCTTGAAGCCGCTACAGTTTACAAGAACAAGATATACAGCGTCTTTACTTTGGAAACTAGAAGACGTCATCATGCCAAATTTAAGAGTAATACCTGACCATCGCTTAAAGTTGCTAGAAACGAAGTTACAGAAAGATAAAGCATTGTATACAAAGTTAAATGTTCTTACTAACGATGATGTCAGGAAAGACAATTCACGTAAGTTGAGTAGTCATCGCACTTTTATTTGCGTATATTTCCAGTATTTAATTCGAATAAACCAGAGAAATTAATTTTTGGGATGCTGCAGCTAAGAGCAAAGACATATCTCTCAACACAATGCTGCTTCAAGGACCAGATACTCTTCCAGCTTTAACGGACGTGTTATATCCCTTCAGAGAACGCAATACGCGGCGACATTAAAGAGATGTTCCACCAAGTCCCATTACGAAGATAGATCAGTATTCCCAACGATTCTTATTGCTGAACGGCGAAACTAAAAAGATGGAAACATACGTTACGCAGGTATTAATATTCGAAGCTAAATGTTCACAAAAATACAGCACGATTCATTGAATTATCCACGAGCTGTGAGATCTATGTTGATGATTTTTTGGATAGTGTGGATAACATCGAAGAAGCACTTCAACTAATGGATGAAGAAAGAAATATATTCACAGTGAGGCTGGATTTCAAATTACAAAATTCTTGAGCCATTCCATGGAAGTAATGAATGCACACCTATCAGAGCCTGAAAATTGTAATAAAGAATCCAGTAGTTGCAGTAATTTGACATTATTTAAGAAAATACTTGGAATGCTGTGTTCACCGTCCTCTAATAATTTCCTTTTTCACTTTCAAAACTCACCTTAGCACACTTTACGATTCTGCTAAAAATGTTATTGCAAGAAATCTGGCGTTCATCTAAGAGTTATCCGTCTTTCCAATCTCTGTTGCACATGAACCCTTCATTAAATGGAATAAATGATCTTCACTTCTCCTGGAAGGTAGAACCAGAAATCAAGTACTAAAGAGATATGCAACTTTCCAGTGGAAAACCCCAAACCAAATTGTATGCAAGTGTGGTTGAAATTAAAAGATTTTCTAGTAGGAGTAAACTAGTTCACTGTATGTCGTATGTATTTCGTTTTATTCGAGGAACCAGGAGGCCAACGGTGTTATTCATAGCCTGGAAGAGGCTACCGACATCTCGTTGAAAATCACATACCTGGCTCGAATTTACTGTTGACGAGCACAGCAAACAGAAAAAGGACAATGACTCTCGGTTCTGCAAGTGGAATGTGAGGTCCCTTAACAGACCACGTAAGTTATGTTTTTGGTATTCTTTTGAAACCAAGAATAATACCAGTGTATACTTTATTAATTCTTGATTAACTTCTCTTAGGAGAAGTCGATCGTCCTGTCCGAAGCTTCAAGTAAAACTTATCAAATATGTATTACTTCTCATTCAGACAAGTTGCAGTTTGCGGAAATTGCTTACTCAGGTGTTTCCCTCACCGAGTTCATTTCCGCGACCAGACTGGGTCGAAAACGGTGACAGTTTGTCTGAACTGTCGAATGAACACGGTTTCCTTCAAACTTCGGATTTGAGGAGTGTGGGAACGTTACTCGTGCAGGCGATGAACTCACGGAGGCCCTGGAAGCCTATAAGGCAAATCTCACCGCCAAACAGGAGATGCTGTGGGATGGGTCGGTCAAAAAGTTATCGAAAAATTGCGACGTCTACGTCGTATATGTAGATACTAACTGTATCTCACCTGTATCCCGAGGGCGTGATGTGCAGGTAAAAATTTCGTCAACGACCATACCATACCATGCTGAAAAAATCGGTTCTCGTATTTGGATCTGAAGACGGTCCTGCTCTCTATTCAGGGGCAGATCGCTCAGCTCCAAAAACAGTTCCTTGAGCAAGCAGCGCGAGTAGACCTCATCTACTCCACGCTGTTCGCCGAGCCAAACGCCACATCGGTCTGATGGCTGCGCAGGCAGCCTGTAACCTAAAAATTCTAGCAGTGAATGTGAATTCACTGATCAAACCCGAACGACAATTAAATTTCGGCAACTTACTGCAAACGCATAATCCTGACGTGTTGATGGTTTGCGAGACTAAGCTAAATCAGACGCACACACTCAGGTACAATAATTATAACATCATTCGAAGAGATCGAACCTACCTAGCGGGCGGGGTCGCTCTCTTAATCAAAAAAGGCCTTTGTCATAAGGTCGTGTATAGCGGTGAAGTGCGCAGATTTCAGGCGATAGAAACATGTATCGCACGCATCCCCCTTCGGGGTGGTAAGCAGTTATACGTGATCGCTATCTATGCGTCTGAAAAGGCACGTATCAATCAGTACTTCATTTCAGAGCTCGATACTCTTTTCACTAGCCTTCGACTATGCTCGGAGGAGAACTATTATATCATAGCCGGAGACTTGAACTCGAGGCATATTGAATGGGGCAACTTAGTGCATAACACCAGGGGTACCTCCTTGCATAACTGGTTTGTAGAGCACAATATTGAGTTCAAGCTAGATTTGCTTGCAACCGATAAGCCATCGTATCCCAGAAGCGGGTCCTATCTGGATCTGTTGCTGATAGACAGACGACTAACTATACTAGACGTGGAACGACGCACACGGAACTGTTTAACTGCTGTTGAGTACGAGAGTGATCACTGCGGGCTCTACGCGGCTATTCAGCTCCCGAACGAGGTGGAAGAACTGGAGGAGTATGTCCAGAGGCACCCTTATAATTACAATAAGGCCCGCTGGCCACGCTTCTCCAGGACTTTAGCCACAGAACTACGTTCGAGTGGGATCAATCCGCCGACAAACAGAAACCTAACTAACGCGGAGGTTGACAGGTACCTCATACAAATGGACGACATAATTAAACGTACCATGGACAAGACGATTCCGAAGGTAGTGCAAATCGATGTCAGTGACGTCTATCGAAATGCTACCATCGATGCACTTCACGTGCACAAAAGTAGACTGCTGTCAAGACTCAAACTCTTGCACAGGCGGTTTACAGATCCGCAAAACGCGGAAGTCAGGGCACTGAAGTCGGAGATCAAGAACCTCCAACAGTTAATAAGAATAAATTATAGCTTGGCTATAAGCTTGCACTGGGGCAATAAAATCCGGGCTGTACGATCCAACAACCCGGGTATGTTCCCGCAAGTAAATAAAATATTCCGGAGGAAAGATCAAAACGACATTCAGACCGTTCGACTTCCCAGAACGATAACTAACGAACAATTACTGACTTCAGTTGGCATCGATCCAGATAGGGCAGTGCTAGACAATGACTTCTTTGTGGTTGAGGATCCCCAGGAGAAAATGAAAGCTATTGGTGCCGTGTTTCAGCGAGTGTATACGGTCAACTTAGTTAGTAGGCCGAATCACGACCTGGAAAACAGAGCCTTGCTAAACCACTTCTATCTCCGCAACGAGATAAGTCAATGGCGATCCGAGAATCCAGGATTCACCAGGTTCAGTGACGATAATTTGGCACATAATGCCGTCGCCAATGATAGAAATCACATCTTGATTTCGCAAGAAGATCTCCAGAGTATCTTTAACTCGATGAAGAAGAAAAAGTCAGCGGGAATCGATGGAATATCAAATATTGTGCTTCGCCACCTTCCCCCCGCAGCAATTCAAATTTACACAACGTTGTTCAACAATGCGCTGAGTAATGCATATTACCCTTCGCACTGGAAAACAGCTGTAGTGCAACCGATCCCTAAACGGGACAAAGACAAGTCCATTCCGACAAATCTCCGGTCGATCAGTCTTCTTCCTTGCATAAGCAAGGTTTTTGAAAAGATCGTCATTAGAGTTCTGAAGCAATGGGTTGATGAAAAAAAAATCATACCGGATAACCAGTTCGGATTCAGGGCGGGCCATGATACCATACATGCCGCGTCAAAGCTGGTTTCCGACATTCAGTGGAACAAAAACAAAAATCAGTGCACGGGTGCCTGTCTGATTGATCTGGAGAAGGCGTTTGACACCGTTTGGAGGGCCTCTTTTTCAAGTTAGTCAGGCTCGGAATAAGTAAACCACTGCTATACATGATCTATGACATGATAACAGGTAGAAAGTTCGTCGTGAAAAGTGGCGACGTAACTTCCACTATGGTCTTTGACATTAAAAATGGTCTACAACAGGGGGCGATTGGTTCGCCGATCTTGTTTTCAATATTCACTGCAGAACTTATAGGTTCCATGCCGCACTTAATTGCGTACGCCGACGACCTAGTAGCGTACAGATCAGGTCCGAAGGTCGAGGTAATAAATATCTTGTTGCAGCGTGACTTCGAGAAAATTCAGCGATTTTGCGACGACTGGAAGTTGGTTATCAACTTCCTGAAGTGCGAAACTACCCTTTTCAGGACCCCGTTGTACATGGCGTCGCGGGATATTCGCTTAAACTGGCGCAAGTTCGGCATAGTTGACCCGCAAGGACGGCCGTTAGCTGTGAAAAGTGTGGTTAGATATCTTGGCATTTGGCTGGATCAATATCTGTATTTTGACAAACATATAGATATTGCTCTGACGAAAGCCAGAAAGGCCTTTGCTGCGGCAAGGAGGTTGTTTTACAGCAGCCAACTTGATACCAGGGTGAAGGTAATCTGCTACATGGCCCTCATCAGGCCAATTATGGCGTACGGTTGTCCGTTGTGGTTCAACGTGAGTCCTTCCCAGATGGAAAAGATGAGGTTGTTCGAGAGACAGTGTCTTCGGTCCTGTCTCCGGTTGTATCGTACACCCGAGTCTGAGTACAAGAAGTACTATCCTAACGAGGTCCTGTACAACGAGGCAAACTTGAACAGGATAGATAATTTTATTATTAAGCTGATCAGAAGACACATTGCACGAGCTATGACTTCTTCCAACAGTCTGATCTTCGGGGCTTACTACCCCAATATTATGTACCATGAAAGGGTGCGCCTTAACGGCTTTATTCCTCCCGAAGCATTCCTCTATTTAGACATGATTGGCCTAATACAGGATACAGACGGATGCCCTGTAATCTTCCATGTCGTACGCCGAACAGTGGACAGGCGACTCCAATACGAACCGGATGTCGCTCGCACCCACGAGGATCTTCTTCGGTTCAGCCGAGCGATCCCCGCTCGAGATAGGAAGCAGTCTGCCAAAGATCGGCAATTTTACTGGTGGTTACACCAAAACCAGTCTCCGCCACCGCTGGCCTTTTAAACGATCCGGTAGTTGACCATGGTGGCCAACTTACATAGGTCTTAAGGTAGTTATTAAGGAAAAAAAAAAAAAAAAAAAAAAAAAAAAAATATATAAAACAAAAAAAAAATAAAAAAAAAAAAAATAAAAAAAAAAAAATTATAAAACAAAAAAAAAAAAAAATTAAAAAAAAAAAAAGATATAAAAACAAAAAAAAAAAAAATTATAATACCCAAAAACCCAAAAAAAGGTGCACCACGGCGTATAAATTATATATGTTAAGCATATACATAACACATACGCCCTGGTGCACGCGTCCGTACTGTTACGGACATAGTTAAGATAGTCCTAAGTTTTATGTTAGGGTAAGTTAGTATAAGGTAGGTTAAGTAATTAAGTTAAGTTTAGCCAAGTTTTTTATAAGTTTTCTTGGCAAATAAATAAATGAAGTTTGTCACTAAAGACTAAAAAAAAAAACAAGTTTATTAAGCCGAAAGGCACATTATAAAGTAGATTAGATTAGCTTAGAGTACCCGCATAGGGTCAGTAGGTTAGTATTAAGAACAATTTATGAATTTATGAATTGTTATGTTAGTTAAGCTAGCTTTAAGTTCTTTTGTCTAGCATGTAAGTTGAATTTAATAAAATAAAAACAAAATTACAAAAAAAAAAAAAAAAAAAAAATCGGTTCTCGTCCGATCACCGAAATCAAGCAGCATCGGGCGCGGATAGTACTTGGATGGTGGACCGCTTGGGAACACCGCGTGTTGTTGACATTGACACCTGTTCAAACTTCTTGCTCCCCATTGTACACACTACTGCAACCACATCCTCAACCAACAACAAATTCTCAATCATGACTGCCATTCTCGCAGGTTTTTTTATTCATGTCAACAATTTTATTGCGCATTACGTGTGGTTCTGTGTGGTTTAGAGGACGCGAGTTACGCCCTCTAAATGGTCTCACGTCACATCTTGATTCACCACACGTGCCGCAATTCAATGTCAACAAACTACGGGTGCTTTCGGCTCCATATATGAAGACTTGCAAAATAAGAGCATGATTTTGGTCCTTTGAATCAGCAGTTTTAGGCCACTAACCGAATTAGCACGAAGCCCACAGTGATGACGCTTGTGCAGTATACTATTACTCCGAGGTAGACAAAATTACTTGCTTTTACTACTTCCAAATTTTAGCCGTCGATCGTGATGATTTGAAAAGGGTCGTATTCAGGTAAGCAGTGTTGGTAAATTACGCGAGTTTTACAAATTTTATATTGGTTACGCTTGACTAACGTGTAACGTATGTAATCCAACATTTTTGACAGTTCTTCACAAAAATCTTCTCATCCGAATACAATTGGAAGCAATAGCCACAACATTTATCTATTCTAAATACATTATTTATTCTATTATTTTCCGGTTATTTTTATTTTTCGTTCCATCTTCCAGTGAAATAATTTACATCAGATTCCTGAATATCTTTAACAATTTTAGGTGAACGATATGGTTGTATTCATCGATCAGGAATGAGATAAAAACACAAAAGCAGAACACAACAGAAAACAGGCAAATAAAACACACATCCTTTTAACGTTGGGAAAACTCAAGTAAAAACCCAACGGCTTATCTCGTCGTGAGATAAAGACTGTGCAGTCACAGAGGTTGCACACATATATAAACATATTTTCATGTATTCAATTCTAAACAGTGGGATCTTTCGTACACGAGGATGCACACACATATAAACATATTTTCATGCATTCAGTTCTAAACAGTGGGATATTTCGTACACGTGTAAAGCTAATTCAGTTCCAAATAGAAATTAATTCATTTCAATAATAGAGTTCACGTATTACCTATTCTTTATATATCTGGAAAGTAATCCAATAAAAGTCTCACCAAATTGCCAAGATTAGCTAAAAGCTCTATCATGTTTCTTTGTAAAATGCATGTAAAACTAAAAAACATTCACCATTGTTCTTCCATGTCATATTTTGTTTCTTTTTAATGCTGCCTGTTTGCCTCTCGCAATACTGTCATGTGTTTTCAATGCAAAGCAATAGCTGTTTCGTTAAACTTTTCAAAATTGCAGTCAAATTTTCTATTTCTCATTATGCAATGCGTCAAAAATCTAAACAGATGAATATTTTTGTTCAGTTGAACACTTTTTTATGCAATCTCAATTGAAGAGAATGTCTTTTTACGAAACTTAAAATTTCCACAACTTCATAAAGAACGTTTTCTGAATCAGTTGGCACTTAATTACAACAAGTGCACAACGCTGCAACGTGTTACTTCCTGGAGCAATGTTTTTAATTTTTGACACGACGCATGAAACTATCCTATTATTGCTACGGCTCCGTCACTGCATATATCAATACACTTTTCCTAATTAATACTGTTTTAGGCCTTGTGTTTGCAAGGTTGCCAGGACAATTTGATTTCCATGCAATACGTCATATTTCCGAATCCCCAAATGTACGATACAAATTAATTTTAAATACTCGAACTTGTACGCATTAAATAATCTTTTATCGTTTGTATTTTTACATATATTCTGTTGCCAAACTTGTACACAATTTGTGTTTCTGAACACATCTTTTGAAAGATACACACACACATATATACATATATGTATAGCCAGTATCATAGAGAAATATAAAGTGTTTTCTGCCGCAAAATATTTCTACAAAAAATTAAAACTACGCCAAATAGTAATAGCATACAAGAAGTTTGCAAGACAGCCTGAAATAAAAGCAACATAATATAAATAATCTATGCGATTCTTGGTGTCACTTCGACTGAGCAGGAGTTACGGAAGATGTGGAGAATATTTGGCAAAGAAATATGAAATACTCGAAGAAATGTCAGACTTAAGCGACAAACGGCAATATCCTTGACCAAATTCATGTCCTCCTGAACGATCAAGTCGTTAGAGGGGTAGGGTTAAACTTCCAGCAAATTTCTTCACGTCAGGTAGTGCCCAACAACATTGGCTGTTTTTCATATAAACCTTTTAAAGTTCGAACGATGAAAATGTTGGTCATTTGCGACAGATCCTTAAAGGAAAGGCATTGCAGTCTGTACTTTTCAAATTATTATTTCCAGATAAAATTCCAAGGGTTTTAAAAAAACCTTTTCGCATGCTTTACGGTAAGCAGGACATGGTTATTAATTGTGAGAGGTCCGATCCGATAAGATCAAAACAATGAGTTTTGCGTTTTCCGTGCATGATATTTGCGAAATGATGGATCTGGATCAAAGCCAGATAAACAATAAATCTTTATGCAAAAATTGGTAAACAAACTACCATCCACATTTAAATTGACATGGGCAGTACATCAGCAAACCATCGACAATGTTAATCTTGTTCACTTGAGTCCGTGGTTAATCGTGGTAAAATGGCTCAAGCAGTATCTGATGTCTGTTCATCATTAACCGTGGAGTAAAAGCATACAAAGCAAAAACAATTTATAGACACGAGGAAAATCCATCTACCTCTCACAACAATTGTAATTTCCCTAGCATTGACAACATCTCGACACTTTTCCGAACCATACCGGTCACCATCTATGGTAAGAACCGAAGTGCGACACTTTTGTCTGTCATATGATTACATTGATGAAAGCAGATTTAGCAACGTACCGAATCACTCTGCTTAAAATGCACAGGAAATTCATCGCGAATAGTCCACGCAAGTATATCAGCCAACGGATCAACAAAATTATTTGGTATGAGGTTGGGTAATTTCTAAATTTCCTGTTTAGAAATTTGCCAATGTAATTGTGCTTTAGATTCCGACACTAGATTGGTTGAAATTGTAGAATATCGAATCCATCAACACTAAACCAGCAAAGCAAATACTATCCAAGGATGATGAACAAACGCTAAAATTGCTTGAAGCCGCTACAGTTTACAAGAACAAGATATACAGCGTCTTTACTTTGGAAACTAGAAGACGTCATCATGCCAAATTTAAGAGTAATACCTGACCATCGCTTAAAGTTGCTAGAAACGAAGTTACAGAAAGATAAAGCATTGTATACAAAGTTAAATGTTCTTACTAACGATGATGTCAGGAAAGACAATTCACGTAAGTTGAGTAGTCATCGCACTTTTATTTGCGTATATTTCCAGTATTTAATTCGAATAAACCAGAGAAATTAATTTTTGGGATGCTGCAGCTAAGAGCAAAGACATATCTCTCAACACAATGCTGCTTCGCGGACCAGATACTCTTCCAGCTTTAACGGACGTGTTATATCCCTTCAGAGAACGCAATACGCGGCGACATTAAAGAGATGTTCCACCAAGTCCCATTACGAAGATAGATCAGTATTCCCAACGATTCTTATTGCTGAACGGCGAAACTAAAAAGATGGAAACATACGTTACGCAGGTATTAATATTCGAAGCTAAATGTTCACAAAAATACAGCACGATTCATTGAATTATCCACGAGCTGTGAGATCTATGTTGATGATTTTTTGGATAGTGTGGATAACATCGAAGAAGCACTTCAACTAATGGATGAAGAAAGAAATATATTCACAGTGAGGCTGGATTTCAAATTACAAAATTCTTGAGCCATTCCATGGAAGTAATGAATGCACACCTATCAGAGCCTGAAAATTGTAATAAAGAATCCAGTAGTTGCAGTAATTTGACATTATTTAAGAAAATACTTGGAATGCTGTGTTCACCGTCCTCTAATAATTTCCTTTTTCACTTTCAAAACTCAACTTAGCACACTTTACGATTCTGCTAAAAATGTTATTGCAAGAAATCTGGCGTTCATCTGAGAGTTATCCGTCTTTCCAATCTCTGTTGCACATGAACCCTTCATTAAATGGAAAAAATGATCTTCACTTCTCCTGGAAGGTAGAACCAGAAATCAAGTACTAAAGAGATATGCAACTTTCCAGTGGAAAACCCCAAACCAAATTGTATGCAAGTGTGGTTGAAATTAAAAGATTTTCTAGTAGGAGTAAACTAGTTCACTGTATGTCGTATGTATTTCGTTTTATTCGAGGAACCAGGAGGCCAACGGTGTTATTCATAGCCTGGAAGAGGCTACCGACATCTCGTTGAAAATCACATACCTGGCTCGAATTTACTGTTGACGAGCACAGCAAACAGAAAAAGGACAATGACTCTCGGTTCTGCAAGTGGAATGTGAGGTCCCTTAACAGACCACGTAAGTTATGTTTTTTGGTATTCTTTTGAAACCAAGAATAATACCAGTGTATACTTTATTAATTCTTGATTAACTTCTCTTAGGAGAAGTCGATCGTCCTGTCCGAAGCTTCAAGTAAAACTTATCAAATATGTATTACTTCTCATTCAGACAAGTTGCAGTTTGCGGAAATTGCTTACTCAGGTGTTTCCCTCACCGAGTTCATTTCCGCGACCAGACTGGGTCGAGAACGGTGACAGTTTGTCTGAACTGTCGAATGAACACGGTTTCCTTCAAACTTCGGATTTGAGGAGTGTGGGAACGTTACTCGTGCAGGCGATGAACTCACGGAGGCCCTGGAAGCCTATAAGGCAAATCTCACCGCCAAACAGGAGATGCTGTGGGATGGGTCGGTCAAAAAGTTATCGAAAAATTGCGACGTCTACGTCGTATATGTAGATACTAACTGTATCTCACCTGTATCCCGAGGGCGTGATGTGCAGGTAAAAATTTCGTCAACGACCATACCATGCTGAAAAAATCGGTTCTCGTCCGATCACCGAAATCAAGCAGCATCGGGCGCGGATAGTACTTGGATGGGGGACCGCTTGGGAACACCGCGTGTTGTTGACATTGACACCTGTTCAAACTTCTTGCTCCCCATTGTACACACTACTGCAACCACATCCTCAACCAACAACAAATTCTCAATCATGACTGCCATTCTCGCAGGTTTTTTTATTCATGTCAACAATTTTATTGCGCATTACGTGTGGTTCTGTGTGGTTTAGAGGACGCGAGTTACGCCCTCTAAATGGTCTCACGTCACATCTTGATTCACCACACGTGCCGCAATTCAATGTCAACAAACTACGGGTGCTTTCGGCTCCATATATGAAGACTTGCAAAATAAGAGCATGATTTTGGTCCTTTGAATCAGCAGTTTTAGGCCACTAACCGAATTAGCACGAAGCCCACAGTGATGACGCTTGTGCAGTATACTATTACTCCGAGGTAGACAAAATTACTTGCTTTTACTACTTCCAAATTTTAGCCGTCGATCGTGATGATTTGAAAAGGGTCGTATTCAGGTAAGCAGTGTTGGTAAATTACGCGAGTTTTACAAATTTTATATTGGTTACGCTTGACTAACGTGTAACGTATGTAATCCAACATTTTTGACAGTTCTTCACAAAAATCTTCTCATCCGAATACAATTGGAAGCAATAGCCACAACATTTATCTATTCTAAATACATTATTTATTCTATTATTTTCCGGTTATTTTTATTTTTCGTTCCATCTTCCAGTGAAATAATTTACATCAGATTCCTGAATATCTTTAACAATTTTAGGTGAACGATATGGTTGTATTCATCGATCAGGAATGAGATAAAAACACAAAAGCAGAACACAACAGAAAACAGGCAAATAAAACACACATCCTTTTAACGTTGGGAAAACTCAAGTAAAAACCCAACGGCTTATCTCGTCGTGAGATAAAGACTGTGCAGTCACAGAGGTTGCACACATATATAAACATATTTTCATGTATTCAATTCTAAACAGTGGGATCTTTCGTACACGAGGATGCACACACATATAAACATATTTTCATGCATTCAGTTCTAAACAGTGGGATATTTCGTACACGTGTAAAGCTAATTCAGTTCCAAATAGAAATTAATTCATTTCAATAATAGAGTTCACGTATTACCTATTCTTTATATATCTGGAAAGTAATCCAATAAAAGTCTCACCAAATTGCCAAGATTAGCTAAAAGCTCTATCATGTTTCTTTGTAAAATGCATGTAAAACTAAAAAACATTCACCATTGTTCTTCCATGTCATATTTTGTTTCTTTTTAATGCTGCCTGTTTGCCTCTCGCAATACTGTCATGTGTTTTCAATGCAAAGCAATAGCTGTTTCGTTAAACTTTTCAAAATTGCAGTCAAATTTTCTATTTCTCATTATGCAATGCGTCAAAAATCTAAACAGATGAATATTTTTGTTCAGTTGAACACTTTTTTATGCAATCTCAATTGAAGAGAATGTCTTTTTACGAAACTTAAAATTTCCACAACTTCATAAAGAACGTTTTCTGAATCAGTTGGCACTTAATTACAACAAGTGCACAACGCTGCAACGTGTTACTTCCTGGAGCAATGTTTTTAATTTTTGACACGACGCATGAAACTATCCTATTATTGCTACGGCTCCGTCACTGCATATATCAATACACTTTTCCTAATTAATACTGTTTTAGGCCTTGTGTTTGCAAGGTTGCCAGGACAATTTGATTTCCATGCAATACGTCATATTTCCGAATCCCCAAATGTACGATACAAATTAATTTTAAATACTCGAACTTGTACGCATTAAATAATCTTTTATCGTTTGTATTTTTACATATATTCTGTTGCCAAACTTGTACACAATTTGTGTTTCTGAACACATCTTTTGAAAGATACACACACACATATATACATATATGTATAGCCAGTATCATAGAGAAATATAAAGTGT
This sequence comes from Eristalis tenax, assembly GCA_905231855.2. Classification (NCBI taxonomy): domain Eukaryota; kingdom Metazoa; phylum Arthropoda; class Insecta; order Diptera; family Syrphidae; genus Eristalis; species Eristalis tenax. The sequence continues at coordinate 106,687,216 of HG993124.1, read as the reverse complement.
TTTCTGCCGCAAAATATTTCTACAAAAAATTAAAACTACGCCAAATAGTAATAGCATACAAGAAGTTTGCAAGACAGCCTGAAATAAAAGCAACATAATATAAATAATCTATGCGATTCTTGGTGTCACTTCGACTGAGCAGGAGTTACGGAAGATGTGGAGAATATTTGGCAAAGAAATATGAAATACTCGAAGAAATGTCAGACTTAAGCGACAAAGCTCCACAAACGGCAATATCCTTGACCAAATTCATGTCCTCCTGAACGATCAAGTCGTTAGAGGGTTAAACTTCCAGCAAATTTCTTCACGTCAGGTAGTGCCCAACAACATTGGCTGTTTTTCATATAAACCTTTTAAAGTTCGAACGATGAAAATGTTGGTCATTTGCGACAGATCCTTAAAGGAAAGGCATTGCAGTCTGTACTTTTCAAATTATTATTTCCAGATAAAATTCCAAGGGTTTTAAAAAAACCTTTTCGCATGCTTTACGGTAAGCAGGACATGGTTATTAATTGTGAGAGGTCCGATCCGATAAGATCAAAACAATGAGTTTTGCGTTTTCCGTGCATGATATTTGCGAAATGATGGATCTGGATCAAAGCCAGATAAACAATAAATCTTTATGCAAAAATTGGTAAACAAACTACCATCCACATTTAAATTGACATGGGCAGTACATCAGCAAACCATCGACAATGTTAATCTTGTTCACTTGAGTCCGTGGTTAATCGTGGTAAAATGGCTCAAGCAGTATCTGATGTCTGTTCATCATTAACCGTGGAGTAAAAGCATACAAAGCAAAAACAATTTATAGACACGAGGAAAATCCATCTACCTCTCACAACAATTGTAATTTCCCTAGCATTGACAACATCTCGACACTTTTCCGAACCATACCGGTCACCATCTATGGTAAGAACCGAAGTGCGACACTTTTGTCTGTCATATGATTACATTGATGAAAGCAGATTTAGCAACGTACCGAATCACTCTGCTTAAAATGCACAGGAAATTCATCGCGAATAGTCCACGCAAGTATATCAGCCAACGGATCAACAAAATTATTTGGTATGAGGTTGGGTAATTTCTAAATTTCCTGTTTAGAAATTTGCCAATGTAATTGTGCTTTAGATTCCGACACTAGATTGGTTGAAATTGTAGAATATCGAATCCATCAACACTAAACCAGCAAAGCAAATACTATCCAAGGATGATGAACAAACGCTAAAATTGCTTGAAGCCGCTACAGTTTACAAGAACAAGATATACAGCGTCTTTACTTTGGAAACTAGAAGACGTCATCATGCCAAATTTAAGAGTAATACCTGACCATCGCTTAAAGTTGCTAGAAACGAAGTTACAGAAAGATAAAGCATTGTATACAAAGTTAAATGTTCTTACTAACGATGATGTCAGGAAAGACAATTCACGTAAGTTGAGTAGTCATCGCACTTTTATTTGCGTATATTTCCAGTATTTAATTCGAATAAACCAGAGAAATTAATTTTTGGGATGCTGCAGCTAAGAGCAAAGACATATCTCTCAACACAATGCTGCTTCGCGGACCAGATACTCTTCCAGCTTTAACGGACGTGTTATATCCCTTCAGAGAACGCAATACGCGGCGACATTAAAGAGATGTTCCACCAAGTCCCATTACGAAGATAGATCAGTATTCCCAACGATTCTTATTGCTGAACGGCGAAACTAAAAAGATGGAAACATACGTTACGCAGGTATTAATATTCGAAGCTAAATGTTCACAAAAATACAGCACGATTCATTGAATTATCCACGAGCTGTGAGATCTATGTTGATGATTTTTTGGATAGTGTGGATAACATCGAAGAAGCACTTCAACTAATGGATGAAGAAAGAAATATATTCACAGTGAGGCTGGATTTCAAATTACAAAATTCTTGAGCCATTCCATGGAAGTAATGAATGCACACCTATCAGAGCCTGAAAATTGTAATAAAGAATCCAGTAGTTGCAGTAATTTGACATTATTTAAGAAAATACTTGGAATGCTGTGTTCACCGTCCTCTAATAATTTCCTTTTTCACTTTCAAAACTCAACTTAGCACACTTTACGATTCTGCTAAAAATGTTATTGCAAGAAATCTGGCGTTCATCTGAGAGTTATCCGTCTTTCCAATCTCTGTTGCACATGAACCCTTCATTAAATGGAAAAAATGATCTTCACTTCTCCTGGAAGGTAGAACCAGAAATCAAGTACTAAAGAGATATGCAACTTTCCAGTGGAAAACCCCAAACCAAATTGTATGCAAGTGTGGTTGAAATTAAAAGATTTTCTAGTAGGAGTAAACTAGTTCACTGTATGTCGTATGTATTTCGTTTTATTCGAGGAACCAGGAGGCCAACGGTGTTATTCATAGCCTGGAAGAGGCTACCGACATCTCGTTGAAAATCACATACCTGGCTCGAATTTACTGTTGACGAGCACAGCAAACAGAAAAAGGACAATGACTCTCGGTTCTGCAAGTGGAATGTGAGGTCCCTTAACAGACCACGTAAGTTATGTTTTTTGGTATTCTTTTGAAACCAAGAATAATACCAGTGTATACTTTATTAATTCTTGATTAACTTCTCTTAGAAGTCGATCGTCCTGTCCGAAGCTTCAAGTAAAACTTATCAAATATGTATTACTTCTCATTCAGACAAGTTGCAGTTTGCGGAAATTGCTTACTCAGGTGTTTCCCTCACCGAGTTCATTTCCGCGACCAGACTGGGTCGAGAACGGTGACAGTTTGTCTGAACTGTCGAATGAACACGGTTTCCTTCAAACTTCGGATTTGAGGAGTGTGGGAACGTTACTCGTGCAGGCGATGAACTCACGGAGGCCCTGGAAGCCTATAAGGCAAATCTCACCGCCAAACAGGAGATGCTGTGGGATGGGTCGGTCAAAAAGTTATCGAAAAATTGCGACGTCTACGTCGTATATGTAGATACTAACTGTATCTCACCTGTATCCCGAGGGCGTGATGTGCAGGTAAAAATTTCGTCAACGACCATACCATGCTGAAAAAATCGGTTCTCGTCCGATCACCGAAATCAAGCAGCATCGGGCGCGGATAGTACTTGGATGGGGGACCGCTTGGGAACACCGCGTGTTGTTGACATTGACACCTGTTCAAACTTCTTGCTCCCCATTGTACACACTACTGCAACCACATCCTCAACCAACAACAAATTCTCAATCATGACTGCCATTCTCGCAGGTTTTTTTATTCATGTCAACAATTTTATTGCGCATTACGTGTGGTTCTGTGTGGTTTAGAGGACGCGAGTTACGCCCTCTAAATGGTCTCACGTCACATCTTGATTCACCACACGTGCCGCAATTCAATGTCAACAAACTACGGGTGCTTTCGGCTCCATATATGAAGACTTGCAAAATAAGAGCATGATTTTGGTCCTTTGAATCAGCAGTTTTAGGCCACTAACCGAATTAGCACGAAGCCCACAGTGATGACGCTTGTGCAGTATACTATTACTCCGAGGTAGACAAAATTACTTGCTTTTACTACTTCCAAATTTTAGCCGTCGATCGTGATGATTTGAAAAGGGTCGTATTCAGGTAAGCAGTGTTGGTAAATTACGCGAGTTTTACAAATTTTATATTGGTTACGCTTGACTAACGTGTAACGTATGTAATCCAACATTTTTGACAGTTCTTCACAAAAATCTTCTCATCCGAATACAATTGGAAGCAATAGCCACAACATTTATCTATTCTAAATACATTATTTATTCTATTATTTTCCGGTTATTTTTATTTTTCGTTCCATCTTCCAGTGAAATAATTTACATCAGATTCCTGAATATCTTTAACAATTTTAGGTGAACGATATGGTTGTATTCATCGATCAGGAATGAGATAAAAACACAAAAGCAGAACACAACAGAAAACAGGCAAATAAAACACACATCCTTTTAACGTTGGGAAAACTCAAGTAAAAACCCAACGGCTTATCTCGTCGTGAGATAAAGACTGTGCAGTCACAGAGGTTGCACACATATATAAACATATTTTCATGTATTCAATTCTAAACAGTGGGATCTTTCGTACACGAGGATGCACACACATATAAACATATTTTCATGCATTCAGTTCTAAACAGTGGGATATTTCGTACACGTGTAAAGCTAATTCAGTTCCAAATAGAAATTAATTCATTTCAATAATAGAGTTCACGTATTACCTATTCTTTATATATCTGGAAAGTAATCCAATAAAAGTCTCACCAAATTGCCAAGATTAGCTAAAAGCTCTATCATGTTTCTTTGTAAAATGCATGTAAAACTAAAAAACATTCACCATTGTTCTTCCATGTCATATTTTGTTTCTTTTTAATGCTGCCTGTTTGCCTCTCGCAATACTGTCATGTGTTTTCAATGCAAAGCAATAGCTGTTTCGTTAAACTTTTCAAAATTGCAGTCAAATTTTCTATTTCTCATTATGCAATGCGTCAAAAATCTAAACAGATGAATATTTTTGTTCAGTTGAACACTTTTTTATGCAATCTCAATTGAAGAGAATGTCTTTTTACGAAACTTAAAATTTCCACAACTTCATAAAGAACGTTTTCTGAATCAGTTGGCACTTAATTACAACAAGTGCACAACGCTGCAACGTGTTACTTCCTGGAGCAATGTTTTTAATTTTTGACACGACGCATGAAACTATCCTATTATTGCTACGGCTCCGTCACTGCATATATCAATACACTTTTCCTAATTAATACTGTTTTAGGCCTTGTGTTTGCAAGGTTGCCAGGACAATTTGATTTCCATGCAATACGTCATATTTCCGAATCCCCAAATGTACGATACAAATTAATTTTAAATACTCGAACTTGTACGCATTAAATAATCTTTTATCGTTTGTATTTTTACATATATTCTGTTGCCAAACTTGTACACAATTTGTGTTTCTGAACACATCTTTTGAAAGATACACACACACATATATACATATATGTATAGCCAGTATCATAGAGAAATATAAAGTGTTTTCTGCCGCAAAATATTTCTACAAAAAATTAAAACTACGCCAAATAGTAATAGCATACAAGAAGTTTGCAAGACAGCCTGAAATAAAAGCAACATAATATAAATAATCTATGCGATTCTTGGTGTCACTTCGACTGAGCAGGAGTTACGGAAGATGTGGAGAATATTTGGCAAAGAAATATGAAATACTCGAAGAAATGTCAGACTTAAGCGACAAACGGCAATATCCTTGACCAAATTCATGTCCTCCTGAACGATCAAGTCGTTAGAGGGGTAGGGTTAAACTTCCAGCAAATTTCTTCACGTCAGGTAGTGCCCAACAACATTGGCTGTTTTTCATATAAACCTTTTAAAGTTCGAACGATGAAAATGTTGGTCATTTGCGACAGATCCTTAAAGGAAAGGCATTGCAGTCTGTACTTTTCAAATTATTATTTCCAGATAAAATTCCAAGGGTTTTAAAAAAACCTTTTCGCATGCTTTACGGTAAGCAGGACATGGTTATTAATTGTGAGAGGTCCGATCCGATAAGATCAAAACAATGAGTTTTGCGTTTTCCGTGCATGATATTTGCGAAATGATGGATCTGGATCAAAGCCAGATAAACAATAAATCTTTATGCAAAAATTGGTAAACAAACTACCATCCACATTTAAATTGACATGGGCAGTACATCAGCAAACCATCGACAATGTTAATCTTGTTCACTTGAGTCCGTGGTTAATCGTGGTAAAATGGCTCAAGCAGTATCTGATGTCTGTTCATCATTAACCGTGGAGTAAAAGCATACAAAGCAAAAACAATTTATAGACACGAAGAAAATCCATCTACCTCTCACAACAATTGTAATTTCCCTAGCATTGACAACATCTCGACACTTTTCCGAACCATACCGGTCACCATCTATGGTAAGAACACGAAGTGCGACACTTTTGTTTGTCATATGATTACATTGATGAAAGCAGATTTAGCAAAATGCACAGGAAATTCATCGCGAAGAGTCAACGCAAATATATCAGCCAACGAATCAACAAAATTATGTGGGATGAGGTTGGGTAATTTCTAAATTTCCAGTTTAGAAATTTGCCAATGTAATTGTGCTTTAGATTCCGACACTAGATTGGTTGAAATTGTAGAATATCGAATCCATCAACACTAAACCAGCAAAGCAAATACTATCCAAGGATGATGAATAAACGCTAAAATTGTTTGAAGCCGCTACAGTTTACAAGAACAAGCTGCTTCACGGACCAGATACTCTTCCAGCTTTAACGGACGTGTTATATCCCTTCAGAGAACGCAATACGCGGCGACATTAAAGAGATGTTCCACCAAGTCCCATTACGAAGATAGATCAGTATTCCCAACGATTCTTATTGCTGAACGGCGAAACTAAAAAGATGGAAACATACGTTACGCAGGTATTAATATTCGAAGCTAAATGTTCACAAAAATACAGCACGATTCATTGAATTATCCACGAGCTGTGAGATCTATGTTGATGATTTTTTGGATAGTGTGGATAACATCGAAGAAGCACTTCAACTAATGGATGAAGAAAGAAATATATTCACAGTGAGGCTGGATTTCAAATTACAAAATTCTTGAGCCATTCCATGGAAGTAATGAATGCACACCTATCAGAGCCTGAAAATTGTAATAAAGAATCCAGTAGTTGCAGTAATTTGACATTATTTAAGAAAATACTTGGAATGCTGTGTTCACCGTCCTCTAATAATTTCCTTTTTCACTTTCAAAACTCAACTTAGCACACTTTACGATTCTGCTAAAAATGTTATTGCAAGAAATCTGGCGTTCATCTGAGAGTTATCCGTCTTTCCAATCTCTGTTGCACATGAACCCTTCATTAAATGGAAAAAATGATCTTCACTTCTCCTGGAAGGTAGAACCAGAAATCAAGTACTAAAGAGATATGCAACTTTCCAGTGGAAAACCCCAAACCAAATTGTATGCAAGTGTGGTTGAAATTAAAAGATTTTCTAGTAGGAGTAAACTAGTTCACTGTATGTCGTATGTATTTCGTTTTATTCGAGGAACCAGGAGGCCAACGGTGTTATTCATAGCCTGGAAGAGGCTACCGACATCTCGTTGAAAATCACATACCTGGCTCGAATTTACTGTTGACGAGCACAGCAAACAGAAAAAGGACAATGACTCTCGGTTCTGCAAGTGGAATGTGAGGTCCCTTAACAGACCACGTAAGTTATGTTTTTTGGTATTCTTTTGAAACCAAGAATAATACCAGTGTATACTTTATTAATTCTTGATTAACTTCTCTTAGGAGAAGTCGATCGTCCTGTCCGAAGCTTCAAGTAAAACTTATCAAATATGTATTACTTCTCATTCAGACAAGTTGCAGTTTGCGGAAATTGCTTACTCAGGTGTTTCCCTCACCGAGTTCATTTCCGCGACCAGACTGGGTCGAGAACGGTGACAGTTTGTCTGAACTGTCGAATGAACACGGTTTCCTTCAAACTTCGGATTTGAGGAGTGTGGGAACGTTACTCGTGCAGGCGATGAACTCACGGAGGCCCTGGAAGCCTATAAGGCAAATCTCACCGCCAAACAGGAGATGCTGTGGGATGGGTCGGTCAAAAAGTTATCGAAAAATTGCGACGTCTACGTCGTATATGTAGATACTAACTGTATCTCACCTGTATCCCGAGGGCGTGATGTGCAGGTAAAAATTTCGTCAACGACCATACCATGCTGAAAAAATCGGTTCTCGTCCGATCACCGAAATCAAGCAGCATCGGGCGCGGATAGTACTTGGATGGGGGACCGCTTGGGAACACCGCGTGTTGTTGACATTGACACCTGTTCAAACTTCTTGCTCCCCATTGTACACACTACTGCAACCACATCCTCAACCAACAACAAATTCTCAATCATGACTGCCATTCTCGCAGGTTTTTTTATTCATGTCAACAATTTTATTGCGCATTACGTGTGGTTCTGTGTGGTTTAGAGGACGCGAGTTACGCCCTCTAAATGGTCTCACGTCACATCTTGATTCACCACACGTGCCGCAATTCAATGTCAACAAACTACGGGTGCTTTCGGCTCCATATATGAAGACTTGCAAAATAAGAGCATGATTTTGGTCCTTTGAATCAGCAGTTTTAGGCCACTAACCGAATTAGCACGAAGCCCACAGTGATGACGCTTGTGCAGTATACTATTACTCCGAGGTAGACAAAATTACTTGCTTTTACTACTTCCAAATTTTAGCCGTCGATCGTGATGATTTGAAAAGGGTCGTATTCAGGTAAGCAGTGTTGGTAAATTACGCGAGTTTTACAAATTTTATATTGGTTACGCTTGACTAACGTGTAACGTATGTAATCCAACATTTTTGACAGTTCTTCACAAAAATCTTCTCATCCGAATACAATTGGAAGCAATAGCCACAACATTTATCTATTCTAAATACATTATTTATTCTATTATTTTCCGGTTATTTTTATTTTTCGTTCCATCTTCCAGTGAAATAATTTACATCAGATTCCTGAATATCTTTAACAATTTTAGGTGAACGATATGGTTGTATTCATCGATCAGGAATGAGATAAAAACACAAAAGCAGAACACAACAGAAAACAGGCAAATAAAACACACATCCTTTTAACGTTGGGAAAACTCAAGTAAAAACCCAACGGCTTATCTCGTCGTGAGATAAAGACTGTGCAGTCACAGAGGTTGCACACATATATAAACATATTTTCATGTATTCAATTCTAAACAGTGGGATCTTTCGTACACGAGGATGCACACACATATAAACATATTTTCATGCATTCAGTTCTAAACAGTGGGATATTTCGTACACGTGTAAAGCTAATTCAGTTCCAAATAGAAATTAATTCATTTCAATAATAGAGTTCACGTATTACCTATTCTTTATATATCTGGAAAGTAATCCAATAAAAGTCTCACCAAATTGCCAAGATTAGCTAAAAGCTCTATCATGTTTCTTTGTAAAATGCATGTAAAACTAAAAAACATTCACCATTGTTCTTCCATGTCATATTTTGTTTCTTTTTAATGCTGCCTGTTTGCCTCTCGCAATACTGTCATGTGTTTTCAATGCAAAGCAATAGCTGTTTCGTTAAACTTTTCAAAATTGCAGTCAAATTTTCTATTTCTCATTATGCAATGCGTCAAAAATCTAAACAGATGAATATTTTTGTTCAGTTGAACACTTTTTTATGCAATCTCAATTGAAGAGAATGTCTTTTTACGAAACTTAAAATTTCCACAACTTCATAAAGAACGTTTTCTGAATCAGTTGGCACTTAATTACAACAAGTGCACAACGCTGCAACGTGTTACTTCCTGGAGCAATGTTTTTAATTTTTGACACGACGCATGAAACTATCCTATTATTGCTACGGCTCCGTCACTGCATATATCAATACACTTTTCCTAATTAATACTGTTTTAGGCCTTGTGTTTGCAAGGTTGCCAGGACAATTTGATTTCCATGCAATACGTCATATTTCCGAATCCCCAAATGATACGATACAAATTAATTTTAAATACTCGAACTTGTACGCATTAAATAATCTTTTATCGTTTGTATTTTTACATATATTCTGTTGCCAAACTTGTACACAATTTGTGTTTCTGAACACATCTTTTGAAAGATACACACACACATATATACATATATGTATAGCCAGTATCATAGAGAAATATAAAGTGTTTTCTGCCGCAAAATATTTCTACAAAAAATTAAAACTACGCCAAATAGTAATAGCATACAAGAAGTTTGCAAGACAGCCTGAAATAAAAGCAACATAATATAAATAATCTATGCGATTCTTGGTGTCACTTCGACTGAGCAGGAGTTACGGAAGATGTGGAGAATATTTGGCAAAGAAATATGAAATACTCGAAGAAATGTCAGACTTAAGCGACAAACGGCAATATCCTTGACCAAATTCATGTCCTCCTGAACGATCAAGTCGTTAGAGGGGTAGGGTTAAACTTCCAGCAAATTTCTTCACGTCAGGTAGTGCCCAACAACATTGGCTGTTTTTCATATAAACCTTTTAAAGTTCGAACGATGAAAATGTTGGTCATTTGCGACAGATCCTTAAAGGAAAGGCATTGCAGTCTGTACTTTTCAAATTATTATTTCCAGATAAAATTCCAAGGGTTTTAAAAAAACCTTTTCGCATGCTTTACGGTAAGCAGGACATGGTTATTAATTGTGAGAGGTCCGATCCGATAAGATCAAAACAATGAGTTTTGCGTTTTCCGTGCATGATATTTGCGAAATGATGGATCTGGATCAAAGCCAGATAAACAATAAATCTTTATGCAAAAATTGGTAAACAAACTACCATCCACATTTAAATTGACATGGGCAGTACATCAGCAAACCATCGACAATGTTAATCTTGTTCACTTGAGTCCGTGGTTAATCGTGGTAAAATGGCTCAAGCAGTATCTGATGTCTGTTCATCATTAACCGTGGAGTAAAAGCATACAAAGCAAAAACAATTTATAGACACGAGGAAAATCCATCTACCTCTCACAACAATTGTAATTTCCCTAGCATTGACAACATCTCGACACTTTTCCGAACCATACCGGTCACCATCTATGGTAAGAACCGAAGTGCGACACTTTTGTCTGTCATATGATTACATTGATGAAAGCAGATTTAGCAACGTACCGAATCACTCTGCTTAAAATGCACAGGAAATTCATCGCGAATAGTCCACGCAAGTATATCAGCCAACGGATCAACAAAATTATTTGGTATGAGGTTGGGTAATTTCTAAATTTCCTGTTTAGAAATTTGCCAATGTAATTGTGCTTTAGATTCCGACACTAGATTGGTTGAAAGTGTAGAATATCGAATCCATCAACACTAAACCAGCAAAGCAAATACTATCCAAGGATGATGAACAAACGCTAAAATTGCTTGAAGCCGCTACAGTTTACAAGAACAAGATATACAGCGTCTTTACTTTGGAAACTAGAAGACGTCATCATGCCAAATTAAAGAGTAATACCTGACCATCGCTTAAAGTTGCTAGAAACGAAGTTACAGAAAGATAAAGCATTGTATACAAAGTTAAATGTTCTTACTAACGATGATGTCAGGAAAGACAATTCACGTAAGTTGAGTAGTCATCGCACTTTTATTTGCGTATATTTCCAGTATTTAATTCGAATAAACCAGAGAAATTAATTTTTGGGATGCTGCAGCTAAGAGCAAAGACATATCTCTCAACACAATGCTGCTTCGCGGACCAGATACTCTTCCAGCTTTAACGGACGTGTTATATCCCTTCAGAGAACGCAATACGCGGCGACATTAAAGAGATGCTCCACCAAGTCCCATTACGAAGATAGATCAGTATTCCCAACGATTCTTATTGCTGAACGGCGAAACTAAAAAGATGGAAACATACGTTACGCAGGTATTAATATTCGAAGCTAAATGTTCACAAAAATACAGCACGATTCATTGAATTATCCACGAGCTGTGAGATCTATGTTGATGATTTTTTGGATAGTGTGGATAACATCGAAGAAGCACTTCAACTAATGGATGAAGAAAGAAATATATTCACAGTGAGGCTGGATTTCAAATTACAAAATTCTTGAGCCATTCCATGGAAGTAATGAATGCACACCTATCAGAGCCTGAAAATTGTAATAAAGAATCCAGTAGTTGCAGTAATTTGACATTATTTAAGAAAATACTTGGAATGCTGTGTTCACCGTCCTCTAATAATTTCCTTTTTCACTTTCAAAACTCAACTTAGCACACTTTACGATTCTGCTAAAAATGTTATTGCAAGAAATCTGGCGTTCATCTGAGAGTTATCCGTCTTTCCAATCTCTGTTGCACATGAACCCTTCATTAAATGGAAAAAATGATCTTCACTTCTCCTGGAAGGTAGAACCAGAAATCAAGTACTAAAGAGATATGCAACTTTCCAGTGGAAAACCCCAAACCAAATTGTATGCAAGTGTGGTTGAAATTAAAAGATTTTCTAGTAGGAGTAAACTAGTTCACTGTATGTCGTATGTATTTCGTTTTATTCGAGGAACCAGGAGGCCAACGGTGGTATTCATAGCCTGGAAGAGGCTACCGACATCTCGTTGAAAATCACATACCTGGCTCGAATTTACTGTTGACGAGCACAGCAAACAGAAAAAGGACAATGACTCTCGGTTCTGCAAGTGGAATGTGAGGTCCCTTAACAGACCACGTAAGTTATGTTTTTTGGTATTCTTTTGAAACCAAGAATAATACCAGTGTATACTTTATTAATTCTTGATTAACTTCTCTTAGGAGAAGTCGATCGTCCTGTCCGAAGCTTCAAGTAAAACTTATCAAATATGTATTACTTCTCATTCAGACAAGTTGCAGTTTGCGGAAATTGCTTACTCAGGTGTTTCCCTCACCGAGTTCATTTCCGCGACCAGACTGGGTCGAGAACGGTGACAGTTTGTCTGAACTGTCGAATGAACACGGTTTCCTTCAAACTTCGGATTTGAGGAGTGTGGGAACGTTACTCGTGCAGGCGATGAACTCACGGAGGCCCTGGAAGCCTATAAGGCAAATCTCACCGCCAAACAGGAGATGCTGTGGGATGGGTCGGTCAAAAAGTTATCGAAAAATTGCGACGTCTACGTCGTATATGTAGATACTAACTGTATCTCACCTGTATCCCGAGGGCGTGATGTGCAGGTAAAAATTTCGTCAACGACCATACCATGCTGAAAAAATCGGTTCTCGTCCGATCACCGAAATCAAGCAGCATCGGGCGCGGATAGTACTTGGATGGGGGACCGCTTGGGAACACCGCGTGTTGTTGACATTGACACCTGTTCAAACTTCTTGCTCCCCATTGTACACACTACTGCAACCACATCCTCAACCAACAACAAATTCTCAATCATGACTGCCATTCTCGCAGGTTTTTTTATTCATGTCAACAATTTTATTGCGCATTACGTGTGGTTCTGTGTGGTTTAGAGGACGCGAGTTACGCCCTCTAAATGGTCTCACGTCACATCTTGATTCACCACACGTGCCGCAATTCAATGTCAACAAACTACGGGTGCTTTCGGCTCCATATATGAAGACTTGCAAAATAAGAGCATGATTTTGGTCCTTTGAATCAGCAGTTTTAGGCCACTAACCGAATTAGCACGAAGCCCACAGTGATGACGCTTGTGCAGTATACTATTACTCCGAGGTAGACAAAATTACTTGCTTTTACTACTTCCAAATTTTAGCCGTCGATCGTGATGATTTGAAAAGGGTCGTATTCAGGTAAGCAGTGTTGGTAAATTACGCGAGTTTTACAAATTTTATATTGGTTACGCTTGACTAACGTGTAACGTATGTAATCCAACATTTTTGACAGTTCTTCACAAAAATCTTCTCATCCGAATACAATTGGAAGCAATAGCCACAACATTTATCTATTCTAAATACATTATTTATTCTATTATTTTCCGGTTATTTTTATTTTTCGTTCCATCTTCCAGTGAAATAATTTACATCAGATTCCTGAATATCTTTAACAATTTTAGGTGAACGATATGGTTGTATTCATCGATCAGGAATGAGATAAAAACACAAAAGCAGAACACAACAGAAAACAGGCAAATAAAACACACATCCTTTTAACGTTGGGAAAACTCAAGTAAAAACCCAACGGCTTATCTCGTCGTGAGATAAAGACTGTGCAGTCACAGAGGTTGCACACATATATAAACATATTTTCATGTATTCAATTCTAAACAGTGGGATCTTTCGTACACGAGGATGCACACACATATAAACATATTTTCATGCATTCAGTTCTAAACAGTGGGATATTTCGTACACGTGTAAAGCTAATTCAGTTCCAAATAGAAATTAATTCATTTCAATAATAGAGTTCACGTATTACCTATTCTTTATATATCTGGAAAGTAATCCAATAAAAGTCTCACCAAATTGCCAAGATTAGCTAAAAGCTCTATCATGTTTCTTTGTAAAATGCATGTAAAACTAAAAAACATTCACCATTGTTCTTCCATGTCATATTTTGTTTCTTTTTAATGCTGCCTGTTTGCCTCTCGCAATACTGTCATGTGTTTTCAATGCAAAGCAATAGCTGTTTCGTTAAACTTTTCAAAATTGCAGTCAAATTTTCTATTTCTCATTATGCAATGCGTCAAAAATCTAAACAGATGAATATTTTTGTTCAGTTGAACACTTTTTTATGCAATCTCAATTGAAGAGAATGTCTTTTTACGAAACTTAAAATTTCCACAACTTCATAAAGAACGTTTTCTGAATCAGTTGGCACTTAATTACAACAAGTGCACAACGCTGCAACGTGTTACTTCCTGGAGCAATGTTTTTAATTTTTGACACGACGCATGAAACTATCCTATTATTGCTACGGCTCCGTCACTGCATATATCAATACACTTTTCCTAATTAATACTGTTTTAGGCCTTGTGTTTGCAAGGTTGCCAGGACAATTTGATTTCCATGCAATACGTCATATTTCCGAATCCCCAAATGTACGATACAAATTAATTTTAAATACTCGAACTTGTACGCATTAAATAATCTTTTATCGTTTGTATTTTTACATATATTCTGTTGCCAAACTTGTACACAATTTGTGTTTCTGAACACATCTTTTGAAAGATACACACACACATATATACATATATGTATAGCCAGTATCATAGAGAAATATAAAGTGTTTTCTGCCGCAAAATATTTCTACAAAAAATTAAAACTACGCCAAATAGTAATAGCATACAAGAAGTTTGCAAGACAGCCTGAAATAAAAGCAACATAATATAAATAATCTATGCGATTCTTGGTGTCACTTCGACTGAGCAGGAGTTACGGAAGATGTGGAGAATATTTGGCAAAGAAATATGAAATACTCGAAGAAATGTCAGACTTAAGCGACAAAGCTCCACAAACGGCAATATCCTTGACCAAATTCATGTCCTCCTGAACGATCAAGGTTTCTTCACGTCAGGTAGTGCCCAACAACATTGGCTGTTTTTCATATAAACCTTTTAAAGTTCGAACGATGAAAATGTTGGTCATTTGCGACAGATCCTTAAAGGAAAGGCATTGCAGTCTGTACTTTTCAAATTATTATTTCCAGATAAAATTCCAAGGGTTTTAAAAAAACCTTTTCGCATGCTTTACGGTAAGCAGGACATGGTTATTAATTGTGAGAGGTCCGATCCGATAAGATCAAAGCAATGAGTTTTGCGTTTTCCGTGCATGATATTTGCGAAATGATGGATCTGGATCAAAGCCAGATAAACAATAAATCTTTATGCAAAAATTGGTAAACAAACTACCATCCACATTTAAATTGACATGGGCAGTACATCAGCAAACCATCGACAATGTTAATCTTGTTCACTTGAGTCCGTGGTTAATTAAAATGGATCAAGCAGTATCTGATGTCTGTTCATCATTAACCGTGGAGTAAAAGCATACAAAGCAAAAACAATTTATAGACACGAAGAAAATCCATCTACCTCTCACAACAATTGTAATTTCCCTAGCATTGACAACATCTCGACACTTTTCCGAACCATACCGGTCACCATCTATGGTAAGAACACGAAGTGCGACACTTTTGTTTGTCATATGATTACATTGATGAAAGCAGATTTAGCAACGTACCGAATCACTCTGCTTAAAATGCACAGGAAATTCATCGCGAATAGTCAACGCAAGTATATCAGCCAACGGATCAACAAAATTATTTGGTATGAGGTTGGGTAATTTCTAAATTTCCAGTTTAGAAATTTGCCAATGTAATTGTGCTTTAGATTCCGACACTAGATTGGTTGAAATTGTAGAATATCGAATCCATCAACACTAAACCAGCAAAGCAAATACTATCCAAGGATGATGAACAAACGCTAAAATTGCTTGAAGCCGCTACAGTTTACAAGAACAAGATATACAGCGTCTTTACTTTGGAAACTAGAAGACGTCATCATGCCAAATTAAAGAGTAATACCTGACCATCGCTTAAAGTTGCTAGAAACGAAGTTACAGAAAGATAAAGCATTGTATACAAAGTTAAATGTTCTTACTAACGATGATGTCAGGAAAGACAATTCACGTAAGTTGAGTAGTCATCGCACTTGGTATTTGCGTATATTTCCAGTATTTAATTCGAATAAACCAGAGAAATTAATTTTTGGGATGCTGCAGCTAAGAGCAAAGACATATCTCTCAACACAATGCTGCTTCAAGGACCAGATACTCTTCCAGCTTTAACGGACGTGTTATATCCCTTCAGAGAACGCAATACGCGGCGACATTAAAGAGATGTTCCACCAAGTCCCATTACGAAGATAGATCAGTATTCCCAACGATTCTTATTGCTGAACGGCGAAACTAAAAAGATGGAAACATACGTTACGCAGGTATTAATATTCGAAGCTAAATGTTCACAAAAATACAGCACGATTCATTGAATTATCCACGAGCTGTGAGATCTATGTTGATGATTTTTTGGATAGTGTGGATAACATCGAAGAAGCACTTCAACTAATGGATGAAGAAAGAAATATATTCACAGTGAGGCTGGATTTCAAATTACAAAATTCTTGAGTCATTCCATGGAAGTAATGAATGCACACCTATCAGAGCCTGAAAATTGTAATAAAGAATCCAGTAGTTGCAGTAATTTGACATTATTTAAGAAAATACTTGGAATGCTGTGTTCACCGTCCTCTAATAATTTCCTTTTTCACTTTCAAAACTCAACTTAGCACACTTTACGATTCTGCTAAAAATGTTATTGCAAGAAATCTGGCGTTCATCTAAGAGTTATCCGTCTTTCCAATCTCTGTTGCACATGAACCCTTCATTAAATGGAATAAATGATCATCACTTCTCCTGGAAGGTAGAACCAGAAATCAAGTACTAAAGAGATATGCAACTTTCCAAACCAAATTGTATGCAAGTGTGGTTGAAATTAAAAGATTTTCTAGTAGGAGTAAACTAGTTCACTGTATGTCGTATGTATTTCGTTTTATTCGAGGAACCAGGAGGAATATAGTTTCAGAAACCCGATTAAATTGAGGAGCTGATCACATCCATAACTCGGCATCCAAACTAAAGACCTGGAATGGAGATGGCGGCGTATGAGCCCTTTCTTAAGGCCAACGGTGGTATTCACAGCGTGGAAGAGGCTACCGACATCTCGTTGAAAAGCACATACCTGCCTCGAATTTACTGTTGACGAGAACAGCAAACAGAAAAAGGACAATGACTCTCGGTTCTGCAAGTGGAATGTGAGGTCCCTTAACAGACCACGTAAGTTATGTTTTTTGGTATTCTTTTGAAACCAAGAATAATACCAGTGTATACTTTATTAATTCTTGATTAACTTCTCTTAGGAGAAGTCGATCGTCCTGTCCGAAGCTTCAAGTAAAACTTATCAAATATGTATTACTTCTCATTCAGACAAGTTGCAGTTTGCGGAAATTGCTTACTCAGGTGTTTCCCTCACCGAGTTCATTTCACAGAGGTTGCACACATATATAAACATATTTTCATGTATTCAATTCTAAACAGTGGGATCTTTCGTACACGAGGATGCACACACATATAAACATATTTTCATGCATTCAGTTCTAAACAGTGGGATATTTCGTACACGTGTAAAGCTAATTCAGTTCCAAATAGAAATTAATTCATTTCAATAATAGAGTTCACGTATTACCTATTCTTTATATATCTGGAAAGTAATCCAATAAAAGTCTCACCAAATTGCCAAGATTAGCTAAAAGCTCTATCATGTTTCTTTGTAAAATGCATGTAAAACTAAAAAACATTCACCATTGTTCTTCCATGTCATATTTTGTTTCTTTTTAATGCTGCCTGTTTGCCTCTCGCAATACTGTCATGTGTTTTCAATGCAAAGCAATAGCTGTTTCGTTAAACTTTTCAAAATTGCAGTCAAATTTTCTATTTCTCATTATGCAATGCGTCAAAAATCTAAACAGATGAATATTTTTGTTCAGTTGAACACTTTTTTATGCAATCTCAATTGAAGAGAATGTCTTTTTACGAAACTTACAATTTCCACAACTTCATAAAGAACGTTTTCTGAATCAGTTGGCACTTAATTACAACAAGTGCACAACGCTGCAACGTGTTACTTCCTGGAGCAATGTTTTTAATTTTTGACACGACGCATGAAACTATCCTATTATTACTACGGCTCCGTCACTGCATATATCAATACACTTTTCCTAATTAATACTGTTTTAGGCCTTGTGTTTGCAAGGTTGCCAGGACAATTTGATTTCCATGCAATACGTCATATTTCCGAATCCCCAAATGTACGATACAAATTAATTTTAAATACTCGAACTTGTACGCATTAAATAATCTTTTATCGTTTGTATTTTTACATATATTCTGTTGCCAAACTTGTACACAATTTGTGTTTCTGAACACATCTTTTGAAAGATACACACACACATATATACATATATGTATAGCCAGTATCATAGAGAAATATAAAGTGTTTTCTGCCGCAAAATATTTCTACAAAAAATTAAAACTACGCCAAATAGTAATAGCATACAAGAAGTTTGCAAGACAGCCTGAAATAAAAGCAACATAATATAAATAATCTATGCGATTCTTGGTGTCACTTCGACTGAGCAGGAGTTACGGAAGATGTGGAGAATATTTGGCAAAGAAATATGAAATACTCGAAGAAATGTCAGACTTAAGCGACAAAGCTCCACAAACGGCAATATCCTTGACCAAATTCATGTCCTCCTGAACGATCAAGTCGTTAGAGGGTTAAACTTCCAGCAAATTTCTTCACGTCAGGTAGTGCCCAACAACATTGGCTGTTTTTCATATAAACCTTTTAAAGTTCGAACGATGAAAATGTTGGTCATTTGCGACAGATCCTTAAAGGAAAGGCATTGCAGTCTGTACTTTTCAAATTATTATTTCCAGATAAAATTCCAAGGGTTTTAAAAAAACCTTTTCGCATGCTTTACGGTAAGCAGGACATGGTTATTAATTGTGAGAGGTCCGATCCGATAAGATCAAAACAATGAGTTTTGCGTTTTCCGTGCATGATATTTGCGAAATGATGGATCTGGATCAAAGCCAGATAAACAATAAATCTTTATGCAAAAATTGGTAAACAAACTACCATCCACATTTAAATTGACATGGGCAGTACATCAGCAAACCATCGACAATGTTAATCTTGTTCACTTGAGTCCGTGGTTAATCGTGGTAAAATGGCTCAAGCAGTATCTGATGTCTGTTCATCATTAACCGTGGAGTAAAAGCATACAAAGCAAAAACAATTTATAGACACGAAGAAAATCCATCTACCTCTCACAACAATTGTAATTTCCCTAGCATTGACAACATCTCGACACTTTTCCGAACCATACCGGTCACCATCTATGGTAAGAACACGAAGTGCGACACTTTTGTTTGTCATATGATTACATTGATGAAAGCAGATTTAGCAACGTACCGAATCACTCTGCTTAAAATGCACAGGAAATTCATCGCGAATAGTCAACGCAAGTATATCAGCCAACGGATCAACAAAATTATTTGGTATGAGGTTGGGTAATTTCTAAATTTCCAGTTTAGAAATTTGCCAATGTAATTGTGCTTTAGATTCCGACACTAGATTGGTTGAAATTGTAGAATATCGAATCCATCAACACTAAACCAGCAAAGCAAATACTATCCAAGGATGATGAACAAACGCTAAAATTGCTTGAAGCCGCTACAGTTTACAAGAACAAGATATACAGCGTCTTTACTTTGGAAACTAGAAGACGTCATCATGCCAAATTAAAGAGTAATACCTGACCATCGCTTAAAGTTGCTAGAAACGAAGTTACAGAAAGATAAAGCATTGTATACAAAGTTAAATGTTCTTACTAACGATGATGTCAGGAAAGACAATTCACGTAAGTTGAGTAGTCATCGCACTTGGTATTTGCGTATATTTCCAGTATTTAATTCGAATAAACCAGAGAAATTAATTTTTGGGATGCTGCAGCTAAGAGCAAAGACATATCTCTCAACACAATGCTGCTTCAAGGACCAGATACTCTTCCAGCTTTAACGGACGTGTTATATCCCTTCAGAGAACGCAATACGCGGCGACATTAAAGAGATGTTCCACCAAGTCCCATTACGAAGATAGATCAGTATTCCCAACGATTCTTATTGCTGAACGGCGAAACTAAAAAGATGGAAACATACGTTACGCAGGTATTAATATTCGAAGCTAAATGTTCACAAAAATACAGCACGATTCATTGAATTATCCACGAGCTGTGAGATCTATGTTGATGATTTTTTGGATAGTGTGGATAACATCGAAGAAGCACTTCAACTAATGGATGAAGAAAGAAATATATTCACAGTGAGGCTGGATTTCAAATTACAAAATTCTTGAGCCATTCCATGGAAGTAATGAATGCACACCTATCAGAGCCTGAAAATTGTAATAAAGAATCCAGTAGTTGCAGTAATTTGACATTATTTAAGAAAATACTTGGAATGCTGTGTTCACCGTCCTCTAATAATTTCCTTTTTCACTTTCAAAACTCAACTTAGCACACTTTACGATTCTGCTAAAAATGTTATTGCAAGAAATCTGGCGTTCATCTGAGAGTTATCCGTCTTTCCAATCTCTGTTGCACATGAACCCTTCATTAAATGGAAAAAATGATCTTCACTTCTCCTGGAAGGTAGAACCAGAAATCAAGTACTAAAGAGATATGCAACTTTCCAGTGGAAAACCCCAAACCAAATTGTATGCAAGTGTGGTTGAAATTAAAAGATTTTCTAGTAGGAGTAAACTAGTTCACTGTATGTCGTATGTATTTCGTTTTATTCGAGGAACCAGGAGGCCAACGGTGGTATTCATAGCCTGGAAGAGGCTACCGACATCTCGTTGAAAATCACATACCTGGCTCGAATTTACTGTTGACGAGCACAGCAAACAGAAAAAGGACAATGACTCTCGGTTCTGCAAGTGGAATGTGAGGTCCCTTAACAGACCACGTAAGTTATGTTTTTTGGTATTCTTTTGAAACCAAGAATAATACCAGTGTATACTTTATTAATTCTTGATTAACTTCTCTTAGGAGAAGTCGATCGTCCTGTCCGAAGCTTCAAGTAAAACTTATCAAATATGTATTACTTCTCATTCAGACAAGTTGCAGTTTGCGGAAATTGCTTACTCAGGTGTTTCCCTCACCGAGTTCATTTCACAGAGGTTGCACACATATATAAACATATTTTCATGTATTCAATTCTAAACAGTGGGATCTTTCGTACACGAGGATGCACACACATATAAACATATTTTCATGCATTCAGTTCTAAACAGTGGGATATTTCGTACACGTGTAAAGCTAATTCAGTTCCAAATAGAAATTAATTCATTTCAATAATAGAGTTCACGTATTACCTATTCTTTATATATCTGGAAAGTAATCCAATAAAAGTCTCACCAAATTGCCAAGATTAGCTAAAAGCTCTATCATGTTTCTTTGTAAAATGCATGTAAAACTAAAAAACATTCACCATTGTTCTTCCATGTCATATTTTGTTTCTTTTTAATGCTGCCTGTTTGCCTCTCGCAATACTGTCATGTGTTTTCAATGCAAAGCAATAGCTGTTTCGTTAAACTTTTCAAAATTGCAGTCAAATTTTCTATTTCTCATTATGCAATGCGTCAAAAATCTAAACAGATGAATATTTTTGTTCAGTTGAACACTTTTTTATGCAATCTCAATTGAAGAGAATGTCTTTTTACGAAACTTAAAATTTCCACAACTTCATAAAGAACGTTTTCTGAATCAGTTGGCACTTAATTACAACAAGTGCACAACGCTGCAACGTGTTACTTCCTGGAGCAATGTTTTTAATTTTTGACACGACGCATGAAACTATCCTATTATTGCTACGGCTCCGTCACTGCATATATCAATACACTTTTCCTAATTAATACTGTTTTAGGCCTTGTGTTTGCAAGGTTGCCAGGACAATTTGATTTCCATGCAATACGTCATATTTCCGAATCCCCAAATGTACGATACAAATTAATTTTAAATACTCGAACTTGTACGCATTAAATAATCTTTTATCGTTTGTATTTTTACATATATTCTGTTGCCAAACTTGTACACAATTTGTGTTTCTGAACACATCTTTTGAAAGATACACACACACATATATACATATATGTATAGCCAGTATCATAGAGAAATATAAAGTGTTTTCTGCCGCAAAATATTTCTACAAAAAATTAAAACTACGCCAAATAGTAATAGCATACAAGAAGTTTGCAAGACAGCCTGAAATAAAAGCAACATAATATAAATAATCTATGCGATTCTTGGTGTCACTTCGACTGAGCAGGAGTTACGGAAGATGTGGAGAATATTTGGCAAAGAAATATGAAATACTCGAAGAAATGTCAGACTTAAGCGACAAACGGCAATATCCTTGACCAAATTCATGTCCTCCTGAACGATCAAGTCGTTAGAGGGGTAGGGTTAAACTTCCAGCAAATTTCTTCACGTCAGGTAGTGCCCAACAACATTGGCTGTTTTTCATATAAACCTTTTAAAGTTCGAACGATGAAAATGTTGGTCATTTGCGACAGATCCTTAAAGGAAAGGCATTGCAGTCTGTACTTTTCAAATTATTATTTCCAGATAAAATTCCAAGGGTTTTAAAAAAACCTTTTCGCATGCTTTACGGTAAGCAGGACATGGTTATTAATTGTGAGAGGTCCGATCCGATAAGATCAAAACAATGAGTTTTGCGTTTTCCGTGCATGATATTTGCGAAATGATGGATCTGGATCAAAGCCAGATAAACAATAAATCTTTATGCAAAAATTGGTAAACAAACTACCATCCACATTTAAATTGACATGGGCAGTACATCAGCAAACCATCGACAATGTTAATCTTGTTCACTTGAGTCCGTGGTTAATCGTGGTAAAATGGCTCAAGCAGTATCTGATGTCTGTTCATCATTAACCGTGGAGTAAAAGCATACAAAGCAAAAACAATTTATAGACACGAAGAAAATCCATCTACCTCTCACAACAATTGTAATTTCCCTAGCATTGACAACATCTCGACACTTTTCCGAACCATACCGGTCACCATCTATGGTAAGAACACGAAGTGCGACACTTTTGTTTGTCATATGATTACATTGATGAAAGCAGATTTAGCAACGTACCGAATCACTCTGCTTAAAATGCACAGGAAATTCATCGCGAATAGTCAACGCAAGTATATCAGCCAACGGATCAACAAAATTATTTGGTATGAGGTTGGGTAATTTCTAAATTTCCAGTTTAGAAATTTGCCAATGTAATTGTGCTTTAGATTCCGACACTAGATTGGTTGAAATTGTAGAATATCGAATCCATCAACACTAAACCAGCAAAGCAAATACTATCCAAGGATGATGAACAAACGCTAAAATTGCTTGAAGCCGCTACAGTTTACAAGAACAAGATATACAGCGTCTTTACTTTGGAAACTAGAAGACGTCATCATGCCAAATTAAAGAGTAATACCTGACCATCGCTTAAAGTTGCTAGAAACGAAGTTACAGAAAGATAAAGCATTGTATACAAAGTTAAATGTTCTTACTAACGATGATGTCAGGAAAGACAATTCACGTAAGTTGAGTAGTCATCGCACTTGGTATTTGCGTATATTTCCAGTATTTAATTCGAATAAACCAGAGAAATTAATTTTTGGGATGCTGCAGCTAAGAGCAAAGACATATCTCTCAACACAATGCTGCTTCAAGGACCAGATACTCTTCCAGCTTTAACGGACGTGTTATATCCCTTCAGAGAACGCAATACGCGGCGACATTAAAGAGATGTTCCACCAAGTCCCATTACGAAGATAGATCAGTATTCCCAACGATTCTTATTGCTGAACGGCGAAACTAAAAAGATGGAAACATACGTTACGCAGGTATTAATATTCGAAGCTAAATGTTCACAAAAATACAGCACGATTCATTGAATTATCCACGAGCTGTGAGATCTATGTTGATGATTTTTTGGATAGTGTGGATAACATCGAAGAAGCACTTCAACTAATGGATGAAGAAAGAAATATATTCACAGTGAGGCTGGATTTCAAATTACAAAATTCTTGAGCCATTCCATGGAAGTAATGAATGCACACCTATCAGAGCCTGAAAATTGTAATAAAGAATCCAGTAGTTGCAGTAATTTGACATTATTTAAGAAAATACTTGGAATGCTGTGTTCACCGTCCTCTAATAATTTCCTTTTTCACTTTCAAAACTCAACTTAGCACACTTTACGATTCTGCTAAAAATGTTATTGCAAGAAATCTGGCGTTCATCTGAGAGTTATCCGTCTTTCCAATCTCTGTTGCACATGAACCCTTCATTAAATGGAAAAAATGATCTTCACTTCTCCTGGAAGGTAGAACCAGAAATCAAGTACTAAAGAGATATGCAACTTTCCAGTGGAAAACCCCAAACCAAATTGTATGCAAGTGTGGTTGAAATTAAAAGATTTTCTAGTAGGAGTAAACTAGTTCACTGTATGTCGTATGTATTTCGTTTTATTCGAGGAACCAGGAGGAATATAGTTTCAGAAACCCGATTAAATTGAGGAGCTGATCACATCCATAACTCGGCATCCAAACTAAAGACCTGGAATGGAGATGGCGGCGTATGAGCCCTTTCTTAAGGCCAACGGTGGTATTCACAGCGTGGAAGAGGCTACCGACATCTCGTTGAAAAGCACATACCTGCCTCGAATTTACTGTTGACGAGAACAGCAAACAGAAAAAGGACAATGACTCTCGGTTCTGCAAGTGGAATGTGAGGTCCCTTAACAGACCACGTAAGTTATGTTTTTTGGTATTCTTTTGAAACCAAGAATAATACCAGTGTATACTTTATTAATTCTTGATTAACTTCTCTTAGGAGTAGTCGATCGTCCTGTCCGAAGCTTCAAGTAAAACTTATCAAATATGTATTACTTCTCATTCAGACAAGTTGCAGTTTGCGGAAATTGCTTACTCAGGTGTTTCCCTCACCGAGTTCATTTCCGCGACCAGACTGGGTCGAGAACGGTGACAGTTTGTCTGAACTGTCGAATGAACACGGTTTCCTTCAAACTTCGGATTTGAGGAGTGTGGGAACGTTACTCGTGCAGGCGATGAACTCACGGAGGCCCTGGAAGCCCATAAGGCAAATCTCACAGCCAAACAGGAGATGCTGTGGGATGGGTCGGTCAAAAAGTTATCGAAAAATTGCGACGTCTACGTCGTATCTGTAGATACTAACTGTATCTCACCTGTATCCCGAGGGCGTGATGTGCAGGTAAAAATTTCGTCAACGACCATACCATGCTGAAAAAATCGGTTCTCGTCAGTCGTTCACAGACCTCCAAACAGATCGGACGTGTTGCGACTTAGTGCGAGTATTACATTTTAGTGAAGTGCGTAAAGTGTGTCATAAAATCAATAAGAACCAGTGGCCTCGCGGTAGAGTTATCGCCGGTGAAATCGTGGTGCCGGGTTCGAAACCCGCTGAAAGCAAAGATCCTTTTTTTAAAAATTAATAATTAAAAACACAAAGACACATAGTGTGAGTGAAATAGTGAGTGGCGTGATGGACGCAATGGAGCGACCCGCGCTCGTAAAAACGGGAAAACATGATGAACCGGTGGCTGGCACATCAGGCCACCAAGCGAGTGTGTCAGACCACCTACAAAGTAGACCAGAGACGAGGTCAAAGAGGAGGAAGAAGCTCCAGCCGCAGCCAAATCTGGTGAAGCGCCGTATGGAAATATCCGCAGCAACAACAACAGCAGTTGCAGTAACTACAGCAACAGCAAGCACTTCAGCAGCAGCAACAACAACAGCAGCTGTAGAAACAGCCACAGACGAGCAACAACATCCATTCGACGATGTCGAATACGAATCCGAAGAGGGCGAGGGGAGATTCTCCTACGGTGGGAGAGGGAACTCCTATAGTACGTTAATGTCATCCGAGTCGGATGACGAAGAGGAGGAGGACCGCGAGGTACTTGCCAAAATCCAGAGAGAGAAGGCGGAATTGGATGCGCATATAAAAGCCATCCAAAAAAAATTAGAGGCCAGAAGGTTGGCCAAGGAGAAGCAGCAGGAGCAGCAACAACAACAGCGCCCAAAGCAGCAGCAACAAATACAGCGTCCAAAGCAGCAGCAACAACAAGAGGCGTCCCAACAGATGCCAAAGGGACAACGCACAACAGCTGTCAAACAGCAACAACAACAGCAGCAGCCAAAGCAGCAGCAACAAAAACCACAGCTGAAGCAGGCACAGCAGAAGCAGCAACAACAGCAAAAGCAGAAACAGCAGCAACATCAACCGGCCGCAGCCAACAAGGAGAGATGCCCTCCGATCAACGTCTTCGGACTGGAGACAAAGGACGTGGACATCCTATGTAAGTTGGTCGCCAAAAATAGTTTTTTCATTAAGTATAAAGGTCCATTAAGATTGTCTGTCCACTGCTCATCAGTGGCAGACCATAAAGATATTAAGGAAAGGCTAGCTGTGGCGGAGGCTGAGTTTTTCTCATATACCCCAAAAGGGGAGAAGGTGCAGACCATGCTCCTTAAGGGCGTGGATCCGGACACTGATCCCAAGGACATCCTCGCAGAACTGCGCAAAGCGCAGAGCGACGATGTCCGGTTCGTTGGGGTTAAGCCCTTCATCACTGCGGCAACGAAAAGGGAGAACAGGAAACTTCCGTTCTTCCTAATCCAGGTCACCCCAGACACCAAATTAGACAGCCTAAAGCGTATTAATCGTTTAGGCTCCATTCGTGTAAAGTGGGAAATATTAAAAAAGACACGGCACACACTCCAGTGTGCTCGTTGTCAAAGGTTTGGGCATGCCGCGGCGAACTGCAACATGCAGTCTCGCTGCGTCAAATGCGCAGGAACCCACACTCGAGGGGAATGCCCTTTGGGGACTGAAAAAGTTGAGGACAGGAGCGCTCTCAAATGTGTTCTCTGCAAGACCAGCGGGCACCCTGCAAACTATCGGGGTTGCCCTAAGGTCCAAGAAATGAGGAAGATAATAGAAGCAAAAAGGAAAGGAAAAATGGTAGAAGCGAGGCCAGTGCCCCGTGCTCCAGCTACCACTGTTACACCGGCAGTCTCCTATGCCCAAATGGCATCAGGAAGGCGACCGGTACAACAGACAGTGCCGAAGGTGGCCCCAGTCCCAGTGGCCAGGCAACCTGAAGCCGATTTGGATCTGAAGACGGTCCTGCTCTCTATTCAGGGGCAGATCGCTCAGCTCCAAAAACAGTTCCTTGAGCAAGCAGCGCGAGTAGACCTCATCTACTCCACGCTGTTCGCCGCGCCAAACGCCACATCGGTCTGATGGCTGCGCAGGCAGCCTGTAACCTAAAAATTCTAGCAGTGAATGTGAATTCACTGATCAAACCCGAACGACAATTAAATTTCGGCAACTTACTGCAAACGCATAATCCTGACGTGTTGATGGTTTGCGAGACTAAGCTAAATCAGACGCACACACTCAGGTACAATAATTATAACATCATTCGAAGAGATCGAACCTACCTAGCGGGCGGGGTCGCTCTCTTAATCAAAAAAGGCCTTTGTCATAAGGTCGTGTATAGCGGTGAAGTGCGCAGATTTCAGGCGATAGAAACATGTATCGCACGCATCCCCCTTCGGGGTGGTAAGCAGTTATACGTGATCGCTATCTATGCGTCTGAAAAGGCACGTATCAATCAGTACTTCATTTCAGAGCTCGATACTCTTTTCACTAGCCTTCGACTATGCTCGGAGGAGAACTATTATATCATAGCCGGAGACTTGAACTCGAGGCATATTGAATGGGGCAACTTAGTGCATAACACCAGGGGTACCTCCTTGCATAACTGGTTTGTAGAGCACAATATTGAGTTCAAGCTAGATTTGCTTGCAACCGATAAGCCATCGTATCCCAGAAGCGGGTCCTATCTGGATCTGTTGCTGATAGACAGACGACTAACTATACTAGACGTGGAACGACGCACACGGAACTGTTTAACTGCTGTTGAGTACGAGAGTGATCACTGCGGGCTCTACGCGGCTATTCAGCTCCCGAACGAGGTGGAAGAACTGGAGGAGTATGTCCAGAGGCACCCTTATAATTACAATAAGGCCCGCTGGCCACGCTTCTCCAGGACTTTAGCCACAGAACTACGTTCGAGTGGGATCAATCCGCCGACAAACAGAAACCTAACTAACGCGGAGGTTGACAGGTACCTCATACAAATGGACGACATAATTAAACGTACCATGGACAAGACGATTCCGAAGGTAGTGCAAATCGATGTCAGTGACGTCTATCGAAATGCTACCATCGATGCACTTCACGTGCACAAAAGTAGACTGCTGTCAAGACTCAAACTCTTGCACAGGCGGTTTACAGATCCGCAAAACGCGGAAGTCAGGGCACTGAAGTCGGAGATCAAGAACCTCCAACAGTTAATAAGAATAAATTATAGCTTGGCTATAAGCTTGCACTGGGGCAATAAAATCCGGGCTGTACGATCCAACAACCCGGGTATGTTCCCGCAAGTAAATAAAATATTCCGGAGGAAAGATCAAAACGACATTCAGACCGTTCGACTTCCCAGAACGATAACTAACGAACAATTACTGACTTCAGTTGGCATCGATCCAGGTAGGGCAGTGCTAGACAATGACTTCTTTGTGGTTGAGGATCCCCAGGAGAAGGTGAAAGCTATTGGTGCCGTGTTTCAGCGAGTGTATACGGTCAACTTAGTTAGTAGGCCGAATCACGACCTGGAAAACAGAGCCTTGCTAAACCACTTCTATCTCCGCAACGAGATAAGTCAATGGCGATCCGAGAATCCAGGATTCACCAGGTTCAGTGACGATAATTTGGCACATAATGCCGTCGCCAATGATAGAAATCACATCTTGATTTCGCAAGAAGATCTCCAGAGTATCTTTAACTCGATGAAGAAGAAAAAGTCAGCGGGAATCGATGGAATATCAAATATTGTGCTTCGCCACCTTCCCCCCGCAGCAATTCAAATTTACACAACGTTGTTCAACAATGCGCTGAGTAATGCATATTACCCTTCGCACTGGAAAACAGCTGTAGTGCAACCGATCCCTAAACGGGACAAAGACAAGTCCATTCCGACAAATCTCCGGTCGATCAGTCTTCTTCCTTGCATAAGCAAGGTTTTTGAAAAGATCGTCATTAGAGTTCTGAAGCAATGGGTTGATGAAAAAAAAATCATTCCGGACAACCAGTTCGGATTCAGGGCGGGCCATGATACCATACATGCCGCGTCAAAGCTGGTTTCCGACATTCAGTGGAACAAAAACAAAAATCAGTGCACGGGTGCCTGTCTGATTGATCTGGAGAAGGCGTTTGACACCGTTTGGTTGGAGGGCCTCTTCTTCAAGTTAGTCAGGCTCGGAATAAGTAAACCACTGCTATACATGATCTATGACATGATAACAGGTAGAAAGTTCGTCGTGAAAAGTGGCGACGTAACTTCCACTACGGTCTTTGACATTAAAAATGGTCTACAACAGGGGGCGATTGGTTCGCCGATCTTGTTTTCAATATTCACTGCAGAACTTATAGGTTCCATGCCGCACTTAATTGCGTACGCCGACGACCTAGTAGCGTACAGATCAGGTCCGAAAGTCGAGGTAATAAATATCTTGTTGCAGCGTGACTTCGAGAAAATTCAGCGATTTTGCGACGACTGGAAGTTGGTTATCAACTTCCTGAAGTGCGAAACTACCCTTTTCAGGACCCCGTTGTACATGGCGTCGCGGGATATTCGCTTAAACTGGCGCAAGTTCGGCATAGTTGACCCGCAAGGACGGCCGTTAGCTGTGAAAAGTGTGGTTAGATATCTTGGCATTTGGCTGGATCAATATCTGTATTTTGACAAACATATAGATATTGCTCTGACGAAAGCCAGAAAGGCCTTTGCTGCGGCAAGGAGGTTGTTTTACAGCAGCCAACTTGATACCAGGGTGAAGGTTATCTGCTACATGGCCCTCATCAGGCCAATTATGGCGTACGGTTGTCCGTTGTGGTTCAACGTGAGTCCTTCCCAGATGGAAAAGATGAGGTTGTTCGAGAGACAATGCCTTCGGTCCTGTCTCCGGTTGTATCGTACACCCGAGTCTGAGTACAAGAAGTACTATCCTAACGAGGTCCTGTACAACGAGGCAAACTTGAACAGGATAGATAATTTTATTATTAAGCTGATCAGAAGACACATTGCACGAGCTATGACTTCTTCCAACAGTCTGATCTTCGGGGCTTACTACCCCAATATTATGTACCATGAAAGGGTGCGCCTTAACGGCTTTATTCCTCCCGAAGCATTCCTCTATTTAGACATGATTGGCCTAATACGGGATACAGACGGATGCCCTGTAATCTTCCATGTCGTACGCCGAACAGTGGACAGGCGACTCCAATACGAACCGGATGTCGCTCGCACCCACGAGGATCTTCTTCGGTTCAGCCGAGCGATCCCCGCTCGAGATAGGAAGCAGTCTGCTAAAGATCGGCAATTTTACTGGTGGTTACACCAAAACCAGTCTCCGCCACCGCTGGCCTTTTAAACGATCCGGTAGTTGACCATGGTGGCCAACTTACATAGGTTTTAAGGTAGTTATCAAGGGGAAAAAAAAAAAATCAAAAAAAAAAAAATATAAAACAAAAAAAATTTCAAAAAAAAAGATATAAAACAAAAAAAAAAAAAAAATTATAATACCCAAAAACCCAAAAAAAAGGTGCACCACGGCGTATAAATTATATATGTTAAGCATATACATAACACATACGCCCTGGTGTACGCGTCCGTACTGTTACGGACATAGTTAAGATAGTCCTAAGTTTTATGTTAGGGTCAGTTAGTATAAGGTAGGTTAAGTAATTAAGTTAAGTTTAGCCAAGTTTTTTATAAGTTTTCTTGGCAAATAAATAAATAAATAAATGAAGTTTGTCACTAAAGACTAAAAAAAACAAGTTGATTAAGCCGAAAGGCACATTATAAAGTAGATTAGATTAGCTTAGAGTACCCGAATAGGGTCAGTAGGTTAGTATTAAGAACAATTTATGAATTGTTAAGTTAGTTAAGCTAGTTTTAAGTTCTTTTGTCTAGCATGTAAGTTAAATTTAATAAAATAAAAACAAAATTACAAAAAAAAAAAAAAAGAAAAATCGGTTCTCGTCCGATCACCGAAATCAAGCAGCATCGGGCGCGGATAGTACTTGGATGGGGGACCGCTTGGGAACACCGCGTGTTGTTGACATTGACACCTGTTCAAACTTTTTGCTCCCCATTGTACACACTACTGCAACCACATCCTCAACCAACAACAAATTCTCAATCATGACTGCCATTCTCGCAGGATTTTTTATTCATGTCAACAATTTTATTGTGCATTACGTGTGGTTCTGTGTGGTTTAGAGGACGCGAGTTACGCCCTCTAAATGGTCTCACGTCACATCTTGATTCACCACACGTGCCGCAATTCAATGTCAACAAACTACGGGTGCTTTCGGCTCCATATATGAAGACTTGCAAAATAAGAGCATGATTTTGATCCTTTGAATCAGCAGTTTTGGGCCACTAACCGAATTAGCACGAAGCCCACAGTGATGACGCTTGTGCAGTATACTATTACTCCGAGGTAGACAAAATTACTTGCTTTTACTAATTCCAAATTTTAGCCGTCGATCGTGATGATTTGAAAAGGGTCGTATTCAGAAAAGCAGTGTTAGTAAATTACGCGAGTTTTACAAATTTGTATGTAATCCAACATTTTTGACAGTTCTTCACAAAAATCTTCTCATCCGAATACAATTGGAAGCAATAGCCACAACATTTATCTATTCTAAATACATTATTTATTCTATTATTTTCCGGTTATTTTTATTTTTCGTTCCATCTTCCAGTGAAATAATTTACATCAGATTCCTGAATATCTTTAACAATTTTAGGTGAACGATATGGTTGTATTCATCGATCAGGAATGAGATAAAAACACAAAAGCAGAACACAACAGAAAACAGGCAAATAAAACACACATCCTTTTAACGTTGGGAAAACTCAAGTAAAAACCCAACGGCTTATCTCGTCGTGAGATAAAGACTGTGCAGTCACAGAGGTTGCACACATATATAAACATATTTTCATGTATTCAATTCTAAACAGTGGGATCTTTCGTACACGAGGATGCACACACATATAAACATATTTTCATGCATTCAGTTCTAAACAGTGGGATATTTCGTACACGTGTAAAGCTAATTCAGTTCCAAATAGAAATTAATTCATTTCAATAATAGAGTTCACGTATTACCTATTCTTTATATATCTGGAAAGTAATCCAATAAAAGTCTCACCAAATTGCCAAGATTAGCTAAAAGCTCTATCATGTTTCTTTGTAAAATGCATGTAAAACTAAAAAACATTCACCATTGTTCTTCCATGTCATATTTTGTTTCTTTTTAATGCTGCCTGTTTGCCTCTCGCAATACTGTCATGTGTTTTCAATGCAAAGCAATAGCTGTTTCGTTAAACTTTTCAAAATTGCAGTCAAATTTTCTATTTCTCATTATGCAATGCGTCAAAAATCTAAACAGATGAATATTTTTGTTCAGTTGAACACTTTTTTATGCAATCTCAATTGAAGAGAACGTCTTTTTACGAAACTTACAATTTCCACAACTTCATAAAGAACGTTTTCTGAATCAGTTGACGCTTAATTACTACAAGTGCACAACGCTGCAACGTGTTACTTCCTGGAGCAATGTTTTTAATTTTTGACACGACGCATGAAACTATCCTATTATTACTACGGCTCCGTCACTGCATATATCAATACACTTTTCCTAATTAATACTGTTTTAGGCCTTGTGTTTGCAAGGTTGCCAGGACAATTTGATTTCCATGCAATACGTCATATTTCCGAATCCCCAAATGTACGATACAAATTAATTTTAAATACTCGAACTTGTACGCATTAAATAATCTTTTATCGTTTGTATTTTTACATATATTCTGTTGCCAAACTTGTACACAATTTGTGTTTCTGAACACATCTTTTGAAAGATACACACACACATATATACATATATGTATAGCCAGTATCATAGAGAAATATAAAGTGTTTTCTGCCGCAAAATATTTCTACAAAAAATTAAAACTACGCCAAATAGTAATAGCATACAAGAAGTTTGCAAGACAGCCTGAAATAAAAGCAACATAATATAAATAATCTATGCGATTCTTGGTGTCACTTCGACTGAGCAGGAGTTACGGAAGATGTGGAGAATATTTGGCAAAGAAATATGAAATACTCGAAGAAATGTCAGACTTAAGCGACAAAGCTCCACAAACGGCAATATCCTTGACCAAATTCATGTCCTCCTGAACGATCAAGTCGTTAGAGGGTTAAACTTCCAGCAAATTTCTTCACGTCAGGTAGTGCCCAACAACATTGGCTGTTTTTCATATAAACCTTTTAAAGTTCGAACGATGAAAATGTTGGTCATTTGCGACAGATCCTTAAAGGAAAGGCATTGCAGTCTGTACTTTTCAAATTATTATTTCCAGATAAAATTCCAAGGGTTTTAAAAAAACCTTTTCGCATGCTTTACGGTAAGCAGGACATGGTTATTAATTGTGAGAGGTCCGATCCGATAAGATCAAAACAATGAGTTTTGCGTTTTCAGTGCATGATATTTGCGAAATGATGGATCTGGATCAAAGCAAGATAAACAATAAATCTTTATGCAAAAATTGGTAAACAAACTACCACCCACATTTAAATTGACATGGGCAGTACATCAGCAAACCATCGACAATGTTAATCTTGTTCACTTGAGTCCGTGGTTAATCGTGGTAAAATGGCTCAAGCAGTATCTGATGTCTGTTCATCATTAACCGTGGAGTAAAAGCATACAAAGCAAAAACAATTTATAGACACGAAGAAAATCCATCTACCTCTCACAACAATTGTAATTTCCCTAGCATTGACAACATCTCGACACTTTTCCGAACCATACCGGTCACCATCTATGGTAAGAACACGAAGTGCGACACTTTTGTTTGTCATATGATTACATTGATGAAAGCAGATTTAGCAACGTACCGAATCACTCTGCTTAAAATGCACAGGAAATTCATCGCGAATAGTCAACGCAAGTATATCAGCCAACGGATCAACAAAATTATTTGGTATGAGGTTGGGTAATTTCTAAATTTCCAGTTTAGAAATTTGCCAATGTAATTGTGCTTTAGATTCCGACACTAGATTGGTTGAAATTGTAGAATATCGAATCCATCAACACTAAACCAGCAAAGCAAATACTATCCAAGGATGATGAACAAACGCTAAAATTGCTTGAAGCCGCTACAGTTTACAAGAACAAGATATACAGCGTCTTTACTTTGGAAACTAGAAGACGTCATCATGCCAAATTAAAGAGTAATACCTGACCATCGCTTAAAGTTGCTAGAAACGAAGTTACAGAAAGATAAAGCATTGTATACAAAGTTAAATGTTCTTACTAACGATGATGTCAGGAAAGACAATTCACGTAAGTTGAGTAGTCATCGCACTTGGTATTTGCGTATATTTCCAGTATTTAATTCGAATAAACCAGAGAAATTAATTTTTGGGATGCTGCAGCTAAGAGCAAAGACATATCTCTCAACACAATGCTGCTTCAAGGACCAGATACTCTTCCAGCTTTAACGGACGTGTTATATCCCTTCAGAGAACGCAATACGCGGCGACATTAAAGAGATGTTCCACCAAGTCCCATTACGAAGATAGATCAGTATTCCCAACGATTCTTATTGCTGAACGGCGAAACTAAAAAGATGGAAACATACGTTACGCAGGTATTAATATTCGAAGCTAAATGTTCACAAAAATACAGCACGATTCATTGAATTATCCACGAGCTGTGAGATCTATGTTGATGATTTTTTGGATAGTGTGGATAACATCGAAGAAGCACTTCAACTAATGGATGAAGAAAGAAATATATTCACAGTGAGGCTGGATTTCAAATTACAAAATTCTTGAGCCATTCCATGGAAGTAATGAATGCACACCTATCAGAGCCTGAAAATTGTAATAAAGAATCCAGTAGTTGCAGTAATTTGACATTATTTAAGAAAATACTTGGAATGCTGTGTTCACCGTCCTCTAATAATTTCCTTTTTCACTTTCAAAACTCAACTTAGCACACATTACGATTCTGCTAAAAATGTTATTGCAAGAAATCTGGCGTTCATCTGAGAGTTATCCGTCTTTCCAATCTCTGTTGCACATGAACCCTTCATTAAATGGAAAAAATGATCTTCACTTCTCCTGGAAGGTAGAACCAGAAATCAAGTACTAAAGAGATATGCAACTTTCCAGTGGAAAACCCCAAACCAAATTGTATGCAAGTGTGGTTGAAATTAAAAGATTTTCTAGTAGGAGTAAACTAGTTCACTGTATGTCGTATGTATTTCGTTTTATTCGAGGAACCAGGAGGAATATAGTTTCAGAAACCCGATTAAATTGAGGAGCTGATCACATCCATAACTCGGCATCCAAACTAAAGACCTGGAATGGAGATGGCGGCGTATGAGCCCTTTCTTAAGGCCAACGGTGGTATTCACAGCCTGGAAGAGGCTACCGACATCTCGTTGAAAAGCACATACCTGCCTCGAATTTACTGTTGACGAGAACAGCAAACAGAAAAAGGACAATGACTCTCGGTTCTGCAAGTGGAATGTGAGGTCCCTTAACAGACCACGTAAGTTATGTTTTTTGGTATTCTTTTGAAACCAAGAATAATACAAGTATATACTTGTACAGTATACTTTATTAATTCTTGATTAACTTCTCTTAGGAGAAGTCGACCGTCCCGTCCGAAGCTTCAAGTAAAACTTATCAAATATGTATTACTTCTCATTCAGACAAGTTGCAGTTTGCGGAAATTGCTTACTCAGGTGTTTCCCTCACCGAGTTCATTTCCGCGACCAGACTGGGTCGAGAACGGTGACAGTTTGTCTGAACTGTCGAATGAACACGGTTTCCTTCAAACTTCGGATTTGAGGAGTGTGGGAACGTTACTCGTGCAGGCGATGAACTCACGGAGGCCCTGGAAGCCTATAAGGCAAATCTCACCGCCAAACAGGAGATGCTGTGGGATGGGTCGGTCAAAAAGTTATCGAAAAATTGCGACGTCTACGTCGTATCTGTAGATACTAACTGTATCTCACCTGTATCCCGAGGGCGTGATGTGCAGGTAAAAATTTCGTCAACGACCATACCATGCTGAAAAAATCGGTTCTCGTCTATGCGTCTGAAAAGGCACGTATCAATCAGTACTTCATTTCAGAGCTCGATACTCTTTTCACTAGCCTTCGACTATGCTCGGAGGAGAACTATTATATCATAGCCGGAGACTTGAACTCGAGGCATATTGAATGGGGCAACTTAGTGCATAACACCAGGGGTACCTCCTTGCATAACTGGTTTGTAGAGCACAATATTGAGTTCAAGCTAGATTTGCTTGCAACCGATAAGCCATCGTATCCCAGAAGCGGGTCCTATCTGGATCTGTTGCTGATAGACAGACGACTAACTATACTAGACGTGGAACGACGCACACGGAACTGTCTAACTGCTGTTGAGTACGAGAGTGATCACTGCGGGCTCTACGCGGCTATTCAGCTCCCGAACGAGGTGGAAGAACTGGAGGAGTATGTCCAGAGGCACCCTTATAATTACAATAAGGCCCGCTGGCCACGCTTCTCCAGGACTTTAGCCACAGAACTACGTTCGAGTGGGATCAATCCGCCGACAAACAGAAACCTAACTAACGCGGAGGTTGACAGGTACCTCATACAAATGGACGACATAATTAAACGTACCATGGACAAGACGATTCCGAAGGTAGTGCAAATCGATGTCAGTGACGTCTATCGAAATGCTACCATCGATGCACTTCACGTGCACAAAAGTAGACTGCTGTCAAGACTCAAACTCTTGCACAGGCGGTTTACAGATCCGCAAAACGCGGAAGTCAGGGCACTGAAGTCGGAGATCAAGAACCTCCAACAGTTAATAAGAATAAATTATAGCTTGGCTATAAGCTTGCACTGGGGCAATAAAATCCGGGCTGTACGATCCAACAACCCGGGTATGTTCCCGCAAGTAAATAAAATATTCCGGAGGAAAGATCAAAACGACATTCAGACCGTTCGACTTCCCAGAACGATAACTAACGAACAATTACTGACTTCAGTTGGCATCGATCCAGGTAGGGCAGTGCTAGACAATGACTTCTTTGTGGTTGAGGATCCCCAGGAGAAGGTGAAAGCTATTGGTGCCGTGTTTCAGCGAGTGTATACGGTCAACTTAGTTAGTAGGCCGAATCACGACCTGGAAAACAGAGCCTTGCTAAACCACTTCTATCTCCGCAACGAGATAAGTCAATGGCGATCCGAGAATCCAGGATTCACCAGGTTCAGTGACGATAATTTGGCACATAATGCCGTCGCCAATGATAGAAATCACATCTTGATTTCGCAAGAAGATCTCCAGAGTATCTTTAACTCGATGAAGAAGAAAAAGTCAGCGGGAATCGATGGAATATCAAATATTGTGCTTCGCCACCTTCCCCCCGCAGCAATTCAAATTTACACAACGTTGTTCAACAATGCGCTGAGTAATGCATATTACCCTTCGCACTGGAAAACAGCTGTAGTGCAACCGATCCCTAAACGGGACAAAGACAAGTCCATTCCGACAAATCTCCGGTCGATCAGTCTTCTTCCTTGCATAAGCAAGGTTTTTGAAAAGATCGTCATTAGAGTTCTGAAGCAATGGGTTGATGAAAAAAAAATCATACCGGATAACCAGTTCGGATTCAGGGCGGGCCATGATACCATACATGCCGCGTCAAAGCTGGTTTCCGACATTCAGTGGAACAAAAACAAAAATCAGTGCACGGGTGCCTGTCTGATTGATCTGGAGAAGGCGTTTGACACCGTTTGGTTGGAGGGCCTCTTCTTCAAGTTAGTCAGGCTCGGAATAAGTAAACCACTGCTATACATGATCTATGACATGATAACAGGTAGAAAGTTCGTCGTGAAAAGTGGCGACGTAACTTCCACTACGGTCTTTGACATTAAAAATGGTCTACAACAGGGGGCGATTGGTTCGCCGATCTTGTTTTCAATATTCACTGCAGAACTTATAGGTTCCATGCCGCACTTAATTGCGTACGCCGACGACCTAGTAGCGTACAGATCAGGTCCGAAGGTCGAGGTAATAAATATCTTGTTGCAGCGTGACTTCGAGAAAATTCAGCGATTTTGCGACGACTGGAAGTTGGTTATCAACTTCCTGAAGTGCGAAACTACCCTTTTCAGGACCCCGTTGTACATGGCGTCGCGGGATATTCGCTTAAACTGGCGCAAGTTCGGCATAGTTGACCCGCAAGGACGGCCGTTAGCTGTGAAAAGTGTGGTTAGATATCTTGGCATTTGGCTGGATCAATATCTGTATTTTGACAAACATATAGATATTGCTCTGACGAAAGCCAGAAAGGCCTTTGCTGCGGCAAGGAGGTTGTTTTACAGCAGCCAACTTGATACCAGGGTGAAGGTAATCTGCTACATGGCCCTCATCAGGCCAATTATGGCGTACGGTTGTCCGTTGTGGTTCAACGTGAGTCCTTCCCAGATGGAAAAGATGAGGTTGTTCGAGAGACAGTGTCTTCGGTCCTGTCTCCGGTTGTATCGTACACCCGAGTCTGAGTACAAGAAGTACTATCCTAACGAGGTCCTGTACAACGAGGCAAACTTGAACAGGATAGATAATTTTATTATTAAGCTGATCAGAAGGCACATTGCACGAGCTATGACTTCTTCCAACAGTCTGATCTTCGGGGCTTACTACCCCAATATTATGTACCATGAAAGGGTGCGCCTTAACGGCTTTATTCCTCCCGAAGCATTCCTCTATTTAGACATGATTGGCCTAATACAGGATACAGACGGATGCCCTGTAATCTTCCATGTCGTACGCCGAACAGTGGACAGGCGACTCCAATACGAACCGGATGTCGCTCGCACCCACGAGGATCTTCTTCGGTTCAGCCGAGCGATCCCCGCTCGAGATAGGAAGCAGTCTGCCAAAGATCGGCAATTTTACTGGTGGTTACACCAAAACCAGTCTCCGCCACCGCTGGCCTTTTAAACGATCCGGTAGTTGACCATGGTGGCCAACTTACATAGGTTTTAAGGTAGTTATTAAGGCAAAAAAAAAAAAAAATTCAAAAAAAAAAAAAAAAAATATAAAACAAAAAAAATTTCAAAAAAAAAGATATAAAAAAAAAAAAAAAAAAAAAAAAAAAAATTATAATACCCAAAAACCCAAAAAAAGGTGCACCACGGCGTATAAATTATATATGTTAAGCATATACATAACACATACGCCCTGGTGCACGCGTCCGTACTGTTATGGACATAGTTAAGATAGTCCTAAGTTTTATGTTAGGGTAACTTAGTATAAGGTATGTTAAGTAATTAAGTTAAGTTTAGCCAAGTTTTTTATAAGTTTTCTTGGCAAATAAATAAATAAATAAATGAAGTTTGTCACTAAAGACTAAAAAAACAAGTTGATTAAGCCGAAAGGCACATTATAAAGTAGATTAGATTAGCTTAGAGTACCCGAATAGGGTCAGTAGGTTAGTATTAAGAACAATTTATGAATTTATGAATTGTTAAGTTAGTTAAGCTAGTTTTAAGTTCTTTTGTCTAGCATGTAAGTTAAATTTAATAAAATAAAAACAAAATTACAAAAAAAAAAAATCGGTTCTCGTCCGATCACCGAAATCAAGCAGCATCGGGCGCGGATAGTACTTGGATGGGGGACCGCTTGGGAACACCGCGTGTTGTTGACATTGACACCTGTTCAAACTTTTTGCTCCCCATTGTACACACTACTGCAACCACATCCTCAACCAACAACAAATTCTCAATCATGACTGCCATTCTCGCAGGATTTTTTATTCATGTCAACAATTTTATTGTGCATTACGTGTGGTTCTGTGTGGTTTAGAGGACGCGAGTTACGCCCTCTAAATGGTCTCACGTCACATCTTGATTCACCACACGTGCCGCAATTCAATGTCAACAAACTACGGGTGCTTTCGGCTCCATATATGAAGACTTGCAAAATAAGAGCATGATTTTGGTCCTTTGAATCAGCAGTTTTGGGCCACTAACCGAATTAGCACGAAGCCCACAGTGATGACGCTTGTGCAGTATACTATTACTCCGAGGTAGACAAAATTACTTGCTTTTACTACTTCCAAATTTTAGCCGTCGATCGTGATGATTTGAAAAGGGTCGTATTCAGGAAAGCAGTGTTGGTAAATTACGCGAGTTTTACAAATTTGTATGTAATCCAACATTTTTGACAGTTCTTCACAAAAATCTTCTCATCCGAATACAATTGGAAGCAATAGCCACAACATTTATCTATTCTAAATACATTATTTATTCTATTATTTTCCGGTTATTTTTATTTTTCGTTCCATCTTCCAGTGAAATAATTTACATCAGATTCCTGAATATCTTTAACAATTTTAGGTGAACGATATGGTTGTATTCATCGATCAGGAATGAGATAAAAACACAAAAGCAGAACACAACAGAAAACAGGCAAATAAAACACACATCCTTTTAACGTTGGGAAAACTCAAGTAAAAACCCAACGGCTTATCTCGTCGTGAGATAAAGACTGTGCAGTCACAGAGGTTGCACACATATATAAACATATTTTCATGTATTCAATTCTAAACAGTGGGATCTTTCGTACACGAGGATGCACACACATATAAACATATTTTCATGCATTCAGTTCTAAACAGTGGGATATTTCGTACACGTGTAAAGCTAATTCAGTTCCAAATAGAAATTAATTCATTTCAATAATAGAGTTCACGTATTACCTATTCTTTATATATCTGGAAAGTAATCCAATAAAAGTCTCACCAAATTGCCAAGATTAGCTAAAAGCTCTATCATGTTTCTTTGTAAAATGCATGTAAAACTAAAAAACATTCACCATTGTTCTTCCATGTCATATTTTGTTTCTTTTAAATGCTGCCTGTTTGCCTCTCGCAATACTGTCATGTGTTTTCAATGCAAAGCAATAGCTGTTTCGTTAAACTTTTCAAAATTGCAGTCAAATTTTCTATTTCTCATTATGCAATGCGTCAAAAATCTAAACAGATGAATATTTTTGTTCAGTTGAACACTTTTTTATGCAATCTCAATTGAAGAGAACGTCTTTTTACGAAACTTACAATTTCCACAACTTCATAAAGAACGTTTTCTGAATCAGTTGGCACTTAATTACTACAAGTGCACAACGCTGCAACGTGTTACTTCCTGGAGCAATGTTTTTAATTTTTGACACGACGCATGAAACTATCCTATTATTACTACGGCTCCGTCACTGCATATATCAATACACTTTTCCTAATTAATACTGTTTTAGGCCTTGTGTTTGCAAGGTTGCCAGGACAATTTGATTTCCATGCAATACGTCATATTTCCGAATCCCCAAATGATACGATACAAATTAATTTTAAATACTCGAACTTGTACGCATTAAATAATCTTTTATCGTTTGTATTTTTACATATATTCTGTTGCCAAACTTGTACACAATTTGTGTTTCTGAACACATCTTTTGAAAGATACACACACACATATATACATATATGTATAGCCAATATCATAGAGAAATATAAAGTGTTTTCTGCCGCAAAATATTTGTACAAAAAATTAAAACTACGCCAAATAGTAATAGCATACAAGAAGTTTGCAAGACAGCCTGAAATAAAAGCAACATAATATAAATAATCTATGCGATTCTTGGTGTCACTTCGACTGAGCAGGAGTTACGGAAGATGTGGAGAATATTTGGCAAAGAAATATGAAATACTCGAAGAAATGTCAGACTTAAGCGACAAAGCTCCACAAACGGCAATATCCTTGACCAAATTCATGTCCTCCTGAACGATCAAGGTTTCTTCACGTCAGGTAGTGCCCAACAACATTGGCTGTTTTTCATATAAACCTTTTAAAGTTCGAACGATGAAAATGTTGGTCATTTGCGACAGATCCTTAAAGGAAAGGCATTGCAGTCTGTACTTTTCAAATTATTATTTCCAGATAAAATTCCAAGGGTTTTAAAAAAACCTTTTCGCATGCTTTACGGTAAGCAGGACATGGTTATTAATTGTGAGAGGTCCGATCCGATAAGATCAAAGCAATGAGTTTTGCGTTTTCCGTGCATGA
Source organism: Eristalis tenax (assembly GCA_905231855.2). Classification (NCBI taxonomy): domain Eukaryota; kingdom Metazoa; phylum Arthropoda; class Insecta; order Diptera; family Syrphidae; genus Eristalis; species Eristalis tenax. The sequence continues at coordinate 106,644,629 of HG993124.1, read as the reverse complement.
TATTTGCGAAATGATGGATCTGGATCAAAGCCAGATAAACAATAAATCTTTATGCAAAAATTGGTAAACAAACTACCATCCACATTTAAATTGACATGGGCAGTACATCAGCAAACCATCGACAATGTTAATCTTGTTCACTTGAGTCCGTGGTTAATTAAAATGGATCAAGCAGTATCTGATGTCTGTTCATCATTAACCGTGGAGTAAAAGCATACAAAGCAAAAACAATTTATAGACACGAAGAAAATCCATCTACCTCTCACAACAATTGTAATTTCCCTAGCATTGACAACATCTCGACACTTTTCCGAACCATACCGGTCACCATCTATGGTAAGAACACGAAGTGCGACACTTTTGTTTGTCATATGATTACATTGATGAAAGCAGATTTAGCAACGTACCGAATCACTCTGCTTAAAATGCACAGGAAATTCATAGCGAATAGTCAACGCAAGTATATCAGCCAACGGATCAACAAAATTATTTGGTATGAGGTTGGGTAATTTCTAAATTTCCAGTTTAGAAATTTGCCAATGTAATTGTGCTTTAGATTCCGACACTAGATTGGTTGAAATTGTAGAATATCGAATCCATCAACACTAAACCAGCAAAGCAAATACTATCCAAGGATGATGAACAAACGCTAAAATTGCTTGAAGCCGCTACAGTTTACAAGAACAAGATATACAGCGTCTTTACTTTGGAAACTAGAAGACGTCATCATGCCAAATTAAAGAGTAATACCTGACCATCGCTTAAAGTTGCTAGAAACGAAGTTACAGAAAGATAAAGCATTGTATACAAAGTTAAATGTTCTTACTAACGATGATGTCAGGAAAGACAATTCACGTAAGTTGAGTAGTCATCGCACTTGGTATTTGCGTATATTTCCAGTATTTAATTCGAATAAACCAGAGAAATTAATTTTTGGGATGCTGCAGCTAAGAGCAAAGACATATCTCTCAACACAATGCTGCTTCAAGGACCAGATACTCTTCCAGCTTTAACGGACGTGTTATATCCCTTCAGAGAACGCAATACGCGGCGACATTAAAGAGATGTTCCACCAAGTCCCATTACGAAGATAGATCAGTATTCCCAACGATTCTTATTGCTGAACGGCGAAACTAAAAAGATGGAAACATACGTTACGCAGGTATTAATATTCGAAGCTAAATGTTCACAAAAATACAGCACGATTCATTGAATTATCCACGAGCTGTGAGATCTATGTTGATGATTTTTTGGATAGTGTGGATAACATCGAAGAAGCACTTCAACTAATGGATGAAGAAAGAAATATATTCACAGTGAGGCTGGATTTCAAATTACAAAATTCTTGAGCCATTCCATGGAAGTAATGAATGCACACCTATCAGAGCCTGAAAATTGTAATAAAGAATCCAGTAGTTGCAGTAATTTGACATTATTTAAGAAAATACTTGGAATGCTGTGTTCACCGTCCTCTAATAATTTCCTTTTTCACTTTCAAAACTCAACTTAGCACACATTACGATTCTGCTAAAAATGTTATTGCAAGAAATCTGGCGTTCATCTGAGAGTTATCCGTCTTTCCAATCTCTGTTGCACATGAACCCTTCATTAAATGGAAAAAATGATCTTCACTTCTCCTGGAAGGTAGAACCAGAAATCAAGTACTAAAGAGATATGCAACTTTCCAGTGGAAAACCCCAAACCAAATTGTATGCAAGTGTGGTTGAAATTAAAAGATTTTCTAGTAGGAGTAAACTAGTTCACTGTATGTCGTATGTATTTCGTTTTATTCGAGGAACCAGGAGGAATATAGTTTCAGAAACCCGATTAAATTGAGGAGCTGATCACATCCATAACTCGGCATCCAAACTAAAGACCTGGAATGGAGATGGCGGCGTATGAGCCCTTTCTTAAGGCCAACGGTGGTATTCACAGCCTGGAAGAGGCTACCGACATCTCGTTGAAAAGCACATACCTGCCTCGAATTTACTGTTGACGAGAACAGCAAACAGAAAAAGGACAATGACTCTCGGTTCTGCAAGTGGAATGTGAGGTCCCTTAACAGACCACGTAAGTTATGTTTTTTGGTATTCTTTTGAAACCAAGAATAATACAAGTATATACTTGTACAGTATACTTTATTAATTCTTGATTAACTTCTCTTAGGAGAAGTCGACCGTCCCGTCCGAAGCTTCAAGTAAAACTTATCAAATATGTATTACTTCTCATTCAGACAAGTTGCAGTTTGCGGAAATTGCTTACTCAGGTGTTTCCCTCACCGAGTTCATTTCCGCGACCAGACTGGGTCGAGAACGGTGACAGTTTGTCTGAACTGTCGAATGAACACGGTTTCCTTCAAACTTCGGATTTGAGGAGTGTGGGAACGTTACTCGTGCAGGCGATGAACTCACGGAGGCCCTGGAAGCCTATAAGGCAAATCTCACCGCCAAACAGGAGATGCTGTGGGATGGGTCGGTCAAAAAGTTATCGAAAAATTGCGACGTCTACGTCGTATCTGTAGATACTAACTGTATCTCACCTGTATCCCGAGGGCGTGATGTGCAGGTAAAAATTTCGTCAACGACCATACCATGCTGAAAAAATCGGTTCTCGTCTATGCGTCTGAAAAGGCACGTATCAATCAGTACTTCATTTCAGAGCTCGATACTCTTTTCACTAGCCTTCGACTATGCTCGGAGGAGAACTATTATATCATAGCCGGAGACTTGAACTCGAGGCATATTGAATGGGGCAACTTAGTGCATAACACCAGGGGTACCTCCTTGCATAACTGGTTTGTAGAGCACAATATTGAGTTCAAGCTAGATTTGCTTGCAACCGATAAGCCATCGTATCCCAGAAGCGGGTCCTATCTGGATCTGTTGCTGATAGACAGACGACTAACTATACTAGACGTGGAACGACGCACACGGAACTGTCTAACTGCTGTTGAGTACGAGAGTGATCACTGCGGGCTCTACGCGGCTATTCAGCTCCCGAACGAGGTGGAAGAACTGGAGGAGTATGTCCAGAGGCACCCTTATAATTACAATAAGGCCCGCTGGCCACGCTTCTCCAGGACTTTAGCCACAGAACTACGTTCGAGTGGGATCAATCCGCCGACAAACAGAAACCTAACTAACGCGGAGGTTGACAGGTACCTCATACAAATGGACGACATAATTAAACGTACCATGGACAAGACGATTCCGAAGGTAGTGCAAATCGATGTCAGTGACGTCTATCGAAATGCTACCATCGATGCACTTCACGTGCACAAAAGTAGACTGCTGTCAAGACTCAAACTCTTGCACAGGCGGTTTACAGATCCGCAAAACGCGGAAGTCAGGGCACTGAAGTCGGAGATCAAGAACCTCCAACAGTTAATAAGAATAAATTATAGCTTGGCTATAAGCTTGCACTGGGGCAATAAAATCCGGGCTGTACGATCCAACAACCCGGGTATGTTCCCGCAAGTAAATAAAATATTCCGGAGGAAAGATCAAAACGACATTCAGACCGTTCGACTTCCCAGAACGATAACTAACGAACAATTACTGACTTCAGTTGGCATCGATCCAGGTAGGGCAGTGCTAGACAATGACTTCTTTGTGGTTGAGGATCCCCAGGAGAAGGTGAAAGCTATTGGTGCCGTGTTTCAGCGAGTGTATACGGTCAACTTAGTTAGTAGGCCGAATCACGACCTGGAAAACAGAGCCTTGCTAAACCACTTCTATCTCCGCAACGAGATAAGTCAATGGCGATCCGAGAATCCAGGATTCACCAGGTTCAGTGACGATAATTTGGCACATAATGCCGTCGCCAATGATAGAAATCACATCTTGATTTCGCAAGAAGATCTCCAGAGTATCTTTAACTCGATGAAGAAGAAAAAGTCAGCGGGAATCGATGGAATATCAAATATTGTGCTTCGCCACCTTCCCCCCGCAGCAATTCAAATTTACACAACGTTGTTCAACAATGCGCTGAGTAATGCATATTACCCTTCGCACTGGAAAACAGCTGTAGTGCAACCGATCCCTAAACGGGACAAAGACAAGTCCATTCCGACAAATCTCCGGTCGATCAGTCTTCTTCCTTGCATAAGCAAGGTTTTTGAAAAGATCGTCATTAGAGTTCTGAAGCAATGGGTTGATGAAAAAAAAATCATACCGGATAACCAGTTCGGATTCAGGGCGGGCCATGATACCATACATGCCGCGTCAAAGCTGGTTTCCGACATTCAGTGGAACAAAAACAAAAATCAGTGCACGGGTGCCTGTCTGATTGATCTGGAGAAGGCGTTTGACACCGTTTGGTTGGAGGGCCTCTTCTTCAAGTTAGTCAGGCTCGGAATAAGTAAACCACTGCTATACATGATCTATGACATGATAACAGGTAGAAAGTTCGTCGTGAAAAGTGGCGACGTAACTTCCACTACGGTCTTTGACATTAAAAATGGTCTACAACAGGGGGCGATTGGTTCGCCGATCTTGTTTTCAATATTCACTGCAGAACTTATAGGTTCCATGCCGCACTTAATTGCGTACGCCGACGACCTAGTAGCGTACAGATCAGGTCCGAAGGTCGAGGTAATAAATATCTTGTTGCAGCGTGACTTCGAGAAAATTCAGCGATTTTGCGACGACTGGAAGTTGGTTATCAACTTCCTGAAGTGCGAAACTACCCTTTTCAGGACCCCGTTGTACATGGCGTCGCGGGATATTCGCTTAAACTGGCGCAAGTTCGGCATAGTTGACCCGCAAGGACGGCCGTTAGCTGTGAAAAGTGTGGTTAGATATCTTGGCATTTGGCTGGATCAATATCTGTATTTTGACAAACATATAGATATTGCTCTGACGAAAGCCAGAAAGGCCTTTGCTGCGGCAAGGAGGTTGTTTTACAGCAGCCAACTTGATACCAGGGTGAAGGTAATCTGCTACATGGCCCTCATCAGGCCAATTATGGCGTACGGTTGTCCGTTGTGGTTCAACGTGAGTCCTTCCCAGATGGAAAAGATGAGGTTGTTCGAGAGACAGTGTCTTCGGTCCTGTCTCCGGTTGTATCGTACACCCGAGTCTGAGTACAAGAAGTACTATCCTAACGAGGTCCTGTACAACGAGGCAAACTTGAACAGGATAGATAATTTTATTATAAAGCTGATCAGAAGGCACATTGCACGAGCTATGATTTCTTCAAATAGTCTGATCTTTGGGGCTTACTATCCAAACACTCTGTACCATGAAAGAGTGCGTCTCAACGGCCTTGTTCCGCCTGAAGCATTCCTCTATCTCGATAAAATTGGCCTAATACAGGACGCGGAGGGATGCCCTCTGATCTTCCATGTCGTACGCCGAACAGTGGACAGGCGACTCCAATACGAGCCGGATGTCGCTCGCAGCCACGAGGATCTCCTCCGGTTTAGTAGAGCAATATCTGCTCGGGACAGGAGAGAGTGTGCCAAAGAACGGCACTTTTACTGGTGGTTGCACCGGAACCGGTCTCAGCCGCTGCTGGCTATCCCAAACGACGAGACAGATGACCATGGTGGCGAGCATACATAGAATTAAGTTAGTTTTAAGTCAAAAAATTAAAAAAATCCAAAAAAAAAAAAAGGTGCACCACGGCGTATGGATGTATATGTTAAGCATATACATAACATATACGCCCTGGTGCACACGTCTGTCTCTTACGGACATAATTAAGTTAGTTTTAAGATTTTTGTTAGGTTAATTTAATTTAAGGTTTATGTTAGGTTAAGTTAGTTTTTAAGGTATTTTAAGGGTTTTTAATTTAGTTAGGTTAAGCCAAGTTTTTCGAGTTTTCTTGGTACTTCAAATGTAACATTGGTAGTCTGTAAAGACTTAAAAAAAAACGAAGTATACGCCGAAAGGCACATTATATATATTAATTAGATTAGCTTAGAGTACCCGCGTAGGGTCAGTAAGTTAGGATTAAATACAATAAGTTATTGTTAAGATATTTAGGCTAGTTTTAAGTTCTTTTGTCTAGCATGTAAGTAAAATTTAATAAAATAAAAACAAAATTACACTAAAAAAAAAAAAAAAAAAAAATCGGTTCTCGTCCGATCACCGAAATCAAGCAGCATCGGGCGCGGATAGTACTTGGATGGGGGACCGCTTGGGAACACCGCGTGTTGTTGACATTCACACCTGTTCAAACTTTTTGCTCCCCATTGTACACACTACTGCAACCACATCCTCAACCAACAACAAATTCTCAATCATGACTGCCATTCTCAACATTCTCACAGGATTTTTTTATTCATGTCAACAATTTTATTGCGCATTACGTGTGGTTCTGTGTGGTTTAGAGGGCGCGAGTTACTCCATCTAAATGGTCTCACGTCACATCTTGATTCACCACACGTGCCGCAACTCGATGTCAACAAACTACGGGTGCTTTCGGCTCTATATAAGAAGACTTCCAAAATAAGAGCATGATTTTGGTCCTTTGAATCAGCAGTTTTGGGCCACTAACCGAATTAGCACGAAGTCCACAGTGATGACGTTTGTGCAGTATACTATTACTCCGAGGTAGACAAAATTACTTGCCTTTACTACTTCCAAATTTTAGACGTCGATCGTGATGATTTGAAAAGGGTCGTATTCAGGTAAGCAGTGTTGGTAAATTACGCGAGTTTTACAAATTTTATATTGGTTACGCTTGACTAACGTGTAACGTATGTAATCCAACATTTTTGACAGTTCTTCACAAAAATCTTCTCATCCGAATACAATTGGAAGCAATAGCCACAACATTTATCTATTCTAAATACATTATTTATTCTATTATTTTCCGGTTAATTTTATTTTTCGTTCCATCTTCCAGTGAAATAATTTTCATCAGATTCCTGAATATCTTTAACCGTGGAAAATCGTACTGCTTGAGCCTTTGCTTGGATTATTTGATTTTCAATTTTAGGTGAACGATATGGTTGTATTCATCGATGAGGAATGAGATAAAAACACAAAAACAGAACACAACAGAAAACAGGCAAATAAAACACACATCCTTTTAACGTTGGGAAAACTCAAGTAAAAACCCAACGCCTTATCTCGTCGTGAGATAAAGACTGTGCAGTCACAGAGGTTGCACACATCTATAAACATATTTTCATGTATTCAATTCTAAACAGTGGGATCTTTCGTACACGGGGATGCACACACATATAAACATATTTTCATGCATTCAGTTCTAAACAGTTGGATATTTCGTACACGTGTAAAGCTAATTCAGTTCCAACTAGAAATTAATCCATTTCAATAATAGCGTTCACGTATTACCTATTCTTTATATATCTGGAAAGTATCCAATAAAAGTCTCACCAAATTGCCAAGATCTGCTAAGAGCTCTATCATGTTTCTTTGCAAAATGCATGTAAAACTAAAAAACATTCACCATTGTTCTTCCATGTCATATTTTGTTTCTTTTTAAAGCTGCCTGTTTGCCTCTCGCAATACTGTCATGTATTTTCAATGCAAAGCAGTAGCTGTTTCGTTAAACTTTTCAAAATTGCAGTCATGTTTTCTATGTCTCATCATGCAATGCGTCAAAAAGCTTAACAGATGAAAATATATTTTTGTTCAGTTGGAAACTTTTATTAATTTCTCTGGAAAGCAATCTTATTTCCATATAGAAAAGGAATTCTCATATCTGTGAACACTTTTTTAAGCAATCTCAATTGAAGAGGACGACTTTTTACGACACTTACAATTTCCACAACTTCATAAAGAACGTTTTCTGAATCACTTGGCACTCAATTACTACAAGTGCACAACGCTATAACGTGTTACTTCCTGGAGCAATGTTTTTAATTTTTGACACGACACATGAAACTATCCTATTATTGCTACGGCTCCGTCACTGCATATATCAAAACACTTTTCCTAATTAATACTGTTTAAGACCTTGTGTTTGCAAGGTTGCCAGGACAATTTGATTTCCATGCAATACGTCACATTTCCGAATCCCCAAATGATACGATACAAATTAATTTTAAATACTCGAACTTGTACGCATTAATCTTTTATCGTTTGTATTTTTACATATATTCTGTTGCCAAACTTGTACACAATTTGTGTTTCTGAACACATCTTTTGAAAGATACACACATATCATAGTATCATAGAGAAATATAAACATTACTCCAAATAGTAATAGCATACAAGAAGTTTGCAAGACAGCCTGAAATAAAAGCAACATAATACAAATAATCGATGCGATTCTTGGTGTCACTTCGACTGAGCAGGAGTTACGGAAGATGTGGAGAATATTTGGCAAAGAAATATGAAAGAAATACTCGAAGAAATGTCAGACTTAAGCGACAAACGGCAATATCCTTGACCAAATTCATGTCCTCCTGAACGATCAAGTCGTAAGAGGGGTAGGGTAAAACTTCCAGCAAATTTCTTCACGTCAGGTAGTGCCCAACAACATTGGCTGTTTTTCATATAAACCTTTGAAAGTTCGAACGATGAAAATGTTGGTCATTTGCGACCGATCCTTAAAGGAAAGGTCTGTACTTTTCAAATTATTATTTCCAGATAAAATTCCAAGGGTTTTAAAAAAACCCTTTCGCATGCTTTACGGTAAGCAGGACATGGTTATTAATTGTGAGAGGAGTTCTCTCATATATTCGCAATGAACCCCCACCAAGATCCGATAAGATCAAAACAATGAGTTTTGCGTTTTCAGTGCATGATATTTGCAAAATGATGGATCTGGATCAAAGCCAGATAAACAATAAATCTTTATGCAAAAATTGGTAAACAAACTACCATCCACATTTAAATTGACATGGGCAGTACATCAGCAAACCATCGACAATGTTAATCTTGTTCACTTGAGTCCGTGGTTAATTAAAATGGCTCAAGCAGTATCTGATGTCTGTTCATCATTAACCGTGAAGTAAAAGCATACAAAGCAAAAACAATTTATAGACACGAGGAAAATCCATCTACCTTGTTGTGAAACAATTGTAATTTCCCTAGCATTGACAACATCTCGACACTTTTCCGAACCATACCGGTCACCATCTATGGTAAGAACACGAAGTGCGACACATTTGTTTGTTATATGATTACATTGATGAAAGCAGATTTAGCAAAATGCACAGGAAATTCATCGCGAAGAGTCAACGCAAATATATCAGCCAACGAATCAACAAAATTATGTGGGATGAGGTTGGGTAATATCTAAATTTCCAGTTTAGAAATTTGCCAATGTAATTGTGCTTTAGATTCCGACACTAGATTGGTTGAAATTGTAGAATATCGAATCCATCAACACTAAACCAGCAAAGCAAATACTATCCAAGGATGATGAATAAACGCTAAAATTGTTTGAAGCCGCTACAGTTTACAAGAACAAGCTGCTTCACGGACCAGATACTCTTCCAGCTTTAACGGACGTGTTATATCCCTTCAGAGAACGCAATACGCGGCGACATTAAATATATGTTCCACCAAGTCCCATTACGAAGAGAGATCAGTATTCCCAACGATTCTTATTGCTGAACGGCGAATCTAAAAAGATGGAAATATACGTTACGCAGGTATTAATATTCGAAGATAAATGTTCACAAAAATACAGCACGATTCATTGAAGTATCCACGAGCTGTGAGATCTATGTTGATGATTTTTTGGATAGTGTGGATAACATCGAAGAAGCACTTCAACTAATGGATGAAGAAAGAAATATATTCACAGTGAGGCTGGATTTCAAATTACAAAATTCTTGAGCCATTCCATGGAAGTAATGAATGCACAACTATCAGAGCCTGAAAATTGTAATAAAGAATCCAGTAGTTGCAGTAATTTGACATTATTTAAGAAAATACTTGGAATGCTGTGTTCACCGTACTCTAATAATTTCCTTTTTCACTTTCAAAACTCACCTTAGCACACTTTACGATTCTGCTAAAAATGTTATTGCAAAAAATCTGGCGTTCATCTGAGAGTTATCCGTCTTTCCAATCTCTGTTGCACATGAAGACTTCATTAAATGGAAAAAATGATCTTCACTTCTCCTGGAAGGTAGAACCAGAAATCAAGTACTAAAGAGATATGCAACTTTCCAGTGGAAAACTCCAAACCAAATTGTATGCAAGTGTGGTTGAAATTAAAAGATTTTCTTGTAGGAGTAAACTAGTTCACTGTATGTCGTATGTATTTCGTTTTATTCGAGGAACCAGGAGGAATATAGTTTCAGAAACCCGATTAAATTGAGGAGCTGATCACATCCATAACTCGGCATCCAAATTAAAGACCTGGAATGGAGATGGCGGCGTATGAGCCCTTTCTTAAGGCCAACGGTGGTATTCATAGCCTGGAAGAGGCTACCGACATCTCGTTGAAAAGCACATACCTGCCTCGAATTTACTGTTGACGAGCACAGCAAACAGAAAAAGGACAATGACTCTCGGTTCTGCAAGTGGAATGTGAGGTCCCTTAACAGACCACGTAAGTTATGTTTTTTGGTATTCTTTTGAAACCAAGAATAATACAAGTATATACTTGTACAGTATACTTTATTAATTCTTGATTAACTTCTCTTAGGAGAAGTCGACCGTCCCGTCCGAAGCTTCAAGTAAAACTTATCAAATATGTATTACTTCTCATTCAGACAAGTTGCAGTTCGCGGAAATTGCTTACTCAGGTGTTTCCTTCACCGAGTTCATTTCCGCGACCAGACTGGGTCGAGAACGGTGTAGGTTTTCAACAAAATTGATGACTTCAAGTCTGTGACAGTTTGTCTGAACTGTCGAATGAACACCGTTTCCTTCAAACTTCGGATTTGAGGAGTGTGGGAACGTAACTCGTGCAGCCGATGAACTCACGGAGGCCCTGGAAGCCTATAAGGCAAATCTCACCGCCAAACAGGAGATGCTGTGGGATGGGTCGGTCAAAAAGTTATCGAAAAATTGCGACGTCTACGTCGTATCTGTAGATACTAACTGTATCTCACCTGTATCCCGAGGGCGTGATGTGCAGGTAAAAATTTCGTCAACGACCATACCATGCTGAAAAAATCTGTTCTCGTCCGATCACCGAAATCAAGCAGCATCGGGCGCGGATAGTACTTGGATGGGGGACCGCTTGGGAACACCGCGTGTTGTTGACATTGACACCTGTTCAAACTTTTTGCTCCCCATTGTACACACTACTGCAACCACATCCTCAACCAACAACAAATTCTCAATCATGACTGCCATTCTCAACATTCTCACAGGATTTTTTTATTCATGTCAACAATTTTATTGCGCATTACGTGTGGTTCTGTGTGGTTTAGAGGGCGCGAGTTACTCCATCTAAATGGTCTCACGTCACATCTTGATTCACCACACGTGCCGCAACTCGATGTCAACAAACTACGGGTGCTTTCGGCTCTATATAAGAAGACTTCCAAAATAAGAGCATGATTTTGGTCCTTTGAATCAGCAGTTTTGGGCCACTAACCGAATTAGCACGAAGTCCACAGTGATGACGTTTGTGCAGTATACTATTACTCCGAGGTAGACAAAATTACTTGCCTTTACTACTTCCAAATTTTAGCCGTCGATCGTGATGATTTGAAAAGGGTCGTATTCAGGTAAGCAGTGTTGGTAAATTACGCGAGTTTTACAAATTTTATATTGGTTACGCTTGACTAACGTGTAACGTATGTAATCCAACATTTTTGACAGTTCTTCACAAAAATCTTCTCATCCGAATACAATTGGAAGCAATAGCCACAACATTTATCTATTCTAAATACATTATTTATTCTATTATTTTCCGGTTAATTTTATTTTTCGTTCCATCTTCCAGTGAAATAATTTTCATCAGATTCCTGAATATCTTTAACCGTGGAAAATCGTACTGCTTGAGCCTTTGCTTGGATTATTTGATTTTCAATTTTAGGTGAACGATATGGTTGTATTCATCGATGAGGAATGAGATAAAAACACAAAAACAGAACACAACAGAAAACAGGCAAATAAAACACACATCCTTTTAACGTTGGGAAAACTCAAGTAAAAACCCAACGCCTTATCTCGTCGTGAGATAAAGACTGTGCAGTCACAGAGGTTGCACACATCTATAAACATATTTTCATGTATTCAATTCTAAACAGTGGGATCTTTCGTACACGGGGATGCACACACATATAAACATATTTTCATGCATTCAGTTCTAAACAGTGGGATATTTCGTACACGTGTAAAGCTAATTCAGTTCCAACTAGAAATTAATCCATTTCAATAATAGCGTTCACGTATTACCTATTCTTTATATATCTGGAAAGTATCCAATAAAAGTCTCACCAAATTGCCAAGATCTGCTAAGAGCTCTATCATGTTTCTTTGCAAAATGCATGTAAAACTAAAAAACATTCACCATTGTTCTTCCATGTCATATTTTGTTTCTTTTTAAAGCTGCCTGTTTGCCTCTCGCAATACTGTCATGTATTTTCAATGCAAAGCAGTAGCTGTTTCGTTAAACTTTTCAAAATTGCAGTCATGTTTTCTATGTCTCATCATGGAATGCGTCAAAAAGCTTAACAGATGAAAATATATTTTTGTTCAGTTGGAAACTTTTATTAATTTCTCTGGAAAGCAATCTTATTTCCATATAGAAAAGGAATTCTCATATCTGTGAACACTTTTTTAAGCAATCTCAATTGAAGAGGACGACTTTTTACGACACTTACAATTTCCACAACTTCATAAAGAACGTTTTCTGAATCACTTGGCACTCAATTACTACAAGTGCACAACGCTATAACGTGTTACTTCCTGGAGCAATGTTTTTAATTTTTGACACGACACATGAAACTATCCTATTATTGCTACGGCTCCGTCACTGCATATATCAAAACACTTTTCCTAATTAATACTGTTTAAGACCTTGTGTTTGCAAGGTTGCCAGGACAATTTGATTTCCATGCAATACGTCACATTTCCGAATCCCCAAATGATACGATACAAATTAATTTTAAATACTCGAACTTGTACGCATTAATCTTTTATCGTTTGTATTTTTACATATATTCTGTTGCCAAACTTGTACACAATTTGTGTTTCTGAACACATCTTTTGAAAGATACACACATATCATAGTATCATAGAGAAATATAAACATTACTCCAAATAGTAATAGCATACAAGAAGTTTGCAAGACAGCCTGAAATAAAAGCAACATAATACAAATAATCGATGCGATTCTTGGTGTCACTTCGACTGAGCAGGAGTTACGGAAGATGTGGAGAATATTTGGCAAAGAAATATGAAAGAAATACTCGAAGAAATGTCAGACTTAAGCGACAAACGGCAATATCCTTGACCAAATTCATGTCCTCCTGAACGATCAAGTCGTAAGAGGGGTAGGGTAAAACTTCCAGCAAATTTCTTCACGTCAGGTAGTGCCCAACAACATTGGCTGTTTTTCATATAAACCTTTGAAAGTTCGAACGATGAAAATGTTGGTCATTTGCGACCGATCCTTAAAGGAAAGGTCTGTACTTTTCAAATTATTATTTCCAGATAAAATTCCAAGGGTTTTAAAAAAACCCTTTAGCATGCTTTACGGTAAGCAGGACATGGTTATTAATTGTGAGAGGAGTTCTCTCATATATTCGCAATGAACCCCCACCAAGATCCGATAAGATCAAAACAATGAGTTTTGCGTTTTCAGTGCATGATATTTGCGAAATGATGGATCTGGATCAAAGCCAGATAAACAATAAATCTTTATGCAAAAATTGGTAAACAAACTACCATCCACATTTAAATTGACATGGGCAGTACATCAGCAAACCATCGACAATGTTAATCTTGTTCACTTGAGTCCGTGGTTAATTAAAATGGCTCAAGCAGTATCTGATGTCTGTTCATCATTAACCGTGAAGTAAAAGCATACAAAGCAAAAACAATTTATAGACACGAGGAAAATCCATCTACCTTGTTGTGAAACAATTGTAATTTCCCTAGCATTGACAACATCTCGACACTTTTCCGAACCATACCGGTCACCATCTATGGTAAGAACACGAAGTGCGACACATTTGTTTGTTATATGATTACATTGATGAAAGCAGATTTAGCAAAATGCACAGGAAATTCATCGTGAAGAGTCAACGCAAATATATCAGCCAACGAATCAACAAAATTATGTGGGATGAGGTTGGGTAATATCTAAATTTCCAGTTTAGAAATTTGCCAATGTAATTGTGCTTTAGATTCCGACACTAGATTGGTTGAAATTGTAGAATATCGAATCCATCAACACTAAACCAGCAAAGCAAATACTATCCAAGGATGATGAATAAACGCTAAAATTGTTTGAAGCCGCTACAGTTTACAAGAACAAGCTGCTTCACGGACCAGATACTCTTCCAGCTTTAACGGACGTGTTATATCCCTTCAGAGAACGCAATACGCGGCGACATTAAATATATGTTCCACCAAGTCCCATTACGAAGAGAGATCAGTATTCCCAACGATTCTTATTGCTGAACGGCGAATCTAAAAAGATGGAAATATACGTTACGCAGGTATTAATATTCGAAGATAAATGTTCACAAAAATACAGCACGATTCATTGAAGTATCCACGAGCTGTGAGATCTATGTTGATGATTTTTTGGATAGTGTGGATAACATCGAAGAAGCACTTCAACTAATGGATGAAGAAAGAAATATATTCACAGTGAGGCTGGATTTCAAATTACAAAATTCTTGAGCCATTCCATGGAAGTAATGAATGCACAACTATCAGAGCCTGAAAATTGTAATAAAAAATCCAGTAGTTGCAGTAATTTGACATTATTTAAGAAAATACTTGGAATGCTGTGTTCACCGTCCTCTAATAATTTCCTTTTTCACTTTCAAAACTCACCTTAGCACACTTTACGATTCTGCTAAAAATGTTATTGCAAGAAATCTGGCGTTCATCTGAGAGTTATCCGTCTTTCCAATCTCTGTTGCACATGAAGACTTCATTAAATGGAAAAAATGATCTTCACTTCTCCTGGAAGGTAGAACCAGAAATCAAGTACTAAAGAGATATGCAACTTTCCAGTGGAAAACTCCAAACCAAATTGTATGCAAGTGTGGTTGAAATTAAAAGATTTTCTTGTAGGAGTAAACTAGTTCACTGTATGTCGTATGTATTTCGTTTTATTCGAGGAACCAGGAGGAATATAGTTTCAGAAACCCGATTAAATTGAGGAGCTGATCACATCCATAACTCGGCATCCAAATTAAAGACCTGGAATGGAGATGGCGGCGTATGAGCCCTTTCTTAAGGCCAACGGTGGTATTCATAGCCTGGAAGAGGCTACCGACATCTCGTTGAAAAGCACATACCTGCCTCGAATTTACTGTTGACGAGCACAGCAAACAGAAAAAGGACAATGACTCTCGGTTCTGCAAGTGGAATGTGAGGTCCCTTAACAGACCACGTAAGTTATGTTTTTTGGTATTCTTTTGAAACCAAGAATAATACAAGTATATACTTGTACAGTATACTTTATTAATTCTTGATTAACTTCTCTTAGGAGAAGTCGACCGTCCCGTCCGAAGCTTCAAGTAAAACTTATCAAATATGTATTACTTCTCATTCAGACAAGTTGCAGTTCGCGGAAATTGCTTACTCAGGTGTTTCCTTCACCGAGTTCATTTCCGCGACCAGACTGGGTCGAGAACGGTGTAGGTTTTCAACAAAATTGATGACTTCAAGTCTGTGACAGTTTGTCTGAACTGTCGAATGAACACGGTTTCCTTCAAACTTCGGATTTGAGGAGTGTGGGAACGTTACTCGTGCAGCCGATGAACTCACGGAGGCCCTGGAAGCCTATAAGGCAAATCTCACCGCCAAACAGGAGATGCTGTGGGATGGGTCGGTCAAAAAGTTATCGAAAAATTGCGACGTCTACGTCGTATCTGTAGATACTAACTGTATCTCACCTGTATCCCGAGGGCGTGATGTGCCGGTAAAAATTTCGTCAACGACCATACCATGCTGAAAAAATCGGTTCTCGTCCGATCACCGAAATCAAGCAGCATCGGGCGCGGATAGTACTTGGATGGTGGACCGCTTGGGAACACCGCGTGTTGTTGACATTGACACCTGTTCAAACTTTTTGCTCCCCATTGTACACACTACTGCAACCACATCCTCAACCAACAACAAATTCTCAATCATGACTGCCATTCTCGCAGGATTTTTTATTCATGTCAACAATTTTATTGCGCATTACGTGTGGTTCTGTGTGGTTTAGAGGGCGTAACTGTGGTAAATGGTCTCACGTCACATCTTGATTCACCACACGTGCCGCAACTCGATGTCAACAAACTACGGGTGCTTTCGGCTCCATATAAGAAGACTTGCAAAATAAGAGCATGATTTTGGTCCTTTGAATCAGCAGTTTTGGGCCACTAACCGAATTAGCACGAAGTCCACAGTGATGACGTTTGTGCAGTATACTATTACTCCGAGGTAGACAAAATTACTTGCCTTTACTACTTCCAAATTTTAGCCGTCGATCGTGATGATTTGAAAAGGGTCGTATTCAGGTAAGCAGTGTTGGTAAATTACGCGAGTTTTACAAATTTTATATTGGTTACGCTTGACTAACGTGTAACGTATGTAATCCAACATTTTTGACAGTTCTTCACAAAAATCTTCTCATCCGAATACAATTGGAAGCAATAGCCACAACATTTATCTATTCTAAATACATTATTTATTCTATTATTTTCCGGTTAATTTTATTTTTCGTTCCATCTTCCAGTGAAATAATTTACATCAGATTCCTGAATATCTTTAACCGTGGAAAATCGTACTGCTTGAGCGATATGGTTGTATTCATCGATGAGGAATGAGATAAAAACACAAAAACAGAACACAACAGAAAACAGGCAAATAAAACACACATCCTTTTAACGTTGGGAAAACTCAAGTAAAAACCCAACGCCTTATCTCGTCGTGAGATAAAGACTGTGCAGTCACAGAGGTTGCACACATCTATAAACATATTTTCATGTATTCAATTCTAAACAGTGGGATCTTTCGTACACGGGGATGCACACACATATAAACATATTTTCATGCATTCAGTTCTAAACAGTGGGATATTTCGTACACGTGTAAAGCTAATTCAGTTCCAACTAGAAATTAATCCATTTCAATAATAGCGTTCACGTATTACCTATTCTTTATATATCTGGAAAGTATCCAACAAAAGTCTCACCAAATTGCCAAGATCTGCTAAGAGCTCTATCATGTTTCTTTGCAAAATGCATGTAAAACTAAAAAACATTCACCATTGTTCTTCCATGTCATATTTTGTTTCTTTTTAAAGCTGCCTGTTTGCCTCTCGCAATACTGTCATGTATTTTCAATGCAAAGCAGTAGCTGTTTCGTTAAACTTTTCAAAATTGCAGTCATGTTTTCTATGTCTCATCATGCAATGCGTCAAAAAGCTTAACAGATGAAAATATATTTTTGTTCAGTTGGAAACTTTTATTAATTTCTCTGGAAAGCAATCTTATTTCCATATAGAAAAGGAATTCTCATATCTGTGAACACTTTTTTAAGCAATCTCAATTGAAGAGGACGACTTTTTACGACACTTACAATTTCCACAACTTCATAAAGAACGTTTTCTGAATCACTTGGCACTCAATTACTACAAGTGCACAACGCTATAACGTGTTACTTCCTGGAGCAATGTTTTTAATTTTTGACACGACACATGAAACTATCCTATTATTGCTACGGCTCCGTCACTGCATATATCAAAACACTTTTCCTAATTAATACTGTTTAAGACCTTGTGTTTGCAAGGTTGCCAGGACAATTTGATTTCCATGCAATACGTCACATTTCCGAATCCCCAAATGATACGATACAAATTAATTTTAAATACTCGAACTTGTACGCATTAATCTTTTATCGTTTGTATTTTTACATATATTCTGTTGCCAAACTTGTACACAATTTGTGTTTCTGAACACATCTTTTGAAAGATACACACATATCATAGTATCATAGAGAAATATAAACATTACTCCAAATAGTAATAGCATACAAGAAGTTTGCAAGACAGCCTGAAATAAAAGCAACATAATACAAATAATCGATGCGATTCTTGGTGTCACTTCGACTGAGCAGGAGTTACGGAAGATGTGGAGAATATTTGGCAAAGAAATATGAAAGAAATACTCGAAGAAATGTCAGACTTAAGCGACAAACGGCAATATCCTTGACCAAATTCATGTCCTCCTGAACGATCAAGTCGTAAGAGGGGTAGGGTAAAACTTCCAGCAAATTTCTTCACGTCAGGTAGTGCCCAACAACATTGGCTGTTTTTCATATAAACCTTTGAAAGTTCGAACGATGAAAATGTTGGTCATTTGCGACCGATCCTTAAAGGAAAGGTCTGTACTTTTCAAATTATTATTTCCAGATAAAATTCCAAGGGTTTTAAAAAAACCCTTTAGCATGCTTTACGGTAAGCAGGACATGGTTATTAATTGTGAGAGGAGTTCTCTCATATATTCGCAATGAACCCCCACCAAGATCCGATAAGATCAAAACAATGAGTTTTGCGTTTTCAGTGCATGATATTTGCGAAATGATGGATCTGGATCAAAGCCAGATAAACAATAAATCTTTATGCAAAAATTGGTAAACAAACTACCATCCACATTTAAATTGACATGGGCAGTACATCAGCAAACCATCGACAATGTTAATCTTGTTCACTTGAGTCCGTGGTTAATTAAAATGGCTCAAGCAGTATCTGATGTCTGTTCATCATTAACCGTGAAGTAAAAGCATACAAAGCAAAAACAATTTATAGACACGAGGAAAATCCATCTACCTTGTTGTGAAACAATTGTAATTTCCCTAGCATTGACAACATCTCGACACTTTTCCGAACCATACCGGTCACCATCTATGGTAAGAACACGAAGTGCGACACATTTGTTTGTTATATGATTACATTGATGAAAGCAGATTTAGAAAAATGCACAGGAAATTCATCGCGAAGAGTCAACGCAAATATATCAGCCAACGAATCAACAAAATTATGTGGGATGAGGTTGGGTAATTTCTAAATTTCCAGTTTAGAAATTTGCCAATGTAATTGTGCTTTAGATTCCGACACTAGATTGGTTGAAATTGTAGAATATCGAATCCATCAACACTAAACCAGCAAAGCAAATACTATCCAAGGATGATGAATAAACGCTAAAATTGTTTGAAGCCGCTACAGTTTACAAGAACAAGCTGCTTCACGGACCAGATACTCTTCCAGCTTTAACGGACGTGTTATATCCCTTCAGAGAACGCAATACGCGGCGACATTAAATATATGTTCCACCAAGTCCCATTACGAAGAGAGATCAGTATTCCCAACGATTCTTATTGCTGAACGGCGAATCTAAAAAGATGGAAATATACGTTACGCAGGTATTAATATTCGAAGATAAATGTTCACAAAAATACAGCACGATTCATTGAAGTATCCACGAGCTGTGAGATCTATGTTGATGATTTTTTGGATAGTGTGGATAACATCGAAGAAGCACTTCAACTAATGGATGAAGAAAGAAATATATTCACAGTGAGGCTGGATTTCAAATTACAAAATTCTTGAGCCATTCCATGGAAGTAATGAATGCACAACTATCAGAGCCTGAAAATTGTAATAAAGAATCCAGTAGTTGCAGTAATTTGACATTATTTAAGAAAATACTTGGAATGCTGTGTTCACCGTCCTCTAATAATTTCCTTTTTCACTTTCAAAACTCACCTTAGCACACTTTACGATTCTGCTAAAAATGTTATTGCAAGAAATCTGGCGTTCATCTGAGAGTTATCCGTCTTTCCAATCTCTGTTGCACATGAAGACTTCATTAAATGGAAAAAATGATCTTCACTTCTCCTGGAAGGTAGAACCAGAAATCAAGTACTAAAGAGATATGCAACTTTCCAGTGGAAAACCCCAAACCAAATTGTATGCAAGTGTGGTTGAAATTAAAAGATTTTCTTGTAGGAGTAAACTAGTTCACTGTATGTCGTATGTATTTCGTTTTATTCGAGGAACCAGGAGGAATATAGTTTCAGAAACCCGATTAAATTGAGGAGCTGATCACATCCATAACTCGGCATCCAAATTAAAGACCTGGAATGGAGATGGCGGCGTATGAGCCCTTTCTTAAGGCCAACGGTGGTATTCATAGCCTGGAAGAGGCTACCGACATCTCGTTGAAAAGCACATACCTGCCTCGAATTTACTGTTGACGAGCACAGCAAACAGAAAAAGGACAATGACTCTCGGTTCTGCAAGTGGAATGTGAGGTCCCTTAACAGACCACGTAAGTTATGTTTTTTGGTATTCTTTTGAAACCAAGAATAATACAAGTATATACTTGTACAGTATACTTTATTAATTCTTGATTAACTTCTCTTAGGAGAAGTCGACCGTCCCGTCCGAAGCTTCAAGTAAAACTTATCAAATATGTATTACTTCTCATTCAGACAAGTTGCAGTTCGCGGAAATTGCTTACTCAGGTGTTTCCTTCACCGAGTTCATTTCCGCGACCAGACTGGGTCGAGAACGGTGTAGGTTTTCAACAAAATTGATGACTTCAAGTCTGTGACAGTTTGTCTGAACTGTCGAATGAACACGGTTTCCTTCAAACTTCGGATTTGAGGAGTGTGGGAACGTAACTCGTGCAGCCGATGAACTCACGGAGGCCCTGGAAGCCTATAAGGCAAATCTCACCGCCAAACAGGAGATGCTGTGGGATGGGTCGGTCAAAAAGTTATCGAAAAATTGCGACGTCTACGTCGTATCTGTAGATACTAACTGTATCTCACCTGTATCCCGAGGGCGTGATGTGCAGGTAAAAATTTCGTCAAAAAAATCTTCTCATCCGAATACAATTGGAAGCAATAGCCACAACATTTATCTATTCTAAATACATTATTTATTCTATTATTTTCCGGTTAATTTTATTTTTCGTTCCATCTTCCAGTGAAATAATTTACATCAGATTCCTGAATATCTTTAACCGTGGAAAATCGTACTGCTTGAGCCTTTGCTTGGATTATTTGATTCTCAATTTTAGGTGAACGATATGGTTGTATTCATCGATGAGGAATGAGATAAAAACACAAAAACAGAACACAACAGAAAACAGGCAAATAAAACACACATCCTTTTAACGTTGGGAAAACTCAAGTAAAAACCCAACGGCTTATCTCGTCGTGAGATAAAGACTGTGCAGTCACAGAGGTTGCACACATCTATAAACATATTTTCATGTATTCAATTCTAAACAGTGGGATCTTTCGTACACGGGGATGCACACACATATAAACATATTTTCATGCATTCAGTTCTAAACAGTGGGATATTTCGTACACGTGTAAAGCTAATTCAGTTCCAACTAGAAATTAATCCATTTCAATAATAGCGTTCACGTATTACCTATTCTTTATATATCTGGAAAGTATCCAACAAAAGTCTCACCAAATTGCCAAGATCTGCTAAGAGCTCTATCAATATTTCTTTGCAAAATGCATGTAAAACTAAAAAACATTCACCATTGTTCTTCCATGTCATATTTTGTTTCTTTTTAAAGCTGCCTGTTTGCCTCTCGCAATACTGTCATGTATTTTCAATGCAAAGCAGTAGCTGTTTCGTTAAACTTTTCAAAATTGCAGTCATGTTTTCTATGTCTCATCATGCAATGCGTCAAAAAGCTTAACAGATGAAAATATATTTTTGTTCAGTTGGAAACTTTTATTAATTTCTCTGGAAAGCAATCTTATTTCCATATAGAAAAGGAATTCTCATATCTGTGAACACTTTTTTAAGCAATCTCAATTGAAGAGGACGACTTTTTACGACACTTACAATTTCCACAACTTCATAAAGAACGTTTTCTGAATCACTTGGCACTCAATTACTACAAGTGCACAACGCTATAACGTGTTACTTCCTGGAGCAATGTTTTTAATTTTTGACACGACACATGAAACTATCCTATTATTGCTACGGCTCCGTCACTGCATATATCAAAACACTTTTCCTAATTAATACTGTTTAAGACCTTGTGTTTGCAAGGTTGCCAGGACAATTTGATTTCCATGCAATACGTCACATTTCCGAATCCCCAAATGATACGATACAAATTAATTTTAAATACTCGAACTTGTACGCATTAATCTTTTATCGTTTGTATTTTTACATATATTCTGTTGCCAAACTTGTACACAATTTGTGTTTCTGAACACATCTTTTGAAAGATACACACATATCATAGTATCATAGAGAAATATAAACATTACTCCAAATAGTAATAGCATACAAGAAGTTTGCAAGACAGCCTGAAATAAAAGCAACATAATACAAATAATCGATGCGATTCTTGGTGTCACTTCGACTGAGCAGGAGTTACGGAAGATGTGGAGAATATTTGGCAAAGAAATATGAAAGAAATACTCGAAGAAATGTCAGACTTAAGCGACAAACGGCAATATCCTTGACCAAATTCATGTCCTCCTGAACGATCAAGTCGTAAGAGGGGTAGGGTAAAACTTCCAGCAAATTTCTTCACGTCAGGTAGTGCCCAACAACATTGGCTGTTTTTCATATAAACCTTTGAAAGTTCGAACGATGAAAATGTTGGTCATTTGCGACCGATCCTTAAAGGAAAGGTCTGTACTTTTCAAATTATTATTTCCAGATAAAATTCCAAGGGTTTTAAAAAAACCCTTTAGCATGCTTTACGGTAAGCAGGACATGGTTATTAATTGTGAGAGGAGTTCTCTCATATATTCGCAATGAACCCCCACCAAGATCCGATAAGATCAAAACAATGAGTTTTGCGTTTTCAGTGCATGATATTTGCGAAATGATGGATCTGGATCAAAGCCAGATAAACAATAAATCTTTATGCAAAAATTGGTAAACAAACTACCATCCACATTTAAATTGACATGGGCAGTACATCAGCAAACCATCGACAATGTTAATCTTGTTCACTTGAGTCCGTGGTTAATTAAAATGGCTCAAGCAGTATCTGATGTCTGTTCATCATTAACCGTGAAGTAAAAGCATACAAAGCAAAAACAATTTATAGACACGAGGAAAATCCATCTACCTTGTTGTGAAACAATTGTAATTTCCCTAGCATTGACAACATCTCGACACTTTTCCGAACCATACCGGTCACCATCTATGGTAAGAACACGAAGTGCGACACATTTGTTTGTTATATGATTACATTGATGAAAGCAGATTTAGCAAAATGCACAGGAAATTCATCGCGAAGAGTCAACGCAAATATATCAGCCAACGAATCAACAAAATTATGTGGGATGAGGTTGGGTAATTTCTAAATTTCCAGTTTAGAAATTTGCCAATGTAATTGTGCTTTAGATTCCGACACTAGATTGGTTGAAATTGTAGAATATCGAATCCATCAACACTAAACCAGCAAAGCAAATACTATCCAAGGATGATGAATAAACGCTAAAATTGTTTGAAGCCGCTACAGTTTACAAGAACAAGCTGCTTCACGGACCAGATACTCTTCCAGCTTTAACGGACGTGTTATATCCCTTCAGAGAACGCAATACGCGGCGACATTAAATATATGTTCCACCAAGTCCCATTACGAAGAGAGATCAGTATTCCCAACGATTCTTATTGCTGAACGGCGAATCTAAAAAGATGGAAATATACGTTACGCAGGTATTAATATTCGAAGATAAATGTTCACAAAAATACAGCACGATTCATTGAAGTATCCACGAGCTGTGAGATCTATGTTGATGATTTTTTGGATAGTGTGGATAACATCGAAGAAGCACTTCAACTAATGGATGAAGAAAGAAATATATTCACAGTGAGGCTGGATTTCAAATTACAAAATTCTTGAGCCATTCCATGGAAGTAATGAATGCACAACTATCAGAGCCTGAAAATTGTAATAAAGAATCCAGTAGTTGCAGTAATTTGACATTATTTAAGAAAATACTTGGAATGCTGTGTTCACCGTCCTCTAATAATTTCCTTTTTCACTTTCAAAACTCACCTTAGCACACTTTACGATTCTGCTAAAAATGTTATTGCAAGAAATCTGGCGTTCATCTGAGAGTTATCCGTCTTTCCAATCTCTGTTGCACATGAAGACTTCATTAAATGGAAAAAATGATCTTCACTTCTCCTGGAAGGTAGAACCAGAAATCAAGTACTAAAGAGATATGCAACTTTCCAGTGGAAAACCCCAAACCAAATTGTATGCAAGTGTGGTTGAAATTAAAAGATTTTCTTGTAGGAGTAAACTAGTTCACTGTATGTCGTATGTATTTCGTTTTATTCGAGGAACCAGGAGGAATATAGTTTCAGAAACCCGATTAAATTGAGGAGCTGATCACATCCATAACTCGGCATCCAAATTAAAGACCTGGAATGGAGATGGCGGCGTATGAGCCCTTTCTTAAGGCCAACGGTGGTATTCATAGCCTGGAAGAGGCTACCGACATCTCGTTGAAAAGCACATACCTGCCTCGAATTTACTGTTGACGAGCACAGCAAACAGAAAAAGGACAATGACTCTCGGTTCTGCAAGTGGAATGTGAGGTCCCTTAACAGACCACGTAAGTTATGTTTTTTGGTATTCTTTTGAAACCAAGAATAATACAAGTATATACTTGTACAGTATACTTTATTAATTCTTGATTAACTTCTCTTAGGAGAAGTCGACCGTCCCGTCCGAAGCTTCAAGTAAAACTTATCAAATATGTATTACTTCTCATTCAGACAAGTTGCAGTTCGCGGAAATTGCTTACTCAGGTGTTTCCTTCACCGAGTTCATTTCCGCGACCAGACTGGGTCGAGAACGGTGTAGGTTTTCAACAAAATTGATGACTTCAAGTCTGTGACAGTTTGTCTGAACTGTCGAATGAACACGGTTTCCTTCAAACTTCGGATTTGAGGAGTGTGGGAACGTAACTCGTGCAGCCGATGAACTCACGGAGGCCCTGGAAGCCTATAAGGCAAATCTCACCGCCAAACAGGAGATGCTGTGGGATGGGTCGGTCAAAAAGTTATCGAAAAATTGCGACGTCTACGTCGTATCTGTAGATACTAACTGTATCTCACCTGTATCCCGAGGGCGTGATGTGCAGGTAAAAATTTCGTCAACGACCATACCATGCTGAAAAAATCGGTTCTCGTCCGATCACCGAAATCAAGCAGCATCGGGCGCGGATAGTACTTGGATGGTGGACCGCTTGGGAACACCGCGTGTTGTTGACATTGACACCTGTTCAAACTTTTTGCTCCCCATTGTACACACTACTGCAACCACATCCTCAACCAACAACAAATTCTCAATCATGACTGCCATTCTCGCAGGATTTTTTATTCATGTCAACAATTTTATTGCGCATTACGTGTGGTTCTGTGTGGTTTAGAGGGCGTAACTGTGGTAAATGGTCTCACGTCACATCTTGATTCACCACACGTGCCGCAACTCGATGTCAACAAACTACGGGTGCTTTCGGCTCCATATAAGAAGACTTGCAAAATAAGAGCATGATTTTGGTCCTTTGAATCAGCAGTTTTGGGCCACTAACCGAATTAGCACGAAGTCCACAGTGATGACGTTTGTGCAGTATACTATTACTCCGAGGTAGACAAAATTACTTGCCTTTACTACTTCCAAATTTTAGCCGTCGATCGTGATGATTTGAAAAGGGTCGTATTCAGGTAAGCAGTGTTGGTAAATTACGCGAGTTTTACAAATTTTATATTGGTTACGCTTGACTAACGTGTAACGTATGTAATCCAACATTTTTGACAGTTCTTCACAAAAATCTTCTCATCCGAATACAATTGGAAGCAATAGCCACAACATTTATCTATTCTAAATACATTATTTATTCTATTATTTTCCGGTTAATTTTATTTTTCGTTCCATCTTCCAGTGAAATAATTTACATCAGATTCCTGAATATCTTTAACCGTGGAAAATCGTACTGCTTGAGCCTTTGCTTGGATTATTTGATTTTCAATTTTAGGTGAACGATATGGTTGTATTCATCGATGAGGAATGAGATAAAAACACAAAAACAGAACACAACAGAAAACAGGCAAATAAAACACACATCCTTTTAACGTTGGGAAAACTCAAGTAAAAACCCAACGGCTTATCTCGTCGTGAGATAAAGACTGTGCAGTCACAGAGGTTGCACACATCTATAAACATATTTTCATGTATTCAATTCTAAACAGTGGGATCTTTCGTACACGGGGATGCACACACATATAAACATATTTTCATGCATTCAGTTCTAAACAGTGGGATATTTCGTACACGTGTAAAGCTAATTCAGTTCCAACTAGAAATTAATCCATTTCAATAATAGCGTTCACGTATTACCTATTCTTTATATATCTGGAAAGTATCCAATAAAAGTCTCACCAAATTGCCAAGATCTGCTAAGAGCTCTATCATGTTTCTTTGCAAAATGCATGTAAAACTAAAAAACATTCACCATTGTTCTTCCATGTCATATTTTGTTTCTTTTTAAAGCTGCCTGTTTGCCTCTCGCAATACTGTCATGTATTTTCAATGCAAAGCAGTAGCTGTTTCGTTAAACTTTTCAAAATTGCAGTCATGTTTTCTATGTCTCATCATGCAATGCGTCAAAAAGCTTAACAGATGAAAATATATTTTTGTTCAGTTGGAAACTTTTATTAATTTCTCTGGAAAGCAATCTTATTTCCATATAGAAAAGGAATTCTCATATCTGTGAACACTTTTTTAAGCAATCTCAATTGAAGAGGACGACTTTTTACGACACTTACAATTTCCACAACTTCATAAAGAACGTTTTCTGAATCACTTGGCACTCAATTACTACAAGTGCACAACGCTATAACGTGTTACTTCCTGGAGCAATGTTTTTAATTTTTGACACGACACATGAAACTATCCTATTATTGCTACGGCTCCGTCACTGCATATATCAAAACACTTTTCCTAATTAATACTGTTTAAGACCTTGTGTTTGCAAGGTTGCCAGGACAATTTGATTTCCATGCAATACGTCACATTTCCGAATCCCCAAATGATACGATACAAATTAATTTTAAATACTCGAACTTGTACGCATTAATCTTTTATCGTTTGTATTTTTACATATATTCTGTTGCCAAACTTGTACACAATTTGTGTTTCTGAACACATCTTTTGAAAGATACACACATATCATAGTATCATAGAGAAATATAAACATTACTCCAAATAGTAATAGCATACAAGAAGTTTGCAAGACAGCCTGAAATAAAAGCAACATAATACAAATAATCGATGCGATTCTTGGTGTCACTTCGACTGAGCAGGAGTTACGGAAGATGTGGAGAATATTTGGCAAAGAAATATGAAAGAAATACTCGAAGAAATGTCAGACTTAAGCGACAAACGGCAATATCCTTGACCAAATTCATGTCCTCCTGAACGATCAAGTCGTAAGAGGGGTAGGGTAAAACTTCCAGCAAATTTCTTCACGTCAGGTAGTGCCCAACAACATTGGCTGTTTTTCATATAAACCTTTGAAAGTTCGAACGATGAAAATGTTGGTCATTTGCGACCGATCCTTAAAGGAAAGGTCTGTACTTTTCAAATTATTATTTCCAGATAAAATTCCAAGGGTTTTAAAAAAACCCTTTAGCATGCTTTACGGTAAGCAGGACATGGTTATTAATTGTGAGAGGAGTTCTCTCATATATTCGCAATGAACCCCCACCAAGATCCGATAAGATCAAAACAATGAGTTTTGCGTTTTCAGTGCATGATATTTGCAAAATGATGGATCTGGATCAAAGCCAGATAAACAATAAATCTTTATGCAAAAATTGGTAAACAAACTACCATCCACATTTAAATTGACATGGGCAGTACATCAGCAAACCATCGACAATGTTAATCTTGTTCACTTGAGTCCGTGGTTAATTAAAATGGCTCAAGCAGTATCTGATGTCTGTTCATCATTAACCGTGAAGTAAAAGCATACAAAGCAAAAACAATTTATAGACACGAGGAAAATCCATCTACCTTGTTGTGAAACAATTGTAATTTCCCTAGCATTGACAACATCTCGACACTTTTCCGAACCATACCGGTCACCATCTATGGTAAGAACACGAAGTGCGACACATTTGTTTGTTATATGATTACATTGATGAAAGCAGATTTAGCAAAATGCACAGGAAATTCATCGCGAAGAGTCAACGCAAATATATCAGCCAACGAATCAACAAAATTATGTGGGATGAGGTTGGGTAATTTCTAAATTTCCAGTTTAGAAATTTGCCAATGTAATTGTGCTTTAGATTCCGACACTAGATTGGTTGAAATTGTAGAATATCGAATCCATCAACACTAAACCAGCAAAGCAAATACTATCCAAGGATGATGAATAAACGCTAAAATTGTTTGAAGCCGCTACAGTTTACAAGAACAAGCTGCTTCACGGACCAGATACTCTTCCAGCTTTAACGGACGTGTTATATCCCTTCAGAGAACGCAATACGCGGCGACATTAAATATATGTTCCACCAAGTCCCATTACGAAGAGAGATCAGTATTCCCAACGATTCTTATTGCTGAACGGCGAATCTAAAAAGATGGAAATATACGTTACGCAGGTATTAATATTCGAAGATAAATGTTCACAAAAATACAGCACGATTCATTGAAGTATCCACGAGCTGTGAGATCTATGTTGATGATTTTTTGGATAGTGTGGATAACATCGAAGAAGCACTTCAACTAATGGATGAAGAAAGAAATATATTCACAGTGAGGCTGGATTTCAAATTACAAAATTCTTGAGCCATTCCATGGAAGTAATGAATGCACAACTATCAGAGCCTGAAAATTGTAATAAAGAATCCAGTAGTTGTAGTAATTTGACATTATTTAAGAAAATACTTGGAATGCTGTGTTCACCGTCCTCTAATAATTTCCTTTTTCACTTTCAAAACTCACCTTAGCACACTTTACGATTCTGCTAAAAATGTTATTGCAAGAAATCTGGCGTTCATCTGAGAGTTATCCGTCTTTCCAATCTCTGTTGCACATGAAGACTTCATTAAATGGAAAAAATGATCTTCACTTCTCCTGGAAGGTAGAACCAGAAATCAAGTACTAAAGAGATATGCAACTTTCCAGTGGAAAACCCCAAACCAAATTGTATGCAAGTGTGGTTGAAATTAAAAGATTTTCTTGTAGGAGTAAACTAGTTCACTGTATGTCGTATGTATTTCGTTTTATTCGAGGAACCAGGAGGAATATAGTTTCAGAAACCCGATTAAATTGAGGAGCTGATCACATCCATAACTCGGCATCCAAATTAAAGACCTGGAATGGAGATGGCGGCGTATGAGCCCTTTCTTAAGGCCAACGGTGGTATTCATAGCCTGGAAGAGGCTACCGACATCTCGTTGAAAAGCACATACCTGCCTCGAATTTACTGTTGACGAGCACAGCAAACAGAAAAAGGACAATGACTCTCGGTTCTGCAAGTGGAATGTGAGGTCCCTTAACAGACCACGTAAGTTATGTTTTTTGGTATTCTTTTGAAACCAAGAATAATACAAGTATATACTTGTACAGTATACTTTATTAATTCTTGATTAACTTCTCTTAGGAGAAGTCGACCGTCCCGTCCGAAGCTTCAAGTAAAACTTATCAAATATGTATTACTTCTCATTCAGACAAGTTGCAGTTCGCGGAAATTGCTTACTCAGGTGTTTCCTTCACCGAGTTCATTTCCGCGACCAGACTGGGTCGAGAACGGTGTAGGTTTTCAACAAAATTGATGACTTCAAGTCTGTGACAGTTTGTCTGAACTGTCGAATGAACACGGTTTCCTTCAAACTTCGGATTTGAGGAGTGTGGGAACGTAACTCGTGCAGCCGATGAACTCACGGAGGCCCTGGAAGCCTATAAGGCAAATCTCACCGCCAAACAGGAGATGCTGTGGGATGGGTCGGTCAAAAAGTTATCGAAAAATTGCGACGTCTACGTCGTATCTGTAGATACTAACTGTATCTCACCTGTATCCCGAGGGCGTGATGTGCAGGTAAAAATTTCGTCAACGACCATACCATGCTGAAAAAATCGGTTCTCGTCCGATCACCGAAATCAAGCAGCATCGGGCGCGGATAGTACTTGGATGGGGGACCGCTTGGGAACACCGCGTGTTGTTGACATTGACACCTGTTCAAACTTTTTGCTCCCCATTGTACACACTACTGCAACCACATCCTCAACCAACAACAAATTCTCAATCATGACTGCCATTCTCGCAGGATTTTTTATTCATGTCAACAATTTTATTGCGCATTACGTGTGGTTCTGTGTGGTTTAGAGGGCGTAACTGTGGTAAATGGTCTCACGTCACATCTTGATTCACCACACGTGCCGCAACTCGATGTCAACAAACTACGGGTGCTTTCGGCTCCATATAAGAAGACTTGCAAAATAAGAGCATGATTTTGGTCCTTTGAATCAGCAGTTTTGGGCCACTAACCGAATTAGCACGAAGTCCACAGTGATGACGTTTGTGCAGTATACTATTACTCCGAGGTAGACAAAATTACTTGCCTTTACTACTTCCAAATTTTAGCCGTCGATCGTGATGATTTGAAAAGGGTCGTATTCAGGTAAGCAGTGTTGGTAAATTACGCGAGTTTTACAAATTTTATATTGGTTACGCTTGACTAACGTGTAACGTATGTAATCCAACATTTTTGACAGTTCTTCACAAAAATCTTCTCATCCGAATACAATTGGAAGCAATAGCCACAACATTTATCTATTCTAAATACATTATTTATTCTATTATTTTCCGGTTAATTTTATTTTTCGTTCCATCTTCCAGTGAAATAATTTACATCAGATTCCTGAATATCTTTAACCGTGGAAAATCGTACTGCTTGAGCCTTTGCTTGGATTATTTGATTTTCAATTTTAGGTGAACGATATGGTTGTATTCATCGATGAGGAATGAGATAAAAACACAAAAACAGAACACAACAGAAAACAGGCAAATAAAACACACATCCTTTTAACGTTGGGAAAACTCAAGTAAAAACCCAACGGCTTATCTCGTCGTGAGATAAAGACTGTGCAGTCACAGAGGTTGCACACATCTATAAACATATTTTCATGTATTCAATTCTAAACAGTGGGATCTTTCGTACACGGGGATGCACACACATATAAACATATTTTCATGCATTCAGTTCTAAACAGTGGGATATTTCGTACACGTGTAAAGCTAATTCAGTTCCAACTAGAAATTAATCCATTTCAATAATAGCGTTCACGTATTACCTATTCTTTATATATCTGGAAAGTATCCAATAAAAGTCTCACCAAATTGCCAAGATCTGCTAAGAGCTCTATCATGTTTCTTTGCAAAATGCATGTAAAACTAAAAAACATTCACCATTGTTCTTCCATGTCATATTTTGTTTCTTTTTAAAGCTGCCTGTTTGCCTCTCGCAATACTGTCATGTATTTTCAATGCAAAGCAGTAGCTGTTTCGTTAAACTTTTCAAAATTGCAGTCATGTTTTCTATGTCTCATCATGCAATGCGTCAAAAAGCTTAACAGATGAAAATATATTTTTGTTCAGTTGGAAACTTTTATTAATTTCTCTGGAAAGCAATCTTATTTCCATATAGAAAAGGAATTCTCATATCTGTGAACACTTTTTTAAGCAATCTCAATTGAAGAGGACGACTTTTTACGACACTTACAATTTCCACAACTTCATAAAGAACGTTTTCTGAATCACTTGGCACTCAATTACTACAAGTGCACAACGCTATAACGTGTTACTTCCTGGAGCAATGTTTTTAATTTTTGACACGACACATGAAACTATCCTATTATTGCTACGGCTCCGTCACTGCATATATCAAAACACTTTTCCTAATTAATACTGTTTAAGACCTTGTGTTTGCAAGGTTGCCAGGACAATTTGATTTCCATGCAATACGTCACATTTCCGAATCCCCAAATGATACGATACAAATTAATTTTAAATACTCGAACTTGTACGCATTAATCTTTTATCGTTTGTATTTTTACATATATTCTGTTGCCAAACTTGTACACAATTTGTGTTTCTGAACACATCTTTTGAAAGATACACACATATCATAGTATCATAGAGAAATATAAACATTACTCCAAATAGTAATAGCATACAAGAAGTTTGCAAGACAGCCTGAAATAAAAGCAACATAATACAAATAATCGATGCGATTCTTGGTGTCACTTCGACTGAGCAGGAGTTACGGAAGATGTGGAGAATATTTGGCAAAGAAATATGAAAGAAATACTCGAAGAAATGTCAGACTTAAGCGACAAACGGCAATATCCTTGACCAAATTCATGTCCTCCTGAACGATCAAGTCGTAAGAGGGGTAGGGTAAAACTTCCAGCAAATTTCTTCACGTCAGGTAGTGCCCAACAACATTGGCTGTTTTTCATATAAACCTTTGAAAGTTCGAACGATGAAAATGTTGGTCATTTGCGACCGATCCTTAAAGGAAAGGTCTGTACTTTTCAAATTATTATTTCCAGATAAAATTCCAAGGGTTTTAAAAAAACCCTTTAGCATGCTTTACGGTAAGCAGGACATGGTTATTAATTGTGAGAGGAGTTCTCTCATATATTCGCAATGAACCCCCACCAAGATCCGATAAGATCAAAACAATGAGTTTTGCGTTTTCAGTGCATGATATTTGCAAAATGATGGATCTGGATCAAAGCCAGATAAACAATAAATCTTTATGCAAAAATTGGTAAACAAACTACCATCCACATTTAAATTGACATGGGCAGTACATCAGCAAACCATCGACAATGTTAATCTTGTTCACTTGAGTCCGTGGTTAATTAAAATGGCTCAAGCAGTATCTGATGTCTGTTCATCATTAACCGTGAAGTAAAAGCATACAAAGCAAAAACAATTTATAGACACGAGGAAAATCCATCTACCTTGTTGTGAAACAATTGTAATTTCCCTAGCATTGACAACATCTCGACACTTTTCCGAACCATACCGGTCACCATCTATGGTAAGAACACGAAGTGCGACACATTTGTTTGTTATATGATTACATTGATGAAAGCAGATTTAGCAAAATGCACAGGAAATTCATCGCGAAGAGTCAACGCAAATATATCAGCCAACGAATCAACAAAATTATGTGGGATGAGGTTGGGTAATTTCTAAATTTCCAGTTTAGAAATTTGCCAATGTAATTGTGCTTTAGATTCCGACACTAGATTGGTTGAAATTGTAGAATATCGAATCCATCAACACTAAACCAGCAAAGCAAATACTATCCAAGGATGATGAATAAACGCTAAAATTGTTTGAAGCCGCTACAGTTTACAAGAACAAGCTGCTTCACGGACCAGATACTCTTCCAGCTTTAACGGACGTGTTATATCCCTTCAGAGAACGCAATACGCGGCGACATTAAATATATGTTCCACCAAGTCCCATTACGAAGAGAGATCAGTATTCCCAACGATTCTTATTGCTGAACGGCGAATCTAAAAAGATGGAAATATACGTTACGCAGGTATTAATATTCGAAGATAAATGTTCACAAAAATACAGCACGATTCATTGAAGTATCCACGAGCTGTGAGATCTATGTTGATGATTTTTTGGATAGTGTGGATAACATCGAAGAAGCACTTCAACTAATGGATGAAGAAAGAAATATATTCACAGTGAGGCTGGATTTCAAATTACAAAATTCTTGAGCCATTCCATGGAAGTAATGAATGCACAACTATCAGAGCCTGAAAATTGTAATAAAGAATCCAGTAGTTGCAGTAATTTGACATTATTTAAGAAAATACTTGGAATGCTGTGTTC
This sequence comes from Eristalis tenax, assembly GCA_905231855.2. Classification (NCBI taxonomy): domain Eukaryota; kingdom Metazoa; phylum Arthropoda; class Insecta; order Diptera; family Syrphidae; genus Eristalis; species Eristalis tenax. The sequence goes on along the minus strand of HG993124.1, from coordinate 106,610,616 downwards.
ACCGTCCTCTAATAATTTCCTTTTTCACTTTCAAAACTCACCTTAGCACACTTTACGATTCTGCTAAAAATGTTATTGCAAGAAATCTGGCGTTCATCTGAGAGTTATCCGTCTTTCCAATCTCTGTTGCACATGAAGACTTCATTAAATGGAAAAAATGATCTTCACTTCTCCTGGAAGGTAGAACCAGAAATCAAGTACTAAAGAGATATGCAACTTTCCAGTGGAAAACTCCAAACCAAATTGTATGCAAGTGTGGTTGAAATTAAAAGATTTTCTTGTAGGAGTAAACTAGTTCACTGTATGTCGTATGTATTTCGTTTTATTCGAGGAACCAGGAGGAATATAGTTTCAGAAACCCGATTAAATTGAGGAGCTGATCACATCCATAACTCGGCATCCAAATTAAAGACCTGGAATGGAGATGGCGGCGTATGAGCCCTTTCTTAAGGCCAACGGTGGTATTCATAGCCTGGAAGAGGCTACCGACATCTCGTTGAAAAGCACATACCTGCCTCGAATTTACTGTTGACGAGCACAGCAAACAGAAAAAGGACAATGACTCTCGGTTCTGCAAGTGGAATGTGAGGTCCCTTAACAGACCACGTAAGTTATGTTTTTTGGTATTCTTTTGAAACCAAGAATAATACAAGTATATACTTGTACAGTATACTTTATTAATTCTTGATTAACTTCTCTTAGGAGAAGTCGACCGTCCCGTCCGAAGCTTCAAGTAAAACTTATCAAATATGTATTACTTCTCATTCAGACAAGTTGCAGTTCGCGGAAATTGCTTACTCAGGTGTTTCCTTCACCGAGTTCATTTCCGCGACCAGACTGGGTCGAGAACGGTGTAGGTTTTCAACAAAATTGATGACTTCAAGTCTGTGACAGTTTGTCTGAACTGTCGAATGAACACGGTTTCCTTCAAACTTCGGATTTGAGGAGTGTGGGAACGTAACTCGTGCAGCCGATGAACTCACGGAGGCCCTGGAAGCCTATAAGGCAAATCTCACCGCCAAACAGGAGATGCTGTGGGATGGGTCGGTCAAAAAGTTATCGAAAAATTGCGACGTCTACGTCGTATCTGTAGATACTAACTGTATCTCACCTGTATCCCGAGGGCGTGATGTGCAGGTAAAAATTTCGTCAACGACCATACCATGCTGAAAAAATCGGTTCTCGTCAGTCGTTCACAGACCTCTGTGTAGTATAGACGTGTTTCGGCTTTGGTGTATTATAAGTACAACAATCGAAAAGAGAATCGCAAAAAAGCTAATTGCTGTGCAGATTATTAGTGACAGTGGAATAGCGGCAGTGCAGTCGTCCGTGGAATCGCGGTGCCCGGTTGAAATCCCGTTATAGAAACAATAGAAAAACATTGTTCGTTGAAATATAAAATAAAAGACAGAGTGTAAGTGAAAGTGTGTGATGGATTCGTCAGAGCGACCCGCGCTCTTAATAACGGGTGATGCTGAGCAGGTGGCCGGGACTTCAGGCCACCAGTTAAAAGAAGGGAGGAAGAAGAAGAGGAAGAAGCTTCAACCGAAGCCTAACCTCGTGAAACGCCGTTATACGGTTGCTTCACGCGATGCGAAGGTTACTGGAGGTGTAGATGGTGTAAACGCAACATCGACAACAATTACAGACGTGCCGAATATAGCATTCGCTGACCAGCTGAATCTGGAACACCCAGTCGACGACCGACAACACGAGTCGACTGGTGAAGGGAGGAGATTTGCGTATGGCGTTAGTGAGAACGCCTACCTCGCTCTGACCTCTTCAATGTCGGATGACGAAGAAGAAGATGAGCGGGAGGAACTGGTAAAAATCCAGAGAGAGAGGGAGGAGCTGGACGCCCATATCAAGCTCCTCCAAGAAAAACTAAAGGCCAGAAAAGCGGCCAAAGTAGCTGCAGATCAGCAGCATCAGCAGCAAAAGCAGCAGCAACAAAAAGTGCCTTCCCAACAGCTGCCAAAAGGGAAGAGTTCATCAGCTGATAAGAAACAGCAACAACAACAATCTCATCAGCAGAAGCAACAGCAAGAGCAGCCGAAGTAGCCACAACAGCAAAAACAACAACAACAACTGAAGCAGATGCAGCTTCCAGAACACCAACAGAAGCAGCAGACAGTAGGAGCCAAAACAGAGAGATGTCCACCAATCAACGTTTTCGGTCTGGAGACTAAAGATCTGGATAAACTATGTAAGTTGGTCACCAAAAGTTCCTACTACATGAAATTTAAAGGGCCCCTAAGGCTCTCTGTCCACTGTTCATCAGTGGCAGATTTTCATGCCGTAAAGAAAGAGCTGGCAACGACTGGGCCCGAGTTCTTTACGTATACCCCAAAAGGGGAAAAATGTCATACCATGCTCCTTAAGGGCGTGGATCCCGATACTGAACCGGCGGAGATCCTCGCAGAGCTGCGCCATAAGCAGAGCGACGATGTCAAGGTCGTTGGTGTTAAGCCCTTCCACACTGCGGTAACGAGGAGAGAGAATAGGAGGCTTCCTTTCTTCCTAGTCCAGGTCACCCCAGACAGTAAAGTAGACAACCTAAAGCGTATAAATCGTTTAGGCTCTATTAATGTCAAATGGGAGACATTAAGAAAGACAAGGCACACCCTCCAGTGTGCTCGTTGTCAGAGGTTTGGGCATGCCGCGGCGAACTGCAGCATGCAGTCTCGCTGCGTCAAATGCGCAGGAAACCACATTAGAGGGGAATGCCCTTTAGGAACGGAGAAAGTTGTTGAGAGGAGCAGTCTGACATGCGTGCTCTGCAAGAGTAGCGGCCACCCTGCTAACTATAGGGGATGCCCTAAGGTCCAAGAGATCAGACGGAGCATTGAGGCAAGGAGGAAAATAAAAATGGTAGAATCGAGGCCAGTGCCCCGTGTTCAAGCTACCACTGTTACTCCAGCCGTCTCCTATGCCCAAATGGCATCAGGTAGACGACCGGTACAACGGACAGTGCCGAAGGTTGCCCCGGTCCCAGTGGTCAGGCAACCTGAAGCCGATTTGGATCTGAAGACGGTCCTGCTCTCTATCCAGGGGCAGATCGCTCAGCTCCAAAAACAGTTCCTTGAGCAAGCAACGCGAGTAGACGTCATCTACTCGACGCTGTTCGCCGAGCCAAACGAGACATCACCATGATGGCTGCACACGCAGCTCCCGCCCTTAAGATCATATCAGTGAATGTGAATTCACTGATTAAGCCTGAACGACAACTGAATTTCGGTAACTTGTTGCAAACCTATAATCCTGACGTGTTGATGGTTGGCGAAACTAAGCTAAACCAGAAGCGCACCCTCAGGTACAAAAATTACCATATCATTCGAAGAGACCGAAACTTCCTAGCTGGCGGGGTCGCTCTCTTAATCAAAAAAGGCCTTTGTCATAAGGTCGTGTATAGCAGTGAAGTGCGCAGATTTCAGGCGATTGAAACGTGTATCGCACGTATCCCCCTTCGGGGTGGGAAGCGTTTGTATGTAATCGCTATCTATGCGTCTGACAAGGCACGAATCAATCACCATTTCATTTCGGAACTCGATTCTATATTCACTAGCCTTCGACTGAGTTCGGAAGAGAACTATTATATCATGGCAGGGGACTTGAACTCGAAGCATATAGAGTGGGGCAATGTGGTGCATAACCACAGAGGGACCTCATTGTATAACTGGTTGGTACAACACAATATTGAGTTCAAGCTAGATTTGCTTGCAACCGATAGGCCATCCTTTCCTAGAAGCGGGTCCTATCTGGATCTGTTGCTGATAGACAGACGACTGACTGTACTAGACGTGGAAAGACGCACACGGAACTGTTTAACTGCGATTGAGTACGAGAGTGACCACTGCGGGCTCTACGCGGCTATTCAGCTCCCGAACGAGGTGGAAGAACTGGAGGAATATATCCAGAGGCACCCTTATAATTACAATAAGGCCCGATGGCCACGTTTCTCCAGGACTTTATCCACAGAACTACGTTCGAGTGGGATCAATCCTCCGACAAACAGAAACCTGACGAACGAAGAGGTTGACAGGTACCTCATACAAATGGACGACGTAATTAAACGTACGATGGACAAGACGATTCCGAAGGTAGTACAAGTCGATGACAGCGATGTGTATCGAAATGCTACCATCGATGCACTTCACGTGCACAAAAGTAGGCTCTTGTCAAGACTCAAACTCTTGCACAGGCGTTTTACAGATCCACAAAACGAGGAAATCAGGTCACTGAAGTCGGAGATCAAAACCCTCCAACAGTTAATACGAATAAATTATAGCTTGGCTATAAGCATGCACTGGGGCAATAAAATCCGGGCTGTACAATCCAACAACCCGGGTATGTTCCCGCAAGTAAATAAAATATTCCGGAGGAAAGATCAAAACGACATTCAGGCCGTTCGACTTCCCAGGACAACAAATAACGAACACTTACTGACTTCAGTTGGCATCGATCCAGATGGGGCAGTGCTAGACAATGACTTCTTCGTGGTTGAGGATCCTCAGGAGAAGGTTAAAGCTATCGGTGCTGTGTTTCAGCAAGTGTATACGGTCAACTTAGTTAGTAGGCCGAATCACGACCTGGAAAACAGGGCCTTGTTAAACCACTTCTATCTCCGCATGGAAATAAGTCAATGGCGATCTGAGAATCTTGGTTTCACCAGGTTCAGTGACGTTAACATGGCAAATATTGCCGTCGCCAACGATGTAAATCACATCTTGACTTCTCAAGAAGATCTCCAGGGTATCTTCAACTCTCTGAGGATAAAAAAGTCAGTCGGAATCGATAGAATACCGAATATTGTGCTTTGCCATCTTCCCCCCGAAGCGGTCCATATTTACGCAACATTGTTCAATAATGCGCTGAATAATGCACATTATCCAACTCACTGGAAAACAGCTGTGGTTCAGCCGATCCCTAAACGTGACAAAGACAAGACCATTCCGACAAATCTCCGGTCGATCAGTCTTCTTCCATGCATAAGCAAGGTCTTTGAAAAGATAGTCATTCGAGTTCTGAAGCAATGGGTTGATGAAAATAAAATCATTCCGGACAACCAGTTCGGATTCAGGGCGGGGCATGATACCATACATGCCGCGTCAAAGCTGGTTTCCGACATTCAGTGGAACAAAAACAAAAATCAGTGCACGGGTGCCTGTTTGATTGACTTGGAGAAGGCCTTTGATACCGTTTGGTTGGAGGGACTCTTCCTCAAGCTAGTCAGGCTCAGCATAAGTAAACCACTGTTATACATGATCTATGACATGATAACAGGTAGAAAGTTTGTCGTGAAAAATGGCGATGTAACTTCTACCACGGTCTTTGACATTAAAAATGGTCTGCAACAGGGGGCTGTTGGTTCGCCGATCTTGTTTTCATTATTCACTGCAGATCTTGTAGGTTCCATGCCACACTTAATAGCGTACGCCGACGATCTGGTAGCGTACAGAACAGGTCCGAAAGTCGAGGTAATAAATATCTTGTTGCAGCGTGACTTCGATAAAATTCAGCGATTTTGCGACGAATGGAAGTTGGTTATCAACTTCCTGAAGTGTGAAACTATACTTTTCAGGACCCCGTTGTATATGGCACCGCGGGATACGCGCCAAAACTGGCGCAAGTTCGGCATAGTTGACCCGCAAGGACGGCCGTTAGCTGTGAAAAGTGTGGTTCGATATCTCGGCATTTGGCTGGATCAATATCTGTATTTTGATAAACATATAGATGTCGCTCTGACGAAAGCCAGAAATGCCTTTGCTGCGGCAAGGAGGTTGTTTTTCAGCAGCCAACTTGATACCAGGGTGAAGGTAATCTGCTACATGGCTCTCATTAGGCCAATTATGGTGTACGGTTGTCCATTGTGGTTCAACGTGAGTCCTTCTCAGATGGAAAAGATGAGGTTGTTCGAGAGACAGTGTCTTCGGTCCTGTCTCCGTTTGTATCGTACACCCGAGTCTGAGTACAAGAAGCACTATCCTAATGAGGTCCTGTACAACGGGGCAAATTTGAACAGGATAGATAATTTTATTATAAAGCTGATCAGAAGGCATATTGCACGAGCTATGATTTCTTCAAATAGTCTGATCTTTGGGGCTTACTATCCAAACACTCTGTACCATGAAAGAGTGCGTCTCAACGGCCTTGTTCCGCCTGAAGCATTCCTCTATCTCGATAAAATTGGCCTAATACAGGACGCGGAGGGATGCCCTCTGATCTTCCATGTCGTACGCCGAACAGTGGACAGGCGACTCCAATACGAGCCGGATGTCGCTCGCAGCCACGAGGATCTCCTCCGGTTTAGTAGAGCAATCTCTGCTCGGGACAGGAGAGAGTGTGCCAAAGAACGGCACTTTTACTGGTGGTTGCACCGGAACCGGTCTCAGCCGCTGCTGGCTATCCCAAACGACGAGACAGATGACCATGGTGGCGAGCATACATAGAATTAAGTTAGTTTTAAGTCAAAAAATTAAAAAAATCCAAAAAAAAAAAAAAGGTGCACCACGGCGTATGGATGTATATGTTAAGCATATACATAACATATACGCCCTGGTGCACACGTCTGTCTCTTACGGACATAATTAAGTTAGTTTTAAGATTTTTGTTAGGTTAATTTAATTTAAGGTTTATGTTAGGTTAAGTTAGTTTTTAAGGTATTTTAAGGGTTTTTAATTTAGTTAGGTTAAGCCAAGTTTTTCGAGTTTTCTTGGTAATTCAAATGTAACATTGGTAGTCTGTAAAGACTTAAAAAAAAACGAAGTATACGCCGAAAGGCACATTATATATATTAATTAGATTAGCTTAGAGTACCCGCGTAGGGTCAGTAAGTTAGGATTAAATACAATAAGTTATTGTTAAGATATTTAGGCTAGTTTTAAGTTCTTTTGTCTAGCATGTAAGTAAAATTTAATAAAATAAAAACAAAATTACACTAAAAAAAAAAAAAAAAAAATCGGTTCTCGTCCGATCACCGAAATCAAGCAGCATCGGGCGCGGATAGTACTTGGATGGGGGACCGCTTGGGAACACCGCGTGTTGTTGACATTGACACCTGTTCAAACTTTTTGCTCCCCATTGTACACACTACTGCAACCACATCCTCAACCAACAACAAATTCTCAATCATGACTGCCATTCTCGCAGGATTTTTTATTCATGTCAACAATTTTATTGCGCATTACGTGTGGTTCTGTGTGGTTTAGAGGGCGTAACTGTGGTAAATGGTCTCACGTCACATCTTGATTCACCACACGTGCCGCAACTCGATGTCAACAAACTACGGGTGCTTTCGGCTCCATATAAGAAGACTTGCAAAATAAGAGCATGATTTTGGTCCTTTGAATCAGCAGTTTTGGGCCACTAACCGAATTAGCACGAAGTCCACAGTGATGACGTTTGTGCAGTATACTATTACTCCGAGGTAGACAAAATTACTTGCCTTTACTACTTCCAAATTTTAGCCGTCGATCGTGATGATTTGAAAAGGGTCGTATTCAGGTAAGCAGTGTTGGTAAATTACGCGAGTTTTACAAATTTTATATTGGTTACGCTTGACTAACGTGTAACGTATGTAATCCAACATTTTTGACAGTTCTTCACAAAAATCTTCTCATCCGAATACAATTGGAAGCAATAGCCACAACATTTATCTATTCTAAATACATTATTTATTCTATTATTTTCCGGTTAATTTTATTTTTCGTTCCATCTTCCAGTGAAATAATTTACATCAGATTCCTGAATATCTTTAACCGTGGAAAATCGTACTGCTTGAGCCTTTGCTTGGATTATTTGATTTTCAATTTTAGGTGAACGATATGGTTGTATTCATCGATGAGGAATGAGATAAAAACACAAAAACAGAACACAACAGAAAACAGGCAAATAAAACACACATCCTTTTAACGTTGGGAAAACTCAAGTAAAAACCCAACGGCTTATCTCGTCGTGAGATAAAGACTGTGCAGTCACAGAGGTTGCACACATCTATAAACATATTTTCATGTATTCAATTCTAAACAGTGGGATCTTTCGTACACGGGGATGCACACACATATAAACATATTTTCATGCATTCAGTTCTAAACAGTGGGATATTTCGTACACGTGTAAAGCTAATTCAGTTCCAACTAGAAATTAATCCATTTCAATAATAGCGTTCACGTATTACCTATTCTTTATATATCTGGAAAGTATCCAATAAAAGTCTCACCAAATTGCCAAGATCTGCTAAGAGCTCTATCATGTTTCTTTGCAAAATGCATGTAAAACTAAAAAACATTCACCATTGTTCTTCCATGTCATATTTTGTTTCTTTTTAAAGCTGCCTGTTTGCCTCTCGCAATACTGTCATGTATTTTCAATGCAAAGCAGTTGCTGTTTCGTTAAACTTTTCAAAATTGCAGTCATGTTTTCTATGTCTCATCATGCAATGCGTCAAAAAGCTTAACAGATGAAAATATATTTTTGTTCAGTTGGAAACTTTTATTAATTTCTCTGGAAAGCAATCTTATTTCCATATAGAAAAGGAATTCTCATATCTGTGAACACTTTTTTAAGCAATCTCAATTGAAGAGGACGACTTTTTACGACACTTACAATTTCCACAACTTCATAAAGAACGTTTTCTGAATCACTTGGCACTCAATTACTACAAGTGCACAACGCTATAACGTGTTACTTCCTGGAGCAATGTTTTTAATTTTTGACACGACACATGAAACTATCCTATTATTGCTACGGCTCCGTCACTGCATATATCAAAACACTTTTCCTAATTAATACTGTTTAAGACCTTGTGTTTGCAAGGTTGCCAGGACAATTTGATTTCCATGCAATACGTCACATTTCCGAATCCCCAAATGATACGATACAAATTAATTTTAAATACTCGAACTTGTACGCATTAATCTTTTATCGTTTGTATTTTTACATATATTCTGTTGCCAAACTTGTACACAATTTGTGTTTCTGAACACATCTTTTGAAAGATACACACATATCATAGTATCATAGAGAAATATAAACATTACTCCAAATAGTAATAGCATACAAGAAGTTTGCAAGACAGCCTGAAATAAAAGCAACATAATACAAATAATCGATGCGATTCTTGGTGTCACTTCGACTGAGCAGGAGTTACGGAAGATGTGGAGAATATTTGGCAAAGAAATATGAAAGAAATACTCGAAGAAATGTCAGACTTAAGCGACAAACGGCAATATCCTTGACCAAATTCATGTCCTCCTGAACGATCAAGTCGTAAGAGGGGTAGGGTAAAACTTCCAGCAAATTTCTTCACGTCAGGTAGTGCCCAACAACATTGGCTGTTTTTCATATAAACCTTTGAAAGTTCGAACGATGAAAATGTTGGTCATTTGCGACCGATCCTTAAAGGAAAGGTCTGTACTTTTCAAATTATTATTTCCAGATAAAATTCCAAGGGTTTTAAAAAAACCCTTTAGCATGCTTTACGGTAAGCAGGACATGGTTATTAATTGTGAGAGGAGTTCTCTCATATATTCGCAATGAACCCCCACCAAGATCCGATAAGATCAAAACAATGAGTTTTGCGTTTTCAGTGCATGATATTTGCAAAATGATGGATCTGGATCAAAGCCAGATAAACAATAAATCTTTATGCAAAAATTGGTAAACAAACTACCATCCACATTTAAATTGACATGGGCAGTACATCAGCAAACCATCGACAATGTTAATCTTGTTCACTTGAGTCCGTGGTTAATTAAAATGGCTCAAGCAGTATCTGATGTCTGTTCATCATTAACCGTGAAGTAAAAGCATACAAAGCAAAAACAATTTATAGACACGAGGAAAATCCATCTACCTTGTTGTGAAACAATTGTAATTTCCCTAGCATTGACAACATCTCGACACTTTTCCGAACCATACCGGTCACCATCTATGGTAAGAACACGAAGTGCGACACATTTGTTTGTTATATGATTACATTGATGAAAGCAGATTTAGCAAAATGCACAGGAAATTCATCGCGAAGAGTCAACGCAAATATATCAGCCAACGAATCAACAAAATTATGTGGGATGAGGTTGGGTAATTTCTAAATTTCCAGTTTAGAAATTTGCCAATGTAATTGTGCTTTAGATTCCGACACTAGATTGGTTGAAATTGTAGAATATCGAATCCATCAACACTAAACCAGCAAAGCAAATACTATCCAAGGATGATGAATAAACGCTAAAATTGTTTGAAGCCGCTACAGTTTACAAGAACAAGCTGCTTCACGGACCAGATACTCTTCCAGCTTTAACGGACGTGTTATATCCCTTCAGAGAACGCAATACGCGGCGACATTAAATATATGTTCCACCAAGTCCCATTACGAAGAGAGATCAGTATTCCCAACGATTCTTATTGCTGAACGGCGAATCTAAAAAGATGGAAATATACGTTACGCAGGTATTAATATTCGAAGATAAATGTTCACAAAAATACAGCACGATTCATTGAAGTATCCACGAGCTGTGAGATCTATGTTGATGATTTTTTGGATAGTGTGGATAACATCGAAGAAGCACTTCAACTAATGGATGAAGAAAGAAATATATTCACAGTGAGGCTGGATTTCAAATTACAAAATTCTTGAGCCATTCCATGGAAGTAATGAATGCACAACTATCAGAGCCTGAAAATTGTAATAAAGAATCCAGTAGTTGCAGTAATTTGACATTATTTAAGAAAATACTTGGAATGCTGTGTTCACCGTACTCTAATAATTTCCTTTTTCACTTTCAAAACTCACCTTAGCACACTTTACGATTCTGCTAAAAATGTTATTGCAAGAAATCTGGCGTTCATCTGAGAGTTATCCGTCTTTCCAATCTCTGTTGCACATGAAGACTTCATTAAATGGAAAAAATGATCTTCACTTCTCCTGGAAGGTAGAACCAGAAATCAAGTACTAAAGAGATATGCAACTTTCCAGTGGAAAACCCCAAACCAAATTGTATGCAAGTGTGGTTGAAATTAAAAGATTTTCTTGTAGGAGTAAACTAGTTCACTGTATGTCGTATGTATTTCGTTTTATTCGAGGAACCAGGAGGAATATAGTTTCAGAAACCCGATTAAATTGAGGAGCTGATCACATCCATAACTCGGCATCCAAATTAAAGACCTGGAATGGAGATGGCGGCGTATGAGCCCTTTCTTAAGGCCAACGGTGGTATTCATAGCCTGGAAGAGGCTACCGACATCTCGTTGAAAAGCACATACCTGCCTCGAATTTACTGTTGACGAGCACAGCAAACAGAAAAAGGACAATGACTCTCGGTTCTGCAAGTGGAATGTGAGGTCCCTTAACAGACCACGTAAGTTATGTTTTTTGGTATTCTTTTGAAACCAAGAATAATACAAGTATATACTTGTACAGTATACTTTATTAATTCTTGATTAACTTCTCTTAGGAGAAGTCGACCGTCCCGTCCGAAGCTTCAAGTAAAACTTATCAAATATGTATTACTTCTCATTCAGACAAGTTGCAGTTCGCGGAAATTGCTTACTCAGGTGTTTCCTTCACCGAGTTCATTTCCGCGACCAGACTGGGTCGAGAACGGTGTAGGTTTTCAACAAAATTGATGACTTCAAGTCTGTGACAGTTTGTCTGAACTGTCGAATGAACACGGTTTCCTTCAAACTTCGGATTTGAGGAGTGTGGGAACGTAACTCGTGCAGCCGATGAACTCACGGAGGCCCTGGAAGCCTATAAGGCAAATCTCACCGCCAAACAGGAGATGCTGTGGGATGGGTCGGTCAAAAAGTTATCGAAAAATTGCGACGTCTACGTCGTATCTGTAGATACTAACTGTATCTCACCTGTATCCCGAGGGCGTGATGTGCAGGTAAAAATTTCGTCAACGACCATACCATGCTGAAAAAATCGGTTCTCGTCCGATCACCGAAATCAAGCAGCATCGGGCGCGGATAGTACTTGGATGGGGGACCGCTTGGGAACACCGCGTGTTGTTGACATTGACACCTGTTCAAACTTTTTGCTCCCCATTGTACACACTACTGCAACCACATCCTCAACCAACAACAAATTCTCAATCATGACTGCCATTCTCGCAGGATTTTTTATTCATGTCAACAATTTTATTGCGCATTACGTGTGGTTCTGTGTGGTTTAGAGGGCGTAACTGTGGTAAATGGTCTCACGTCACATCTTGATTCACCACACGTGCCGCAACTCGATGTCAACAAACTACGGGTGCTTTCGGCTCTATATAAGAAGACTTGCAAAATAAGAGCATGATTTTGGTCCTTTGAATCAGCAGTTTTGGGCCACTAACCGAATTAGCACGAAGTCCACAGTGATGACGTTTGTGCAGTATACTATTACTCCGAGGTAGACAAAATTACTTGCCTTTACTACTTCCAAATTTTAGCCGTCGATCGTGATGATTTGAAAAGGGTCGTATTCAGGTAAGCAGTGTTGGTAAATTACGCGAGTTTTACAAATTTTATATTGGTTACGCTTGACTAACGTGTAACGTATGTAATCCAACATTTTTGACAGTTCTTCACAAAAATCTTCTCATCCGAATACAATTGGAAGCAATAGCCACAACATTTATCTATTCTAAATACATTATTTATTCTATTATTTTCCGGTTAATTTTATTTTTCGTTCCATCTTCCAGTGAAATAATTTACATCAGATTCCTGAATATCTTTAACCGTGGAAAATCGTACTGCTTGAGCCTTTGCTTGGATTATTTGATTTTCAATTTTAGGTGAACGATATGGTTGTATTCATCGATGAGGAATGAGATAAAAACACAAAAACAGAACACAACAGAAAACAGGCAAATAAAACACACATCCTTTTAACGTTGGGAAAACTCAAGTAAAAACCCAACGGCTTATCTCGTCGTGAGATAAAGACTGTGCAGTCACAGAGGTTGCACACATCTATAAACATATTTTCATGTATTCAATTCTAAACAGTGGGATCTTTCGTACACGGGGATGCACACACATATAAACATATTTTCATGCATTCAGTTCTAAACAGTGGGATATTTCGTACACGTGTAAAGCTAATTCAGTTCCAACTAGAAATTAATCCATTTCAATAATAGCGTTCACGTATTACCTATTCTTTATATATCTGGAAAGTATCCAATAAAAGTCTCACCAAATTGCCAAGATCTGCTAAGAGCTCTATCATGTTTCTTTGCAAAATGCATGTAAAACTAAAAAACATTCACCATTGTTCTTCCATGTCATATTTTGTTTCTTTTTAAAGCTGCCTGTTTGCCTCTCGCAATACTGTCATGTATTTTCAATGCAAAGCAGTTGCTGTTTCGTTAAACTTTTCAAAATTGCAGTCATGTTTTCTATGTCTCATCATGCAATGCGTCAAAAAGCTTAACAGATGAAAATATATTTTTGTTCAGTTGGAAACTTTTATTAATTTCTCTGGAAAGCAATCTTATTTCCATATAGAAAAGGAATTCTCATATCTGTGAACACTTTTTTAAGCAATCTCAATTGAAGAGGACGACTTTTTACGACACTTACAATTTCCACAACTTCATAAAGAACGTTTTCTGAATCACTTGGCACTCAATTACTACAAGTGCACAACGCTATAACGTGTTACTTCCTGGAGCAATGTTTTTAATTTTTGACACGACACATGAAACTATCCTATTATTGCTACGGCTCCGTCACTGCATATATCAAAACACTTTTCCTAATTAATACTGTTTAAGACCTTGTGTTTGCAAGGTTGCCAGGACAATTTGATTTCCATGCAATACGTCACATTTCCGAATCCCCAAATGATACGATACAAATTAATTTTAAATACTCGAACTTGTACGCATTAATCTTTTATCGTTTGTATTTTTACATATATTCTGTTGCCAAACTTGTACACAATTTGTGTTTCTGAACACATCTTTTGAAAGATACACACATATCATAGTATCATAGAGAAATATAAACATTACTCCAAATAGTAATAGCATACAAGAAGTTTGCAAGACAGCCTGAAATAAAAGCAACATAATACAAATAATCGATGCGATTCTTGGTGTCACTTCGACTGAGCAGGAGTTACGGAAGATGTGGAGAATATTTGGCAAAGAAATATGAAAGAAATACTCGAAGAAATGTCAGACTTAAGCGACAAACGGCAATATCCTTGACCAAATTCATGTCCTCCTGAACGATCAAGTCGTAAGAGGGGTAGGGTAAAACTTCCAGCAAATTTCTTCACGTCAGGTAGTGCCCAACAACATTGGCTGTTTTTCATATAAACCTTTGAAAGTTCGAACGATGAAAATGTTGGTCATTTGCGACCGATCCTTAAAGGAAAGGTCTGTACTTTTCAAATTATTATTTCCAGATAAAATTCCAAGGGTTTTAAAAAAACCCTTTAGCATGCTTTACGGTAAGCAGGACATGGTTATTAATTGTGAGAGGAGTTCTCTCATATATTCGCAATGAACCCCCACCAAGATCCGATAAGATCAAAACAATGAGTTTTGCGTTTTCAGTGCATGATATTTGCAAAATGATGGATCTGGATCAAAGCCAGATAAACAATAAATCTTTATGCAAAAATTGGTAAACAAACTACCATCCACATTTAAATTGACATGGGCAGTACATCAGCAAACCATCGACAATGTTAATCTTGTTCACTTGAGTCCGTGGTTAATTAAAATGGCTCAAGCAGTATCTGATGTCTGTTCATCATTAACCGTGAAGTAAAAGCATACAAAGCAAAAACAATTTATAGACACGAGGAAAATCCATCTACCTTGTTGTGAAACAATTGTAATTTCCCTAGCATTGACAACATCTCGACACTTTTCCGAACCATACCGGTCACCATCTATGGTAAGAACACGAAGTGCGACACATTTGTTTGTTATATGATTACATTGATGAAAGCAGATTTAGCAAAATGCACAGGAAATTCATCGCGAAGAGTCAACGCAAATATATCAGCCAACGAATCAACAAAATTATGTGGGATGAGGTTGGGTAATTTCTAAATTTCCAGTTTAGAAATTTGCCAATGTAATTGTGCTTTAGATTCCGACACTAGATTGGTTGAAATTGTAGAATATCGAATCCATCAACACTAAACCAGCAAAGCAAATACTATCCAAGGATGATGAATAAACGCTAAAATTGTTTGAAGCCGCTACAGTTTACAAGAACAAGCTGCTTCACGGACCAGATACTCTTCCAGCTTTAACGGACGTGTTATATCCCTTCAGAGAACGCAATACGCGGCGACATTAAATATATGTTCCACCAAGTCCCATTACGAAGAGAGATCAGTATTCCCAACGATTCTTATTGCTGAACGGCGAATCTAAAAAGATGGAAATATACGTTACGCAGGTATTAATATTCGAAGATAAATGTTCACAAAAATACAGCACGATTCATTGAAGTATCCACGAGCTGTGAGATCTATGTTGATGATTTTTTTGGATAGTGTGGATAACATCGAAGAAGCACTTCAACTAATGGATGAAGAAAGAAATATATTCACAGTGAGGCTGGATTTCAAATTACAAAATTCTTGAGCCATTCCATGGAAGTAATGAATGCACAACTATCAGAGCCTGAAAATTGTAATAAAGAATCCAGTAGTTGCAGTAATTTGACATTATTTAAGAAAATACTTGGAATGCTGTGTTCACCGTACTCTAATAATTTCCTTTTTCACTTTCAAAACTCACCTTAGCACACTTTACGATTCTGCTAAAAATGTTATTGCAAGAAATCTGGCGTTCATCTGAGAGTTATCCGTCTTTCCAATCTCTGTTGCACATGAAGACTTCATTAAATGGAAAAAATGATCTTCACTTCTCCTGGAAGGTAGAACCAGAAATCAAGTACTAAAGAGATATGCAACTTTCCAGTGGAAAACCCCAAACCAAATTGTATGCAAGTGTGGTTGAAATTAAAAGATTTTCTTGTAGGAGTAAACTAGTTCACTGTATGTCGTATGTATTTCGTTTTATTCGAGGAACCAGGAGGAATATAGTTTCAGAAACCCGATTAAATTGAGGAGCTGATCACATCCATAACTCGGCATCCAAATTAAAGACCTGGAATGGAGATGGCGGCGTATGAGCCCTTTCTTAAGGCCAACGGTGGTATTCATAGCCTGGAAGAGGCTACCGACATCTCGTTGAAAAGCACATACCTGCCTCGAATTTACTGTTGACGAGCACAGCAAACAGAAAAAGGACAATGACTCTCGGTTCTGCAAGTGGAATGTGAGGTCCCTTAACAGACCACGTAAGTTATGTTTTTTGGTATTCTTTTGAAACCAAGAATAATACAAGTATATACTTGTACAGTATACTTTATTAATTCTTGATTAACTTCTCTTAGGAGAAGTCGACCGTCCCGTCCGAAGCTTCAAGTAAAACTTATCAAATATGTATTACTTCTCATTCAGACAAGTTGCAGTTCGCGGAAATTGCTTACTCAGGTGTTTCCTTCACCGAGTTCATTTCCGCGACCAGACTGGGTCGAGAACGGTGTAGGTTTTCAACAAAATTGATGACTTCAAGTCTGTGACAGTTTGTCTGAACTGTCGAATGAACACCGTTTCCTTCAAACTTCGGATTTGAGGAGTGTGGGAACGTAACTCGTGCAGCCGATGAACTCACGGAGGCCCTGGAAGCCTATAAGGCAAATCTCACCGCCAAACAGGAGATGCTGTGGGATGGGTCGGTCAAAAAGTTATCGAAAAATTGCGACGTCTACGTCGTATCTGTAGATACTAACTGTATCTCACCTGTATCCCGAGGGCGTGATGTGCAGGTAAAAATTTCGTCAACGACCATACCATGCTGAAAAAATCGGTTCTCGTCAGTCGTTCACAGACCTCTGTGTAGTATAGACGTGTTTCGGCTTTGGTGTATTATAAGTACAACAATCGAAAAGAGAATCGCAAAAAAGCTAATTGCTGTGCAGATTATTAGTGACAGTGGAATAGCGGCAGTGCAGTCGTCCGTGGAATCGCGGTGCCCGGTTGAAATCCCGTTATAGAAACAATAGAAAAACATTGTTCGTTGAAATATAAAATAAAAGACAGAGTGTAAGTGAAAGTGTGTGATGGATTCGTCAGAGCGACCCGCGCTCTTGATAACGGGTGATGCTGAGCAGGTGGCCGGGACTTCAGGCCACCAGTTAAAAGAAGGGAGGAAGAAGAAGAGGAAGAAGCTTCAACCGAAGCCTAACCTCGTGAAACGCCGTTATACGGTTGCTTCACGCGATGCGAAGGTTACTGGAGGTGTAGATGGTGTAAACGCAGCATCGACAACAATTACAGACGTGCCGAATATAGCATTCGCTGACCAGCTGAATCTGGAACACCCAGTCGACGACCGACAACACGAGTCGACTGGTGAAGGGAGGAGATTTGCGTATGGCGTTAGTGAGAACGCCTACCTCGCTCTGACCTCTTCAATGTCGGATGACGAAGAAGAAGATGAGCGGGAGGAACTGGTAAAAATCCAGAGAGAGAGGGAGGAGCTGGACGCCCATATCAAGCTCCTCCAAGAAAAACTAAAGGCCAGAAAAGCGGCCAAAGTAGCTGCAGATCAGCAGCATCAGCAGCAAAAGCAGCAGCAACAAAAAGTGCCTTCCCAACAGCTGCCAAAAGGGAAGAGCTCATCAGCTGATAAGAAACAGCAACAACAACCACCTCATCAGCAGAAGCAACAGCAAGAGCAGCCGAAGCAGCCACAACAGCAAAAACAACAACAACAACTGAAGCAGATGCAGCTTCCAGAACACCAACAGAAGCAGCAGACAGTAGGAGCCAAAACAGAGAGATGTCCACCAATCAACGTTTTCGGTCTGGAGACTAAAGATCTGGATAAACTATGTAAGTTGGTCACCAAAAGTTCCTACTACATGAAATTTAAAGGGCCCCTAAGGCTCTCTGTCCACTGTTCATCAGTGGCAGATTTTCATGCCGTAAAGAAAGAGCTGGCAACGACTGGGCCCGAGTTCTTTACGTATACCCCAAAAGGGGAAAAATGTCATACCATGCTCCTTAAGGGCGTGGATCCCGATACTGAACCGGCGGAGATCCTCGCAGAGCTGCGCCATAAGCAGAGCGACGATGTCAAGGTCGTTGGTGTTAAGCCCTTCCACACTGCGGTAACGAGGAGAGAGAATAGGAGGCTTCCTTTCTTCCTAGTCCAGGTCACCCCAGACAGTAAAGTAGACAGCCTAAAGCGTATAAATCGTTTAGGCTCTATTAATGTCAAATGGGAGACATTAAGAAAGACAAGGCACACCCTCCAGTGTGCTCGTTGTCAGAGGTTTGGGCATGCCGCGGCGAACTGCAGCATGCAGTCTCGCTGCGTCAAATGCGCAGGAAACCACATTAGAGGGGAATGCCCTTTAGGAACGGAGAAAGTTGTTGAGAGGAGCAGTCTGACATGCGTGCTCTGCAAGAGTAGCGGCCACCCTGCTAACTATAGGGGATGCCCTAAGGTCCAAGAGATCAGACGGAGCATTGAGGCAAGGAGGAAAATAAAAATGGTAGAATCGAGGCCAGTGCCCCGTGTTCAAGCTACCACTGTTACTCCAGCCGTCTCCTATGCCCAAATGGCATCAGGTAGACGACCGGTACAACGGACAGTGCCGAAGGTTGCCCCGGTCCCAGTGGTCAGGCAACCTGAAGCCGATTTGGATCTGAAGACGGTCCTGCTCTCTATCCAGGGGCAGATCGCTCGGCTCCAAAAACAGTTCCTTGAGCAAGCAACGCGAGTAGACGTCATCTACTCGACGCTGTTCGCCGAGCCAAACGAGACATCACCATGATGGCTGCACACGCAGCTCCCGCCCTTAAGATCATATCAGTGAATGTGAATTCACTGATTAAACCTGAACGACAACTGAATTTCGGTAACTTGTTGCAAACCTATAATCCTGACGTGTTGATGGTTGGCGAAACTAAGCTAAACCAGAAGCGCACCCTCAGGTACAAAAATTACCATATCATTCGAAGAGACCGAAACTTCCTAGCTGGCGGGGTCGCTCTCTTAATCAAAAAAGGCCTTTGTCATAAGGTCGTGTATAGCAGTGAAGTGCGCAGATTTCAGGCGATTGAAACGTGTATCGCACGTATCCCCCTTCGGGGTGGGAAGCGTTTGTATGTAATCGCTATCTATGCGTCTGACAAGGCACGAATCAATCACCATTTCATTTCGGAACTCGATTCTATATTCACTAGCCTTCGACTGAGTTCGGAAGAGAACTATTATATCATGGCAGGGGACTTGAACTCGAAGCATATAGAGTGGGGCAATGTGGTGCATAACCACAGAGGGACCTCATTGTATAACTGGTTGGTACAACACAATATTGAGTTCAAGCTAGATTTGCTTGCAACCGATAGGCCATCCTTTCCTAGAAGCGGGTCCTATCTGGATCTGTTGCTGATAGACAGACGACTGACTGTACTAGACGTGGAAAGACGCACACGGAACTGTTTAACTGCGATTGAGTACGAGAGTGACCACTGCGGGCTCTACGCGGCTATTCAGCTCCCGAACGAGGTGGAAGAACTGGAGGAATATATCCAGAGGCACCCTTATAATTACAATAAGGCCCGATGGCCACGTTTCTCCAGGACTTTATCCACAGAACTACGTTCGAGTGGGATCAATCCTCCGACAAACAGAAACCTGACGAACGAAGAGGTTGACAGGTACCTCATACAAATGGACGACGTAATTAAACGTACGATGGACAAGACGATTCCGAAGGTAGTACAAGTCGATGACAGCGATGTGTATCGAAATGCTACCATCGATGCACTTCACGTGCACAAAAGTAGGCTCTTGTCAAGACTCAAACTCTTGCACAGGCGTTTTACAGATCCACAAAACGAGGAAATCAGGTCACTGAAGTCGGAGATCAAAACCCTCCAACAGTTAATACGAATAAATTATAGCTTGGCTATAAGCATGCACTGGGGCAATAAAATCCGGGCTGTACAATCCAACAACCCGGGTATGTTCCCGCAAGTAAATAAAATATTCCGGAGGAAAGATCAAAACGACATTCAGGCCGTTCGACTTCCCAGGACAACAAATAACGAACACTTACTGACTTCAGTTGGCATCGATCCAGATGGGGCAGTGCTAGACAATGACTTCTTCGTGGTTGAGGATCCTCAGGAGAAGGTTAAAGCTATCGGTGCTGTGTTTCAGCAAGTGTATACGGTCAACTTAGTTAGTAGGCCGAATCACGACCTGGAAAACAGGGCCTTGTTAAACCACTTCTATCTCCGCATGGAAATAAGTCAATGGCGATCTGAGAATCTTGGTTTCACCAGGTTCAGTGACGTTAACATGGCAAATATTGCCGTCGCCAACGATGTAAATCACATCTTGACTTCTCAAGAAGATCTCCAGGGTATCTTCAACTCTCTGAGGAAGAAAAAGTCAGTCGGAATCGATGGAATACCGAATATTGTGCTTTGCCATCTTCCCCCCGAAGCGGTCCATATTTACGCAACATTGTTCAATAATGCGCTGAATAATGCACATTATCCAACTCACTGGAAAACAGCTGTGGTTCAGCCGATCCCTAAACGTGACAAAGACAAGACCATTCCGACAAATCTCCGGTCGATCAGTCTTCTTCCATGCATAAGCAAGGTCTTTGAAAAGATAGTCATTCGAGTTCTGAAGCAATGGGTTGATGAAAATAAAATCATTCCGGACAACCAGTTCGGATTCAGGGCGGGGCATGATACCATACATGCCGCGTCAAAGCTGGTTTCCGACATTCAGTGGAACAAAAACAAAAATCAGTGCACGGGTGCCTGTTTGATTGACTTGGAGAAGGCCTTTGATACCGTTTGGTTGGAGGGACTCTTCCTCAAGCTAGTCAGGCTCAGCATAAGTAAACCACTGTTATACATGATCTATGACATGATAACAGGTAGAAAGTTTGTCGTGAAAAATGGCGATGTAACTTCTACCACGGTCTTTGACATTAAAAATGGTCTGCAACAGGGGGCTGTTGGTTCGCCGATCTTGTTTTCATTATTCACTGCAGATCTTGTAGGTTCCATGCCACACTTAATAGCGTACGCCGACGATCTAGTAGCGTACAGAACAGGTCCGAAAGTCGAGGTAATAAATATCTTGTTGCAGCGTGACTTCGATAAAATTCAGCGATTTTGCGACGAATGGAAGTTGGTTATCAACTTCCTGAAGTGTGAAACTATACTTTTCAGGACCCCGTTGTATATGGCACCGCGGGATACGCGCCAAAACTGGCGCAAGTTCGGCATAGTTGACCCGCAAGGACGGCCGTTAGCTGTGAAAAGTGTGGTTCGATATCTCGGCATTTGGCTGGATCAATATCTGTATTTTGATAAACATATAGATGTCGCCTTGACGAAAGCCAGAAATGCCTTTGCTGCGGCAAGGAGGTTGTTTTTCAGCAGCCAACTTGATACCAGGGTGAAGGTAATCTGCTACATGGCTCTCATTAGGCCAATTATGGTGTACGGTTGTCCATTGTGGTTCAACGTGAGTCCTTCTCAGATGGAAAAGATGAGGTTGTTCGAGAGACAGTGTCTTCGGTCCTGTCTCCGTTTGTATCGTACACCCGAGTCTGAGTACAGAGTAGAAGCACTATCCTAATGAGGTCCTGTACAACGGGGCAAATTTGAACAGGATAGATAATTTTATTATAAAGCTGATCAGAAGGCACATTGCACGAGCTATGATTTCTTCAAATAGTCTGATCTTTGGGGCTTACTATCCAAACACTCTGTACCATGAAAGAGTGCGTCTCAACGGCCTTGTTCCGCCTGAAGCATTCCTCTATCTCGATAAAATTGGCCTAATACAGGACGCGGAGGGATGCCCTCTGATCTTCCATGTCGTACGCCGAACAGTGGACAGGCGACTCCAATACGAGCCGGATGTCGCTCGCAGCCACGAGGATCTCCTCCGGTTTAGTAGAGCAATATCTGCTCGGGACAGGAGAGAGTGTGCCAAAGAACGGCACTTTTACTGGTGGTTGCACCGGAACCGGTCTCAGCCGCTGCTGGCTATCCCAAACGACGAGACAGATGACCATGGTGGCGAGCATACATAGAATTAAGTTAGTTTTAAGTCAAAAAATTAAAAAAATCCAAAAAAAAAAAAAGGTGCACCACGGCGTATGGATGTATATGTTAAGCATATACATAACATATACGCCCTGGTGCACACGTCTGTCTCTTACGGACATAATTAAGTTAGTTTTAAGATTTTTGTTAGGTTAATTTAATTTAAGGTTTATGTTAGGTTAAGTTAGTTTTTAAGGTATTTTAAGGGTTTTTAATTTAGTTAGGTTAAGCCAAGTTTTTCGAGTTTTCTTGGTAATTCAAATGTAACATTGGTAGTCTGTAAAGACTTAAAAAAAAACGAAGTATACGCCGAAAGGCACATTATATATATTAATTAGATTAGCTTAGAGTACCCGCGTAGGGTCAGTAAGTTAGGATTAAATACAATAAGTTATTGTTAAGATATTTAGGCTAGTTTTAAGTTCTTTTGTCTAGCATGTAAGTAAAATTTAATAAAATAAAAACAAAATTACACTAAAAAAAAAAAAAAAAAAAAATCGGTTCTCGTCCGATCACCGAAATCAAGCAGCATCGGGCGCGGATAGTACTTGGATGGGGGACCGCTTGGGAACACCGCGTGTTGTTGACATTGACACCTGTTCAAACTTTTTGCTCCCCATTGTACACACTACTGCAACCACATCCTCAACCAACAACAAATTCTCAATCATGACTGCCATTCTCAACATTCTCACAGGATTTTTTTATTCATGTCAACAATTTTATTGCGCATTACGTGTGGTTCTGTGTGGTTTAGAGGGCGCGAGTTACTCCATCTAAATGGTCTCACGTCACATCTTGATTCACCACACGTGCCGCAACTCGATGTCAACAAACTACGGGTGCTTTCGGCTCTATATAAGAAGACTTCCAAAATAAGAGCATGATTTTGGTCCTTTGAATCAGCAGTTTTGGGCCACTAACCGAATTAGCACGAAGTCCACAGTGATGACGTTTGTGCAGTATACTATTACTCCGAGGTAGACAAAATTACTTGCCTTTACTACTTCCAAATTTTAGCCGTCGATCGTGATGATTTGAAAAGGGTCGTATTCAGGTAAGCAGTGTTGGTAAATTACGCGAGTTTTACAAATTTTATATTGGTTACGCTTGACTAACGTGTAACGTATGTAATCCAACATTTTTGACAGTTCTTCACAAAAATCTTCTCATCCGAATACAATTGGAAGCAATAGCCACAACATTTATCTATTCTAAATACATTATTTATTCTATTATTTTCCGGTTAATTTTATTTTTCGTTCCATCTTCCAGTGAAATAATTTTCATCAGATTCCTGAATATCTTTAACCGTGGAAAATCGTACTGCTTGAGCCTTTGCTTGGATTATTTGATTTTCAATTTTAGGTGAACGATATGGTTGTATTCATCGATGAGGAATGAGATAAAAACACAAAAACAGAACACAACAGAAAACAGGCAAATAAAACACACATCCTTTTAACGTTGGGAAAACTCAAGTAAAAACCCAACGGCTTATCTCGTCGTGAGATAAAGACTGTGCAGTCACAGAGGTTGCACACATCTATAAACATATTTTCATGTATTCAATTCTAAACAGTGGGATCTTTCGTAC
Organism: Eristalis tenax; assembly: GCA_905231855.2. NCBI lineage: Eukaryota > Metazoa > Arthropoda > Insecta > Diptera > Syrphidae > Eristalis > Eristalis tenax. The sequence goes on along the minus strand of HG993124.1, from coordinate 106,586,839 downwards.
ACGGGGATGCACACACATATAAACATATTTTCATGCATTCAGTTCTAAACAGTGGGATATTTCGTACACGTGTAAAGCTAATTCAGTTCCAACTAGAAATTAATCCATTTCAATAATAGCGTTCACGTATTACCTATTCTTTATATATCTGGAAAGTATCCAATAAAAGTCTCACCAAATTGCCAAGATCTGCTAAGAGCTCTATCATGTTTCTTTGCAAAATGCATGTAAAACTAAAAAACATTCACCATTGTTCTTCCATGTCATATTTTGTTTCTTTTTAAAGCTGCCTGTTTGCCTCTCGCAATACTGTCATGTATTTTCAATGCAAAGCAGTAGCTGTTTCGTTAAACTTTTCAAAATTGCAGTCATGTTTTCTATGTCTCATCATGCAATGCGTCAAAAAGCTTAACAGATGAAAATATATTTTTGTTCAGTTGGAAACTTTTATTAATTTCTCTGGAAAGCAATCTTATTTCCATATAGAAAAGGAATTCTCATATCTGTGAACACTTTTTTAAGCAATCTCAATTGAAGAGGACGACTTTTTACGACACTTACAATTTCCACAACTTCATAAAGAACGTTTTCTGAATCACTTGGCACTCAATTACTACAAGTGCACAACGCTATAACGTGTTACTTCCTGGAGCAATGTTTTTAATTTTTGACACGACACATGAAACTATCCTATTATTGCTACGGCTCCGTCACTGCATATATCAAAACACTTTTCCTAATTAATACTGTTTAAGACCTTGTGTTTGCAAGGTTGCCAGGACAATTTGATTTCCATGCAATACGTCACATTTCCGAATCCCCAAATGATACGATACAAATTAATTTTAAATACTCGAACTTGTACGCATTAATCTTTTATCGTTTGTATTTTTACATATATTCTGTTGCCAAACTTGTACACAATTTGTGTTTCTGAACACATCTTTTGAAAGATACACACATATCATAGTATCATAGAGAAATATAAACATTACTCCAAATAGTAATAGCATACAAGAAGTTTGCAAGACAGCCTGAAATAAAAGCAACATAATACAAATAATCGATGCGATTCTTGGTGTCACTTCGACTGAGCAGGAGTTACGGAAGATGTGGAGAATATTTGGCAAAGAAATATGAAAGAAATACTCGAAGAAATGTCAGACTTAAGCGACAAACGGCAATATCCTTGACCAAATTCATGTCCTCCTGAACGATCAAGTCGTAAGAGGGGTAGGGTAAAACTTCCAGCAAATTTCTTCACGTCAGGTAGTGCCCAACAACATTGGCTGTTTTTCATATAAACCTTTGAAAGTTCGAACGATGAAAATGTTGGTCATTTGCGACCGATCCTTAAAGGAAAGGTCTGTACTTTTCAAATTATTATTTCCAGATAAAATTCCAAGGGTTTTAAAAAAACCCTTTAGCATGCTTTACGGTAAGCAGGACATGGTTATTAATTGTGAGAGGAGTTCTCTCATATATTCGCAATGAACCCCCACCAAGATCCGATAAGATCAAAACAATGAGTTTTGCGTTTTCAGTGCATGATATTTGCGAAATGATGGATCTGGATCAAAGCCAGATAAACAATAAATCTTTATGCAAAAATTGGTAAACAAACTACCATCCACATTTAAATTGACATGGGCAGTACATCAGCAAACCATCGACAATGTTAATCTTGTTCACTTGAGTCCGTGGTTAATTAAAATGGCTCAAGCAGTATCTGATGTCTGTTCATCATTAACCGTGAAGTAAAAGCATACAAAGCAAAAACAATTTATAGACACGAGGAAAATCCATCTACCTTGTTGTGAAACAATTGTAATTTCCCTAGCATTGACAACATCTCGACACTTTTCCGAACCATACCGGTCACCATCTATGGTAAGAACACGAAGTGCGACACATTTGTTTGTTATATGATTACATTGATGAAAGCAGATTTAGCAAAATGCACAGGAAATTCATCGCGAAGAGTCAACGCAAATATATCAGCCAACGAATCAACAAAATTATGTGGGATGAGGTTGGGTAATATCTAAATTTCCAGTTTAGAAATTTGCCAATGTAATTGTGCTTTAGATTCCGACACTAGATTGGTTGAAATTGTAGAATATCGAATCCATCAACACTAAACCAGCAAAGCAAATACTATCCAAGGATGATGAATAAACGCTAAAATTGTTTGAAGCCGCTACAGTTTACAAGAACAAGCTGCTTCACGGACCAGATACTCTTCCAGCTTTAACGGACGTGTTATATCCCTTCAGAGAACGCAATACGCGGCGACATTAAATATATGTTCCACCAAGTCCCATTACGAAGAGAGATCAGTATTCCCAACGATTCTTATTGCTGAACGGCGAATCTAAAAAGATGGAAATATACGTTACGCAGGTATTAATATTCGAAGATAAATGTTCACAAAAATACAGCACGATTCATTGAAGTATCCACGAGCTGTGAGATCTATGTTGATGATTTTTTGGATAGTGTGGATAACATCGAAGAAGCACTTCAACTAATGGATGAAGAAAGAAATATATTCACAGTGAGGCTGGATTTCAAATTACAAAATTCTTGAGCCATTCCATGGAAGTAATGAATGCACAACTATCAGAGCCTGAAAATTGTAATAAAGAATCCAGTAGTTGCAGTAATTTGACATTATTTAAGAAAATACTTGGAATGCTGTGTTCACCGTACTCTAATAATTTCCTTTTTCACTTTCAAAACTCACCTTAGCACACTTTACGATTCTGCTAAAAATGTTATTGCAAGAAATCTGGCGTTCATCTGAGAGTTATCCGTCTTTCCAATCTCTGTTGCACATGAAGACTTCATTAAATGGAAAAAATGATCTTCACTTCTCCTGGAAGGTAGAACCAGAAATCAAGTACTAAAGAGATATGCAACTTTCCAGTGGAAAACCCCAAACCAAATTGTATGCAAGTGTGGTTGAAATTAAAAGATTTTCTTGTAGGAGTAAACTAGTTCACTGTATGTCGTATGTATTTCGTTTTATTCGAGGAACCAGGAGGAATATAGTTTCAGAAACCCGATTAAATTGAGGAGCTGATCACATCCATAACTCGGCATCCAAATTAAAGACCTGGAATGGAGATGGCGGCGTATGAGCCCTTTCTTAAGGCCAACGGTGGTATTCATAGCCTGGAAGAGGCTACCGACATCTCGTTGAAAAGCACATACCTGCCTCGAATTTACTGTTGACGAGCACAGCAAACAGAAAAAGGACAATGACTCTCGGTTCTGCAAGTGGAATGTGAGGTCCCTTAACAGACCACGTAAGTTATGTTTTTTGGTATTCTTTTGAAACCAAGAATAATACAAGTATATACTTGTACAGTATACTTTATTAATTCTTGATTAACTTCTCTTAGGAGAAGTCGACCGTCCCGTCCGAAGCTTCAAGTAAAACTTATCAAATATGTATTACTTCTCATTCAGACAAGTTGCAGTTCGCGGAAATTGCTTACTCAGGTGTTTCCTTCACCGAGTTCATTTCCGCGACCAGACTGGGTCGAGAACGGTGTAGGTTTTCAACAAAATTGATGACTTCAAGTCTGTGACAGTTTGTCTGAACTGTCGAATGAACACCGTTTCCTTCAAACTTCGGATTTGAGGAGTGTGGGAACGTAACTCGTGCAGCCGATGAACTCACGGAGGCCCTGGAAGCCTATAAGGCAAATCTCACCGCCAAACAGGAGATGCTGTGGGATGGGTCGGTCAAAAAGTTATCGAAAAATTGCGACGTCTACGTCGTATCTGTAGATACTAACTGTATCTCACCTGTATCCCGAGGGCGTGATGTGCAGGTAAAAATTTCGTCAACGACCATACCATGCTGAAAAAATCGGTTCTCGTCCGATCACCGAAATCAAGCAGCATCGGGCGCGGATAGTACTTGGATGGGGGACCGCTTGGGAACACCGCGTGTTGTTGACATTGACACCTGTTCAAACTTTTTGCTCCCCATTGTACACACTACTGCAACCACATCCTCAACCAACAACAAATTCTCAATCATGACTGCCATTCTCAACATTCTCACAGGATTTTTTTATTCATGTCAACAATTTTATTGCGCATTACGTGTGGTTCTGTGTGGTTTAGAGGGCGCGAGTTACTCCATCTAAATGGTCTCACGTCACATCTTGATTCACCACACGTGCCGCAACTCGATGTCAACAAACTACGGGTGCTTTCGGCTCTATATAAGAAGACTTCCAAAATAAGAGCATGATTTTGGTCCTTTGAATCAGCAGTTTTGGGCCACTAACCGAATTAGCACGAAGTCCACAGTGATGACGTTTGTGCAGTATACTATTACTCCGAGGTAGACAAAATTACTTGCCTTTACTACTTCCAAATTTTAGCCGTCGATCGTGATGATTTGAAAAGGGTCGTATTCAGGTAAGCAGTGTTGGTAAATTACGCGAGTTTTACAAATTTTATATTGGTTACGCTTGACTAACGTGTAACGTATGTAATCCAACATTTTTGACAGTTCTTCACAAAAATCTTCTCATCCGAATACAATTGGAAGCAATAGCCACAACATTTATCTATTCTAAATACATTATTTATTCTATTATTTTCCGGTTAATTTTATTTTTCGTTCCATCTTCCAGTGAAATAATTTTCATCAGATTCCTGAATATCTTTAACCGTGGAAAATCGTACTGCTTGAGCCTTTGCTTGGATTATTTGATTTTCAATTTTAGGTGAACGATATGGTTGTATTCATCGATGAGGAATGAGATAAAAACACAAAAACAGAACACAACAGAAAACAGGCAAATAAAACACACATCCTTTTAACGTTGGGAAAACTCAAGTAAAAACCCAACGGCTTATCTCGTCGTGAGATAAAGACTGTGCAGTCACAGAGGTTGCACACATCTATAAACATATTTTCATGTATTCAATTCTAAACAGTGGGATCTTTCGTACACGGGGATGCACACACATATAAACATATTTTCATGCATTCAGTTCTAAACAGTGGGATATTTCGTACACGTGTAAAGCTAATTCAGTTCCAACTAGAAATTAATCCATTTCAATAATAGCGTTCACGTATTACCTATTCTTTATATATCTGGAAAGTATCCAATAAAAGTCTCACCAAATTGCCAAGATCTGCTAAGAGCTCTATCATGTTTCTTTGCAAAATGCATGTAAAACTAAAAAACATTCACCATTGTTCTTCCATGTCATATTTTGTTTCTTTTTAAAGCTGCCTGTTTGCCTCTCGCAATACTGTCATGTATTTTCAATGCAAAGCAGTAGCTGTTTCGTTAAACTTTTCAAAATTGCAGTCATGTTTTCTATGTCTCATCATGCAATGCGTCAAAAAGCTTAACAGATGAAAATATATTTTTGTTCAGTTGGAAACTTTTATTAATTTCTCTGGAAAGCAATCTTATTTCCATATAGAAAAGGAATTCTCATATCTGTGAACACTTTTTTAAGCAATCTCAATTGAAGAGGACGACTTTTTACGACACTTACAATTTCCACAACTTCATAAAGAACGTTTTCTGAATCACTTGGCACTCAATTACTACAAGTGCACAACGCTATAACGTGTTACTTCCTGGAGCAATGTTTTTAATTTTTGACACGACACATGAAACTATCCTATTATTGCTACGGCTCCGTCACTGCATATATCAAAACACTTTTCCTAATTAATACTGTTTAAGACCTTGTGTTTGCAAGGTTGCCAGGACAATTTGATTTCCATGCAATACGTCACATTTCCGAATCCCCAAATGATACGATACAAATTAATTTTAAATACTCGAACTTGTACGCATTAATCTTTTATCGTTTGTATTTTTACATATATTCTGTTGCCAAACTTGTACACAATTTGTGTTTCTGAACACATCTTTTGAAAGATACACACATATCATAGTATCATAGAGAAATATAAACATTACTCCAAATAGTAATAGCATACAAGAAGTTTGCAAGACAGCCTGAAATAAAAGCAACATAATACAAATAATCGATGCGATTCTTGGTGTCACTTCGACTGAGCAGGAGTTACGGAAGATGTGGAGAATATTTGGCAAAGAAATATGAAAGAAATACTCGAAGAAATGTCAGACTTAAGCGACAAACGGCAATATCCTTGACCAAATTCATGTCCTCCTGAACGATCAAGTCGTAAGAGGGGTAGGGTAAAACTTCCAGCAAATTTCTTCACGTCAGGTAGTGCCCAACAACATTGGCTGTTTTTCATATAAACCTTTGAAAGTTCGAACGATGAAAATGTTGGTCATTTGCGACCGATCCTTAAAGGAAAGGTCTGTACTTTTCAAATTATTATTTCCAGATAAAATTCCAAGGGTTTTAAAAAAACCCTTTAGCATGCTTTACGGTAAGCAGGACATGGTTATTAATTGTGAGAGGAGTTCTCTCATATATTCGCAATGAACCCCCACCAAGATCCGATAAGATCAAAACAATGAGTTTTGCGTTTTCAGTGCATGATATTTGCGAAATGATGGATCTGGATCAAAGCCAGATAAACAATAAATCTTTATGCAAAAATTGGTAAACAAACTACCATCCACATTTAAATTGACATGGGCAGTACATCAGCAAACCATCGACAATGTTAATCTTGTTCACTTGAGTCCGTGGTTAATTAAAATGGCTCAAGCAGTATCTGATGTCTGTTCATCATTAACCGTGAAGTAAAAGCATACAAAGCAAAAACAATTTATAGACACGAGGAAAATCCATCTACCTTGTTGTGAAACAATTGTAATTTCCCTAGCATTGACAACATCTCGACACTTTTCCGAACCATACCGGTCACCATCTATGGTAAGAACACGAAGTGCGACACATTTGTTTGTTATATGATTACATTGATGAAAGCAGATTTAGCAAAATGCACAGGAAATTCATCGCGAAGAGTCAACGCAAATATATCAGCCAACGAATCAACAAAATTATGTGGGATGAGGTTGGGTAATATCTAAATTTCCAGTTTAGAAATTTGCCAATGTAATTGTGCTTTAGATTCCGACACTAGATTGGTTGAAATTGTAGAATATCGAATCCATCAACACTAAACCAGCAAAGCAAATACTATCCAAGGATGATGAATAAACGCTAAAATTGTTTGAAGCCGCTACAGTTTACAAGAACAAGCTGCTTCACGGACCAGATACTCTTCCAGCTTTAACGGACGTGTTATATCCCTTCAGAGAACGCAATACGCGGCGACATTAAATATATGTTCCACCAAGTCCCATTACGAAGAGAGATCAGTATTCCCAACGATTCTTATTGCTGAACGGCGAATCTAAAAAGATGGAAATATACGTTACGCAGGTATTAATATTCGAAGATAAATGTTCACAAAAATACAGCACGATTCATTGAAGTATCCACGAGCTGTGAGATCTATGTTGATGATTTTTTGGATAGTGTGGATAACATCGAAGAAGCACTTCAACTAATGGATGAAGAAAGAAATATATTCACAGTGAGGCTGGATTTCAAATTACAAAATTCTTGAGCCATTCCATGGAAGTAATGAATGCACAACTATCAGAGCCTGAAAATTGTAATAAAGAATCCAGTAGTTGCAGTAATTTGACATTATTTAAGAAAATACTTGGAATGCTGTGTTCACCGTCCTCTAATAATTTCCTTTTTCACTTTCAAAACTCACCTTAGCACACTTTACGATTCTGCTAAAAATGTTATTGCAAGAAATCTGGCGTTCATCTGAGAGTTATCCGTCTTTCCAATCTCTGTTGCACATGAAGACTTCATTAAATGGAAAAAATGATCTTCACTTCTCCTGGAAGGTAGAACCAGAAATCAAGTACTAAAGAGATATGCAACTTTCCAGTGGAAAACCCCAAACCAAATTGTATGCAAGTGTGGTTGAAATTAAAAGATTTTCTTGTAGGAGTAAACTAGTTCACTGTATGTCGTATGTATTTCGTTTTATTCGAGGAACCAGGAGGAATATAGTTTCAGAAACCCGATTAAATTGAGGAGCTGATCACATCCATAACTCGGCATCCAAATTAAAGACCTGGAATGGAGATGGCGGCGTATGAGCCCTTTCTTAAGGCCAACGGTGGTATTCATAGCCTGGAAGAGGCTACCGACATCTCGTTGAAAAGCACATACCTGCCTCGAATTTACTGTTGACGAGCACAGCAAACAGAAAAAGGACAATGACTCTCGGTTCTGCAAGTGGAATGTGAGGTCCCTTAACAGACCACGTAAGTTATGTTTTTTGGTATTCTTTTGAAACCAAGAATAATACAAGTATATACTTGTACAGTATACTTTATTAATTCTTGATTAACTTCTCTTAGGAGAAGTCGACCGTCCCGTCCGAAGCTTCAAGTAAAACTTATCAAATATGTATTACTTCTCATTCAGACAAGTTGCAGTTCGCGGAAATTGCTTACTCAGGTGTTTCCTTCACCGAGTTCATTTCCGCGACCAGACTGGGTCGAGAACGGTGTAGGTTTTCAACAAAATTGATGACTTCAAGTCTGTGACAGTTTGTCTGAACTGTCGAATGAACACGGTTTCCTTCAAACTTCGGATTTGAGGAGTGTGGGAACGTAACTCGTGCAGCCGATGAACTCACGGAGGCCCTGGAAGCCTATAAGGCAAATCTCACCGCCAAACAGGAGATGCTGTGGGATGGGTCGGTCAAAAAGTTATCGAAAAATTGCGACGTCTACGTCGTATCTGTAGATACTAACTGTATCTCACCTGTATCCCGAGGGCGTGATGTGCCGGTAAAAATTTCGTCAACGACCATACCATGCTGAAAAAATCGGTTCTCGTCCGATCACCGAAATCAAGCAGCATCGGGCGCGGATAGTACTTGGATGGGGGACCGCTTGGGAACACCGCGTGTTGTTGACATTGACACCTGTTCAAACTTTTTGCTCCCCATTGTACACACTACTGCAACCACATCCTCAACCAACAACAAATTCTCAATCATGACTGCCATTCTCGCAGGATTTTTTATTCATGTCAACAATTTTATTGCGCATTACGTGTGGTTCTGTGTGGTTTAGAGGGCGTAACTGTGGTAAATGGTCTCACGTCACATCTTGATTCACCACACGTGCCGCAACTCGATGTCAACAAACTACGGGTGCTTTCGGCTCCATATAAGAAGACTTGCAAAATAAGAGCATGATTTTGGTCCTTTGAATCAGCAGTTTTGGGCCACTAACCGAATTAGCACGAAGTCCACAGTGATGACGTTTGTGCAGTATACTATTACTCCGAGGTAGACAAAATTACTTGCCTTTACTACTTCCAAATTTTAGCCGTCGATCGTGATGATTTGAAAAGGGTCGTATTCAGGTAAGCAGTGTTGGTAAATTACGCGAGTTTTACAAATTTTATATTGGTTACGCTTGACTAACGTGTAACGTATGTAATCCAACATTTTTGACAGTTCTTCACAAAAATCTTCTCATCCGAATACAATTGGAAGCAATAGCCACAACATTTATCTATTCTAAATACATTATTTATTCTATTATTTTCCGGTTAATTTTATTTTTCGTTCCATCTTCCAGTGAAATAATTTACATCAGATTCCTGAATATCTTTAACCGTGGAAAATCGTACTGCTTGAGCGATATGGTTGTATTCATCGATGAGGAATGAGATAAAAACACAAAAACAGAACACAACAGAAAACAGGCAAATAAAACACACATCCTTTTAACGTTGGGAAAACTCAAGTAAAAACCCAACGCCTTATCTCGTCGTGAGATAAAGACTGTGCAGTCACAGAGGTTGCACACATCTATAAACATATTTTCATGTATTCAATTCTAAACAGTGGGATCTTTCGTACACGGGGATGCACACACATATAAACATATTTTCATGCATTCAGTTCTAAACAGTGGGATATTTCGTACACGTGTAAAGCTAATTCAGTTCCAACTAGAAATTAATCCATTTCAATAATAGAGTTCACGTATTACCTATTCTTTATATATCTGGAAAGTATCCAATAAAAGTCTCACCAAATTGCCAAGATCTGCTAAGAGCTCTATCATGTTTCTTTGCAAAATGCATGTAAAACTAAAAAACATTCACCATTGTTCTTCCATGTCATATTTTGTTTCTTTTTAAAGCTGCCTGTTTGCCTCTCGCAATACTGTCATGTATTTTCAATGCAAAGCAGTAGCTGTTTCGTTAAACTTTTCAAAATTGCAGTCATGTTTTCTATGTCTCATCATGCAATGCGTCAAAAAGCTTAACAGATGAAAATATATTTTTGTTCAGTTGGAAACTTTTATTAATTTCTCTGGAAAGCAATCTTATTTCCATATAGAAAAGGAATTCTCATATCTGTGAACACTTTTTTAAGCAATCTCAATTGAAGAGGACGACTTTTTACGACACTTACAATTTCCACAACTTCATAAAGAACGTTTTCTGAATCACTTGGCACTCAATTACTACAAGTGCACAACGCTATAACGTGTTACTTCCTGGAGCAATGTTTTTAATTTTTGACACGACACATGAAACTATCCTATTATTGCTACGGCTCCGTCACTGCATATATCAAAACACTTTTCCTAATTAATACTGTTTAAGACCTTGTGTTTGCAAGGTTGCCAGGACAATTTGATTTCCATGCAATACGTCACATTTCCGAATCCCCAAATGATACGATACAAATTAATTTTAAATACTCGAACTTGTACGCATTAATCTTTTATCGTTTGTATTTTTACATATATTCTGTTGCCAAACTTGTACACAATTTGTGTTTCTGAACACATCTTTTGAAAGATACACACATATCATAGTATCATAGAGAAATATAAACATTACTCCAAATAGTAATAGCATACAAGAAGTTTGCAAGACAGCCTGAAATAAAAGCAACATAATACAAATAATCGATGCGATTCTTGGTGTCACTTCGACTGAGCAGGAGTTACGGAAGATGTGGAGAATATTTGGCAAAGAAATATGAAAGAAATACTCGAAGAAATGTCAGACTTAAGCGACAAACGGCAATATCCTTGACCAAATTCATGTCCTCCTGAACGATCAAGTCGTAAGAGGGGTAGGGTAAAACTTCCAGCAAATTTCTTCACGTCAGGTAGTGCCCAACAACATTGGCTGTTTTTCATATAAACCTTTGAAAGTTCGAACGATGAAAATGTTGGTCATTTGCGACCGATCCTTAAAGGAAAGGTCTGTACTTTTCAAATTATTATTTCCAGATAAAATTCCAAGGGTTTTAAAAAAACCCTTTAGCATGCTTTACGGTAAGCAGGACATGGTTATTAATTGTGAGAGGAGTTCTCTCATATATTCGCAATGAACCCCCACCAAGATCCGATAAGATCAAAACAATGAGTTTTGCGTTTTCAGTGCATGATATTTGCGAAATGATGGATCTGGATCAAAGCCAGATAAACAATAAATCTTTATGCAAAAATTGGTAAACAAACTACCATCCACATTTAAATTGACATGGGCAGTACATCAGCAAACCATCGACAATGTTAATCTTGTTCACTTGAGTCCGTGGTTAATTAAAATGGCTCAAGCAGTATCTGATGTCTGTTCATCATTAACCGTGAAGTAAAAGCATACAAAGCAAAAACAATTTATAGACACGAGGAAAATCCATCTACCTTGTTGTGAAACAATTGTAATTTCCCTAGCATTGACAACATCTCGACACTTTTCCGAACCATACCGGTCACCATCTATGGTAAGAACACGAAGTGCGACACATTTGTTTGTTATATGATTACATTGATGAAAGCAGATTTAGCAAAATGCACAGGAAATTCATCGCGAAGAGTCAACGCAAATATATCAGCCAACGAATCAACAAAATAATGTGGGATGAGGTTGGGTAATTTCTAAATTTCCAGTTTAGAAATTTGCCAATGTAATTGTGCTTTAGATTCCGACACTAGATTGGTTGAAATTGTAGAATATCGAATCCATCAACACTAAACCAGCAAAGCAAATACTATCCAAGGATGATGAATAAACGCTAAAATTGTTTGAAGCCGCTACAGTTTACAAGAACAAGCTGCTTCACGGACCAGATACTCTTCTAGCTTTAACGGACGTGTTATATCCCTTCAGAGAACGCAATACGCGGCGACATTAAATATATGTTCCACCAAGTCCCATTACGAAGAGAGATCAGTATTCCCAACGATTCTTATTGCTGAACGGCGAATCTAAAAAGATGGAAATATACGTTACGCAGGTATTAATATTCGAAGATAAATGTTCACAAAAATACAGCACGATTCATTGAAGTATCCACGAGCTGTGAGATCTATGTTGATGATTTTTTGGATAGTGTGGATAACATCGAAGAAGCACTTCAACTAATGGATGAAGAAAGAAATATATTCACAGTGAGGCTGGATTTCAAATTACAAAATTCTTGAGCCATTCCATGGAAGTAATGAATGCACAACTATCAGAGCCTGAAAATTGTAATAAAGAATCCAGTAGTTGCAGTAATTTGACATTATTTAAGAAAATACTTGGAATGCTGTGTTCACCGTCCTCTAATAATTTCCTTTTTCACTTTCAAAACTCACCTTAGCACACTTTACGATTCTGCTAAAAATGTTATTGCAAGAAATCTGGCGTTCATCTGAGAGTTATCCGTCTTTCCAATCTCTGTTGCACATGAAGACTTCATTAAATGGAAAAAATGATCTTCACTTCTCCTGGAAGGTAGAACCAGAAATCAAGTACTAAAGAGATATGCAACTTTCCAGTGGAAAACCCCAAACCAAATTGTATGCAAGTGTGGTTGAAATTAAAAGATTTTCTTGTAGGAGTAAACTAGTTCACTGTATGTCGTATGTATTTCGTTTTATTCGAGGAACCAGGAGGAATATAGTTTCAGAAACCCGATTAAATTGAGGAGCTGATCACATCCATAACTCGGCATCCAAATTAAAGACCTGGAATGGAGATGGCGGCGTATGAGCCCTTTCTTAAGGCCAACGGTGGTATTCATAGCCTGGAAGAGGCTACCGACATCTCGTTGAAAAGCACATACCTGCCTCGAATTTACTGTTGACGAGCACAGCAAACAGAAAAAGGACAATGACTCTCGGTTCTGCAAGTGGAATGTGAGGTCCCTTAACAGACCACGTAAGTTATGTTTTTTGGTATTCTTTTGAAACCAAGAATAATACAAGTATATACTTGTACAGTATACTTTATTAATTCTTGATTAACTTCTCTTAGGAGAAGTCGACCGTCCCGTCCGAAGCTTCAAGTAAAACTTATCAAATATGTATTACTTCTCATTCAGACAAGTTGCAGTTCGCGGAAATTGCTTACTCAGGTGTTTCCTTCACCGAGTTCATTTCCGCGACCAGACTGGGTCGAGAACGGTGTAGGTTTTCAACAAAATTGATGACTTCAAGTCTGTGACAGTTTGTCTGAACTGTCGAATGAACACGGTTTCCTTCAAACTTCGGATTTGAGGAGTGTGGGAACGTAACTCGTGCAGCCGATGAACTCACGGAGGCCCTGGAAGCCTATAAGGCAAATCTCACCGCCAAACAGGAGATGCTGTGGGATGGGTCGGTCAAAAAGTTATCGAAAAATTGCGACGTCTACGTCGTATCTGTAGATACTAACTGTATCTCACCTGTATCCCGAGGGCGTGATGTGCAGGTAAAAATTTCGTCAAAAAAATCTTCTCATCCGAATACAATTGGAAGCAATAGCCACAACATTTATCTATTCTAAATACATTATTTATTCTATTATTTTCCGGTTAATTTTATTTTTCGTTCCATCTTCCAGTGAAATAATTTACATCAGATTCCTGAATATCTTTAACCGTGGAAAATCGTACTGCTTGAGCCTTTGCTTGGATTATTTGATTTTCAATTTTAGGTGAACGATATGGTTGTATTCATCGATGAGGAATGAGATAAAAACACAAAAACAGAACACAACAGAAAACAGGCAAATAAAACACACATCCTTTTAACGTTGGGAAAACTCAAGTAAAAACCCAACGGCTTATCTCGTCGTGAGATAAAGACTGTGCAGTCACAGAGGTTGCACACATCTATAAACATATTTTCATGTATTCAATTCTAAACAGTGGGATCTTTCGTACACGGGGATGCACACACATATAAACATATTTTCATGCATTCAGTTCTAAACAGTGGGATATTTCGTACACGTGTAAAGCTAATTCAGTTCCAACTAGAAATTAATCCATTTCAATAATAGCGTTCACGTATTACCTATTCTTTATATATCTGGAAAGTATCCAACAAAAGTCTCACCAAATTGCCAAGATCTGCTAAGAGCTCTATCAATATTTCTTTGCAAAATGCATGTAAAACTAAAAAACATTCACCATTGTTCTTCCATGTCATATTTTGTTTCTTTTTAAAGCTGCCTGTTTGCCTCTCGCAATACTGTCATGTATTTTCAATGCAAAGCAGTAGCTGTTTCGTTAAACTTTTCAAAATTGCAGTCATGTTTTCTATGTCTCATCATGCAATGCGTCAAAAAGCTTAACAGATGAAAATATATTTTTGTTCAGTTGGAAACTTTTATTAATTTCTCTGGAAAGCAATCTTATTTCCATATAGAAAAGGAATTCTCATATCTGTGAACACTTTTTTAAGCAATCTCAATTGAAGAGGACGACTTTTTACGACACTTACAATTTCCACAACTTCATAAAGAACGTTTTCTGAATCACTTGGCACTCAATTACTACAAGTGCACAACGCTATAACGTGTTACTTCCTGGAGCAATGTTTTTAATTTTTGACACGACACATGAAACTATCCTATTATTGCTACGGCTCCGTCACTGCATATATCAAAACACTTTTCCTAATTAATACTGTTTAAGACCTTGTGTTTGCAAGGTTGCCAGGACAATTTGATTTCCATGCAATACGTCACATTTCCGAATCCCCAAATGATACGATACAAATTAATTTTAAATACTCGAACTTGTACGCATTAATCTTTTATCGTTTGTATTTTTACATATATTCTGTTGCCAAACTTGTACACAATTTGTGTTTCTGAACACATCTTTTGAAAGATACACACATATCATAGTATCATAGAGAAATATAAACATTACTCCAAATAGTAATAGCATACAAGAAGTTTGCAAGACAGCCTGAAATAAAAGCAACATAATACAAATAATCGATGCGATTCTTGGTGTCACTTCGACTGAGCAGGAGTTACGGAAGATGTGGAGAATATTTGGCAAAGAAATATGAAAGAAATACTCGAAGAAATGTCAGACTTAAGCGACAAACGGCAATATCCTTGACCAAATTCATGTCCTCCTGAACGATCAAGTCGTAAGAGGGGTAGGGTAAAACTTCCAGCAAATTTCTTCACGTCAGGTAGTGCCCAACAACATTGGCTGTTTTTCATATAAACCTTTGAAAGTTCGAACGATGAAAATGTTGGTCATTTGCGACCGATCCTTAAAGGAAAGGTCTGTACTTTTCAAATTATTATTTCCAGATAAAATTCCAAGGGTTTTAAAAAAACCCTTTAGCATGCTTTACGGTAAGCAGGACATGGTTATTAATTGTGAGAGGAGTTCTCTCATATATTCGCAATGAACCCCCACCAAGATCCGATAAGATCAAAACAATGAGTTTTGCGTTTTCAGTGCATGATATTTGCGAAATGATGGATCTGGATCAAAGCCAGATAAACAATAAATCTTTATGCAAAAATTGGTAAACAAACTACCATCCACATTTAAATTGACATGGGCAGTACATCAGCAAACCATCGACAACGTTAATCTTGTTCACTTGAGTCCGTGGTTAATTAAAATGGCTCAAGCAGTATCTGATGTCTGTTCATCATTAACCGTGAAGTAAAAGCATACAAAGCAAAAACAATTTATAGACACGAGGAAAATCCATCTACCTTGTTGTGAAACAATTGTAATTTCCCTAGCATTGACAACATCTCGACACTTTTCCGAACCATACCGGTCACCATCTATGGTAAGAACACGAAGTGCGACACATTTGTTTGTTATATGATTACATTGATGAAAGCAGATTTAGCAAAATGCACAGGAAATTCATCGCGAAGAGTCAACGCAAATATATCAGCCAACGAATCAACAAAATTATGTGGGATGAGGTTGGGTAATTTCTAAATTTCCAGTTTAGAAATTTGCCAATGTAATTGTGCTTTAGATTCCGACACTAGATTGGTTGAAATTGTAGAATATCGAATCCATCAACACTAAACCAGCAAAGCAAATACTATCCAAGGATGATGAATAAACGCTAAAATTGTTTGAAGCCGCTACAGTTTACAAGAACAAGCTGCTTCACGGACCAGATACTCTTCCAGCTTTAACGGACGTGTTATATCCCTTCAGAGAACGCAATACGCGGCGACATTAAATATATGTTCCACCAAGTCCCATTACGAAGAGAGATCAGTATTCCCAACGATTCTTATTGCTGAACGGCGAATCTAAAAAGATGGAAATATACGTTACGCAGGTATTAATATTCGAAGATAAATGTTCACAAAAATACAGCACGATTCATTGAAGTATCCACGAGCTGTGAGATCTATGTTGATGATTTTTTGGATAGTGTGGATAACATCGAAGAAGCACTTCAACTAATGGATGAAGAAAGAAATATATTCACAGTGAGGCTGGATTTCAAATTACAAAATTCTTGAGCCATTCCATGGAAGTAATGAATGCACAACTATCAGAGCCTGAAAATTGTAATAAAGAATCCAGTAGTTGCAGTAATTTGACATTATTTAAGAAAATACTTGGAATGCTGTGTTCACCGTCCTCTAATAATTTCCTTTTTCACTTTCAAAACTCACCTTAGCACACTTTACGATTCTGCTAAAAATGTTATTGCAAGAAATCTGGCGTTCATCTGAGAGTTATCCGTCTTTCCAATCTCTGTTGCACATGAAGACTTCATTAAATGGAAAAAATGATCTTCACTTCTCCTGGAAGGTAGAACCAGAAATCAAGTACTAAAGAGATATGCAACTTTCCAGTGGAAAACCCCAAACCAAATTGTATGCAAGTGTGGTTGAAATTAAAAGATTTTCTTGTAGGAGTAAACTAGTTCACTGTATGTCGTATGTATTTCGTTTTATTCGAGGAACCAGGAGGAATATAGTTTCAGAAACCCGATTAAATTGAGGAGCTGATCACATCCATAACTCGGCATCCAAATTAAAGACCTGGAATGGAGATGGCGGCGTATGAGCCCTTTCTTAAGGCCAACGGTGGTATTCATAGCCTGGAAGAGGCTACCGACATCTCGTTGAAAAGCACATACCTGCCTCGAATTTACTGTTGACGAGCACAGCAAACAGAAAAAGGACAATGACTCTCGGTTCTGCAAGTGGAATGTGAGGTCCCTTAACAGACCACGTAAGTTATGTTTTTTGGTATTCTTTTGAAACCAAGAATAATACAAGTATATACTTGTACAGTATACTTTATTAATTCTTGATTAACTTCTCTTAGGAGAAGTCGACCGTCCCGTCCGAAGCTTCAAGTAAAACTTATCAAATATGTATTACTTCTCATTCAGACAAGTTGCAGTTCGCGGAAATTGCTTACTCAGGTGTTTCCTTCACCGAGTTCATTTCCGCGACCAGACTGGGTCGAGAACGGTGTAGGTTTTCAACAAAATTGATGACTTCAAGTCTGTGACAGTTTGTCTGAACTGTCGAATGAACACGGTTTCCTTCAAACTTCGGATTTGAGGAGTGTGGGAACGTAACTCGTGCAGCCGATGAACTCACGGAGGCCCTGGAAGCCTATAAGGCAAATCTCACCGCCAAACAGGAGATGCTGTGGGATGGGTCGGTCAAAAAGTTATCGAAAAATTGCGACGTCTACGTCGTATCTGTAGATACTAACTGTATCTCACCTGTATCCCGAGGGCGTGATGTGCAGGTAAAAATTTCGTCAAAAAAATCTTCTCATCCGAATACAATTGGAAGCAATAGCCACAACATTTATCTATTCTAAATACATTATTTATTCTATTATTTTCCGGTTAATTTTATTTTTCGTTCCATCTTCCAGTGAAATAATTTACATCAGATTCCTGAATATCTTTAACCGTGGAAAATCGTACTGCTTGAGCCTTTGCTTGGATTATTTGATTTTCAATTTTAGGTGAACGATATGGTTGTATTCATCGATGAGGAATGAGATAAAAACACAAAAACAGAACACAACAGAAAACAGGCAAATAAAACACACATCCTTTTAACGTTGGGAAAACTCAAGTAAAAACCCAACGGCTTATCTCGTCGTGAGATAAAGACTGTGCAGTCACAGAGGTTGCACACATCTATAAACATATTTTCATGTATTCAATTCTAAACAGTGGGATCTTTCGTACACGGGGATGCACACACATATAAACATATTTTCATGCATTCAGTTCTAAACAGTGGGATATTTCGTACACGTGTAAAGCTAATTCAGTTCCAACTAGAAATTAATCCATTTCAATAATAGCGTTCACGTATTACCTATTCTTTATATATCTGGAAAGTATCCAACAAAAGTCTCACCAAATTGCCAAGATCTGCTAAGAGCTCTATCAATATTTCTTTGCAAAATGCATGTAAAACTAAAAAACATTCACCATTGTTCTTCCATGTCATATTTTGTTTCTTTTTAAAGCTGCCTGTTTGCCTCTCGCAATACTGTCATGTATTTTCAATGCAAAGCAGTAGCTGTTTCGTTAAACTTTTCAAAATTGCAGTCATGTTTTCTATGTCTCATCATGCAATGCGTCAAAAAGCTTAACAGATGAAAATATATTTTTGTTCAGTTGGAAACTTTTATTAATTTCTCTGGAAAGCAATCTTATTTCCATATAGAAAAGGAATTCTCATATCTGTGAACACTTTTTTAAGCAATCTCAATTGAAGAGGACGACTTTTTACGACACTTACAATTTCCACAACTTCATAAAGAACGTTTTCTGAATCACTTGGCACTCAATTACTACAAGTGCACAACGCTATAACGTGTTACTTCCTGGAGCAATGTTTTTAATTTTTGACACGACACATGAAACTATCCTATTATTGCTACGGCTCCGTCACTGCATATATCAAAACACTTTTCCTAATTAATACTGTTTAAGACCTTGTGTTTGCAAGGTTGCCAGGACAATTTGATTTCCATGCAATACGTCACATTTCCGAATCCCCAAATGATACGATACAAATTAATTTTAAATACTCGAACTTGTACGCATTAATCTTTTATCGTTTGTATTTTTACATATATTCTGTTGCCAAACTTGTACACAATTTGTGTTTCTGAACACATCTTTTGAAAGATACACACATATCATAGTATCATAGAGAAATATAAACATTACTCCAAATAGTAATAGCATACAAGAAGTTTGCAAGACAGCCTGAAATAAAAGCAACATAATACAAATAATCGATGCGATTCTTGGTGTCACTTCGACTGAGCAGGAGTTACGGAAGATGTGGAGAATATTTGGCAAAGAAATATGAAAGAAATACTCGAAGAAATGTCAGACTTAAGCGACAAACGGCAATATCCTTGACCAAATTCATGTCCTCCTGAACGATCAAGTCGTAAGAGGGGTAGGGTAAAACTTCCAGCAAATTTCTTCACGTCAGGTAGTGCCCAACAACATTGGCTGTTTTTCATATAAACCTTTGAAAGTTCGAACGATGAAAATGTTGGTCATTTGCGACCGATCCTTAAAGGAAAGGTCTGTACTTTTCAAATTATTATTTCCAGATAAAATTCCAAGGGTTTTAAAAAAACCCTTTAGCATGCTTTACGGTAAGCAGGACATGGTTATTAATTGTGAGAGGAGTTCTCTCATATATTCGCAATGAACCCCCACCAAGATCCGATAAGATCAAAACAATGAGTTTTGCGTTTTCAGTGCATGATATTTGCGAAATGATGGATCTGGATCAAAGCCAGATAAACAATAAATCTTTATGCAAAAATTGGTAAACAAACTACCATCCACATTTAAATTGACATGGGCAGTACATCAGCAAACCATCGACAATGTTAATCTTGTTCACTTGAGTCCGTGGTTAATCGTGGTAAAATGGCTCAAGCAGTATCTGATGTCTGTTCATCATTAACCGTGGAGTAAAAGCATACAAAGCAAAAACAATTTATAGACACGAGGAAAATCCATCTACCTCTCACAACAATTGTAATTTCCCTAGCATTGACAACATCTCGACACTTTTCCGAACCATACCGGTCACCATCTATGGTAAGAACCGAAGTGCGACACTTTTGTCTGTCATATGATTACATTGATGAAAGCAGATTTAGCAAAATGCACAGGAAATTCATCGCGAAGAGTCAACGCAAATATATCAGCCAACGAATCAACAAAATTATGTGGGATGAGGTTGGGTAATTTCTAAATTTCCAGTTTAGAAATTTGCCAATGTAATTGTGCTTTAGATTCCGACACTAGATTGGTTGAAATTGTAGAATATCGAATCCATCAACACTAAACCAGCAAAGCAAATACTATCCAAGGATGATGAATAAACGCTAAAATTGTTTGAAGCCGCTACAGTTTACAAGAACAAGCTGCTTCACGGACCAGATACTCTTCCAGCTTTAACGGACGTGTTATATCCCTTCAGAGAACGCAATACGCGGCGACATTAAATATATGTTCCACCAAGTCCCATTACGAAGAGAGATCAGTATTCCCAACGATTCTTATTGCTGAACGGCGAATCTAAAAAGATGGAAATATACGTTACGCAGGTATTAATATTCGAAGATAAATGTTCACAAAAATACAGCACGATTCATTGAATTATCCACGAGCTGTGAGATCTATGTTGATGATTTTTTGGATAGTGTGGATAACATCGAAGAAGCACTTCAACTAATGGATGAAGAAAGAAATATATTCACAGTGAGGCTGGATTTCAAATTACAAAATTCTTGAGCCATTCCATGGAAGTAATGAATGCACACCTATCAGAGCCTGAAAATTGTAATAAAGAATCCAGTAGTTGCAGTAATTTGACATTATTTAAGAAAATACTTGGAATGCTGTGTTCACCGTCCTCTAATAATTTCCTTTTTCACTTTCAAAACTCAACTTAGCACACATTACGATTCTGCTAAAAATGTTATTGCAAGAAATCTGGCGTTCATCTGAGAGTTATCCGTCTTTCCAATCTCTGTTGCACATGAACCCTTCATTAAATGGAAAAAATGATCTTCACTTCTCCTGGAAGGTAGAACCAGAAATCAAGTACTAAAGAGATATGCAACTTTCCAAACCAAATTGTATGCAAGTGTGGTTGAAATTAAAAGATTTTCTAGTAGGAGTAAACTAGTTCACTGTATGTCGTATGTATTTCGTTTTATTCGAGGAACCAGGAGGAATATAGTTTCAGAAACCCGATTAAATTGAGGAGCTGATCACATCCATAACTCGGCATCCAAATTAAAGACCTGGAATGGAGATGGCGGCGTATGAGCCCTTTCTTAAGGCCAACGGTGGTATTCATAGCCTGGAAGAGGCTACCGACATCTCGTTGAAAAGCACATACCTGCCTCGAATTTACTGTTGACGAGCACAGCAAACAGAAAAAGGACAATGACTCTCGGTTCTGCAAGTGGAATGTGAGGTCCCTTAACAGACCACGTAAGTTATGTTTTTTGGTATTCTTTTGAAACCAAGAATAATACAAGTATATACTTGTACAGTATACTTTATTAATTCTTGATTAACTTCTCTTAGGAGAAGTCGACCGTCCCGTCCGAAGCTTCAAGTAAAACTTATCAAATATGTATTACTTCTCATTCAGACAAGTTGCAGTTCGCGGAAATTGCTTACTCAGGTGTTTCCTTCACCGAGTTCATTTCCGCGACCAGACTGGGTCGAGAACGGTGTAGGTTTTCAACAAAATTGATGACTTCAAGTCTGTGACAGTTTGTCTGAACTGTCGAATGAACACGGTTTCCTTCAAACTTCGGATTTGAGGAGTGTGGGAACGTAACTCGTGCAGCCGATGAACTCACGGAGGCCCTGGAAGCCTATAAGGCAAATCTCACCGCCAAACAGGAGATGCTGTGGGATGGGTCGGTCAAAAAGTTATCGAAAAATTGCGACGTCTACGTCGTATCTGTAGATACTAACTGTATCTCACCTGTATCCCGAGGGCGTGATGTGCAGGTAAAAATTTCGTCAAAAAAATCTTCTCATCCGAATACAATTGGAAGCAATAGCCACAACATTTATCTATTCTAAATACATTATTTATTCTATTATTTTCCGGTTAATTTTATTTTTCGTTCCATCTTCCAGTGAAATAATTTACATCAGATTCCTGAATATCTTTAACCGTGGAAAATCGTACTGCTTGAGCCTTTGCTTGGATTATTTGATTTTCAATTTTAGGTGAACGATATGGTTGTATTCATCGATGAGGAATGAGATAAAAACACAAAAACAGAACACAACAGAAAACAGGCAAATAAAACACACATCCTTTTAACGTTGGGAAAACTCAAGTAAAAACCCAACGGCTTATCTCGTCGTGAGATAAAGACTGTGCAGTCACAGAGGTTGCACACATCTATAAACATATTTTCATGTATTCAATTCTAAACAGTGGGATCTTTCGTACACGGGGATGCACACACATATAAACATATTTTCATGCATTCAGTTCTAAACAGTGGGATATTTCGTACACGTGTAAAGCTAATTCAGTTCCAACTAGAAATTAATCCATTTCAATAATAGCGTTCACGTATTACCTATTCTTTATATATCTGGAAAGTATCCAACAAAAGTCTCACCAAATTGCCAAGATCTGCTAAGAGCTCTATCAATATTTCTTTGCAAAATGCATGTAAAACTAAAAAACATTCACCATTGTTCTTCCATGTCATATTTTGTTTCTTTTTAAAGCTGCCTGTTTGCCTCTCGCAATACTGTCATGTATTTTCAATGCAAAGCAGTAGCTGTTTCGTTAAACTTTTCAAAATTGCAGTCATGTTTTCTATGTCTCATCATGCAATGCGTCAAAAAGCTTAACAGATGAAAATATATTTTTGTTCAGTTGGAAACTTTTATTAATTTCTCTGGAAAGCAATCTTATTTCCATATAGAAAAGGAATTCTCATATCTGTGAACACTTTTTTAAGCAATCTCAATTGAAGAGGACGACTTTTTACGACACTTACAATTTCCACAACTTCATAAAGAACGTTTTCTGAATCACTTGGCACTCAATTACTACAAGTGCACAACGCTATAACGTGTTACTTCCTGGAGCAATGTTTTTAATTTTTGACACGACACATGAAACTATCCTATTATTGCTACGGCTCCGTCACTGCATATATCAAAACACTTTTCCTAATTAATACTGTTTAAGACCTTGTGTTTGCAAGGTTGCCAGGACAATTTGATTTCCATGCAATACGTCACATTTCCGAATCCCCAAATGATACGATACAAATTAATTTTAAATACTCGAACTTGTACGCATTAATCTTTTATCGTTTGTATTTTTACATATATTCTGTTGCCAAACTTGTACACAATTTGTGTTTCTGAACACATCTTTTGAAAGATACACACATATCATAGTATCATAGAGAAATATAAACATTACTCCAAATAGTAATAGCATACAAGAAGTTTGCAAGACAGCCTGAAATAAAAGCAACATAATACAAATAATCGATGCGATTCTTGGTGTCACTTCGACTGAGCAGGAGTTACGGAAGATGTGGAGAATATTTGGCAAAGAAATATGAAAGAAATACTCGAAGAAATGTCAGACTTAAGCGACAAACGGCAATATCCTTGACCAAATTCATGTCCTCCTGAACGATCAAGTCGTAAGAGGGGTAGGGTAAAACTTCCAGCAAATTTCTTCACGTCAGGTAGTGCCCAACAACATTGGCTGTTTTTCATATAAACCTTTGAAAGTTCGAACGATGAAAATGTTGGTCATTTGCGACCGATCCTTAAAGGAAAGGTCTGTACTTTTCAAATTATTATTTCCAGATAAAATTCCAAGGGTTTTAAAAAAACCCTTTAGCATGCTTTACGGTAAGCAGGACATGGTTATTAATTGTGAGAGGAGTTCTCTCATATATTCGCAATGAACCCCCACCAAGATCCGATAAGATCAAAACAATGAGTTTTGCGTTTTCAGTGCATGATATTTGCGAAATGATGGATCTGGATCAAAGCCAGATAAACAATAAATCTTTATGCAAAAATTGGTAAACAAACTACCATCCACATTTAAATTGACATGGGCAGTACATCAGCAAACCATCGACAATGTTAATCTTGTTCACTTGAGTCCGTGGTTAATTAAAATGGCTCAAGCAGTATCTGATGTCTGTTCATCATTAACCGTGAAGTAAAAGCATACAAAGCAAAAACAATTTATAGACACGAGGAAAATCCATCTACCTTGTTGTGAAACAATTGTAATTTCCCTAGCATTGACAACATCTCGACACTTTTCCGAACCATACCGGTCACCATCTATGGTAAGAACACGAAGTGCGACACATTTGTTTGTTATATGATTACATTGATGAAAGCAGATTTAGCAAAATGCACAGGAAATTCATCGCGAAGAGTCAACGCAAATATATCAGCCAACGAATCAACAAAATTATGTGGGATGAGGTTGGGTAATTTCTAAATTTCCAGTTTAGAAATTTGCCAATGTAATTGTGCTTTAGATTCCGACACTAGATTGGTTGAAATTGTAG
Organism: Eristalis tenax; assembly: GCA_905231855.2. Classification (NCBI taxonomy): domain Eukaryota; kingdom Metazoa; phylum Arthropoda; class Insecta; order Diptera; family Syrphidae; genus Eristalis; species Eristalis tenax. Next base: position 106,561,935 of record HG993124.1, on the reverse strand, counting down.
AATATCGAATCCATCAACACTAAACCAGCAAAGCAAATACTATCCAAGGATGATGAATAAACGCTAAAATTGTTTGAAGCCGCTACAGTTTACAAGAACAAGCTGCTTCACGGACCAGATACTCTTCCAGCTTTAACGGACGTGTTATATCCCTTCAGAGAACGCAATACGCGGCGACATTAAATATATGTTCCACCAAGTCCCATTACGAAGAGAGATCAGTATTCCCAACGATTCTTATTGCTGAACGGCGAATCTAAAAAGATGGAAATATACGTTACGCAGGTATTAATATTCGAAGATAAATGTTCACAAAAATACAGCACGATTCATTGAAGTATCCACGAGCTGTGAGATCTATGTTGATGATTTTTTGGATAGTGTGGATAACATCGAAGAAGCACTTCAACTAATGGATGAAGAAAGAAATATATTCACAGTGAGGCTGGATTTCAAATTACAAAATTCTTGAGCCATTCCATGGAAGTAATGAATGCACAACTATCAGAGCCTGAAAATTGTAATAAAGAATCCAGTAGTTGCAGTAATTTGACATTATTTAAGAAAATACTTGGAATGCTGTGTTCACCGTCCTCTAATAATTTCCTTTTTCACTTTCAAAACTCACCTTAGCACACTTTACGATTCTGCTAAAAATGTTATTGCAAGAAATCTGGCGTTCATCTGAGAGTTATCCGTCTTTCCAATCTCTGTTGCACATGAAGACTTCATTAAATGGAAAAAATGATCTTCACTTCTCCTGGAAGGTAGAACCAGAAATCAAGTACTAAAGAGATATGCAACTTTCCAGTGGAAAACCCCAAACCAAATTGTATGCAAGTGTGGTTGAAATTAAAAGATTTTCTTGTAGGAGTAAACTAGTTCACTGTATGTCGTATGTATTTCGTTTTATTCGAGGAACCAGGAGGAATATAGTTTCAGAAACCCGATTAAATTGAGGAGCTGATCACATCCATAACTCGGCATCCAAATTAAAGACCTGGAATGGAGATGGCGGCGTATGAGCCCTTTCTTAAGGCCAACGGTGGTATTCATAGCCTGGAAGAGGCTACCGACATCTCGTTGAAAAGCACATACCTGCCTCGAATTTACTGTTGACGAGCACAGCAAACAGAAAAAGGACAATGACTCTCGGTTCTGCAAGTGGAATGTGAGGTCCCTTAACAGACCACGTAAGTTATGTTTTTTGGTATTCTTTTGAAACCAAGAATAATACAAGTATATACTTGTACAGTATACTTTATTAATTCTTGATTAACTTCTCTTAGGAGAAGTCGACCGTCCCGTCCGAAGCTTCAAGTAAAACTTATCAAATATGTATTACTTCTCATTCAGACAAGTTGCAGTTCGCGGAAATTGCTTACTCAGGTGTTTCCTTCACCGAGTTCATTTCCGCGACCAGACTGGGTCGAGAACGGTGTAGGTTTTCAACAAAATTGATGACTTCAAGTCTGTGACAGTTTGTCTGAACTGTCGAATGAACACGGTTTCCTTCAAACTTCGGATTTGAGGAGTGTGGGAACGTAACTCGTGCAGCCGATGAACTCACGGAGGCCCTGGAAGCCTATAAGGCAAATCTCACCGCCAAACAGGAGATGCTGTGGGATGGGTCGGTCAAAAAGTTATCGAAAAATTGCGACGTCTACGTCGTATCTGTAGATACTAACTGTATCTCACCTGTATCCCGAGGGCGTGATGTGCAGGTAAAAATTTCGTCAACGACCATACCATGCTGAAAAAATCGGTTCTCGTCCGATCACCGAAATCAAGCAGCATCGGGCGCGGATAGTACTTGGATGGGGGACCGCTTGGGAACACCGCGTGTTGTTGACATTGACACCTGTTCAAACTTTTTGCTCCCCATTGTACACACTACTGCAACCACATCCTCAACCAACAACAAATTCTCAATCATGACTGCCATTCTCGCAGGATTTTTTATTCATGTCAACAATTTTATTGCGCATTACGTGTGGTTCTGTGTGGTTTAGAGGGCGTAACTGTGGTAAATGGTCTCACGTCACATCTTGATTCACCACACGTGCCGCAACTCGATGTCAACAAACTACGGGTGCTTTCGGCTCCATATAAGAAGACTTGCAAAATAAGAGCATGATTTTGGTCCTTTGAATCAGCAGTTTTGGGCCACTAACCGAATTAGCACGAAGTCCACAGTGATGACGTTTGTGCAGTATACTATTACTCCGAGGTAGACAAAATTACTTGCCTTTACTACTTCCAAATTTTAGCCGTCGATCGTGATGATTTGAAAAGGGTCCTATTCAGGTAAGCAGTGTTGGTAAATTACGCGAGTTTTACAAATTTTATATTGGTTACGCTTGACTAACGTGTAACGTATGTAATCCAACATTTTTGACAGTTCTTCACAAAAATCTTCTCATCCGAATACAATTGGAAGCAATAGCCACAACATTTATCTATTCTAAATACATTATTTATTCTATTATTTTCCGGTTAATTTTATTTTTCGTTCCATCTTCCAGTGAAATAATTTACATCAGATTCCTGAATATCTTTAACCGTGGAAAATCGTACTGCTTGAGCCTTTGCTTGGATTATTTGATTTTCAATTTTAGGTGAACGATATGGTTGTATTCATCGATGAGGAATGAGATAAAAACACAAAAACAGAACACAACAGAAAACAGGCAAATAAAACACACATCCTTTTAACGTTGGGAAAACTCAAGTAAAAACCCAACGGCTTATCTCGTCGTGAGATAAAGACTGTGCAGTCACAGAGGTTGCACACATCTATAAACATATTTTCATGTATTCAATTCTAAACAGTGGGATCTTTCGTACACGGGGATGCACACACATATAAACATATTTTCATGCATTCAGTTCTAAACAGTGGGATATTTCGTACACGTGTAAAGCTAATTCAGTTCCAACTAGAAATTAATCCATTTCAATAATAGCGTTCACGTATTACCTATTCTTTATATATCTGGAAAGTATCCAATAAAAGTCTCACCAAATTGCCAAGATCTGCTAAGAGCTCTATCATGTTTCTTTGCAAAATGCATGTAAAACTAAAAAACATTCACCATTGTTCTTCCATGTCATATTTTGTTTCTTTTTAAAGCTGCCTGTTTGCCTCTCGCAATACTGTCATGTATTTTCAATGCAAAGCAGTAGCTGTTTCGTTAAACTTTTCAAAATTGCAGTCATGTTTTCTATGTCTCATCATGCAATGCGTCAAAAAGCTTAACAGATGAAAATATATTTTTGTTCAGTTGGAAACTTTTATTAATTTCTCTGGAAAGCAATCTTATTTCCATATAGAAAAGGAATTCTCATATCTGTGAACACTTTTTTAAGCAATCTCAATTGAAGAGGACGACTTTTTACGACACTTACAATTTCCACAACTTCATAAAGAACGTTTTCTGAATCACTTGGCACTCAATTACTACAAGTGCACAACGCTATAACGTGTTACTTCCTGGAGCAATGTTTTTAATTTTTGACACGACACATGAAACTATCCTATTATTGCTACGGCTCCGTCACTGCATATATCAAAACACTTTTCCTAATTAATACTGTTTAAGACCTTGTGTTTGCAAGGTTGCCAGGACAATTTGATTTCCATGCAATACGTCACATTTCCGAATCCCCAAATGATACGATACAAATTAATTTTAAATACTCGAACTTGTACGCATTAATCTTTTATCGTTTGTATTTTTACATATATTCTGTTGCCAAACTTGTACACAATTTGTGTTTCTGAACACATCTTTTGAAAGATACACACATATCATAGTATCATAGAGAAATATAAACATTACTCCAAATAGTAATAGCATACAAGAAGTTTGCAAGACAGCCTGAAATAAAAGCAACATAATACAAATAATCGATGCGATTCTTGGTGTCACTTCGACTGAGCAGGAGTTACGGAAGATGTGGAGAATATTTGGCAAAGAAATATGAAAGAAATACTCGAAGAAATGTCAGACTTAAGCGACAAACGGCAATATCCTTGACCAAATTCATGTCCTCCTGAACGATCAAGTCGTAAGAGGGGTAGGGTAAAACTTCCAGCAAATTTCTTCACGTCAGGTAGTGCCCAACAACATTGGCTGTTTTTCATATAAACCTTTGAAAGTTCGAACGATGAAAATGTTGGTCATTTGCGACCGATCCTTAAAGGAAAGGTCTGTACTTTTCAAATTATTATTTCCAGATAAAATTCCAAGGGTTTTAAAAAAACCCTTTAGCATGCTTTACGGTAAGCAGGACATGGTTATTAATTGTGAGAGGAGTTCTCTCATATATTCGCAATGAACCCCCACCAAGATCCGATAAGATCAAAACAATGAGTTTTGCGTTTTCAGTGCATGATATTTGCAAAATGATGGATCTGGATCAAAGCCAGATAAACAATAAATCTTTATGCAAAAATTGGTAAACAAACTACCATCCACATTTAAATTGACATGGGCAGTACATCAGCAAACCATCGACAATGTTAATCTTGTTCACTTGAGTCCGTGGTTAATTAAAATGGCTCAAGCAGTATCTGATGTCTGTTCATCATTAACCGTGAAGTAAAAGCATACAAAGCAAAAACAATTTATAGACACGAGGAAAATCCATCTACCTTGTTGTGAAACAATTGTAATTTCCCTAGCATTGACAACATCTCGACACTTTTCCGAACCATACCGGTCACCATCTATGGTAAGAACACGAAGTGCGACACATTTGTTTGTTATATGATTACATTGATGAAAGCAGATTTAGCAAAATGCACAGGAAATTCATCGCGAAGAGTCAACGCAAATATATCAGCCAACGAATCAACAAAATTATGTGGGATGAGGTTGGGTAATTTCTAAATTTCCAGTTTAGAAATTTGCCAATGTAATTGTGCTTTAGATTCCGACACTAGATTGGTTGAAATTGTAGAATATCGAATCCATCAACACTAAACCAGCAAAGCAAATACTATCCAAGGATGATGAATAAACGCTAAAATTGTTTGAAGCCGCTACAGTTTACAAGAACAAGCTGCTTCACGGACCAGATACTCTTCCAGCTTTAACGGACGTGTTATATCCCTTCAGAGAACGCAATACGCGGCGACATTAAATATATGTTCCACCAAGTCCCATTACGAAGAGAGATCAGTATTCCCAACGATTCTTATTGCTGAACGGCGAATCTAAAAAGATGGAAATATACGTTACGCAGGTATTAATATTCGAAGATAAATGTTCACAAAAATACAGCACGATTCATTGAAGTATCCACGAGCTGTGAGATCTATGTTGATGATTTTTTGGATAGTGTGGATAACATCGAAGAAGCACTTCAACTAATGGATGAAGAAAGAAATATATTCACAGTGAGGCTGGATTTCAAATTACAAAATTCTTGAGCCATTCCATGGAAGTAATGAATGCACAACTATCAGAGCCTGAAAATTGTAATAAAGAATCCAGTAGTTGCAGTAATTTGACATTATTTAAGAAAATACTTGGAATGCTGTGTTCACCGTCCTCTAATAATTTCCTTTTTCACTTTCAAAACTCACCTTAGCACACTTTACGATTCTGCTAAAAATGTTATTGCAAGAAATCTGGCGTTCATCTGAGAGTTATCCGTCTTTCCAATCTCTGTTGCACATGAAGACTTCATTAAATGGAAAAAATGATCTTCACTTCTCCTGGAAGGTAGAACCAGAAATCAAGTACTAAAGAGATATGCAACTTTCCAGTGGAAAACCCCAAACCAAATTGTATGCAAGTGTGGTTGAAATTAAAAGATTTTCTTGTAGGAGTAAACTAGTTCACTGTATGTCGTATGAATTTCGTTTTATTCGAGGAACCAGGAGGAATATAGTTTCAGAAACCCGATTAAATTGAGGAGCTGATCACATCCATAACTCGGCATCCAAATTAAAGACCTGGAATGGAGATGGCGGCGTATGAGCCCTTTCTTAAGGCCAACGGTGGTATTCATAGCCTGGAAGAGGCTACCGACATCTCGTTGAAAAGCACATACCTGCCTCGAATTTACTGTTGACGAGCACAGCAAACAGAAAAAGGACAATGACTCTCGGTTCTGCAAGTGGAATGTGAGGTCCCTTAACAGACCACGTAAGTTATGTTTTTTGGTATTCTTTTGAAACCAAGAATAATACAAGTATATACTTGTACAGTATACTTTATTAATTCTTGATTAACTTCTCTTAGGAGAAGTCGACCGTCCCGTCCGAAGCTTCAAGTAAAACTTATCAAATATGTATTACTTCTCATTCAGACAAGTTGCAGTTCGCGGAAATTGCTTACTCAGGTGTTTCCTTCACCGAGTTCATTTCCGCGACCAGACTGGGTCGAGAACGGTGTAGGTTTTCAACAAAATTGATGACTTCAAGTCTGTGACAGTTTGTCTGAACTGTCGAATGAACACGGTTTCCTTCAAACTTCGGATTTGAGGAGTGTGGGAACGTAACTCGTGCAGCCGATGAACTCACGGAGGCCCTGGAAGCCTATAAGGCAAATCTCACCGCCAAACAGGAGATGCTGTGGGATGGGTCGGTCAAAAAGTTATCGAAAAATTGCGACGTCTACGTCGTATCTGTAGATACTAACTGTATCTCACCTGTATCCCGAGGGCGTGATGTGCAGGTAAAAATTTCGTCAACGACCATACCATGCTGAAAAAATCGGTTCTCGTCAGTCGTTCACAGACCTCTGTGTAGTATAGACGTGTTTCGGCTTTGGTGTATTATAAGTACAACAATCGAAAAGAGAATCGCAAAAAAGCTAATTGCTGTGCAGATTATTAGTGACAGTGGAATAGCGGCAGTGCAGTCGTCCGTGGAATCGCGGTGCCCGGTTGAAATCCCGTTATAGAAACAATAGAAAAACATTGTTCGTTGAAATATAAAATAAAAGACAGAGTGTAAGTGAAAGTGTGTGATGGATTCGTCAGAGCGACCCGCGCTCTTGATAACGGGTGATGCTGAGCAGGTGGCCGGGACTTCAGGCCACCAGTTAAAAGAAGGGAGGAAGAAGAAGAGGAAGAAGCTTCAACCGAAGCCTAACCTCGTGAAACGCCGTTATACGGTTGCTTCACGCGATGCGAAGGTTACTGGAGGTGTAGATGGTGTAAACGCAACATCGACAACAATTACAGACGTGCCGAATATAGCATTCGCTGACCAGCTGAATCTGGAACACCCAGTCGACGACCGACAACACGAGTCGACTGGTGAAGGGAGGAGATTTGCGTATGGCGTTAGTGAGAACGCCTACCTCGCTCTGACCTCTTCAATGTCGGATGACGAAGAAGAAGATGAGCGGGAGGAACTGGTAAAAATCCAGAGAGAGAGGGAGGAGCTGGACGCCCATATCAAGCTCCTCCAAGAAAAACTAAAGGCCAGAAAAGCGGCCAAAGTAGCTGCAGATCAGCAGCATCAGCAGCAAAAGCAGCAGCAACAAAAAGTGCCTTCCCAACAGCTGCCAAAAGGGAAGAGTTCATCAGCTGATAAGAAACAGCAACAACAACAATCTCATCAGCAGAAGCAACAGCAAGAGCAGCCGAAGCAGCCACAACAGCAAAAACAACAACAACAACTGAAGCAGATGCAGCTTCCAGAACACCAACAGAAGCAGCAGACAGTAGGAGCCAAAACAGAGAGATGTCCACCAATCAACGTTTTCGGTCTGGAGACTAAAGATCTGGATAAACTATGTAAGTTGGTCACCAAAAGTTCCTACTACATGAAATTTAAAGGGCCCCTAAGGCTCTCTGTCCACTGTTCATCAGTGGCAGATTTTCATGCCGTAAAGAAAGAGCTGGCAACGACTGGGCCCGAGTTCTTTACGTATACCCCAAAAGGGGAAAAATGTCATACCATGCTCCTTAAGGGCGTGGATCCCGATACTGAACCGGCGGAGATCCTCGCAGAGCTGCGCCATAAGCAGAGCGACGATGTCAAGGTCGTTGGTGTTAAGCCCTTCCACACTGCGGTAACGAGGAGAGAGAATAGGAGGCTTCCTTTCTTCCTAGTCCAGGTCACCCCAGACAGTAAAGTAGACAACCTAAAGCGTATAAATCGTTTAGGCTCTATTAATGTCAAATGGGAGACATTAAGAAAGACAAGGCACACCCTCCAGTGTGCTCGTTGTCAGAGGTTTGGGCATGCCGCGGCGAACTGCAGCATGCAGTCTCGCTGCGTCAAATGCGCAGGAAACCACATTAGAGGGGAATGCCCTTTAGGAACGGAGAAAGTTGTTGAGAGGAGCAGTCTGACATGCGTGCTCTGCAAGAGTAGCGGCCACCCTGCTAACTATAGGGGATGCCCTAAGGTCCAAGAGATCAGACGGAGCATTGAGGCAAGGAGGAAAATAAAAATGGTAGAATCGAGGCCAGTGCCCCGTGTTCAAGCTACCACTGTTACTCCAGCCGTCTCCTATGCCCAAATGGCATCAGGTAGACGACCGGTACAACGGACAGTGCCGAAGGTTGCCCCGGTCCCAGTGGTCAGGCAACCTGAAGCCGATTTGGATCTGAAGACGGTCCTGCTCTCTATCCAGGGGCAGATCGCTCGGCTCCAAAAACAGTTCCTTGAGCAAGCAACGCGAGTAGACGTCATCTACTCGACGCTGTTCGCCGAGCCAAACGAGACATCACCATGATGGCTGCACACGCAGCTCCCGCCCTTAAGATCATATCAGTGAATGTGAATTCACTGATTAAACCTGAACGACAACTGAATTTCGGTAACTTGTTGCAAACCTATAATCCTGACGTGTTGATGGTTGGCGAAACTAAGCTAAACCAGAAGCGCACCCTCAGGTACAAAAATTACCATATCATTCGAAGAGACCGAAACTTCCTAGCTGGCGGGGTCGCTCTCTTAATCAAAAAAGGCCTTTGTCATAAGGTCGTGTATAGCAGTGAAGTGCGCAGATTTCAGGCGATTGAAACGTGTATCGCACGTATCCCCCTTCGGGGTGGGAAGCGTTTGTATGTAATCGCTATCTATGCGTCTGACAAGGCACGAATCAATCACCATTTCATTTCGGAACTCGATTCTATATTCACTAGCCTTCGACTGAGTTCGGAAGAGAACTATTATATCATGGCAGGGGACTTGAACTCGAAGCATATAGAGTGGGGCAATGTGGTGCATAACCACAGAGGGACCTCATTGTATAACTGGTTGGTACAACACAATATTGAGTTCAAGCTAGATTTGCTTGCAACCGATAGGCCATCCTTTCCTAGAAGCGGGTCCTATCTGGATCTGTTGCTGATAGACAGACGACTGACTGTACTAGACGTGGAAAGACGCACACGGAACTGTTTAACTGCGATTGAGTACGAGAGTGACCACTGCGGGCTCTACGCGGCTATTCAGCTCCCGAACGAGGTGGAAGAACTGGAGGAATATATCCAGAGGCACCCTTATAATTACAATAAGGCCCGATGGCCACGTTTCTCCAGGACTTTATCCACAGAACTACGTTCGAGTGGGATCAATCCTCCGACAAACAGAAACCTGACGAACGAAGAGGTTGACAGGTACCTCATACAAATGGACGACGTAATTAAACGTACGATGGACAAGACGATTCCGAAGGTAGTACAAGTCGATGACAGCGATGTGTATCGAAATGCTACCATCGATGCACTTCACGTGCACAAAAGTAGGCTCTTGTCAAGACTCAAACTCTTGCACAGGCGTTTTACAGATCCACAAAACGAGGAAATCAGGTCACTGAAGTCGGAGATCAAAACCCTCCAACAGTTAATACGAATAAATTATAGCTTGGCTATAAGCATGCACTGGGGCAATAAAATCCGGGCTGTACAATCCAACAACCCGGGTATGTTCCCGCAAGTAAATAAAATATTCCGGAGGAAAGATCAAAACGACATTCAGGCCGTTCGACTTCCCAGGACAACAAATAACGAACACTTACTGACTTCAGTTGGCATCGATCCAGATGGGGCAGTGCTAGACAATGACTTCTTCGTGGTTGAGGATCCTCAGGAGAAGGTTAAAGCTATCGGTGCTGTGTTTCAGCAAGTGTATACGGTCAACTTAGTTAGTAGGCCGAATCACGACCTGGAAAACAGGGCCTTGTTAAACCACTTCTATCTCCGCATGGAAATAAGTCAATGGCGATCTGAGAATCTTGGTTTCACCAGGTTCAGTGACGTTAACATGGCAAATATTGCCGTCGCCAACGATGTAAATCACATCTTGACTTCTCAAGAAGATCTCCAGGGTATCTTCAACTCTCTGAGGAAGAAAAAGTCAGTCGGAATCGATGGAATACCGAATATTGTGCTTTGCCATCTTCCCCCCGAAGCGGTCCATATTTACGCAACATTGTTCAATAATGCGCTGAATAATGCACATTATCCAACTCACTGGAAAACAGCTGTGGTTCAGCCGATCCCTAAACGTGACAAAGACAAGACCATTCCGACAAATCTCCGGTCGATCAGTCTTCTTCCATGCATAAGCAAGGTCTTTGAAAAGATAGTCATTCGAGTTCTGAAGCAATGGGTTGATGAAAATAAAATCATTCCGGACAACCAGTTCGGATTCAGGGCGGGGCATGATACCATACATGCCGCGTCAAAGCTGGTTTCCGACATTCAGTGGAACAAAAACAAAAATCAGTGCACGGGTGCCTGTTTGATTGACTTGGAGAAGGCCTTTGATACCGTTTGGTTGGAGGGACTCTTCCTCAAGCTAGTCAGGCTCAGCATAAGTAAACCACTGTTATACATGATCTATGACATGATAACAGGTAGAAAGTTTGTCGTGAAAAATGGCGATGTAACTTCTACCACGGTCTTTGACATTAAAAATGGTCTGCAACAGGGGGCTGTTGGTTCGCCGATCTTGTTTTCATTATTCACTGCAGATCTTGTAGGTTCCATGCCACACTTAATAGCGTACGCCGACGATCTAGTAGCGTACAGAACAGGTCCGAAAGTCGAGGTAATAAATATCTTGTTGCAGCGTGACTTCGATAAAATTCAGCGATTTTGCGACGAATGGAAGTTGGTTATCAACTTCCTGAAGTGTGAAACTATACTTTTCAGGACCCCGTTGTATATGGCACCGCGGGATACGCGCCAAAACTGGCGCAAGTTCGGCATAGTTGACCCGCAAGGACGGCCGTTAGCTGTGAAAAGTGTGGTTCGATATCTCGGCATTTGGCTGGATCAATATCTGTATTTTGATAAACATATAGATGTCGCTTTGACGAAAGCCAGAAATGCCTTTGCTGCGGCAAGGAGGTTGTTTTTCAGCAGCCAACTTGATACCAGGGTGAAGGTAATCTGCTACATGGCTCTCATTAGGCCAATTATGGTGTACGGTTGTCCATTGTGGTTCAACGTGAGTCCTTCTCAGATGGAAAAGATGAGGTTGTTCGAGAGACAGTGTCTTCGGTCCTGTCTCCGTTTGTATCGTACACCCGAGTCTGAGTACAAGAAGCACTATCCTAATGAGGTCCTGTACAACGGGGCAAATTTGAACAGAATAGATAATTTTATTATAAAGCTGATCAGAAGGCACATTGCACGAGCTATGATTTCTTCAAATAGTCTGATCTTTGGGGCTTACTATCCAAACACTCTGTACCATGAAAGAGTGCGTCTCAACGGCCTTGTTCCGCCTGAAGCATTCCTCTATCTCGATAAAATTGGCCTAATACAGGACGCGGAGGGATGCCCTCTGATCTTCCATGTCGTACGCCGAACAGTGGACAGGCGACTCCAATACGAGCCGGATGTCGCTCGCAGCCACGAGGATCTCCTCCGGTTTAGTAGAGCAATATCTGCTCGGGACAGGAGAGAGTGTGCCAAAGAACGGCACTTTTACTGGTGGTTGCACCGGAACCGGTCTCAGCCGCTGCTGGCTATCCCAAACGACGAGACAGATGACCATGGTGGCGAGCATACATAGAATTAAGTTAGTTTTAAGTCAAAAAATTAAAAAAATCCAAAAAAAAAAAAAAGGTGCACCACGGCGTATGGATGTATATGTTAAGCATATACATAACATATACGCCCTGGTGCACACGTCTGTCTCTTACGGACATAATTAAGTTAGTTTTAAGATTTTTGTTAGGTTAATTTAATTTAAGGTTTATGTTAGGTTAAGTTAGTTTTTAAGGTATTTTAAGGGTTTTTAATTTAGTTAGGTTAAGCCAAGTTTTTCGAGTTTTCTTGGTAATTCAAATGTAACATTGGTAGTCTGTAAAGACTTAAAAAAAAACGAAGTATACGCCGAAAGGCACATTATATATATTAATTAGATTAGCTTAGAGTACCCGCGTAGGGTCAGTAAGTTAGGATTAAATACAATAAGTTATTGTTAAGATATTTAGGCTAGTTTTAAGTTCTTTTGTCTAGCATGTAAGTAAAATTTAATAAAATAAAAACAAAATTACACTAAAAAAAAAAAAAAAAAATCGGTTCTCGTCCGATCACCGAAATCAAGCAGCATCGGGCGCGGATAGTACTTGGATGGGGGACCGCTTGGGAACACCGCGTGTTGTTGACATTGACACCTGTTCAAACTTTTTGCTCCCCATTGTACACACTACTGCAACCACATCCTCAACCAACAACAAATTCTCAATCATGACTGCCATTCTCGCAGGATTTTTTATTCATGTCAACAATTTTATTGCGCATTACGTGTGGTTCTGTGTGGTTTAGAGGGCGTAACTGTGGTAAATGGTCTCACGTCACATCTTGATTCACCACACGTGCCGCAACTCGATGTCAACAAACTACGGGTGCTTTCGGCTCCATATAAGAAGACTTGCAAAATAAGAGCATGATTTTGGTCCTTTGAATCAGCAGTTTTGGGCCACTAACCGAATTAGCACGAAGTCCACAGTGATGACGTTTGTGCAGTATACTATTACTCCGAGGTAGACAAAATTACTTGCCTTTACTACTTCCAAATTTTAGCCGTCGATCGTGATGATTTGAAAAGGGTCGTATTCAGGTAAGCAGTGTTGGTAAATTACGCGAGTTTTACAAATTTTATATTGGTTACGCTTGACTAACGTGTAACGTATGTAATCCAACATTTTTGACAGTTCTTCACAAAAATCTTCTCATCCGAATACAATTGGAAGCAATAGCCACAACATTTATCTATTCTAAATACATTATTTATTCTATTATTTTCCGGTTAATTTTATTTTTCGTTCCATCTTCCAGTGAAATAATTTACATCAGATTCCTGAATATCTTTAACCGTGGAAAATCGTACTGCTTGAGCCTTTGCTTGGATTATTTGATTCTCAATTTTAGGTGAACGATATGGTTGTATTCATCGATGAGGAATGAGATAAAAACACAAAAACAGAACACAACAGAAAACAGGCAAATAAAACACACATCCTTTTAACGTTGGGAAAACTCAAGTAAAAACCCAACGGCTTATCTCGTCGTGAGATAAAGACTGTGCAGTCACAGAGGTTGCACACATCTATAAACATATTTTCATGTATTCAATTCTAAACAGTGGGATCTTTCGTACACGGGGATGCACACACATATAAACATATTTTCATGCATTCAGTTCTAAACAGTGGGATATTTCGTACACGTGTAAAGCTAATTCAGTTCCAACTAGAAATTAATCCATTTCAATAATAGCGTTCACGTATTACCTATTCTTTATATATCTGGAAAGTATCCAATAAAAGTCTCACCAAATTGCCAAGATCTGCTAAGAGCTCTATCATGTTTCTTTGCAAAATGCATGTAAAACTAAAAAACATTCACCATTGTTCTTCCATGTCATATTTTGTTTCTTTTTAAAGCTGCCTGTTTGCCTCTCGCAATACTGTCATGTATTTTCAATGCAAAGCAGTTGCTGTTTCGTTAAACTTTTCAAAATTGCAGTCATGTTTTCTATGTCTCATCATGCAATGCGTCAAAAAGCTTAACAGATGAAAATATATTTTTGTTCAGTTGGAAACTTTTATTAATTTCTCTGGAAAGCAATCTTATTTCCATATAGAAAAGGAATTCTCATATCTGTGAACACTTTTTTAAGCAATCTCAATTGAAGAGGACGACTTTTTACGACACTTACAATTTCCACAACTTCATAAAGAACGTTTTCTGAATCACTTGGCACTCAATTACTACAAGTGCACAACGCTATAACGTGTTACTTCCTGGAGCAATGTTTTTAATTTTTGACACGACACATGAAACTATCCTATTATTGCTACGGCTCCGTCACTGCATATATCAAAACACTTTTCCTAATTAATACTGTTTAAGACCTTGTGTTTGCAAGGTTGCCAGGACAATTTGATTTCCATGCAATACGTCACATTTCCGAATCCCCAAATGATACGATACAAATTAATTTTAAATACTCGAACTTGTACGCATTAATCTTTTATCGTTTGTATTTTTACATATATTCTGTTGCCAAACTTGTACACAATTTGTGTTTCTGAACACATCTTTTGAAAGATACACACATATCATAGTATCATAGAGAAATATAAACATTACTCCAAATAGTAATAGCATACAAGAAGTTTGCAAGACAGCCTGAAATAAAAGCAACATAATACAAATAATCGATGCGATTCTTGGTGTCACTTCGACTGAGCAGGAGTTACGGAAGATGTGGAGAATATTTGGCAAAGAAATATGAAAGAAATACTCGAAGAAATGTCAGACTTAAGCGACAAACGGCAATATCCTTGACCAAATTCATGTCCTCCTGAACGATCAAGTCGTAAGAGGGGTAGGGTAAAACTTCCAGCAAATTTCTTCACGTCAGGTAGTGCCCAACAACATTGGCTGTTTTTCATATAAACCTTTGAAAGTTCGAACGATGAAAATGTTGGTCATTTGCGACCGATCCTTAAAGGAAAGGTCTGTACTTTTCAAATTATTATTTCCAGATAAAATTCCAAGGGTTTTAAAAAAACCCTTTAGCATGCTTTACGGTAAGCAGGACATGGTTATTAATTGTGAGAGGAGTTCTCTCATATATTCGCAATGAACCCCCACCAAGATCCGATAAGATCAAAACAATGAGTTTTGCGTTTTCAGTGCATGATATTTGCAAAATGATGGATCTGGATCAAAGCCAGATAAACAATAAATCTTTATGCAAAAATTGGTAAACAAACTACCATCCACATTTAAATTGACATGGGCAGTACATCAGCAAACCATCGACAATGTTAATCTTGTTCACTTGAGTCCGTGGTTAATTAAAATGGCTCAAGCAGTATCTGATGTCTGTTCATCATTAACCGTGAAGTAAAAGCATACAAAGCAAAAACAATTTATAGACACGAGGAAAATCCATCTACCTTGTTGTGAAACAATTGTAATTTCCCTAGCATTGACAACATCTCGACACTTTTCCGAACCATACCGGTCACCATCTATGGTAAGAACACGAAGTGCGACACATTTGTTTGTTATATGATTACATTGATGAAAGCAGATTTAGCAAAATGCACAGGAAATTCATCGCGAAGAGTCAACGCAAATATATCAGCCAACGAATCAACAAAATTATGTGGGATGAGGTTGGGTAATTTCTAAATTTCCAGTTTAGAAATTTGCCAATGTAATTGTGCTTTAGATTCCGACACTAGATTGGTTGAAATTGTAGAATATCGAATCCATCAACACTAAACCAGCAAAGCAAATACTATCCAAGGATGATGAATAAACGCTAAAATTGTTTGAAGCCGCTACAGTTTACAAGAACAAGCTGCTTCACGGACCAGATACTCTTCCAGCTTTAACGGACGTGTTATATCCCTTCAGAGAACGCAATACGCGGCGACATTAAATATATGTTCCACCAAGTCCCATTACGAAGAGAGATCAGTATTCCCAACGATTCTTATTGCTGAACGGCGAATCTAAAAAGATGGAAATATACGTTACGCAGGTATTAATATTCGAAGATAAATGTTCACAAAAATACAGCACGATTCATTGAAGTATCCACGAGCTGTGAGATCTATGTTGATGATTTTTTGGATAGTGTGGATAACATCGAAGAAGCACTTCAACTAATGGATGAAGAAAGAAATATATTCACAGTGAGGCTGGATTTCAAATTACAAAATTCTTGAGCCATTCCATGGAAGTAATGAATGCACAACTATCAGAGCCTGAAAATTGTAATAAAGAATCCAGTAGTTGCAGTAATTTGACATTATTTAAGAAAATACTTGGAATGCTGTGTTCACCGTACTCTAATAATTTCCTTTTTCACTTTCAAAACTCACCTTAGCACACTTTACGATTCTGCTAAAAATGTTATTGCAAGAAATCTGGCGTTCATCTGAGAGTTATCCGTCTTTCCAATCTCTGTTGCACATGAAGACTTCATTAAATGGAAAAAATGATCTTCACTTCTCCTGGAAGGTAGAACCAGAAATCAAGTACTAAAGAGATATGCAACTTTCCAGTGGAAAACCCCAAACCAAATTGTATGCAAGTGTGGTTGAAATTAAAAGATTTTCTTGTAGGAGTAAACTAGTTCACTGTATGTCGTATGTATTTCGTTTTATTCGAGGAACCAGGAGGAATATAGTTTCAGAAACCCGATTAAATTGAGGAGCTGATCACATCCATAACTCGGCATCCAAATTAAAGACCTGGAATGGAGATGGCGGCGTATGAGCCCTTTCTTAAGGCCAACGGTGGTATTCATAGCCTGGAAGAGGCTACCGACATCTCGTTGAAAAGCACATACCTGCCTCGAATTTACTGTTGACGAGCACAGCAAACAGAAAAAGGACAATGACTCTCGGTTCTGCAAGTGGAATGTGAGGTCCCTTAACAGACCACGTAAGTTATGTTTTTTGGTATTCTTTTGAAACCAAGAATAATACAAGTATATACTTGTACAGTATACTTTATTAATTCTTGATTAACTTCTCTTAGGAGAAGTCGACCGTCCCGTCCGAAGCTTCAAGTAAAACTTATCAAATATGTATTACTTCTCATTCAGACAAGTTGCAGTTCGCGGAAATTGCTTACTCAGGTGTTTCCTTCACCGAGTTCATTTCCGCGACCAGACTGGGTCGAGAACGGTGTAGGTTTTCAACAAAATTGATGACTTCAAGTCTGTGACAGTTTGTCTGAACTGTCGAATGAACACGGTTTCCTTCAAACTTCGGATTTGAGGAGTGTGGGAACGTAACTCGTGCAGCCGATGAACTCACGGAGGCCCTGGAAGCCTATAAGGCAAATCTCACCGCCAAACAGGAGATGCTGTGGGATGGGTCGGTCAAAAAGTTATCGAAAAATTGCGACGTCTACGTCGTATCTGTAGATACTAACTGTATCTCACCTGTATCCCGAGGGCGTGATGTGCAGGTAAAAATTTCGTCAACGACCATACCATGCTGAAAAAATCGGTTCTCGTCCGATCACCGAAATCAAGCAGCATCGGGCGCGGATAGTACTTGGATTTTATATTGGTTACGCTTGACTAACGTGTAACGTATGTAATCCAACATTTTTGACAGTTCTTCACAAAAATCTTCTCATCCGAATACAATTGGAAGCAATAGCCACAACATTTATCTATTCTAAATACATTATTTATTCTATTATTTTCCGGTTAATTTTATTTTTCGTTCCATCTTCCAGTGAAATAATTTACATCAGATTCCTGAATATCTTTAACCGTGGAAAATCGTACTGCTTGAGCCTTTGCTTGGATTATTTGATTTTCAATTTTAGGTGAACGATATGGTTGTATTCATCGATGAGGAATGAGATAAAAACACAAAAACAGAACACAACAGAAAACAGGCAAATAAAACACACATCCTTTTAACGTTGGGAAAACTCAAGTAAAAACCCAACGGCTTATCTCGTCGTGAGATAAAGACTGTGCAGTCACAGAGGTTGCACACATCTATAAACATATTTTCATGTATTCAATTCTAAACAGTGGGATCTTTCGTACACGGGGATGCACACACATATAAACATATTTTCATGCATTCAGTTCTAAACAGTGGGATATTTCGTACACGTGTAAAGCTAATTCAGTTCCAACTAGAAATTAATCCATTTCAATAATAGCGTTCACGTATTACCTATTCTTTATATATCTGGAAAGTATCCAATAAAAGTCTCACCAAATTGCCAAGATCTGCTAAGAGCTCTATCATGTTTCTTTGCAAAATGCATGTAAAACTAAAAAACATTCACCATTGTTCTTCCATGTCATATTTTGTTTCTTTTTAAAGCTGCCTGTTTGCCTCTCGCAATACTGTCATGTATTTTCAATGCAAAGCAGTAGCTGTTTCGTTAAACTTTTCAAAATTGCAGTCATGTTTTCTATGTCTCATCATGCAATGCGTCAAAAAGCTTAACAGATGAAAATATATTTTTGTTCAGTTGGAAACTTTTATTAATTTGTCTGGAAAGCAATCTTATTTCCATATAGAAAAGGAATTCTCATATCTGTGAACACTTTTTTAAGCAATCTCAATTGAAGAGGACGACTTTTTACGACACTTACAATTTCCACAACTTCATAAAGAACGTTTTCTGAATCACTTGGCACTCAATTACTACAAGTGCACAACGCTATAACGTGTTACTTCCTGGAGCAATGTTTTTAATTTTTGACACGACACATGAAACTATCCTATTATTGCTACGGCTCCGTCACTGCATATATCAAAACACTTTTCCTAATTAATACTGTTTAAGACCTTGTGTTTGCAAGGTTGCCAGGACAATTTGATTTCCATGCAATACGTCACATTTCCGAATCCCCAAATGATACGATACAAATTAATTTTAAATACTCGAACTTGTACGCATTAATCTTTTATCGTTTGTATTTTTACATATATTCTGTTGCCAAACTTGTACACAATTTGTGTTTCTGAACACATCTTTTGAAAGATACACACATATCATAGTATCATAGAGAAATATAAACATTACTCCAAATAGTAATAGCATACAAGAAGTTTGCAAGACAGCCTGAAATAAAAGCAACATAATACAAATAATCGATGCGATTCTTGGTGTCACTTCGACTGAGCAGGAGTTACGGAAGATGTGGAGAATATTTGGCAAAGAAATATGAAAGAAATACTCGAAGAAATGTCAGACTTAAGCGACAAACGGCAATATCCTTGACCAAATTCATGTCCTCCTGAACGATCAAGTCGTAAGAGGGGTAGGGTTAAACTTCCAGCAAATTTCTTCACGTCAGGTAGTGCCCAACAACATTGGCTGTTTTTCATATAAACCTTTGAAAGTTCGAACGATGAAAATGTTGGTCATTTGCGACCGATCCTTAAAGGAAAGGTCTGTACTTTTCAAATTATTATTTCCAGATAAAATTCCAAGGGTTTTAAAAAAACCCTTTAGCATGCTTTACGGTAAGCAGGACATGGTTATTAATTGTGAGAGGAGTTCTCTCATATATTCGCAATGAACCCCCACCAAGATCCGATAAGATCAAAACAATGAGTTTTGCGTTTTCAGTGCATGATATTTGCGAAATGATGGATCTGGATCAAAGCCAGATAAACAATAAATCTTTATGCAAAAATTGGTAAACAAACTACCATCCACATTTAAATTGACATGGGCAGTACATCAGCAAACCATCGACAATGTTAATCTTGTTCACTTGAGTCCGTGGTTAATTAAAATGGCTCAAGCAGTATCTGATGTCTGTTCATCATTAACCGTGAAGTAAAAGCATACAAAGCAAAAACAATTTATAGACACGAGGAAAATCCATCTACCTTGTTGTGAAACAATTGTAATTTCCCTAGCATTGACAACATCTCGACACTTTTCCGAACCATACCGGTCACCATCTATGGTAAGAACACGAAGTGCGACACATTTGTTTGTTATATGATTACATTGATGAAAGCAGATTTAGCAAAATGCACAGGAAATTCATCGCGAAGAGTCAACGCAAATATATCAGCCAACGAATCAACAAAATTATGTGGGATGAGGTTGGGTAATTTCTAAATTTCCAGTTTAGAAATTTGCCAATGTAATTGTGCTTTAGATTCCGACACTAGATTGGTTGAAATTGTAGAATATCGAATCCATCAACACTAAACCAGCAAAGCAAATACTATCCAAGGATGATGAATAAACGCTAAAATTGTTTGAAGCCGCTACAGTTTACAAGAACAAGCTGCTTCACGGACCAGATACTCTTCCAGCTTTAACGGACGTGTTATATCCCTTCAGAGAACGCAATACGCGGCGACATTAAATATATGTTCCACCAAGTCCCATTACGAAGAGAGATCAGTATTCCCAACGATTCTTATTGCTGAACGGCGAATCTAAAAAGATGGAAATATACGTTACGCAGGTATTAATATTCGAAGATAAATGTTCACAAAAATACAGCACGATTCATTGAAGTATCCACGAGCTGTGAGATCTATGTTGATGATTTTTTGGATAGTGTGGATAACATCGAAGAAGCACTTCAACTAATGGATGAAGAAAGAAATATATTCACAGTGAGGCTGGATTTCAAATTACAAAATTCTTGAGCCATTCCATGGAAGTAATGAATGCACAACTATCAGAGCCTGAAAATTGTAATAAAGAATCCAGTAGTTGCAGTAATTTGACATTATTTAAGAAAATACTTGGAATGCTGTGTTCACCGTACTCTAATAATTTCCTTTTTCACTTTCAAAACTCACCTTAGCACACTTTACGATTCTGCTAAAAATGTTATTGCAAGAAATCTGGCGTTCATCTGAGAGTTATCCGTCTTTCCAATCTCTGTTGCACATGAAGACTTCATTAAATGGAAAAAATGATCTTCACTTCTCCTGGAAGGTAGAACCAGAAATCAAGTACTAAAGAGATATGCAACTTTCCAGTGGAAAACCCCAAACCAAATTGTATGCAAGTGTGGTTGAAATTAAAAGATTTTCTTGTAGGAGTAAACTAGTTCACTGTATGTCGTATGTATTTCGTTTTATTCGAGGAACCAGGAGGAATATAGTTTCAGAAACCCGATTAAATTGAGGAGCTGATCACATCCATAACTCGGCATCCAAATTAAAGACCTGGAATGGAGATGGCGGCGTATGAGCCCTTTCTTAAGGCCAACGGTGGTATTCATAGCCTGGAAGAGGCTACCGACATCTCGTTGAAAAGCACATACCTGCCTCGAATTTACTGTTGACGAGCACAGCAAACAGAAAAAGGACAATGACTCTCGGTTCTGCAAGTGGAATGTGAGGTCCCTTAACAGACCACGTAAGTTATGTTTTTTGGTATTCTTTTGAAACCAAGAATAATACAAGTATATACTTGTACAGTATACTTTATTAATTCTTGATTAACTTCTCTTAGGAGAAGTCGACCGTCCCGTCCGAAGCTTCAAGTAAAACTTATCAAATATGTATTACTTCTCATTCAGACAAGTTGCAGTTCGCGGAAATTGCTTACTCAGGTGTTTCCTTCACCGAGTTCATTTCCGCGACCAGACTGGGTCGAGAACGGTGTAGGTTTTCAACAAAATTGATGACTTCAAGTCTGTGACAGTTTGTCTGAACTGTCGAATGAACACGGTTTCCTTCAAACTTCGGATTTGAGGAGTGTGGGAACGTAACTCGTGCAGCCGATGAACTCACGGAGGCCCTGGAAGCCTATAAGGCAAATCTCACCGCCAAACAGGAGATGCTGTGGGATGGGTCGGTCAAAAAGTTATCGAAAAATTGCGACGTCTACGTCGTATCTGTAGATACTAACTGTATCTCACCTGTATCCCGAG
This sequence comes from Eristalis tenax, assembly GCA_905231855.2. Lineage (NCBI taxonomy): Eukaryota > Metazoa > Arthropoda > Insecta > Diptera > Syrphidae > Eristalis > Eristalis tenax. The sequence continues at coordinate 106,540,073 of HG993124.1, read as the reverse complement.
GGCGTGATGTGCAGGTAAAAATTTCGTCAACGACCATACCATGCTGAAAAAATCGGTTCTCGTCCGATCACCGAAATCAAGCAGCATCGGGCGCGGATAGTACTTGGATTTTATATTGGTTACGCTTGACTAACGTGTAACGTATGTAATCCAACATTTTTGACAGTTCTTCACAAAAATCTTCTCATCCGAATACAATTGGAAGCAATAGCCACAACATTTATCTATTCTAAATACATTATTTATTCTATTATTTTCCGGTTAATTTTATTTTTCGTTCCATCTTCCAGTGAAATAATTTACATCAGATTCCTGAATATCTTTAACCGTGGAAAATCGTACTGCTTGAGCCTTTGCTTGGATTATTTGATTTTCAATTTTAGGTGAACGATATGGTTGTATTCATCGATGAGGAATGAGATAAAAACACAAAAACAGAACACAACAGAAAACAGGCAAATAAAACACACATCCTTTTAACGTTGGGAAAACTCAAGTAAAAACCCAACGGCTTATCTCGTCGTGAGATAAAGACTGTGCAGTCACAGAGGTTGCACACATCTATAAACATATTTTCATGTATTCAATTCTAAACAGTGGGATCTTTCGTACACGGGGATGCACACACATATAAACATATTTTCATGCATTCAGTTCTAAACAGTGGGATATTTCGTACACGTGTAAAGCTAATTCAGTTCCAACTAGAAATTAATCCATTTCAATAATAGCGTTCACGTATTACCTATTCTTTATATATCTGGAAAGTATCCAATAAAAGTCTCACCAAATTGCCAAGATCTGCTAAGAGCTCTATCATGTTTCTTTGCAAAATGCATGTAAAACTAAAAAACATTCACCATTGTTCTTCCATGTCATATTTTGTTTCTTTTTAAAGCTGCCTGTTTGCCTCTCGCAATACTGTCATGTATTTTCAATGCAAAGCAGTTGCTGTTTCGTTAAACTTTTCAAAATTGCAGTCATGTTTTCTATGTCTCATCATGCAATGCGTCAAAAAGCTTAACAGATGAAAATATATTTTTGTTCAGTTGGAAACTTTTATTAATTTCTCTGGAAAGCAATCTTATTTCCATATAGAAAAGGAATTCTCATATCTGTGAACACTTTTTTAAGCAATCTCAATTGAAGAGGACGACTTTTTACGACACTTACAATTTCCACAACTTCATAAAGAACGTTTTCTGAATCACTTGGCACTCAATTACTACAAGTGCACAACGCTATAACGTGTTACTTCCTGGAGCAATGTTTTTAATTTTTGACACGACACATGAAACTATCCTATTATTGCTACGGCTCCGTCACTGCATATATCAAAACACTTTTCCTAATTAATACTGTTTAAGACCTTGTGTTTGCAAGGTTGCCAGGACAATTTGATTTCCATGCAATACGTCACATTTCCGAATCCCCAAATGATACGATACAAATTAATTTTAAATACTCGAACTTGTACGCATTAATCTTTTATCGTTTGTATTTTTACATATATTCTGTTGCCAAACTTGTACACAATTTGTGTTTCTGAACACATCTTTTGAAAGATACACACATATCATAGTATCATAGAGAAATATAAACATTACTCCAAATAGTAATAGCATACAAGAAGTTTGCAAGACAGCCTGAAATAAAAGCAACATAATACAAATAATCGATGCGATTCTTGGTGTCACTTCGACTGAGCAGGAGTTACGGAAGATGTGGAGAATATTTGGCAAAGAAATATGAAAGAAATACTCGAAGAAATGTCAGACTTAAGCGACAAACGGCAATATCCTTGACCAAATTCATGTCCTCCTGAACGATCAAGTCGTAAGAGGGGTAGGGTAAAACTTCCAGCAAATTTCTTCACGTCAGGTAGTGCCCAACAACATTGGCTGTTTTTCATATAAACCTTTGAAAGTTCGAACGATGAAAATGTTGGTCATTTGCGACCGATCCTTAAAGGAAAGGTCTGTACTTTTCAAATTATTATTTCCAGATAAAATTCCAAGGGTTTTAAAAAAACCCTTTAGCATGCTTTACGGTAAGCAGGACATGGTTATTAATTGTGAGAGGAGTTCTCTCATATATTCGCAATGAACCCCCACCAAGATCCGATAAGATCAAAACAATGAGTTTTGCGTTTTCAGTGCATGATATTTGCAAAATGATGGATCTGGATCAAAGCCAGATAAACAATAAATCTTTATGCAAAAATTGGTAAACAAACTACCATCCACATTTAAATTGACATGGGCAGTACATCAGCAAACCATCGACAATGTTAATCTTGTTCACTTGAGTCCGTGGTTAATTAAAATGGCTCAAGCAGTATCTGATGTCTGTTCATCATTAACCGTGAAGTAAAAGCATACAAAGCAAAAACAATTTATAGACACGAGGAAAATCCATCTACCTTGTTGTGAAACAATTGTAATTTCCCTAGCATTGACAACATCTCGACACTTTTCCGAACCATACCGGTCACCATCTATGGTAAGAACACGAAGTGCGACACATTTGTTTGTTATATGATTACATTGATGAAAGCAGATTTAGCAAAATGCACAGGAAATTCATCGCGAAGAGTCAACGCAAATATATCAGCCAACGAATCAACAAAATTATGTGGGATGAGGTTGGGTAATTTCTAAATTTCCAGTTTAGAAATTTGCCAATGTAATTGTGCTTTAGATTCCGACACTAGATTGGTTGAAATTGTAGAATATCGAATCCATCAACACTAAACCAGCAAAGCAAATACTATCCAAGGATGATGAATAAACGCTAAAATTGTTTGAAGCCGCTACAGTTTACAAGAACAAGCTGCTTCACGGACCAGATACTCTTCCAGCTTTAACGGACGTGTTATATCCCTTCAGAGAACGCAATACGCGGCGACATTAAATATATGTTCCACCAAGTCCCATTACGAAGAGAGATCAGTATTCCCAACGATTCTTATTGCTGAACGGCGAATCTAAAAAGATGGAAATATACGTTACGCAGGTATTAATATTCGAAGATAAATGTTCACAAAAATACAGCACGATTCATTGAAGTATCCACGAGCTGTGAGATCTATGTTGATGATTTTTTGGATAGTGTGGATAACATCGAAGAAGCACTTCAACTAATGGATGAAGAAAGAAATATATTCACAGTGAGGCTGGATTTCAAATTACAAAATTCTTGAGCCATTCCATGGAAGTAATGAATGCACAACTATCAGAGCCTGAAAATTGTAATAAAGAATCCAGTAGTTGCAGTAATTTGACATTATTTAAGAAAATACTTGGAATGCTGTGTTCACCGTCCTCTAATAATTTCCTTTTTCACTTTCAAAACTCACCTTAGCACACTTTACGATTCTGCTAAAAATGTTATTGCAAGAAATCTGGCGTTCATCTGAGAGTTATCCGTCTTTCCAATCTCTGTTGCACATGAAGACTTCATTAAATGGAAAAAATGATCTTCACTTCTCCTGGAAGGTAGAACCAGAAATCAAGTACTAAAGAGATATGCAACTTTCCAGTGGAAAACCCTAAACCAAATTGTATGCAAGTGTGGTTGAAATTAAAAGATTTTCTTGTAGGAGTAAACTAGTTCACTGTATGTCGTATGTATTTCGTTTTATTCGAGGAACCAGGAGGAATATAGTTTCAGAAACCCGATTAAATTGAGGAGCTGATCACATCCATAACTCGGCATCCAAATTAAAGACCTGGAATGGAGATGGCGGCGTATGAGCCCTTTCTTAAGGCCAACGGTGGTATTCATAGCCTGGAAGAGGCTACCGACATCTCGTTGAAAAGCACATACCTGCCTCGAATTTACTGTTGACGAGCACAGCAAACAGAAAAAGGACAATGACTCTCGGTTCTGCAAGTGGAATGTGAGGTCCCTTAACAGACCACGTAAGTTATGTTTTTTGGTATTCTTTTGAAACCAAGAATAATACAAGTATATACTTGTACAGTATACTTTATTAATTCTTGATTAACTTCTCTTAGGAGAAGTCGACCGTCCCGTCCGAAGCTTCAAGTAAAACTTATCAAATATGTATTACTTCTCATTCAGACAAGTTGCAGTTCGCGGAAATTGCTTACTCAGGTGTTTCCTTCACCGAGTTCATTTCCGCGACCAGACTGGGTCGAGAACGGTGTAGGTTTTCAACAAAATTGATGACTTCAAGTCTGTGACAGTTTGTCTGAACTGTGGAATGAACACGGTTTCCTTCAAACTTCGGATTTGAGGAGTGTGGGAACGTAACTCGTGCAGCCGATGAACTCACGGAGGCCCTGGAAGCCTATAAGGCAAATCTCACCGCCAAACAGGAGATGCTGTGGGATGGGTCGGTCAAAAAGTTATCGAAAAATTGCGACGTCTACGTCGTATCTGTAGATACTAACTGTATCTCACCTGTATCCCGAGGGCGTGATGTGCAGGTAAAAATTTCGTCAACGACCATACCATGCTGAAAAAATCGGTTCTCGTCCGATCACCGAAATCAAGCAGCATCGGGCGCGGATAGTACTTGGATGGGGGACCGCTTGGGAACACCGCGTGTTGTTGACATTGACACCTGTTCAAACTTTTTGCTCCCCATTGTACACACTACTGCAACCACATCCTCAACCAACAACAAATTCTCAATCATGACTGCCATTCTCAACATTCTCACAGGATTTTTTTATTCATGTCAACAATTTTATTGCGCATTACGTGTGGTTCTGTGTGGTTTAGAGGGCGCGAGTTACTCCATCTAAATGGTCTCACGTCACATCTTGATTCACCACACGTGCCGCAACTCGATGTCAACAAACTACGGGTGCTTTCGGCTCTATATAAGAAGACTTCCAAAATAAGAGCATGATTTTGGTCCTTTGAATCAGCAGTTTTGGGCCACTAACCGAATTAGCACGAAGTCCACAGTGATGACGTTTGTGCAGTATACTATTACTCCGAGGTAGACAAAATTACTTGCCTTTACTACTTCCAAATTTTAGCCGTCGATCGTGATGATTTGAAAAGGGTCGTATTCAGGTAAGCAGTGTTGGTAAATTACGCGAGTTTTACAAATTTTATATTGGTTACGCTTGACTAACGTGTAACGTATGTAATCCAACATTTTTGACAGTTCTTCACAAAAATCTTCTCATCCGAATACAATTGGAAGCAATAGCCACAACATTTATCTATTCTAAATACATTATTTATTCTATTATTTTCCGGTTAATTTTATTTTTCGTTCCATCTTCCAGTGAAATAATTTACATCAGATTCCTGAATATCTTTAACCGTGGAAAATCGTACTGCTTGAGCCTTTGCTTGGATTATTTGATTTTCAATTTTAGGTGAACGATATGGTTGTATTCATCGATGAGGAATGAGATAAAAACACAAAAACAGAACACAACAGAAAACAGGCAAATAAAACACACATCCTTTTAACGTTGGGAAAACTCAAGTAAAAACCCAACGGCTTATCTCGTCGTGAGATAAAGACTGTGCAGTCACAGAGGTTGCACACATCTATAAACATATTTTCATGTATTCAATTCTAAACAGTGGGATCTTTCGTACACGGGGATGCACACACATATAAACATATTTTCATGCATTCAGTTCTAAACAGTGGGATATTTCGTACACGTGTAAAGCTAATTCAGTTCCAACTAGAAATTAATCCATTTCAATAATAGCGTTCACGTATTACCTATTCTTTATATATCTGGAAAGTATCCAATAAAAGTCTCACCAAATTGCCAAGATCTGCTAAGAGCTCTATCATGTTTCTTTGCAAAATGCATGTAAAACTAAAAAACATTCACCATTGTTCTTCCATGTCATATTTTGTTTCTTTTTAAAGCTGCCTGTTTGCCTCTCGCAATACTGTCATGTATTTTCAATGCAAAGCAGTAGCTGTTTCGTTAAACTTTTCAAAATTGCAGTCATGTTTTCTATGTCTCATCATGCAATGCGTCAAAAAGCTTAACAGATGAAAATATATTTTTGTTCAGTTGGAAACTTTTATTAATTTCTCTGGAAAGCAATCTTATTTCCATATAGAAAAGGAATTCTCATATCTGTGAACACTTTTTTAAGCAATCTCAATTGAAGAGGACGACTTTTTACGACACTTACAATTTCCGCAACTTCATAAAGAACGTTTTCTGAATCACTTGGCACTCAATTACTACAAGTGCACAACGCTATAACGTGTTACTTCCTGGAGCAATGTTTTTAATTTTTGACACGACACATGAAACTATCCTATTATTGCTACGGCTCCGTCACTGCATATATCAAAACACTTTTCCTAATTAATACTGTTTAAGACCTTGTGTTTGCAAGGTTGCCAGGACAATTTGATTTCCATGCAATACGTCACATTTCCGAATCCCCAAATGATACGATACAAATTAATTTTAAATACTCGAACTTGTACGCATTAATCTTTTATCGTTTGTATTTTTACATATATTCTGTTGCCAAACTTGTACACAATTTGTGTTTCTGAACACATCTTTTGAAAGATACACACATATCATAGTATCATAGAGAAATATAAACATTACTCCAAATAGTAATAGCATACAAGAAGTTTGCAAGACAGCCTGAAATAAAAGCAACATAATACAAATAATCGATGCGATTCTTGGTGTCACTTCGACTGAGCAGGAGTTACGGAAGATGTGGAGAATATTTGGCAAAGAAATATGAAAGAAATACTCGAAGAAATGTCAGACTTAAGCGACAAACGGCAATATCCTTGACCAAATTCATGTCCTCCTGAACGATCAAGTCGTAAGAGGGGTAGGGTAAAACTTCCAGCAAATTTCTTCACGTCAGGTAGTGCCCAACAACATTGGCTGTTTTTCATATAAACCTTTGAAAGTTCGAACGATGAAAATGTTGGTCATTTGCGACCGATCCTTAAAGGAAAGGTCTGTACTTTTCAAATTATTATTTCCAGATAAAATTCCAAGGGTTTTAAAAAAACCCTTTAGCATGCTTTACGGTAAGCAGGACATGGTTATTAATTGTGAGAGGAGTTCTCTCATATATTCGCAATGAACCCCCACCAAGATCCGATAAGATCAAAACAATGAGTTTTGCGTTTTCAGTGCATGATATTTGCGAAATGATGGATCTGGATCAAAGCCAGATAAACAATAAATCTTTATGCAAAAATTGGTAAACAAACTACCATCCACATTTAAATTGACATGGGCAGTACATCAGCAAACCATCGACAATGTTAATCTTGTTCACTTGAGTCCGTGGTTAATTAAAATGGCTCAAGCAGTATCTGATGTCTGTTCATCATTAACCGTGAAGTAAAAGCATACAAAGCAAAAACAATTTATAGACACGAGGAAAATCCATCTACCTTGTTGTGAAACAATTGTAATTTCCCTAGCATTGACAACATCTCGACACTTTTCCGAACCATACCGGTCACCATCTATGGTAAGAACACGAAGTGCGACACATTTGTTTGTTATATGATTACATTGATGAAAGCAGATTTAGCAAAATGCACAGGAAATTCATCGCGAAGAGTCAACGCAAATATATCAGCCAACGAATCAACAAAATAATGTGGGATGAGGTTGGGTAATTTCTAAATTTCCAGTTTAGAAATTTGCCAATGTAATTGTGCTTTAGATTCCGACACTAGATTGGTTGAAATTGTAGAATATCGAATCCATCAACACTAAACCAGCAAAGCAAATACTATCCAAGGATGATGAATAAACGCTAAAATTGTTTGAAGCCGCTACAGTTTACAAGAACAAGCTGCTTCACGGACCAGATACTCTTCTAGCTTTAACGGACGTGTTATATCCCTTCAGAGAACGCAATACGCGGCGACATTAAATATATGTTCCACCAAGTCCCATTACGAAGAGAGATCAGTATTCCCAACGATTCTTATTGCTGAACGGCGAATCTAAAAAGATGGAAATATACGTTACGCAGGTATTAATATTCGAAGATAAATGTTCACAAAAATACAGCACGATTCATTGAAGTATCCACGAGCTGTGAGATCTATGTTGATGATTTTTTGGATAGTGTGGATAACATCGAAGAAGCACTTCAACTAATGGATGAAGAAAGAAATATATTCACAGTGAGGCTGGATTTCAAATTACAAAATTCTTGAGCCATTCCATGGAAGTAATGAATGCACAACTATCAGAGCCTGAAAATTGTAATAAAGAATCCAGTAGTTGCAGTAATTTGACATTATTTAAGAAAATACTTGGAATGCTGTGTTCACCGTCCTCTAATAATTTCCTTTTTCACTTTCAAAACTCACCTTAGCACACTTTACGATTCTGCTAAAAATGTTATTGCAAGAAATCTGGCGTTCATCTGAGAGTTATCCGTCTTTCCAATCTCTGTTGCACATGAAGACTTCATTAAATGAAAAAAATGATCTTCACTTCTCCTGGAAGGTAGAACCAGAAATCAAGTACTAAAGAGATATGCAACTTTCCAGTGGAAAACCCCAAACCAAATTGTATGCAAGTGTGGTTGAAATTAAAAGATTTTCTTGTAGGAGTAAACTAGTTCACTGTATGTCGTATGTATTTCGTTTTATTCGAGGAACCAGGAGGAATATAGTTTCAGAAACCCGATTAAATTGAGGAGCTGATCACATCCATAACTCGGCATCCAAATTAAAGACCTGGAATGGAGATGGCGGCGTATGAGCCCTTTCTTAAGGCCAACGGTGGTATTCATAGCCTGGAAGAGGCTACCGACATCTCGTTGAAAAGCACATACCTGCCTCGAATTTACTGTTGACGAGCACAGCAAACAGAAAAAGGACAATGACTCTCGGTTCTGCAAGTGGAATGTGAGGTCCCTTAACAGACCACGTAAGTTATGTTTTTTGGTATTCTTTTGAAACCAAGAATAATACAAGTATATACTTGTACAGTATACTTTATTAATTCTTGATTAACTTCTCTTAGGAGAAGTCGACCGTCCCGTCCGAAGCTTCAAGTAAAACTTATCAAATATGTATTACTTCTCATTCAGACAAGTTGCAGTTCGCGGAAATTGCTTACTCAGGTGTTTCCTTCACCGAGTTCATTTCCGCGACCAGACTGGGTCGAGAACGGTGTAGGTTTTCAACAAAATTGATGACTTCAAGTCTGTGACAGTTTGTCTGAACTGTGGAATGAACACGGTTTCCTTCAAACTTCGGATTTGAGGAGTGTGGGAACGTAACTCGTGCAGCCGATGAACTCACGGAGGCCCTGGAAGCCTATAAGGCAAATCTCACCGCCAAACAGGAGATGCTGTGGGATGGGTCGGTCAAAAAGTTATCGAAAAATTGCGACGTCTACGTCGTATCTGTAGATACTAACTGTATCTCACCTGTATCCCGAGGGCGTGATGTGCAGGTAAAAATTTCGTCAACGACCATACCATGCTGAAAAAATCGGTTTTCGTCCGATCACCGAAATCAAGCAGCATCGGGCGCGGATAGTACTTGGATGGGGGACCGCTTGGGAACACCGCGTGTTGTTGACATTGACACCTGTTCAAACTTTTTGCTCCCCATTGTACACACTACTGCAACCACATCCTCAACCAACAACAAATTCTCAATCATGACTGCCATTCTCAACATTCTCACAGGATTTTTTTATTCATGTCAACAATTTTATTGCGCATTACGTGTGGTTCTGTGTGGTTTAGAGGGCGCGAGTTACTCCATCTAAATGGTCTCACGTCACATCTTGATTCACCACACGTGCCGCAACTCGATGTCAACAAACTACGGGTGCTTTCGGCTCTATATAAGAAGACTTCCAAAATAAGAGCATGATTTTGGTCCTTTGAATCAGCAGTTTTGGGCCACTAACCGAATTAACACGAAGTCCACAGTGATGACGTTTGTGCAGTATACTATTACTCCGAGGTAGACAAAATTACTTGCCTTTACTACTTCCAAATTTTAGCCGTCGATCGTGATGATTTGAAAAGGGTCGTATTCAGGTAAGCAGTGTTGGTAAATTACGCGAGTTTTACAAATTTTATATTGGTTACGCTTGACTAACGTGTAACGTATGTAATCCAACATTTTTGACAGTTCTTCACAAAAATCTTCTCATCCGAATACAATTGGAAGCAATAGCCACAACATTTATCTATTCTAAATACATTATTTATTCTATTATTTTCCGGTTAATTTTATTTTTCGTTCCATCTTCCAGTGAAATAATTTACATCAGATTCCTGAATATCTTTAACCGTGGAAAATCGTACTGCTTGAGCCTTTGCTTGGATTATTTGATTTTCAATTTTAGGTGAACGATATGGTTGTATTCATCGATGAGGAATGAGATAAAAACACAAAAACAGAACACAACAGAAAACAGGCAAATAAAACACACATCCTTTTAACGTTGGGAAAACTCAAGTAAAAACCCAACGGCTTATCTCGTCGTGAGATAAAGACTGTGCAGTCACAGAGGTTGCACACATCTATAAACATATTTTCATGTATTCAATTCTAAACAGTGGGATCTTTCGTACACGGGGATGCACACACATATAAACATATTTTCATGCATTCAGTTCTAAACAGTGGGATATTTCGTACACGTGTAAAGCTAATTCAGTTCCAACTAGAAATTAATCCATTTCAATAATAGCGTTCACGTATTACCTATTCTTTATATATCTGGAAAGTATCCAATAAAAGTCTCACCAAATTGCCAAGATCTGCTAAGAGCTCTATCATGTTTCTTTGCAAAATGCATGTAAAACTAAAAAACATTCACCATTGTTCTTCCATGTCATATTTTGTTTCTTTTTAAAGCTGCCTGTTTGCCTCTCGCAATACTGTCATGTATTTTCAATGCAAAGCAGTAGCTGTTTCGTTAAACTTTTCAAAATTGCAGTCATGTTTTCTATGTCTCATCATGCAATGCGTCAAAAAGCTTAACAGATGAAAATATATTTTTGTTCAGTTGGAAACTTTTATTAATTTCTCTGGAAAGCAATCTTATTTCCATATAGAAAAGGAATTCTCATATCTGTGAACACTTTTTTAAGCAATCTCAATTGAAGAGGACGACTTTTTACGACACTTACAATTTCCACAACTTCATAAAGAACGTTTTCTGAATCACTTGGCACTCAATTACTACAAGTGCACAACGCTATAACGTGTTACTTCCTGGAGCAATGTTTTTAATTTTTGACACGACACATGAAACTATCCTATTATTGCTACGGCTCCGTCACTGCATATATCAAAACACTTTTCCTAATTAATACTGTTTAAGACCTTGTGTTTGCAAGGTTGCCAGGACAATTTGATTTCCATGCAATACGTCACATTTCCGAATCCCCAAATGATACGATACAAATTAATTTTAAATACTCGAACTTGTACGCATTAATCTTTTATCGTTTGTATTTTTACATATATTCTGTTGCCAAACTTGTACACAATTTGTGTTTCTGAACACATCTTTTGAAAGATACACACATATCATAGTATCATAGAGAAATATAAACATTACTCCAAATAGTAATAGCATACAAGAAGTTTGCAAGACAGCCTGAAATAAAAGCAACATAATACAAATAATCGATGCGATTCTTGGTGTCACTTCGACTGAGCAGGAGTTACGGAAGATGTGGAGAATATTTGGCAAAGAAATATGAAAGAAATACTCGAAGAAATGTCAGACTTAAGCGACAAACGGCAATATCCTTGACCAAATTCATGTCCTCCTGAACGATCAAGTCGTAAGAGGGGTAGGGTAAAACTTCCAGCAAATTTCTTCACGTCAGGTAGTGCCCAACAACATTGGCTGTTTTTCATATAAACCTTTGAAAGTTCGAACGATGAAAATGTTGGTCATTTGCGACCGATCCTTAAAGGAAAGGTCTGTACTTTTCAAATTATTATTTCCAGATAAAATTCCAAGGGTTTTAAAAAAACCCTTTAGCATGCTTTACGGTAAGCAGGACATGGTTATTAATTGTGAGAGGAGTTCTCTCATATATTCGCAATGAACCCCCACCAAGATCCGATAAGATCAAAACAATGAGTTTTGCGTTTTCAGTGCATGATATTTGCGAAATGATGGATCTGGATCAAAGCCAGATAAACAATAAATCTTTATGCAAAAATTGGTAAACAAACTACCATCCACATTTAAATTGACATGGGCAGTACATCAGCAAACCATCGACAATGTTAATCTTGTTCACTTGAGTCCGTGGTTAATTAAAATGGCTCAAGCAGTATCTGATGTCTGTTCATCATTAACCGTGAAGTAAAAGCATACAAAGCAAAAACAATTTATAGACACGAGGAAAATCCATCTACCTTGTTGTGAAACAATTGTAATTTCCCTAGCATTGACAACATCTCGACACTTTTCCGAACCATACCGGTCACCATCTATGGTAAGAACACGAAGTGCGACACATTTGTTTGTTATATGATTACATTGATGAAAGCAGATTTAGCAAAATGCACAGGAAATTCATCGCGAAGAGTCAACGCAAATATATCAGCCAACGAATCAACAAAATAATGTGGGATGAGGTTGGGTAATTTCTAAATTTCCAGTTTAGAAATTTGCCAATGTAATTGTGCTTTAGATTCCGACACTAGATTGGTTGAAATTGTAGAATATCGAATCCATCAACACTAAACCAGCAAAGCAAATACTATCCAAGGATGATGAATAAACGCTAAAATTGTTTGAAGCCGCTACAGTTTACAAGAACAAGCTGCTTCACGGACCAGATACTCTTCCAGCTTTAACGGACGTGTTATATCCCTTCAGAGAACGCAATACGCGGCGACATTAAATATATGTTCCACCAAGTCCCATTACGAAGAGAGATCAGTATTCCCAACGATTCTTATTGCTGAACGGCGAATCTAAAAAGATGGAAATATACGTTACGCAGGTATTAATATTCGAAGATAAATGTTCACAAAAATACAGCACGATTCATTGAAGTATCCACGAGCTGTGAGATCTATGTTGATGATTTTTTGGATAGTGTGGATAACATCGAAGAAGCACTTCAACTAATGGATGAAGAAAGAAATATATTCACAGTGAGGCTGGATTTCAAATTACAAAATTCTTGAGCCATTCCATGGAAGTAATGAATGCACAACTATCAGAGCCTGAAAATTGTAATAAAGAATCCAGTAGTTGCAGTAATTTGACATTATTTAAGAAAATACTTGGAATGCTGTGTTCACCGTCCTCTAATAATTTCCTTTTTCACTTTCAAAACTCACCTTAGCACACTTTACGATTCTGCTAAAAATGTTATTGCAAGAAATCTGGCGTTCATCTGAGAGTTATCCGTCTTTCCAATCTCTGTTGCACATGAAGACTTCATTAAATGGAAAAAATGATCTTCACTTCTCCTGGAAGGTAGAACCAGAAATCAAGTACTAAAGAGATATGCAACTTTCCAGTGGAAAACCCCAAACCAAATTGTATGCAAGTGTGGTTGAAATTAAAAGATTTTCTTGTAGGAGTTTTATTCGAGGAACCAGGAGGAATATAGTTTCAGAAACCCGATTAAATTGAGGAGCTGATCACATCCATAACTCGGCATCCAAATTAAAGACCTGGAATGGAGATGGCGGCGTATGAGCCCTTTCTTAAGGCCAACGGTGGTATTCATAGCCTGGAAGAGGCTACCGACATCTCGTTGAAAAGCACATACCTGCCTCGAATTTACTGTTGACGAGCACAGCAAACAGAAAAAGGACAATGACTCTCGGTTCTGCAAGTGGAATGTGAGGTCCCTTAACAGACCACGTAAGTTATGTTTTTTGGTATTCTTTTGAAACCAAGAATAATACAAGTATATACTTGTACAGTATACTTTATTAATTCTTGATTAACTTCTCTTAGGAGAAGTCGACCGTCCCGTCCGAAGCTTCAAGTAAAACTTATCAAATATGTATTACTTCTCATTCAGACAAGTTGCAGTTCGCGGAAATTGCTTACTCAGGTGTTTCCTTCACCGAGTTCATTTCCGCGACCAGACTGGGTCGAGAACGGTGTAGGTTTTCAACAAAATTGATGACTTCAAGTCTGTGACAGTTTGTCTGAACTGTGGAATGAACACGGTTTCCTTCAAACTTCGGATTTGAGGAGTGTGGGAACGTAACTCGTGCAGCCGATGAACTCACGGAGGCCCTGGAAGCCTATAAGGCAAATCTCACCGCCAAACAGGAGATGCTGTGGGATGGGTCGGTCAAAAAGTTATCGAAAAATTGCGACGTCTACGTCGTATCTGTAGATACTAACTGTATCTCACCTGTATCCCGAGGGCGTGATGTGCAGGTAAAAATTTCGTCAACGACCATACCATGCTGAAAAAATCGGTTCTCGTCCGATCACCGAAATCAAGCAGCATCGGGCGCGGATAGTACTTGGATGGGGGACCGCTTGGGAACACCGCGTGTTGTTGACATTGACACCTGTTCAAACTTTTTGCTCCCCATTGTACACACTACTGCAACCACATCCTCAACCAACAACAATTTCTCAATCATGACTGCCATTCTCAACATTCTCACAGGATTTTTTTATTCATGTCAACAATTTTATTGCGCATTACGTGTGGTTCTGTGTGGTTTAGAGGGCGCGAGTTACTCCATCTAAATGGTCTCACGTCACATCTTGATTCACCACACGTGCCGCAACTCGATGTCAACAAACTACGGGTGCTTTCGGCTCTATATAAGAAGACTTCCAAAATAAGAGCATGATTTTGGTCCTTTGAATCAGCAGTTTTGGGCCACTAACCGAATTAGCACGAAGTCCACAGTGATGACGTTTGTGCAGTATACTATTACTCCGAGGTAGACAAAATTACTTGCCTTTACTACTTCCAAATTTTAGCCGTCGATCGTGATGATTTGAAAAGGGTCGTATTCAGGTAAGCAGTGTTGGTAAATTACGCGAGTTTTACAAATTTTATATTGGTTACGCTTGACTAACGTGTAACGTATGTAATCCAACATTTTTGACAGTTCTTCACAAAAATCTTCTCATCCGAATACAATTGGAAGCAATAGCCACAACATTTATCTATTCTAAATACATTATTTATTCTATTATTTTCCGGTTAATTTTATTTTTCGTTCCATCTTCCAGTGAAATAATTTACATCAGATTCCTGAATATCTTTAACCGTGGAAAATCGTACTGCTTGAGCCTTTGCTTGGATTATTTGATTTTCAATTTTAGGTGAACGATATGGTTGTATTCATCGATGAGGAATGAGATAAAAACACAAAAACAGAACACAACAGAAAACTGGCAAATAAAACACACATCCTTTTAACGTTGGGAAAACTCAAGTAAAAACCCAACGGCTTATCTCGTCGTGAGATAAAGACTGTGCAGTCACAGAGGTTGCACACATCTATAAACATATTTTCATGTATTCAATTCTAAACAGTGGGATCTTTCGTACACGGGGATGCACACACATATAAACATATTTTCATGCATTCAGTTCTAAACAGTGGGATATTTCGTACACGTGTAAAGCTAATTCAGTTCCAACTAGAAATTAATCCATTTCAATAATAGCGTTCACGTGTTACCTATTCTTTATATATCTGGAAAGTATCCAATAAAAGTCTCACCAAATTGCCAAGATCTGCTAAGAGCTCTATCATGTTTCTTTGCAAAATGCATGTAAAACTAAAAAACATTCACCATTGTTCTTCCATGTCATATTTTGTTTCTTTTTAAAGCTGCCTGTTTGCCTCTCGCAATACTGTCATGTATTTTCAATGCAAAGCAGTAGCTGTTTCGTTAAACTTTTCAAAATTGCAGTCATGTTTTCTATGTCTCATCATGCAATGCGTCAAAAAGCTTAACAGATGAAAATATATTTTTGTTCAGTTGGAAACTTTTATTAATTTCTCTGGAAAGCAATCTTATTTCCATATAGAAAAGGAATTCTCATATCTGTGAACACTTTTTTAAGCAATCTCAATTGAAGAGGACGACTTTTTACGACACTTACAATTTCCACAACTTCATAAAGAACGTTTTCTGAATCACTTGGCACTCAATTACTACAAGTGCACAACGCTATAACGTGTTACTTCCTGGAGCAATGTTTTTAATTTTTGACACGACACATGAAACTATCCTATTATTGCTACGGCTCCGTCACTGCATATATCAAAACACTTTTCCTAATTAATACTGTTTAAGACCTTGTGTTTGCAAGGTTGCCAGGACAATTTGATTTCCATGCAATACGTCACATTTCCGAATCCCCAAATGATACGATACAAATTAATTTTAAATACTCGAACTTGTACGCATTAATCTTTTATCGTTTGTATTTTTACATATATTCTGTTGCCAAACTTGTACACAATTTGTGTTTCTGAACACATCTTTTGAAAGATACACACATATCATAGTATCATAGAGAAATATAAACATTACTCCAAATAGTAATAGCATACAAGAAGTTTGCAAGACAGCCTGAAATAAAAGCAACATAATACAAATAATCGATGCGATTCTTGGTGTCACTTCGACTGAGCAGGAGTTACGGAAGATGTGGAGAATATTTGGCAAAGAAATATGAAAGAAATACTCGAAGAAATGTCAGACTTAAGCGACAAACGGCAATATCCTTGACCAAATTCATGTCCTCCTGAACGATCAAGTCGTAAGAGGGGTAGGGTAAAACTTCCAGCAAATTTCTTCACGTCAGGTAGTGCCCAACAACATTGGCTGTTTTTCATATAAACCTTTGAAAGTTCGAACGATGAAAATGTTGGTCATTTGCGACCGATCCTTAAAGGAAAGGTCTGTACTTTTCAAATTATTATTTCCAGATAAAATTCCAAGGGTTTTAAAAAAACCCTTTAGCATGCTTTACGGTAAGCAGGACATGGTTATTAATTGTGAGAGGAGTTCTCTCATATATTCGCAATGAACCCCCACCAAGATCCGATAAGATCAAAACAATGAGTTTTGCGTTTTCAGTGCATGATATTTGCGAAATGATGGATCTGGATCAAAGCCAGATAAACAATAAATCTTTATGCAAAAATTGGTAAACAAACTACCATCCACATTTAAATTGACATGGGCAGTACATCAGCAAACCATCGACAATGTTAATCTTGTTCACTTGAGTCCGTGGTTAATTAAAATGGCTCAAGCAGTATCTGATGTCTGTTCATCATTAACCGTGAAGTAAAAGCATACAAAGCAAAAACAATTTATAGACACGAGGAAAATCCATCTACCTTGTTGTGAAACAATTGTAATTTCCCTAGCATTGACAACATCTCGACACTTTTCCGAACCATACCGGTCACCATCTATGGTAAGAACACGAAGTGCGACACATTTGTTTGTTATATGATTACATTGATGAAAGCAGATTTAGCAAAATGCACAGGAAATTCATCGCGAAGAGTCAACGCAAATATATCAGCCAACGAATCAACAAAATAATGTGGGATGAGGTTGGGTAATTTCTAAATTTCCAGTTTAGAAATTTGCCAATGTAATTGTGCTTTAGATTCCGACACTAGATTGGTTGAAATTGTAGAATATCGAATCCATCAACACTAAACCAGCAAAGCAAATACTATCCAAGGATGATGAATAAACGCTAAAATTGTTTGAAGCCGCTACAGTTTACAAGAACAAGCTGCTTCACGGACCAGATACTCTTCCAGCTTTAACGGACGTGTTATATCCCTTCAGAGAACGCAATACGCGGCGACATTAAATATATGTTCCACCAAGTCCCATTACGAAGAGAGATCAGTATTCCCAACGATTCTTATTGCTGAACGGCGAATCTAAAAAGATGGAAATATACGTTACGCAGGTATTAATATTCGAAGATAAATGTTCACAAAAATACAGCACGATTCATTGAAGTATCCACGAGCTGTGAGATCTATGTTGATGATTTTTTGGATAGTGTGGATAACATCGAAGAAGCACTTCAACTAATGGATGAAGAAAGAAATATATTCACAGTGAGGCTGGATTTCAAATTACAAAATTCTTGAGCCATTCCATGGAAGTAATGAATGCACAACTATCAGAGCCTGAAAATTGTAATAAAGAATCCAGTAGTTGCAGTAATTTGACATTATTTAAGAAAATACTTGGAATGCTGTGTTCACCGTCCTCTAATAATTTCCTTTTTCACTTTCAAAACTCACCTTAGCACACTTTACGATTCTGCTAAAAATGTTATTGCAAGAAATCTGGCGTTCATCTGAGAGTTATCCGTCTTTCCAATCTCTGTTGCACATGAAGACTTCATTAAATGGAAAAAATGATCTTCACTTCTCCTGGAAGGTAGAACCAGAAATCAAGTACTAAAGAGATATGCAACTTTCCAGTGGAAAACCCCAAACCAAATTGTATGCAAGTGTGGTTGAAATTAAAAGATTTTCTTGTAGGAGTAAACTAGTTCACTGTATGTCGTATGTATTTCGTTTTATTCGAGGAACCAGGAGGAATATAGTTTCAGAAACCCGATTAAATTGAGGAGCTGATCACATCCATAACTCGGCATCCAAATTAAAGACCTGGAATGGAGATGGCGGCGTATGAGCCCTTTCTTAAGGCCAACGGTGGTATTCATAGCCTGGAAGAGGCTACCGACATCTCGTTGAAAAGCACATACCTGCCTCGAATTTACTGTTGACGAGCACAGCAAACAGAAAAAGGACAATGACTCTCGGTTCTGCAAGTGGAATGTGAGGTCCCTTAACAGACCACGTAAGTTATGTTTTTTGGTATTCTTTTGAAACCAAGAATAATACAAGTATATACTTGTACAGTATACTTTATTAATTCTTGATTAACTTCTCTTAGGAGAAGTCGACCGTCCCGTCCGAAGCTTCAAGTAAAACTTATCAAATATGTATTACTTCTCATTCAGACAAGTTGCAGTTCGCGGAAATTGCTTACTCAGGTGTTTCCTTCACCGAGTTCATTTCCGCGACCAGACTGGGTCGAGAACGGTGTAGGTTTTCAACAAAATTGATGACTTCAAGTCTGTGACAGTTTGTCTGAACTGTCGAATGAACACGGTTTCCTTCAAACTTCGGATTTGAGGAGTGTGGGAACGTAACTCGTGCAGCCGATGAACTCACGGAGGCCCTGGAAGCCTATAAGGCAAATCTCACCGCCAAACAGGAGATGCTGTGGGATGGGTCGGTCAAAAAGTTATCGAAAAATTGCGACGTCTACGTCGTATCTGTAGATACTAACTGTATCTCACCTGTATCCCGAGGGCGTGATGTGCAGGTAAAAATTTCGTCAACGACCATACCATGCTGAAAAAATCGGTTCTCGTCAACGTGAGTCCTTCCCAGATGGAAAAGATGAGGTTGTTCGAGAGACAATGCCTTCGGTCCTGTCTCCGGTTGTATCGTACACCCGAGTCTGAGTACAAGAAGTACTATCCTAACGAGGTCCTGTACAACGAGGCAAACTTGAACAGGATAGATAATTTTATTATTAAGCTGATCAGAAGGCACATTGCACGAGCTATGACTTCTTCCAACAGTCTGATCTTCGGGGCTTACTACCCCAATATTATGTACCATGAAAGGGTGCGCCTTAACGGCTTTATTCCTCCCGAAGCATTCCTCTATTTAGACATGATTGGCCTAATACAGGATACAGACGGATGCCCCGTAATCTTCCATGTCGTACGCCGAACAGTGGACAGGCGACTCCAATACGAACCAGATGTCGCTCGCACCCACGAGGATCTTCTTCGGTTCAGCCGAGCGATCCCCGCTCGAGATAGGAAGCAGTCTGCCAAAGATCGGCAATTTTACTGGTGGTTACACCAAAACCAGTCTCCGCCACCGCTGGCCTTTTAAACGATCCGGTAGTTGACCATGGTGGCCAACTTACATAGGTCTTAAGGTAGTTATTAAGGAAAAAAGAAAAAAATATAAAACAAAAAAAAAAATCAAAAAAGAAAAAAAAAAAAAAATCGGTTCTCGTCCGATCACCGAAATCAAGCAGCATCGGGCGCGGATAGTACTTGGATGGTGGACCGCTTGGGAACACCGCGTGTTGTTGACATTGACACCTGTTCAAACTTTTTGCTCCCCATTGTACACACTACTGCAACCACATCCTCAACCAACAACAAATTCTCAATCATGACTGCCATTCTCAACATTCTCACAGGATTTTTTTATTCATGTCAACAATTTTATTGCGCATTACGTGTGGTTCTGTGTGGTTTAGAGGGCGCGAGTTACTCCATCTAAATGGTCTCACGTCACATCTTGATTCACCACACGTGCCGCAACTCGATGTCAACAAACTACGGGTGCTTTCGGCTCTATATAAGAAGACTTCCAAAATAAGAGCATGATTTTGGTCCTTTGAATCAGCAGTTTTGGGCCACTAACCGAATTAGCACGAAGTCCACAGTGATGACGTTTGTGCAGTATACTATTACTCCGAGGTAGACAAAATTACTTGCCTTTACTACTTCCAAATTTTAGCCGTCGATCGTGATGATTTGAAAAGGGTCGTATACAGGTAAGCAGTGTTGGTAAATTACGCGAGTTTTACAAATTTTATATTGGTTACGCTTGACTAACGTGTAACGTATGTAATCCAACATTTTTGACAGTTCTTCACAAAAATCTTCTCATCCGAATACAATTGGAAGCAATAGCCACAACATTTATCTATTCTAAATACATTATTTATTCTATTATTTTCCGGTTAATTTTATTTTTCGTTCCATCTTCCAGTGAAATAATTTACATCAGATTCCTGAATATCTTTAACCGTGGAAAATCGTACTGCTTGAGCCTTTGCTTGGATTATTTGATTTTCAATTTTAGGTGAACGATATGGTTGTATTCATCGATGAGGAATGAGATAAAAACACAAAAACAGAAAACAGGCAAATAAAACACACATCCTTTTAACGTTGGGAAAACTCAAGTAAAAACCCAACGGCTTATCTCGTCGTGAGATAAAGACTGTGCAGTCACAGAGGTTGCACACATCTATAAACATATTTTCATGTATTCAATTCTAAACAGTGGGATCTTTCGTACACGGGGATGCACACACATATAAACATATTTTCATGCATTCAGTTCTAAACAGTGGGATATTTCGTACACGTGTAAAGCTAATTCAGTTCCAACTAGAAATTAATCCATTTCAATAATAGCGTTCACGTATTACCTATTCTTTATATATCTGGAAAGTATCCAATAAAAGTCTCACCAAATTGCCAAGATCTGCTAAGAGCTCTATCATGTTTCTTTGCAAAATGCATGTAAAACTAAAAAACATTCACCATTGTTCTTCCATGTCATATTTTGTTTCTTTTTAAAGCTGCCTGTTTGCCTCTCGCAATACTGTCATGTATTTTCAATGCAAAGCAGTAGCTGTTTCGTTAAACTTTTCAAAATTGCAGTCATGTTTTCTATGTCTCATCATGCAATGCGTCAAAAAGCTTAACAGATGAAAATATATTTTTGTTCAGTTGGAAACTTTTATTAATTTCTCTGGAAAGCAATCTTATTTCCATATAGAAAGGGAATTCTCATATCTGTGAACACTTTTTTAAGCAATCTCAATTGAAGAGGACGACTTTTTACGACACTTACAATTTCCACAACTTCATAAAGAACGTTTTCTGAATCACTTGGCACTCAATTACTACAAGTGCACAACGCTATAACGTGTTACTTCCTGGAGCAATGTTTTTAATTTTTGACACGACACATGAAACTATCCTATTATTGCTACGGCTCCGTCACTGCATATATCAAAACACTTTTCCTAATTAATACTGTTTAAGACCTTGTGTTTGCAAGGTTGCCAGGACAATTTGATTTCCATGCAATACGTCACATTTCCGAATCCCCAAATGATACGATACAAATTAATTTTAAATACTCGAACTTGTACGCATTAATCTTTTATCGTTTGTATTTTTACATATATTCTGTTGCCAAACTTGTACACAATTTGTGTTTCTGAACACATCTTTTGAAAGATACACACATATCATAGTATCATAGAGAAATATAAACATTACTCCAAATAGTAATAGCATACAAGAAGTTTGCAAGACAGCCTGAAATAAAAGCAACATAATACAAATAATCGATGCGATTCTTGGTGTCACTTCGACTGAGCAGGAGTTACGGAAGATGTGGAGAATATTTGGCAAAGAAATATGAAAGAAATACTCGAAGAAATGTCAGACTTAAGCGACAAACGGCAATATCCTTGACCAAATTCATGTCCTCCTGAACGATCAAGTCGTAAGAGGGGTAGGGTAAAACTTCCAGCAAATTTCTTCACGTCAGGTAGTGCCCAACAACATTGGCTGTTTTTCATATAAACCTTTGAAAGTTCGAACGATGAAAATGTTGGTCATTTGCGACCGATCCTTAAAGGAAAGGTCTGTACTTTTCAAATTATTATTTCCAGATAAAATTCCAAGGGTTTTAAAAAAACCCTTTAGCATGCTTTACGGTAAGCAGGACATGGTTATTAATTGTGAGAGGAGTTCTCTCATATATTCGCAATGAACCCCCACCAAGATCCGATAAGATCAAAACAATGAGTTTTGCGTTTTCCGTGCATGATATTTGCGAAATGATGGATCTGGATCAAAGCCAGATAAACAATAAATCTTTATGCAAAAATTGGTAAACAAACTACCATCCACATTTAAATTGACATGGGCAGTACATCAGCAAACCATCGACAATGTTAATCTTGTTCACTTGAGTCCGTGGTTAATTAAAATGGCTCAAGCAGTATCTGATGTCTGTTCATCATTAACCGTGAAGTAAAAGCATACAAAGCAAAAACAATTTATAGACACGAGGAAAATCCATCTACCTCTCACAACAATTGTAATTTCCCTAGCATTGACAACATCTCGACACTTTTCCGAACCATACCGGTCACCATCTATGGTAAGAACACGAAGTGCGACACATTTGTTTGTTATATGATTACATTGATGAAAGCAGATTTAGCAAAGTACCGAATCACTCTGCCTAAAATGCACAGGAAATTCATCGCGAAGAGTCAACGCAAATATATCAGCCAACGAATCAACAAAATTATGTGGGATGAGGTTGGGTAATTTCTAAATTTCCAGTTTAGAAATTTGCCAATGTAATTGTGCTTTAGATTCCGACACTAGATTGGTTGAAATTGTAGAATATCGAATCCATCAACACTTAACCAGCAAAGCAAATACTATCCAAGGATGATGAATAAACGCTAAAATTGTTTGAAGCCGCTACAGTTTACAAGAACAAGCTGCTTCACGGACCAGATACTCTTCCAGTTTTAACGGACGTGTTATATCCCTTCAGAGAACGCAATACGCGGCGACATTAAATATATGTTCCACCAAGTCCCATTACGAAGAGAGATCAGTATTCCCAACGATTCTTATTGCTGAACGGCGAATCTAAAAAGATGGAAATATACGTTACGCAGGTATTAATATTCGAAGATAAATGTTCACAAAAATACAGCACGATTCATTGAAGTATCCACGAGCTGTGAGATCTATGTTGATGATTTTTTGGATAGTGTGGATAACATCGAAGAAGCACTTCAACTAATGGATGAAGAAAGAAATATATTCACAGTGAGGCTGGATTTCAAATTACAAAATTCTTGAGCCATTCCATGGAAGTAATGAATGCACAACTATCAGAGCCTGAAAATTGTAATAAAGAATCCAGTAGTTGCAGTAATTTGACATTATTTAAGAAAATACTTGGAATGCTGTGTTCACCGTCCTCTAATAATTTCCTTTTTCACTTTCAAAACTCACCTTAGCACACTTTACGATTCTGCTAAAAATGTTATTGCAAGAAATCTGGCGTTCATCTGAGAGTTATCCGTCTTTCCAATCTCTGTTGCACATGAAGACTTCATTAAATGGAAAAAATGATCTTCACTTCTCCTGGAAGGTAGAACCAGAAATCAAGTACTAAAGAGATATGCAACTTTCCAGTGGAAAACCCCAAACCAAATTGTATGCAAGTGTGGTTGAAATTAAAAGATTTTCTTGTAGGAGTAAACTAGTTCACTGTATGTCGTATGTATTTCGTTTTATTCGAGGAACCAGGAGGAATATAGTTTCAGAAACCCGATTAAATTGAGGAGCTGATCACATCCATAACTCGGCATCCAAATTAAAGACCTGGAATGGAGATGGCGGCGTATGAGCCCTTTCTTAAGGCCAACGGTGGTATTCATAGCCTGGAAGAGGCTACCGACATCTCGTTGAAAAGCACATACCTGCCTCGAATTTACTGTTGACGAGCACAGCAAACAGAAAAAGGACAATGACTCTCGGTTCTGCAAGTGGAATGTGAGGTCCCTTAACAGACCACGTAAGTTATGTTTTTTGGTATTCTTTTGAAACCAAGAATAATACAAGTATATACTTGTACAGTATACTTTATTAATTCTTGATTAACTTCTCTTAGGAGAAGTCGACCGTCCCGTCCGAAGCTTCAAGTAAAACTTATCAAATATGTATTACTTCTCATTCAGACAAGTTGCAGTTCGCGGAAATTGCTTACTCAGGTGTTTCCTTCACCGAGTTCATTTCCGCGACCAGACTGGGTCGAGAACGGTGTAGGTTTTCAACAAAATTGATGACTTCAAGTCTGTGACAGTTTGTCTGAACTGTCGAATGAACACGGTTTCCTTCAAACTTCGGATTTGAGGAGTGTGGGAACGTAACTCGTGCAGCCGATGAACTCACGGAGGCCCTTGAAGCCTATAAGGCAAATCTCACCGCCAAACAGGAGATGCTGTGGGATGGGTCGGTCAAAAAGTTATCGAAAAATTGCGACGTCTACGTCGTATCTGTAGATACTAACTTATCTCACCTGTATCCCGAGGGCGTGATGTGCAGGTAAAAATTTCGTCAACGACCATACCATGCTGAAAAAATCGGTTCTCGTCCGATCACCGAAATCAAGCAGCATCGGGCGCGGATAGTACTTGGATGGAGGACCGCTTGGGAACACCGCGTGTTGTTGACATTGACACCTGTTCAAACTTTTTGCTCCCCATTGTACACACTACTGCAACCACATCCTCAACCAACAACAAATTCTCAATCATGACTGCCATTCTCAACATTCTCACAGGATTTTTTTATTCATGTCAACAATTTTATTGCGCATTACGTGTGGTTCTGTGTGGTTTAGAGGGCGCGAGTTACTCCATCTAAATGGTCTCACGTCACATCTTGATTCACCACACGTGCCGCAACTCGATGTCAACAAACTACGGGTGCTTTCGGCTCTATATAAGAAGACTTCCAAAATAAGAGCATGATTTTGGTCCTTTGAATCAGCAGTTTTGGGCCACTAACCGAATTAGCACGAAGTCCACAGTGATGACGTTTGTGCAGTATACTATTACTCCGAGGTAGACAAAATTACTTGCCTTTACTACTTCCAAATTTTAGCCGTCGATCGTGATGATTTGAAAAGGGTCGTATTCAGGTAAGCAGTGTTGGTAAATTACGCGAGTTTTACAAATTTTATATTGGTTACGCTTGACTAACGTGTAACGTATGTAATCCAACATTTTTGACAGTTCTTCACAAAAATCTTCTCATCCGAATACAATTGGAAGCAATAGCCACAACATTTATCTATTCTAAATACATTATTTATTCTATTATTTTCCGGTTAATTTTATTTTTCGTTCCATCTTCCAGTGAAATAATTTACATCAGATTCCTGAATATCTTTAACCGTGGAAAATCGTACTGCTTGAGCCTTTGCTTGGATTATTTGATTTTCAATTTTAGGTGAACGATATGGTTGTATTCATCGATGAGGAATGAGATAAAAACACAAAAACAGAACACAACAGAAAACTGGCAAATAAAACACACATCCTTTTAACGTTGGGAAAACTCAAGTAAAAACCCAACGGCTTATCTCGTCGTGAGATAAAGACTGTGCAGTCACAGAGGTTGCACACATCTATAAACATATTTTCATGTATTCAATTCCAAACAGTGGGATCTTTCGTACACGGGGATGCACACACATATAAACATATTTTCATGCATTCAGTTCTAAACAGTGGGATATTTCGTACACGTGTAAAGCTAATTCAGTTCCAACTAGAAATTAATCCATTTCAATAATAGCGTTCACGTATTACCTATTCTTTATATATCTGGAAAGTATCCAATAAAAGTCTCACCAAATTGCCAAGATCTGCTAAGAGCTCTATCATGTTTCTTTGCAAAATGCATGTAAAACTAAAAAACATTCACCATTGTTCTTCCATGTCATATTTTGTTTCTTTTTAAAGCTGCCTGTTTGCCTCTCGCAATACTGTCATGTATTTTCAATGCAAAGCAGTAGCTGTTTCGTTAAACTTTTCAAAATTGCAGTCATGTTTTCTATGTCTCATCATGCAATGCGTCAAAAAGCTTAACAGATGAAAATATATTTTTGTTCAGTTGGAAACTTTTATTAATTTCTCTGGAAAGCAATCTTATTTCCATATAGAAAAGGAATTCTCATATCTGTGAACACTTTTTTAAGCAATCTCAATTGAAGAGGACGACTTTTTACGACACTTACAATTTCCACAACTTCATAAAGAACGTTTTCTGAATCACTTGGCACTCAATTACTACAAGTGCACAACGCTATAACGTGTTACTTCCTGGAGCAATGTTTTTAATTTTTGACACGACACATGAAACTATCCTATTATTGCTACGGCTCCGTCACTGCATATATCAAAACACTTTTCCTAATTAATACTGTTTAAGACCTTGTGTTTGCAAGGTTGCCAGGACAATTTGATTTCCATGCAATACGTCACATTTCCGAATCCCCAAATGATACGATACAAATTAATTTTAAATACTCGAACTTGTACGCATTAATCTTTTATCGTTTGTATTTTTACATATATTCTGTTGCCAAACTTGTACACAATTTGTGTTTCTGAACACATCTTTTGAAAGATACACACATATCATAGTATCATAGAGAAATATAAACATTACTCCAAATAGTAATAGCATACAAGAAGTTTGCAAGACAGCCTGAAATAAAAGCAACATAATACAAATAATCGATGCGATTCTTGGTGTCACTTCGACTGAGCAGGAGTTACGGAAGATGTGGAGAATATTTGGCAAAGAAATATGAAAGAAATACTCGAAGAAATGTCAGACTTAAGCGACAAACGGCAATATCCTTGACCAAATTCATGTCCTCCTGAACGATCAAGTCGTAAGAGGGGTAGGGTAAAACTTCCAGCAAATTTCTTCACGTCAGGTAGTGCCCAACAACATTGGCTGTTTTTCATATAAACCTTTGAAAGTTCGAACGATGAAAATGTTGGTCATTTGCGACCGATCCTTAAAGGAAAGGTCTGTACTTTTCAAATTATTATTTCCAGATAAAATTCCAAGGGTTTTAAAAAAACCCTTTAGCATGCTTTACGGTAAGCAGGACATGGTTATTAATTGTGAGAGGAGTTCTCTCATATATTCGCAATGAACCCCCACCAAGATCCGATAAGATCAAAACAATGAGTTTTGCGTTTTCAGTGCATGATATTTGCGAAATGATGGATCTGGATCAAAGCCAGATAAACAATAAATCTTTATGCAAAAATTGGTAAACAAACTACCATCCACATTTAAATTGACATGGGCAGTACATCAGCAAACCATCGACAATGTTAATCTTGTTCACTTGAGTCCGTGGTTAATTAAAATGGCTCAAGCAGTATCTGATGTCTGTTCATCATTAACCGTGAAGTAAAAGCATACAAAGCAAAAACAATTTATAGGCACGAGGAAAATCCATCTACCTTGTTGTGAAACAATTGTAATTTCCCTAGCATTGACAACATCTCGACACTTTTCCGAACCATACCGGTCACCATCTATGGTAAGAACACGAAGTGCGACACATTTGTTTGTTATATGATTACATTGATGAAAGCAGATTTAGCAAAATGCACAGGAAATTCATCGCGAAGAGTCAACGCAAATATATCAGCCAACGAATCAACAAAATTATGTGGGATGAGGTTGGGTAATTTCTAAATTTCCAGTTTAGAAATTTGCCAATGTAATTGTGCTTTAGATTCCGACACTAGATTGGTTGAAATTGTAGAATATCGAATCCATCAACACTTAACCAGCAAAGCAAATACTATCCAAGGATGATGAATAAACGCTAAAATTGTTTGAAGCCGCTACAGTTTACAAGAACAAGCTGCTTCACGGACCAGATACTCTTCCAGTTTTAACGGACGTGTTATATCCCTTCAGAGAAAGCAATACGCGGCGACATTAAATATATGTTCCACCAAGTCCCATTACGAAGAGAGATCAGTATTCCCAACGATTCTTATTGCTGAACGGCGAATCTAAAAAGATGGAAATATACGTTACGCAGGTATTAATATTCGAAATTCACAAAAATACAGCACGATTCATTGAAGTATCCACGAGCTGTGAGATCTATGTTGATGATTTTTTGGATAGTGTGGATAACATCGAAGAAGCACTTCAACTAATGGATGAAGAAAGAAATATATTCACAGTGAGGCTGGATTTCAAATTACAAAATTCTTGAGCCATTCCATGGAAGTAATGAATGCACAACTATCAGAGCCTGAAAATTGTAATAAAGAATCCAGTAGTTGCAGTAATTTGACATTATTTAAGAAAATACTTGGAATGCTGTGTTCACCGTACTCTAATAATTTCCTTTTTCACTTTCAAAACTCACCTTAGCACACTTTACGATTCTGCTAAAAATGTTATTGCAAGAAATCTGGCGTTCATCTGAGAGTTATCCGTCTTTCCAATCTCTGTTGCACATGAAGACTTCATTAAATGGAAAAAATGATCTTCACTTCTCCTGGAAGGTAGAACCAGAAATCAAGTACTAAAGAGATATGCAACTTTCCAGTGGAAAACCCCAAACCAAATTGTATGCAAGTGTGGTTGAAATTAAAAGATTTTCTTGTAGGAGTAAACTAGTTCACTGTATGTCGTATGTATTTCGTTTTATTCGAGGAACCAGGAGGAATATAGTTTCAGAAACCCGATTAAATTGAGGAGCTGATCACATCCATAACTCGGCATCCAAATTAAAGACCTGGAATGGAGATGGCGGCGTATGAGCCCTTTCTTAAGGCCAACGGTGGTATTCATAGCCTGGAAGAGGCTACCGACATCTCGTTGAAAAGCACATACCTGCCTCGAATTTACTGTTGACGAGCACAGCAAACAGAAAAAGGACAATGACTCTCGGTTCTGCAAGTGGAATGTGAGGTCCCTTAACAGACCACGTAAGTTATGTTTTTTGGTATTCTTTTGAAACCAAGAATAATACAAGTATATACTTGTACAGTATACTTTATTAATTCTTGATTAACTTCTCTTAGGAGAAGTCGACCGTCCCGTCCGAAGCTTCAAGTAAAACTTATCAAATATGTATTACTTCTCATTCAGACAAGTTGCAGTTCGCGGAAATTGCTTACTCAGGTGTTTCCTTCACCGAGTTCATTTCCGCGACCAGACTGGGTCGAGAACGGTGTAGGTTTTCAACAAAATTGATGACTTCAAGTCTGTGACAGTTTGTCTGAACTGTCGAATGAACACGGTTTCCTTCAAACTTCGGATTTGAGGAGTGTGGGAACGTAACTCGTGCAGCCGATGAACTCACGGAGGCCCTTGAAGCCTATAAGGCAAATCTCACCGCCAAACAGGAGATGCTGTGGGATGGGTCGGTCAAAAAGTTATCGAAAAATTGCGACGTCTACGTCGTATCTGTAGATACTAACTTATCTCACCTGTATCCCGAGGGCGTGATGTGCAGGTAAAAATTTCGTCAACGACCATACCATGCTGAAAAAATCGGTTCTCGTCCGATCACCGAAATCAAGCAGCATCGGGCGCGGATAGTACTTGGATGGGGGACCGCTTGGGAACACCGCGTGTTGTTGACATTGACACCTGTTCAAACTTTTTGCTCCCCATTGTACACACTACTGCAACCACATCCTCAACCAACAACAAATTCTCAATCATGACTGCCATTCTCAACATTCTCACAGGATTTTTTTATTCATGTCAACAATTTTATTGCGCATTACGTGTGGTTCTGTGTGGTTTAGAGGGCGCGAGTTACTCCATCTAAATGGTCTCACGTCACATCTTGATTCACCACACGTGCCGCAACTCGATGTCAACAAACTACGGGTGCTTTCGGCTCTATATAAGAAGACTTCCAAAATAAGAGCATGATTTTGGTCCTTTGAATCAGCAGTTTTGGGCCACTAACCGAATTAGCACGAAGTCCACAGTGATGACGTTTGTGCAGTATACTATTACTCCGAGGTAGACAAAATTACTTGCCTTTACTACTTCCAAATTTTAGCCGTCGATCGTGATGATTTGAAAAGGGTCGTATTCAGGAAAGCAGTGTTGGTAAATTACGCGAGTTTTACAAATTTTATATTGGTTACGCTTGACTAACGTGTAACGTATGTAATCCAACATTTTTGACAGTTCTTCACAAAAATCTTCTCATCCGAATACAATTGGAAGCAATAGCCACAACATTTGTCTATTCTAAATACATTATTTATTCTATTATTTTCCGGTTAATTTTATTTTTCGTTCCATCTTCCAGTGAAATAATTTACATCAGATTCCTGAATATCTTTAACCGTGGAAAATCGTACTGCTTGAGCCTTTGCTTGGATTATTTGATTTTCAATTTTAGGTGAACGATATGGTTGTATTCATCGATGAGGAATGAGATAAAAACACAAAAACAGAACACAACAGAAAACAGGCAAATAAAACACACATCCTTTTAACGTTGGGAAAACTCAAGTAAAAACCCAACGGCTTATCTCGTCGTGAGATAAAGACTGTGCAGTCACAGAGGTTGCACACATCTATAAACATATTTTCATGTATTCAATTCCAAACAGTGGGATCTTTCGTACACGGGGATGCACACACATATAAACATATTTTCATGCATTCAGTTCTAAACAGTGGGATATTTCGTACACGTGTAAAGCTAATTCAGTTCCAACTAGAAATTAATCCATTTCAATAATAGCGTTCACGTATTACCTATTCTTTATATATCTGGAAAATATCCAATAAAACTCTCACCAAATTGCCAAGATCTGCTAAGAGCTCTATCATGTTTCTTTTCAAAATGCATGTAAAACTAAAAAACATTCACCATTGTTCTTCCATGTCATATTTTGTTTCTTTTTAAAGCTGCCTGTTTGCCTCTCGCAATACTGTCATGTATTTTCAATGCAAAGCAGTAGCTGTTTCGTTAAACTTTTCAAAATTGCAGTCATGTTTTCTATGTCTCATCATGCAATGCGTCAAAAAGCTTAACAGATGAAAATATATTTTTGTTCAGTTGGAAACTTTTATTAATTTCTCTGGAAAGCAATCTTATTTCCATATAGAAAAGGAATTCTCATATCTGTGAACACTTTTTTAAGCAATCTCAATTGAAGAGGACGACTTTTTACGACACTTACAATTTCCACAACTTCATAAAGAACGTTTTCTGAATCACTTGGCACTCAATTACTACAAGTGCACAACGCTATAACGTGTTACTTCCTGGAGCAATGTTTTTAATTTTTGACACGACACATGAAACTATCCTATTATTGCTACGGCTCCGTCACTGCATATATCAAAACACTTTTCCTAATTAATACTGTTTAAGACCTTGTGTTTGCAAGGTTGCCAGGACAATTTGATTTCCATGCAATACGTCACATTTCCGAATCCCCAAATGATACGATACAAATTAATTTTAAATACTCGAACTTGTACGCATTAATCTTTTATCGTTTGTATTTTTACATATATTCTGTTGCCAAACTTGTACACAATTTGTGTTTCTGAACACATCTTTTGAAAGATACACACATATCATAGTATCATAGAGAAATATAAACATTACTCCAAATAGTAATAGCATACAAGAAGTTTGCAAGACAGCCTGAAATAAAAGCAACATAATACAAATAATCGATGCGATTCTTGGTGTCACTTCGACTGAGCAGGAGTTACGGAAGATGTGGAGAATATTTGGCAAAGAAATATGAAAGAAATACTCGAAGAAATGTCAGACTTAAGCGACAAACGGCAATATCCTTGACCAAATTCATGTCCTCCTGAACGATCAAGTCGTAAGAGGGGTAGGGTAAAACTTCCAGCAAATTTCTTCACGTCAGGTAGTGCCCAACAACATTGGCTGTTTTTCATATAAACCTTTGAAAGTTCGAACGATGAAAATGTTGGTCATTTGCGACCGATCCTTAAAGGAAAGGTCTGTACTTTTCAAATTATTATTTCCAGATAAAATTCCAAGGGTTTTAAAAAAACCCTTTAGCATGCTTTACGGTAAGCAGGACATGGTTATTAATTGTGAGAGGAGTTCTCTCATATATTCGCAATGAACCCCCACCAAGATCCGATAAGATCAAAACAATGAGTTTTGCGTTTTCAGTGCATGATATTTGCGAAATGATGGATCTGGATCAAAGCCAGATAAACAATAAATCTTTATGCAAAAATTGGTAAACAAACTACCATCCACATTTAAATTGACATGGGCAGTACATCAGCAAACCATCGACAATGTTAATCTTGTTCACTTGAGTCCGTGGTTAATTAAAATGGCTCAAGCAGTATCTGATGTCTGTTCATCATTAACCGTGAAGTAAAAGCATACAAAGCAAAAACAATTTATAGACACGAGGAAAATCCATCTACCTCTCACAACAATTGTAATTTCCCTAGCATTGACAACATCTCGACACTTTTCCGAACCATACCGGTCACCATCTATGGTAAGAACACGAAGTGCGACACATTTGTTTGTTATATGATTACATTGATGAAAGCAGATTTAGCAAAATGCACAGGAAATTCATCGCGAAGAGTCAACGCAAATATATCAGCCAACGAATCAACAAAATTATGTGGGATGAGGTTGGGTAATTTCTAAATTTCCAGTTTAGAAATTTGCCAATGTAATTGTGCTTTAGATTCCGACACTAGATTGGTTGAAATTGTAGAATATCGAATCCATCAACACTTAACCAGCAAAGCAAATACTATCCAAGGATGATGAATAAACGCTAAAATTGTTTGAAGCCGCTACAGTTTACAAGAACAAGCTGCTTCACGGACCAGATACTCTTCCAGTTTTAACGGACGTGTTATATCCCTTCAGAGAACGCAATACGCGGCGACATTAAATATATGTTCCACCAAGTCCCATTACGAAGAGAGATCAGTATTCCCAACGATTCTTATTGCTGAACGGCGAATCTAAAAAGATGGAAATATACGTTACGCAGGTATTAATATTCGAAGATAAATGTTCACAAAAATACAGCACGATTCATTGAAGTATCCACGAGCTGTGAGATCTATGTTGATGATTTTTTGGATAGTGTGGATAACATCGAAGAAGCACTTCAACTAATGGATGAAGAAAGAAATATATTCACAGTGAGGCTGGATTTCAAATTACAAAATTCTTGAGCCATTCCATGGAAGTAATGAATGCACAACTATCAGAGCCTGAAAATTGTAATAAAGAATCCAGTAGTTGCAGTAATTTGACATTATTTAAGAAAATACTTGGAATGCTGTGTTCACCGTACTCTAATAATTTCCTTTTTCACTTTCAAAACTCACCTTAGCACACTTTACGATTCTGCTAAAAATGTTATTGCAAGAAATCTGGCGTTCATCTGAGAGTTATCCGTCTTTCCAATCTCTGTTGCACATGAAGACTTCATTAAATGGAAAAAATGATCTTCACTTCTCCTGGAAGGTAGAACCAGAAATCAAGTACTAAAGAGATATGCAACTTTCCAGTGGAAAACCCCAAACCAAATTGTATGCAAGTGTGGTTGAAATTAAAAGATTTTCTTGTAGGAGTAAACTAGTTCACTGTATGTCGTATGTATTTCGTTTTATTCGAGGAACCAGGAGGAATATAGTTTCAGAAACCCGATTAAATTGAGGAGCTGATCACATCCATAACTCGGCATCCAAATTAAAGACCTGGAATGGAGATGGCGGCGTATGAGCCCTTTCTTAAGGCCAACGGTGGTATTCATAGCCTGGAAGAGGCTACCGACATCTCGTTGAAAAGCACATACCTGCCTCGAATTTACTGTTGACGAGCACAGCAAACAGAAAAAGGACAATGACTCTCGGTTCTGCAAGTGGAATGTGAGGTCCCTTAACAGACCACGTAAGTTATGTTTTTTGGTATTCTTTTGAAACCAAGAATAATACAAGTATATACTTGTACAGTATACTTTATTAATTCTTGATTAACTTCTCTTAGGAGAAGTCGACCGTCCCGTCCGAAGCTTCAAGTAAAACTTATCAAATATGTATTACTTCTCATTCAGACAAGTTGCAGTTCGCGGAAATTGCTTACTCAGGTGTTTCCTTCACCGAGTTCATTTCCGCGACCAGACTGGGTCGAGAACGGTGTAGGTTTTCAACAAAATTGATGACTTCAAGTCTGTGACAGTTTGTCTGAACTGTCGAATGAACACGGTTTCCTTCAAACTTCGGATTTGAGGAGTGTGGGAACGTAACTCGTGCAGCCGATGAACTCACGGAGGCCCTTGAAGCCTATAAGGCAAATCTCACCGCCAAACAGGAGATGCTGTGGGATGGGTCGGTCAAAAAGTTATCGAAAAATTGCGACGTCTACGTCGTATCTGTAGATACTAACTTATCTCACCTGTATCCCGAGGGCGTGATGTGCAGGTAAAAATTTCGTCAACGACCATACCATGCTGAAAAAATCGGTTCTCGTCCGATCACCGAAATCAAGCAGCATCGGGCGCGGATAGTACTTGGATGGGGGACCGCTTGGGAACACCGCGTGTTGTTGACATTGACACCTGTTCAAACTTTTTGCTCCCCATTGTACACACTACTGCAACCACATCCTCAACCAACAACAAATTCTCAATCATGACTGCCATTCTCAACATTCTCACAGGATTTTTTTATTCATGTCAACAATTTTATTGCGCATTACGTGTGGTTCTGTGTGGTTTAGAGGGCGCGAGTTACTCCATCTAAATGGTCTCACGTCACATCTTGATTCACCACACGTGCCGCAACTCGATGTCAACAAACTACGGGTGCTTTCGGCTCTATATAAGAAGACTTCCAAAATAAGAGCATGATTTTGGTCCTTTGAATCAGCAGTTTTGGGCCACTAACCGAATTAGCACGAAGTCCACAGTGATGACGTTTGTGCAGTATACTATTACTCCGAGGTAGACAAAATTACTTGCCTTTACTACTTCCAAATTTTAGCCGTCGATCGTGATGATTTGAAAAGGGTCGTATTCAGGTAAGCAGTGTTGGTAAATTACGCGAGTTTTACAAATTTTATATTGGTTACGCTTGACTAACGTGTAACGTATGTAATCCAACATTTTTGACAGTTCTTCACAAAAATCTTCTCATCCGAATACAATTGGAAGCAATAGCCACAACATTTATCTATTCTAAATACATTATTTATTCTATTATTTTCCGGTTAATTTTATTTTTCGTTCCATCTTCCAGTGAAATAATTTACATCAGATTCCTGAATATCTTTAACCGTGGAAAATCGTACTGCTTGAGCCTTTGCTTGGATTATTTGATTTTCAATTTTAGGTGAACGATATGGTTGTATTCATCGATGAGGAATGAGATAAAAACACAAAAACAGAACACAACAGAAAACAGGCAAATAAAACACACATCCTTTTAACGTTGGGAAAACTCAAGTAAAAACCCAACGGCTTATCTCGTCGTGAGATAAAGACTGTGCAGTCACAGAGGTTGCACACATCTATAAACATATTTTCATGTATTCAATTCCAAACAGTGGGATCTTTCGTACACGGGGATGCACACACATATAAACATATTTTCATGCATTCAGTTCTAAACAGTGGGATATTTCGTACACGTGTAAAGCTAATTCAGTTCCAACTAGAAATTAATCCATTTCAATAATAGCGTTCACGTATTACCTATTCTTTATATATCTGGAAAGTATCCAATAAAAGTCTCACCAAATTGCCAAGATCTGCTAAGAGCTCTATCATGTTTCTTTGCAAAATGCATGTAAAACTAAAAAACATTCACCATTGTTCTTCCATGTCATATTTTGTTTCTTTTTAAAGCTGCCTGTTTGCCTCTCGCAATACTGTCATGTATTTTCAATGCAAAGCAGTAGCTGTTTCGTTAAACTTTTCAAAATTGCAGTCATGTTTTCTATGTCTCATCATGCAATGCGTCAAAAAGCTTAACAGATGAAAATATATTTTTGTTCAGTTGGAAACTTTTATTAATTTCTCTGGAAAGCAATCTTATTTCCATATAGAAAAGGAATTCTCATGTCTGTGAACACTTTTTTAAGCAATCTCAATTGAAGAGGACGACTTTTTACGACACTTACAATTTCCACAACTTCATAAAGAACGTTTTCTGAATCACTTGGCACTCAATTACTACAAGTGCACAACGCTATAACGTGTTACTTCCTGGAGCAATGTTTTTAATTTTTGACACGACACATGAAACTATCCTATTATTGCTACGGCTCCGTCACTGCATATATCAAAACACTTTTCCTAATTAATACTGTTTAAGACCTTGTGTTTGCAAGGTTGCCAGGACAATTTGATTTCCATGCAATACGTCACATTTCCGAATCCCCAAATGATACGATACAAATTAATTTTAAATACTCGAACTTGTACGCATTAATCTTTTATCGTTTGTATTTTTACATATATTCTGTTGCCAAACTTGTACACAATTTGTGTTTCTGAACACATCTTTTGAAAGATACACACATATCATAGTATCATAGAGAAATATAAACATTACTCCAAATAGTAATAGCATACAAGAAGTTTGCAAGACAGCCTGAAATAAAAGCAACATAATACAAATAATCGATGCGATTCTTGGTGTCACTTCGACTGAGCAGGAGTTACGGAAGATGTGGAGAATATTTGGCAAAGAAATATGAAAGAAATACTCGAAGAAATGTCAGACTTAAGCGACAAACGGCAATATCCTTGACCAAATTCATGTCCTCCTGAACGATCAAGTCGTAAGAGGGGTAGGGTAAAACTTCCAGCAAATTTCTTCACGTCAGGTAGTGCCCAACAACATTGGCTGTTTTTCATATAAACCTTTGAAAGTTCGAACGATGAAAATGTTGGTCATTTGCGACCGATCCTTAAAGGAAAGGTCTGTACTTTTCAAATTATTATTTCCAGATAAAATTCCAAGGGTTTTAAAAAAACCCTTTAGCATGCTTTACGGTAAGCAGGACATGGTTATTAATTGTGAGAGGAGTTCTCTCATATATTCGCAATGAACCCCCACCAAGATCCGATAAGATCAAAACAATGAGTTTTGCGTTTTCAGTGCATGATATTTGCGAAATGATGGATCTGGATCAAAGCCAGATAAACAATAAATCTTTATGCAAAAATTGGTAAACAAACTACCATCCACATTTAAATTGACATGGGCAGTACATCAGCAAACCATCGACAATGTTAATCTTGTTCACTTGAGTCCGTGGTTAATTAAAATGGCTCAAGCAGTATCTGATGTCTGTTCATCATTAACCGTGAAGTAAAAGCATACAAAGCAAAAACAATTTATAGGCACGAGGAAAATCCATCTACCTTGTTGTGAAACAATTGTAATTTCCCTAGCATTGACAACATCTCGACACTTTTCCGAACCATACCGGTCACCATCTATGGTAAGAACACGAAGTGCGACACATTTGTTTGTTATATGATTACATTGATGAAAGCAGATTTAGCAAAATGCACAGGAAATTCATCGCGAAGAGTCAACGCAAATATATCAGCCAACGAATCAACAAAATTATGTGGGATGAGGTTGGGTAATTTCTAAATTTCCAGTTTAGAAATTTGCCAATGTAATTGTGCTTTAGATTCCGACACTAGATTGGTTGAAATTGTAGAATATCGAATCCATCAACACTTAACCAGCAAAGCAAATACTATCCAAGGATGATGAATAAACGCTAAAATTGTTTGAAGCCGCTACAGTTTACAAGAACAAGCTGCTTCACGGACCAGATACTCTTCCAGTTTTAACGGACGTGTTATATCCCTTCAGAGAAAGCAATACGCGGCGACATTAAATATATGTTCCACCAAGTCCCATTACGAAGAGAGATCAGTATTCCCAACGATTCTTATTGCTGAACGGCGAATCTAAAAAGATGGAAATATACGTTACGCAGGTATTAATATTCGAAATTCACAAAAATACAGCACGATTCATTGAAGTATCCACGAGCTGTGAGATCTATGTTGATGATTTTTTGGATAGTGTGGATAACATCGAAGAAGCACTTCAACTAATGGATGAAGAAAGAAATATATTCACAGTGAGGCTGGATTTCAAATTACAAAATTCTTGAGCCATTCCATGGAAGTAATGAATGCACAACTATCAGAGCCTGAAAATTGTAATAAAGAATCCAGTAGTTGCAGTAATTTGACATTATTTAAGAAAATACTTGGAATGCTGTGTTCACCGTACTCTAATAATTTCCTTTTTCACTTTCAAAACTCACCTTAGCACACTTTACGATTCTGCTAAAAATGTTATTGCAAGAAATCTGGCGTTCATCTGAGAGTTATCCGTCTTTCCAATCTCTGTTGCACATGAAGACTTCATTAAATGGAAAAAATGATCTTCACTTCTCCTGGAAGGTAGAACCAGAAATCAAGTACTAAAGAGATATGCAACTTTCCAGTGGAAAACCCCAAACCAAATTGTATGCAAGTGTGGTTGAAATTAAAAGATTTTCTTGTAGGAGTAAACTAGTTCACTGTATGTCGTATGTATTTCGTTTTATTCGAGGAACCAGGAGGAATATAGTTTCAGAAACCCGATTAAATTGAGGAGCTGATCACATCCATAACTCGGCATCCAAATTAAAGACCTGGAATGGAGATGGCGGCGTATGAGCCCTTTCTTAAGGCCAACGGTGGTATTCATAGCCTGGAAGAGGCTACCGACATCTCGTTGAAAAGCACATACCTGCCTCGAATTTACTGTTGACGAGCACAGCAAACAGAAAAAGGACAATGACTCTCGGTTCTGCAAGTGGAATGTGAGGTCCCTTAACAGACCACGTAAGTTATGTTTTTTGGTATTCTTTTGAAACCAAGAATAATACAAGTATATACTTGTACAGTATACTTTATTAATTCTTGATTAACTTCTCTTAGGAGAAGTCGACCGTCCCGTCCGAAGCTTCAAGTAAAACTTATCAAATATGTATTACTTCTCATTCAGACAAGTTGCAGTTCGCGGAAATTGCTTACTCAGGTGTTTCCTTCACCGAGTTCATTTCCGCGACCAGACTGGGTCGAGAACGGTGTAGGTTTTCAACAAAATTGATGACTTCAAGTCTGTGACAGTTTGTCTGAACTGTCGAATGAACACGGTTTCCTTCAAACTTCGGATTTGAGGAGTGTGGGAACGTAACTCGTGCAGCCGATGAACTCACGGAGGCCCTTGAAGCCTATAAGGCAAATCTCACCGCCAAACAGGAGATGCTGTGGGATGGGTCGGTCAAAAAGTTATCGAAAAATTGCGACGTCTACGTCGTATCTGTAGATACTAACTTATCTCACCTGTATCCCGAGGGCGTGATGTGCAGGTAAAAATTTCGTCAACGACCATACCATGCTGAAAAAATCGGTTCTCGTCAGTCGTTCACAGACCTCTGTGTAGTATAGACGTGTTTCGGCTTTGGTGTATTATAAGTACAACAATCGAAAAGAGAATCGCAAAAAAGCTAATTGCTGTGCAGATTATTAGTGACAGTGGAATAGCGGCAGTGCAGTCGTCCGTGGAATCGCGGTGCCCGGTTGAAATCCCGTTATAGAAACAATAGAAAAACATTGTTCGTTGAAATATAAAATAAAAGACAGAGTGTAAGTGAAAGTGTGTGATGGATTCGTCAGAGCGACCCGCGCTCTTGATAACGGGTGATGCTGAGCAGGTGGCCGGGACTTCAGGCCACCAGTTAAAAGAAGGGAGGAAGAAGAAGAGGAAGAAGCTTCAACCGAAGCCTAACCTCGTGAAACGCCGTTATACGGTTGCTTCACGCGATGCGAAGGTTACTGGAGGTGTAGATGGTGTAAACGCAGCATCGACAACAATTACAGACGTGCCGAATATAGCATTCGCTGACCAGCTTAATCTGGAACACCCAGTCGACGACCGACAACACGAGTCGACTGGTGAAGGGAGGAGATTTGCGTATGGCGTTAGTGAGAACGCCTACCTCGCTCTGACCTCTTCAATGTCGGATGACGAAGAAGAAGATGAGCGGGAGGAACTGGTAAAAATCCAGAGAGAGAGGGAGGAGCTGGACGCCCATATCAAGCTCCTCCAAGAAAAACTAAAGGCCAGAAAAGCGGCCAAAGTAGCTGCAGATCAGCAGCATCAGCAGCAAAAGCAGCAGCAACAAAAAGTGCCTTCCCAACAGCTGCCAAAAGGGAAGAGTTCATCAGCTGATAAGAAACAGCAACAACAACAATCTCATCAGCAGAAGCAACAGCAAGAGCAGCCGAAGCAGCCACAACAGCAAAAACAACAACAACAACTGAAGCAGATGCAGCTTCCAGAACACCAACAGAAGCAGCAGACAGTAGGAGCCAAAACAGAGAGATGTCCACCAATCAACGTTTTCGGTCTGGAGACTAAAGATCTGGATAAACTATGTAAGTTGGTCACCAAAAGTTCCTACTACATGAAATTTAAAGGGCCCCTAAGGCTCTCTGTCCACTGTTCATCAGTGGCAGATTTTCATGCCGTAAAGAAAGAGCTGGCAACGACTGGGCCCGAGTTCTTTACGTATACCCCAAAAGGGGAAAAATGTCATACCATGCTCCTTAAGGGCGTGGATCCCGATACTGAACCGGCGGAGATCCTCGCAGAGCTGCGCCATAAGCAGAGCGACGATGTCAAGGTCGTTGGTGTTAAGCCCTTCCACACTGCGGTAACGAGGAGAGAGAATAGGAGGCTTCCTTTCTTCCTAGTCCAGGTCACCCCAGACAGTAAAGTAGACAGCCTAAAGCGTATAAATCGTTTAGGCTCTATTAATGTCAAATGGGAGACATTAAGAAAGACAAGGCACACCCTCCAGTGTGCTCGTTGTCAGAGGTTTGGGCATGCCGCGGCGAACTGCAGCATGCAGTCTCGCTGCGTCAAATGCGCAGGAAACCACATTAGAGGGGAATGCCCTTTAGGAACGGAGAAAGTTGTTGAGAGGAGCAGTCTGACATGCGTGCTCTGCAAGAGTAGCGGCCACCCTGCTAACTATAGGGGATGCCCTAAGGTCCAAGAGATCAGACGGAGCATTGAGGCAAGGAGGAAAATAAAAATGGTAGAATCGAGGCCAGTGCCCCGTGTTCAAGCTACCACTGTTACTCCAGCCGTCTCCTATGCCCAAATGGCATCAGGTAGACGACCGGTACAACGGACAGTGCCGAAGGTTGCCCCGGTCCCAGTGGTCAGGCAACCTGAAGCCGATTTGGATCTGAAGACGGTCCTGCTCTCTATCCAGGGGCAGATCGCTCGGCTCCAAAAACAGTTCCTTGAGCAAGCAACGCGAGTAGACGTCATCTACTCGACGCTGTTCGCCGAGCCAAACGAGACATCACCATGATGGCTGCACACGCAGCTCCCGCCCTTAAGATCATATCAGTGAATGTGAATTCACTGATTAAACCTGAACGACAACTGAATTTCGGTAACTTGTTGCAAACCTATAATCCTGACGTGTTGATGGTTGGCGAAACTAAGCTAAACCAGAAGCGCACCCTCAGGTACAAAAATTACCATATCATTCGAAGAGACCGAAACTTCCTAGCTGGCGGGGTCGCTCTCTTAATCAAAAAAGGCCTTTGTCATAAGGTCGTGTATAGCAGTGAAGTGCGCAGATTTCAGGCGATTGAAACGTGTATCGCACGTATCCCCCTTCGGGGTGGGAAGCGTTTGTATGTAATCGCTATCTATGCGTCTGACAAGGCACGAATCAATCACCATTTCATTTCGGAACTCGATTCTATATTCACTAGCCTTCGACTGAGTTCGGAAGAGAACTATTATATCATGGCAGGGGACTTGAACTCGAAGCATATAGAGTGGGGCAATGTGGTGCATAACCACAGAGGGACCTCATTGTATAACTGGTTGGTACAACACAATATTGAGTTCAAGCTAGATTTGCTTGCAACCGATAGGCCATCCTTTCCTAGAAGCGGGTCCTATCTGGATCTGTTGCTGATAGACAGACGACTGACTGTACTAGACGTGGAAAGACGCACACGGAACTGTTTAACTGCGATTGAGTACGAGAGTGACCACTGCGGGCTCTACGCGGCTATTCAGCTCCCGAACGAGGTGGAAGAACTGGAGGAATATATCCAGAGGCACCCTTATAATTACAATAAGGCCCGATGGCCACGTTTCTCCAGGACTTTATCCACAGAACTACGTTCGAGTGGGATCAATCCTCCGACAAACAGAAACCTGACGAACGAAGAGGTTGACAGGTACCTCATACAAATGGACGACGTAATTAAACGTACGATGGACAAGACGATTCCGAAGGTAGTACAAGTCGATGACAGCGATGTGTATCGAAATGCTACCATCGATGCACTTCACGTGCACAAAAGTAGGCTCTTGTCAAGACTCAAACTCTTGCACAGGCGTTTTACAGATCCACAAAACGAGGAAATCAGGTCACTGAAGTCGGAGATCAAAACCCTCCAACAGTTAATACGAATAAATTATAGCTTGGCTATAAGCATGCACTGGGGCAATAAAATCCGGGCTGTACAATCCAACAACCCGGGTATGTTCCCGCAAGTAAATAAAATATTCCGGAGGAAAGATCAAAACGACATTCAGGCCGTTCGACTTCCCAGGACAACAAATAACGAACACTTACTGACTTCAGTTGGCATCGATCCAGATGGGGCAGTGCTAGACAATGACTTCTTCGTGGTTGAGGATCCTCAGGAGAAGGTTAAAGCTATCGGTGCTGTGTTTCAGCAAGTGTATACGGTCAACTTAGTTAGTAGGCCGAATCACGACCTGGAAAACAGGGCCTTGTTAAACCACTTCTATCTCCGCATGGAAATAAGTCAATGGCGATCTGAGAATCTTGGTTTCACCAGGTTCAGTGACGTTAACATGGCAAATATTGCCGTCGCCAACGATGTAAATCACATCTTGACTTCTCAAGAAGATCTCCAGGGTATCTTCAACTCTCTGAGGAAGAAAAAGTCAGTCGGAATCGATGGAATACCGAATATTGTGCTTTGCCATCTTCCCCCCGAAGCGGTCCATATTTACGCAACATTGTTCAATAATGCGCTGAATAATGCACATTATCCAACTCACTGGAAAACAGCTGTGGTTCAGCCGATCCCTAAACGTGACAAAGACAAGACCATTCCGACAAATCTCCGGTCGATCAGTCTTCTTCCATGCATAAGCAAGGTCTTTGAAAAGATAGTCATTCGAGTTCTGAAGCAATGGGTTGATGAAAATAAAATCATTCCGGACAACCAGTTCGGATTCAGGGCGGGGCATGATACCATACATGCCGCGTCAAAGCTGGTTTCCGACATTCAGTGGAACAAAAACAAAAATCAGTGCACGGGTGCCTGTTTGATTGACTTGGAGAAGGCCTTTGATACCGTTTGGTTGGAGGGACTCTTCCTCAAGCTAGTCAGGCTCAGCATAAGTAAACCACTGTTATACATGATCTATGACATGATAACAGGTAGAAAGTTTGTCGTGAAAAATGGCGATGTAACTTCTACCACGGTCTTTGACATTAAAAATGGTCTGCAACAGGGGGCTGTTGGTTCGCCGATCTTGTTTTCATTATTCACTGCAGATCTTGTAGGTTCCATGCCACACTTAATAGCGTACGCCGACGATCTAGTAGCGTACAGAACAGGTCCGAAAGTCGAGGTAATAAATATCTTGTTGCAGCGTGACTTCGATAAAATTCAGCGATTTTGCGACGAATGGAAGTTGGTTATCAACTTCCTGAAGTGTGAAACTATACTTTTCAGGACCCCGTTGTATATGGCACCGCGGGATACGCGCCAA
Organism: Eristalis tenax; assembly: GCA_905231855.2. Lineage (NCBI taxonomy): Eukaryota > Metazoa > Arthropoda > Insecta > Diptera > Syrphidae > Eristalis > Eristalis tenax. The sequence goes on along the minus strand of HG993124.1, from coordinate 106,495,661 downwards.
AACTGGCGCAAGTTCGGCATAGTTGACCCGCAAGGACGGCCGTTAGCTGTGAAAAGTGTGGTTCGATATCTCGGCATTTGGCTGGATCAATATCTGTATTTTGATAAACATATAGATGTCGCCTTGACGAAAGCCAGAAATGCCTTTGCTGCGGCAAGGAGGTTGTTTTTCAGCAGCCAACTTGATACCAGGGTGAAGGTAATCTGCTACATGGCTCTCATTAGGCCAATTATGGTGTACGGTTGTCCATTGTGGTTCAACGTGAGTCCTTCTCAGATGGAAAAGATGAGGTTGTTCGAGAGACAGTGTCTTCGGTCCTGTCTCCGTTTGTATCGTACACCCGAGTCTGAGTACAAGAAGCACTATCCTAATGAGGTCCTGTACAACGGGGCAAATTTGAACAGGATAGATAATTTTATTATAAAGCTGATCAGAAGGCACATTGCACGAGCTATGATTTCTTCAAATAGTCTGATCTTTGGGGCTTACTATCCAAACACTCTGTACCATGAAAGAGTGCGTCTCAACGGCCTTGTTCCGCCTGAAGCATTCCTCTATCTCGATAAAATTGGCCTAATACAGGACGCGGAGGGATGCCCTCTGATCTTCCATGTCGTACGCCGAACAGTGGACAGGCGACTCCAATACGAGCCGGATGTCGCTCGCAGCCACGAGGATCTCCTCCGGTTTAGTAGAGCAATATCTGCTCGGGACAGGAGAGAGTGTGCCAAAGAACGGCACTTTTACTGGTGGTTGCACCGGAACCGGTCTCAGCCGCTGCTGGCTATCCCAAACGACGAGACAGATGACCATGGTGGCGAGCATACATAGAATTAAGTTAGTTTTAAGTCAAAAAATTAAAAAAAATCCAAAAAAAAAAATGGTGCACCACGGCGTATGGATGTATATGTTAAGCATATACATAACATATACGCCCTGGTGCACACGTCTGTCTCTTACGGACATAATTAAGTTAGTTTTAAGATTTTTGTTAGGTTAATTTAATTTAAGGTTTATGTTAGGTTAAGTTAGTTTTTAAGGTATTTTAAGGGTTTTTAATTTAGTTAGGTTAAGCCAAGTTTTTCGAGTTTTCTTGGTAATTCAAATGTAACATTGGTAGTCTGTAAAGACTTAAAAAAAAACGAAGTATACGCCGAAAGGCACATTATATATATTAATTAGATTAGCTTAGAGTACCCGCGTAGGGTCAGTAAGTTAGGATTAAATACAATAAGTTATTGTTAAGATATTTAGGCTAGTTTTAAGTTCTTTTGTCTAGCATGTAAGTAAAATTTAATAAAATAAAAACAAAATTACACTAAAAAAAAAAAAAAAAAAAAAATCGGTTCTCGTCCGATCACCGAAATCAAGCAGCATCGGGCGCGGATAGTACTTGGATGGGGGACCGCTTGGGAACACCGCGTGTTGTTGACATTGACACCTGTTCAAACTTTTTGCTCCCCATTGTACACACTACTGCAACCACATCCTCAACCAACAACAAATTCTCAATCATGACTGCCATTCTCAACATTCTCACAGGATTTTTTTATTCATGTCAACAATTTTATTGCGCATTACGTGTGGTTCTGTGTGGTTTAGAGGGCGCGAGTTACTCCATCTAAATGGTCTCACGTCACATCTTGATTCACCACACGTGCCGCAACTCGATGTCAACAAACTACGGGTGCTTTCGGCTCTATATAAGAAGACTTCCAAAATAAGAGCATGATTTTGGTCCTTTGAATCAGCAGTTTTGGGCCACTAACCGAATTAGCACGAAGTCCACAGTGATGACGTTTGTGCAGTATACTATTACTCCGAGGTAGACAAAATTACTTGCCTTTACTACTTCCAAATTTTAGCCGTCGATCGTGATGATTTGAAAAGGGTCGTATTCAGGAAAGCAGTGTTGGTAAATTACGCGAGTTTTACAAATTTTATATTGGTTACGCTTGACTAACGTGTAACGTATGTAATCCAACATTTTTGACAGTTCTTCACAAAAATCTTCTCATCCGAATACAATTGGAAGCAATAGCCACAACATTTATCTATTCTAAATACATTATTTATTCTATTATTTTCCGGTTAATTTTATTTTTCGTTCCATCTTCCAGTGAAATAATTTACATCAGATTCCTGAATATCTTTAACCGTGGAAAATCGTACTGCTTGAGCCTTTGCTTGGATTATTTGATTTTCAATTTTAGGTGAACGATATGGTTGTATTCATCGATGAGGAATGAGATAAAAACACAAAAACAGAACACAACAGAAAACAGGCAAATAAAACACACATCCTTTTAACGTTGGGAAAACTCAAGTAAAAACCCAACGGCTTATCTCGTCGTGAGATAAAGACTGTGCAGTCACAGAGGTTGCACACATCTATAAACATATTTTCATGTATTCAATTCCAAACAGTGGGATCTTTCGTACACGGGGATGCACACACATATAAACATATTTTCATGCATTCAGTTCTAAACAGTGGGATATTTCGTACACGTGTAAAGCTAATTCAGTTCCAACTAGAAATTAATCCATTTCAATAATAGCGTTCACGTATTACCTATTCTTTATATATCTGGAAAGTATCCAATAAAAGTCTCACCAAATTGCCAAGATCTGCTAAGAGCTCTATCATGTTTCTTTGCAAAATGCATGTAAAACTAAAAAACATTCACCATTGTTCTTCCATGTCATATTTTGTTTCTTTTTAAAGCTGCCTGTTTGCCTCTCGCAATACTGTCATGTATTTTCAATGCAAAGCAGTAGCTGTTTCGTTAAACTTTTCAAAATTGCAGTCATGTTTTCTATGTCTCATCATGCAATGCGTCAAAAAGCTTAACAGATGAAAATATATTTTTGTTCAGTTGGAAACTTTTATTAATTTCTCTGGAAAGCAATCTTATTTCCATATAGAAAAGGAATTCTCATATCTGTGAACACTTTTTTAAGCAATCTCAATTGAAGAGGACGACTTTTTACGACACTTACAATTTCCACAACTTCATAAAGAACGTTTTCTGAATCACTTGGCACTCAATTACTACAAGTGCACAACGCTATAACGTGTTACTTCCTGGAGCAATGTTTTTAATTTTTGACACGACACATGAAACTATCCTATTATTGCTACGGCTCCGTCACTGCATATATCAAAACACTTTTCCTAATTAATACTGTTTAAGACCTTGTGTTTGCAAGGTTGCCAGGACAATTTGATTTCCATGCAATACGTCACATTTCCGAATCCCCAAATGATACGATACAAATTAATTTTAAATACTCGAACTTGTACGCATTAATCTTTTATCGTTTGTATTTTTACATATATTCTGTTGCCAAACTTGTACACAATTTGTGTTTCTGAACACATCTTTTGAAAGATACACACATATCATAGTATCATAGAGAAATATAAACATTACTCCAAATAGTAATAGCATACAAGAAGTTTGCAAGACAGCCTGAAATAAAAGCAACATAATACAAATAATCGATGCGATTCTTGGTGTCACTTCGACTGAGCAGGAGTTACGGAAGATGTGGAGAATATTTGGCAAAGAAATATGAAAGAAATACTCGAAGAAATGTCAGACTTAAGCGACAAACGGCAATATCCTTGACCAAATTCATGTCCTCCTGAACGATCAAGTCGTAAGAGGGGTAGGGTAAAACTTCCAGCAAATTTCTTCACGTCAGGTAGTGCCCAACAACAGTGGCTGTTTTTCATATAAACCTTTGAAAGTTCGAACGATGAAAATGTTGGTCATTTGCGACCGATCCTTAAAGGAAAGGTCTGTACTTTTCAAATTATTATTTCCAGATAAAATTCCAAGGGTTTTAAAAAAACCCTTTAGCATGCTTTACGGTAAGCAGGACATGGTTATTAATTGTGAGAGGAGTTCTCTCATATATTCGCAATGAACCCCCACCAAGATCCGATAAGATCAAAACAATGAGTTTTGCGTTTTCAGTGCATGATATTTGCGAAATGATGGATCTGGATCAAAGCCAGATAAACAATAAATCTTTATGCAAAAATTGGTAAACAAACTACCATCCACATTTAAATTGACATGGGCAGTACATCAGCAAACCATCGACAATGTTAATCTTGTTCACTTGAGTCCGTGGTTAATTAAAATGGCTCAAGCAGTATCTGATGTCTGTTCATCATTAACCGTGAAGTAAAAGCATACAAAGCAAAAACAATTTATAGGCACGAGGAAAATCCATCTACCTTGTTGTGAAACAATTGTAATTTCCCTAGCATTGACAACATCTCGACACTTTTCCGAACCATACCGGTCACCATCTATGGTAAGAACACGAAGTGCGACACATTTGTTTGTTATATGATTACATTGATGAAAGCAGATTTAGCAAAATGCACAGGAAATTCATCGCGAAGAGTCAACGCAAATATATCAGCCAACGAATCAACAAAATTATGTGGGATGAGGTTGGGTAATTTCTAAATTTCCAGTTTAGAAATTTGCCAATGTAATTGTGCTTTAGATTCCGACACTAGATTGGTTGAAATTGTAGAATATCGAATCCATCAACACTTAACCAGCAAAGCAAATACTATCCAAGGATGATGAATAAACGCTAAAATTGTTTGAAGCCGCTACAGTTTACAAGAACAAGCTGCTTCACGGACCAGATACTCTTCCAGTTTTAACGGACGTGTTATATCCCTTCAGAGAAAGCAATACGCGGCGACATTAAATATATGTTCCACCAAGTCCCATTACGAAGAGAGATCAGTATTCCCAACGATTCTTATTGCTGAACGGCGAATCTAAAAAGATGGAAATATACGTTACGCAGGTATTAATATTCGAAATTCACAAAAATACAGCACGATTCATTGAAGTATCCACGAGCTGTGAGATCTATGTTGATGATTTTTTGGATAGTGTGGATAACATCGAAGAAGCACTTCAACTAATGGATGAAGAAAGAAATATATTCACAGTGAGGCTGGATTTCAAATTACAAAATTCTTGAGCCATTCCATGGAAGTAATGAATGCACAACTATCAGAGCCTGAAAATTGTAATAAAGAATCCAGTAGTTGCAGTAATTTGACATTATTTAAGAAAATACTTGGAATGCTGTGTTCACCGTACTCTAATAATTTCCTTTTTCACTTTCAAAACTCACCTTAGCACACTTTACGATTCTGCTAAAAATGTTATTGCAAGAAATCTGGCGTTCATCTGAGAGTTATCCGTCTTTCCAATCTCTGTTGCACATGAAGACTTCATTAAATGGAAAAAATGATCTTCACTTCTCCTGGAAGGTAGAACCAGAAATCAAGTACTAAAGAGATATGCAACTTTCCAGTGGAAAACCCCAAACCAAATTGTATGCAAGTGTGGTTGAAATTAAAAGATTTTCTTGTAGGAGTAAACTAGTTCACTGTATGTCGTATGTATTTCGTTTTATTCGAGGAACCAGGAGGAATATAGTTTCAGAAACCCGATTAAATTGAGGAGCTGATCACATCCATAACTCGGCATCCAAATTAAAGACCTGGAATGGAGATGGCGGCGTATGAGCCCTTTCTTAAGGCCAACGGTGGTATTCATAGCCTGGAAGAGGCTACCGACATCTCGTTGAAAAGCACATACCTGCCTCGAATTTACTGTTGACGAGCACAGCAAACAGAAAAAGGACAATGACTCTCGGTTCTGCAAGTGGAATGTGAGGTCCCTTAACAGACCACGTAAGTTATGTTTTTTGGTATTCTTTTGAAACCAAGAATAATACAAGTATATACTTGTACAGTATACTTTATTAATTCTTGATTAACTTCTCTTAGGAGAAGTCGACCGTCCCGTCCGAAGCTTCAAGTAAAACTTATCAAATATGTATTACTTCTCATTCAGACAAGTTGCAGTTCGCGGAAATTGCTTACTCAGGTGTTTCCTTCACCGAGTTCATTTCCGCGACCAGACTGGGTCGAGAACGGTGTAGGTTTTCAACAAAATTGATGACTTCAAGTCTGTGACAGTTTGTCTGAACTGTCGAATGAACACGGTTTCCTTCAAACTTCGGATTTGAGGAGTGTGGGAACGTAACTCGTGCAGCCGATGAACTCACGGAGGCCCTTGAAGCCTATAAGGCAAATCTCACCGCCAAACAGGAGATGCTGTGGGATGGGTCGGTCAAAAAGTTATCGAAAAATTGCGACGTCTACGTCGTATCTGTAGATACTAACTTATCTCACCTGTATCCCGAGGGCGTGATGTGCAGGTAAAAATTTCGTCAACGACCATACCATGCTGAAAAAATCGGTTCTCGTCAGTCGTTCACAGACCTCTGTGTAGTATAGACGTGTTTCGGCTTTGGTGTATTATAAGTACAACAATCGAAAAGAGAATCGCAAAAAAGCTAATTGCTGTGCAGATTATTAGTGACAGTGGAATAGCGGCAGTGCAGTCGTCCGTGGAATCGCGGTGCCCGGTTGAAATCCCGTTATAGAAACAATAGAAAAACATTGTTCGTTGAAATATAAAATAAAAGACAGAGTGTAAGTGAAAGTGTGTGATGGATTCGTCAGAGCGACCCGCGCTCTTGATAACGGGTGATGCTGAGCAGGTGGCCGGGACTTCAGGCCACCAGTTAAAAGAAGGGAGGAAGAAGAAGAGGAAGAAGCTTCAACCGAAGCCTAACCTCGTGAAACGCCGTTATACGGTTGCTTCACGCGATGCGAAGGTTACTGGAGGTGTAGATGGTGTAAACGCAGCATCGACAACAATTACAGACGTGCCGAATATAGCATTCGCTGACCAGCTGAATCTGGAACACCCAGTCGACGACCGACAACACGAGTCGACTGGTGAAGGGAGGAGATTTGCGTATGGCGTTAGTGAGAACGCCTACCTCGCTCTGACCTCTTCAATGTCGGATGACGAAGAAGAAGATGAGCGGGAGGAACTGGTAAAAATCCAGAGAGAGAGGGAGGAGCTGGACGCCCATATCAAGCTCCTCCAAGAAAAACTAAAGGCCAGAAAAGCGGCCAAAGTAGCTGCAGATCAGCAGCATCAGCAGCAAAAGCAGCAGCAACAAAAAGTGCCTTCCCAACAGCTGCCAAAAGGGAAGAGTTCATCAGCTGATAAGAAACAGCAACAACAACAATCTCATCAGCAGAAGCAACAGCAAGAGCAGCCGAAGCAGCCACAACAGCAAAAACAACAACAACAACTGAAGCAGATGCAGCTTCCAGAACACCAACAGAAGCAGCAGACAGTAGGAGCCAAAACAGAGAGATGTCCACCAATCAACGTTTTCGGTCTGGAGACTAAAGATCTGGATAAACTATGTAAGTTGGTCACCAAAAGTTCCTACTACATGAAATTTAAAGGGCCCCTAAGGCTCTCTGTCCACTGTTCATCAGTGGCAGATTTTCATGCCGTAAAGAAAGAGCTGGCAACGACTGGGCCCGAGTTCTTTACGTATACCCCAAAAGGGGAAAAATGTCATACCATGCTCCTTAAGGGCGTGGATCCCGATACTGAACCGGCGGAGATCCTCGCAGAGCTGCGCCATAAGCAGAGCGACGATGTCAAGGTCGTTGGTGTTAAGCCCTTCCACACTGCGGTAACGAGGAGAGAGAATAGGAGGCTTCCTTTCTTCCTAGTCCAGGTCACCCCAGACAGTAAAGTAGACAGCCTAAAGCGTATAAATCGTTTAGGCTCTATTAATGTCAAATGGGAGACATTAAGAAAGACAAGGCACACCCTCCAGTGTGCTCGTTGTCAGAGGTTTGGGCATGCCGCGGCGAACTGCAGCATGCAGTCTCGCTGCGTCAAATGCGCAGGAAACCACATTAGAGGGGAATGCCCTTTAGGAACGGAGAAAGTTGTTGAGAGGAGCAGTCTGACATGCGTGCTCTGCAAGAGTAGCGGCCACCCTGCTAACTATAGGGGATGCCCTAAGGTCCAAGAGATCAGACGGAGCATTGAGGCAAGGAGGAAAATAAAAATGGTAGAATCGAGGCCAGTGCCCCGTGTTCAAGCTACCACTGTTACTCCAGCCGTCTCCGATGCCCAAATGGCATCAGGTAGACGACCGGTACAACGGACAGTGCCGAAGGTTGCCCCGGTCCCAGTGGTCAGGCAACCTGAAGCCGATTTGGATCTGAAGACGGTCCTGCTCTCTATCCAGGGGCAGATCGCTCGGCTCCAAAAACAGTTCCTTGAGCAAGCAACGCGAGTAGACGTCATCTACTCGACGCTGTTCGCCGAGCCAAACGAGACATCACCATGATGGCTGCACACGCAGCTCCCGCCCTTAAGATCATATCAGTGAATGTGAATTCACTGATTAAACCTGAACGACAACTGAATTTCGGTAACTTGTTGCAAACCTATAATCCTGACGTGTTGATGGTTGGCGAAACTAAGCTAAACCAGAAGCGCACCCTCAGGTACAAAAATTACCATATCATTCGAAGAGACCGAAACTTCCTAGCTGGCGGGGTCGCTCTCTTAATCAAAAAAGGCCTTTGTCATAAGGTCGTGTATAGCAGTGAAGTGCGCAGATTTCAGGCGATTGAAACGTGTATCGCACGTATCCCCCTTCGGGGTGGGAAGCGTTTGTATGTAATCGCTATCTATGCGTCTGACAAGGCACGAATCAATCACCATTTCATTTCGGAACTCGATTCTATATTCACTAGCCTTCGACTGAGTTCGGAAGAGAACTATTATATCATGGCAGGGGACTTGAACTCGAAGCATATAGAGTGGGGCAATGTGGTGCATAACCACAGAGGGACCTCATTGTATAACTGGTTGGTACAACACAATATTGAGTTCAAGCTAGATTTGCTTGCAACCGATAGGCCATCCTTTCCTAGAAGCGGGTCCTATCTGGATCTGTTGCTGATAGACAGACGACTGACTGTACTAGACGTGGAAAGACGCACACGGAACTGTTTAACTGCGATTGAGTACGAGAGTGACCACTGCGGGCTCTACGCGGCTATTCAGCTCCCGAACGAGGTGGAAGAACTGGAGGAATATATCCAGAGGCACCCTTATAATTACAATAAGGCCCGATGGCCACGTTTCTCCAGGACTTTATCCACAGAACTACGTTCGAGTGGGATCAATCCTCCGACAAACAGAAACCTGACGAACGAAGAGGTTGACAGGTACCTCATACAATTGGACGACGTAATTAAACGTACGATGGACAAGACGATTCCGAAGGTAGTACAAGTCGATGACAGCGATGTGTATCGAAATGCTACCATCGATGCACTTCACGTGCACAAAAGTAGGCTCTTGTCAAGACTCAAACTCTTGCACAGGCGTTTTACAGATCCACAAAACGAGGAAATCAGGTCACTGAAGTCGGAGATCAAAACCCTCCAACAGTTAATACGAATAAATTATAGCTTGGCTATAAGCATGCACTGGGGCAATAAAATCCGGGCTGTACAATCCAACAACCCGGGTATGTTCCCGCAAGTAAATAAAATATTCCGGAGGAAAGATCAAAACGACATTCAGGCCGTTCGACTTCCCAGGACAACAAATAACGAACACTTACTGACTTCAGTTGGCATCGATCCAGATGGGGCAGTGCTAGACAATGACTTCTTCGTGGTTGAGGATCCTCAGGAGAAGGTTAAAGCTATCGGTGCTGTGTTTCAGCAAGTGTATACGGTCAACTTAGTTAGTAGGCCGAATCACGACCTGGAAAACAGGGCCTTGTTAAACCACTTCTATCTCCGCATGGAAATAAGTCAATGGCGATCTGAGAATCTTGGTTTCACCAGGTTCAGTGACGTTAACATGGCAAATATTGCCGTCGCCAACGATGTAAATCACATCTTGACTTCTCAAGAAGATCTCCAGGGTATCTTCAACTCTCTGAGGAAGAAAAAGTCAGTCGGAATCGATGGAATACCGAATATTGTGCTTTGCCATCTTCCCCCCGAAGCGGTCCATATTTACGCAACATTGTTCAATAATGCGCTGAATAATGCACATTATCCAACTCACTGGAAAACAGCTGTGGTTCAGCCGATCCCTAAACGTGACAAAGACAAGACCATTCCGACAAATCTCCGGTCGATCAGTCTTCTTCCATGCATAAGCAAGGTCTTTGAAAAGATAGTCATTCGAGTTCTGAAGCAATGGGTTGATGAAAATAAAATCATTCCGGACAACCAGTTCGGATTCAGGGCGGGGCATGATACCATACATGCCGCGTCAAAGCTGGTTTCCGACATTCAGTGGAACAAAAACAAAAATCAGTGCACGGGTGCCTGTTTGATTGACTTGGAGAAGGCCTTTGATACCGTTTGGTTGGAGGGACTCTTCCTCAAGCTAGTCAGGCTCAGCATAAGTAAACCACTGTTATACATGATCTATGACATGATAACAGGTAGAAAGTTTGTCGTGAAAAATGGCGATGTAACTTCTACCACGGTCTTTGACATTAAAAATGGTCTGCAACAGGGGGCTGTTGGTTCGCCGATCTTGTTTTCATTATTCACTGCAGATCTTGTAGGTTCCATGCCACACTTAATAGCGTACGCCGACGATCTAGTAGCGTACAGAACAGGTCCGAAAGTCGAGGTAATAAATATCTTGTTGCAGCGTGACTTCGATAAAATTCAGCGATTTTGCGACGAATGGAAGTTGGTTATCAACTTCCTGAAGTGTGAAACTATACTTTTCAGGACCCCGTTGTATATGGCACCGCGGGATACGCGCCAAAACTGGCGCAAGTTCGGCATAGTTGACCCGCAAGGACGGCCGTTAGCTGTGAAAAGTGTGGTTCGATATCTCGGCATTTGGCTGGATCAATATCTGTATTTTGATAAACATATAGATGTCGCCTTGACGAAAGCCAGAAATGCCTTTGCTGCGGCAAGGAGGTTGTTTTTCAGCAGCCAACTTGATACCAGGGTGAAGGTAATCTGCTACATGGCTCTCATTAGGCCAATTATGGTGTACGGTTGTCCATTGTGGTTCAACGTGAGTCCTTCTCAGATGGAAAAGATGAGGTTGTTCGAGAGACAGTGTCTTCGGTCCTGTCTCCGTTTGTATCGTACACCCGAGTCTGAGTACAAGAAGCACTATCCTAATGAGGTCCTGTACAACGGGGCAAATTTGAACAGGATAGATAATTTTATTATAAAGCTGATCAGAAGGCACATTGCACGAGCTATGATTTCTTCAAATAGTCTGATCTTTGGGGCTTACTATCCAAACACTCTGTACCATGAAAGAGTGCGTCTCAACGGCCTTGTTCCGCCTGAAGCATTCCTCTATCTCGATAAAATTGGCCTAATACAGGACGCGGAGGGATGCCCTCTGATCTTCCATGTCGTACGCCGAACAGTGGACAGGCGACTCCAATACGAGCCGGATGTCGCTCGCAGCCACGAGGATCTCCTCCGGTTTAGTAGAGCAATATCTGCTCGGGACAGGAGAGAGTGTGCCAAAGAACGGCACTTTTACTGGTGGTTGCACCGGAACCGGTCTCAGCCGCTGCTGGCTATCCCAAACGACGAGACAGATGACCATGGTGGCGAGCATACATAGAATTAAGTTAGTTTTAAGTCAAAAAATTAAAAAAAATCCAAAAAAAAAAAAAGGTGCACCACGGCGTATGGATGTATATGTTAAGCATATACATAACATATACGCCCTGGTGCACACGTCTGTCTCTTACGGACATAATTAAGTTAGTTTTAAGATTTTTGTTAGGTTAATTTAATTTAAGGTTTATGTTAGGTTAAGTTAGTTTTTAAGGTATTTTAAGGGTTTTTAATTTAGTTAGGTTAAGCCAAGTTTTTCGAGTTTTCTTGGTAATTCAAATGTAACATTGGTAGTCTGTAAAGACTTAAAAAAAAACGAAGTATACGCCGAAAGGCACATTATATATATTAATTAGATTAGCTTAGAGTACCCGCGTAGGGTCAGTAAGTTAGGATTAAATACAATAAGTTATTGTTAAGATATTTAGGCTAGTTTTAAGTTCTTTTGTCTAGCATGTAAGTAAAATTTAATAAAATAAAAACAAAATTACACTAAAAAAAAAAAAAAAAAAAAAATCGGTTCTCGTCCGATCACCGAAATCAAGCAGCATCGGGCGCGGATAGTACTTGGATGGGGGACCGCTTGGGAACACCGCGTGTTGTTGACATTGACACCTGTTCAAACTTTTTGCTCCCCATTGTACACACTACTGCAACCACATCCTCAACCAACAACAAATTCTCAATCATGACTGCCATTCTCAACATTCTCACAGGATTTTTTTATTCATGTCAACAATTTTATTGCGCATTACGTGTGGTTCTGTGTGGTTTAGAGGGCGCGAGTTACTCCATCTAAATGGTCTCACGTCACATCTTGATTCACCACACGTGCCGCAACTCGATGTCAACAAACTACGGGTGCTTTCGGCTCTATATAAGAAGACTTCCAAAATAAGAGCATGATTTTGGTCCTTTGAATCAGCAGTTTTGGGCCACTAACCGAATTAGCACGAAGTCCACAGTGATGACGTTTGTGCAGTATACTATTACTCCGAGGTAGACAAAATTACTTGCCTTTACTACTTCCAAATTTTAGCCGTCGATCGTGATGATTTGAAAAGGGTCGTATTCAGGTAAGCAGTGTTGGTAAATTACGCGAGTTTTACAAATTTTATATTGGTTACGCTTGACTAACGTGTAACGTATGTAATCCAACATTTTTGACAGTTCTTCACAAAAATCTTCTCATCCGAATACAATTGGAAGCAATAGCCACAACATTTGTCTATTCTAAATACATTATTTATTCTATTATTTTCCGGTTAATTTTATTTTTCGTTCCATCTTCCAGTGAAATAATTTACATCAGATTCCTGAATATCTTTAACCGTGGAAAATCGTACTGCTTGAGCCTTTGCTTGGATTATTTGATTTTCAATTTTAGGTGAACGATATGGTTGTATTCATCGATGAGAAATGAGATAAAAACACAAAAACAGAACACAACAGAAAACAGGCAAATAAAACACACATCCTTTTAACGTTGGGAAAACTCAAGTAAAAACCCAACGGCTTATCTCGTCGTGAGATAAAGACTGTGCAGTCACAGAGGTTGCACACATCTATAAACATATTTTCATGTATTCAATTCTAAACAGTGGGATCTTTCGTACACGGGGATGCACACACATATAAACATATTTTCATGCATTCAGTTCTAAACAGTGGGATATTTCGTACACGTGTAAAGCTAATTCAGTTCCAACTAGAAATTAATCCATTTCAATAATAGCGTTCACGTATTACCTATTCTTTATATATCTGGAAAGTATCCAATAAAAGTCTCACCAAATTGCCAAGATCTGCTAAGAGCTCTATCATGTTTCTTTGCAAAATGCATGTAAAACTAAAAAACATTCACCATTGTTCTTCCATGTCATATTTTGTTTCTTTTTAAAGCTGCCTGTTTGCCTCTCGCAATACTGTCATGTATTTTCAATGCAAAGCAGTAGCTGTTTCGTTAAACTTTTCAAAATTGCAGTCATGTTTTCTATGTCTCATCATGCAATGCGTCAAAAAGCTTAACAGATGAAAATATATTTTTGTTCAGTTGGAAACTTTTATTAATTTCTCTGGAAAGCAATCTTATTTCCATATAGAAAAGGAATTCTCATATCTGTGAACACTTTTTTAAGCAATCTCAATTGAAGAGGACGACTTTTTACGACACTTACAATTTCCACAACTTCATAAAGAACGTTTTCTGAATCACTTGGCACTCAATTACTACAAGTGCACAACGCTATAACGTGTTACTTCCTGGAGCAATGTTTTTAATTTTTGACACGACACATGAAACTATCCTATTATTGCTACGGCTCCGTCACTGCATATATCAAAACACTTTTCCTAATTAATACTGTTTAAGACCTTGTGTTTGCAAGGTTGCCAGGACAATTTGATTTCCATGCAATACGTCACATTTCCGAATCCCCAAATGATACGATACAAATTAATTTTAAATACTCGAACTTGTACGCATTAATCTTTTATCGTTTGTATTTTTACATATATTCTGTTGCCAAACTTGTACACAATTTGTGTTTCTGAACACATCTTTTGAAAGATACACACATATCATAGTATCATAGAGAAATATAAACATTACTCCAAATAGTAATAGCATACAAGAAGTTTGCAAGACAGCCTGAAATAAAAGCAACATAATACAAATAATCGATGCGATTCTTGGTGTCACTTCGACTGAGCAGGAGTTACGGAAGATGTGGAGAATATTTGGCAAAGAAATATGAAAGAAATACTCGAAGAAATGTCAGACTTAAGCGACAAACGGCAATATCCTTGACCAAATTCATGTCCTCCTGAACGATCAAGTCGTAAGAGGGGTAGGGTAAAACTTCCAGCAAATTTCTTCACGTCAGGTAGTGCCCAACAACATTGGCTGTTTTTCATATAAACCTTTGAAAGTTCGAACGATGAAAATGTTGGTCATTTGCGACCGATCCTTAAAGGAAAGGTCTGTACTTTTCAAATTATTATTTCCAGATAAAATTCCAAGGGTTTTAAAAAAACCCTTTAGCATGCTTTACGGTAAGCAGGACATGGTTATTAATTGTGAGAGGAGTTCTCTCATATATTCGCAATGAACCCCCACCAAGATCCGATAAGATCAAAACAATGAGTTTTGCGTTTTCAGTGCATGATATTTGCGAAATGATGGATCTGGATCAAAGCCAGATAAACAATAAATCTTTATGCAAAAATTGGTAAACAAACTACCATCCACATTTAAATTGACATGGGCAGTACATCAGCAAACCATCGACAATGTTAATCTTGTTCACTTGAGTCCGTGGTTAATTAAAATGGCTCAAGCAGTATCTGATGTCTGTTCATCATTAACCGTGAAGTAAAAGCATACAAAGCAAAAACAATTTATAGGCACGAGGAAAATCCATCTACCTTGTTGTGAAACAATTGTAATTTCCCTAGCATTGACAACATCTCGACACTTTTCCGAACCATACCGGTCACCATCTATGGTAAGAACACGAAGTGCGACACATTTGTTTGTTATATGATTACATTGATGAAAGCAGATTTAGCAAAATGCACAGGAAATTCATCGCGAAGAGTCAACGCAAATATATCAGCCAACGAATCAACAAAATTATGTGGGATGAGGTTGGGTAATTTCTAAATTTCCAGTTTAGAAATTTGCCAATGTAATTGTGCTTTAGATTCCGACACTAGATTGGTTGAAATTGTAGAATATCGAATCCATCAACACTAAACCAGCAAAGCAAATACTATCCAAGGATGATGAATAAACGCTAAAATTGTTTGAAGCCGCTACAGTTTACAAGAACAAGCTGCTTCACGGACCAGATACTCTTCCAGCTTTAACGGACGTGTTATATCCCTTCAGAGAACGCAATACGCGGCGACATTAAATATATGTTCCACCAAGTCCCATTACGAAGAGAGATCAGTATTCCCAACGATTCTTATTGCTGAACGGCGAATCTAAAAAGATGGAAATATACGTTACGCAGGTATTAATATTCGAAGATAAATGTTCACAAAAATACAGCACGATTCATTGAAGTATCCACGAGCTGTGAGATATATGTTGATGATTTTTTGGATAGTGTGGATAACATCGAAGAAGCACTTCAACTAATGGATGAAGAAAGAAATATATTCACAGTGAGGCTGGATTTCAAATTACAAAATTCTTGAGCCATTCCATGGAAGTAATGAATGCACAACTATCAGAGCCTGAAAATTGTAATAAAGAATCCAGTAGTTGCAGTAATTTGACATTATTTAAGAAAATACTTGGAATGCTGTGTTCACCGTACTCTAATAATTTCCTTTTTCACTTTCAAAACTCACCTTAGCACACTTTACGATTCTGCTAAAAATGTTATTGCAAGAAATCTGGCGTTCATCTGAGAGTTATCCGTCTTTCCAATCTCTGTTGCACATGAAGACTTCATTAAATGGAAAAAATGATCTTCACTTCTCCTGGAAGGTAGAACCAGAAATCAAGTACTAAAGAGATATGCAACTTTCCAGTGGAAAACCCCAAACCAAATTGTATGCAAGTGTGGTTGAAATTAAAAGATTTTCTTGTAGGAGTAAACTAGTTCACTGTATGTCGTATGTATTTCGTTTTATTCGAGGAACCAGGAGGAATATAGTTTCAGAAACCCGATTAAATTGAGGAGCTGATCACATCCATAACTCGGCATCCAAATTAAAGACCTGGAATGGAGATGGCGGCGTATGAGCCCTTTCTTAAGGCCAACGGTGGTATTCATAGCCTGGAAGAGGCTACCGACATCTCGTTGAAAAGCACATACCTGCCTCGAATTTACTGTTGACGAGCACAGCAAACAGAAAAAGGACAATGACTCTCGGTTCTGCAAGTGGAATGTGAGGTCCCTTAACAGACCACGTAAGTTATGTTTTTTGGTATTCTTTTGAAACCAAGAATAATACAAGTATATACTTGTACAGTATACTTTATTAATTCTTGATTAACTTCTCTTAGGAGAAGTCGACCGTCCCGTCCGAAGCTTCAAGTAAAACTTATCAAATATGTATTACTTCTCATTCAGACAAGTTGCAGTTCGCGGAAATTGCTTACTCAGGTGTTTCCTTCACCGAGTTCATTTCCGCGACCAGACTGGGTCGAGAACGGTGTAGGTTTTCAACAAAATTGATGACTTCAAGTCTGTGACAGTTTGTCTGAACTGTCGAATGAACACGGTTTCCTTCAAACTTCGGATTTGAGGAGTGTGGGAACGTAACTCGTGCAGCCGATGAACTCACGGAGGCCCTGGAAGCCTATAAGGCAAATCTCACCGCCAAACAGGAGATGCTGTGGGATGGGTCGGTCAAAAAGTTATCGAAAAATTGCGACGTCTACGTCGTATCTGTAGATACTAACTGTATCTCACCTGTATCCCGAGGGCGTGATGTGCAGGTAAAAATTTCGTCAACGACCATACCATGCTGAAAAAATCGGTTCTCGTCCGATCACCGAAATCAAGCAGCATCGGGCGCGGATAGTACTTGGATGGGGGACCGCTTGGGAACACCGCGTGTTGTTGACATTGACACCTGTTCAAACTTTTTGCTCCCCATTGTACACACTACTGCAACCACATCCTCAACCAACAACAAATTCTCAATCATGACTGCCATTCTCAACATTCTCACAGGATTTTTTTATTCATGTCAACAATTTTATTGCGCATTACGTGTGGTTCTGTGTGGTTTAGAGGGCGCGAGTTACTCCATCTAAATGGTCTCACGTCACATCTTGATTCACCACACGTGCCGCAACTCGATGTCAACAAACTACGGGTGCTTTCGGCTCTATATAAGAAGACTTCCAAAATAAGAGCATGATTTTGGTCCTTTGAATCAGCAGTTTTGGGCCACTAACCGAATTAGCACGAAGTCCACAGTGATGACGTTTGTGCAGTATACTATTACTCCGAGGTAGACAAAATTACTTGCCTTTACTACTTCCAAATTTTAGCCGTCGATCGTGATGATTTGAAAAGGGTCGTATTCAGGTAAGCAGTGTTGGTAAATTACGCGAGTTTTACAAATTTTATATTGGTTACGCTTGACTAACGTGTAACGTATGTAATCCAACATTTTTGACAGTTCTTCACAAAAATCTTCTCATCCGAATACAATTGGAAGCAATAGCCACAACATTTGTCTATTCTAAATACATTATTTATTCTATTATTTTCCGGTTAATTTTATTTTTCGTTCCATCTTCCAGTGAAATAATTTACATCAGATTCCTGAATATCTTTAACCGTGGAAAATCGTACTGCTTGAGCCTTTGCTTGGATTATTTGATTTTCAATTTTAGGTGAACGATATGGTTGTATTCATCGATGAGGAATGAGATAAAAACACAAAAACAGAACACAACAGAAAACAGGCAAATAAAACACACATCCTTTTAACGTTGGGAAAACTCAAGTAAAAACCCAACGGCTTATCTCGTCGTGAGATAAAGACTGTGCAGTCACAGAGGTTGCACACATCTATAAACATATTTTCATGTATTCAATTCTAAACAGTGGGATCTTTCGTACACGGGGATGCACACACATATAAACATATTTTCATGCATTCAGTTCTAAACAGTGGGATATTTCGTACACGTGTAAAGCTAATTCAGTTCCAACTAGAAATTAATCCATTTCAATAATAGCGTTCACGTATTACCTATTCTTTATATATCTGGAAAGTATCCAATAAAAGTCTCACCAAATTGCCAAGATCTGCTAAGAGCTCTATCATGTTTCTTTGCAAAATGCATGTAAAACTAAAAAACATTCACCATTGTTCTTCCATGTCATATTTTGTTTCTTTTTAAAGCTGCCTGTTTGCCTCTCGCAATACTGTCATGTATTTTCAATGCAAAGCAGTAGCTGTTTCGTTAAACTTTTCAAAATTGCAGTCATGTTTTCTATGTCTCATCATGCAATGCGTCAAAAAGCTTAACAGATGAAAATATATTTTTGTTCAGTTGGAAACTTTTATTAATTTCTCTGGAAAGCAATCTTATTTCCATATAGAAAAGGAATTCTCATATCTGTGAACACTTTTTTAAGCAATCTCAATTGAAGAGGACGACTTTTTACGACACTTACAATTTCCACAACTTCATAAAGAACGTTTTCTGAATCACTTGGCACTCAATTACTACAAGTGCACAACGCTATAACGTGTTACTTCCTGGAGCAATGTTTTTAATTTTTGACACGACACATGAAACTATCCTATTATTGCTACGGCTCCGTCACTGCATATATCAAAACACTTTTCCTAATTAATACTGTTTAAGACCTTGTGTTTGCAAGGTTGCCAGGACAATTTGATTTCCATGCAATACGTCACATTTCCGAATCCCCAAATGATACGATACAAATTAATTTTAAATACTCGAACTTGTACGCATTAATCTTTTATCGTTTGTATTTTTACATATATTCTGTTGCCAAACTTGTACACAATTTGTGTTTCTGAACACATCTTTTGAAAGATACACACATATCATAGTATCATAGAGAAATATAAACATTACTCCAAATATTAATAGCATACAAGAAGTTTGCAAGACAGCCTGAAATAAAAGCAACATAATACAAATAATCGATGCGATTCTTGGTGTCACTTCGACTGAGCAGGAGTTATGGAAGATGTGGAGAATATTTGGCAAAGAAATATGAAAGAAATACTCGAAGAAATGTCAGACTTAAGCGACAAACGGCAATATCCTTGACCAAATTCATGTCCTCCTGAACGATCAAGTCGTAAGAGGGGTAGGGTAAAACTTCCAGCAAATTTCTTCACGTCAGGTAGTGCCCAACAACATTGGCTGTTTTTCATATAAACCTTTGAAAGTTCGAACGATGAAAATGTTGGTCATTTGCGACCGATCCTTAAAGGAAAGGTCTGTACTTTTCAAATTATTATTTCCAGATAAAATTCCAAGGGTTTTAAAAAAACCCTTTAGCATGCTTTACTGTAAGCAGGACATGGTTATTAATTGTGAGAGGAGTTCTCTCATATATTCGCAATGAACCCCCACCAAGATCCGATAAGATCAAAACAATGAGTTTTGCGTTTTCAGTGCATGATATTTGCGAAATGATGGATCTGGATCAAAGCCAGATAAACAATAAATCTTTATGCAAAAATTGGTAAACAAACTACCATCCACATTTAAATTGACATGGGCAGTACATCAGCAAACCATCGACAATGTTAATCTTGTTCACTTGAGTCCGTGGTTAATTAAAATGGCTCAAGCAGTATCTGATGTCTGTTCATCATTAACCGTGAAGTAAAAGCATACAAAGCAAAAACAATTTATAGACACGAGGAAAATCCATCTACCTTGTTGTGAAACAATTGTAATTTCCCTAGCATTGACAACATCTCGACACTTTTCCGAACCATACCGGTCACCATCTATGGTAAGAACACGAAGTGCGACACATTTGTTTGTTATATGATTACATTGATGAAAGCAGATTTAGCAAAATGCACAGGAAATTCATCGCGAAGAGTCAACGCAAATATATCAGCCAACG
This sequence comes from Eristalis tenax, assembly GCA_905231855.2. Classification (NCBI taxonomy): domain Eukaryota; kingdom Metazoa; phylum Arthropoda; class Insecta; order Diptera; family Syrphidae; genus Eristalis; species Eristalis tenax. The sequence goes on along the minus strand of HG993124.1, from coordinate 106,475,474 downwards.
AATCAACAAAATTATGTGGGATGAGGTTGGGTAATTTCTAAATTTCCAGTTTAGAAATTTGCCAATGTAATTGTGCTTTAGATTCCGACACTAGATTGGTTGAAATTGTAGAATATCGAATCCATCAACACTAAACCAGCAAAGCAAATACTATCCAAGGATGATGAATAAACGCTAAAATTGTTTGAAGCCGCTACAGTTTACAAGAACAAGCTGCTTCACGGACCAGATACTCTTCCAGCTTTAACGGACGTGTTATATCCCTTCAGAGAACGCAATACGCGGCGACATTAAATATATGTTCCACCAAGTCCCATTACGAAGAGAGATCAGTATTCCCAACGATTCTTATTGCTGAACGGCGAATCTAAAAAGATGGAAATATACGTTACGCAGGTATTAATATTCGAAGATAAATGTTCACAAAAATACAGCACGATTCATTGAAGTATCCACGAGCTGTGAGATCTATGTTGATGATTTTTTGGATAGTGTGGATAACATCGAAGAAGCACTTCAACTAATGGATGAAGAAAGAAATATATTCACAGTGAGGCTGGATTTCAAATTACAAAATTCTTGAGCCATTCCATGGAAGTAATGAATGCACAACTATCAGAGCCTGAAAATTGTAATAAAGAATCCAGTAGTTGCAGTAATTTGACATTATTTAAGAAAATACTTGGAATGCTGTGTTCACCGTACTCTAATAATTTCCTTTTTCACTTTCAAAACTCACCTTAGCACACTTTACGATTCTGCTAAAAATGTTATTGCAAGAAATCTGGCGTTCATCTGAGAGTTATCCGTCTTTCCAATCTCTGTTGCACATGAAGACTTCATTAAATGGAAAAAATGATCTTCACTTCTCCTGGAAGGTAGAACCAGAAATCAAGTACTAAAGAGATATGCAACTTTCCAGTGGAAAACCCCAAACCAAATTGTATGCAAGTGTGGTTGAAATTAAAAGATTTTCTTGTAGGAGTAAACTAGTTCACTGTATGTCGTATGTATTTCGTTTTATTCGAGGAACCAGGAGGAATATAGTTTCAGAAACCCGATTAAATTGAGGAGCTGATCACATCCATAACTCGGCATCCAAATTAAAGACCTGGAATGGAGATGGCGGCGTATGAGCCCTTTCTTAAGGCCAACGGTGGTATTCATAGCCTGGAAGAGGCTACCGACATCTCGTTGAAAAGCACATACCTGCCTCGAATTTACTGTTGACGAGCACAGCAAACAGAAAAAGGACAATGACTCTCGGTTCTGCAAGTGGAATGTGAGGTCCCTTAACAGACCACGTAAGTTATGTTTTTTGGTATTCTTTTGAAACCAAGAATAATACAAGTATATACTTGTACAGTATACTTTATTAATTCTTGATTAACTTCTCTTAGGAGAAGTCGACCGTCCCGTCCGAAGCTTCAAGTAAAACTTATCAAATATGTATTACTTCTCATTCAGACAAGTTGCAGTTCGCGGAAATTGCTTACTCAGGTGTTTCCTTCACCGAGTTCATTTCCGCGACCAGACTGGGTCGAGAACGGTGTAGGTTTTCAACAAAATTGATGACTTCAAGTCTGTGACAGTTTGTCTGAACTGTCGAATGAACACGGTTTCCTTCAAACTTCGGATTTGAGGAGTGTGGGAACGTAACTCGTGCAGCCGATGAACTCACGGAGGCCCTTGAAGCCTATAAGGCAAATCTCACCGCCAAACAGGAGATGCTGTGGGATGGGTCGGTCAAAAAGTTATCGAAAAATTGCGACGTCTACGTCGTATCTGTAGATACTAACTTATCTCACCTGTATCCCGAGGGCGTGATGTGCAGGTAAAAATTTCGTCAACGACCATACCATGCTGAAAAAATCGGTTCTCGTCCGATCACCGAAATCAAGCAGCATCGGGCGCGGATAGTACTTGGATGGGGGACCGCTTGGGAACACCGCGTGTTGTTGACATTGACACCTGTTCAAACTTTTTGCTCCCCATTGTACACACTACTGCAACCACATCCTCAACCAACAACAAATTCTCAATCATGACTGCCATTCTCAACATTCTCACAGGATTTTTTTATTCATGTCAACAATTTTATTGCGCATTACGTGTGGTTCTGTGTGGTTTAGAGGGCGCGAGTTACTCCATCTAAATGGTCTCACGTCACATCTTGATTCACCACACGTGCCGCAACTCGATGTCAACAAACTACGGGTGCTTTCGGCTCTATATAAGAAGACTTCCAAAATAAGAGCATGATTTTGGTCCTTTGAATCAGCAGTTTTGGGCCACTAACCGAATTAGCACGAAGTCCACAGTGATGACGTTTGTGCAGTATACTATTACTCCGAGGTAGACAAAATTACTTGCCTTTACTACTTCCAAATTTTAGCCGTCGATCGTGATGATTTGAAAAGGGTCGTATTCAGGAAAGCAGTGTTGGTAAATTACGCGAGTTTTACAAATTTTATATTGGTTACGCTTGACTAACGTGTAACGTATGTAATCCAACATTTTTGACAGTTCTTCACAAAAATCTTCTCATCCGAATACAATTGGAAGCAATAGCCACAACATTTGTCTATTCTAAATACATTATTTATTCTATTATTTTCCGGTTAATTTTATTTTTCGTTCCATCTTCCAGTGAAATAATTTACATCAGATTCCTGAATATCTTTAACCGTGGAAAATCGTACTGCTTGAGCCTTTGCTTGGATTATTTGATTTTCAATTTTAGGTGAACGATATGGTTGTATTCATCGATGAGGAATGAGATAAAAACACAAAAACAGAACACAACAGAAAACAGGCAAATAAAACACACATCCTTTTAACGTTGGGAAAACTCAAGTAAAAACCCAACGGCTTATCTCGTCGTGAGATAAAGACTGTGCAGTCACAGAGGTTGCACACATCTATAAACATATTTTCATGTATTCAATTCCAAACAGTGGGATCTTTCGTACACGGGGATGCACACACATATAAACATATTTTCATGCATTCAGTTCTAAACAGTGGGATATTTCGTACACGTGTAAAGCTAATTCAGTTCCAACTAGAAATTAATCCATTTCAATAATAGCGTTCACGTATTACCTATTCTTTATATATCTGGAAAGTATCCAATAAAAGTCTCACCAAATTGCCAAGATCTGCTAAGAGCTCTATCATGTTTCTTTGCAAAATGCATGTAAAACTAAAAAACATTCACCATTGTTCTTCCATGTCATATTTTGTTTCTTTTTAAAGCTGCCTGTTTGCCTCTCGCAATACTGTCATGTATTTTCAATGCAAAGCAGTAGCTGTTTCGTTAAACTTTTCAAAATTGCAGTCATGTTTTCTATGTCTCATCATGCAATGCGTCAAAAAGCTTAACAGATGAAAATATATTTTTGTTCAGTTGGAAACTTTTATTAATTTCTCTGGAAAGCAATCTTATTTCCATATAGAAAAGGAATTCTCATATCTGTGAACACTTTTTTAAGCAATCTCAATTGAAGAGGACGACTTTTTACGACACTTACAATTTCCACAACTTCATAAAGAACGTTTTCTGAATCACTTGGCACTCAATTACTACAAGTGCACAACGCTATAACGTGTTACTTCCTGGAGCAATGTTTTTAATTTTTGACACGACACATGAAACTATCCTATTATTGCTACGGCTCCGTCACTGCATATATCAAAACACTTTTCCTAATTAATACTGTTTAAGACCTTGTGTTTGCAAGGTTGCCAGGACAATTTGATTTCCATGCAATACGTCACATTTCCGAATCCCCAAATGATACGATACAAATTAATTTTAAATACTCGAACTTGTACGCATTAATCTTTTATCGTTTGTATTTTTACATATATTCTGTTGCCAAACTTGTACACAATTTGTGTTTCTGAACACATCTTTTGAAAGATACACACATATCATAGTATCATAGAGAAATATAAACATTACTCCAAATAGTAATAGCATACAAGAAGTTTGCAAGACAGCCTGAAATAAAAGCAACATAATACAAATAATCGATGCGATTCTTGGTGTCACTTCGACTGAGCAGGAGTTACGGAAGATGTGGAGAATATTTGGCAAAGAAATATGAAAGAAATACTCGAAGAAATGTCAGACTTAAGCGACAAACGGCAATATCCTTGACCAAATTCATGTCCTCCTGAACGATCAAGTCGTAAGAGGGGTAGGGTAAAACTTCCAGCAAATTTCTTCACGTCAGGTAGTGCCCAACAACATTGGCTGTTTTTCATATAAACCTTTGAAAGTTCGAACGATGAAAATGTTGGTCATTTGCGACCGATCCTTAAAGGAAAGGTCTGTACTTTTCAAATTATTATTTCCAGATAAAATTCCAAGGGTTTTAAAAAAACCCTTTAGCATGCTTTACGGTAAGCAGGACATGGTTATTAATTGTGAGAGGAGTTCTCTCATATATTCGCAATGAACCCCCACCAAGATCCGATAAGATCAAAACAATGAGTTTTGCGTTTTCAGTGCATGATATTTGCGAAATGATGGATCTGGATCAAAGCCAGATAAACAATAAATCTTTATGCAAAAATTGGTAAACAAACTACCATCCACATTTAAATTGACATGGGCAGTACATCAGCAAACCATCGACAATGTTAATCTTGTTCACTTGAGTCCGTGGTTAATTAAAATGGCTCAAGCAGTATCTGATGTCTGTTCATCATTAACCGTGAAGTAAAAGCATACAAAGCAAAAACAATTTATAGGCACGAGGAAAATCCATCTACCTTGTTGTGAAACAATTGTAATTTCCCTAGCATTGACAACATCTCGACACTTTTCCGAACCATACCGGTCACCATCTATGGTGATGAACACGAAGTGCGACACATTTGTTTGTTATATGATTACATTGATGAAAGCAGATTTAGCAAAATGCACAGGAAATTCATCGCGAAGAGTCAACGCAAATATATCAGCCAACGAATCAACAAAATTATGTGGGATGAGGTTGGGTAATTTCTAAATTTCCAGTTTAGAAATTTGCCAATGTAATTGTGCTTTAGATTCCGACACTAGATTGGTTGAAATTGTAGAATATCGAATCCATCAACACTTAACCAGCAAAGCAAATACTATCCAAGGATGATGAATAAACGCTAAAATTGTTTGAAGCCGCTACAGTTTACAAGAACAAGCTGCTTCACGGACCAGATACTCTTCCAGTTTTAACGGACGTGTTATATCCCTTCAGAGAAAGCAATACGCGGCGACATTAAATATATGTTCCACCAAGTCCCATTACGAAGAGAGATCAGTATTCCCAACGATTCTTATTGCTGAACGGCGAATCTAAAAAGATGGAAATATACGTTACGCAGGTATTAATATTCGAAGATAAATGTTCACAAAAATACAGCACGATTCATTGAAGTATCCACGAGCTGTGAGATCTATGTTGATGATTTTTTGGATAGTGTGGATAACATCGAAGAAGCACTTCAACTAATGGATGAAGAAAGAAATATATTCACAATGAGGCTGGATTTCAAATTACAAAATTCTTGAGCCATTCCATGGAAGTAATGAATGCACAACTATCAGAGCCTGAAAATTGTAATAAAGAATCCAGTAGTTGCAGTAATTTGACATTATTTAAGAAAATACTTGGAATGCTGTGTTCACCGTCCTCTAATAATTTCCTTTTTCACTTTCAAAACTCACCTTAGCACACTTTACGATTCTGCTAAAAATGTTATTGCAAAAAATCTGGCGTTCATCTGAGAGTTATCCGTCTTTCCAATCTCTGTTGCACATGAAGACTTCATTAAATGGAAAAAATGATCTTCACTTCTCCTGGAAGGTAGAACCAGAAATCAAGTACTAAAGAGATATGCAACTTTCCAGTGGAAAACCCCAAACCAAATTGTATGCAAGTGTGGTTGAAATTAAAAGATTTTCTTGTAGGAGTAAACTAGTTCACTGTATGTCGTATGTATTTCGTTTTATTCGAGGAACCAGGAGGAATATAGTTTCAGAAACCCGATTAAATTGAGGAGCTGATCACATCCATAACTCGGCATCCAAATTAAAGACCTGGAATGGAGATGGCGGCGTATGAGCCCTTTCTTAAGGCCAACGGTGGTATTCATAGCCTGGAAGAGGCTACCGACATCTCGTTGAAAAGCACATACCTGCCTCGAATTTACTGTTGACGAGCACAGCAAACAGAAAAAGGACAATGACTCTCGGTTCTGCAAGTGGAATGTGAGGTCCCTTAACAGACCACGTAAGTTATGTTTTTTGGTATTCTTTTGAAACCAAGAATAATACAAGTATATACTTGTACAGTATACTTTATTAATTCTTGATTAACTTCTCTTAGGAGAAGTCGACCGTCCCGTCCGAAGCTTCAAGTAAAACTTATCAAATATGTATTACTTCTCATTCAGACAAGTTGCAGTTCGCGGAAATTGCTTACTCAGGTGTTTCCTTCACCGAGTTCAATTCCGCGACCAGACTGGGTCGAGAACGGTGTAGGTTTTCAACAAAATTGATGACTTCAAGTCTGTGACAGTTTGTCTGAACTGTCGAATGAACACGGTTTCCTTCAAACTTCGGATTTGAGGAGTGTGGGAACGTAACTCGTGCAGCCGATGAACTCACGGAGGCCCTGGAAGCCTATAAGGCAAATCTCACCGCCAAACAGGAGATGCTGTGGGATGGGTCGGTCAAAAAGTTATCGAAAAATTGCGACGTCTACGTCGTATCTGTAGATACTAACTGTATCTCACCTGTATCCCGAGGGCGTGATGTGCAGGTAAGAATTTCGTCAACGACCATACCATGCTGAAAAAATCGGTTCTCGTCCGATCACCGAAATCAAGCAGCATCGGGCGCGGATAGTACTTGGATGGGGGACCGCTTGGGAACACCGCGTGTTGTTGACATTGACACCTGTTCAAACTTTTTGCTCCCCATTGTACACACTACTGCAACCACATCCTCAACCAACAACAAATTCTCAATCATGACTGCCATTCTCAACATTCTCACAGGATTTTTTTATTCATGTCAACAATTTTATTGCGCATTACGTGTGGTTCTGTGTGGTTTAGAGGGCGCGAGTTACTCCATCTAAATGGTCTCACGTCACATCTTGATTCACCACACGTGCCGCAACTCGATGTCAACAAACTACGGGTGCTTTCGGCTCTATATAAGAAGACTTCCAAAATAAGAGCATGATTTTGGTCCTTTGAATCAGCAGTTTTGGGCCACTAACCGAATTAGCACGAAGTCCACAGTGATGACGTTTGTGCAGTATACTATTACTCCGAGGTAGACAAAATTACTTGCCTTTACTACTTCCAAATTTTAGCCGTCGATCGTGATGATTTGAAAAGGGTCGTATTCAGGAAAGCAGTGTTGGTAAATTACGCGAGTTTTACAAATTTTATATTGGTTACGCTTGACTAACGTGTAACGTATGTAATCCAACATTTTTGACAGTTCTTCACAAAAATCTTCTCATCCGAATACAATTGGAAGCAATAGCCACAACATTTATCTATTCTAAATACATTATTTATTCTATTATTTTCCGGTTAATTTTATTTTTCGTTCCATCTTCCAGTGAAATAATTTACATCAGATTCCTGAATATCTTTAACCGTGGAAAATCGTACTGCTTGAGCCTTTGCTTGGATTATTTGATTTTCAATTTTAGGTGAACGATATGGTTGTATTCATCGATGAGGAATGAGATAAAAACACAAAAACAGAACACAACAGAAAACAGGCAAATAAAACACACATCCTTTTAACGTTGGGAAAACTCAAGTAAAAACCCAACGGCTTATCTCGTCGTGAGATAAAGACTGTGCAGTCACAGAGGTTGCACACATCTATAAACATATTTTCATGTATTCAATTCCAAACAGTGGGATCTTTCGTACACGGGGATGCACACACATATAAACATATTTTCATGCATTCAGTTCTAAACAGTGGGATATTTCGTACACGTGTAAAGCTAATTCAGTTCCAACTAGAAATTAATCCATTTCAATAATAGCGTTCACGTATTACCTATTCTTTATATATCTGGAAAGTATCCAATAAAAGTCTCACCAAATTGCCAAGATCTGCTAAGAGCTCTATCATGTTTCTTTGCAAAATGCATGTAAAACTAAAAAACATTCACCATTGTTCTTCCATGTCATATTTTGTTTCTTTTTAAAGCTGCCTGTTTGCCTCTCGCAATACTGTCATGTATTTTCAATGCAAAGCAGTAGCTGTTTCGTTAAACTTTTCAAAATTGCAGTCATGTTTTCTATGTCTCATCATGCAATGCGTCAAAAAGCTTAACAGATGAAAATATATTTTTGTTCAGTTGGAAACTTTTATTAATTTCTCTGGAAAGCAATCTTATTTCCATATAGAAAAGGAATTCTCATATCTGTGAACACTTTTTTAAGCAATCTCAATTGAAGAGGACGACTTTTTACGACACTTACAATTTCCACAACTTCATAAAGAACGTTTTCTGAATCACTTGGCACTCAATTACTACAAGTGCACAACGCTATAACGTGTTACTTCCTGGAGCAATGTTTTTAATTTTTGACACGACACATGAAACTATCCTATTATTGCTACGGCTCCGTCACTGCATATATCAAAACACTTTTCCTAATTAATACTGTTTAAGACCTTGTGTTTGCAAGGTTGCCAGGACAATTTGATTTCCATGCAATACGTCACATTTCCGAATCCCCAAATGATACGATACAAATTAATTTTAAATACTCGAACTTGTACGCATTAATCTTTTATCGTTTGTATTTTTACATATATTCTGTTGCCAAACTTGTACACAATTTGTGTTTCTGAACACATCTTTTGAAAGATACACACATATCATAGTATCATAGAGAAATATAAACATTACTCCAAATAGTAATAGCATACAAGAAGTTTGCAAGACAGCCTGAAATAAAAGCAACATAATACAAATAATCGATGCGATTCTTGGTGTCACTTCGACTGAGCAGGAGTTACGGAAGATGTGGAGAATATTTGGCAAAGAAATATGAAAGAAATACTCGAAGAAATGTCAGACTTAAGCGACAAACGGCAATATCCTTGACCAAATTCATGTCCTCCTGAACGATCAAGTCGTAAGAGGGGTAGGGTAAAACTTCCAGCAAATTTCTTCACGTCAGGTAGTGCCCAACAACATTGGCTGTTTTTCATATAAACCTTTGAAAGTTCGAACGATGAAAATGTTGGTCATTTGCGACCGATCCTTAAAGGAAAGGTCTGTACTTTTCAAATTATTATTTCCAGATAAAATTCCAAGGGTTTTAAAAAAACCCTTTAGCATGCTTTACGGTAAGCAGGACATGGTTATTAATTGTGAGAGGAGTTCTCTCATATATTCGCAATGAACCCCCACCAAGATCCGATAAGATCAAAACAATGAGTTTTGCGTTTTCAGTGCATGATATTTGCGAAATGATGGATCTGGATCAAAGCCAGATAAACAATAAATCTTTATGCAAAAATTGGTAAACAAACTACCATCCACATTTAAATTGACATGGGCAGTACATCAGCAAACCATCGACAATGTTAATCTTGTTCACTTGAGTCCGTGGTTAATTAAAATGGCTCAAGCAGTATCTGATGTCTGTTCATCATTAACCGTGAAGTAAAAGCATACAAAGCAAAAACAATTTATAGGCACGAGGAAAATCCATCTACCTTGTTGTGAAACAATTGTAATTTCCCTAGCATTGACAACATCTCGACACTTTTCCGAACCATACCGGTCACCATCTATGGTGATGAACACGAAGTGCGACACATTTGTTTGTTATATGATTACATTGATGAAAGCAGATTTAGCAAAATGCACAGGAAATTCATCGCGAAGAGTCAACGCAAATATATCAGCCAACGAATCAACAAAATTATGTGGGATGAGGTTGGGTAATTTCTAAATTTCCAGTTTAGAAATTTGCCAATGTAATTGTGCTTTAGATTCCGACACTAGATTGGTTGAAATTGTAGAATATCGAATCCATCAACACTTAACCAGCAAAGCAAATACTATCCAAGGATGATGAATAAATGCTAAAATTGTTTGAAGCCGCTACAGTTTACAAGAACAAGCTGCTTCACGGACCAGATACTCTTCCAGTTTTAACGGACGTGTTATATCCCTTCAGAGAAAGCAATACGCGGCGACATTAAATATATGTTCCACCAAGTCCCATTACGAAGAGAGATCAGTATTCCCAACGATTCTTATTGCTGAACGGCGAATCTAAAAAGATGGAAATATACGTTACGCAGGTATTAATATTCGAAGATAAATGTTCACAAAAATACAGCACGATTCATTGAAGTATCCACGAGCTGTGAGATCTATGTTGATGATTTTTTGGATAGTGTGGATAACATCGAAGAAGCACTTCAACTAATGGATGAAGAAAGAAATATATTCACAATGAGGCTGGATTTCAAATTACAAAATTCTTGAGCCATTCCATGGAAGTAATGAATGCACAACTATCAGAGCCTGAAAATTGTAATAAAGAATCCAGTAGTTGCAGTAATTTGACATTATTTAAGAAAATACTTGGAATGCTGTGTTCACCGTCCTCTAATAATTTCCTTTTTCACTTTCAAAACTCACCTTAGCACACTTTACGATTCTGCTAAAAATGTTATTGCAAAAAATCTGGCGTTCATCTGAGAGTTATCCGTCTTTCCAATCTCTGTTGCACATGAAGACTTCATTAAATGGAAAAAATGATCTTCACTTCTCCTGGAAGGTAGAACCAGAAATCAAGTACTAAAGAGATATGCAACTTTCCAGTGGAAAACCCCAAACCAAATTGTATGCAAGTGTGGTTGAAATTAAAAGATTTTCTTGTAGGAGTAAACTAGTTCACTGTATGTCGTATGTATTTCGTTTTATTCGAGGAACCAGGAGGAATATAGTTTCAGAAACCCGATTAAATTGAGGAGCTGATCACATCCATAACTCGGCATCCAAATTAAAGACCTGGAATGGAGATGGCGGCGTATGAGCCCTTTCTTAAGGCCAACGGTGGTATTCATAGCCTGGAAGAGGCTACCGACATCTCGTTGAAAAGCACATACCTGCCTCGAATTTACTGTTGACGAGCACAGCAAACAGAAAAAGGACAATGGCTCTCGGTTCTGCAAGTGGAATGTGAGGTCCCTTAACAGACCACGTAAGTTATGTTTTTTGGTATTCTTTTGAAACCAAGAATAATACAAGTATATACTTGTACAGTATACTTTATTAATTCTTGATTAACTTCTCTTAGGAGAAGTCGACCGTCCCGTCCGAAGCTTCAAGTAAAACTTATCAAATATGTATTACTTCTCATTCAGACAAGTTGCAGTTCGCGGAAATTGCTTACTCAGGTGTTTCCTTCACCGAGTTCAATTCCGCGACCAGACTGGGTCGAGAACGGTGTAGGTTTTCAACAAAATTGATGACTTCAAGTCTGTGACAGTTTGTCTGAACTGTCGAATGAACACGGTTTCCTTCAAACTTCGGATTTGAGGAGTGTGGGAACGTAACTCGTGCAGCCGATGAACTCACGGAGGCCCTGGAAGCCTATAAGGCAAATCTCACCGCCAAACAGGAGATGCTGTGGGATGGGTCGGTCAAAAAGTTATCGAAAAATTGCGACGTCTACGTCGTATCTGTAGATACTAACTGTATCTCACCTGTATCCCGAGGGCGTGATGTGCAGGTAAGAATTTCGTCAACGACCATACCATGCTGAAAAAATCGGTTCTCGTCCGATCACCGAAATCAAGCAGCATCGGGCGCGGATAGTACTTGGATGGGGGACCGCTTGGGAACACCGCGTGTTGTTGACATTGACACCTGTTCAAACTTTTTGCTCCCCATTGTACACACTACTGCAACCACATCCTCAACCAACAACAAATTCTCAATCATGACTGCCATTCTCAACATTCTCACAGGATTTTTTTATTCATGTCAACAATTTTATTGCGCATTACGTGTGGTTCTGTGTGGTTTAGAGGGCGCGAGTTACTCCATCTAAATGGTCTCACGTCACATCTTGATTCACCACACGTGCCGCAACTCGATGTCAACAAACTACGGGTGCTTTCGGCTCTATATAAGAAGACTTCCAAAATAAGAGCATGATTTTGGTCCTTTGAATCAGCAGTTTTGGGCCACTAACCGAATTAGCACGAAGTCCACAGTGATGACGTTTGTGCAGTATACTATTACTCCGAGGTAGACAAAATTACTTGCCTTTACTACTTCCAAATTTTAGCCGTCGATCGTGATGATTTGAAAAGGGTCGTATTCAGGTAAGCAGTGTTGGTAAATTACGCGAGTTTTACAAATTTTATATTGGTTACGCTTGACTAACGTGTAACGTATGTAATCCAACATTTTTGACAGTTCTTCACAAAAATCTTCTCATCCGAATACAATTGGAAGCAATAGCCACAACATTTATCTATTCTAAATACATTATTTATTCTATTATTTTAAACACACATCCTTTTAACGTTGGGAAAACTCAAGTAAAAACCCAACGGCTTATCTCGTCGTGAGATAAAGACTGTGCAGTCACAGAGGTTGCACACATCTATAAACATATTTTCATGTATTCAATTCTAAACAGTGGGATCTTTCGTACACGGGGATGCACACACATATAAACATATTTTCATGCATTCAGTTCTAAACAGTGGGATATTTCGTACACGTGTAAAGCTAATTCAGTTCCAACTAGAAATTAATCCATTTCAATAATAGCGTTCACGTATTACCTATTCTTTATATATCTGGAAAGTATCCAATAAAAGTCTCACCAAATTGCCAAGATCTGCTAAGAGCTCTATCATGTTTCTTTGCAAAATGCATGTAAAACTAAAAAACATTCACCATTGTTCTTCCATGTCATATTTTGTTTCTTTTTAAAGCTGCCTGTTTGCCTCTCGCAATACTGTCATGTATTTTCAATGCTCATGTATTTTCAATGTAGCTGTTTCGTTAAACTTTTCAAAATTGCAGTCATGTTTTCTATGTCTCATCATGCAATGCGTCAAAAAGCTTAACAGATGAAAATATATTTTTGTTCAGTTGGAAACTTTTATTAATTTCTCTGGAAAGCAATCTTATTTCCATATAGAAAAGGAATTCTCATATCTGTGAACACTTTTTTAAGCAATCTCAATTGAAGAGGACGACTTTTTACGACACTTACAATTTCCACAACTTCATAAAGAACGTTTTCTGAATCACTTGGCACTCAATTACTACAAGTGCACAACGCTATAACGTGTTACTTCCTGGAGCAATGTTTTTAATTTTTGACACGACACATGAAACTATCCTATTATTGCTACGGATCCGTCACTGCATATATCAAAACACTTTTCCTAATTAATACTGTTTAAGACCTTGTGTTTGCAAGGTTGCCAGGACAATTTGATTTCCATGCAATACGTCACATTTCCGAATCCCCAAATGATACGATACAAATTAATTTTAAATACTCGAACTTGTACGCATTAATCTTTTATCGTTTGTATTTTTACATATATTCTGTTGCCAAACTTGTACACAATTTGTGTTTCTGAACACATCTTTTGAAAGATACACACATATCATAGTATCATAGAGAAATATAAACATTACTCCAAATAGTAATAGCATACAAGAAGTTTGCAAGACAGCCTGAAATAAAAGCAACATAATACAAATAATCGATGCGATTCTTGGTGTCACTTCGACTGAGCAGGAGTTACGGAAGATGTGGAGAATATTTGGCAAAGAAATATAAAAGAAATACTCGAAGAAATGTCAGACTTAAGCGACAAACGGCAATATCCTTGACCAAATTCATGTCCTCCTGAACGATCAAGTCGTAAGAGGGGTAGGGTAAAACTTCCAGCAAATTTCTTCACGTCAGGTAGTGCCCAACAACATTGGCTGTTTTTCATATAAACCTTTGAAAGTTCGAACGATGAAAATGTTGGTCATTTGCGACCGATCCTTAAAGGAAAGGTCTGTACTTTTCAAAATTATTATTTCCAGATAAAATTCCAAGGGTTTTAAAAAAACCCTTTAGCATGTTTTACGGTAAGCAGGACATGGTTATTAATTGTGAGAGGAGTTCTCTCATATATTCGCAATGAACCCCCACCAAGATCCGATAAGATCAAAACAATGAGTTTTGCGTTTTCAGTGCATGATATTTGCGAAATGATGGATCTGGATCAAAGCCAGATAAACAATAAATCTTTATGCAAAAATTGGTAAACAAACTACCATCCACATTTAAATTGACATGGGCAGTACATCAGCAAACCATCGACAATGTTAATCTTGTTCACTTGAGTCCGTGGTTAATTAAAATGGCTCAAGCAGTATCTGATGTCTGTTCATCATTAACCGTGAAGTAAAAGCATACAAAGCAAAAACAATTTATAGGCACGAGGAAAATCCATCTACCTTGTTGTGAAACAATTGTAATTTCCCTAGCATTGACAACATCTCGACACTTTTCCGAACCATACCGGTCACCATCTATGGTAAGAACACGAAGTGCGACACATTTGTTTGTTATATGATTACATTGATGAAAGCAGATTTAGCAAAATGCACAGGAAATTCATCGCGAAGAGTCAACGCAAATATATCAGCCAACGAATCAACAAAATTATGTGGGATGAGGTTGGGTAATTTCTAAATTTCCAGTTTAGAAATTTGCCAATGTAATTGTGCTTTAGATTCCGACACTAGATTGGTTGAAATTGTAGAATATCGAATCCATCAACACTAAACCAGCAAAGCAAATACTATCCAAGGATGATGAATAAACGCTAAAATTGTTTGAAGCCGCTACAGTTTACAAGAACAAGCTGCTTCACGGACCAGATACTCTTCCAGCTTTAACGGACGTGTTATATCCCTTCAGAGAACGCAATACGCGGCGACATTAAATATATGTTCCACCAAGTCCCATTACGAAGAGAGATCAGTATTCCCAACGATTCTTATTGCTGAACGGCGAATCTAAAAAGATGGAAATATACGTTACGCAGGTATTAATATTCGAAGATAAATGTTCACAAAAATACAGCACGATTCATTGAAGTATCCACGAGCTGTGAGATCTATGTTGATGATTTTTTGGATAGTGTGGATAACATCGAAGAAGCACTTCAACTAATGGATGAAGAAAGAAATATATTCACAGTGAGGCTGGATTTCAAATTACAAAATTCTTGAGCCATTCCATGGAAGTAATGAATGCACAACTATCAGAGCCTGAAAATTGTAATAAAGAATCCAGTAGTTGCAGTAATTTGACATTATTTAAGAAAATACTTGGAATGCTGTGTTCACCGTCCTCTAATAATTTCCTTTTTCACTTTCAAAACTCACCTTAGCACACTTTACGATTCTGCTAAAAATGTTATTGCAAGAAATCTGGCGTTCATCTGAGAGTTATCCGTCTTTCCAATCTCTGTTGCACATGAAGACTTCATTAAATGGAAAAAATGATCTTCACTTCTCCTGGAAGGTAGAACCAGAAATCAAGTACTAAAGAGATATGCAACTTTCCAGTGGAAAACCCCAAACCAAATTGTATGCAAGTGTGGTTGAAATTAAAAGATTTTCTTGTAGGAGTAAACTAGTTCACTGTATGTCGTATGTATTTCGTTTTATTCGAGGAACCAGGAGGAATATAGTTTCAGAAACCCGATTAAATTGAGGAGCTGATCACATCCATAACTCGGCATCCAAATTAAAGACCTGGAATGGAGATGGCGGCGTATGAGCCCTTTCTTAAGGCCAACGGTGGTATTCATAGCCTGGAAGAGGCTACCGACATCTCGTTGAAAAGCACATACCTGCCTCGAATTTACTGTTGACGAGCACAGCAAACAGAAAAAGGACAATGACTCTCGGTTCTGCAAGTGGAATGTGAGGTCCCTTAACAGACCACGTAAGTTATGTTTTTTGGTATTCTTTTGAAACCAAGAATAATACAAGTATATACTTGTACAGTATACTTTATTAATTCTTGATTAACTTCTCTTAGGAGAAGTCGACCGTCCCGTCCGAAGCTTCAAGTAAAACTTATCAAATATGTATTACTTCTCATTCAGACAAGTTGCAGTTCGCGGAAATTGCTTACTCAGGTGTTTCCTTCACCGAGTTCATTTCCGCGACCAGACTGGGTCGAGAACGGTGTAGGTTTTCAACAAAATTGATGACTTCAAGTCTGTGACAGTTTGTCTGAACTGTGGAATGAACACGGTTTCCTTCAAACTTCGGATTTGAGGAGTGTGGGAACGTAACTCGTGCAGCCGATGAACTCACGGAGGCCCTGGAAGCCTATAAGGCAAATCTCACCGCCAAACAGGAGATGCTGTGGGATGGGTCGGTCAAAAAGTTATCGAAAAATTGCGACGTCTACGTCGTATCTGTAGATACTAACTGTATCTCACCTGTATCCCGAGGGCGTGATGTGCAGGTAAAAATTTCGTCAACGACCATACCATGCTGAAAAAATCGGTTCTCGTCCGATCACCGAAATCAAGCAGCATCGGGCGCGGATAGTACTTGGATGGGGGACCGCTTGGGAACACCGCGTGTTGTTGACATTGACACCTGTTCAAACTTTTTGCTCCCCATTGTACACACTACTGCAACCACATCCTCAACCAACAACAAATTCTCAATCATGACTGCCATTCTCAACATTCTCACAGGATTTTTTTATTCATGTCAACAATTTTATTGCGCATTACGTGTGGTTCTGTGTGGTTTAGAGGGCGCGAGTTACTCCATCTAAATGGTCTCACGTCACATCTTGATTCACCACACGTGCCGCAACTCGATGTCAACAAACTACGGGTGCTTTCGGCTCTATATAAGAAGACTTCCAAAATAAGAGCATGATTTTGGTCCTTTGAATCAGCAGTTTTGGGCCACTAACCGAATTAGCACGAAGTCCACAGTGATGACGTTTGTGCAGTATACTATTACTCCGAGGTAGACAAAATTACTTGCCTTTACTACTTCCAAATTTTAGCCGTCGATCGTGATGATTTGAAAAGGGTCGTATTCAGGAAAGCAGTGTTGGTAAATTACGCGAGTTTTACAAATTTTATATTGGTTACGCTTGACTAACGTGTAACGTATGTAATCCAACATTTTTGACAGTTCTTCACAAAAATCTTCTCATCCGAATACAATTGGAAGCAATAGCCACAACATTTGTCTATTCTAAATACATTATTTATTCTATTATTTTCCGGTTAATTTTATTTTTCGTTCCATCTTCCAGTGAAATAATTTACATCAGATTCCTGAATATCTTTAACCGTGGAAAATCGTACTGCTTGAGCCTTTGCTTGGATTATTTGATTCTCAATTTTAGGTGAACGATATGGTTGTATTCATCGATGAGGAATGAGATAAAAACACAAAAACAGAACACAACAGAAAACAGGCAAATAAAACACACATCCTTTTAACGTTGGGAAAACTCAAGTAAAAACCCAACGGCTTATCTCGTCGTGAGATAAAGACTGTGCAGTCACAGAGGTTGCACACATCTATAAACATATTTTCATGTATTCAATTCTAAACAGTGGGATCTTTCGTACACGGGGATGCACACACATATAAACATATTTTCATGCATTCAGTTCTAAACAGTGGGATATTTCGTACACGTGTAAAGCTAATTCAGTTCCAACTAGAAATTAATCCATTTCAATAATAGCGTTCACGTATTACCTATTCTTTATATATCTGGAAAGTATCCAATAAAAGTCTCACCAAATTGCCAAGATCTGCTAAGAGCTCTATCATGTTTCTTTGCAAAATGCATGTAAAACTAAAAAACATTCACCATTGTTCTTCCATGTCATATTTTGTTTCTTTTTAAAGCTGCCTGTTTGCCTCTCGCAATACTGTCATGTATTTTCAATGCAAAGCAGTAGCTGTTTCGTTAAACTTTTCAAAATTGCAGTCATGTTTTCTATGTCTCATCATGCAATGCGTCAAAAAGCTTAACAGATGAAAATATATTTTTGTTCAGTTGGAAACTTTTATTAATTTCTCTGGAAAGCAATCTTATTTCCATATAGAAAAGGAATTCTCATATCTGTGAACACTTTTTTAAGCAATCTCAATTGAAGAGGACGACTTTTTACGACACTTACAATTTCCACAACTTCATAAAGAACGTTTTCTGAATCACTTGGCACTCAATTACTACAAGTGCACAACGCTATAACGTGTTACTTCCTGGAGCAATGTTTTTAATTTTTGACACGACACATGAAACTATCCTATTATTGCTACGGCTCCGTCACTGCATATATCAAAACACTTTTCCTAATTAATACTGTTTAAGACCTTGTGTTTGCAAGGTTGCCAGGACAATTTGATTTCCATGCAATACGTCACATTTCCGAATCCCCAAATGATACGATACAAATTAATTTTAAATACTCGAACTTGTACGCATTAATCTTTTATCGTTTGTATTTTTACATATATTCTGTTGCCAAACTTGTACACAATTTGTGTTTCTGAACACATCTTTTGAAAGATACACACATATCATAGTATCATAGAGAAATATAAACATTACTCCAAATATTAATAGCATACAAGAAGTTTGCAAGACAGCCTGAAATAAAAGCAACATAATACAAATAATCGATGCGATTCTTGGTGTCACTTCGACTGAGCAGGAGTTATGGAAGATGTGGAGAATATTTGGCAAAGAAATATGAAAGAAATACTCGAAGAAATGTCAGACTTAAGCGACAAACGGCAATATCCTTGACCAAATTCATGTCCTCCTGAACGATCAAGTCGTAAGAGGGGTAGGGTAAAACTTCCAGCAAATTTCTTCACGTCAGGTAGTGCCCAACAACATTGGCTGTTTTTCATATAAACCTTTGAAAGTTCGAACGATGAAAATGTTGGTCATTTGCGACCGATCCTTAAAGGAAAGGTCTGTACTTTTCAAATTATTATTTCCAGATAAAATTCCAAGGGTTTTAAAAAAACCCTTTAGCATGCTTTACTGTAAGCAGGACATGGTTATTAATTGTGAGAGGAGTTCTCTCATATATTCGCAATGAACCCCCACCAAGATCCGATAAGATCAAAACAATGAGTTTTGCGTTTTCAGTGCATGATATTTGCGAAATGATGGATCTGGATCAAAGCCAGATAAACAATAAATCTTTATGCAAAAATTGGTAAACAAACTACCATCCACATTTAAATTGACATGGGCAGTACATCAGCAAACCATCGACAATGTTAATCTTGTTCACTTGAGTCCGTGGTTAATTAAAATGGCTCAAGCAGTATCTGATGTCTGTTCATCATTAACCGTGAAGTAAAAGCATACAAAGCAAAAACAATTTATAGACACGAGGAAAATCCATCTACCTTGTTGTGAAACAATTGTAATTTCCCTAGCATTGACAACATCTCGACACTTTTCCGAACCATACCGGTCACCATCTATGGTAAGAACACGAAGTGCGACACATTTGTTTGTTATATGATTACATTGATGAAAGCAGATTTAGCAAAATGCACAGGAAATTCATCGCGAAGAGTCAACGCAAATATATCAGCCAACGAATCAACAAAATTATGTGGGATGAGGTTGGGTAATTTCTAAATTTCCAGTTTAGAAATTTGCCAATGTAATTGTGCTTTAGATTCCGACACTAGATTGGTTGAAATTGTAGAATATCGAATCCATCAACACTAAACCAGCAAAGCAAATACTATCCAAGGATGATGAATAAACGCTAAAATTGTTTGAAGCCGCTACAGTTTACAAGAACAAGCTGCTTCACGGACCAGATACTCTTCCAGCTTTAACGGACGTGTTATATCCCTTCAGAGAACGCAATACGCGGCGACATTAAATATATGTTCCACCAAGTCCCATTACGAAGAGAGATCAGTATTCCCAACGATTCTTATTGCTGAACGGCGAATCTAAAAAGATGGAAATATACGTTACGCAGGTATTAATATTCGAAGATAAATGTTCACAAAAATACAGCACGATTCATTGAAGTATCCACGAGCTGTGAGATCTATGTTGATGATTTTTTGGATAGTGTGGATAACATCGAAGAAGCACTTCAACTAATGGATGAAGAAAGAAATATATTCACAGTGAGGCTGGATTTCAAATTACAAAATTCTTGAGCCATTCCATGGAAGTAATGAATGCACAACTATCAGAGCCTGAAAATTGTAATAAAGAATCCAGTAGTTGCAGTAATTTGACATTATTTAAGAAAATACTTGGAATGCTGTGTTCACCGTCCTCTAATAATTTCCTTTTTCACTTTCAAAACTCACCTTAGCACACTTTACGATTCTGCTAAAAATGTTATTGCAAGAAATCTGGCGTTCATCTGAGAGTTATCCGTCTTTCCAATCTCTGTTGCACATGAAGACTTCATTAAATGGAAAAAATGATCTTCACTTCTCCTGGAAGGTAGAACCAGAAATCAAGTACTAAAGAGATATGCAACTTTCCAGTGGAAAACCCTAAACCAAATTGTATGCAAGTGTGGTTGAAATTAAAAGATTTTCTTGTAGGAGTAAACTAGTTCACTGTATGTCGTATGTATTTCGTTTTATTCGAGGAACCAGGAGGAATATAGTTTCAGAAACCCGATTAAATTGAGGAGCTGATCACATCCATAACTCGGCATCCAAATTAAAGACCTGGAATGGAGATGGCGGCGTATGAGCCCTTTCTTAAGGCCAACGGTGGTATTCATAGCCTGGAAGAGGCTACCGACATCTCGTTGAAAAGCACATACCTGCCTCGAATTTACTGTTGACGAGCACAGCAAACAGAAAAAGGACAATGACTCTCGGTTCTGCAAGTGGAATGTGAGGTCCCTTAACAGACCACGTAAGTTATGTTTTTTGGTATTCTTTTGAAACCAAGAATAATACAAGTATATACTTGTACAGTATACTTTATTAATTCTTGATTAACTTCTCTTAGGAGAAGTCGACCGTCCCGTCCGAAGCTTCAAGTAAAACTTATCAAATATGTATTACTTCTCATTCAGACAAGTTGCAGTTCGCGGAAATTGCTTACTCAGGTGTTTCCTTCACCGAGTTCATTTCCGCGACCAGACTGGGTCGAGAACGGTGTAGGTTTTCAACAAAATTGATGACTTCAAGTCTGTGACAGTTTGTCTGAACTGTGGAATGAACACGGTTTCCTTCAAACTTCGGATTTGAGGAGTGTGGGAACGTAACTCGTGCAGCCGATGAACTCACGGAGGCCCTGGAAGCCTATAAGGCAAATCTCACCGCCAAACAGGAGATGCTGTGGGATGGGTCGGTCAAAAAGTTATCGAAAAATTGCGACGTCTACGTCGTATCTGTAGATACTAACTGTATCTCACCTGTATCCCGAGGGCGTGATGT
The DNA here is from genome assembly GCA_905231855.2 of Eristalis tenax. NCBI lineage: Eukaryota > Metazoa > Arthropoda > Insecta > Diptera > Syrphidae > Eristalis > Eristalis tenax. Next base: position 106,453,917 of record HG993124.1, on the reverse strand, counting down.
GCAGGTAAAAATTTCGTCAACGACCATACCATGCTGAAAAAATCGGTTCTCGTCCGATCACCGAAATCAAGCAGCATCGGGCGCGGATAGTACTTGGATGGGGGACCGCTTGGGAACACCGCGTGTTGTTGACATTCACACCTGTTCAAACTTTTTGCTCCCCATTGTACACACTACTGCAACCACATCCTCAACCAACAACAAATTCTCAATCATGACTGCCATTCTCAACATTCTCACAGGATTTTTTTATTCATGTCAACAATTTTATTGCGCATTACGTGTGGTTCTGTGTGGTTTAGAGGGCGCGAGTTACTCCATCTAAATGGTCTCACGTCACATCTTGATTCACCACACGTGCCGCAACTCGATGTCAACAAACTACGGGTGCTTTCGGCTCTATATAAGAAGACTTCCAAAATAAGAGCATGATTTTGGTCCTTTGAATCAGCAGTTTTGGGCCACTAACCGAATTAGCACGAAGTCCACAGTGATGACGTTTGTGCAGTATACTATTACTCCGAGGTAGACAAAATTACTTGCCTTTACTACTTCCAAATTTTAGCCGTCGATCGTGATGATTTGAAAAGGGTCGTATTCAGGTAAGCAGTGTTGGTAAATTACGCGAGTTTTACAAATTTTATATTGGTTACGCTTGACTAACGTGTAACGTATGTAATCCAACATTTTTGACAGTTCTTCACAAAAATCTTCTCATCCGAATACAATTGGAAGCAATAGCCACAACATTTGTCTATTCTAAATACATTATTTATTCTATTATTTTCCGGTTTTTTTTTTTTATTTTTCGTTCCATCTTCCAGTGAAATAATTTACATCAGATTCCTGAATATCTTTAACCGTGGAAAATCGTACTGCTTGAGCCTTTGCTTGGATTATTTGATTTTCAATTTTAGGTGAACGATATGGTTGTATTCATCGATGAGGAATGAGATAAAAACACAAAAACAGAACACAACAGAAAACAGGCAAATAAAACACACATCCTTTTAACGTTGGGAAAACTCAAGTAAAAACCCAACGGCTTATCTCGTCGTGAGATAAAGACTGTGCAGTCACAGAGGTTGCACACATCTATAAACATATTTTCATGTATTCAATTCTAAACAGTGGGATCTTTCGTACACGGGGATGCACACACATATAAACATATTTTCATGCATTCAGTTCTAAACAGTGGGATATTTCGTACACGTGTAAAGCTAATTCAGTTCCAACTAGAAATTAATCCATTTCAATAATAGCGTTCACGTATTACCTATTCTTTATATATCTGGAAAGTATCCAATAAAAGTCTCACCAAATTGCCAAGATCTGCTAAGAGCTCTATCATGTTTCTTTGCAAAATGCATGTAAAACTAAAAAACATTCACCATTGTTCTTCCATGTCATATTTTGTTTCTTTTTAAAGCTGCCTGTTTGCCTCTCGCAATACTGTCATGTATTTTCAATGCAAAGCAGTAGCTGTTTCGTTAAACTTTTCAAAATTGCAGTCATGTTTTCTATGTCTCATCATGCAATGCGTCAAAAAGCTTAACAGATGAAAATATATTTTTGTTCAGTTGGAAACTTTTATTAATTTCTCTGGAAAGCAATCTTATTTCCATATAGAAAAGGAATTCTCATATCTGTGAACACTTTTTTAAGCAATCTCAATTGAAGAGGACGACTTTTTACGACACTTACAATTTCCACAACTTCATAAAGAACGTTTTCTGAATCACTTGGCACTCAATTACTACAAGTGCACAACGCTATAACGTGTTACTTCCTGGAGCAATGTTTTTAATTTTTGACACGACACATGAAACTATCCTATTATTGCTACGGCTCCGTCACTGCATATATCAAAACACTTTTCCTAATTAATACTGTTTAAGACCTTGTGTTTGCAAGGTTGCCAGGACAATTTGATTTCCATGCAATACGTCACATTTCCGAATCCCCAAATGATACGATACAAATTAATTTTAAATACTCGAACTTGTACGCATTAATCTTTTATCGTTTGTATTTTTACATATATTCTGTTGCCAAACTTGTACACAATTTGTGTTTCTGAACACATCTTTTGAAAGATACACACATATCATAGTATCATAGAGAAATATAAACATTACTCCAAATATTAATAGCATACAAGAAGTTTGCAAGACAGCCTGAAATAAAAGCAACATAATACAAATAATCGATGCGATTCTTGGTGTCACTTCGACTGAGCAGGAGTTATGGAAGATGTGGAGAATATTTGGCAAAGAAATATGAAAGAAATACTCGAAGAAATGTCAGACTTAAGCGACAAACGGCAATATCCTTGACCAAATTCATGTCCTCCTGAACGATCAAGTCGTAAGAGGGGTAGGGTAAAACTTCCAGCAAATTTCTTCACGTCAGGTAGTGCCCAACAACATTGGCTGTTTTTCATATAAACCTTTGAAAGTTCGAACGATGAAAATGTTGGTCATTTGCGACCGATCCTTAAAGGAAAGGTCTGTACTTTTCAAATTATTATTTCCAGATAAAATTCCAAGGGTTTTAAAAAAACCCTTTAGCATGCTTTACGGTAAGCAGGACATGGTTATTAATTGTGAGAGGAGTTCTCTCATATATTCGCAATGAACCCCCACCAAGATCCGATAAGATCAAAACAATGAGTTTTGCGTTTTCAGTGCATGATATTTGCGAAATGATGGATCTGGATCAAAGCCAGATAAACAATAAATCTTTATGCAAAAATTGGTAAACAAACTACCATCCACATTTAAATTGACATGGGCAGTACATCAGCAAACCATCGACAATGTTAATCTTGTTCACTTGAGTCCGTGGTTAATTAAAATGGCTCAAGCAGTATCTGATGTCTGTTCATCATTAACCGTGAAGTAAAAGCATACAAAGCAAAAACAATTTATAGACACGAGGAAAATCCATCTACCTTGTTGTGAAACAATTGTAATTTCCCTAGCATTGACAACATCTCGACACTTTTCCGAACCATACCGGTCACCATCTATGGTAAGAACACGAAGTGCGACACATTTGTTTGTTATATGATTACATTGATGAAAGCAGATTTAGCAAAATGCACAGGAAATTCATCGCGAAGAGTCAACGCAAATATATCAGCCAACGAATCAACAAAATTATGTGGGATGAGGTTGGGTAATTTCTAAATTTCCAGTTTAGAAATTTGCCAATGTAATTGTGCTTTAGATTCCGACACTAGATTGGTTGAAATTGTAGAATATCGAATCCATCAACACTAAACCAGCAAAGCAAATACTATCCAAGGATGATGAATAAACGCTAAAATTGTTTGAAGCCGCTACAGTTTACAAGAACAAGCTGCTTCACGGACCAGATACTCTTCCAGCTTTAACGGACGTGTTATATCCCTTCAGAGAACGCAATACGCGGCGACATTAAATATATGTTCCACCAAGTCCCATTACGAAGAGAGATCAGTATTCCCAACGATTCTTATTGCTGAACGGCGAATCTAAAAAGATGGAAATATACGTTACGCAGGTATTAATATTCGAAGATAAATGTTCACAAAAATACAGCACGATTCATTGAAGTATCCACGAGCTGTGAGATCTATGTTGATGATTTTTTGGATAGTGTGGATAACATCGAAGAAGCACTTCAACTAATGGATGAAGAAAGAAATATATTCACAGTGAGGCTGGATTTCAAATTACAAAATTCTTGAGCCATTCCATGGAAGTAATGAATGCACAACTATCAGAGCCTGAAAATTGTAATAAAGAATCCAGTAGTTGCAGTAATTTGACATTATTTAAGAAAATACTTGGAATGCTGTGTTCACCGTCCTCTAATAATTTCCTTTTTCACTTTCAAAACTCACCTTAGCACACTTTACGATTCTGCTAAAAATGTTATTGCAAGAAATCTGGCGTTCATCTGAGAGTTATCCGTCTTTCCAATCTCTGTTGCACATGAAGACTTCATTAAATGGAAAAAATGATCTTCACTTCTCCTGGAAGGTAGAACCAGAAATCAAGTACTAAAGAGATATGCAACTTTCCAGTGGAAAACCCCAAACCAAATTGTATGCAAGTGTGGTTGAAATTAAAAGATTTTCTTGTAGGAGTAAACTAGTTCACTGTATGTCGTATGTATTTCGTTTTATTCGAGGAACCAGGAGGAATATAGTTCCAGAAACCCGATTAAATTGAGGAGCTGATCACATCCATAACTCGGCATCCAAATTAAAGACCTGGAATGGAGATGGCGGCGTATGAGCCCTTTCTTAAGGCCAACGGTGGTATTCATAGCCTGGAAGAGGCTACCGACATCTCGTTGAAAAGCACATACCTGCCTCGAATTTACTGTTGACGAGCACAGCAAACAGAAAAAGGACAATGACTCTCGGTTCTGCAAGTGGAATGTGAGGTCCCTTAACAGACCACGTAAGTTATGTTTTTTGGTATTCTTTTGAAACCAAGAATAATACAAGTATATACTTGTACAGTATACTTTATTAATTCTTGATTAACTTCTCTTAGGAGAAGTCGACCGTCCCGTCCGAAGCTTCAAGTAAAACTTATCAAATATGTATTACTTCTCATTCAGACAAGTTGCAGTTCGCGGAAATTGCTTACTCAGGTGTTTCCTTCACCAAGTTCATTTCCGCGACCAGACTGGGTCGAGAACGGTGTAGGTTTTCAACAAAATTGATGACTTCAAGTCTGTGACAGTTTGTCTGAACTGTCGAATGAACACGGTTTCCTTCAAACTTCGGATTTGAGGAGTGTGGGAACGTTACTCGTGCAGCCGATGAACTCACGGAGGCCCTGGAAGCCTATAAGGCAAATCTCACCGCCAAACAGGAGATGCTGTGGGATGGGTCGGTCAAAAAGTTATCGAAAAATTGCGACGTCTACGTCGTATCTGTAGATACTAACTGTATCTCACCTGTATCCCGAGGGCGTGATGTGCAGGTAAAAATTTCGTCAACGACCATACCATGCTGAAAAAATCGGTTCTCGTCCGATCACCGAAATCAAGCAGCATCGGGCGCGGATAGTACTTGGATGGGGGACCGCTTGGGAACACCGCGTGTTGTTGACATTGACACCTGTTCAAACTTTTTGCTCCCCATTGTACACACTACTGCAACCACATCCTCAACCAACAACAAATTCTCAATCATGACTGCCATTCTCAACATTCTCACAGGATTTTTTTATTCATGTCAACAATTTTATTGCGCATTACGTGTGGTTCTGTGTGGTTTAGAGGGCGCGAGTTACTCCATCTAAATGGTCTCACGTCACATCTTGATTCACCACACGTGCCGCAACTCGATGTCAACAAACTACGGGTGCTTTCGGCTCTATATAAGAAGACTTCCAAAATAAGAGCATGATTTTGGTCCTTTGAATCAGCAGTTTTGGGCCACTAACCGAATTAGCACGAAGTCCACAGTGATGACGTTTGTGCAGTATACTATTACTCCGAGGTAGACAAAATTACTTGCCTTTACTACTTCCAAATTTTAGCCGTCGATCGTGATGATTTGAAAAGGGTCGTATTCAGGTAAGCAGTGTTGGTAAATTACGCGAGTTTTACAAATTTTATATTGGTTACGCTTGACTAACGTGTAACGTATGTAATCCAACATTTTTGACAGTTCTTCACAAAAATCTTCTCATCCGAATACAATTGGAAGCAATAGCCACAACATTTGTCTATTCTAAATACATTATTTATTCTATTATTTTCCGGTTTTTTTTCCGGTTTTTTTTTTTTATTTTTCGTTCCATCTTCCAGTGAAATAATTTACATCAGATTCCTGAATATCTTTAACCGTGGAAAATCGTACTGCTTGAGCCTTTGCTTGGATTATTTGATTTTCAATTTTAGGTGAACGATATGGTTGTATTCATCGATGAGGAATGAGATAAAAACACAAAAACAGAACACAACAGAAAACAGGCAAATAAAACACACATCCTTTTAACGTTGGGAAAACTCAAGTAAAAACCCAACGGCTTATCTCGTCGTGAGATAAAGACTGTGCAGTCACAGAGGTTGCACACATCTATAAACATATTTTCATGTATTCAATTCTAAACAGTGGGATCTTTCGTACACGGGGATGCACACACATATAAACATATTTTCATGCATTCAGTTCTAAACAGTGGGATATTTCGTACACGTGTAAAGCTAATTCAGTTCCAACTAGAAATTAATCCATTTCAATAATAGCGTTCACGTATTACCTATTCTTTATATATCTGGAAAGTATCCAATAAAACTCTCACCAAATTGCCAAGATCTGCTAAGAGCTCTATCATGTTTCTTTGCAAAATGCATGTAAAACTAAAAAACATTCACCATTGTTCTTCCATGTCATATTTTGTTTCTTTTTAAAGCTGCCTGTTTGCCTCTCGCAATACTGTCATGTATTTTCAATGCAAAGCAGTAGCTGTTTCGTTAAACTTTTCAAAATTGCAGTCATGTTTTCTATGTCTCATCATGCAATGCGTCAAAAAGCTTAACAGATGAAAATATATTTTTGTTCAGTTGGAAACTTTTATTAATTTCTCTGGAAAGCAATCTTATTTCCATATAGAAAAGGAATTCTCATATCTGTGAACACTTTTTTAAGCAATCTCAATTGAAGAGGACGACTTTTTACGACACTTACAATTTCCACAACTTCATAAAGAACGTTTTCTGAATCACTTGGCACTCAATTACTACAAGTGCACAACGCTATAACGTGTTACTTCCTGGAGCAATGTTTTTAATTTTTGACACGACACATGAAACTATCCTATTATTGCTACGGCTCCGTCACTGCATATATCAAAACACTTTTCCTAATTAATACTGTTTAAGACCTTGTGTTTGCAAGGTTGCCAGGACAATTTGATTTCCATGCAATACGTCACATTTCCGAATCCCCAAATGATACGATACAAATTAATTTTAAATACTCGAACTTGTACGCATTAATCTTTTATCGTTTGTATTTTTACATATATTCTGTTGCCAAACTTGTACACAATTTGTGTTTCTGAACACATCTTTTGAAAGATACACACATATCATAGTATCATAGAGAAATATAAACATTACTCCAAATAGTAATAGCATACAAGAAGTTTGCAAGACAGCCTGAAATAAAAGCAACATAATACAAATAATCGATGCGATTCTTGGTGTCACTTCGACTGAGCAGGAGTTACGGAAGATGTGGAGAATATTTGGCAAAGAAATATGAAAGAAATACTCGAAGAAATGTCAGACTTAAGCGACAAACGGCAATATCCTTGACCAAATTCATGTCCTCCTGAACGATCAAGTCGTTAGAGGGTTAAACTTCCAGCAAATTTCTTCACGTCAGGTAGGGCCCAACAACATTGGCTGTTTTTCATATAAACCTTTGAAAGTTCGAACGATGAAAATGTTGGTCATTTGCGACCGATCCTTAAAGGAAAGGTCTGTACTTTTCAAATTATTATTTCCAGATAAAATTCCAAGGGTTTTAAAAAAACCCTTTCGCATGCTTTACGGTAAGCAGGACATGGTTATTAATTGTGAGAGGAGTTCTCTCATATATTCGCAATGAACCCCCACCAAGATCCGATAAGATCAAAAGCACTATCTGATGTCTGTTCATCATTAACCGTGAAGTAAAAGCATACAAAGCAAAAACAATTTATAGACACGAGGAAAATCCATCTACCTTGTTGTGAAACAATTGTAATTTCCCTAGCATTGACAACATCTCGACACTTTTCCGAACCATACCGGTCACCATCTATGGTAAGAACACGAAGTGCGACACATTTGTTTGCTATATGATTACATTGATGAAAGCAGATTTAGCAAAGTACCGAATCACTCTGCCTAAAATGCACAGGAAATTCATCGCGAAGAGTCAACGCAAATATATCAGCCAACGAATCAACAAAATTATGTGGGAAATTTGCCAATGTAATTGTGCTTTAGATTCCGACACTAGATTGGTTGAAATTGTAGAATATCGAATCCATCAACACTAAACCAGCAAAGCAAATACTATCCATGAAGCCGCTACAGTTTACAAGAACAAGCTGCTTCACGGACCAGATACTCTTCCAGCTTTAACGGACGTGTTAGAGAACGCAATACGCGGCGACATTAAATATATGTTCCACCAAGTCCCATTACGAAGAGAGATCAGTATTCCCAACGATTCTTATAGCTGAACGGCGAATCTAAAAAGATGGAAATATACGTTACGCAGGTATTAATATTCGAAGATAAATGTTCACAAAAATACAGCACGATTCATTGAAGTATCCACGAGCTGTGAGATCTATGTTGATGATTTTTTGGATAGTGTGGATAACATCGAAGAAGCACTTCAACTAATGGATGAAGAAAGAAATATATTCACAGTGAGGCTGGATTTCAAATTACAAAATTCTTGAGCCATTCCATGGAAGTAATGAATGCACAACTATCAGAGCCTGAAAATTGTAATAAAGAATCCAGTAGTTGCAGTAATTTGACATTATTTAAGAAAATACTTGGAATGCTGTGTTCACCGTCCTCTAATAATTTCCTTTTTCACTTTCAAAACTCACCTTAGCACACTTTACGATTCTGCTAAAAATGTTATTGCAAGAAATCTGGCGTTCATCTGAGAGTTATCCGTCTTTCCAATCTCTGTTGCACATGAAGACTTCATTAAATGGAAAAAATGATCTTCACTTCTCCTGGAAGGTAGAACCAGAAATCAAGTACTAAAGAGATATGCAACTTTCCAGTGGAAAACCCCAAACCAAATTGTATGCAAGTGTGGTTGAAATTAAAAGATTTTCTTGTACGAGTAAACTAGTTCACTGTATGTCGTATGTATTTCGTTTTATTCGAGGAACCAGGAGGAATATAGTTTCAGAAACCCGATTAAATTGAGGAGCTGATCACATCCATAACTCGGCATCCAAATTAAAGACCTGGAATGGAGATGGCGGCGTATGAGCCCTTTCTTAAGGCCAACGGTGGTATTCATAGCCTGGAAGAGGCTACCGACATCTCGTTGAAAAGCACATACCTGCCTCGAATTTACTGTTGACGAGCACAGCAAACAGAAAAAGGACAATGACTCTCGGTTCTGCAAGTGGAATGTGAGGTCCCTTAACAGACCACGTAAGTTATGTTTTTTGGTATTCTTTTGAAACCAAGAATAATACAAGTATATACTTGTACAGTATACTTTATTAATTCTTGATTAACTTCTCTTAGGAGAAGTCGACCGTCCCGTCCGAAGCTTCAAGTAAAACTTATCAAATATGTATTACTTCTCATTCAGACAAGTTGCAGTTCGCGGAAATTGCTTACTCAGGTGTTTCCTTCACCGAGTTCATTTCCGCGACCAGACTGGGTCGAGAACGGTGTAGGTTTTCAACAAAATTGATGACTTCAAGTCTGTGACAGTTTGTCTGAACTGTCGAATGAACACGGTTTCCTTCAAACTTCGGATTTGAGGAGTGTGGGAACGTAACTCGTGCAGCCGATGAACTCACGGAGGCCCTTGAAGCCTATAAGGCAAATCTCACCGCCAAACAGGAGATGCTGTGGGATGGGTCGGTCAAAAAGTTATCGAAAAATTGCGACGTCTACGTCGTATCTGTAGATACTAACTTATCTCACCTGTATCCCGAGGGCGTGATGTGCAGGTAAAAATTTCGTCAACGACCATACCATGCTGAAAAAATCGGTTCTCGTCCGATCACCGAAATCAAGCAGCATCGGGCGCGAATAGTACTTGGATGGGGGACCGCTTGGGAACACCGCGTGTTGTTGACATTGACACCTGTTCAAACTTTTTGCTCCCCATTGTACACACTACTGCAACCACATCCTCAACCAACAACAAATTCTCAATCATGACTGCCATTCTCAACATTCTCACAGGATTTTTTTATTCATGTCAACAATTTTATTGCGCATTACGTGTGGTTCTGTGTGGTTTAGAGGGCGCGAGTTACTCCATCTAAATGGTCTCACGTCACATCTTGATTCACCACACGTGCCGCAACTCGATGTCAACAAACTACGGGTGCTTTCGGCTCTATATAAGAAGACTTCCAAAATAAGAACATGATTTTGGTCCTTTGAATCAGCAGTTTTGGGCCACTAACCGAATTAGCACGAAGTCCACAGTGATGACGTTTGTGCAGTATACTATTACTCCGAGGTAGACAAAATTACTTGCCTTTACTACTTCCAAATTTTAGCCGTCGATCGTGATGATTTGAAAAGGGTCGTATTCAGGTAAGCAGTGTTGGTAAATTACGCGAGTTTTACAAATTTTATATTGGTTACGCTTGACTAACGTGTAACGTATGTAATCCAACATTTTTGACAGTTCTTCACAAAAATCTTCTCATCCGAATACAATTGGAAGCAATAGCCACAACATTTGTCTATTCTAAATACATTATTTATTCTATTATTTTCCGGTTAATTTTATTTTTCGTTCCATCTTCCAGTGAAATAATTTACATCAGATTCCTGAATATCTTTAACCGTGGAAAATCGTACTGCTTGAGCCTTTGCTTGGATTATTTGATTTTCAATTTTAGGTGAACGATATGGTTGTATTCATCGATGAGGAATGAGATAAAAACACAAAAACAGAACACAACAGAAAACAGGCAAATAAAACACACATCCTTTTAACGTTGGGAAAACTCAAGTAAAAACCCAACGGCTTATCTCGTCGTGAGATAAAGACTGTGCAGTCACAGAGGTTGCACACATCTATAAACATATTTTCATGTATTCAATTCTAAACAGTGGGATCTTTCGTACACGGGGATGCACACACATATAAACATATTTTCATGCATTCAGTTCTAAACAGTGGGATATTTCGTACACGTGTAAAGCTAATTCAGTTCCAACTAGAAATTAATCCATTTCAATAATAGCGTTCACGTATTACCTATTCTTTATATATCTGGAAAGTATCCAATAAAAGTCTCACCAAATTGCCAAGATCTGCTAAGAGCTCTATCATGTTTCTTTGCAAAATGCATGTAAAACTAAAAAACATTCACCATTGTTCTTCCATGTCATATTTTGTTTCTTTTTAAAGCTGCCTGTTTGCCTCTCGCAATACTGTCATGTATTTTCAATGCAAAGCTGTAGCTGTTTCGTTAAACTTTTCAAAATTGCAGTCATGTTTTCTATGTCTCATCATGCAATGCGTCAAAAAGCTTAACAGATGAAAATATATTTTTGTTCAGTTGGAAACTTTTATTAATTTCTCTGGAAAGCAATCTTATTTCCATATAGAAAAGGAATTCTCATATCTGTGAACACTTTTTTAAGCAATCTCAATTGAAGAGGACGACTTTTTACGACACTTACAATTTCCACAACTTCATAAAGAACGTTTTCTGAATCACTTGGCACTCAATTACTACAAGTGCACAACGCTATAACGTGTTACTTCCTGGAGCAATGTTTTTAATTTTTGACACGACACATGAAACTATCCTATTATTGCTACGGCTCCGTCACTGCATATATCAAAACACTTTTCCTAATTAATACTGTTTAAGACCTTGTGTTTGCAAGGTTGCCAGGACAATTTGATTTCCATGCAATACGTCACATTTCCGAATCCCCAAATGATACGATACAAATTAATTTTAAATACTCGAACTTGTACGCATTAATCTTTTATCGTTTGTATTTTTACATATATTCTGTTGCCAAACTTGTACACAATTTGTGTTTCTGAACACATCTTTTGAAAGATACACACATATCATAGTATCATAGAGAAATATAAACATTACTCCAAATAGTAATAGCATACAAGAAGTTTGCAAGACAGCCTGAAATAAAAGCAACATAATACAAATAATCGATGCGATTCTTGGTGTCACTTCGACTGAGCAGGAGTTACGGAAGATGTGGAGAATATTTGGCAAAGAAATATGAAAGAAATACTCGAAGAAATGTCAGACTTAAGCGACAAACGGCAATATCCTTGACCAAATTCATGTCCTCCTGAACGATCAAGTCGTAAGAGGGGTAGGGTAAAACTTCCAGCAAATTTCTTCACGTCAGGTAGTGCCCAACAACATTGGCTGTTTTTCATATAAACCTTTGAAAGTTCGAACGATGAAAATGTTGGTCATTTGCGACCGATCCTTAAAGGAAAGGTCTGTACTTTTCAAATTATTATTTCCAGATAAAATTCCAAGGGTTTTAAAAAAACCCTTTAGCATGCTTTACGGTAAGCAGGACATGGTTATTAATTGTGAGAGGAGTTCTCTCATATATTCGCAATGAACCCCCACCAAGATCCGATAAGATCAAAACAATGAGTTTTGCGTTTTCAGTGCATGATATTTGCGAAATGATGGATCTGGATCAAAGCCAGATAAACAATAAATCTTTATGCAAAAATTGGTAAACAAACTACCATCCACATTTAAATTGACATGGGCAGTACATCAGCAAACCATCGACAATGTTAATCTTGTTCACTTGAGTCCGTGGTTAATTAAAATGGCTCAAGCAGTATCTGATGTCTGTTCATCATTAACCGTGAAGTAAAAGCATACAAAGCAAAAACAATTTATAGGCACGAGGAAAATCCATCTACCTTGTTGTGAAACAATTGTAATTTCCCTAGCATTGACAACATCTCGACACTTTTCCGAACCATACCGGTCACCATCTATGGTAAGAACACGAAGTGCGACACATTTGTTTGTTATATGATTACATTGATGAAAGCAGATTTAGCAAAATGCACAGGAAATTCATCGCGAAGAGTCAACGCAAATATATCAGCCAACGAATCAACAAAATTATGTGGGATGAGGTTGGGTAATTTCTAAATTTCCAGTTTAGAAATTTGCCAATGTAATTGTGCTTTAGATTCCGACACTAGATTGGTTGAAATTGTAGAATATCGAATCCATCAACACTTAACCAGCAAAGCAAATACTATCCAAGGATGATGAATAAACGCTAAAATTGTTTGAAGCCGCTACAGTTTACAAGAACAAGCTGCTTCACGGACCAGATACTCTTCCAGTTTTAACGGACGTGTTATATCCCTTCAGAGAAAGCAATACGCGGCGACATTAAATATATGTTCCACCAAGTCCCATTACGAAGAGAGATCAGTATTCCCAACGATTCTTATTGCTGAACGGCGAATCTAAAAAGATGGAAATATACGTTACGCAGGTATTAATATTCGAAATTCACAAAAATACAGCACGATTCATTGAAGTATCCACGAGCTGTGAGATCTATGTTGATGATTTTTTGGATAGTGTGGATAACATCGAAGAAGCACTTCAACTAATGGATGAAGAAAGAAATATATTCACAGTGAGGCTGGATTTCAAATTACAAAATTCTTGAGCCATTCCATGGAAGTAATGAATGCACAACTATCAGAGCCTGAAAATTGTAATAAAGAATCCAGTAGTTGCAGTAATTTGACATTATTTAAGAAAATACTTGGAATGCTGTGTTCACCGTACTCTAATAATTTCCTTTTTCACTTTCAAAACTCACCTTAGCACACTTTACGATTCTGCTAAAAATGTTATTGCAAGAAATCTGGCGTTCATCTGAGAGTTATCCGTCTTTCCAATCTCTGTTGCACATGAAGACTTCATTAAATGGAAAAAATGATCTTCACTTCTCCTGGAAGGTAGAACCAGAAATCAAGTACTAAAGAGATATGCAACTTTCCAGTGGAAAACCCCAAACCAAATTGTATGCAAGTGTGGTTGAAATTAAAAGATTTTCTTGTAGGAGTAAACTAGTTCACTGTATGTCGTATGTATTTCGTTTTATTCGAGGAACCAGGAGGAATATAGTTTCAGAAACCCGATTAAATTGAGGAGCTGATCACATCCATAACTCGGCATCCAAATTAAAGACCTGGAATGGAGATGGCGGCGTATGAGCCCTTTCTTAAGGCCAACGGTGGTATTCATAGCCTGGAAGAGGCTACCGACATCTCGTTGAAAAGCACATACCTGCCTCGAATTTACTGTTGACGAGCACAGCAAACAGAAAAAGGACAATGACTCTCGGTTCTGCAAGTGGAATGTGAGGTCCCTTAACAGACCACGTAAGTTATGTTTTTTGGTATTCTTTTGAAACCAAGAATAATACAAGTATATACTTGTACAGTATACTTTATTAATTCTTGATTAACTTCTCTTAGGAGAAGTCGACCGTCCCGTCCGAAGCTTCAAGTAAAACTTATCAAATATGTATTACTTCTCATTCAGACAAGTTGCAGTTCGCGGAAATTGCTTACTCAGGTGTTTCCTTCACCGAGTTCATTTCCGCGACCAGACTGGGTCGAGAACGGTGTAGGTTTTCAACAAAATTGATGACTTCAAGTCTGTGACAGTTTGTCTGAACTGTCGAATGAACACGGTTTCCTTCAAACTTCGGATTTGAGGAGTGTGGGAACGTAACTCGTGCAGCCGATGAACTCACGGAGGCCCTTGAAGCCTATAAGGCAAATCTCACCGCCAAACAGGAGATGCTGTGGGATGGGTCGGTCAAAAAGTTATCGAAAAATTGCGACGTCTACGTCGTATCTGTAGATACTAACTTATCTCACCTGTATCCCGAGGGCGTGATGTGCAGGTAAAAATTTCGTCAACGACCATACCATGCTGAAAAAATCGGTTCTCGTCCGATCACCGAAATCAAGCAGCATCGGGCGCGGATAGTACTTGGATGGGGGACCGCTTGGGAACACCGCGTGTTGTTGACATTGACACCTGTTCAAACTTTTTGCTCCCCATTGTACACACTACTGCAACCACATCCTCAACCAACAACAAATTCTCAATCATGACTGCCATTCTCAACATTCTCACAGGATTTTTTTATTCATGTCAACAATTTTATTGCGCATTACGTGTGGTTCTGTGTGGTTTAGAGGGCGCGAGTTACTCCATCTAAATGGTCTCACGTCACATCTTGATTCACCACACGTGCCGCAACTCGATGTCAACAAACTACGGGTGCTTTCGGCTCTATATAAGAAGACTTCCAAAATAAGAGCATGATTTTGGTCCTTTGAATCAGCAGTTTTGGGCCACTAACCGAATTAGCACGAAGTCCACAGTGATGACGTTTGTGCAGTATACTATTACTCCGAGGTAGACAAAATTACTTGCCTTTACTACTTCCAAATTTTAGCCGTCGATCGTGATGATTTGAAAAGGGTCGTATTCAGGAAAGCAGTGTTGGTAAATTACGCGAGTTTTACAAATTTTATATTGGTTACGCTTGACTAACGTGTAACGTATGTAATCCAACATTTTTGACAGTTCTTCACAAAAATCTTCTCATCCGAATACAATTGGAAGCAATAGCCACAACATTTGTCTATTCTAAATACATTATTTATTCTATTATTTTCCGGTTAATTTTATTTTTCGTTCCATCTTCCAGTGAAATAATTTACATCAGATTCCTGAATATCTTTAACCGTGGAAAATCGTACTGCTTGAGCCTTTGCTTGGATTATTTGATTTTCAATTTTAGGTGAACGATATGGTTGTATTCATCGATGAGGAATGAGATAAAAACACAAAAACAGAACACAACAGAAAACAGGCAAATAAAACACACATCCTTTTAACGTTGGGAAAACTCAAGTAAAAACCCAACGGCTTATCTCGTCGTGAGATAAAGACTGTGCAGTCACAGAGGTTGCACACATCTATAAACATATTTTCATGTATTCAATTCCAAACAGTGGGATCTTTCGTACACGGGGATGCACACACATATAAACATATTTTCATGCATTCAGTTCTAAACAGTGGGATATTTCGTACACGTGTAAAGCTAATTCAGTTCCAACTAGAAATTAATCCATTTCAATAATAGCGTTCACGTATTACCTATTCTTTATATATCTGGAAAGTATCCAATAAAAGTCTCACCAAATTGCCAAGATCTGCTAAGAGCTCTATCATGTTTCTTTGCAAAATGCATGTAAAACTAAAAAACATTCACCATTGTTCTTCCATGTCATATTTTGTTTCTTTTTAAAGCTGCCTGTTTGCCTCTCGCAATACTGTCATGTATTTTCAATGCAAAGCAGTAGCTGTTTCGTTAAACTTTTCAAAATTGCAGTCATGTTTTCTATGTCTCATCATGCAATGCGTCAAAAAGCTTAACAGATGAAAATATATTTTTGTTCAGTTGGAAACTTTTATTAATTTCTCTGGAAAGCAATCTTATTTCCATATAGAAAAGGAATTCTCATATCTGTGAACACTTTTTTAAGCAATCTCAATTGAAGAGGACGACTTTTTACGACACTTACAATTTCCACAACTTCATAAAGAACGTTTTCTGAATCACTTGGCACTCAATTACTACAAGTGCACAACGCTATAACGTGTTACTTCCTGGAGCAATGTTTTTAATTTTTGACACGACACATGAAACTATCCTATTATTGCTACGGCTCCGTCACTGCATATATCAAAACACTTTTCCTAATTAATACTGTTTAAGACCTTGTGTTTGCAAGGTTGCCAGGACAATTTGATTTCCATGCAATACGTCACATTTCCGAATCCCCAAATGATACGATACAAATTAATTTTAAATACTCGAACTTGTACGCATTAATCTTTTATCGTTTGTATTTTTACATATATTCTGTTGCCAAACTTGTACACAATTTGTGTTTCTGAACACATCTTTTGAAAGATACACACATATCATAGTATCATAGAGAAATATAAACATTACTCCAAATAGTAATAGCATACAAGAAGTTTGCAAGACAGCCTGAAATAAAAGCAACATAATACAAATAATCGATGCGATTCTTGGTGTCACTTCGACTGAGCAGGAGTTACGGAAGATGTGGAGAATATTTGGCAAAGAAATATGAAAGAAATACTCGAAGAAATGTCAGACTTAAGCGACAAACGGCAATATCCTTGACCAAATTCATGTCCTCCTGAACGATCAAGTCGTAAGAGGGCTAGGGTAAAACTTCCAGCAAATTTCTTCACGTCAGGTAGTGCCCAACAACATTGGCTGTTTTTCATATAAACCTTTGAAAGTTCGAACGATGAAAATGTTGGTCATTTGCGACCGATCCTTAAAGGAAAGGTCTGTACTTTTCAAATTATTATTTCCAGATAAAATTCCAAGGGTTTTAAAAAAACCCTTTAGCATGCTTTACGGTAAGCAGGACATGGTTATTAATTGTGAGAGGAGTTCTCTCATATATTCGCAATGAACCCCCACCAAGATCCGATAAGATCAAAACAATGAGTTTTGCGTTTTCAGTGCATGATATTTGCGAAATGATGGATCTGGATCAAAGCCAGATAAACAATAAATCTTTATGCAAAAATTGGTAAACAAACTACCATCCACATTTAAATTGACATGGGCAGTACATCAGCAAACCATCGACAATGTTAATCTTGTTCACTTGAGTCCGTGGTTAATTAAAATGGCTCAAGCAGTATCTGATGTCTGTTCATCATTAACCGTGAAGTAAAAGCATACAAAGCAAAAACAATTTATAGGCACGAGGAAAATCCATCTACCTTGTTGTGAAACAATTGTAATTTCCCTAGCATTGACAACATCTCGACACTTTTCCGAACCATACCGGTCACCATCTATGGTAAGAACACGAAGTGCGACACATTTGTTTGTTATATGATTACATTGATGAAAGCAGATTTAGCAAAATGCACAGGAAATTCATCGCGAAGAGTCAACGCAAATATATCAGCCAACGAATCAACAAAATTATGTGGGATGAGGTTGGGTAATTTCTAAATTTCCAGTTTAGAAATTTGCCAATGTAATTGTGCTTTAGATTCCGACACTAGATTGGTTGAAATTGTAGAATATCGAATCCATCAACACTAAACCAGCAAAGCAAATACTATCCAAGGATGATGAATAAACGCTAAAATTGCTTGAAGCCGCTACAGTTTACAAGAACAAGCTGCTTCACGGACCAGATACTCTTCCAGCTTTAACGGACGTGTTATATCCCTTCAGAGAACGCAATACGCGGCGACATTAAATATATGTTCCACCAAGTCCCATTACGAAGAGAGATCAGTATTCCCAACGATTCTTATTGCTGAACGGCGAATCTAAAAAGATGGAAATATACGTTACGCAGGTATTAATATTCGAAGATAAATGTTCACAAAAATACAGCACGATTCATTGAAGTATCCACGAGCTGTGAGATCTATGTTGATGATTTTTTGGATAGTGTGGATAACATCGAAGAAGCACTTCAACTAATGGATGAAGAAAGAAATATATTCACAGTGAGGCTGGATTTCAAATTACAAAATTCTTGAGCCATTCCATGGAAGTAATGAATGCACAACTATCAGAGCCTGAAAATTGTAATAAAGAATCCAGTAGTTGCAGTAATTTGACATTATTTAAGAAAATACTTGGAATGCTGTGTTCACCGTCCTCTAATAATTTCCTTTTTCACTTTCAAAACTCACCTTAGCACACTTTACGATTCTGCTAAAAATGTTATTGCAAGAAATCTGGCGTTCATCTGAGAGTTATCCGTCTTTCCAATCTCTGTTGCACATGAAGACTTCATTAAATGGAAAAAATGATCTTCACTTCTCCTGGAAGGTAGAACCAGAAATCAAGTACTAAAGAGATATGCAACTTTCCAGTGGAAAACCCCAAACCAAATTGTATGCAAGTGTGGTTGAAATTAAAAGATTTTCTTGTAGGAGTAAACTAGTTCACTGTATGTCGTATGTATTTCGTTTTATTCGAGGAACCAGGAGGAATATAGTTTCAGAAACCCGATTAAATTGAGGAGCTGATCACATCCATAACTCGGCATCCAAATTAAAGACCTGGAATGGAGATGGCGGCGTATGAGCCCTTTCTTAAGGCCAACGGTGGTATTCATAGCCTGGAAGAGGCTACCGACATCTCGTTGAAAAGCACATACCTGCCTCGAATTTACTGTTGACGAGCACAGCAAACAGAAAAAGGACAATGACTCTCGGTTCTGCAAGTGGAATGTGAGGTCCCTTAACAGACCACGTAAGTTATGTTTTTTGGTATTCTTTTGAAACCAAGAATAATACAAGTATATACTTGTACAGTATACTTTATTAATTCTTGATTAACTTCTCTTAGGAGAAGTCGACCGTCCCGTCCGAAGCTTCAAGTAAAACTTATCAAATATGTATTACTTCTCATTCAGACAAGTTGCAGTTCGCGGAAATTGCTTACTCAGGTGTTTCCTTCACCGAGTTCATTTCCGCGACCAGACTGGGTCGAGAACGGTGTAGGTTTTCAACAAAATTGATGACTTCAAGTCTGTGACAGTTTGTCTGAACTGTCGAATGAACACGGTTTCCTTCAAACTTCGGATTTGAGGAGTGTGGGAACGTAACTCGTGCAGCCGATGAACTCACGGAGGCCCTTGAAGCCTATAAGGCAAATCTCACCGCCAAACAGGAGATGCTGTGGGATGGGTCGGTCAAAAAGTTATCGAAAAATTGCGACGTCTACGTCGTATCTGTAGATACTAACTTATCTCACCTGTATCCCGAGGGCGTGATGTGCAGGTAAAAATTTCGTCAACGACCATACCATGCTGAAAAAATCGGTTCTCGTCCGATCACCGAAATCAAGCAGCATCGGGCGCGGATAGTACTTGGATGGAGGACCGCTTGGGAACACCGCGTGTTATTGACATTGACACCTGTTCAAACTTTTTGCTCCCCATTGTACACACTACTGCAACCACATCCTCAACCAACAACAAATTCTCAATCATGACTGCCATTCTCAACATTCTCACAGGATTTTTTTATTCATGTCAACAATTTTATTGCGCATTACGTGTGGTTCTGTGTGGTTTAGAGGGCGCGAGTTACTCCATCTAAATGGTCTCACGTCACATCTTGATTCACCACACGTGCCGCAACTCGATGTCAACAAACTACGGGTGCTTTCGGCTCTATATAAGAAGACTTCCAAAATAAGAGCATGATTTTGGTCCTTTGAATCAGCAGTTTTGGGCCACTAACCGAATTAGCACGAAGTCCACAGTGATGACGTTTGTGCAGTATACTATTACTCCGAGGTAGACAAAATTACTTGCCTTTACTACTTCCAAATTTTAGCCGTCGATCGTGATGATTTGAAAAGGGTCGTATTCAGGTAAGCAGTGTTGGTAAATTACGCGAGTTTTACAAATTTTATATTGGTTACGCTTGACTAACGTGTAACGTATGTAATCCAACATTTTTGACAGTTCTTCACAAAAATCTTCTCATCCGAATACAATTGGAAGCAATAGCCACAACATTTATCTATTCTAAATACATTATTTATTCTATTATTTTCCGGTTAATTTTATTTTTCGTTCCATCTTCCAGTGAAATAATTTACATCAGATTCCTGAATATCTTTAACCGTGGAAAATCGTACTGCTTGAGCCTTTGCTTGGATTATTTGATTTTCAATTTTAGGTGAACGATATGGTTGTATTCATCGATGAGAAATGAGATAAAAACACAAAAACAGAACACAACAGAAAACAGGCAAATAAAACACACATCCTTTTAACGTTGGGAAAACTCAAGTAAAAACCCAACGGCTTATCTCGTCGTGAGATAAAGACTGTGCAGTCACAGAGGTTGCACACATCTATAAACATATTTTCATGTATTCAATTCTAAACAGTGGGATCTTTCGTACACGGGGATGCACACACATATAAACATATTTTCATGCATTCAGTTCTAAACAGTGGGATATTTCGTACACGTGTAAAGCTAATTCAGTTCCAACTAGAAATTAATCCATTTCAATAATAGCGTTCACGTATTACCTATTCTTTATATATCTGGAAAGTATCCAATAAAAGTCTCACCAAATTGCCAAGATCTGCTAAGAGCTCTATCATGTTTCTTTGCAAAATGCATGTAAAACTAAAAAACATTCACCATTGTTCTTCCATGTCATATTTTGTTTCTTTTTAAAGCTGCCTGTTTGCCTCTCGCAATACTGTCATGTATTTTCAATGCAAAGCAGTAGCTGTTTCGTTAAACTTTTCAAAATTGCAGTCATGTTTTCTATGTCTCATCATGCAATGCGTCAAAAAGCTTAACAGATGAAAATATATTTTTGTTCAGTTGGAAACTTTTATTAATTTCTCTGGAAAGCAATCTTATTTCCATATAGAAAAGGAATTCTCATATCTGTGAACACTTTTTTAAGCAATCTCAATTGAAGAGGACGACTTTTTACGACACTTACAATTTCCACAACTTCATAAAGAACGTTTTCTGAATCACTTGGCACTCAATTACTACAAGTGCACAACGCTATAACGTGTTACTTCCTGGAGCAATGTTTTTAATTTTTGACACGACACATGAAACTATCCTATTATTGCTACGGCTCCGTCACTGCATATATCAAAACACTTTTCCTAATTAATACTGTTTAAGACCTTGTGTTTGCAAGGTTGCCAGGACAATTTGATTTCCATGCAATACGTCACATTTCCGAATCCCCAAATGATACGATAAAAAATTAATTTTAAATACTCGAACTTGTACGCATTAATCTTTTATCGTTTGTATTTTTACATATATTCTGTTGCCAAACTTGTACACAATTTGTGTTTCTGAACACATCTTTTGAAAGATACACACATATCATAGTATCATAGAGAAATATAAACATTACTCCAAATAGTAATAGCATACAAGAAGTTTGCAAGACAGCCTGAAATAAAAGCAACATAATACAAATAATCGATGCGATTCTTGGTGTCACTTCGACTGAGCAGGAGTTACGGAAGATGTGGAGAATATTTGGCAAAGAAATATGAAAGAAATACTCGAAGAAATGTCAGACTTAAGCGACAAACGGCAATATCCTTGACCAAATTCATGTCCTCCTGAACGATCAAGTCGTAAGAGGGCTAGGGTAAAACTTCCAGGAAATTTCTTCACGTCAGGTAGTGCCCAACAACATTGGCTGTTTTTCATATAAACCTTTGAAAGTTCGAACGATGAAAATGTTGGTCATTTGCGACCGATCCTTAAAGGAAAGGTCTGTACTTTTCAAATTATTATTTCCAGATAAAATTCCAAGGGTTTTAAAAAAACCCTTTAGCATGCTTTACGGTAAGCAGGACATGGTTATTAATTGTGAGAGGAGTTCTCTCATATATTCGCAATGAACCCCCACCAAGATCCGATAAGATCAAAACAATGAGTTTTGCGTTTTCAGTGCATGATATTTGCGAAATGATGGATCTGGATCAAAGCCAGATAAACAATAAATCTTTATGCAAAAATTGGTAAACAAACTACCATCCACATTTAAATTGACATGGGCAGTACATCAGCAAACCATCGACAATGTTAATCTTGTTCACTTGAGTCCGTGGTTAATTAAAATGGCTCAAGCAGTATCTGATGTCTGTTCATCATTAACCGTGAAGTAAAAGCATACAAAGCAAAAACAATTTATAGGCACGAGGAAAATCCATCTACCTTGTTGTGAAACAATTGTAATTTCCCTAGCATTGACAACATCTCGACACTTTTCCGAACCATACCGGTCACCATCTATGGTAAGAACACGAAGTGCGACACATTTGTTTGTTATATGATTACATTGATGAAAGCAGATTTAGCAAAATGCACAGGAAATTCATCGCGAAGAGTCAACGCAAATATATCAGCCAACGAATCAACAAAATTATGTGGGATGAGGTTGGGTAATTTCTAAATTTCCAGTTTAGAAATTTGCCAATGTAATTGTGCTTTAGATTCCGACACTAGATTGGTTGAAATTGTAGAATATCGAATCCATCAACACTAAACCAGCAAAGCAAATACTATCCAAGGATGATGAATAAACGCTAAAATTGTTTGAAGCCGCTACAGTTTACAAGAACAAGCTGCTTCACGGACCAGATACTCTTCCAGCTTTAACGGACGTGTTATATCCCTTCAGAGAACGCAATACGCGGCGACATTAAATATATGTTCCACCAAGTCCCATTACGAAGAGAGATCAGTATTCCCAACGATTCTTATTGCTGAACGGCGAATCTAAAAAGATGGAAATATACGTTACGCAGGTATTAATATTCGAAGATAAATGTTCACAAAAATACAGCACGATTCATTGAAGTATCCACGAGCTGTGAGATCTATGTTGATGATTTTTTGGATAGTGTGGATAACATCGAAGAAGCACTTCAACTAATGGATGAAGAAAGAAATATATTCACAGTGAGGCTGGATTTCAAATTACAAAATTCTTGAGCCATTCCATGGAAGTAATGAATGCACAACTATCAGAGCCTGAAAATTGTAATAAAGAATCCAGTAGTTGCAGTAATTTGACATTATTTAAGAAAATACTTGGAATGCTGTGTTCACCGTCCTCTAATAATTTCCTTTTTCACTTTCAAAACTCACCTTAGCACACTTTACGATTCTGCTAAAAATGTTATTGCAAGAAATCTGGCGTTCATCTGAGAGTTATCCGTCTTTCCAATCTCTGTTGCACATGAAGACTTCATTAAATGGAAAAAATGATCTTCACTTCTCCTGGAAGGTAGAACCAGAAATCAAGTACTAAAGAGATATGCAACTTTCCAGTGGAAAACCCCAAACCAAATTGTATGCAAGTGTGGTTGAAATTAAAAGATTTTCTTGTAGGAGTAAACTAGTTCACTGTATGTCGTATGTATTTCGTTTTATTCGAGGAACCAGGAGGAATATAGTTTCAGAAACCCGATTAAATTGAGGAGCTGATCACATCCATAACTCGGCATCCAAATTAAAGACCTGGAATGGAGATGGCGGCGTATGAGCCCTTTCTTAAGGCCAACGGTGGTATTCATAGCCTGGAAGAGGCTACCGACATCTCGTTGAAAAGCACATACCTGCCTCGAATTTACTGTTGACGAGCACAGCAAACAGAAAAAGGACAATGACTCTCGGTTCTGCAAGTGGAATGTGAGGTCCCTTAACAGACCACGTAAGTTATGTTTTTTGGTATTCTTTTGAAACCAAGAATAATACAAGTATATACTTGTATAGTATACTTTATTAATTCTTGATTAACTTCTCTTAGGAGAAGTCGACCGTCCCGTCCGAAGCTTCAAGTAAAACTTATCAAATATGTATTACTTCTCATTCAGACAAGTTGCAGTTCGCGGAAATTGCTTACTCAGGTGTTTCCTTCACCGAGTTCATTTCCGCGACCAGACTGGGTCGAGAACGGTGTAGGTTTTCAACAAAATTGATGACTTCAAGTCTGTGACAGTTTGTCTGAACTGTCGAATGAACACGGTTTCCTTCAAACTTCGGATTTGAGGAGTGTGGGAACGTAACTCGTGCAGCCGATGAACTCACGGAGGCCCTGGAAGCCTATAAGGCAAATCTCACCGCCAAACAGGAGATGCTGTGGGATGGGTCGGTCAAAAAGTTATCGAAAAATTGCGACGTCTACGTCGTATCTGTAGATACTAACTGTATCTCACCTGTATCCCGAGGGCGTGATGTGCAGGTAAGAATTTCGTCAACGACCATACCATGCTGAAAAAATCGGTTCTCGTCTATGCGTCTGAAAAGGCACGTATCAATCAGTACTTCATTTCAGAGCTCGATACTCTTTTCACTAGCCTTCGACTATGCTCGGAGGAGAACTATTATATCATAGCCGGAGACTTGAACTCGAGGCATATTGAATGGGGCAACTTAGTGCATAACACCAGGGGTACCTCCTTGCATAACTGGTTTGTAGAGCACAATATTGAGTTCAAGCTAGATTTGCTTGCAACCGATAAGCCATCGTATCCCAGAAGCGGGTCCTATCTGGATCTGTTGCTGATAGACAGACGACTAACTATACTAGACGTGGAACGACGCACACGGAACTGTTTAACTGCTGTTGAGTACGAGAGTGATCACTGCGGGCTCTACGCGGCTATTCAGCTCCCGAACGAGGTGGAAGAACTGGAGGAGTATGTCCAGAGGCACCCTTATAATTACAATAAGGCCCGCTGGCCACGCTTCTCCAGGACTTTAGCCACAGAACTACGTTCGAGTGGGATCAATCCGCCGACAAACAGAAACCTAACTAACGCGGAGGTTGACAGGTACCTCATACAAATGGATGACATAATTAAACGCACCATGGACAAGACGATTCCGAAGGTAGTGCAAATCGATGTCAGTGACGTCTATCGAAATGCTACCATCGATGCACTTCACGTGCACAAAAGTAGACTGCTGTCAAAACTCAAACTCTTGCACAGGCGGTTTACAGATCCGCAAAACGCTGAAGTCAGGGCACTGAAGTCGGAGATCAAGAACCTCCAACAGTTAATAAGAATAAATTATAGCTTGGCTATAAGCTTGCACTGGGGCAACAAAATCCGGGCTGTACGATCCAACAACCCGGGTATGTTCCCGCAAGTAAATAAAATATTCCGGAGGAAAGATCAAAACGACATTCAGACCGTTCGACTTCCCAGAACGATAACTAACGAACAATTACTGACTTCAGTTGGCATCGATCCAGGTAGGGCAGTGCTAGACAATGACTTCTTTGTGGTTGAGGATCCCCAGGAGAAGGTGAAAGCTATTGGTGCCGTGTTTCAGCGAGTGTATACGGTCAACTTAGTTAGTAGGCCGAATCACGACCTGGAAAACAGAGCCTTGCTAAACCACTTCTATCTCCGCAACGAGATAAGTCAATGGCGATCCGAGAATCCAGGATTCACCAGGTTCAGTGACGATAATTTGGCACATAATGCCGTCGCCAATGATAGAAATCACATCTTGATTTCGCAAGAAGATCTCCAGAGTATCTTTAACTCGATGAAGAAGAAAAAGTCAGCGGGAATCGATGGAATATCAAATATTGTGCTTCGACACCTTCCCCCCGCAGCAGTTCAAATTTACACAACGTTGTTCAACAATGCGCTGAGTAATGCATATTACCCTTCGCACTGGAAAACAGCTGTAGTGCAACCGATCCCTAAACGGGACAAAGACAAGTCCATTCCGACAAATCTCCGGTCGATCAGTCTTCTTCCTTGCATAAGCAAGGTTTTTGAAAAGATAGTCATTAGAGTTCTGAAGCAATGGGTTGATGAAAATAAAATCACACCGGATAACCAGTTCGGATTCAGGGCGGGGCATGATACCATACATGCCGCGTCGAAGCTGGTTTCCGACATTCAGTGGAACAAAAACAAAAATCAGTGCACGGGTGCCTGTCTGATTGATCTGGAGAAGGCGTTTGACACCGTTTGGTTGGAGGGCCTCTTCTTCAAGTTAGTCAGGCTCGGAATAAGTAAACCACTGCTATACATGATCTATGACATGATAACAGGTAGAAAGTTCGTCGTGAAAAGTGGCGACGTAACTTCCACTACGGTCTTTGACATTAAAAATGGTCTACAACAGGGGGCGATTGGTTCGCCGATCTTGTTTTTAATATTCACTGCAGAACTTATAGGTTCCATGCCGCACTTAATTGCGTACGCCGACGACCTAGTAGCGTACAGATCAGGTCCGAAGATCGAGGTAATAAATATCTTGTTGCAGCGTGACTTCGAGAAAATTCAGCGATTTTGCGACGACTGGAAGTTGGTTATCAACTTCCTGAAGTGCGAAACTACCCTTTTCAGGACCCCGTTGTACATGGCGTCGCGGGATATTCGCGTAAACTGGCGCAAGTTCGGCATAGTTGACCCGCAAGGACGGCCGTTAGCTGTGAAAAGTGTGGTTAGATATCTTGGCATTTGGCTGGATCAATATCTGTATTTTGACAAACATATAGATATTGCTCTGACGAAAGCCAGAAAGGCCTTTGCTGCGGCAAGGAGGTTGTTTTACAGCAGCCAACTTGATACCAGGGTGAAGGTAATCTGCTACATGGCCCTCATCAGGCCAATTATGGCGTACGGTTGTCCGTTGTGGTTCAACGTGAGTCCTTCCCAGATGGAAAAGATGAGGTTGTTCGAGAGACAGTGTCTTCGGTCCTGTCTCCGGTTGTATCGTACACCCGAGTCTGAGTACAAGAAGTACTATCCTAACGAGGTCCTGTACAACGAGGCAAACTTGAACAGGATAGATAATTTTATTATTAAGCTGATCAGAAGACACATTGCACGAGCTATGACTTCTTCCAACAGTCTGATCTTCGGGGCTTACTACCCCAATATTATGTACCATGAAAGGGTGCGCCTTAACGGCTTTATTCCTCCCGAAGCATTCCTCTATTTAGACATGATTGGCCTAATACAGGATACAGACGGATGCCCTGTAATCTTCCATGTCGTACGCCGAACAGTGGACAGGCGACTCCAATACGAACCGGATGTCGCTCGCACCCACGAGGATCTTCTTCGGTTCAGCCGAGCGATCCCCGCTCGAGATAGGAAGCAGTCTGCCAAAGATCGGCAATTTTACTGGTGGTTACACCAAAACCAGTCTCCGGCACCGCTGGCCTTTTAAACGATCCGGTAGTTGACCATGGTGGCCAACTTACATAGGTTTTAAGGTAGTTATTAAGGGGAAAAAAAAATAAAAAAAAAAATATAAAACAAAAAAAAAATTTCAAAAAAAAAAAAGATATAAAACAAAAAACAAAAAAAAAAAAATTATAATACCCAAAAACCCAAAAAAAGGTGCACCACGGCGTATAAATTATATATGTTAAGCATATACATAACACATACGCCCTGGTGCACGCGTCCGTACTGTTACGGACATAGTTAAGATAGTCCTAAGTTTTATGTTAGGGTAAGTTAGTATAAGGTAGGTTAAGTAATTAAGTTAAGTTTAGCCAAGTTTTTTATAAGTTTTCTTGGCAAATAAATAAATAAATAAATGAAGTTTGTCACTAAAGACTAAAAAAACAAGTTGATTAAGCCGAAAGGCACATTATAAAGTAGATTAGATTAGCTTAGAGTACCCGCATAGGGTCAGTAGGTTAGTATTAAGAACAATTTATGAATTTATGAATTGTTAAGTTAGTTAAGCTAGTTTTAAGTTCTTTTGTCTAGCATGTAAGTTAAATTTAATAAAATAAAAACAAAATTACAAAAAAAAAAAAAAAAAAAAAAAAAAAAAAAAAAAAAAAAAAATCGGTTCTCGTCCGATCACCGAAATCAAGCAGCATCGGGCGCGGATAGTACTTGGATGGGGGACCGCTTGGGAACACCGCGTGTTGTTGACATTGACACCTGTTCAAACTTTTTGCTCCCCATTGTACACACTACTGCAACCACATCCTCAACCAACAACAAATTCTCAATCATGACTGCCATTCTCAACATTCTCACAGGATTTTTTTATTCATGTCAACAATTTTATTGCGCATTACGTTGTGGTTCTGTGTGGTTTAGAGGGCGCGAGTTACTCCATCTAAATGGTCTCACGTCACATCTTGATTCACCACACGTGCCGCAACTCGATGTCAACAAACTACGGGTGCTTTCGGCTCTATATAAGAAGACTTCCAAAATAAGAGCATGATTTTGGTCCTTTGAATCAGCAGTTTTGGGCCACTAACCGAATTAGCACGAAGTCCACAGTGATGACGTTTGTGCAGTATACTATTACTCCGAGGTAGACAAAATTACTTGCCTTTACTACTTCCAAATTTTAGCCGTCGATCGTGATGATTTGAAAAGGGTCGTATTCAGGTAAGCAGTGTTGGTAAATTACGCGAGTTTTACAAATTTTATATTGGTTACGCTTGACTAACGTGTAACGTATGTAATCCAACATTTTTGACAGTTCTTCACAAAAATCTTCTCATCCGAATACAATTGGAAGCAATAGCCACAACATTTATCTATTCTAAATACATTATTTATTCTATTATTTTCCGGTTAATTTTATTTTTCGTTCCATCTTCCAGTGAAATAATTTACATCAGATTCCTGAATATCTTTAACCGTGGAAAATCGTACTGCTTGAGCCTTTGCTTGGATTATTTGATTTTCAATTTTAGGTGAACGATATGGTTGTATTCATCGATGAGAAATGAGATAAAAACACAAAAACAGAACACAACAGAAAACAGGCAAATAAAACACACATCCTTTTAACGTTGGGAAAACTCAAGTAAAAACCCAACGGCTTATCTCGTCGTGAGATAAAGACTGTGCAGTCACAGAGGTTGCACACATCTATAAACATATTTTCATGTATTCAATTCCAAACAGTGGGATCTTTCGTACACGGGGATGCACACACATATAAACATATTTTCATGCATTCAGTTCTAAACAGTGGGATATTTCGTACACGTGTAAAGCTAATTCAGTTCCAACTAGAAATTAATCCATTTCAATAATAGCGTTCACGTATTACCTATTCTTTATATATCTGGAAAGTATCCAATAAAAGTCTCACCAAATTGCCAAGATCTGCTAAGAGCTCTATCATGTTTCTTTGCAAAATGCATGTAAAACTAAAAAACATTCACCATTGTTCTTCCATGTCATATTTTGTTTCTTTTTAAAGCTGCCTGTTTGCCTCTCGCAATACTGTCATGTATTTTCAATGCAAAGCAGTAGCTGTTTCGTTAAACTTTTCAAAATTGCAGTCATGTTTTCTATGTCTCATCATGCAATGCGTCAAAAAGCTTAACAGATGAAAATATATTTTTGTTCAGTTGGAAACTTTTATTAATTTCTCTGGAAAGCAATCTTATTTCCATATAGAAAAGGAATTCTCATATCTGTGAACACTTTTTTAAGCAATCTCAATTGAAGAGGACGACTTTTTACGACACTTACAATTTCCACAACTTCATAAAGAACGTTTTCTGAATCACTTGGCACTCAATTACTACAAGTGCACAACGCTATAACGTGTTACTTCCTGGAGCAATGTTTTTAATTTTTGACACGACACATGAAACTATCCTATTATTGCTACGGCTCCGTCACTGCATATATCAAAACACTTTTCCTAATTAATACTGTTTAAGACCTTGTGTTTGCAAGGTTGCCAGGACAATTTGATTTCCATGCAATACGTCACATTTCCGAATCCCCAAATGATACGATACAAATTAATTTTAAATACTCGAACTTGTACGCATTAATCTTTTATCGTTTGTATTTTTACATATATTCTGTTGCCAAACTTGTACACAATTTGTGTTTCTGAACACATCTTTTGAAAGATACACACATATCATAGTATCATAGAGAAATATAAACATTACTCCAAATAGTAATAGCATACAAGAAGTTTGCAAGACAGCCTGAAATAAAAGCAACATAATACAAATAATCGATGCGATTCTTGGTGTCACTTCGACTGAGCAGGAGTTACGGAAGATGTGGAGAATATTTGGCAAAGAAATATGAAAGAAATACTCGAAGAAATGTCAGACTTAAGCGACAAACGGCAATATCCTTGACCAAATTCATGTCCTCCTGAACGATCAAGTCGTAAGAGGGCTAGGGTAAAACTTCCAGCAAATTTCTTCACGTCAGGTAGTGCCCAACAACATTGGCTGTTTTTCATATAAACCTTTGAAAGTTCGAACGATGAAAATGTTGGTCATTTGCGACCGATCCTTAAAGGAAAGGTCTGTACTTTTCAAATTATTATTTCCAGATAAAATTCCAAGGGTTTTAAAAAAACCCTTTAGCATGCTTTACGGTAAGCAGGACATGGTTATTAATTGTGAGAGGAGTTCTCTCATATATTCGCAATGAACCCCCACCAAGATCCGATAAGATCAAAACAATGAGTTTTGCGTTTTCAGTGCATGATATTTGCGAAATGATGGATCTGGATCAAAGCCAGATAAACAATAAATCTTTATGCAAAAATTGGTAAACAAACTACCATCCACATTTAAATTGACATGGGCAGTACATCAGCAAACCATCGACAATGTTAATCTTGTTCACTTGAGTCCGTGGTTAATTAAAATGGCTCAAGCAGTATCTGATGTCTGTTCATCATTAACCGTGAAGTAAAAGCATACAAAGCAAAAACAATTTATAGGCACGAGGAAAATCCATCTACCTTGTTGTGAAACAATTGTAATTTCCCTAGCATTGACAACATCTCGACACTTTTCCGAACCATACCGGTCACCATCTATGGTAAGAACACGAAGTGCGACACATTTGTTTGTTATATGATTACATTGATGAAAGCAGATTTAGCAAAATGCACAGGAAATTCATCGCGAAGAGTCAACGCAAATATATCAGCCAACGAATCAACAAAATTATGTGGGATGAGGTTGGGTAATTTCTAAATTTCCAGTTTAGAAATTTGCCAATGTAATTGTGCTTTAGATTCCGACACTAGATTGGTTGAAATTGTAGAATATCGAATCCATCAACACTAAACCAGCAAAGCAAATACTATCCAAGGATGATGAATAAACGCTAAAATTGTTTGAAGCCGCTACAGTTTACAAGAACAAGCTGCTTCACGGACCAGATACTCTTCCAGCTTTAACGGACGTGTTATATCCCTTCAGAGAACGCAATACGCGGCGACATTAAATATATGTCCCACCAAGTCCCATTACGAAGAGAGATCAGTATTCCCAACGATTCTTATTGCTGAACGGCGAATCTAAAAAGATGGAAATATACGTTACGCAGGTATTAATATTCGAAGATAAATGTTCACAAAAATACAGCACGATTCATTGAAGTATCCACGAGCTGTGAGATCTATGTTGATGATTTTTTGGATAGTGTGGATAACATCGAAGAAGCACTTCAACTAATGGATGAAGAAAGAAATATATTCACAATGAGGCTGGATTTCAAATTACAAAATTCTTGAGCCATTCCATGGAAGTAATGAATGCACAACTATCAGAGCCTGAAAATTGTAATAAAGAATCCAGTAGTTGCAGTAATTTGACATTATTTAAGAAAATACTTGGAATGCTGTGTTCACCGTCCTCTAATAATTTCCTTTTTCACTTTCAAAACTCACCTTAGCACACTTTACGATTCTGCTAAAAATGTTATTGCAAGAAATCTGGCGTTCATCTGAGAGTTATCCGTCTTTCCAATCTCTGTTGCACATGAAGACTTCATTAAATGGAAAAAATGATCTTCACTTCTCCTGGAAGGTAGAACCAGAAATCAAGTACTAAAGAGATATGCAACTTTCCAGTGGAAAACCCCAAACCAAATTGTATGCAAGTGTGGTTGAAATTAAAAGATTTTCTTGTAGGAGTAAACTAGTTCACTGTATGTCGTATGTATTTCGTTTTATTCGAGGAACCAGGAGGAATATAGTTTCAGAAACCCGATTAAATTGAGGAGCTGATCACATCCATAACTCGGCATCCAAATTAAAGACCTGGAATGGAGATGGCGGCGTATGAGCCCTTTCTTAAGGCCAACGGTGGTATTCATAGCCTGGAAGAGGCTACCGACATCTCGTTGAAAAGCACATACCTGCCTCGAATTTACTGTTGACGAGCACAGCAAACAGAAAAAGGACAATGACTCTCGGTTCTGCAAGTGGAATGTGAGGTCCCTTAACAGACCACGTAAGTTATGTTTTTTGGTATTCTTTTGAAACCAAGAATAATACAAGTATATACTTGTACAGTATACTTTATTAATTCTTGATTAACTTCTCTTAGGAGAAGTCGACCGTCCCGTCCGAAGCTTCAAGTAAAACTTATCAAATATGTATTACTTCTCATTCAGACAAGTTGCAGTTCGCGGAAATTGCTTACTCAGGTGTTTCCTTCACCGAGTTCATTTCCGCGACCAGACTGGGTCGAGAACGGTGTAGGTTTTCAACAAAATTGATGACTTCAAGTCTGTGACAGTTTGTCTGAACTGTCGAATGAACACGGTTTCCTTCAAACTTCGGATTTGAGGAGTGTGGGAACGTAACTCGTGCAGCCGATGAACTCACGGAGGCCCTGGAAGCCTATAAGGCAAATCTCACCGCCAAACAGGAGATGCTGTGGGATGGGTCGGTCAAAAAGTTATCGAAAAATTGCGACGTCTACGTCGTATCTGTAGATACTAACTGTATCTCACCTGTATCCCGAGGGCGTGATGTGCAGGTAAGAATTTCGTCAACGACCATACCATGCTGAAAAAATCGGTTCTCGTCAGTCGTTCACAGACCTCCAAACAGATCGGACGTGTTGCGACTTGTGCGAGTATTAAATTTTAGTGAAGTGCGTAAAGTGTGTCATAAAATCAATAAGAAGCAGTAGCCTCGCGGTAGAGTTATCGCCGGTGAAGTCGTGGTGCCGGGTTCGAAACCCGCTGAAAGCAAAGATCATTTTTTTAAAAATTAATAATTAAAAACTCAAAGACACATAGTGTGAGTGAAATAGTGAGTGGCGTGATGGACGCAATGGAGCGACCCGCGCTCGTAAAAACGGGAAAACATGATGAACCGGTGGCTGGCACATCAGGCCACCAAGCGAGTGTGTCAGACCACCTACAAAGTAGACCAGAGACGAGGTCAAAGAGGAGGAAGAAGCTCCAGCCGCAGCCAAATCTGGTGAAGCGCCGTATGGAAATATCCGCAGCAACAACAACAGCAGTTGCAGTAACTACAGCAACAGCAAGCACTTCAGCAGCAGCAACAACAACAGCAGCTGTAGAAACAGCCACAGACGAGCAACAACATCCATTCGACGATGTCGAATACCAATCAGAAGAGGGCGAGGGGAGATTCTCCTACGGTGGGAGAGGGAACTCCTATAGTACGTTAATGTCATCCGAGTCGGATGACGAAGAGGAGGAGGACCGCGAGGTACTCGCCAAAATCCAGAAAGAGAAGGCGGAATTGGATGCGCATATAAAAGCCATCCAAAAAAAATTAGAGGCCAGAAGGTTGGCCAAGGAGAAACAGCAGGAGCAGCAACAACAACAACGCCCAAAGCAACAGCAACAAATACAGCGTCCAAAGCAGCAGCAACAACAAGAGGCGTCCCAACAGCTGCCAAAGGGACAACGCACAGCAGCTGTCAAACAGCAACAACAACAGCAGCAGCCAAAGCAGCAGCAACAAAAACCACAGCAGAAGCAGGCGCAGCAGAAGCAGCAACAACAGCAAAAGCAGAAACAGCAGCAACATCAACCGGCCGCAGCAAACAAGGAGAGATGCCCTCCGATCAACGTCTTCGGACTGGAGACAAAGGACGTGGATATCCTATGTAAGTTGGTCGCCAAAAATAGTTTTTTCATTAAGTATAAAGGTGCATTACGATTGTCTGTCCACTGCTCATCAGTGGCAGACCATAAAGGTATTAAGGAAAGGCTAGCGGTGGCGGAGGCTGAGTTTTTCTCATATACCCCAAAAGGGGAGAAGGTGCAGACCATGCTCCTTAAGGGCGTGGATCCGGACACTGATCCCAAGGACATCCTCGCAGAACTGCGCAAAGCGCAGAGCGACGATGTCCGGTTCGTTGGGGTTAAGCCCTTCATCACTGCGGCAACGAAAAGGGAGAACAGGAAACTTCCGTTCTTCCTAATCCAGGTCACCCCAGACACCAAATTAGACAGCCTAAAGCGTATTAATCGTTTAGGCTCCATTCGTGTAAAGTGGGAAATATTAAAAAAGACACGGCACATACTCCAGTGTGCTCGTTGTCAAAGGTTTGGGCATGCCGCGGCGAACTGCAACATGCAGTCTCGCTGCGTCAAATGCGCAGGAACCCACACTCGAGGGGAATGCCCTTTGGGGACTGAAAAAGTTGAGGACAGGAGCGCTCTCAAATGTGTTCTCTGCAAGACCAGCGGGCACCCTGCAAACTATCGGGGTTGCCCTAAGGTGCAAGAAATGAGGAAGATAATAGAAGCAAAAAGGAAAGGAAAAATGGTAGAAGCGAGGCCAGTGCCCCGTGCTCCAGCTACCACTGTTACACCGGCAGTCTCCTATGCCCAAATGGCATCAGGAAGGCGACCGGTACAACAGACAGTGCCGAAGGTGGCCCCAGTCCCAGTGGCCAGGCAACCTGAAGCCGATTTGGATCTGAAGACGGTCCTGCTCTCTATTCAGGGGCAGATCGCTCAGCTCCAAAAACAGTTCCTTGAGCAAGCAGCGCGAGTAGACCTCATCTACTCCACGCTGTTCGCCGAGCCAAACGCCACATCGGTCTGATGGCTGCGCAGGCAGCCTTTAACCTAAAAATTCTAGCAGTGAATGTGAATTCACTGATCAAACCCGAACGACAATTAAATTTCGGCAACTTACTGCAAACGCATAATCCTGACGTGTTGATGGTTTGCGAGACTAAGCTAAATCAGACGCACACACTCAGGTACAATAATTATAACATCATTCGAAGAGATCGAACCTACCTAGCGGGCGGGGTCGCTCTCTTAATCAAAAAAGGCCTTTGTCATAAGGTCGTGTATAGCGGTGAAGTGCGCAGATTTCAAGCGATAGAAACATGTATCGCACGCATCCCCCTTCGGGGTGGTAAGCAGTTATACGTGATCGCTATCTATGCGTCTGAAAAGGCACGTATCAATCAGTACTTCATTTCAGAGCTCGATACTCTTTTCACTAGCCTTCGACTATGCTCGGAGGAGAACTATTATATCATAGCCGGAGACTTGAACTCGAGGCATATTGAATGGGGCAACTTAGTGCATAACACCAGGGGTACCTCCTTGCATAACTGGTTTGTAGAGCACAATATTGAGTTCAAGCTAGATTTGCTTGCAACCGATAAGCCATCGTATCCCAGAAGCGGGTCCTATCTGGATCTGTTGCTGATAGACAGACGACTAACTATACTAGACGTGGAACGACGCACACGGAACTGTTTAACTGCTGTTGAGTACGAGAGTGATCACTGCGGGCTCTACGCGGCTATTCAGCTCCCGAACGAGGTGGAAGAACTGGAGGAGTATGTCCAGAGGCACCCTTATAATTACAATAAGGCCCGCTGGCCACGCTTCTCCAGGACTTTAGCCACAGAACTACGTTCGAGTGGGATCAATCCGCCGACAAACAGAAACCTAACTAACGCGGAGGTTGACAGGTACCTCATACAAATGGACGATATAATTAAACGTACCATGGACAAGACGATTCCGAAGGTAGTGCAAATCGATGTCAGTGACGTCTATCGAAATGCTACCATCGATGCACTTCACGTGCACAAAAGTAGACTGCTGTCAAGACTCAAACTCTTGCACAGGCGGTTTACAGATCCGCAAAACGCGGAAGTCAGGGCACTGAAGTCGGAGATCAAGAACCTCCAACAGTTAATAAGAATAAATTATAGCTTGGCTATAAGCTTGCACTGGGGCAATAAAATCCGGGCTGTACGATCCAACAACCCGGGTATGTTCCCGCAAGTAAATAAAATATTCCGGAGGAAAGATCAAAACGACATTCAGACCGTTCGACTTCCCAGAACGATAACTAACGAACAATTACTGACTTCAGTTGGCATCGATCCAGATAGGGCAGTGCTAGACAATGACTTCTTTGTGGTTGAGGATCCCCAGGAGAAGGTGAAAGCTATTGGTGCCGTGTTTCAGCGAGTGTATACGGTCAACTTAGTTAGTAGGCCGAATCACGACCTGGAAAACAGAGCCTTGCTAAACCACTTCTATCTCCGCAACGAGATAAGTCAATGGCGATCCGAGAATCAAGGATTCACCAGGTTCAGTGACGATAATTTGGCACATAATGCCGTCGCCAATGATAGAAATCACATCTTGATTTCGCAAGAAGATCTCCAGAGTATCTTTAACTCGATGAAGAAGAAAAAGTCAGCGGGAATCGATGGAATATCAAATATTGTGCTTCGCCACCTTCCCCCCGCAGCAGTTCAAATTTACACAACGTTGTTCAACAATGCGCTGAGTAATGCATATTACCCTTCGCACTGGAAAACAGCTGTAGTGCAACCGATCCCTAAACGGGACAAAGACAAGTCCATTCCGACAAATCTCCGGTCGATCAGTCTTCTTCCTTGCATAAGCAAGGTTTTTGAAAAGATAGTCATTAGAGTTCTGAAGCAATGGGTTGATGAAAATAAAATCATACCGGATAACCAGTTCGGATTCAGGGCGGGCCATGATACCATACATGCCGCGTCAAAGCTGGTTTCCGACATTCAGTGGAACAAAAACAAAAATCAGTGCACGGGTGCCTGTCTGATTGATCTGGAGAAGGCGTTTGACACCGTTTGGTTGGAGGGCCTCTTCTTCAAGTTAGTCAGGCTCGGAATAAGTAAACCACTGCTATACATGATCTATGACATGATAACAGGTAGAAAGTTCGTCGTGAAAAGTGGCGACGTAACTTCCACTACGGTCTTTGACATTAAAAATGGTCTACAACAGGGGGCGATTGGTTCGCCGATCTTGTTTTCAATATTCACTGCAGAACTTATAGGTTCCATGCCGCACTTAATTGCGTACGCCGACGACCTAGTAGCGTACAGATCAGGTCCGAAGGTCGAGGTAATAAATATCTTGTTGCAGCGTGACTTCGAGAAAATTCAGCGATTTTGCGACGACTGGAAGTTGGTTATCAACTTCCTGAAGTGCGAAACTACCCTTTTCAGGACCCCGTTGTACATGGCGTCGCGGGATATTCGCTTAAACTGGCGCAAGTTCGGCATAGTTGACCCGCAAGGACGGCCGTTAGCTGTGAAAAGTGTGGTTAGATATCTTGGCATTTGGCTGGATCAATATCTGTATTTTGACAAACATATAGATATTGCTCTGACGAAAGCCAGAAAGGCCTTTGCTGCGGCAAGGAGGTTGTTTTACAGCAGCCAACTTGATACCAGGGTGAAGGTAATCTGCTACATGGCCCTCATCAGGCCAATTATGGCGTACGGTTGTCCGTTGTGGTTCAACGTGAGTCCTTCCCAGATGGAAAAGATGAGGTTGTTCGAGAGACAGTGTCTTCGGTCCTGTCTCCGGTTGTATCGTACACCCGAGTCTGAGTACAAGAAGTACTATCCTAACGAGGTCCTGTACAACGAGGCAAACTTGAACAGGATAGATAATTTTATTATTAAGCTGATCAGAAGACACATTGCACGAGCTATGACTTCTCCCAACAGTCTGATCTTCGGGGCTTACTACCCCAATATTATGTACCATGAAAGGGTGCGCCTTAACGGCTTTATTCCTCCCGAAGCATTCCTCTATTTAGACATGATTGGCCTAATACAGGATACAGACGGATGCCCTGTAATCTTCCATGTCGTACGCCGAACAGTGGACAGGCGACTCCAATACGAACCGGATGTCGCTCGCACCCACGAGGATCTTCTTCGGTTCAGCCGAGCGATCCCCGCTCGAGATAGGAAGCAGTCTGCCAAAGATCGGCAATTTTACTGGTGGTTACACCAAAACCAGTCTCCGGCACCGCTGGCCTTTTAAACGATCCGGTAGTTGACCATGGTGGCCAACTTACATAGGTTTTAAGGTAGTTATTAAGGGAAAAAAAAAAAAAATATAAAACAAAAAAAAAAAAAAAAAAAAAAAAAAAAAAAAAAGAAAAAAAAAAAAAAATTTCAAAAAAAAAAGATATAAAAAAAAAAAAAAAAAAAAAAAAAGAATTATAATACCCAAAAACCCAAAAAAAAAGGTGCACCACGGCGTATAAATTATATATGTTAAGCATATACATAACACATACGCCCTGGTGCACGCGTCCGTACTGTTACGGACATAGTTAAGATAGTCCTAAGTTTTATGTTAGGGTAAGTTAGTATAAGGTAGGTTAAGTAATTAAGTTAAGTTTAGCCAAGTTTTTTATAAGTTTTCTTGGCAAATAAATAAATAAATAAATGAAGTTTGTCACTAAAGACTAAAAAAACAAGTTGATTAAGCCGAAAGGCACATTATAAAGTAGATTAGATTAGCTTAGAGTACCCGCATAGGGTCAGTAGGTTAGTATTAAGAACAATTTATGAATTTATGAATTGTTAAGTTAGTTAAGCTAGTTTTAAGTTCTTTTGTCTAGCATGTAAGTTAAATTTAATAAAAAAAAAAAAAAAAAAAAAAAAAAAAAAAAAAAAAATCGGTTCTCGTCCGATCACCGAAATCAAGCAGCATCGGGCGCGGATAGTACTTGGATGGGGGACCGCTTGGGAACACCGCGTGTTGTTGACATTGACACCTGTTCAAACTTTTTGCTCCCCATTGTACACACTACTGCAACCACATCCTCAACCAACAACAAATTCTCAATCATGACTGCCATTCTCAACATTCTCACAGGATTTTTTTATTCATGTCAACAATTTTATTGCGCATTACGTTGTGGTTCTGTGTGGTTTAGAGGGCGCGAGTTACTCCATCTAAATGGTCTCACGTCACATCTTGATTCACCACACGTGCCGCAACTCGATGTCAACAAACTACGGGTGCTTTCGGCTCTATATAAGAAGACTTCCAAAATAAGAGCATGATTTTGGTCCTTTGAATCAGCAGTTTTGGGCCACTAACCGAATTAGCACGAAGTCCACAGTGATGACGTTTGTGCAGTATACTATTACTCCGAGGTAGACAAAATTACTTGCCTTTACTACTTCCAAATTTTAGCCGTCGATCGTGATGATTTGAAAAGGGTCGTATTCAGGTAAGCAGTGTTGGTAAATTACGCGAGTTTTACAAATTTTATATTGGTTACGCTTGACTAACGTGTAACGTATGTAATCCAACATTTTTGACAGTTCTTCACAAAAATCTTCTCATCCGAATACAATTGGAAGCAATAGCCACAACATTTATCTATTCTAAATACATTATTTATTCTATTATTTTCCGGTTAATTTTATTTTTCGTTCCATCTTCCAGTGAAATAATTTACATCAGATTCCTGAATATCTTTAACCGTGGAAAATCGTACTGCTTGAGCCTTTGCTTGGATTATTTGATTTTCAATTTTAGGTGAACGATATGGTTGTATTCATCGATGAGAAATGAGATAAAAACACAAAAACAGAACACAACAGAAAACAGGCAAATAAAACACACATCCTTTTAACGTTGGGAAAACTCAAGTAAAAACCCAACGGCTTATCTCGTCGTGAGATAAAGACTGTGCAGTCACAGAGGTTGCACACATCTATAAACATATTTTCATGTATTCAATTCTAAACAGTGGGATCTTTCGTACACGGGGATGCACACACATATAAACATATTTTCATGCATTCAGTTCTAAACAGTGGGATATTTCGTACACGTGTAAAGCTAATTCAGTTCCAACTAGAAATTAATCCATTTCAATAATAGCGTTCACGTATTACCTATTCTTTATATATCTGGAAAGTATCCAATAAAAGTCTCACCAAATTGCCAAGATCTGCTAAGAGCTCTATCATGTTTCTTTGCAAAATGCATGTAAAACTAAAAAACATTCACCATTGTTCTTCCATGTCATATTTTGTTTCTTTTTAAAGCTGCCTGTTTGCCTCTCGCAATACTGTCATGTATTTTCAATGCAAAGCAGTAGCTGTTTCGTTAAACTTTTCAAAATTGCAGTCATGTTTTCTATGTCTCATCATGCAATGCGTCAAAAAGCTTAACAGATGAAAATATATTTTTGTTCAGTTGGAAACTTTTATTAATTTCTCTGGAAAGCAATCTTATTTCCATATAGAAAAGGAATTCTCATATCTGTGAACACTTTTTTAAGCAATCTCAATTGAAGAGGACGACTTTTTACGACACTTACAATTTCCACAACTTCATAAAGAACGTTTTCTGAATCACTTGGCACTCAATTACTACAAGTGCACAACGCTATAACGTGTTACTTCCTGGAGCAATGTTTTTAATTTTTGACACGACACATGAAACTATCCTATTATTGCTACGGCTCCGTCACTGCATATATCAAAACACTTTTCCTAATTAATACTGTTTAAGACCTTGTGTTTGCAAGGTTGCCAGGACAATTTGATTTCCATGCAATACGTCACATTTCCGAATCCCCAAATGATACGATACAAATTAATTTTAAATACTCGAACTTGTACGCATTAATCTTTTATCGTTTGTATTTTTACATATATTCTGTTGCCAAACTTGTACACAATTTGTGTTTCTGAACACATCTTTTGAAAGATACACACATATCATAGTATCATAGAGAAATATAAACATTACTCCAAATAGTAATAGCATACAAGAAGTTTGCAAGACAGCCTGAAATAAAAGCAACATAATACAAATAATCGATGCGATTCTTGGTGTCACTTCGACTGAGCAGGAGTTACGGAAGATGTGGAGAATATTTGGCAAAGAAATATGAAAGAAATACTCGAAGAAATGTCAGACTTAAGCGACAAACGGCAATATCCTTGACCAAATTCATGTCCTCCTGAACGATCAAGTCGTAAGAGGGCTAGGGTAAAACTTCCAGCAAATTTCTTCACGTCAGGTAGTGCCCAACAACATTGGCTGTTTTTCATATAAACCTTTGAAAGTTCGAACGATGAAAATGTTGGTCATTTGCGACCGATCCTTAAAGGAAAGGTCTGTACTTTTCAAATTATTATTTCCAGATAAAATTCCAAGGGTTTTAAAAAAACCCTTTAGCATGCTTTACGGTAAGCAGGACATGGTTATTAATTGTGAGAGGAGTTCTCTCATATATTCGCAATGAACCCCCACCAAGATCCGATAAGATCAAAACAATGAGTTTTGCGTTTTCAGTGCATGATATTTGCGAAATGATGGATCTGGATCAAAGCCAGATAAACAATAAATCTTTATGCAAAAATTGGTAAACAAACTACCATCCACATTTAAATTGACATGGGCAGTACATCAGCAAACCATCGACAATGTTAATCTTGTTCACTTGAGTCCGTGGTTAATTAAAATGGCTCAAGCAGTATCTGATGTCTGTTCATCATTAACCGTGAAGTAAAAGCATACAAAGCAAAAACAATTTATAGGCACGAGGAAAATCCATCTACCTTGTTGTGAAACAATTGTAATTTCCCTAGCATTGACAACATCTCGACACTTTTCCGAACCATACCGGTCACCATCTATGGTAAGAACACGAAGTGCGACACATTTGTTTGTTATATGATTACATTGATGAAAGCAGATTTAGCAAAATGCACAGGAAATTCATCGCGAAGAGTCAACGCAAATATATCAGCCAACGAATCAACAAAATTATGTGGGATGAGGTTGGGTAATTTCTAAATTTCCAGTTTAGAAATTTGCCAATGTAATTGTGCTTTAGATTCCGACACTAGATTGGTTGAAATTGTAGAATATCGAATCCATCAACACTAAACCAGCAAAGCAAATACTATCCAAGGATGATGAATAAACGCTAAAATTGTTTGAAGCCGCTACAGTTTACAAGAACAAGCTGCTTCACGGACCAGATACTCTTCCAGCTTTAACGGACGTGTTATATCCCTTCAGAGAACGCAATACGCGGCGACATTAAATATATGTCCCACCAAGTCCCATTACGAAGAGAGATCAGTATTCCCAACGATTCTTATTGCTGAACGGCGAATCTAAAAAGATGGAAATATACGTTACGCAGGTATTAATATTCGAAGATAAATGTTCACAAAAATACAGCACGATTCATTGAAGTATCCACGAGCTGTGAGATCTATGTTGATGATTTTTTGGATAGTGTGGATAACATCGAAGAAGCACTTCAACTAATGGATGAAGAAAGAAATATATTCACAATGAGGCTGGATTTCAAATTACAAAATTCTTGAGCCATTCCATGGAAGTAATGAATGCACAACTATCAGAGCCTGAAAATTGTAATAAAGAATCCAGTAGTTGCAGTAATTTGACATTATTTAAGAAAATACTTGGAATGCTGTGTTCACCGTCCTCTAATAATTTCCTTTTTCAC
Source organism: Eristalis tenax (assembly GCA_905231855.2). Classification (NCBI taxonomy): domain Eukaryota; kingdom Metazoa; phylum Arthropoda; class Insecta; order Diptera; family Syrphidae; genus Eristalis; species Eristalis tenax. Next base: position 106,410,934 of record HG993124.1, on the reverse strand, counting down.
TTTCAAAACTCACCTTAGCACACTTTACGATTCTGCTAAAAATGTTATTGCAAGAAATCTGGCGTTCATCTGAGAGTTATCCGTCTTTCCAATCTCTGTTGCACATGAAGACTTCATTAAATGGAAAAAATGATCTTCACTTCTCCTGGAAGGTAGAACCAGAAATCAAGTACTAAAGAGATATGCAACTTTCCAGTGGAAAACCCCAAACCAAATTGTATGCAAGTGTGGTTGAAATTAAAAGATTTTCTTGTAGGAGTAAACTAGTTCACTGTATGTCGTATGTATTTCGTTTTATTCGAGGAACCAGGAGGAATATAGTTTCAGAAACCCGATTAAATTGAGGAGCTGATCACATCCATAACTCGGCATCCAAATTAAAGACCTGGAATGGAGATGGCGGCGTATGAGCCCTTTCTTAAGGCCAACGGTGGTATTCATAGCCTGGAAGAGGCTACCGACATCTCGTTGAAAAGCACATACCTGCCTCGAATTTACTGTTGACGAGCACAGCAAACAGAAAAAGGACAATGACTCTCGGTTCTGCAAGTGGAATGTGAGGTCCCTTAACAGACCACGTAAGTTATGTTTTTTGGTATTCTTTTGAAACCAAGAATAATACAAGTATATACTTGTACAGTATACTTTATTAATTCTTGATTAACTTCTCTTAGGAGAAGTCGACCGTCCCGTCCGAAGCTTCAAGTAAAACTTATCAAATATGTATTACTTCTCATTCAGACAAGTTGCAGTTCGCGGAAATTGCTTACTCAGGTGTTTCCTTCACCGAGTTCATTTCCGCGACCAGACTGGGTCGAGAACGGTGTAGGTTTTCAACAAAATTGATGACTTCAAGTCTGTGACAGTTTGTCTGAACTGTCGAATGAACACGGTTTCCTTCAAACTTCGGATTTGAGGAGTGTGGGAACGTAACTCGTGCAGCCGATGAACTCACGGAGGCCCTGGAAGCCTATAAGGCAAATCTCACCGCCAAACAGGAGATGCTGTGGGATGGGTCGGTCAAAAAGTTATCGAAAAATTGCGACGTCTACGTCGTATCTGTAGATACTAACTGTATCTCACCTGTATCCCGAGGGCGTGATGTGCAGGTAAGAATTTCGTCAACGACCATACCATGCTGAAAAAATCGGTTCTCGTCCGATCACCGAAATCAAGCAGCATCGGGCGCGGATAGTACTTGGATGGGGGACCGCTTGGGAACACCGCGTGTTGTTGACATTGACACCTGTTCAAACTTTTTGCTCCCCATTGTACACACTACTGCAACCACATCCTCAACCAACAACAAATTCTCAATCATGACTGCCATTCTCAACATTCTCACAGGATTTTTTTATTCATGTCAACAATTTTATTGCGCATTACGTTGTGGTTCTGTGTGGTTTAGAGGGCGCGAGTTACTCCATCTAAATGGTCTCACGTCACATCTTGATTCACCACACGTGCCGCAACTCGATGTCAACAAACTACGGGTGCTTTCGGCTCTATATAAGAAGACTTCCAAAATAAGAGCATGATTTTGGTCCTTTGAATCAGCAGTTTTGGGCCACTAACCGAATTAGCACGAAGTCCACAGTGATGACGTTTGTGCAGTATACTATTACTCCGAGGTAGACAAAATTACTTGCCTTTACTACTTCCAAATTTTAGCCGTCGATCGTGATGATTTGAAAAGGGTCGTATTCAGGTAAGCAGTGTTGGTAAATTACGCGAGTTTTACAAATTTTATATTGGTTACGCTTGACTAACGTGTAACGTATGTAATCCAACATTTTTGACAGTTCTTCACAAAAATCTTCTCATCCGAATACAATTGGAAGCAATAGCCACAACATTTATCTATTCTAAATACATTATTTATTCTATTATTTTCCGGTTAATTTTATTTTTCGTTCCATCTTCCAGTGAAATAATTTACATCAGATTCCTGAATATCTTTAACCGTGGAAAATCGTACTGCTTGAGCCTTTGCTTGGATTATTTGATTTTCAATTTTAGGTGAACGATATGGTTGTATTCATCGATGAGAAATGAGATAAAAACACAAAAACAGAACACAACAGAAAACAGGCAAATAAAACACACATCCTTTTAACGTTGGGAAAACTCAAGTAAAAACCCAACGGCTTATCTCGTCGTGAGATAAAGACTGTGCAGTCACAGAGGTTGCACACATCTATAAACATATTTTCATGTATTCAATTCTAAACAGTGGGATCTTTCGTACACGGGGATGCACACACATATAAACATATTTTCATGCATTCAGTTCTAAACAGTGGGATATTTCGTACACGTGTAAAGCTAATTCAGTTCCAACTAGAAATTAATCCATTTCAATAATAGCGTTCACGTATTACCTATTCTTTATATATCTGGAAAGTATCCAATAAAAGTCTCACCAAATTGCCAAGATCTGCTAAGAGCTCTATCATGTTTCTTTGCAAAATGCATGTAAAACTAAAAAACATTCACCATTGTTCTTCCATGTCATATTTTGTTTCTTTTTAAAGCTGCCTGTTTGCCTCTCGCAATACTGTCATGTATTTTCAATGCAAAGCAGTAGCTGTTTCGTTAAACTTTTCAAAATTGCAGTCATGTTTTCTATGTCTCATCATGCAATGCGTCAAAAAGCTTAACAGATGAAAATATATTTTTGTTCAGTTGGAAACTTTTATTAATTTCTCTGGAAAGCAATCTTATTTCCATATAGAAAAGGAATTCTCATATCTGTGAACACTTTTTTAAGCAATCTCAATTGAAGAGGACGACTTTTTACGACACTTACAATTTCCACAACTTCATAAAGAACGTTTTCTGAATCACTTGGCACTCAATTACTACAAGTGCACAACGCTATAACGTGTTACTTCCTGGAGCAATGTTTTTAATTTTTGACACGACACATGAAACTATCCTATTATTGCTACGGCTCCGTCACTGCATATATCAAAACACTTTTCCTAATTAATACTGTTTAAGACCTTGTGTTTGCAAGGTTGCCAGGACAATTTGATTTCCATGCAATACGTCACATTTCCGAATCCCCAAATGATACGATACAAATTAATTTTAAATACTCGAACTTGTACGCATTAATCTTTTATCGTTTGTATTTTTACATATATTCTGTTGCCAAACTTGTACACAATTTGTGTTTCTGAACACATCTTTTGAAAGATACACACATATCATAGTATCATAGAGAAATATAAACATTACTCCAAATAGTAATAGCATACAAGAAGTTTGCAAGACAGCCTGAAATAAAAGCAACATAATACAAATAATCGATGCGATTCTTGGTGTCACTTCGACTGAGCAGGAGTTACGGAAGATGTGGAGAATATTTGGCAAAGAAATATGAAAGAAATACTCGAAGAAATGTCAGACTTAAGCGACAAACGGCAATATCCTTGACCAAATTCATGTCCTCCTGAACGATCAAGTCGTAAGAGGGGTAGGGTAAAACTTCCAGCAAATTTCTTCACGTCAGGTAGTGCCCAACAACATTGGCTGTTTTTCATATAAACCTTTGAAAGTTCGAACGATGAAAATGTTGGTCATTTGCGACCGATCCTTAAAGGAAAGGTCTGTACTTTTCAAATTATTATTTCCAGATAAAATTCCAAGGGTTTTAAAAAAACCCTTTAGCATGCTTTACGGTAAGCAGGACATGGTTATTAATTGTGAGAGGAGTTCTCTCATATATTCGCAATGAACCCCCACCAAGATCCGATAAGATCAAAACAATGAGTTTTGCGTTTTCAGTGCATGATATTTGCGAAATGATGGATCTGGATCAAAGCCAGATAAACAATAAATCTTTATGCAAAAATTGGTAAACAAACTACCATCCACATTTAAATTGACATGGGCAGTACATCAGCAAACCATCGACAATGTTAATCTTGTTCACTTGAGTCCGTGGTTAATTAAAATGGCTCAAGCAGTATCTGATGTCTGTTCATCATTAACCGTGAAGTAAAAGCATACAAAGCAAAAACAATTTATAGGCACGAGGAAAATCCATCTACCTTGTTGTGAAACAATTGTAATTTCCCTAGCATTGACAACATCTCGACACTTTTCCGAACCATACCGGTCACCATCTATGGTAAGAACACGAAGTGCGACACATTTGTTTGTTATATGATTACATTGATGAAAGCAGATTTAGCAAAATGCACAGGAAATTCATCGCGAAGAGTCAACGCAAATATATCAGCCAACGAATCAACAAAATTATGTGGGATGAGGTTGGGTAATTTCTAAATTTCCAGTTTAGAAATTTGCCAATGTAATTGTGCTTTAGATTCCGACACTAGATTGGTTGAAATTGTAGAATATCGAATCCATCAACACTAAACCAGCAAAGCAAATACTATCCAAGGATGATGAATAAACGCTAAAATTGTTTGAAGCCGCTACAGTTTACAAGAACAAGCTGCTTCACGGACCAGATACTCTTCCAGCTTTAACGGACGTGTTATATCCCTTCAGAGAACGCAATACGCGGCGACATTAAATATATGTTCCACCAAGTCCCATTACGAAGAGAGATCAGTATTCCCAACGATTCTTATTGCTGAACGGCGAATCTAAAAAGATGGAAATATACGTTACGCAGGTATTAATATTCGAAGATAAATGTTCACAAAAATACAGCACGATTCATTGAAGTATCCACGAGCTGTGAGATCTATGTTGATGATTTTTTGGATAGTGTGGATAACATCGAAGAAGCACTTCAACTAATGGATGAAGAAAGAAATATATTCACAGTGAGGCTGGATTTCAAATTACAAAATTCTTGAGCCATTCCATGGAAGTAATGAATGCACAACTATCAGAGCCTGAAAATTGTAATAAAGAATCCAGTAGTTGCAGTAATTTGACATTATTTAAGAAAATACTTGGAATGCTGTGTTCACCGTCCTCTAATAATTTCCTTTTTCACTTTCAAAACTCACCTTAGCACACTTTACGATTCTGCTAAAAATGTTATTGCAAGAAATCTGGCGTTCATCTGAGAGTTATCCGTCTTTCCAATCTCTGTTGCACATGAAGACTTCATTAAATGGAAAAAATGATCTTCACTTCTCCTGGAAGGTAGAACCAGAAATCAAGTACTAAAGAGATATGCAACTTTCCAGTGGAAAACCCCAAACCAAATTGTATGCAAGTGTGGTTGAAATTAAAAGATTTTCTTGTAGGAGTAAACTAGTTCACTGTATGTCGTATGTATTTCGTTTTATTCGAGGAACCAGGAGGAATATAGTTTCAGAAACCCGATTAAATTGAGGAGCTGATCACATCCATAACTCGGCATCCAAATTAAAGACCTGGAATGGAGATGGCGGCGTATGAGCCCTTTCTTAAGGCCAACGGTGGTATTCATAGCCTGGAAGAGGCTACCGACATCTCGTTGAAAAGCACATACCTGCCTCGAATTTACTGTTGACGAGCACAGCAAACAGAAAAAGGACAATGACTCTCGGTTCTGCAAGTGGAATGTGAGGTCCCTTAACAGACCACGTAAGTTATGTTTTTTGGTATTCTTTTGAAACCAAGAATAATACAAGTATATACTTGTACAGTATACTTTATTAATTCTTGATTAACTTCTCTTAGGAGAAGTCGACCGTCCCGTCCGAAGCTTCAAGTAAAACTTATCAAATATGTATTACTTCTCATTCAGACAAGTTGCAGTTCGCGGAAATTGCTTACTCAGGTGTTTCCTTCACCGAGTTCATTTCCGCGACCAGACTGGGTCGAGAACGGTGTAGGTTTTCAACAAAATTGATGACTTCAAGTCTGTGACAGTTTGTCTGAACTGTCGAATGAACACGGTTTCCTTCAAACTTCGGATTTGAGGAGTGTGGGAACGTAACTCGTGCAGCCGATGAACTCACGGAGGCCCTGGAAGCCTATAAGGCAAATCTCACCGCCAAACAGGAGATGCTGTGGGATGGGTCGGTCAAAAAGTTATCGAAAAATTGCGACGTCTACGTCGTATCTGTAGATACTAACTGTATCTCACCTGTATCCCGAGGGCGTGATGTGCAGGTAAGAATTTCGTCAACGACCATACCATGCTGAAAAAATCGGTTCTCGTCCGATCACCGAAATCAAGCAGCATCGGGCGCGGATAGTACTTGGATGGGGGACCGCTTGGGAACACCGCGTGTTGTTGACATTGACACCTGTTCAAACTTTTTGCTCCCCATTGTACACACTACTGCAACCACATCCTCAACCAACAACAAATTCTCAATCATGACTGCCATTCTCAACATTCTCACAGGATTTTTTTATTCATGTCAACAATTTTATTGCGCATTACGTTGTGGTTCTGTGTGGTTTAGAGGGCGCGAGTTACTCCATCTAAATGGTCTCACGTCACATCTTGATTCACCACACGTGCCGCAACTCGATGTCAACAAACTACGGGTGCTTTCGGCTCTATATAAGAAGACTTCCAAAATAAGAGCATGATTTTGGTCCTTTGAATCAGCAGTTTTGGGCCACTAACCGAATTAGCACGAAGTCCACAGTGATGACGTTTGTGCAGTATACTATTACTCCGAGGTAGACAAAATTACTTGCCTTTACTACTTCCAAATTTTAGCCGTCGATCGTGATGATTTGAAAAGGGTCGTATTCAGGTAAGCAGTGTTGGTAAATTACGCGAGTTTTACAAATTTTATATTGGTTACGCTTGACTAACGTGTAACGTATGTAATCCAACATTTTTGACAGTTCTTCACAAAAATCTTCTCATCCGAATACAATTGGAAGCAATAGCCACAACATTTATCTATTCTAAATACATTATTTATTCTATTATTTTCCGGTTAATTTTATTTTTCGTTCCATCTTCCAGTGAAATAATTTACATCAGATTCCTGAATATCTTTAACCGTGGAAAATCGTACTGCTTGAGCCTTTGCTTGGATTATTTGATTTTCAATTTTAGGTGAACGATATGGTTGTATTCATCGATGAGAAATGAGATAAAAACACAAAAACAGAACACAACAGAAAACAGGCAAATAAAACACACATCCTTTTAACGTTGGGAAAACTCAAGTAAAAACCCAACGGCTTATCTCGTCGTGAGATAAAGACTGTGCAGTCACAGAGGTTGCACACATCTATAAACATATTTTCATGTATTCAATTCTAAACAGTGGGATCTTTCGTACACGGGGATGCACACACATATAAACATATTTTCATGCATTCAGTTCTAAACAGTGGGATATTTCGTACACGTGTAAAGCTAATTCAGTTCCAACTAGAAATTAATCCATTTCAATAATAGCGTTCACGTATTACCTATTCTTTATATATCTGGAAAGTATCCAATAAAAGTCTCACCAAATTGCCAAGATCTGCTAAGAGCTCTATCATGTTTCTTTGCAAAATGCATGTAAAACTAAAAAACATTCACCATTGTTCTTCCATGTCATATTTTGTTTCTTTTTAAAGCTGCCTGTTTGCCTCTCGCAATACTGTCATGTATTTTCAATGCAAAGCAGTAGCTGTTTCGTTAAACTTTTCAAAATTGCAGTCATGTTTTCTATGTCTCATCATGCAATGCGTCAAAAAGCTTAACAGATGAAAATATATTTTTGTTCAGTTGGAAACTTTTATTAATTTCTCTGGAAAGCAATCTTATTTCCATATAGAAAAGGAATTCTCATATCTGTGAACACTTTTTTAAGCAATCTCAATTGAAGAGGACGACTTTTTACGACACTTACAATTTCCACAACTTCATAAAGAACGTTTTCTGAATCACTTGGCACTCAATTACTACAAGTGCACAACGCTATAACGTGTTACTTCCTGGAGCAATGTTTTTAATTTTTGACACGACACATGAAACTATCCTATTATTGCTACGGCTCCGTCACTGCATATATCAAAACACTTTTCCTAATTAATACTGTTTAAGACCTTGTGTTTGCAAGGTTGCCAGGACAATTTGATTTCCATGCAATACGTCACATTTCCGAATCCCCAATTGATACGATACAAATTAATTTTAAATACTCGAACTTGTACGCATTAATCTTTTATCGTTTGTATTTTTACATATATTCTGTTGCCAAACTTGTACACAATTTGTGTTTCTGAACACATCTTTTGAAAGATACACACATATCATAGTATCATAGAGAAATATAAACATTACTCCAAATAGTAATAGCATACAAGAAGTTTGCAAGACAGCCTGAAATAAAAGCAACATAATACAAATAATCGATGCGATTCTTGGTGTCACTTCGACTGAGCAGGAGTTACGGAAGATGTGGAGAATATTTGGCAAAGAAATATGAAAGAAATACTCGAAGAAATGTCAGACTTAAGCGACAAACGGCAATATCCTTGACCAAATTCATGTCCTCCTGAACGATCAAGTCGTAAGAGGGCTAGGGTAAAACTTCCAGCAAATTTCTTCACGTCAGGTAGTGCCCAACAACATTGGCTGTTTTTCATATAAACCTTTGAAAGTTCGAACGATGAAAATGTTGGTCATTTGCGACCGATCCTTAAAGGAAAGGTCTGTACTTTTCAAATTATTATTTCCAGATAAAATTCCAAGGGTTTTAAAAAAACCCTTTAGCATGCTTTACGGTAAGCAGGACATGGTTATTAATTGTGAGAGGAGTTCTCTCATATATTCGCAATGAACCCCCACCAAGATCCGATAAGATCAAAACAATGAGTTTTGCGTTTTCAGTGCATGATATTTGCGAAATGATGGATCTGGATCAAAGCCAGATAAACAATAAATCTTTATGCAAAAATTGGTAAACAAACTACCATCCACATTTAAATTGACATGGGCAGTACATCAGCAAACCATCGACAATGTTAATCTTGTTCACTTGAGTCCGTGGTTAATTAAAATGGCTCAAGCAGTATCTGATGTCTGTTCATCATTAACCGTGAAGTAAAAGCATACAAAGCAAAAACAATTTATAGGCACGAGGAAAATCCATCTACCTTGTTGTGAAACAATTGTAATTTCCCTAGCATTGACAACATCTCGACACTTTTCCGAACCATACCGGTCACCATCTATGGTAAGAACACGAAGTGCGACACATTTGTTTGTTATATGATTACATTGATGAAAGCAGATTTAGCAAAATGCACAGGAAATTCATCGCGAAGAGTCAACGCAAATATATCAGCCAACGAATCAACAAAATTATGTGGGATGAGGTTGGGTAATTTCTAAATTTCCAGTTTAGAAATTTGCCAATGTAATTGTGCTTTAGATTCCGACACTAGATTGGTTGAAATTGTAGAATATCGAATCCATCAACACTAAACCAGCAAAGCAAATACTATCCAAGGATGATGAATAAACGCTAAAATTGTTTGAAGCCGCTACAGTTTACAAGAACAAGCTGCTTCACGGACCAGATACTCTTCCAGCTTTAACGGACGTGTTATATCCCTTCAGAGAACGCAATACGCGGCGACATTAAATATATGTTCCACCAAGTCCCATTACGAAGAGAGATCAGTATTCCCAACGATTCTTATTGCTGAACGGCGAATCTAAAAAGATGGAAATATACGTTACGCAGGTATTAATATTCGAAGATAAATGTTCACAAAAATACAGCACGATTCATTGAAGTATCCACGAGCTGTGAGATCTATGTTGATGATTTTTTGGATAGTGTGGATAACATCGAAGAAGCACTTCAACTAATGGATGAAGAAAGAAATATATTCACAGTGAGGCTGGATTTCAAATTACAAAATTCTTGAGCCATTCCATGGAAGTAATGAATGCACAACTATCAGAGCCTAAAGTAATAAAGAATCCAGTAGTTGCAGTAATTTGACATTATTTAAGAAAATACTTGGAATGCTGTGTTCACCGTACTCTAATAATTTCCTTTTTCACTTTCAAAACTCACCTTAGCACACTTTACGATTCTGCTAAAAATGTTATTGCAAGAAATCTGGCGTTCATCTGAGAGTTATCCGTCTTTCCAATCTCTGTTGCACATGAAGACTTCATTAAATGGAAAAAATGATCTTCACTTCTCCTGGAAGGTAGAACCAGAAATCAAGTACTAAAGAGATATGCAACTTTCCAGTGGAAAACCCCAAACCAAATTGTATGCAAGTGTGGTTGAAATTAAAAGATTTTCTTGTAGGAGTAAACTAGTTCACTGTATGTCGTATGTATTTCGTTTTATTCGAGGAACCAGGAGGAATATAGTTTCAGAAACCCGATTAAATTGAGGAGCTGATCACATCCATAACTCGGCATCCAAATTAAAGACCTGGAATGGAGATGGCGGCGTATGAGCCCTTTCTTAAGGCCAACGGTGGTATTCATAGCTTGGAAGAGGCTACCGACATCTCGTTGAAAAGCACATACCTGCCTCGAATTTACTGTTGACGAGCACAGCAAACAGAAAAAGGACAATGACTCTCGGTTCTGCAAGTGGAATGTGAGGTCCCTTAACAGACCACGTAAGTTATGTTTTTTGGTATTCTTTTGAAACCAAGAATAATACAAGTATATACTTGTACAGTATACTTTATTAATTCTTGATTAACTTCTCTTAGGAGAAGTCGACCGTCCCGTCCGAAGCTTCAAGTAAAACTTATCAAATATGTATTACTTCTCATTCAGACAAGTTGCAGTTCGCGGAAATTGCTTACTCAGGTGTTTCCTTCACCGAGTTCATTTCCGCGACCAGACTGGGTCGAGAACGGTGTAGGTTTTCAACAAAATTGATGACTTCAAGTCTGTGACAGTTTGTCTGAACTGTCGAATGAACACGGTTTCCTTCAAACTTCGGATTTGAGGAGTGTGGGAACGTAACTCGTGCAGCCGATGAACTCACGGAGGCCCTTGAAGCCTATAAGGCAAATCTCACCGCCAAACAGGAGATGCTGTGGGATGGGTCGGTCAAAAAGTTATCGAAAAATTGCGACGTCTACGTCGTATCTGTAGATACTAACTTATCTCACCTGTATCCCGAGGGCGTGATGTGCAGGTAAAAATTTCGTCAACGACCATACCATGCTGAAAAAATCGGTTCTCGTCCGATCACCGAAATCAAGCAGCATCGGGCGCGGATAGTACTTGGATGGAGGACCGCTTGGGAACACCGCGTGTTATTGACATTGACACCTGTTCAAACTTTTTGCTCCCCATTGTACACACTACTGCAACCACATCCTCAACCAACAACAAATTCTCAATCATGACTGCCATTCTCAACATTCTCACAGGATTTTTTTATTCATGTCAACAATTTTATTGCGCATTACGTGTGGTTCTGTGTGGTTTAGAGGGCGCGAGTTACTCCATCTAAATGGTCTCACGTCACATCTTGATTCACCACACGTGCCGCAACTCGATGTCAACAAACTACGGGTGCTTTCGGCTCTATATAAGAAGACTTCCAAAATAAGAGCATGATTTTGGTCCTTTGAATCAGCAGTTTTGGGCCACTAACCGAATTAGCACGAAGTCCACAGTGATGACGTTTGTGCAGTATACTATTACTCCGAGGTAGACAAAATTACTTGCCTTTACTACTTCCAAATTTTAGCCGTCGATCGTGATGATTTGAAAAGGGTCGTATTCAGGAAAGCAGTGTTGGTAAATTACGCGAGTTTTACAAATTTTATATTGGTTACGCTTGACTAACGTGTAACGTATGTAATCCAACATTTTTGACAGTTCTTCACAAAAATCTTCTCATCCGAATACAATTGGAAGCAATAGCCACAACATTTATCTATTCTAAATACATTATTTATTCTATTATTTTCCGGTTAATTTTATTTTTCGTTCCATCTTCCAGTGAAATAATTTACATCAGATTCCTGAATATCTTTAACCGTGGAAAATCGTACTGCTTGAGCCTTTGCTTGGATTATTTGATTTTCAATTTTAGGTGAACGATATGGTTGTATTCATCGATGAGGAATGAGATAAAAACACAAAAACAGAACACAACAGAAAACAGGCAAATAAAACACACATCCTTTTAACGTTGGGAAAACTCAAGTAAAAACCCAACGGCTTATCTCGTCGTGAGATAAAGACTGTGCAGTCACAGAGGTTGCACACATCTATAAACATATTTTCATGTATTCAATTCCAAACAGTGGGATCTTTCGTACACGGGGATGCACACACATATAAACATATTTTCATGCATTCAGTTCTAAACAGTGGGATATTTCGTACACGTGTAAAGCTAATTCAGTTCCAACTAGAAATTAATCCATTTCAATAATAGCGTTCACGTATTACCTATTCTTTATATATCTGGAAAGTATCCAATAAAAGTCTCACCAAATTGCCAAGATCTGCTAAGAGCTCTATCATGTTTCTTTGCAAAATGCATGTAAAACTAAAAAACATTCACCATTGTTCTTCCATGTCATATTTTGTTTCTTTTTAAAGCTGCCTGTTTGCCTCTCGCAATACTGTCATGTATTTTCAATGCAAAGCAGTAGCTGTTTCGTTAAACTTTTCAAAATTGCAGTCATGTTTTCTATGTCTCATCATGCAATGCGTCAAAAAGCTTAACAAATGAAAATATATTTTTGTTCAGTTGGAAACTTTTATTAATTTCTCTGGAAAGCAATCTTATTTCCATATAGAAAAGGAATTCTCATATCTGTGAACACTTTTTTAAGCAATCTCAATTGAAGAGGACGACTTTTTACGACACTTACAATTTCCACAACTTCATAAAGAACGTTTTCTGAATCACTTGGCACTCAATTACTACAAGTGCACAACGCTATAACGTGTTACTTCCTGGAGCAATGTTTTTAATTTTTGACACGACACATGAAACTATCCTATTATTGCTACGGCTCCGTCACTGCATATATCAAAACACTTTTCCTAATTAATACTGTTTAAGACCTTGTGTTTGCAAGGTTGCCAGGACAATTTGATTTCCATGCAATACGTCACATTTCCGAATCCCCAAATGATACGATACAAATTAATTTTAAATACTCGAACTTGTACGCATTAATCTTTTATCGTTTGTATTTTTACATATATTCTGTTGCCAAACTTGTACACAATTTGTGTTTCTGAACACATCTTTTGAAAGATACACACATATCATAGTATCATAGAGAAATATAAACATTACTCCAAATAGTAATAGCATACAAGAAGTTTGCAAGACAGCCTGAAATAAAAGCAACATAATGCAAATAATCGATGCGATTCTTGGTGTCACTTCGACTGAGCAGGAGTTACGGAAGATGTGGAGAATATTTGGCAAAGAAATATGAAAGAAATACTCGAAGAAATGTCAGACTTAAGCGACAAACGGCAATATCCTTGACCAAATTCATGTCCTCCTGAACGATCAAGTCGTAAGAGGGCTAGGGTAAAACTTCCAGCAAATTTCTTCACGTCAGGTAGTGCCCAACAACATTGGCTGTTTTTCATATAAACCTTTGAAAGTTCGAACGATGAAAATGTTGGTCATTTGCGACCGATCCTTAAAGGAAAGGTCTGTACTTTTCAAATTATTATTTCCAGATAAAATTCCAAGGGTTTTAAAAAAACCCTTTAGCATGCTTTACGGTAAGCAGGACATGGTTATTAATTGTGAGAGGAGTTCTCTCATATATTCGCAATGAACCCCCACCAAGATCCGATAAGATCAAAACAATGAGTTTTGCGTTTTCAGTGCATGATATTTGCGAAATGATGGATCTGGATCAAAGCCAGATAAACAATAAATCTTTATGCAAAAATTGGTAAACAAACTACCATCCACATTTAAATTGACATGGGCAGTACATCAGCAAACCATCGACAATGTTAATCTTGTTCACTTGAGTCCGTGGTTAATTAAAATGGCTCAAGCAGTATCTGATGTCTGTTCATCATTAACCGTGAAGTAAAAGCATACAAAGCAAAAACAATTTATAGGCACGAGGAAAATCCATCTACCTTGTTGTGAAACAATTGTAATTTCCCTAGCATTGACAATATCTCGACACTTTTCCGAACCATACCGGTCACCATCTATGGTAAGAACACGAAGTGCGACACATTTGTTTGTTATATGATTACATTGATGAAAGCAGATTTAGCAAAATGCACAGGAAATTCATCGCGAAGAGTCAACGCAAATATATCAGCCAACGAATCAACAAAATTATGTGGGATGAGGTTGGGTAATTTCTAAATTTCCAGTTTAGAAATTTGCCAATGTAATTGTGCTTTAGATTCCGACACTAGATTGGTTGAAATTGTAGAATATCGAATCCATCAACACTAAACCAGCAAAGCAAATACTATCCAAGGATGATGAATAAACGCTAAAATTGTTTGAAGCCGCTACAGTTTACAAGAACAAGCTGCTTCACGGACCAGATACTCTTCCAGCTTTAACGGACGTGTTATATCCCTTCAGAGAACGCAATACGCGGCGACATTAAATATATGTCCCACCAAGTCCCATTACGAAGAGAGATCAGTATTCCCAACGATTCTTATTGCTGAACGGCGAATCTAAAAAGATGGAAATATACGTTACGCAGGTATTAATATTCGAAGATAAATGTTCACAAAAATACAGCACGATTCATTGAAGTATCCACGAGCTGTGAGATCTATGTTGATGATTTTTTTGGATAGTGTGGATAACATCGAAGAAGCACTTCAACTAATGGATGAAGAAAGAAATATATTCACAGTGAGGCTGGATTTCAAATTACAAAATTCTTGAGCCATTCCATGGAAGTAATGAATGCACAACTATCAGAGCCTGAAAATTGTAATAAAGAATCCAGTAGTTGCAGTAATTTGACATTATTTAAGAAAATACTTGGAATGCTGTGTTCACCGTCCTCTAATAATTTCCTTTTTCACTTTCAAAACTCACCTTAGCACACTTTACGATTCTGCTAAAAATGTTATTGCAAGAAATCTGGCGTTCATCTGAGAGTTATCCGTCTTTCCAATCTCTGTTGCACATGAAGACTTCATTAAATGGAAAAAATGATCTTCACTTCTCCTGGAAGGTAGAACCAGAAATCAAGTACTAAAGAGATATGCAACTTTCCAGTGGAAAACTCCAAACCAAATTGTATGCAAGTGTGGTTGAAATTAAAAGATTTTCTTGTAGGAGTAAACTAGTTCACTGTATGTCGTATGTATTTCGTTTTATTCGAGGAACCAGGAGGAATATAGTTTCAGAAACCCGATTAAATTGAGGAGCTGATCACATCCATAACTCGGCATCCAAATTAAAGACCTGGAATGGAGATGGCGGCGTATGAGCCCTTTCTTAAGGCCAACGGTGGTATTCATAGCCTGGAAGAGGCTACCGACATCTCGTTGAAAAGCACATACCTGCCTCGAATTTACTGTTGACGAGCACAGCAAACAGAAAAAGGACAATGACTCTCGGTTCTGCAAGTGGAATGTGAGGTCCCTTAACAGACCACGTAAGTTATGTTTTTTGGTATTCAAGAATAATACAAGTATATACTTGTACAGTATACTTTATTAATTCTTGATTAACTTCTCTTAGGAGAAGTCGACCGTCCCGTCCGAAGCTTCAAGTAAAACTTATCAAATATGTATTACTTCTCATTCAGACAAGTTGCAGTTCGCGGAAATTGCTTACTCAGGTGTTTCCTTCACCGAGTTCATTTCCGCGACCAGACTGGGTCGAGAACGGTGTAGGTTTTCAACAAAATTGATGACTTCAAGTCTGTGACAGTTTGTCTGAACTGTCGAATGAACACGGTTTCCTTCAAACTTCGGATTTGAGGAGTGTGGGAACGTAACTCGTGCAGCCGATGAACTCACGGAGGCCCTTGAAGCCTATAAGGCAAATCTCACCGCCAAACAGGAGATGCTGTGGGATGGGTCGGTCAAAAAGTTATCGAAAAATTGCGACGTCTACGTCGTATCTGTAGATACTAACTGTATCTCACCTGTATCCCGAGGGCGTGATGTGCAGGTAAGAATTTCGTCAACGACCATACCATGCTGAAAAAATCGGTTCTCGTCAGTCGTTCACAGACCTCCAAACAGATCGGACGTGTTGCGACTTAGTGCGAGTATTAAATTTTAGTGAAGTGCGTAAAGTGTGTCATAAAATCAATAAGAACCAGTAGCCTCGCGGTAGAGTTATCGCCGGTGAAATCGTGGTGCCGGGTTCGAAACCCGCTGAAAGCAAAGATCCTTTTTTTAAAAATTAATAATTAAAAACACAAAGACACATAGTGTGAGTGAAATAGTGAGTGGCGTGATGGACGCAATGGAGCGACCCGCGCTCGAAAAAACGGGAAAACATGATGAACCGGTGGCTGGCACATCAGACCACCAAGCGAGTGTGTCAGACCACCTACAAAGTAGACCAGAGACGAGGTCAAAGAGGAGGAAGAAGCTCCAGCCGCAGCCAAATCTGGTGAAGCGCCGTATGGAAATATCCGCAGCAACAACAACAGCAGTTGCAGTAACTACAGCAACAGCAAGCACTTCAGCAGCAGCAACAACAACAGCAGCTGTAGAAACAGCCACAGACGAGCAACAACATCCATTCGACGATGTCGAATATGAATCAGAAGAGGGCGAGGGGAGATTCTCCTACGGTGGGAGAGGGAACTCCTATAGTACGTTAATGTCATCCGAGTCGGATGACGAAGAGGAGGAGGACCGCGAGGTACTCGCCAAAATCCAGAGAGAGAAGGCGGAATTGGATGCGCATATAAAAGCCATCCAAAAAAAATTAGAGGCCAGAAGGTTGGCCAAGGAGAAACAGCAGGAGCAGCAACAACAACAGCGCCCAAAGCAGCAGCAACAAATACAGCGTCCAAAGCAGCAGCAACAACAAGAGGCGTCCCAACAGCTGCCAAAGGGACAACGCACAGCAGCTGTCAAACAGCAACAACAACAGCAGCGGCCAAAGCAGCAGCAACAAAAACCACAGCTGAAGCAGGCACAGCAGAAGCAGCAACAACAGCAAAAGCAGAAACAGCAGCAACATCAACCGGCCGCAGCAAACAAGGAGAGATGCCCTCCGATCAACGTCTTCGGACTGGAGACAAAGGACGTGGACATCCTATGTAAGTTGGTCGCCAAAAATAGTTTTTTCATTAAGTATAAAGGTCCATTAAGATCGTCTGTCCACTGCTCATCAGTGGCAGACCATAAAGGTATTAAGGAAAGGCTAGCTGTGGCGGAGGCTGAGTTTTTCTCATATACCCCAAAAGGGGAGAAGGTGCAGACCATGCTCCTTAAGGGCGTGGATCCGGACACTGATCCCAAGGACATCCTCGCAGAACTGCGCAAAGCGCAGAGCGACGATGTCCGGTTCGTTGGGGTTAAGCCCTTCATCACTGCGGCAACGAAAAGGGAGAACAGGAAACTTCCGTTCTTCCTAATCCAGGTCACCCCAGACACCAAATTAGACAGCCTAAAGCGTATTAATCGTTTAGGCTCCATTCGTGTAAAGTGGGAAATATTAAAAAAGACACGGCACACACTCCAGTGTGCTCGTTGTCAAAGGTTTGGGCATGCCGCGGCGAACTGCAACATGCAGTCTCGCTGCGTCAAATGCGCAGGAACCCACACTCGAGGGGAATGCCCTTTGGGGACTGAAAAAGTTGATGACAGGAGCGCTCTCAAATGTGTTCTCTGCAAGACCAGCGGGCACCCTGCAAACTATCGGGGTTGCCCAAAGGTCCAAGAAATGAGGAAGATAATAGAAGCAAAAAGGAAAGGAAAAATGGTAGAAGCGAGGCCAGTGCCCCGTGCTCCAGCTACCACTGTTACACCGGCAGTCTCCTATGCCCAAATGGCATCAGGAAGGCGACCGGTACAACAGACAGTGCCGAAGGTGGCCCCAGTCCCAGTGGCCAGGCAACCTGAAGCCGATTTGGATCTGAAGACGGTCCTGCTCTCTATTCAGGGGCAGATCGCTCAGCTCCAAAAACAGTTCCTTGAGCAAGCAGCGCGAGTAGACCTCATCTACTCCACGCTGTTCGCCGAGCCAAACGCCACATCGGTCTGATGGCTGCGCAGGCAGCCTGTAACCTAAAAATTCTAGCAGTGAATGTGAATTCACTGATCAAACCCGAACGACAATTAAATTTCGGCAACTTACTGCAAACGCATAATCCTGACGTGTTGATGGTTTGCGAGACTAAGCTAAATCAGACGCACACACTCAGGTACAATAATTATAACATCATTCGAAGAGATCGAACCTACCTAGCGGGCGGGGTCGCTCTCTTAATCAAAAAAGGCCTTTGTCATAAGGTCGTGTATAGCGGTGAAGTGCGAAAATTTCAGGCGATAGAAACATGTATCGCACGCATTCCCCTTCGGGGTGGTAAGCAGTTATACGTGATCGCTATCTATGCGTCTGAAAAGGCACGTATCAATCAGTACTTCATTTCAGAGCTCGATACTCTTTTCACTAGCCTTCGACTATGCTCGGAGGAGAACTATTATATCATAGCCGGAGACTTGAACTCGAGGCATATTGAATGGGGCAACTTAGTGCATAACACCAGGGGTACCTCCTTGCATAACTGGTTTGTAGAGCACAATATTGAGTTCAAGCTAGATTTGCTTGCAACCGATAAGCCATCGTATCCCAGAAGCGGGTCCTATCTGGATCTGTTGCTGATAGACAGACGACTAACTATACTAGACGTGGAACGACGCACACGGAACTGTTTAACTGCTGTTGAGTACGAGAGTGATCACTGCGGGCTCTACGCGGCTATTCAGCTCCCGAACGAGGTGGAAGAACTGGAGGAGTATGTCCAGAGGCACCCTTATAATTACAATAAGGCCCGCTGGCCACGCTTCTCCAGGACTTTAGCCACAGAACTACGTTCGAGTGGGATCAATCCGCCGACAAACAGAAACCTAACTAACGCGGAGGTTGACAGGTACCTCATACAAATGGACGACATAATTAAACGTACCATGGACAAGACGATTCCGAAGGTAGTGCAAATCGATGTCAGTGACGTCTATCGAAATGCTACCATCGATGCACTTCACGTGCACAAAAGTAGACTGCTGTCAAGACTCAAACTCTTGCACAGGCGGTTTACAGATCCGCAAAACGCGGAAGTCAGGGCACTGAAGTCGGAGATCAAGAACCTCCAACAGTTAATAAGAATAAATTATAGCTTGGCTATAAGCTTGCACTGGGGCAATAAAATCCGGGCTGTACGATCCAACAACCCGGGTATGTTCCCGCAAGTAAATAAAATATTCCGGAGGAAAGATCAAAACGACATTCAGACCGTTCGACTTCCCAGAACGATAACTAACGAACAATTACTGACTTCAGTTGGCATCGATCCAGATAGGGCAGTGCTAGACAATGACTTCTTTGTGGTTGAGGATCCCCAGGAGAAGGTGAAAGCTATTGGTGCCGTGTTTCAGCGAGTGTATACGGTCAACTTAGTTAGTAGGCCGAATCACGACCTGGAAAACAGAGCCTTGCTAAACCACTTCTATCTCCGCAACGAGATAAGTCAATGGCGATCCGAGAATCCAGGATTCATCAGGTTCAGTGACGATAATTTGGCACATAATGCCGTCGCCAATGATAGAAATCACATCTTGATTTCGCAAGAAGATCTCCAGAGTATCTTTAACTCGATGAAGAAGAAAAAGTCAGCGGGAATCGATGGAATATCAAATATTGTGCTTCGCCACCTTCCCCCCGCAGCAATTCAAATTTACACAACATTGTTCAACAATGCGCTGAGTAATGCATATTACCCTTCGCACTGGAAAACAGCTGTAGTGCAACCGATCCCTAAACGGGACAAAGACAAGTCCATTCCGACAAATCTCCGGTCGATCAGTCTTCTTCCTTGCATAAGCAAGGTTTTTGAAAAGATCGTCATTCGAGTTCTGAAGCAATGGGTTGATGAAAATAAAATCATACCGGATAACCAGTTCGGATTCAGGGCGGGCCATGATACCATACATGCCGCGTCAAAGCTGGTTTCCGACATTCAGTGGAACAAAAACAAAAATCAGTGCACGGGTGCCTGTCTGATTGATCTGGAGAAGGCGTTTGACACCGTTTGGTTGGAGGGCCTCTTCTTCAAGTTAGTCAGGATCGGAATAAGTAAACCACTGCTATACATGATCTATGACATGATAACAGGTAGAAAGTTCGTCGTGAAAAGTGGCGACGTAACTTCCACTACGGTCTTTGACATTAAAAATGGTCTACAACAGGGGGCGATTGGTTCGCCGATCTTGTTTTCAATATTCACTGCAGAACTTATAGGTTCCATACCGCACTTAATTGCGTACGCCGACGACCTAGTAGCGTACAGATCAGGTCCGAAGGTAGAGGTAATAAATATCTTGTTGCAGCGTGACTTCGAGAAAATTCAGCGATTTTGCGACGACTGGAAGTTGGTTATCAACTTCCTGAAGTGCGAAACTACCCTTTTCAGGACCCCGTTGTACATGGCGTCGCGGGATATTCGCTTAAACTGGCGCAAGTTCGGCATAGTTGACCCGCAAGGACGGCCGTTAGCTGTGAAAAGTGTGGTTAGATATCTTGGCATTTGGCTGGATCAATATCTGTATTTTGACAAACATATAGATATTGCTCTGACGAAAGCCAGAAAGGCCTTTGCTGCGGCAAGGAGGTTGTTTTACAGCAGCCAACTTGATACCAGGGTGAAGGTTATCTGCTACATGGCCCTCATCAGGCCAATTATGGCGTACGGTTGTCCGTTGTGGTTCAACGTGAGTCCTTCCCAGATGGAAAAGATGAGGTTGTTCGAGAGACAATGCCTTCGGTCCTGTCTCCGGTTGTATCGTACACCCGAGTCTGAGTACAAGAAGTACTATCCTAACGAGGTCCTGTACAACGAGGCAAACTTGAACAGGATAGATAATTTTATTATTAAGCTGATCAGAAGGCACATTGCACGAGCTATGACTTCTTCCAACAGTCTGATCTTCGGGGCTTACTACCCCAATATTATGTACCATGAAAGGGTGCGCCTTAACGGCTTTATTCCTCCCGAAGCATTCCTCTATTTAGACATGATTGGCCTAATACAGGATACAGACGGATGCCCTGTAATCTTCCATGTCGTACGCCGAACAGTGGACAGGCGACTCCAATACGAACCGGATGTCGCTCGCACCCACGAGGATCTTCTTCGGTTCAGCCGAGCGATCCCCGCTCGAGATAGGAAGCAGTCTGCCAAAGATCGGCAATTTTACTGGTGGTTACACCAAAACCAGTCTCCGCCACCGCTGGCCTTTTAAGCGATAACGTAGTTGACCATGGTGGCCAACTTACATAGGTCTTAAGGTAGTTATTAAGGAAAAAAAAAAAAAAAAAAAAAAAAAAAAAAAAAATATATAATACAAAAACCCAAAAAAAAGGTGCACCACGGCGTATAAATTATATATGTTAAGCATATACATAACACATACGCCCTGGTGCACGCGTCCGTACTGTTACGGACATAGTTAAGATAGTCCTAAGTTTTATGTTAGGGTAAGTTAGTATAAGGTAGGTTAAGTAATTAAGTTAAGTTTAGCCAAGTTTTTTATAAGTTTTCTTGGCAAATAAATAAATAAATAAATGAAGTTTGTCACTAAAGACTAAAAAAAAACAAGTTGATTAAGCCGAAAGGCACATTATAAAGTAGATTAGATTAGCTTAGAGTACCCGCATAGGGTCAGTAGGTTAGTATTAAGAACAATTTATGAATTTATGAATTGTTATGTTAGTTAAGCTAGCTTTAAGTTCTTTTGTCTAGCATGTAAGTTAAATTTAATAAAATAAAAACAAAATTACAAAAAAAAAAAAAAAAAAAATCGGTTCTCGTCCGATCACCGAAATCAAGCAGCATCGGGCGCGGATAGTACTTGGATGGGGGACCGCTTGGGAACACCGCGTGTTGTTGACATTGACACCTGTTCAAACTTTTTGCTCCCCATTGTACACACTACTGCAACCACATTCTCAACCAACAACAAATTCTCAATCATGACTGCCATTCTCAACATTCTCACAGGATTTTTTTATTCATGTCAACAATTTTATTGCGCATTACGTGTGGTTCTGTGTGGTTTAGAGGGCGCGAGTTACTCCATCTAAATGGTCTCACGTCACATCTTGATTCACCACACGTGCCGCAACTCGATGTCAACAAACTACGGGTGCTTTCGGCTCTATATAAGAAGACTTCCAAAATAAGAGCATGATTTTGGTCCTTTGAATCAGCAGTTTTGGGCCACTAACCGAATTAGCACGAAGTCCACAGTTATGACGTTTGTGCAGTATACTATTACTCCGAGGTAGACAAAATTACTTGCCTTTACTACTTCCAAATTTTAGCCGTCGATCGTGATGATTTGAAAAGGGTCGTATTCAGGTAAGCAGTGTTGGTAAATTACGCGAGTTTTACAAATTTTATATTGGTTACGCTTGATTAACGTGTAACGTATGTAATCCAACATTTTTGACAGTTCTTCACAAAAATCTTCTCATCCGAATACAATTGGAAGCAATAGCCACAACATTTGTCTATTCTAAATACATTATTTATTCTATTATTTTCCGGTTAATTTTATTTTTCGTTCCATCTTCCAGTGAAATAATTTACATCAGATTCCTGAATATCTTTAACCGTGGAAAATCGTACTGCTTGAGCCTTTGCTTGGATTATTTGATTTTCAATTTTAGGTGAACGATATGGTTGTATTCATCGATGAGGAATGAGATAAAAACACAAAAACAGAACACAACAGAAAACAGGCAAATAAAACACACATCCTTTTAACGTTGGGAAAACTCAAGTAAAAACCCAACGGCTTATCTCGTCGTGAGATAAAGACTGTGCAGTCACAGAGGTTGCACACATCTATAAACATATTTTCATGTATTCAATTCTAAACAGTGGGATCTTTCGTACACGGGGATGCACACACATATAAACATATTTTCATGCATTCAGTTCTAAACAGTGGGATATTTCGTACACGTGTAAAGCTAATTCAGTTCCAACTAGAAATTAATCCATTTCAATAATAGCGTTCACGTATTACCTATTCTTTATATATCTGGAAAGTATCCAATAAAAGTCTCACCAAATTGCCAAGATCTGCTAAGAGCTCTATCATGTTTCTTTGCAAAATGCATGTAAAACTAAAAAACATTCACCATTGTTCTTCCATGTCATATTTTGTTTCTTTTTAAAGCTGCCTGTTTGCCTCTCGCAATACTGTCATGTATTTTCAATGCAAAGCAGTAGCTGTTTCGTTAAACTTTTCAAAATTGCAGTCATGTTTTCTATGTCTCATCATGCAATGCGTCAAAAAGCTTAACAGATGAAAATATATTTTTGTTCAGTTGGAAACTTTTATTAATTTCTCTGGAAAGCAATCTTATTTCCATATAGAAAAGGAATTCTCATATCTGTGAACACTTTTTTAAGCAATCTCAATTGAAGAGGACGACTTTTTACGACACTTACAATTTCCACAACTTCATAAAGAACGTTTTCTGAATCACTTGGCACTCAATTACTACAAGTGCACAACGCTATAACGTGTTACTTCCTGGAGCAATGTTTTTAATTTTTGACACGACACATGAAACTATCCTATTATTGCTACGGCTCCGTCACTGCATATATCAAAACACTTTTCCTAATTAATACTGTTTAAGACCTTGTGTTTGCAAGGTTGCCAGGACAATTTGATTTCCATGCAATACGTCACATTTCCGAATCCCCAAATGATACGATACAAATTAATTTTAAATACTCGAACTTGTACGCATTAATCTTTTATCGTTTGTATTTTTACATATATTCTGTTGCCAAACTTGTACACAATTTGTGTTTCTGAACACATCTTTTGAAAGATACACACATATCATAGTATCATAGAGAAATATAAACATTACTCCAAATATTAATAGCATACAAGAAGTTTGCAAGACAGCCTGAAATAAAAGCAACATAAAACAAATAATCGATGCGATTCTTGGTGTCACTTCGACTGAGCAGGAGTTATGGAAGATGTGGAGAATATTTGGCAAAGAAATATGAAAGAAATACTCGAAGAAATGTCAGACTTAAGCGACAAACGGCAATATCCTTGACCAAATTCATGTCCTCCTGAACGATCAAGTCGTAAGAGGGGTAGGGTAAAACTTCCAGCAAATTTCTTCACGTCAGGTAGTGCCCAACAACATTGGCTGTTTTTCATATAAACCTTTGAAAGTTCGAACGATGAAAATGTTGGTCATTTGCGACCGATCCTTAAAGGAAAGGTCTGTACTTTTCAAATTATTATTTCCAGATAAAATTCCAAGGGTTTTAAAAAAACCCTTTAGCATGCTTTACGGTAAGCAGGACATGGTTATTAATTGTGAGAGGAGTTCTCTCATATATTCGCAATGAACCCCCACCAAGATCCGATAAGATCAAAACAATGAGTTTTGCGTTTTCAGTGCATGATATTTGCGAAATGATGGATCTGGATCAAAGCCAGATAAACAATAAATCTTTATGCAAAAATTGGTAAACAAACTACCATCCACATTTAAATTGACATGGGCAGTACATCCATCACACTGTTAATATACCATCGACAATGTTAATCTTGTTCACTTGAGTCCGTGGTTAATCGTGGTAAAATGGCTCAAGCAGTATCTGATGTCTGTTCATCATTAACCGTGAAGTAAAAGCATACAAAGCAAAAACAATTTATAGACACGAGGAAAATCCATCTACCTTGTTGTGAAACAATTGTAATTTCCCTAGCATTGACAACATCTCGACACTTTTCCGAACCATACCGGTCACCATCTATGGTAAGAACACGAAGTGCGACACATTTGTTTGTTATATGATTACATTGATGAAAGCAGATTTAGCAAAATGCACAGGAAATTCATCGCGAAGAGTCAACGCAAATATATCAGCCAACGAATCAACAAAATAATGTGGGATGAGGTTGGGTAATTTCTAAATTTCCAGTTTAGAAATTTGCCAATGTAATTGTGCTTTAGATTCCGACACTAGATTGGTTGAAATTGTAGAATATCGAATCCATCAACACTAAACCAGCAAAGCAAATACTATCCAAGGATGATGAATAAACGCTAAAATTGTTTGAAGCCGCTACAGTTTACAAGAACAAGCTGCTTCACGGACCAGATACTCTTCCAGTTTTAACGGACGTGTTATATCCCTTCAGAGAACGCAATACGCGGCGACATTAAATATATGTTCCACCAAGTCCCATTACGAAGAGAGATCAGTATTCCCAACGATTCTTATTGCTGAACGGCGAATCTAAAAAGATGGAAATATACGTTACGCAGGTATTAATATTCGAAGATAAATGTTCACAAAAATACAGCACGATTCATTGAAGTATCCACGAGCTGTGAGATCTATGTTGATGATTTTTTGGATAGTGTGGATAACATCGAAGAAGCACTTCAACTAATGGATGAAGAAAGAAATATATTCACAGTGAGGCTGGATTTCAAATTACAAAATTCTTGAGCCATTCCATGGAAGTAATGAATGCACAACTATCAGAGCCTGAAAATTGTAATAAAGAATCCAGTAGTTGCAGTAATTTGACATTATTTAAGAAAATACTTGGAATGCTGTGTTCACCGTCCTCTAATAATTTCCTTTTTCACTTTCAAAACTCACCTTAGCACACTTTACGATTCTGCTAAAAATGTTATTGCAAGAAATCTGGCGTTCATCTGAGAGTTATCCGTCTTTCCAATCTCTGTTGCACATGAAGACTTCATTAAATGGAAAAAATGATCTTCACTTCTCCTGGAAGGTAGAACCAGAAATCAAGTACTAAAGAGATATGCAACTTTCCAGTGGAAAACCCCAAACCAAATTGTATGCAAGTGTGGTTGAAATTAAAAGATTTTCTTGTAGGAGTAAACTAGTTCACTGTATGTCGTATGTATTTCGTTTTATTCGAGGAACCAGGAGGAATATAGTTTCAGAAACCCGATTAAATTGAGGAGCTGATCACATCCATAACTCGGCATCCAAATTAAAGACCTGGAATGGAGATGGCGGCGTATGAGCCCTTTCTTAAGGCCAATGGTGGTATTCATAGCCTGGAAGAGGCTACCGACATCTCGTTGAAAAGCACATACCTGCCTCGAATTTACTGTTGACGAGCACAGCAAACAGAAAAAGGACAATGACTCTCGGTTCTGCAAGTGGAATATGAGGTCCCTTAACAGACCACGTAAGTTATGTTTTTTGGTATTCTTTTGAAACCAAGAATAATACAAGTATATACTTGTACAGTATACTTTATTAATTCTTGATTAACTTCTCTTAGGAGAAGTCGACCGTCCCGTCCGAAGCTTCAAGTAAAACTTATCAAATATGTATTACTTCTCATTCAGACAAGTTGCAGTTCGCGGAAATTGCTTACTCAGGTGTTTCCTTCACCGAGTTCATTTCCGCGACCAGACTGTGACGGTTTTCCAGACGGTGTAGGTTTTCAACAAAATTGATGACTTCAGGTCTGGGACAGTTTGTCTGAACTGTCGAATGAACACGGTTTCCTTCAAACTTCGGATTTGAGGAGTGTGGGAACGTAACTCGTGCAGCCGATGAACTCACAGAGGCCCTGGAAGCCTATAAGGCAAATCTCACCGCCAAACAGGAGATGCTGTGGGATGGGTCGGTCAAAAAGTTATCGAAAAATTGCGACGTCTACGTCGTATCTGTAGATACTAACTGTATCTCACCTGTATCCCGAGGACGTGATGTGCAGGTAAAAATTTCGTCAACGACCATACCATGCTGAAAAAATCGGTTCTCGTTGTTAGTATAAGGTAGGTTAAGTAATTAAGTTAAGTTTAGCCAAGTTTTTTATAAGTTTTCTTGGCAAATAAATAAATAAATAAATGAAGTTTGTCACTAAAGACTAAAAAAAAACATGTTGATTAAGCCGAAAGGCACATTATAAAGTAGATTAGATTAGCTTAGAGTACCCGCATAGGGTCAGTAGGTTAGTATTAAGAACAATTTATGAATTTATGAATTGTTAAGTTAGTTAAGCTAGCTTTAAGTTCTTTTGTCTAGCATGTAAGTTGAATTTAATAAAATAAAAACAAAATTACAAAAAAAAAAAAAAAAAAAAAAATCGGTTCTCGTCCGATCACCGAAATCAAGCAGCATCGGGCGCGGATAGTACTTGGATGGTGGACCGCTTGGGGACACCGCGTGTTGTTGACATTGACACCTGTTCAAACTTTTTGCTCCCCATTGTACACACTACTGCAACCACATCCTCAACCAACAACAAATTCTCAATCATGACTGCCATTCTCAACATTCTCACAGGATTTTTTTATTCATGTCAACAATTTTATTGCGCATTACGTGTGGTTCTGTGTGGTTTAGAGGGCGCGAGTTACTCCATCTAAATGGTCTCGATGTCAACAAACTACGGGTGCTTTCGGCTCCATATAAGAAGACTTGCAAAATAAGAGCATGATTTTGGTCCTTTGAATCAGCAGTTTTGGGCCACTAACCGAATTAGCACGAAGTCCACAGTGATGACGTTTGTGCAGTATACTATTACTCCGAGGTAGACAAAATTACTTGCCTTTACTACTTCCAAATTTTAGCCGTCGATCGTGATGATTTGAAAAGGGTCGTATTCAGGTAAGCAGTGTTGGTAAATTACGCGAGTTTTACAAATTTTATATTGGTTACGCTTGACTAACGTGTAACGTATGTAATCCAACATTTTTGACAGTTCTTCACAAAAATCTTCTCATCCGAATACAATTGGAAGCAATAGCCACAACATTTATCTATTCTAAATACATTATTTATTCTACTATTTTCCAGTGAAATAATTTACATCAGATTCCTGAATATCTTTAACCGTGGAAAATCGTACTGCTTGAGCCTTTGCTTGGATTATTTGATTTTCAATTTTAGGTGAACGATATGGTTGTATTCATCGATGAGGAATGAGATAAAAACACAAAAACAGAACACAACAGAAAACAGGCAAATAAAACACACATCCTTTTAACGTTGGGAAAACTCAAGTAAAAACCCAACGGCTTATCTCGTCGTGAGATAAAGACTGTGCAGTCACAGAGGTTGCACACATCTATAAACAAATTTTCATGTATTCAATTGTAAACAGTGGGATCTTTCGTACACGAGGATGCACACACATATAAACATATTTTCATGCATTCAGTTCTAAACAGTGGGATATTTCGTACACGTGTAAAGCTAATTCAGTTCCAACTAGAAATTAATCCATTTCAATAATAGAGTTCACGTTTTACCTATTCTTTATATATCTGGAAAGTATCCAATAAAAGTCTCACCAAATTGCCAAGATCTGCTAAGAGCTCTATCATGTTTCTTTGCAAAATGCATGTAAAACTAAAAAACATTTACCATTGTCCTTCCATGTCATATTTTGTTTCTTTTTAAAGCTGCCTGTTTGCCTCTCGCAATACTGTCATGTATTTTCAATGCAAAGCAGTAGCTGTTTCGTTAAACTTTTCAAAATTGCAGTCATGTTTTCTATGTCTCATCATGCAATGCGTCAAAAAGCTTAACAGATGAAAATATATTTTTGTTCAGTTGGAAACTTTTATTAATTTCTCTGGAAAGCAATCTTATTTCCATATAGAAAAGGAATTCTCATATCTGTGAACACTTTTTTAAGCAATCTCAATTGAAGAGGACGACTTTTTACGACACTTACAATTTCCACAACTTCATAAAGAACGTTTTCTGAATCACTTGGCACTCAATTACTACAAGTGCACAACGCTATAACGTGTTACTTCCTGGAGCAATGTTTTTAATTTTTGACACGACACATGAAACTATCCTATTATTGCTACGGCTCCGTCACTGCATATATCAAAACACTTTTCCTAATTAATACTGTTTAAGACCTTGTGTTTGCAAGGTTGCGAGGACAATTTGATTTCCATGCAATACGTCACATTTCCGAATCCCCAAATGATACGATACAAATTAATTTTAAATACTCGAACTTGTACGCATTAATCTTTTATCGTTTGTATTTTTACATATATTCTGTTGCCAAACTTGTACACAATTTGTGTTTCTGAACACATCTTTTGAAAGATACACACATATCATAGTATCATAGAGAAATATAAACATTACTCCAAATAGTAATAGCATACAAGAAGTTTGCAAGACAGCCTGAAATAAAAGCAACATAATACAAATAATCGATGCGATTCTTGGTGTCACTTCGACTGAGCAGGAGTTACGGAAGATGTGGAGAATATTTGGCAAAGAAATATGAAAGAAATACTCGAAGAAATGTCAGACTTAAGCGACAAACGGCAATATCCTTGACCAAATTCATGTCCTCCTGAACGATCAAGTCGTTAGAGGGGTAGGGTTAAACTTCCAGCAAATTTCTTCACGTCAGGTAGTGCCCAACAACATTGGCCAAACAACAATGAGTTTTGCGTTTTCCGTGCATGATATTTGCACGGATTGAAATGATGGATCTGGATCAAAGCCAGATAAACAATAAATCTTTATGCAAAAATTGGTAAACAAACTACCATCCACATTTAAATTGACATGGGCAGTACATCCATCACACTGTTAATATACCATCGACAATGTTAATCTTGTTCACTTGAGTCCGTGGTTAATCGTGGTAAAATGGCTCAAGCAGTATCTGATGTCTGTTCATCATTAACCGTGAAGTAAAAGCATACAAAGCAAAAACAATTTATAGACACGAGGAAAATCCATCTACCTCTCACAACAATTGTAATTTCCCTAGCATTGACAACATCTCGACACTTTTCCGAACCATACCGGTCACCATCTATGGTAAGAACACGAAGTGCGACACATTTGTTTGTTATATGATTACATTGATGAAAGCAGATTTAGCAAAATGCACAGGAAATTCATCGCGAAGAGTCAACGCAAATATATCAGCCAACGAATCAACAAAATTATGTGGGATGAGGTTGGGTAATTTCTAAATTTCCAGTTTAGAAATTTGCCAATGTAATTGTGCTTTAGATTCCGACACTAGATTGGTTGAAATTGTAGAATATCGAATCCATCAACACTAAACCAGCAAAGCAAATACTATCCAAAGATGATGAATAAACGCTAAAATTGCTTGAAGCCGCTACAGTTTACAAGAACAAGCTGCTTCACGGACCAGATACTCTTCCAGCTTTAACGGACGTGTTATATCCCTGCAGAGAACGCAATACGCGGCGACATTAAATGTATGTTCCACCAAGTCCCATTACGAAGAGAGATCAGTATTCCCAACGATTCTTATTGCTGAACGGCGAATCTAAAAAGATGGAAATATACGTTACGCAGGTATTAATATTCGAAGATAAATGTTCACAAAAATACAGCACGATTCATTGAAGTATCCACGAGCTGTGAGATCTATGTTGATGATTTTTTGGATAGTGTGGATAACATCGAAGAAGCACTTCAACTAATGGATGAAGAAAGAAATATATTCACAGTGAGGCTGGATTTCAAATTACAAAATTCTTGAGCCATTCCATGGAAGTAATGAATGCACAACTATCAGAGCCTGAAAATTGTAATAAAGAATCCAGTAGTTGCAGTAATTTGACATTATTTAAGAAAATACTTGGAATGCTGTGTTCACCGTCCTCTAATAAAATTTTTCAAAACTCACCTTAGCACACTTTACGATTCTGCTAAAAATGTTATTGCAAGAAATCTGGCGTTCATCTGAGAGTTATCCGTCTTTCCAATCGCCGTTGCACATGAAGACTTCATTAAATGGAAAAAATGATCTTCACTTCTCCTGGAAGGTAGAACCAGAAATCAAGTACTAAAGAGATACGCAACGTTCCAGTGGAAAACCCCAAACCAAATTGTATGCAAGTGTGGTTGAAATTAAAAGATTTTCTTGTAGGAGTAAACTAGTTCACTGTATGTCGTATGTATTTCGTTTTATTCGAGGAACCAGGAGGAATATAGTTTCAGAAACCCGATTAAATTGAGGAGCTGATCACATCCATAACTCGGCATCCAAATTAAAGACCTGGAATGGAGATGGCGGCGTATGAGCCCTTTCTTAAGGCCAACGGTGGTATTCATAGCCTGGAAGAGGCTACCGACATCTCGTTGAAAAGCACATACCTGCCTCGAATTTACTGTTGACGAGCACAGCAAACACAAAAAGGACAATGACTCTCGGTTCTGCAAGTGGAATGTGAGGTCCCTTAACAGACCACGTAAGTTATGTTTTTTGGTATTCTTTTGAAACCAAGAATAATACAAGTATATACTTGTATAGTATACTTTATTAATTCTTGATTAACTTCTCTTAGGAGAAGTCGACCGTCCCGTCCGAAGCTTCAAGTAAAACTTATCAAATATGTATTACTTCTCATTCAGACAAGTTGCAGTTCGCGGAAATTGCTTACTCAGGTGTTTCCTTCACCGAGTTCATTTCCGCGACCAGACTGTGACGCTTTTCCAGACGGTGTAGGTTTGTCTGAACTGTCGAATGAACACGGTTTCCTTCAAACTTCGGATTTGAGGAGTGTGGGAACGTTACTCGTGCAGGCGATGAACTCACTGAGGCCCTGGAAGCCTATAAGGCAAATCTCACCGCCAAACAGGAGATGCTGTAGGATGGGTCGGTCAAAAAGTTATCGAAAAATTGCGACGTCTACGTCGTATCTGTAGATACTAACTGTATCTCACCTGTATCCCGAGGGCGTGATGTGCAGGTAAAAATTTCGTCAACGACCATACCATGCTGAAAAAATCGGTTCTCGTCCGATCACCGAAATCAAGCAGCATCGGGCGCGGATAGTACTTGGATGGGGGACCGCTTGGGAACACCGCGTGTTGTTGACATTGACACCTGTTCAAACTTTTTGCTCCCCATTGTACACACTACTGCAACCACATTCTCAACCAACAACAAATTCTCAATTATGACTGCCATTCTCAACATTCTCACAGGATTTTTTTATTCATGTCAACAATTTTATTGCGCATTACGTGTGGTTCTGTGTGGTTTAGAGGGCGTAACTGTGGTAAATGGTCTCACGTCACATCTTGATTCACCACACGTGCCGCAACTCGATGTCAACAAACTACGGGTGCTTTCGGCTCCATATAAGAAGACTTGCAAAATAAGAGCATGATTTTGGTCCTTTGAATCAGCAGTTTTGGGCCACTAACCGAATTAGCACGAAGTCCACAGTGATGACGTTTGTGCAGTATACTATTACTCCGAGGTAGACAAAATTACTTGCCTTTACTACTTCCAAATTTTAGCCGTCGATCGTGATGATTTGAAAAGGGTCGTATTCAGGTAAGCAGTGTTGGTAAATTACGCGAGTTTTACAAATTTTATATTGGTTACGCTTGACTAACGTGTAACGTATGTAATCCAACATTTTTGACAGTTCTTCACAAAAATCATAATTCACTAACGTGTAACGTATGTAATCCAACATTTTTGACAGTTCTTCACAAAAATCAAATTCACTCATCCGAATACAATTGGAAGCAATAGCCACAACATTTATCTATTCTAAATACATTATTTATTCTATTATTTTCCGGTTAATTTTATTTTTCGTTCCATCTTCCAGTGAAATAATTTACATTAGATTCCTGAATATCTTTAACCGTGGAAAATCGTACTGCTTGAGCCTTTGCTTGGATTATTTGATTCTCAATTTTAGGTGAACGATATGGTTGTATTCATCGATGAGGAATGAGATAAAAACACAAAAACAGAACACAACAGAAAACAGGCAAATAAAACACACATCCTTTTAACGTTGGGAAAACTCAAGTAAAAACCCAACGGCTTATCTCGTCGTGAGATAAAGACTGTGCAGTCACAGAGGTTGCACACATCTATAAACAAATTTTCATGTATTCAATTCTAAACAGTGGGATCTTTCGTACACGAGGATGCACACACATATAAACATATTTTCATGCATTCAGTTCTAAACAGTGGGATATTTCGTACACGTGTAAAGCTAATTCAGTTCCAACTAGAAATTAATCCATTTCAATAATAGAGTTCACGTATTACCTATTCTTTATATATCTGGAAAGTATCCAATAAAAGTCTCACCAAATTGCCAAGATCTGCTAAGAGCTCTATCATGTTTCTTTGCAAAATGCATGTAAAACTAAAAAACATTCACCATTGTTCTTCCATGTCATATTTTGTTTCTTTTTAAAGCTGCCTGTTTGCCTCTCGCAATACTGTCATGTATTTTCAATGCAAAGCAGTAGCTGTTTCGTTAAACTTTTCAAAATTGCAGTCATGTTTTCTATGTCTCATCATGCAATGCGTCAAAAAGCTTAACAGATGAAAATATATTTTTGTTCAGTTGGAAACTTTTATTAATTTCTCTGGAAAGCAATCTTATTTCCATATAGAAAAGGAATTCTCATATCTGTGAACACTTTTTTAAGCAATCTCAATTGAAGAGGACGACTTTTTACGACACTTACAATTTCCACAACTTCATAAAGAACGTTTTCTGAATCACTTGGCACTCAATTACTACAAGTGCACAACGCTTTAACGTGTTACTTCCTGGAGCAATGTTTTTAATTTTTGACACGACACATGAAACTATCCTATTATTGCTACGGCTCCGTCACTGCATATATCAAAACACTTTTCCTAATTAATACTGTTTAAGACCTTGTGTTTGCAAGGTTGCGAGGACAATTTGATTTCCATGCAATACGTCACATTTCCGAATCCCCAAATGATACGATACAAATTAATTTTAAATACTCGAACTTGTACGCATTAATCTTTTATCGTTTGTATTTTTACATATATTCTGTTGCCAAACTTGTACACAATTTGTGTTTCTGAACACATCTTTTGAAAGATACACACATATCATAGTATCATAGAGAAATATAAACATTACTCCAAATAGTAATAGCATACAAGAAGTTTGCAAGACAGCCTGAAATAAAAGCAACATAATACAAATAATCGATGCGATTCTTGGTGTCACTTCGACTGAGCAGGAGTTACGGAAGATGTGGAGAATATTTGGCAAAGAAATATGAAAGAAATACTCGAAGAAATGTCAGACTTAAGCGACAAACGGCAATATCCTTGACCAAATTCATGTCCTCCTGAACGATCAAGTCGTTAGAGGGGTAGGGTTAAACTTCCAGCAAATTTCTTCACGTCAGGTAGTGCCCAACAACATTGGCCAAACAACAATGAGTTTTGCGTTTTCCGTGCATGATATTTGCACGGATTGAAATGATGGATCTGGATCAAAGCCAGATAAACAATAAATCTTTATGCAAAAATTGGTAAACAAACTACCATCCACATTTAAATTGACATGGGCAGTACATCCATCACAATGTTAATA
Source organism: Eristalis tenax (assembly GCA_905231855.2). Classification (NCBI taxonomy): domain Eukaryota; kingdom Metazoa; phylum Arthropoda; class Insecta; order Diptera; family Syrphidae; genus Eristalis; species Eristalis tenax. Next base: position 106,376,402 of record HG993124.1, on the reverse strand, counting down.
TACCATCGACAATGTTAATCTTGTTAACTTGAGTCCGTGGTTAATCGTGGTAAAATGGCTCAAGCAGTATCTGATGTCTGTTCATCATTAACCGTGAAGTAAAAGCATACAAAGCAAAAACAATTTATAGACACGAGGAAAATCCATCTACCTTGTTGTGAAACAATTGTAATTTCCCTAGCATTGACAACATCTCGACACTTTTCCGAACCATACCGGTCACCATCTATGGTAAGAACACGAAGTGCGACACATTTGTTTGTTATATGATTACATTGATGAAAGCAGATTTAGCAAAATGCACAGGAAATTCATCGCGAAGAGTCAACGCAAATATATCAGCCAACGAATCAACAAAATTATGTGGGATGAGGTTGGGTAATTTCTAAATTTCCAGTTTAGAAATTTGCCAATGTAATTGTGCTTTAGATTCCGACACTAGATTGGTTGAAATTGTAGAATATCGAATCCATCAACACTAAACCAGCAAAGCAAATACTATCCAAAGATGATGAATAAACGCTAAAATTGCTTGAAGCCGCTACAGTTTACAAGAACAAGCTGCTTCACGGACCAGATACTCTTCCAGCTTTAACGGACGTGTTATATCCCTGCAGAGAACGCAATACGCGGCGACATTAAATGTATGTTCCACCAAGTCCCATTACGAAGAGAGATCAGTATTCCCAACGATTCTTATTGCTGAACGGCGAATCTAAAAAGATGGAAATATACGTTACGCAGGTATTAATATTCGAAGATAAATGTTCACAAAAATACAGCACGATTCATTGAAGTATCCACGAGCTGTGAGATCTATGTTGATGATTTTTTGGATAGTGTGGATAACATCGAAGAAGCACTTCAACTAATGGATGAAGAAAGAAATATATTCACAGTGAGGCTGGATTTCAAATTACAAAATTCTTGAGCCATTCCATGGAAGTAATGAATGCACAACTATCAGAGCCTGAAAATTGTAATAAAGAATCCAGTAGTTGCAGTAATTTGACATTATTTAAGAAAATACTTGGAATGCTGTGTTCACCGTCCTCTAATAATTTCCTTTTTCACTTTCAAAACTCACCTTAGCACACTTTACGATTCTGCTAAAAATGTTATTGCAAGAAATCTGGCGTTCATCTGAGAGTTATCCGTCTTTCCAATCGCCGTTGCACATGAAGACTTCATTAAATGGAAAAAATGATCTTCACTTCTCCTGGAAGGTAGAACCAGAAATCAAGTACTAAAGAGATACGCAACGTTCCAGTGGAAAACCCCAAACCAAATTGTATGCAAGTGTGGTTGAAATTAAAAGATTTTCTTGTAGGAGTAAACTAGTTCACTGTATGTCGTATGTATTTCGTTTTATTCGAGGAACCAGGAGGAATATAGTTTCAGAAACCCGATTAAATTGAGGAGCTGATCACATCCATAACTCGGCATCCAAATTAAAGACCTGGAATGGAGATGGCGGCGTATGAGCCCTTTCTTAAGGCCAACGGTGGTATTCATAGCCTGGAAGAGGCTACCGACATCTCGTTGAAAAGCACATACCTGCCTCGAATTTACTGTTGACGAGCACAGCAAACACAAAAAGGACAATGACTCTCGGTTCTGCAAGTGGAATGTGAGGTCCCTTAACAGACCACGTAAGTTATGTTTTTTGGTATTCTTTTGAAACCAAGAATAATACAAGTATATACTTGTATAGTATACTTTATTAATTCTTGATTAACTTCTCTTAGGAGAAGTCGACCGTCCCGTCCGAAGCTTCAAGTAAAACTTATCAAATATGTATTACTTCTCATTCAGACAAGTTGCAGTTCGCGGAAATTGCTTACTCAGGTGTTTCCTTCACCGAGTTCATTTCCGCGACCAGACTGTGACGCTTTTCCAGACGGTGTAGGTTTGTCTGAACTGTCGAATGAACACGGTTTCCTTCAAACTTCGGATTTGAGGAGTGTGGGAACGTTACTCGTGCAGGCGATGAACTCACTGAGGCCCTGGAAGCCTATAAGGCAAATCTCACCGCCAAACAGGAGATGCTGTAGGATGGGTCGGTCAAAAAGTTATCGAAAAATTGCGACGTCTACGTCGTATCTGTAGATACTAACTGTATGTCACCTGTATCCCGAGGGCGTGATGTGCAGGTAAAAATTTCGTCAACGACCATACCATGCTGAAAAAATCGGTTCTCGTCCGATCACCGAAATCAAGCAGCATCGGGCGCGGATAGTACTTGGATGGGGGACCGCTTGGGAACACAGCGTGTTGTTGACATTGACACCTGTTCAAACTTTTTGCTCCCCATTGTACACACTACTGCAACCACATTCTCAACCAACAACAAATTCTCAATCATGACTGCCATTCTCAACATTCTCACAGGATTTTTTTATTCATGTCAACAATTTTATTGCGCATTACGTGTGGTTCTGTGTGGTTTAGAGGGCGTAACTGTGGTAAATGGTCTCACGTCACATCTTGATTCACCACACGTGCCGCAACTCGATGTCAACAAACTACGGGTGCTTTCGGCTCCATATAAGAAGACTTGCAAAATAAGAGCATGATTTTGGTCCTTTGAATCAGCAGTTTTGGGCCACTAACCGAATTAGCACGAAGTCCACAGTGATGACGTTTGTGCAGTATACTATTACTCCGAGGTAGACAAAATTACTTGCCTTTACTACTTCCAAATTTTAGCCGTCGATCGTGATGATTTGAAAAGGGTCGTATTCAGGTAAGCAGTGTTGGTAAATTACGCGAGTTTTACAAATTTTATATTGGTTACGCTTGACTAACGTGTAACGTATGTAATCCAACATTTTTGACAGTTCTTCACAAAAATCTTCTCATCCGAATACAATTGGAAGCAATAGCCACAACATTTATCTATTCTAAATACATTATTTATTCTATTATTTTCCGGTTAATTTTATTTTTCGTTCCATCTTCCAGTGAAATAATTTACATCAGATTCCTGAATATCTTTAACCGTGGAAAATCGTACTGCTTGAGCCTTTGCTTGGATTATTTGATTCTCAATTTTAGGTGAACGATATGGTTGTATTCATCGATGAGGAATGAGATAAAAACACAAAAACAGAACACAACAGAAAACAGGCAAATAAAACACACATCCTTTTAACGTTGGGAAAACTCAAGTAAAAACCCAACGGCTTATCTCGTCGTGAGATAAAGACTGTGCAGTCCCAGAGGTTGCACACATCTATAAACAAATTTTCATGTATTCAATTCTAAACAGTGGGATCTTTCGTACACGAGGATGCACACACATATAAACATATTTTCATGCATTCAGTTCTAAACAGTGGGATATTTCGTACACGTGTAAAGCTAATTCAGTTCCAACTAGAAATTAATCCATTTCAATAATAGAGTTCACGTATTACCTATTCTTTATATATCTGGAAAGTATCCAATAAAAGTCTCACCAAATTGCCAAGATCTGCTAAGAGCTCTATCATGTTTCTTTGCAAAATGCATGTAAAACTAAAAAACATTCACCATTGTTCTTCCATGTCATATTTTGTTTCTTTTTAAAGCTGCCTGTTTGCCTCTCGCAATACTGTCATGTATTTTCAATGCAAAGCAGTAGCTGTTTCGTTAAACTTTTCAAAATTGCAGTCATGTTTTCTATGTCTCATCATGCAATGCGTCAAAAAGCTTAACAGATGAAAATATATTTTTGTTCAGTTGGAAACTTTTATTAATTTCTCTGGAAAGCAATCTTATTTCCATATAGAAAAGGAATTCTCATATCTGTGAACACTTTTTTAAGCAATCTCAATTGAAGAGGACGACTTTTTACGACACTTACAATTTCCACAACTTCATAAAGAACGTTTTCTGAATCACTTGGCACTCAATTACTACAAGTGCACAACGCTTTAACGTGTTACTTCCTGGAGCAATGTTTTTAATTTTTGACACGACACATGAAACTATCCTATTATTGCTACGGCTCCGTCACTGCATATATCAAAACACTTTTCCTAATTAATACTGTTTAAGACCTTGTGTTTGCAAGGTTGCCAGGACAATTTGATTTCCATGCAATACGTCACATTTCCGAATCCCCAAATGATACGATACAAATTAATTTTAAATACTCGAACTTGTACGCATTAATCTTTTATCGTTTGTATTTTTACATATATTCTGTTGCCAAACTTGTACACAATTTGTGTTTCTGAACACATCTTTTGAAAGATACACACATATCATAGTATCATAGAGAAATATAAACATTACTCCAAATAGTAATAGCATACAAGAAGTTTGCAAGACAGCCTGAAATAAAAGCAACATAATACAAATAATCGATGCGATTCTTGGTGTCACTTCGACTGAGCAGGAGTTACGGAAGATGTGGAGAATATTTGGCAAAGAAATATGAAAGAAATACTCGAAGAAATGTCAGACTTAAGCGACAAACGGCAATATCCTTGACCAAATTCATGTCCTCCTGAACGATCAAGTCGTTAGAGGGGTAGGGTTAAACTTCCAGCAAATTTCTTCACGTCAGGTAGTGCCCAACAACATTGGCCAAACAACAATGAGTTTTGCGTTTTCCGTGCATGATATTTGCACGGATTGAAATGATGGATCTGGATCAAAGCCAGATAAACAATAAATCTTCATGCAAAAATTGGTAAACAAACTACCATCCACATTTAAATTGACATGGGCAGTACATCCATCACAATGTTAATATACCATCGACAATGTTAATCTTGTTAACTTGAGTCCGTGGTTAATCGTGGTAAAATGGCTCAAGAAGTATCTGATGTCTGTTCATCATTAACCGTGAAGTAAAAGCATACAAAGCAAAAACAATTTATAGACACGAGGAAAATCCATCTACCTCTCACAACAATTGTAATTTCCCTAGCATTGACAACATCTCGACACTTTTCCGAACCATACCGGTCACCATCTATGGTAAGAACACGAAGTGCGACACATTTGTTTGTTATATGATTACATTGATGAAAGCAGATTTAGCAAAGTACCGATTCACTCTGCCTAAAATGCACAGGAAATTCATCGCGAAGAGTCAACGCAAATATATCAGCCAACGAATCAACAAAATTATGTGGGATGAGGTTGGGTAATTTCTAAATTTCCAGTTTAGAAATTTGCCAATGTAATTGTGCTTTAGATTCCGACACTAGATTGGTTGAAATTGTAGAATATCGAATCCATCAACACTAAACCAGCAAAGCAAATACTATCCAAAGATGATGAATAAACGCTAAAATTGCTTGAAGCCGCTACAGTTTACAAGAACAAGCTGCTTCACGGACCAGATACTCTTCCAGCTTTAACGGACGTGTTATATCCCTGCAGAGAACGCAATACGCGGCGACATTAAATGTATGTTCCACCAAGTCCCATTACGAAGAGAGATCAGTATTCCCAACGATTCTTATTGCTGAACGGCGAATCTAAAAAGATGGAAATATACGTTACGCAGGTATTAATATTCGAAGATAAATGTTCACAAAAATACAGCACGATTCATTGAAGTATCCACGAGCTGTGAGATCTATGTTGATGATTTTTTGGATAGTGTGGATAACATCGAAGAAGCACTTCAACTAATGGATGAAGAAAGAAATATATTCACAGTGAGGCTGGATTTCAAATTACAAAATTCTTGAGCCATTCCATGGAAGTAATGAATGCACAACTATCAGAGCCTGAAAATTGTAATAAAGAATCCAGTAGTTGCAGTAATTTGACATTATTTAAGAAAATACTTGGAATGCTGTGTTCACCGTCCTCTAATAATTTCCTTTTTCACTTTCAAAACTCACCTTAGCACACTTTACGATTCTGCTAAAAATGTTATTGCAAGAAATCTGGCGTTCATCTGAGAGTTATCCGTCTTTCCAATCGCCGTTGCACATGAAGACTTCATTAAATGGAAAAAATGATCTTCACTTCTCCTGGAAGGTAGAACCAGAAATCAAGTACTAAAGAGATACGCAACGTTCCAGTGGAAAACCCCAAACCAAATTGTATGCAAGTGTGGTTGAAATTAAAAGATTTTCTTGTAGGAGTAAACTAGTTCACTGTATGTCGTATGTATTTCGTTTTATTCGAGGAACCAGGAGGAATATAGTTTCAGAAACCCGATTAAATTGAGGAGCTGATCACATCCATAACTCGGCATCCAAATTAAAGACCTGGAATGGAGATGGCGGCGTATGAGCCCTTTCTTAAGGCCAACGGTGGTATTCATAGCCTGGAAGAGGCTACCGACATCTCGTTGAAAAGCACATACCTGCCTCGAATTTACTGTTGACGAGCACAGCAAACACAAAAAGGACAATGACTCTCGGTTCTGCAAGTGGAATGTGAGGTCCCTTAACAGACCACGTAAGTTATGTTTTTTGGTATTCTTTTGAAACCAAGAATAATACAAGTATATACTTGTACAGTATACTTTATTAATTCTTGATTAACTTCTCTTAGGAGAAGTCGACCGTCCCGTCCGAAGCTTCAAGTAAAACTTATCAAATATGTATTACTTCTCATTCAGACAAGTTGCAGTTCGCGGAAATTGCTTACTCAGGTGTTTCCTTCACCGAGTTCATTTCCGCGACCAGACTGGGTCGAGAACGGTGTAGGTTTTCAACAAAATTGATGACTTCAAGTCTGTGACAGTTTGTCTGAACTGTCGAATGAACACGGTTTCCTTCAAACTTCGGATTTGAGGAGTGTGGGAACGTTACTCGTGCAGGCGATGAACTCACGGAGGCCCTGGAAGCCTATAAGGCAAATCTCACCGCCAAACAGGAGATGCTGTAGGATGGGTCGGTCAAAAAGTTATCGAAAAATTGCGACGTCTACGTCGTATCTGTAGATACTAACTGTATCTCACCTGTATCCCGAGGGCGTGATGTGCAGGTAAAAATTTCGTCAACGACCATACCATGCTGAAAAAATCGGTTCTCGTCAGTCGTTCACAGACCTCCAAACAGATCGGACGTGTTGCGACTTAGTGCGAGTATTAAATTTTAGTGAAGTGCGTAAAGTGTGTCATAAAATCAATAAGAACCAGTAGCCTCGCGGTAGAGTTATCGCCGGTGAAATCGTGGTGCCGGGTTCGAAACCCGCTGAAAGCAAAGATCCTTTTTTTAAAAATTATTAATTAAAAACTCAAAGACACATAGTGTGAGTGAAGTAGTGAGTGGCGTGATGGACGCAATGGAGCGACCCGCGCTCGTAAAAACGGGAAAAGATGATGAACCGGTGGCTGGCACATCAGACCACCAAGCGAGTGTGTCAGACCACCTACAAAGTAGACCAGAGACGAGGTCAAAGAGGAGGAAGAAGCTCCAGCCGCAGCCAAATCTGGTGAAGCGCCGTATGGAAATATCCGCAGCAACAACAACAGCAGTTGCAGTAACTACAGCAACAGCAAGCACTTCAGCAGCAGCAACAACAACAGCAGCTGTAGAAACAGCCACAGACGAGCAACAACATCCATTCGACGATGTCGAATACGAATCAGAAGAGGGCGAGGGGAGATTCTCCTACGGTGGGAGAGGGAACTCCTATAGTACGTTAATGTCATCCGAGTCGGATGACGAAGAGGAGGAGGACCGCGAGGTACTTGCCAAAATCCAGAGAGAGAAGGCGGAATTGGATGCGCATATAAAAGCCATCCAAAAAAAATTAGAGGCCAGAAGGTTGGCCAAGGAGCAACAGCAGCAACAGCAACAACAACTGCGCCCAAAGCAGCAGCAACAAATACAGCGTCCAAAGCAGCAGCAACAACAAGAGGCGTCCCAACAGCTGCCAAAGGGACAACGCACAGCAGCTGTCAAACAGCAACAACAACAGCAGCAGCCAAAGCAGCAGCAACAAAAACCACAACAGAAGCAGGCACAGCAGAAGCAGCAACAACAGCAAAAGCAGAAACAGCAGCAACATCAACCGGCCGCAGCAAACAAGGAGAGATGCCCTCCGATCAACGTCTTCGGACTGGAGACAAAGGACGTGGATATCCTATGTAAGTTGGTCGCCAAAAATAGTTTTTTCATTAAGTATAAAGGTCCATTACGATTGTCTGTTCACTGCTCATCAGTGGCAGACCATAAAGGTATTAAGGAAAGGCTAGCGGTGGCGGAGGCTGAGTTTTTCTCATATACCCCAAAAGGGGAGAAGGTGCAGACCATGCTCCTTAAGGGCGTGGATCCGGACACTGATCCCAAGGACATCCTCGCAGAACTGCGCAAAGCGCAGAGCGACGATGTCCGGTTCGTTGGGGTTAAGCTATTCATCACTGCGGCAACGAAAAGGGAGAACAGGAAACTTCCGTTCTTCCTAATCCAGGTCACCCCAGACACCAAATTAGACAGCCTAAAGCGTATTAATCGTTTAGGCTCCATTCGTGTAAAGTGGGAAATATTAAAAAAGACACGGCACACACTCCAGTGTGCTCGTTGTCAAAGGTTTGGGCATGCCGCGGCGAACTGCAACATGCAGTCTCGCTGCGTCAAATGCGCAGGAACCCACACTCGAGGGGAATGCCCTTTGGGGACTGAAAAAGTTGATGACAGGAGCGCTCTCAAATGTGTTCTCTGCAAGACCAGCGGGCACCCTGCAAACTATCGGGGTTGCCCTAAGGTCCAAGAAATGAGGAAGATAATAGAAGCAAAAAGGAAAGGAAAAATGGTAGAAGCGAGGCCAGTGCCCCGTGCTCCAGCTACCACTGTTACACCGGCAGTCTCCTATGCCCAAATGGCATCAGGAAGGCGACCGGTACAACAGACAGTGCCGAAGTTGGCCCCAGTCCCAGTGGCCAGGCAACCTGAAGCCGATTTGGATCTGAAGACGGTCCTGCTCTCTATTCAGGGGCAGATCGCTCAGCTCCAAAAACAGTTCCTTGAGCAAGCAGCGCGAGTAGACCTCATCTACTCCACGCTGTTCGCCGAGCCAAACGCCACATCGGTCTGATGGCTGCGCAGGCAGCCTGTAACCTAAAAATTCTAGCAGTGAATGTGAATTCACTGATCAAACCCGAACGACAATTAAATTTCGGCAACTTACTGCAAACGCATAATCCTGACGTGTTGATGGTTTGCGAGACTAAGCTAAATCAGACGCACACACTCAGGTACAATAATTATAACATCATTCGAAGAGATCGAACCTACCTAGCGGGCGGGGTCGCTCTCTTAATCAAAAAAGGCCTTTGTCATAAGGTCGTGTATAGCGGTGAAGTGCGCAGATTTCAAGCGATAGAAACATGTATCGCACGCATCCCCCTTCGGGGTGGTAAGCAGTTATACGTGATCGCTATCTATGCGTCTGAAAAGGCACGTATCAATCAGTACTTCATTTCAGAGCTCGATACTCTTTTCACTAGCCTTCGACTATGCTCGGAGGAGAACTATTATATCATAGCCGGAGACTTGAACTCGAGGCATATTGAATGGGGCAACTTAGTGCATAACACCAGGGGTACCTCCTTGCATAACTGGTTTGTAGAGCACAATATTGAGTTCAAGCTAGATTTGCTTGCAACCGATAAGCCATCGTATCCCAGAAGCGGGTCCTATCTGGATCTGTTGCTGATAGACAGACGACTAACTATACTAGACGTGGAACGACGCACACGGAACTGTTTAACTGCTGTTGAGTACGAGAGTGATCACTGCGGGCTCTACGCGGCTATTCAGCTCCCGAACGAGGTGGAAGAACTGGAGGAGTATGTCCAGAGGCACCCTTATAATTACAATAAGGCCCGCTGGCCACGCTTCTCCAGGACTTTAGCCACAGAACTACGTTCGAGTGGGATCAATCCGCCGACAAACAGAAACCTAACTAACGCGGAGGTTGACAGGTACCTCATACAAATGGACGACATAATTAAACGTACCATGGACAAGACGATTCCGAAGGTAGTGCAAATCGATGTCAGTGACGTCTATCGAAATGCTACCATCGATGCACTTCACGTGCACAAAAGTAGACTGCTGTCAAGACTCAAACTCTTGCACAGGCGGTTTACAGATCCGCAAAACGCGGAAGTCAGGGCACTGAAGTCGGAGATCAAGAACCTCCAACAGTTAATAAGAATAAATTATAGCTTGGCTATAAGCTTGCACTGGGGCAATAAAATCCGGGCTGTACGATCCAACAACCCGGGTATGTTCCCGCAAGTAAATAAAATATTCCGGAGGAAAGATCAAAACGACATTCAGACCGTTCGACTTCCCAGAACGATAACTAACGAACAATTACTGACTTCAGTTGGCATCGATCCAGATAGAGCAGTGCTAGACAATGACTTCTTTGTGGTTGAGGATCCCCAGGAGAAGGTGAAAGCTATTGGTGCCGTGTTTCAGCGAGTGTATACGGTCAACTTAGTTA